>OW285243.1:7870565-10736815 GCA_935421215.2 Melolontha melolontha
AAGAAACTGGGTAAACCGTCATGTCCCGAAGTAAAGCCAGATTTCAGATTCTTCAATATAATTAACTTCGCAAGTATCTATCATCTACCACTAGTAAAAACTCGGGTCATCGTCATTCTTGGTTTTCAGTGCACCATGAGATGTCAGCATTTGTAATTTAAGGTTTCTTCTATGGGGAAATTCAGGTAATTATCCACTCTTACGTCATAGTCCGCAATAGTTATCCACGCAAGAAATACATATAATATCGGCCGATTCGTAAAGCTCTTGCATGCAAGGAAGATCTACTTACTGCACCGGTTCATTATCGTCGTTTCATCAAAATAAAACATTTGGAACAACGCTCAATTCTCCAGACACATCCTTCAGCATGAGGGTATCTTCAGAAAGCAAATTTATTGATGTGCAGCCTTGCGGGAACGTTCTAGTTTTGGTAGCATTATAACATCTATACATTTCCAGAGACAGCACAAAACCGAGACGGAGCATACCGCTGAATATGTTCATTACTGCGGCAATGTATTTCTAAGCACATTCTTTAGTGCGCGTTATAGAATGCAGTCGCTTCTCAGTCAGAACTTTATTATTATGCCTTTCACTTTTACAGATGTAGTCGGTGTTAGATAGTTGTTTGTATTTTTGAAATGAAATCACTATACTCTTCTTCGATGCGGTGGATGTGGTCTATAACTTGTTTTATCGTTCTACAGCGTCCCTCGAGACTCGACGAAAGTGTTTACCTTGTCTTCGTAGTACGAAACATAGAAAGAGAATTTATGTAATTTTTCTGTCCGACAATATTCACGCTTTGTGGTAAGGTGGAGGAAATGTGAAATTTATTGTGCTTGGTGAATTTTGTGTATTAGTATCAACAATTAAGAATATGAGACTTTACAATCTCTCCCAGTTAGCGACATTACATGAATTGTGTGACTACTGGGCATAGTAGGATTTTTTCCAGCGAAAATATACTTTTTAATTTTTAACCTAAATTATTATATAATTATCTATAACGTCTACATGGAAAACATTTTCTGCACAAATTTATTATCTGCTGGTAAGATGCATCCAGGTTTTTACCTAAAACATTTGAACGATTACGCAAAATGTAGTACACTGCATAATTTCTTCTTTAACCTCTTCTGGGACGGGTTTTTCACAACACGTGAAAAAGCAAATCATAAATTTTATTCAACTTTTATTGATCTTAGAAATTGAAAAATACATAGTTTAAAATTTTTAGTAACCTGTGAACGAAAAAAATAAGAAGAAATATCTGTCCACGCATGTTGCCAAAGTTCATTGATGAAAAGATTCAAGACACTCAGGGCACACTGGTTCCTTACATTTCTTGCACGTATATCGAGTACGTTTTACGCAGTTTTGATAATAACATCTAGGAGGATTTTTTAATTCTTGCTTTTCGGGGTAGTGTGCTATTCCATCCAATCGCACTTCACGCAAAGCTTTTGTCCATGCCTTCTTTTTCGTTGGTGGTGTATTTCCATGTGTCGGTCTTCCTTTTTGGTTTGTATTCATTCTAAGAAGGGCATGGACAATATATGCCTTATACACAACCAAAGAGATGCTACAATGTTTAGCTTCGCGGTAGAGGATCCACGAATTTATGATAGCGACGTTTATAAAGTGGAATGCGATTCTTACGTAAAATTTCTTATTTTTCGTTGCATGAGGATAGTGGGCAACCATTCTATCTGCCATGTCAACAACACCCATAAATGTATTGTATTGGATTACTGCTTGTGGTCGCGGAATGTTGACGTGGTTTTTTTTGGTTTTGTCCCATCTTCTTACAGTATCTTGCGGTTCTTTACTAACGAAAGATGAAACCATATGTACTATATTATTGTCTACGCACCGACTAATGTTATCGGATGAAGTGGTAACTGAACTTGATCCTCTTCCTCTTTTTTTCAAATCTTTTTCGCATACTAGTTTCTCACTTGCACCTGCAATTCCATTTGATCGTATTGTTCCGACAACATAAATATCTCTACTCTTCAAAAATGATATTGTATCAAGAGACGTAAAAAGGTTGTCTATAAATATCTTGTGGTTTTTTTCCTTCAATGTCGGAACATAGTCTTGCAAAGGTGTCCCCTATAACACCTAACTTAGGTTTTGACTCTGTTTTGCGACTCTGGTACATTTTAAATTTTGATACGTATCCATCAGCCGCTGCACGGACCCAAACCTTGAAACCCCATTTATGAGGTTTTGATTTTATATATTGTTTACATTTGCTTCTTTTTTGAATGGTATGATCATTTCCTCTATTGCCATATATTCAGTTGGCGTACAAGCATTGGCAAATGTTTCGGCCAATGTATTCAATAATGGTCTTATTTTTATAAAAGAATCATTGTTGTCGTGCGGTATGTCTTGATTATTTGTAAAATGTAGAAATCTTTTTATTTCTTCATACTTTTTCAGCGACATGCTATCAGCGATAATATCTAGACGTAGGCCTTGATTGGATGACCAATACATCCGGTATAAAGGATATTTTATGTATGTCATCATTATATTTACCGCAATAAACCGTTTTATATTTGCAGTAGTGATATTTATATCTCTGCCTGATTGGACTGCATACCTGATAGTTTCTGTTCTAATATGCTGAAATAGTTCTTCAGGAAAGATTTCCATAAAAAAGGAAAGCGGAGTTTCACCTTGAATTTTAATTTCACGGGGGGATAAAAAAGGTGGTAGATTGTGAGTAAGATCGTTGTCCTTCTCAACATACCATATTCTAGACCTAGTCGGCTGACTGGTTTCTATTCGACGTTTTATTTCCCTCAATGGCAATTCATCTTCACTATCAAAATCTTCGCTTTCCGTACATTCATTTTCATGAATTTCATTTTCATCATCCGATATTCTCGACGTACTGGGTTGGTCCAACCCGTCGTTGTTTGTACGTACATCTTCATCAAAATCTTCTTCGTTGGAATCTATAATATCAAGATCTTCTAAATCTGAATTATTTGGATTTGCTAATTTATCCAGTATAGTTATGGTTGATGCGTCATCACTTTTGCCATAAAATAATCCATAGGAAATTGGACGTTTTATTTCCCTCAATGGCAATTCATCTTCACTATCAAAATCTTCGCTTTCCGTACATTCATTTTCATGAATTTCATTTTCATCATCCGATATTCTCGACGTACTGGGTTGGTCCAACCCGTCGTTGTTTGTACGTACATCTTCATCAAAATCTTCTTCGTTGGAATCTATAATATCAAGATCTTCTAAATCTGAATTATTTGGATTTGCTAATTTATCCAGTATAGTTATGGTTGATGCGTCATCACTTTTGCCATAAAATAATCCACAGGAAATTGGAGTAGACATTTCCGAATAACTGAAACAGTTATAAACATACGCAAACATGCAAACATGGCAACATACGGGGCCATTGAGCATTGAAGAATATCTTTACAATATGGGTTTATGTTGCAATGGTCCAAACGTACACACATGTGTATATGTCCTTGAAGAGGTTAATAGATGGTATTTTAAGATCATCATGCATGCCACAGTTTTGTATATATTAAGAAGATTTTGTTACCACCTTCTATGTTTTGCTCTAAAAATCTCTGCAGTACATCTAGATCAGACTTTCTAACACTTCCCAAAAGCTCAATACCATAAATATATGTACATATTGGTATGATGATAATCTTGTATACTACGAGGGCGACTTGTATAGTAAGTTCCGTTTGGTTACAAAAAGAAAACACCAATACATGAAGAGGTTTTTATTACATACAACTTAAAGTTGCTACTTTTAACTATTTTTTTACAGAGTTGTCATTTAGATTGAAACATTTCTCATAGCGATGAATCAGCTTTTTAATAAAACTCTCCTCTTCATAAAACTCTGCTGCCTGTGAATTAAGCCATGCTGTAACACTGTCCTGCAGCTCTTCATCGCTTTCAAATCGCTACAAGAAGGACGCCTTTCTTGTCCCAAAAGACAGTGACCATTACCTTTCTCGCAGAAAAAGTTTGACAGCACTTTAAAGGTTTTCTCGTAGGCGCGGTAGAGCGACCCCACTGCATCTACTGTCTTTTCGTATCAACATTGACATAGACGACCCAACTCTTATCATCTGCTACGATATGCTTGAGGAAATCTTCACCTTCAACATCGTAACGTGTCAGAAAAGTTAGTGTCGATTCCATTCTCTTTGCTTTATGGTCTTCGGTAAGAAGTTTTGGCACCCATCGTGATCAAAATTTGTGATAACCTAAATGTTCAGTAAAAACCTCGTACCAAACTGTACGTGAAGGAATTTTGTGCGAGAAAGCACTCAGTTCTGTGATTGTGAATCGCCAATTTTCAAAATTTCTTTCTTCGACATTATCCACAAGCAACCGCGGAGCAAATTTTCTTTTTTAATGTAAAGGTGACGTGAGTTGATTTATTTTCATTTTCAAGATATTGTAGATATTGAAATGCGATTACTGGAGTAAAGTGTGAAGTAAGCACAGGAGTGTTATCAACATACGCAGCGGCTTTAGCTATTTCTTTGACTGGTAGATCAGCTACGTATTGCTGAGTGAATAGCGGCCCTCTTATGCTACCTTGTGACACACAAGATTTAATTTAAATTTAAAGATGTATATTCCTCTTCTTGTTCAACTAAGAAGTATCTGCCTGTTAAGTATGATCTCAATATTTCAAAATAGTCATTGTGATGGTAAATTGCGTTTTAGCTTATACAATAAAAGATGCCAAACCTTGACTTATATTAATAAATACTGCGGAACAGCATCTCTTTTATTGTAGATCTATATGAATTTATCAACAACCCGATGAATTTGTTGAACAGTACTGCGCTTGGTTCTGAATTCAAACTCAACGTTTGATATTATTTGTTTATATTGTAGGATAGGTTGTTAGTCTCTCAAATATTTTGGATAATATTGGAAGTAAGCGGTCTGTACGATGGCACATTTGCTAGGTCCATGTCTGGTCTCAGTATCAAAATCCTTATGCTACTTTTCGTTGAAAAGGAAAATAGTTTAGTCGGAGAAGGGCATTGAAAAAAGGGTAGATAGCTCTTAACACATTATTAGCCAGTTCCTGAAAATTGACTACCAGTCACTAAATCATAACCAGGAGCTTTTCTCTTAATTTCTTTCAGTTCTTTACGTCGGATTTCAATTAATTTAATAAGTCGACAAGGATAATGTAATTGGTGAGGTGTAAATTGTTGGTAATTTCTTCTTCGTTGTCGATTTGATTATTTGCAGGAAAGGGTTCGAATACTTTTGAAAAATATTTAGCAAAAGTCAGAGCTTTCTCGTGGTTATTCCTAGTCCCATTTATCAGTTTCATCACGTAGGGGCGGATTGTGTTGTTGTCATGTTTTGTATTCTTCGTTGCCCTACACAGTGAATGAGTACTATATTTATATTTCTCGAATACTCTTATACAAGTTGATTTTTAAGTCTAATAATAGTTTTTAAGTTCCTCTGCCGCTTTGTTAAAGTTTGCCCCATCGGTTTCGGATCATTTGCTTTGCTTCCACCTCAGATTTCTTAAAATTCAATTATATTATAGAAACTTTGTCACCAAGTTGCCTCTTGAATTGATGTTGTCCATGTGTCCACTGTCCATTTTAACTCTTGATTTATTTTAAACGCAAAGCACAAGTTAATTTTTTCTTCGAATTCCTTCTCTGAACTGATCTTAAACTGTGCTATTGCTGAATAAAGTTGTTCTTTTTATTTGTGAGTACACAGTTACCAAGACAGGTGTGATCACAGGGAATTCAAATTCCTAAGTATAATTCAGGTTTGAAACGTCTTGTATCTCCACCTTTAACGATACAGAAATTTAATAAATAGCGAGTAAATTGGTTATTATTCTTTTATCCGTAGATAGCACCGTTGATAAATAATACAGATTGTTCATTTTCGTAGCTGCAAAATACTATATTGCTTTCGGTGTTATTATTTGTGAGTCCAAGAATAAGTGTTTCGCATTAACATATTTATCCAACACCTCCTATTAATAGACCTATAACTATGGCGATTTTAAATCAATTATGTAGCTTATAACTCACTAGTGAGTTAAAAACATAATTTATCTCACTAGTGAGATGAAACAAGGTGAAATTTAGATTGCATAGAGTCAGTCAAACTGCTATAGTATTAGCACATTTATATTAATTCTAAAAGGGTAAACAATAGCAACTAATTAACATTTACATTAATATTGAAGTTGAAGGAAATCCTCTTTGTATCTGACTCTGCATTCAGGTTATTCGAATTTAGAGTTATACTAGAAGACGTATTTGAAGTATCCTGAAAAGAAATTTGATGACCAGAAGTCGAGGACGTTAGACTGTCTAGACCTTGTATCTTTCTGGCTATATCAATCTTGTTGGATACTGAATCTTGTATATAACCTTCTGCCACAGTGGACGATTTCCACCCACCATGTCGTTTAACTGTTGTAATATCAGCTCCTGCGTTTGTCAGAAGAGATGCTGACGAACGTCTCAGACTATGTCCTGTATATAATTGAGCTTCTGGTAGGTTCAGGAAAGATGCAACTTTCTGAGGTATCTTAGAAATGGTGTTAATTCCAACTGGCTGGATAGTGCATTTTTCTTTCTTGTAATTTAGGAAGAATCTGCCATGTGGAATACCTTTTGGTCTCATACAGATATATTTTCTGTAGTGGTCAAGAATATCTGTTGTAAATCCTTCTGCCATAACAGTGAAACTTCTAGATACGTTTGGCTTTGTGTCAGGTATCGAAACATACAAGTATCCTCATTTATCTTGTATATCGTCAACTTTCAGCTTAGTTATTTCATCACAACGACACGCACCTGATATACCCATTATTAAGGCAACCTGCATAGAATACACGAACAAATAATGAATAAATACTTTGAATTAAATATAAGAAAATAAATAATACCTTCATCATCAAATATTTATTGTTAGGAGCCTCATTCAGAAACTTCTCTATATGTAGCCTCTCCAAGATTTTCGCCTTTTTGGACTTGTGGGTTCTTGCCTCACTCTTCAAATAGGAAATCAGTTTTCCGTATTTCGATATGTCACTATTCATATACACTTTCTAAGTACTTCTTAACATGGAATACTTCGTCCACAATGAAGAAGGTGCTATTTTCCTTCTATAAATATGGAAATACGCCAGCATAACTTCTTCGTTAATTCCAGTGATACTTTGCTGTTTTCTCCATTCTTCAAATGACAAAATTCTTTGTCGTAATTATTCTTCGATTTTTTTGGCAGTAATTTATAACATGCTGCTTGAGCTTCTTTCTTAACTTCTAGCGGAATGAAAACAGCCTCTTGCAATTCTTCCATTACCATCAACTTTTAACTGCAGTATTATTAATCAACAATCACTAATTTTGTTTGCTTGTTGATTTGCATTATTTATTCTCCATAGTAACTGCATTACTGTATATGAACTTTTTGCATTAGTCGTTTATAATTTAAATTTGACATGGAACGTCAAATTTATAATTTAAATTTGACATGGAACGTCAAATTTATAAAACATTAAAAGCCATTTTGAACGGATCTTAAGAGGTGTTGGATAAAGTTTTGTATTGCACACGTGTGTTAATTACAAATAAGTCACTTGAGAAAAGTAGCTCACTCGTCCTAGCGGACTCGTGAGCTAAACATTTTCTCGCGTGACTTATTTGTAACATAACACACTTGTACAATAAATAACTATAAATTTACATGTAAGTCAAATAAGTAACAGAATAGTATATTAAAACAAAATTTTCATAGGGCACCATTTTTCCGAACGAGTTCAGTTTAGAAAACGAGTTTTGTAAAGAACGAGTGCGGTAACAGGCTTTATGAAACGAGTTTTTTTTTCTAGTTTGCATTTTTTACATTAATAAATTGAAACTATTTAGTTCAGAGATTCAGAGCTTTACTTTTATATAAAGTATGCAGTTGGTCACATTGATACTTGACATTTTTAAATTTAAATCTTGCTATCCGCGATGTATATTATATTACATATTATTTATTAATTTTCATTAACATTACTTGATCTTTTATTTAAAAATATAAATATGAGTGACATTGAAACTAATATATCTTGTTGTCAATTGTATACAATATACGTTGTTTGTGTAGAGTACGAACATATATCGTATCTGTCAAATGTACTTAAATTCTTAAAATCAAATGAAAGCAATGATATTTATTTCTGTGTTCGAACAACGCCAACATTGAAAAATGGAAAAAACGCGTATCGAAATGAAGCTCATTTCGATACTATTTTGGGTTTCATAATGAGTTCATTACGAACGCAAAATGGAAGAAATACATTAAATTATATATAATGAACAGAAAATGTGATCTTTTTAAAAGATATGCAATAAAATTATAAATTTAGAAGTTCGATGCCACAGCACATTTCATAAAAAAATAAATTAATTTAGTAATATTAACATTTGTACTTCAATAGAGTAAGTCGTAGTAATATAACAATTTAGATTATTGTATAAGTGTTTTGTATAGCATTTTATCCACGCAGGAATGTTTAAACGCGAGAACGCCAGTTCAAGCGTTTAATCTTCTTAAGTGGATAAAATATGTCTAAATCACTCATGCAATACAACGTTTTATTCACAATCACCATATTAATGAAATGAAATTATTCGAAATTTAATTAAAAAATATTCGTGTTATTAAAATGAAATGTGGCAGGCTGAGTCATACATACTGATGGCTATGGTATTTTTTCATTATTTCACTAGTGGATACTAGTGGAGACTTTATATGCTTCACAATAAAATAAGGCATTCTTTTAGTGTAACGTGCATACAAGTATACTGATTAAGTATTAAGTTTGTTTAAAACTTAGAAAACACAGGCGCCATCTGAACATGTAAACGGTAAATATTTATCATTTTACTAACTAACAGAGCCAATTTAATTTTAGTTTTATTTCATTAGATGAAATTTAATAATACATACCACTATTTAATAATAGTTAACATTTAATAAACCTAAACCTTCACATCCCTGATTGCGTTTTTAATTGTATACAATAAAATTTCAGGGGAATACGTAGTGAAACCATCGCGACTCGATACTATTTTGAAATATGTGCGAATAGTGCCCGAGAATATAGTCGAAGTGGCCAGAATGGCCTATCTCGTATTTACCAAATCAATAGAGTGGCGATCTACATACTGTAAAGATCGCTGGAAGCAAACTCAAAAAGAACAACACGATTATATAGCTGAACAAAAAGAAAGGGACGAAGAACTAGCTCAACGCAATGAGGATCAAGAAGAAATTCAACGACTGGAAAGTGAGCAACAGGAGATTGAAGAACAAGAAACTAAGCCTCAAGAAGCTCAAGAAGAAGATACGAAGCCATACGAAACTCAAGAAGAAGAGGCGAAGCCGGAGGAAATTCAAGAACAAGATTCTAATCCACAAGAAACTCAAGAACAAAATGCTAAGCCACAGCAAACAGACGAAGAGGAATCTGGTCGAGGAGATGAAGATGATGATTAATGATAAGCATTCATATATTTCCATATACCGTGTGTCACAATTTCGATGCTCACCATTGGTATCTCGGTTATTAGAAGATATAGAACAACGGTTAAATAGGGAATGTTTTGCAGAATTCAATACTCGCGGCAAATCTCATTTCAAATTTGATCTAACTTTTTAAATTTTTAAAATATTTTGAAAAATCAAAAATTTGCCGATTTCGTTATTCCTCAATAACTCGATAACGCTTAGTCTGACCTCTTTTAAAGTTTTACATTGTTCAGACACTTTTTTAAAACAAATTATTTGATACAAACAGAAACCCCCGATTGTCATTTGTTTTTAAGTTTTTACCACTATCTTTTGTTTTTCATATGGCGGCCATATTGGATTTTGGGTTTGTTAGGTAGTCCTCAAAAACGTGCTTTTCAACGATGTATAACATGCCTGAAAAATTTTTATTTATAAGGAAAATATTAATAAAAACGTAAATTAATCTTTAATATGAAATTAGTAGGCTGAAAAATTAAACACCAATGTCAAATGAAAGTGAAAAGATATTCTAAGTAATACTGTAAACAAACGAAACGATTAAAAAATTATAGAAATAAAAAGTAAAGATACAGAACTTAAAGTTCACATTCACTTAAAGAAATTGTTCAATATGACGACCATTCTGTTCCACACAATTTTGACACCTTGTTCGAGTAGAGTTACAAACTCTACGTAGCGTGTTTCCGTTTACTGATCGTAGCACATCTAGTACTCTTTCTTCTAAAATTTCCCGAGTTTCTGGCGGTTCAAAATCAAATACTTCGTTTTTAGTGGTACCCCATAAATAAAAGTCAAGCGGGGTAAGGTCGGGTGATCTCGCAGGCCATTGCACGGGTCCATTATTTGAAATCACTCTCTCATTAAAGTTTTCTCTCAAAAAATGTTGCACGTTACGAGTGTTATGGGCCGGGCAACCAACTTGCTGGAACCAGATGTTTTGCATGTTCTCGGGATTAATAATTTGCCTCAAAGCAGGCATTATCTCGTTTGTTAGTAGCTCCAAATATCTGTTACCAGTTAAATTGTAATCAAGGACCTATTAACTGATTATCTAAAACGAAAAAAAGAGTTTAAAAAACGAAAAAAATGTAAACAAAATGTCATACCAATTAAACCGCACCAGACATTAAAACCAAATCGAACTTGAAATCTTCTTTGATTTACCAAATGTGGATTTTCAGTAGACCAATGATGATAGTTATTCCTATTGAACACTCCACAATTGGTAAATCGTGTTTTATCTGTCCATAGTATTTTCCTAGGAAAATTAGCGTCATATTCACATTTTTGAAGGTACCACCTGCTAAACTGTAATCGTCGGAGATTGTCATTATCACTTAAACCTTGTACAATTGTTGGTTTGTAAGGGTGATACTTGTATTTCGTCAAGGTTCTGTGAACAATAGATTTTGAAATCCCTGTTTCTCGTGTCACACGACGAACTGATGTGCTGGGATTGCTCCTAACGTTCTGCAAAATATTATTTAGACGTGTATCAGCATCATTAACTTCATAGTTAGCTCGTTTTTGTTCGAAGCTTCCAAAGTTTTTTAATTTGCTAACTAGTCTTCTAAAAATTGTCCTGTGTGGCTGTTGTCTTTCTGGAAAACACTCTGCATAACTCGTGCACGCATTTTCAGTGTTTCTATTTGCTTTGAAATACACTTCCAACATATCAACTTTTTCTTCGTTTGAATATGTATGTGCCATTATCAATACTTATAAATCTTAATACTTGACAATAATTACTTATCACTAACTACAAGTAGTTTTAATTAACTTATCTCTGCAGCACTAATTGTACTTTGACAGGTTATCGTTTTGTTTCATTGTCAGAATACATTTGTCATTGACGTTTGACGGAACATAATGTCTTTGCTAGTGATACACGCTCAGAGGTTAGAATTATCTGACATTTGATGTAAAACCAAATACAAATCTCCCCACTACTTTTAATCCTGCGCGAACTTACCCCTCCTCGCGCCAACTTAATTGGCGTTTGCTATACTTAGAATATCTTTTCACTTTCATTTGACATTGGTGTTTAATTTTTCAGCCTACTAATTTCATATTAAAGATTAATTTACGTTTTTATTAATATTTTCCTTATAAATAAAAATTTTTCAGGCATGTTATACATCGTTGAAAAGCACATTTTGAGGACTACCTAACAAACCCAAAATCCAATATGGCCGCCATATGAAAAACAAAAGATAGTGGTAATAACTTAAAAACAAATGACAATCGGGGGTTTCTGTTTGTATCAAATAATTTGTTTTAAAAAAGTGTCTGAACAATGTAAAACTTTAAAAGAGGTCAGACTAAGCGTTATCGAGTTATTGAGGAATAACGAAATCGGCAAATTTTTGATTTTTCAAAATATTTTAAAAATTTAAAAAGTTAGGTCAAATTTGAAATGAGATTTGCGCGAGTATTGAATTCTGCAAAACATTCCCCATTTAACCGTTGTTCTATATCTTCTAATAACCGAGATACCAATGGTGAGCATCGAAATTGGGACACACGGTATGAACGAAATGAACAAATACTAAAATAATATCATTTCATTACCTTTATTCAATCGTACATATATATTACATTACTTCTAATAAGTAAAAAACTTTGTGATAATACATGTTGCGAAAGGGTTTCTACTAAATACCATTAATAGTTTTCGTAAATTTTGAAATATGCATATTAACGGTTGCACTGTCAAAGTTTTTTTAGGTTCAACGGTATTATAACTATGTACACTGCCCGACATATAAAACTCGTACTCTAAAATAATATCAATAACCAGGCTTATCAAATTTGACTTGTCTTATATTTGACTTGTCAAATTTAACTTAAGTTATAGGCATTAGCAATATATGTACCATATGATCATATATTTCTACCCTCTAGAAGGCAATGACATTTTTCTTAAGTTGGTATAATAATTTAAGTTAAATTATTTTGCGGCGTGTGTGTGATATAGGTTATTTTATACTGATGACAGATTAGGTTTTGTCATTTTGACAAATAATTACATACAAATGTTTCAGTTGAAAAAATAAAAAGTTTAATAATAAAAACAGCTACAATAAATGTTCAAAGTGAGCTCCTTCATTTTCTATGCATAGCGCAACTCTTCGTCTCATATTATTGAAGGCATTCCTTAAATTATGTGGTGTAATTTCCTCCCAGACATTTCGGATAGCATTAGTAAGTTCTTCAATTGTATGTGGACGATTCGTAAATACTCTATTTTTTAGATGTGGATTCATGAAATTGTTCATAATTGTTAAATCCGGAGATCGTGGTGGAAAGTCTACTATTCGATTATCAAAGAATTCATGCAATAATTCCATCGTTTCTCTTGTCTTATGGCCTGTAGCATTATCTTGCTGGAAATATCCCTCGCGGAGCTCATCATCATGTAATTGATTTACAAATGGTAGCAATAAATTATTACGATATCGTTCTGCATTTATCGTATTATTAAAGAATATTGGACCAATAATCCGTCTACGAGAAACAGCAAGCCAAACGCCTATTTTTTGTGAATGCAAGGGTGTTTCAAGAATTTCATGTGGATTTTCACTAGACCAGATGCGCATTGTTTGTTTATTTATATATCCTGATAAATGAAACCATGCTTCATCGGACCAGAAGGATTTGTCAAGAACGTCATCGATATTAATCGTACCTAAGAACCACTGACAGTAATTAACTCTGGTTACATGATCGATTGGTAAAAGCTCTTGCACGCAATGAAATTTGTATGGAAATTTTTGTAAGTCTTTTTTAAGGATTCTCTGGCAGGTCCCATATGACAGTTATGTTTGTTGTGAAAGCTTACGAATCGATTTCATAGGTGATTGATTTATTCGTCCCTCAACATCTGCTATATTTTCAACTGTCCGCTTTAGTGGTCTACCAGCACCTGGTTTTCGAGACACTGACCCTGTTTCGCGGAATTTAACCACTGACTTTTGAATTAATTGCCGCAAACTGTCATATGTTGTTGGAAAATTTGGAAATTCTGCCCGAAATTCTTCTATACAAGGCTGCAAGGAGTACGACCATTCTCCATTTTCTAATTTTACACCATTCCTAAAGTATGATTCGAGCAGAAAAACTTTATGATTTATTGTAAACATTTTTAAGTGTCAATTAATAAATACATTAATGACAGATGAGTTTTATTTATCAGAACATACACATAATGACAGATGTATTTTATTTGTCACTACCAACATGATATTTTTAAGAAATAATTTCATGGCTTGCTAGAGGGTAAATATAAATGATCCTATTGTATAACCTATGAAGTCTATAAGTGACAGTATGAATATATTTGTCCGGTTTACGCAACTAAAAAACTTTGATTTTTGTTCATAAGAGTTGTACGGGTTTTGTATGTCGCGCAGTGTACAGTTGCGGCCTTTACAAACTCAGACACCGACTTTTGACATATTCTATCAAATTAAAAAAATTCGTGATTTGTAAATTTGACTTTTATCCGATATGGTTATGTTGGTGTCAGTTTATTGCATTTCAGAAGCGTACACAATTTTTAAAATGCCTCAATTAAACGAATTGCAAAAGTTGATAATTAGAACTAGGCTAGAAGACGGCATGAGCATTAGGCACATCGCAAATGAAATAAATGTTGATAAAATTAAAAAAGATAAAAGTCAATGATATATTGCCCATGCCAATACTTTCTAAATAGTTAATACCTTTTGCCACCTACTTGTTTTGCTTTTGCATATTTAATATTCTTAGCTTGATTTGATTTTTGAGAGCTCCCATCTTGAAAAGTCCAGATTTCATCAAGAAAAATAAACTGGAATGCATTTTCATTTTAAAAACGCATATATTGTTGTAAAAACGTTAGTTTTATTTTAATTTTTCCTTTTTTCAAATTTTTATTTTATACGCCACTGACTTTATTTCAGTTAGGTGACATTTTATAAACTTCAATATTAAGACCATGTTACAAAGCCAACATTTATTATTTGTCAAACTGTCTGAGTTTGTAGGGGCCACAACTGTACTATACAAGAAAATCCCTGTATTTACGTATTAAGTTCATAGCAAGTTCTGCCGTAGACACGAATTTATGATGCAGTACATTTGATAAACCTTATTTAAATTGCCAAAATTACGATAAGATATTTTCTTTGTTATGTATTTTCTTTGAAGTCTAAAATAATTTTTAAATTGTATAATTTCCATATTGACTTGTAATATAGAATTACAAATTCATAATTAGACACAAGAACATACCAATTTAATTACCTAAAAAAGTAGCGCGTAATTCAGAATTTGGCGTTCAATGAAGTTTTCTTCTTTTGCTCTCTATTAAACGCATCTCTTCAAAATTGATCTTTAGCCACACTATGGTAAATTATTCTATTCTGTTCTACGTAGTACAATGTGGGGTAATGTTTAGTATAAATGATTTGTAAACTCGCAGCCATCAAATTGTTGTTCCATCTTGACGTTTAAGGAAATTTTAACTAAATTTACACGTCGTGAACCAGACTTTCAGGTTTGGAGATTATTATCACAGATCAGTAATAATATATATGTAATTTGTGGTTATTATGATGCAAATGCCAATGTATACTATCTGTCTTGAATTAAATGCGGTATTTTATTTATAATTTTATCATATTCCTCACTGGTATATAATTTAAACATAACCGCAATTACAGAGCTATATTGAAAATACCCACTACTTTTTGTGTATGTAATTTTATAAGAAATTCGAAAAAATATAAAATGAAGCAAAGTACTGGAACGTAATATTTTAAATAAACTGTAAGTAGAACTGAGTAAAGAAAACTAGGAAACTATTTGACACACACTAACTTTTAGCAATTAGTATTTTATTTTACTACCATTTTTTTCTAATGATTTTTGAAATGGCATAGCATAGACAAGATTAAGTTTTCTATATATACAGGGTGGGACACGTAAAGTGTTACAGAGCAATAGCACTCAAACGATTAATCATATCGAAAAATGTTCCAGACAAAAGTTTCAGTGATCGGGAAGGCGGTCATACTGTGCCACCCAGTTTTTTTATCGGTGTAGGCGTAGAAGCTAGTCAGTGTCTACTCCAATTTTTTAAATAGAACCATGTATTTTCTTTTCAATAACATTATTACAGATTTTAAGACGAATTCAGCGACCTACAACACAATGTCATTCTAGTCACGCAAAGTATGAAAATAGTCGAAAAATCGAAAAATATCGGAATAATCAGCATCAAAGAATCCACTAACTTTGGTTTGAGTCTACCTACAGAAGATGCTCGAAGTGACCACCCTCCGCTTGTAAGCAGTGGTTAATTCTCCGAGGAAACGACCGTCTAACGTTAGCCAACATTTGTGGTGTAATTTCGGTACATGCTCGGCGTATTCTTTCTCTCATGTCGTCAGGCATGGTAGGTGCTTCCGCCATTACGTGTCCTTTGACAAAACCCCAGAAAAAGTAATCCATTAGTGTTAGATCTGGCGAACGAGGTGGCCAAGCAACAGTAGCGCCTCGTCCTATCCATTTTTAACCAAAAATCTCATTCATCACTTGTCTTGCACATAGAGCATAATGGGATGGTGCACCGTCGTGTTGCATCCACATGTTTATGCGAACTAGCAAGGGCACGTCTTCCAGTAATTCGGGCAGTACGTTTTGCAGAAAGTTTGCGTAAAGTTGCCCACTTAAGTGACCTTCAAAAAAATGTGGACCAATGACGTGATCGCCGAAAATGCCGGCCCAACAATTAACGGACCACGGATGTTGATATCGTACAGTTCTCGTCCATCGAGGATTCGCATTTGCCCAGTAATGCATGTTATGTCTATTCACATTTCCCGTATTTGTGAAGTTAGCTTCGTCAGAAAAAAGCACATGACTCAACAATGAAACATCCGTGTGCATTTTTCGACGAATCCAGTTACAGAAATTGACGCGATTTTGGAAATCATTACAAATCCTGATGCAGTGACATACAATACGGATGTAATTTGTGTTGATGTAATATTCTTAATACAGATCGCCGACTAATTCTACTATCTCTTTCCATTTGCCTGGTACCCGCATGGGGATTTTGTGCAGTAAAAGCTAAGATAGCAGCCGCATTTTCATCAACAATCGGTCGACGTTTGGCTCATGTTTGTTTCATTGTACCGAAGCGACAGAAACGGTCAGCTAATCGCTTAAATGCCATGTGTGATTTTTGTTGTCTGTCCGGATAACGAGCCGCGTACAACTGCTCAGCGTTTCTATAATGTTTGCAGCATTCGCCCAGCACCATTAATATATCAAAATATTCTTGATAATCGTTCATTTTCGCGATCCGATGTACTCACAATAGAAGGTCATGCGTGACTAATTGACAGCCGTATGCGTTGACAGTTGATGCTGATTATTCCGATATTTTTCGATTTTTCGACTATTTTCATACTTTGCGTGACTAGAATGACCTTGTGTTGTAGGTCGCTGAATTCGTCTTAAAATCAGTAATAATGTTATTGAAAAGAAAATACATGGTTCCATTTAAAAAATTGGAGTTGACATTGACGTCGCTCCTACGCCTACACCGATCAAAAAACTGGGTGGCCCAGTATGACCGCCTTCCCGAACACTGAAACTTTTGACTGAAACATTTTTCGACATGATTAATCGTTTGAGTGCTATTGCTCTGTAACACTTTATGTGCCCCACCCGGAATATATTCTATCTAAACTTTCCCAACATTCAATAATTTTTTTGTCACAGTACGTCCTGGTTATCGGCCCTAAAATTACTATTATACATATTTTTTATCATCCTTCTCCACAAATTTTTCCCTGGGATTTAGAATCGGACTATTTGCTGACCAGGGTAGCCACTCCACATGGTTTTCTTGAAAACAGTTCTTATCAGCAAGACAAGTATGTGCTGAACAGTTATCCTGTTGAAATACAACGTTTTCATATGTATTCCTTGCGTATGGTAACATAATATGTTCAATAACATTTACATATATCTCCCCGTTATGTCTATTTTGTAGACAACACATGGCACCTCGGCCAACAGAGCCAATACACGCTGACACATTAACTGAAAAGTGGCTGCTTTTTGATACGATGAACATAGCGTTCCTCAAATCTCGTGTTGCTTGGTCTATATACTCTTATTCGTCCGTCATGAGATGATTGAAAAGCTTTTTCATCTAAAAAAAAATTATGCGTTTCCAAAAGTCAATAACCTTTCCTAAAAACTCCAGCGCAAACCCCACTCTTGCTTCCTTATGATGTTGCGTTAAAAGCCGCAAAGCTGCAGCAAAGTTTAATATTCCCGCTTCTTTCAAGCGGTGACGAACTGTTCTTGACGATTCGGGAAAATTTGTTAAATTTTTTTAGCTTACAGCATTTTCGAATGGATTTATTCTTAAAATGTTACATAACAGTGCGTCTTGTGCAACCATTGAAATTTTTGGAGGTACTAACCCTATCTTTCTTTTCAAAATAGCTTTCCTTCTCCATTTTCTAAATATTAAATTCGCGAGCGATTTCATTAGGGGTATGACCACCTTCAATTTTTGCACGCTGTAATTCATTTAAGTACACCATTTTAAAAATTTGAGAGTATAAAATAATGTTAGGTTTAATGATTTAAGGAATGTCACATAAATGTGTTAAGTGTGATATAAATGACTTAAATGTGACAGTTATAATAGACAATCCATATGACAGATTGGGGACCATTTTACAATGTAAAAAATCAGGGTGACAAATTTTATGGCCACGAGTTTACCTACTTAATTCTAGCGTCTTTTCGGGTGCAAGGCTTATTTGGTAAAGTTATTATATATTTGGTTTCCTTTCCGAAATCTCTCTCCACCCATCGCTGTTCTTCACCTTCTGTTTTATTTCCTGACATTTTACGATTTGTTTCTCAGCTGCAGCTCGAACTTCTTTTGCCATTAATACTATATCATCTGCATCTCAGTATTTGACACTGCCTTACGCATTTTGTCGTTTGATTTCTCGTTTGATTATTGAATTCGTTATTTCTGTTCTCGAAATGAGTTAATTTCTCTTCTTCAGTAGCATACTTAGTACAGACAGATGACTCAGTTTGATTAGTTTGCAGCATATTATTCCCGTTCGATTTTTTTCTGCATCTAGTTATCAAAATGATTATGCAGAATTCATAACTTTAAGTATAATAACATAGTTTTTACATTAATAACAGTTATAATGTAGACTTAAATTGGGCATACAACTATTGATAATATCCACAGGAGAATATATCTTAATAAGTGGCTGTAGTCCATCTTAATAAGTGGCTGTAGTCCATAAAATTATCTACATTTAATTTCAATTTATATTTCATAAATTATGTGTTTAGTTTATTTATTCTATATCTGCTTATTTGATATTCCATTTAGCAAAATAAAATATATATTTCCTAATGCCTAGTAGTTGCGCATATAAACGACAAATATCTTGCCCAAAAAATGTTTGTTCTACAAATACTTTAAGTAAATTATTTTGACAGTGGAATTGTTAAAAATAAAATAACACGTTAACGCATTTAAACAGTTTTATTTTAGTAAAGCTCTTACAAAACAAGCATTCGTAAACTTATACCGTATAAGAGGGAAATAATATTTTAAAATTAATTTAAAGTCATTGCACTCCAATTTTTTGTAAGTAAAATAGATGTTTTCTTTTAGTTGTTTTAAATATGTTACATGTTTTATACATTTATATCTTTTATACTTTTCTATTGTTTTAATAAATGAATAATTTCTTGATAATGGATATTATTTATTCCGAATAAAAACTCATTCAATAACAAAAAGTAATTGAATTTTGGCCTGGACTATATAAAGAAAAGTTACAGCCATTGTCTTCAATTATCTATATACCAGTAGAAAGAAATTTAGAGGCCTAATAATATAATATCAATAGTAGTGGTACTATTATTTAAATGTAGATGGCGCCACGAGACAGTACTTCTCACGTTAAAGTTCGTATGGACACTTATACGTTGCATGCTCTCGTGTAGGAAAACTAAGGGTTTTGGTTGTATATATGCCAAATGGAATCTCCAAAAACATTGTACATCCAAGAGCATTGCAATGAACTGAAAGTTGAATACAACAGTGATTTCAATTTATGTAATCCAAAACAAAAAATATTAATATACAGGGCAATCCAAATTAAGTGTTCACCATTGGTAACTTTGTTATTATTAAAGATACAAGATTGTTTAAATTAGCAAACTAGTAGTACTTTTAACGCTCTTTAAGATGGAAGAATTAAAAAAAACAAATGAGCAGCGCGTTTTCGAGTTTTCCCGAAAAATATGTTTTTTTTTTCAAATGGAAACCCCTGTATATTATATCATTTTCTGTTAGAAATTCAATTTTTAAACAAAAAATCTTATAAGAAATTTTTTACTGGGATTAAAAATACTTGAGTTATAGTGAATAAACAAAAACAGCTAAGTCAAGTGCATTTCTATGTTTCTATGATAACGACGTTAATTCTTTCTAGTAAACGTCAAATATTAGTACAGTTTTATTAGTCTTTCACTCATAAATTTCATTTTGCTAGTTATTAATTTGACAAAAAAATGATTTTTACCCATGCAGAAAAGTGTGATATGTTAGAATCTTATTTAGTGTGCAGAAAATCCTCTAGGAGGGCAAAAGAACACTACGCTGAATTATATCTCACTCCGAACACAACCAAATGAGTAATTTTTTTCTGAGACTGTACCGAAAATTTAGAGGTAATGAGAGTGTTTTTGCCAAAACAAGAACAAGAAGGACTTTTATAATAAGCGAGGCCATGGAAATTCTAGTTCTTGCATATTTTGAGGCTATCCGTGAGAATTCCATACTAGATATTATCAAGGAATCTGATTTGAGTCACGGTACTGTGCATAGGATTCTGAAGAAACACAAATTCATTCCTTATAAGTACAAACCAGTTCAAGTTTTCTTGCCAGGGGATCCAGAGAGAAGAATGTTTTTTTGCCGCTGGTATCTTAACTTTTGTCGCCAAAATGTAAACAACTTTCGTTATATTTTATGGACCGATGAATCAAATTTCTCAAATTCTGGAATGTAAAATACAAAAAATCAACATTACTGGTCAAAGGAAAATCTTCCTTTAGTACATCCAAGACGCCCGCAAGTCCGTTACAGTTTTAATGTTTGGTGCGGTTTAATTGGTTCAAGGATTGTTGGTCCTTTCTTTTATGAGGGCACTCTAACTGGTGAAAGGTACATAGAATTTTTGACTGAAATTTTGAATAATTTCTTAGACGATATTGATCTCATAAGTAGACAGAATCTGCATTTTCAGCAGGATGGCGCACCTGCGCACAACCACAGAGGTACTCATCAAATTTTAAATACTATTTTTAACAATTCATGGATAGGAACAAATGGTCATATTCAGTGGCCTCCCCGATCGCCAGATTTAACACCGCTTGATTTTTTTTATGGGGTTATTTAAAGACAGAGATTTATAAGCAAAGGTACGAAAACGTAAACGCCCTAAAAATTTCAGTTAGTGAAAAGATAAACCAAATAGATGGTAGGACCATACTAAAAGCAGTTCGACAAGTTCAGAAACGTGTTCAAAAATGTATTGAACAACAAGGTGGTATTTTTGAACATCTTCTATGAAAAAATCAGTGATTTTTATTTTCTTTTAATGATATGTTTATGTATAAAATAAAGTTTATAAAAATTATTTAGCTGTTTTTGTTTATACATTATAACTCAAGTGTTTTTAATCCCAGTAAAAAAGTTCTTATAAGATTTTTTGTTTAAAAATTGAATTTCTAACAGAAAATGATATAATATACAGGGGTTTCCATTTCAAAAAAAACATATTTTTCGGGAAAACTCGAAAACGCGCTGCTCATTTGTTTTTTTTAAATTCTTCCATCTTAAAGAACGTTAAAAGTACTACTAGTTTGCTAATTTAAACAATCTTGTATCTTTAATAATAACAAAGTTACCAATGGTGAACCCTTAATTTGGATTGCCCTGTATATGTGTAAATATCTAATTTTAACTGAATACAATAATTGAAATTAAACTTTGAATTGTGTTAATTTAATCTATATACTTACTTAAATTTAGTAATAGCAAAGCATTTAGTATTTAATAAAAACTATGAGTTTAGTGATAATCTTAAACAGTTTAAGTTAGGAATATATCATGTCATCAAAGCTGATTCGAAACATTCAATTGAGGTATGTATTTTCTACGGAAGACGTTCACAAGCTACTCAACAGAAGCAGGCATTTGAAGGAGTCCGATAAGTTTTCTGCTGTGATTATTTTCAGACTAAAAGATAGTCAGTTCGTCAAACTAGGTATCAGAGAATCTAGTCATTTTTATTACCTGGGGTCCTATTCTAATTGAAAATTTCGACTAGAAAAAGTCATGTGATACACGTGTCACGTCATTACTTTGCGACTGGTAGAAATTATTTTCTACATTGAAGATTGTGTTGAAATTTATATTTCGACGAAAACCGTCGAAGTTATTTTAGTAAAACACGTGTATGCGTGTATAATAACGATATAAAAGCTTAGGATATACTTAACCTTAACCTAGGATGTCTAAACAAGGTGGTTAGAATGGCTCTGTTATATGAGCAATTGCTAGCAATGCAGCAGTTCGAGAGAAACGTACATTAACGAAGGCAAGTTCGTGTATTTCACAAACAAATAAGGGATGCACGAGATTCATTCGCATATCCTGACACGGATTTTATGTGTTCGTTTAGATTAAACAAACAAGCTTTCCGATTTTTATTTGATGGATTGCACGTACGTACATAATATATACATAATGGAAGATACGCAAATAGACTTCCTAAAATGTTAAGGGTAACAATTTACTATGCTGATATTCATTATAATAATAATAATAATAATAATCTTTATTAACCTGAAGATCACAGCATTATGAAATAGGTTTCGTCACCAAAATATGTACCTTACACTGTTAAAATTAAAATTAAATTAAAATTAAAATTAAAATTACATGAAAACATTCCTACGTATGATAGTACTCTTGAACACTATAAAAACATTCATTAATAAGGAAACACTTTAAGTTATATTTAAAATTCCTGGTCGTACTACTAATCCTTATAGCCCTCGCCAAACGGTTGAATATGCTAACACAGGCATAGTAAGGAGATCTTTCATATGCTGTCGTTCTGTGGAGGGGTATCCGGAAGGACTCTCCATTTCGCGTATTATAGTCATGAGTTTGGGCATTAATCGGAAATAAATGCTTATTCTCATATGCAAACACAGCACACTTATATAGGTATATACTCGGCAATGTGAGGATACCATGTTCCCGAAAAACATTCTTGCATGTATTTCTATTCTTAATGTCACAAATTAATCGAATTACTCTTTTCTGCACAATGAAAAGTCTATTAAAATCGTTTGCCCTTCCCCACACTACAATATTATAAGCCAGGTGCGGGTAAATCATTGCGTAATACATGCCCAACAGTCCTTCCCTATCCAAACAGCTCTTTAATTTCAGAATGGCATAGTAAACCCTATTAACCTTAGCAATCACAGTGCCAACCTGAATATTCCAATTCAGATTCGAGTCCAGATGTATTCCCAGGAATTTAACATTTTTGTCACATTTCGCAGTTATTGCTTCCGTTGGTTTATAAAAGTTCACTCTCACCGTCTTAGTCGTATTTAAGATTAAACGATTCTTACAACACCATTCCTCGAGAGCCCCCACGACGGAAGTTACATATGTTTCCAACAGTTTTAATTCGTCCGAAACCACGACGATCGACGTATCATCAGCATAATTAACAAGATGTCCAGCACTTATAAAGTCTTTCATATCATTTATAAAAAGGATAAAGAGAAGTGGCCCCAGAATGGAGCCCTGCGCCACACCCAGCCCAACATCAGCTGTATTCAAGCAAACACCGTTTACACTAACAATAATATGTCTTTGACGTAAAAATGATATAATCAAGTTCAATACATTACCCCGAATACCAACCGCGTACAACTTCTCCTCCACAAACCTACTGTCCACACAGTCAAATGCGGCCGAGAAGTCAAAAAACAACCCAACTGCAAATTTCCTCTCATCAATACTCCTTGCCAAACACTCCACAAAGTCGACACAGGCCGTCTCAGTTGATCTACGACGTCTAAAACCATGTTGAGCATCGCTGATGATGGCGAACCGATTGAGGTACTCCATGATGCGATCATATATCACTTTCTCGTAAATTTTGGAAAACGCACTTAGTACCGATATAGGACGGCAGTTATCCATTGTCATTTCACACCCCTTTTTGTAAATTGGGACCACCCGCGCAGTCTTTAACGCAGATGGGAACACTCCAGTCTGAAAAGACACATTTATTACGTATGCAAGAGGTCCACTAATGGCATCACTAAGTTTTTTTAGTTGAGACACAGGTACATCATCCGGACCACACGAGTCTTTATTTTTCAGAACAGCCAACACATTCACCACATCCTCCCTATTCACTGGACCCATGAACATACTGCCAGTTACACTTCTACTCACTGTACATTCCGTAGTTATGATATTTGTAAATCTATTAGTAATTCTTTCCAAAGTCACAGTAGAAAAATGTTGCATGAAGGCATTCGCCACATTCAATGGGTCTTTGACCTCCACATCTTTGATTTTAAGAGTCACTGATTTTGTTAGCTTGTTTCTGTTAGTTTCATACTTTACTAAATTCCAGATACATTTACTTTTATTTTCACTTGACGCTATTTTGTTTCTATAGTATGTCTTTTTTTCGTTATTTATAAGGTTTCGATGTTCTTTCTTTATTTGCTTATAAAATGCTGATGTAAGGTCATCATATCCAGTTGATCTCAATATTGCGTAAGTATCTTTTAAATACCTACTGGATTCCTTTATTTTATTATTTATCCATGGTGGCTTACTATTTTCACAGCTCGTTATTTTTTTTTCCTTCTTCGGACAATTTATATTAAAATAATACATGAAATGGTTCCATATAGTCCTCAAATGCCATGTCCACGTTACTAGTATCACTTGTCTTCCAGGAGTTGTTACATAAAGCAGCTCTTAGATTTTCAATATGTGTTTGGCATAAATTACATTTATAGTACTTGTTCTCCACCCTGTCCGTGGACATATCACAATCTACCATCCGGAAAGACAGCATCTGCGCAGAATGATCAGATAACCCAGGATCCCATACATCGATATCAAATGTATCCTCTGGAAAACTACACACAATATAGTCCGTTCCCGATTTCGAGACTCGACCGTTCTTATTTACATGTATTCTGGTTGGTTTGACATTTTTATTCATCAAATTGTAGGACTGAAAGATATCCCGTAGTTTTCTTGTAGCAGAACAATTAGTTTGCCCGTCAATATTGAAATCACCGCCCAAAACCACCAAGTCACAGCCTCGACATATGAATGATAAAGCATCGGACAATTTCTCTTCTAATTGAACAATATTGCACGTAGGTATTCAATAAATAATGTGAAATATGTTGCGGATATTGGTAGAACTATTTTTTTTGCTGTTGGAAGCTATCAGAGAGCGTTAGGTAATAGTGTTTTTGTCTGCTGTAGTCAACCAATGGTATCCAGATGCATAAATATAAATAAACATAGTCTTGGACGATCGAAAACACTTGGCGATGAAGTTCACGAAACATGTGGTAATATTGCTATGAAATTGAGGTAGCGTGAAAAATAAAAATAGATTTAATAATGTATAAATTAATTAAACATAAACTGAATAAGCAAAAAGAAATTAAAAAGAAATCAACCGAGATTGTGTGTTTTAAATGCACCTCGTATATGGTATTTGAATGTATAATGCATTCCAAGTAACCCTACTCTGCGCAATTTTTTTTCTTCGCCGAAAAAAAATGTTTTCAATGTAATTTTGTGTGTAAAAATATGGAAAAATAATTAAAAAAATCCATGTATAAACTAAGTTTTTATTTAAATAAATGTATATGTATCAAATTTGCTACATTGTGCAGAAATAGTATGTAAGAATATAAGTCACTATTTCGTATGAAATTGCAAGAAATAATTATTATGCTTATTATGACATAAGTGTAAAGAACATTTGGAACAATTTATGAAAGAAAAAGATTTACATCCTGGATTTTTGCAACGTTGTCTCGTTTCATCGTGAGTAGGCCAGTGGCTATAGGAGTCCTGACGCACTTCTTTTGGAGGTACGTAGACAGTCGTAGCAGAGCGTGTCTTTTTGGCTTGAACACTTTTTTCAATGTCACTAGGCCTTCCTCTTTTAAGTGTAAATGTACTTCCTTGGTTGCATAAACAATATGCTATTTCAGCGCGGAATTGTGCTAAAGGCAAATATTTCTCATTCCGAGTCGTACTGACTTTCCTATACAACAGCCATGAATTTATTATAGTCATGTCTAACAAATGATAAAATAATCGTAAGTACCATTTTTTAGTTCGCATTGCTACCTTGTAACGACCAATCAATCCATCTAGCAGGTCGACACCCCCCATATGTCTATTGTACTCTTTTACTAGATTGGGGCATGAGATTTCGACGGTTTTCTTCTCTTTTTTTGTCAAACCGTTTTACTTGTGATAGGGGTAATTGTCCAGTGAAAGAAGATAAAAGTAATACTGTTTTCTTATCTTTCCATAAAACGGAAGAAATGTCCACTCCTTCGATATTCGCCACATATTCTTGGCAAGTGCCGCGCCTTTCCTTCGCCATTTCTTTGTCACTAATCATTTTGCAATTAGGAATTCTTGATCTTCTTACTGTTCCAAGAGAATCTATACCGCATTTAGCCAAGTGAACAATTAGAGGAATTGACGTATAGAAATTGTCAAAATATACTCTGTAATTCTCATTATGTGGTACGCTCCTGGATAAACGTATGACAATATTTGCATTGGATCCTAAATCTGGCTCTTCTGGTTTTCTATACTTCGGATTATTTTCGTCACCGGTGTAAATTTCAAATTTGTACGAAAATCCGTCTGTCCCACAAAGCACATACAATTTGTATCCCCATTTGTGTGGTTTCATCGGTAGATACTGTTTTATATAGTGTCTGCTTTTTGTTGCACATAGTTGTTGGTCGACACAAAGATATTGTTGTAGTGGGACAGATTGAAATTTATCATTCAATTTGTTTATTGCCGGCCGTAATTTATGCAGTCGATCGTGATCCGGATCATCCCTTGGCTTCATGGCAAATGACAAAGGATTGCTCAGATTATCTATATCTGGTGGAAAATTTGCTATTCCTCGGAAAGTTAAAGCGTTGTCATCTATAATCAAATTTTTTTTTCGCCATAAAATATTGTTATATCTTTCTTTTAGCTCTTTTGCTTCTTTCTTAGGATCCCTCTGCATATGTTGCAAATTATCGCTAGCTTCAGCAAGCTCACTTCCTTCGTTTTCTACTTCCTCTTCATTTCTTTGATCTTCTTCTTCTTCCGAGTATTCTTCGTTATTCTCGATCTTATTATCTTCAATCACTAACCCGTCTTCAAACTCAATAGGCATAGCTAATATAGAATTTCTAATTTCTTGATATATTTCTGATTCTTCGTCGCTCTCCTTTATGCTATCATAATCATCTTCACTTTCAGAGAGATGGGCGATTATATCTTCCAGTTCTTCCTGTCGTAGATACTTCGAAACCCATTTATTTTTTTTATCCGACATTATTTCACTCACATATAAACAAATAACACTCTCTAACACAATGTATCAGATATGATACTCGTACATCTCATTTTCAATGACGATATTTCTTACACTTAATGTACTCACTTAATGTATTATATGAACCTTAGGTGTCCTAATTTTATAATTGTTTGTTATCGATATGTAATTATACGATAGTTTTATAATACTTTCTTGCACGTGGTTATCAACACACAATACACCGCCATACATTCACCTGTTTCATAAGTAAAAAATATGCGCAGACGCGTTGGTACAAAAATCAACCGTAGTTATAGCGTATATAGGGATGTATTAGATTATCTACAAAAGTCACAGTGTGAATTTCATGCTCTCTATATTACATTTATAGGTTTAAAGGTAGTTGTATCAGATCTGCAACATTACGCAGTGTAGGGTTAAGATAGGACCAGATGGCGCGGCAATCTAGGTATAATTTCAAAAAAATAGATAATTTGTATATGAGGTTATATACCTACTAACTTATATAAAAGCTTATTTTTGACGTTTGTTTATTAACATATTTATTATTAAGAAAGCTTAGACTTTAATAGTTTTATTCAAGTAAGAAGCCGCAAATATCGTATATACCAATGTAAGGTATTAGACTTGTATAAAATATTTCAATCAATATCTTATAATCTGTTATTTATTGTTTGAAAGTGTTGCATCTACAATAAATTTGTGCGTAAATACAGTGTGAATGTGTTAAAATTACTACAGGAGAAAAATTTACATCTTTCTTTGATTTTATTTGAGAACATAACTTTTGTGTAAATGTGAAACTAATAAATTTAAAGGATTGATTGTGACAGTGTATTATAATTATCATAATATTTGTGTATCGTTTAGCTTAAAAAATATAGCATTTTACAAAATACAGTTACTTTAATAGTATCTATAATGGGAGAGCAATAAAGAAATTCATTTACCTGCACATCATTTCACATAATTTGGAAAAAATTTTTTATAGGTATTTCAAAATATTTTCATTTTACAAAAATAAGTATGTACATATTAAAAAGTGTAAAATAGCAGTTTTGCGCCAAAAGATAGGTAAAACGTAAGCATTTTTCCAATTTCAGTATTTGGTTAATCATGTGTTCGTTCCTTTATTTCAAGTTATGGCTGATTAATACTTACTTTTTTGTTTATGTATGGGATAAATTGCTACTATCCTACAATGATTTTTTTTGCTTTTAGCAGAAATATGGTTTGATTACAGTTTCAGATTTCAATGTAATTGAAAAAGAAATAAGAATAAATAAAAAGAGAAATTGCTTTGATGGGAAACTCCGTGTGTTCAGTAAAAACAATTTGTTTCGTAAATGTCTGAACACAATGAGTGTAAAACTCTCTTTTATTGGCATAATATACATTAAAACTTTTACCTGCACTTACATAATTACATTAAAAAAATTATATAATCATTTCCAAATTTCATTAATATTCCGCGATTATCACAATTTCTGGTAGTTACTTGAGACCTAGGACGTCGAACAATGTCTGAGGGCATGAAACAACTTACAATCTCATGAATGTATATGGTAAACATTATTATATAATTATATTTGGTTTACATTTTATTCACTATATTTACCAAACTATACAATTTATAAGTATAAAAAAATTATATCTAACACATCACACACACACGAATCTAAATCAAGAACATCACACACACATAACTAAATTTAACACACCACAGTTCATTATGTTGCAAACTGTTCACGAATATATATATATATATATATATAGTAAACCTAATCAGTAGGCGATTAAAGGTCTGTATATTACTTCAAAATATATGTATTTAAAAAACTCTACATGTTTCGGCTGTATACGCCTTTTTCAAGAGAATACAAAATATTTTGTATTCTCTTGAAAAAGGCGTATACAGCCGAAACATGTAGAGTTTTTTAAATACATATATTTTGAAGTAATATACAGACCTTTAATCGCCTACTGATTAGGTTTACCATATCATACCAAGGTCACGAAGTTATTATATATATATATATATATATATATATATATATATATATATATATATATATTGAAAACTACTCATTTTCAAGATCAGAACCTGAATCTAATGAAAATTCTGAGAATGACCCAGTATTTACAGTAAAAATCAAATTTTCTAATACATTTTCAACAATATTATCTAAATCATACATTTTGTTTTCTTCTGTTATAACGTGATGAATGTTTATTTTTCCATGTGTCAGCATCAACAATATCTAATCCTTGTAATAATAAATTTCTTACTTCGTCCAATTTAAATGTCTTATTATTGGCCGCAACATGATGCTTGACTTGGGCCCATATAAGTTTAATGGGGTTAAGATTACAGTGATATGGAGGTAAACGTAAAACTGTACGGCCACTTTCTCTAGCTATTCCATCGACCATGAAACTGGATGACAGGATGTGTAATTTTTTACAAGCTCAAACAATTTAATCTTTAGCATAGAATTATCAACTAAAATTCCTTTGGTTAAAAGCCATTCAATGAGTGCCTTCTTTTTTCATGATAAAGTAGGTGACTTTTCTGTTTTAGTAGAATGATAAGGCGTTTTATCCATTACTATAACACTATTGGGCTCAAGAGAAGGTAATATATTTTGCATCCATGGGATGAACACCTCACTATTCATATCTTCATGTTAATCTGCAGTTTTCTTGGATTCAAATAATAACAAACCCCCATTCACGTGCTTTCTAATCCTACTTTTTGATACTCTAATTTATTGTAAGCATCTCGGCAACTTCGTTTCCTTAATGGAGACTGTGTAACTCCAGACATTTCAATTTCCTTAATAATGTCAAACATAGTATTTCTACCAATCCCTACTTCCCTTGAAGTTTGACGAACAGCAGCTGTTTTGGACATATTAGCTTTGTTCTTGAAATACACATTGTAAGCCATCTGCCTATGTCCACTTTTTACATATTTTCCTTTACGATTTTTTGATGAACCTGGTAAAGCTGCGCCATCCATGCTCTAGAACGATTGCGATTAAATAAATGAAATAAATTAATGAGTAATGAAATATTTTTAGAAAATGATGTTTTCACTTTATAATCTCGATAAAGAACTTTCTTTAATGAATATTATTAATAAATAGCACAATAAACAACTAGTAAAACATGCAATTGACTAGCACAGACAGAAATACCGGTCAGTACTGACAGCAAAACGCTTATTTGACAGAACTAAATAAACATAATTTTGCCTGCATAAAAGCGGCCTCTATTTTAGCCAATCACAAGCTGTTATTTTAAACCCTATCTTTCCCAATGGTTTATTCTTATTTGGAATGGACATTAGTATTAAAATTTTAGATGTATATTTCCAAGAATTGTTATGTAAATAAGTTAACTTTGTGTCAATAATTTTAGGTTAATTTGATTATTATACACTTGAGATATAAGTAAATTAATAAAACATGCTATACGCACCAGTAAGATCATAAAAGTATATAAAATAATCTTTTCTCATAAATACACGATTAAAGTGTATCTCAGGCCAAATATCAGAGACTGATAAAGAGGAAGTAGTGTTCCCTGAATACTCTCGAAATATCTGTGCAATTGAAATTTTAAATTCAAAACGTTCAACTATAGGCGTGAAAAATAAGAGAACACTTATACAGCGTTCTATTTTGTATAAACCTGTTTCCACTTAAATAGGCGCTGAATAGCACACTCGCTTTGTAGAAAATTATCAGTAGAGAGACCAGAAATCCACATTTCAGACAGAAATAGGCTTTGAGTACTAATCCCAGCATTTGGAGGGCAAATACCCCCTTTTGCGAATGCAATCCTCAAGAGTCTCTGCTTGCGAGATTAATTTGAATCAGAATCAAAAACTCCAATACGATCCGTGTGTGATTCATAAAAGAATATTTTTATATTAAAGTTGCATGGATATGTTAGGATATAGGTTAAGAATGAAATGTTTTAAGTTACAACTAAAGTGAGATGGGAAATTACAAACAATAAAATATTTTTAAACGATTACTTCGTGTTGTATTATTTCTTTGCATTTACTTTGGACGCTAGGCGTAGTTTTATAGAACCCAAAAAGATTGTCCTGAGATACCCAAATATTATACAGAGTCTCAATAAAAATTTGCGTGAGTAGCTGCCCACACAATCATTCAATTTTATACATTAAATTAAAATATTTGAAAGCAAAGTTCACAGCAATATGTCATCCACAAATACCGGTGTATTTTACGGACTACCAACTAACATTTAGCAGTATAGCTGCCGGTTCCCCTATATATCACCAAATATCGAACTACATTTCGACTCCTTCTTACGTCATCATTTTTCTAATAAAATTTATCGAAATGAATTAGAATAGCCCCCCAGAACGATAGAGGCTTGCATGGTAAAATAAATATTTTATGTAAGTCAAGTTTTTCCTCTCCCTATGACTTGCTATTGTGACTTAGTCTACAATAATGAACTTTTTTCTTCATCTTACAATATTGTACGTTGTCATAGAAATGTACAAACAACTGGTAGATTTTAGTCGTGTTCTTTTAGTAATGAAATTAAATATAAAGTCGATATATCTTCCATTAAATCGGCGGTTCCTTTGATCAATTTAATAATATGTACCTATCGAACTTTTATAAGTAATATTGGAAAATACTCGAAGCAAGACCCAATGGTGAGAACGAAAGACATATGTTTCTGCCATTTAGTCGTCTTCAGTCAAGCTAGTGAAGCAATGTATACACATTGATACAAATCTCTTAAACAATAGATCTGTATCTGTATCTACATTACCCTAAAATCGTCTCCAAGCCATAGCAAGTTACCTCCTATCAGATGGCACTAATTTAATAAGTGACATCTGACGGACGAAAGAGACTATGCCAGAAAAGGTCGCCTTTTCTGGCATGTGTACAGGTACAGATATGTAAATTATTTACATGTCTGTTTCATATTGTAACAAATGCTTTATACGTGCATAACGTATTGTCATACATAAACACAACCTTTTTGTATATTTACCGCCATCTGGCGCGTGTTAATGGACTGCACCAATATACGTATTTTTCCGTTTTTGTAATAGCCTAGCTATTCGAGCGGAAGGTCGCCTTTTCTGGCATAGTCTCTTCCTGACCATATAGTGCATACCCCGTGACTGTACGTGTGTTCAATACCTTGAAGGAATATCGAGATTTGAAAGCTAACAGCAAGATGGGTTTACTCTCAAACGACGAGAAATAAAATCGCGTGAAAATTTCAATGCAATGTTTGAATATCAGCTTTTGCAGCGGTATATACATGTGGACGAAACATCATTTTTCAGCAAAAACGAAAGAACAGTGGAAACATTGGACTTTCGTTGGCGAACGAGCACCAAGAAAGGAAAAAACCTTCCATTTTCTGAAAAGGTTATGGTTACGGTATTTTGATATTCGCATAGCATAATCAATACCAATTATAAGAACAGGAAAGAAATATCACATTATTATTAGTATATTATTATATATATATATATATATATATATATATATATATATATTATTATTATATATATATATTATTATATTAGTATTATGCTAATTTATTGAACCATTTTAATACTATTATCGGGATAAAATTAACTAAAATAATCAGACATATAACTGTTATATGTCTAATGAAGCTCAGGTTGGAGCGAAACGATCGTACCTGTGAAAAGTAAAAAGTAGTGAAATTCATTAAAATTTGTTTTATTTTATCCCGATAATAGTTATCATGGATTTTCATCAAGTAAAGGCTAAAACAATCCTATAACCATTTTAATGTTGAATTAAAGAAAAAAGACAATATTTGGCGAAAGAAAATGTTGTTTTACTATACTAATGCACCAGTCCATTCATCTGCAATTGTAACCGCTAAATTGATCAAATTGTATTTCGTATTGCCGTTTCATCCCCCGAATGTGGGGGATGAAACGGCAATATCCTGATCTGGCCCTCGGTGTTCTTTTTCCTCTCGAACCTGAAGAAATAGCTCACCGGGTGGAGATTCGCATCAAACGAGAAAGCACTCGCTGAAGCAGAGGATTATGTTGTAGTTTCAAAGATCCTACTTTGTGGAAGTCATAAAAAAGTTAGAATATCGTTGGTCTAGGTCTATTGAGTTGAATGGTGATAGCGTAGAAAAATAAAACCCTTTTTTTGTATCACCAATAGTTTTGTTAAAAGTAATGTTCTCGTCATACCGCATGTGTCAAATATATATGTATATGGAAAAGCCGATCCAATGCCGGCCAAGACCGCGACGGCCGGCAACGATTGTCTCCGATTGTTTCACAAATACAAGTTAGCAGTAATCATTTGACCAGCGACATAGGTACTTGTAATGCGTTCTAAAATAACATTTACGAATTGCAAGGGATTTGCTTTTCTTATTTCTTTCAGTAGATGCAGGAAATTTTTAAGCTGCGGTGCGTCGCATAAACAAAAGCGTAATTCTAATAAAATTAAAGAATAATCCTAATAAAATAAATAAAAAAGGATTCTAAAAATTATAATAAATTATACAAGAAGTTCAAAAATTCCTCCTTGCATAGCAAGACATTATCCTAGGCGGTCGTAGAAATTAGCTCTTACATTTACTAACATGTCGGCAGTTAATGAATTCGCAGCCTCAGTTATTTTTTCTCTCGAGGCAACTAGATTTTCTGCTCTACCAGATTCATGAGTATAAACAATATTTTTAGATATCCCCACAAAAAGAAATCATTTGGAGATAGATCAGGATATCGCGGGGGCCATTTAATGTTTCCTGTTCCAGTAATAAGACGGTCAGGAAAAGTATTTCCTAGAAATTCCTTTACCCTCACCGCATTAAGTGCTGGACAGCCATCATGTTGAAACCAAACGATTTCCTGATTTATTCCAATGTTTTGAATGGCAGGAAGTATTTGATTTTTCAGTAATTCGAGATACTTGTCGGCATTTAATATACCATCAATAAAATAGGGGCCTATAAAATGGTCACCTAAAATACCTGCCCAAACGTTTAGTTTTTGAGAATACTGAGTGCGATTTGCAAAATGTCGGTGTTGATTTTCCGAAGCCCAATATCGAAGAACAGAGGGATTGTGGTTTCCGTGTAATGGAAAAGTTGATTTATCGGCGAAGAGAATATTTTTAACGAAATTTTCATCTCATGTATCTTTTCCATAACGTCTTGACAAAACTCCATTCTCCGGAAATATATCTTGAGTTTTCGAACATTTGAAACATTTTAAACCATTACGTTTCCAAATACGTGAAATAGTTGTGTTACTTGTACCCAATTCCTTGATAGCACTTCTAGTAGATCTCGTGTTATCAATTTCCACAATACTACAAATTAATACATTCCGCCGTTCTCTTTCCTCAATTTTTTGTGGTAATACCTCTCTTGGTTTGCATTTCGTACAGTTATTGAGACAGAAACAAGTTTCAAATTTATTTATAATATTATAAATTGTTTGTCTGCAAGGTACAGAATGGTCTGCAAAAGTCAGCGCAAACAAATTCATGCACTCCATTGCAGACTTGCCAGCATAAAACCATTTTACTAACTGAAGCTTTTCAGTTGGTGTATAAAGAGCCATTATACAATAATTTTATTGTACGCTTTCAAACTGTAACGGCCGCAGCTAGACTATGCAAAATTTCCAGTCAATCGGTATCGGAGACAATCGTCAGTCGTCGTGGTCTTCGCTGGCATTGGACTGGCTTTCTCATGTACGTATACATTGTATGTACTCATACGTTGATTCTCTATGCCTAAAGATATTTAACACATACGGTATATCTCTCGTATGTACAAAAATGCTATCAAGAGTTGGATACGCAGAGCACAAAATGTAATACATGTAGACATTTTTATACATTTTTACTATGTGAAATTTTGTATTTTAAAATTTAGAAATTTAAACGTAATAAAAGAGATTGAAAGTAGTTGCATATTTCTAACATACAATACCTGTCATAAGTTCTGTCCACAAATGAATGTAATTGCATACGATTGTACGCATGACAAATTTATCGAAACAATATACAATCACAGAAGAAAATAGTGAATATTGAGTGCTTTGATAGCGAAATTTTATATAATCTACATATCTCTGCATATCTAAAATCTGTAATTTGGTTTCTTAAAAACAAGTAAATTGTTAAATAAAAATTGTTTATTTGAGACTACCTACTAAAAACTCAAAATCACATATTTTGATATATATATATATAACTATAATAGACTATTTCTTTAACTAGATTTCGTAAATATCACTTTTCTCTTCATAAGTAGTTCATATTTTGCAGCAGATATAAAATTAAAGAAATTTTCATTTTTTTAAATTTTAATGATACACAATAAATTCTCAAATTCATATCAAATTATCTTATTTACTGATTCATAACTCATGTGTATATGCGTAAAAACCAAACGTTTTCTAAATCTTTACTGTTGTTAGAAAGTCGAAAATTTCTCTTTTTCCAAAAATTCTATTCGACTGTTGCCCCCTCTAAAACTTAATTTTGCAAATTTCGATTTTAAATAGTTAATTTGATTTCTATGTATGTTTTTAATTCACCACTACAAATTAAAAATTTGGACTCGTTTTAGAATAAACTGTTTGTAATAGTGTTTTCATTCCAATAGGAATAACTTTAATAACGGTATAGAAGAAATTTTTGCCAATAGAATCATAAAAGATATGAAGACCATGAGTATAAATGGTAATATTGTCCCAAGAGAACACAGTAATATCTGTATCTGGATATGACGTTCGATGCTAAATTAAACTTGAAGGAACACATTATGAAAAAACGAGTCGAGTTGAGCCTAAAATATAGAAATCTTTTTCTGGATATTGGGACGTAACTTTCAATATATTGTTTATAATCAAGTCTTAAAACCAGCCTGGGTGTATGGTACATAACTTTGGCGTTGTACCAATCGTGCCATATTATAAATATACAAATATTTCAAAATAGAAGCTTTCCGTAATATTGTTAATGTCCCATTAATACGTTCGAAATAGTGACATCAATAGCGATCCAAGAGTCGACAAGGCGGTCAGCGAAATACGCAGATTCGCAGCGAAACATGAAAAACTAGGTTAAATCAACATGGTAATCCTGACGCAATTAAGTTTCTCGATATACAAAATCTCAATAGAAGACTCAATAGCACCAAACTATACGAGCTTTTATAGTATGTCGAATTGTGCTCAGTGAACCAGTGTAATATTTTGCACAATTAGTGGAAACTAAAAGAGGCCATTGGGCGAATTTTAGACATTAAGTACGTAGATGTAAGATTTAATATTTAAATTAATGGTTGGTGTCAGGCCAGTTTTAATGTTTTGTCAAAAAAAAATAATATTTCGTTTTCTCATAAGATGTTTTATTCTTCACATCTATTACTTGACGGATAATATATGTAATGTGTATGATGTAAATTATTTATTCTGTATTTAATCTTATTTAACGGATTTAATTTTTATTTCCAAGAAATGAGTGAAAGTATTTACTTCAAATATCGACCAAGTTAGTCTAATAAGTAGTTCACTAGATTATGGATCTGATAAACCGAGATTAAATCCTGGTCTAGCCAATAATATCAATGTTTTTTCGATCCTAGCTCAACTCAGACTAACAAAAAAATTAATACCTGAAAGTAATTACCCTGGGGTAATAATATAATAATAGACAGTCGGTAAGTAGCGCTATCCACGTTACCATCAAGTGTAGCACAGTAGAATTCAAGTCGTAGAAAGTTTACACAACAACATGGGCTTTCAAGACCTGTTACGGTAAGTTAGCATTATTATTTACTTCAAAAACTCTACATACTAAAACGCATTGCATCTATTCTTAAATATTGAGTCTACAAGTAAACTCTTCTTAAACCAGAACAAATAAATAATTTCTATTGTCACAGATTCTGCTGATTAATGTTATTTCATTTCTTTCAAAATTGTTGTTGCTAAGGTTGGTAGAACATACTCTTAGAAGTTCTTTATATCGAATACGAAACCTTTGAACCTTATCTAAATATACCTAAAATACAATTATTATGAAAATAGAGATCTCAAATACTTGAAAAATATTTATATTGTTGGACAAAACAGTAATAAAAAATATTAGACGAATTATGCTACTAAAAGTTAAGTTTGACAAGTTAGGTTAAGAAGAAATTATTTACATTTTTTAAATTTTAGATTACATTAAAATTATAATTTCTCATACCCTTAAATTGTTGAATCCATTCACAAAATTTAGTTTATATTTTGTTATTGATTAATTAGTAATGATTTCAATATTGACATTTTTTGATAATTATTGACGTAGGAAAAGGATCATAATTATTCGGGTAAAAATTGTATTAAACATTGAGTTAGTATAATGGGCACATCTTGTAAATATTTTTGAATTTGTATCACTGATATTTCTGTATTTAACAAATTTTAAAAAACGGAGAACTATATTTTTGATACAACGCTATGCAAATTCTGATACTGACGCTAACTTTTATTTATTTTTCATCAAAGCCTTATTAGAAAGCAAATATTATCTTGATTTATACTTTTTACAACCAGTTATATTAATTAAATTATAAATATAATAATGATTTTGATGGAAAGATCAAATTAATATATGAATTTCCAGGTATATATGAATGTTTGAAAAATGGACGTGTTCAATTAGTATCGATATAAAATTCAAATGTAAATAAATTAAATATCTTTTTTAGTAACGTGTAATTGACTTGAATGACAAAAATGGAAATTAAAAATATAAAAAGTAAATTTTGAAATAAATATAATTTAATCTGAAATATACAAAGTTGTCGTGATATTAATTTATTAACATTTCGACACTAATTTTACAAGTTGTGTCCACCAAATGCAGTTATTTAATAGGATGTTTTCCTTATATTAATTTCTACCTTCTCAGTTACAATTAGGTGGAATTACCGAGCTGTACGTATCACAACAATATATATATATATATATATATATATATATATATATATATATATATATATATATATATATATTGAAGTCAAACAGAGTCTAACAGTGAAGCTGTAATGTAATATAGGCCTTAAGATAAATACAAAATTAAATGATTAAATATTGAAGCTGATAAGGTAAATTTTATAAAAGTGTATTATAAATATCTATTTAAATATGGTTTCAAATATTACATACAGATGGAGTTATTTGACGTTGTATCTGTTACATGTGTATGATTCAAATAATAAATAATCGTTTAAAAACGAAGTATACTTAACTTCAACAGCTATACATGTGAATAACTTCTTATTGTTTAATTTTTTGTGGGCTCTAATTTATGATAAATGTCCGGCTTATAAGAACAATGAGACTCTTTTTGTTGTGCATAATAAATACACTGATAATGTAGGTTCGGTGACTCAATAAGAATACGTACAAATGGAGTGGTGAATAAAATAACATGTGATGGTATATTTTAAATGCGATATCAACAAAATGAAACGATTGAGTTAAAGAATAATATAAATGGTTTTATTGATGTATAGATTAGCAGGTAAGTGATTCATATAAAATATAGGATTAATATAAAAATGAATCAAGTCACGTGAATATACAAACATAAAATAAATTCTAGGTTAAGCAAAGATAATTAAAGAAAGTGAATTAAATTAACTAATATACATAAATGCTTCTTTTTAAATAAACAACTATAAACAGAGGAGTTTCCAGTTTTTAATCAAATAATCCTAATTCTAAACCTATAAGGTATATCTTTTTTTTTAAATCTTTGATAGAGGTTTTACTTTATGAATTGAACTAATTCAACATATTCAAAATTTATAGGAGATTGTAGTAATACTTATGTTTGAAATAGACGGGAATGGGGTAGTCTGGAGTCTTCTTGTGGATCCGAAAATGCAGGATACAGGTTTAGGCGGGTAATCTGATGGCGTCACCGCTTAGCTTCGGTCTAGCTGGATGCTATTCCCGGTGAAATGGAATTTTCGTTTTATGAGGAACTGGTTGATGTATGGATACGCAAAATGCGTCAAAAAGGAGCTGGATAAACAGGTGATATTTTTATATGTTCGTAGTATAGTTTTTCTAATTTATTTATTGATTTTTCTTCTTATTTCCAGAGCGGCACTTAATAAAACGTCGGCGTGTTTTCGGAATTTTTACAACATGACGCTAACTCTCGTATGTTTTTAATGCTCGCTTCTTATTCGTCTAATTTGTATGTATTAATATAATCTCGCTAATAATTTTAGTGAAAATGAGAATTTAATTACTCTAACCATATAGATACTTTACAAAAATTAAATATATTGTTTTAGTAAATAAATAATTGTCATACGTGCATAAAAATCTCATTTCTATGCTGATTTATAGTCGAGATATTTCCAGCGGTTTTTAGTTTGAAAATGGACAGCTTTCTCTAAAGAATATGTGTCATTTATTATTGATCAATTAAGTTGAAATGTCTTCGGTAATACATGATATTGAAATAAAATGACTAAGGCAAATGAAAAGATTAAAATAAATAAATATGAGAATTAATTTTGAACAATTAAAAACGCGAAACCAACTTTATTGATATGTCAGATGAAGAATTCAGTTCCAAAAATTTCTTATTTTCTAATATTTACATACAAGCTAAAATGATCTGTATCTTACAAAACTAGGCCATTCTTATGCGTAAGCTTGCCCTACTACAATATATACAGGGTGTCCAGAAACTCTCCTGACAAACGAAGACCGGAGATTCCTCAGATAATTTTAAGACAATTAAACCCAAATTCACCTAGTCCGAAAATGCTTCCTAAGGGAGCTAGAGTTCTTTGAAGATGGCGCCTTGTATTTATTTTTTTTTAAATTCCTCCAGAACGCTTCTATTTAGAAAAACAAAAACTGGTATGCTTATTTATCCTCCAGAGATGAATCGATTCCATCAATTGCGAATTTCTAGTACCGGTCATAGGCGTCCGTTTTGGGTAGGTCAACGGTTATTTTAAGGCATAACTTTTTTGTCTTTAACTTTTAAGCATTTGTGACACTAGATTATTAAATTTTCAGGTATTCCAGTACTAAAATGAACTCTTACTTTAAGTCGGTAGGATACACCGTTTTCTAGAAAAATCGATTTGTAAATTTTTCATTTTTTCTTCATTAAAGTTTAATTTTTTATTTTTTGCAATAGTTAGCTCTGAACTGCCAACAGAAGTAAAACCTACGTTTTTCATTGTCAAATTGTTGTCAGTTCGCAAAGTTTATCTTTTCATTTTTTACTTTGTGTTATTCAAACACAACGATTTCAATTTAAAAAAAAATGGTTTTTACTAATGAGGAATACGCCGATATGCATTTAGTTTATGGCGAAATGAGGTGAAACGCTCGAGCGGCGCAACGTAGATACTCCGAAAAATTTCCCAATCGTCAGCATCCCACTCACTCAACATTTACAGCTCTTCATCAACGATTAAGAGAAACAGGTTCAGTGGTCCCAAAAAATAATGAAACAGGGAGACATAATGATGTAACAGCAGAACATGAAGATGTTATTTTAATGGAAGTTGAGGAAAATCCAGAAATTAGCGTTCGAAGACTATCTGCCATGTACCCCACAATTTCAAAATCTTCCGTAGGAAATATCTTACACAAAGAAAATTTATATCCTTTTCATTTTACAAAGGTGCAAGCACTGCTAGAAGGAGATTTTCCTGCTCGCGTAGAATTCGCTAGATGGTTACAAAATCAGAAAAATCAAGATGAAGATTTCTTCAGGAACATTTTGTTTGGGGACGAAGCTACATTCTCAAAAAATGGAATTTTTAATGTACATAATGCACATTATTATTCGTACGTTGGTGACAATCCCCACGTTGTTCAAGAATTTAAGAACAGCATACGTTTAGCATAAACGTCTGGATAGGAGTAGTTGACGATTATCTACTTGGACCTGTAGAATTACCTGGTCGTTTAAATGGTGCTGATTACTTACATTTCTTGCAAAATATTTTACCTGATTTGTTAGTTGAGGTGCGTTTAAATATTCGGCAAAACTTATGGTTTCTACAGGACGGCTGTCCGGCCCACTTTAGCTGGAATGTACGAGACTTTCTAGATAATAACTACGAAGACCATTGAATTGGAAGAGGCGGTCAAGTTGCTTGGCCAGCAAGGTCGCCGGATTTGAATCCTTGCGATTATTGTGTTTGGGGATACATACAAGCATTTGTTTATTCCGTTCCGATACAAAATCGCGCACAACTCTGGCTAAGGATACAAGATGCTTGAAACGAATTTAGAAATAACTTTGGAATCTTTGCAAGAATTCGGCGTTCTCTAAGCAAAAGGGTAAACTTATGCATAGAGACTAATGGTCATCACATCGAGCAACTTTTGTAACAATCTACCTTTGATATTTGTTCTTTTTTTGTTAGTTTCGTTCCATTGTAATAAATAATTTGTTTTTAATTTATTAAATTAATTTTCATCCATGCCTTGATAGTCCAAGCCAACTTCGTCGCTAAAAATAAGTAGGTTTACGAAAAATTTACAAATCGATTTTTCTAGAAAACGATGTATCCTACCGACTTAAAGTAAGAGTACATTTTAGTACTGGAATACCTAAAAATTTAATAATCTAGTGTCACAAATGCTTAGAAGTTAAAGACAAAAAAGTTATGCCTTAAAATAACCGTTGACCTACCCAAAACGTACGCCTATGACCGGTACTAGAAATTCGCAATTGATGGAATCGATTCATCTCTGGAGGATAAATAAGCATACCAGTTTTTGTTTTTCTAAATAGAAGCGTTCTGGAGGAATTTAAGAAAAAATAAATACAAGGCGCCATCTTCAAAGAACTCTAGCTCCCTTAGGAAGCATTTTCGGACTAGGTGAATTTGGGTTTAATTGTCTTAAAATTATCAGAGGAATCTCCGGTCTTCGTTTGTCAGGAGAGTTTCTGGACACCCTGTATATATAATATTTTCGTGACCTTGGTATGATATATATTGGTTTAATCGCCGACTGATTGAATTTACCATATACAGGGTGAGTTTTTTTGAATGTTTAGCATTGTGATCTCAGAAACTACTGGAGATAGAAAAACGCTTAAATGGGGAAAGAAGCGCAGTTTTACGAGTTTGATTTAAAACTGCTTTTGTTTCTCCGATAACTTTCATGGCTTATTAGATATTCAAAGAAAACTAAATTTTTCGATTTTCTTTAAACATGCTTAGCATAGTAATAGTAATTTTAGAGAAAAAGTGTTCAGACAAAAGTTTTAGATAATTTTACGCCAAATAAAACCATTTAGCTAATATTTTTTTTTCGTTCACCATTATCGAGTTATGACACAAACTTGTGTTTTTTTAAATAGAAACCATAGTTGGTTTTGACACCATTAAAAAGCTTATTTTTTGCTGATTACAACGATATAAGGCTTGATATGGTTATTTTAAAAAATATAGAGGATATAGAGACATTTCTATGATTGTTCACTTTATAAGATAAATACTTAAAAAAAAATGTTTGGTGTTTTGTAATTCAAAAAACGAAAAATCTGAGTTACAATAGTGTTCGTTGGAGCAGTCGAGATAAATATGCTAACATTGCTTTCACGTTGAGTCACAGAAGTGAGAGCTGTTAATTTTTACTTTTAAGTCAAGTTAATTGTCAAACATTGACAATTAACTATTAATTAATTTAATTGTAACTTAACTATAAGCGGTGCAAACGGCCGTTAATCATAAGTTTGCATTGGCTATGGAATTTTCTAACGTAGAAAAGCGTGATATGGTTGAATGTTATATTCAGTGCCAGAAAAATTCTACTAGAGCTGCTGAAGTTCATTTTGAAAATTATTTTGATCGACGTCAGCCGTCGCTACCTACTTTTAAGAGATTATGGGATAATTTAGCAGATTATGGTTCGTTCGTTAAACCAAAATCAAAAAAAGGGATGGATGAAGATAGAGAAATAAACATATTAGCAAGTGTCGCACAGAATCCATCTACATCGACCTGACAAATTTCAACAGAAATGGGCTCCTCTCAACGCACTATTGTCAGAGTGTTGAAGAAGCATAAATTTCGTCCCTACAAATTATCAGTATCACAAACTTTACATGAAGGTGATAACATCAGACGAATAGCTTTTTGTAGATGGTTTAAAGATCAGTGTCAAAACGATCCACACTTTTCAATGAAAATATTATGGACCGATGAATCTCGTTTCACAAATTGCGGTGTGTTTAATAGGCACAATGAGCACATATGGTCTCAAACAAATCCACTTCACGTTGAACATAGGAGCCCACAAATTAAATTTGGGTTTAATGTTTGGTGTGGTGTTATAGGATCAACTGTTCTTCCTCCTTTTATTTTTGATGGATCACTAACTGGCAATCGTTATCCTAATTTTTTACAACAATATTTAGAGGAAATGTTAGATAATTTAAATTTAAGAACCCGAGCAATGCTGCAATGGTTTCAACATGACGGAGCGCCTCCGCACAATCAACTGAATGTTAAAAATTATTTAAATTTGACCTTCCCTAATCAATGGATAGGACGAAATGCACCCATTGAATGGCCGGCTAGATCCCCTGATTTATCAGTTTTGGATTTTTTCTTGTGGGGTGTACTAAAGAACACAGTATACAAAAGAACATATGAAACAATCGACGATTTAAGAGAAGCTGTCTTAGTTGCTTTTAATAACATCGATAGGCGTAAAGTCCGCAATGCTACAAATTCTGTTGTGAAGAGATGCAATTTTTGTATTAATAATAATGGAGGTATCTTTGAACATTAATAATGTTGTGTGCCCTTAATAAAAGTTCTTATAGTTTTCATTTTATTACTACATAAGATTTCAAAATAAGTTTTCGTTTGGTTTGTATTTTATCAGTTCGAAATTCAATTGTTTTCCATAAAAACCATAAAAATGTCTATATCCTCTTTACTTTTTAAAATAACCATATCAAACCTCATATCATTGTAATCAGAAAAAAATAAGCTTTTTAATGATGTCAAAACCAACTATGGTTTCCATTTGAAAAAACACAAGTTTGTGTCACAACTCGATAATGGTGAACGAAAAAAAAATATTAGCTACATAGTTTTATTTGGCGTAAAATTATCTAAAACTTTTGTCTGAACACTGATTCTCTCAAACTACTATTAATGATGCTAAGCATGTTTAAAGAAAATCGTAAAATTTAGTTTTCTTTGAATATCTAATAAGCCATGAAAGTTATCGGAGAAACAAAAGCAGCTTTAAATCAAACTCGTAAAACTGCGCATCTTTCCCCATTTAAGCGTTTTTCTATCTCCAGTAGTTTCTGAGATCCCAATGCTAAACATTCAAAAAAACTCACCCTGTATATATATATATATATATATATATATATATATAAATATATATATATATAGTGTTAATAAGAATTAAAATTTATTTCTTATTTATTTTATTGGCCGTGTCATAATATTAAAATAATAGGCATTTTCTTGGTTTAGCGACCTTTAATGAATTTCAGTTTATTCTACGACGTTTCGACTTTTTTTATATAATTAAGTCTTTTTCAAGTGATTAGAACAATTTATTTCGTGTTAAAACACATATTTTGTGTAATATGTATGGTTCGGACATGTCGACCTTTTTAGGGGCGATCTGCCTTTCAGTTACACTAAGTTACACTTCAGTCAGTTACACTAAATATTCCGAGAAAGGCAGCAATATTTACATTCACATTACTTCGCGAAAGTGCAATTAAACATACTGGTGTTGGGGTAAGTATAATAATTTCGAATAATTGTCCGAAGCAGCTTGGACATGTGGATTAATTTTAATTCTGGTTTTAAGATGGTGTTTGACATATTCTAAATTATTTGTAGATTTGCTCAATCAATTTTTTTGACAAATACGAAAACCATATTATATAAAATGTTTACATTTTCGCCATCAAAACGAATTCGGTATTTACATATGCAGGAAGGAGTAACAAGAGAATTACATAGTTTCTACATAGTTTCACATTATTACAATCGGTTACTATTCATTTTCGATGCTAGTAAAAAATATCCAGTATTTCTTTGTTTTCCATTATAAAACATATGAATGACATACCTTTACATAGCGCCTCCAACATTCTCAAATATATAGAAATAAAATTAACTTAATATTCATATTTTGTTCGATCAAAATAGATTTAATTTGTATTTTTAGATTTATTTAAATATAGTCAAATAGATTTGGTTGTATTTATTTTACGTGTTAATTCCTAGGTTTTAATTTTGTTCTATTTGCAAATATAAAGTGTATAGAAAAGTCTTGGAGCCTCCCAAATATTTAACGTATTAATTACCTGTCTGGTCAGATATAACCTTCTTTTAAATCCGTTCATTTGCTTGTTGTAAGCCTTTATAATAGCATAAGTTTTATTGTTATATTTCATTTATTGTATTTGTATTTAATGTATTCATATTTTTACGATAGGTTTAGAGATTTCGGTTTATTACATAGTTCCTGTATTCTTCGAATATTGTACGTTATCTTTAGCCCACTTTCTATTTATTGTAATTTACATACTTGGTATATTGCCATTCAATACCTGTAACAATTGTATTGTGTATTTAGTATTTAATATTTATTTTATTTCGTAGTATTATAATTAAGGTTTCATGTGTATATTGTTTATTTTAATTAATTTATGACGTTGGTAAACTACAGCATATACTTTACCTTGAAGAATGGTAAAATATTTGGATGGAAATTTCAATATAATCAATTTAGTTGATTTCTCCCTCCCTTATAACTGGCGAGGACAAAAATTTCTTTGCAAAAATAAGTTAAGACAAAGTTCAGTTCCAACCAAGATCTCACTACAAGAAAATATTATGTATTAGCCAGTTTCTCGGTCTTCACTATTAAACCAAAGTCATGCATTTATATTAAGTTTAACGGAACTCCAAGATTCAATTTATTAATAATTATTTTGTAAATATATTAGTGTTATTCAAAACTATTGCATTATTTCAACTCGTATATTTCGGTCGACACATACCGAAAATTCTTTCAAGCCAGGGGGAATAAATATATTTTATGAAAAGAAAACTAAAGTGGTTAGCAACAACATTAACAGATAAACTCTTCAAAAGCCTACACTACTTACACTAAAATTACAGTAATTTTGTTTGACTAATTTTGTCTGTATTTAAAAGAACTTCAATATTGCATATATTATTATGAAAGCATTCGATTTATAAAAAAATCTATATAAGTATAGTATTTATCATTACCTGTAGCCCAGAAATAGGTAATTCAAACATTACGTGAAACACTTCAACAAAAGTATACTACAAAATATACAGACTATCCTTGAAATAAAGAGACACCTGTAAATATGCGAAAGGAATGGTTAAACATCAAAGAACATGTTTAACAGAACGGAAAGGTACAGCGTTTGAGTGAATTCTGGAAGTAATCTTATGTGTATACGTTACCAAAGAACTATTATTTATATAAACAACAATTTATGAACAAACATTGCCTATAGGTTCAACCTATATAATTTGTACCTATATAATTAAGATATCTACTTTTAATCAATATACTTATTGATTAAAAGTAGATATCTAAATTATATACAAGCTGTGTATAAATTGGCTATAACTATACGTGACGACGTTCTTGGTCAAATTTGGAATTAAAAGCCCTAGTACTATAACGGTGTATCATGCTTTCTGTATTTTTAGAAAGAATTTGAAAGAAACATACATTTTGGCAAGATTTGTGAACCATTCGTTTTAAATCCTACACATGAAGCAAAAGAAATAAAATTAGTTCTAAAAATTACATATTTATTGTGAAAATATAACAAAGTTTTTTGTGACAGTATTGACTTATTTTTGTACATCTCTTTGACAGAAATCAATGTCATTATTACCTATATAATTTAGATTACAGAATTTCGGTTCGAAGAATAAAAAATACTTATCATATCTCGTTTCTCTTCGTTAGTGTATGACATTTTTGTATTATTAATGAACAATAAATGAAATGTTTGACAGATTGAAATTCCAAAGGCTACCTTATTTAATCTTATAATTTATTGTTTCAAATAAAACCTAATGTCAAAAACTATAGTCAGCATGTGGTACATGGTTGAAATCAGAAAAAAAAAACTCTTTCTGAAGATGTCTAAATCCAATATGGCGCCTATAAGAAATTAGATAGTTGATGATGGCCAGAAAGAAACGAAACGTCTTAGGTTTAGAAATGGCCACAAGGATATGTTTTTATATTTTATCTACAAGGCCAAATGTCGGTGCTACAGGTAAAAGAAGAAAATGGGGTTTTCGCGTTTTTTTTTAAATAACGAATGTCATTTGTCACAGGTCTATTTTCTTTACGGATTTATAACAAACACAAAATTTAACAACTTTGCCAAATTTAAACCTATACTCTATCTCCAATAATAAGCGAGATCTCCACGGCGAGGGCCGAAAATGAATCAGCCTGTATACAGAGAAGTAATTAGCTGCAACCGAATTCGTTCGAAACAGTCTCATTCGTGCAGTAGGTTACATTATACGTAATCAGTTTAAAATATTTTATCAGGCTTACTTCAATTCTCAAAAAAATCAAAATTAATTTTAATGTATCATATATACAGGCTGATTCAAATTAAGTGCGCACCATTGCTATCTCTGTTATTATTGATTCTAGAAAGTAGGTTAAATTAGCAAAGTATTAGTGTTTTTAACATTTATTATCATGTAGTTCATGAAAAAAAAATTAAATAACGCATTTTCGAGAAATTTTGAAATTTATAATTTTTTTAAATGGAACAGCCTGTATATTTTTTAAAATTCTGAATGGTAATGTTCTTTGTAATATAAAAGTTTCAATACACTATTGTCCTAAAAGGAATAATAAAGTAGTTATAGCAGTTTCTATTTCCTTCTAAATGTTGTCATTGCTCCGCTAACTTTTGACAAAACAGATACATATTTTGTGTTTAATGTTTATTTTAACATATTACAGCTTACAAAATTAAATTAAAAAGAAGAAAGTACATGTATAATTTATAAATACTGCTCAAAGGTGTCACCTTCCTGCTCAATACATTTTCGTGCCCGCTTCAGTACACTCTGGGTGGCTCTTAAGATTGTCCTTCTATCTAATTGGCGAAAAACTTCTCTGACCTTGTCTTGCAATTCGCGCACGTTGTTGTATCGCGTTTTGTACACGTCATTTTTTAAGTATCCCCAAAGAAAAAAGTCTAAAGGTGAGAGGTCAGGGGAGCGTGGTGGCCATGGAATTGGACCATTTGTACCAATCCACTTTTCGGCAAAGATGGTGTCGAGGTAGGTTTGCACTAGGTGATAGTTGTGTACAGGAGCACCGTCCTGCTGAAAGTATAAATTTTGGCGCATCAGGTAATTGGCGTTATCAAGTAAAACCAAAATGTTTAGAAAAATAAATAGAGAACTAATGAACAAAATAAAAAAAAAAAATTTTTAATAACTAAACGTGCGAAAGATTTATATTCAGTACGTTATTGACATTTACAAAGGGCATACTATTTGTTCTGTTTAAAGTGAAAGAAGCCTACTACTGATTTTACAGAATGAAAGGTTATCTTTGTCATCAACTAAATTCCACCGTAAATACTTTATTATTCGTTTTAGGACAATAGTGTATTGAAACTTTTCTATTACAAAGAACATTATCATTCAAAATTTTAAAAAATATACAGGCTGTTCCATTTAAAAAAATTATAAATTTCAAAATTTCTCCGAAAATGCGTTATTCAATTATTTTTTCATGAACTGCATGCTAATCAATGTTAAAAACACTAATACTTTGCTAATTTAACCTACTTTCTAGAATCAATAATAACAGAGATAGCAATAGTGCGCATTTAATTTGAATCCGCCTGTATATATCATGTATATACATACCTTATCAAATTTTCTTGTATAGATATATTGTCTTGCATATTTTCTTTAATTTAGGTATATATATATATATATATATATATATATATATATATATATAGTGTTTATAAGAATTTTATTTTTCTTATTTATTTTATTGGCCGTGTCTTAATATTAAAAATAATAGACTTTTTATTGGTTTAGCGACCTTTTATTGAATTATGATGTTTTATTCTACGACGTTTCGACTTTTACTATTTTTCAGTCTTTTTCAAGTATCGTTTCTTTTGGTTTTCAAAATCACGCATTCTGTGTAACATGTGTGTCGGGTACCCGAGACCTTTTTTTGTAACGAACCGATCGCACTGGTTGGAATATTGTAAGTCACTTACAATATTCCAACCAGTGCGATCTGTTCGTTACAAAAAAAGGTCTCGGGTACCCGACACACATGTTACACAGAATGCGTGATTTTGAAAACCAAAAGAAACGATACTTGAAAAAGACTGAAAAATAGTAAAAGTCGAAACGTCGTAGAATAAAACATCATAATTCAATAAAAGGTCGCTAAACCAATAAAAAGTCTATTATTTTTAATATATATATATATATATATATATATATATATATATATATATATATATATATATATATATATATATATTATATGTATCTTATTATTTTATTTAAAACAATAATTTAAAAAAACATACAAATACTTAAATTATCATGAAATTCATTAAATTTTTAATGCGGTTCTCTGCATTATATAAAAAAGAGCTATTATAACTATTTTAAATTAACCTAGTATCTAAAATAATATAAAAATACTTATTTAACTTTCTTCTTAACTTTAACTATTATCAATTTTATTAACCTAGTAAATAGAATTCATATTATTTTTTATTCTTTTTTGTTTAGATTTCTTCTTTTTCACTTTAATAGACACCATCCTGTTCCTTTTTGCTTCAGTTACTTGCTACTAGATGTCACTTCTCTATAAAAATATTCAATCCTTAATAAGATTTTTCCAATAGATGGAACTACTGTTCTAATCTATTTCAAACTTTATTTAATTTATTTATTAATTTAATTTAAGTTATATTAATTTTTATCACTTAATTTAGTCTTTAGCAAATATACTACTATTTTTCAAAAATATTAACACTTACATTTTGTTCAAGGATTTATTATTAGTTTATTATTTATATTCACTATTATGATGCTTAATTTCGGTAAGTTATATTTACTTCATTATGTTTTTTTAATGTTCAACTATAAACATAGTCAAAACTGTGAAACGTATACTATTGCGGCATTTAAAATCCGGACGATTAGATATTTATTTTCACTATAGTTAAGCATTGTAATTCGGTTTTTGTATAATTGAATTGTTGTGTAGAAGACAGCATACTGACATTTATCTGTAACCTCTCACGCAAAATTATATTATACATTTTGTAACACCTCTTGTAAACGACTAGGAATAGATGTTATGATATTATGTATAAATTCTAGTGACAGATCATTCCAAATATCATGTTTTTTTCGCAGACGCCCGATTTCTCAAGTCTGAAATTTGTCTCGGTCACTCTCGGCCGTTTTCTTGCTGTGTGGACACACCCGGAGAAATGTGTTGCGGTCACTGCATTTACTATTGTTTCTAACAGATCATTTCTTATACAATTAATAAAATTTTCATCCTGTTCGGGAGTTGACACAAGGATACGACCGGAGCCTCGTTTTCTATTAATAGCTGACAATTCTTCTTCTAGTAACGTAATTATTTGAATTTTAGTTTGAATATTCAAATGTGGCACATTAACTTTATATTTTGACAAACCTGAATAGGAAACTGACAGATCTGTAAACAGAAACAAATAACGGGTGTTCAGAAACATTCGAAGTCAAAGTAGTCCTTGAAAATATAAAGTCATGTCTGATATAGATTGATACATTTACTTAATACAATTTTATAGGTTATCATACACGCAAATGTATAGCAAGCGCCAATTAAGTTGGCGCGAGGAGGGGGTGCGCACAAGCCGTTTTTAAAAACGTCCACCCCCACTACTCAAGTAATTGTCAGAATACATTTGTCATTGACGTTTGACGGAACATAATGTCTTTGCTAGGGATCATAAAGTGATACACGCTCAGAGGTTAGAATTATCTGACATTTGATGTAAAACCAAATACAAATCTCCCCACTACTTCCAATCCTGCGCGAACTTACCCCTCCTCGCGCCAACTTAATTGGCGTTTGCTATACTTAAGTAAAGATATACGATTTTTTGTTCAGAGCCCACTTGACTTCGAATGTTTCTGAACACCCGTTAAATATAAAAAAAGCCATATTCAAAGCAAACAAATTAAGTGTCCGATTTTTAAATGCCGCAATAGTACCTTTACTTAACGCAACAAAAGTAACATTCTCCTATTATTTACCGCAGATCTATTTGGGAAAATAAAAGCAATACTTTTTAATCCTCTAAAAATGTTTAGTACTTTTAAATTACCTTTTAAATATAAAAACTTTTAACATACCTTTAACATAGGTATTTGTATTTCTTATTTTACCAGTTTTACAATAGAATCAAATGCCTACATTAACATTTTTTTTAAATTAGCTTCACATTTATTCACACGACGTTAAAATTCTATTTTTGGATATTTCGTACTATATTCATAATTTATAATAAATTAACTTTATATTTGTATTGCAGGTATATGCATTGCATTTTATGAGAAAGTATTATCTCTTGTTATTTTATTGCTTTTGTATAATTTGTATCTAAATGTTTATTCATGTGTAACATAATAATTTCAATATTTTACATTGTTTATTTGTAATTTTATAAATACATTTGTGATACTTATAATGTGTGTTCAAATAAATTTTACCTCTAGTAGCCCATGACAATAAAAATGTTTGTCGTAACTTGGACTATTTATATTTGCATCAGTTGTCAATTTGATAGACTATTTATTCTGATGTATACTTAGTTGGAACTTTTTTAAATTGCTTTGTAATTTAAAATTAATTTAAAATGGTTTTCACTATTCAACACAAATCATTCATGGTTGAATCTTATTTTCGGAACGGACGTAAGATTAACGGACGATGGCACTATTTTCTTGAAGAATGTTTAGAGAAATTTAGAAATATTTTTCCAAACTTCGTCTTTTATTTTTATAATTTTCGGTACACAGTTAAATATTGCACTAAGGTTTTCAGAGAAACAGGGAGTGTTATACTGAAAGAAGGCAGTGGCCGGCCGAAAAAACGTACGGAAGAGCTTGTTGACGATGTAACGCAAATTATGAATGATACACCAGGAACTTCCACACGAGTATTATCTCAACGAGTGGGTGTATCAATTGGCACTTGTCATACAATTTTGAAAAAAGACTTACATTTATTTCCATATCGCATGACCTGTTATTAAGAAATCAAAGAACAACATTTTGTCAGTGGTTCTTAAATAATTTTGATAATGATCTTCTTGACAAAACTTTTTTTTCTGATGAATCATGGTTTTATCGGAATGGATATGTTAACTCACAAAATATAAGGATGTGGAATACTGAGAAACCACATGACTTTTATGCTGAAACCTCACTTCATCCACAGAAAATTGGTGTATGGTGTGAGATTATTATCATTGGCCCTATTTTCTTTAACGGTACCTTAACATGAGAAAGGTATCGACAAGAAATTATTATACCATTTATTGAACAGCTTAATGAAAAAGAAATAAATCAGGGTTACTTTCAACAAGACGGAGCTAGAGCGCACACCGCTGGTAAAACAATTAATATGATACAGCAAATTTACCGAAATCGGTTGATAAGTTTAAACACCGAACATGAATGTCCACCAAGATCTTGTGATCTTACCCCTGGTGATTTTTTTCTGTGGCCTTTTTTAAAGAACTCAATTTTTCGGGTACAGATACCTGATCTTGCAGACCTTCAATTTAGAATTGCTGAAAGAATTAACGAAATCGACGATATGATACTACAAAACGTTTTCTCCTCTATTAGAAGAAGATGTGAGAAATGTCTCGAACAAGGTGGTGGCCACTTTCAACAATTGTTATAGAATGTTACTTGTTTGTTGCAAATAAACGTATCTCATTCAGTTAAATTTTAATTTTAATATTTTGACATTTGTCACATTCAAATAGTTGGCAACCAACAAAATTCGTATTAAGAACTTAAGTAAAAAGCTAAGACATACATGTAATTTCCATGGGCAACTTCGAGGTAAAATTTATTCGAACGCTCTCTATTATACCTTCTGTAAGTTTCCCCATACTAGTTTATTATTTTAATAAATTTAGATTTTCTAAACTATGTTATTATTCGTAGATATTCCATGTTTTATTTCATTCTAACTTTTAATTCTTTTAAGAATCTTTTCATATTAGTAAGTATAATTTATTACAAAGGAATTATCACTTGGTGTTTATTTAATAGTATACAGGGTTGCCGTTGAATAGCGCCCCAGCTATGATAATTTTAAGGATACGTATAAATGTCTAACCGAAAATTAAAAAAGAAATTTTTTTGTAATTTATCAAAAATTTCCAAATTTTTAGGGCCAAAATGTAGTTAATGTCGGTCCATATCTTTATTTATTATTTATTTAGGGAAATACAGCTGTAAATCAGGTTTATTGACCTGGAAAAAAGATCGATAAAATTCCTAGACATTGGTAGACGATACGTTTAACATAAGTCCCAATTCATAAAAATAGTAAACGCTTATATTTGGTTATCACACAAGCATTTAATCACATATGGTGCTTTTATTACGATGTTTTTTTGTGGTGTTCCGCTTTAAATTGTATTCTTAAATTATTTAGTTGTTACACTTTGAATTTCGTTATATACATTTAACGCTTTATTTTCCGACATACTGTTTCGTTACAGAAAACGTGATCCCAACAACAAATCGCTATTCAGTATTATCAAATGACTCAATGACGAAAACTGAAAATCTCCCTTCGCCGTCATCAACAAACACAGAAAGGGAACGCATGCCTCCCATAATTATCCACGAATCGGATAAGTAGGGTGACATCTCCAATAGCTTCAAAGAAAATAGCATAAATTTCAGTAAAGCCAGGAGTATGGCTGACGGCATAAAAGTAGATCCCTCTAGAAAAGAGGATTATCGAAGAATAGTTGCAATGTTAGATGGAAAATTTTTACACGTATCGATTACAGGAGGACAAGCCTCTGAAAGTCCTTACAAGAGATATCCCTGTAGCCATTTCCGAAAAAGCCATACTGAAAGACCTGAAGCAGAAAGGCTTCAACGTGGTCTCTGTTCTGCGTATGCAGAAAACGATAACGGCGCCCGGCGTAGAAGTCAGTCGTGTGCCGATGCCTCTGGTTTTAGTACAATTGGTACGTGGACCCGATTGCAAAAAAAATTTTGAATCGCGAGAAGTGTTACGCCAGTGCGTGACAATGGAAAGTCCGCGCAGGCGGAGAAGTCCAACACAATGTTTTAGGTGTCAGCGCTATGGTCATGGAGCGCGTCAGTGTAAAATGGCACCTAGGTGCGTAAAGTGCGGGTCAGATCACCAGACAGTATCGTGTCCAAAGACAAAAGAAACGGCAGCAGTATGCTACAATTGCAAAGGGGCTCATCCGGACAACTATAAAGGATGTCCCCATTTCCCACAAAAACCACCAGCAGTGCTGCGTCCACCTCAACCTGCAGCAGTGCCGAGACCATCAACTTCAGCAGCAAATTACCAGGTAAACTATCCACCACTGCCGAAATCAGTCGAGAAGACCCCTTCGAGATACACGCCTCCTCCCACGTCTTACAGCAGAGCCGCCAGCAACAACAATAATTCTTCGACGAAGTCTTTTGCCGCACCAGCCTCGAACTTCATTAAATTCTCGCCAGACAATATTGCCGGACTATTGTCTCTAGTATTCAGGATCGGGTCAAATCTTTCGTCAGCCACAACCCCAGGCGATCCTATTGCAATTATAATCGGCTTCGCATCGGAAATTGTGAGTCTTTTTAATAACTGACATGCCGAGACACACTAGGCAGGAATACTATCCACAATCACTAAAGATAATTGCCTGGAATGCCAATTCAATTACAAACAAAACGATTGGTCTGCAAGAGTACATCAACAGAATGCAAATTGACATTGTTTTAATTTCGGAGACGTGGCTTAGAGCTGGAGAACCATTCAGTATGCTGGGATTCTGCGTATACAGAACTGACCGGACACGTGGTCCGCGCGGTGGAACTGCAATATTAATACGCTCATCTTTAAAGCACCACCAGTTCCCAACACCTGCAGATACTGCTATGGAAACGACGGCAATTCTTGTACCCACCTCCTTTGGTAATGTAAAAATAGTATCTATTTGCAACGCACCAAACAAGCCACTTTTGAGAGAAGAGTTAAACGATCTGTTGAGCGATGAAATCCCAACATTAATCGCCGGAGATATGAATGCCAAACACCCAGCCTGGCATTCTAGGGTTCAAAACCGTGCCGGTGCAGTTCTGTACGACTACTTCTTGAATAACGATATTATCGTCGACGGGCCAGTGGGGCCGACTCATTTTGGAGGCGTTGGTCGTCCCGACGTGTTGAATATTGCAATTTTCAAAAATATCCGAGTAAACCACATCGTCAGCAACGTAAACGAGCTTGATCCAAACCATGACCCGATCCTAATCGAGCTAAGAGCTGAGACCGAGCCAAAGTATGTCAACCACTCCATCATGTCTTGGCCGGCATTCACCGATCACTTGAATAATTCAATTGGACCAGTTAGACAAATTCCCAGTGCCGTCGAGCTGGAAGAGCAAACACACTGTCATTCCGTTAAAACAAAAAATTCGATCGAGTACGCCGAGAACAAGATTAGGAGAGTTTATCATCCCTGTGCCATCCCAAATAACATCCGAGAACTAATCAAGAGCAAGAACCGTGCAAGAAAAGTATACGGACGAACACTAAATCCGCGACATCGTCTCGAAGCGAACAGGCTCTCATCCGAAGTTCGATACGCACTCATGGATTATCGCAACACCAGACGGAGACGAGATTAGAAACTCAGCAGGATTCTCCTAATCTTTGGAGGGTCAGACAAGCTCTAGACGATCACAAGAAACAACCAATTCCTCCGATCCACGGACTGGGCGGTCTAGCTTATTCCGACGAGGAGAAGGCAGAAGTGTTCGGGGATTATCAATAGTAATATCACAAGAGAGTGAGAATATATTGAAAATAATTCGACAGATTTTCGAAAACTTGTTGCTAGGGAATAGACACGAGAGCCCGTAGGGCTCGAGTGGCTATTCCCGAATGGTAACAAGTTTGAGAAAGACTGGAGAATTATTTTCTAATTATTTCTCACTCTCGAGTGGTATTCGAAAGATTATTTTTTAATGTTTAAATAAAAAATACAGCATAAAAATACCACTTTTTAATATTATTTCTGTACATTTACAAAATTAATTAGTGTTAAAAGTTTGTATGTGAAATACACAATTATTGTAAATGTTTTGTCCGTGAGTGGTGGATTTTGCAACATTCTTCTGTTCTGTTGTGTTAAAAGTTATAACTTCTCCCTTGTCTCTTAGGTTATTAATCAAACTTGAATGATGTTCATTATTCAACTGCAGGTACAGTTTCAATGAACTAGATGAGCTGTGGCCCGTAATTTTTATTATTTCCTGCTCGTTAACACCTGCTATCGCTAGATGAGACACTGCACTTGACCTTGAAGAATGGTTCGTAATTTTTATTTTTTTAGTGTCCAGCCCAATCATGTCCGCCGATTCCTTCATCCACTTCGACATTATGTTCACCCCCAACGGCATATTTTTGTACCATCCTGAAGAAGACGGTTTATCCCAAGCAATGTTTACTGTTAAAAAAAGTCTGTCAGTTTTTATATGTTCGTTCCTCTTGCTTAGCAATTTCTTGAGCAATCGGACAGGACACGTATCAGGCTTTTCAGTATTTGGTATTAACCATTTACTATCAGTCAACTTTTGTGTCCCACCTTGCGCTGTTTTAGAGAAAACTGGATTATACTCTACTCTTCCAGTGGCCAAACCAGCATTGTCTGCTTCTTCTTGAAAATAATGCACTAAACATTGACAACCTTCTCCCCCACGCCATGCTAGCTCATATGAAGCAATGTGATAAAAGCAGTTTTGCAAACCGAAGGGTGTCTCCTCGTCGTAGCGTTTTATTATTTCCATGATTTGTTCATTAGTTAGAATTGCAGAACTTTGCTTCCTTTTTTCTGGAACATGTTGTAATATCTTACGTTTTGTATCTCTGGCTTCTCTCGCAGATTTAAATTCGATATCTTTAAAGGGGTCTAATTTTCTACTAAATTCGTTGTAGTACAACTCTTGCATTAATTTGGCGGTTTTATTCCACATTATTTTAATAACGGCTTCTTTGTAATCTTCTCCAATGCACCTTTTCATATTAAATCCCCAATCTTTCAAAATGTTTGCCAGTTTTGTGACTGGTGTATTTCCTTCTAATTTGTAACCCCGTTCGTCGCAAAATGATTGGAATTGTTTCCATATTGAATTATTACTAACCATAGTATTTTTGCACGAATTTTCTTTAATTTGTGCGTTTATATCTTCCACTGATGGTGAACTAAATCGCTTATGGTTCATTGCTTCCAATTTGCAATAATACTGGTGACAGGTGTCAAAACTAGAAAATACGTTGCGACAAACAGAAACAAAATACTAGAAAATATTCTCGGGAGAATAATGTACTAAGATTATTCTCACTATAATAATATTGTGATTGCACAGAATTAAACACGTGTCCGCAAATACTGCTAAACGATTGGTTAATAAAATTATTAAAAAATAATCTAGAAAACATTTTTTCTCCAGTGTACGGAAACATCGACGACGATCATATAGAACACGTCGAACGGATGGTGGACGATTTCAAAAACTTAGCAGCGTCTCCGACAATTCATTCTGCTTCCCTGGACGAGTTAGTGTCCATCATTAAAAATCTAGACTCACGTAAGGCACCTGGCCATGACAACAATCCCATTCTGGCCCTAAAGAACTATCCGCACAAGACCATCATGACCCTGTTGAATATCATAAATGCCACTTTGAGACTGGGCCACTTTCCTTCCAGGTGGAAGAAACTTAATTTTCATTTTCATGAGTACGTTATCGCCCTCTGTGTGTGAATTTGGTTAATTGTATCATCCCCGCACGGCTTCACGCTGAATGGTTGTATGGAGAGTTAGGGTCGTTGTAAATTCAGTTGGGTAGTTTGAGTGCATTGTACCTTCTTGAGGAGTTCCAGTTTGCGAAATTTACGTCATATGAAATATCGCCTAGAACGGATAATAGCGTAAAACGCAAGTAAATTTTGAAATTGCCGTTACCACTCAGTGTGAGGTTTGGAAGTAAAGAGGAAGAGAAAAAAACCCTTCTTCGCTTCTTCCGCTAAAGTTTTGAGCAGCATTTCTGGAACGCATTGCGGATCCTTTTGAGAACCCCTTAGAAGTCGTAAGCTAGACACCGGCACCCTTGATTAATCTCAATCTCGAAACGACATCCCCCGGCATATCCCGTACTCGAAACCAGGACAACTCGTGGAGTCGTATGTTTTTTGGTATCGTATTTTGACTTTCTTGGAATAATTACCGTGATGAAGTTTCTTATACATAAATTATTAGGAGTGAGACTCAAAAAAAGTTTTCAGAGTATGCCATGGATTTAATCAGTTATGTCTTAGATTGATTAAGTAATCGAACCTACATTTCGTACTATTAGTAATAGGTTAAATTGTAACTTGTCAATTTGGTTTATGATTATTTACAAATGACACTTTGTCAATTCTCTAAGTTCAGACGTGACTTGACTTATATGTCTATCTCAGTCGTTCACGGCCTACCTAGGATACAAATTTTGTGACTCGCTTGATATAATGTTTGAATTATTATTAAATATTCTGTTCAATTTAACATTTGTAGTAGCGTTTCGTAAGATAATATATTTGGAAACTTTGTTTGTAATTACCTGTAATCTAATGTCAATTTTTATTTGCTTTGGAGATTTGTAATATTAATTTTTAACGTAAAATTTTTTTATTCATTATTTGCTTTTGTGTTACAATTTAAATTTATTTTTGACGTGAGAATTTTCTTGTTTGTATTTTTTCTTTTTTTGCACGCACCATCTGCACTCGCTTGGGTTAAACAAAAAAAAACCTGTCACGCCTGTGCAGTTACTGCGTAATCACTTTTCTCCGTTTTAAGATTGAGCTTCTGTAAGCAAAACGGAGTGGCGCTATCTACCACCTTTTATTTTAGTCACCCACACCCGTCTCCACTGACTAAGGACATACACAATAAATAGAAGCTCCCAGACTTTTGTGCGATACGACTACCGGTTCCGTTTGGATTTTGACCATCGTCAGACGCCATCGCTGCGCCTGTGTGCCCCGTAGGTAGCAGTGGATATCAATAATAAGCCATTACCTCGAATATGTCATATGCCGCATTAATTAAAATGTGACTAAAATTATAATTTGAACGTTCTTTTGAACGTAAAATTATTATGTCTATAATAAACAAAAATAGTCATAAAACAACCAGCTTTATGTAGCGTATCCATGGGGTGTCTAATGGGATAAATAGTTGGTTTTTAATTAATTGTATGGAATTATTTACATATATTTTTTCTTTAAATTTGTGGTGGTACTGACAAATACCGATAGAACAATATATTTCGTCGCTAAACAGAATTACTGATGAATTAAAGGTAGAACCCCGCATATTTACCGGCGACAGGGCCGGACTCGAATAAAGAAAAATCATTTTCTCGTTACTACGTAAACATTGAACCGCGATTTTTTGTATGAAGGCATTACTCACATATATCTTTCACCCCTTTTTTTCTTTGTCACTATACATAACTAGTATTTTATACGGTATGTTACATACACACGTCATTTTTATGTATATACATTATTATTGTAAAATACTTGTGCATTTGGGTTCTAAAAATAAAAATAAACACACACTATATTAATAATAAAAACGAATAACAATTTAAAAACTAATTACTAACAATAAGCACATTTATGTATTACATCGTTGATCCGCTTCAACACCTCGTATGGCCCCTCCCAATTCTTTTGAAGTTTTGGAGATAAGCCCCGTCGGTGTTGCGGATTATATAACCAAACCCGATCGCCTTCATGGTAACCACCCACCTCGGCGTCGATGTCGTAGCTCTCCTTCATTCTGTCACTAGCATCTTGGATATTATGTCTGACTTGTTCATGGTTATTATCTAGTCGTCGTCTGAGCGTGCTGACATAATCTTTTCCGGCAAGATCTTCACCAGGCTTGCTCCCAAACTTTAAATCACAGGGCAATCGGAGTTCTCTTCAGAATAGCACGCTTGCTGGTAATTGGCCAGTTGTCTCTTGAACAGAGGCCCGATACGCCATTAGGAATAATGGTAAATGTTCGTCCCAATCTCTCTGGTGTTCGGAGACCACTTTGGATAAGTGTCTGATCATGGTATTGTTCATTCGCTCTAGCATCCCATGTGATTGTGGGTGCAAGGGAGTTGTTCTCGTCTTCCGTATGCCCAAAAGTCCACACATCTTTTCGAATAGACTGGACTCGAAATTTCGCCCTTGATCGGAATGAAGTTCCAAGGGTACACCAAAACGGCTGACGAACCCCTTCACAATCACGTCTGCTACAGTTACAGCTTCTTGATTTGGTAGAGCATATGCTTCAACCCATTTGGTAAAGTAATGCATGGCCACTATTATGTATTTATTTCCTTTGTCGCTTTCTGGAAACGGGCCGGCGGCATCTATGGCGATCCTTTGAAATAGGCTTCCTACATTGTATTGGCGCATGGGTGCACGTCGACGTCTCCGGGAACCATTGCTTCCGGAGCAATTAGCACACTTTCGGCACCATTCTTTCACATCTCGTGAACAATTCACCCAGTAACATCTCTGGCGCACCTTCTCCAGTGTTTTATGGACCCAAATATGGCCCCTAGAAGCACCATTATGGAGTTCTCGCAATACCTCTGATATTCTTTTCTTGAGAACCACCATTTGCATCTTCCGCTCGCTTCCATCGTGGTTCTCGACCTCACGTCTCAGGAGATCGTCTTCCATGGTTAAGGAATCCCATTGTGCCCAGTATGACTTCAATTCTCGTGAATGGGGAGCAATTTCTTGCCAGGTCGGTCTTTGCCCATTTCTCTTCCAAGCCCCGAAGACTGCAAGATCCGAATCGGCTTCTTGATCTACGCGCAAATTGTCAGGTTGCTAATGGTCATCAGCCACAGTTGTTCGAAGAGTGTTGGCCGATTTGTCTTCGATTCGGTTGCAATGTCGACAGTCTTCTGAACAGGGCCTTCTGAAAAGAGCATCTGAATTTCGATGTTTTAGGCCTGCTCTGTGTTCAATGTTGAAGTCATACTCCTCTCAATTCATCTAGCTACTTGACCCTAGGGATTCTTAAATTGTAAGAGCCACTTTAAGGCCGCATGATCAGTGGGGATCAGGAACTTCTGCCCATACAGATACTTGTAAAAATCCTCAATGGTCTTAACTACTGCCAATAGTTCTCTCCTGGTTACGCAGTAGTTCCTCTCCGGTTTGGACAGGGTCTTGCTGAAGTATCCAATGACCTTTTCTTGTCCATCTTGAATTTGAGAGAGCACACCACCAGATCTGGCATCTGAATCCAGAACAAACCTCCCAGATGGCAGTGGATAGTTTAAAACAGGTGCACTGATCAAAGCTCCTTTTAACAACTCAAAGGACGCTTGGCATTTGTTGTTCCAAATGAATGCTCGATTTTCTCTTAGGTGGGTAAGTGGTTTTGCAATGTTAGAGAATCCAGGAACGTAGCTTCGATAATACGTGCATAATCACAAAACGATTCTTAGCTGATGTTTGTCTTTGGGTACAGGTCATTTTTCCACAGCATTTACTTTTTCTGGATCCACAGCAACTCCTTTTCCGGAAACCACATGTCCAAGGTAATTTACCTCCTTGCGGAAAAGGTGACATTTCTTTGGACTTACTATCAGGTTGGCATCTCGCAACCTCTGAGCAACTGCCAAATTTTTCATGTGATCTTCAAAGGTCTTCTCTACCGCAAACACATCATCGTGATATACCAGGCAGGTATTCCAAGACAGTCCCCACAGTACAGTTTCCATGAGTCGCTCAAAAGTAGCTGGGGCATTACACAGTCCATATGACATGACTGTAAACTGCCAGAGTCCTGTACCTAAACTGAAGGCAGTCTTCTCTTTGTCATTGGGATCCATTCCCACTTGCCAATAACCGCTCTTCAAGTCGAGAGTGGGAAACTATTTTGCTCCTGCCAAGGTGTCTAGCGTATCGTCTATTCTTGGGAGAGGATAGCTGTCCTTTTTGGTCACACTATTCAAACGACGATAGTCCACACAGAATCTGATGTATCCATCCTTCTTCCTGAGAAGGACCACTGGTGAAACCCATGGACTATTCGATGGTTCAATTACTCCTTGGCCTTCCATATCTTGCATAATTTGATTGGCTTCCTCACGTTTTACCAGTGGTAACCTTCTTGGTCCTTGTCGAATTGGACTTGCATCGCCGGTATTTATTTTGTGCATTACAATATTGGTTCTTCCTTTCGTACCACTTTCAGTTTCAAAGACGTCTTCATAATGTTTAATTAGATCCTTAACTTGGCTTTGTTCCTTCTTGCTCAATCCTTGACAGGCGGAGTCGATTATCTTGGACAATTCCGCAGGAACCTGCACGAATCCATTCTTCTTCACATCTATACGACAAACGACGGCCGACACTGCGAACACCACCCCAGCAGAATAGTACCCTTCTTCAATGAAACAGGGTAATAGTTCACATTCATCACCCTTACCGGTACAGTCTTCTGAGTCTTAACCAGCATTTTGGCAACTACTATTCCTCGGCCTACCTCGTCATCATCAGTCTTTGGTTCCAACATTGTAACATTTCCTTCAAGATAATCACCTTCCATGCACGCCGTCAAAAAAGACTCACTCCTTGCATCCAGAACAACATTTTCTGCTGTAATTACTTGTACATTCCCACAATTTTTCCCATAAAGAAACAATTCCTCATTATTTATTTGACTTCTTTCATGTTTAACTGTAAGCCGTAGGTGTTCATGATGTCTAATCCCAATATTATTTGTTCTTCTATGTCGGCTACGAGAACACGATGTCGGATTGATGTTAGTCCTATGATAAAATTGACATCTACTTCACCTGCCACAGAAGCTGCTTCGCCAGTAGCTGTCTTAAGTCTCCTTTTACTAGAAAGTAATTATTCTTGGAAATCAAATCGGGCCGCACGATGGTTGTCGTTGATCCAGTATCCAGCAAGCAAGCATAGGTCCTTCTTTCCATAATAGCGTCCACATACAAGCCATTGGTTTGATGTTGCAATTCCCACATGGCCGCGTACTTTTATTTGGTTTGGTCTGATTTAGGACTCGACGAACCACCTGCTCCATGAACTCCTCATTCTCCTGTTTGTCGACAGAACAGCCACGAGCATGGTTCCGAGAGTCTTGTTTTGCAGTCTCAAACTCATGTGCGTACGCCAAAGCATCGATCGAGGTTTTCGGTCATGCCAAACTTAATGCTTGCTGCGTATTAATATCCCGTAGACTATCTATGAACGTCTGGACAGCTAAGTGTTCTATGAAATTATCTGGCGCCATCGGATATGCAAGCCGAACCAGACGAGCAATATCTGCTTCGAATTCCTGAAGATTCTCACCTTTTTTCTGGGACCGATCCTTCTGCTAGGTGTGGTATACCTGCTCCAAATACGCATGGCCATATTTAATCTCCAATCGTTTAATGAGTTGAGAATAATCTTTACGTTCTTCAGGAGGTAATGTTTGCAAAATAGCACTAACATCACCCCTCAATGCTATGATTAAAGCAGTAGCCTTCTCGACAGAAGACTATGCGTTTGCTTCTGCGGCTGCTTCGAATTGCGTCAGGTAAGTCGCCCATGTCGTCTTTTCATTAAAGGTTGGTGACTTGATTCTGTTCTTCGAGATAGCCACAAGTTTCTTTTTTATTTCGATGGGTCGCGGTATAACTTCCTCGTTTACCTGCTTGGGATCAGAATGACTCATGGTAACAGGTAATTTCATCTGAGTCATTATTGCCTCTAAAAGTCTAGAATGTTCCCCAATTTTCTCCTCTACAGCTATGAAAACCTCTTCCTTTAACGCTTCTGGGTTTTCGGCTAGTCGCTGTTCTAGAACTTTCTCCAAAGCTCTTGAATTTTCAGAATTCTTTTTTTTCATTATTTCGAGAGTTTTCTCCATTTGTTTCAGACTTTTTTCGAAGCTTCTAGAATTTTCCAGTAATTTCTTTTCTAGATTTTTCTCGAGGATTCTAGATGCTTCTAGGTTTCTTTCTTCCATCTGTGCTTACGAATCTTTTAGACGCTGTTCCAAAGTTTGCGAATTGCCTATTAATCGTTGTTCCAAACTTTTCACACTATCCAGATTCTTCTGTTCCATTTGAGTTTGTGAATTGATTACGGGATTCGCGGAACACTGTATTCAAAATTCTCATCTGTTTAATGCTAATAATTTCAAACTTTTACACTCTTGTAATAAGGGTAAAAGGCTTAAGTTCTTAGAAATTTTAGAAATTAAAAAAGCCATAAATCTCAATAGACAGGTCACAAACACGCAGTTGGATTTTTCAAACACCCCCACAATCGATGCTGTAATAAACCTTTTTAAAAAATAACCCATAAATATTGGTAGGAGTACACTTTTCACTTAGTTTACATGACTCTTCGAGAATGACTGTATAAGTCGAAACATATGTCAGAGATGTTTTAAATACATTTTGTGAAACAAATATACCAAGTGTTTTATTTAGTAAATTATTAATCATGTTTCACCAAGAGCCAACCGTGAATTCTATACATTATAAATCGATTATTCGTTGTTCCATTTTCATCAACAGCGAATTCACGTCAGCATCTCCGCCTGGAACTTGAAAGACATAATTATTTGGATCCTCGCCTTCTTTGGCTAACGCATTTCGAAATCGTTGCTGGAGGATTGCGTTTTTTCCGGTTGCATCCTCGTCCCTCTCCTCTAATTCTCGTTTTAAATCAGCCACTTATAATTCCGTGAGTTTCACTCTATTGGCCATCACGATATTTAAAATAACGTCTTTTCGCACTGTATAATTATTTAAACAGATATTTAATTAACACTTAATTGTCTACTTAGTCTGTTATTTATTAAACTGCACACCTGAATACCACTGTACTGTTTTTGTATTTTCCGGTTCTTAAATGAAACTAACGGAAACGTAGACACACACTATATTAATAATAAAAACTAATAACAATTTAAAAACTAATTACTAACAATAAGCACATTTATGTATTTATATTTATGTAAGTTCACTCGGCGATGATTCGGTATGGAAAATGCCCTCAATCCTTTATATGAGTCCTCTTGATTTTGTTCGGTGGTCGGAGTTGCCCCCATTTCCACTCCAATTTCATTACCCGGGGTTGTGTATGTTTTGTGTTATTATGTGTAGTTGTGTGTTTGTGTGTTACTTTTGTTTATCCTATATGGAATGCTGTGTGTTTTGCTACATTTTTGTGTGTTTGTGTTGACCTCTGTTTATCTGTTAATTTTTTATTTTTTTCGCGGCTATTTGGATATCGATATCCTCTGCGCGTCTTTTAATTTGCTTAAGTCCGTCTTTTTTAATTAGTCTCCGTTTTGGATTTATTATTTTTCTTATTGTGGGGTTTTCGTGTGACTTTATTGTTTCTATTGTTTTTAGTGTTCGTTTGCATATTATTGTTTCCAGTGTTTCGAGTTTCGTCTCTTTATGTATCTGCGCATTTGTCATGTATCGCGGTGCATTTATCGCGAGTCTAATTACCTTGTTTATTTTCCCTTGTACCGATTGTCTTTGCTTTTCGCTGGCTTGATGCCATATTTCTCCGGCATATGTTGCGCCCGCGAGTATTATCGTTTTTATTATTAATATTTTATTTTCCAGTGTTAGTTTGCTTTTGCCGTTTAGTATCGGGTACAGTGCGTGTGTTGTGAACCCTATTTTTCGTTTTAATTCTTTAATATGTGCCGTGTATGTTAGTTGTGAGTCCATTGTGACCCCGAGGTATTTAACTTTTTCCTGCCAGTGTATTGTGTGGCCTTCGAGTTTGACTTCGTCCGGCCTTTTGTGTCGTTTTCTGTGTTGGAAGTAAATTGCCGCGGTTTTCAGTGGGTTAATTTTAATTTTCCATTTGTCGTACCAGTCCTTTAGGAGGACTAGATTGTTTTGTAGCTGTTTGTGTATGTACGATGTTCGTCTGCTGCTTATGTATATAGCGGTGTCGTCTGCGTATTGTGCGATATTACATTTTTCTATTGTGGGAATATCCGAAGTGTATATGTTATACAGGAGCGGTCCGAGAACGGATCCTTGTGGTACTCCTGCTGCTATGTGTTCGATTGTCGATTTTTCGTTTCCGATTGTGACATTAAATGTACGGTTCTTTAGGTAATTGTCGGTTATTTTTATTAATGTGTTTGATATTTTGTGACGTTTCATTTTGTGTATGAGGCCGGCGTGCCAAACCCGGTCGAAGGCCTTTTCAATGTCGAGAAAGATTGCGCCCGTTGATGTCGATATGTTCATTTTTTCGGTTATGTGTTCTGTTAGTCTTAGTGCCTGTTGTGTGGTAGAGTGATTTTTCCGGAAACCGTATTGAAAATTTGGGATTATGTTTTTGTTTTCCACTTCGTTTTCAAGTCTTGTCTGTATTACGCGTTCTGCCAGCTTACTTATTGACGGAAGTAAGCTTATTGGCCGGTAATCTGCGGTTGTTTTTGTTGTTTTTCCAGGTTTGTGGATCATTATTATCTGCGCGTGTTTCCAAATCGCGGGATAGTGTCCGTGTTTTATTATTCCATTTATTATGTCGGTTATAATTTGTATACCGGTTTTTGGTAGGTTTTTTATTGCAATGTTAGTTATCCTGTCCGTTCCCGGAGCTTTTCGGTTTTTAAGGTTTTTAATTATTTTTTCCACTTCGTCGGTATTTGTGGCGTCGATTTCTCCATCTGTTATATCGATTTTTGTATTTCGTTGCCGTTCAATTTGGTTTGTGAATGTGTTATGCTTCGGTATTGTTGGGTTCGTTTCGAATTGTTTCTTTAACGCGTTCGCGAATTCGTCTGCTTTTTCTTTATCAGTTATTGCCGGTCCGTTTGCTGTTTTTAGCGGTGGAATTTTGTTTTGTTTGTTTGTTAGGGCTTTTGTCATCTGCCAGAGTGTTTGATCTTGCGTGTTAAGGGATTCCATTTTGTTATTCCAGTTTTTATTAAAGTGTTCGATCATGTCAGATTTTATTTCATTTGTTATCGCGTTTAATTTTGTTTTTATTGCCGGATTTAGCGTTCTTTTATATTCTTTAAGTATGTTTTTTTTGAGTCGTAATTTTATTTTTAGTTCAGTCGGGATGTTAAGTTTTGTGTCGATGGTTTTAGTTTTTGTCGTTTGTGCTATTGCATTTTTTATGTCATTTTCCAGTGTGATCACTGCTTGATCGATGTCTTTCGCGTTGTGAATTTTTACTGTTCTGAGTACTAGGGATTCTTTAAATTTTTCCCAGTCTGTCTTATTAAATGTTTTTTTCGTTCTAGTTGTGTCCATGTCAAGCGTTAATATCACTGGAAAATGATCTGAGGAGAGGTCGTTTATAGTTTCTATTGTATGTGTTGTGGTTATGTTTTTAAGTATTGCTATGTCTAAAACGTCAGTAGTGCCCGTTGGTATGTGTATGTGTGTGGGTTCTACAGGCCCGATTACATTGAGGGTTGTTGTCTTGTGCTATTTTCTTTAGTTTTTTACCGTTTTTATTGGCTACTTTCGAGTTCCAGTTTTGGTGTTTCGCGTTAAAATCTCCCGCAAATATTGTAGGTGTGTTTTGATTGAAGATCGTTTGTATGTCTGATTCTACTATGTCTAATCCGGAGGGAAGATAACTTGCGTAAAGGTTTATCGGTCCCCTTTTTGTGTTTACTTGTATGCCTGTGTTTTCGATTTTATCGAGTGTTTTGTATTCAAGTTCGCTGTGTTTAATTGTTTCGTGTACGAGTATAGCGGTTCCGCCGCCTTTTTGTACCGGCCTATCGTGTCTGTATGTTGTGTATTTTTGTATTTTTAATGAGTGACTTGGTTTTAGATGTGTTTCATTTAGCAGCATTACGTCTATTTGGTGTTCGTCTAAAAATACGTGTAATTCATGTTTTTTGTGTGTTATGCTTTGTGCATTCCAATAGGCTATTTTAAGGTTGTGTTTGTGATTCATTGTCTGCGTGCGTGGAAAAGTTTTGTAAGTTCGTTTGTTTGTTCGAAAAAGCTTTGTGTTTGTTGGGGTGTAGGGTTTGTCGAGCTAAATGTTAGGAATAGTTTCCCAATCATGAGTGCAATTGTGTCGTCAGCTTTTTCGTGTGAGTTAAGTGTTGGTTTTGGTGTATTTTCGCGGGTTGTGGGTGTGGGTGTGGTTGCGGTGATGTTATTTGTCTGTTGTCTTTGAGTCCACGCGTTGTGTTTTGGTAGTGGTGCTTCTATGAGTTTGTGTTTTTGTATTGGTGTGTTTATTGGGTTATTTGGATTCTTTTTGCATGATAAGCTGAACGAGAGGTGAGCTCCGCCACAGTTTGCGCATTTAGGGGGGGTGGTTGACGGCTTTGTGCATTCATGCGTCGAGTGTGACTCTCCGCACTTCATGCACGCGAAATTCACGTTGCATGTACGCTGTTGATGACCGAATTTCTGACATCTGTGACACTGTACGATGTCTGTTCTTAGTCTGAGGGACTCTACTTTTACTTCTAATCCGCAAACTGTGTGGATGTCGAAAATTGACTTGTATTCTTTGTCTATTTCTATTAAAATAAGGGGGGCTGGAAGGCGGTCTTTACCGTTCATCCTAGTGATTTTTGCGATCGGATAGTTTCTAGAATCTAGATCGGCTTTGATGTCTTCGTCGGTTAGGAATTGGGGTACGCCTCTGATGACGATTTTTAATTTTTTCTCGCTACGGAGTTGGTATGTGAAAGATTGAATGGCTTTTTCGTTGAGAATTCGGTTGAGATTGCGATAGTCTTGTTCTGTTGATGGAGTGATTTGGACTCCGGCCGGGACGGATCTACTTTGTGTGTATTGAATGTTGTGTGTTTTCATTAGATCTCGGACTCGATACCATTGTGTTGGGTCAGTGATTGTAATTGGGGAGATAGAAGGCATTTTGGGTAATTGGATTGTGTTGTTTGCTGTTTTTGTGTTTGTTTTGTGCTGTTTGTGTGTGTTTGTGTGTTTTTTGATGTTGGTACTTACCCCGGGTTTCTCTGCGGAGGTGGAGGCTGTCGGTTCTTCTTCGCTGCTGTCCATTGGCGTCGTTTCTTCTTTCTTCGTGTCTTCGTCGATCGTGCGGAGTGCTTCGTACATGTTGCTCGTTTCTATATCCGGTGATTCTGTCTTCTGTCGTTTGTTTGATTTTCGTGGTGGTTTTTCGTTCTTCTTGAGCTCGTTCATTTTGTTTTCGAAGACGTTGTGCATCGTCTTGACAAAGTTCTCGATTGTATTCTGAAGTTCTTCGTACGTGTTGATATTCTTTATGTCCAGTGTTAAACTTTGGGCGTTGTCGTTGGAGCCAGCCATTTCTTCTGGTTTCGCTATGTTGTCGGTAAAATATATTATAATATAATATATCGGTCGTATTTATTCTATTACTACCGATGTGCTCAGAGCCATCGATAGCGTGCGAATGATTTTGCCCTCAATCCCTTCCTCGACGGCTTATATATCTGTTGAACCTCTTCTCGAGCGTTCTATATCCATCGAGAAGGCGCTGGAGGTATAATACGTGACGTATCCTTGAATGAGTCATCATCACATTATTTTATTTTGTGTGTAATTCTAACTGTACGTATTACATGTTTTTCGAATTGTGTTTCTAACAATAATGCATTTTATTTGCATTTATATAATTTTTTTCTATCGTCTATGGCGACTTCTTATTACGTCATTACGACTGTAATTGTCTTATAATTCTTAGCAAGAATTAAGTAAGAATTTCTTACTTTCTAAATTATTTACTATGCAATTCATTTTGATTCAACAATTTTACATTTAGTTTAGTGTGTGTATTGCCATATGTATCTGTTTTTGATTTATTTGATATTCATTTTTACTTACATATTGCTGCGAATTGAAAAATAAATATAAGGATTTATTGAGTAAAATTTCTCATGTAATTGTCATGCGTGTACTATGTATACAGACTGTCCCGTAAAAAACGCCAACATTCATAATTCCGTTATTTATTGTCCGGTTTTATTTAAACAAAAAGTAAATTTAATAGCATCAAAAACACTATAAAATAGCAGTGTTTTATTTGTTTTCAATTGTTTTCATTAATGTCAAACGACAGTCAAGTTTTTTATTTTAAATGGCAACATATATATTTTTGGCTATATTCGGATTGTATTTTTTTTTCTGAATTCAACGATGTATAACATGTTTATTTTTGATAAACGTTTATTGCAAAAAAAAAACCTTATAAATTTCATCTTTGTCTTCCATTATTTATAAATATTCGAATGTGTCATGAAACATTTGAAATGTAAGTATTATAAATATTATTATAAGAAACAAAACACTTTACAATAAATGTTGAAATTGCCCGCCACCTTGTTTAACACATATCGCGCATCTCCTAATAATCAAAAATAAAAAAAAAACTTCATAAATTTCATCTTTCATTATAGTAGACTTGGCCCAGTCCACTAGCATTATGTCAATGTGCCTTAAGTGTCAGTTTGACTTTATTAAGTTTTCTGTATTATCCTGTTTGAACGTTTTGCCGCAACAAAAAGCGTATTTTCGTTAAAAATGAATAACAATGAATTAACGGGCATGCTACAAGTGTTCTTTGAATGTAATAAAAATCGCCTTCAAGCAGTTCGTCGGTACAGTGCTCGTTTTCCGGACAGAGAAGTTCCAGGTTCGAAAATATTTCAGAGAATTGAAAAGAATTTAAGAAATTATGGATCATTTACCAAACCAAAAACACAAAAACGGAAATTCTCCGAAGATAAGGAATTAGATGTTCTTCTTGCAGTACAGCAAAATTCACGAACTTCGATTCGCGAAATTGCACATAATATTGGGGTATCAAAAACTACAGTTCATGGTATTTTAAGAAAACACAAACTTAAACCGTACATAGCTCGAAAAGTTCATGCATTAGAACAAAATGATCCTGGCAGAAGAATCCAGTTTTGTCGTTTTTATTTAAATGCATTAGAACAAGACCCGAATTTTTACAGAAGGATAATTTGGTCTGATGAATGCACTTTTAGCAACAACGGTATTTTTAATAGAAACATACATCGGCAGTGGAGTGCAGACAGTCCGAGATTTGTAATTGAAAATAATTTTCAAAGACGTTTCAACGTAAATGTTTGGTGTGGCATTTTAGGTGATCAATTAATTGGGCCATTTTTCATGGATTGTTGCTTAAATCAAGAAAAATACTACACTTTATTACACGAAAATCTCCAAAACTTTTTAGATGAATTACCTTTGGCAAATTTAAATAGAATATTTTTTCAACAAGATGGGGCTCCCGCGCACAACGCCAGAGTAGATACTGATTTGTTGAACACCCAATTTGGAAATAGGTGGATAGGAACATCCGGTCCTATCGAGTGGCCTGCGCGTTCACCGGATCTTACGCCCCTCGATTTTTGGTTGTGGGCTAATCTACAAGATCGAGTTTATTTAACAACTCCAGAAAATGTTGACATTTTAAGACAAAGAATTATTAACACTTGTCAAGAAGTACCTGCCGCTTGTCTTTTAAATGCGACCTTTTGAGTAATTAGGAGATGTGCGATATGTGTTGAACAAGGTGGCGGGCAATTTCAACATTTATTGTAAAGTGTTTTGTTTCTTATAATAATATTTATAATACTTACATTTCCAATGTTTCATGACACATTCGAATATTTATAAATAATGGAAGACAAAGATGAAATTTATAAAGTTTTTTTTTGCAATAAACGTTTATCAAAAATAAACATGTTATACATCGTTGAATTCAGAAAAAAAAAACAATCCGAATATAGCCAAAAATATATATGTTGCCATTTAAAATAAAAAACTTGACTGTCGTTTGACATTAATGAAAACAATTGAAAACAAATAAAACACTGCTATCTTATCGTGTTTTTGATGCTATTAAATTTACTTTTTGTTTAAATAAAACCGGACAATAAATAACGGAATTATGAATGTTGGCGTTTTTTAGTTAGTTAGTTTTAGTTTTAGTTAACAAATATAAAATAATAATGTTTACAAACATTAAAGCACTCGCAAGTATATTCTATAAAATATGTTTATCAATGTTAGGCATGAATTCTGGTTTAAATTATTTCAAACTTCACATAGAGGACACCAAACGCCCAGAGATATTACCTGTACCCGTCAAGTACGCTTTGAATGTTTTTATGTTGGTATAATACTTGAATTTGTAAAAATATATTTACGACGTAGGCGCAACTCTTTTGCTACAAAACAAACGTTACAACCCGTGTAATGGAATTTACTGCACCGTCCAAACTCCGAACAAGCAATTTTTGTATGATAACACATATTAAAAGAATTTAATTGTAGCCTAAATTGATTAATTACACAGGCCTGCATAAAATTTGTGATGACGTGATTTTTGTTTGTTAAGCTCAGTTTTTATATAGCAATAACTAATTAAAATACAGTTGGTCTCTACCACTCACAGATTTTTTTTTCACAAAAGAAAAAGAAAAAAATATAAAAAAGAACTTATAATAGGCATTTAATACATTTTAAAATGAATGTACTACTTCAAATTCTAGGTATTAACCCAAAAATAATTTTCTGTTGTGGTTTTAAAGAAATTTGTTAGATAGGCTCTCATTACCTGATGTAAATCTTTTATTACATGTAATAATTTTGGACAAGATTTCCGGGAATTTTTACCTGCTAAATCCTATTTATTATGCTTTCACTTTATTAGCACTGCGAAAAAGGAATTCAAGTTTATCACTCCAAACAAAATGTATATTTTAATGTCATTTACTTCATTATAGCTCTGAGTGTCGATCAGTAAACAAGTAAAATTAATTTGTCTTTAGTGTTGTGCGTGGTATTTGATAAATAAACATTGCTTAAAAATATGTCTAGCCGGTGTTGCAAAAACAAACCAGATGATTTCTGTTATATTTGTGGATATTTCGTCTTGAAAAAGTTTAAGAGACCAATTGGTGAATTTGTGAAAAATGCATATTATGCTTATTTGAAAATCAAATTAGGAGATCAAGATAATGATTGGGCACCGCACGTTGTTTGTAAGGTATGTGAAGAAGGTTTAAGACATTGGACCAAAGGGAATAGAAAAAGCCTTCCTTTTGGAATACCGATGGTTTGGAGAACCGCAAAATCATCATAAAGATTGCTACTTTTGTCTTTGTGATATTAAGGGGCATAATAGAAAAACTTTGAAACATATTTTGTACTCAAATAATATTAAATCAGCTATCAGACCAGTTCCTCACAGTGATCATGTACCTATACCTATACCCCCAAAAGTACTACAAGAAGATATTGAAACCTCTTCAACTTCCGGCTCCGTGCAGATGGATAGTGATTTTGAACCATCAACCTCAGGTCAAAACCAACCTCAGCTATTTTCACAAGCCGAACTGAATGATTTAGTAAGAGATTTGGGACTTTCCAAAGATCTTTCTGAAGTACTGGGGTCTAGGTTGAAACAAAAAAAAAGTGCTTGCCCCAGAGACTACTTTCTCTTGGTATAGAAATCATGAGGCTGGATTTGTAAAATATTTTGCACAAAACGGACCACTCGTGTACTGCCAAGCAATTGCTGATCTACTTACTTTCCTTGGAGCTCCTGAGTACACACGTTCTGACTGGAGACTTTTCATCGACTCTTCAAAAAGGAGCCTTAAAGCTGTTCTTTTACATAATGGCAATGTTTTTGCTTCTGTTCCGGTCGGCCATTCTGTTCATTTAAAGGAAAACTATGAAAATTTACAGGAATTACTTTTAAGGATACAATATGAAAATCACAACTGGGAAGTGTGTGGAGATTTAAAAATTTTAGGCCTTCTCTTGGGTCAGCAGTCTGGATATACTAAATTTCCATGTTTCCTGTGCGAGTGGGATAGCAGAAGTCGAGAACAGCATTGGATAAAAAGAGACTGGCCACAAAGGGTGACTTTAACACCTGGAACCAAAAATGTAATTCGCGAAAGTCTTATTGACCCTCAAAAATTGTTACTTCCACCGCTTCACATAAAACTTGGACTTATGAAACAATTTGTTAAGGCATTAAACAAAGAAGGAAATTGTTTTAAATATTTGTGTAAAACATTTCCAACTATGTCAGAGTCAAAATTAAAGGAGGGAATCTTTGTAGGCCCGCAGATTAGGAGCTTGGTGAAAGATCAAGTATTTGAAAATGCTTTTAACGAAGTTGTACATAAATTTCTAGGGAATTATAAAGACACAAACTATGTTGAGATCGTTGAAAATGTGCTGGAAAAATTCAGGATTCTTGGTTGCAATATGAGCATAAAAATTCACTTTTTACTTTCCCATTTGGACTATTTCCCAGAAAACCTTGGGGACGTGAGTGAAGAGCAAAGAGAAAGATTTCACCAGGATATTAAAGAGATGGAAAAAAGATACCAAGGGCGCTGGGACACAAAAATTATGGCCAATTACTGTTGAACATTAAGAAGAGATCTTCATTTAGCTGCTGCCGTCGTGCGTACACAGCTTCGCGTGTACGCACGACGGCAGCAGCGCAACCACCACCTCCCATAGTGCAACATAATAGCAGACACCCGAGGACACGATCGGCAGTTACTCTTCAGCGTCAAGTGAAAGAACAACTCTAGAAAATGACGAGTGCGATCCCGTCGAAACGTCGAGACAACAATCCTTCTCAGGACACATCTCACACGCGGCCAAGAACCCGAGAAACCATCATTTCATCATACAACCGCGAGAACATCAAAATTATCATATATATATATATATGTGTATATATGAAAAAATGTGTGAAAGTCGTATCCATCCGGGATGTGTAGACGTCGACGTTTCATAGTTATTACTAATTGTCAATACACTTTACCCAGAAATAGATACGACTTTCATTTCTATACTGCGTGTATATATACTTATGATGATAAACGTAATGCTAATGAGAACTCATAATTATTGAATTCTCACATACATGCCATTGCCGCTCTAATTCGTTGCATCAATTTCTACACATGACAAAATCACCTTTGTCTAAGAATGTAGCTGCAACGTGTCACGGCGTCAACCGTCCAGGTTGTTCGGGATAATGAAAAAATGTGTGAAAGTCGTATCCATCCGGGATGTGTAGACGTCGACGTTTCATAGTTATTACTAATTATCAATACACCTTACCCAGAAATAGATACGACTTTCATTTCTATACTGTTATATAAAATAAATTAATGAATTTAGAAAATGAAATGACCTACATAAATATAATAAAAATGATTACAAAGAAATTTCCTAATTAAAAATGCGGTATTAACTTATCTAATAATTTACATTGCATGTGCATGGTCCGGTTCCTTTTATGTGTTTAAAATCTTATTTCTATGTAATTTATTTTTGTTTCTTCCAGTTCCTGACCTTGGGAACCACCACAATATATATATATATATATATATATATATATATATATATATATATATATTGTGGCATTTGTTTTCTTTTCCTCATTTATCGCGTTTCACCTGTTTTTTTCGCATAGACTAAATTTTACCCTTACTCATATAACATCCTGGTCAAAGTGCGCTGACTTCGAACAATTATATTTTTAATTATTTTTGTTATTCTTTTCAATTTCCTAGTTAATACGTTTTATACTCTGCACAATCAGTTCTGTCATATCTAAAATATAAATAGATATGAATTTTTTTAATTGATATCTTCCGTTTTTCAAATATAAAACCGCTTAGGAATTTTGTAATTGCTAGTGTAAGTACATTTGCCAATTTTATAGTGTATGGCTAATGTTATTAATTTATCAGGTCTGATGAAGAAACAAATATAGTTTCGAAACGTTTCAAGCAATAAATCCTTTTATTTGGTACATTGGCCCAAATTCTGTTTTTATTAACAGTAAAATTATATATACATATATACATATATGTATATATACATATACATATACATATATATATATATATATATATATATATATATATATATATATATATACATGTATACATGGCATGTGTGGGAGCGCGCGCACATATACAGGCACACACACGCCGTCGTCTGTAGGTTTCAAATATTTTTTTAATACACGCGTGCACACACCCACGTGTGTGTTTGTCAGTCAGATAACCGTACTTAAAATTAATGCATTGTCAATTTATACTATATAAAGGAAAACACTGCATATATAGTAATTTATTTAAAATGTACGCAAATATGAAGAATTCTCTAGGATTATGCTCAGAACACATACTATTTTCATTTTTTCTATTTGTATTATAAAAACAACCGTATTCAATATGAACTAAATTAAGTACATTATCATATATTTTTTTAATTAATAATTTCTGCAACTAAATATTTCCTAAGAAAATATGCTTATTGACGTCCTTTTCTAAATATTTTATTATTTGAATTTCAAACAGTATTTATTTCAAATATTATTTCAAATATTATTCATGCGTTCATCTTAAAGTTGAAAAACTATCGACCGATGTAGATTCTCTCAAATATTGCGAAAATATTTAAGCCAAGTGCCTTTACAATCGCATTTTCTTTCACACTAAACCTCTTGTGTCCTCTCGCCAGGATAGATTTCACCTGGGTGCTCCACCGTAACAAACCTTGCAGTACTTTTCGTAATAACGCCTAAGTCGATGTAATTTACACTGACTTCTGAGTACATTCGACACTACCAACTATCAACATGACATCTTACTAAATAAATTAAATTTCTTTGGCTATTATCCTCCTCTTATAAAGTTTATGAGATCATATCTGACTAGAATTAATTACGTCATTCATATAACAAGTTCTCATCCTAGGAGTACGTATCTGTATTGGCTGTACTACAGGGCTCTAACCTCGGTCTTTTGCTCTTCGTCCATTTTATTAACGACCTATTGAAGATGTAAACATCTTCTCTGCTATATAAAGTACCAGTGACAGCGAGAATTTACAAAATAACATTCTCATAAAATGGTGTAATGCAAACAAATTCAAGTTAAATTTATCCAATTTATTTATTTATTATTTATTTATGTTATGCTATGACTTATACGCGTAGGGTTAATTATGTTTCAACAACTTAATTGATTTTTGTATGCTGTTGGGCTGTCATCTTGGTATACATGTTTTTCAGTATCCAAATCATTTATTTTATGGAATATTTTAAGTATGTACTTCTTCTAAAAAAGCCTTTTCCTTGCTTTCGATCTAGGTAAGTTAGAGCATGCATCGGTGGTTCGGTCTCCGCGTTACTTAGCTCAGAAACACTATATCAAGCGCCGCTTAAAATATTTGAATTTTTCAATTGATGGTACCTACCCTCCCGAAGTATACGACTACGATTTACTTTTGGAAAGGCATCAAATGAACTTATATACATCCTGGAGGGAGGCCCATACCACACATTTCTTATGATAATTAAAATTAATTTATGAGAAAATTGAACGCCCTGAAATTTTATCTAGGCTAGATTTTCATATTCCTCATCTTGCCGCTCGTTCAGTTACAACTTCAACCTTCCATAGTAAGACCGAACATTTTGTGGAACTCTTACGTGCTGCTGCGGTAATTGTCGGTATGAAGATATATTCTTTGGTCATTTGTAATAATTACATTTTATTATTATTATTATTTGTTTTCTTTAATGTTATTACAATATTGTTTTTGCAATATTTGCGCATGCAAATATATACATTTAATTTTGTCGACGTTATGATTTTAGACGTTGAAAATAACCTTAAAAAAAGAACCTTTTTAGAAATGGTCCCCATTAACAGAGACACAAATAACGTTAATTATAGGTCTGATACTAACGGACTAAGTATAATTTATTTCAATATACTCGGTTCATGCAGTTAGTTGACCGTCTAAAATTTGTTGTTAATTGGTCCTCGTATTGTTAAATTTATAGTGTATTGTTTTTGGTTTTGATATCCTTGTGACTTTAGTTTTCTTGCTGTATGTTTCGTTTTATATTTTTATATTTTTCGGCTTTTATATGAAATATTTACAAATATCAAATTAGTATGTAATTGCATAGTAAGTGAGGATGTAAACATTGCTGTCTACAAATTACAAAGCAAATCATACGAATTTTTTTTTAACTAAAAAAAAATAAAAGTCTATTTATCGACAACATACCATAGCGACGCTAATATGAATATACTAAACTAAAAAAAATATTAGTGAGCCTTTTTATATACAGAATTTCCATTCATAATTTATCTTTTTAGTTTTATCTCAATAAGATATATTTAATCTCAAAATAAATGTCAAATGTCTAAATAGTTACTTGAGCATAATTTCCTTTCCAGTAATAACATAGTACATTTAAATATTAATATTAAAAACAATTTTACAGTGTCTGTCCAGTTTTGATTGACTTATACAAAGATATAAATACCTACTATTCAAAAATATGACATGTCAATGAACATATATGAACAAAAGCAAATAAATATAAATAATTTAAATTTCATCATAAATAAAATAACATTTAAAGTACATATAATCAAATAGAACCATTATAATATACAAGTGTCCCGTAACGTTATGTTCAAATTTTAGGAGTGTAAAGTAGACTTCATTTCAAGTAACAAAAACGCAAAACCTGTATATCCATTTATATTTGTTTCAAGGTTACAGATGTATGAATGTGATTGTCAGATCATGAAAAAAATGTAATCCTAAAGTCAATAGAAACTGATTTTATTTAAAAAAGTTCAATTAATAATATTTTCGAAATGTCCACCTTCTTGTTGAATGCAGGCTTGTGCCCGTAAGCCAACAGAAGAAAAACTTATCCGAATTTCATACTTGCTTTGTCGGATTTGCTCGGCAGCCAGGTGAATTCGATCCAACAACTCTTCTCTTGTGTTCGAAACTTGCGCGTAGACTAAATTTTTCATGTACCCCCATAAATAAAAGTCAAGTGGATTAAGATCGGGTGATCTGGGTGGCCATGCAACAGGACCACCTCGATCAATCCATCTTGGATAATTGACGTTAACCCAATTTCGGACAGCAATTCCGAAATGTGGTGGTGCCCTATCCATGTGAAAGCACATGTCTCGTCGAACTTTCAGTGGGACATCCTCTAAAAGACCTGGCAGTTCGTCAATAAGAAATTGAAGGTAATTGTCCGCATTTAACCTCCCAGGAAGAACGACAGGACGACAGGACAGGAGGATTAGGGCCGCCCAAACGTTAATAGAAAATTCATGCTGAAATTTAGATGGGCGTATAGCTTTGGGATTTTCTGATGACCACCTGTGCAGGTTTCTCAGATTTGTAACACCACTTCTCGTGAACGTAGATTCATCTGTCCAGAGGACTGTTCTGCAGAAATTAAAATGAAGCCCTGACTGTCTTAATATCCAGGTAGAATAAATTAGACGAGCATAGTGGTCTGCCTCAAGCAAACCGTGTCCCCTGCGATAGTGATATTGATATAAGCCCTCACGTTTTAAAATTCGCCAAACTGTCGTGTGGCACTCCTAGTTGTCTAGCGATTCGACGTACACTGAGAGTTGAATCCCTTGTAACAATAGCTACTGCTTCTTCCTCAAAGTCTGCTGGCAAATTTACTCCTCGGTCGAAAAGATAATCAAGACTATCTAAAAAAATTAAAGTATATCGCAGTTGCTTTGGACAAAGTCCAAAGAAACACTTGTACTATAGGAGAGGCTACAGAGATATGGCTAGAATTTTTGGAAGCATTCGAGACTGAACAAGCAAATGGAGAATTTTCGGTAAGTGATACGAATAAAGTCAAGGAGCGTATGGAAATGGCTTTGACCCCAGCTCATTTTTTGGCAAATTTGCTTGATCATCGCTTTAGAGGAAATAAACTTAGTCAAGAGCAAATAGAAACTGGCATGGAAAATGTAGAAACCTATCATCCAGAAGCATTGCCAATTATTATTAATAACCAGGCAAAGTGTGCACCCTTTAAACCATATATGTTTTCTAAACATCTTATTGAGAATGTAAAACCATTGGCATGGTGGCGTTCTATGAAAAACATAAATACGACAGCATTGGAACTTACTCAACAGCTTCATACAGCTATTGCATCGTCGGCCAACATAGAAAGATTCTTCTCATCATACGGTTTAGTCCATTCAAAACTACGTAATCGGCTAGGCAATGTCAAAGCGGCTAAGTTGGTTTAAATTTTTAAAGAGCTTAATTCCATCAGTGATGACTAGAGCTGAGGATGTTTGCGGTACGCCAGGACCGTATGTAGTGCATCCCCACATTTAACTATTTATCTAAATATTCTCTGAAATGATTTGCCGGATCTCATAAATTAATAGAGTGATATTTTAGTATGCACTGGATATTGTTATTATACAAAATCATAATAGCCATTTGTATTTATGGATCATAAATAATAATACGCATGTATTTGTATTTGGTTGTGAATTCAATTTAAACTTAAAACGAATCGTAATATTTTAACGACAAGCCGTCCTTACAATACATGCATTCGAGACAAAGTGTGCAACTCTACGAATAACTTCCATAATTGATCGAAAATGGACATTTTGGAGCTGAAGTAAAGCCCCTATTCTTAGAAAATTTTATTACTGTCGTTAAGAACTATTATTATAAACAACAAAGGCCTTTTATTAGTGTTGAAGTTTTAGTTTCATTGAATTTCCATGTTGTAAGTAGTCAATTGTAAAGTGTTCATTCACAATATTCTAAAACAAGGTGTAATAACTAAAATCCAGAAAAACACATTCTGATAATATATTACTGCAATAAAAGCTACGAAAACAAAAGAAACCTCGATTTATTAAAATCTTGTCACACAGCCTTTCAAAGCCTGGCAGCACATATTTTGCATATATTTTATATATACTACCTACTTGAACTAGGTGAATGAAGTTAGAAGTTATAACTTATAACTTTAATTAAACTAAGATTTTAATAAATCGAGGTTTCTTTTGTTTTCGTAGCTTTTATTGCATTTGGTTATAAAAATAATATAATAAATAGTAATAAACACAGTTTCTAATCTAGTAATATATTATCAGAATGTGTTTTTCTGGATTTTAGTTAAATTTACACCTTGTTTTAGAATATTGTGAATGAACACTTTACAATTGACTACTTACAACATGGAAATTCAATGAAACTAAAACTTCAACACTAATAAAAGGCCTTTGTTGTTTATAATAATAGTTCTTAACGACAGTAATAAAATTTTCTAAGAATAGGGGCTTTACTTCAGCTCCAAAATGTCCATTTTCGATCAATTATGGAAGTTATTCGTAGAGTTGCACACTTTGTCTCGAATGCATGTATTGTAAAGACGGCTTGTCGTTAAAATATTACGATTCGTTTTAAGTTTAAATTGAATTCACAACCAAATACAAATACATGCGTATTATTATTTATGATCCATAAATACAAATGGCTATTATGATTTTGTATAATAACAATATCCAGTGCATACTAAAATATCACTCTATTAATTTATGAGATCCGGCAAATCATTTCAGAGAATATTTAGATAAATAGTTAAATGTGGGGATGCACTACATACGGTCCTGCCGTACCGCAAACATCCTCAGCTCTAGTGATGACGTGACTGATCAGATTGATGACTATGAGTATGAGACTGAAAGATGTTTTAAGTTCTCCAATTTTAGTTATATTCCTAATTCCTATTATTAATAAATAAATAAATAATATGTATGTTAAAAAGTTTGTATAATGTATTTGAGAATTTTTCCTATTTTTATTCATTATATTAATAAAGAAAATGAAAAAAAAACGCTTGTTTAATTTAAGTGTTTTACACATGTTTTAAACTGTTTTAAACAAAAACTGTTTTAAACCTAAGCAAATGTTTAAAACATGTTTAAAACAGTTGATTAAAACAAAATGTTTAAAACGAAACAACCCTGGTTATTTATTTTATTCTGTTATAAAAACAATGTTTTGGTATTGCATTTTATTTAAATTCTTGGTTTACTATATACAGTCAAATTCTCATATACCTACTAGTAAAAGAATTATAAGTAGAGGTTCCCAAAGCCGATAGCGCAAATATTATCTACTATAATTTTCCTTGTATAATGCCTTGTTGCTGTGTCACTTAACCACATGACAGCGTTGAAGCAAGATTTACAATATAATATGTCCCAGATTTTCTTGCACAGTACTGTACATTGTTTTTCGTGTGAATAATTAAATGCAGACGTGATATAGAGGGTTATGTTAAAGTAAATTCCCAGTTTGAAATGGCCATAAGTTTGGCAAATCTTTAATATGTACAAAAATAATAGCACTAATTTGTTCATAAAAAAACGGGATTTTATTATAACAAAAAGAAATAGGAAAAAATATTGTTCAATAAGTATCAGTCGTTTTTCTATAGTAACGAGCTATCGAAAAAATTCATAATTGGAGTAGACTGTGAAATTGGGTTGGTACTTTAGCCACTTCCACATAATGAAATTTATTATTTGACATTGAAACTATAAGTTTGTGTCAAATTTTTCAAAACTCTTATTAAGAAAATTAAATTTATTTAAAAAATGGTATTCAACATAGAACAAAAAGCAAAAATTATCGAATGTTACTTCCGTACAGGTGTGAAAGTAAATGGCGAGTGGCAGTATTCAATTACGGAACGCATGGCTGATTTTAGTGAAGAACATCCTGAATTAGTGTTTGACTACAATGATTTTTACAATGTTTTGACAAATTGTGTAAAGTTATTCAGAGAGACTGGTAGCGTTGGTCGAAAAACTGGAAGTGGACGGCCATCTAAACGTATAGCTGATAATATTGAAGCCCTTCAGCATATTATTGATGAAAATCCAAAAACATCCATTTCAGTAGTGACCCAACAAACCAATTTATCCTATGGTACGTGCCAATTCATTCTTAAAAAAGTCTTACATTGTCATCCATACAAGCTGCAATGTTTTCATGAACTTTATCCAGTGGATTATTTAAGACGAGTGGAATTTTGTCAATGGTTTCAAAATAATCTACACAATCAGGATATCCTTAACACAGTTTTTTTCACGGATGAGGCCTGGTTTTATCTTTCTGGATATATTAATTCACAGAATATGAGGTGTTGGTCCTCCGAAAATCCTCATTTTTTTGTTGAAAAAACATTGCATTCCCAAAAAGTTGGTGTTTGGGTTGGAATATGTCGAAGAAGATTGGTGGATCCCATTTTTTTTGAAGGTACACTTACTGCTGCACGATATCGTAATGAGATACTCGGCTCATTCATAAATCAACTGGATGATGAGGAATTACAAAATGGGTATTTCCAACAAGATGGTGCAACAACACACACGACCAGAGAAACTCTTCAATATCTCAGAGAATTTTTTGATAACAGAATAATAAGCAGGAATACTGAAATCCCATATCCAACTAGGTCTTGCGATTTAAACATATGTGATTTTTTCGTATGGCCGTACATCAAAAATTCGATTTATTCAACGCCAATTCATAATCTGGAATAACTGAGAATTCGCATAACAGAAAAGTGTGAAGAGATCAACAACTCAACGCAAATGCTGCATAAAGTTTTTGCTGGATTGCGGAGAAGAGTTGGATATAAATGGACAACATTTTCAACAACTTCTGTAGCTATATGTAAATTTTGATTATGATTTCGATATTAAATAAATTATTTGTTTTCTTTTTTGTTGTAGTATTATTTCAATGCCATAACCTTTTTTTACAATGAAACCAAATGAAACTGTCAAGCATCAAGTAATGTGTCATTATGTGGAAGTGGTTGAAGTACCAACCCAATTTCACAGTCTACTCCAATTATGAATTTTTTCGATGGCTCGTTATAAACGGCATTAGAAAGTGTATTCCTTGGTATGTTTTCAATGACATCTGAAATCGATTGTTTAAGTTCCTCACCTACTAAGAATACCCTTTCTGCTGTAGTTTTAGAAGAAGTGAGCGAAGCTAGTTAAAATTCAGCATATAATGTTTGTAGTGTCAATAAAGTTGCAAAGCGTTTGGAAATGAGTTACTCTACAGTGTGGGAAATTATGAGAAGACAGCTTCGGCTCTATTCTTATAAAATTAAAATGTTATTTGAACTCAGGGAGCGAGATAAGCTGATTCCGTAAACTTTTGCTCTGTAAATGTTAACAAAAATTCAAAATATCGTTGAATAGTTGGACAAAATTTTGTGGACAGATGAGGCACACTTTGAGTTAAATGGAGGTGTTAATACACACAATTGTAGGATATGGACGAATAATAATATTAATACGATTGTTCAACAAGGATTGCATGATGTCAAGGTTACTGTCTGGTGAGGTTTTAGGTTAAATTTTATAATAGAACCATATTTCCATGAAGAAATGGAAGATGGAATATCGAAAACAGTGACGGTAAACTGACAATAATATCTTCGAATGTTGCAAGACTTCGTAATACCAGCGTTACAGAATCATGATATTAAAAACATTATTTATAGCCAAGACGGAGCTTTCCTCACATACACAATATCGCAAGAACACTATTAAGTAACTCATTTGGCGATCGAGTAATTAGTTGGCATTTCCCAAACAATTAGCCTGCTAGATCACCAGACATAAATCCGGCTGACTACTGGTTATGGGGTTACCTTAAAAAAATGGTATATCTTAGTAGACCTACTACTCGTGAAGAACTGAAACAATCCATACCAGATGTCTTTGAAAACATACCAAGGAATGCACTTTCTAATGCCGTTTATACCATAGAAGAACGACTAATACTTATTGAACAACACATTGGTGGTCCTATTTAACTTTTTCCTGTTTCTTCTTGTTACAGTAAAATCCCGATTCTTTATGAACAAATTAGTGCTATTATTTTTGAATTTATTAAAAATATGCCAAACTTATGGCAATTTCAACTGGGAACTTACTTTAGAATAACCTTATATATTACAAAATAAGTTTGTGTAATACTTGCAAACTTTTAAGTATATTTTTGTACACCAGTGCGAAGAGTCTTAAATCAAAATTACATCACGGCACTTCTCGAACGAATTTTGCGAATTATAAAAACATTATTTTGTATTAATTAATGTTAAGTTAAACAACAATTCAAACAATATCCATAAAATGTGATGTGAAATTGAGGTAAGACAAAGAAAGCCATTAAAATAAAATGCGTAATTATCTTACTTAATTGTCTATTATTTTGGTATATATATTTTTAATATAACTCTTGCCATTCGTATCCATCATCCTCACAATATATTTCAACATGGACAGGTGGGTTCCTTTAGTTTTACTAGGAGTATTTGCCCTTCAGGTAAGTTTAACCGAATTATATTTATCCTTTAAAAACATATATTATTAGATTCACTTACCGTGATATACAAATAAAGATACTTATCTATTACAGGCATGCCTAACACCTGCATGTAAGTAGAATTAAATCATGATATTAAGTTTAGCATAATATAAAAAATATTGCTTAAATCCTTGAACAATATTTTTTAAATTTTGAAATTTAAACAATCAAAAAATATAGTGAGAAAAATAAATAAAAAAGAAAAAATATATATAAATCTATTAAAGACAAGATACAAGCTATAGAACCACCATATAATAAAGTGTTTATGTAGCAAACAAATAATTAAATCTTTTCTTATCCTAATACTATTCTTGCAATGAAAAAATCATTATGAACAAACATTATTGACAACCACAGAAAATTAAATTTACTAAATATTCCTTATATAGTGAAGACCACAAATTACAAATGCTGGACTTCATGTAAAAAAAAATTTCACCAAATCAACCCTATGTGGGGATTTGAACGAATGTAATGCAGGAGAAGCTTGTTTAGATGGTAATCTAACCTTATTATATTTTGTAATTTTTTAAAAATTTTATTTGTAATATGATAATCAATATTTGCTGAATCATTATTGATGTTTCTGTAAATTGTTTATTATTCAAATTTAAAGTTGCTAATTTTCAAATAAAAAAATGACAGAAGAAGCTTTCGAATTAAAACAGAGATATTATTTCGTATTTTTAATTTTTTATATTTATAAGTAGACATGATCGTTTTTGCTAGCCGCCAGTGACGCGGCCTCCGGGGTCGCTAAGTGTGTATTAGAGCTTGGCTTTAACTTTGGCTTATATTTGCGCATTAGAATGTACTATTGAATAAATACCTATTTAACCCTTGTCCGGGCAAGACATTTTACTAACGTAACCGGGCAGTTCGGTCCTGGTAGGCACGGTGACCCGGTGCTTTTAGTATATGTTTTTACTTACAGAATTAATGAAACAAAGAGTTTATGGGAATTATATATTTAATACCATTTATAAATAACATTAATTACTTACTGATCTTAAATTTTATTCATTTCTTGCAATTATAACACAAAACTTTTGATAAAAAATGTTCGTTACAAATGTTTTGTTTGCACTCATCACAACATTGTCTTTGTTTCCTGTCTTTTGTTTTAGGACACATGTAGCACCTTCTTCTAGAATTTGCTTTAGTTTCAGTTCTTGCTCTCTTTGTCGGCGTTGCTTCTTCACCTACAAACTCGCTGACACAGTGTTGGATGGTACGAGCAAGTCCATTCGCCTTCCTTCTTTGAATATGCGGAAGAACTAGGTTTTCAGATACATCTACTAGAAACAATCTCCTTTTTTGGTGTTTAGCTTTATTCCAATTTGGGTTCAAATTCATCCAAGTAACATATGCTGCAACGCAAAACGTCGAGAAGGTTCATAAAAAATGTAAATGACCAACGATTTGTTCTGCGTTTACATCTGTATTTATGAGCCAATTGGTCTAACGTGTCCACGCCACATTTTGTGCTGTTATAATACAGAATTATTTATGGCTTTTTTTATCGTCATCGTTACAGTTATTAGTATGTTGCATCGTTGACAGAGCCAAAACACTTTTGTTTTTCTTTGGAACGTAGGACACTAAAGTCGCTTTTTCTGTAAATCCGAAAATGGACGTTTGTTCTTCACGTTTTCTATTGGCAAAAATTCGATTGGGATGAAGCGTTTATTTTTCCTTACGGTACCAACGCTCGTCAACCCATTTGTCAATAATGTTTTCGCTAATGATAAGTCCGTAAAATAATTGTCGAATGTGACATTTCTGTTTGTATTATAATACGGTTGTACGAGCTGCTCTACTACCTGTGTTGCGAGGCCCTTGGCGATTTGATTTCCTTCCTTTCCAATATAGGGAATACCATTTAGAGGATAGTAGGTTTCAGAGTCACACGCCCACCAGATCTTCATTCCATATTTGTCTGGTTTGGAAAGCATATATTGTCCAAATGGACATCTTCCTCGAAAGGGTACAAGTTGTTCGTCCACTGTGATGTTTTCTCCGGGGAGGTAGTGCTTTTTCAGATTGTTATTTACTTTTTCCCAAATAACTCGAATAGGTGCAAGTTTATCGTTCTTCCTTCTCTCGGAACGTGTACCTTTGTCATCAAATCGTAAAAATCGCAACAAGCTTTTGAATCGTTTCAATCCCATCGTTGCTCGAAAAATTGAAGGGCCATATAATCGACTCCATAGCACATCGTAGCTAGTATCATTAGCACTTAGGTGACCGGCAGTTAGAAGCAAACCAAGAAAAGCGGGAATTTCGATATTATCACATGGTTTCCAGTGAATATCTATCAGTACCCTCTCTGCCTTCTTGTTTGTATGTGAAGCAATTTCGGTAAGAACAGCTTCATCAATAAATAAGAGAAATGCATCAATTGGATCTTCAACAATTTTTCCCGGCGGTAAGATAACTTTATGCATTTGCGATTTTCTTATATTGAACGAACGAACCCGTCTTGTTGAAGGAGGCTGGCTGCTCCACACTGAATCATCTTTAGCAACAAATTTGGAAATACTGACAACAGGAGTGTCACACAGTCCCTCACTGCCTTCTTGCACGTCTTCCGTTTCACTAGCATTAGAAAGGTGGTCCTCTTCGTCCTCATCTTCGACATCCGACTCAAAATTTACAGGCGCCTGGTCATCGTCCGATAGGCTTTCCAGTATATCTGCGAGTTCGGCGTCCGATAAAAATTTTCTCGACATTGCTGAATGATTATAACACTTCACTATAATACATAAACTAAAAGCAATGAACAAAAAATGCTCGTATATATACAAATAGACAGACTCGAAAAATTACGACCTATATACGTCATCAAATGTATTTGCTGCACAAATGACACAAAAATGATCGGAAACACTAATTACGTAAAGAGGATTAGAAAACAAAAACCGAAAATAAAGTTACCATAATTGCCTAAAGTATGGGCCTGCTAAGCCCGGCTTGCCCGTTAATGGGCTTTTAAGTACAATCCGTCAATTAACTAACGATTATTCATAATTTAACAAATATTACTTAACAAGAAAACAGTAATTAGCATATCTGAGGAATTCTAAAGAGCATTAAGTTGTACTAAAATTACTCATTAAGATATCGAATTTTTTATCGTCGCTCGGGCCTGGCAGGCCCCCCTTGCCCGGATAAGGGTTAAATAGATTAAATGACTAATAAAAATCTGAATCGCGTCTATCAATAGCACCAATTCTTGTAATTTACCAAGCACAAAGATTGCAATAAGACCCATTCTGTGTTGAATGAACAGTACATACTGTGACGTAGCATGCCAGTAAATTACAAGAATTTATACTGTCAATATTGAATCGTGATCTTAATAGAGATAGTCAGTTATGTATTAGTTCTTCTAGAGGGTGTATCGTGGGTGAAAATGTTACGTAAAGGAAAATACGAGTTACAAGAATTACAGGAAGCTAATACATATATACATCGATATACCGATTTAAAATACTGCGGTAATTTCGTAAAATGTGACACTTGCAATGTGAACTTAATGGTTTACCACGAGCAGGGTTGTAAATGCAACGTGCAACCGGCGAGACACAGAGCTAATGTAAAAATTGAAATACCATACCGGACTTTCTTGACAGAACTTATATTAAATGTGCGTAGTATTCCACCAACCATTGTGAAGCAGAAGGCGTTCCGTACATTTTGGGAAAAATTTGTGCCTGCTTGGAAATTATTAAACGGAAGCCTACTGCGAAGGCATTTCCCGCACGTGAAATTACATGTTATAAATACCGTACGGAATATTATAAAAAATGAGAAAGTATGTACAACGGATGCTAACAAAACCAACGTAATAAATATTTTAGTGCCTACTTTAAAATCGGATGGCCCATCGATACCATTTCTTTTATACTGCAAGCGTCTTCCAAATACGAAAGCAAAAACTATAGTGTAGGTGATAAAAGACGCTATTCAAATCTTTGGTATACAACGAATTCAATTAAAAATGCTTGTCAGTGATGGAGCCACAATCATAGTTAAAGTTGGGGAATTATTAAAGACAGATTATCCGCATCTCCTTCACGTAATATGCTTACTACATTCGTTTCATCTTGTGGCAGATACCATGAGACACAGCTATTCAAAAGTAGCTAACACAAAGAAAGTTTTTCTCAAATCCCCTAAACGGATTTGTGAATTCGAGAACTTTTGTCCAGGAATTCCACTGCCACCTCAAACTTTATTAAACAGATGGGGAACATGGTTTGAAGCAGTATCGTATTACAGAAAACATTTTCAGAGTATCAAAACTTTTATTTCCACGTTGAAACCTCAGGACTCGAAAACTATTAAAAGAAGCCAAGAATTGTTCTTGGACCATCAAGTTGAAGCATATTTAGCGCAGATTTTCGAAATATACTCTGTTGTTGGTTGGTTAGTACCGAAGTGTGCATGTGTTTATGAGCTTCGTATTTAAAATCAAATATTCGAGTGAATACGAGAAAGTAATTAACATTTAGTGGTGGAAAGAGTAGTTAAAGTATTATTACCGGCAGTAATATACAGGGTGATTCTTAATATATGCGACAAACTTTAGGAGCTGATTCCTGGGGTTATTTTGATCATAAAAGTTCATAAGAACATATTGCAGTGGAATTTGCTTTGAAATTGCTTATTAATTTTTATTCACACTACAGCTTATATTGCCGGCTATTCAGTCTAGTAGAATCCACGAACTCCCATCTCATGAATCGTTCCTCGCGGATCGGGTCCAAGTTTTAATTTGAAAATAAAACAATAAACATAAATAAAAGATCTTATTTGTTAATTTCGCAGTTTATTAAAAAAAAAAAAGTAAAAAAAAATCCCTCTACTGAGTGTATAGGGTGCTAAAGCATCATCAAACAGTAGCAATGGGGAAACACTCTTTGTGAATAATAACTCGCACACAGAGAAAAACCCCTTGTGACACTCGATCAAACATAAAACTAATAAATACTAGTGAAATTTGTCAAGTTTGACCTCTACTTTAACCCCTACAAACAAATGTCAAAAACAACTAAGTTTTCGAAACCCGCGAAAATTGAATTTTTGTCGTGCGCAAAAATAACACAACAAGGTCAATCCACACTAAAGAAAACTCCAACCTTGAATTCAAAATGTTCTCGAATATTAATTTTTAAAAAAAAACTTCCCTTACAAAAAACATGACAAGTTTCTCTAATACCCATATACTACTTTCAAATATAAATTATTACAAAAATACATAAAATTATAATAATGAAAATAATCGTGATATCAAATATATAAACAAAATATTTTATCAAACTTACATAGATCTATGCACCATTAACCAAATGCGTGAGAGATATCTTATTCATAAGAACATTTTATAAACATCAAAACACTCGCAAAAATCGAATTAAGATTTACATGCACTTCACACAAATGCATAAACAATATTCAACCCGATTTTATAAAACAAAGAATAAAATTGAGTACTTTATTCTTTAATAATCCGATCACTTCAATCGTCAAGATATCTCTAACAAAAATGAAATCTTTAACATCCGCCTGGATATCCCTACCCACTATAAAATCAAAAATATATACAGACAACACATTTTAATAAATACAATATCCGGAAAAGCGGCAAGTTCAATCCTCTGGTCAACCTAAATATACGAGGGTTAATCATAATTTCAAACATTATAAAAATTTTCACTTATAAAATAAAATATATATATAACGATCCCCGTCTGAAATAAATAAACATACAATTGAAATAGATAATTTTTTATAAATGTACTACATAACAGAGTTCAATATTGTTCAATCATTTTTCCTTTCTTGTCCAAGGAAAAATCTATAGCAATATGTCCAAAACCGCTTAGTTCAGAACTTATACAATGTTTAATAGAAAGTTAAAATAATAAATGGTTTATTATAAATTAACAAAATAATTAGTAAAACAAAATTAACTTATAGTAACTGTTGAAAATGACCGCCCCCAACTGCACTACAAGCTGCTATCCTCCGTCGTATTGACTGGCGAGTCCGTTCGAAAATACCAGGGGTATTTCGAATTGTTTCAAAAGCTGCTATAATACGATTTCTTAGTTCATCGACATTTTCCATGGGAGTCGTGTAAACTAATGATTTAAGGTGGCCCCAGAGAAAAAAGTCCAATGAATTTAAGTCTAGAGACCGAGGAGGCCACGGTTGTGGACCTCCCCGTCCTATCCACCGATTTGGATACGTACTGTCCAGAAACTCGCGAGCAAGTAAACTAAAATGCGCTGGAGCACCGTCATGCATAAAATACATTTGTAATCTTAACTGCAACGGAACTTCTTCGAGCAGTAGTGGTAACTCCTCTTCAAGAAAATTGCGCTATACCTCGCCATTTAACCGCATCGGTAAAAAATGTGGACCTAACAAGTGATCTGCAACAATTCCGGCCCACACATTTAAGAATTGATGCTGATGACGGGCATTCATTATTTCTCGCGGATTTTCTTCGGCCCATATGTGATTATTATGAAAATTAATAATCGCGTTTCTAGAGAAAGTAGCCTCGTCGGTGAAGAATATTTGAGCCAAATGGTTAGGATTTTGTACGACTTCGTGTTGCATCCATTGACAAAAAGCTAATCTTTGTGGAAAATCCGCTGGCAATAGAGCCTGCACCCGTTGAATGTGATATGGATACAACAGTTGATCTTTCAATATTCTCCAAACTGTGGCCTGACTAATGTTTAAATCAAACGCAATTTTTCTGGTGCTTGTTGTCGGATGTTCCTCAATTTCATTTAATACCATTTCTTCAACTTGTGGAGTTCTCACTGTAGATGGGGGCCTGCTATCAGTCGTCCGTTTTTTTAAACTTCCCGTTTCACTAATACGTTGATGAAGACGGGCAAACATGGAATGATGCGGTATGAGACGGTTCGGGTATCGTTCTGCATAAAGACGTCTAGCAGCACGCGCATTTCCATTGGCAAGACCGTAAACGAAATGCATATCACACATCTCAGCATTCGTATAATTCATTTTAGAAAACAGAAACTGGCAATAAACTGAATGAATACTCTGATACTATTAACAAATATTGAAATAACAAATAAACAATTCGTAAATACCGTACATAATCACAACACGTGCTTCTTGAGCAACTGGTAAACACCAACTGATTAGCATCGACAACGCGACCACTACGCATATTAGAGAAACAGGCACAGACTTGTTTACGAGCTTGTATTACAGTTGGAAGCGGTCATTGTCAACATTTACTATAAGTTTATTTTGTTTTACTAATTATTTTGTTAATTTATAATAAAACCATTTATTATTTTAACTTTCTATTAAACATTGTATAACTTCTGAACTAAGCGGTTTTGGACATATGTTCTTATGAACTTTTATGATCAAAATAACCCCAGGAATCAGCTCCTAAAGTTTGTCGCATATATTAAGAATCACCCTGTATAGAACTAAGTTTTATAGTTTAAATATATAAGAATAACCTCCGAAAATTAAATTACCGATAAAAGCCAGGCTTTCGACAGGTCGACTGGGGTCTCACTTTTCGCGCGGTGCAGCAAAACATTCGCTTAAAAATAAAAGAAACGGCCGGTTTTTGTATTAACGTATCAAAATTGAAGTGTAAAGAAAATACAGAGCCGGTTTAAGTGAATTTATAAATTTGTAATTCTTAAGAGTTATAAAACGCAATGGATTCAGATGATTATTTAACGGACGACTTTAATAGGAAAAGAGAAAGAAAGGGCGATACGTTATTTAAAACTAGCCAGAAAACACCAAGCACACCCAGGAAGGGCGAGCAGGATAAGAGAGAAGATAAATTAGACCAACTAATGATAATGTATAAGAAGAATATGAATATGATGGAAGACTTGCTATCGGAAGTTAAGCAAATAAGGACGGATCAAAAACAATATAAAGAACAGATTGAATTATTGAGAAAGGAAAATAACCAACTAAAAGAAGCAAATACAGAAATGAAAAAGGAAGTAAAAAATTTGTGTGATAGACTAGAGAGAATGGATAAAGAATAACGCAAGAATAATGTAATATTAACAGGAATAACTATCGAGGAAAAGGATGGGGAAGCATTGAAAAATGACATGTTCAATTTTGTCAAACAACACTTGCATTTGAAAGTTAAAATCAGAAGGGCAGAAAAAAATGGAATTTGGATATTGAGAAGTTAAAAAGTGATGAAACCAGATATAATTATACTACCATGCTATTAAGTAAAAGTATAGACTATACGAAATCAATCCAATCTATATGGAACCAATGTAAGGAGGCATTTAGAACTACGGCTACGGAAATAATAGGAATTAGGAAAAATTGTAAGAAAGATTGGATGAGTGAAATAACGTGGAAAAAAATTGCTGAGAGACGTGAAATAAAGAGGCAAACACTAAGCACACAAGATGAAACAAAGAAAAAAGAAATACAAGCAAAATATAAAATTCTAGCCAAGGAACTTAAAAAATGCATTAAAAAAAGATAAAAGACGTTAATATAGCGAAAATATAGCGGATGAGGCACAAAAAGCTTCCGAAATAGGTGATAGTAAAGAACTCTGTAACAGTATAGGAAAATTAAGAGGATATAAGAAAATAAATAATATTATAAGCAGTAAGGATGGAAAAATGCTAACAACGATAGAAGAACAGCTAGAAAGGTGGGTTGAACACTTTAGGGAAGCAATAAACATAAATAGAGAGGGAATAGGGAAAATAGAGAAAAAGAATAATGTGACAGAACTAGAAATTAATATAGACCACGCTACTATAACTGAAATAGAAAAAGCAATAGCTGATTTAAAAAATGGAAAGGCTCCGGGTACAGACCTAATTAATGCTGAACTGCTAAAAGCTAATGGGAAGACTACGGCACAAATACTACACTAGTCATTTAAACAAATTTGGGAAAAAGAAGAAATGCCTGATGATTGGAAGACAGGACTAATAGTTAAAATTAAAAAAAAGGTGATAAAAGAAGATGTGAAAACTAGAGAAGCATAACATTGTCGAGTACTGTCTACAAACTGTTAAATAAAATAATATTAAATAGAATAATAACCTGTATACTGTATATACAAGAAATTACGAAGAGAGCAACAGGGATTTAGGAAAAGAAGATCATGTATTAATATGATAAATACTCTGAGAATTATTACAGAAGAATCCCTGGAATATCAATCACCATTATATTTAATCATTGTAGATTATGAAAAAGCATTTGACTCATTGGACAGAGACTGTATGTGGGCAGCGCTTAAAAATATTGGAATGCCTAAGAAAATGATCAACCTACTAAAGGAAGGATATAATAGATACAAGTGCAAAATATTACACGAAGGGAGAGTGTCGGATGAGTTTCAGTTGAAGTCAGGGGTTAAACAAGGTTGTATTCTCTCACTATTGCTGTTTTTAATAGTGTTGGATGAAATTATGAACAAAGTAATTGAGAAAGGAAACAGAGGTATAAAATGGAATCTGACGAAATATCTAGAAGACCTGGATTTCGCTGACGACATTTGTTTGCTCTCTCATAGTGCAACGCATATGCAGGAGAAAATTGATGTCTTAGTAAAAGAATCTAGTAAAGTAGGTTTAAAGATTAACAGAACGAAAACGAAAATTATAAGCATCAATAACCAAAATAGAAAATATATAGAATTGATGGGAGAAAATATAGAGCGAGTAGATCAATTTTTATACCTGGGGCAGTGTGATGGCCGAATACGACGGTGTAACGAAGGACATCAATTCAAGGATATCGAAGCCTCGTGGTGCATTTATAGGGATGAAGAAAGTTTGAAAATCGGGTAACGTCACTAACAGGACCAAAATTAAAGTTTTTAATGCCACAGTTAAACCCATATTATTGTACGGTTCTGAGTCGTGGACACTAACTAATGCAAACAAGCAAAAATTACAAAGCTTTGTAAATAGATGTATTCGGAATATACTGAAAATATGGAATATAATTATGGAATCGTGCAGGACAAGAAAGGATCGAAGTACAAATTAAAAGGAGAAAGTTTGGATGGCTTGGTCATACTTTAAGAAAACCGAGAACAGAAATTTGTAGGAGAGCATTGGAATGGCAGCCCCAAGGAAGGAGGAAAGTAGGACGCCCGAAGGTAACATGGAGAAGAACATTGCAAGAAGAGACTAATATGTCAGTGGCAAGATTGGGATCTATAGCTGGAAATAGACAAGAATGGAGACAAACGATTTCTTCCCTATGTCTCAAATGGGACTAATGGGTTTTACTACTACTACTACTCTGTTGTTGGGGAATCACTTGAACAATTGCAAAATTGTGCATTATCTGTATCGGAATCGCTTAACATAGTCGATAATAAGAAATCGTCCCTGGACAATTTGAGGGATAATATAGGGCATAACGTAGCCGAGAAATTTGCTGCCGTTCTAAATAGAAATTCAGATTTGAAGAAAATGCGCCAAAATAAGCCAACGTCTAAATGACACACCTAAATGTGAAAGCTATGAGGTGCAGTATCTTAAATTCGCAAATATTACTTTACTAGATGTAGAGCGGTCATTTTCCCAGTACAAGTAGGGTAATTTCACCATGTGTAGAAAGTTAAACGAATATTCAAATGGAGGAAATATTAATGTTGCAATTATATGCCAATTCTTTACGGTAAGATGCACCTTCGTCAGCATTCAGACGTCAAGAGAAAAAGGTATATACACCGCATTTAAATAAGTTTTACAATTATATTTAATTCAACCAGTATATATCAAATCTGCAAATTTTACACATATTTACGTAAATTGTGTAATGCATATGTACATATTTCTTAACTTCATATCCTCCTTATAAATTAAATTTTCATCTACATTTTACAACACACTCAACAGTCAAAAATCATTCAGCATGAGAGCATTGATATACGAGTATAACACCGCCGTCCGGACTTGTACCGCCCGGCGGCGGCGCTACTGGTGGATAGCAAAAACAACCACGTCGTAAGGATACCCATTTCAGCAGTGTTGCCAACTCTGGGGTAAAGTCACTAAGTCTGGGAGATTTTAAAAGAGGTTTAGTGACAAAAAATAATTTTTAGGATTAGCGACTTTTTTGGGTACTTCTACTTTTATATTTTTTACTTTAACGTAATCATATACAGTGTGGTCATAAAGTTTGGAACCAAGCTTATAACCGCATTATTTTACATTTTTAGGAAAAACGCTCGGACAGGTAAATTTTCTTTTTTGAAACGCCATCTTTTGACATACAATTTTTTTCTATGACGTCATTGGTTTTCGAGTGATGACGTTATCAACACTTTCTTTAAATGGCTCGGAACCATATTATTTTTTTCTCGTTGTTGGTAGATCTTTATATCCACCAAATAGTGATATAAAACAATTGGTATGTTGCATCACAATTTTTTTGAAAAAATGATTATTATTATTTTTGTACAAAATTAAAATTAAATTAAAAAAAATACATCTGAACTTAAATTTATTGTAACAGTTAACGTAAATTTTCATCATGGACCCCACCCACCAACTGACACTGTCCTAGCCGTGTGTAAATGCTTTGCGATCAATAGTAATCTGCGTTATTCGCTCCAGGTCAAAAGAAATTCGTCTTCCCAATCGGCCAATTACTTATTAAAAAATCTTATTTAACATTAAATAGTTTCACAAAAAAGGGCCAAAGAAGTTTAATTTATTTAAAAAATTGACATGATGTGGCAGACCATTTCTTAATTAAAATTATCGCCCAAAAATTGAAGATTTCAAAAACTAATTAAGCTTACAAAATTTACTGAAATATGTAAGTAAGTTTTTTTCACACTTCTGTCTTGTGTGAGGACTTAAATATTCTTCTTGAACAAACCGGATCGTCAAAAGCACATGTATAGCAAGCGCCAATTAAGTTGGCGCGAGGAGGGGGTGCGCAGAAGACGTTTTTAAAAACGTCCACCCCCACTACTCAAGTAATTGTCAGAATACATTTGTCATTGACGTTTGACGGAACATAATGTCTTTGCTAGGAGATCATAAAGTGATACACGCTGAGGTTAGAATTATCTGACATTTGTGGTAAAACCAAATACAAATCTCCCCACTACTTTTAATCCTGCGCGAACTTACCCCTCCTCGCGCCAACTTAATTGGCGTTTGCTATACTCATGTTACTATGCAAAAAAATTTACAAAAACAAAAACACGCACTTTTTTGCAAGATATTTCTTTATGACATTCTTGCTTCTTTTTATACAATTTATGTACAAAAATTTTAGTTTGAAATTGTTTCTATGGCGACAACATTGTTGAATTATTTACTTGTATTTTTGACGTTAGATTTTTGAGATATTGCGTAAAAATTGTTTATTTTCGCTATTATAAAAAATGGCACATTTATCTGAGCGAGAAAGAATCGAAATTTTAATTATGGTTGGGTATGGGGACAGACAAAGAACGCATGCAGAAGCATGCGAATTGTTTAACCATGAACACCCTGATAGACCTCCAATTACCAGGTGTACGGTGATAAAAATAGTTGGAAAGTTTACCGAAACTGGATCCGTAAAAGATCGACCACGGCAAGGTAGACCTCAAGTAGGAGAAGATGTGAAATTAAATGTGCTTCTAGAAGCAGAAGAAAGGCATCATGTTTCCACCAGACAACTTGCGTTAGCCAATCAGGTGGCTCACTCATTTGTCGTCAACTTATTTAAAAAAGAACACTATCGTCCTTACAAAGTTCAACTTGTACAGGAATTACATGAGGATGACGAAGATCGTCGACTGCAGTTCTGTGAAGACGTAATGTTACGTTGTGACCAAAATCCAAATTTCTTGGAAAACATCGTCTTCTCAGATGAAGCTACGTTCTGCCTAAATGGATCTGTTAACCGCCATAATTGTAGATATTGGTCGCAGAACAATCCGCATTGGACTCAAGTGTGTCATACTCAGCGCAGAGGAAAAGTTAACGTATGGGTTGGAATGATTGGACGACGCATTTTAGGACCATATTTTTTTGAAGGAAATTTGACTGCTGTGCAATATTTAGAATTTTTAAGATTTGAACTGGTTCCAGCGCTCGCTGTTATTTTCCCAAAATCACGAGGATGGTGATGTACCCCATCCAAATATTTGGTTTCAACAAGATGGGGCGCCTCCCCATTATGGTGTAGAGGTTCGCCACTATCTTGACGAAATATTTCCCAATAAATGGATTGGACGGAGAGGCGCCATAGAATGGCCACCTCGTTCTCCTGACCTGACTCCGTTAGACTTTTTTTTGTGGGGTTATTTGAAATCGAAAGTGTATTTTAACAAACCGAACAATTTAGAAGATTTAAAAGAACGAATTCGCGTAGAACTTACACAAATATCCCCAGACATAATTGAGTCGAGTATACGAAGTGTTTACACTCGGCTGGGACAGTGTCAGTTTGTTGGTGCGGTCCATTTTGAAAATTTACGTTAACTGTTACAATAAATTTAAGTTCAGATGTATTTTTTTTAATTTAATTTTAATTTTGTACAAAAATAAAATTTTCGAAATTTTTTCTAAATTTATATAATTTTTTTCAAAAAAATTGTGATGCAACATACCAATTGTTTTATATCACTATTTGGTGGATATAAAGATCTACCAAAAACGAGAAAAAAATAATATGGTTGCCATTTAAAGAAAGTGTTGATAACATCACTCGAAAACCAATGACGTCATAGAAAAAAATTGTATGTCAAAAGATGGCGTTTTAAAAAAGAAAATTTACCTGTCTGAGCGCTTTTCCTAAAAATGTAAAATAATGCGATTATAAGCTTGGTTCCAAACTTTATGACCACACTGTATAATGTATATTTCATTTTGTTTTTAAAAATACCTATTTTTATTTTCTATTTTTAAGAAAAAATATATATTGTTATTTTGTTTTAAAGAAAAAACATTATTTTATGTTCTACTGTGTCTTTTAAAAATATATATTAAAAAGTATACAGGGTTAGTATAAAGTCCTGGAACGGTTGCATAACTTTGTTTTTCAGAAGTAATTTTTTTAAATTTATTTTTCATATATGTATATAGTTAAAAATAATGAATTTACTCATGGCGTTCATATTATTTTCTATTCCCGGTTTGACCGGAAATGCTTCCTACTACATTTTTTAAATGGAACACCCTGAATATTGTTTCAATTTTGGAAAGAAAATTAAAAAATTACATTCAGAAATGTAGAAATTATTTTCTTTATCTTAAAGAAACTAACAGAAAAATTTAAAAAAAGTTATGAAAATCAAGTTGTGTTTGAAAGGAAGCATTTTACTCTAATCTGTCAGATGGTTGTGAAAAATTATTAGTGTCAGTTATATTGATTAATTATAAATATTTAAAATGGCATTAAAACTAATAGAATCTGAGCGAATTGAAATTTCAATAATGCGTGGATATGGTGATCGTCAACGTTTATATGACGAAGTTCGTGTTTTATTCAATACTGTTTATCTCAATCGCCAAATCAGTAAAAGTACAGTGTGCCGAACAATTCAGAAATACAAAGCATTTCGCCAAATAAAAGATTTGCCAAGAACTGGACGTCCAAGAACAGCAACTGATGAAGACACCAGTTTGAATGTTTTACTTTCAATACAAGAAAATACCCATGTGTCGACAACGGAATTGGGACAAATTCATAACATTTCTCAAAAATCTGCCCAAAAAATCCTCCAGTTTGCAAAACTGAACCCGTATAAAATGCAAACCATTCATGAATTGTTGAAAGATGATCCAGATCGCAGACTACATTTTTGCGAAATTATGACACCATTAATCACAGATCAGCCAACTTTTGTAAATCGAATAGTCTTTTCCGACGAAGCAACGTTTTATCTCAATGGTACGGTCAATAGTCGTTACTGGTCAACAGAAAATCCTCACTGGATAGAAGAAGTCTATACACAGCACCTACCAAAAGTGAATGTGCGAGCTGGTACACTGGGAAATCAAATAATAGGCCTTTTTTCATAAGAGTAACTTTAAATGGTAATAGATATTTAAATTTATCGCGGAACGATATCGTACCCGCAATTACAGCGCTATTTCCAAATCCAAATAGACTTCATCTACCAAATGAATCTATTTGGTTCCAATAGGTTGGGGCTCCGCCACATTTTGCGCCTGATGTTCGTGACTATCTGGACGATATATTTTATGTAAACTGGACGCAATCGAATGGCCAGCCCGTTCTCCAGACTTATCATCACTTGATTTTTTCTTGTGGGGTCACTTGAAATGTCAAGTGTATAGAAATAGACCAAATAATCTAGAAGAATTAGAGGGACGAATAACTGAAGAAATCAACAGTATCCGACCGCAAGTTTTACATAATTCACTAAGACATTTTGTTGATAGATTATATCACTGCCAAGTGGTTAACGGAGCACAATTTCAATATTTTTTGTAGTCTGTAAATCTATTTATTAATACTTTTTTATTTCACGTTTACTTAATTTTTTTAAATATTTTTCTGTTAGTTTCTTTAGGATAAAGAAAAAAAGTTTTAAATTTCTGAATGTAGTTTTGAATTCTCTTTCCGAAATTGCAACAATATACAGACTGTTCCCTAAAAAAAATTAGTAGGAAGCATTTCCGGTGAAACCGGGAATAGATAATAAATATGAATGTCATGAGTAAATTCGTAATTTTTAACTACGAGGGCCATCCGGAAAGTGGTACCCGTTTGTGCAATAAAGACACAGGAGTAAATATTAACAAATATACACATATTTATTGGAAAGAGCATTTGTCATAACGTGTGACGAGTTTTTGTATTCCAGCGTCATAGTCCTCCGCCGCCAGCGTATTGAGATACGTAGTCACGCCTCGTTTAAGTTCTTCATCGCTGTCAAATCTTTTTCCCACCAGAAAGTCTTTAAGCTTCGTAAAGAGATGAAAATCCGAAGGGGCCAAGTCCGGGATATACGGTGGATGGTCGAAAGTTTCCCACTTGAATTGCTACAAAAGTTGTTGTGTTATCGCAGCTGCATGAGGCCTGGCATTGTCATGAAGGAGAATGACGCCTGTAGACAATAGACCTCGCCGTCGATTTTGTATTGCCCGCCGTAATTTCCTTAATGTTTCACAATACGCATTAGCATTAATTGTGTCTCCACGGGCCATAAAATCAATGAGCAGTACACCTCGTCGATCCCAGAAAACGGTTGCCACGAGTTTACTGGTGGACAGAACTGTCTTGAATTTTTTTGGTTTGGTTGGTGAATGAGCGTGATGCCACTCCATTGACTGTAGTTTACTCTCAGGTGATGCATAACAAACCCATGTTTCGTCCCCAGTAATGATGCGAGTCAGGAAAGAGTCTCCTTCATCGGAATAACGTCCCGGAAACGTCAGTGCTGCAGCCATACGCTTGGTTTTGTGCTCATCTGTAAGCATGCGAGGGACCCACCTTGCACAGATTTTTGAATAATGCAGATGGTCTTTGACAATTTCATGAACAATTGTTCGAGACATATTAGGAAAATGTTCACAGAGTTCATCAATTATGATGCGCCGATCGTTCCTCATGCATTCGTCTACTGAGCTCAGCATTTGGTCTGTAATGACAGATGGTCTCCCTGAACGCTACACGTCGTGTGTATTCCCCCTCCCAAGGTTGAAGTTGGACACCAGCGCCGAACAGACGACTCGTCCATCACATTGTCTCCATACACCTCCTTTAATTGGCGATGAATATCACAAGGTCGAACGTTTCGTGCATTAAGAAATTTAATCACGGCCCTCAATTCACAACTGGCGGGGTTCTCGATTTGTTTAAACATTATAAACGATCACAGACACAACACAGGCAATGCTAGCGTCACGCAACCTCGCACAGAGCAGGCAGACAAGCCACTGACGCGGCCTGACCTTGCCCAGCGGCTACCCGAGTCGTCAGCGCTTCATGCGGCGCTAATGGGTACTATTTTCCGGATGGCCCTCGTATATATCAATAATAAATTTCAAAAAAATTACTTCTGGAAAAACAAAGTTATGCGACCGTACCAGGACTTTATACTAGCCCTGTATATTCAACTTTAGAAATTCATTTTTACTTTTTTTACTGCATTAAATTTAATCTGGGCATTTTTATGCTTATTTAGCGACTTTTAGACTTGAGCTAGCTACTTTTCACGAACGAAGTTGGCAACACTGCCCATTGTCGTAATGGATGAGGATTCGGTTTGAGGCGCACGTATTATATTTTAATTCTTTGATTGTTTCGACCTTTGCTTGATGTAAATCCATATCACAAATAAATAAAACACACATAAGATGTTTTAGATTTACACTTTATTAATAAAATAATGACAGCTGTTTCGCTAACACAGTAGCTTCTTCAAATTCAACTTAAGACTATGTATCTTTAGTCTTAAGTTGAATTTGAAGAAGCTACTGTGTTAGCGAAACAGCTGTCATTATTTTATTAATAAAGTGTAAATCTAAAACATCTTATGTGTGTTTTATTTATTTGTATTATATTTTATATGTACGTGTGTTTCCGATGTGTCCAGTCTCAAGGCGGCTGCGATATAGTATAGTTATTTCGTGTAAAATAAAAAATAATAAATCAATAATGCCGAAAGCTAGAGACCGTTCTACCAGGAAGCACAGAAATTAATAAGTATAGTTGGTAAAGTATTTCCGTCCAGTTCGTACTGCTAAAAGTGCGAACGGCAAATTGTACTTTATCTCTAATACAACACAATTTAGTTATTGTAAGGTATTCTTATGCCTTAAATTTGGCCTTGGACAGAAAACAAATTCTTTATGAACTCTAGATTTCCGTATTTAGTTTACGCTGGTACTACAATAAAATACGTAGTTTGAGAAATACCGCTCTGGTGTGCAACAAAATATAACTGCCAAAGGCATGTGAACAGTTCACTACCTTTGGTGTATTTATACTTGGATCATCCTCCTTTCTTTGAATCCATATATTTTGGGTCCAAGATCTTGTTCTATTTTAGAGCCAACAGTGTATCAAATAGATTCCGGCTGGAATGGTGGGGCTTTTTCACTTCTCATAATATTGTATGACCATTTTATATTTCTTATCAAAGTTGAATTTCTGTGAAACACCGCATCATTCGATTTTCCTGTTATGGAATCTGCCTTAAGTTCTTCTATCAACTTATAAAAGTCAGTGCCGTGGACTTGGCTTATAGGTTTTAGCCTTGCATTAGTCTGTAGGCTACTGACCTTGCTTCTTCTTGCCTGGATACCAAGGATTGGAAAATCCAGTATCACAGTAGGAATTGTTTTTATGGCACATGTGATACTTAAACATTCTAGTCTTTCTTTGCCATTGCTACATGATTCGGGTCTTATTACTCTTGTTATAATAATAATAATAATAATAATAATAATAATAATATTTATTTATTTGCCCAACAGGTAATCCCAATTACAGAGCAATAAGTACACAAATTAGATGTATGAATACACATACTATGTTAAATTATTACATAACTAAAATAATTTTGATATATAACAAATAAGTAATACCGATAATTATGATGTCAAGGTTAACATATCCTTAGTGTCCACCTCTCCAATAAATATGTCACTATAATATGCCTCAGCATTCCTCATCATGTGGAATATCGGTGATCTCATCAGTAGATTCGTCCTTGGAGTCGACAGCAAGAAAGTAACAGGGTTACGGGTACTAACACTAGGCACATTGAATCTGACCCTAGACAACAGCGCGGCACAATCAATTTTATTGTGGAGAAGATTATGAAGAAACCTTGCGCTGTAGTTAACTCGACGAACAGTCAAAGACTGAACCCCATAGAGTCGACGCAGTTCTTCATAGGAAGTGTTCCAGTCAGGATATACACGATTAGATTTGAAAAAGAGGTATTTTACAAATCGGCGCTGTATACGTTCAACTGGAAACTGTTGCGAGATGTAGAAGGGATACCAAACAATAGACGCATACTCAAGTTTCGGAACTATAAGAGTGAAATACAAAGATTTTAGCAAGGAGATGCTGCTGAAGCACCCCGAGGCTCGAATGAGGAAGCCCAATGCTCTCGAAGACGAGTGGCAGATGCCCACAATGTGATCATTAAAAGATAGCTCCGGATCAAACGTCACTTCCAGGTCTCTTACTGAGTTTGTGTTATTCAACTGCTGATTATTTATAAAATAACGTGATAAGACTGGTGCGTTCTTCCTGGAGAATGACATCACCACACATTTGTCGATATTCAAAGACAATTCATTCCTCTAAGACCACTCCACAAGAATGTTAACATCATACTGCAAGCCGATAGCATCACCTGGTTTGGCGATATCAGAAAATAGTTTGATGTCGTCTGCGTAAGCTAGCGCCTGACATCTTAACAGTGGAAAAAGGTCATTCATATATAATGAGAATAGCAAAGGTCCCAAGTTAGAACCCTGCGGTACTCCAGAAGCCACTGCAAAGGTGTACGATTTATAACCATTATAAAACACACAATTATATCGATTAGATAAATAAGATCCCAAGAACATGTATAAATTCGGAGATAAGACAAAGCTATCAAGTTTTTGAAGTAGCAACACATGGTTGATGCTATCAAAAGCATGTGAATAATCCATATAAACAACATCCACTTGACCCCTACTGTCCAGGACTTCATTCGTATATTGCGTGAAGCAAGCTAGATTTGTAGTAGTAGACCGACCTTTCATAAAACCATGCTGGTGCTGTGTGATATATGAATGGGTATTGAAGTAAATAGCATCAAACAAAACTTGTTCGAAAATTTTTGCAAAGTTTGATAAGAGCGAAATCGGTCTGTAGTTTGAAATATGTCTGCTATCACCCTTCTTGAATACAGGAACAATACGGCCGCACTTCCATCTATCGGGGAAGGATGATGTCTGCAGTGCTAGGTTTATAATTTTGGTTAGTTGTGCTGATAGAACAAATTTGGTGTCCCTGATCAGGAAGCTGGGAATGCCATCATCACCAGAGGTAAACCTATCAGGAAAAGTAGCCATTATGCTGGAAATAGTATGTTCAGTAATGCGACAGAGAGAAAACGGCTGACATTGAGATTTTAGGGTGGGAGAGTCAACAATATTGGCGGTCGAGAACATTTCCGAGAAATTACTGGCAAATGCGTCTACAATGGCTTGTGGTTTGTCAAGCCAAGCATTTCTATAAAATAGTTTTCCAGGAATACGTGAGGTTCCTCTCCGGGAACGTACAAAAGACCATATTCTTCTAGGATCCGCCGTGATGCTGGTCTCTATATGTACAGTCATAGAGTCATTTTGGGATATTCCAACAAAATTCCTCATTATGAAACCTAGTATTGAAATTTTTTTCGATAAAACTAATTCTTCACGAGAGTTTTCGGATTTACACATTTTTATTCAGATTAATTTCTTGAAATAAGTTTTTAGTATCATCTATGAAAAAGGATTTGCTGGATAGAAAAGTTTTTTACTAAAGTCGTACCTGATCTTTCCAATTTTATTATATTTAAAATTAGTGAACTAGGTTAGACAGTGGAAGCAAATATATAATTAAACTAAATGTTTGGCTCATTAACGAAATCAGAATTTTGTATTTTGTAGGCTATCAAATTTTAAAATAAGTGTCGTTTAATTAAAATGTACTTTGCGTTCATACTTTCTCGACCTTATTTACAATATTATACTATTGGATCATTGCAAATATTCGTGGCAGCAGTTTTGTCAGATTTACAATCACGCTATATATCTGAACAGGGAAGAATTAGCATTATGGATCACTTTAGGATTGGAGAAGTAAAATTCAGTCAATCTGTTGGTAAAACGAAGTTTCCAAAACCAAGAGAACCAAGATGCAGCTTCGCCATCATATCTTATATAAGTTTCAAAAACGAGTGTGTTAGAACCGAAATTAAAAAAATGGAATGTTTATTTGATCGTGCTATCTTCGAATAGTTAAAAAAAGGGTTTAGCAGATTTAGAAATAGAGATGTTAGTCTCGAAGATCAACCCCCCCTCTAGGCAGCCTTCTGGTATTTATGATGATGTTTCGTGTACATTTGTGAAAATAAAGCAAAGATAACAACTGAATTGAATTTACTTTTGACAGAACAAAATAAGCTAAATGGCGTCCCTGTAGTTATTTCTCTGGATAAATACTATGGAAGAGAGTCTTGCATGTGAAGACTGTGACGGTGTGTATGGTGGAATAGCATAACAAAAAGTATTTTAGATCCTTATCCACCTAGCGAAAAATTACAATAGACAAGTGCTGTGAGCCGGAAACTCACAGTATCTTTCATAATGACAACGCTAGACTGCACGTTGCCTAACAGACGCAATACATTAAAATGGAAGTTCACCAGCATCAAGAATATGCTTCACATTTCTTTTCTTGGGATACTTATTAGTCAGAATGGTTTGAAGGGCAAGAACATTTGCGTAAAAAATCCAATAGTCTCTATGAAAAGCGAGTTTACCATCTTTTAAATCATTGCAAAAAATGAAAGGATCTATGTAATTCTTTTTTTTTTGAAAATATATTATTTTCAAATCGGTCACATTTTTTTGCAATCTTCCAATATTTATAAATTTACATTAATAAACAATGGAAATATTTTAATTGATATTTTAGATGGCATGGCCGCTAATAAGGTGGGTGAACCGAAACAGGAAGGTAGGCAAATTAAAAAAGAAAGTGGTGGTATTATACAAACTATAAGGGATGCTATACCAGAAAATATGAGGGCCCTAGTATCCGTACTTATAAGAACAATTTTTAATCCATTCGGATGGCATAAAGAGCTTTGTCAAGAAAGCAGGAGGAGAGCCGCTGAACGTAAGTAAACGTTCTTATTACATAAGAAAAGCATTTAAGGATTGCAAAACTGGCTAGTGGGATGTAAACAAATATAGTCAGGAAGTTTCGCTTTTAGAGCAAATTTAGATAAACTCTATTAAATACAATATGCAAAATTAACTTCGTATTCGAATTTTAAAATAACCGTGTATTTTTTGGGGATTAATTATTCAAATAACCTCTCACAATCTATAAATGTAAATTATCAAAAAAAAATGGGACAACATAATCTTACAAATTAAAATTACAATATTAAGTTTTGCAATTCTCTTTTCTTCTTTTTTTTGAAAAATTAGAGGCGGATTTTTGCATAGTAAAAATAAATAATAAAGAAACGATCTACCAGATATGATGTCCACATAATTTAGATGTATAAATGCAAAACCTAAGTAGAATCCAATGATGTATGCGTTCACAGACAAACACACATACATATGAAGAATAGAATAGAATTTCAGTAAATAAAATTCTAATGTTTTACTTTACAACAATTGTTTCTTAAAATTACACTAACACGATATGATAAGAATTATTTAAATTAAATACTCAGTATTACTATTCCATAAAAACAAAAAATGTTACAAACATATATACACTGCTCAACTTTTGAACTGGTACACTGCGGTAAAAGTAAACAACCCTTCGTAGGCGTTAGGCATGACTTCCTATATGATCAGGGCGGTCTTTCGGAATGCAAACAAATGTCTATCGAATAATATTTGACTCCATTCTTGTTTGTTGTTATTATCTGTCATACGTGCACTTACTGAGCTCGCGGACGCTTATACTTTTATCAAGTTTTAAGAGAATTTTTGCGAATTTCTCGAATAAGTTTTAATGCAGAGTGGTTGATTGCATTTTAGAGATGCCATTAAGGCGTTGAAGTATTGAAGAGATGAGCCAAGCTATGGGAATGCTTATGACTGGTGCATCGCTAAGAACTGTTGCAGCCCATTTCAATGTGAGCCACAATGTGATTAGAAGAGTTCGAATGCGTTTTAATGATACTGGACCTGTCCAACATAGACCCGGCGGAGGGCGAAATCGCAGTACAACAGTCAGGGAGGACCGTTTTATTACGGTTCAGTGTCGAAGGAATAGATTTTCTACTGCAAGAACACTCCAAATTCAGTTATTGAATGCAACAGGTACTCAAGTATCCACTCAAACAGTAAGAAGAAGGCTCGATGGGATAAATTTAAGGTCCAGATCTTCTAAAAAATGTCCATTGTTGACCAGGGCCCACAAAAGAAGAAGGCTAGAGTGGGCACATCAACATGCAAATTGGAATGTTGAAGATTGGGGTCGTTTTTTATTCAGTGACGAGACCAGAGTGCGTCTCCATAGCTCAGATGGAAGAGTTAGAGTTTGGACGAACAGAGGAGAACGCTATATTGAGAACAACGTGACTTACCATCAAGCTTATGGAGGTGGTTCAATTACTGTTTAGGGAGGTATTTTTGCGACTCGTCGTACTGAATTAATTATGCTTGGAAATACTACAATGAATAGTGTCAAGTATCTTTATGAGGTATTACAACCTGTAGTGTTGCGATTTGCTAATGAAATAGGCGATGGTTTTGTGTTTGTTGATAATAACGCGCGTCCTCATAGAACAAGGCAAATCAATGCATTTTTTGAAGAGAACAATGTTACGCACATGGATTGGCCAGCGAACTCTCCAGATCTTAATCCCATAGAGGACGTATGGGATTACCTGAAGAAGTTGATAAGATCACGAGGAGTGTATCCAAACAATCACCATCAGCTCCGAACTGCCGTTTTGGAAGAATGGCAAAATATTCCTCAGCATTACATTCGGAATTTGATTTCCAGCATGCCAAGACGTTGCCAGGAGGTCATAAGAGCTAGAGGAGGTCCCACGTATTATTAATCTTTAAGTGTTTGGTTATCTTTTCTTTCCAAAGCAAACTTTTCTGTAATACTAAAATGAAGATTTTGCTATTTTTCTATTAAAACATTTGAAATTCGTTATTTAAGTTTTATTCTTTTAATTCTTCGCCTTAAAACTGTTTCTCAGAACCATATACTATCAACTAAGCAAGAAAATGTTGCTCAAAAAGTAGTAAATTGTTATTTATATATGTTCTTGTAAGTGTACCAGTTCAAAAGTTGAGCAGTGTATATTATAAAAATATCGCAACCATACGTCAAATACTAGCTAGCAGCTGGTAAATATTGTAAATACTTACGCGTATGTCTCTAAAGCAGGCCTGCACAACTCGGGACGTAATACTTTATGAAAAACCTGCGCCGGTCGAAAGAAAATAGGACAAGGGGGAAGGCTATTAAGAAAATAATAATATTAATAAAGAATATTTTGTTAGTTACGAAATCAATTTAATAGACTGATGTTCGCTGTGGTGAAAATCATTCGACATCTAGTAAACGGGCATACGTAAAATACTCTTTGTACTCACTTAACGAATCTGTAGATGCAATATCACTATTTGTAATATTATGACAAACCAGTCTTAATCTGTTAAAATCGGTGACTTTCTTTAACACACTTTCGAACTTTTGTTTAACACGCTCATTTTTTCGTATCATCCACAGCATGTAGCAGTGAATTTACTTTGCAGGAACTCCGCTAAAGCCATCGCACTATTTTGTAATTTCTCTATTGCGTCAGCCACTCCTTTACAGTTGATATGAATAGTTTTTAAATCAGTTTCAATAAAAATATCTTGAAATGTGTCTGGCTTTCCTTAAGAGCTCCAGCCTCGGCTGGATTAAACTGTTGTATAACAGTTTTCATTTGCTGGAAATATTCAGCATAATAAAAAGCTGCCTTCAACCATATTCCCCAACGTGTAAGGATCGGCTGTGATGGTTTGGGAATTTCAGAACACCCTTTGTAAAACTCGCCAAGACAGGAGATTTTAGAAAAACCTTCTTTGTACTCGCTATTAAAGCATCTACCTTGGGAAAACATTGTCGAATAGTAAAAATGTAAAGCGTACACTTTACACGTAACATGTAACAATCTGTGAAAGAGAACGCTTTATCGCGGCACCATCGGTTACAAACAACAATATTTGACTCGTTGACATTTTAAATTTTTCTAAAGTCTCCAGCGCGTAATTGTACTGTCAGTACTTTCAGTGAGTCTTTTGCTAGCGAGTAGCAATGGAAATGTCGATTGCTGAAGGTCCAAACACGTACTATAGTATTGACAATAGACATCTTTTGCGATTTGTTGTCTCGCCAACCCATAACCACAGGCGTCTATTTTGTAATGTACCTGCAATCTTATCTATAACGTTGTCGCGTACAGTTGGTATATGGTTTCATAATGTAGCGCGACTTGATAACTGAAACTGTGAATTTTATTTATGCCAAAAGTTTCTAATGGTTGTTTATCGAATATGTAAAGCGGAATATTACAACCTATCGACAATAACAATAAATCACACCTAAATTGAGCTTGCAAGGGCACGCCCTCTTTTGTATTTTTATGTTGGACAGAATTCAAGTGATGTGCAGAGTCGGATTTGCTCTAGCAATTTTAAGGGTTACCGCATACTTTACACATTTTGCTCCATCGTAGAATAAATCATCAAATTCAATAATAAAGTTTTTCATTTGGCGCGCATTTAAATGTTTTCTGGGTTTTCGCACGTGCGACACACTAAACTAAAACGTTTCAACTAACACAGCAGAGAGTCTAATATACGTATACCTCGACAACTCAATATCAACTACGGCCATGGGAAGTACATCGCTTAGAGTTACATCGACCGTCCGCTGACCTCATTTTAGTGTTATCGCAACGTTATATAAAATCTGTTCAGATATTAAAGCAGACTTACCCTGGCGAATGTAGCGCCTATGGCATGCAGCGCTAAAAGTGAAAGTATTATTACTAAGTGCAAAACAGACATTTACGGAAATTGAGAGCAACTACAAACGGGTACCGGAAACAATTAGACCTTATAGTATAATCAAGTTTGGACTAGATATAGTAGATCAAATGGCCGGTGGCCTATTCAGGTTTTTTCAATATTTTGGATTTGACAGTCATAAATGCCTAGATATTTACATCGAATTAACCAATTGGCCGAAGAACTTATTAGTGAATACAAGAAAAACGAAATGAAATCCGCTAATGCATTATTATTATTATTATTACTAATAATTTAATTAACTGTAAGAAGAACGTTTGATGAAAATATATACTAAGAATGTGTGAAGTAATGCACAGAAAAAGATTGTATAAGTTAATTAAGTGTATTAATATTGTATAATCTGTTGGGTGCAGACGTTACACAATCTGTGTGATGTCTGCTATCATAGAGACCTACCAACCAGCTTCAGAACAAAATTTTCAGTCATTATCTCTTTGATGGTTTAAATATTTTATTTCAAATAAAGCCATGCTTTATGTAGCCAAGATAACCAAATTGTTTTTAAATTAATTAAATTAAATTAATAGTTTTTTCCTAAGAAAATATATGCTCTTCTTTACTTGTCAATTTGACGGGTGTACGTAGAAATAGAAACACAAGAAACGTCCGAAAACTCAGTTTTAATGGTGCTGTGATAACTTTGTTGAAGTAACATGTGTATGTACTACTTTCTCAAGGTGCGGCCCCGGTCTCATTATATTGTATTAAAATAACACGGCCTCGGTCCATCTAATTGCATACACAAGGTTATGAATCATAGTTGCACACTTGCAAATCTTGTTGATGTTTTAAGTAGTCGATGGCCGAAAGAAGGATCTTTGAATGTATATAAGACATTCGATTAAAGAAGAGAGATCAGTCTTAGTTAGACAGTCAGTACGACTTGCGAGTACGTTATAGAACTCTCTTTCGGCTACTGTATTATATTGATTATGTAAATAGTATTGTTATCTTGTTATAAGTATTAACTAATTATACAAATGTTAAACCAACTTCGTACGCGTATTATTTAATTCATACACGCTTCCACGAACCTACATAACGATGTAGCCCATAGGACCAGGCAACATCACAGTGCAAGTTTTGTCATGTTTTCTACTTTATTTCGCTTGCCAGTTTCGTAGTCCTAAATTATATCGCATTTATAGAAACATTGCCTACTATTACATATAAACATTTATACTATCCCACATAATATAATCTCTTCCTTTGAATATTATCATAGTACCTTATAAATTAATTAAGACTATCATCAAGGCAAGCTCATGTATATGAGGTTACTTGGACAGATTTTAAAGTGCGCAGTCCTATTGTGCGATACATAATTTTTGGCTATACCAAAATCCGTCTCTGTAACAATGTGCTAATCGAAACTCTAGCCTAACATTGATGTTCCTGTGCAGCGGTAAATTTGGACATAATAAGGCTGGCTGTGGTATGCGATACATAATTTTTGGCTATACCAAAATCCGCCTTTGTAACGGTGTGCTAATCGAAACTCTAGCCTAACATCGATCTTCCTGTGCAGCGGTAAATTTGGACATAATAAGGCTGGCTGTAGAAGTACCCAACAATTTGAACGAAATTATGAAATAATCTACAATATGATACTATATCCGGTTCAATGGAGGGAACAGTTTTGTCGCAAAATCCAATGAAATAGATTTAAAATTTTACGTGTATATAGTGGACTTTCGGGAAGTCCTTTAGTTCTTATTTATAAAATATGTATAGAGTAACGTAAATAAGATAAGAAAAATATCTTCGTCGGAAGTCTTAATAAAAGTGTCAACTTCAGCATTGAAAGCTTGTGTTGTTTTATTTTTAACATATAATTCCCCAAAGCTTGGTCTTAAATTATTAATTTACATTCAGCTAGAAAAATTTGCCATATAGATTTACAATGATTAAACAAAAATTGATTTAAACGACAGAACTATGCTGACTAACGTAAAAATAATGGGGGAAAGAGCCATGTCTACGAGGGGTGTCTTTTTAGTGTTGCATATAGCCTCATAGAGGGCACCAGTAATAAAATGTCGGGTGTCGAAATTAATCTTAATCTTTCATTAACCTTAATCTAAAGTTTAATCAAGATATGACCAGTAATTTAGTCATAGTGAATTTTTTTATGGGCATATGAAAACCCATCAATTAAAAGAACCACAAACGCGTGCGAATCATTCCATTCGAAATTTAATTCTAGTTTTTATTCATGTCACTCTTCTATATTTATTTTTATAGAAAAATTAAAAGAATCTCAGATCGAAGCATATTTAAAAATGAAAAATTTACATATTACAGCAAAAATAAAAGACAAACAAGTGAAAAACAAACTAAAATTTATTGAAAACATGGTAAATATGCGTCGATCTGGCAATATTTCTAGAATTAGTTTCGTTAAATGTGTGTCACATCAAAACTTTATTTAAAAATTTTTACTTTATGCAGTGTATGTACTTAAGTTATAGATGTAAGTTATAGAAATAAGTTGATATAATTTAGTTTTGTTTTAATTTTAACTTTACTTTTTTATATAATATCTATAGTGTCTAATAATTATGTAGTTAATATATGTATGTATTATGTAATGATTATGTGTATTTAGTCTATCTTACCAACACTATCAACTGTCGTATTTTGTTTATAAATATTTTATTTTACCTGATATTTGCGGCCGAAAATACCTACGAGATAAGGAAGCATTCTAAAACCTCCAGCCGAATTTATCTACCGGCTTTTAGTACCTAGCCTACCTGGCCGAAATTACATCCGCCCCAATAAACACTTTAACATTTGAAGTCATTATAAATATATTCTTCGTGATTTACAAAGAAAAGAAAATACCTATAACATAGTTTTAACGACCAAGAAATATAAATATTCAAACAATTAAAAGATTGTGTCGCTTTACTTTCAAAAACAAGATTAAAAACTAGTGGATAAGCCATGTTTTTTAAATGAGAGGTCGTTGACGACTCACAAAAAGGATCCTGTACACAATCTCTTGTGAATAGGTTATTTATATGAGTAGGCTTCTATTAATTACACAGGCCTACAAAAAAAAATTTTTTTTTTGGTGCATCTCTGTTTGTTTGAATTGTCGATAAAGTAGGTAATGTACAGTATATTGACATACGTCATTTTAACTCATCAGCTCTAGTTTACCTACTACCCTCATTGTCAATTGTTGTCGGTCTTGTTATGGTCTTGTTCGTAACTAGTCATTATTACAATATCATCGATAAAGTTTGTGTTACTATTTCATTATGGCTAGTACGTCCAGACGTTGTGTTAACGATCCTGATATATTTTGTTATGTTTGTGGTGAATACATACTGAAAAATCAGCGTAAATCGATTACAAACACAGTGCGTCGTTTGTATTTTGCTTACTTCGGTATTGAAATTCTACACCAAGATAAAGTGTGGGTGCCTCATAGTGTTTGTACAATATGCGTTGAACTTGAAGTTGGTTAATTTTTTATTGGGTCAACAGAGTGGTTATACTAAATACCCATGTTTTATTTGTCTCTGGGACAGTCGAGCTAAATCACGTCATTGGACTGCAAAAAATTGGCCTGTGAGAAATGCTCTTCTTGTTGGGGAAAGAAATGTTATAAATGAACCCTTAGTTTCAAGAGAAAAAAATCATTCTTTCGCCATTGCATATAAAATTAGGGCTAATGAAGCAATTTGTTAAGGCTCTCGATAGAAATGGTCAATGTTTCCAGTTTATTGCTCACAAATTTCCTGGTTTAAGTACTGAAAAACTAAAAGCAGGTATCTTTGATGGACCTCAAATACGTAAATTGATGAAAGACACAACTAATTTTGAGACTTGTATGAATGATGTGGAGAGGCTTGCCTGGCAATCTTTTGTAGCAGTTGCACAAAATTTCCTCGGAAATCATAAGGCTGACAACTATGTAGAACTAGTAGAGGAAATGCTGGTGCGATTCAAAGATTTAGGCTGTAATATGAGTATAAAATTACACTATCTCAATAGTCATCTACATCATTTCCAACACAATTTAGGAGATCTAAGCGAAGAACAAGGGGAACGTTTCCACCAAAACCTAAAAACAATGGAGAATAGATTCCAACGAAGGTGGGACAGTCATATGATGGCTGACTATTTATTGCTGGGGAATCATGCGAGATTGCCCGAGTTAGTTTCATTCTAGAAAATCACTCAAAAGACAATTTCTTGATGTTTAATGTCAATAAAATATATATTTTTTCGTGAATTGTCTTTTTTTTTTCTCGGGAACTAGAGCTGACAGAAGAAAACGGGTAACATATTTGATATCGCCATGTAAGACATACTTAAAATCGGGTCTAAAATCTCCAGCACCAAAATGGTTGTAGGCCAGTGTTATATTATGAATTAAAAAAAATATTAAATCGGTGGTTATTTTCTTATTCCAAGGAATGTACATATACATTATACACGTCAAATATGCTGGTAAGAAATTTATATTGTAAAAATCATTATAAAAAAATTACTCAGAAACTATTATAAAGTCTCTAGAAATAATATATGCAGCTTTAAAGAAAACAGACGCTTTACTGTAACTGCAACAGTATTACAAATAATTTACCCAGAAAAATATTGCAAAACCCCCATTAATCGAAAGTCAAAGAAACAAGATAGAAATTTATGAAGGATAAAATAAGGTGAGAATAAATACAGAAATGTCATATTTTCGGGTGAAGAAAAAACCTATATTAGAAAGACCTCATGTTTTAAATAACGAGCCATGGAAAAAATTCATAATTGGAGTAGACTGTGAAATTGGGTTGATACTTTAACCACTTCCACATAATGACATTTATTATTTGACATTGAAACTATAAGTTTGTGTAAAATTTTTCAAAACTCTTATTAAGAAAATTGTTTGTGTTTAGATGCAAATGGACAACATTTTCAACAACTTCTGTAGTTATATGTGAATTTTGATTATGATTTCGATATTAAATAAATTGTTTGTTTTCTTTTTTGTTGTTTCAATGCCATAACCTTTTTTTACAATGAAACTGTCAAGCATCAAGTAATGTGTCATTATGTGGAAGTGGTTAAAGTACCAACCCAATTTCACAGTCTACTCCAATTATGAATTTTTTCGATGGCTCGTTATTATTGGAGGTCATTTATCCAAAATATTTGAAATAATGTTCACCCGCGAATTTAGTTTATAAATTCACCTACAATAACAAAATATCTATGCATTTGATTTCTTTTAGATTAGTTTATGTAAGGCATATATAACCAATTTTTATAGACTTTTTAAAATAAATACCATCATAGGAATATGTACTTTAGCAGATAATGATATATATATAACAAAGATATCCTTCGTAATTTAAAACAAATATTTCCTGAATTCTGCAAAAAAAAAAAAAGTATTTTTTTAGTTTCGGAAAGAAATACAATAACTTCTAAATTTTAATATTGAAAAAGTTGACTGATAATAAGAGAAAACTAACTTTAGAAATAACTACAAATGATATATCCAACATGAATTATTAGAGTTAAACAATATTATTAATTTCTACTTTATTCTTTACCTTCTGTTGAAATTTCGTATTTCCAATTAATATAATTATTTTATGTAATATATTAAATTAGTTTCTATAATACAATTTACTCTCTTAATTACCCGTTGCTCTGTAATTACGTATTAAGCTTGAAACCATGATTTGTCGAACACATTTAATTAGAAAACTTGCGAAGTCTCTCAAATCTATCTCAATGTGGCGATCCTCTCATTATTAAATATCAATAAATCAATTCTTATTCCTACTTAAATAAATGGTGAGTTGTGGTTTATTCTTCAGAAATTCACGTATTAATTAAGAAAAGAAAAAATTTCATTTCTATTATTAAAGTAATACATAATCCAACTATTAAATAAAGGGCCCTATATATTATACTGAACAATGGAAACCAGGCACTTGAATTGCTTCTACAGTGATAGAACGAGTGCATGATCGAGTAACAACTCGATATTTTGTTGAGAAATACAGGTTGATTCATTTTCGGCCCTCACCATGGGGATCTTTCTTATCATTGGAGATAGAGTAGGGTTTAAATTTGGCAAAGTTGCTAAATTTTGTGTTTGTTATAAATCCGTAAAGAAAATAGACCTGTGACAAATGACTTTCGTTATTAAAAAAAAAAACGCGAAAACCCCATTTTCTTCTTTTACCTGTAGCACCGATATTTGGCCTTGTAGAGAAAAAATAAAAACACATCCAAGTCGCCATTTCTAAACCTCTATCCAGTGGTGTACTCTAAATTTTTATACGACGTTTCGTTTCTTTCTGGCCATCATCAACTATCTAATTTCTTATAGGCGCCATATTGGATTTAGACATCTTCAGAAAGAGTTTTTTTTTTCTGATTTCAATCATGTACCACATGCTGACTATAGTTTTTGACATTAGGTTTTATTTGAAAGAATAAATTATAAGATTAAATAAGGTAGCCATGGAATTTCAATCTGTTAAACATTTCATTTATTGTTCATTAATAATACAAAATGTCATACACTAACGAAGAGAAACCAGATATGATAAGTATTTTTTATTCTTCGAAACGAAATTCAACAGTAGCGAGTACAAGATAACAAAAACATTAATAAAAATACATAGAAAAGTAAACAATAAACAATTACAGTAAATGTTCAATTATCTGGCCATCTTCGATAATGCACAATTGGGCACGCCTTCTGGCCTTTTTGTACTGCCCTTTGTATAGTTCTTCTAGGAACTGCATCGAAGGCATTCTGAAGTCTGTGTCGCAATTCTTGAATGTTTTGTGGCGCATCTACTTTATAAATATTATTTTTAACATATCCCCATAAAAAAAAATCTAGCGGACTTAAATCAGGTGATCTCGCAGGCCATTCAACAACTCCCCTATTTCCAATCCAACGGTTTGCAAACTCTTAATTTAAGAAATTTCTAACAACAGCTGCATTGTGTGCTGGTGCGCCATCTTGTTGCCACCATAAATATTGTAATTGATTTAATGGGATATTGTCGTCAAGATAGTCAGATACGTATGTACGTAAAATGTTTAAATATCTTTCTCCATTTAAATGTTCTTCATACATAACTGGTCCTAAGAGACGATTTGCCAAAATACCCATCCAAACGTTTATTCCAAAGCGATGTTGTGGTCTTCTAGCCCTGTTTTGTCGGGGATTTTGTACTGCCCAATAGTGCTCCGTATTTCTGTTGAACATTCCAGAATTTGTAAATTTTGTTTCATCTGACCAGATGATTTTGCTTAAAAAAATTTCGTCATTTTCTATCCTTCCCATTAACCAATTACAATATTTTAGCCTTCTCAAATTATCTCCAGGCAGTAAAGAGTGACTAACATGGATCCTGTATGGTTTAAACCTACTTTTATGTAAAGTTCTCCAAACTCTGGACTGGCACAAATTTAATTCTGACGCTACTTCGGGTGTAGAAATTGATGGATTATTATTTATCTATAAAAATACATGATTAACATAAAATTTGAAAACACGCTTTTAATTTACCATTTGTAAAATATCTTGTCGATTTTCATTTAAATTCCCGTTGTCTTGACCATTACGCGGCTTAGTAAACGATCCAATCTCGACCAAATTTCTGTCGAGATCTAGAAAAATGGTACGATGAGGCTGTTGTCGTTCTGGATATAATTGTAGATATCTTGTACTCGCTACTGTTGAATTTCGGTTCGAAGAATAAAAAATACTTATCATATCTCGTTTCTCTTCGTTAGTGTATGACATTTTTGTATTATTAATGAACAATAAATGAAATGTTTGACAGATTGAAATTCCATGGCTACCTTATTTAATCTTATAATTTATTCTTTCAAATAAAACCTAATGTCAAAAACTTTAGTCAGCATGTGGTACATGGTTGAAATCAGAAAAAAATACCTTTTCTGAAGATGTCTAAATCCAATATGGCGCCTATAAGAAATTAGATAGTTGATGATGGTCAGAAAGAAACGAAACGTCGTATAAAAATTTAGAGTACACCACTGGATAGAGGTTTAGAAATGGCCACAAGGATGTGTTTTTATATTTTCTCTACAAGGCCAAATGTCGGTGCTACAGGTAAAAGAAGAAAATGGGGTTTTCGCGTTTTTTTTTTTAATAACGAAGGTCATTTGTCACAGGTCTATTTTCTTTACGGATTTATAACAAACACAAAATTTAACAACTTTGCCAAATTTAAACCTATACTCTATCTCCAATAATAAGCGAGATCCCCATGGTGAGGGCCGAAAATGAGTCAGCCTGTATACCAAAGAGTGATGTAATATGACTTGACTGTTTTCAACATTGTCAAAAAGTTTCTCTTTTAATGGTAGTTTCAGTTTTGGAAAAACAAAATAGTCACAGGAGGACAAGTTTGGTGAATAAGGCGGCTGAGCACACACGTACGTTTTTGGGACAAAAATTCTTGTAGTGCCTTGTGAACTGGTGTATTGTAATGAACTAGTAACCAACTGCCTGATGTTGACTAGTCAGACTGCACGCAGCAAATCGTCTTCTATAGGTGTTCGAAAACACACAACAGTGACGGTCAGTCCCTTAGGGACAAATTCGTAATGAATAATTCCCTTACTATCGTAAAAGCACACCAAGATTGTGTTGATTTCTTGTATACTGCTATAACATATTGCTATTGTAGCGAATACATGGATATTAGTAATTCGCATATATTTACTACAACAGCAACGTGTTATAGCAATGTACCAAGCATATTTAGCAAATACATGCATATTACTATTACTAATATCCATGTATTTGCTGTTACAATATTTTGGTGGATGGTGTATTCTCGTAGCGATTACGCTATCCTATCGGACCTGCGTGACTTGTTTCGCAGAGGGAATACGAGTTTGCGGAAGACTTCAGACACTACCGTTGAGAATCTCGGCTAGATTAATTGTATTTTTGTTTGTTTGCGACTGTATGGTTATTTTATAGAGTAAATTTACACCGAAATAGGTTGTTTATTTGGCGGCATAACTCAATTTATATAATGGGATTGGCATTGTTGTCTTTCCCCAGGTTAATTGTGCCCTCGAACATCGGTAGGTATGTTTCCTTCCCGCTAATTTACTTATGACATTTTTGTGCCCGAATCTGCGTGTTTCGCTATTCCTAATGCATGAAATACCATCTATAGGGTTCTTGTTTCGGATTACTGCTACCGGCTTTTATAGTTATTTGATGATTGGATTTGCCGTTTAAAATCAACGGAACTGTAGAATCTGTTGTGGGAGTGAATTAATCCTCGTGGACTGGAAGTTTCATCGAGGACCATGTGTGAAGGGAAACGACTCCATTTGATGTGGTTTATCTTCGAGCTTTATCTACAATTCGAAAGGTAGTGCTGTACTAATTACGCCGTTGCGACTGATTAATTATTTCTCAAAACCTTGCATTTGTGTCATATATAATAGCGTCGTTATCATCACATACAAAAAAAAATTAAGAATAATTAATCTAACGCCTTTTGCCTGGTACAGTTAGTCATTTCTTTGCTTGTATAATAGATTAGTATAGTAGCACATTAATTTATCTTTTTTTTAGTCTTGGACCTTTAATAGTTTCTTTTATCAATTACAAGCTTAGAAATGGTAATACCGATTTGCAATTGTTATTGTGAATTTATGATTTGCGATAATTTCCATTTCGTTTGTATACAAATTTGTTGTCTCAGTTTAGTTAAGAATAACGTACGTGTCTCAGGATGTATATTATTTCTTAATTTGTAATTAGCGTCCTAGGATGTGTGGTAATAAGTTATCATGAATAAGGCTTAACTTCGATTGTGAATGCGTACCTGAGATCTCACGTAATCGTATACCGCTATCCTTTCTTTTTCGTTCACATGTCACAGGTGACACAGTCTGGTGTTATACCGGCCCGTACAAAAATTTTGTTTCTTTCTGCATTTCGAACTTATTAGTAGAGAGTGTTAAAGTTTAACATTCATATATTTATTTAAATTATTAAATACCTAAACTTAATTTTATTCAGGGCTTCACCCATTCACACATTTTCTTTTATTTCATATCATCTCCTGTATTCAGACTAATTATGTGTAGTGAATACGTTAGCGCAACTACATCCTCCGCGTTACGTATAACCCCTACGGTAAGCAACCCTTAAAACGCGGTGGCGCCCTTTTTAAATTAGTCAGTTTATCAACGTTTCAACAAGAATCGCACGACCATCATCTACATCATTGGCACTGGCTTCTAAATTTAAAATCATCCCGTCCGCGCAAGGCAAGTCCGAGGAGGGTTGTTAGATTGCGCAAAATTTAATGAATGCTAGTTTTCGTGGTCTGTTGTTGCTTGCATCTGTTATAGGTTACACAATATGTTATAGCAGTATACCAAGCATATTTAGCGGCGACTGACAAAATATACATACGCGCGCGGACGAGCCGTCGGTGCGATGTTACTCGAATGAACCTCTCTAATAATATATTTAAGTTGTTTAATTGATAAACCAATAACTGAAGGGATTTTATATCATATACTTTTATTAAAAGTTGTAACAATTATTTCATAATATTTAAAAAAATCAATGATGCCAATCTACGAATATTAAAATGTTCTAATCTAGGGATTTTAATGAATTTTAATGAATTAATAAATTGCTGAAAGTAAAACAATATCCGCAAATATATCATATTCAGGGGAAAAAAGCATGAGTCTAATTCTGTTCCTTAAGTTAAGTTCTTAGGTTTTTAGTGTACATTTTCTTCTTCATTATCGAGATGTTATATTTTTTGTATTCAATTACCAGCACTGGCTACCAGATATTTGAATTTTTCGCTTCATATCCGAACAATTTAAATTAGTTATACCGGGTGCGGCAATAGTGCGTCGGTGGAGCTTAGCATGAAAACTAATAAAGTTGCAACAATGAAATTTTACGTACACATGTAGTATGCTACAGTGCATTTTCTAATTTTATTTATATATTTACAGATGTTCCAAATTTCCGCAACCACTTTCAATTTTTTTTTTAAATAGATTGCTATACTTTCTTGTCATTATGATGATAGCCACCCAAATTATCTTTGCAATGATATATGACAATGCGTACTTACAACTGTTAGTTTTGGTTTTATTGCAAATTTTGTTAAAATCTTGACAGTTGCAGCGTCTAACATTTTAAGTCTTAGCCTGAAAATGGGTGCAGTGCCTCACGTAACTTTTTTGTTACCAATTTATGGACTAACACGTTATATGTTTTGAAGGTGAACAACGTGACAACATAAACAGAGTGTTAAATATGTCATGCCAAAGTTATCGAAGTTTAAAGGCTATTTTCTCTTTTTTTTTAAATTGAACCTATAATTTTTTTATTAGTCAGCAAATTCCTTGTAAAATTGTCGTTAAAATGGTACCAATAACATAGTACTTATTTCTAGTATTTTCGAAGTTATAACCCTTTAATGGGATATACCTATGTTTATAATATTCAATATGCGGTGCATCTAATAGTTGGTTGGCCATGAAATGATAGCAAACAAAGTAACTTTTACAAACACCTGTTTCTTAATTCTTTATTATTAGTTTTAGAATTACATTTTGTAATTTTTCAATAATAAAACAAAATTAATTTAAAATGTGTTCAAATATATTTCCATTCTGCTCTACACATGCTCTTAATCGCCTCTGCATCGACAGACTTACATTTTGAGCCATGTTGTTTTCACTTACTTGAAGAAAAGCGTTTCCGATTCGTTGCTGCATGTTCTCTGCCGTTGTAGGAGGTGTTTCGTAAACTATATTTTTTACAGTAGGCCACAGAAAAAAATCACAAGGGGTTAGATCTGGTGACCGCGGTGGCCAGCTTATAAAGCTTCCTCTCCCAATCCACCTATTGGTGAATACCCTATCTAAATGTGTTCTTGCAGCAGCACCGTAATGTGCAGGTGCACCATCATGTTGGTACCACAATCTTCTTATGACGTTATCTGGTAGGTCTTCTAACAGCAATGGTAAATTATTTTGTAGGAAATTTGTGTAGATTTCACAATTTAAAGTATTATTAAAAAAGAATGGACCTACAATAGTGTTTCCTATGATGCCTCCCCAGGTGTTAACACTCCATTTTTGTTGGTATAAAATGGGTTGCACAAAATGAGGGTTTCTAGTGTCATAATAATGAGAATTTTTTCTGTTTGTTATTCCACAATTAGCAAATGTTACTTCATCTGTGAAAAGCACATGATCTAGAAAAGTTAGATCTTGTCGTAATTGGAAAAGTAGCCATTCACAGTAAACAAGTCTCTTTTCAAAATCCGTTTGTAATAAGCCTTGATGATTTTGAATTTTGTAAGGGTGAAATTTATGTTTTTTTTTAAATCCTTCTTACAGCAGTGACTTCTATCCCGTGTTCTTTCGAAATTATCCTTGTAGATACGCGCGGATTTTCCACAACGGACTGGACGACTGTCACTTCATTATCTTCTGTAACCATAGACTTAGTTCTTTCATGTTTGACATAATTCACTGAACCCGTCCGAAGAAACCTTGTCAACAAATTTTCAGTCTTAATATCTGGTGCTCTTCGGTGAGGATACTCCATAGCATATGTTCTTGATGCTAAAAGTGGATTTCTATTGCTAGCGCCAAGAACAAATACCATGTCTATTAGCTCCTCCTTCGAAAAATTCATTGTAAAGAAACACAACTATAAACTATTACGGCATGGAAATAAAAAATAATGACAACAAAACGATATAACTGACAACAAGATAACAACTAATAACGAACAAACGAAAACTGATAATTAACTAGTCGAACTTAAATTATAACAATTAAACGCGATTACAGTAAAGAGAAACTATTGAAAAACACTTTATATGGAAATTTTAAGTAGATATTTGACGTTTAGTTACACAGCAATTTTTGCTTAATATCATTTCATGGCCAACCACCCAACTATTAGATGCAGCACCGCATATTGAATATTATAAACATAGGTATATCCCATTAAAGGGTTATAACTTCGAAAATACTAGAAATAAGTACTGTGTTATTGGTACCATTTTAACGGCAATTTTACAAGGAATTTGCTGACTAATAAAAAAAAATATAGGTTCAATTTAAAAAAAAAAGAGAAAATAGCCTTTAAACTTCGATAACTTTGGCACAACATATTTAACACTCTGTATATGCTGTCACGTTGTTCACCCTCAAAACATATAACGTGTTCGTCCATAAATTGGTAACAAAAAAGTTACGTGAGGCACTGCACCCATTTTCAGGCTAAGACTTAAAATGTTAGACGCTGCAACTGTCAAGATTTTAACAAAATTTGCAATAAAACCAAAACTAACAGTTGTTAGTGCACATTGTCATATATCATTGCAAAGATAATTTGGGTGGCTATCATCATAATAACAAGAAAGTATAGCAATCTATTTAAAAAAAAAAATTGAAAGTGGTTGCGGAAATTTGGAACATCCTGTAAATATATAAATAAAATTAGAAAATGCACTGTAGCATGCTACACGTGCACGTAAAATTCCATTGTTACAACTTTATTAGTTTTCATGCTAAGCTCCGCCGACACACTATTGCCGCACCCGGTATAAAAAAAAACGAATAAAATTTTCTCGATAAAATTCAAAAATCCGCTAATATACTATAATTCAATTCGTAATTGTAATATAATATTATATATCTCTTTTAAATGTGTTTAGAGGACGAAGGAGGTATCAGTGGCAGTCAAGTATCTACAATCTTCGCATACTTGAGAGTCGTACCATCTAACATAGTTGAAATATTTAAGATCGGATTAGATTTCGCCAATTATGGATCTGATTGGAAAGAACATTATTGTAAGAGGAGTTCTAAACGAGACAATGAATAAAAAAAACATTAAGAAACAAATATGTCAAGCTAATGTAACAGTTAAAACTGTGTTCAATAAACACTTAAAAAAAAGTTTTTTGTATTTGTTAACAAATTTGATAATTTTAAGAATTGCTTGCTACACATGTATTGAAGTTTGATACATTACGTGAGCTCACCAAATTATATCCATTATGATTTTAAAGTTGACTTATCTGTGGCGCTTACTCATTTACATACTTAATGATGGAAGCCATTGCTTGGGGATCATACCTTCTAATATATTTGAAATACGCAAGATTGGAGTAGATTAAATCAATAATGGCTCTACTAAAATTAGGACTATTGTTGGAAAGAATATAAACAACAGTGGAACTCTGTAACTTGAATATCCATATCAATGTCAAAGCGTATCAAAGTGACACGACTTCAGTTTTGACAGTTGATGTTGGACCTATACTATAGTATTTTTACGATAAGAACGCAGTTGCGTCATCAATGTGCGTCACACAACGTTGACAAATCTATTGTTTACATCTTACAAATAATTTTCATTTGGTTTATAGGTTATGGTACATTTATAAACTTCAAAAATTTTTTTTACAGCTGGCATTTAGGTTATACCTTAAACTGTTTAGAATGTTAATATTGTATATTTGTCACTCTATATTCAGAAAAATACATATTTTATGTTAATTAATAAAGGCAATTGTATTAGTACCTTTATTTTGCAAAATTAATTAATATGTCTTAGAATAAAAAACGAAAAAAGTGGAAATAGCTTATTACTATCAATATTATTTATCATGGTATAATATAGCAGTACATACGTTATATTAAACAATAGAATATAAAGGTTTTGTATTTTTTAGTTTTTATCACATTGCACTCACGAGTTTCTTTTAGGCACAAGTAATAATTCGTGCTCTATTCGAAGTTGACTAGTAATGTGCCTCGAAAGCATGTAAATGTAACTGTAACTGTATTTTTAATGCTTGTCGAAGTTGATTTTATTGTTAGTTAACCATTCCTGGTTTGGTATTTTGTCGAAGATAAAGAAGGAGATTTATTTATTATTGTCGTATGAAAGCTCACATTATCCATAATAATAACTGAAGGGCTGTCAAAATTTTTAAGCAGGTGATTTTTGAACCATTCTATAAAGTTTTCTTGATTCATGCCACGGTGGTAATCCATACTTTTACTATTTGTTGCGAGGATTAATTCTGCTCCAGGAACGAAACTGTTATTGCTACCAGCATGTACATCTATGTATCTACAGAACAAAAATCAACGATATATTGCCCATGCCAATATTAATACCTTTTGCCACTTACTTGTTTTGCTTTTAATATTATCATTTTGCCATGATTTTTGAGAGCTTCCATCTTGAAAAACCCAGGTTTCATCAAGAAAAACAAACTGTAATGTATTTTCATTTTTAAAACGCATATACTGTTGCAAAAATGTTATTCTGTTCAAAGCCGTATCAGGCAATTTTATTAATGCTCGTTTAAGGTCGTCTTTCTTAAAATGGAAACCAATATTTTGCAATATTTTCCACAAGGAAGTAGTGCAACCAGTGAATATTTCACATTCTCGAAGAACACTGTCCAATGTACCAAAAATAATATGTTGTTCTGCATTTGTTAAAGAATAGGTAATACGAGGTGCATTCAAGTTATAAGGCCTCCGATTTTTTTTCTCCAGACTGGAAATAAATAGAAGCATGTGCAATGTTTTAAAATGAGCGTGCGTTCGTTGCCAATACGTCACAGAGATGGCAGCACTGTACGGCAGATGGAATTGTAGCGACAGCGTCGAGAATGAAAACTGTTTTAGATACTTAAAATGGCTACGTTTTTTTTACTTGAACAGCGTGCAATCATTCGTTTTCTGAATTTGCGTGGTGTGACACCAATTGAAATTCATCGACAGTTGAAGGAGACATGTGGTGATGGAGTTATGGATGTGTCGAAAGTGCGTTCGTGGATGCGACAGTTTAATGAAGGCAGAACATCATGTGACAACAAACCGAAACAACCTCGGGCTCACACAAGCCGGTCTGACGACATGATCGAGAAAGTGGAGAGACTTGTTTTGGGGGATCGCCGAATGACAGTTGAAAAGATCGCCTCCAGTGTTAGCATTTCCGTGGGTTCTGTGCACGCATCCTGCATGACGACCTGAAAATGCGAAAAGTGTTCTCCAGGTGGGTGCCACGAATGCTGACGGACGACCACAAGGCTGCTCGTGTGGCATGTTGCCAAGTAATGTTGACACGCAACCAAGGCATGAATGGGACTTTCTTTTCGTCGATTGTGACAATGGATGAGACGTGGATGCCATTCTTCAATCCAGAAACAAAGCGCCAGTCAGCTCAATGGTAGCACACAGATTCACCGCCACCAAAAAAATTTCGGCTAACCGCCAGTGCTGAAAAAATGATGGTGTCCATGTTCTGGGACAGTGAAGGCGTAATCCTTACCCATTGGGTTCCAAAGGGCACTACGGTGACAGGTGCATCCTACGAAAATGTTTTGAAGAACAAGTTCCTTCCTGCACTGCAACAAAAACGTCCGGGAAAGGCTGCGCGTGTGCTGTTTCACCAAGACAACGCACCCGCACATCGGGCTAACGTTACGCACCAGTTTCTTCGTGAGAACAACTTTGAAGTGATTTCTCATGCTCCCTACTCACCTGACCTGGCTCCTAGTGACTTTTGGCTGTTTCCAACAATGAAAGACACTGTCCGTGGCCGCACATTCACCAGCTGCGCTGCTATTGCTTCAGCGATTTTCCAGTGGTCGAAACAGACTCCTAAAGAAGCCTTCGCCGCGGCCATGGAATCATGGCGTCGACGTTGTGAAAAATGTGTACGTCTGCAGGGAGATTTCGTCGAGAAGTAACACCAGTTTCATAGTTTTCGGGTAAGTAGTTAGTTAGAAAAAAATCGGAGACCTTAGAACTTGAATGCACCTCGTATTTTTATAAATTTTATTGAATAATAGAATGCATACTATTATTGTACATGTCATAAATTGAATTTCTAACTGCGCATTGACTAAAAGCGTCAATATTAACAGTTGGTTTATCCTTATTACGTTTTCGTTTAGGACTAGTTACAGACTTTCCTTGTTTGGCCATAGAAGAAATCCGATTAATGGTATTAACATTTATATTAAATGCATTAACCACTCTCCAAAAATAAATATGCATATTATATAGAAATAAAACAAACAATTCTCAATAAATTACCTCTCGCACACAATTTAACGGCAATAAAGGTCCCTTGTTATCGCGTTCTGCCTCAAAATATGTGATTAGTGACAAAACTAACTCTCTTGCCTGTTTTCCAAGCGATTTAAGCATGATTTATTAGTTCTAAGAAGAACTGGTTGTGAAAGACGAAAAATAAAGATAAATAAAACGAGAAAAAAAATGAACAACAATAATATGAAACGGTGACTGACAGATGACAAGCGGATATCATATGATAATCAAGCGTGACAACAATGCGCGGAATAGGTAACACTGAAAATCCAAATTTTATAAAATATCGGAGAAATTATATGTACAACGTTAGTAAATTGAATTTCTTAAGTTCTTGTACCTGATATTACTGGTTATGACGTAACTGATCACTTATCGTAAAAATACTATAGAATCGCCGAAGACGTGCAGTGGCAACAGCGCACGAGAAATGCGTCACTTGAACCTTATACATAAAATAACGTTCCTATTGGTTCGTGTGCGTAGACGCTTACAATAGGATAAATCAAGTTGTATGTTTTGACAGTTTCGATTTTATATTTCTATTATTTTATTCTTTCTCAGTTTACTTGCTTAATATCCAACAAAAAGTCTTTTTAGAAACTACTGTAAATTGCCACAGGCCTGCGTTTTTTAACTTTCTATAAATTGTTTTAAATTTGATAGCTGATTCTTATGTGTTTTTGGGCGCTGAATCCAAATATGAGCTCTATTTTTCTCCATCACGTAAGGATTTTTCACAAAAAGGCTTCAAATTATATTTTTTAAAAATTAAAAATAATTTTTAGTTACATTTTGAATTTATTTACAAAGGATATAAAAAACAAAGTTACTTACAAATATCATTAAATCTAATGAAAAGAAACAGTAAAATACTATTTATGTCTTTACAAGTCCTTATAATATCTTTTTCCTTGTCTTTCCATACTCCTTTTTGTGCTTTTTCTTCTGTAATCTCGTAGTGGACCATCCCTTTTTAACATCCAACAATAATCAGCTATCATGCCTATATTCCATCTTCCTTGGTATCTTCTCTCCATCTCTTTTAGGTCTTGGTGAAACCTTTCCCCTGCTCCTCACTTACTGCATCAAGATTTTCAGGGAAGTAGTCGAGATGCGAATCTAGAAAATGCACCTTCAAACTCATGCTACAGCCAAAGGTTTTAAATTTTTCTAACATATTTTGCACAATATTTTTATAATCTTCATGTTTTTTGTTGCCAAGAAAATTTGTAACCACATTTTTGAAGGCTATCCATGCTTGTTTTTCTGCTTCCTCCATTTTAGATTCAAAATTTTCATCTTTCATAAATCCGGCCCAACAAAAACACCCTCCTTTATCTTTGCTTCTGACAAGCTGGAAACTGGAAGGAAACTGGCTGCAAAGATACTTGAAGCACTCTCCATCTTTTTTTAATGTCTTCACAAATTGTTTCATTAACCCTAGTTTTATATGTAATGGAGGAAGCAAAACTTTGCTCGGGTCTACTAAACTTTTTCTTTCAATGTTTTTCACTCCAGGTTGTAAGGTTTGTCTTGGTGGCCACATCTTTTTACAATAGTGCTGCTTTCTATCACGACTATCCCACTCACACAAAAAACAAGGATATTTAGTATAACCGCTTTGTTGTCCAAGTAACAAACAAAGAACTTTCAAATCACCACAAATTGCCCAGCCTTGATCCTTGTAACGAATTTTAATTAAAAGTAGCTCAAGATTTTCATAACACTCTTTTAAATGAACTGAATGTCCCACTGGTACAGAAGCATATTTACTTCCATTGTGTAGAAGAACGGCCTTAAGGCCTCTTTTTTGAAGAGTCAATAAAGAGTCTCCATTCAGAAACATTATATTCTACGTGGAATTGTTCCATGAGCCCGGGTACATCATTACAGAAAACTAGTGCATCTTCTTCGGAATAATATCGAGCAAACTCTTTTTCTCTGTTCCTAAACCAGTAAAATATTGTGCTAGGTGCTAACAATTTTTTTTCTTTCAACCTTGAGCCTAAAAGCTCAGCTGAGTCCTTAGGAAGGTTTAAGTCCCTCACCAAATCATTTAATTCAGATTGGTCAAACAGTTTTGGCTCATCACTTCCAGTATCATAGTAATCACTTCCCTCATCCAGTTCACTTGTGCATGTACGTGAAACCATTTCGTCATCAGATACATCATCTAATGTATCTGGTAGTGAAGGAACAGGTACTTCTGGTCCATGAGGTATAGGACGTGTTGCGAATCGAAGGTTTGGGTAAACGATGTCCTTTTTGTTTTTTAAATTGAATCCGTGTACTACACACGAACAAAAATAACAATCATCGCTATGATTGATCGGTTCTCTCCAAACCATAGGCACTCCAAAGCGAAAAGACTATTTTTTTTCCTTGTGACCACTGGCGAAGCTCTTCAACACACACTGAACAAACCTTATGAGGAGCCCAAGGTTTGTCTTGGTCTCCTAATTTCACACCAAAATATGCAAAATATACTTTTTTTACAAAATCTGTAATGTTTCTTTGTTGTTTTTTTACTGTAAACTTTCCACAAATATAACAGAAGGAGTTGGGTACATTGACACAGCCTCTTGATGAAATTGGAATTTAATTTAAAAAAACTCGTAAAATAAAAATTAAATTAACTCAGCAACTAATCACAAATGTCAACTAATTACACAAATTCACACCACAGTTGTAAAGAAGATATTGAATGAACTAACTGTTTTGTCTAGAATAGCAATATGTTTGTAGTGGAGGTGGGGAGGTAGACATGCAGTAACAGGAAGATGATGAGTCATGTCTTGCGACATGCTCAATTATTTCTATTTGTAACTTCTTTATCATAAATCTAGTGTATGTTTATTCAGAATATCAACTTGCATCATCATAAGTAAAAAAATTATAATAGTTTATTTAAACAACGGTTTAACAAAGTTGTCCTTTTCAAAAGACTAATACATGCAGATAGGTCAAAAAAACCCACATTGTAAAAAAAACCTTACGTGATGGAATTTTTTAAATAATTTTCCCATTTTCAGCACCAAAAAATCTATTGAAATCACTGTATAAAATCCATACAATTTTACCATCGCAGGCCTGTGTTGTTTTTGTGACGAACGTAAGTGAATGAAATACATTAGAAAATGATTCTCAAGTACTATTTTATAGGTTATAAATTCAACCCTACGTGTATTCCTTTGTGGTATCAGTCTGCCCCTTTGTGTAACATTATGGAGAATTCACCTCCTAAGAAGAGGCCCATCAAACATTTTACAGTAGAAGACAAGGAGAGGGTTTTGGATATATTCAAAACATTACAAGAACAGCCAAGTACTTTGAATGTAGTTTACGTTGCAACTACAGCAACAACAGTAGGTAAATTTTGATAATATTTTTTTAATATAACGGCATCTCATTTTCGTGATGTTTCCTTCCAGGAATATCAGAACGTAGTGTTTAGAATAGAGAAGATTTTGCAAGAATATACTGTTGAGCACAAATTTCAATCAGCAAAGAAATACCACAACACAAGCACAAATTTCAATCACCAAAGAAATACCACAAGACAAGAGCCATACTGGACAACGCAACGTAGACGATGTAATGCGGAATAGCAATCGCAGAATTATTCCTTTCTTTTTTTTTAAAAATGAGTCTCCAACTGTACAAAAAGTTCTTACGATGATAAATGAAAGACGACTTGCTAAACTTTAAAGTTACGACTCTCAGACAATTAATAAAAGAAATTAAGTTTCGGTAAAATATAATGCAAATGTTTGTTACTTTATATAAACTATTTTTCATTTGTAGTTATCAAAAGAGGAATCGTAATAGCATTTTGAAAGAAAAGGATGATATTATACTTGGAGGAGAAAATACTTATGTCAAATTTAAAAGAAAATATCATGAAGATGGAACACCAATATATTACTTAGATGAGACATGGGTGAATGCAAGGCATACAGTAAACAAAGACTAGACAGATAAATCAGTGCTTACTGCGAGACAAGCTTTTGTAGAAGGTTTGGCTACAGGCCTTAAAAATCCATCCGGAAAGGAAAGAGGTTAATTGTATCACACATAGGTTCCAACGAGGGATTTGTAGAGGATGGTTTGCTACTGTTTGAATCTAATAAGATAGGCGATTATCACGCAGATGTGGTTGTGGAGAGATTGAAGCGTGGCTGCAAGATATTCTTCCAAACTTGAGAAAAAACGCTGTGATTGTGTTGCATTGTGTTAAGCAAATCACTTACAGCAAACATATCATAACATATCGCATGAAGATGACATTGTGAAGACATAATTACTAGCTTTAATAAATGGTATTGCAACTCACACCATACCATTGTGAGTTAAATCCAATTGAGCTGATATAGACTCAAGTAAAGGGATATGTTGCTAGACACAACGTGTCATTCAAACTGGAAAACGTAAAGCAGGTATTTCAGTAAGGTGTGAATGATATTTTATGTGAAAATTGGAAAAACGCAATTAAACATGTGATCAATGTGGAAAACAAAATGCGGGAATTACATAATTTAATAGATTACTAAGTAGAATCGAGAACCGAGTGAGTCTGATTTGAAGCTGTTTGGTTGAAAATACTTTTTTTGTAAAAATTTAACAAAACTTGTTTATTTTATTATTTCCATCTCATTTTTCTTCTGATTATACAAAAAATTACAGTATGAGCTAACGTGTGTTCATTTGAAAAGTCAGTCTAGGTTGCTCTGAAATTTTGATGTTGCGGTTGTATTCGTCAGATGGAAGCTTCTGCCTTAGTTTTCCACTTGTCAGGGAGACACTGATAGTTGCTTTGGCGTTCGTGATGATATTAATCAATGATTTCTGAATGTTGTTTTACGCACTATCTTGATAACTTCTGCAATATCGTAAGAGTGTTATTTATGTGAAAGTATCTCTCTAGTGGTACGTACTAACGCTTCTGTAGTAAGATAAAACACTGCGTATCTAGAGATATAACAAGTGTTCATTTGAAAAGTCAATCTAGGTTACTTTGAAATTTTGATAGAATAAGACGCAAATATATTAGTATGTGTTTGTTGTTCCGTAAACGTAAATCCAAATGACATTTGATAATGTCAATCACAAATATCAGTGCATAAAATAATCGTGGGTCGATTCTGGTTTAAATAAATTGCTTCTCAGATTTAAAATGGCTTTTACTTTAGAACATAATTTTTTTTTAGTCCAGGCTTATTTTCGAAGTGGTAATAAAATTGATGGTTTATGGATTTATTCAGTTCAAGATTGCATGGTAGAATTTCAAGTTGAGTTCCATATTTTGTAATAGATTATATACAATTTAAGAATACTTTGGATAGAACGTTAAAACTTTTTTCTGAAAGTGGTAGTCTCTTAAGAAAATCAGGCAGCGGAGCAGTTAAGAAACGTACACCTCAAGTTGTCAATCGTGTTGAAGAAATAATGGAAAATGAACCACAAACATCTGTTCGACATTTGAGTCAACAAGTAAACCTTTCTGTTGGTACAACTCACAAGTTATTAAAAAAAGATATGCAACTTTATCCATACCGTGTCACCGCAGTACAAGAATTGTTATAAATTGATTACCCGCGTAGACTACAGTTTTGTAATTGGTTTGTAAATATGAACAATAATGGAGAACTTTCGCAAAGAGTCATCTTTACTGATGAAGCATGGTTTTATAAAACGGGATACCTAAATTCACAAAATACAAGAATTTGGAGTAGTGAAAATCCACATGTAATTAATGAAGAATCGCTACATCCAGAGAAAATTGGTGTTTGGGCAGCGATAAGCCAAAGGCGAATCATTGGACCAATATTTTTTCAGGGAACGTTAACTGCTCAAAGGTACCATACGGAAATTTTGCAACCATTTGTCAATCAGTTGCATGATGATGAACTTCAAAATGCATATTTCCAACAAGACGGAGCACCTTGTCACTGTACTGCAGAATCTTTGGATTATTTAAGATAATTTTTTGATGAGCGTATAATTAGTCGAAATACCGAAATTGCCTGGCCGGCACGTTCATGCGATTTAAGACTTCTTTTTGTGGCCTAAAAAATAACATATTTCGAACACCTATATTGAACTTGAATGATATGCTACAGAGAATCGAGCAGAAATGCATGGAAATTCATAACAATCCAGTAATGTTGCAGAATATCATCAGAAATTTTGAACGGAGGATTTTAAAGTGCATTGATCTTGAAGGACAACATTTTCAACATTTGTTATAGTTTTCAATAAATACCAATTATTTGTTATTTATTTGTATGTATGAAACTGTCAAAATATACGACTTCGTAGGTTAAGTAGTAAATTTTAATTTATGACATACTTCAAAATGTTCTCAGTAAATCACATGCTACTAGATTGACTTTTCAAATGAACACTTGTTATATATTGTTTATTCGGAGGTTTTCGCGGCAATAATTTGCGTTGTCTGAATTTCTGGAACTGACCCGCGTTGAGGAGTTCGTGAACGGACTACTTTCTGCTTGAGCTTTCGGCAGACTCGCGCTGCCATCTTCGGGAGCGCTACTTGATGTGGAATCATTCCACCAAATACAAATGAGTATGTTTTCTTTTTAAGTTAACAAAACCAAAAATGTTCTAGATAACCGATAGATGTGAACAAATTTGGCAGCGTCTTTAAATAAATAGCCATTTATTTAAACCTTAAAAATACATAACTGTAAGCAGAACATTGTCTTCGCCGATCCTTGGCTACCATTCTTGTTGACGCAGATGGAGGCATCACAACTCTTAAGCCAACTCTTCCACGTTGGATGGAAATCAACTGCTGTCACCGAATAATATGTTGATGAATCAATTACCAATGAAATGCAAATTTCAGATAAAATTTTCAATGCGGTTACTAATTCATTATCAAACATTAGAACAGAACCGGGAATAATCGATTCCTGGCCTTCACATTCTAACATTCATTATTAAACATCAGGCACATACTCTCAACTCCTATTCTTTAAGAAACCCAATTTTCAATAACTGTCGAATTAATAATTTAACCATTAATTTTATTGATTCTAAAAAATAAATATTTTTGCAATATATATTTTTTTCAGTGTCGTGGGAAAAATACTGTACAAAACTCGCTGGAAAGTATCGTTTTTTCGTGAGATTTTCAAGATTCTCACTCGCACGATATCATTCACTTTCCATTCTCGTTATATAATATACTATTGCTGTTGTCACGAAGTGAGAGAAAGATCTGTCAATTTAATAAATGGCCTTTGACGTTGCCACGAAGAGACAGGACGAGCTGCTGAATAATTTTATACTTGTCGATCCTGCGGTGTAAATTTTGAGGCACTCTCCGGAGATGCCAGTTCGGTAAGGTGAACCTTTCGAAGTATGAACCAAATAGTTATGAACAAGGCCTATATGTCCAACATTCGTGCAGGTTTCAGTAACTGACAAAACACCAGCCGGAGAGCATGCCAGACGCTATAATGCATCAACTACTGCAGCGCGTAGCATGCCTTTTTTTGATAGTTAGTAATATCTAGCATAAAAATCCCTATATCTGATTAGTACATTAGAATTATGTAAAGTTAATACCGAGTGACTATAAATAATTGAAAAAAATATTTAATTTGGCAACCCTGAGAGACGGTTTTAGGTTAGAATATTCAGTATTAATATGAATGAGATATGGTTAGAATTGCTAGAAAATCAATGTTAACTGATATCAGAAGTGAGATGTATACAAAATGATAGTGCTATAGCTATAATAAAGCTATATTGCAAATAATACAATTACGTATAAAGAAAATGCTCAAAATGTTGGCCTCCTGCTTGTAAACAATACTGAACTTGTAATAAATTTCAAATTTGCAATCGCCTCTTCAATTCCATACTTGAGTACTGCGTAGTTGTTGAAATCGTTCACGGGATTCCGAAATATTGCATTTTAAATAATAAAAAGAACTCTAGAGGCGAATCAGGCGATCTGTTTGCCCATAAACCCATAGCCAGACCGTAAATGGTCTGAGAAAAATTGCTATACATAATTTATAGTTGTATATGAAATGGTGTGGCAGAATCCTGTTGAAAATAACCATTAGTTAATTCTATGTACCACTGACAAAAGTGGATTCGTTGTAAAAAGTCAAGTGGGTATTTTGATGTATAATTGAAAATTTATTATTATTTATATGTGAGTAAATTTAGTTTTTTCAGGTTCTTACGAGAAAATGAACAGGAAAATAGGAATTGATTTAGGAAAGATAAAAGGACAGATTAAAGTTTTGTTGCGTTAAAAACTCAATTGTCTTGCGAATAGTGCGCGAACTTGCATTGCCCTGGTGGAGGATAATTCGTTGATATGGGTTGGTATCTCGGAGCTCAGCGATGACATGCGGCAAACAAATTGTTGTATACCAATCGGGAATAACAGTTCTTTGATCTTGTAGAGAAATTGTTGCTACATGACCTGCTTTCCAGACAAATTTCGCGACCATCTTCTTGGAGACACTTCGAGAACGAATGAGTTTTGTCGGCTTTTCTTCGCCTAGGAACACCGAAACAGACGACTGGCGTTTATTTTCTGGCTCGTATGAATAAATCCAAGATCACCACTCACAATGTTGTACACGTTTTTAGTTTCCTGCGTTGAAGCGGTATAGAGTTTTTTTCACACCAATTCACCCGTAGCTGTTTTCTGTTCTTTGGCCAACAGATGCGGCATCCAACGGGAAACTAATTTTTTTACACACAATTCTTTATGCAAAAATTTTTGAATTGAGGTCTTTCAAATTCCCAATGATGCCTCAATTTCGCAATATATAACATGTCGATCTTCGTTGATCAGCTTGCGCGCAGCATCGACGGTTTCCTGAGTAACTGCCGTTTTTTTGTACACCTGCTCTTGGAGCATCGTTAAGACTAATCCGTCCACGTTCGAATTCTCCATATCAACGAGAAATTGTTGATTGATATGGTGCTTGATTACCGTAAACACAAACCAACTCATCAAGACATTCTTGTTGAGATAATCGTCTTCAAAAATTATAAAAAAAACTTGCGCGAAAATTTTCACGGTTTAATTCCATTTTCGACTAACTCGTCAACTTGTAGCTACAACACTACACGTATCGTACTGAAACTTTGGATTTAGGCTAACTAAAGATGGAGGTTAGGTTTTAGTACTGACATTTGATTAGTGGCGCCCTCTATGCTCCAGTATGCAAAACATAAAAGACATCCCTCATAACATGTATCCGACGAGCCGTCGCTCTCTGATCATGCTTATGTCCGCTATGAACTATGTACAGATTTAACGGAACCCAGACTATACAGGGATTCCAAGGGAACAGACTGGGGCTCTTAAAAGGAAGACCTGTTAGCTGCGACCCGAAATATCCCTGTTAGAATAGGGAATGTGGAAGAGCTGGAGTTGGCTGTTGACTGGTTGCAACGGTCCATTCTTTCCTGCTATGAAAATAACTGTCCCCTTAGGGAGCGCCGAATAGCTAAGCGGGCTGCCTGGTGGAATGCAGAGTTAACCAATTTAAGGAAAGAAACTCGCCAGTCATTTAATAGGGTGAAGAAAACAGGTAATTGGGAAGCCTACGAGGCTCTCCTCAATAAATACAATGATAAAATCAAAGAGAGCAAAAGGAAGGCCTGGAGAAAATTCTGTGAGGTCATCGAAGGTGTTCCTGACATGGCCAGAATAAACATAATTCTCAAAAAAGATCCTTCCAACGCAATTAGATCTATACAAAAATCGGACGGGAGGTGTACCATTACCGTGGAAGAGACTTTAGAGTATCTTCTGGGGGTACGCTTTCCAGGTTCGGAGCGTATGGATGATTGTGATACCAATCAAGTTGTCACGTCTTGGAGGGCGATTAGGAATGATTGGGAGATATCAAACGAGATATTCAAGCCCCATTTAATTAGATGGGTGATAGGATCGTTTGAACCATATAAATCCGCAGGACCAGACGGAGTGTTTCCCAAGCTCCTTCAAGAGGGAATTGGTGAAATTATGGGTCCTCTATTGGAGATATTCAGGTCTAGCCATGCTATGGGTTATATCCCTAGGGCATGGAGAGAAACTAGGGTAGTGTTTTGTCCGAAGCCCGGAAAAGCAACATATACCCACCCTAAATCATTTAGACCAATTAGTCTTACCTCTTTTATGTTGAAGACTATGGAAAAAATGATATATTTAAATATTAAAGAAGGGGCTCTGGATAGATCTCCTCTACACCCACTGCAATGGGAATACCAGATGGGAAAATCAGGTGAAGGTGCCCTGCGTAGCCTGGTGAGAGGGCTCAAAAGGAGCCTACACTACAAGGAAATTGCACTTGCAGTTTTCTTAGACATAGAGGGAGCTTTCGATAACACCTCGATGTCTTCTATTATTCGATCTTTAAGAGATCGAAAAATAAAAAGCACCACATGCAACTGGGTTCATAACATGCTGCGTAGCAGAGTAGTTCATGCCCAAATGCAAAACAAAACGATCTCCAGGAGGACAACAAAAGGGTGTCTTCAAGGAGGCGTATTGTCACCACTACTATGGAGTCTAGTAGTGGATAATCTCCTCAGGACATTAAATGACCAGGGAATATGGACGCAGGGGTTCGCCGATGACATTGTCATAGTGTCCCAGGGGAAATTCCTGGGGACAATGGCGAGCATCATGCGAAATGCTCTGCGAATTGTAGAAAGATGGCGCCTTGAGGAGGGATTAACTGTCAATCCTCAAAAAGCCAAGTTGGTAGCCTTTACCAACATGAGAAAACTAAATGATCTGGGCAGCATAAAGCTGTTGGACAAGAGTTAGAACTAACCAATAAAGTGAAGTATCTAGGCATAACACTTGATGCGAAACTGAATTGGAGCAGACACCTAGCCAAAGTGGCAGACAGGGCGGCGAAGCTCTTCTGGAGATGCAGTAGAGCTGTTGGCAAGATCTGGAGACTAAGACTAAGAAATGTGTGCACAAGGTACACAAGGTACACAAGGTGCACAAGGTACACAGCAGTAATAAGACCAACAATTACCTATGAGGCAGTTGTCTGGTGGAGGAGGACAGAGAGGACATCGTCGGTGGGGCTCCTCACGACTCCCCAGCGACAGGCCCTGTTGGGAATCACGGGAGCTATGAACAGCACGGGAACCGCTTCCATGGAGGCTATCGTGGGTCTCCCTACGCTGGAACTATTTATAAAGGCGGAGGCAATGGCTGCGATACTGAGGCTGAAGGCCAATGACGTATGGTGTGCTAATAAGGTTGTAGGGAGCCATACAGATATCACAGGAACTATACTTGAAGAGCCGATATTTCAAATGCCGGTGGACAGTATGTCACCTGAAATTATGTTTACAGCTAAGCTGAACATACTTATACCGACCAGGGAACAGGCAAAAAGTCGCTCGATCGATTGTGGTGCCGGTACCTGGTACACTGATGGATCACAATCTAGTCAGGGGGCAGGTGCAGGCATATACGGAATGTGCCCTGGAAGGAAGATATCGATATGTCTGGGGAAACATGCTACGGTTTTCCAGGCCGAATTGTTAGCAGTCGCAGCCTGCGCCGATGAAATTCGGTAAGCCGTCTGCGCAAGCAAAAAAATTAACATAATGACTGATAGTCAGGCGGCTATTAAAGCCATTATGAACCCATCTACCAGGTCTAAGCTGGTGAAATATTGTAAACAGGTCCTCAATAACCTGGCACAAGACAATACAGTGTCGCTGATATGGGTGCCAGGACATGAGGGAATTAAAGGCAATGAGATAGCCGACAAACTGGCTAAAGAAGGTACTAATAGGAACTTCATAGGACCAGAACCTGTATGTGGAATCACTAAGGATTCCGCTAAAAGGGAGATCTGGTCATGGCTAGATAAAGAACATAAAAATAAATGGAGGTTAACGGAAGGTCAACTCCATACCAAAACACTACTAAGGGGGCTGGACGGGAAGTTTTCAGCCAACCTAATTCGTAGTAGCAAAAAAGAAATTAAAATAATTACCGGGCTAATAACCGGACATTGTCCTTTAAGGAAGCATTTGTACACCATGGGCTTGGTTAGCGAGCCCTGGTGTAGGAGATATGAAAAACAGGAGGAAACTAGCCTTCATGTAATATGCACGTGTGAGGAACTGAAGGAACTCAGACAGAAATGTTTCGGCAGAAATCTATTGGATCCTTCGAGTGTACTCAAACTTCCCCTGAGGAGTGGAATTGAGAGATCTATTGGGGATAGTACAAAGAGCAGTGTGCTCAAGTTCCTGGACGTGGTGGCGTCCACCCCAAAACAGAGAAGAAGAAGAAGAAGATCCCTCGTAACAACAAACAAATTTTTTAATACCTTTTTTTTAAATAAATCTAGCAAAATATATTTTTCATTATTTTATTAAATAAAATAAGTAATCACAACAAATGTTGAAAATGTTCTCCATTATGTTCTAAACAAACATTTAATCGTCGCTTCAAATTCTCGAAGAAAAGTTACATTAATGGTATTAATTGCAATTTCAATATTTTCTTCCAAATTATGTTTTTAAATATTTAATTGTGTAGATTTCCGAATAAATAAAAACCAAGAGGAGTAAGATGAAAAGAATGTGAACGCCATAAATTTATTAATTTGTTGTCAAAAATTGTTGTACTTGACGTAGAGTTTCTCCAGCAATGTGCGGGGAAGCATTGCGTTGTTGAAAGTTCTGTAACTCGTTATCATCCAATTGTTCCATAAATCCATTCAAAATTTGACAATATGTCCCTGCAGTGAATATATGAATAAATCATGAAAAAAGATTGGCTTCATTTTTCTCTGCCAAGACATAGCCATCCAAACTCCAATTTTGATCGGATGTAAACGAGTCTCAATAAACTCATACCAAAGTTTATAATTTTGAAAATTAATATAACCTTAGAAATTGAACTATGCTTCGTTACTAAAGAATTTCAAATCAAGCGTAGTGGTATTATTTTAAGTGTTCGTTGAACGAATGACAAAAAGTTTTTAATTTTTCTAAATTAGGTGCAATAAATTGTTGCACAACGCTTACTTTATAGGAATGCACATCAAGATTCCAGAGAACACTCCAAAAGCAATATCATTGAATAATATTTAAACAAACAGAATATGAAGAATTTGAATATCATCTAACACATCTTTCGTTAGCTTAGCAAGTCTATCTTTTCAGTTTTATTTGCAAATACAATGTATTTTCTCAAATAGATGAACAATAACATATCTTCGATATTTGAAAACATCATAATTAATAGGAAAATCGGAGAAACTCTATGGACACTGATTAATACAGTGTTGAATTGAATAACTCCAGTTCCCTTCGGAATCCTGAGTTCCGCTCCGATACTTCTCACAATCTACAAGTTTACATTTTTTTTTGTCAATATTTATTAATAGCGTAAATAGCTTACAGTGGGCCCTACAGCTCTCTAAAGGAAATGCTACAGTGAAATAAAATAGATACGGAAATAATAATTCCAACTAAATTATACTAACTTATAACAGCATATTTACAGTAATCACTTCTAGATGAAGGCTCTGTATGTAAGTAGCATAATGGTGATTAAGGCTTAAAAAGGAACAAATATATTTCAGGCGATTGAAATGCGTTCGTTAACAGCTATATGGTATATCCAAAATGTTACAAAAGAACGAGTAAATGGTGCCCAATGGAGTCCAAGAATATCGTATATTAATGTCAATATTTATGGTTAACTTAGACAATAAAATAAAATAAAACAATAACTTTGTTATATATACCACTTTACTCACATATAATCGTGACCGCGGTTTCGACATACAATGTCATTATCAAACTGCAAAAGTTACAGGCCTACATAGAACTTATAAATGACACAAAAATATATGGGGGTGGTTTATGATGTTATTTAAAATTACTACTATATACTTAACTATTATATACAATATTGGAAAAGAGGTGTATATATAAGGTCCAACTGTTCGTTTAAAACGATAACTATTGTGTTGTGTCTGCTTTTGAAAACCTCTAGGGCCTCTAAAATATTTAATTTACGATCTTTCCCGGCCAAATGCAATATTTTACGGTGACCAAATGTATGTCCTTCTGTAATAAGATGGTTTGCAAATGTTGAATCTGTCTTCTTTAGTTTATATGACCTCCTGTGTTCTTTTTCCCGTATAATAAAACTTCGACCAGTCTGACCTATATATACACTTTTACAATCGTTACAATATAATTTGTACACTCCTGATTTATTATTAATATCTGTTTTAGGTTTTGCGTTAAAAATGAAATTACTTGTTTTTACATATGGTTTGTAAGCTATACTAACATTACTATTATTTTTTGAAATTATATTTCCAATTTGCTCGCTTATTTTACCGAAGTAAGTTAACGAGACAAATTGTTTCAAATTAGCACTATCTTTAGGATATACTAAACTAAGGGCCACTTGTAAATTAAATATTTTAGAGGCCCTAGAGGTTTTCAAAAACAGACACAACACAATAGATATCGTTTTAAACGAACAGTTGGACCTTATATATACACCTCTTTTCCAATGTTGTATATAATAGTATATTGTGTATAAGTATATAGTAGGAATTTTAAATAACATCATAAACCACCCCCATATATTTTTGTGTCATTTATAAATTTATAAGTTCTATGTAGGCCTGTAACTTTTGCAGTTTGATAATGACATTGTATGTCGAAACCGCGGTCACGATTATATGTGAATAAAGTGGTATATATAACAAAGTTATTGTTTTATTTTATTTTCAAAGTGAATTACCACAAAGTTACGGCTACCAGTATTAATTTTCGTTAACTTAGACCTTTGCAAGCAGGTGTTTCGTTTTAAAAACCGTACTTCGAGCGTTCTCGCAAGCATGTAAAGAATTTTAGTAACTTTTGTCTGTCAAAATAAGTTTTGCCGCGAAATTACTGTTATGAAATGAACTTTTTGGCCCAATTACATATTTTTCTTCGATTTTGTTTTCGAAAATAAAGGATTGTGTATCCTCATTTACTTGAAAAAGGCACTCAATTGTATTAATTTATTTATTGAAGATGATAATATAATGCTGGTAAAGAATCTAAAACAAAGTTAAATTAATCATATGTATAGTAGAGTTTACTATTTCAGAAATTTTCATTCACAGCAATCACTCATAATAATATGCTCGCAAGAAGTGATGGTCCATCAAAAATACCATTGCTTGACCAAATGTTGCAAGCAGTCAAAGATGCTGTCCCAAGGTTAGATACGAACATTATTTATCCTTAGGATAGAACGATGTTATTTCAGAAAGGTATGTGTATACATATATTTAGTATATCTACTACTGTGTATGTTATTTTTTCAGAGTAAACTAGTCCAAAAGAACATTAGCAAATGAAGTGATTACAGTTGTACCGATATTAAATATGAAGCACCGTGAAGTTCGAAACTGAAAGGTCAGAATTGTTAATGGATGCACCACAACTGGGTGGGTGTGTCAATCTAGTATTAAAAATAATTATGGTTGACTTCAGAGTATCCGAAAAACATACAACAAACTTTAAGGACTGATAGGGGACATTAAAACAAACATTTTTTGTTTAATAAACATAATGCTGTGGTTTTTCCCCATAAATATTTTATAAATTTAATTATTTATCTTTGTACATTTATTTTGAACTCATGTGTATATCCTTATGTATATTTGACTTGCGCCGTTGGAGCACGCCGTTTGTTTAGATGTGGACAACTTTAAAACTGTATTTTTTTTTATGCGAAGCCGTTGTGCTTGATGTACACTTGAGACACAAGTTTACTGTGAGATAAGAAAGGCGTATTTATAAAAAGATTTATCTTTATCTTTTTTAAGTAACTTCGGGTTATTTTTGATTTAATTTGTGGTTGGTGTTGTTTAATTCATTACCGATTTGTATACGAGTTTGTAATCTCGTTATTTTTGATAGTCTCTAACTTTCTTATCCACGTGTCTCGAATATAACGAGCGATCATTAAAATTTTCACTCGTAGCTGGCCGTGTATATAAAAATTATGTCGTAGCTTTAGTCATTAAGATGTTATTTCAAACATCTGTCAGTGTCAAATATATAGTTTAAAGTTTCTTCAAAGGAAAAAGTAATGGCCTTTAATGATATGCATAAAGCGTTTATGGTAGAATGTTACTTCCTGACATCTCAAAAAATTGATGGTATTTGGCAGCATTCAATAGAAAATTGCCTTGCGGAGTTTGAAGAGAGATATCCAAATACTGTTCCTATCTATAAAACTTTCCGTGATACGCTAATGCATTGTGTAAATCTTTTTCGTCAAACAGGCAGTATTTTAAGGAAAAAAGGAAGCGGTCCTCCTCTCAAGAGAAGTCGCGGCGTAATTGAAAATGTCAGACAAAATATTAACGAATCTCCTCAAACATCTATTCGCAGAGTTTCGCAACAAGTAGGGCTTTCGTATGGAACATGTCAAAAAATGTTAAAAAAGGACTTGCACATGTATCCATATAAATTAACTTCTGTACAAAATCTATTACCTACGGATTATGAAAAAAGAACACAATTTTGCCAATGGTTTATTCAAACAATGACAGACAATATTTTAAATCATACTTTTTTCACCGATGAAGCTTGGTTTTATTTGAAAGGTTATGTTAATTCGCAAAATATGCGTATGTGGTCGAGTGAAAATCCTCATTTCTACAGAGAAGTTCCTCTACATCCAGAAAAAATAGGCGTATGGGTAGGTATGAGTCGTCACCGATTAATAGGACCAATATTCTTTGAGGGCACGATAACATCGGAGAAATATCGTAACGAAATTCTCAGTGTTTTTACTAATCAATTGACTAATGATGAACTCCAGGTCGGATATTTTCAACAGGATGGGGCTACATCTCACGTTACACTTGAAAATATTCAGTTTTTGCAACAATTTTATGGCGATAGGATAATAAGTAGAAATACAGCGATTCCATATCCACCACGATCGTGTGATTTAACAGTCATGGATTCTTTTGTGTGGCCATATATAAAGAATATTATTTGTGAAACACCAATTAATAATCTACAAGAGTTAAGACATAAAATCATAGAAAAATGTGAACACATCAATAACTCACCGCAAATACTGATCAATGTTTTCAATGCTCTACGAAATAGAGTGCGATTATGCTTGGTGGAGAATGGTCAACATTTTACACATTTTTTATAATATTCTATTACTTTGTATAAAAATTATAAATATATTTAATATAAAAGTCAGCATTTCAAATTATTTTTTAACAATCATGACGTTTGAAATTATAATGACAGATCTCCTCTAATAACTTAAGTTAGGACATACTTTTTGTGTACATGGCTTACTTGAGCGAAAATTTTAATGATCACTCGTTATATATATATATATATATATATATATATATATATATATTTTTACGTAAGTAAAATATTTTTTTAAAGATATCTTATTATATTTAAAAGAGTTAAATACTGTATTTTCTATTGTATTAATATTATCGTATTGAGATTTAGTCTTAGTTATTTGATATAGATAACAAAGAAGGTTTTTAACATTTCTAGTAAAAAAATCTGTAAATGTAAAGTTTAGTACGTTGGTATTTCAAGGGCATTTCTGAGACGTGTAAGTGCGCATGTTTTGTAGAGTTTGCTTCGTGCTGTCAAGATAGTTTGTTTATTTTGTTCTCCTGGGAGAATTTAGAAATTTTCTTTGTAATTTATTATTTTTAATTTTGTTCGGTGTCACAAAGGGTTTTGCACGCATGCAGCTGTCATTTCCATGCGTTATTTTTACCTTAATAATACCTTATAATATTGTTAAATGATGCAATATTAATCTTTATACTCTATAAAGATTTTTTTTTTGTATTAAAGTTTCATTTAAATTTTATATTGTGATTATTATTTAACCTTACTTCAAGAAGATTACAAGTAACTTAAAGAATTATAATTATAACATTTGTCAATACTCTTTTACTGGCGCATTATAAATTTCTAGAAGAGAAAAACCACGTTTTCCAATTGGAACCCTGAAAGGAAAGCAGTCCCATTTTTTGGAAATAAACCGACTGAATATCCTAGCTGGATAGATTTGTCGTGAATGGTGGTAAATTAATTATCAAAACCACAGTTCATAGCAATATGTTCGCAAATGAGCCGTTTTAGCATAAAAAATGAAAAATTGTTTTGGTATTATTTTACAAAAAATGTTTAGGAGGACATTAATAAGTTACTTTTTGTTCATGTTGCACTTTTTTTATTGATAAATAAATGTTGGTTTACAAAAATTGTCGAAAATGTTGACTATTTGCTTCTTCGGTTTGTTGACTCGCGAACCCCATAGAATATTCCGGTAATAGCTTCTACATGTGTACAACGCGCCATTATCCTTCTAAAATATCTTCCTCATTACGAATAGGTTTTGTAAACCAAAGATTTCAGATAACCCCAAAGGAAGAAATCCAGGCGGTTGAAATCGGGAGAACGCGCGGGCTAGGTCACGGGATCTCCTTTTCCAATGCTGGTCCAGATACTGGCGCACGTTAAAACCAATATGTGGAGGTGCCCCATCATGTTGAAAGCACATGTTATTTCTAATGTTTAAAGGAACATTTTCCAATAATAGGGGCAAAACATTTTGAAAAAAATTCAGATAAATGTCTGCGTTCAATCGAGCAGGCATCAAGTGAGCTATTAAATTCTCTCAACAATACCAGCCCACATGGTAACACTAAATTCTTGCTGGTGTTTTCCAGAGGGAGGGTTTTCATCATGCCAAATGTTACTGTTTCTACTATTAAGAAAATCATCGCACACGAAACATGTCTCATCAGAAAACAATACTACTCTCCCGAAATCAAGCTTGTCGTGACTTAAAAACCCATTGGAAAAAATCAAATCGATGCGAATAATCTTCAAGATTTACTACTTGTACAAATGCAAATGGTAAGGGTAGAGAAGTTGTTCATGAATGACACGGTGTACCGTCGACTTGAATAATCCCACATGGTGTGCAATGAGATGGGCGAAATCGTTCCTTTTCTGGACTCGTTCCTTCTCGTTCCATTCTGCAGATGGAACGAGTACAGAGGATTCGTTCCTTGGAACGATTATAACAACCTCGATGTTAAATGCCGATCGGAGTTGTAAAGTCCGACAAGTGACACACTCATTTCGATCTAGCTTTATTGGATCGGAATGTTTGCCTGTTTGTTTTATTTATTTATTTAAGAGCTGCATGGGTATGTATTTGTATAATATTTATGTAGGAAAATAATTTGTAAGTACTTATTTTATATTTTATATTTACTTGTACACTGACATGTTTTCATTTGAATCTTACAATAAATACAAAACAATGAATATAAACCTATAGTACTGGTGTACAAAAATTACATTAATACAAGTTACGATTATAATTTAAAAATACAGTAGCCGCTCGGAAGAGTGAACACTCTATTCAGTGAACAGCTCGTTTATATGAATAACTAAAATTTTATTAGTAAAGCTCCATAGAGTGAACAATAACACATTCGATTCAGTGAACTGGGTAAATTCCCGGCGTATGAATTATTTTGCTGGATTCGATTCAGTTTCAGTGAACTGGGTAAATTCCCGGCGTATGAATTATTTTGCTGACTCACCGGCGTAACTTACAAGAACAGCGGACAGATGTATGTACTCGTATGTATTTTATTTTGGTTGTAATTCTGAGTTCTGTTGATGTTGTAGGTGTACTGTGCTAGAACATTTTTGTGTTTACAATAAAAATGAAGCGAAAAGTGTTAAGTTTGCTCGAAAAATGTGAAATTTTAAAAAGTCTGGACAGTGGAAGCAGTGTAACGTATTTGTCTAAAAAGTACGGGATTGCCAAATCCACAGTATGTGCAATCAAAAATAAAAAACGGGACATTTTAAAAGTCACATCAAGGCGCAGTGAAATACGGAAAAGAAAAACTTTAAAATCCTGTAAGATGCCGAATGGAAAAAAAATTATATTCATGGTTTTGTACACAAAGACTTAAAAATGTACCGGTTTCGATTGAACTTTTAAAAACAAAAGCTATCAATGAAACTATCGCTGAAAATCCTAATTTTAATGCTAGTGACGGATGGAGTCAAAGATTTAAACGAAGATTTGGAATAAGACATTTAAAAATTTCGGGAGAAAAGTTATCAGCTGCTCCGGAGCATGTAGGTCCATTCAAGAATTATCTTCGAAAGAAAATACAGGAGCTACAATTAACACATGACCAATTATACAATGCCGACGAGACAGGCTTGTTTTGGAAATTACTCCCAGAAAGGACGTTGGTTACGTCTGAAGAAAGATCGGCCCCTGGTCGGAAAACGGATAAAAGTAGTTACTTTACTAGCATGCACCAATGCAACCGGTGAACATAAAATCAAACCGTTAGTGATTGGGCGTGCCGCAAATCCAAGATGCTTTAAGTACTTTTCACTTCCAGTGCAATACACAAGTACGAAAAATGCGTGGATGACGTCGGGGGTATTTGAAAATTGGTTTCATCATTCATTTGTCCCGCAGGTTCGAAGATTTTTTAAACAAAAGGGATTACCACAAAAAGCTCTTCTACTTTTGGATAACGCTCCAAGTCATCCACCAGCAGAAAACTTGGTTTCCGATGACGGAAAAATTCTTACTGTATACATGCCTCCGAATGAAACAGCTCTTATACAGCCCATGGACCAGAATGTCATTAGGTTAACAAAATTGTTTTATAGAAGAAGCCTTTTATCCACAATAGTTGCTTCTGATAGCAATGATATTTCGGCTGTCATTAAAAACTTGAGTCTAAAAGATGCTGTTACACATCTGGTATTAGCATGGATGAATGTGAAAGAAGAAATAATTGCTAAGTGTTGGAAAAATATTTTATCAGATTCTTTCAATAGCGACTCTGATTCAGAAGAAGATGTTCCATTGGCTATTCTACAAGAAAGATACAAGAACAGCGTCGAGGCAGTGACATTTCAAGAAACGGTAGCATTACTACAGAAAGTGAACGGAAACATAACATACAGCCGTAAAGACATAGAAAACTGGAATACGGATGTCATAGAAGATCTTGAAGAGGATGTAATTGAAATTGAAAGTGCGGAAGAAACAATGGATGATGAGCCAATGCCAACTACCATCCCCACTCAGGAAGCTTTACAAGGACTTAATATAGTGATTTCTTGGGCAGAACAAAACATGCTAAATTCTGAAGATCTATTAACTTTGCGAAGAATAAAAGAAATCGCAGTTCAAAGATGTTTAAAAGAAAAAAAGGTTCAAACAAATTTAACCAGTTTTTTTAACAAACAAAACTGACTTCTTTAAATCATTACGTATTCATGTATGTATGTACGTATCTATGTAGAACATGTATATTTTTCATTTGTTAATTCTTTTTGATGTAACTGAATATATATACATATAAATAAACGTTTTAAACTGCACATTCGAATGAGTGAACATTTCGATTCTGTGAACAGGTAAGGTTTTAATTAGTTCACATAATCGAGCGGCTACTGTATTATTTTTTCTATTTTGCGTTCGAAATGAACTCATTATGAAACCCAAAACTGTATCGAAATGAGTTTCATTTCGATACACTTTTTTTCATTTTTCAATGTTGGCGTTGTTCGAATACAGAAATAAATATCATTGCTGTCATTTGATTTTAAGAATTTATGTACATTTGACAGATATGATATATGTCCGTATTTTACACAAACAACGTATGTTGTATACAATTGACAACAACATATATATGTTTCTATGTCACTCATGTTTATATTTTTAAATGAAATATCAAGTAATGTTAACGAAAATTAATAAATAATATGTAATATAATATACTTCGCGGATAGCAAGATTTAAATTTGAAAATGTCAAGTATCAATGTGACCAACTGCATGCTTTATATAAAAATTAAACTCTGAACTTTCAAATTAAATAATTCCAATTTAAGCAATTTATTAATGTAAAAAACGCAAAATAGAAAAAATAGTATAAAAAACTCGTTTCATAAGGCCTTTTGCCGCACTCGCTCTTTAGAAAACTCGCCGCTATCGCGGCTCGTTTTCTAAACTGATCTCGTGCGGCAAAATGGTGCCTTATGAAACTTGTTTTTTTAATATACTATTTTCCACCTTTGAAGCAGATAATCTACTTCTTCGACCTGTTAGAATCTGTCAGTTATTGAAAATATACGTTCGCAAGGAACAGATGTAGCTGGAATAGAAAGTCGACTATATAAATTTATATAAACATTTTTCCTGTCTTCCCATTTTCCATGTCCACCATTTAAGAGGATTTTTATTCCTAGCTAATAAGGATTCTTGAACATATTTATCAATTTCACTAATTGCTTCTGCAGTAGGGTTAAATATTGTTTTTATTTCCGAAATCTCATTATCAAAGTTACTCCATATATTATCGTCTGCTGTATCTACACTTTTTCTATTGCAGTAGGGTCACTCCGGTTTGTATTTTTCTTTTCAATTAAAGCGGTTATTTTCTGTATGATTGTTTGATACGTATTATTATATGCTGACTCTTTACTGAAACCATACTTTTTAAATCGCGGATCGAGAAATGTGGACTCGCTGTATGTTCAAATCTTTTAAGTAATTCAGCTAATATAATTTCGCACATCTTATCTGCCTCACCTGCTTCGACCGTAACCAACTGCGTTTTCATTTTGGATATACATATAAGTCACTAACATTTTACGAAACACTAAAGTTTTTGGAATTGTCACCACTATTTCACCACTTAGTTCTTCTGTTACATCTTTGAAAGATTTCAAGATTTTGCAGCACATAGAAAGAACTTCGAAATCGTGATCAAACAAATTAATATTGCAGTTTGAAATAGCTAACGCTGATTGCAAAGGATTTTTCATTTTAATAATTCTATCAAACATATAAGTAGAATTCCACCTTGTGCTTACATATTGTTTCAACTTAAGTTGAGGAAAATCCATTTGAAATATATATATATATATATATATATATATATATATATATATATATATACTATTGAAACAAGAGAAAATTAATGGCGTAGATAAGAGCCAAAAGTTAAAATAAACATAAATAGAGAGACTCATGTATTAATGATTTGTTTACATTATGAAAAAATACATGGACAATGTGTACATTTATGATTTATATCTTAGTAAGCAAATATGTGAAAAGACCGACAAATGCTTGACGACGTGCCGTTCTATCGTGGTTATAGATTGAATAATCTCGATGGAACGAAATAAAGGAACGACATACAATTACAATTTCGGATTCGTTCCAAATCGTTCCACGGATGGATTCGTTCCTTTGGGACGAATCTATCCGGATCGACACATCACTAGTGTGCAATTGCCAGAACACTTGCAGATTGGTTTTCTTCCACACGCTGTAGAACTTCTTCAAATTGAACCGTACGGGCTGTTCTTGGACGACCACCACCACCAGGACGTCTTAGCTTCCCACTTTCTCTAAGGCGACGATGGATGGAAAGCAAAGATTGTATGATGAGGTTACCGACGTTCCGGATATCGTTATTCATACAAGCGTACATTCATTTTCAATTTAATTTTAAATTAACAATCAATAAGTTAATGTTATGATGACAACTAAATGTCATAAATAACTATTACGATCTCAAAATCGTCGTCTGTGGAATGTTTATTGTGATAAAGTTATGTTTCTGCTGCCTAACAGAAACCGTAGTTGCAACAAAAAATGTTTAACGAAAGACAATCGCGTCCAACTAAATCAAGAATTACTTTAGTTATTTGGATATGATTTAAAACAATTTATTGCTCTACAGCACAAACGGCTCATTCGCAGACATATGTTTATTCAACAACTATCCCTATCTACTATCCCTTCAAATTTGTCGGTATGTTTTTGGGACATATTCTATAAAAAAATTAAACTCTGAGCATGGATTAGTAAGGGGCAAATCGACTGTAACCAACATAATAACTATGGTCCAATATTGGATGCCCTTGATGAGCATGCTTTAACTAGATGTTCTTTATACTGATTTATCTAAAGCTTTTGACAAAATTCCTCATCATATACTATTAACGAAATTAAATAATAATCTGTTCAGTATTAGAAGTCATCCGATAAACCGTACAAGCTTTGTTAAATGCGAAGGTAGTTGATTTTTGTCGCACCATAGAGTGGAGTACTACAAAGTTCCGTTTTAAAGCTACTACAGCCTGAGCTGTACATAAACGACTTAACAACTCTACTTACTCAAACCAAAATGTTTACTATATGCAGATGATTTAAAAATTTACTCTTGAATTAGAACGTTTAAGGATGATAAACACTTTTGGAATAACTTTTGTAATAATAAGTAACTGATGTGAAAGAAATCATTAGAATTTAATATTAACGAGAGTATGACTTTCTTTCTCTTAAAAGGAGGTGGTTACTATTTCTTTAAATTAAAATATAAGAGAAATCCGATTGGGAAGAGTTAATTTATTCAAAGACCTTGGTTTATGGTTCAACAGCTCATTACCATTTACGGAACATATCTGCGAGGCCTGAAACAAAGTATCTAAGGTCCCTGATTCATAATACAAAATAATTCGAGTATATTGATTCATTATAATGTATATTCATTGGTGATTTAATTTTGTACAATAAACAATATACTTTTAAAGAATGCACAATAATTATATACTAATTAAATAAGTAAAAACAATAAAAATACAGCCTTTATACAATTAACATTAGCTTTCAACATTACATTTTTCACGTTATACAATAAACTCATAAAACTATAATATTATAAATAATTCACAAATTACAAACAATCATTCAAGAAACATATTATTTCTGAACAATTCGGACGTTGATAAGGGTTTGTTGACCAGCATTCTGTATACAAACTTTGCATAAATTCATTTGGATTTTTATTGTTCGCATTTGGTCTCATGCCAAATTTAACAACCTAAACAGAATTAGAAAAAGTTACAAATTTCATACGGAGTGTATAGCAAAAATGCTTTAGTATTGAGAAAATATAAAACACAAAATATATCATTTTGGATTACACAGTACCTACTTAACATTAGAAGGAAGTATAAATATTGAGCAGATAATAAGCATTGTTTCAGAGTCCAGCTTCACGTCGTAATTTGAAATGAACTGTTTAAATTGGGATAGAAGCAGCATAACTCCCTCCTGAATATGACAGCGTCAAGACAGTCAAAAGCTAGAGAAATGACAAGTCCACATATGAACTCGATTCAATTCCCGTAAATAAATAATACTACAGTGATCAAAAAGTATCGAAACTGGTTCAATAAAACATTATTTTTCTAAACTTATTTCACCTCTTTGAAGGTAATTTCCTTCCAAAACAATACCATTTTTCCAAAATTTTTCCAATATATACAGGAGTTCTGAAAGTCGATTTTTTGTATAGTTTTCAGAGCTTTGTTTGATCTCTTCAATTGATTCAAAACGGAGTCCACGGAACGGACTGTTGAACAGTGCAAATAGCAAAAAAACAACAGTGTTAAATCGCGATAAACAATCCACGAGTTATCTTTGCATAATTTAGGTCATTTTAGGAATATAGCTTCACACAAGCCATGAGTAACACTCATATAATATTCCTTCTTAATATTTTGACAGGTTGGAGTAAATTTTCTAGTGCTCTCTACTCCGGTAATCAAAGAAAACTGTCAACACATTTTAATTTAGAATGACTTTGACGTAGTTTCTTCGACTACTGCACGTTTGACCCAATATTCAGTGAACTGATCTGCTGTTTCGGTGTTAGAAGCATAGATTTATGTCTAAGTGCCCGTAATAACCCATGATAGCCTGGTAGTCAGAAATTATCTATGTATACACGTTAACACATCGTCCTTTTACGAAAAATTTAGTTATTTTGAAACCAAGTACAAGGTGCAAATTGTCTTTCAAAGTTACTTGGATCGAACCAAATGAAATGTATTATGTATTATTTACAAGATCTTTAATTATCAACGGGCTATTTTTGAGCAGGAGAGCTTTTATTTCCTTGACGTGGTTTTCATCAATAGATTTTAAAGGCCGTCCAGCCGTACTCAAATACTTGTTTTTGACGTGCAATCGTTACCGAAGCCTTTTTCTAACACTTCACCGTATCCGTGGCAAATAAAATTTGACGCAAATTCTTTACTCAAGAAAATAGACCTAAAAATCGTAGAGAACATTCTTTCGTAACAGCAACGGATCTTTTCTTTACTCACTTATGAGATTAATGACACGAACATTTGTGCAGATGTCAAAGACAGTGCTATCAATTGAATTAATCTGAGCGGTTTAAATGAATTAGTCCGGATTGATCTCAGTAGTACAATACACACGACTAAATTTTCACATGATGGTACACGATATTGTCCTTGACAAGCGCAAGATATTGTCCTTGAGTGCGAAAGTATTCGCACGCCCCTTACTTTTTAATTAATAGTGATTTTTACTATTAAAATGCATCGTCTACTAACTAATAAAATAACTAATAAATGCCGTATGTTGGATGATTTGCAGCTTCAAACAATGTATTGTTTCAAGACCGCTATTAAACGGTTGAACGCGTGAGATTTGCAAATTGTTTACTAGTATCTGTCAAGTTTGCTTCTAAGAGTATTAAAGTTAGTGAAAGTATGAGTACACCTTTTGAAATTACAGCTCAAGTTGTTGCTCTGATTCAAGCTGGTAACAGTCAGCGAACTGTACATACATACATATTCTTAAGGAAGCAATTCGCGTAATACGAGGCATTTTAACGAGAAATTTGAAATTCGCGTTAAAGGGCAACCGCGCATAACGGGGTCGCGTAAAGCGGGGTATTACTGTAGTCAAACTGTTTAGCTCAAAATCTTCAATGAAAAACAATCTATTACAAAATTACATAAAATCAGAATTTGGCAGAGTTGCAGTTAATACAAGACTGCAGAACGCGGTGGAGCAATCAGACAGCAATGATAACGAGGTTCAACAAGGTTAAAAACTGCATATCCAAAGCTCTTATTGATCTAAAAAAAACTTCATCCTCATATTCTTTTAATGAGCAAGAATGTGCAACTTTATTTGATCTTGAACGTGCAAAACACGACACTAAGAAACCAACTGGTAACGTCCTTACTACGTCGGAAGAACGCCGCACTTAAATGACAAGTGTGATGGTTAGAGAATCCAAAGAAATATCTGGAAAAGGGTACAAACGACGAAGATACGTTTTTTTATCCAAACAAAGCAATACTAAAATAGGAAATTCAGAGTTTAATCCAGCGGCTACTATTAGACGCATCTCAACCGCCAGCCCAAAACGACGAGGCTGAGCAAGTTAGAGACGCTAATGATGAAGACGACATTCTCCTTTGTCCGATATGGTGACAAGTCGTAAAACCTCCCGGTGTACATTGGAAGATGAATTATTGCGCAGCCTTCGCAATGAATGGGTAGTAGAGACTTCATCTGCTCCTGCACCCGCTCAAGTAAGTTCTCTAGATCTAGACCTTATAATAAAACGTGAAATGACACTCTTGGTATGCGGCGGCGACAGAGGAAAATATTTAGAAGCTGCTTATATCTACGTAAAGTCCATTCTTCCAACAAGCGGCGAAGCCGAGCGCGCGTTTTCTGCCGCTGGGTACTTCTGCAATAAAATCGGGTCAAATTTAGAAGATTAAACTTTTAATACTTTATTCATTTCTCCGAAAATATTTCCAAAAGAAATCTCAATAATTTTTCTTAATTTTTTTTAAATTAATAAATGCTAGTTTCATTTTGTATTTAGTTGTCTTTTATTGCGTAACTAACTTCTGGTACTTAATTTACTTAGCAACTGAAAAAAGTTTATAATCTTGGATTGGTGACCTCAGTCCCGCATGCTTGCGGGATTGAAGTTTTCATGCGGGATCGGATTCTCTAAATGCTACTAAACAGAATTAGGTCAAGGCAATTGATGAATATCAAAACTATTGAATTTAAAATGTGGGATCTGGATGGAATACAAGAAAATTTAGAAGAATTTATCATAAATGTGGCCACCAATGATTCTTCTAACGAAAAGACTTTTATTTGTCAATTATTTTTTCAGTTGCCATGCCTATAAACATTCGAAATATAATTGTGATTGTGTAATGCTTATTGTACCAATATCTATTGAATGAAACTTAAATAAAAGGAATTACATTTATTTTTTTCTTTAGAAGTATGATTCAATTGAAAATAAAACAATATTCCTACGTATCATGTGCCCTCTTCATCAATAAATTATGAATGTCATGTACTCCTCGCCAATAAATTCCTCACTACAATTACTTTTATTTATTTTGTATAGATTGTGATATTACAATTACATTTAGCCTGAGAGTCCATGGTTTAATGAAAATGAAGCAATGAAGCAACATATGCCTTGTACTCTGTACACAAATAAATCCTTCATTATGATTCTTCAATTAATTTGAAAGAATTACTTTAATTACTCATGATTTCCGGTACCATATGGAATGGAAAATTTAAATTTAATATGGATTTTGTTAAGGTTAGTTTATATTCAATATAACCTGTATTCAATTGCGACATTTCCTATGAAATAAAAACAAACCATTTAAGGCTTCAATATTATTGTTTATGTAACAACCATTTATGAGGTCATTTTCTTGATATAGGTAAATAAATAATAAAATATTTAATTTGCAGCTGATATTTGTAACGTCACAAATATTCATGTGATTTGTCTATTTCTTCGTGGTATGGCGTATAGAGCTGATAAGTTTTCATATCCTGTTCGAAAGTCTCTCTTCATGCCATATACGTTAGTTGTTTTTTTAAATTAATTAGTTTCATTAATATTTAAATATCGGAATGTCAAGCTAATAAAAATGCATACCGGGAGATCCAAAATGATTGTCGTAAAAAATATTGTTTTCCGCATGGACGATATCAAAAGTGTATTCCAATTTAGCGCCTGAATATAGCCACATTGAAATTTCCGTTATTTTAGTTGCGATTCTGTCATTGACGTTCGTTATTATTGCTTTTTAATATATTGATACTTCGTTCATCTCAAATCTCTCTTCCTTTCATTATAATAATTATAAGTATACAACAAATACAACAAAAGTCTTGGAAGGCTATAAAAAAATCGGTTTGCATTATAAGATGTGAGTAAATATGTATGAAATATTTCTCGAAGTTATATATTTCATTGATTTGCATGTTTTAGATTAATTTAACAATGCCTTATACTGTGGACCACGATAAGTTCATTTTAGAATCCTATTTTCGCAACGGAGAAAAAATTAAGAAGGCACGTGGGTTTATTCTGTGAGTTTGTGTCTTCAGTCAAGTTTGCTGATGAGGAATTTGACAATGACACAGTAACCAGGCATATTTACAGAGTCGTTGATCGATTCAATGGCACAGGAAGTGTTTGCAAAGGTAAATCACCTGGTCGTAGATCAATTGTTACACAAGAGACTGTAGAGGATGTACGCATTCATTTGGAACGTAGTCCCACTAAGCCATTGCGTTAATTAGCCCAACAAACAGGAAAGGATTTGATTACATACAGTTTGAAGCATATTTAACATTTTATAATTTTACAGGTTTATCGTATGGCTCTGCCCAACGAGTTGTTAAAAAGAAATTACACTTCCATGCCTATAAAGTATAACTCTGGAGCAATTAAGAAATGTTTTCGAAGGCATGAAGAAAACGGTCGATGCTTGTGTTAATAGTCATGGTGGACATTTTGAGTTTAATTTGTAAATTGTATTTTTTAATAAATATTGAATTACATTTTTTTTTGTGATTTCAATAAAAGATAATAAGTAGTATTTGCTTATAATTTTATCAGATATAATTAACTATAAAATCAGCATAAATAGCACAAAATAATAAAAGCAAGTCATTGCACACGATAAAATACGATATTTTTCACAACTTATGTGGCGCCAATGAAAAAGTTTGTAACACCATTGAAAAAAAGTGGCACATCTATACTTGATGTCATTTTCCATACGAGCGGCCATGACAGTCTTTTTGGATCTCTCTGTATTTTCACTTGTCTATAATTGGGGTCAAACGATTACCCATGAAAGTAAACAGTTTTTATGTTTTTCTAAAGAAAATGTCTTCTAAGTTAACACTGAATTCTCTGAGCCAGTTCCGACCAAAGGAGAATATTTCTTTCCTGGATTCAATGGTAAAATCTTCGTTTAAATCCGTATTAAAGAATATCAAAAAACGGAACCGAACTTATTCCTCAACTCAGTAAGATTAACTACAATGTGTGTGCATTTGCAATATTCTGATCCATAAATCTAGAAGTTAAGACCACCAAAATAATAGTGAATATATTCTCGAAAATTCAAAATGTTCTTCATCAAAAATAGAATTTCTGGCAAATTTTTAAAGCCGAAAGTCAACAAAGAAGTTTTCTATGACTATTTCTACAAAGTTTGTTTTAATTTAAGAGAAAAATTAAAACAAAACTGGTAAATTTTTTAGTTAATTTGTAACTTTTAATTATGGAGTTCCTTTTCGTACTTTTATTTAATAAACAATAATTTACTTGCTTACGATACGCATATTATCATGACTGGTTAATCTACTATAGAACGCAATAAGTAAGCACAAAGGCTCTGATTTACTCTACCAAATGCTGCCTCATCCACTGTATATTACAGATTTGAGCCACTACGATTTCTTTTGCTTTCAAATCTGGAAAAAATGGCTTGGTACGAAGTAATTCATGTGAAAATAAGTTATAACAGAAACAAAGGTCTATTTTGCAGAGCATAAGATAGCGTGCGTGTCTTACGCTTTCTTGAGAACCAGATTGCGGTATTTCGCTACTCCCTAGCAGCCAGAGTCGTTTTTGATGTCATCCACCCACTCCCCGTATCACGACATACCCCAAGGTCCTCCAAAGTCTTCATATAACATGAGTAGGTGGAGGGTGGATGACATCAAAGGGTAGCGAAATACCGCAATCCAGTTCTCAAGAAAGTGTAAGACACACAAACACATGTTACCTAATGAAACTTTTCGGGGCGCCCTTGGTATTTACCGTGGCCCCTCCGAAATATCAAATCCGGTGACAGAACGGCTCTAGCTCTATCGGTTTTCAAGAAAGCGCCGGGACTCGGGGATTAGTCGCCGCCGACCAACGCGTCAAATTATTTCTATAGACTCTACCGACTTGTTACCGCATCTAATTCCATTTTAAAAATACATAGGGGAAGTGTCCTTAAAATGGGACAGTAAAACGGCATACCATGTATTTTATGTGAAACGAGTGTTGCCATCTAGCGAAATATTGCCTAAGCGCAAGCTGTATTAACTTTAAAATTGTTAACGGACTTTCAGTTGCATCGTGAATGTGATTGTTGACACACGTAAGTTTTTTATGTTTTTCAATATTTTAATGTAGTATTATTAACTCATAATACTAAGGATTGCTTCTTTATTTGTGAAGAGAATGTGTTGATAATTTTTAAAGGCTAAGATAAGACGTTAAACGTTGATATAGGCATGAAATTTGATCAATATATTTTAAGGTTAAGTTTGTAAAATTTACGGAAGTCATAGGTTGAGGTATAGGTAAAACGGGATAGTGGCATTTTTTTAAAATGAGATATTCCATTTTACCTAAACTATGTTGATAATATTATTTACCTGATTTTTCTTTGTTGCAGTAATAATACAAAGGTACACAATATGGCGGGTCGGTACTCAAGAAAAACTCACCGACAGGAGTGGTCTGAGGAGAATATGAAAAAAAGCAATAGACATGGTTTTAAATCGAGAATGTGGTTATCTGAAAGCGGCAAAACTTTGCCACGTGCCAAAGAGTACTTTAGAACGTCGTGTTAAAGGAAAAAATAAAATAAGAAAAGATTCACTTAAAGGTTTAGGTAGCAGACTTGTTACGTTTAACAAGGCGCAAGAAACGGACCTTGTTCGGTTTATTACTAACATGGAGACAATGATGTTTGGTTTGACCACTGAATCAGTGCGACGTTTAGCTTATCAGTTTGCTGTACAGAATAATATACCGCGCCACTTCAGTACTGTTAAGAAGAAAGCTGGTTGGCACTGGTTGCAAAATTTCCTTAACAGAAATAGACTATCTCTTCGAATTCCAGAAGCAATCTCAGCCGCACGTGCCATAAGTTTCAACCAAACAAATGTTTCTAATTTCTTTGACCTACTTGAACCACTTCAACAAAAAAATAATTATTCTCCATCAAAAATCTACAACGTTGATGAGACAGGGATCACCACTGTACAAGGACGTCCCTCAAAAGTAATTGCATTAAAAGGACGTAAGCAAGTAGGGTCACTTACTTCTGCTGAACGTGGCACTTTGTGTACCGCAGTTATTTGTATGAATGCTGCTGGCAGCTACATCCTTCCTATGATTGTATTTCCACGTGTTCGCACGAAAGCAGAGTTTCTAAATGGTGCGCCTCCTGAAACAATTTGTGCCTGCTATTCCACAAGTTGGATGCAACTTGATTTATTTGAGCAATGGTTTGACCATTTTTTGAAGTTTTCTGGTGCATGCCAAGATGCTCCTACATTGTTGATTTTAGATGGACATAAAACCCACACACAAAACTTGAACGTTATAGAAAAAGCCAGAAAGTATTCTGTGACTATTCTGTGTTTACCTCCGCATTGTAGCCATAGAATGCAACCCCTCGATGTATCAGTCGTAGCTCCTCTTTCAACTTTCTATAGTCAAGAAGTTGAATGTTTTCTACGTAATCATCCTGGAAGAGTAGTCACTATATATCAAATTGCAGAAATATTTGGTAAAGCTTATTTACGAGCCCGCACTCCTACAAACGCAATAAATGGTTTTAGAAAGACAGGTATATATCCAGTTGATCGTAACGGTTTCACCGAAGATCTGTTTTCTGCTGCACAACCTACTGATGTTCCCGAAGAGGTTCACGTTCACAATAATATTGGAGAAGTTGCGGAAACTGTTTTAAATCTCAATAAAAATGATAACGTAGATGAGGTTCAACAAGAAGTGCTACCTAAAACACCGCCAAGACCATCGGAAATATCAAAAGAAGAGATCCCTACACGCCTCAACCTTCAACGTCGAAAGGCCAAGAAGAAGTTTCGAGCTAGACCCTGTACGGAAATAATTTTACCTTATCCCAAAATGACTAAGAAACCACAACAGACTTCCAAAAAGCAAAAAACTGGTAAAACTGTTGTTTTAACCAGCACTCCTTACAAAACAGAATTAAAAAATTCATAGGAACAAAAACGATCGAAAGAAATTAAAAAACGTCCTAATAAAAAGAGAAAAATAGGAAAAACTAAAAACAAAAAAAGCTGTTGCCAAGATTGAAAAAGACGTGGCTTCTAGCGCATCTGAAGACGACAGTAATCCTGAATGCTTTTATTGTGGAAACAATTTTAGTGAGAGTAAGAAAGGAGAAGGCTGGATCCAATGTGTAAGTTGCAAGCGATGGGTGCATGATGCTTGCTCTGGGGCAGAGGAAGAGGAGGAAAACTTTCTCTGCGATTACTGCATTTCTTATTAATTTCTATTTTTGTTTGTTTATTTCAATAGTGGATCGCTTTTTTTGTTTATTTTAATATTTTTATGTCCAATAAAACATTTTTAATTAAAACTTTGTTATCATTTTGCAATAAGTTTGATAAGTAAATTAACATATAAATTACTATCCCATTTTAAAAATATAGGGTATCCCATTTTAACCACAACACTCCCTAAAACGGGACAGTTGCACTTTTTTTTTAAAAGCATTATATTTTTGATATTTATATTTTGTTGTAAAAATTGTTTTGACATATAATTAAAAACACGTTAGAGAACATGTTTGTACATTTTTGGCGGGATTTTCTTGATTTATCGATTATTTATGGCTACTCAAACCTTAAGTATCCCATTTTAAGGACACTTCCGCTACATATCTAATGATTTAAATATTTAACAAGTGTTATCCCGTTTGTGATTTCACGGAAGACTCTTAAAACGGTAAGTATTTGAGCACGTTTTATAATTTACTTCTTACTCTTTATTTTATGTGACAACTTTTAAGCGTGCGCTTCTAGTTGTTGGCGCAACTTGCCAGCTCGTCATATGTATATGCATAAAAATGTATATTAAAGCGCTTTTTTATAGTATTATATGTTAAGGAAATATTGAAATAACGAAATAAAACAAAACACTTTTTTCACAAAAATAGTTTTAATAAACTAAATGTACATTTCGTGTGCTCTGCACACATCATCAGTAGTACTACTGATGATGTGTGCACAGCAAACGAAATGTACATTTAGTTATTAAAACTATTTTTGTGAAAAAGTGTTTTGTTTTATTTCATGTTTTTTTATATATTTGTATTATAAACTTTACATCATATATGTACTGAATTAGTTTTACTTCACTTGGCAAACCGATTAAGTAAGATTATTTTTTTCTGCGACGGACTGTGTATTATGCAAGTATCTTTGCGTAATGCTTCTGGTGGAAATCTTAATTTTCTTATTGAAAAAACTAATAAAAAATTAACAATTTCTACAGAGTCAATTGACTATGATGAAATTCTTTATTGAGAACCATTATTTTTACAAAAAATTATTATCGATTTATAATATTCTATTAATGTGTAATAACTCATGAAGACAAGTACTTTACCCACACATATGATTAGAAACAATACAAAATGTATTATAAAAACATTCCATCATAAAATAAATATAATTGTTCCGACACCACTAAAACCCTAAATTGTAGATATAATTACAAATTATCTCTGAATGAAAACTGCAGCACAAAGAAAACAGACATGCAACGATGAAAAGGATATATTCAAATTACTATAAGTTATGAACCCACGTCTCTTCTTCTAAGGTGATCCGGGTCTATAGTAAGTACTTAACAAACACGATAAGATTATGTATTAATACTAGTAATAGATGTTGGTTGAACTATTGAAGGGGTGTTTTTTTTATATCATAATACTATGGGGCAGCTGCTAGCCTTGGCAAACAATGTCCTTTGCTACGGTAGCTACTGATACAAAATCATCATTAACGCTATATGGAATACGTCCGATATATATAGAATCAACAAGGAAAACTTCCCACAATGAAAATTTTAAAAAAATACTTACACTTTGTGGGTGAATACATACATAGAACTACTTTCTAGTGCCCAAGAACGTTTTAAGGCTGGAGTCTCCAAACTATGGCAACACCACTAATCTGGCCAAACATGCCCGATATCTGGTCCGTCACAGTTTATTTTGATTATTTTGAACTATACATTGTAAAATTTACAATGTATAGTTTATCCGGAAATATACCCTTGACTATATAAGCGGCGAATAGTTTAAACCAACACCAAGTACCAACTTCAAATTTCGACTGTTGGTAGTCGACATACAGATAACCACACACAGAACCATATTCACAAATTATGAATGCACCAACATTCCTTCAACTAGGTATATTACAATTACAATGAAATATTTATTGACCTTAATATAATACTTACTTCTAATATAATTTCCCTGCTTTATTGATCAATTATAATAATAGTAGTAATAATAATAATAATAATATACTTGCGCGCTCGCACAAACATAAAACAACACACCCAGAGAGAGATGCAAGCTGCCAGCAGGAACCAACACACAAGTTCATACCCAGAAAGAGACACAAGCTGCTAGCAGCGGACAACACATTTGGTCACACCTTGAAAGTACTGGTAAGTATCTACCGTGATATCATAAAGTTTCTAGGACGAAGATGGCTTTGTAATATAAATTGTATGTCTGAACTTAAGTTAGGAACTATAACTCTGCTTTGTAAATTATTTTGACAGTGACATTATCTGTCATCCACTAATGTGTTAGAATTGCTGAAAGCAAGTTTGAACGTCGAGTTTGAAACATAGCACATTCGAGTAAATTCAAATATGGTTTACAATATAGTGCAAAAAGCGTACATGATTAAAGCCTATTTTCGGAGTGGAGTGCGAATTGATGGAATTTGGGTGTACAGTCAACGTGCATGTTTGGATGATTTTAGAGAGCACTTTCCAGAGTTAGCTGTAATTCCCAAAGATTTTTATAATTGCCTTTCCAATTGTGTTGGTGTGTTTGGTGAGACTGGTTCTGTGGGTCATAAATCACGTACTGGTGGACCAACTGTTCGTTCGGAACAAGTTATAAATGATGTTCGTCAACGTATGGTAAATGAACCCACAAAACCTTTGAAACGCCTTTCTCAAGAGATTGGACTTTCTTATGGAACATGTCAGAAAATTGTAAAGAAAAACTTACACATGCATCCGTATAAGATGCAATCACATCACGCTATTTTGCCGGTAGACTACCCTAGACGTCGTGCGTACTGCCAGTGGTTTGCAAATAACTTAATAGAAGATGATGACCTGCTAAATTTGTCATTTTTCTCTGATGAAGCATGGTTTCATCTTTCGGGGTGTCAATTCCCAAAATACTCGAATGTGGAGTAGTGAAAATCCTCATATTTTTATTGAATCGTTTCTCCATAATGCGAAACTTGGTGTTTGGCTAGCAGTTTCTCGCCGCAGAGTTGTTGGCCCTATTTTTTTTAATTTCACAATTAATGCTGAGAGGTATAGAAACATTCTGAATGAATTTATTGAACAGTTGCGTGATGATGAATTACAATATGGATACTTTCAACAAGATGGTGCAACGGCACACACAACACGAGAAAATATTGCTTTTCTTCGTGAGTTTTTGACGATCGGATCATAAGTTTACATACGGAAGTTGAGTTTCCACCACGATCACCTTGTTTGACAATTATGGACTTTTTCGTGTTTCCTCACCTAAAGAATAGAATATTTAAAACTCCTGTTGCTAATTTGCAAGATATGCAACAAAGAATTATTGACGAATGTGCATTAATAACGCCCGCAATGCTGCAGAATGCCTTTAACAGCATGAAAAGGCGTGTCACATTGGGAATTGAAAATAACGGACAACAATTTCAACATTTGCTTTAATTTTGCCTTTTTTTATTAATAAAATTTTGAATACAAGCTGAGCTTGTTGTTTTATTGTATCTTTATTAAATCAAATGACATATTTATTGATGTCATGATGACACTATCAAAATAATTTTCAAAAATTAAGGTTAAGGTACCAGTATGATAATATGGATAAAGTTCAGACATATATTTTCTATTTCAATGCCATCTTGGACCCAGAAACTTTATGATATCGCGGTACTATAATCAATATTCATATAAAATAAATGAATGATAGATAACTATGCCATCCATCTTGTTCGAATGAACCGATGGGGTAAGATAATGGCAACCAAGAAAGAATGGTTCTTGTGAGTGGAAGAGATAATAATAATAGATAGATAGATAGATGAATTTCAGTAATACTGTATATAAGTATAGGATATGTTAAAAAAATCTATAAATGTACATATAACTCTAAATACATCATGAACGTATCTTTTATATAATGGTACTTCAAAATGTATTTTTTTAAGAAAGTGTTTGCAAAAAAAAAACTTTTAGTTAGTCGGTGTTGATATCATGTTTTATCTGCACCATTAATTGAAATAATTAATTGAGATTATACTGTGAATATGTCACTGTATTTGTTCTCTTCTTTGATGACATGTTGGATTGCATTAGACCATTGATTCCCAAAGTGGTCCAGGTGGACCCCCAGGGGGTCTACGTCTACGTTGGCGTGACAAAAAAATGGGGGTTCACAATTCGTAAGCGGGGGTCCACGAAAATTTATCTGGTTTCGATAATGAAGAACTAAAATGTTGGCTTGAGTTCACCTATCAATGTAGGCAGATAATATTTTAGAAGCTCAGCGACTGCTACTTGTAAAAACTTGCATATTCCATATTCAGTACAACGTGTCGAGACTTGCAAAGCCCTGCCGCTGCCGCCGTCCGCAATGCTTGTTCAGACGTGCAATGGGACGAAGTACGACTTGTGGTGTGTGTGCTTGTAATCTTGTATGAACTTGTTTGATTCTCACATATTCACACATACGTTCAACATTTAATTGCCCTGCATGATGACTTTAAAATCAGATTTGAAGATATTCTGACGATGGAAATACCACCATGGATCATAAATCCACTTAATGAAACGGAAGTGGAGAATGTGATATTACAAGAGGAGCTACTCGAGCTTAGCACTAATGAGGAACTGAAGGTGAAATTTAAAAGAGGGTATCAAACATTTTGGCTGCAGGCAGAAATACCCGAAAAATATCCTGGACTGTGGGGAATTGCGAGAAAGCTTTTGATAGCGTTTCCCTCGTCATATCTTGTGGAGAAAAGTTTTAGTGTCGTTACAAACCTTTTAACAAAAAAAAGGAGCAGATTGAACATCACAGAACGGGGAGATTTGCGGTTATTCCTAACAAAACTGAAGCCAAATATTGATAATTTGCTGTCAATCCATCAAGTACATCCCTCCTACTAAAATTATGACTATTTTGTGATTGTCATTGTAGAAGTTACGTTACGTTATTAATATTTAATTTTAATTATATTACGACTATTATCATATTACAATGTAATATGATAACAATAATAATTAATAGTGTAATAATTACATATTTGAATAAATAAAACATAAGGAAATATAATATTTTTCTTTTTATTTTTACCACTCCGAATGGGGAGTTTTCTAAATAAAATATGTGAGAATTGATTGGTTTCTTGTGCTGTGGGTAGATGTCAAAGGAGTAAAGTTGGATGGAATCACTTTTTTGATTGGCTAACTTTACTTTTTTGACATCCACTCACAGTACAATCAATTAATTAATTAACCAATAACTCAGCCGCAACGCAAATTTCCATAGTTAGATCTAATCTTCACATTTTTTGTCGAGTTTTGGGAATATGGTAGAAATGTAGCTGCAGGGGGTCCACCGGAACCAGCAAAACTTTCAAAGCGGTCTATGAGAAAAAAAAGTTTGGGAGCCTCTGCATTAGACCATGCTTCACCGAAATGGCGTCTATTTCTTCTTGAATCAGATGAACAACATTCGCGCTAATTCTCGGATGGTGATTTTTTCTACGGTTATTTTGGTTTAATTGTACCCATATTAGATCGATGGGATTAAATATACAATAGTATAATTGACTATACACCGTGCTAGGGAAAGCTTTAGTCAAAATTAAAGGACAGATTCTTCATAAAAAGTTCTGCAAAAAAGCTTATTATCGGTTTTCTCCTAGTCGTATAGATTTCGAAAAACATCATGTACAAGATAGACCTCAAAAATTTAGATAGCTACTGATATAACCTCCTTTTTTTCTATCAAGTTACGTGTTGATTAAAATATTTAAAATGTTATTTAGCAATATTAAAAAGTAAAACATTATGTCAAATTGACAGTAATTCTGCTCAATTTAAAATGGTTCAATATTCCATTCAAGAGTACGCTGACATGCACTGTGTGTATGGTGAATGTGGTGGAAATTCCAGGGACATAGTTAGAAGATACGCAGAACGGTATCCTCATCGTAGAATACCTAACAGAAATAATTTCATAGCGGTGCACCAAAGACTTCTGAAATCAGATTCGGTAGTTCCAAAAAACCAAGAAGTGGGAAAGGAGGTGATGAAGGAATGGTGGCTGACAGCTGCAAACTGTGTTTTTTTAAATTGCACTATACTTTTTTTTTCCTTATTCAAATATATTACTTTTTCTGAATATGAAACTGTAAACAACGATATCCTAGTATGAAAAAAAATCGAGAAATTGAAGGTTTTTTTTTAGTTCGATTTATTCTGGTTTTTCCGAACACAGAGATTTCTTAAATGCATTTTAAATACTTTATTTCATTTTATTACCAGCAAATGTGTGTACCTTTTAAAATCACTTACATTCAATACTATATAGCCCATAAAGGATTACAAACCAATGTTATCAGTGAGCGGTGGGTCAACAACAACATTTACAGTGTTTATTTTAAAAATTTAAAAATCAAGCAGTCATATTGAACGATAAAAGTGCATTCCAAATTTTCGAAGAGAGCTGTGACATCTGTCAGTCACACATTCATTATAACATTTTCAACGATTTATTTCTAAATTTTGTTATTGAAATGGATAATGGCGAATGTGTGGATGCGATTCAAGCATATTTTGAATGCGGAACAAATTCTGCAGCTGCTTTGCGACTTTATGGAAATCGTTTTCCTGACAGACTGCGTCCAAGTGCCGATAAGTTTGGAAGGCTCGTGCGAAATTTACGAAATTTTGAATCATTCAAAAAACCGAAAATAAACGCACGTGTAATTCAAGATCAAAATTTAGAATTAAGTGTCTTGCTCTATGTGGAAGAAAACCCTAATACGTCTACGCGAGAAATTGCTCACTACATGCAGGTATCACATTCTACAGTTCAGTACATTCTGAAGAAGCACAAGTTCTTTCCTTATAAACGACGGAAGGTGCATGCTCTCGGTGAAAACGACCCTCAACGAAGGGTTCAATTCTGCACGGTTTTCATGAATAAACTAAGGGAAGATCCAATTTTTTATCGTCGTGTGTTGTGGTCAGATGAATGCACTTTTGGGAAAAATGGTGTATTCAACAGAAATAATCATCGCCATTGGAGCACTGAAAATAACCATGTTGTGATGCAACACAATTTTCAAAATCGGTTCAGTGTAAATATATGGTGTGGCATTTTAGGCGATAGAGTAGTAGGGCCTTTTTTGTGGAGGGTAATCTAAACCAAGAAAAGTATAATAATTTGTTACGCAATGAATTAGGCGATTATTTAGATGGGTTGCCACTTGCTGAGTTAAGCAGGGTGGTGTACCAACAGGACGGTGACACACCCCATAATGCACGAATGAATACTGATTTCCTAAATAATTATTTTGGCGTCAGATGGATGGGCACTTACGGACCTATTCGATGGCCTGCTAGATCGCCAGATCTGAATCCACTGGATTTCTTTCTGTGGTCTTACATTCAAGATCATGTCTATTTGACTCCACCTGATACCAGAGATGATTTAGTAAGAAGGATAGTACAAGTATGTCATGAAATACCACCAAATCTTATATTAAACGCAGCAGTTGGAGTTAATCGAAGGTGTCAAATGTGTCTGGAACAAAATGGGGCCAATTTCGAACATTTGATTTATTAAAATATATGATTGATTGAAATATATATAAATATATATATACATATATAAATATTGATTTCTGTAAATTTCGTAGTTTTTTTTTAATAATAAAAAATTTGTCACTCAATTTAATGGAGGTGTCTTCAGGAAATAAATGTTTATTAGAATAAGTAAAAAGAAATATGTAGTACAATTTAAAAAAAAAATTTACTACTGTCTGTCAAAAACAAAATGTCAAATTTTTTTTTTTTTAAAAAAACAGGTTACAGTTCTTTAAAAACGATTTAGTTTGACATATCATTAATTAAAATCAGATAAAATATAAGGAAGCTACAGCCCCAAAGGTTTTTCATAATACACCCGGTATATAGTAGGGTTAATTAGTCAAGAAATAATTATACAGGTTGGGGCAGAAAGAAATCCCCAATTTGGGCAGTTAATAAAAACTAAACTAATCAAGATGTAAAAAAACTTTTTATTCATCAATAAGTCTTTCTTTGGAGACTGTGGTTAAGTAAAAACTTAAAAAAGGTATATAACCTCTTATCACAATTATTAATCGTATCCTAAATAAGTCTTTCGGCAACTAAGTTGTCATCATCAGAAGGTAAAACTACTAATCAAGGTGTCGCACATGGGGCACAGTAAATCTAGCACAACTGATCACGCAACAACTAGCTTTACTGTGGCCCATGTGCGACACCTTGATTAGTGGTTTAACCTACTGATGATGACAACTTAGTTGTCGACTTATTTAGGATACGATTAATAATTGTGGTAAGGGGTTATATACATTATTTAAGTCATTAATAAGCATACATAATGCCTTTAAATTAATGGGTTTTAAAAATTACATCACTCAAGTGGTGGCCTCCATTGTTGATACACTAAGTAGACACCAAGTACACTAAGAGAGTAAGCCTCTCCCGATAATTTTCCATCACTCTCCTGGTCATTTCAGGCGGAATGGCAGCAATTTCCTGAATTATCGCCTCCCGAAGAGCTTCTAGGGTTCGGGCACAATGTTAGTACACATTTTTCTTAAGGTAGCCACACTTAAAAAAAATCAAATGGGCTTATATCCAGCGAGTGCGGGGACGACCCGATGTCACCACGCAAAGAAACAACATACTCAGGAAACATTTCTCTCAGAATTGTCATTGAACGACGATATGTGTGAGCTGTTGCTCCATCTTGTTGCAACCACATGTGTTCTTGTCCATGTTCATCCACAAGATCATCCACTCTGGGCCGTACAAAGTTCTCTAACATCCCACAATACCGATCTGCGTTTACCGTAACAGTAGTACCGTTTTCTTCAAAAAAGTACGAACCCCACACACCAAATTTAGACATGGTACACCAGACTGTAACCTTAGGGTTATGAAGTGGACGCTCGTGGAGTTCCCGAGTGATATTTTCAGACCAGTACCTATAGTTTCGTTTGTTGACCTCGCCCGAAAGGTGAAAATGTGCCTCATCTCTAAAGATAAAAAAATCCGTGCGGGGAATGTTGCGAAGTTCGCGACACAAAATGATACGGGTTTCACAATCTCTTTCACGTAGCTCGTGTACAGTAGCAATTTTATAGGGGTGCATATGGAGGTCCCGGTGCAGAATTCTTCGAACACTTTGGTTTAATAAACCCAAGGCAGTCGCGTGTTTACGTGCAGAGCGCCTCTGAGATTGCTGAACTGACGCTCTCACAGCGGCTACATTTGCCGATCCTATTGCTGTCCGAGATCGACCAGGAGATTTTCCCTTTAACTTCGATCCTGTTTGTCGAAAGTTTGACACCTACTTGCCAATTGTCTTTCTATCGGGAACTGGGTCATGTCAATCGAGCTCGAAGTGAATGCGAAAGGCACGCTGAGTGATTATCGGCGAACCGCCATTTCGAATAAACTTTGCAACGACAAAAGCACGGTGCCGTTCGACCAAGCCATAGTTTACACTGAACATAGCATGAATACATGCGTCAAATGATATATTCGCCACTCCGCTACCACCACCATAGGCGTAGCTAGACGCCTTCCAAATTGGGGAACTCTTTCTGCCCCATCACACTTTGCATTATTTTGTCGACACAAGTTCAATTGTTTTAAATAAATCATGTATGTATTTTTGGCAATTTTAGACACTCTTTGCTATTAGACGATGAAAATTTTAGAATATTTTTGGAGTGCGGCGGTATGGAGGTAAATTCTTCATTTTTAAATTAAAATGTAGGATAAGTTTCACAAATGTTTGAAGCATCAAAAAATAAATTTTATATATAACACTAATAGTTTTTCTACTTCTATTACTGAGATATATCCTAAAAACCGATAATTATTTGAACTTTGGAAGACGTGTTCACCTTCGTAAAACATTTGTCTACAAAAAAAGTTCTGAGCATGCCCTAGAATGGATTAATCGCCCACAATGCTTCAATTTTTTTTAAATTTTTCGGTTGGACATCTTGCCTTGTGGAAGCAAGAATGAAATCTAGTGTTTTCTGGATTCGCCCAGTCTATGTCTAATGTCTAATAATTAGAGTGGACCAATTCGGAGCGAAAGCAGAGGCGTGACTAACGAATTGGTTCCTGCATGCGAAACATTATTAATATCTAGAGATATACTATCACGAACGGTGCTGTTATTATGTTAGATACAAAAAAAAATGTAAGACGATTTTTCTAGATTATGAAACGTTCTCGATGATACGTATAAAAAATAAAATCTAAAATGTATGTAATTAGATTATTAAAAAAAAACTTACCGTCTTATGCGTTTTCCGTGACTTGAAAATCTGGAGAAGCGCAATGAAATATTGTTAACATAAGGGTGTCTCCAAAGTTATTTCTCGAAAACGCGTCCGCCGTGAGGAAAATATGTGCTTGTATAAAGAAAACGATCGCTCCACATCTAGTGATGTGATGTTTGCATAATTAAAATAATCTTTGAAACAACTTAACACATCTGTAGACGAACCTTCACAAATTTGTCTAAGTCTGGCAAAATCTAAATCTTCATCTAAAACACTTTCAAACTTACTTAAAATACACTCATTTCTTGCGTCTTCTATCGAACATAGCTGAGCGTGTGTATCTTTCACAACTAGCACTGATTCCTGTAACGATAGCGAAGAATTTTGTAGGTTTTCTAATGCTTGCACTATTCCGAAGTAATTGTTGTGAATAGTTTGTAAATCACTTTTAACCTGACTATTTTGAAATTTTTTCAGAGTTTCTTTGATAGCGGCACTATTTTCGGATTTAATAATAAAACCACTTTTTTTACATCCTCAAAATATTTATGATAGTAAAATGCCGCTCGTAGCCATGTTCCCCATCGTGTCAGAATCGGCTGTGGTGGCTCAGGGGTATGGGGACACAATTCGTGAAATTTCCGAATACGTTTTGGAGATTTCAGGAATACTGCCTTTGTACTCGATATTAACGCATCTACATTTGGGTAACATTTACGGATCCGTTCTGCTACAAGAAGTAGGGCATGGATTTTACATGTAATATGTAAAAAGTTACCACACTGTTCCTTAAGAGACCGACCCACAGAAAGCATGGTTGCGGCACCATCTGTCACAAACATTAGGATTTGATCTCTGGAAATTTCAAATTTTTCCAATGTACTTAACACCACTTTTGAAATTACCCGCGCAGTACATTCTTCTATTTGTCTGCTAGCTAATAAAATTGAGGATGGCGATTGATTTGGTTCCATTTTACGCACCATAACATTAAGTACAGATCTTTTTTTGCTATCAGTTGTTTCATCCACATTCAACCACACTTTTTTATTTTTCAGATCAGCCTTAATTTTATTTTCTAAATGTACACGAACAGATTTTAAATAACGTCGTAAGTGGGTGCAGCTCGGTAATTCTACATTGCCATATTTTTCAAGAAATGAAATAAACGAATCATTGCGTAACAAAGTAAACGGCAAATTACACACAACCATCATTGTACACAAATCAAATAAGAATACTTCGTATTTTGTATCGGCACCAGTGTCTCTATCTTTATGTCTTGCGCTATGCACATGGCGTTGCAAATTTGATTTTGTTAAATGGTTTATATATATATTGCACACTAAACATTCTACATTTACCCCATTGTAAGATAAACTAGGATGGTTCTCAATAAAACTATTGACTAACTTTGATGATAGCGGTTTTTCTACTGTACGCTCCTTCAACATTATTAAATACACAGAATACACTTTCCTGCTGCTATTATACGTGTACACACGATGACCGTGAACAACATACTAAGCAATCGTATGTGCGATGTGGCACGCGGGAACCAATTCGTTAGTCACACCTCTGCTTTCGCTCCGAATTGGTCCACTCTACTAATAATGGACGAATCAAAATGAAATTATGATCACGCTTTAGTTTTTTTAATAAATTCTGAGGCCTGGAAAATAATATGTTAAGAAAACAGTGATTTTTTGTTGCAGTTTTCATTCATAGCAGTTAGTTATGTTACGTTATGTATGTACAACTAACAAAACCGGTTAGTATACATTGTAATTGTTAGTATGTGAGGTATAAAATTTGGAAATAAAGCCCATGGTTAATACAAAAAAAAAAATTTGCTCCTACCTTGTATACAATAATTTCATAATGATGGATGTCAGCATACGGTATTCTTCTAGTAACCATTTGCCACAATGTAATACCCATGGAATAAATATCACACTTTTCCGTTGGTTTTTTACCAAGTAACATTTCGGGCGCTGTGTATGAAAGAGTCCCCTTAAATAAAAACACAAAATTTAATCGAACGTTTTATAATCAATTCTCGGATTATGTAACTTAACATAGAAAACTATTAATAACCATAAATTCTATGATATGCACATTTAACATACTGTCATTTACATACACCATCTTGTCATTATCTCTGAATCTGATTGGTTTTTAAAGACATGATTTTAAATAGGCCAATCAAAATCATTGTTTTATAATAGGAATGCAATGGAAAAAGAAAACGCGAAAAATTTAATAACAATTCTATAACAGAATTTTAAAAAATTTGTGTATCAAAATTTTAATAATTATGAATAATAATTTAAAACATAATATATGTATACATAGTTCATAAAGTATAAGTTTTCAGTTCGTACTGCCCAAGTGTGAACCGCAAATTGTACTTTATCTCTTTCTAACACGCATGAATACGCGCTGTAATACTACACACGTTTGTCATTTTAAGTTAAGACGTACGTCTTTGAAATATTATATTAAATAAAAAAGTATAACTTGTCCAGGAGATAGTCTTATGATATTCGGCTCGTTGTCAAATTATTTCAATATTGTTGTTTATTGACTTTGTTTCCAGTATTCTGACTTCTAGGTTAAGGATTCTTCTAATTTGAATATTTAGTTTATCAAAAAAAATTACAAAATCTGTTCTTTTGAGAACAATACTGATAATAAATAGTAATATCAATGTGTGGCAATAAGTACGAAATCGTTTGATTATCACTTGGACATTTCTAACCTATTTATTTTACAGAATATTTCTTAGGTGCCTGGTAAACCTCTTGGTTCTCAAGCTCAACAGCTTGTATTAAATCTTACAGAATATTTCTTAGGTGCCTGGTAAACCTCTTGGTTCTCAAGCTCAACAGCTTGTATTAAATCTTACAGCCTATTTTGAACGGAAAATGAGAATGGTGGACCTTTTATGTCCATCGATCGTGTTCATGAGGTAATTTACATAACCAGTTAGATAAGGCAGTGTTATAAAATAAGTTTTATATTCGAGGGTAGCAGAAGCCCTTAATATTTCTAGTAGAACAGTCTACACTATTAAACATCGTAGCATACAGAATCCAGTATTATCGCCTCCTGGCAAAAAAGGTCTTGTAAGAAGCCAAAAACTAAAGACTTACCAGAAGCAACTAAAATGGAAGTTCGAAATACTGTTTGACATGTATGACAAAATATTTTTGTATTTTTATTTTGTAGAAGTTTAATATGGTAACATTAATACTGTCATAAAAATCATCAATGTGCATCATTTGCATGCACATAATATGAAGCAGCGAAGAAATGACTGCCACTGGTTCAAAGAAACATTACATGATAAAGATCTCGAGGCAACGTTTTATTAGAATGAAGTTTATTAGTCTTATTGGGGTGCACTAACTTGTAAAATTCTCAAACATAGTTATCAGAAAATCCTCATGTATTTGTTGATCTTCATTTAATAAATGATAATTGGATTTGGATTGTGTTATCTGCAAGACGAATTATTATACCATTATTTTCTTAAGAAACGATAAAATATTAAATGTAGACGATATAAATATTTTCTTTTATGTATAATTTTAAATGTAATTTGAAAACATATATTGACAACCCTCAAAAGGTTACAAACATAAATTTTATATTCTTTTCCAATATATTAAAACATTTAAAATGTAAGCAATATGTAACGGGTGTTCAGAAACATTCGAAGTCAAAGTAGTCCTTGAAAATATGAAGTCATGTCTGATATAGATTGATACATTTACTTAATACAATTTTATATGTTATCATACACGCAAATGTCAGTTTATGTCGAAATATATTACTTTAATATGCCATATTAATTAATATAAACTAGTCAAATAATGATTTTAGAAGGTAACAGTAATTAATTTGCAAATTTCAAATTAAGTATTTTGATATTTTAGAGAATTCTTACTGAACAATAGCACCTCTTCATGCGATAACTGGAAAAAATTACAAAATCCAATTAATATGCTATTCATTCTTGTGTAATAAAGCTCATCTAACCTGTAGTAACATGTAAAAAGACAATGCAGAATTAAGAGGAAATAACTTTACAAGTAAAGGTTTTATTCATCTTATAGTGACAATAGTATCTAGTTATCGTACTAGTTTAATATATTAACATTCAATAAATTATTGTAAGAAATGGCTTAAAATAAATTTGAAACAAATAAATTGTTTGTAGAGTCCTTAGATTACAACCTTATAATAAATATCATAAATTGTAGTTGTATAAATTACCAACAATATTCACCATAATTATAAAAGATGTTGAAAATGTCCACCACCTTCTTCCAAGCATTTTACGCACCTCCTCCGAATGCTACTAAATACATTTTGTAGTATGGGACTATTTCTAATTTCACTAATTTTATTTATAATTCTGTCTTGGAGATCTATATAATCTTGCACTGGTACTTGATAAATTGAATTTTTTAAAAAGGCCATAAATAGTAATCACACGGTGTAAGATCACAAGATCTTGGAGGAAATTCATGATCGCTGTTCAAACTAATTAAACGATTTCCAAACACTTCTTGTAACATATTCATTGTTTCCCCCGCTGTGTGAGCTCTAGCACCGTCTTGTTGAAAGTATCCCAAAGCTAGTTCATCATCGCGAAGTTGATTAAAGAAAGGCAATAGTATTTCCTGTCGATATCTTTCTGCAGTCAAGATACCATTAAAAAAAATTGGACCAATAATCAATCCTTCTTCTACTTATACCGCACCAAACACCAACTTTCTGAGGATGTAAAGGAGCTTCAACATAAAAATTATTGGGCTTTGTATCACTCCATATTCTCATGTTTTGCGAGTTAACATATCCACTAACATGAAACCATGCTTCGTCTGAAAAGAAAGTTTTGTCCAGGACATCATCATTAAAATTATTTGTAAACCATTCGCAAAATACTACTCGTCGCGGATAATCAATATCGAGGATTTCTTGCAAACAAGTTATACGATATGGGAATAACTGTAAATCTTCTTTTAAAACTTTATGGCAAGAACCAACTGACAATCCGGTTTGTTGAGCAAGAGTTCTTACTGAAGTTTTAGGGGCATCAGTTATTATTTCTCTAACATTCCCAATCACTTCTCCTGTCCGGACTTTTGGTCGCCCACCACCCTCTTGGCGTCCCACACTACCAGTTTGTCGAAAAACTGGAACAATTCTGATTAGTTTACACTGAAAAGTATTATAATCAAAAGCAAGGTTGGGAAATTCATCCCGAAATTCTTCCAAACAAGCTTGAATTGAATACTTCTACTGGCCATCGATCTTTTGACCATTTCGAAAATATGCTTCAACCATGAATGCTTTGTGTACGTTAGTAAATAACATTTTCAAAATTAAAAAATATAAATTAGTATCCTCGATATTAGATTCTGACAATTTTTGACAGACAACAGTTGACATTTAATAATTATTACAAATTAAATACTTAAGTAAAGATATACGATTTTTTGTTCAGAGCCCAGTTGACTTCGAATGTTTCTGGACACCCGTTATATAAATTAAGTAGAAATCTAAATTATACATCGAATTCATACATTGATACAGATACTGTCGTGAGCAAAAAAAAACGGGACAGTGTCAAAATCATTATGTCAATTTCCTTTATTTTTTAGCGTTGTAATTTTAACATTTGATTAACTTTCAAACTCTAAAGCTAGACTTGTTACTAGTTTGAAAAATGGGAAATCATTAAGAAGTGCATCGGTTCAATTTAATATTGGTAAAAGTTCAGCCGCAAGTTTATATAAAAAAAAATGGAGGGAAGAGGATAATTTAAATCGAAAAATAATTTCCGCACCTAACAAAATTTCGAATACGCAGGAAGACGAAACATTAGTTACTGAGATTAGGCACAACCCTTTCAAAACATTAAAAGAAGCTATAAGAACAACACAATTTCCTGTCTCATCTTGTAACACAATGGTTACAAGAGAATGAAATTTAAACTTGAGATATCCAGCCCTACAGTCCTTATCTAAATCCCATTGAAAATGTGTGGGGATTAATGAGATAGAGCTTCTACCCAGGAAGAATTTTGGGAGATTGTTTATAATGCTTGGCATCAAATTTCTACAAATTTTGTACAAAATATTGTCGCTTCAATGTCTACAAGATTAGATGCAGTTAATAATAACGGTGGAATGACGAAATACTAATTATTTTAATGTAATAATTATTTTAATTTAATAAATAATCTTTCTCTATCGTTTTTACACACATTTTTGACAATTCCTGACTTACTATTATGAGTAGAGATAGCCACTTAAGTAGTCACAATTTAAACCCACGCAGAAACAGTGTCCCGTTTTTTTTTTTTTGCTCACGACAGTATAGTGCAAGAAAATTATTTCGGTTGGTATGTCATTCTTAATAATGCAAACATTTTTCAACACTAAAAAACTTTTTCAATATCTGTGCATTTCACAATTGATATCTGACTTTTGAACTACTCATGTTCCTACTTTACTCATTATTATTATTTTGGCAAGTACGATATGTATATGCTTTCTTTGGTTATATTATTGCAAGTAACATACTAAAATTTTGACAATATTGCAAAACATGACGTTAATATTTTATGATGACAAACAATTATTTTCGCGATTGAATATTGACTTCATTTGACTTTGTAGTACTGATTTGAATCACATGCTTTGAATTTGGCCTTGAACTGAAAACTTATACTTTATGAACTATAGGTACAACATAATTATTACAAACAATTATGAACAATATATGAAGATTGTTCAATAGAAAAACATTTATTGACAGTAAAGAAATTTTTATTTAATTAATTTTAAAAAAATTCGTTAATATAAGAGATGAAATTAAACATCAATCAGTGCAAGAACCATCTAACTGGTGTTAATTTGAAAAGTCAATCTAGTAGCATGTGATTTACTGAGAACATTTTGAAGTATGTCGTAAATTAAAATTTACTACTTAACCTACGAAGTCGTATATTTTGACAGTTTCATACATACAAATAAATAACAAATGTGATTGACATTATCAAATGTCATTTGGATTTACGTTTACGGAACAACAAACACATAGATACTAATATATATGCGTCTTATTCTATCAAAATTTCAAAGTAACCTAGATTGACTTTTCAAATGAACACACGTTATAATACTAGAGGACTATTTAAATCAGTAAAGGCAAGACAAATAACATAGATAAAAGAAGAACTGAAGAACGTGCACTACAAATGGGATACTTTGTCGCTATAACTTATTACATTTGCTGTTGACATTTAAACGTAGCAACCTAGAGTTTGATCTTTTGATGAAGCTATCTACAACAAAATTAATCCTATAATTCACAAAAAAACGCTTAATTCAATGCAAGAATATCTGAAAAATTGAACACCCAATGAATCGACAGATTATTGACTTTGGAAGATAAAAATAAAATTGAAAAGACTACAAAAATCGACACCTCCAATCCAAATATACTACCGGCAAATGGAAGGGATAAGATGTAACAAAAAGAAAAAGTACTTGCATATGCTGAATATTTGTCACAGGTATTTGAGCCATACGATATTGAATCATCTCAAAAAGAAATATGAGATAGAGAATTTTCTAGACTCACCTTTTCGGATGGACAGACCGATACGTATAGTTCCTTACAAAGAAGTTGGGAACGTAATTCAATATTAAATAAATCGAAAAAAGCCCTTGACTATGACATAATAATGAAAATTTTGCAAAATCTAACAAGTACAGATATTTCTGCAGTATTACCAATTCAACACTATTTTCCCTATCATTGAAAGGTATCAGAATTATTCCCAAACCAGGTAAGAATATATACAAATTTACATCTTATAGGCCCATAAGTCTCCTCCCAATTTTTAAAATTATTTGAAATCCTTATATCTCACCACCGGCTTGGACTCAAACGCCAACACGGGGTAGTTGAGCAGGCTAGTCGGTGATAAAACAGATTGGCAACGATTTAGAACATAAAAAATAGTGTGCTGCGGTGTATGTTGATGTCAGGCATTCGACAAATTATCGTGCTTGAAACTGAAGAACATGCTATCATATCTCTTTCACCAGTACTTCGATCACATTTATAAGATAGAATTTTCTGGTTAGACATCACATCCAGAGTGTACCAAGTTCTACAAGATAGTGTTTTGTGTCCAGTACTATATCTGTTATTTACTCCTGACAACTACGACGTTAAAATCGGTAGTTACGTTCACAGATGACACGCCTGTGTCAACACAACTTGGGTTAAAACTACTTTTTCAGCAACGGGTCGTAATTAAACATTGAAAAGAAAATACTAATCTATAAAGCTGTTTTATGACCTATATAGGGTTATGGCATTCAACTCTGTAGTACAAGCAGTAATTCACATTTGGAAATCTTACAAACATTCCAGAACAAAATTCGGGAATGATAGTCGATGCACCTTGGTGTCGATGTACTATACAGGGTGGGGCACATAAAGTGTTACAGACCAATAGCACTCAAACGATTAATCATATCGAAAAATGTTTCAGACAAAAGTTTCAAGGGGCCACCCAGTTTTTTGATCGGTGTAGGCGTAGAAGCTACGTCAATGTCAACTCCAATTTTTTAAATGGAACCATGTATTTTCTTTTCAATAACATTATTACAGATTTTAAGACGAATTCAGCGACCTACAACACAAGGTCATTCTAGCCACGCAAAGTATGAAAATAGTCGAAAAATCGAAAATATCGGAATAATCAGCATCAAAGGATCCACTAACTTTGGTTTGGGTCTACCTACAGAAGATGCTCGAAGTGACCACCCTCCGCTTGTAAGCAGTGGTTAATTCTCCGAGGAAACGACCGTCTAACGTTAGCCAACATTTGTGGTGTAATTTCGGTACATGCTCGGCGTATTCTTTCTCTCATGTCGTCAGGCGTGGTAGGTGCTTCCGCCATTACGTGTCCATTGACAAAACCCCAGAAAAAGTAATCCATTAGTGTCAGATCTGGTGAACGAGGTGGCCAAGCAACAGTAGCGCCTCGTCCTATCCATTTTTCACCATAAATCTCATTCATCACTTGTCTTGCACATAGAGCATAAGGGGATGGTGCACCGTCGTGTTGCATCCACATGTTTATGCGAACTAGCAAGGGCACGTCTTCCAGTAATTCGGGCAGTACATTTTGCAGAAAGTTTGCGTAAACTTTCCCACTTAAGTGACCATCAAAAAAATGTGGACCAATGACGTGAACGCCGACAATGCCGGCCCAACAATTAACGGACCACGGATGTTGATATCGTACAGTTCTCGTCCATCGAGGATTCGCATTTGCTCAGTAATGCATGTTATGTCTATTCACATTTCCCGTATTTGTGAAGTTAGCTTCGTCAGAAAAAAGCACATGACTCAAAAATGAAACATCCGTGTCCATTTTTCGACGACTCCAGTTACAGAAATTGACGCGATTTTGGAAATCCTTGCCGTACAAATCCTGATGCAGTGACATACAATACGGATGTAATTTGTGTTGATGTAATATTCTTAATACAGATCGCCGACTAATTTCACTCTCTCTTTCCATTTGCCTGGTGCCCGCATGGGGATTTTGTGCAGTAAAAGCTAAGATAGCAGCCGCATTTTCATCAACAATCGGTCGACGTTTGGCTCGTGTTTGTTTCATTGTACTAAAGCGACAGAAACGGTCAGCTAATCGCTTAAATGCCATGTGCGATTTTTGTTGTCTGTCCGGATAACGAGCCGCGTACAACTGCTCAGCGTTTCTGTAATGTTTGCGGCATTCCCCCAGCACCATTAACATATCAAAATATTCTTGATCTTCGTTCATTTTCGCGATCCAATGTACTCACAATAGAAGGTAATGCGTGACTAACTGACAGCCGTATGCGTTGACAGTTGATGCTGATTATTCCGATATTTTTCGATTTTTCGACTATTTTCATACTTTGCGTGACTAGAATGACCTTGTGTTGTAGGTCGCTGAATTCGTCTTAAAATCTGTAGTAATGTTATTGAAAAGAAAATACATGGTTCCATTTAAAAAATTGGAGTTGACATTGACGTAGCTTCTACGCCTACACCAATAAAAAAAATGGGTGGCCCAGTATGACCGCCTTCCCGAACACTGAAACTTTTGTCTGAAACATTTTTCGATATGATTAATCGTTTGAGTGCTATTGCTCTGTAACATTTTATGTGCCCCACCCGGTATAATAGAAATAGATCTACAGGTTATATCAGTTAAAATCGAAGTTTGAAGATTTAATAAAAAGTACAAAAACAAATAGTATCACACCCTAACATTCTCGCCAGTGATTTGTTTGATACTAATGGTGATGTATGCCGTTTAAAGAGATATAAACCAAGTGACAAAGTTTATTTACCTCTAGTAAGTTCCATTTTGTCAGCTATAAATTTTTTGTCAACTATATTGTACAGTTAAGCTCACATAAATCTAGTATAAACAATTTGTGAATTTTTGTTTTGTTGTAATTCATTCTTCACTTTTTGATATCCAAAATTGCAAGAAACTTGACCCCGGCAGACAAAGTACAAATTTTGTTAAATTTGGAAAGTCGCATCATTAAACAAGTCGCAGAAGAATTTCATCTGAACAAATCTACAGTACTACAAGTTAAAACAGGTTGGTAAAATAAAAGCAGTATATGTCGCAAACGAGGAACTGGTTTTAAAAGACTATCAACTGATGTAGAAGATCACAATTTGTTTTGAATATTTGAAAGAAAATCCGTTTGCAAGTACAAGAACAGCTATTATTGAAACAAATTTTTCTGGTTCTAGACAAATGGCGATTCGGAGACTCAAACAAAGTGAATTAAGCCCTCGTGTTGCAGCAAAAAAATTATTGACTGAAGAACTGACACAGTCGCGGTTATTGTATGCATTAAATCATTTATATAATGGGCCACAATTTTGAGAAAATGTCATCTTTTCTGACGAAAAAATTTTTCAATCATCAAGTAATGGTACGTTACGTTTATACATATAAACCCCAAAACACGGTTTGAAGAGCGATACTTAAATAATAGTGATAGGCAAGGAAGGTTTTTAGTTAACGAATGGGGTTGGATCTGTTGGATCACAATATCGGAATGCATTGAAAAATTAATGAAAGATTTAATGCAATAAATTTTGCTGCTGTCCGTAGAACAGATATATCCAAAAAGAAATTTTATTTTCCAACATAATCGGCCTGTGCATACGGCATATAATACTGCATATAATAATGGTTTCGACGGAATAATTTTGAAATTTTGCAATGGATTCCGAAAAGTGCTGACTTAAATCCTATAGAAAATGTATGGGGCGAAATGACAAAGCAAATTCATAGATCTCGTATAAGATTTACTAAGAGGGAACAACTGTGGGAATCTATTGAAAATATCTGGGAAAACATTGTTGAAAAACCTATTGTTCTTAGAAGTTTCATTGATTCTGCACCTAGAAGGTTAAGGGCACTAATTGATGCGAATGGTGAATCAATTAAGTATTAGTTTATTTGTTTTCTAAATTGTATTAAAAAATTACTTGACATTATTTCTGTAGTAATACCATAAGAGCTTTGAATTTATTGATAATTTCACGAATGCTTGTTGCATAGCGACGAAGACGAGTGTCAGTTTGACAAGCATTTAAATCACGACAGCCCGTAGGGCTGGAGTGGTTTAATTGTCAAATTGACACGAGTCGAAGTCGTTATGCAGGAAGTATGAGTGAAATTATCGATTTTAGTTCAAAGCTCGTATGGTATTTGATTAGATTATTTTACGTAATACAAAATGAAATTTATCTAAACTCTTTATTTATTAATTCATGTATAAATTAGTACACTGAAAGGTACAATTGTTATATACATTCTGTTTTTTATTGGATGTGCTTGAATCAATATTTGCACTGTTGTAACTATTTCCTCGCATTTGATTAATAATAGTTTCATGGTGTTCTTTATCTAGTTGTAGATACGGCTTAATAGAATGCGAACTACTATGGCCAGAAATGTTAATTAATTGTTGTTCATTTACACCAGCTTTTGCTAAATTTTAGGCAGCTGTCGCGCGACTGGAATGGTTACTTATTTCTTGGTTTTCTGTGTTGAAACCAGCGAGTTCAGCACTTTTCTTAAACCATTTTAAAATTTCATTTCTTCCAATAGGCATATTTTTATACCAGCTACCTTTTTTCTTATTCCACGCTGGATTGACAGTTAAAAAGAGTCTATCACTTTTTATACGAGCGTTTTCTGTCCTCTTTGAAATGAGTTTTTTAAAAAGTCTGACTGGGCAATTACTTGGTTTTACTTTGTTGGGGATCAACCATTTACTGTCAGCACATTTTTGTGCTCCACCTTGGGTAGTTTTCGTGAATATGGGATTGTACTCTATTCTTCCAGTCGGTGTATTGTATACGTTCATTTCTTCCCGGAAGTAGTGAATCAAACATGCCGCGCCTTCTCAATCGACACTATCAGGTAAAATTTCTTTTGTAGTCCATCTGGATTTTCTTCATCCCAAACATTTATCATTTTTTCATATTCGTTTTTCTGTAAAGCTGCAGAACTCATTTTCCGTTTACCAGGTATCGCTTGAAGAATTCTCCTTTTGGAGTTCCTTTCGTCGCGGGCTGCTTTAAATACGATGCTCTGAAAAGGATCAATTTTTCTGTTATATTCGTAATTAAACTTCCCTTGTAGCAATTTTGCCGTGACATTCCACATCGTTTTAACAACACCTTCTTTATATTCTTCCCCATTCACCTTCCTCATATTGAAGGCCCAGTCTTTCAGAATATCTGCAAGTTCCTCTTCTGTAACATTTTGTTCGATGCTGTAGTTTTTCGCATCACAAAACTCACAAGATTGTCGCCAAATTGACGCTTTACTCTTTTTCGTATTAGCCGGTTCAGCTTGTTTTACTATTTGATCAATGTTTACAACTGATTCTTCCCCAAATCTCAGCATTGTTTTGTGACAATGAAATCAGTTTTTTTGACAGAACTTTATAAATGTCTATCCTTATTAACCGCATTTCCATAACAACGCCTAATTATTCTACTATGAAAATTATCGATAAATTACCGGTGTAATTTCAAGTTGCTTCAGTAATACGCGAATTTGATTGGTTTATATTTGTATGTGTAAAATAATCTTTAAAAAAAAAGATTAATAAACACTAAGCAATATTAGAAAATTTTGATAATTTTGACAAGTTAAGTTATACTAGATTTATGTGGGCTTAATTGTACATATACCGATAGATTGGAGAAGTAGGAAATTTAAGCGATGACGGAGCAAAGAGGGTTATACCCCCAGGAATGCTGCAGTAGACGTTTAGCGGTGACAGTGACTGTCACCGCTAAACGTCTACTGTCAGACATTCGCTTATAGGCTGTGCTTGGGAATGCGAACCAAGTATGCACAAGTGTTTCTCTTATTTGTTTGTAATATTTTGCGATGTCTAAACCAAAAGGCAATTTGCAATATTCTTAATAAACTTGTTTAATGTTAAAATAAAAATGAGAGATAAATTCTTTAAAACAAAATAAAATTCATTCCAGCCATTACTTTTTTTAATAAAACAAAATTCTCAATTAAATTAAATGTTCAAAGGTTTGTCCTCCTTGCAACAAACAAAATCCAATTCTATCGTAAAATGCTCTTGTAACGCAAAATAATAAACAAGTTATTGTTGCAGCTCTGGTAAAGTTGTTGGTCTGTTATTGTTATAAATTTAACTTTAATATATCCTCAGGGGAAGAAATCTGACAGTCACTGTCACGCTGAACGTCTGCTGCAGCATTGGTGGGGATAACCCTCTTTGCCCCGTCCTCGCTTTAAATTTCCTACTTCTCGAATCTATCGGTATGTATTATAACGAGTCATCGAAAGAATTCATAATTGGAGTAGACTGTGAAATTGGGTTGGTACTTTAGCCACTTCCACATAATGACACATTACTTGATGCTTGACAGTTTCATTTGGTTTCATTGTAAAAAAAAAGGTTATGGCATTGAAATGATACTACAACAAAAAGGAAAACAAATAATTTATTTAATATCGAAATCATAATCAAAATTTACATATAGCTACAGAAGTTGTTGAAAATGTTGTTCATTTACATCTAAACACAAACCAACTATAACTTTTTAACTTTGAAAAATTTGACACAAACTTATAGTTTCAATGTCAAATAATAAATGTTATTATGTGGAAGTGACTAAAGTGCCAACCCAATTTCACAGTCTACTCCAATTATGAATTTTTTCGATGGCTCGTTATAAGTAACAGCTGGAGAAGATCCCTACATGACACTTTGTATATTAACTATAAAATTTATTTATTCTTTCGAAAAGGAATATATTGTATAATCTATTTAGCCCACATTGTCAACCAAAATAAGATATCTAATGGTTTCGGATATTAATTATTATTAATTATTATTAATTATAATTACTATATCTAGGTATATGTTTATATTTGAAAAGTATTAATTAAGATTCGATATTTTTTGTATGTTTGCTGTACTTAATCTTAATGAAAATTTCAAGGCGAATCAAGTGAGTATTTAATTTTTTTTAAGCAACTTCAATATTAAAAGTTATTATTAAATCTATATAAGCGTCTAGGCATTCTTTTTTAAATATTTATTCACAATTATTTAGATAATTAATTGAAACCCTTTAGATAATCATACGTGCCTAATTAAGATAATATAAATATTATCTAATAAATATCAAGCAAAAAAATATTTATACTAACTTCAATTTTCTCTTTTCTTTAGTTTATTGTTTTGAATAAACTATCTCCACACGGTCATTGGAAACAGATAATTATCAGTTTATTTTCTCGATTAGGTCAGAATGGTATGATAATATATCCCAATATACAGGTGAAAATTGGTTGTATGGCAGGATAATGCACCACAAATAGATGATCTTGATAAATTAAAAGCATCCTCGAATTCTAGGTGTATCTTAAGTATGGGCAGGAGTAATAATAGTTAGGAAGAGTGGAAAAATATGGTTTCTTAAAATAAATTTTGGCTTTTCAATAATTGTAGAGTGGAAATTAGAAAGGGCCTAAATGCCATTTTTAACGAAATTCAGTTAACAACATAGAAAGGTTCTAAATATCATACTTTATGTCCTGTGAAAAGCCGTCAGTGGCAAAGTTAAAATTAAATTGTCAGGAGGTAGTAATAGATGTCGCTTGGCGTATGTGAGCAAGCGTTTTCATTTGATAGGTCCTAAGTCCATCACAGAATATTGCCAGTTTGTTTTAAAATCGGCAGGTGTTAGTTATGTGTTTTGTGTGTCTGTGTATTAAAATGGAAGGATATCAAAGAATAAGAAAAGGTAAAGGTAGTGGCTCATATCATACTGAACAGAAACATTTAAAATGGAATGGAAAGTCGTACAAAACGTATAAAAACAAAATGGTACCTGAAAAAACCATTCCCAAAGAGCAGGTTAGGTATACAAACATAATGTTTCCCTTTCTGGTTCTAATCTTGAAAATATGTTATATGTAGGTATCATGTAAATGCAAGCTGGGATGTAAAGATGTTACATACGAAAGGCGACGTTCTCTTTGGGAAAAGTTTTATTGTCAAGATGCTAAAACACAAGCGACGTTTTTAATGGGTTTAATGAGTATTTGTGCTGTGCAAAGAAGGCGGCACGGTTCATATGGGGATCCGCAAAGCAGTCGATGTCAGGCCACTATAGCTTATTCCGTTCCTGATGGTACAGGGAAATTTGTTCGTGTATGTAAAAAACTTTTCCAAGACACCTTCGCTGTTAATGATAAAAGAATTCGCGTACTTATTGAGAAAAAAAAATGGGTGAAGCCTGTTATCATGATAAACGTACCAGACATGCTGCGCCAAAATATTCTGAATTTGACCGGTCGTTAGTCAAGGCTCATATTAACAGGATCCCAAGGGAAGTTGGCCATTACTCAAGATCTAAATCGGAAAAGGAGTACATTAGCCCCGACTTAAATATTCACAGACTGTTTAAAGCATTTCTGCAATTGCACCCTGATTCAATAGTCACCTATAAATTTTACAGGTCTGTTTTCATAAAGAATTTTCCCAATCTGTGTTTTCACAGACCACGTGTTGATACGTGCAGCACATGTGATAAACTTGACTGTCAAATCAAGGCCAACATTGAGTCAAGTGAATCTGCTAAAACTCAGCTGGAACTTCATCACCGCAAGGCCGAGAGAGCAAGAGAAGTGCTAAAAGAAGATATGATTGAGTCTCAAGAACCCGAAAGCATCAAGTGTTGTGTATCCATGAACCTACAACAGGTCATGTTCGTTCCATCACTGACCCACAGCGATATGTTTTACCTCTCACAGCTATCGTGCTACAACTTAGGTGTTCATATTGGCGATACGAATGAATCCTACATGTGTATGTGGCACGAGGGGGGAGCGTCTCGCGGAGCTAACGAAATTGCGTCATGCCTCCTCCATCTTGCTAATCAAGGACTGATTTTTAAGAACCACTTAGTAATATGGCGTGATAATAGCGGGGGGCAGAACAAGAATATAATTTTATTATTTACCTTGATGTTTTTAGTAGCCAATGGTGTTTTTGAGACTATCGAGCAGAAATTTCTTATCAGCCGCCATAGTTTCATGCCCTGCGATAGGGACTTTGCTTTGATAGAAAAGCGTAAGAAGGTAGCTAAAGCATATGTTCCCTCGGACCTACACGCAATAGTTAAATCAGCAAGGTACTCTCCTCCATTCAATATTGTTGACATGACAATTTCTGGCTTTTGGGACCTAAAAAAAGCTGCGGATGCATATATTAACACCACAAAGTTAAATATAAGTAAAGCTTCAGTGATAACCATTGAAGAGGCTAATCTTCCATTTATTAAAATGAAGACCACTTTCTCTGATATTGAGGAAGGAGTGAAAGTCAATGTTTTAAAGAAAAATAAAACTTTAGCTGACCTTAGACGGGCTAACATAATCAAGCTGCCGCCAGGAAGTAAAGTGTCTGAAAATAAAAAGGTTTCTCTTCGAAGCATGATTCCCTACCTTAAGAATCCGGCACACCAACGTTTCTATAAAGAGCTACTTCACATTGACGAAAATGTTTCAGAAAATCTAGAAAACGCCTGAAATTAACAATTTTTTACTAAAAAATGTCGATGACACTTACGCCCTTTCCAAATTTTGCACTTCTGTTTTTGTTTATATTGGTTATAGAACGTTATTTTGCTAATAATTTTTGCTAATAAGTATGTTTTAAGATTTGTACTACTTGCATATATTTAATAAACGTTTATCAAAAAATTTTCTATGTCTACACTTAATTTTGAACTTTGCCCGTTTTGTTTTTCGCGATTATTTCTGAATTTTGTTTTTGGCACCTACGCCCTTTCTAATTTCCACTCTTCAATTGAAATATACAAGATGTGTACTAATTACACGTGCCGATGTCCTCCGTTAAATTCGGAGCCTTTCAGTCTTTAAATAAGCGTTATTATCGATATTTGTTGACAGAAAGAGATACAATTAAAATAAAGAATTATTATTATTATTATTTCGTTAAAGTTTTCTTTTTAATGTTAAAGTTTGTTTTTAATATTTTTTTATTAACTGATTTTTATGAAAAACACATATGACAACATTGTAAAACGAGGTAATTTCATTCAAATGTATTACTACTGTCAAAGTTTGACACTTTACCTACTTCATTCGACTTGCTTATTTTTCTGTAATCTCTGTTTTTTTCGTGCTTATTTGTATGTTTTGATTAGCTCTCGTGTTTCCGTGTTCACTTGTTGTTTTGTTTGTTCATTATTATTTTTATGTTCAATGAATATGCCGATATCTACACGTTATACGGTTTCTGTCGTGGAGATGCTAGTATGGCAGAATAGGAATATCGAGTGGGTAAAAATGTATTTCGAAAGCTAAAGCAACGTCTTCGTGAAAGAGGTTCGTTTATTCCAAGAAATTTGAACGCTGGTCGATCAAGGCAAAGGCGTATCGTGCAACAAGAAGAACAAATTCTGACCACAATACAGAAAGATTCCTCTGCAACTACCCGCCAATTATCTTCTACATTAAAAGTCCCCAGTAATAAGACCGTTCATTTGGTTCTACGAGAAAATTTACTTCATCCATACCATGTTTCTAAAAGTGTAGCCCTTCTGCGGAAATGATTACCTATTTCGAATCAATTTTTGCAATACAATCTTAAATAGGATTCAGTATTCAGGTGACTTTCTAAGACGTATTCTTTGGAGTGATAAGTGCATGTTTGCCAGATAATGGTGTGTTTAATATTCATCATTTTCATAATTGGGCAGATTAACGTTTGGCTGGGTACAGTGGCGGCTCGTGCTAAAAATTTTAAGGTGTTCTGCAAGTTTTACAAAAAAATTTACCTTGCACGGGCAGTAAAAGGTTGTCTCCCATCGATCTTATCGTGCTTTCTTCGCCTTCCGAACTGAAGTAATGGATTTCTGGAACGATTGTCAATTGTCACACAAAAAAATAAGAGTCTCTAATATTATTGTTTTTACGTTAAACTCGCCGCACCGTAAAAATAGTCGCGAAAATATTAAATACCGATAGGTCCAACTCGCAACGGGCCATAGGCAACAATATACGTATGGAACGTAATGCGGTGTGGCAACGTGTGTACGATGCCTATATTGAGTGACTTTCTTAAAATTTAAATTTATTTTGCAGAATTATTGATTTTTTTACTTTTATCTTTTAGAAAACGTTATTGTTTTTTTATTACTTAAAATTACTTTATATGAAAAATAGTATACCATAAAAGTGTAAACAACGACAGTATACATTGAAACGAATATTCATTCAATTGTATTGTCATGAAATTGAATTTTCAATCGTTGTTAAATTTGTTAGAATGAATAGATATTTATATTTATCGGAAAATACTAATACTTAAAGCAAACAAATAAGGTGTTTTGTTATAGGAATGTATAATATCCATTTCTTCCTGCATATTGATTATGCAGCTGATGCTTTCGTAATATGCTCATATTTGTATTATTTCAACTTATACTTCGGTCGATACATACCGACTTCCTTCAAACCAGGAGGAAGCTACAGTTGTAATTAAACTATACTTCCTTTTTTTTTATTACCTACGGATATTCACAATTCCAAAATACGTTACAATGTTGCTTATTTTAGATTGTAATTAGCTGAATGCTGTCGCAAAACTGATCTCTGCATTTTTAAAAATGCCAGAATAAAATTAACCCCTGCCCTTATTATAATTTTACAAAGGAACAGACACGTACTTCAATTTCTACGAAAAACTAAGCCTACAGTTCATGTATAATACAGTGATAATGAAGACTGGAGCGTTTGTCGACCTACGAAGTTGTACTTTACTTGTTTATTGTTAATAAAAGGCTGATGGAAATATTACGTGAGATTTTGGTATCTGTATTATAATAACATCACGATAATAGTAGAAATACAAATATGAGCATATTACGAAAGCATCAGCTGCATAATCAATATGCAGGAAGAAATGGATATTATACATTCCTCATTCTTATAACAAAACACTACACCTTATTTATTTGCTTTAAGTATTAGTATTTTCCGATAAATATAAATATCTATTCCTATTCATTCTAACAAATTTAACAACGATTGACAAATTCAATTTCATGACAATACAATTGAATGAATATTCGTTTCAATGTATACTGTCTTTGATTACACTTTTATGGTATACTATTTTTCATATAAAGTAATTTTAAGTAATAAAAAAACAATAACGTTTTCTAAAAGATAAAAGTAAAAAAATCAATAATTCTGCAAAATAAATTTAAATTTTAAGAAAGTCACTCAATATAGGCATCGTACACACGTTGCCCACCGCATTACGTTCCATACGTATATTGTTGCCTATGACCCGTTGCGAGTTGGACCTATCGTATACTGAATCATATCGCCTTCCGCGCTGGAATAAATGCACTGCATTTCGCTGCATTTAATGCAGCGACCAGGCCTGCTAAAATGACGCATTGGTTTTAGACACTCGCGGGGGTAGCGGGGTGCGCGCGGGTGTTTGACAGAGCTCTGAGCGCACGCTCGTGTGGACCAGATATGGAACAAGTGAGCGATCGCGCGAATTAGGTTGGTTATTCCACTGGTCGCCTATTGAATATTATTTGGAATTTCGGAAGAGAATATCTCGGCTTCTACTTGTCGGATTTTGATGATTGAGGTGTCAAATTGTAGGGTTTGATGTCCTCTACAGGTGATGTAGAAAAATATGCAAATTTTTTGATATACAGGGGGAGAATTTTCATAACAATATGTTACGCTTTTATAAACATCAGAAATGTCGGAAAAATTATGTAAAAGAAAACTAGTTATAACTAATACAGGTTCGCCCGCCCAATTTTTTGGGAGCTCTGCAGCACTGCAGCGCTTATGCGCTAGCCGCCACTGGCTGGGTATAGTAAACCACAGGGTAATTGGACCAATTTATTTACCAAATCGTCTAGATATTGGTGAATATTTAAAGGTTTTGGAACAAGTTGTTGATGATATACCGAACATACGACATAATGTGATTTTCATGCACGATGGAACCCTGCGCACTTTGCTAGTAATGTAAAAGAATGGTTGGATGAACACTTCCCAAACAGATGGATTGATCGTGTCGGTCCCATATTATGGCCTGCAAGATCCCCCGATCTCAATCCATTAGATTTTTTGTTTGGGGTTTCATTAAAGGAAAAGTTTATTGTACAGCTACTCAAAACACTGACGAAGTTAGAGCTCGAATTAACGCCGCAGTATTAGAAATCACACCAGAAAGACTTGAGCGAATAGTACAAACGATACCACATAGATTGCAGCTATGTCTACAAACTGATTGATTTCAATTCGAACATTTATGTAGTTGATTTCTGTCCAAAAGATGTACAAATATAAGATGTACAAATATAATACTATCAAAGAATTTTAAAACTTTGTAATATTTTTCACAATAAATATGTAATTTCAAGAGCTAATTTTATTTCTTTTGCTTCATGTACACGATTTAAAACGTAAGGTTCACAAATGTTGCCAATGGATGTTTCTTTCAAGTTCTTTCTGAAAATACACGAAGCATGATACACCGTTTTAGTATTAAGACTTTCAACTCCAAATTTGACCAAGAACATCGTCACGTATAGTAGTATTAACTGCTTCTGATGTTCTTATAATATTCTTTAAAGTATTATTTTACCAAATTTCTTCTATACAATATCCAAAATGGAGGGGAAATTAAATTTTTGAAATATTTGTTTTTTATGTTGATGAAGTATACCAGGTGTAGAATGGATTTTCGTACATAGGGATTTTACATGCAGAACTAATAATTTGCGAATATTCCCTCCCCTAATTATTTTATAGGAAAATGTTTAACACAAAAGTTGTGGACAAAAAAAAATGTATCTAAATTCTTTGTTATTTATTTTCTAACACCTTCTGGACCTGCTAGACTTGAAGAAAAAGTATTAGGAATGAACCGATAAATAGTACTTGCCATGAATCCTGACAGCAATAAATGTCACGTTTTGACAAACAAAATAAGTTTGCTGATTCTTAAAATGAATTCCTATAGCCAAGAAGAGAAAGTCAACTTTATTAAATGGTACTACTCTGGATTGTCTTTTAGGGACATACAAGCAACTTTTGCTGGATTCTACCCGGAGCGACCAATTCTAAATTTTAACACCCTGAATAGAATTGTTAGGCACTTTGAGACCAACGGCACTGTTAATAAGAAATGTAAGTGCCAGAAAGTAACAGCTGGTGCAAGTAGAGAGAAGGTAGATGCCGTTCTCTTAAGCGTTGCAGAGAACAAAAATGTCTCCTTAAGACAAATAGGTAATAATTTTGGGATTCATTTTACTACTGCTCAGAAAATTTTAAAGAGTCAAGATCCGCGGTTTCGGTCTTATAAATACGAAAAGCACCAAAAAATATTCGAGGAGGATAAAGAAAAAAGAATGCAGTTTTGTGAAATAATGATGGATATGGCCAATGATGACCGAAACTTTTTATCTAGGATTTTATTCAGCGATGAGTGTCGATTTCAGTTAACTGGTGAAAAAATTATCGCTACTGGAGCACACAAAATGAACATTTAACGTTGCAGACTCATACGCAATACCGGGGTAGTGTCAATGTTTGGGCTGGCATACTAGGTCCTCACATAATTGGACCGTTCTTTATTGCAGACCGCTTAACTGGTGGTGCGTATTTAAATTTTTTGCAAGAAGAAGTCGGGCCAGCTATCGACGAATTGGGAATTAATTACGAATTTTGGTACCAGCATGATGGATGTCCGGCGCATTACCAGCGCGATGTTGTAGACTACTTAAATCATGTATTCCCAAATCGCTGGATAGGTCGAAGTGGAGAAATTCATTGGCCTCCAAGATCTCCGGATCTTTCGCCATATGATTTTTTTCTGTGGGGCACATTGCATGATAGGCTATACAATGGAAGGACGTATCGAAATGTGGACTCTTTAAGAGCTGCAATACTTGCAGAATGTCGTCAAATATCATACTATCAACTGGCCGCAACTAGAAGAAATTTTTACGACAGATTGGGGTACTGCTCAGCTGTCAACGGAGACTTGTTTGAGCATTTAATTTAGTTATTACTACAACTACCTTTATTACCACGTTCAATAAAATTTTAAAATCTCTTCAACACGTTTTTTCTTTTCTGCAAACGACTTAAAACCTATGCTTAAAACAAATTTAAACGCCTCTACTAAAATTGTCACATTCTTTTGTTAAATGAAAGAATGTTGTTACTTTGGTTGTCACACGTCACGGCTTTTGCTATTTTGTATCATTTCTTCAATTCTTTTTGCTTTAATTGTGAAGTCCCGGAGGCTGTTAATAAGCAAAGAATAAAAAAAATGGGAACTATTTTTAATGCTCTACAACTTTTGTGTTTAACATTTTCCGATAAAATAATCAGGGGAGGGAATATTCGCAAATTATTAGTTCAGCATGTAAAATCCCTATGTACGAAAATCCATTCTACACCCGGTATATAAAAATTTCTTTCTTTGGAGACTGTGGCTAAGTGAAAACTTAAAAAAAAAAGGTATAAAACCCCTTACAACATTAATATTCGTATCCGAAATACGTATTTTGACAACTAAGTTGTCATCCGCAGCAGGCAAAAATAATAATAACAGTGTTGAAGATGGAGCACTTTATAAGACGTCCACATATACACAGTGTACACATGAACGTTCATCACGTTCCTGGGACAATTATTCATAAGCAAAATTGCTTATGAATAATCGTCCCAGGAACGTGCGTGCGTATCACTCAGCATTGACGTTAACATCAGCTTATAATTTAAAAACAGTACACCTTAGTAATAAAAATATGATGACCATTACTCTTCCTGCTGAAAGTTGAGATCGAGATTTTTAGCTTTTGGAAATTCTGCATGCTTTCATTGCAAACTCTGGTGTTTGGATTCTAATTCGTAGTGATAACACCATGGATTAATCAGCAACAACAATTTGGTGTATTATTATTGTTGAGAGCGTATCAGATGCTGTTCTGATAAGGCTGAACGAAAATTCTTATGATTATCACTAAGAAGCCGTGAAACTCACTGAACAGCAACTTTATGATAGCCAAATCTCAACAATGGAATAAACAGTTCCCTAACAGTTTTCTAACTTTAATGCGCCTATATACAAGTAAAGCAATTTTCAACTGGTTTATATTTTCATCGGATGCTGCAACACGAGAATGTCCTAGACGGAAAAAAAATTTAGTGGATTCGCTTCCTTGTCAAAATGGATTGCACCAATGAAACAAAGTCGTACTTATTAGAATAACTATAGCCATCATATACAGCTTTTACTTTCATATAAATTTCAATTGGCCCACACCCTTTGACAATCAAAAACTAAACAACAGCACACATATTATCTCGAGACGGATTTTCTACCATAAATGCCATTTGCCAATTTAAACACAGCTAACAAGTAGCAAATATATTTGACATACGCCTTACTAATATTTAAATAGCTGAATTTCTGTGTTATGGCGATGAAGTCGCAGTTACATGGTCTAAACGTGTTTCTACTAGTCAATTCAAATGCATACTAAAATATTTAAAACTTACCCGATGTTGATAGTCCACCAATGAATCATTTTTAAGTTGAAAACAATTTCCAAAATCACATAATTTACAAACATCACCTTCACAAAGTAAAATATTGGCAGGTTTCAAATCCATGTGTGCCAAATCGCGTTCGTGACAAAAGCGAAGGCCCTTCGTAATATCCAGTGCATACTTCACAATTTGTTTTGGATCTAATGAAAAATTTTCATCATTTAAAATATTCTGTAGTTGTCTTGTTGATTGTAAATATTCCATGATAATTATTGCGTAATTCATGTTAGCATTTACGATTACTTCTAATGTTTTTATGATGTTTCTGTGATCGAAGTTTAACACCTTTTTTTCTCTCAGTTCTTCTTTATGATTCAATTTGATCACTTTTACCGCTACATCTTGATCTACAATCATTAAAGAAGGACCCATAATAGACTTTTATCATAATAAACAGGAATTGTATTCATTTAATCGTCGAAAATTAGGTTTCTTTATTGTGTAAAATTTATGGAATACTATACTATGGAAAAAATATTTATTAATAGCTTCATTTTCCCAATTAATTGTAAATTTTGAAGTTTAGGTTCTGCAAAGGAGGATGAACTACTGGTAAATGTTTTATTATTTACTTTTATAAATTCCTGTTACAACGGTTCCGAAACTACCTCTTCCTAAAATATTTAAGTCGGTTTCTTTAAGTCCGTGTTCTAAAATTTCGAACTTTTCTGGAGTTTTAACTATTAATGATTTTTCTCTGTATGAAAAGTCCGTTACTTTTATTTGAATATCAGTCAAATGTAACGGATCTGCTTTAATTTTCGAAAGTTCATTCGGCAATGTTGGAAAATTAAACTTCCTAATCGGTGGCCTGCAAACAATAAAGTATTCATTTCATTGAATAGTGTCCACTTTAAAAACTTTATGGAAAATTTTGACTAAAATGTCTTCAAAATTAACACACACTACCACAAATAAAATACCGATTAATTTTATTTAACAGTTATTTGTAAATCAAATTTAGATAACGTTCCTTCGAAAACATTCCCCATTAGAGACGACCATGTTCATTAAAAATTATAACGAGTGATCATTAAAATTTTTGCTCAAGTAAGCTATGTACAGAAAAAGTATGTCCTAACTTAAGTTATTAGAGGAGATCTGTCATTATAATTTCAAACGTCATGATTGTTAAAAAATAATTTGAAATGCTGACTTTTATATTAAATATATTTATAATTTTTATACAAATTAATAGAATATTATAAAAAATGTGTAAAATGATGACCATTCTCCACCAAGCATAATCGCACTCTATTTCGTAGAGCATTGAAAACATTGATCACTATTTGCGGTGAGTTATTGATATGTTGACATTTTTCAATGATTTTATGGCTTAACTCTTGTAGATTATTAATTGGTGTTTCATAAATAATATTCTTTATATATGGCCACACAAAAAAATCCATGACTGTTAAATCACACGATCGTGGTGGATATGGAATCGCTGTATTTCTACTTATTATCCTATCGCCATAAAATTGTTGCAAAAACTGAATATTTTCAAGTGTAACGTGAGATGTAGCCCCCTCCTGTTGAAAATATCCGACATGGAGTTCATCAATAGTCAATTGATTAGTAAAAACACTGAGAATTTCGTTACGGTATTTCTCCGATATTATCGTGCCCTCAAAGAATATTGGTCCTATTAATCGCTGACGACTCATACCTACCCATACGCCTATTTTTTCTGGATGTAGAGGAACTTCTCTGTAGAAATGAGGATTTTCACTCGACCACATACCTACGCATATTTTGCGAATTAACATAACCTTTCAAATAAAACCAAGCTTCATCGGTGAAAAAAGTATGATTTAAAATATTGTCTGTCATTGTTTGAATAAACCATTGGCAAAATTGTGTTCTTTTTTCATAATCCGTAGGTAATAGATTTTGTACAGAAGTTAATTTATATGGATACATATGCAAGTCCTTTTTTAAAATTTTTTGACATGTTCCATACGAAAGTCCTACTTGTTGCGAAACTCTGCGAATAGATGTTTGAGGAGATTCGTTAATAATTTGTCTGACATTTTCAATTACGCCGCGACTTCTCTTGAGAGGAGGACCGCTTCCTTTTTTCCTTAAAATACTGCCTGTTTGACGAAAAAGATTTACACAATGCATTAGCGTACCACGGAAAGCTTTATAGCTAGGAACAGTATTTAGATATCTCTCTTCAAACTCCGCAAGGCAATTTTCTATTGAATGCTGCCAAATACCATCAATTTTTTGAGATGTCAGGAAGTAACATTCTACCTTAAACGCTTTATGCATATCATTAAAGGCCCTTACTTTTTCTTTTGTTGAAACTTTAAAATATATATTTGACACTGACAGATGTTTGAAATAACATCTTAATGACCAAAGCTACGACATAATTTTTATATACACGGCCAGCTACGAGTGAAAATTTTAATGATCGCTCGTTACATTTGTGACGGATTACGCACTGTCACCAACCATTATCAAAAAGCATGGATGTCTCTAACGAGGAAAGTTTTCGAAAGCACGTTACTTTTAGTATGGATACACGTTGTTTCTGAAAAAGTTAAATTTTTGAATCTAGAATAGTGACTTAATATTCATCTCATAATATACTCACAAAGCAAAAAAAATTAAGAAATTGTATGTATTAGGCATGCGAATAGTAAAGGATTAGACAGATGTTATGTGAATGACGCTAAAACGTCAATTAATTTTTGGCATTATTCTTGTCATTTGTTATATCTAGACTTTGGCAATTTTAGTAGATAGATATACATTAGACCAACGTGTAAAGTTATTGAAGCCTAGTATGGCAATGGGCGTTCAAATAAAAAAATCATATCACGTACTTTGTGATCTTTTTGATCAACATAATCAACCAACCGAGAGTACAAGGAAAAAATTCCAACTGGGTAGGTAGCAAATGTGAAAACACTAGCAACTACTCGTAGATGCGGTTTGGGCGAAAACATTCTTGCAGGGCACGAGAATCCGGCCAAGAATCCAGGCACCTCAGTTCGTCGTCGCGCGGAGGAATTGAACCTCCCTACAGTCACGTTCAAATTTTAATCAAAGATTTGTATCTGCACGCTTATAAAGTTCAATTAACTAACCATTTAAAACAAAAATGAAATCATATATAGGTAGTCATGAGCAACGTGGGAATATTTAGATAGCTTGCATGGGCGGGGTACGATGTCTCCGCTAGTCTACACTGTCACCAACGTATATCGGGTGTTGCTATATCAAAAACGCATACATTGTTAGACATATGAAAAGTGTACAATAAATACCGCAATACTATTATCAATATTATTATCAATAGTAATATCACAAGAGGGTGAGAATGTATTGAAAATAATTCGACAGATTTTCGAAAACTTGTTGCTAGGGAATAGACATGAGAGCCCGTAGGGCTCGAGTGACTATTCCCGAATGGCAACAAGTTTGAGAAAGACTGGAGAATTATTTTCTAATTAATTCTCACTCTCGAGTGGTATTCGAAAGATTATTTTTTAATGTTTAAATAAAAAATACAGCATAAAAATACAACTTTTTAATATTATTTCTGTACATTTACAAAATTAATTAGTGTTAAAAGTTTGTATGTGAAATACACAATTATTGTAAATGTTTTGTCCGTGAGTGGTGGATTTTGCAACATTTTTCTGTTCTGTTGTGTTAAAAGTTATAACTTCTCCCTTGTCTCTTAGGTTATTAATCAAACTTGAATGATGTTCATTATTCAACTGCAGGTGCGGTGTCAATGAACTAGATGAGCTGTGGCCCGTAATTTTTATTATTTCCTGCTCGTTAATACCTGCTTTCGCTAGATGAGACACTGCACTTGACCTTGAAGAATGGTTCGTAATTTTTATTTTTTTAGTGTCCAGCCCAATCATGTCCGCCGATTCTTTCATCCACTTCGACATTATGTTCACCCCCAACGGCATATTTTTGTACCATCCTGAAGAAGACGGTTTATCCCAAGCAATGTTTACTGTTAAAAAAAGTCGGTCAGTTTTTATATGTTCATTCCTCTTGCTTAGCAATTTCTTGAGCAATCGGACAGGACACGCATCAGGCTTTTCAGTATTTGGTATTAACCATTTACTATCAGTCAACTTTTGTGTCCCACCTTGCGCTGTTTTAGAGAAAACCGGATTATACTCTACTCTTCCAGTGGCCAAACCAGCATTGTCTGTTTCTTCTTGAAAATAATGCACTAAACATTGACAACCTTCTCCCCCACGCCATGCTAGCTCATATGAAGCAATATGTTTTATTATTCCAATTATTTGTTCTTTAGTTAGAATTACAGAACTTTGCTTCCTTTTTTCTGGCACCTGTTGCAATATCTTACGTTTTGTATTTCTGGCTTCTCTCGCAGATTTAAATTCGATATCTTTAAAGGGGTCTAATTTTCTACTAAATTCGTTGTAGTACAACTCTTGCATTAATTTGGCGGTTTTATTCCACATTGTTTTAATAACGGCTTCTTTGTAATCTTCTCCATTGCACCTTTTCATATTAAATCCTCAGTCTTTAAAAATGTTTTCCAGTTTTGTGAGTGGTGTATTTACGAGGTGACTCGGCTAGCGCCTCGTCACCTGGCAACGTCCTCGAGTATTATAAATAGAGTGGAGCAATTCGGAGCGAAAGCAGAGGCGTATTTTGTATCGGCACCAGTGTCTCTATCTTTATGTCTTGCGCTATGCACGTGGCGTTGCAAATTTGATTTTGTTAAATGTTTATACCATGAGCTTAATACAACGCTGTACATGCTTTAGATTAATTACAGCTAACTTTTTCTGAAAACCATAGTTACGTCAGTTTCATAAACATAATTTGTGTAACTTCTGTCAGTATTAAAACGTTAAATTTGTTTGTATAGTCTTTTAATTACTCACAATGTACACAACAGAGGAACAAATTCAATTTTATACGTGGTATTTAAAAGGATCATCGTTACGCGAAGTTGCAGCTCTGTTTAGTGTCCAGTATCCAAACAGACCTATTCCTAGTCATTCAACGATAGCAAATGCAATTAATAAATTGAAAACTTCTGGTTGTATCAATACTATCCACAATAAAAAACGATCTACAAGACCAAGAGTAATAACAGAAGATTTGGAATTAAATGTTGTGGCTTATGTGGAACACGACAAGTGCGCAACATCTAGAAAAATTGCTTCGGAAATGGGCATAAGCCAAGGGACCGTTTTAAAGATTTTGAAGAAGCACAAGTATAGGTCATTTAAGGACGAATACGCTTTTGCGAAAATTTATTTGACAAAATAAATACTGACAACGATTCTCTCAGAAGAATTCTCTTCACTGATGAGGCGACATTTATTAAACACGGGGAACCTAATCGCCAAAATTGTAGGTACTGGTCGAAGGAAAATTTACATTTGTACAACGTAACGAGAACGCAATATCCTGAAAAAGTAAATGTTTGGGCAGGAATCATAAATAATAGTATTATTGGCCCATTTTTTATCGATGGTAACAACATAAATGCAGAAAAATATTGTCAATTACTACGGAATATAATTATTCCAGCATTAAATTATCAAAATTTAGAGAAAATCTGGTACCAATGCGATGGCGCACCGCCTCATTATTCGAGAAATGTTATCCAAATTTTAAGTGAAAGATTTCCTAATCGTTGGATCGGAAGAGGGGGACCAGCTACTTGGCCACCAAGGTCTCCAGACTTAAATCCGTTGGATTTCTTTTACTGGGAAAGGGTGAAATCTTCAGTGTACAACAATGTTCCTCTAGGCAGCATTGAAGAGCTCAAAAATAGAATTCAGGGGGCTTCTCGGGAAATTACCCCTCAACAAATAAGCAACGTTTTAAATGAATTTTATAATAGATTAGACTACTGTTTGGCTGTTAACGGCAATATTTTTGAACATCTTGCGTAGAATTAGTAAAAGTTTTATTTTAAGGATTTTTTGAAGAAATGTATTATAAGATGTACTAAATGTATTATAAATTAAAACACAAAATAAGTTAAACTAGCGTGTTTTTCGTATGTACAATTTTAAATTATTCACTGTGCTCAAAAAATATTTTTTCTGTAAGTAACCATAACAACATTCACTAAATTGACAATGTACGATTTTAAATTATTCAGTAACTTCGTGTAACATACCATACACCTGTAATATGCACATCTATTGAAAGGTCTCCATAACAACGTCGGTTGGAGTATGTACAGCGTTATGTTAAACTCATGGTATATACATATTTCTAAATTTCTAAGTTCTGCTTTTCTAATTTACGGTCACAATCCTGGTAATATAAGGCCTTGAAATGTTTCCCAATATTTATCTAAAGCTGGTACACGTCTTTTGTGGCTCATTAATTGATAGCGGAGTAAGATGAAAACAGTTCAGATCTTGGTAATATAAATTATACTTGTTTTTTTTATATTTTTTTTTTAATTATTTTTTTCCAAAAACACATCCAATTCATTCAAGTGCAAAAATTCTTCTCTCAAATTGTTTCAATAACTTACTATGGCAACCCAACAGCTTTTTCTCTTTTTAAGCTCATTGCTCGCTTTAGTTATACATAATTTTCCAAAATATTTGACATTTATACTACAATTTTGATCCTTGATTAATATTATGAACTTATTGGTTTACAATTAAATTTTCCTTCACACATAACCTTTGACATTACCAAACATTAACAATAGTATACAATATTAACTAAATTTACAAAGTTCTATAATTTTGGTAAATGTAAGAAAGTCATACACTTTTGAAATTTAATTATAGATTTGACACTCTAAATTAAGAAAACAATACAAATATAATAGACTTCTACCTTCTAAGAAATCCCAATAACAGAAATGTAACAAATTAAAACTAGTGTTTTCAATAAGTTTATTAACATTTTTATTATATTTACCTTCTCTCCCTCATAAAAAATAATTTGTGGAAAGAATTGTAATAAATTATTTTTGAATTAATTGTTATAGTTAATCCTCTGTTCATTTTATTTTGTTTATTTAATTTTTTTTTTAAGAAAAATCATAGTAAATTATAAGCCTATAGAATATTTATGTAACATGTGTTGCCTAATCATTATAATATATGTAACGGTTTAAATATTTAAATTTCCTTTATAGTGTATCATTGTAGTATATTAACATTATTTATATTATTTTGTTTAAGATGAATCTTCTATTTTGTCTTATATTATGTATCAAAGTTTAAAAACATTTGTATTATTTTGTTATCATTTGAATCAGAACTATCTAGGTAATAAGTATTATTGTAATCAATTATATATATATAAACCATTTAACAAAATCAAATTTGCAACGCCACGTGCATAGCGCAAGACATAAAGATAGAGACACTGGTGCCGATACAAAATACGCCTCTGCTTTCGCTCCGAATTGGTCCACTCTAATTATAAATCGCTTAATGTTCTCGTTATATTAATAGCTATGTTTAATTAACTATTATCACGCACGTCCTGGACCTTTGAAGCACCACTAATTATTTATTATAGAATAATTTCATTATTATTAGCACGGCAGCCGAAACTAGAAACGTGTAAAGCCGCGGTTTGTAATAATATAGATATATTGGATGCAACGCTACATCTCAAGGCTACATTTACTAAAATGACTACACATTTAATAAAATGAGAGTAATACAAAATAACGCTCAAAAATTACCCACAAAGTCTCGTTTTATTGTTATTACTAAAGACCTGCACTTATGTAGGCAAACAGCGGCGTCAGTGCGTTGAGTTTACTGAAATAAAAGTGCGCGTTATTTAGAAAAATGCTTTCAGTTCGAATTACACCTACGCATATTCGTAAAAACGTCTATAAACAACATCACACTATGATAGCTGTTCACGTATTCATGTACTACATACACATAGCACACGAAGCGCTGATAAAGTGAGTCTACCGAACCTATGGCTGGTCCACGCCTCTGTCAGCCGACCGAGAATGCCAGTCTTTAGTTATTACTAGGGACTGAACACGAAAGGCCGAAATTACGATGGACCATATAAATAGTCTATAACATCGCTAAGTACAACACGTAGTTATTGAATAGCACTATGCATTCGGTTAGCCGCACATTTGGTTTTTGTCGTCGAATTGTGACGCATTTACTTCACCTTTACACTGAAATTTGTTTTTAATATTTGTTTTATTAGTTTATATTTCGTAAGATAAATAAAGTACGGTGAGTTAGTTTCTTTTTTTCATTGTTTTAACTGTTAATTAGATACATATATACGTAAGTGCCCAGTGAATATCGTTAAGGCTCTACGCTATACCCGGCAATCCCACACTGAAATGAGTGTATTTTTCCGGCCATTTTTTGGCTTCAAATTAAAAGTTGAAAGACCGCTCGATGTATGTATGACCATGTATCAATAAAAACTAGGTAGGTATTTACGTTTTTTTCAAAATTTTTAAACGGTTTGACTTTTATCGGTAAGAAACAGAAAATCTATCCGGACAAATTGAGAGATAACCAGGCCAGCTAATGTAGTTATGAAATGTGTGTGTTGTAGGTATTTATAATATCTAGGTAGCTATACAGCCCGTTTTTGTCTAGATGTAATTGTTGTTTAGTTATCAATAAAAATAAAAGTCAAAAACAGGCAACCCGATACTCAACGTCCCCGAAAATATGCAGCCCACATTACAGCACACGTAGGTACCAGAGTAGGTACCAAGACGTCCTGCTGAGAGGGTCGAAGGATTATGTAAATTGGCTCCACAGGCTTCTACCTATAACAATATTAACTTATCAACCAATAAATCGGCGTAAATATTGAAATAAATGCTGCAACTGGTTCAATGGCTAATTAAATTACCTTTTATTCAGTTTTAAGAGAATTTTGATCCATAATAATCACCGAAAATTAAGTGCGGATCGGAGACTAAACATCAAAGATGAATTTTCTAGTCATTTATATGTGAACAAACTAATTTGCAGCTAATAAATTACTGTATTTACATAAGTAAATAGTTTGTATTTAAAAAAAATTAGAATAAAAAATAATTAGAGATCTTTTTTCATAATACTTCTTATAGATTGATCTCTATGATACCTCGCGTCAATTATTTCTGGAAGCATTGCATTCATATAAAATTTTTCCAGATGTTCAATCATATGATGATTCCAGAAATCATCATTTCGTTCTATTACTATATATTTCAAATCGTGTTTAGTATAAACTACGAAATAACATTTCTCTCTTTTGGTGATGTGGAGTTGTCCCTGCACTTGATACATATAATTATCAAAAGTTTTTAGCAAAATTTTGTTACTATCATTTGCATCTAAGGTGCAATAATTAATTAATTTTTCGTTAATGGCTTCATGTATTAATTTATCACGCGCTGAATAAGGACATTTTATTTCGACAATAGAATCGAATCCAATTAATCAGTCTGGAGTGGCACCTAAACATTTTTTCTTCTCGTCAATGAACAAACCGCATGCCTCAACTTTCAAATTTGTAATTTCCATAAATTTTTGCTTGGCCCTTTCTTCATTATCTATGCCATACTGTAGAGAATGTGGTAGTTTTTTATTATTGAATCTATTAGTATACAGCATATGTTTTATTGTACTAGCCGTGTCTGTTTTTTCTCTCATTTTACAAATCTTGCCAAAGTTACTTGCCGTTAATCTTATCTGTCTCTCTTTTTCCCATTCGTTGTTATGTCTCTGATTCACCGTCCTAATTTGAACATTATGACAATCAGATAATGACAATTCATCAAGAAATTTTTTTCTCTTGCTTTCGTATTCCGGAATAGGCATGTCAGGTACCACGATTTTGCACGCTCCGTAATCCGAATCAGCACTTTGAATTCGAATTTTATTTTTTTTGCTTTTCTTTTTTATTGCTTGATTTAGTTTAAGATTTTTGAATTTTTCCAAATATACACCGTTAAAATTATCCCCATTAGTTTTCTTAACAAATGTATATACAAATGTCTCTTTATTATTATAATTTATGGCTGCCGCAAAACATCTCCCTTGGTACGAGCCTCCCAGCGAAAAATTTATTCTTTTTCCTCCCACGAATTTATTCCCAACAGAATTGAAGGATTCTACGGCGTTATTGTCTACGTCATAAAGTAAACTGGAGGATAAATTGGCTACTCTATTCAAAGACTGAAAAAATATATCATATAGAGCACTGCTTTTGAAATGTTTGTAATCAATAGTATTTGAATTGTTACCATTGTTACCATCTTTACTACAAAAATAGCTAGCACAGTTACTATGTTCTCCAAATATGTGGGCAGGTCCATTGAGAATATTATTTTTTAAGTTTTCAATTTTTTGTTGAAAAGAAACATTTTCATTTTTGCGGTACTTTATGGCACTAACTGCAGCTGCCCTAAATTTAAGAATATTCTGCCGTAAAAAATTTTGTATACACATATCTGATCGAGGAGTTTTTGAAATTTCTCGTATTTTCGTACAGAAATTTCGCAACACATGATTTCGACACTCAATTTTTTCAATAAAATATGTTGGTCCGTAAGGTTTTGCTGTTTGAATTTTTTTATATACACTACTATCCCCATCACCAATAATAGTTTTATATCGCAAATTATGCATTTCTATTGACATTCTAAACCCATCTAGAATAGCTGCTTCCATAGAAGTTGAAGAACTGTTCCAGTTTTGAAAACATTTATGAGGAACATTTATGAGGAACATTTTTTTTATCCTTATTTTTACAAAATTTGCACATTTTATTTTTTACTCCTACGTACATAACTTTTTTACTTCTGGTCCCAATTACGCACCCAACGCCCGAGAGAGCGTTATAATTAGACTTGTAACTTCGTTTTGACCAAGCTCCATCCACTGTTACAGTTATAAAAGGTATTCCGTCGCTATCAATTTCTCCTGCTTCAATTGCCAACTTACGTTCTTCCTTTCCTGCAGCTAGCATTTCTTTTAATGCTAACTCCTCTGTATTTTTTAGCACTTTTTTTTCTATACGCGCATACGTTGCTGAAGACATTTGAGGAATGTCTAAAGCTGCGGAAAATTCTGTTAATTGTGAATGACCCGCCCCTATTGCAACAGTTCCACACACCGCTGCTTCATTTACTCCACATTTTTTATTTTCATTTTCAGTACTGAATGTATCGGTTATTCCACACATGTTGCATTTATACGTAAAAACACTTTTAAAACCAAAATGTTTTTCCGCTTTTATTTCTACATTTTGAAAAGTACAGCCAAACATATCATGTCGTATTCCTTTTAGAACAGTAAACAGATGATTTATATCAACAATCCTACGTCCAGCAAGAGTAAAATTTGCAATATTGTTTATATTTCCTGTTTCAATAAAAACCTCATCTGATATATCCGAATCAAAACTGTCGTCGCGTGCCGAATTTGTCTCAGTGAAAACAATTTCATTATCTACAATATTATCACGTTGAGACACTATTCGATTTTTTATCCGAATTTGTTTCATCAACTGTTTTCTACTTTTCCGTTTTGCAGCGGTTGTCAATCTTTTTTTGGGAGTGAAGTCCCATTGTTGTTTATATTTCAAAATTACAACGGTCACCAACACTAATATCATATGGTCATATCTTTATCGAATTATATACATTTTTCCAAGTAACCAGGTGATTAACTTTAAATGACTAAGAAGGATTAGAAAGCCAGGTAATGCCGTAACCACTTTTAGAGGAAAACAAGTTAATACATTTGTTTGTCTTTTACTTTACGCAAGCATCTAAGTATTTCAATTAGGTATGTATGGGTAAAATTGTGTAGCTTTACTACACTACTTATTTTATATTAGAACCTTTTAAGTTACATTTGTTATAATAATACATCTATTCTTTATCTACGATTCAAAAAATTTTAGGCGGAAATACACAGATCATCTATCTGCTGAAAACAAGGCATAAATAAATCCCAAGTAGCTGATGTGTCAATAATCAAATTTGTTTGCTAATTTACATAATCCTTCGACCCTCTCAGCAGGGCGTCTTGGTGCCTAGTCTGTTGTAGTATGCTGTAATGTGGGTTGCATATTTCTGAAATGGTAATTTTTCGGGCACTAAAGTAGACCCTTTTAAGTTTCAATAACTTACGCATACATTTTTAATTTTCAATTATTTAGATCTAGAACATTGTTTAAGTTACTTTTTCAGATATGTTATGGAACAACGTCGAGAATGGCATCGTGAAACAAGTTGGAGTTGGATTAAGGGTCAAACTGATTGTATGTCCATTACCAGGGATTCCGACATTTATTGCAAAGTCTGTAAAATATCGTTAAAAACCAAGAAATCGGAAAACGTCACTTATATACTGGTCGAAATGTTTTTTTTTCGTTCACCATTATCCAGTTATGACACAAACTTGTGTTTTTTTAAATGGAAATCATAGTTGGTTTTGACATCATTAAAAAGCTTATTTTTTGCTGATTACAATGATATAAGGTTTGATATGGTTATTTTAAAAAATAAAGAGGATATAGACATTTCTATGATTGTTCACTTTATAAGATAAAAACTTTAAAAAAAAATGTTTGGTGTTTTGTAATTCAAAAAACGATAAATCTGAGTTACAATAGTGTTCGTTGGAGCAGTCGAGATAAATATACTAACATTGCTTTCACGTTGAGTCACAGAAGTGAAGCTGTTAATTTTTACTTATAAGTCAAGTTAATTGTCAAACATTGACAATTAACTATTAATTAATTTAATTGTAACTTAACTATAAGCGGTGCAAACGGCCGTTAATCATAAGTTTACATTGGCTATGGAATTTTCAACGTAGAAAAGCGTGATATGGTTGAATGTTACATTCATTGCCAGAAAAATTCTGCTAGAGCTGCTGAAGTTTATTTTGAAAATTATTTTGATCGACGTCAACCGTCGCTACCTACTTTTAAGAGATTATGGGATAATTTAGCAGATTATGGTTCGTTCGTTAAACCAAAATCAAAAAAAGGGATGGATGAAGTTAGAGAAATAAACATATTAGCAAGTGTCGCTCAGAATCCATCTACATCGACCCGACAAATTGCAACAGAAATGGGCTCCTCTCAACGCACTATTGTCAGAGTGTTGAAGAAGCATAAATTTCGTCCCTACAAATTATCAGTATCACAAACTTTACATGAAGGTGATAACTTCAGACGAATAGCTTTTTGTAGATGGTTTAAAGATCAGTGTTAAAACGATCCACACTTTTCAATGAAAATATTATGGACTGATGAATCTCGTTTCAGAAATTGTGGAATGTTTAATAGGCACAATGAGCACATATGGTCTCAAACAAATCCACTTCACGTTGAACATAGGAGACCACAAATTAAATTTGGGTTTAATGTTTGGTGTGATGTTATAGGATCAACTGTTCTTCCTCCTTTTATTTTTGATGGATCACTAACTGGCAATCGTTATCTTAATTTTTTACAACAATATTTTGAGGAAATGTTAGATAATTTAAATTTAAGAACCCGAGCAATGCTGCAATGGTTTCAACATGACGGAGCGCCTCCGCACAATCAACTGAATGTTAGAAATTATTTAAATTTGAACTTCCCTAATCAATGGATAGGACGAAATGCACCCATTGAATGGTCGGCTAGATCCCCTGATTTATCAGTTTTGGATTTTTTCGTGTGGGGTGTACTAAAGGACACAGTATACAAAAGAACATGACATGAAACAATCGACGATTTAAGAGAAGCTGTCTTAGTTGCTTTTAATAACATCGATAAGCTAAAGTCCGCAATGCTACAAATTCTGTTGTGAAGAGATGCAATTTGTGTATTAATAATAATGGAGGTATCTTTGAACATTAATAATGTTGTGTGCCCTTAATAAAAGTTCTTATAGTTTTCATTTTATTACTACATAAGATTTCAAAATAAGTTTTCGTTTGGTTTGTATTTTATCAGTTCGAAATTCAATTGTTTTCCATAAAAGCCATAAAAATGTCTATATCCTCTTTATTTCTTAAAATAACCATATCAAACCTTATATCATTGTAATCAGCAAAAAATAAGCTTTTTAATGATGTCAAAACCAGCTATGGTTTCTATTTAAAAAAACACAAGTTTGTGTCATAACTCGATAATGGTGAACGAAAAAAAAATATTAGCTACATAGTTTTATTTGGCGTAAAATTATCTAAAACTTTTGTCTGAACACTTTTTCTCTAAAATTACTATTAACGATGCTAAGCATGTTTAAAGAAAATCGTAAAATTTAGTTTTCTTTGAATATCTAATAAACCATGAAAGTTATCGGAGAAATAATAGTATATTATACTATAAGGGAGAGAAATGCGTTATTTTGGCAGAGGTGCAACAATAAGGCAACAAGAGGTGCTACAATGCACCGATGACAAAATAGCATCTCTCCCGAATGGTATATACTATTTTTTCCACGGTCTCATTAACTTAAAAACACATATTTTGTCATTATGAAGTAAGTAGCACCAGAATTATTGTATTCGGATTTGAGCATTTATTTAGTAGTCGTTGAGTTATTGTCATAACTACAAAATAAACAAACAAAAAGAATTGTCAAATTAAGGTGCTAGTTTGGTTTAGTTTAAAGTTTGTTTAGTGCACAATGAATAATTGTGAGTCGGAAGAGATTGTGGAGGCTGCATATATTGCAATAAGCAATTTGCTGCCTACGAAGTCAAGATCTTTATACGATATAGCCTACAATCGGTTCAAAAAGTGGTGCGCCGAGAAAAATGTTCAAGTATACAGCGAGAATGTTTTGTTGGCATACTTCAGTGAAAATGCAAAGAATTACAAGTCTTCCACATTATGGGCGCAATATTCTATGGTTAAGTCATGCTTGATAATTTACGACAACATAGATATAAGCAAATTCCCCAAGCTGATCGCATTTTTGAAAAGAACCGGTGACGGATATCAAGCGAAAAAATCGAAAATATTGAGAAAGGGTGAAATCGACCGTTTTATATCAAGTGCAGATGACAAAGAATTCTTAATGATTAAGGTAAGATTACTTTTGTTGTTAGGTATTTCAATTATTAAGTATTTTGATTTTTTATAGGTTGGATTAATTCTGGGGATTGCCGGAGCTTGTCGAACTGATGAACTAGTCAATTTAACTGTAGATGATATTGAGGATGTAGGCTCTTCCTTGATTGTAAAAATTCCAAACACTAAGACAAAGATTCTACGAACCTTTGTGGTTACCGATGTGGAAAATATGCTTGAGTTGTTTCGAAAATACTTGTCCCTTCGTCCTCCCCACGTCAAGCATAAGCGCCTTTTTTGTACTACAAAGCAGGAAAATGTAGTTCGCAGCCAGTTGGCAAGAATACCATGGGAAAAATTCCGAGTGTAGTAGCTTCGTATTTAAAATTACCTGATGCTGCATGTTATACTGGTCACTGCTTACGAAGATCTTCAGCGACATTACTGGCAGATGCTGGTGTGGATATCACGACAATAAAGCGTCATGCTGGTTGGAAATCAACGACAGTCGCTGAAGGTTATGTCGAGAACTCCATTGAAAATAAGACCAAAATTGCTAATCAGGTTTTAGTAGGTACCACTACTAGGGCAATCACAAAAACTGTAAATGTAAGCGAAAGTAATATTCCTTCTAATATTAATTTTGAAAATTGTACAAATGTAACATTTAATTTAAATGTCAATAAATAATTTCAATGTTATCTTTTTTTTGCATGAATCACAAACGTTCTCCATAATGTAAACTCCCTTGGGAGCATTATACTCCCTTGGGAATAATCGACTACTTCTGTTTTAATTTTGATGTCATAGAAACTGATTTCTACTCCCGACCGTGGAAAAAAGCAGTTTTAAATCAGTCGTAAAACTGCGCATCTTTCCCCATTTAAGCGTTTTTCTATCTCCAATAGTTTCTGAGATCCCAATGCTAAACATTCAAAAAAACTCACCCTGTATACGCACATATAACCAGTTGCGATGTAGAAAGGACGTTTTCTATCTACGAAGATGTATTTCATTCAAAGAGAACAAATTTTACAGAAGAGAACTATGAGAAAGTATTGCTAGTTAATACTCCTTTACTCAAGTTGAACTACAAAATGAACAAATAAAAATGTATTTCGTATTTTATAGATCACCACCTGTTTGTTTTCCAATTATATAAATAAAATTAAAACCTCTTTAAAAATACAAATTTTCAATAGTACGCCCGTGGGTGATGATGAATCACATGCTTCTCGTGTCAGGTCCCTAGTTATTACTATTATTATTCAATTAATAAATATATGACAAATTTCCAAAATTAGAAAATAAGTATACATACTTAGTAAATAATATAGACCTTAATTTTTGCAATTTCAAAGTTAAAAGATCTGCGTTTATTCCAAGATTTTCTTTTCTGAATTTCATAGGTTACGAAACATTATATGTATTGAAAAAATAAAATGGCATATTACAATTGATTGCGGTATAAACTAAATCCACTATTAAATAATGTAATGATGCAATTAGTTGAATTTTGTTTTTATCTATTTTTATTTACCTGGCATTAGGTTGGAATTCCAAGACCTTTCCAAAACCAACAGGTGATTTTGGTGATAATAACTTAGGACTTAACAAAAACCTTATTGGTGTTCCCATACTTCTACAACTTAATAGGTAATAACGCGCACAAAATAAATACAATACAAACACTAAATAAATAGGAACATTTCACACATTTACAATTAAAAATCAATGCATCGTACGTTAAAACTCTCAGGCGTTGTTGATGTTTTATGTTTATGTGTACAAAATACTTGAGCTTATATGGTATCAGTAAAAAAAAAGTTTATATGGCAAAAATATACGCATATACCTATCTTTTTTCTTAGTTACATTTTTTATTGTATGGAAAGAGATGGGTTTAAAGGAAGTTTCCCGATTATAAACATTTGTTCCAATTAAATTTTTATTTAAAAAATATGTAGAGAAAAATAAATATTTATATAATCTATGTCACCCAAACTTCGAAGTATTGCTCTTATGGAGATTGCATTTGTTGTTGCCTAATTTCTAACATTAGGGTTATTTCATTTATTGATTGGCTATACGTAAGATATTGATTTATCGATTTGACATTCAAAATGCATGTTGTTTACTTTTTAGGTTAGAAAACTCTCGTCTTAAATCTGTATTTACAAGACGTTCAATTTAGTTAAAATCATTAATGCAAAAATAGGTAGATGTGCATAAATTAAACAAAATCGTTTCGACATTTTTTTTTTAATTCAAATAAAGGGAAAAAATCAAATAAAACGAAATATACACAAAAGATGACAGATCGAAAATTTCAAGTGACAGGGAGTATATAACAAACACAAAATAAAAATTTTCCCCTAGAGACAAAGTGCGCCAACGTCGTACTGTTAAAAAAAGATAGTTATATGAGCATCGCTATAAGTTAATAAGAGAGACTATTCTCCTGGAAGTTTGGGTGAAACAGACAGACGTATTTTTAAAAATATTATCTCCACTATATTAGTATTATTCTTGTGACAAGTTCAGTAACATTTTTATAATTTATATCATCTGAATATGATTAACATTTAATTATTTGCAATATTATAGACAAAATGAAAATCTGTCAGCATTACATTTTGTAAATAATTATTATGTACCACTCTCGTTTGTAGAGATATGTACGAGGGCGATTCGTAAAGTAAGTTTCGTTCGGCGCCGTATCGTTCGAAAAAGACGAACTGATTGTCCATGACGAATAACGGCGAGAAGAGCAACTGTTGTGACGAACGATCTTGTGAATAATATCGAAGAAAAAATTCATGAAATACAGAACTGAGTGCCTTTTTCCCTCAAATTTCATGCAGTTTTGTACGAGGTTATTACTGAACATTTAGGTTACTACAAATTTTGTTCACGATAGGTGCCAAAACGTCTTATCGAAGACCTTAAAACAAAGAGAATGGGATCGGCGCGAACTTTTCTGACACGTTACGATGTTGAAGGTTTCCGCAGGCATATGGTAACAGGTGATGAGGTTTGAGTCGCCTACGTCAACGTTGTGACGAAAAGACAGTTAAGGCAGTGGAGTCGCTCCAACTCACCTACGAAGAACCCTTTATTATGTTGTCAAGGTTTTTCTGGGCGAAAGTCATGGTCACTTTCTTTTAAAATGAGAAATGCGTTCTTTTTGTAGACCTTATTGTAGATCTCTGCTGCGAAAGCATGCCTTAATTCACAGGCGACAGTGTTCTATGAAGAGGAAGTTAAAAAGCTGGTTCATCGCTATGACAAATATCTCAAATCTTAATGGAAACTATGTAAAAAATTAGCTTAAAGTAGTAACTTTAAGTTGTATATAATAAAAACCTCTTCATGTATTGGTGTTTCTTTAAATAACCAAACGGAACTTATTTTACGAAACGCCTTCTTATTTTGCAGGCTTGTGCAACTTAAATGAAGATAAGTGGTACATTCTTGATTCGTTTGTGTCTGAGATAGTAGTTTCTTCTCCAAACCTGTAGTACGCTACTGTAGTGAAATTAGAATATCGCGTATTTTTAACGTACTTCTACTGGGTGTTCAATTTGTAGGTATTGTTTCCAATTCTCTGCCCGGGATGAAATCTAAGGTGAAGACCGGTGAACTTATTGCGAACAGTCCGTCACTGAAATGAACAATTCATGGACAGACAGGTCTTGTTCGCGATCAGCTCCACGCACAACTCGAGAGCAGTTACAAGCTGACGTCTACATGAAATATGATTTTTGTTTAAGCGTTGTTCATCAGCGTTCGTTCGTTCAGTGTTCCACTTTTATTGACATTGTATTGAGTGCAGTATTGAGTCGACATGTCTTTCGTTAATGAAACGGACCGAATTCTCGCTTCGCGCGTCCTATGTTGTTGTCAATACATTATCTAAATGTCATCGACTTCGTCCACGATACTGGTAAAGGTGTATTTTTCAAAACAGATTACGAATCCCCTTCGTATTTTGCAAGCTTGTACAACTTAAATGAAGATAAGTGGTACATTCTTGATTCCTTTGGGTCTGAGATAGTAGTTTCTCCCCCAAACCTGTAGTGCGCTACTGTAGTGAAATTAGAATATCGCGCATTTTTAACGTACTGCTATTGGGTGTTCAACCTGTAGGTATTGTTTCCAATTCTCTGTCCGGGATTAAATCTAAGGGTGCGCGTCGACCGGTGAACTTATTGCGAACAGTCCGTCAGTGAAATAAACAATTCGTGGACAGACAGGCCTTGTTCGTGATCAGCTCCACGCACAACTCGAGAGCAGTTACACGCTGACGTCTACATGAAATATGATTTTTGTTTAAGCGTTGTTCACCAGCGTTCGTTCGTTCAGTGTTCCACTTTTATTGACATTGTATTGAGTGCGGTATTGAGTCGACATGTCTTTTGTTAATGACGCGGGCCGAATTCGCGCGTCCGTGCGTCCGCGTCACTCGTCATTATCTAAACAGCATCGAGTTCGTCCACGATACTGGTAAAGGTGTATTTTTCAAAACAGATTACAATTTATTAGCAGATTTAAGAGTAGAAGATGGATGCAAGTGGATTTAGAAATTTTTGTTGTTTGTCGACTACGGATTTTGAAAGTTTACTTTAATATATTTGGACCTAAAATTTGAAAACTCAATATGTAGACTTTACAGCTGCAGTTCCACCACATGAGAGGCTTGCTGTTACTTTACGCCTTTTAGCTGCCGGGTTTAATGGATCTGTTTAAAATATCCAAACAGTTAATACCCAGAATAGTTCCAGAAGTGTGTAGTGCCTTATTAACACGCTAAACGCTAAATGAATATGTTCAGTAAGTGAATGTTTATTTTTTCAATAAAAAATACAGTAGCATAGTAATTCTGGCAACCTTAAAAGGCAGCATGTATGTACTCTAGGCAAATCACTGTGGTCGAACATTTTGGAACTGGCTTTGGGTAAAGTGACTCAGCTGTAAGAACTGCGGCTCAGAGCTTGCAGTCACAAATGAAGTTTCGCAACGTACTGAATCACTAGAATGTGGTCTATCAAAATTATTTATAGATTTATAGTTATAAATTACACAAATAAATAAACATTTTAGAAATAATACATTATTAAATTACCTTTTACCTAATAAGTTTAATAAATTTACTTGAACTATACACAGATATTTAAAAAAATCACAATCTTTGAAATCTAATTAACCTATTTCATTAACATATTTATGTATTGGTTTATGAACTTTCCAAAATACCAGCGGATTTTCTTTTCGATCGGATTGGTTGTTAGAGACATATTTCTATACATATATAGATACTGAAATTTCAAATTTTTCGCGGTGATTAACCAATGTTACATATAGTAGTTCGTCTATACGAGCCAAGTAAACATGTGGAATTACCGTTAATATCGCACGGTTCCGATACATTCAATGTAACATATAATAATGAGTATTCAAATGATCATGCGATTATTAAAAGAACTCGAATACCAAGTACTCGATTATTGAAATCATTCGATTATACTCATCACTATATTCTATTTTTAAAGTAGAGAGACGAATTTCTGAATAGACCACTTTGACAGTGAAATCTCATTGGTTGAAAGCAATGCCAAATTGCTTTCAACCAATGAGATTTCACTGTCAAAGCGGTCTGTTCAGAAATTCGTCTCTCTACTTTAAAAATAGAGTATAGTTGAAACTACGCTAGTAGAGTCTTCATTTTGCTTTCTTCGCGTAAACACTTCACTTCTGTTGCTAACCTCTCCCACGCGTCATTCTTCTTTGTTTTATTTCGATAATCGTTTAATTTTACGTTTCATGAAATGTCGCTTTCCAGATATTTCTCTATAAGTCTTATTACTTTTTCATCCCTTCACTCCATAATAATTTGTTTTGTTTCGGCACGAATGCTACGATGGTCCACACCAAACTGAGGTTAGCAAACAAATCTTTTCAAGTTACTGACAGCCGACGGGAATTTTGGCGAGCTCGATATGAACAGGGTCGACGATCTTAATATTACATGAGCTGTTGGCGATTTTCCCGCATACACTTTGCGAACAGGGTATTAAGTGATCGCGAGCTGTTCACGAGCGCTGGTAAATACACACCTTAACATATCTCGAAGTGGAACTGTCATGGCGAATAAGTTCTTCAAGAAAATAACATTATTCCGAGGTCGCACATAAAGTGTGTCGATTAAAATCGCTAGATATATATCTAGTGACTTTAGATCGGTGTTGCCAATGCTGCCGTAATTATCGGATTCTACCATAATTATGCAGTAGAAACGATAATCGATAATAACCAGTGGCGGCGCTAGCGCCTTTGGCGCCCCCCTGCAAATGTCTAGCATTGCGCCCCTCCCTTTCTTAAAGCTATACAGTCATAACAAAATAAAAACTAAAATGTTGGTTAAGTAATTTTAATTTTCAATATACACACATATAGCTAGGTATTAATACATAATAAAATATACTCATCTATTTAAAATGTCTAAAGTAAAAATAAAATAGGAAATTTAACATATTCTTGTGCCTTTATTAAAAAATTAAAATAAATATAATCATAGCTGTCGTGAAAGCCTACATTCAACTATTGAAATGTTGCTCTTCTTGCTTTGGCGCTGGCAAATTGATTAATAATTTTTTCAGTGTTTATTTGATCACAAATATTATTTTCAATCGCAATTATTGATAGGCCATCTAGCCGTTCTTGTGATAACTTTGATCGAAGATATGTTTTTACAAGTTTCAATTTCGAAAAAGATCTTTCTCCACTTGCAACTGTAACCGGCTGTGTCAATAAAATTCTTAGTGCGATACATATATTTACATATAATGTTTCTAAATTATTTGCATAAATATAATTTAATGAGCTAAGAGGATTTTGAAAATTATTTAACTCTGATCGGAATACATCTTTGAATGAAATTAATTCGTTAAATAATTCACTGGATATTATATCCTTCTCTTCTGTATCTTTTAAATAAATTTCTAAATTATCGCATTTTTTCTGAAGTATTTCATCATTTAAATCTAATGAATTTAAATTATACAGAAATTCAAAATACTTATTATGTGTTACTAGCTGTTTATATCTTTCTTCTAATGCGTTAATTGTTGTATCTAAAAGTGTGTTATAAAAATTTATCTTGAATAAATCTCTTGGATTTTGCGATGTTTCGTCTTCATGTTCATAATCGAATTGTCGTTTTTGTTGCCTTTTTCGCACAGGCAAATCATTTAATGGCGCAAATTCAGGATGTACTTCTAATATATTTGCTAATTCTGTAGAAGTTTCTAACAATTTTATAAAACTTTCATCTGAACGATAATTTCTAAGGTACGTAATTATATTATTAATAGCTGTTACAGCACTTGCAATGTCAGTATTGATATTTTGGAGCATTTTGCTAACAATATTTATTCGATTAAGTAAACTATACCAAAGTACTAAAGAACACACAAAATGAAAATTTTTAATTTTGCTGCATAATACTCTGGCCTGATGTCTACTGTGATTGTCTATCTTAGTATTTTCCTGCAACTCGAATAATGAATCATAAATTTCACCAATTTGGTACCGCAATGGTTTAAGTGCATCAACACGAGATTCCCACCGTGTTTCTGATAATGGTTTTAATGTAAAATTTTTAATATATTTTTTTAAAACATCCCACCGTTTCGTTGATGCTGAAAAATAATTATAAATTTCTTGAATTATTCCAAAAAATGTGATTGTCTCCCTATTAATTTTCACAGCGTCGTTAACAACTAAATTGAGGGAATGTGCAGAACATGGAGTAAAGAATGCTCTAGGATTAATGTTTAGGATATGTCGTTGAACACCATTTCTTTTTCCTTTCATGTTTGCACCATTATCATACCCTTGACCACGCATATTTTTAATATCTAAATTAAATTCTTTTAGTTTATCAATTAAGTAATTTGTTAAACCCTCACCGGTTGATTCTGTAATGTTAACAAAACCTAGAAAATGTTCTTGCACCTCTACTTTTTTGTTTTCAATTGATACATATCTTATAATTATGCTCATTTGTTCCGTTTTACTTATATCTGGCGTGCAGTCTAATATAACAGAATAATATTTTGCTTTTCGAATAGAACATAAAATATGTTCTTTAATATTGTTAGCTAATAAAGCAATAATTTCATTCTGTGTATCTTTGCATAAATAATGTACATGTTTATTTTTTAATGCTTTTTGTAAGTGAGATGCCATTGTGGCATCAAATTTTGCAAAAAGTTGCAAGAGTTGCAAAAAATTACCATTATTATTAACAAATAAATCATCAGATTTTCCTCTTAACGGAAGACATTGCTTTGCTAAGTATTTTATTATTTCAATAATACGCTCTAAAACAGCTCGCCAGTGTTGTTTTTTTAAATCTAATAATTGTTCAAGTTGTTTATTTATAGTGCTTTTTGTTTTTAGAGAGTGTTGTAATTCAATCCATTTTTTAAAATTACTTAAATGTTGTTTTGTGTATTGAATGGAATATTTATGTTTACTTTTGTTATGCTGGTTTGTTTTGAATAAAACTCACAATGATTTTAATAGTAATTTTAATATGAATACTAACATGAACATTTACACATTATGCTGTTTGTGTAACAATAACTTCTCTTCTCATCCGTTGCACCTCTCGCGTCACCCGCACTTCGCCGATCCCTCACGAGTGCATCCGACGCAAACAGCGCGCATTTGAATCTACTCAAATAGTCGCAACATGCCCCCCGCCTTGAAAGGGATGCCTTTTAAAAGTCTATAGTGAAATTTGTTATAACCTAGTTATGAACACAACTATTTACAATATAACATGAATACAATAAGGTAAGTACAATGAATATTAAAGAATATTTGTTACAGAACAAATGTTAGATCTCATTATCTTGAACAGGTAATGGACATATTTTAGAGAAGGCTCTCTTGATCATTCCAGCTTGAGTCTTGATAGTCGCCACCCGGCTAATGCCGTCGCCTCCTGGATGAAGTTCCATAATGCGTCCTAGTTTCCACTGAAGTGGAGGTAAGTTGTCATCCTTTATCAATACCAATGTATTCCTTTTCAGGTGCTCTTGTGATGTTGTCCATTTCTGTCGAATTTGCAGCTCTGCAACATACTCTTTGGTCCATCTGTTCCAAAAATGCTGGCGTAATTGTTGTATATGTTCCCATTTTGACATCTTACACGGTATCATTCTTGAAATGGTTGGATTGGAAACGGTGAGTAAACGTTTACCAATTAAAAAATGTGATGGTGTAAGTGCGTGAAGGTCATTAGGATCTGAGGATAGTGGAGTGAGAGGACGTGAATTTAAAATGGCTTCAATTAATGTGAGTACTGTGTATAATTGTTCGAAAGTTAATTTCTCATTGCCTACAATTCTTTTTAAGTGGTACTTTGTGGACTTAACACCAGCCTCCCATAATCCACCAAAATGTGGGGCATAAGTTGGAATAAAATGCCATGTAATTCCCTGTGAAGCTAAACTATCGACTAAGGAATCCTCATGTAATTCTAGGTAAGTTGATAATTCTTTTAATTCTTTGTGTGCTGCTACGAAATTCCTTCCATTGTCCGAAAAAATATCTGAAGGGATACCTCGTCTAGATGTAAAACGTGAAAATGTTGCCAAAAATGCATCCTTTGATAAATCAGTCACAAGTTCAAGATGGATAGCTCGTGTTGTGAAGCATACAAAAAGGCATATATAGCATTTTGACATTCTTGCTCCTCTTCCATTTCGATCCTTTATCAGAAAAGGTCCAGCGTAATCGATTCCTGTACTGGTAAATGGAAGAGATGGTATTACTCTTTGCTTTGGTAATACTCCCATGATGGGATTGATTTGTACTGGTTTTATTTTACAGCATGTAATGCACTGTCGAACAATTTTTCGTGCGACAGATCTACCTCCAACTGGCCAAAATTGTTCCCTAACCGAAGCAAGTAGTAATTGAGGCCCTGCATGACCCATTTTTCGATGCTCGTTTTCTAACACCAGTGTAGTGAATTTATGCGATTTGGGCAAAACAATAGGGTGTTTCTTCTCATATTCAAAATTTGAATAATGTAATCGTCCCCCAACTCGTATGATTCCTTCTTTATCTACCATAGGGTTTAGTTTATGAAGTTTGCTTTTGTTGTTAGTCTCTTGTTGACTGGTTAAAAGTTTTAACTCTGTTTCAAAACATTCCTTTTGACACATTTTTATGAGACAATTTGTTGCATTGACAATTTCTGAACTTGTCATTGGTCCCATTGTGCGGTTCCTCTGTAATTTTCTACAATTGTCTGCAAACCGTAAACAATATGCAACAACTCGGTTCAATGTGTTTAGTTTTGAAAATCTATCAAATAAGTTTAAATGTTGTAGCAGTACAGTCAATACTCTCGGTTGTTTTCTTAATTCAGGTGGTTTGCTACTGAATTTAATTGTTGAATCTGGCCATTCATCAAATGGTTTATTAAGCCATGACGGCCCCTGCCACCACAACTTACTTTGAAGCAATTCATTTGGAGAGATTCCCCTGGTTAGAAGATCTGCAGGATTGTGATGTGTTCGTACATGGTACCATTCGTTTTGTTTTGTTAATGTTTGTATTTGTTCTATTCGATTGCCAACAAAGGGTTGAAGTAAGTTAGCTGGAGTGTTAATCCAATGTAATGTAATGGATGAATCGGACCATAAATATGTCTTGTCAAATTTGATTTGACTTGTTTTTTGAGTCTTCTTCACTAATTGGGCCAGTAGTAATGCACTACACAACTCTAATCTTGGTATTGTTGTAGGCCTTAGTGGCGCAACACGAGTCTTAGCACAAAATAGGTTGGTGATAAATTTTCCTGTTGCAACTTCTGTTCTCATATATATACATGCGCCATATGCACTCTGCGATGCATCTGAGAATCCATGTAATTCAAGTCTAAGGGCATTATTACCGATAACATATCTTGGTAACTGCAATTTATTTAACATCGGTAATTCTTTTCGAAAAGTTCTCCACTTTGTGTAAACGTCTGCGGAAACCGTTTCATCCCATGTTAATTTTGATGCCCATAAATTTTGCAAAATAATTTTTGCGACAATAATGCTAGGACTTAACAATCCTAGTGGATCATATATGTGAGCAATATCAGATAATATTGTACGTTTTGTTACTCTCCGATTTGTCATTTCTTGTATGCTGAATTGTAATGTATCCTGTGTACAACCCCAATACAAACCTACTGTTCTTTTTGTATCATTGCTCTCAAAATGTACATGATTGGTTTGCGATTTTGTTTCTAACTGATTCAATATGGTTGAATTATTTGAACCCCATTTGTGAAGTTCAAATCCAGCAGATGTCAGAATTTTGCAAATTGACTTCGCCTTTGTAATTGTTTCGTCTATTGTATTCCCACCAGTGATCAGATCATCGACATAGAAATCTGATAGAATGGTGCGCGATGCTTCTGGTTCCTGCTCTTGATATTCATATGCCAGTTGTTTCAAACACCGAACTGCCAAATATGGTGCTGCCTTGGTTCCATAGGTAACAGTGTTGAGATTAAATGTCTTAATAGGTTCGTCTTCCTTTTTTCTCCATAAGATGGATTGTAATCTTCGTTGATCTTTCGCTACTAATATTTGTCTGTACATCTTCTTTATGTCTCCACATATTACATATCTCCATTGTCTGAATCTAAATATGATCGAGACTAAATCTTCTTGTATGTTTGGACCCCTATACATTATATCATTTAACGATAATCCCGTGTCTGTCTTCGCTGAACCATCGAAAACTACTCTTAAACTTGTTGTTGTGCTATTAATATTATGTACTCCATGGTGAGGCAAAAAATACTTAATCTCTTCTGATTCCATGTTGTATTCTGACATATGTCCTAATTGTTCATATTCTGTCATGAACTGTACATAATCTTTCTTGAGTACCTTGTTGTACTTGAATTTCTTTTCCAAACTAGCAAATCTTGTCATTGCCATGTGTTTTGAATCACCTAGATTACTTACTGCGTCTTTCAATGGTAATCTTACAATAAATCGTCCACTCTCGTTGCGTTCTACTGATTTGTTAAAAATATCTTCGCATTGATAGTCTTCCTGAGACATAGGCGTCTTTTCCTCAAAACTCTCAAGCATCCAAAATTTCTCTAGTTGTTCATGTAAATTTTGATTATGCGCTATATTGCAATGAATTTCAGACTGGGATGATTTTGATCCCATATTGCCTGCTACTATCCAACCTAATTTTGTTTTTTGAAGTATTGGTTTATCTGTGCCCAGATTGTGTTGTCCAATACATAACAATTGCCAGAATAGTTCTGTTCCAATTAAGATGTCTATTTTTCCAGATGTGGAAAATCCTGGATCTGCCAGCCTTAAGTGAGGTGGAATACCCAATGTTGCTCCATTTATCGAGAGTTCTGGTAAATCATCCACGATAGAATCCAATATAAGACATGTGATCTCTTTTTCATAGGAATTATGCAATGACTGTAATGTGAATGTACATTTGTGTGTTATGTTTGATATGCTTCTATTAATTCCTATAATTGATGAATTGATTGGTATTTTGTCCAATCCTAATTCCATGCACATCCTGTTGGTCATAAAATTTGATTGCGACCCAGAATCTAAAATAGCTCGGCACGTGCTTGGGTAACCCTTATTATTTGTTATCTGAACAAGCGCTGTAGCCAATAATATTTGTTGTGGTTTACTATTTTGCACTGATAATGCTATACCTTGATCGTTTTCGTGTGTTGGATTTGTATCACGCGGTATATGCAATAGCGTATTGTGTTTACCCATGCATATTCTGCATTTGCCAGATGTGCACTCTTTCACTATGTGTCCAGTTTTCAAACAATTTATGCAAAGTTTTAACCTTCTGACTTTATCAATTCTTGCTGGAATTGGTATTTTGAGAAACTCTGTACAATTGAATATAAAATGCCCACCATTACAAAAGGTACATGCTTGCTTTGCCGTTAAAAATGCATAATTGTTTTTTGACTGTGTTTCACGTTTGAATTTTACAGAATCAGTTTTTCTTGATTCCAGTGTTTCTAACATGTCAGCTCTAGATTTTAAAAATGTCTTTAAATCCTCTAATGTTGGTATTGAACCTTTTGTCTTGTTTTCCTCCCATTCCCTTCCTGTTATTTTGTCTAATTTCTTTGTGACTATAAAAATTATTAAAGTATCCCAATGCTGTGTGGGTTCTCCTAAATTTGTTAATGATCTCAAATGTTTTGTTAAATTGTCAATCAACTCACGTATGTCATTGGCTGATTCTTTTGTAACACCCTGTATGTCAAATAATGCCTTCACATGATTGTGAACAAGTAAGGATATATTATTAAATCTCTCACATAAAACATCCCACGCCACTGCATAATTTTGCGCAGAAAATTCAATAGAATGTATAACTTGCGCTGCCCCATCTTCTAATGCAGCCCTTAAATAATGAAACTTTTGTATTGGATCTAAGGTGTCATTGCAATGAATTAATGACTGAAAAGTGTCTCTAAATTCTAACCAATTTTCGTATTTTCCACTAAACTTAGGTAAATGAATTTGTGGCAACTTTACATTGTTATTCATTCTATTGGAAACTACAGTATTTTCATGTTCTACAATGCCTAAATTGTTAGTGCTTTGATTGACAGATTTACTATTCAAGTCATTGTTTTGGATTGTATTTGTATTATTTAATATCGTCTTGGCTCTAGCAATTAAATCATAATACAATGACTCGAATGTATCCCTTTCTTTTAGCTGTTCATCATAATTATTGGTAATTATGTCGATATTCTCTTGTAGTGTATCGAATTCACATATTATATTTTCGATTCTATTAAATCTTGTTTGTAATTCTAAATATTTTGTGTTTTCTATGATACCATTTAATGATTCTAGTTGTTTTAAAAATGTTGTGAATGATGTTAATTTTGATTTTAACACACCACGTTTTCTAATAAATTGTTGTTCTGTTTCAGCCATAATTTACAAGTACTCACAAAAAATTGAGGAATAGAAGGAAATATTAAAGGATTACTCACGATTTTTGTTGGCGATGTTTTCGCACTTTGACCGGCTGCAATCTGATGATGCTCCGATGGCGTCGCTGCTATGTATGTGGTAACGCTGCTTACCAAATTTTCGTTGAATTGTTCAACCCGTTTCGAAGGACCATGTTTTTTGTATTGAATGGAATATTTATGTTTACTTTTGTTATGCTGGTTTGTTTTGAATAAAACTCACAATGATTTTAATAGTAATTTTAATATGAATACTAACATGAACATTTACACATTATGCTGTTTGTGTAACAATAACTTCTCTTCTCATCCGTTGCACCTCTCGCGTCACCCGCACTTCGCCGATCCCTCACGAGTGCATCCGACGCAAACAGCGCGCATTTGAATCTACTCAAATAGTCGCAACAAATGTGTTAGACTAGTTTCATGTGCATGTAAAGTTTTTGATAGGTTTTGCCAATTTGAGTAACCTGTTGTAATTAGACTGCTTAAGCCGGTTAAGCTAGTATTTTCGACTGATTGTGAAAGAAAAGTAAATAATTTACAACAAAAACAATATACGCTATTAGATTTTTGTGAATAAACTAACCAATTTCTAAGCACATTTTCTGACTTTGACATTTGACGATAATAATATGTATTGCTAAATTTTCTACCTTTATCATCTAATGGATAAATTATGTCTGTTTTCTTTACCGGTCCAATTTCTATTAAGAGTGTTCGGATTTTATCGTTTATTTCAGGCCAAGTTGACGGATCTTCAAGTTTGATTAAAAGAGTGGATGTTGATGCTTCATATGTGGTGCTAGGTTGTGGTACAGGTATATTAGAATCTTCACCATATTCTGTTGTAACGGACTCAGTTTCTTGAACTGCATCTAATTCTTCTTGACTTGCTGAAATATCTTCACTTTTACTTGCATTCTCAAATTGTGATGATTGTTGTGAATGTTGTTCTTCAGCTTCTTCGCATATGTCAAAATCTCTTGAAGTGGAAGCATCTCCGTATGATTTTAAGAACTTTTTTATGTTATCCTGTTGCTTCTCGCGTTCTTGTTCTTTAAGTGCTTTACGTTTGCGATTTTGAGATCCGGATAATTTTTTTGAAAGCATTACTGAATTACTGTATTAAACAAAGATATTAGATTTAGATGTGTTTAAGACGCTGTCTTGCAAAATACTAAAAACAAAGCTGTCGGTATTTTCTGTTTATTGTATTATTCGAACATTCCATAATCGGCACCCCACCCTTAACCAAGACGAGAGAATAGGGGATATATCTGACGAAAACGTGCACGTGTGCTAAATTCGAAGAACCTAAACGATCAAAATAATACATACTTAGAAATCCGTCTGGACGCAAAAATTCTCATTCTACGCACCTGCACAAACTATAAAAAGCAAAAAATACTATTTTAAATAACAAACAATCACTGTGAGTATCTGTGAATGCCTTTTTTTGCATAAGCGTTTAGTAGAAGTTTACTAAAAAAAAAAACGTTAGAAATATCAATAAAATACGTATGTATTTGAGTCAAATACATATTTTTAGTACACTTTACAGTAAGATTTCGGTACCCGACCTTGCTGCAGCGCCCTTTACATGATGCGCCCCCCTGCGCCGCTTACCTCGCTTACCGCCTAGCGCCGCCACTGATAATAACTCTACCATAACAGCTAAATCTACCATAATTTATAAACTCTCTAATAAAAGTATATTTATGCTTAATTTTTTAACAAGTTTTATTTACTTCGATCGACATCAGCTACAATATACATACTGCTATTTGAATTTACTATTATTTATAATTGAGAACTTGATACACAGGTTTCTTTTTCTCTTCGTGAGTTCGAATTTCAAATTATTCAAATATTGGGGAAATAAATACCCTGCGTTGTTTAAGTAGAGCAAGCGGCTATCTGCAGTTTTATTTTTTTTTTTAATTTACTATTTTTGCAATACATTTTGCATTCTACGCCAAGGATTGATTTGAGTAACGTTTAAACATGTTTACACCGCTTAAAACGTTTTTATAGAGTGTTTGTAAAGTGTCTTAGTTTTCAAGGGTCGTAACTGTAGTATATAGTTAAAAAAATTAAATTATTGTCTTATTATATTTATTTATTTTATTCACTGTTGAAGTTTTATTTTATATTTATATTCTGCGGAAAATAAATTATTACATTATTCAAACTTGGTAGGTACACAATTTATTTTCAATTATGTATAATATATTTGTATTCAAATAATTCAAATATTCCTAAAACTAATACTATTAATTTCAGCCACCAGATGGCACAAAATTAGTAAGTGTGGTACTTTTTAACCAAAATATTTTCAGCCTTATGCATAGTCGTTTTAGTGGCTACTAACACGCTACTAAGACCATTTTAACATCCTACTAAGAATTTCCGTATTCATAGTCGCGTTTCATGCGTACTAACATCGTTTTAACGTTAGTAGGCTACTAAATCCTTAATAGCGTTTGAGACCGTGTTTAAAGTGTCTATTAAAGCTAACCTACAAAAAGAAAAAGCGCAAACTGTCAAAACATAACGAAATGATACAAAATTGAGAGTAAAAATCATAACAATGAATTCATTAACTGTAAGTATACAGATAATCGGCATACAGCAATTTTAATAATAATGGAAGTGCATGGTGTCTCATTATAATTTCATTATCAACAAAATTTTAATCAATTTTAATTATTATTTTTTGAATGCTGTTTCCAAGTACCCATGAGATGCAATGAAGCAAACTGATGAAAAAAAGTCTGTTTAATATGTATTTATGGTATGATTTATTTACAAATTTTAGTTCTGTAGCAGGTGGATGGTGTGATATAAATGTATTTATGTAATATATTTAATATATATATATGTCACTTTGTTGGCTATAAATGAATCATTTATCTTAAGGGAAGTAATATGATATATTGATTACAGGATTTGTTAAAGATTCAAAGCGTCTTCGAGAACATTGGCAACAGATGCCGATGCAAGCACCGAAAAATATCAGTCAGTATTGGAAAAAGTTTACTTGAAACTGGAGCTGAAGTTATTGAGTGAAAATGATAATTGAATATATTTATTATATGATATTAGATAAGTATGACAATAGGATAATATGATGTAATTTAAAATATAGAATAAAGTAGGTATAATTATATCTAAGTTACGAGTAAATACTGCATCATGTATAAAGTAGGTATGAATATTTGTTACATGTGGATACTTATAAATGTATATATTATATTTAATACTAATAAAAATTATATCAAAATATCCCTAAAGTATTTCAATAAATAATAAATTATGTATTAACATTGTTAAAGTCTACTAATTAAAATATCTTCATATATAATTGTTGTCGAAATAAATTGCTGTGGATATTGTCATGTGAATCCATGTTGTTCCGCTAAAATAAATTCAGTAATAAATGTGTTACAAAGCCAGTTAAATATGTATATACCTATATCATCACCATAAGCTTTGGGATTTCGTATGATATCTACCCGTGCTTCCTCAACTTCTTGCAACTCAGCTTGTATATCAACTAGATCTTCCATACTTTCAAAATTATATAATTTCAGTAATACAAATTTTAAGTAAGATTATATATTACACTTACATTTTTCTTATATCAAATTTAAAAGCAAAAAATCATAAAATTTATTAAAACAAATAAGATTATTTAAAACGTATTTAAAATAACCTACAATTCCAATAGGTAAACTATTTTAAATGTCTCCTTCATGCAAAATGCGCATGCCTGCGAACTCCGTTTTCACGGTTGCCACATATTTTTTTCTACTAAGATCCTATTAGTTAGTAGCCACTAAAAGTATGATGAAATACGCGACTATGAATACGAAAAGATAAAAGCATCTTAGTACGCTCTTAGTAGCTACTAACTAATAGCGTACTAACACCCTATTAACTTCGCGACTATGCATAAGGCGGTTTATTTTTAACCGACTACCATAATATATCGTAATTTGGCTGTCCATTTACGATAATGGCCGTATTCAGCAAGTTCTAGCTACTCAGCGCTGAGTATCTAGCGCTGTTTTGACAGCGCTGTCCTGTTTGTAGACTTTCTATCGCCGTCGCACGCGCCTTTATCTGTAATTTTAGGCGGTAATCTCTACAAAATCTAAGCCAATCTAACATTCTTGTAAGAATTTATTTATCTCTTATAAGACGTAATACCAGATTTTCTCAAATATAGTAATTTAATATAAAATATTGAATACCTACACTGAATAGGTAAGAGTTTGTATTGTATTGTTCCTTACTTACTTAATATTACTTTCTATATGAGGCCATTATTTGCAAAACTCGCTATTCGACAAAATGTCCGAAACTGTTTTTTTTTGTTGAGTATTGTTCAAATTTTACAGAGGAATCGAATGATAAAATCAGAAGTTACTAAAACTCTTTCTGTAGCATGCAAATACTGTCCAAATATCACAGTTATTTGCAGAACTTGGTCTTTGCTTTGACGTTTGATTTGCAAAACTGGTTGTTTGCTTTCCAACAAATAAAATTTGCCTGTCGAACCACGTGATGAACACGTTATCCTACTTACAGTTGTTTATAAGAAACGGATTTCCGTAGTTTGCATTTAGTCTGATTTCAGTATTTGTATTATGGAGTTCGTAGGTGACAATAGTTTGTTGATTGCACCTAGGCCTTGCGGAAAAGGACGCAAAAAGGTTCCGCAGCCAGAACAATATAAAAGGAATGTTGATAAGATTGCTAGGTAAGTACATTATCTTGATCATGATTCTATGATTTTAAAATTGTGCTGCAATCGTTTGATTTCTTATGAAGTTTCATTTGTTTTTTGCGGTTTTTTAAACACTGGTTAGGGGTAGTACACACAAAATGTCTAATCAGGAGTTTTGTTGTTACAGATATAAACCCAAAGCACTGCCGGCCTTTCCAACTTGTGGTCATAATGGACGACCGGATTGCCGTATGATTGTACCACACTTACAATGAAACAAATTAAAGATTTTCATGCCTACTTTTATCAGTCAAAAGATAAAATTAAACAAGACCTTCTCATTTTGGCTTGTTGCAAAGGACAAAAACCGAACAGAGGGAAATGTAATCATGCTGCAGTATCGATAAAATACCACGTACGTTTGAGTGAGGGCCATTTAATTAGAGTATGTGCTAAAACGTTTGTAGGCATCACGAAAGTAAGTAAGGACCGTATACAAAGGGTAGTAAGAAATTTTGTTGTCAGAGGGGAGCTACCAAAAGAACGTAGAGGTAGCAACAGAGTGGGTCCAAAGAATGATGAGAAAAGGAACTGCATCAAAAAATTTATAGAATCCCTTACGTGTGCAGAGTCTCATTACTGTAGAAGCAAGACAAGCGTGAGGGTGTATTTGCCATGTGACTTGAATTTTAAGAAACTTTTTGACCATTATCTTCAAAGAGTGCCTCAGCCTATGCATGTGAAACTTTCTTATTTTAGAAAGTATGTGAATGCTAACTACAACATTGCGTTTGGAACTCCGATGACTGATTGTTGCTCCACTTGCTTGAGAACAAAGGAGCAGTTAAAAGTAGCAACTTCTGTAGATATTCGGCAAAAGTTAATCACGGAGCATCGTGTTCATATTGCAAAAGCAAAGAGTTTTTTCAGACTACTTAAAAATACTAAGCCTAACACAGCCTACTTTTCTTTTGACTGCCAAAAAAACTTGGCTTTACCTAGACTGCCTGATCAAGCGGCTTATTTCAGCCAGCAAATAAATTATTATAATTTTACAATTGTCGCTGGAACTTCCAAAGCTAAACTAAGCCCAAGAAATGTATTTTCTTACTTGTGGACGGAAATCGACTCCCGAAAAGATTCTAATACAATAGCATCTGCTGTGCAACATGCTCTAAAAAATTTTGATTTTGATCCCGACATAGAAACAGTACGTTTGTTCGCTAATGGTTGCACCGGACAAAACAAGAATACGAATACGATGGCAATGCTTGCTTACTGGCTTATAGAAGAATCTCCGAAACATATTAAACAAATTCACATGATTTTTCCGATCGTCGGTCATTTCTTTATTCCGCCTGATCGCATCTTCGGCCTTATAGAAAAAGACATAAGAAAAAAACCTGTTATCGCGGAACTTAGGAGCTACGATGATATAATCACGAAGCATTCTACTATTCGAAAAATCGGTATCGATTGGGATGTGTATGATTGGAAAACAACGACCAAGCGAGTCATTAAGCTCCCTGGCTCATGCACTTTCAATTTAATAAGGCAAAGCGGTTTATTTTTACATTTCTCAAAAAAGACAAACATGTTATAGTTCAAGGTGAACCCAATTACTCCTTTGACGTAGGAAACCCCAAAAGCATTTGTAAAAAAAAAATTCTCTTTCTTCAATGGCTCCTGAGAAAATACCTCTGGGAACAACACTAAAGGGGGATAAAGGAACGATTAATAGTCTCCTTTCCAAACATTACGGAGATAACTGGAGAAGCCTTCCTGAATTACGTTTCTATAACGAACACTTGCAGAAAGATTCTGCTGTACCGGAAGAAACCGCTGATGGATTAGAAAATGCCTAGACTGACTGCTCTCTCATTTCAGTTTGGAAGTCTTTTGAGTTTATTTCGTTTTGTTATTAGTTCTATATTTATTTCCTTTAAAATATCATTAATGGAACCTGTATGTTGCCATAAATAAATTCTTTGAGTTTGGTATTTACCTAAATTGTTTTTTTATACTAGATAATTATTTGCAAAACTGGCTATTTGCAATATATTTTAATTTTTTTAAACAAAGCTGTAAATATTTTAGGCTGCAAAGTTCTCAATTCCACTCCTAAAAATTTTAAGCCAAATTTATAAATCACTTTATTTTGCGAAACAACACTACTAAGCTGTCAAACGTTTTTTTTTTGATTTCTCAAAAAATGCTTTCGAGCAAATGGCGAGTTTTGCAAATAGTGGCCTCATATACTTTATCACTTGTGAAGTATGGAAAAATAAAATTCTTTTGGTTTTCGTGTGGGCGCATATGGGGTAAAATAAATAAACGTATTCTATTTAAGAAAATATATACATATATATGCTTTACTAATATATACATAAATATTTCTTAAAGAGTCATAAATTCTGTACTACATAAACAAACCACTTTCGTTATGAAGAAGATTATAAACACTTGAAAGTCCTTTTTAACCACTTCTAATATATACAGTTATTGAATAGACACATATGTACGTAACAATACTCTTTTTATAAACAAGCCAACAAAACCCAGTTCAGTTTAATCACAACAATGTACTTGCGTTAATTCAAATTTTAAATTTATCTGCTTACCCCCACTCTCCGCTAAGTAATCAAGCGGAATTTATTTTCGCTGGCAAACATGGCGGGCGCTGAATCTCAACGCTGGAACTTAGCGGAGATTTTTTGTCGCGGCTTAGCTAAGCGGAGCTCAGCGCTGGCAGCGCCGTAACTGGCTGAATGGGCCCAATGTCCCGAGTTCCTGCTGGCACCGCTGCTTTAGATTCAATTTAACATTAAGGAGATTTCATTTTATCCGGATAATATTGGTCTTATCGTGGTTCTCCGTCATGTTATATATAGATATGTTTTATAAAAGTTTTCACCACCTTCTCTTTGTTATTTCGTAGTTTATTGTATCGTTATTTGTTGGTCAAGTAAGTTAATAACAGCTACCACATTTCTCCTATTAGTTTCCTATTGTACAGTAAATTGTATTAGTTATTTATTTAATTTGCTGATTTAGAAGTTAAGATATTTATTTAGGTTTCTTTGTTTTCTTTCAAGATTCATAATTATATTCTTTTTAAAATAGCTTAATTTCTGGAGGTTGTATAACTTAAAAATTGTTAATTGCAAAGCCTTCTACATTATCAAATTCATGTGCACATGTTGACGAAAAGATTGGAATTGATGAAGTATTTTATGGAAGAAGAAAGTGCTAATGAATACTAATAATGCAAACCTACATCTGTTGTATATATTTTAGGATTTTTGTTAAATACTTAGCTACTTCAATTTAAAAGCTATTATAGGTTTGTTTTTGCAGGCGTTTTGAAACGGTTTGAAAATCATTTTATAATCACTTTTATACGCATGCGTCAATTACAATTGTTTCCAAACTATCCCCAATTTTATCGTTGCTGAAACGAATTTCAAATTCGTTGAAGCTAGTGACATCTACCATACAAATAGTAGAATTTCAGAATTTTCAAATGTACCACATACTTATTGAGCAACGTGTCTGCTTATGCGAAAATGTTCTATGAATTCATTATCTGTGTATTGAGGAATAATTATTTCAAAATAATTTTCATTTCTGATTTTAATTTTATCTTGAAATTGTATTTCTTCTTCACTGGTAAACTCGCACACAGTACTACTATTGTTACTAGTGCATAAACTAAATAAATTTGACATTCTTTTCATAAAACCACTACGATCTAAACAAAACAGTCAAACAACGAGCGCGATGGAGATTTAAAAAACATTCAGTGAGAATCACAACAATGCCTACAGATTTCTCCACTTTTCGTGCATAAAAATGAAACGCGCATGCGTCTGATATTCGGTTTTACGAAAATACTCAAACCATTCCAACCGATTGAAAATCATTTCACAACGGAGTTAAAAACTGCAAAAACGACAAATGTTTTATCACTCTTTGATTTTATTTCTCTGTCCGAACGCTTTTTCTTCAATGCGCACACTCCTGATAGTTCAAATGATTTCAAACGCCTGCAAAAACAAACCTTATAATGGCATAATATTTCGATTCCTTGTTACAATATCAAGAATTACCTATAATAAATTTGTATAATTTTTGTTTCTCTTTAAGTAATTCTCGTTTTATTACACTGTAGTAAATCAAAAAAATACATTTATTTTTTTTATTATTAGGTAGTAACGAGCCATCGAAAAAATTCATAATTGGAGTAGACTGTGAAATTGGGTTGGTACTTTAACCACTTCCACATAATGACACATTACTTGATGCTTGACAGTTTCATTGTAAAAAAAAGGTTATGGCATTGAAATGATACTACAACAAAAAAGAAAACAAATAATTGATTTAATATCGAAATCATAATCAAAATTTACATATAGCTACAGAAGTTGTTGAAAATGTTGTCCATTTACATCTAAACACAAACAATTTTCTTAATAACGGTTTTGAAAAATTTGACACAAACTTATAGTTTCAATGTCAAATAATAAATGTCATTATGTGGAAGTGGTTAAAGTACCAATCCAATTTCACAGTCTACTCCAATTATGAATTTTTTCGATGGCTCGTTATTATTTGTATTTGCATATATTGTAATTACATTTTTTGTTTAATATAGGTACACTGTAAACGAAGTTAGTTTGGAATGGGGTTATGTAGGAGCTAACAAACCTTCAATTTCAGTGCAACAACAGTAGTTGCAGTCCTGCATATTGCAATGGATTTTTCCCCGAAGAAAGAAATTAAAAGAAACTATAAAAGACTATATATTTATGTACATTTTTTCCAGAAAGATAATTATAAAGATTTGATATTTTATGTAAAAATTTATTATAATGTGTATTTTTGTCCACATCTGTAGATCGTTCGGGTCTGTGTGATGTTTGCAGTTCCCGCCACTTTGGAAGTTATAATATTTTGCATATTGTAGCTCTTTTGATTTTTATGTTAGGTAGGGGTATCATGCTGCTTCCGGGATACCGATGCTTTTAGAGATTTACTTGCAGTTGAACAGATAGGTCGAGATTTTTTTTTATTACCGAATAAACTTCTTTTATTCAGTAAGATTTTGGATAAGTTCGGTTTGTGTTTTTTGTGTGGTGATATTGATGTATTTAGACTAATTCTCGAGTTATTACGAGTCTTTAAACTTGTAATTTTTAATTTATAAGACCTATCTGAAAAAAATCTCTCATTTTAGTGAAGTGAAACTTACATTAATTAATGTATGTATATTTCTCTTAATATATTTATGTCTTTAGAAATAATTCGATTATATAGAAGAGCTCAGTAATTCATTAATTTTAGATTTGTAAAATTGTTGTAATCAGAGAAATACCAAGAAAAGTTATCAGATTTTTTTGAAGTGTATTTTTTTCAAATAAAATGTTCTAGAAGGATAGAAGGTGGGAAAATCTATTTGCTTCATGTTATTTGTGCGCATGAATTAATTTTTGGTTGCGTGCGAAAATAGATAATTTTCTATTTGACGTTTGATTTTGGGGATAACGTAATTGTTTATATCTGATAGTTTTTTTTTATATATTTAATTAGGAGTTTGCTCGCGGTCATTTTTGTGTGAGGTTTTTAGCCTAGTGTATCAGTCATATTTTACACAAGTTTTCCTCACGTGATAGATGTTTCAATACAACTTTATACTTAGTAAAGTTCAAATTTTCTTTTTTTTTTCTTTTTTATGAAGTAAATAATTTGGGGGAAAAAGTTTGTTTCTGTTCCTAATACCTGTTGTTTTACTTATATTTCACGTACCAATGAGAGTAAACTCTGAAGATTGAAGAGTTTCTAGAAGGCGACCCGATTGAGATAGACCGGCAAAACTACTGTGCATTGTGAATTAAAGTTAAATAAGCTACCCACATCAAAATTCACTGCAATATGTACTTTGTAACAAAATATCAGTCAAGAAGGAACCAGTGCCAAGGACCTGGTTTCAGTCCGATATCCCAGAAGCAATAATCGTTTATTGTCTAAAGTGGCACGTGTTGCTTTGTTTAAAATTCACCTAATGTAAATACCATATATTGTATTTTTTCAAATTTAAAATACAATATTTCAAAAACGGGATTTACAAGGATTCAAGTCAACAAAAGCAACTGTTAAAATTGTCTTACAATAATTAAAGAAGATGGCACGAACGATAGAAGCGAATAGTTTTAATATTTAAAATCATATTAAATAAACTTTTGTTTATACCTCTTACATTAAAAAGTTAACTAATCTTTGTTTTGATTTAATAACAAATCGTAAATATTCTGATCACTGATAATGGTGACACAGTGACGGCGTCGGTACAAATTCACCTGGTGGTGTTATATAACTGAATCAGTTCGCTCGCCTTGCTTGTGACACATTTTACAACACACTTAACTATAAGAAAATACACTCAACAAGCCAGGCGAGCGAACTGATTCTGATATATCTAACTTAGACGGGCTATTGTGTGCCGGCAAAATAACTGCTTTTTCTTCCAAATTCCCTCAATCGCTCGCACTGGAATTTCTTTTAGATCTTTTGGTATTTGCTTTTCAGTTCTACGTTCACAAAAATAATTTTGTTACGAAGAGTCTTTTTATTTGGTGAACTCATTACGCCTGTGTAATCATTAAACTAGATCGTATCTCAAGGTACCTGTAGTTCAGATATAGGTAGCTTATAAGAGAGACATCGAAAAATTTTAGGGGCTATGATAAAAGATTAACAAAGTTTAGAGCAAACCTTCTCATATGGGAATATTGTCCTGTTGAAAAATCGCATCCTTCAGGTTCTGAGGACGTAAGTTCATTTACTTTTAAAACTACATCCTGGTCCTTGTACCACACACAAGATATGAGGCGGATGAGGCCATTTCCAATGGTTTACTCCACTTTTTCGCATTGCACAACAATACCACTGAATTTTTTCTTGGTTTAATATTTTTGCTGGATATAGTTCACCTTCATATTTGACTATTATAGAGCTTCCTACATCTAACAAAGTACTAATTTTTTCTTCTTTACAAGTCTTCGTTAATGGTTACCTCTTCAATCACAGTGTTTGTATTAGAATCTTCTTTGATCGGTTGCTGTTCTTTGTTTTCTTCAAAACTCTTCCTGGTTTGTTTTTCAAATCCAGACTTTTTGTTCAAAATTATTTCTTCCTTTGTTGTAGTATTGTCTCAAAATATTTCATTAATTTCATTTTAAGATCATTTTGTTAGTCTTACTTGTTCTTTTTGCAGCCTTTTCGCCAGCTAAATTGCCTTTAGATTTTTCTCTTTAAAAATTTCAATTTATTCATTCGAAGCACCGAAGGAAGGAAGGGGAATCTTTTTCCTTTTGATTGTCCTGTAGAATCATGAGGCCACGTTTTCACATTTTGAAGAACACCACTAACTGTCATTTTTTTAAGAAGCCTTACATTTTTGTTGTTGTAACTTCGGTTAAAATCATCACTTTTTTCTCATGCTTCTTTAATTACAATATTCTGTAATACATATATAGATTTAATTATTATTTACGTCTCTGTTAATAATTTTATCTTGACTAACTTCTATTGGCTCTTCAATATCGTTCAATTCAGTATAGTCAAACACAAGGATGTTGTCTTCAATATTTTAATTTTCGTTTGAACAGCTGGATTTTGTTTAAATTTCTGCAACTTAAATAGTTTCAAAGATTGTCACTTGCTCTTTTTTATTTTCATCTGTTTCTTAAAACGTGTTTAATTCAGATTCTGGACCTACATCAACTTTAAAGGAATGCCAAAAATTGTAGAGCTCTAAATATCGATCGTCTCCTTGCCAAAAAACTTTGTTTTAAATGTAATGCTTGTAATGTTTGAGGTTCTGCAGACACATACTTGCCTTTTGGCAAACAATGAAAAGTTAAAATTAGCTGTATCAAAATCTACTTATTTTTATGATGAGGTACCAGAAACAGAACTTCTCTTAGAGATACCAAGTTTGAGAAGACATTTAAAAGCCGCCAATGTTAACAGTTTCTAATTGGCCTCTAGATCTTTTGAAATTCATCGTGGAATGGGATTTTACAGAATCTCTTTCGAATCTAATGATTACATTATAATGGGTGATTCATTTGGAGGTACTTTTTTAGGTGGGGATTTAATGGCTGAGCGCGCATGCGACGCGTCAGCGGACTGCGCATTCTGGTTCAGTACTATTTGACATTACGTAATGGAAAGACTTAGCCCGGCACAGCGTCTACAAATAGTACAGCTTTATTACGAAAATGGGCGTTCTACAAGGAATGTGTATCGTGCGCTTAGAGCAACATATGGGCCACATAATCGGCCTACCGAACGCACAATTCGCTATACCATCAATAAGTTTGAAACTCAATTTACAATAATGGATAATACGCGACCACATAGACCTCATCCAGAACGTAGTGAAGGAAATATAGCGGCGGTAGCAGCGAGTGTGCGCGAAGACCGGGAAGAATCAATTCGTCGCCGTTCTCAACAGCTTGGTATGTCGTATGCAACAACTTGGCGTATTTTACGAAAGGATCTTGGTTTAAAAGTATACAAAATTCAACTAGTGCAAGAACTAAAGGCGACCGACCTTCCGAATCGTTTCCGTTTCAGCCGTTGGACTCTTGATAAACTTGCAGAAGATCCACTGTTTTCGACAAAAATTTTGTTCTCCGATGAGGCCCATTTCTGGCTTAATGGGTACGTGAATAAGCAAAATGCCCGTATTTAGGGTGATGAGCAACCTGAAGAGATTGAAGTGCTACCATTACATCCAGACAAAACAACTGTTTGGTGCGGATTATGGGCCGGTGGAATAATTGGTCCATATTTCTTCAAAACAGAAGCCGGCCGGCATTTGACTGTGAATGGCGACCGTTATCGCGCCTTGATAAGGGACTATTTGCTGCCTGAACTTGACACCAGTGGTCTACAAGACATTTACTTCCAACAAGATGGCGCCACTAGCCATACAGCTTGTGAAACTATGGCTTTACTTCGAGAACGATTCGGTGAACATTTAATTTCACGCTTCGGACCAGTAAATTGGCCGCATAGATCTTGTGACATCACACCATTAGACTTTTTTCTGTGGGGCTACGTGAAGTCTAAAGTCTACATGGATAAACCGGCTACAATTGAGGCATTGGAGGCCAATATTACTCGGGTCTCGGGTCATTGGACAAATACCACTCGAAATGCTAGAACGCGTCATTGAAAATTCGAACAGCAGAATAGACTACGTTAACCGCAGTCGCGGCCAACATTTGAGAGAAATAATCTTTAAAAAATAATTGTAAAGAATGGTTCTTTTGTATGATAATCAAGTGTCTTAAATAAATTGGCCTTTTTCATTTGTTCTTTGCTTTTGGAAAAAGTATCTCTAAATGAATCACCCATTAGTTATTTATGACAATTTGAGTATCAGTTGCTTCTTGTGAGGAGTTTCAAGCAAATTAAAATTAATTAAAAATTTCTTGCGGGCTATAATGAACGAAATGAGACTTAACAATCTTGGCATATTAACGATAGAACACCAGGCAGCACAAAATATAAATTTTGAAGATGTGATTTCCGAGTTTGCGACTTTTAAAGCTAGAAGATATTTTAATTGATTGCACATAACATGTATGTGGCAGTATGTTAATTTTACACTTATTCTTTTTGTCATACCTGACTTTTAATTTGATACATAAATATCAAAGAATATATAATAAAAGAGTATTATTACTATCATAATATTGTAACTTAATTATTAATGACTCATTTGTATTCATTAAAAATCATACTTTACGTTTATCGGATTTTTAATAATTTTAAGTTTTCATTCTAGGGGTGACACCTCAATATCCGCACCGGGTGCCACCCATTCTACGCCACTGCGGCGGTGCTATCTGATGGAAAGACTTTGTTAGTTCTACAGTTATTATGTAGACAGAGCTAGTTGCTTCGGCTGTTTGCTAATATGCAGCACTGAATGAACTTCTACGCTCGGTCTTAATCATTTCTGAGATAGCGAAGTTGTTCTTTTTTGTAAATGTATCCTCCAGCAGGGGCGTACTGACGAATCTCTAGAAAGATGAAATATGTATCTGTATTGTGTTCTTCACACCAAATTTTTAATAATATTTTATATTATTTAAAATACTTTTGTATCAAATAGAAAATAAAGAGCTTTAAGAATATCGTTGTGTTTAATCATGTTCTGACGAAAACTTTTTTGCATTCAGTTTGCTAATAAATAATGACCATGCATTCAAAAACCAACAAGGAAATTTGAGAAATATTTCTACTTAATACCATAAAATTTGTAAATGGAATTAGTAAATTAATTAACAAGTTGATAAGTAAAATATTTTTAATGCAAAATTTTAGATTTGATTCTTTTCAGATGACAAACGTAGGAATAATATAAATCTATGTTATCATTACAAAAATATATTTATACTTTTGCATATCTGACTATGGTATTTAAACTCTTTAATATGTAATAAAATCAAGTAGTTCAGAACACAAATTTTTTAAAAGCACCCTATTGTAACCCCCCTACTGTAACAATTCTTTAAATTCGTTAAAAATATTATAATGAATGAAATTAGGTCAAAAAGGGCACAAGAGTTCAACTTAATTATTATTATTATTAAAAACAGAAACTCTTCTGCAAAATATTCCCCAAAAAAGTATGTTGGAAGGTAGCAAAAGTCATCAGTAATCATTATATCCAAGTAGGGATAAGCTCCATCAATTTCATCTTATATAGTTTCATCAGTCTCCTCTCTATATTATAATATATACCATACAGTGATTGGAGCCACCACAAAAGAAAAATACAAACTGTATCACACCACCTATTTGGTTTCCACAGAAAACATGGTATCAACAAGCAAGTGTATAAGTAACAGATCAAGTAAACAGTTTTGCAACAAAAGAATATTCAGAATATTTTTATCGATATTAGTCAGGTATTTCGGTGTCCACCACTATTGTTAAATAATGGTCAACTGAATCAAGCGAACGAAGTAAAATAACCAGGAATAGATATTGTTCAAAGATTGGCATGGCCAACACACATCTATAATGAAAGGAAACAGTTTGAAGCTAAATAGGTTTTATTAATTGGTACAAAATTGCAATCAAGACTGAACCAAGAACTTTCTATATATCAAGTAATATTTAACCCTATCTAGATATATCGACGCTTAAGAAACAATACCTCTTATCTCCAAAATGACAATTTTACAGGAGACACAAAAAACCTTTTAACATATATAAATATTCAAATTCAAATTACTAGTGGTTTGTTTTTACGTATTTGAGATTTAATAATGATTTTTCAACAACAATTGCAACCTTCGGCTTCATTTTTTATTTATAAAATGGAGATACATGGTATTATTTTTTTACTGTTATAATTATTATAATGATACGAGGTATTAAGATAAAAAAAAAATGATTCCAATAAAGATTTATTACATAAATTCGTTTATTAAAACGATACAGACAAAAGACTACAAATGAATTCCTAGTCTGTAGAAAATAAATCATAACTCCTGACTTAGATGAATCACTGATGTGGAAGGCTGTCATAAAAATGATGACATTCTTTCGGTAAAACTTCTTTCAGTTGTTGAAGATGTTGCCATTTGGTCAATTTAATTTTTATCGGATTCTTATATAATTTTGGCGGAACGATGTTCGAATTAAGGTTTTCTGGTTTTCTTATTCGTTGTAGTCGTCGGAAAAAACAGACTTGTACATAATTTTACCTTCTGGTAAATATTTTAAACATCGTATTTCATTGACTCTGAGTAAACCTGGCCTGATTGATGATACGAGTTTATTGCTGGTATAATCTGAGAAAAAAAATCAAATGAGAGGTACTTCACATCATAAGGTCGTGGATTTTGTCGTGCTTCTCTTGTAACAGCAACATAATCTGAAGGAAGATGGATTACTCTGTTTTTTAGTTTATTTTCAATCACTGCGTGTATGGAGTCGCACTCCATCTGAGTGTGTCCACGCTCTAAATACTTTTGCTCTATTATAATGTTGTTAGTAATTGAGGACATGAGTAGGGCACATGAAATCACAGAGTTTCGATTCTGGTATGTGCAACCATCTGTCCAGATCACAATTGGCTTTCCAGAATCTTTGTGCTTGCCAATGTAATCAATGCGGCAGCTAGCAAAAACAGAGGCTACAAGCTCACCTTGCGATTCATTCCACCAGTAGCAGGTAGCATCATGTGAAGTTAAATCAAATACTGTGTAGTTATGAACGCATAACTTAGTTTTATAGTATAAGGCACTGGCATTAAAAATGGTGCCAATTTAACAGCCTGTACATCTGCAGTAAGTACAATGCACTCATCTTTCTCAGCTCTCTTCTTATCTTTATTTTTTTCACATCTTGCTTGTTCTTTTCGATCAATATGTTTTCTGTATTCTTCTTCTTTCAGATTTCCTATATTATGTTTTATGCAGATGTCACATGCATCTTTCTTGGGGTGGAATATGGAGATGTTTTTTTTTTGATACAACTGTATCAAACACTTGCCTACTTAAATGTGAAATTTGTCTCTACAGTACTCTACATAGTGATTGAAGAATTGTGTCATTGTAGTGAACATTGGTTCCAAATACAATTTATCAGTTTGTTTCCGGCAATAGTGAGATGGTAATTTTGGTATTGATTCCAAGTAGGTAACTAGATTATCCTTTTGTTCTTTCTTTTTAGTTTTTCTCAAGATTTCACTCCGCTCTTCATTTCTGTTCTCTCTACTCATGTGAATGCCAGCATCATCTTTTTTTTCAGTCACCCAGTACCTAACTGACCATTCGCCCAAATCAAATGTATTTAAGAATGTTTTCTTGCAGACTTGTTTTCTGATTCCACAACTTTTCAAATGGTAAACCAAAGTTGAACTTCTTCTTGAATTATTTTCTTCCGTTTTTTTCTTGTAGCAATGTGACAGTCAACTAAGGAAGAAACAAAAACTTTTCTTTGCTCCCAATCCATATCATTCCAAAACCTTTCATATTGTGCAAATCTTTCTTCTTCATTTATTTCAAGGCAGAACCTTTTACCAGACTTTTTACACATTTCTGAGTTACAAATGCCCTTCTTTTTTCTTGGACATCTTATTTTATCCTGAAAAACCTTGTTTGTATCTCTAGGTCTTCTATATCTTAGATATTGCTTTCCTTTCTTTCCCAATTTTCTGTTATTGTTTATTTTCCAATTTTTCGACTCAGCTTTTTTATTTCTTTTGGGTTTGGACTTTTCTTCTTCTTGGATAGTATACTCGACATTCGGTGATGACAAGTGAATATCAGATATAGTTTGTATTTTACTGTTGTTATGGTCAGGGGTGAGCTGTTTCACGAATCTGGACAGTGGCAGTGAATCCTCCGGATCACTATCAATAGATAATTCTTCATTATTGTTATCCTGGGCTGTATTATTAAGGTTCTCATCACAGTCATCTACTTGATTGCTCTCATGACAATACATTATTTCTTCTAGTTCGTTCTGCCCAAACTCATCTTTACTGACTTTGCCTATCTTTGTTACCATTAGATCTATATCATCCCAAAACTCTTTATCCATTTCTAGAATAGCTTGATTTTTTGTTCGATCATCGCACTTTGGGCTCTCGTCTGATTGATCTAAAAGCAAATAACAGTTTGGTTAGCGCTTTGAAACATAAGCAGAAAGAAAGTGACAATACCTTGCTGAAGAACCCTATACTTATTTGTACTGCAGGTGTCCATAACTTCATCAGATATTGAGTTTGACCGACTGACTGTTGAATTGTGTTCAACTGTTTCTCCAACGTAACGTGTTTTTTCTAGAAAAAAGTAGGTACGTACCTTATTTGTAAGTAATGATCTGATATTGTCAGTAAATATTACCCCGATTCAATCTCACACCATATTCATTTGTTCTAAAGGCCTCCATGATCTCGTCATCATCAAACATATTATTGTCATCGTTTTCTTCATCCATTTTCGTCACCTTCGAGAAAAATTCAAGAAACACCAAGCCCAAACGTGCCGATTTACACAACGATTTGATCCAGACTGACAAGAAATAACTCGTATATCCCCTCCACGTGCACCCTTTTCCCGCTAGAATACCACGTATCTCCAAATTTTCTAAAGGTTATGGAGAAACGAGTAATTGTGTTGATCCTGGTGATACGAGGTATTTTATCACGTCGTATTCTAAGGTTTGCATGAATCTTGCACATATGAGCTATTGGGAACAGATCAATATAAGAGTGTTTATTGGTTTGAAGTAATAAACTCATTTTCAGTAAAAATTGAGATAAGAGGTATTGTTTCTTAAGCGTCGATATGGTATATCAGCTCCAGGGTACAATAAGTTGATCAAACATAGACATACCACAAAGGTTCCATAAATAATAAAAATTGGTGAATTGAATTAGCAAATTAGTTAGTAATCTTGGGAATCACAAAGTAAAAGAAATGCAAAATCTTATTCTATTCTTTTCAGATACATGCGGTGTATAAAGTTTGGTTGTTATTGATCCATTACTTGCTAAAATAATCTATTTGGATGAATAAAACCATAGATATTAGCAATAAGTGCTTCATGATTATCCCAGATATACCCAATGTACTATACGTAGTACACTTCTAACAAGTCTTAATATGCAAGCTGGTAACAGAATATTATTTTCTAATATAATACATTATGTTCAGTATATATCTGATAGTGTATACGAACAGGCGCAGTGTGTATTGTTCTGTAAAAGTACGTTATATTAGTGTGTTAAAAAAAATACCTATTAAAAAAAGTCTTAGTATGGTATCCAATTTAAAAGGTATGTATTCAGAATTTATGTAAAATGTCTTGCAGAAAAAATAATATCAAAACATATTTCTATATACGTGCATGATTTATTACCTACATAGATCCAAAATTTGAGTTTTCGGCTGTTGTTTTTGTGCTTTCGTAAGGTGTACTATATATAGTACATTAGGCAAATCTATATCTGCAAGCATTTTCTTTGCTGTAGAGGTCTTATACTTGAGGATGCGTTTGCTATGTTTGAAGATGATAATAATAATAATTCACGCCTTGGCATCCCCCAACAACTTGACGCCAATTAAAGGGGGCATTGGCAGGCCATGAGTTATTATTACGCCCGCGCTCGTGGAGCGACTTAAGATGTTTAGCTGTCGGCATTCGCCTTAAACGAGAAGGAAAACCGCGAAAACCTATTCGGATAACCCAGTCCCGGGACTACCGGCAGTGCGCTACCACTAGGGTATCAGCCAGTATGATGAAACCGAAACGGAAAAACTTCAAGAAATCACAATTTTTCCTCTCAATAATGCAACTACCGAGCTTACAGACAAAGAGTCACGCGATGAAGATATTACGAACATAAATAATTTACCCGGACCACAGATAAAAGTTCCAACTGATATAGTTTTTGAAAACGATATTGGCTACGACTTTTCATCTGAAGATGATGTACAATCAGAAAGTGTGAAAACCCTAATAATCAACAAGCCTAGAGGTACTTAAAAAAAATTATGAGGAAAATTTATCAATGGATTAGAGGGTTTACAGCCTGCAACGGATTATTTCGATGAAAATGAGGTGTCTGAAACCCAAGAGAGTTCACTGCAAATCTTTTAAAATTTTTGGATAAAGATTTGATAGAAATGGTTGTCACTGAAAGCAACAAATATGCTTAACATTCAGTAAAAAGGTACTCACGAAAAGAAGACATTCAGGTAATTTGTTCAGTAAATCTCACAATTCTGTTTTTTTTTTCTAGATAAAGCAACCTCATCTAGTCAACTTGTATAACACGAATATGGGAAGAATTGATAGAACGATAGAACCGATCAAAATATCAGCCTGTACCGCATATCAATACGAGTAAAAAAGTGGTATTTTCCACTTATTGCACATTGTATTGATGTTAAAGTTAGATTAGCTTCAGATGAAGGATTGTTACTTCTTTACTAGTCCAAAATAAGAAAAAAATCTGTATATCACAAAGGGCGACGCTCATATCATACCAATAATTTGCGCAGGCTAGACCACCTGGTGATTCCTCAGGAAAAACACGCCCAGCGCGAGAATAACAACCCGATGTTGTAAGTGTAATATAAGGACTACCTAATAAAATGTTTTATGCGATGTCACACAATTACTTGTATTTGGAATTTAATGTACTATATATAGTACGGCAAAAATTTTGAACTTTCGCATAAATAAAATATATGCCGTTGTAATTTATTTATTGTCTCATAAAACGGAATTTTTTCAAAATTATAGCGGAAGTTTGCCCCGAAAGTTTTTAGACATATCTGGGTTAAATCAATCTTTATCTGGAATTAGAATATTTTTAGTATTTTCATTTCTTCCTTCCTGAATATTTAGATTTTTATATCAGATTGATTTCAATTATTACTTCAAAATTTATGTAGATTTCTGATATACAAGTGTCCCGTATCGTTATGTTCAAATTTTAGGAGTGTAAAGTAGACTTCATTTCAAGTAACGGAACCGCAAAACTTGTAACGTGTGTTGATTTGAAAAGTCAATCTAGGTTACTTTGAAATTTTGATAGAATAAGACGCATATATATTAGTATGTGTTTGTTGTTCCGTAAACGTAAATCCAAATGACATTTGATAATGTCAATCACATTTGTTATTATTAATAACAATCCAGTAATGTTGCAGAAATCATCAGAAATTTTGATCGGAGGATTTTAAAGTGCATTGATCTTGAAGGACAACATTTTCAACATTTGTTATAGTTTTCAATAGATACCTATTATTTGTTATTTATTTGTATGTATGAAACTGTCAAAATATACGACTTCGTAGGTTAAGTAGTAAATTTTAATTTACGACATACTTCAAAATGTTCTCAGTAAATCACGTGCTACTAGATTGACTTTTCAAATGAACACCCGTTATATCCATTTTTATTTGTTTCAAAGTTACAGATTTATAAATGTCATTGTCAGATCATGATGACCACCTGTGCAGGTTTCTCAGATTTGTAACACCACTTCTCGTGAACGTAGATTCCAGGTATATCCAGATATCCAGGTAGAATAAACTAGACGAGCATAGTGGTCTGCCTCAAGCAAACCGTGTCCCCTGCGATAGTGATATGGATATAAGCGCTCACGCAAACTGTCGTTCGTGGCACTCCTAGTTGTCTAGCGATTCGACGTACACTGAGAGTTGGATGCCTTGTAACAATAGCTACTGCTTCTTCCTCTAAGTCTCCTGTCAAATTTCAATAACTGCTTGACGTGCACTGCCGTTACAGTAGCCATACACAAAATGCATGTCCGCATACTCTTGAGAAGAAAATCGGTAGGGCATTTTGAATAAAGAAAACGTGTCCACTCAGTAATAAGCTGTTGTATGAACTGAAATGTAATGTAATCCTTTATTAAAAAATGTAACGTTATCAGTCATCTGAACATTTGTTTATTGTATGATATTCATGGTTCAGCACTTACGGAATAAGTAAGAACCTTCTTTATCATAAATCAATTTCCAGTACTCTTTTTTGTAAGAAATTTCCAAGAAATTACTGTATGCACTACGACACGTGTTTATTTATTTTATGATAACATTTTGTTATGCGACGTTAACAAAATATCGTTTTGAGCTTTTTTAAATAAAATCAGTTTGTATTGACTTTAGGATTACATTTTTTTTCATGATCTGACAATCACATTCGTAGATCTGTAACTTTGAAACAAATAAAAATGGATATACAAGTTTTGCGTTTTTGTTACTTGAAATTAAGTCTACTTTACACTCCTAAAATTTGAACATAACGATACGGGACAGCTTCTATAGCCAAAAATACCAATTAATTAATTCAACTGAAAGCATAGGAGTCAAAGGTATTTGCATTTTTAAAAATCAATATTTGTAAAATTGATTATGTATTAGGCACTCAATAAAATATATAACATAATTTTAACTAAATACATACACTGTGTCATAAAAGTTAATGAGAAAGAAACAGTAATTTCGGTACAATGCAATTTAATTTGACAATAAAACACAATTCATGTAAAATGTTTAAGAGTCCTTTTTATTTCACAGGTTATCCATGAAATGCGGTAAACCTGTTTCGTTCCTACGCTTAGTTAAAATGTCACATCCAGATTCTGTAACCAGTAATGTTTGCTCAAATTGAGCAGACCATTGGCCATCGGTTGTAACAGCTGTCCATTTATCTGGCCACATTTCATCTCTCCAGCTCCCCATAGAGATCATAGGCTCAATCGTGAAACAATGACCTGGTTTCATTATGCCCACGGCGCGATTTTCTATAAACAAAAAATATAGGTATAATACCAAGAAGTAATATGTCACAATAAACAATGATAATGGCCCAATATATATTAGCCCTAAAAATAACTGGTTTGTATTGAAGGAGCAGTAATTCCTTTAGCAAATTATACCATTCCAAGTTACTTAAGCAAGAAGCACCCACATGAAATGAATAAATTTTCATAGTACATAGACGAGATTCTTTCACTCCCAACAACCATTTTTCATGGTAACCGACATTCTACTTTCCTTTTTAATCCATATATACTTAGTTTCTACATATGAAATGCCTTTTGTAGGGAAATGTTGGAAACGGACAATTGTAAATGTAACAATTTAGATCACTTTTGTTTCTTTCTTTGCTTCAGGTCTCATACGGCCGAGAACATGTTATTTGTTAATGTACTACACTCACCGGCAAAATAATCGATCCACTCCAAAAATTGATGAAGTTTGTTCGTTAATAAGTTTGATATTTTAAATTCGATTTGATTAATTTTTTTTGCATATTGTAGGTAAATTTAAATGTAATCTATCACATTTTTTGAATTTTAAGAAAATTTGGCGTACATCATTTTATACAGGGTGACACAAAGTCTGTTTTTTTAAATCAACTTTAAAACCACATATGGATTGTCCAAGTTGCTCCACCTTGTATTTTCTTATTTTGTTAACAAGACACATCATTTCTTTACAATTTCTTTTTTTATTTATTACAATAGCTTAATTTTTGTAAAAGATACAAGGGTTTAAGAAAAATCTTACATTTTTACATTTTTCCTATGTTACTAACATTAAGTTTACGAATTTAACTTAACACCGAATTTAATGAAAAGGAATTGAAAAGAAAATGAAAAACATAAAAGACTTAATACGAAGTGTTTCCTCCACGTGCACGGATAACAGCTGCAATTTGTATTGGCATGCTCTCAATTAAGTTTTGAATGTAAGCCTGGTTGATTTGATTCCATTCTTCAGTTAGAACGTCACTAAACTGCTGTAAATTTGCAGGCGTTGGTACACGAGGTCGTATTTTCCTCCCAAGTGCATCCCAAACATGCTCAATTGGGTTTAGGTCTGGGCTTAGAGCAGGCCAATTTACTACTGAGATTTCAACCTCGGCTAAATACTCGCGTACAATTCTGGCAACATGCGGTCGGGCATTATGATGCATCAGCATGAAATCATCTCCGATGAACGGTGCAAAAGGAACAATATGTGGCTCTAAAACTTCTCTTATGTATCTATCGGCTATCATGGCTCCCCCGTTAGTTATAACCAAGTCCGCCCGAGCTTCAAAATTTATGCCACCCCACACCATTATCGAACCGCCTCCATAACTTACTCTAGGAAAAAATGGTTTTGAAAGAAACGTTCACCAGTTCTCCGGTAAATTCCTTCACGTCCATCTGGTGTTCTAAGACAAAATCTGGACTCATCCGTGAATAGGATGTTGCTCCATTCTTCGTTACCCCAATTTACATGTTCCCTAGCAAATCTAAGCCGTTCAACTCGATGGTGTCTCAATAACTCTAGACCAGTTGCAGGTCTCCTAGAACGCAGTCCAATATCATACAGCCGCCTTCTTATTGTTCTATCACTTACTTGAACTTGCCTTACGTCCTCTAATCTGTTTTCATTTGCACAGAAGTAACTTTTCTGTCCCTCAAAACATTTAACGTTATAAAGCGATTATCTCGCTCACTAGTAGATTTCTTTCGACCACAATGATTTCTTCTTGTGTATACACCAAATTCATTAAACCGTTTAACAGCTCTTTGAACTTTACATCTTGAAACTCCCAACACTCTGGCCACATAATACTGTGACCTACCATCCTGAATCAAAGCAACAGCTCTCGCTGCGACGGTTACAGAAAGATCCATATTTTAAATTACTATTCGACAAGAAAGACGTTCAAAAACGTAATTGACAAGTTTTAGATTTCACAACTGACAGTATTTCAATAGCCCTCTATGCAAAAACGATAAATTCGTAAACTTATTGTTAGTACCATAGGAAAAATGTAAAAATGTAAGATTTTTCTTAAACCCTTGTATCTTTTACAAAAATTAAGCTATTGTAATAAATAAAAAAAGAAATTGTAAAGAAATGATGTGTCTTTTTAACAAAATAAGAAAATACAAGGTGGAGCAACTTTGACAATCCATATGTGGTTTTTAAGTTGATTTAAAAAAACAGACTTTGTGTCACCCTGTATAAAATGATGTACGCCAAATTTTCTTAAAATTCAAAAAATGTGATAGATTACATTTAAATTTACCTACAATATGCAAAAAAAAAAATGAATCAAATCGAATTTAAAATAACAAACTTATTAACGAACAAACTTCATCAATTTTTTGAGTGGATCGATTATTTTGCCGGTGAGTGTATTTATAGTTATACTCCAAATAAATAGAAAATCTTTGGCACACAAGTATTGTTCGTATTCAAAGTACAAATACTATCTGACTTAAAATCAACCACATATATCTACAGATGTATCCTAATTTCAGTTCTTCTAGTCTAGTTATCAGAATTACGAATATAGTGAAATTATATTTGTTTGCCGAGAAGAAAAAAAAAACAAAAATTGCAAAAGATAAGTTTATATAGGTGCCATTGACAGAAAAGACGTTTGAAAAATGGAAAGATGAAATTATGTAGAATACGAATTCAAAAAATTTTGAGATTACGACGCGATCCCCAAAATTAAAAACCCACCGAAAATTGCATTATGTGCCGCCTATGAATTCAGAATATCTATTATGAGCCCTACCAACTAAAGCTGTGTCGTTCCAGCCGGACCCGGTCCAAAGGATTCGGTCCGCTGTTGGATATAATCGGACCCGGTCCGCAACTTTGTCTGAACTCGGTCCGAAGGAACGAATTCAATACTTCGCTAGCGTCAAGGCATATCATATTCCGATATTCGAAGTGTAAACCATCTAAACATTAGCGATTCAGATTCAGACAGTCAGACACATAACTTACTAGGATGTTTACGTTTTAAAGAGTTTGAATATTGTAGAGATACGCATATTACGCATATACATATACTGAAAAAGCAATAAATTTTATTTGACGAAGGTCGTAGGTAGGTATTTGATATTTATTATATGAGACACATATATATATAGATATGTATATGTGCGTTTATATTTTTTATCTGAATTATGGCTAATGTGACTATGTATTATACATATACTATATTACTATATTATACTTCTGATATAGAATTAGCAATTCCAAGTACCAGTACTAATACATCCGTTGTACCAAAAAAAAGGAAAATTATTCAAACAACATTAACAAATTTCCAAAGAAGGGCTTTATCTAAACAACAATCAGTGAAATTAGATGAACAGTTATTAACAATGATTGTTGCTGAATATCAGACGTTTAGTTTGGTAGAAGATAAAGAATTTAGAAAATTCGTACAAATGTTGAATCCCAATTATACACCTCCTTCAAGAAAGACAATAGCAAACGTAATTTTACCACAACTGTATACAAGAGTTCACACAATAGTTAAAGAGTTATTACTGTCATCTACTCAGCATATTGCTATTACTACTGATGGATGGACGTCAATTAGTAATCAGTCTTATCAAGCATTAACAGCGCATTTTATTGACGGTGAAACTGATTGGCAAATTTCTGAAAATGTTTGCGCCGTGGTTACAGATAACGCAGCAAATATTACAGCAGCAGTCTGTGTCTTAAGGTGGCAGCATATACCATGTTTTGCGCATTCGTTAAATTTAATTGTACAAAAAGGTCTTCATCAAATAAAGGCTACACAGAATAAAGTGAAGTCTATTGTAGAATATTTTAAACGAAGTTCCATAGCAACAGCAAAACTACAAAATCTGCAAAAGCAAATGGGTTTTCCTGTGCTGAAAATGAAACAAGACGTAAGTACAAGATGGAACTCCACGTATGATATGTTTGATAGAGTTACAAAAATTAAAGATCCATTACAATCAGCTATAGCCGTTATAAACGCCACTCATATATTATCTACTTGTGATTTCGAAATTATTTCTTGGTCCTGCAAAATATTAAAGCCATTTAAAGACATTACTGATGAAATAAGTAGCGAAACAAGTGTATCAATTTAAAAAATCTTGTTATATAATAAAATGTTAGTGACCTACGTTAATAACGTAAAATCCGATTTAGGAAAAGAATCTCTTGGAGCAGATGCAATGCAAACATTGAATGCATTATGTGAAGTTATACTATCGGAACTTCGTAATAAGATTTCAAAATATAGAAGAACATCCTATATACAGTGATTCAACATTTTTAGATCCGCGTTTCAAGAAATATGATTTTAATGAAGAAAGTAGTTATAAAAAGACGTATAACAAAATTCTGCAAGAGGTAGTCTCATTAATTACGAAAAAAAAAGAAGGAAATATAACAACACAGTGTGAAATAATCGAAAAGGACGTACTAAAAAGTGGAGAGGAAGATATTTGGAATAATTTTGACAAAGAGATTATGAAAATTGAAACTGCTTTCAATCCCACTATTGAAGCCACGATTGAAGTAGAAAAATATGTTCAAGAACCTTTACTGACCAGAAACCAAGATCCTCTCAGATGGTGGGAAGATAGAAGATATGTCTATAAACATTTGTATTCGATCATGAAAGGTCGTTTTTGCATTCCAGCTACTTCTGTTCCTTGCGAACGTATTTTTTCAAAAACGGGTCAAATATTAACAGACAGACGCAGTAGCTTGTCTCCATCAAAAGCAGAGAAAATTGTCTTTTTAAATTATAACTTAAAATTTTTACAAAATTTTTAGTAACTAATATTTTTTTTATAAATATAGTAAGTATATTAAATGCTGGTATAAAAGATAAAATCTATAAAAAATTACGTAATAAGTAGGCAAGTAAGTTTAATTTGTTGGTTATTGAAAGACTTAAATTTATTTGTGTTTGTAATTATATATTTTTTTATATTTCGTTATATTTATTTTTTACTATATCTGTACCCTTTCAAAAATAAAATAATAAATTTGATTAGTAAAAGCAAAAGTTATTATTGTTTTATTTTTAAATAAGTGTAAATAAATTAATTTTTAACTACTGGCAATCAGTAATAATTTACTATTTCTGTACAAGTAATAACGAAAAACAACGTAAGTATAATTGATATAATTATTGCACTATGCAAATATTAATTACATTTACATAGCTTCACGTATTGATAGATTTGATAGTTCTCCGTTCTAAAGATTCAGTCCGAACCTTTCAACCTACATATATGGCTTGACGGTACGGTACATGATCCATTAGTTCTACGATACACGGGTCCACGCTCTCATATCAATACCGATGTCGGTCCGGATGGACCGAATCCAGCGGACCCGTTCCGATCCTAGTACGGACCCGGAATGAACGAATCCACAAAAGGAACGACATCGCCCAGCACTACTACCAACATAAGGTTCGGACGATATTAATTTTTACAGATACTTGTCCCCAATTTCTGCTAGAAATACTAATTAGTGTTTTTTATTTGTAAGTTCATTAAAATACAATGTAAAATCATTTCCGAAACAAAAAAATATTACTTAATGAGAAACTAACCACTTTACATTGGCAACTTAATATTCGGACGACGACGATTGTGAATTAATTTTCATTAGAGCGGCCATGCCAGTATGTCAAATCTGACAGTTATCGCTTCAACAACTGTTTATTTATTGTTGTGATCAATTTGTGCACGGAGAAATGGGTCGTGGTAAAACCACCTCGAAGAAAGTACGTGAAATTGTGGTAAAATAGTATCATGAAGGAAACAGTATGCGCACAATCGCAAACAATTTCAATTTGGCAAAATCAACTGTAGCAGACATTATTAAATGTTATGGCAAGACGTCCAACTACGACATTTGGGATAGAAGTACATGGCAACCCAAGAAAGTGACATCCAGAATAAGGTATCTCGTAAAAATTTGTAAAAGTCACCACAGAGCCACGCTACGAGATATAACGGCTCTTTTTATTGCAGAAACTAATGTAACGATTTCACGAGAATGTTATAGGCAGTGGATACTAAGCTCGGCCTCAATTTTTATACGCTAAAAATTAAAAAAAAACATATTTTAATATGACTAGATTTGAATTTAATATTATGTATTTTATTCAAGGCGAAAGAAAAGCCACTGTTAACGGAAATTCAAAAGAACCTTCTAATATGGGCAAAATCCAAATTATCTTGGACACTAGAAGATTGGTTCAAACTCGTGTTAAGCGATGAATCCAAATTTGGCTTCTCTATAGGTGATTGTATAAAACAAATTATTCGTGATAGATCGGAAGGTTTTCAAAAAGACTGTCAAGCTTGCAAAGGGTGTGATATTGGGAAGTATGTTAGGAAAGGGTGTAGGTAGAATGGGAATTAGATGGGATTGTTAATGCTACCAAGTATAAGCAAATTTTAAGTTATAGCTTTCTACCTACTCTAGAAAACCTCTATCCAAATGGAAATTTTATATTTCAACAGCATGGCGGATCCTGCCAAGCAGCCAAATCAACTAATCCATTGGTTTGCAGATCATAACAAAAGAGTTCTGTCATGGCCTTCCAACAGTCCAGACCTTAATATTATTGAAATTTTGTGGCATGATATGAAAAGGTATATGAGAAATAATCCGCATTTACGCCAGATGACTGTAGAAAATTGTAACAAGTGATCAATATAATCTATACATTTTTTTACTTTGGTTAGATTGTTTTCGTTTTCTGAGAAATAAAATATACATTATGTTGAAAATATTGTTCTTAATATTGTAGTATATCCAATTCTTTGCGCACAATAAGGAATTAATACTTGAACTTACACAAATTGTAAATATTTATCAAAAATCGTATTGTCCGAACCTTATGTTGTTAGGGCTCGTAATACCTCTATTGAACTTAACATTGTTTAAACAGCTTTGTATGGCAAGGGTTCAATAACGTCAATATATTACGTACGAAAATGTCAACTGTTAAAAATTTATACTTTTATTTTGTATACAAATGAATTATTAAAAATTAAAATGTGTGCTTACAGGGCCTTTTATGTCCATAACCTTCGTAATTTGGTAACCCTTAATCGTAACACGCAAGTGTAAATTATATCGAACGCATACATGTACACAGGTAACGATCGAAACTGACTGAATCAGTGGCACAATTGTTTCGCTACTTAACGCTACCCCTTCTCTTTATTTTATAGTCCTACTTCTAGAAATACAGTGGCGGGACAAATATTTTATAAATATTTTTGTCATTTTTTTCAAGCGTCTATGAGGGAATTTGCGGAAAATATTTTGGATTCATATTTTATATAATTACATCTTTCCATTTTTCATACGTTGCCTTTCTTTCAAGGACATCCGGTATATTGTTAACTTTCAAAACTGGAAATATATTTTAAATCTGTAGTTTATACTTTATATCATCGTCAACTATAGTCAGTTTTTAAACTAAGACAATCATTTTAAATTTTAGTTTTTGTTTTCAGTTTAAATTAATTGCGCTAAAATATGCACGTGTGATTGGTTGTTTCACAGGTAGGTTTATATTGCTGAAATGCGCGCAATAAATTGCGTTTTAACGTATCAATGTCAAACGCTTACCAAATTTCGTCTTTGCTTTTGTGTTCCCGTTGTTCTATTCAATTCTATTTTTCTTACAAATGAAACAGACATGCAATATACACGTCTGTAACTGTACACATGGACAATACACCTCGTATTTTCTAGCATTTACTTCTGCTTAAGACACGTGTTTCTGCCATCTACTATTAGGCGTCATCAGTTAAGCTAGTGCAGTAAGTGAAGCTTAAATCGCCTCATAAGGTATAGCAAATTTTGTTCTATCAGGTGGCATCATATAATCTAGTGACATCTGACGGACGAAAGAGACTATGCGGAAAGTGGCAACCCTTCCCTTGTAACAAATGCGTAGTACGTGCTTAACGTATTGATATACTTAACCCTTTATTTGTATATCTATTTTTCTTTATAACGTAAATAAATCTGTACTTTTGGTAAGTTTAGTAAGTGAAATGTATAATTTTCTGCTTTTAGGCGTTGCAAAATCGACAGTATATCGGAGGGAGCATAAAGGAGTATAATGAGATTGGCACAGTTACTATCTAAATAGAGGACAACCTGTTAGTGTTGTTACATATGATGAAGTAGTTAAAGAGTGTGCGGCAAATAGTGCATGTTTTTTTCTACAAGAACGAATTACCTACTTTGGACAAAATTTTGATGAAAATAAAGAACGTCCAGATTTACCACAAATGTGTCGTTCATCACTTTTCAAATTTATGAAGCAAGACATGAAAACTAAAATTCAGGAGTTTAGAAGCGAAGGTAGCTCAATTTATTATTTAGACGAAACTTGGGTTAACCCTAGAATACTAAACCGTCGTAAAATTTACGAACGTACCCTACGCATTGTTTAAGTTCGGCTATTTTCGGTGATGGGAGACGATTGCTATTTTTAGTACCTTTCTACATTAGTGTGAACGTTACGGTGCTCCAGTCATATTGTCCTATTAGCGAATTTTTATATAGTTTTTAGCCACCGCGTCGTTAAATTTACGAGTGATTAGTATTAATGCAAGGTTTGTTTTGGTAAACCCAAATTGTGTTTTTGTAAATTATTGCTTTTTTATTCTCATTTATTCAACAGTTGACAAATTCTTCTAAGCAAAATGGCAGCTAACAGGAAGCCATTATCAAGCAAGGAAATTTCTGACGAAATTGAAAGGATTATGAATGAAGAGATTGATGCAGACGACCAAGTTGAAAATGACATTGAAGACGATTTTAGTGATCTTGATGAAGATGTTCTAGAGCAAGAAGAAATACATAGTGATGATAGCTTAGGAGATGCTAGCGATGATGATAATGATTTCAATGAAAACAACGAGAATTTTCTAGTTATTAGCGATACTTTGAATAATGCAGTAAAAGTTACTCATAGAAATCATTCGGTAGGAATTAGCGAAGATGAAGTACAAGACGGGTACAGAGTACAGGATACAGAAATGAACGAAGAAAACGATGCTGCAGCAAATGATGTTGAAGGGGAAGTAGAGGATGTAGCAATGAACGATGAAAAAAAAGCAGTATATAATGATGTAGAAGTCGAAGAAGAAGATGATAACATACCATTAGCAAGAATTGCTCAAATTCAAAGTAAAGTGTTTGTTCTACAAACTAATTCTCTCAAAGGTAGAAATAAACATCGGTGGTACACCAAACAACCTACAAGATCTAGAAGAACGGGTGCACGAAACATAATTAATTTTTTTGCGGGAAGCGCAAATAATGCAAGAGAATTACTCGACCCTACCCAATGCTTTCTACACTTTTTTAGTGATCAAATAATTCAGGAAATTGTAACACACACAAATCAGCATATTCAAGATAACTCTGCCAAGTATGCGAAACATACGTCCACTATTAGTCAAACTTCTAAAGAAGAAATTCGAGCCCTTCTTGGACTTTTGATTTTCTCAGCAGTTATGAAAAACAATCATCTTTTGGTAAGAAAAATGTTTGATACCAAATTATCAGGATATATATATAGAGCAACAATGAGTTCTGACCGTTTTCAATTTCTAATCAATTCATTGCGCTTTGATGATAAGAATACCAGAGCTGAAAGAAAAAAAGTTGATCCTTTCGCACCCATTCGTAGCATTTGGGATGTATTTATCACTATTTGCAATACATCATACACTCCAACTTCATACACAACCATTGACTAGCAGCTTTTAGCTTTTCGTGGAAGATGTCCATTTCGTATGTACATCCCAAATAAACCCGCCAAATATGGGATCAAAATTGTTATGCTCTGCGACTCGAGCACCAAGTATATGATTGATGCTAGCCCATATTTGGGAAAAGGAACAAACACAGGAGGACTTCCTCTTTCCAATTACTATGTCAAAGAATTAACAAAAACCATCCGCGGCAGTAAGAGAAACGTGACGATGGACAACTGGTTTACTTCAGTACCAGTTGCAGAAGAACTTCTAAAACCTCCATATAATCTTACTATCGTTGGTACTATACGAAAAGATAAACCCCAAATACCTCCTGAAATGATTTGCTCAAGAAATAGAAAAGTTGGAACGTCCATATTTTGTTTCGACAAAGAAAAAACATTAGTTTCTTTCAAAGCAAACAAAAAGAAAATTGTTACCCTATTGTCTACAATGCACCAAGAAGGAAGTATACACCCTGAAACTTCTAAGCCAGAGATTATACATTTCTATAACTCGACAAAATCTGGAGTTGATTGGTTGGACCAAATGTGTTCTAATATGAACTGCGGAAGAAAAACCAGAAGATGGCCTCTGTGCGTATTTTACGATATGATTAATATAGCAACCATAAATGCCTTTGTCATTTATTGCTTCAATATGAATAGGGCAAATCAAAAACCTGTGAGCCGCCAAGAGTTTATGTTAAGTTTGAAAGATGGACTTATAAAACCCTGGTTATAAATCAGAAAAAATATCACAACTTTGAGGCGTCCAATCCGACAAGATATTTGCGATATCTTGGAAACTGAATTGCCCACGGATCCACCTATCCATGCTGCTAACAGGCGTACAGTTTGTAGTTTTTGTCCAAGCCGGCTTCGTAAAATGACAACACACTATTGTCTAAGATGCAAACGATCCATCTGTGGTCAACATCGATCATTTTGTTGTCTAAATTGTTCTAATTAATTTGTATATGCAGTTCAAATGTATGTTTTTTTTCTTTAACAGAATGTTATTATAATTTTTTTACGAATAAAGTAAAATAAAATTAAAAAGAGAACCCAAAAATGCTTTTTTTAATTCGTAGTAAATTCTACGAGAGTTTAGCAATCATGTAACATCAAAACTAGTTTAGTATTCTAGGGTTAATGGAGATCATACAATAACGAAAAATTCGTGAAAAGTTACATCTATCTATCGTCATACAAGACAAAAATATCGAGACAACAGTATAAAAAATCGACGTCAAACATTCATTAAAGGGCTATCTACAGGACTAAGAAATACGTCCAAAAATGGGAAGAGGTTTATTGTTAGGCATGTTCGATCTGAACATGGTTTTGTTCATGGAAGGTTGTTGCTTCTCGAAGGTAAGAAAACTGGAGATTACATGAGATGAACGCAGTAGTTTTTGAGATATGGCTTGATAATTTCTTATCAAAATTACCTGACAATGCTGTTGTCGTCATGGATAACGCTTCTTGTCATAGCCGTAAATTGTAGAAAATTCCTACAACAGGATCTAAGAAAAAACATGCAAGAGTGGCCGCAAACTAAGCAGATTGAATTCAGAGAAGATATGGACGAGTTGAACTTCTGAATTTAATCAAAATTAATAAAGAACAGTATATTTTATGTGATTGAGGAAATGACAAAACATAACAATAAAATTGAATTAACTTTGCCACCTTATCATTGTAAACTCAATCGAATAGAATGAATATGGGCAAAAATAAAGAAACAAACGGCATCTAAGAACAACTCACTTAAATTGAGAGAAGAGAGAGGGCGTTTGTTGCAAACTATACAAAATATTCAAAATGTTAATTGGAAAAGTTGTATTGAGCATATAATTAAAGAAAAATAAAAATGTGCACACTAGATGGAATCGCAAATGATGCAATTTAACAATTTATTATTTTTGTTAGTGTTAATAGTGGCAGTGATATTTTTTCAGACAGTTCTAGAATAAAGATTATTTAATTTACGTGGTAGTATTTTGTATTGTTTTTTTAAGTTATTATAATGCTTAATTGAATTCTTGAAATGTGTAATCTACAAACAATTTACACTTTAGATTTTCTCCTGGAAAAGCATGTTTATTATACTTCTTCTTATAAATGCATTTCAGCACTTTCACTTTGTATAAAATACGATAAATTTCAGTTAGACATATTATATTTTTGGCTTAACACTTAAAATGCAACTAAATAGCTTTTTCGTTATTTTTCTTGCTTACATACCATGCGCATCAAGCGCAGATACAGATTTAAGAATGTTTTTTTTGTTACTTTTCAAGGAATTGTCTTGAGAGTGTTCACTAGATTTGAGTAAATAATGAACACAATTTGAAATTTCAAAATAAACTAACATAAAGTCTTTATATTAGTTACAGAAGGATGTGCTAATTATATGTCTGAGACTGTGTATATTGTCAAAGAGCTGCTCTGTATACAGGCTTGATTTATTTTAATTTAGTGTTTCAAATTTATAATTAAGAATAGCATTATATCATTTTATAATTGAAAAAGTTATAAATATCAGACAATCATACTTACTTGCATAATGTGGTACATTTGGAGCAGTATGAAATAATCTGTGTATCCCATGACCACAGTAACTTCGTACAACAGAATACCCATGAGATTGGGCATGCTTTTGTATTACATTTCCAATTTCTCTATACTTCTCACCAGGTTTTACAATATTTATAGCCTTCATCAAGCATTCATGAGTCACCTTTACTAAATTTTTATTTCTTTCATCAACATTACCAACAAAAAATGTTTCATTTAAGTCACCATGAAATTCTCTATGATAAACTGTAACATCTACATTACAAATATCTCCATCTTTAAGAGTCCTTGTATCAGGAATTCCATGACAGATAACCTAACAACATTAGATAATACTGAAATAAATTAAATTGGAAAAAAACTAAAATACTGACTTCATTAACAGAAGTACAACATGATGCTGGAAATTCATAATAATTTAATGGAGATGGATAACATTCACGTTCAATACAAGCTTCATGAACAATTCTGTCAATTTCATCTGTTGTGACCCCTACATCACATACTCTTGCAGCTTCATCTAAAACTTCCCGACCTAATTTACAAGCAACCCGCATTCCTACAATTTAATATTTTAGTAAAAAAAAATCAGTTTTTGCAAACATAGCATAACCTTCAATTTCTTCCTCATCAAGTACTTTTATTTGACTAGACCCCTTGACGGCCTGTTCAGATAATGGATATCCTTGAGGGTGATCAGCATAATCAGGTTTTGGTATATGAGCTGGTACCGTACGTCTTTCACTTTGAGGAAATGGTCGTAATTTTCCAGTGAAGACATAATAAGGCCAGGGGTTGTAAGATGTTTCCTTTTTACCATCAATATTTTCACCTTCTAAAAATATTGAGGAAAAAACATTGATGAATATAGTGCATTTTTAAATCAAAAAATGTGCCAATGAAAAACTTAAAGAGGTATCTGATCATTATTTCGAGTTTGTGGTTACCTACCTAACCTTACTTACTAGCTATAGCATGGATGATTTTATGTGTTTTCCAATTATTCTTGAAACATTCTTGAGTACAAAAGAAGGAACCTTGTATTCCTAATTTTATACAAGTGGGGCACTGTAATTTTGCGGGAGCGTTGCACCCAGAAGATTCACATATTCCCAAGCTTGACATTGTATTGTGAAGTACGTAAAATAAATGATGGATTATAATATATTTGAATGATTTCACAATTCACAGTGTCATTGGTTATTTTACATACACGGCAGATTTTATATTATCAAATTAAACTTTTTTTTTGACATGTAGATATAGTAAATAATTAAATATTTATTTGACATTTAAATAACGATGCGTTTTTTTTTTTATAATAAGGATTTAAAAAATAACGTTCGATTAGCATTCATACCTTTCAGAGTCCCTACATTGAAAAAACGGGCTGTTTGAATTTTAATTGTAAACAACACCCTTTATTTTTTACTCTCCAATAAATTTAATTTAAGAGATAAGATAATTTATAAATTAATATACTTTTGTCTTTTTTTAAATTTTTAAATAATTAATTTATTAAAAGATTAAATCATTTACTAATTGATAAAGAAAGTGAAGTTAAAAGTCGTGTGTATGATATCATGCAGAAGGATGTACTTCAATATTAAAGATCAACAAGACATACATAAATGTTTCAACCAATTATTTATATGATTTTATTTGTATCGATTCTATTTTTGTTGTGCATGAAATTTGTTGAGTGTTTACTTAATTACATTTCGTATCTGTCTTGTGTCTTCATTAGTAAACTATATAGCTTACAAACTACTGCTATATACTACTTATTTATTACTTAATAAATTTAGTATAATAGTTTTGTAATGTTAGTAGATACACCATTAGGTGCTTGTTAAAATCGCAAATTTAGTTTCATTTTCTTGTAATTTGAGATGGTTTGAATAAAATTGTTTAACTGATATTCTAATTTCATTTTCGTTGTTTATTTCGAAGTAGATTATTAATTATGTTGAATTCTTTGCTTATGATTTAATCTTGGTAATTTCTTTTTAAATCATAAGCAAATTAACGTTCAAAATAATAATTAATTTTAAAACCGTAGTGCTTAACATAGAAGAGTTTCTTTGTCCCCACGATAGATGGCGCTCTGAAGCAATAGAACAATTTTTCATTAACTTCACATTCTCTTACGATAGTAATTTTCTATGGTCTGTGCTAGCAGCTAAAGTACGACCAACGAAGCATGATCTTTCAAGCAGTATAGCAAACGCCAATTAAGTTGGCGCGAGGAGGGGTAAGTTCGCGCAGGATTAGAAGTAGTGGGGAGATTTGTATTTGGTTTTACATCAAATGTCAGATAATTCTAACCTCTGAGCGTGTATCACTAGCAAAGACATTATGTTCCGTTAAACGTCAATGACAAATGTATTCTGACAATTACTTGAGTAGTGGGGGTGGACGTTTTTAAAATCGGCTTCAGCGCATCCCCTCCTCGCGCCAACTTAATTGGCGTTTGCTATACTGTCGGTTTGTTGTGTACATTCCCAGAAAAAAACTGAACGCGCCAGTATTTGAATCAGTCGTATCGTTCATGTCAAATGTTAATGTAAAGATTGCAGTTAAAAAAAGGTAGAATGTTATAATATTAATATGCATACACATTTTTAAAACATTTTGGAGAAAACAACAAGAATATATATGATTTATTCAAAAATAGTAAAGTAATACAAGAAATAATTAATATAGCATTATAAATACACTACGAAATTCTTATTCATCATCCGATTGTAACCAATCCGTTTCTGAATCTGATTCGCATAATCTAATAATAAATTCTTCGTGTATATCCATTAATTGGTCCCTTTCGATATATTCTTTTTCTATTTTGTGAACATGTTTGCATTCTGCTTGCCATAAATTTGGAGTAATTTCACTAAACGCCTGCAAAATTAAACCCTCAACATCGCAACTACCATAAATTTTTCTAGAGGCCACCTTCCTTTTCACCATGCACCAAATCATTTCGATTGGGTTAAGATCGCAGTGATATGGCGGTAATCTTAACACCGAATGACCTAATGTTGCTGCATAATTGTCTATTTCATATTCAGGTTCTGGTTTATTACGTCTCACTAATTCAAGCAATTCACACTTTAACATCTCTGGGTGATATTGTATATTCTTCAACAAAAGCCAAGACATAATATCTGCTTTCTTAGATGAGGATGTAGGTGGTTTATTGATTTGGACACTGTGATATGGTGCGTTGTCCATAACTATAATTGAATTCTGTGGTAGATTTGGTATTAATTGTGTTTTAAACCATTTTGAGAAATAAAATTAAAAACTTTAAAAATACAACTTTTCAACAAATACATATGTATTTCGTAATTTTATAGATCACCACCCGTTTGTTTTCCAATTATATAAATAAAATTTAAAACTTTATAAATACAACTTTTCAACAAATAAATATGTATTTCGTAATTTTATAGATCACCAACCGTTCGTTTTCCAATTATATAAATAAAATTAAATATTTTAGAAATACAGCCTTTCGCCAGTACTGCACTGGGTGGTAAGTGTGTCCGTTCTCTACACATTATTATTGCTACCTTTTCATCTTTGTTGTACTTATGCATGATTTAAATAAATTATCTACTTTTCAATCAAATGTGTTTAATTTAAGGTTCGTATATGAATAAAAATTCAAAAATATTCCATATTAAAAAATATTTTTCTCTCTCCATGGCAAACTAATTTAAGAGTTAAGCTATAGGTAAATCCTTCACTGGTGTACAACTGGTTGTCTACAATTGTTAATGCATTGATAATTTTCTTTTAAACTTACACATGCAGTTTAAATAACGACATACAATTTCGGATTCCTGAATGATTCGATTACAAATTATCTTGATCGCTCGTTATGTGTATATATATTCTTTTTCTATTTTGCGTTCATAATGAACTTATTATGAAACCCAAAACAGTATTGAAATAAGCTTCATTTCGATACGCTTTTTTTCAATGTTAGCGTTGTTAGAATATATAAATAAATATCTTATTGCTAACATTTGATTTTAAAAATTTAAAACATTTGACAGAAATGATATTCATAGAAAAGAAAAATGCTACACAAGCAACGTATATTGGGGTGGAATAAACTGTCGTACAAAAAAACTGTGCGACTCATTTTTTTGCATTGTAAAATGAGCTATCGACCTCTCAAACATAGCATATGAATATTATAGGTTATAAATAAAATATTTAAATAGATCCATATGGAAGATAATACATCGTGCGTTAAAAAAAAAAACAGACTCAAAGTTGGCCATGAAATTTTTAGGTATGTCGTAACTTAAGCGCACCGTTCTGAATTGTCGCATGTTAATGTCATTAGTAATGACATTAACATGCGACAATTCAGAACGGTGCGCTTAAGTTACGACATACCTAAAAATTTCATGGCCAACTTTGAGTCTGTTTTTTTTTTTAACGCACGATGTATTATCTTCCATATGGATCTATTTAAATATTTTATTTATAACCTATAATATTCATATGCTATGTTTGAGAGGTCGATAGCTCATTTTACAATGCAAAAAAATGAGTCGCACAGTTTTTTTGTACGACAGTTTATTCCACCCCAATATACGTTGCTTGTGTAGCATTTTTCTTTTCTATGAATATCATTTCTGTCAAATGTTTTAAATTTTTAAAATCAAATGTTAGCAATAAGATATTTATTTATATATTCTAACAACGCTAACATTGAAAAAAAGCGTATCGAAATGAAGCTTATTTCAATACTGTTTTGGGTTTCATAATAAGTTCATTATGAACGCAAAATAGAAAAAGAATATATATACACATAACGAGCGATCAAGATAATTTGTAATCGAATCATTCAGGAATCCGAAATTGTATGTCGTTATTTGAACTGCATGTGTAAGTTTAAAAGAAAATTATCAATGCATTAACAATTGTAGACAACCAGTTGTACACCAGTGAAGGATTTACCTATAGCTTAACTCTTAAATTAGTTTGCCATGGAGAGAGAAAAATATTTTTTAATATGGAATATTTTTGAATTTTTATTCATATACGAACCTTAAATTAAACACATTTGATTGAAAAGTAGATAATTTATTTAAATCATGCATAAGTACAACAAAGATGAAAAGGTAGCAATAATAATGTGTAGAGAACGGACACACTTACCACCCAGTGCAGTACTGGCGAAAGGCTGTATTTCCAAAATATTTAATTTTATTTATATAATTGGAAAACGAACGGTTGGTGATCTATAAAATTACGAAATACATATTTATTTGTTGAAAAGTTGTATTTATAAAGTTTTAAATTTTATTTATACAATTGGAAAACAAACGGGTGGTGATCTATAAAATTACGAAATACATATGTATTTGTTGAAAAGTTGTATTTTTAAAGTTTTTAATTTTATTTCTATAATTGGAACATTTTTATTTGTTCATTTTGTCTTTCAAGTTGAGTAAAGGAGTATTAATATTGACTAGCAATAGTTACTCAAGGTTTTCTTCTGTCAATTTTGTTCTCTTTGAATTAAGTACATCCTTATAAATAGAAAACGTCCTTTCTACATCGCGACTGGTTATAGGTGCAAACTGGAAATATTCTTTTATTTCTTCATATTTAGCCGTTAGATTTTGTGGAATTGTCTCCATACATAATTGCTGCAATGTAATTAAGTCTGGATTTCTATTAAGAATTGCTTCAAACTTTTGCCGAAGGCCACATCCGAAGTCACTTGGAATACTTTTCAAATTATTAACAGCCACATCTAATGTGGTTAATCCATCATATAATTTGAGATTTCGATTTTCAAAATAAGTGATTAGTTTTGGCAATTTTCCAAAGTGTTCGTGAAGAAAGTACAACTGATTTTTTCAATTTGGGATTTGTGTGAGCTCCTTGCACTCACCAATACTTCTAGCATCCTCCTTTAGCAGTGTTACGAAATGTTTTAGACTATCGAAATTCTCAGCATAATAACTAGTAGCTTCCAGCCATGCTCCCCATCTAGTTATTACTGGAGTGGGAGGCAGTGAAAGAGATGGAAATTTTTCCCTGAAAAGAGCTACTCTTAATGGTGCCTTTCTGAAAAACTTTTTAAAAGCTGATAAAAGTCTATCAACTTCCGGAAAAGTGTCTCTGATATATTCACAGATTCTGTGGAGAGCATGTGCTACACAAGTAATATGCAGCATATTAGGATATGTTTTCTTCAATAGTCTGCCTGTTTTTAATATATACGCAGCACTATCACTGACAAATAAAAGTATTTTTTCTTTGTATGTGGCGTCCGAATGAAGCATTTTTTGCATATTCTCCTTAATGGTTTCAGCAACTGTTTCCGCATCAACTCTATTTATAACACTTGTTGCTATTACATATGAGTTAGAGGGAATAGTTGGATGTAGTACACCAGCTACGACATTTACCACACAGCGTCCTAACATATCCACCGTTTCGTCGGCGCTTATCCATATGTATTGATTTAAAAGATGGCTTCTAATGCGTTCTACTGTTCTCGTATAGCACCTAGAAACAAAATATTTGCGTAAAGTTGATTCATCAGGAACATTTCGGCCAGTATATTTTTGAAGAAATATTTTTAAAGTGGGATTGCTAAGTTTATTTAATGGAATATTAGCCGCCATAAAAGTTTTACAGTTCAGATGTGTTTGCGATCCTAAGTGACGAATTTTTGGCGATATTTTACGGATTTTGTAATAAATTTCGGAATCACTGACAATGGACATACAATCAGTATGACCGTAAATCCACTCGCCATTGTTTTACAATGCCGTTCTCAACATTCTTCCATATCATGTCTGAAAAAGTAAGTTAAACAATGCTCTAGATCTAAATAAATGAAAACTAAAAATGTGTGCGTAAGTTATTGAAACTGAACGAAATTCAATGCACACTCTTACGTCGAAATAATTGGTAGAAATAGATTCAATCAAACCATATTAAACAGGATCTATCACAAAAATTACGATGTAATTAACAGTTAAAACTATGAAAACAAGAAACTTACTCACAGCACTTTATTTATCTTACGAAATATAAACTAATAAATAAAATACATTATAAAAACCGCGCTTCTATCTACGCTCATGAAAACACTTTAAAAAGCACTATATCCTCGGAATACAATAACTGGCTTGTCCATTGTTATCGCGGCGAGACCAGGTGTCCGAGTAAGTCAAACAAATACTTCATCGAATTACGCCGGGATGTACTGAGCGACGTTATACACAATTCCAATTGCCGATTGCGTTTTATGGAAATTGCGTCCGTTCTCTAAATTAATGTGGTTCCAGAATAATAATAGTTTAAGGACGGTCGGAGACATGCTTCCCGTGAATTATCCTTATACCTCGTGCGAAAACAGTTTTAAATGTTTTTAACAAATTAAAAGAAGCTAAATTCACAAAAAAAAAATCCCATGTTAATAGAACACATGAAGCTGAATATTCTGTGTTTTGTAGAACGGCCTGTAGGATTGCTTTTAGATGTAGCCAGGCATTTTGGAGTATCGTACAGTTCGGTGTACAAAACCCTGAAAAAATTCAAATATAAACCATACAAGATATTGTTATATATAGATTTAAGTTGGTATGACGAGAGTACAGTAGAAAATGGCGTCAATTATTAATCAATTAATATTAACGAATGTCAACCCTTTTAGTTATAAATGAAACAGACATGTAAAATACACATCTGTAACTGTAAACATGGACAACACACCTCGTATTTTCCAGCTTTTTACTTCTTCTTAAAAAAAAAAAAAGCTGGAAAATACGAGGTGTGTTGTCCATGTTTACAGTTACAGATGTATATTTTACATGTCTGTTTCATTTGTAACTAATGCGTAATACGTGCTTAACGTATTGATATAATTAAATCTTTTTTGTACCTTTTAGTTATATTGAAATAAATACTTTTATGTAAATTTTAAATAAAATAATTTTTACTGATGAAGCTACATTTAGCGTAAATGATGAAGTCAACCCTCAGAACTTCCGGTTTGTATCCTACATTTATCCATTGAAAAATATTAAATTTTTTTCCATTAATCCATTAGTTATTGGTCTCGTACAAATCCTCATGCCCAAAACTTAACCCAAACGCAGTACTCTCAAAAAGTCATGTCTGGATTGGAATAATAAGCAATAGACTTATTGGTCCATTTTTTATTAACGGTAACCTCACTGCAGCTAAATATCTGAATCTCTTCGTTCCATCAGTTAAGATGCTAAATGTTGATGAACCTTGGTTCTAAATGGATGGGGCTCCGGCAGGCGCGGCTCGTGATGACGTATTTGAGGGTGCAAGTACATGATGCGAGTGCTTCGTGTATTCTCGTGTACTAACTGTAACGTTTTCTTAGTAAACACCGAAAACACACGAGACACTTGCATCATTGTACTTGCACTCCCAAATACGTCATCACGAGCCGCGCCTGGGCTCCCGCATATTCTATTAACGCCGTCAGGAATTTTTTAATAACGCATTTCGAAGATGGTGTATTAGCAGATTTGGCCCCATACCATGGTCTCCACGATCAGCCGATTTATCTCCAAATGATTACTTCCTTTGGGGTTTCCTGAAAAGTAAAATTTATAATAACGTGACTTGGACGAACTGAAAGATCGTGCACGTACTGCAAATGATAGAATAAATTTAGAATTTATTCGTAATGCGTTGCTTTCAAGATCGCCTTGTTTATTCCCTTAAAAGACAAGGAGGACTCTTTGAAAACTTGCTATGAAATTAGACTTCACCTTTGTTACGTTGTTTTGTTTATTAATTAATTGTTAGAATAAAATAATTTCTTCATTCAAGCCTGAAATTTTGCACTTTCTTTTCACTGTTGTCAGTACAAATATTATTGCCGAACCAGATTCGACTATATTTTGCGATAAATTTTAATAATAAAGTTTTATATAATATGCTGAAAGATGAATGTTGGCTGAGAACACATGTGCGAAGTAGTGCTCCGTATTTTGAGCTAGTACGGGCCGGTTTGAAATATAAATTGTAAATTGTGTTATAAAACTTTCGCACCGAAACTTAAAGTGAGTGCAACTAATGAGAACTTAGATGAAGTAAATCTAAAAATTGATTTAAAAACTGTAATACATACAAACATAAACAGGTGAAGTTATTAAAAACGCGAGTGAAAAACACGCACAAAGACACAGTTAGTGCGGCGCAAGGTTCGATAAGAGCGACGTTTTCGAGCTGTGGAGGGGAGCGCGGTCTATCCGCAAACAGAGACGATTCGCGCAACAAAGATATACGAGGTGAGGTCAAAAATGGCAACTGATAGTGATGATTATACAGGTGATGAGCGAAAGAGAAAAGATAGAGAGCAAGTATTCCCCTTTAGGAAGAGCAAGATAGTAGCGCGGACACCGTCAAGGCACATAACTGTTTCGGATGAAGGAGAAGAGGACGACATTAGGAATTTGCTAAAGAACAATATTAGAAACTGCAAAAGAAACATGTGGAGAAATAAAAGGAAGCAATAAGAACAAACAGACTGCTTGGTGGAATCAGGAGATTAAGAAAGAAATCAAAATAAAGAAAGATAAATGGAAAGACTATCTAAGAGCAAAAGATGATAGTAAATACGAAATCTATAAAGAGCAAAGAAAGAAAGTTAAAATATTAGTCAAGGAAGCGAAGCAGAAAAGTTGGGAACAGTTTGGAGTAAAGATGGAAATAAATAGTATAGAAAACCAAAAGCTATTTTATAAAGTCTTGAAAAACACCAGAAAAGAAACACCTAATTTTCACGGCACTATACTAGATAAAAATGGAGATATTATCACAGAAGATAAAAAAATTATGGAGAGATGGTAACAATACTTTAAAGAACTATTAACCATTGCAAGTAATGATGAACCTACACCAAAGGAAAATTTAGAAATACGTAGTGAAGACGACAACAATGCACTGGGACCAATAACAAAAAATGAAGTCGTAGATGCCATTAAGACGCTAAAAAACGGAAAAGCCCCTGGTCACGATAGGATAACAACAGAAATGATGAAAACACTAGGAGAAAAAGGTATAGAGCTGATTTTGAAAATATTCAATATGAGTTGGGAGCAAGAAATAATACCGAAGAACTGGAAAACTGGACAGATAGTACCTATACACAAAAAAGTAAACACGAGAGACTGCAGCAATTATCGAGGATTAACGCTTTTAAGCACAGTAGCTAAAGCATACGAGAGGGTATTGGAAACTAGACTAAGAAGAGTAACAGAATCCACAATGGATGAAGCACAGAGTGCGTTTAGGAAGGGAAGAAGTGTAAACGACCATATATATACGATAAAGCAAGTAATAGAGAAAACCATTCTTAGCCAATCAAAAGTATACTTTGCATACATTGATTTTAGAAAAAGCGTTCGATCGAGTTCCTAGAGAAGAAGTCTGGAATAGCTTACAGCAAAGAGGAGTGAATAGTAAATTAATTAGAGCTATCAGAAGTGTGTATAACGATAACACTAGCTATGTCATAAGTAAAAACAGGAAGTCGGAATTATTTAAAACAGAGGGAGGTCTGAAGCAGGGTGGGGTGCTCAGTCCAGTACTATTCAATATATTTATGGACAAAATACTAAAAGAATGTAAACCGAAGCTAATGAATATGATTATAGGATACAAACATTTAAAGCCGATTGAAATAACTGAATGTATATTTGCTGACGATTTAGTAGTGATGGCTAACAGTGAACGAAATTTACAAAAGAATATAAATGAATGGAACCAAACATTGAAAAAATACAACATGAAAGTCAATACGAAGAAGACAAATGTAATGATGATATCGTCAGGAGTCGAAGAACAAATAAAGATATATATTGAAGATGAAAGAATAAAACAAGTGTCACAATACAAATATCTAGGAGTAACGATTGAACGAAATGGAAATCAAGAAATTGACATTAATGAACGAATAGGAAAGGCGGCTAAACTATACCATGCCATGAGACAGACATTGATAAATAAGAAAGAAATATCTACCAAAACCAAGATGACTGTATTCAAGACAATATACAGACCTATTCTAGTTTACGGAAGTGAAACATGGGCACTCACAAACAGGCTAAGAAGTAAAGTGCAGGCTAGTGAAATGAAATATCTAAGAGGGGTTAAAGGAATAACACGCAGGGACAGGATAAGAAATGTTGATGTAAGAGCAGAATTGCAAGTAGAATCCATTTCAGAGTACATCGAAAGAAAACAGCTAAGATGGTGGGTCCATTTACACCGGATGGAAGAAAACAGACCAGCAAGGAAGATGTTGGAAGCCAGAGTTAGAATTAAACGAAGACCTGGAAGACCGAGAGAAACATACGAAAATATAGTAGCGAAAGCGATACAAAGAAGAGGACAGACGGTAGCCAATGCGAGGAATATGGCGAAGAATAGAAAACAGTGGAAGGACTTTGTAAATATAAAATAGAGTATAGTAACAACTTCCCCTACACCGCAAGGTAAAAAAGGGGTTAATGATTATATATATATATTGATATATTGCGCTGAGATAGGCCTCTACGTTGGGCTAGCCAATTGATATGAGACCCACCCTGCCTGCGGTGAGAGAATGAAATGTTAATGAAATAAAAGTGTAAGATAAAAATTATGTATTTGAAAAGATTAGTTGGGCGCCTTAATTTATAAAATATCACCTCAGACTGCGCTATCTTTATCTCAAATAGCCAACTAGTCGGAAAGCAAGAAACTATATAAAAAAACAACTTTACTAAATGGGTGATCTCAGGCTCGTCGTGAATTTTAGGTTGTTGGTTCCATAAATGAATAATATTAATGTTGACGCTTAATAAAATAACTCCTACAAACAAATATAAACAAATAAAAGATTTATGTAAATTAAAAATATGATATTTATTAAATTAAAGGAAACTGTAAAAATATAACGTATTACAAATGTGATATTACCGAAACTGTATATACGCATAAACAACAAGGTGTTACTAATGTGAAAAGAGGTTATGTGTGTTAGACTAATAAATAATATGAATATAAATGTGAATAACCTTATTACAATAATGGTGAGTACCCTTTTATTGCTATATCTAAGTTTTAAATAGCTTGTTTAATTAAATATAAAAATCAGGACAGGACGTGATAGATCAGGTAAATAATTCGAGAATATAGTTAAATAAAAGTTTAAAGAATTTAATTTTTGGAAAAATAGATAAATATTATCTGAAAACCTGTTATAATAATGATCCTGATGTATGTTTGTAGATCGTATGTATGAATTGGGAAGATTCTCGGCGATCCGAAAATGTTCGGGTGCAGTACAAAACGATGGCGGCGTGGGTGGCTGTTTACGAAGACGCTATCGAAGATTTTCTTCGGACTTCGTCTCCGGTGCCTAATTACTCCCTGCACTCGTTTCTGGCTGTAGGATTTCAGGTATCGTTGTAGATGTACGTTAGACTATTATGTTAATGTTCGGCGATGGATTCTTGAATATTTTTCTTTTGATTTTCTATCGTTTTCGGTGGAACTACGTCTGTGACGCTATGTTGTTTGAAAGTTCGTTATTACCGAAAATTCTTGTAGTAATTCTCTTGTCGATCGAGTTAATTAATATTCTGGATACTTTTAATAACTTTTAGATGAATTTATAATTTAAATTTATGTTTTTTAAAAGATTTCTAAGGCTTGGTCTAAAAAGATGCGTCTATTCAATTTTAAAATTCAAGGATCGAATATCCCGATAGCACTTGTCTGAATATACCAAACACGCTATCTATTGATATCAAAAGTCTCGATGATTTACCCTTTTAACAATTTTATATAAAAAGAATTTGATTAATTTTGATTATCTAACTGATTTTATAAATTATATAATAAATTACCAAGTTAGGTTAAGATAGATTTGAATGATACAAATCGCATACTGCGCATGATAAATGTAAACATAGCGAGATGTCAATTTGTAGGCGTGTCTTACTAGCGTCGATATAATACAAAGATGCATATGGATTTGAATATGTTTTTCGCGCTAATATTTGAAAATTTGAATATGATATAATAAAAGTAAATAATGAAAGGAAAATAAATATAGAAATTTTAAGAATGAAATGCTCGTTATAAAAATACATATGCACTTCGATACTACTAAGACTTAATAATATTAATTATATAACCATTATATTATAACCCTTTTTCACTTTGTATGTCTTATTCTTCCTATTTTAGATGCAGCTCTATATGAATAACTTGCATCACTACAATATATATATATATATATATATATATATATATATATATATATGCTGGAATGTTTAATTTTTCAATACAAAAAATAATAGTAGATCCCTTGAAATACGAGTAGCCGATTTACAGAATAGGAAATTATTTTGTCGTTCGTCGAAACATAAATGTATGACTGGTTGCCTACTATGTTGCCATTGCATTGACAATTTTCTTTTTAAAGTTATACATAGGAAAAATGTATGTGTAATAATAAAAAAAAGAATCCGGTATATTACAATCACAAGTCTATTTGTTTTCTTTTTATCATTTTTAAAATGAAAATTTTATTAAATTAAGTATAGCAAGTGTCAAATAATAAGATGGCGAGAAGAGGGGGTGCGCACGTTATATATTTTACTCTAATAAATTATTAATTTATTAAGTGATAGATGTGTAGTTTACGCTATCTATGGTATCTTGCAAATTGTTGTAAAACTAAATACAAATCTCTCCAATACTTCTAATCTTGCGCGAACTTACCCCTACGCTCGACAACTTATCTGGCGCTACACCTACTATACCTACATCGAAATACAACCAAGAGTTAATTATTGTTATCGGGACCCTTGTGAAATCAACGTGATGAACCAAGTCTTTGGGGTATATTTATATATGCAAATTTCGAGACTTTACAAGAGTTATTATGTTAATAAGAAGAAACTTTATAGATTTGTAATTAGTACGAGAGGTACACTGAAAATTTCGGGAAAATCATAAATAAAATAAAATGTTAACAGATTGAAATACTTTATTGTTTTTCGAAATAAGTTCTATACACTTTTTCATTCGTATAAATATTAGTAAAGCATTTATCCAACTCAGAAGATGGTATGTTTGAAATGTATGTTTCATACGCTTCAAATGCCTCTTCAGGTGATAAAAATCTTTGTCCACGCATTTTACTTTTAATTTTGGGGAACCTAAAGAAGTCATTGGGGGATAGGTCGAGGCTGTAGGGACAATGGCTGAGTAATGCAACGTTGTGGCCGGTCAAATAGTCGAGTGTTAGTTTGCGCTATGCGAACTTGCATTGTCAAGGTGAAGTAGGATGCGACGCTTCTGATTCCTTTTTCGCAACTCTGCAATAGCTTGCGGCAAACAAATGGTAGTATAACATTCTGTATTTACAGTTCTACGATTCTCTAAAGGAATCGTGGCCACGTAACTAGTCTTAGATACAGAATAAGCAATCATTTGTTTAGAAACAATGCGTGCTCGAACAACTTTCGTCGGTTTTGCTTCACTTTGAAACACCCATATAGCAGATTCTTTTTTTCTTTCAGGTTTACATGAGTAGATCCATGTTTCATCGCCACTGACGATGTTATACAGAAGTTTTGAAGAATCTGAGTGGAAGCGTTTCAGTGTTTCTTTACACCACTTCACACAAGTTTTTTTTGGTTTGCTGACATATTATGTGGGATCCACCGCGCACACAGCCTTTTTACATTTAAATGATCGTGCAAAATTGTTTGTATTGTAGTCATGCCAATGCCTAAGGATTTCACGAACGGCATCGACATTTTGTGCAACAAAAGCTGTTGATGGTCGATCTTCATGCAATTCATCGACTATCACGTCAAATTTGAACTCTTGAAATCAGCGATATATTGTAGTTTTAGATAGTACATCACTACCAAATGTAGAATTAATTCACTCGAGACATTCTTGTTGACTTAAACTATTTCGAAAATCATAATAAATCATCGTTCTCTTGTTAAATTCATTTTGTTAGTGTATTGGAAACTTTAGCTGTCACGGTAAAAAAAAAACTATTTGACATTTCTTGGTTCTGTCACTTGTTTTCACTTACATAAATGTGAAGTTATCGCCGAATTTGTATAAATCATAGGTCGGGTACCAACTATACTTCTGGTTCCCGAAATTTTCAGTGTATCCCTCGTATCTTTTTTGTGCCGAATAACAAATTCGTAGAAGACACAAGACGTAATACAAATCTGCCTAAAATGGTTATAAAGTACTTCTTAGAAAGGACAAATAGTAAATAAATAGGTAATCATTTTAAATTAATTATTTTCTTTAAAAGAATTGCAATATCAAAGATGCCAACGAAAATCGGTAGGCGGAATACTGTGCCTTCATTTAATATCGATACATGACACCGACACTTATGCAACCAGTTCATCAAATTGGGAATATATAGTTTGAATAAAAGTCCCAAACTTGAAATAAATATTTGTATTTCATCCACCTGATGAAGCCATTGTATGGCGAAACAATATTGTAGTGGTATTTACAATAAAATAATTTTTGAAACTAGAAGTTTAATTACTTATTTCTTAGCGTTGAAATAAACATGTTTGAAACGTCATGAAAATCTTATAAGACTTACAATAGCGTAACTTTCTTTTGTGAATAAAACCAAATATTTTATTAATAATAAAATAGGTAGAATTATGTAATGATATTATGATTTCTATTGTAAAATATAAATGAAGATAAGTAAATACAGACAGTTCTAGTGTAAAACAAGCAAAAACGTACTATCGAATGCAAAAAAAAGTGGTACAGTAGTGAAGTTATATGTAAAGCCAATTTCTAATCATTTCAGTATTGTGACGTTGCTAAGGTACTTAAGATCGTAGTAACGTGCAAAAGTAATTTTTGACACACCTATCTGTATATCAATGTAACGGGTGTTCAGAAACATTCGAAGTCAAGTGGGCTCTGAACAAAAAATCGTATATCTTTACTTAAGTATCTGATTTGTAATAATTATTAAATGTCAACTGTTGTCTGTCAAAAATCAATCTATCTCAGACATGACTTCATATTTTCAAGGACTACTTTGACTTCGAATGTTTCTAAACACCCGTTATATGTTATTTGACACTTATAGGTTATTTGAATATTTAAATTTGACGCCTACATTTAATATATCGACATTAAACACGCAGCCTAATTTAAACCGATTAAAATTTGACGGTGCCACATTTTTTTGCATTCGATAGTACACAGTAGAGTTGTCGCTACATTGATGCCACGACAAACGTGCATTGAAAATTGGGTTGCATAAGTGTCATGTAATGTTATTAAAAGGCTGCTAAAAGAAACCAAAGAAACATGTGGGAATTTGGACGAGTGGTAGTCTAACTTTGATATTTACTTTTTAATATTTCTATTATGATAATATTTATATACTCGTATAATATAAAATTTGTAGAGTCATTATTAGTGATTCTTGATTTAGAGAATCATCATATGTCGCAAACGAGGAAAAGAATATCAACTGATATATATGACAATTTCTTTGAATATTTGAGACAAAATAAAAAATGACAAAGCAAATTCATAGATCTCGTATAAGATTTACTAATAGGGAACAATTATGGAAATCTATTGAAAATACCTGGGAAAACATTGTTGAAAAACCTAAGTCTCATTGTATCTGTACCTAGAAGTTTATTGTGTTTTCTAAATTGTATTTAACTTGTCTTTCAAAAAAAAGCTTAATAAACACTAAGAAATATTAGAAAATTTTGACAAGTTAGGTTATACTAGATTTATGTAAGCTTAACTGTATATATGTATTAAAATGTGATGAGACGTACTCGACCTGACGTATAGATGGCTGTTGTTGTTTGAAAAGAATTACTCTTGTAGGAAGTACTAACCTTATAAAGCTTAAACTTGCCCCTCCTTGCCGAGCCTCTCTCTCTCTATATATATATATACAGGATGAGTTTTTTTGAATGTTTGGCATTGGGATCTCAGAAACTACTGGAGATAGAAAAAGGCTTAAATGGGGAAAGATGCGCAGTTTTACGAGTTTGATTTAAAACTGCTTTTGTTTCTCCGATAACTTTCATGGCTTATTAGATATTCAAAGAAAACTAAATTTTACGATTTTCTTTAAACATGCTTAGCATCGTTAATAGTAATTTTAGAGAAAAAGTGTTCAGACAAAAGTTTTAGATAATTTTACGCCAAATAAAACTATGTAGCTAATATTTTTTTTTCGTTCACCATTATCGAGTTATGACACAAACTTGTGTTTTTTTTTAAATGGAAACCATAGTTGGTTTTGACATCATTAAAAATCTTATTTTTTGCTGATTACAATGATATAAGGTTTGATATGGTTATTTTAAGAAATAAAGAGGATATAGGCATTTTTATGGTTCTTATGGAAAACAATTGAATTTCGAACTGATAAAATACAAACCAAACGAAAACTTATTTTGAAATCTTATGTAGTAATAAAATGAAAACTATAAGAAATTTTATTAAGGGCACACAACATTATTAATGTTCAAAGATACCTCCATTATTATTAATACACAAATTGCATCTCTTCACAACAGAATTTGTAGCATTGCGGACTTTACGCCTATCGATGTTATTAAAAGCAACTAAGACAGCTTCTCTTAAATCGTCGATTGTTTCATATGTTCTTTTGTATACTGTGTCCTTTAGTACACCCCACAAGAAAAAATCCAAAACTGATAAATCAGGGGATCTAACCGGCCATTCAATGGGTGCATTTCGTCCTATCCATTAATTAGGGAAGTTCAAATTTAAATAATTTCTAACAGTCAGTTGATTGTGCGGAGGCGCTCCGTCATGTTGAAACCATTGCAGCATTGCTCGGGTTCTTAAATTTAAATTATCTAACATTTCCTCGAAATCTTGTTGTAAAAAATTAAGATAACGATTGCCAGTTAGTGATCCATCAAAAATAAAAGGATTAAGAACAGTTGATCCTATAGCACTACACCAAACATTAAACCCAAATTTAATTTGTGGTCTCGTATGTTCAACGTGAAGTGGATTTGTTTGAGACCATGTGTGCTCATTGTGCCTATTAAACATTCCACAATTTGTGAAACGAGATTCATCAGTCCATAATATTTTCATTCAAAAGTGTGGATCGTTTTGACACTGATCTTTAAACCATCTACAAAAAGCTATTCGTCTGATGTTATCACCTTCATGTAAAGTTTGTGATACTGATAATTTGTAGGGACGAAATTTATGCTTCTTCAACACTCTGACAATAGTGCGTTGAGAGGAGCCCATTTCTGTTGAAATTTGTCGGGTCGATGTAGATGGATTCTGAGCGACACTTGCTAATATGTTTATTTCTCTATCTTCATCCATCCCTTTTTTTGATTTTGGTTTAATGAACGAACCATAATCTGTTAAATTATTCCATAATCTCTTAAAAGTAGGTAGCGATGGCCGACATCGATCAAAATAATTTTCAAAATAAACTTCAGCAGCCCTAGTAGAATTTTTCTGGCACTGAATGTAACATTCAACCATATCACGCTTTTCTACGTTAGAAAATTCCATAGCCAATGCAAACTTATGATTAACGGCCGTTTGCACCGCTTATAGTTAAGTTACTAAATTAATTAATCGTTAATTGTCAATGTTTGACAATTAACTTGACTTAAAAGTAAAAATTAACAGCTCTCACTTCTGTGACTCAACGTGAAAGCAATGTTAGTATATTTATCGCGACTGCTCCAACGAACACTATTGTAACTCAGATTTTTCGTTTTTTGAATTACAAAACACCAAACATTTTTTTTTTTTTAAGTTTTTATCTTATAAAGTGAACAATCATGTCTATATCCTCTTTATTTTTTAAAATAACCATATCAAACCTTATATCATTGTAATCAGCAAAAAAATAAGCTTTTTAATGATGTCAAAACCAACTATGGTTTCCATTTAAAAAATCACAAGTTTGTGTCATAACTCGATAATGGTGAACGAAAAAAACATATTAGCTACATAGTTTTATTTGGCGTAAAATTGTCTAAAACTTTTGTTTGAACACTTTTTCTCTAAAATTACTATTAACGATGCTAAGCATGTTTCAAGAAAATCGTAAAATTTAGTTTTCTTTATATATTATCAGAAAACCCTTATACCCTTAGGGTGTCGGGTGTTTACATTCTTAGAACTAATTTATAAATATTTCAATTTTAAACTTTAAATTACAGAGTATTCTATAACACCAACTACAACACCAAAAAATTATAGATTATAGACAAATTTCTTCCATGACTTTCTATCAGTGGCCAGTGTTTTCGCTTCTCTCCATGTTTTTCCTCTGTTCTGAATAAATTGTCCAATTAAGTTCTCCCAACCTTGTCGCCGTCTTCCTCTTTTCCTCTTATATTTAATCTTTGCTTCATATACCAACTTTACCGGTCTAGTGTTCTCCATCCGTTGAAGATGTCCCCACCAGCTTAATTGTCTCTGCTCAATGAAATCCATTATTGATAGTACCCCAAGTTCCTCTCTTATTTGTGCATTCCTCATTTTGTCCCTTCTTGTCACGCCCCTCACTCTTCTCAAATATCTCATTTCCGCCGCTTGAATTTTACTCTTTTGCTTATTATTTAGGAGCCATGACTCACATCCATATGTCAGAACTGCTCTGGAGACTGTTTTATAAACTTTTAGTTGGGTATTTCGTGTTATTTCCTTTTTATTTATAAAATTCCTATTCATAGCGTAATACAGTTTTGTTGTTTTTTCAATTCTCTCGTTAATTTCTGCTTCGTTTTTCCCTGTGTTTTCTATTGCGACACCCAAATAATGGAACTGGTTTACTCGTTGTATGTCTACTCCTTCAATTTGAATTTTTAGTTGATCGTCTCCTATAGTCATTACTTTCGTTTTGTTTTTATTTATATATACCCTTTTTCTTCTTCTGGATTATCTTGCAAATCCTTTTCTTTCTCAGCCATCAGTACTATATCGTCCGCGAATGCTGCCTCCGCTATTTGTATCCATTCTAGATTTCTGTACCCTATTTTCATTTTCCTCATCTGCTTAGAGCATTGTTTTATAACACCATCCATAAATACGGTGAACAGCACAGGACTTAATCCTCCACCCTGTCTTAACCCTTCCTGTGTTACGAATCCTTCGGATCTCATGTTACTTCTAATTACATAATTTACATTATTTTTATATAACCTTTGAATACATCTAATTATTTTTTTGTTAATTCCTCTTTCCTCTAGACTGTTCCATATTTCCTGTCTGGGCACTTTATCAAACGCTTTTTCCAAGTCGATGAATGCGAAATATGCCTTTTTTCCTTGTTGTATTCTTTTTTCAATGATCTGCTTTACCGTAAATACATGATCTTGTGTGTTCCTTCCTGGCCGAAATCCGCTTTGTGATTCCGAGAGTGACGGTTCAACTATTGGTCTTAATCTGTTGTTAATTAACTGCTCATATATCTTTACAACTGTGCTCAGTAAAGTAATGCCTCTATAGTTATTACAGTCCTTATGATTCCCTTTTTTGTATATTGGTGTTATTAGTGCCACTTCCCAATCTTCCGGTATGTCTTCATACTGCCACGCCTTGTTGAAAATCTCTAATAACATTTCTGTGCCTGCTTCGCCTATATTTTTTATCATTTCTGCCACTATTTTATCATTTCCAGGTGCCTTCCCGAACTTTAACTTTTTAATTACATCATTCAGCTCTTCCATCGTAAATTCTATATTTTCTTCTGTTATACTCACACTTTCTGTTGCGTTCTCTCTCTTCCCTTGTCTCTTACTACAGAGCAGATCCTCAAAATATTCTTTCCATCGGTTCATTATGTCACTATCATTCGTTATAACTTCTCCTTTTTTATTATATATGCGTTTATCTTCTATTGCTGTTTCTTTTCTACACGATTTTAGTACTTTATAGAATAACTTTTGGTTCCCTATACTATCTCTTTCCATTCTTCTTTGGTTTTGGTATATTATATATTGTTCTTCCTTTTTATTCGATTTTCCACAATTTCTTTTTCTTTTTAATTTCTTCTTTTATTTCTTTCGTCCACCAAGCTGTCTGTTTTCTCTTGTTATTTGTTTTACATACTCCACATATTTCTCGGGCAGCCACTACAATTATGCCCTTGAACATGTTCCATTTTTCGTCCAAGTTGGCCAGCTTTATTCTCTCTGCATTTTCTTTTATTTTCCCTTTAACTAATTGTTTGTACTTTTGGGCCATCTCGTATTCCTTTAGTTTATATGATTTTATTGTTGTGTATTCCATTTTTTTTATTTGGTTTGCTTCATTATGTTTTTCTCTTATCTCTTCTTTAATTCTAGCGACCACCAGGTAGTGGTCACTATATATCTCAGCTCCTCTCCTAACTTTGACATCTACCACACTTTTTCTATTTCCTTTCTCTACCAACAGATAGTCAATTATCGATTTTTCATCTTTTGTGTGTTGTACACGTGTATATCTGTGGATATCCTTGTATTTGTAGAATGAGTTAGTTATTATTATATTATGGTTCATACAGAAATTCAGCATTCTTTCCCCATTGCCATTTCTTGTTTCTTCTCCATATTTCCCTATAACTGTCTTATATATATCATCTTTCCTACCCACTCTACTATTAAAGTCGCCGGTGATGAACAATGTTCCCTTGGCATCCTCTGTTACTGACGTCAGGTCTTCCCAAAATTTATCTTTTTCTTCCACTTTATCATTGTCACAAGGACCATATACTGCTATTACTGTCATTACTTTCTTTTTGATACCAATCAGTTCCACTGTTAAAATACGTTCTGATATAGCTTCCCATTTATTTATGCTATTTTTCAAGCTTCCATGTATTATCATACCTACTCCAGCTGCTGCTCTGCTATCCGTATTTACTCCACTATACACTAAAGTATGGTCATTTTCTAATATCTGTTCTCCTTATCCTTTCTTCTTTGTTTCACTTATACTTAGTATTGTTAGACCTGTTTCCTCAAATTCGCTTATAATTTCCTCTTCCTTCCCGTGTATACCTCTGACATTCCATATCGCTAATTTCCATTCATTATTTATATTTGTTGTGTCATTTTTCCGTTTGGTTACTTCCATTGTCATTGCCGTGTCCGTTCCCTTTGTTCCATATGTACCTTGTTTCCTTAGTTTTTTAATGTTTTATTATCCTTCGCTCGTACTAACTTTTCCTCATTTTTGTTCCATATCCATTCTTCTTCTCCTATATATATTTTTCTGTATGCTATTTTAGCACTCTTCCCCCTTTTCCTTTCTTCACTTGCCCTGTCTCTGAGAATTTCTGTATATCTCTGTCTGGTTTAGATAAATCGTCATTAATAAATACTTTGTCGCCTTTCTTTCCCTTTAGTTTGTGTTTGTTCTGCATAAGTTTCTTCTTATCTACCGCATTTTCCATTTGTATTAAGCAAATTCTTTCTACAAGTTTAATCGCTCCTTTAACTTTAATTTTTAATTGTAGCTCTTTCTCTATAAACTCTTCCATTTCTTTCTTTATTTCCGCTTGGTTATCTAATGGTAATCCCTGCACAACTACATTATTCCGCCTTTTTTCATTTTCTAGCCGCTCTATCCTTTCATCCATTGCTGTCATTGTTTTCCTTATTAGATAATTTTCTCTTATTAATTTTTCATTTTCTTGTCTCATCTCTTGAAATTCCACTTTGTATATCTTCTGTTCTTCTCTCATTTCCTTTACTTCTTTTGCTAAAGATTTCATTGTTATTTGCCTAGGTTTCCATCATGTTTATCATTACTTGTATATTCTCCTCCATTTTCTTTTGTGTTTTCACAGGCGATCTATTTATTTTCTTACTTTTATTGAAGACTCGTTCTTCGTCTTCTTCTCCAGAATTCTTCCTCTTCCTATCGTCTGATGTGTAGTCATCACTGTCTTCGGTTCCCTTCATTTCTTGAATTTAACTTCTTTTTCTTATTTTATTTTCTTCCAATTATTTCCTTAGTTCGCTCCTGCTTTCACTTTTAATTTTGTGCAAAACTGTACAAAAACCGTGCCGGCCGTTTTTATTTCTATATGTTTTGTCACTGCGCAAGAAGCCAAACCCCGGTCGACCCGTCGAGAGTTTGACCTCTATCGGTGTATTCTCAGTCTCTCGCTCACTTATTTATTACAATATTTCTATTTATATTGTTATTCAATTCTTACCGTCATTTAAATTATTCTTAATTCTCAGTTTAGTTTTTCTACACTACTTGTAGTTTTCTTTGAATATCTAATAAGCCATGAAAGTTATCGGAGAAACAAAAGCAGTTTTAAATCAAACTCGTAAAACTGCGCATCTTTCCCCATTTAAGCGTTTTTCTATCTCCAGTAGTTTCTGGGATCCAAATGCTAAACATTAAAAAAAACTCACCCTGTATATATATATATATATATACCGGGTTTTTATTTTATCATTACGCATAGGTACAATGCATTGACTGACTTATTTTCATTTCCAATTACACATCGGCATAAATGTATGGGGGCGTAGGCAACCAGTTATACACCAAAATCTACGTACAAACAATAGATTAATTCTTATATAGATTGTCATGGATAGAAAATCAAATTTTTTTAATGTCACATATTTCTCAATTTTTATTCATTACAAAAATCTTAAATTAAATATATTTTATTGAAAAATAGATAATTTATTTAAATCATGGATATGTATAGCAAAGACGATAGAGTTTCAATGGTAATGTGGTATCAGAAGAACAGTTTAAGGACGGTCAGAGACATGTTTGCCGTTAATTATCCTAACACGTCTATACCGTGTGCAAAGATAATTTTAAATATTTAAAATAGATTCAAAGATGGTTGTCTTCTAAATTCACACAAAAAAACATAATAAAATCAATCATGTGTTAACAGAAGACATGAAGCTGAATATCCTGTGTTATGTAGAAGAACGGTCTGTAGGATCGCTTTTAGATGTAGCCAGGCATTTTGGAGTATCGTACAGTTCGGTGTACAGAACCCTGAAAGAATTTAAATATAAGCCATACAAGGTATGAAACCATCAGGAGTTTTTCGAGGAAGATAAAGTAAAACGAATTGATTTTTGTGAAAAAAATGTTTAATATGTTAAATGAAAACGAAGCTATTTTAAATAAAATAATTTTTACTGATAAAGCAAACAGTTCCATAATAGATTTTAAGAGTGAAGTCAACTCTGAGAATTTCCGGTTTGTATCCTACATTTATCCATTGAAAAATACTAAATTTCCTTTCCCTTAATCCATTAGGTATTGGTCCCATGCCCAAAACCTAACCCGAACACAGTACCCTCAAAAAGTCAATGTCTGGATTGGAATAATAAGCGATAGACTTATTGGCCCATTTTTTTATTGACGGTAACCTCACTGCAGAAAAATATTTAAATCTCTTACGAAACCACATCATTCCAACAATTGAGATATTAAATGTTGAACAACTTTGGTTCCAAATGGATGGGACTCCGGCATAGTCTACTCACATCGTCAGAAATATTTTATTTATTTCCAAATTATTTCTTTCTTTGGGATTACCTAAAAAGTAAAATTTATAATAACGTGCAAATTCATAACTTGGATGAATTGACAGGACGTATACTTACTGCATGTGATGGAATAAATCCAGAATTTATTCGGAATACCTGCTTTCAAAATCGCCTTGCTTATTGCCTTGAAAGATAAGGAGGGCATCTATAAACGCTTTTGTTACGTTGTTTTATATGTCTTAATTAATCGTTAGTATATATTAATTTTTTCATTCAAACTAAGATTTTCTTTCTTTTCTAAAAACATAACCCAATTCTTTGTGGTTTTATTTTCTTTGGTATTACCCACTGTTGCCAGTACAAGTATTATTGTCAAACTAGATTCTAGAATACTTTCGCGATAAATTATAAGTTTTGAAATAGATTTAAAGAGTTTCATGTACATTCTGTATGGCAATCTAAATATAGGAAAAGGTTGATTGTAACTTTAATAAAATAAATACTTAGTTTACGTATTAATATTTTTAAAATTTTTATTTATAAACAATATCGTATTACAAAATAATTTGAAACATACATGAGTGGGTAAAACCACACCAATTTGTATAATACAAAAGTATTTTTAATAATATAAAATATTATCAAAAATGGTAGTAGTAGTTAAAAAAAGTAGTGAAGACACGATAATACAGTTTGTATAGATATGGTTGTTACCGTCTATAGAAACACGTTGCTTAGTTCGGCAGTTATTATGTAGACAGCGCTGAATATTCTTTCACGCTCTGTCTTAATAATTTCTGTTTGATAGCAAGTTAGTTGTGTTTGGTTGAACGTATCTCTTCTCCAGCAGGGGTGTACCGACGATCCTGTAGAAAGGTGAAATACGTATCTGCGTCTCTGGGGAGGAGATACATTCACAAATATATAACTTGTATTGTGTTCTTCACACCCCATTTTTAATAATATTTTATATTATTAAAAATATTTTTGTATTATACAAATTGGTGTGGTTTTACCCACTCATGTATCTTTCAAATTATTTTGTTATATACGCATTCGGTTCGCCCGACAAGTAGTGAAGACACGATAACACAGTTTTTATAGATATGGTTGTTACCGTCTATAGAAACACGTTGCTTAGTTCGGCAGTTATTATGTAGACAGCGCTGAATATTCTTTCACGCCCTGTCTTAATAATTTCTGTTTGATAGCAAGGTAGCTGTGTTTGGTTAAATGTATCTCTTCTCCAGCAGGGGCGTACCGACGATCCTGTAGAAAGGTGAAATACGTATCTGCGTCTCTGGAGAGGAGATACATTCACAAATATATAACTTGTATTGTGTTCTTCACACCCCATTTTTAATAATATTTTATATTATTAAAAATACTTTTATCTAATTTTGACACATAAAGTGACACTTTTCAAAACTGTATGACGTTAGGAAACGGTTTACTTTTCGTAACTAGTTACGAAAAGTAAAATATTTCGTAACTAGTGTTGAAAAGTTCATTCCATCACTAGTTACGAAATATTTTGAAAAAATCATTTCATCTCAAGTTAATAAAGGGGAACGTTAAACACACAAACTGGTTAAATTTTTATTTTATGCATTATAAACATTTATGACACAATGTGAACAATTGGTGAGGTTAATTCCTGCACACGTAGAATTCATGGCAGGTACTCTGATGTTATGATGCAAAACGGAATGTGCATTTGAGCTTGATTCACCAAGAATATCATTGGCAATCCTTTTCTTATTTTCTATAGAATTCTCTACATAGCCCTCAGCTACAGTATTGGACTTCCAGCCTCCATGTCGTTTAACCTTAAAAATATCCGCACCAGAATCTGCCAAAAAGGTAGCCGATGACCTTCTGAAGCAGTGTCCGGTAAATAAGAAGGGATTTGGTAGTTTCAAAAACTGAGCAATTCTTTTCGGTAGATTACCGATTGTATTAATGCCAACTGGCTGTGCCCAGCATTTGCCATTATTATATTTGACGAAAAACCTATCGTGATTAACGTTTTGTGGACGCAAAGAAATATATTTTCTAATAAGATCAAGAAAATTTTGCCCTTCAATATTTCCTTCTGTGATCACAAACTCGCGCGTTACTTTTGTATTTGTATTAGGGATTTTTATTACAAAATGAGAAAACTCGTCTAAAATATCCCCCAGACGTAGAAAAGTTAGCTCACTTTTTCGACAAGCACCAGCTATTCCAACGATCAATGCGACCTTTGTCATTAAATATGTTTTATCCTCAGCTTCTGTCATAAACCGGGAGACGTTTTCCTTTGACAAAATATTAGACTTTTTTGCATGGTATCCCTCTGGCTGCCTCTTTAGAAATGCATGTAAACTGGCTTATTTTGCAATAGCAATATTCTTCTTCAAAGACAATTCACTTCGTAACATGGAATAAAGAGTCCAGAGTGTTGAAGCTTTTTGATTCTTTCTTCCCTCGAAATAGGCTAATAAAACCTTCTCATTAACACATTTAATTTTTTTGTCTTTAAGCCACTTCCCAAATTTTTCATAAGCCAAATCGTACTGGGCTTTCGACTTTTGTGGAATCACAGTCGATAATGCACTTTGTGCAGCCTCTTCTATATCGCTTGGTAGTCCACCTGAATCTGAATCCGACATTTTTACTCGTACAATGCACCGAAATATTTAGCTAATAAAAGTAAATACTTATACTTAAATTAACAAACACCTGTCAAGTCAAATGAATTATTATCAATAGCATGAAAACTGTCACTAATTATTTAATACGACTTATGACGTTTAATGTCAGATCAACTGGAAAATTATAAATCTATGTTTTGGTCAAAATTAGATAAAATCTTGTATGAAACACGTTATGAAATGTTATTTTGTGTAACTCATGTCATTTTGCATTCCATTTCGTTACACAAAATAACCCATTTCATAACTGGTTACATAAATAGTTATTGTAATATCATATTAACATTTTTCGGTTTTAGTCTTGTTTCACCTTTGTTCTATTGTTGAACGAGCTATACACTTTCACTTTTTGCTGAACTCGCTGGAATACAGAAGTATTTCCTAGCACATTGTTTTAAGAGTTTCAGCTCCATTCCTGTTACTTAAAAGAAAATCGAAATAAAAGATGTGTTTACCCTTTTTTCTTAAAACTTACCTTCCAAAATAAAAGAGGATCTACGTCCTGATTTGAATTTGGCCTTTCGAGGTATTGTCTTATGGTGATTATTACATCGGCTGTAATTGATTTTACTTTCTCTTATTCTTTCTAGCAAAAGTCCGAATAATGAAAGTGACTTTTGATGTGGATTAATTAATATCTGTTTCGATTACAGGCATTTGTTCTTTATTTTCAGGATTTACTTTCTTCATAATATTAAAGATTTCTTGATCTAGAAAAGAAGTAACCCCGGTAGCATTTTCTGTACTACGAAAACTTTCTCTTTAAATCGAGTTTCTCAAACAGTTGCTACTCTAGTAACTGAACCTTCTTCATATGAAAATAGCCTTGCTTTAACAGATTCCAAAAGTTTGTTGCATAGTGTCTTCCCTTCCTCAATCTTTAATTCCAGTAGTGATGCTGTCAAATAATTGTACAGTCCAAATATTATTGTGATTATTAAAGAAATAGTAACATATTTATTACCTACAAGAATTTCCCACTACTGGTTTATAAGATAAATTTCTCCATTTTATTCGTAAGATACCACGACGTGTTATTTGTTTTTATCGTGTTACTGAAATGGCTCAAATGCATGCATTACATTCGATAATTCATTAGAAGTAATATGAGGACGTTCTACAATTTCATTATGTGGTAAAATCTATTTGTACTTTCTTGTTATATTTTCTAGCTTTTTTGATACACTAATTTTACTATCTTAGATATAGGTATTTCAACCTTAAAGAAATACTATCCATCTTCTTTGAATTCGTTAAAAATATTTAAAATTGTCTTCGCCTTCGCACAAGTTATACATCTGTTGGGATAACTGTTTTAAATTATGTATTTTTCAATAAAATGTATTTAATTTAAGTATGAACTAAAAACAGAAATTTTTGACAGTTTGAAAATGTTACTGGTGTATAACTGGTTGCCTACTATATGCTCCATACATTTATGCCTATGTGTAATTGCAAATGAAAATAAGTCAGTCAATGCATTATACCTACCTATGTGTAATGACTAGAGAACGGACACGCTTACCGCATGACGCAAAGCCCAGTGCAGTACTGGCGAAAGGCTGTATTTCTAAAATATTTAATTTTATTTATATAATTGGAAAACGAACGGGTGGTTTTCTTCTGTCAATTTTGTTCTCTTTGAATTAAGTACTTCCTTATAAATAGAAAACGTCCTTTCTACATCGCAACTGGTTATAGGTGCATACTGGAAATATTCTTTTATTTCTTCATATTTAGCCGTTAGATTTTGTGGAATTGTCTCCATACATAATTGCTGCAATGTAATTAAATCTGGATTTCTATTAAGAATTGCTTCAAACTTTTGCCGAAGGCCACATCCGAAGTCACTTGGAATACTTTTCAAATTATTAACAGCCACATCTAATGTGGTTAATCCGTCATTTAATTTGAGATTTCGATTTTCAAAATAAGTGATTAGTTTTAGCAATTTTCCAAAGTGTTCGTGAAGAAAGTACAACTGATTCTTTAAATTTGGAATTTGTGTGAGCTCCTTGCACTCACCCATGCTTCTAGCATCCTCCTTTAGCAGTATTACGAAATGTCTTAGACTATCGAAATTCTCAGCATAATAACTAGTAGCTTCCAGCCATGTTCCCCATCTAGTTATTACTGAAGTGGGAGGCAGTGACAGAGATGGAAATTTTTGCCTTAAAAGAGCTACTCTCAATGGTGCTTTTCTGAAAACTTTTTTAAAAGCTGATACAAGTCTATCAACTTCCGGAAAAGTGTCTCTGATATATTCACAGATTCTGTGGAGAGCATGTGCTACACAAGTAATATGCAGCATATTAGGATATGTTTTCTTCAATAGTCTGCCTGTTTTTAACATATACGCAGCACTATCACTGACAAATAAAAGTATTTTTGCTTTGTACGTGGCGTCCGAATGAAGCATTTTTTGCATATTCTCCTTAATGGTTTCAGCAACTGTTTCCGCATCAATTGTATTTATAACACTTGTTGCTATTACATATGAGTTATATGGAATAGTTGGATGTAGTACACCAGCTACAACATTTACCACACAGCATCCTAACATATCCACCGTTTCGTCGGCGCTTATCCATATGTATTGATTTGAAAGATGGCTTCTAATGCGTTCTACTGTTCTCGTATAGCACCTAGAAACATAATATTTGCGTAACGTTGATTCATCAGGAACATTTCGACCAGTATATTTTTTCAGAAATGTCTTCAAAATTGGATTGTTCAATTTAAATAATGGAATATTAGCTGCCATAAAAGTTTCACAGAGTTCTTCGTTAAAATTGTCAGATTCCAACGGGTTCAATTTTTTTTCGTGCTTTAACGATCCTACGTGACGTTTTACGGTTGATTTATTGCAATTTTCCAATAACGTTTCACACACGTCACAATAAATTTCGGAATCACTGGCAATGTACATACAATCAGTATGGCCCTCAATCCAACTCGCCGTTGTTTCACGATGCCATTCTCGACGCTCTTCCATTGTCTGAAAAAGTAAGAATATTCTAGATTCAAATAAACGAAATTAAATAACGAAATTTTATGCACACTTACGTGAAAATAATTGGAAGATGTTGCTTAAATGAAAAGAAAAGGAATGTACGTGCTATTTCTCTTACGAAATACGATAAATTTATTTATTTTATCTACGTACACGACACCACTGAAAACACTATATTCTCCGAATACAATAGCTGTGTTGTCCATTGTTATCGCTGCGAGACCAGGTGGCCGAGTAAGTCAAACAAATACTTCATTGAATTACGCCGGGATGTACTGAGCGACGTTATACACAATTCCAATTGCCGATTGCGTTTTATGGAAATTGCATCCGTTCTCTAGTAATGACAAAAGAAAAACCCGATATATATATATATATATATATATATATATATATATATATATATTATCCTCTAGTATGTTTGGTTGCATATGTGGCAGTATAAGTGTGGTGTACAAAAGCCTTCAATTCTTGATCTATGAAGTTGTTATTATAATATTGGTTGTATATATTGTTATAGACATGATAGAACGTCACCGAAAATTTTGATAAACGACAAATAACGTGGTAGAGGCTTTGACGTCGAAAGATTGATTTTTGATTATTATCGTATCCATTTTATTCCATGGCATCAGCATTAAAAAGTTATTAAAGACTTTGTTTTTATCATATTAACTTGACATAATTCAAAAATATTTGATTAAAGGACTATTTCTCATATATAGTGATTATCACGCTAGTTATTACCAATTTGTAATATTGGTTGCATATTCAAAGGATATTACATTGATTTTATTTCAAATTGAATGTTTCCATAGGGGAGATTACCAAATACAAAACTCTATAGGCCAACTGAAACTGGGATATCTTTGAACGAACAGAGCGAATGGAAGGAAACATGTTAGTATTTTTCATTTCAGTATGTTGCTTGTGATGGTATAAGATGGTGTGTATAGAAATTACTAAGGTTATTTTACCGTTTATGAAATACGGGCATGATTTTTCTTTGCATTAAAAGACTTAATTTTTGGTATAAATATTCTTGTATTCAAAAAAATCACGTACATCATTTAAATCAAGTAAACATTTTTTATTAGTTTTTTTATCGTTTAAAAACGGACTTTCTGTCATTTAGACAAAAGCTATTATAAAGGTTATGTGTTTTTAGAATGTTCCTATTCCCATCTTTTAATTCTTAAAATTGTGCTCTTATTGTAATAGAAATGAAGTGCAATATCTCCAATTAACCAACCTTCTTCAGCTTTTGCTATAATAAAATACTTTTGGTATTTGCATTTTTAATTAACTTAATTGTCACGAAATGACGTTAATAAACTTCAGAAAAATACAAAATTAAAGGAGGAACAAATAGATGTACGCGAATTTTTTGAATACAAGGGTACATATATCGCTTAGAATGTTAACACTTCTAGCAATCACTGATTTATAAACACCGTCATTCTTGGTTGGCTTACATAAGCGTGAACAAGCGAGCGGTTTGCGAGACGCATTTTACCATCGGTTCGCGTGTTATATGTATGTAGGACATGAAGATCTATCATAGTGTGAAGTTGTTTTTAGACGTATTTACGAATACGCGTAGGCATAATTCGAACGAAAAGCATTTTTCTAAATAACGCCCATTTTTATTTCAGTAAAACCAACGCAATGACACCGCTGCTTGCCTACCTAAGTATGTCTACAGTGATTTAATAAAAAGATTACGTAAATACATTGTTCACGTTCTAGTTTTTTATTTTATCTACCTAGCTGTGAAAACAATATGCTATCGTGACAATTTTCTTACGTCAAATTTCTGTGACATTTTATTGGGAATTTATATTAAGTGACATGCCACCACGCGGTAAATTTTGGAACTGGCGTTGGAGGTATACTTGTATTGTTTATTGCAGTTTATTGGGTTCTATCGTGTGTAAAACTGTATTGTTTTCATCTTTTCCTTGGTATTATATATTTTCGCTACTGTTTTACGACAAATTTGTCTTTCTAAAAATCACCCATGGTTAGCATAATCTTCAGATCTTCGAAAATTATACATCGAAAAAATTATTAGAAATAAAATCTTCATACAGTGGAAAAGATAAAAGTGCAATAAATTGCATCGATTCATGTAATTATCTGATATCGGAAGAAAATAACACAGTGCTAAAGAAAAATCATTCATATTATACGCAAATTCAGTTCAGTTCAAGCCCGTTGTGTTTCAGTTTTTGTTTCTGGAGCCTCATCAGTCTCCATTACCAAGGGAGTCTCAATAAACTCCTTAGGTCTTGGATTCTCTTCAGGCTCCATCTTTTTGTGTTTATTTTTTTTTCTCGGTTTATTATAGTCCCACGAGTACGAAAGTATTAAGTATTAAGTCAATGCCCCCAGAGCTTCCATTGCGGGTACAAGGCGTAAATACTAGAAGGTGACGCCTCGTGCCATCAGGGAAATATTCGGGCCCACATATACCTCAGTGGCCATTCAGCAATCAGCATATCGCTTTACGCAGTAACTTGGGAGAGATAGTCCGCGGTGACAATTTTCGCTAAGGATATTTAGGTCTTAGGTTTCAGGCTTTCCCATCCCGCTTATGATTGACGCTAATCAGGTCCCACAAGAGAGACCGTCTTCTTATCCGCCACCTAAGGACGTGCCTGGTGGGTAGCTCAACCCCCGCGGAAGAGGTCCGCGAACCAGGCTTAGATAATTTTATTAGAAGCATGTCCAAGTGAAGAGCAGAATGTATTTGTATTAAATTTTCTCTACAAAGAGTACAAATTTTTTCATTTATTATTCTCACAGCAATTATTTGTACAAAATTTGTTGTTTATCTTACATTGTCTCGACTTATTTCATAAATAATACCATATACATGTATTCTCTTTTCTTTTCTACTTCTGCCCTTAGTTTTGCCTTTGCTACACTTAATGTAAGCTCACTTGCCGGTAAATTCTCCAATATAGTCACTACTGTATCGAACTCCTTTGGCATAGCAAGTAATAAATTACATACAATATCTTCATTTTTCAGTTCAGTTAGTTTTATTGACATAAGCTTTCTTCTTAACGTCAATTGACCAGGAATGCCTTTCTTTTCATATCTATTCTCCAAATTCTTCCACATGCTAAATGCTGTTTTCTCATCTCTTACTAAATCAATCTGACTATCATCTAGACATTGTACTATAACAGACTTACATTTATTATCTTTCTTTCTACCTTTATTTCTTTCTCTTTCGTCTGCATCGCTTTCATCTTTAAACTCTTTATCTAAACACTCTATAACCTCCAATTCTGTTAATAATGTATGCATTCTAAATTTCCATGTGTGAAAATTACTTGAGTTTAAAAGTTCCACGTTAAAATTATTTTTATTGTTAACTGCTGCCATTTTTGTTCTTTTGTTACTTTCTTAAGTGTGAACTGGGCACATAACCTGTTGTGTATCTTATATTGTCTCGACTTATTTCATAAATAATACCATATACATGTATGCTTAGATTTATTTGTACACTTTCATTAATACAATATAACATGACATTTTTATAGATACGACGGCCATTACTACTTGCTAGCATCTCGCTTACTTATTTCTATAGTAACCAACCTAAGGAAATTATTATTCCACAACAAAATTTACTTTAGAAATATATAATTTTACTGGGTGATTAGTTTTTTTTTGTCGAATAAATATGAATCGGAAGAGATTTGGCAACAATTAAATTAATTCTATAAGACTTGTATTGCATCTTAAGGTTGAAACGATCTATAGTATATAAAACACCTGTTTATCCTCACCTTTACAAAAGTTACATATTTAAAAATGACGTAGACGTAGCGTCTACTTCCTCCGAAAGCAGTCTCAAGTATTTGTACCCAGTATACAATTATTTCCTTTTATCACGTTGTATACTTGTATATGTTATATATTTTTGTTCTATTTTTTACTGTTAGGCAAAGTAACAATATACAGGTTTAGGCAAATGTATTGTTACGCTTAGCTATAGAATATTTTAATGTATTTTTAAATCTATATTTCTCCTTTAAATATCTCGTTTTAAAATATTTCAACTTAAGACATTTCTTCGTATATTCGTTTACAAAGAGAAAGCATTTCTTTTGTTATATATCTTGACCGACAGACCCTTAGTTTCTACCTGACTCTGTGGAATTTCTTTCTATTTACATTTCATTAGATTGTTTAATTTAATCATACATCTTCTTTTATATGTTGTGTTTCATATCATTAGAAAGTTTATGTCACAAGGGTTATTTTAATAAAATTTATGCCATCGATAGATCACATCTTTAGGTCGCGCTTCTTATTTAATTACACAGGTCTACAGTGATTTTGATGTTTGAAAGCTGTTTGCTAATTTGTATATGTTTGGGGGCCCTTATTCCAAAAAACGCCATATTTTTGCTCTATCACGTAAATTTTTTTTATAGCGCTCTATATCTTAAAAATGTTAATTTATTAATATACATACCTATGACAAGAATATGTTTGTTCCATGTTAGGCATGATTTTTAAATGAATTGATTTTTATGAAATTAAATGTGATTTGGCAATACTGGTTAATATTAGATTTCTAGCAAAGCAACAAAGTCGGCGCAGAAGCGTCAATACAACGTTGAAACCTGCATATGTACAGTTTGGTTGTGTTAGTCGTCGTGCTACTGTGTCCGCGCGCTTGTTGTCTTCGTTGTTGCGTATTTTAAGTGTTCTAGAACGTATAAATATGGAAAGAAGACATTGTGTGAACAATCCGAATAACTTTTGTTATATCTGTGGCAGTTATGTCGTAGTAAAGCAGAAGCAAACTATAACTTCGCTTGTGAAAAATGTATACCATGCTTATTTTCGTGTAAAAATTGGCGACCAAGACAAGTCCTGGGATCCTCATACTGTTTGTTCCGTTTGCGTTGAAGCTTTAAGAAACTGGCAAAAAGGTAGGAAGAAATGTTTAAGCTTTGGTGTTCCTATGGTATGGCGAGAGCCTAGAAATCACAGTGATGATTGTTATTTTTGTTCGTGTAATGTTCAAGGATTCAACAGAAAAAATAAGAAACAAATTGTGTATCCCAATCTTGACTCTGCTATTCGACCAGTTCCTCATGGATCAGATGTACCGATACCTACCGCCCCAAAAGCTCTAGAAAACGTCATATCTTTAGAATCAAAGGAATCTAATTGCGACCCAGATGACTCAGATTTCACACCAGATTTCAGAGAGCCCGAAGTGTTTAACCAGAGCGAACTAAATGATTTAATTAGAGATTTGCACCTTCCAAAGGATGCATCCGAATTGTTAGCCTCCCGATTTCGTGAGGAACATTTACTAGCACCTGGCGTCACATCAAGCTTTTACCGGGATCGCGAAAAAGAGTTATGTCAATAATTTACTCAAGACGGACCGCTAGTGTATTGCAACAATATTCCTGACTTAATTTCAAAATTAGGAAATGTGCCGTATGTAAAAGAAGAATGGCGCCTGTTTATTGACTCAAGTAAGCGTAGTTTAAAAGGCGTTTTATTGCACAATGGTAACGAGCTGGCCTCGGTTCCCGTTGCCCATTCGGTACATTTAATGGAAACGTATGAAAATTTTGAACTTCTTTTAAAGAAAATAAACTACCAAGAACATCAGTGGATGCTTTGTGGTGACCTTAAAGTGCTGTGCATGCTACTAGGACAACAAGGAGGTTATACAAAATTTCCCTGCTTTATTTGTGAGTGGGATAGTCGAGCAAGGGATAGATATTGGACTCAAATAGAATGGCCCTCTAGAACAAGCCTTACACCTGGTAGCAAAAATGTATTAAGAGATAGCTTGGTTGACCCCAAAAAAGTTTTACTGCCTCCTCTCCATATCAAACTTGGCTTTATGAAGCAGTTTGTTAAAGCCCTAGACAAAAATGGACAGTGTTTTAAATATTTGTGCGAGACATTTCCAGCCTTATCCGATGCCAAGTTAAAAGAAGGTATTTTTGTTGGGCCGCAGATAAGAACATTATGCAAAGACAAGGATTTTCAAAACACAATGACCAATGTCGAGAAAAACGCCTGGGTTTCATTTAAAGGAGTAATTGACAAGTTTCTTGGGAACTCTAAGGACGAAAACTACGAAAATATTGTTCAAAATATGTTACAACACTTTCATCGTTTAGGTTGTAATATGAGTTTGAAAGTGCATTTCCTGTTTTCACACTTGAACTATTTTCCTGAAAATCTTGGAGCAGTTAGCGAAGAACAGGGAGAGAGGTTTCACCAAGACATTAAGGAAATGGAACGGCGATACCAAGGCAGATGGAGCATAACGATGATGGCGGACTACTGCTGGATGTTAAAACGGGATATGCCCTTAAAAACATACAACCGAATGTCCGGACAACGCAGCTTTCTGGCAAAAAGACAAAGATTTCACTTAAAAAAGACTGAGTAAAGTATTTTTTTCCACTTTTTTAACTTGTATTCCACCTTTTTACTCAATAAACAAATAAATTTTTTTAGAAATATCGTTTTTTTTTCATTTAATATTTGCGAAAAAACATTACGTGATACAAATAAATGCATAGAATTTTTGAAATCAGCCTACCAAAATTATATAAAATCAGTTTTCAAAATAAAAACATTTGTCAAAAAGTTTAATTTTGTAGACTTGTGTTATTAATCAAGATATCGACCCCTCTCTTTGACAGATCATAAAACAGACCGTTTTCAAAACCAGTGTTCTATCGACACAAACTATCAGTCGATCTTCTCTTTCGAACCTTCGTGAGTTACACACACATCTTACGCGCGGTACTGTTCAAGTACACGCCACCATGCCGCCCGGTGTCTTTCGCTTCTGAGGTAATCCTGTATTGTTCTATATATATTATTCTTTTAAGCGAATCCATAGTAATTAAACTAATTAATTTCTTGTTCCTCCGGCCAAACATCGCTCTGCATATCTGTCCAGGTATACGACGCACCACGTGGCCGCCCATCGTCGCACAAAAGTAACTCTGTATTGTTCTATACAGAGGTTATTTTATATATACTAATTAACCCTTAATTTACTGCTCAATTAAATGTTCGTTTCAGAGTATTTTCTGTGTTAATTTTCAGTTACTTAATTGCCGCTCCTCGTGTACATATTACTTTTGTTTTAATTGCTTTTATTTATACCAGTTTCGTTTCTTTCTTGTGTAAATATAAATAGAAACTTTAAGGACAACATGTGTTTTATTTATTTGGTAGGCAAGTTGTAGTATATTTATTTTAATTAACCATCATCACACACGTCCTGGACCTTTGAAGGAACTTCGCCAGCACCATCTAATTATTTTATTACCAAATAATTTCATTATTATTAGCACACCAAAAGCCACCGTTTGTAATAAGTGTCGCCCCCCAGATAATTTGTAATAGTATGTATCCATTCGAATATCTTTGACATGGCTATCTAGATTTTAATAAGGTTTTCCATAATTATCCTCACCTTTATAAAAGTTACATATTTAAAAATGTCGGTAGGTGAGTCAGACATAAGCTGAAACAGTAGTAATTCAGGAGTGTTTAGTACCATGACTCTAAATACGCTGAAGTAGATTAGCGTACTTGAAGTCGCTACGTCTACTTCCTCCGAAAGCAGTCTCAAGTATTTGTACCCAGTATACAATTATTTCCTTTTATCACGTTGTATATTTATATACAGTAGAACCTGGTTATAACGACATCATCGGGACCGACAGTTTTTTGACGTTATATTCGATTGACGCTATTCACGAGGTAGACGACTTTTGAAAAACTAATTTTACAAATTTTTACATGATTAATCCGATACGTAACATGCTTTATTACCTACATATTTTACATTATAGACTAAATATTATGGTAAATACATAAGTACATAAATAAGTAAATACATAAGTACTTATTTTTCTAATGAAAGAAATCTGTAATTTTCCGTTGCACAGTTTTCGCACGCCAAAACTGTTTTTCTATATCCATTTCTAATTCTCTCACTTTATCAATAATTTGAGGTGACGTTTCTCGCTGTCTATAATAAGTTTTTAAAAGTTTTATAGCACTTAGGGCTTCTTCGTTTGTCGGTACGTGTTCTGCTTCGTCGCATGAATCTTCTTCCTCTTCGATTTCATTACCGTTTTCGTTATCCCGTTTTATGTCCTCCACGATATCAGGATCTGAACGCATTCCCGACGTAATAAGGCAACTGTCCACGGATGCAAAGTCGTCGAATCAAAACTGGTTTTCGTCACACTGATTTTGCTGCCACTTCTTAATAAGTTCACATAACGGAACGTCATCTTCATCATCTTCATTTAAGTTGTCACAAACTGGATTATTCCTTAATCTTGAATGACTAAAGCAGTTTGCTATAGTCTCAGAGGTTATACTACGCCAAGCCTTCTCTAAGAAGTCCAACGCGTCGAGAAGTGAAACTGCACATGGTTCGCTCTTGTTCATACCCGTATTAATTTTCTGCTGAAGAAATTTTCTGTAAAAACATTTTAAGCTTCTTATTACGCCTTGGTCCATTGGTTGAAGGATGCTAGTGCAATTTTGGGGCAGAAACACCAAATTAATATTTTTTAAGTGGGCTAATGATGGATGTGCTGGGCAGTTATCGACTAAAAGCAAGATTTTTTTACCTTTAACCGCAAGTTCTTTATCCTATTTTCGAATTTCATTTTCAAAGATTTCTGAAGTCATCCATGCTCTTTTGTTTGCGCAGTAATTTGTTGGGCGTGTTTTTATGTTTTTGAAGCAGCGTGGCTTTTTTGACTTTCCTATGACAAGAATTTTACATTTCTCCGTACCGGTCATGTTAGCACACACAAATGCAGTTAACCGTTCTTTGGCTAGTTTACCGCCTACACATTTTTCGCCTTTAAACCTCAGAGTCTTATCTGGAAGAAGTTTATAAAAAATTCCCGTTTCGTCGCCATTGTAAATTTCATTGTCTTCATATCTTGTCTTAATTTAGGCCACACTTCATTTAGCCACGTCTCTGCTTCTGTCATATTAACACTTTTCGCTTCACCGCTCACTTTTCCGAACGTTATTGAATATCTCCGTTTGAAACGCTCCAGCCACCCATTGCTGCACTTAAAATTTGTGTCTCCAAATAAACTTCCAAATTCCTCGGCCTTTTGCATAAGCAGTGGTCCATTAACGGGTAAATTTGCACTTCTACATTGCTTAAACCACGTAATAGCGCTTCGTCGATTTCAACCTTTTCGCACGATCGAATTTTTTTTGACTTTTCTTTCCCTTTCACAAAGGTATTCATGATTTTGTTCTTATTTTTCACAATTGTACAAATCGTAGAATTAACTAACCCAAATTCGCGACACACGTCCGCTTTCTTCTTTCCACTTTCGACTGCTTTGATTATCGCGACTTTGTCGTCCACGCTTAAACTTTTTCGCTTTAAACCTGACATTTTCCATAAAGAAATCTCGATGTTTCACTCACACGATTCAAATGCCGACTGAGGAAATTTCTTACGAACTTTGCCTGGCGCATTGCAAGAAACGGTAATATTCTTGGAATCCCCGAACGGTCGGTTGCAGGCTAGGCAAATACCGGGAATTGAGCCATAAATGATAATATAAATACATACCTCAAGTGGTAAATATTTCTCGTTATATCAGGGGTTATTGACGATAAAACCGGGGTTTTTCCCTGTACGTTTGAATAGTAAAAGTACGGGACCGCTTAAAATTTGACGCTAAAAAAGGAGTGTCGTTACAGCCGAAGCTGTTATAACCGGGTTCTACTGTATGTTGTATATTTTTGTTCTATTTTTTACTGTTAGGCAAAGTAACAATATACAGGTTTAGGCAAATGTATGTATCCATTCGAATATCTTTGACATGGCTATCTAGATTTCAATAAGTCTTTCCATATTTAATTAAATGCAAATCGGGGATTCGATGAGTATATTTATATCCGAATCAGACATCCGGTTTAACCGAAAGTGATGTTACCTTTTTTATTTTAAACGAAACACCCTGTATATTTTTACGAATTTCACTAGAACTCTGCTTTGGGAGTTCAGCAATAATAAGGTTTGGTAACCTTTTGTACAACAACGACAGAGATATTTAATGAACTCTAAAAATGCAAAATTTTATTGAGAACAAGAAAAATCAACACAAAAAATATAAACAAAATCAATATCAGTTGAGAAAGTTTTCGACATGATGATCGTTCACTTCTTGACAATATGCAAGTCAGTGAACAAATTCTTGAATGATATTTGCCAGAGTTTACTCACGAATTAATCACTTCCTCAATTAATCGCCGCCGTAACTCGTAACTCGTCCAGATTATGCGGTCGTCTAGTATAAATCACAGATTTGAAATGACCATAAAGGAATAAATCTAGGGGATTTAAATCTGGAGAACGTGCGGGCCATTAATTGAATTCTGTACGACCAATCCACTGATATGGGAATATTTTGTTTAAAAAACTTTTAACATTAAGGGCAGAGTGAAAGGGTGCTCCATTTTGTTGGAACCAAACACCTACAGGTAATTTCCCATCTTGCTCAATATTCCAGTAGTCCAGTAGTGGATTATAGATGAAAAGAGGACCAGTAGTACGGTTCCTGAAAACATAAGCCCAAACATTTCATTTTCTCGGATGTTGTGTATGCGTTTCTAGAATCCATTGAGGGTTATCTATTGACCAATATCGACAATTATGGCCATTAAAGGTAATATTCAAATAAAACGTAGCCTCGTCGGAAAACAGCAAATTCTATCTAAAGTATCGGTGATTTTTGCAAATCTCCATCACTCTTTCTCAAAATTAAATTCTACCATAATAATCCTCGTCCAATAATTCTTGCATTAAATGCGGTTTATACGAATGATATTTTTCGTGCTTTAATATTCTGGCTACTGATCGGCAACTTATATTATAGTTTAGTGCAAGAGATGTGGTAGACGTGCGGTAATTTTTCTAATGCTGTACGGTATAACTATAAATTCCAATTGAACAGAACTAAATCTCTGTTTCGCAGGAAGAAAATCCTGACAAAAAATAATAAAGGGCAAATCCAAGCTGTCATGCGACCCGTGGCGAGGAATGAATGGCACCTGGACCCAACAACAGGTGTTGAGAACGGAGCCTTCGGGATACCAGGCGACCTCCCGAAGAAAGAAGCCTTGGTGTGGTAAGGGCGCACTGCCACACTCGACTTTCAAAGCGACCAAACTCGTGGGAACAAATATGAATACAAATAAAATTAAAAACACAGAAGAAACTGAATCACAAAATCAAAAAATGGAGAATCCGTTTGCAAAGCGACCAAGGGTAGGTTCTTCGCCTATACGCCCAAGAACGGACTCAACTAGCTCCATAGGGAGTACCAGCAAGAGAACAAAGGAGAGCGGAGACGAAGAAGAAATTGAACTGTTAACAACAATAAGCGAAATCAAAAGGATGTTAAACAAGATGAAGGGTATCTCAGGAGAACTGAATAAAGCTATTGACGAACATACGAATACGAAAACGGAGATTAAAACAGGAATCAGAAACATGAGGAGACAGATCGTCCTGCTGGGCAGTATGGTGGAAGAGTTGGAAAGCACGCAAGTGCGCTCAAAAAAGGGGACGAAAGAGGTTGAGATGGTCTCAAAAAGTGTACAGGTTGATACCGAGGTCATGCGCAAGGAATCGTGATCTGGAGGGTATCATAGATAAAGCTTGGTCAGAGGAGATTTTTGAAAAAACAACATGTGAAAGTGGAACTCCTTTACAACTGGGAACGGAATGGGATTGGGTAATAATAGCAGACCCAAAAGATACAGAAAAAGCAGGACTACTAAAGCACATACGCAACAAACATCCAGAGATACCAGAATTTCTGTCGGAATCAGAAGTTGGAGGCATAGAATATATCATGGATACGAGGAAAACCTCTAAAACTGGAGCAAACGAGAAGAAAAAATACATATACGTAGTGCCACACAACGAACTTGTAAGTGGAGAGGAACTATACGAGAGAATTAGAAAGCTAGTGGGACTGATAAAGGACCAACATAGAGAAAAGATAGCATTGATGGCAGCCGAAGACTTCGATTTAGGTACAATCAGGAAAATAGTGGAATATATATCTAGAAAAGATGCAATAACATGGAAAATGATAAAACCCAAAGGTGCAACTCAGCCACAGAGAAAGGACAGTGACAATAGCCAAAATAACATAGTGGTAGTAAAAACAGATGACAATAACACTTACTCAGAAATGCTAAAGAGAATGAAGCAAAATCTGGATATGGAAAGACTGGGGGTCCAGGTAAAACAAGTCAAAAAGTCAGCCAGGGGCGATGTAGTGATGAAGATCGTAGGTGAAAAAGGAAAAGCTAATCTGCTTATAAGTGAGATCGCGAAAGTGATTCTGAAAGTCCAGATTGCTATTAGAAAGGTGGAGAAGACATATAACATCCTGGATATAGAGGAATCCGCAACGGAAAAGGAAATCATAGAGGCGGTACTCAAGGAGACGGGAATATATAGACTGGACGTAACCCTACTACATCTAAGAACAAACAAATTTGGAAACAAAACAGCTGCCATTGTTGTACGAGCTAGGGGAATACAGCTATTTGAAAATATAAGTCGAATCAAAACCGGGTGGATACGATGCAGAATAAAAGAAAAAGTCCACGTACAACGCTGTTTTAAGTGCCTTGAACATGGTCACAGAGCAAGTGAATATAAGGGAAAGGACAGAAGTGCGAGATGTCTGAACTGTAATATGGAAGGTCATAAAGCGTCGACATGCACAGAGGCAGCCTATTGCGATATATGCAAGGAAAGCGGACATCGAATGGACTCCATTAAATGTCCTCACTTGAAAAGCCTCATAAAGATGAAAGAAGAAGAACTAAGGCGAGGGAAGCAGAAACCTGCAAATGGAGTGAACAGAAAGAGGAAAAATGATTAAAATACTCCAAACCAATCTCGGAAGAACACGGGCGGCACATGATGTAGTGGATCTGGTTGCTCGTGAGAAACATATTGATCTATTGGTTATAAGCGAACCTAACGTGAAAATTGCAAAAAACAAAGGTTTTGTTATTGACAAAAGGAACAACGTAGCTGTACACATAATTAATAAGAACATCGGGATAACAAATATTCACAAAAATGAAGGATATATAAAAGTAAAAATGGAAAATTGGGATATATACTGTAGTTACTTCTCGCCAAATGAGTCAGTAGATAGTTTCAGAAGGTATATAGACCGAATAATGGAGGAAGCAAGGAAGGAACCTGCGAAAGGTGGAGCTCCCAGAGAAACAACCTTGAGGAAAGGATAGGGAAGAAATTGAGTACAGGAAGTATTATCAACATAATGACAAGTGGTAAAACATATTTCGATAACATCAACGAGTATGTAGGAGAGGTTTTGCGTACCAAAGAGATGGAGGAAAGGGAAAGAGGAAAATTTTAAAGAAACACACGACATGTCTGAGGGAAAACAGATCATGTAGATTCCAGCATGTCGGAGGAGCAAAGGAGGTGGTTTTGGTGAGTAGGCAAAATTCGTTTTGAGTCCCACACTGCCTTAAGCTGAAAACAAGCTAAGGCGAGCATGAGCGTTCCACCTGACACACACACACACAAAAATGCTGTACCAATATCTTGAGCAATAACTTCATTAGTTGCGACTTTTGGTCGTCCGCTTTCTGGTAAATTTCTAACATTTCCAGTTAAGTTACTCGCTCTCAAAGGTTTACCAACGACAGTTCGTGTTATTGGATGCCGATATTGATGCAAATTATTAAATAAATCACAGTTCTGGTGCGGTCACCAAAACCAATCATCATGAGAATTTAAATACGTTCGTTTTCAGATAATTGAACCATTATAAATATTTGGACGTCTACAAAGTTCATTCTGACAGTTTAAAAGTCAAGTACTGAATTTTAGTTCCATGGCTTACTAAACATACACACGCTTTTAAAAGATCAGTTTTAATTAAACATCTCTGCCGTTATTGAAAAAAAGGTGCCAAACCTTATTATTACTGAACTCCCAGAGTATAGCTCTATTCAAACATGTAAATATGTACAGGATGTTTCATTTAAAGTTAATACGATGTAAAATAAAACAAAACAATTAATTTGTTTAATCTTCACTATATAAAACGTATATTTGCTAAACGTTTACAAAAATGTGACGCGTTTCGCTAACACTGTAACTTTAACAAACGACGATGGGATAAAGATTATTCTACAAATGAAATGAGTGTATGCACATAAATTTGGTAATTACAGGTATATAAAGAAACGATAAGCTGTTAACAAAGAAAGGAAGAGATTAGGCATTCAAACACAAAATCACATCGAAAAACCGTAATTAAATAAGTTTAGTAAAGGAGAACTATTTATATCTAGTTGGTCATTTAGTAAATAACCAGACTTTTTATTTTTATTTATTTCCAGGGTTTCTAAGAGGTCTAATTTATGCGATTTGACTATTTAACTATGACCCAAATTTAATTGATAATATTATAGCTAAGAAAATGTACAAGCAAACGTTAGAACAAGTATTTCCTTCTGATAAGAGTAAAAATAAATATAATCAATTTAAAAAGTTTAACGTACATAGGAAAACCTTCAATTAAAATTAAGAAACTTCAGACCTAAATACATACTTTAAAACAGACAACAATTTAGCCAAGTTCATTAAAAACAATAAATCCAAATCTTCAAAAGTTAATAAATCAGGGGTATATAAATTAAAATGTGGTAGTAATTGTGACAAAATTTATATTGGTAGAACTTTCAGAAATTTTAAAACTAGAATTTCAGAACATAAACGTAGTTATGATAACAAAAAACTAGATTCTAATTACTCAAATCACTTATTATCTGAAAACCATTCATTCGATCCGGAGGTTGAAATCTTACATGTACAAAATAAATCGCATAAATTAGACCTCTTAGAAGCCCTGGAAATAAATAAAAATAAAAAGTCTGGGAATTTACCAAATGACGAACTAGATATAAATAATTTGCCTTTATTAAACTTATTTAATTAGGGTTTTTCCATGTGATTATTGTGTTTCAATGCCTAATCTCTTCTTTCTTTGTTAACAGCTTATCGTTCCTTTATTTATATCCATGTAATTACCAAATTTATGCGCATACACTAATTTAATTTGTAGAGTAATCATTATACAAAGCTACAGTGTTAGCGAAACGCGTCACAATTTTGTAAACGTTTAGTGAATATACGTTTTATATAGTGAAGATTAAACAAATTAATTGTTTTGTTTTATTTTACATCGTATTAATATGGATCTTCACCAAGTAACAACCTCATCTATTCAAAATTTTTAAAAAGTTAATACAGTTTCCGGCTAATCTGGAAGTCTGATTCGGATATAAATATACTCACCGAATCCCCGATTTGCATTTAATTAATTGTGGAAAGTCTTATTAAATTTAAGTAGCCATATCAAAGATTTCGAATGAATCTATGTATTTGCCTAACCCTGTATAAAATATTTTGTTTGCGAAAACTGTAGAATATTTCTCTTACTTACTTATTTTATACAAAATAATTGTAAAATATATAATCTGTAAATATTCACTAGACAAAAATAATTCAAGATTGGTTATTACTTTTCGTAAACAGTGGAAAGGAAATGTCAAATTAAAATAAATATTTCTTAATGGTTTCATTTATTAAAAAGGCAAAAGACAAACATTTTTATAGCCAAAAGAAAAATATATACTTGTAATTGTAATAAGTGTATTAAATACCTGTATTTTTATGTATTTAACATTATGAGTATATATGTATAATGTTTATAGAACTATGTACTTATAGATATTAGTTGTGATGACTTTTCAACGGGTGTCTTCTTAAATATGGCGGTATTCGGTTTACCATAACTGAAGGTGGAATATTAATACCAGATTGCGGTACATCACATTCATTTTGTGCCATATCAAACATGTATGCAAGATCAATGTCATAACGTGGCAGCTTGTCTCTGAGATATGATATTACATTTATGCCAAGGACTGCTTCCCTACTCATGATAAAACTAGATAGGTATCTAGGACTTTTTGATTTTTCCGCGCAGTGCAGTAGAAGGGCCCACGAATTATAATCAGAATCTAAGACGTAAGTATTGTAAACTCCTTCATCTGTAACAGATAGGTAAATTAGATGCAGCATTGTCCGTGCGATCGAATCATTCGAGATTAATAAACTCGCAAAAAACAAGTTCAGCGTGTTATTAAATTGGTTTCGTTAATTTTAGAATGATTATTGATGCTCTGATTGTTTCTTTAGTGCACCGGTTTTACAGTTCTTCTTGCAATATATCATGTAGTTTTGATTCGATAATTAATTATTTTATAGTTTATATAAAATAAAAGTATGTTATATTCTAACTGTATATATAAATCTAAAGAGATTCTAATATATATATTTCTTAGTTGATGTAATTATTAATGTTTATGTGTAAAGATAAGTTTTAAAAAATATATGTAATTAAGATAGTTGAATGTAATAATGTATAAGTGACTACTTAGATTACTTATCAACAAGTTTAAGTATATAATATGAGTAAGCAGAAGGAAACAATGATGCTAGAGCCTTTACAATTAGTTTCACGAAACGAATTTTAAGCAGATGTCGAATTTCTAATTACTTGTTAAAATTTGAAACTATTTAATTTAAATTTTTGTTCTAACATTATCCACGCAATGTATGGCATCATTAAATCTTCTTTTCTTGGCAATTAGTATGTTTTACATAAATATAGAATAGCGTTTTTGTTTCCTTTTATGATATTTATTATTACATAAGAAAATGTCGTGGGTACACACATTAAATCGCGTAAGTTATTAACGATAAACAAATTACTTTACTAAAACAAAAAAAAGAAACGTTGTATAAATGAATGGCTTCTATACACAGGCACGAATCTCCCAAGTGAAGTGGAATTTTAGCGTGTTGGAATCAAATAATTTCGTTCTACATGTCTGCAAGTCCAAGAGAGAAGCCGTTTAAACGTCAAATTTTAGGGCTTACTGAATATGTACAAAACAAAACGCCGTTACGAGCAATAGTGAGCTTTGTGGGCTCTCCACTACAAGAACTAGCAAAATATGTAGCTAAAACGCTACGACATAATACCGAAAATGTCGAATCTTGCCTCAGAAGCTCAGAACACTTCATAGAACCATCCAGACAAAAATACTAGAACTCGGAGATATTCTCGTTAATTTTGATGTGACATCATTGTTCACAAATATATCTATCGAAAAAGTAACAACACTAGTACAACAAACTAAATCATACACTCTATGAGCTGTCTAGCGAACATATATTTTGTTTACGGAGAACATCCTTGTAGACAAACATTGGGTCTCCCTTGTCATCTCTTTTAGCGAATTTATTTATGGTAGAATTTGGAACAGAAGCCCTACGAATCGCTATACTGAAACCGAGTTTATGGATGTGGTACGTAGATAATACTTTTGTTATATGATCGGGCGACAGAACCTAGAAGAATTTCTGAAGTACGTGAATTCAGTACAGAGAAAAATACATGGACGTTGCTGATTTTGGACGTTCTTGTAGAAAGAAAATTGAATAGAACGTTAAGTCACTTTACAGAAACAAACATATATTTGAACTCAAAATCATACAGCCAATAGAATAATAAGAACGCTAACTAACAGATCGATAAAACTATCCGATGAAGAACCCAAAACACAAGAACTGAATAAACACGAAGCACTCAGACAAAATGGTTAACGCAGACACACAGATCCGAGCGCCACACATGAAACAAGAAAAAGCCAAAGAGATTGCATCACTTGCAATTTCCTCAGATAAACAGAATACATACCAAAGATATTTAATTTATTTAATCCAAAACTACAATTCGCTATAGAAACCTTCTTAAATCTAACCTCAATACACATCGAAAAAAAGATCTTAACAAAATTTTATCACAAACCAACTGCATAGGATCGTTATTGAATTTCGATTCATGGCATTCAATGTCACACAAAAAAGAATGTAGCAACGGGATTAACTGATAGAGCAATTAAACTAACAAACCCAGAATTCAGACCAGAAATTCTATCACAAATAAAGATTCTCCACTAAAACATAATTATTCCCTCTCATTCATTAACAAAAGACAATAATTTTATCAACACTACAACACACATAGAAAAAATGCCAGAAAACAAAGAAAACAACCCTCAAACTACTAAATATGCCACAATACCTTACATAAACAACTTGTCAGAAAGAAATAAACAAAATATCAGCACTATATAACATAAAAGTTGCTAACAAAAACTCCAATAATCTCAACAATTTACACTTAAAATTAAAACACATGTTATATATGCAATTCCATTCAATGCACTGCAAAGGTGTATACATCGGACAAACAACACAATACTCACAAGAACGTTTAAATGGATACAAATTTTCAAGCAATATAGCACAGCCATAAAGAAACATGAAACAAATCAAACACATTCTATAATTTCACCTGAAAGAAAAGCAAGAAACATATTAGAAAGCATCTACATACAAAAAAAACACAAATTCCATAAACGATAGAACAGACATAAATAACCTCTCAACAATATACTTGCCTATTACATAATACCTCACCCCTCCCCATTGTATAGTGACACTACAAGCATACAAAAGTAAAATTATATAAAAAATTCCTAGAACCGTGGATGATACTGCAAATATCTCCACCCGTCAAAAGCGAAAATAAAAATATGTCCGGTAAAAAAGTCTAAATCAGCAAATACACAAAGTTAGTCTTGGTCTTGCTTATCAAAAACAACAAATACATTACATATTAACAGCACAAATTTAATGTAAGTAAATTTATTTTAACATTGTCCTCTTTACAATTTTTTCGACACTTTCAATAAATACTACAGATTTGATAAATGTAGTACCGAAACGCCTCATCATATATTAAATATTGTTTTAATTATCCGGCCGTTACTCCCAAGAAGCTCTTACTTTTTATTGCTATTTAATATTTTTTAGATCAATACACTCATTTTAACGTTTCGACATTTTATTGTCTCCCCAGAAAAAAAAATTAATTATATAGTTGGTTGAGTAAATAATTTAATTTGAATGTTTAATTTTTACAATTTTATTTGTTTTGTATTATTATTATAACAATTATACTATTATGTTTACGTTGACTTCAAAACTAAAACTCTTTTTTTTTATTTAAACAATACAGTCGTTTTCTAATTTTTTTCAGTAGCCTCCGTACCTCACTAACATAAAAGAAAGAAGAAATGCATTTATTATTTCAGAGAAATCAATTCCGAATCACATAAATAGGTCTCTCTTATGGAGTTACTTTTTAAGAATAATAATAATTCATTTCCTACAGGTAACCCCAATTACACGAATTATTAAATTAACATAAGCAAATTATTCAAACAAAAGAAAATAATATTAACATTAGACACATTAGGTAATATAATTGAAGCGTGCCCGGTTCAAATAGGCCAAGTGCCAAAAGTATAAAACCGAGATATTATCAAAAAACGATTATTATTGCATGTTGCGTTGATTGGCGTTAATAAATAACTATTCTGGATTAAGCTAAGCATTGGACTAGGTTTATAGATGTGTTGTATCAAGTCAATATTAAAATACTTTAGTTTGAAAAAGAGATATTAAAATATATTTTTTTTAAATTTAGAAACAATCGAAGTACCATATTAAAAAGATATGTCTCTATGTCCAACGATAACGTTATAAAAACTTATAGAAAGTTAAAAACAATAATCACCAAGTCAGTAAGTAATGTGTATTAAACATCGTTTACAAAAAACAACAGAAGTAAACATTACAAGAGTATTTAAATGTGTAATAGGTTTCTGTAGTATTCTTTGTGTTCTTCCTTTTCCAGAAAGTTAATCATTGATGCTAATGATTTTTTTTTGTTGTCTGTTATTTTGTTATCCGGCGGCAAAAGCAGTAGATTTGTGCTCTTCACGTCTAAGATAGATTTACTCTTTTTCAAAACATTAACATCCCTCCAAGGCTCAAACTCACTAAAAGTTTCTTTGACTTTAACAGTGCAAGGGTTTTCTCGCTCTACACGAAGCATGACTGCCTTGCTAATATTTAAATTTTTGATATCAATCAAAGCTTCTGCTGCCTCCTTTATATTCCAGAATCCATGCTTTTCCATGTCAACAATTTCGAAAGGGGGATGATAAACTGCGGATTTAATAACATTGTGTAGATCTTCAGGAATCATAGCCTTCATGACCCTTTTTCTCATTTCGATATGTGCAAAATCGCGATCGCAAGCCATAAAGCTGTGACCACTTATGAGGAATTTGTGTTCTATATCATCAAATACCCCATGGGCCTGCAAATATATATATAGAAAAAGCATTATTTTATTTTTATTTTGGCCAGCGCAGTTGTCTGTACAAATAATAACGTGCTTGTCTTTGACCACACTACTATTCAAAAACCGCAATATACAAGAGGCAACTTCGTTTCCTCCTCTGCCTGCTACTCCTTCATTCCATAGATTCATATACCCAGTATTTGTATTGTTGTAGTGGATTCCTAGATTATAGCAACTGAGCTGACTTAAGTAAAACATATCACTGTGCGTTAGTCTAGGTAGGAAAAGGACTTGTTGTAAGTCTACGCTCAAGCAACACATACTACTGCCAGGCAACTGTGCATCTGTTGTGTCTTTTTTCATCAGCTTAAAAGCACTTTCAGCTTTGCGGTGGTGCAGCTCTAGCTTCTGTTTTGCAATAGTACTGCTCTGTAACTCAGCTCTAGCCTCACAAATGAGTCTATCACACACTCGGCAAGTGTCGCTTCTGGGGAGGTGAAATTTCAAATTTGGAAAGTGTTCTCTAAAAACTCGGCTGTAAAACTTATACGAAATATTGGTTTCCGGATATTTTTCAGCAAAAGCTTTAAATAAACGATTAATATTAAGATATGAGCTTAAATACTCTTTAGAAGTGTGCGACCTTGAATAATGACTTTCTTGGCGAGGAATAGACAATATGTGTTGCTTCACCATGTTCTTGTCTTCTGTAGTAAACTTTTTCAACTTATGACATGTTCGTTTATCAGTAAAGGAAGTTTCTCCGCTTTTCTTTTTTCTTATTATTGTTTGAAGTTTCATTTTTGATACCGCAAAAATGTCCATAAACGTTGATTTACAAACTCGAACCATCCGACCAGTTCCATCTGGAACTGTGTAGGCCATAGTGCCCTGGCGATGACTTTCTGATGGGTCATTATAATTTCCATGGCGTCGTCTTTTTATTGGTAACACACTAATCAAATTCATCAGGTAGGTGCCTTGAATAGGTGCGGTTTCATCATAGAACTTTTTAAATAACTCTAGTCTTCTTTCGTAAGAAAGATTTTTACATGAGAAATAGCATTTACAGGACAACTAAAAAAATATTATTTAGTAATGAAACTGAAAATTATTATTAAAGACTCTCTAACCTTTTTTTTTGGTTCCGCTTTTTTGGAGACAATTTTGTTACTTCTCGTTGCATAATCCTTCTCTGATATCCTTAGCTTGCTTTGTACTTCCCTCTGTCGTCCACGGATTTTTTGTTTCTTATTATCCATTGGTTATCACTTTATATGAGGCACAAAGTCACTTGCAGAAACACGCGCAAACATTCGTTAAAATAGGGTTAGAAAAGCTGATCTGACAATTGGCACTTAGCTTGTTCTGAGAGAATTAACCTGGCACATACACATACTGCCATCTATGACATGATTTTTAAACTATAAAGAAATTACATTGGGAGTTGGCATCTCTACAGGACATGTCCGTTGGTATATAGAATGTTTCTAAAGCAAAAGCTCAAAAATGTAATTTTTGGCACTTGGCCTATTTGAACCGGGCACGCTTCAATTATAAAATACAATAAAACACAAGTAAAGCAAAATAAAGAAAGAAAATAAAAAAATTGCATTTTTTAAGGAACTAAACTAAAATTTTATAAAAAACTAAAACTTATGTATTTCCACAAAAATATGAAAATGCATAATTAAGTATGATACTTCATGCATCAATATGAATATTACAGGCATTAAAGTAAGAACACGTAGTCAAATGGGAGATCTTACTAGAACGTTAGTCCTACGAAAATCAGTACAAAAGTAGATGTTGATCTAGAAATGATTCTAGGTACTTTAAAATTAAGTTTGCCTAGAAGACATGGACAATCGATTTTATTATTTGCTATAGAAGTGATTTCAATAAAACTACTGCCCTTCTTGTGTGCAGTGGTGTTGCATTGAACTTTTCTAGCAGCATTAAAACCTAAACGAGCCACACCATAAGAGGAAAAAAGAGGAATCAATAGCCAAAACCTACTTACCCTATGTCAAAGGTACTACCGACAGAATATCCAGAGTCCTACGAAGACACAACATTGAAACCACATTCAAGGCAGACAGAAAGATCAGTACAGTCCTTCGGAATCCAAAAACAAGAATACCTTTAGAAAACCAGGGAGTTTATGAAATTCCATGCCTTAATTGTGAGAAGACGTACATCGGACAAACAAACAGAAGGGTAAACGTAAAAAGAGACGAACACCAAAACTCCGTATGAAAAGACGAGAAAACTTCATCTTTGGTTCAGCATGTAAAGGAAACGTCCCACACGATAGACTTCAGCTATACCAAATTATTGGCGAACATAGAACATATGAAAACCAGAATTATCAGGAAAGCTATCGAAATTGAGAAACGTTCGGACAATTTGAAATCGCGAGATGATACCCAGAGGCTACCAACAGCATGGAAACCAGTATTAAGCAAGGAATTTGTCAACGCCAAACAGCAATCAAAAACACCTACACCGCAACCCAGCCAGTACACTCCAGCTACCAGGCTCAACGACAGGAGCCGCGCACGCACTCAACCAAGTGTAACCAACCAGAACGCTAAGCGGGTATATAACCACCATCCCAAACTCGACTACGTCAGTTTACGAGTAATCAGAAGCAGAAGCAGACAGTTATCGCAGACCTGAAGATGGCAAATGTGATTTTGCCGAATCGTCGTCCAGAAACCAGCATCGGTCTTTACGAAGACCAAACAGTGGAAACGCGGAAGAAAACCCGGAATCTAGTTACAACACATACTACTACCCGCGGAAACCTAAAGGAAAACATATATATATATATATATATATATATATATATATATATATACAGGGTGAGTCGTGAGGAATCGACCAAACTGTAGGAGTGTATTCTACAGGTGAAAGTAATGTAAATTTCATAATTTCATACATTGAAGTTTTTGTATTTTATTGGTATTATCGTTCTTTATAATATATTTTCAAAAATACCGCCATTCATTTCAAAACATTTTTTACATCGTCTACCAAGGGCGCTGGTTGCGTTCCTGATTGCGTCAGGTTGATGTTTGATATTGTGAGCAGCATTCATAATCCGTTGAATTCGTGCATCACGAGTGTCCACTTTTACTTGATACACTTCATTTTTTAACCAGCCCCATAAACAATAATCGAGTGGCGTGAGGTCTGGAGACCCAGGAGGCCAACCAATGTGACTACCACGTCCAATCCAACTCCCTGGAAACCTTTCAGCCAAATGTTGCCTGACTGCACGAGCGTAATGTGCAGGCGCTCCATCGTGCTGGTAGAAGATTTGTATTCTGATGTTTATGGGAACATCCTCTAGCAGTCCGTGCAGTTCATTTTCTAAAAAATGTAAATAGGTGTCTCCCGTGAGGCGATTCTCAAAAATGTAAGGACCAATTAAAAAACCATCGATCATACCACACCACACGTTTACCGAAAATTTATGTTGAAAGTTACTTTCGACTGTTGCGTGTGGATTTTCGTCTGACCATACATGCTGGTTATGACAATTATTAATACCGTAAACATCCGTAAACAGTATACGCGATACAAAACGAGGATTATCATTTATCCATCGACAAAATTCCATACGTCTACGATTATCATCTCGTTGTAGGTGCTGTACTCTTCGTACATGGTACGGACGTAAGCCATGCTCGTGGAGTGTTTTTATCACCCTTGTTTGTGGAATGCCCAATTGAATACTAATTCTCCGTGAGCTGGTAGTTGCGTCTTCTTCTACTACATCCACAATATCTTCTACTTCTTGTAATTGTTGTCGACTGTCTCGTTCAGATATTATGTTTACACTGGGAAGCTTTCCGGTCGCGCACAATGTGTTGAATACACTAATAAATACAGTTTTATTAGGATGTCTGTGATGTGGAAACCGTTGACGATATTCATTAGCAGCAGCTGTAGCATTCCCATCACAAAATCCATAAACAAACACCATATTAGCATATTCTAAACTAGAATAAGTGTGTGGCCTTTTAGTTTGTTACACTATAGTCGTACAAACGTCAAGTCAATGTCACAATACCCGAACACAATGTTATAATTTACTTCAAGGTATAGGGAACATTTTTTATGATGGCAGCGCCCTCACTATATCAACGATGAACTAGAGGTAGTGACATTAGACGCATTAGGCATACAAACCACTCTACACTATTTCTCGACTGCTTTCAATGTCACTACCGCTAGTTCGGAAAACCACGAACAGGTAGCGCTTCAGCTAGGAAGACTTCCCTATAATTAATTGCTACCGGGGTTTCACTGTTTTTACGAATACATACATAAACATGGTATACTAAATCTACATTTATAATTACGCTATAACTCGAAAACAAATAAAAATCGGATAACATTTGAGTTTTTTTACATTACTTTCACCAGTAGAATACACTCCTTGAGTTTGGTCGATTCATCACGACTCACCCTGTATATATAAATTTGGAAATTATAAATAGAAAACCAAATTAGAATACTATATTCGAGCCAAGATCTAACTAGAGAATTTAAGTAACTGAAAATAGTAAAGTAAGCCATATATTTTAAAATACCTGTTAATTACTTCATAAATGTGATTACTACAGGAAGCTTTTGGGTCAAACACAATACATATATTTAATTCACGTGAAAATGTATCAGGAAAGATTTTGTAGTAAGATTTTGTATACGTAACAACATTTTGAAATATTGAAATTTAGGATGTTGGTAGCGTACCAATCAGGTATCTTCCTAACATTGTTTTGTAATAAGAAGCAGTCTTGTAAGTCACCGGCGAACATTAATATCTGATAATCCAAAATGTTTAGAACGTCATTTGAAAAGGTTAAAAATAATATTATATACAATATGTATAATACATTTTAATTTATAAGATCATTTCTAACAATAATTTCCGACATTTATCTGACTTGATTTGGAAATAAGCAATTTCCACCTTCATAAATTGAATTATATCCATATGAGCAAAGTCATCCATTGTAGAAACTTAATAAGTGCATTTTGCTTAAAGAAAGCTTGCTCGAAATTTTGTAAGAAGTTTATATATACCTCAATAAATTAACTAACTAAAAAGCATGGTATTAAATCAAAGAAGCGAGACAAACTACAGATTTAAAGACTTAATGTTACCTTTTCTAATATGCAATTTTATAGAATTTTAAGTACTAGGTACCTTAAAAATATTATTATTTCGAAATATATTTTTAAATGAATTTTCTTAGAACGAAAAGTGTGTGAAATGCAAGTCGCTTACGATAGGTTGGTATATAAATACAGTTAGGTATATAACATCTCGCTCCTTCTAGGTCAGTTAATTCCCTCAGTTTATTTCCAAATAAATATAGAAGAATGTAAGATACATTACTACAAAAATATGAACGTAAATAAGACCAACATTTCGTTTATAATTCTTATCTGGTAAAAGTATTCTTTAGTCATTAAATTACTGAGAAGGAATTTCTTTATAGCGATTGCCTGCAAGATAAAATCAGAGTGCTTTTTATATCATTTGGGCAAACTGAACTGTTTCAAGCATATTTTATCTGTAGAGAGTGAAATACTAAATTTCGCTTTCAACTGACATAAAATTAATTTTGATTCACTAGAATCAAGTAATGCACGATCGATTTGAACTTTCAAAAGTTGTGTGCGTGAGAATCCATAGAATCTAAATTGACAATATTGCTCAATTGGGGCATGTACCTTTTTATTTTGTAAGTTATGTTTATTTTTAAATTGATTTCAGTTATAAAATACAAATAAAATATTGTTCGAATTGTGTTACGCGTACGTCTTGTAACAATTAGGTAATAAATAAAGCAAATGGCAATTAAAAGTTTAAGATTATACAGGGTGTTACAAAAATGTAGGGCTGGCTATACATAGACGGTTTCTACAACTAAAAATAAGCAAAAAAGTTTAAATAAATTTATGTCCTAAAATGGTTCGTTACTGAGTTACGGCCACTTGAGGTTTTTTTCTTTTTATTTTAGAAAAGGTTACAGAAAACGGGAGTTTCTTATGTTTCTTATAGTAAATGTTCAAAATGACCTCCACGGGAAGCAACACAAGGTTCAGCTCGTATCATGGACTGTGTAACGTGGGCCGTTGGGCAGCCACACAGATTAGCAGGTAGGGCGACTTATCGTTGTAAATGATACACTCGAAGTTCGGGTAACATCTTATAATTTAATCAACACTTAGAAATTGGTTAACAAACTATGTACATTATAAATAGATACAATTCTGACTTATTACTATTACAGATATTGTCTGTCTAGTTCTCTATCAGATACTGAATCATTCTGAATCCCTTTTACTTATCCTACAGTCTATATATATAATAGAGAAGTCCTCGGAGAGTTAATTAGGCCATAACAAACCCTGGCCTACCGCAGTATGTATACATAATATATACATGCTTGAGGTCGTGTTTATTAAACACTTGTTTTGTATTAAAGGGAACGAGGATATAACCTCGTCCGAGAGTATTTGCATATACATGCATATTGCGTTATCACACCACCCTCCTTAGGGTTTAAAGAAAACCAACACTAAGGTGTTTGCTTTTCTTTAAAACCTTTCTCTCCGGTTACCTTCCCTATTCCTATTCTAAAATATGGTGAATCATTAAAAAAATATATAAATGTGCTATGTATTATTATCCTTAAAATTAGTTGTTTACTCATTATATGCGTACAAGTTTATTATTTCTTACTAACGTATTTACACTTAATCTAACCATAGTATTAACTAACCTATCTGTACTTATTTCTAGGAATGATAATGTTTAAGGCGGTTTTTGTGTACTTCAGTACTTTTACCGTCTATGAAAATTGTTATGTTTGGCGGCTTGTTGGTTTCGGTTATTACAAAGGGGCCGTTGTACAGTGACTCAAGTTTATTCCCTGCTTCGTTTTTTAATAAAACCTGATCGCCGACACAGAAGTGTGTGGGCCTGCGATTCCTATTTAACTTTTCCTGTCTCTTAACTTTAGATAGAATTAAATTATGTTTCGCATCGTGCAGGGCTGTCTGGAGTCTGTATTTCATTTCTGCGGCGTAATTTTCAAAATTGAATAGCGGTTCTATCGCGTTCGTTATCGATGAAGGTAGCGGATTGTGTTTACCGAAAACTAACTCGTGAGGTGTATATTTGGTTTCAGTATGCACTGTGTTATTAAATGCAAAACACCAGTAAGGTATCCAGGTAGACCAATTGTCTTTATGGTTATTTAACTGGATTCGTAGATACGCTCCGAGATTCTTATGTGTATTCTCTAATGCGCCTAACGTTTCGTGGTGGTAAGCCGTTGATCTCAATTGCTGTATTCCTAGCAGTGAGCAAGTTTCCTTAAAAACTGCAGCCATAAACTCTGTTCCTTGGTCGGAAGCTATCTGTTCGGGAATGGCGTATCTTAATATAAAATTCTCGACAAGGGCTCTGGCTACTGTGGCAGCTTCTTTGCTCTGGATAGGATATGCCTCCACGAATTTCGTTAGTTCGCATTGGAGTGTCAAGATGTACTTATTTTCCTCGTGGTCTTGGTTTAATGGACCTACTAGATCTACAAAAATCTTTTGGAAAGCGTATGACGATGTGGTCGTTACCTTGATTGGTTCCTTGCTGGGTATTGAGTGCTTGTGTTTCTGGCAATCACTACATCGTTTCACGAATGATACGATGTCGTGCTTTAGTTTTGGCCAATAATAAAACCTTTTGATCTGGTTAAATGTTCGGTTTATTCCTCCGTGTCCTCCTGTACGTAGCATATGATGATCGTTTATGATTAGTTGTTGCGTTTCGTAGTCTTCAATTCTTACTACTCCTCCTATTACATTTATTTTTAAATCGCTTGGCTCTCTTTTCTTCCATGGAATAAAATTTCTCAGGAAGTCGCTGTTCCTGGAATTGTCTTTGACTATACATATTTCCTGTATGTCGTGTCCTGCGCAGAACTCCTGGAGTGTAGTCAATAAGCGCATGTGCTGCTGAGGACTCATTGTAACTACAGCCTCCTTCATAAAAATTGTGAGAGCATCTTCGTCGTATAGGAATACTTCCTTGGAACGCATGCTTGTTCCGTTACGACGTTGGAGGGAATTGAAGCTCGCCTTGTCTATCACTCGAAGTTCGATAGATCCCGTTGGCCTTTTCAACAGTTCCACAACCCCGGGGTGGCCTACCCTGGAGCCGGTGGATTCCGTGATTGCTGGGTTCGTAATGGTATGATCGGCAGCTACCTGTCTTGACTGAGCTCTAGTCGTAACAAAAATGCTGTCACTAATCCCATTACTAACCTCCTTCAAGTCGTTGGAATCTATCTCTATGCGTGATAAAGCGTCTGCAACTACATTTTCTGAACCCTTAACATAGTTAATGATGAAGTCATATTCTTCTAACACTAACCTGAATTTCGTAAGACGGCTAGACGGGTTGGTCATTCCAAACAAATATACTAACGGCCTATGATCTGTAAAGATCTTAAATTTCCGGCCGTATAGGTAAGGCCTGAAATGCTTCACTGCCCAAACCACGGCTAATAACTCTTTCTCGATTGTGCAGTAGTTCCTTTCAGCTTTGTTTAAGGATCGACTGGCATAAGCGATTGGCCTGTCGTTGCCGTTGGATAGCACTGCACCAATAGAGTAGCCGGATGCATCTGTTTTTAAAGTGAACATGTTATCTGCATCGAAATTTGGATATTGTAGAACTGGTGGTGTCTGAAGGGCTAGCTTGAGCTTTTCAAATGCCTTTTGTTCCACATCGGACCATGTAAAAATAACATTTTTCCTTGTAAGGTTGTTCAAAGGATTCACGATGTTGGCAAAATTTGGAATGAAACGCCTATAATAATTGGCGAATGCGACAAATCGTTTTACGTCTTTTGCGTTCTTAGGAACTGTATATTCCATTAAGGCTTTTACGTTGGAAGGGTCTGGTGAGACTCCTTCAGCCGAAATGACGTGTCCCAAATATAAAATTTCTTTTCTTAAAAAGTCGCATTTGCCTGGGTTTAGTTTAAGATTAACTTTTCTTAGCCGTTCTAGTACTCTAACTAAATTCAGATTGTGTTGTCGGAGATTGTTGCCGAAAACTATGAGATCGTCTAAATATATAAAACATTGTTCGTAATTAAGGCCTGACATAGCTATTGTCATGGCTCTGGAAAAAGCGCTACTACTCGTTTTTAGTCCCATGGGAAGCCGACACATTTGATATTGATCTTTTCCGGTCGTAAATGCTGTGTAGGGACGGCTTTTGGGTTCTAATTCTATCTGGTGATAGCCTTGTGCCAAATCTAAATGAGAAAAATAGACTGCGCCTGAAAGCGAGTCTAATATCTCGTTGATTGATGGCAGTGGGAATTTGTCGTCGACTATCTGCTTATTTAACAGCCGGTAGTCGATCACTATCCTCCACTTTTGGTTTCCGTCCTTATCCTTCTTCTTGGGAACTAATAGTAATGGAGATGACCATGGTGATTTTGCCTTTTCTACAATGCCATCGGACAATAGTTTCTCTACTTGCCTGTCGATCTCATGTTTCTGCGAATGTGGCAATCGATAGGGTTTAGAATATATTGGATTTACCTGCGGGTTAACCTGTATGTCTCCCCTGTATATGCTTGTGTGCGTAAGTTTGTCTGAATCGAGGAAAAAAACGTCGCAATACTTAGCGATAATTTTCTGCATCGTAATGTTTTCTTCTTTATTGAGATGTGACGTATTTACTGTTTGTAAAACCTTGTCGACGCGGTTGACTGATTTGGGGCCACTATACTTGAAAGTGCGAACGTCGTATTTACCGAGGTCGGTCACCGTAGGAACAAAATTTTTCAATGTCGCGTCGCTATCTCTTGTATTAAGTATACGGACGGGCACTAACCCATTCTTTGGGCTAACAATAGATCCCCCTATGAATATACCTGGGGCGGCTTCCTTTTGGGAAACCACGCAGTCGCCAGATGCATTTATTTTAAAATATTTGATTACTTCGCAACGCGGCGGAATGTTAACAATCGTGTTCTCATTGGAATGCAAAGGTAATGTAATTTGCTGACCTTCAATCGAAAACGTAATACTATATTTCTCGTAGTCTATTATCGCGTTGTATTTAGCGAGTATGTCAGAACCGATGATGCCTATAAATTTGTTATTATTTACGTTGTCTAGTACTGCAAACTCGTGCTTAATCTTGGCCTCACCTAACCTTAATGTAATGAAAGCTGATCCGCGTGTTTTCGTTTCGCCGTTTATGCCGACTATGTTTACCTTTCTTGTTTTATCAACAATTTTGTTTGTGTAATTACCATTTAAAAATATAACACTTATCGAAGCACCTGTGTCAACCAGAAATAGATTGTCGTTATTATTGAAATATGCATTAATATATGTTAAACCGTCGAGGTTAAAAAAATAATGCCTGGAATCTGTTTTTAGTTGACTACTCTTCGAAAAAATTGATTGTCTTTGTTATCGTCGGACTGGGTCGCGTTTGCTGATACAGTGAACACTCTTTCGCGGTTATCGCGTTTGTCGCGTCTAAAATATTTTTTCCTATAACCATGATTATAATTGCTAGGCGTGTAATCATGTTGGAAATTTCTTCTTTTATTCCCGTTATCTGTATGCCTATATTTCCGGTACCGATTGTCTTTAGCTTGCGAATGATTAAACGCGGCTTTTGAATTGTTAAACGTAGCTTTTCTTGAGAAATGATAAATCGTATTGTTATTGCTTGCGGGGTTGAGTATGTGCTCGTTCGAAGCCTCTTGAATCGCGTCGCTTAGTGTGCTAGGGTTGCGTGCTTTTATTAGAAGCTTTATATGTGGATCGCGAAGTCCGTTAGTGAATGTATTTACAGCAACCTGTTCATTAGCCATGCGGAACTTATCTATAAGCGTGTCGTCGTCGCCAGCTTGCGTGATGGACAGTTGTGCTAGCAGTTCTTCAACCGTCTCGCCGTACTCGTTTATTGATTTCGCGCCCTGTTTAACGTTGTGTAATTGTGAAGTTAGAGCTGTGACCGATTTTTTCGCAATGAAATAGCGTTTTAAGTCTGTAATTAAAGCGGCATTGTTAGGGTATGTTTTGAGTAATCTTAATTTTGCTTTGGGGGATAACCGTGTTTTCAGAACATATTTCGTTAGACTCTCCTTTCCTGCGTTATTTAACAATGCGTCATATAATTCAATTGAATCTATTAATTGCAAGGTGACTTCTTCTTTACCGTTCATAACAGGTAATAAACTTGAGGCCGTTCGTAAATCGAAATTTTCAGCCATGTTGCCAATTGTTACATTTAAATTACTTAACCTATTACTTAGAATTTCGGTAGCCTCATCTAATGTCGCGGTAATGTCTTTTATACAATTCTTAGTTGCCTCCCGGGTACTTAAACTATGAGCTATCTTATTAAAATTGTCCCTTATTTCACACAATCTAAGATTAAAATTGTCTATTAGCGCTTGTTTGCGCTTAATTACATTTATATCACTCTTATTGCTAACATTGTCTTTCCTTAAATTACTAAAAAATACCTTTACTTCGTCATGTATCTGTACGAATTGGTCTGGTGCGGACATGGGTGTTAGCCTAGACCTTCTCCTGACTCCGGTGGAACTCCATTTGGACCTGAGCGGATAGGGCCTTCGTCATCCTCTTATTCACGTGCCGGTATGCACCGTAGCAGCAGCAGGACGTTAATATAATCATAACTCCTACAAACGCCACTATGCCGAGAATGTCGATGGTGTCCACGTTGTTCCTTATGTTAGCGTCATTGCCTGCGATGATTACCTCTTCCTTTGTCGCGTAGTTGCCCATTTCTTGCTTCGACCTGCCAAACTGTAGGTTTCCTTTCTTCTCTGGTTCGTTCCAGCTTCCTACATGTTCCTTGCAGTCTTACACGACTGGCAGAATGGTCCTGAACCCTAGGTAGGCAGAGATCGCCATGTAACGTGGGCCGTTGGGCAGCCACACAGATTAGCAGGTAGGGCGACTTATCGTTGTAAATGATACACTCGAAGTTCGGGTAACATCTTATAATTTAATCAACACTTAGAAATTGGTTAACAAACTATGTACATTATAAATAGATACAATTCTGACTTATTACTATTACAGATATTGTCTGTCTAGTTCTCTATCAGATACTGAATCATTCTGAATCCCTTTTACTTATCCTACAGTCTATATATATAATAGAGAAGTCCTCGGAGAGTTAATTAGGCCATAACAAACCCTGGCCTACCGCAGTATGTATACATAATATATACATGCTTGAGGTCGTGTTTATTAAACACTTGTTTTGTATTAAAGGGAACGAGGATATAACCTCGTCCGAGAGTATTTGCATATACATGCATATTGCGTTATCACAACTGCCTCACGCGCTGAAAAATTCCTGGTGTATTTCGAATTTGGTGGCATTCATCTTCCACTCTACGTTGAAGATCTTCAATATTTTGAATTGAAGTAGAATATACCATAGACTTTAAATGTCCCCATACGTAAAAATCTATTGGATTTAAATCTGGAGACCGTGCAGGCCATGCTACAGGTCCACCGCGACCAATCCATCTTCCAGGATATACGGCATTTAAAAATTCGCGTGCTGTGTGACTGAAGTGAGCCGGTGCACCGTCGTGCATGAACCACATGCGTCCTCTAACATTTAGTGGAACATCGTCCAGCAAACCTGGTAAGTCGTTTTCTAAAAAATAACGATAATTCTGCCCAGTAAGTCGTGGTGGAAGTACAAAAGGACCAATCACAAATTCGTTAATAATTCCGGCCCACACACTAAATGAAAACTGCGCTTGATGTCTGGACTGAATAATAGCATGAGGGTTTTCTTGTTGCCACTGGTGTAAATTATGAAAATTGACGATACCATCTCTTGTAAAGCCAGCTTCATCACTAAAGAGTACACACGACATAAAGAGATGATCGGCGGCGCATGTCCGTAACAACCATACACAGTAAGCTTCTCGTAATGGAAAATCATTCTCACTAAGTCCCTGTACTCTTTGCAGGTGGTAAGGAAAAAGCTGATTAGTTCTTAAAATACGCCATACACTCACATGATCGACATCTTCCGCCAATGCCATTCTTCGAGTACTAGCACCTGCATTTTCTTCAACACGATCCAACAAACGTTCTTCCAATTCCAAATTTCTTGTGGTTCGTGGTCTGCCGCGATCTTGGACTACTGGTTTGAATGATCCTGTTTCTCTTAATCTAATATGAAGCCTTTCGAAAGTTTTTTCATTTGGTAAACGTCGGTTTGGGAAATATTCTGCGTAAAGTCTTTTTGCTTCTGCTCTGTTGCAATGTGCCAAACCATACATTAAATGCATGTCGGACATCTCTTCGAAAGAATAATCTGCCATTTTATACTATTAATTAGAAAACAGTACTAATCACAAATGACTTAATCAACTTTCACGACTGACAGCATAACAGCATAACAGTGAGTAACATAAGTTACTCACTTGTCGGCGACTTGTTCAAACATGCAATACGAACGCTTCGCGTCTGCGCGATAATTTGTGACGAGATACACACGTGTCGGACATGCAATACGAAAAACTTCAAGTGGCCGTAACTCAGTAACGAAACATTATAGGACACAAATTTATTTAAACTTTTTTGCTTATTTTTAGTTGTAGAAACCGTCTATGTATAGCCAGCCCTAAATTTTTGTAACATCTGAACGACTTTTTTTTTAATTCCAAATCCCTTTTGGAACAAGACAAATTCTAATAATTGGTATAAAAATGTTCCAATAGGAACAAATATGATATCTAAAAAACTTGTCATTTACGCGAATCCAATAAAATAAGACAAAACAATTATTCAGCATGTGTAGAAAGCAACAAAGAAAATAATATTAAAATTAGTACACCAAACCAAACAATTTATAATAATTGTACATTTAATAACTATTCTCCTGCTTTCAAATAAAAATAATTATTTATTATTTATTTAAATCGTTAATTTATCTTGCCAAAAAACATTCGAGCTTTTCTTTCACCGATTAATTTTCTTTTTAACTCAAAATTTTTCCTATCAGTAATTTTTCTCGAAAAACTTGTGTTGCTTCCCGTGGAGGTCATTTTGAACATTTACTATAAGAAACATAAGAAACTCCCGTTTTCTGTAAACATTTCTAATATAAAAATAAAAAAAATTCAATTGGCCGTAACTCAGTAACGAACCATTTTAGGACATAAATTTATATAAACTTTTTTGCTTATTTTTAGTTGTAGAAACCGTCTATGTATAGCCAGCCCTAAATTTTTGTAACACCCTGTATAAACAGATCAAGTGTAGTTCATAAAGATAAACACTGTGATGATGTCATTAGTCTATGTTACAATGTACAAACATTGCTGATGGGTGTATAACAACAAATAATAATAATCTAGGTAATTAAAACTGCCTATATTTTTCAAATAAATATTCAGCTATAAAAAAAGTAAACTTCTATATAAAAAAAATGCTAATTTTTTCTTATTATATAATAAATATTAAAATACATTTATAAATTAATTTTTGAAAATTTCACTACTGGAAAATTTTAACCGCTGCTACATTTTAAGTTATTGGCGCTGTCCATATTTGCTGCCAATATTTAAACACTATAACATTACTCCAATGATTCACAAATTTCATCTGAATTTTGTTTCGACTGAAGGTATCTTGTTTCACAGAAAATATCAAATAATATACTCTTGAATTTCTTACATACATTCAGCTAACGATGTTCTTCCAAATATATTGTGTGTGATATTACGCTATTTAAACTATACCGAGTTGTAGATGGCAAAAAATAATTTTCTGAAATTGTAAATATGTATTTATCTTCTTCAATTTCTTAGAATTGAAGATTTGTAATTACTTTTTATTTCCGAAATATTGCTTTTTCCAGAAGGCAAAACCTCACAGTCACCATTGCAACACTGTTGCCATTATCATAATTCTAGCTACAACTTTATTCAACGAGGCTTCTATTTGAACTGAATGACATAGTAGACTACTTAAATTTATACAAAATACATTTTGCACATGCATGAACAAAACTTGTTTATAAGATAAGTATACCGTATAACGAGCCATCGAAAAAATAATTAGAGTAGACTGTGAAATTGGGTTGGCACTTTAGCCACTTCCACATAATGACACATTACTTGATGCTTGACAGTTTCATTTGGTTTCATTGTAAAAAAAAGGTTATGGCATTGAAATGATACTACAACAAAAAAGAAAACAAATAATTTATTTAATATCGAAATCATAATCAAAATTTACATATAGGTACAGAAGTTGTTGAAGATGTTGTCCATTTACATCTAAACACAAACCAACTCTTCTCCGCAATCCAGCAAAAACTTGGATGTTTTTGGATTTTCATCAATAATGTGCTGAAGGGCTTCAATATTATCAGCTGTACGTTTAGATGGCCGTCCACTTCCACTTTTTAGATCGACGCTACCAGTCTCTGAATAACTTTACACAATTTGTCAAAACTTTGTAAAAATAATTGTAGTCAAACACTAATTCAGGATGTTCTTCACTAAAATCAGCCATGCATTACGTAATTGAATACTGCCACTCGCCATTTACTTTCACACCTGTACGGAAGTAGCATTCGATAATTTTTGCTTTTTGTTCTATGTTGAATACCATTTTTTAATAAATTTAAAGAGTTTTGAAAAATTTGACACAAACTTATAGTTTCAATGTCAAATAATAAATGTAAATATGTGGAAGTGGCTAAAGTACCAACCCAATTTCACAGTCTACTCCAATTATGAATTTCTTCGATGGCTCGTTATATTAATTATGTAGGTTTTAACTTACCGTAATTGTAGAAACCTTATCGTATAATAACAACTTGGAACGTATATAAAAGAAAGATTTGACTAAGGAATTGTAGCGACGAAAAAAAATTTCTTAAAAAGGACATGAATAAATACCCGTTTTGGGAATACTGAAACAGTGAATGAAATTCTTATTATCAAATATTGATGTCTAATGTGTTAATTCAAACAATAGCTTCTGGTGTTGGTTCGAGGATATCTTTGGAGGATATCTAATTGGATGCAATATACGCTATTGTTTGACAGGTGTGTCCACAGTCGCAATACGGTGCAGGGAGTTGTAGGAAGCCATACAGATATCACAGGAACTATACTGGAAGAGCCGATATTTTAAATGCCGGCGGAAAGTATGGCACCTGAGATTATGTTTACAGCTAAGCTGAACATATTTATACCGACCAGGGCACAGGCAAAAAGTCGCTCGAGCGATTGCTGTGCAGGCAGCTGGTACACTGATGGATCACAATCTAGTCAGGGGGCAGGCGCAGGCATATGCGGAATCTGCTCTAGAAGGAAGATATCGATATGTCTGGGAAAACATACAACGGCTTTCCAGGCCGAATTGTTTGCAGTCGCAGCCTGCGCCGAGGAAATTCGGGAAGCCGGCTGCGCAAACAAAAAAATCAACATAATGGCTGATAGCGAGGCGGCTATTAAAGCCATTATTACCCCATCTACCAGGTCTAAGCTGGTGAAATATTGTAAAGAGGTCCTTAATAAACTGGCACAAGACAATACTGTGTCGCTGATATGGGTGCCGGTACATGAGGGAATTAAATGCAATGAGATGCCGACAAACTGGCTAAAGAAGGTACTAAAATGTGGAATCACTAAGCATTCCGCTAAAAGGGAGATCTGGTTATGGCTAGAAAAAGAATATAAAAATAAATGGAGGTTAACGGAAGGTCAACTCCATACCAAAACACTACTAAGGGAGCTGGACGGAAAGTTTTCAGACAACCTGATTCGTAGTAACAAAAAGAAATTAAAATAATTACCGGGTTAATAACCGGACATTGTCCTTTAAGGAAGCAATTGTACAGCATGGGCTTGGTTAGCGAGCCCTGGTGTAGGATATTTGAAAAACAGGAGGACACTAGTCTTCATGTAATAAGCACGTGTGAGGAACTGAAGGAACTCAGACAGAAATATTTCGGGAGAGATCTATAGGATCCTTCGAGTGTACTCAACTTCCCCTGAGGAGGATAGTGGCTTTTATCGAGGACACAAAACTCACAGAGTAACTGAGAGATCTATTGGTGATACTACAAAGAGCAATGTGCTCAAAAACAGAAGAAGAAGATGGTGCAGGAATTTTTTCTTATTTATTTAAAATGTCAGCGCATTTTCCAACCTCCTTTGGAAACTGTTCAGAGATACCCATGTCCTGCGATCTAGATTGAACTCTGCAACATGCTGGTCAGGTTGAAGTCGGGTAATGTGGCTGCATTCCATCTATTTTTCTATTCCTTTTGGGGGTCGAAACCATTAAAGGCTAGTTATAGGTATCTTAAGAGTGGAGGTTTTCTGTATTTCAATCTATTTTTTTCCGCATCGGGGATGTCCTGATGAATTGAAAGAATCAGGTTTGCATTAATCTTCTGATATTTCTTAATTAAGGCACTTTTATGGCGGAGATCAGTAGGCGTTATTACGCTGAGGACTGGAAGCTGCTCAAGTGGGGGCATCTTAGGGAACCAGATATCGTTCGTATGACATGGTGAAGTTGTGTATCGACGTAGTGCACATAAGGGCTATTGATCAATAAACTATAGCAGTACTCTGCCGTTGAGTATACTAGTCCAAGGGCTGAGATGCGGAGAGTCGCTACTGATGACTTCTATGGCATATTGCAAAGTTTGTGGTATTGTGTGTGTTCATTCTGGTTTGAAGTATGCTGTCTTCGAGATGTTTTTTATAAGATAATTTGTGACCGATTGTTACCTCTAAGTATTTAGAATTACTAGTATGAAAACCATGCCTTCAAAAATGATGGCAATTTTCTATTAGCCGGTTTATTATTTAAATCAATAAACGCTACGGATGCTTTAAGCTTCATCTGAAAGCTCGCCTTAATATGTGTTGTCAGAGTCAACATCTGGTCGCAACAATTACGGCCAGATCTAAAGCCTGCTTGCTCCAGGGGAATGCTCTTCTAAGACTTTGTTAGAGATTCTTTTATAAAGAAGTCTCTCAAATTTTTATAGCCACAACTCGGCAGGGAAATGGGCCTGTACCTCTCCGGTCCATCATTTGGTTTGCCGGCAAAGATTTTGGTTTTTTAAATTCCCTTAGAAGGCCACCAGTTCGAAGCATATTAGAGAACATCCCGCACAGCCAAGTTCTTGCCTTTATTCCAATATTTATAAAAATTCATAATTAATTTTGTTAAATACGAGGCTTGACTGGGTCTTAGTGAGCTAATGGTAGTCCTCTATTCTTCGGTTGTAAATTTCTGTGAGTATTTTGGGCTGCTTTTTAGGATTTCTAAGTTCATGCTATATGTTGGTAGTTTGCGATTTATCTGATGGGTCACGAGATAGACCGACGGTTCTGGTAGCTATTTGGCCAAGTGGTAAATGTATCTACTTTATAATTTGCTGATGTTGCGCTACCGAGTTTTGTTAATTAACTCCAAGCTTTTCTATCCAAATGTTGGGAATTCATGCTTTCGATAGCCCGAGTCCACTAGAGTTGCCTAGCTTCATCCGAGCCAATTATCAGTTCGTCGATAATATCTAGATCGTCGCGTTCTTAGAATTCGTTAAATAGTGTCCATCTGTTCATCTTAGTCCGATATGTAACGAAATTGGAGAATCTATTGAAGAAGTGAATGAGATCACGTGAACTTGGAATTTCATCGAGGACCACGTGTGAAACGGAAACGACTCCATTGCAGTTGGTTATCCTAGAACAATATCAGCAAGCTGTAAGGTAGTTCTGCACTAATTACGCCGTTTCGTCTGATTAAATATTACTCAAAAACTTGCATTAATGCTATAAAGTAATTGGTGTCATGAAATATTAAGAATCTGTTTTAGACATTTATTAATTTGTTTGTTCGTGCGATATATTAATATAGTTCTTATTAATTTATTCTTTCTTTTGTCTTAGTCCTTCACTAATTTATTTATTCGTATGATTAAGATAGCTCACATTAACTTATACTTTTTTGTCTTAGACATTTATTAATTTCTTTGTTCGAAGGTTATATTAATTTCTTTGATAATTTAAAACTTTAGTATTATTAATACCGATTTGTAATTAATTTTATATATTTAATATTTGTGCCGATGCATTTAGATTATATATAAATTTGTCGATTCAACTTAATTAAGAATTACGTGCATAAAAATATATTTCTTTTAATAATTAGCTTCACAGGAAAGGTAGAAATAAGCTTACGTGTATAAGGCTTAATCGCGTATTTGGGTTCCCACGTAAATGTATATCGCTTTTTAATTTTTTTCTTGTGATTACAATATATATACACACCGGGATATATAGGCGTACTAGAGTATTTGTTATTTTAGTTCCTTGTGCCTTTTGAATTTATAAATATGGAGAATAGATGCTTACAAATTATATATTTATTTTAATTATTAAATTCCCAATTTAATTATATACTAATATGATGCAGCATTTTAGAAAATAATATTAAAAGAATCATCAAATTTATTAGTTTGTAATGGAGGTTTCAAGGATTTTTGTGAAATGACAGCGAATATTTGAAATATTCTCTTGGTTTTACAAAAAATTAATTCAAAGTAATTTCTAAAATAACGTAATCTTCTCTAAAACAAAGAATTTTGTGTAAAAAGGTAAAGTATAACAAATGCTTAATTTTTTAGGCTTTGCCCTTGATACGCTTTATTTTAGAGAAACCCTTATGAGATAACACCAACCGATGAGCTTGCTTTACGTTATGTCTAATTCGATCATTTATTTTTTGCTAATGATTAGGCACTGAGAATTCGATATTCTTAGAACTACGTTAATTATTAAAATACTTCTTTGCCCCCATGAAAATAAACTTTTTAGTGATTGTTCATATCAGAAAAACTGGGACGTGAGGCGTACGTGTTCTATAATTAGATGATTATTGGGCCAGTCACACGCTCAGAAATTTACGACAAGCTGTGAGTACTGATTTCGGCATAAATTAGCATCAAGAAAATTCGTTTTTTGTGCATGGCCGAAGTAATACTTTATGACATATTTATGTAAATCAGTCGAACATAATTGATACTATGTAGACGAAGTTAATTATGAAAATAGAATTTTATGATTTACATTAATAACTTGATGGCGGATTAAGTAGATAATTTCCTGCAGTTGGCTTTGAATAAATGTTATTAAAATTATTCAGTTTGATAATTATGTTTTTTTACCATTTGCGTTTAGCATTTCATTTTTGTTTATTTATTGGTCGAACTATCTACATAAATTCTATTTTTATTGGATTTTATTTTACTGAAAACTAATATCTTGACTACATAAGCGCTAGTATATTATAATTATGTATAGACATATTTTGTAATATAGTGTTGCGATATAATATATCTGTCACAACACTATTTATAAATATACACCATATACCAAATATATAAATGATATTGAGGTTCTTTAAATATATCATATATATCACACACATGTTATTTTAATTCCCTTGCCAAGCCTTAAAATTTTCAGGGATACTTACGCAACCCAATTAGTATAACTAAAGAGACCCTTTAGCAGTTGATTTATTGGATAAAGTAAATATTATAGATTTCTACTAAAACAATTTATTTTAATAGAATAAGATTCAGTTACGTACAATTTTGTGGTGTGTAATTTCTACACAACAAAATATGCTTAATACAGCGATCCTGTAACGCCTTTAACACTTCTAGAAAAATATTCTTTTTGGTCTGCAAACTAGCACTTCACGGCTTCTATTGCCTCTTCGTTACACAAAAATTGAGGTCCTTTTAAACTTTTTTTCATTGGAGGGAACATATAATAGCCTGAGGGGGCAAAGTCTGAGGAATAGAGTGGGTATTCCAGTAATTCGAATCCTAGATCTCGAATTGTATTCATGGTAACGCGCGATTTGTGTGCAGGGGTATTGTCCCGTAAAAACAACACACCTTTCGCTAACATGTCACGTCTTTTTTCCTTAATTTTATCTCTCAGAGTGGCTTAGAATAAAAATCTCCAGTGATGGTCTGACCCCTTTTCATAATTATTCCACGGATATCGCAAAAATCTGAAGCAAGAACTTTTACACCGGATTTTTTAACTCGAAACTTCTTAGGCCTTGGCGAACCATAATGCTTCCCTTCTATCGATTGCTGTTTCATTTCTGGATCGTAAAAATGTACCCATGTTTCATCCATAGTTACAAGACGATTGAAAAATCTGGATCTCCTTCAAAACGGACACAGATTGACCGTGATTTTTGCTCGTTTGTGTTCGGCTGCTACGCTTTTGCGACCAAAGCAAAAGATAACAATTAATAACGTGGTTGCGAGATGTTCTGCAGAGCCTCCCTTTCTGGCCCGAACCTATCTGATGGTGGTCGTCCCGTGGAAAATACTCAGCCGGCTAGCTCTAACGTATCGGAGAGTGTCGCGATTTCCAAGGTCGCTTGATGGTGGATTTGACGCCACCGTATTAATTTCCTGCCAAGTACCCCCGTAACACGGAAGCGGGTGGGCCTCTGGTAGCTCCACAAGCAAAAGAGTAAGCCCCTTTACCACTTGTTACCCAAATAAATTAATACTTTGGTCTCAAACACTTGAGGGAAAGGAATCAAATAAACAAATGTCATCAACAATAACAAAATTTAATGACAAGTCCAAGTAGGTTAAAACAAAATAAAATAGACAAATTAATCAGTAGACGTATGAGAAATTAACAAAAGTAATATTATAAGATTTTAGTTAGCAATGCAACAATAAATTTAAAGAGTCGCCAAAACAGATCAAATAGCGCTAAGGCAATAATTAGGCTAAGATTAAATTTTAGAAATAGCTCAAGATCTCCCAGATAAATTACCCCAAATCTCATTTGAAACGCTTTAGGCGCGATACAGAGTTTGCTATAAATCAAAATTCCGCTGTCATAACCTCACCCTGTATAAACAGGCAGGAATACTGTTATCAAAAATGATATAATCGATTTAAAATTCAAACATGAGTTAAGCAGAACACAAATTAGGTATACGTAATCGTTGGTTCTTAACAATATGGTTACAAGGTTTCAAAAGATAGTATTCCAAATCTACAACGTACCCCAAGTTATTGAACAAACTGTTCGGAGGCCCGACTGAAGGTTCTCAGCCTCGAACAATAAAACTAAGCTATCAACACCTGGCTGCTGGTGAAGCTAGACAACCAGTTTAATTGAATAAATTAGACAAATACTTGAAACAAGATGTTCAAACACCTGACGGCAAAAATTAATTTGAATAACGCCTTGCTTGCTAACATTGCTATATGGTAAATTTTATAAAGTGACACAAAGAAGTGAACAAACGTGGTAAAGTTATGAACAGCTCAATAAATTTGAATTCAAACTAAAAACAAGTTCGTACAATGAACGAACCCTAAAGAAAACTAACCTGATTTCAACAATCTAGGTCTTACGTTACTATAAGAGAAAAGAAGGGTAAACTTTACACCGTCTGCCCAATTTGAATGTGATAGGCTTCTCTAAAGCCTTACTCAAGAGTAAACTAGCAGTAATTTAGATAAATTTTAAATGGTTTGCAATAGTCTAAGTATTAACCAACAACAAGAAATAGAATTTTAGCACCTACTTTAAAATGTCCCTTACAACGTCCAAATTACAGACTAAATTTAAGAAAGCCTTCTCAGCGGTTGCACGGGTTAGACAATTCCGTTGATTATATCGTTCAATAGCTGCCATTTATGCCGCCATTAAGCTAAAGTACGCCATTTTGGACGCTAGCAAAATTCTTCTAGAAGCTTTTCTTGTGTAGGCCTCGACGAAATTAAAATCTGCTACCGTGGAGGTAAAGTGGTTTTCTCCTCCGGAATTTCCTTCAAAATATCGTAAATTAAGTGATCTGCTACGAGGAAAAGTGTTTACACTTGTCCAGCCTTACACGTGGTTTAATTAATAACTTCGTTGGAGTTCAGCAGAAAACAGGAAAAATTCCTAATCAAATAGGCGGTTCAATAAAAATAATATCCTAAAAGGATTCAAGGAATTACAATCGACATAGAACAAAAGTTTTCAACAAAAATCGCTTACCGCAAAAACTAAGTTCTTACACAAAAATAAAACAGAACTAGCGCTGACTAGGATCTCGATCAAAGTGCCGGCCGATAGAAGATTCGCATGAAACGATCCCCGCCCGACATACGTCACACACGATAGTCGGGAAATTCAAAGACCGGGGCGACATCTCTTGCGCAAAAGAAAGCAAGCGAAAGAGGTTGCCGATCTACTGGGATCGAAAATCAATTAAATGAATAGAAAAGTAAAAAAAAAACAGGAAGTTAATTCAACAAATAAATAAAATAAATGAAAATATTCCAAATAGCCCAAAACCCTTTCCAAAACATAACACGGCGTTCAAGGATTTAGGAATGCTTTTTGCAGAAATTTTTTCCATATCTAAATCGACGTGAACTATATGATGGACGCGTTCAAATGAAATCTTTAGTGTCTCAGCATATGTTTCAGCCTAATGCGACGGTGGATATTTTCGCTCTTTTGAATGACGCAATCCAATTTTCGACAGTCGCATATGATGGGCATTGGTCGCCAAATGTGTTAAGCATATCTTCGTAAATTTCCTTGCCACTTAACCTCTTCAAATACAAATATTTGATGATGCCTCGATACTCCAATTTATCGATTTTCACATTTGCATTCGACATGCTTTCTTTCAAAATTTACTGCACAGCAATACTTCAACTTCTTGACGTGGGGTTTTACAGTGACACTTTTGAAATGTCTTGCTATTATAAAAAGATTTTGTTTTGTTCAAGGAAAATGGCTTAGGCTAACTAGACATCAACCTTGAAATTATTAAAACTTTTTTTTCATAAATTATTACTTTTACTTCCTACTATCGCTGAATTTATTCGTTTTTGTTAAACTGTTAAACAGTTCTGTCCTTTTTTCTTTTGATGCTACATTGGCCGTCCTTGTCTTTTGTTATCTTTCTTATTGTGTTTGTCATTGCCTCGAAACACGATTCTTTCACTTACTTCTTCTTCTTCTTTGGATTTAAACAATAACCACGATTCTAAGATACCTAAAAAGTTCTTTTCATTCTTGGTTGATTTGTTTTCTTCCATAGATCCCTGGCTAATATTTCTTCAAAAGTGTTGATTTTTATAAAGTGTAATGAAATTATATTTAACATTTTTTTATTAAACATTGAAAAAATATTTTGTGCGCTAATTGACGAAGATTATAAAGCGTTTGCAAGGTGAGTCTTTCTCCAAAATTTGTTTTTGATTCAAAATGTTTTTATAAACACACTCAACCTGAAATACAACACTAAAAGATAATTTGGTCTAACATTATAAATTAATTAGTAAGGTGCCTCAAAAGCCTTATTTACATTAATCATTTTGTATTTCAAGAAGGACCAATTTGAATTAAATTTCTTCCACAACTATTTGTACGTTTTTTCCTTGAGGATTTGCACTATGTCAAAATATCTTGGGATAGTCTTAGATCACCCACTCTCCTTTAAACAATGCTCTTCTTCAAAAGATAACAGACGAAGTTATTCCATTTAGTAAATACTTAATCGATTCGACAATCAGGTATCGACGGGTGAACAGATATTATTAAAAATTGGGAGTGGAGAGCAAAATAAAAGTTCATATTTGCGCGAAAGTATCTTTCCAGATATGCAAACACGTGCTTCATCTTACTATAAAATCATTGGTACGAGCACATGCTATTGAAGAGATACTTTCGCCGTAAATAACGCCCTTGCAATATTACAAAAGTTATTAAGACAGAGCGTAGAAGAACTAGTGCTGTCGGTCGAACACTTTATGAAGACAGTAATGGTTGTTTTGGCGTTCGTGATGTTGACATTAGTCAATGAGCTGTGGTGAATGTTCTTCAATGCTCTGTTTTAAAAATTTTTCTAATATGTTAAGGGTGTCAAAGTGTGTCACCAGTAGTTTTTACTGATGATTCTGTAGTAAGATGTAACCTGAGTCTGCATGCCTGAAAAGATACTTTTTCATCAGACCTATTGAATTATTTACGGATTAGCCATACAAAGTAAAATAAAATATAAAAATGTACTTACATTAGCAATTTAATTCATAAGGGATGTTATAGAATAAACTACCAATACCGTGTAATGGTTCAGATGTCAGTGCACGAACGACCATACATAACTCCGAAGAAAGACTTGTGAAGCGATAAGGGAAACAAAAACATATGTGGCAAAAGTATGTGCTTAAGTATGTAACAATTTTAATTTTTTTAAATTTTTTATTAATAATTGGACACAAAAATCGGAACAGAAGATATAAAACAATCAATTTAATTTAATTTTAATATGTTTCATGAGAATGTAAGCATTCGTAAACGTGGAAGTGCGTTCTTTGGTGTTGAGATTATTAGTGATTTTTCAGATAGCTAAATTTTTTAAGGTAATTCTTTTGTAAAAATTATTATCGCTGAATAGGATATTACACTATTAAAATTGAATGCAGCCATGGAGCAATACACTTATAAATCTCTTCTCGGCTGTTGTTGCAGATACTTCTTGGTGAAACATTTTAACTTCATACAGTAAATAATAAAAATAAATTAAAACACTTGGCTTGTTTCACTATGAGATTTATTTAAATTCTCTAACAATTGTTTCGGCTGTTATGCCATTCTCAAAGAGATCTATAAATCTAACTTAAAGACTATCGCACTTGTTCTTATATGTTGTCTGTTCTTGTGTGTAGTGGGGGTGGTATTATATTGTGTATTACGGTGTCTATAAAGGGTGTATTGGCATATTCTATCTGTGTGTTGGTGATTAATAGATTTTGTTTTTTCGCTATTTTTATTTCTAATATTTCTAGGAGGTCCAATCTCTTGCTTTTTGTGATATTGTGTATTAAGTCGCAGTTATCTATATCTGGGAAGTGGTTGAGTTCTATACAGTGTTCGGCAAAGCCTGTGTTTTTCTCACTATATAAAATTGACTTTTTGTGTTCTTTAACTCTGTTTTTAATGGCTCGTCCACTTTGGCCGATATAGATAGCTTCACAGTCTTTACATTTTAATTTATAAACACCTGATTGGTCCATTTTATCTCTTTTATCTTTGTTGTTGCTAATCATTGTTCCTAAATTTGTTTTATTTACCCAGCTTATTTTGATATCTAATCCTTTTACTATTCTGTTTATTTTATTAGTGAGTTGTGGTATGTATGTAATTTTGTGCCATCTTTGTATATTTTCTGTTATTTTCGGGTATAGGTATTTGTTCTTATTATTTTGTATTTCTTTACGTTTTAACAGTTTATCTACGATTTTAGGGTCATATCCATTATTTCTTGCGATTAATTTAATTGTGTTTATTTCTGTATTAAAATCTGTCTTGCTTAATGGTGTGTTTGTGGCTCTATGTATATAACTATTGAATGTTGACATTTTTATTTTCATCGATTGTTTCGCGTTTGCATGTAATATGTTGTCTGTAAAAGTGGGTTTTCTGTAGATTTCGAATGTAAGCTTATTATTATGTCTGTTTATTGTAATGTCTAGAAAGTTTATTTTCTTGTCTTTTTCTGTTTCTTTTGTAAATTGTATCTTGTAATTGTATCAATAAACAGACATAATAATAAGCTTACATTCGAAATCTACAGAAAACCCACTTTTACAGACAACATATTACATGCAAACGCGAAACAATCGATGAAAATAAAAATGTCAACATTCAATAGTTATATACATAGAGCCACAAACACACCATTAAGCAAGACAGATTTTAATACAGAAATAAACACAATTAAATTAATCGCAAGAAATAATGGATATGACCCTAAAATCGTAGATAAACTGTTAAAACGTAAAGAAATACAAAATAATAAGAACAAATACCTATACCCGAAAATAACAGAAAATATACAAAGATGGCACAAAATTACATACATACCACAACTCACTAATAAAATAAACAGAATAGTAAAAGGATTAGATATCAAAATAAGCTGGGTAAATAAAACAAATTTAGGAACAATGATTAGCAACAACAAAGATAAAAGAGATAAAATGGACCAATCAGGTGTTTATAAATTAAAATGTAAAGACTGTGAAGCTATCTATATCGGCCAAAGTGGACGAGCCATTAAAAACAGAGTTAAAGAACACAAAAAGTCAATTTTATATAGTGAGAAAAACACAGGCTTTGCCGAACACTGTATAGAACTCAACCACTTCCCAGATATAGATAACTGCGACTTAATACACAATATCACAAAAAGCAAGAGATTGGACCTCCTAGAAATATTAGAAATAAAAATAGCGAAAAAACAAAATCTATTAATCACCAACACACAGATAGAATATGCCAATACACCCTTTATAGACACCGTAATACACAATATAATACCACCCCCACTACACACAAGAACAGACAACATATAAGAACAAGTGCGATAGTCTTTAAGTTAGATTTATAGATCTCTTTGAGAATGGCATAACAGCCGAAACAATTGTTAGAGAATTTAAATAAATCTCATAGTGAAACAAGCCAAGTGTTTTAATTTATTTATAAATCTCTTCTATACATACCTAAGTTAACTGACAAAATTAAGACCCTTTTCCGTAATCATCAGTCCAAAATAGTTTTTACGTCTGCTATTTCAGGTAGCAGATTTCTATCCAAACTGAAGAGCCCAATACCTTCGCTTCAACAAAATAATGTAGTTTATGCAGTCAAATTCAATGAATGTTCCAGATATTATATAAGTCAGACAGCCCAGAGATGGCGTGAACGTAGTACCCAACATCGCTATGATGATAGTGATGATAGTGATTCGAAAGTAAACCCCAAAAAATGTGCCTTGGGATCTCACATCAGTACTTACAAACACAATGTCAATTTTAATAATTTTAATAATAGTGTAAATTGCCTATTCAGCGAAATTAATTTTTGTAAAAGAATTATCTTAGAAAATTAAGCTATCAGAAAAATCAGTAATAATCTCAACACCAAAGAACGCACATCCACGTTTTACTTATGAAACAGAAGAAGAATTATCTTAGAAAATTAAGCTATCAGAAAAATCAGTAATAATCTCAACACCAAAGAACGCACATCCACGTTTTACTTATGAAACAGATTAAAATTAAATTAAATTGATTGTTTTATATCTTCTGGTCCTATATTGTGTCCAATTCCCGTATTTCAATTTTATTTTAATTAAATCTGTTACATACTTAAGCATATATTTTTGCCACATCTGTTTTTTGGTTTCTTTATCGCTTCACAAGTCTTTCTTTGGAGTTATGTATGGTCTTTCGGCTTTTGTCTAATTCACTAACATCTAAGCCATTACACGGTAAACTTTTGTTCTTTCTTTTGTTAAATTTCTTTTCAAATGTTTCGCACTTTTCGCTATAGTTTTGTTTTAATCTAGTGTAAATTCAACCAAAATATGATTGCAAATTGGTATTTTCATTCTATAACATTACTTATGAATTAAATTGCTAATCTAAGTATATTTTTATATATATATGGCTAATCCGTAAATAATGTAATAGGTCCGATGAAGAAACCATAAGGATTCGAAACGTTACGTAGCAACAAATCTTATTTGATTATACATTCACCCAAATTCTGTTTTTATTAATAGTAAAAATATATACATATTATAGCTAATTTGATATAGCATTTTACACTCAAAAGCATTTTACCTATATATATATATATATATATATATATATATATATATATATATGTAACTGATGTGGTTCGTCTTGTTACCAGAAACTGGAAGAAAAATGTTAGAAATAAACATTAGATTAAGAATTACGAATGAAGACCATACATTTACAGTGTAAGATATTAAATAAGTTAATACCGCGTATTTAATTATAAAATTTTATTTGGAATATTGTTTATTGTTTTTATAGATCATTTTACATTATCAAAATTCATTAATGTATTTGTAAATCCGAAAATAATTAACGTGATTAATAATATTAATATCATATGGAAATCTATTTTATCGACCGTAATATTTTTGATTTGAATTAACTTACCGCGGGAATCATCTATTTTATATTGCATGCATATGAAATTAATAGACATCTAAAAGAACATAATTCCTATTTTATAATTAATATTATTTATTATAACGTCAATATTAATGAACTTAAGATATAACATAAGTCAAAAAGAACAAATACAAAATTAAATATTTGTATTAAGCCAAAATAAATCGTATGAAGGCCAAGAAATAAAAAAAAAAAACAATAGATAAGAGCGTCCCTTGGGTTGATGTTAGAAAACCCACGTTAAAAATTATTGTTAAAATTAAAATATTATTAATTACATTAAAACTGATATATACTTCCCATTAAACGTTTCCAATATAAGAAGATAGTATAGAACGATAAAAGGGAACCGCATACCTGACATATGCGGAGAAATCCTTTAAAAACCGTAGGCGTCACTCCAAGTACCAGATTCCCGTAAACACACCAGTGTCAAACTCCGACTGATTCCTAGCTGATCCCGAACATTTCCTGAAAATCATTTCGCAGAGGTTGCAATACACGTATTTATAAAGTTATATTTATTTTATATCAATATTTGTACGTTATAATGACATAACCTTATTGTTTTTTGGATCATAATAATCGAATTCAAAGTTAGAAAGATGTATATGGTCAAACTTACCTGAAATTGAAAGGTCTCATTACAAATAATCTTTTCATAAATGTTTTGTGCTTGCTAAAATCACTATTTTAATTAATATTATACACATTTCTCGTATATGAATATTTCCACCATTTGCACCAATATTATCTAACGTGATTAACTTACGATTCCAGCTGATCTAGAAATGTATTAATGTAACATATAATTTCCTAGAAATAATTATTAAACTTGAATTTTCACAATCCACATACAACATTTTTATTTATCGTTCATTTAATTTAATTCCGTATGCTTGTGATATTGCACATTTAACTTATTATCAGTATGAATGCAAGATTTTGATAATTTATACAAAACAAGATTTGATTTTTAAAGGAAGCTCTACATATAATTAACATAATTTTATATTATTTTGTTAATTTAACATGTTAAATCAGCTAGCGTTCAACTTTGCACGTAATATAATCTAAGTGGATAAATAAATGAGTGTTTTGAATTTATTCAATGTCTTTATAGTTATAATATGTAAAGTATAATGATACCTACCTTGGCTAGATGATTTGTTAGACAAAAGCTTATTAGATGTCGCTCTGACAATTTATAATATTAGTAGGTATAGATAAAATAAATAATTTTATCCTTAATCCTTCTATTCTATATAACAATATATAAATTAATTTGGAATATACAAAGTTATCGTAATATTAATTTATTTACACTTCGATACTAATTTTACAAACTATGTTCGCCAATTTTAACCATTCTATAATATGTTATTTCTGTCTTTCCTTTCGCAGTTAGCTGGAATGATGGAGTTATACTGCCCTACAACAATATGTATATATAACCTTTACATTTATTTCAAAATTTACTTTTTAATATTTATTTAATTGTCATTTTTATAATTTAAATCAATAACGCGAAATTACAGATATCTAATTTATCTATATCAAAAATTTGTATCGCTACTAGTTAGACACGCCTACTTTTCAAATGTAAATTAACCCGCGAAACGGTTATTTTCCTGTCACTCATAACACATAACCCTGCATTTAAAAACCCGTGATAATTATTTGAAAATTATTATTTTAATTTTGTTCATATGTTAGAAACTATACTTTATCTATATTTAATTTATAATCATATGTAATTAAAAGTAAAATTCGAGGCTATTTCAAAAATGCGAAATAGGCTTAGAATGAAATAATTGCCATCGAGCGTCGGTTATAAAATTTTGATTAGAAGTACTTAAAAAAGTGTGACTCCAAATTTAAAATCAAATTAAAGCAGAAATACCTGAGATAAAAATTTATAAGTGACCACAAAAGTTAAACAATAATTTGGGGCTACTTTTGAGATATATTGGAAGGCGATACCAGCGAAGTACGATGGTACGATCGGAAATAGATCTTAGCATCTTTCGATCGAACACCGGCTCGAGGAAGGATCCCACGCCGACGGAGCACGCTCATAGCCGGTCAAGTAAACTTGAAAACTCCGCACTTGGAATTCACGACGAATCGGCTGATCTACGCCCATACTATCAAGATTCCTGCTTTAGACGATGAAAAACAGGTCTTATTAATCAAAATTATTTCAAATAAAGACTTTTTTAAAACGATTTACAATTAAAATATTTTTTTTAAACCAAATAAGAAACCTCATAATTTTACTTAGAAAATTACATTCCAACATTACTGATAATTGTGAAAGAACTTAATTTTATATAACTGTAGTACTTACCGCGATCTATTTGTTATTTAATTTATATCGTAACTCACTTGAAAATATTCGAACCATTGAAACATAATTAATTTTCTTAATTCACACGTGCACTTAATCATAACCCTATTATTTGTAAATGGGATTTAAGTAAAACACTTATACTAATTTCCAGTATATATTACACTTTATTATATATTTATTAATATTTAATATATTATTAGTAATAATAATTATTATTAATATATAATAAAGTGTAATATATACTGGAAATTAGTATAAGTGTTTTACTTAAATCCCATTTACATATAATGGATTTCCAGCAAGTATCGGCCGATTCAATTAAACTCTATTATTTGTCGATAGTCACGTTGTATGTTATTGTTTACAGAAACCTTATTTAAAATAAACTTTTTTACACATTTCTTTAACTAACTCTTTTATTTATCTGCGCTTAGCTGGAGAAAACTAAGTTATTTTGTTATACAATTCACTACCATACACTTAGGGGTAAACAGATCGACGAGGAGCCTGTAAGGGTCAACTTTGCTACAATTATTCATGCTCACCGAACCTATCCGTAGCCGGAGTTAATACATGTAAGTCGCGGAAGATCTAACATTGTGAATTTTATATAAAGGCGCCAAATTCGAAATAGTATACTTATACTATTCAATTAACTTTATTTATTTCAAATAATATTATCTTTTATTATCATATTATTATTATTATATCAATTAGATCATTCAGCCTTTCTTCAATATATATATATATATATATATATACATATATATATATATATATATATATATATATATATATATATATATATATATATAATGACGAAAGGCGTATGGTGGTGTATTAAAAATATGCCATCACGTATAATTAAAAGAAATGTAAAGTTATGAATTAATTTGATTATGTAATTTAAAATAATATTGAATCCGCTAGTAAAGTTCAATATTCGACCTATAGATGTAGCTAAGGTTTGAGTTTACAGATGTCGCTAGAATAACGGCAAAACATAAACAATATGTAAATAAATAAATAACTTATACTTAACTTAATAGGTCTCTTCCAAGTGCATAATCTAATTGTTATAATTTTTAAATGTATATCTATATGGGCGCCAGCTAGCTCTAGTCGTTGTGGTGAAATTATACTTTAATAACAACAATAGTGCGGGTCTGGTACTTAGTATAATAAATGTGTGTGATTAAACAAGTTGTTATATATCGAGTGATTCTGGATGAATAATATAATAAATAAAACAAGAGAGTGTAGAACATAAATAAATGGTTTAATTGATAATATTCTTATTCAAAAAGGTAAGTGTTAACATAAATATATGATGCATTAACCTATAAATAGTCACGTGATCAAATAAGGTTATAATTATTAGGTTAATTATTTGTAATTAGATAATGCAACAAAATTTACTAAAATTACTTTAATTAAAACGCAAGGAACTGTATTTTTCCGATATTAAGGTAAATTTATCAGTAAATAAAATGTTTTGCATAAAAATGATAATATCAACGATTGTGTTTAAAAATTAATATAAATAATTTCAATGTTATAGGAAATAGATATAAAAAAGTACTGAAGTTTGGTTCTATGTGGATACTGGATATTCGTAAGGTTTTCAAGATCCTTTTCCTCGGGATTAAGGTTCTGGTAAAGGAATTATGCAGGTAGCGTCCCTCGGGATAGGATTTTCGTTTAAAAGCTTGTATGAAGGAGTTAGGTTTTGGATTTTTCGTCAATCGAAGCTTTATAGGTTGGTGATACGTAGGATATATCTTCGGGCATGATAATTATACTTTAATAATAATTTTTCACTAAATTCTTGGAACACTTTTTATACAATATGTCGACGCGTGCAAAATTAAATTCAACCACCACGCTAACTAGCATTTGTCTTTATCCAGGCTTCTTATTCGTGATTATTGTTTGTACTTTACTACGACAAATCGTTTTGATATTTTACAAAAATTATAAATTTAATTTTCATCATCATTTATTCGCATTATTGCTTTAGAATACTCACATATATTTTCTGAATGTACCCAATGGGATGGTTGAACACGATCGGGAATTGTCCAAGTAATATTTCCGAAAAGCTGTTCATTAATAGGGTCGTCAGTAAAACTGTATGTAAAATTCATGGTAACGTCAATGAGTATTGGAGACATGGTAAATTCTGCACGCATGCATCTGTATGGCAGAGCTTCCTCGGAGCTTGCGTAATATTGAATTACGAACCATTTTCCTAGAAGCTAAAAAAAATAATATATTTTTGGAATATAGTTTGTAACCTATTATTTTCTATGTTTTTATTATTGTTACAAGGTTTTAAATATTCAAATTAAAAATACTACAAGATTTCGAAATTAGATTGTTATTTATAGATAATATAGGTTTTGAATTAGATTTCCAGTTGTTAAATTTGTAAAATGTAACAACCAAGTCGCAGGTTGTGTCCAAAATAATGCTCATTATATACGGACTTACGTTATAAACGTCAGAAAACGTTCTTTTGATAGATTTCTTAAGGTCACAATCAACTGTTTTTTTCCTAATTGGTATCATTGTATTGCATTTGATTTACCTTTTCGTTGAGTTATAACTGTGCTTTGATAGTTAGTTTGTCGGTTTTGTTTTCATTTTGGAATTTACATATTTATGTCTATGAGGTTTACTCGTTTAGTCTTCTTCGCTTATAATTTTACCTTATTTTATCCTAACTTATCCTTCTTGTCCGCGGCCTTCGTATTTGTTATTAGTTAGTCACCAGTACGGGTTTACTTGGTGTGAAGCTAATCTCTTGTCTTTATTCTGTATCCCTTTGTTATTTCCCGTCATATACAATGGAGTCCCGGTTTGAATATTATCGAGTAAGGTAGCTTTTATGTGGGCAGCAGATAAATAAATAAAAGCGTTGGCCAACAATGGGCTTCGGATCAAACTATATCGGTCCGCAAATTCAATAGCTTACACCAGTGGTGTACGATCAAAATATACAAGCACAGCTTGGATGTATTTTGCACCATTTTAAGCGGCGCGGGAGGGGGGGGGGGTGTGTAAAGTTTTGATTTTTAAATCAGAATGAATGGTACAATTCACATATGTCAGAGCATCAGAAAACCAAATATTTTGATATATTCGTATTACTAACGTTTAGTCAATTTTGATTACCGAGATACATGCTAAAAATTGTTATAACTTTGGAGTGTGTTTTCGTGCCTTGAATAATTTTTTTCAGGGAAAAATTAGTTCTGAGCGTGTTTTAAAACGAACTACCTTCTTACAAAGTTTTTTTTCCTTTAGGGTAGGGAACCTTCCTTTCTAAGAAGGATATTGATAGGTATTTAAATAAAGAATTATTCATTTGATAGAAAAATAGCCTTGAGAAACGATAACAGAAGAAGTATGCTATAATCAGTTATAATATCACAAGAGCATAGAAAATAATCGATTATATTTCCGAGTCACGAGACGTATTCTGCGAAACATCACGAGAGCGTAGCTCGAGTGGTGTTTTAAGGATATACGTCGAGTGAAGAGGTTATATAATGGATTATTTTCGTTTGCTCGAGTGGTATTCGTTACGATTATATAAAGAATTAACTAACGAAATTTTTTTATTGGTTGAAATTAAAAGTACAATTATTATAATAAATATTTGTTGTATTATCTTTAGAAGTTGAATTTGAGGTGCTGGTGATGGTAGAGTTGGCAGAATCTTGTTTATTTCTAATTTTTTCAAGTATCTTGCTATGGTGTTCATTAGTAAGCTTTAGATAAGGCTTCAGAGATTCAGATGATGAGTGGCCTGTTATCTTAATAATTTCTTGTAAGTTTGCTCCAGATTGTGTCAAGATGTTAACAGCGGAAGAGCGATTGGAATGATTAGATATTTTTTGCTTCTTTGTATCAAGTCCTATACTTTCTGCCGCTGAACGTGTCCATTTACTTAATTGATTAAGGCCTACAGGGCAGTTTTTATACCATATTTTAGTTTTCTGCCAATCAGGATTAGGTGTTAAAAATAGACGATTGGTTTTAATGTTTGGTGTTCTTTTGCTTAACATTTTCTTCAATAGACGTACTGGACACTGATCTTCACAATTTTTATTCGGTGTCAACCATTTAGATTCAGCTGTATGTTTTTCGCCACCTTGTGCTGTCTTTGAAAATATGGTATTGTACTCAATACGTCCTGTGGGTTGACCATAATTGTCGCATTCTGCTTTGAAATAGTCAATTAAGCAAAAGACTGCTTCATTTCCACGCCACGCCAGTTCCACAGAAAAAATTTGATCGAATTTTTTTTGTAAACCGTCTGGCGTATTTTCGTCAAAAAATGACACAATTTTGCTAATATCTTCCGCTTTAAGGGCGACAGAACTTGTTTTCCTTTTTTCAGGAATTGCTTGTAACTTCTTCCTTTTAGCTGCCCGCGCCTTTCTTGCATCTTCAAAAATTACACCTCTGAATGGATTTGTTTCTCGATTAAACTCTTCTTAAACTTTTTCTGGACAAGTTTAGCGGAAATATTCCAAATTGTTTTCACGGTACCTTCTTTGTATTCGATGCCGTCTGCACGTTTCATGTTGAATGCCCAATCTTTCAAAATACTTGCTAATTGTTCGTCAGAAGTTTGAGCAAAAAGTTTATAATTTCGCTGTTCACAAAATTCGGTGAACTGTTTCCAAACATATTTATGTGTTTTAACGGTATTTTGCGGTGTCAAATCTTCAATTTCTTCATCTATTTCGGTCCCCGAGCTTATACCAACGCGTTCCATGTCGAAAAAATTAAAAAACCTTATGAAAATTGCTGAATATATTTTTGACGTTTATCAACAAACTTCGAAACACTTGTTACCATGACAAAATTCATATTGTTGGAGGAAGCGAAACACCAAAACGGTTATATCACGTCGTCAAGAGTATGTTCACTTATCAATACATGGTAACTATGTAAAATTTGTAATTGCTATTGGCTAAATTTCAAATGAGTTATATAATCAATAATATCGGACATAGTAACCTAATGTCTTATGTCATGTCAGACCATAGATATGTTTTTTTTATTTGTAATTTGTCTACAACAAAAGCGTTTGGAGCTATTTAATAAGGAAAAACAAGACTTTTTAGAAACGGCCATTCCCCAGTTTAAGAATTTTATTGAGAAAGAACAATGGTAAGTTTTCAGTAATTTCCTAGATTTTAACGATGCCTTTGATTCTTTTTATACTTTCCTATATCACTTTAGCCTTCATTTCCGGAAAATTAGTATATGATCGGATTTGTCATCGTTCTCCGTGGATAACCGATGAACTTAAAGCATCAAGTTGTAGGTTGTAAGTTTATGTTACTTACAATTATGTTTTCAGAATTTTCGGGAGACTTAATTCACTGCTAAAAAATCACACTATTCTTCTGCAGACAACAAAAAAATCAATTTATTCAAATAAAATTTTAAATCAAATAACATCGTTCGTGGAGCATGGTCTGTGATATCTGAACTTACATATAAGAAAATAAAACTTCTAAATAATATTTCTGTTGTTGCTGGAGAGTTTAATAAATTTTTTATAGAAGAGCCGATTAGTATTCTGTCAAGAGTGGGGTATAATGCGCGACACTCTGTCTTCACTCATACTAATTTTAATTACAGTACATCGACGTTATTGGAAAAATAAAAAATACACGGAGATTCATTCGATATATTAAGTTCCATCGCGCCTATGTGTCTTCAACCTTTGACGCAGTTGATTGGCTTGTATTTCTAGCAAGATATTTTCCCTAAAACTTTACAGACGTCAGTACTTAATCCCATTCCCAAAAATAGTTCAACTCACGAAATATCTAATTACCGCCCAATTGCGTTGAGTTCAGGTTTCTCGAAACTGTTTGAATATGCTATGTTGAATCGATTGCTAGACCATTTACATAGAAATAACATAATTCCTGATAGACAGCATGAATTTCGATAGGGTCGTTCAACTATAATTGCAATCACCTTTTTTTATTAATGAAATTGTAGAGCACCTAGACATCGGCGAGTACCCTGCTGGCGTGCATTTGATTGAGTAGAATTTGGAAAACTTGAAGGGTGTTGTCGTTGGTTGGTTTTTATCTTATTTAGAAAATCCTGTACAATTTGTTATAATATCCTTCAAGAAAAATAACGTAAACAGATATTTTTATTCATTAATTTTGCCTGTAAAATTGTGTGTGATTAGTTCTCGGCCAGGTACTGTTTTTACTTTTTATCAATGACTTGGTATTTTCTATTCATTTTTCTTTATTATATGCCTACAATACCAGTGCGGTGGTATTGGGGTCTGATCCTATGAATGTACGAAATAAGGCAAGTATGCTTCTTGACACAAATGGTTTCAATCCAATAATTTGTACATGAATTTCGAAAAAGCCATTTTGTGTTATTCCACACCACACAAGCTACAGCAAATTTTAATGTTGACGTGAGTACTTGTGGCATATCAATAAATCGCAAATCATCGATAAGTATCTTTGGTATTCAGTTTGATGAATTGTTGAATTGGCAAGATCATAGTGAACAGTTAATCGGTGTTATCAGCGTCTCTTGCTACCAAAGAAGAGACTCATTAAGCATTAAGAATCTTGTAACATTTTTTTATGGACAGGTACATTCAAAAGTGTTGTATGGCATCATTTTCTGGGGATCTTTCCAATATGCCTATGATGTGTTTCTGGCACAGGAACGCATAATTCGTTGTATGGGCAATATTCGTTCCACCATATCTTGCAGTGCAGTACTTTAAACAATATAATATCTTGCCCCTGCCAAGAGTGTATATTTTAAAATTCAAATATACACTGACATAATATTCGATATATAAATGATTTTCGAGTACCATATAATCGATTAAATATTACAAAGGGGTCTCTAGTTTTAATGGGTCTAAAATTTTTCAGTCAATTACCGGATGGACTGTAGAATGTGCTCCCAGACAAATTTTACGGGACAGCTGTTTATATTCTATTGAGAAGTTTCTATCCGTTCTTGAACGGTGACACTTATGTGCTTCTATGATATTTACGATTGTATTGTTTTATTGTGATATATATATATATATATATATATATATATATATATACATATATACAGGGTGGCCCAAAATGACCGAAGGGGTTTTAATTCCTTGAGGAATTTAAAATGGAACAGTATACAATTGAACAACGTGCCAAAATCGTTGAACTTTATTTCTCAAATCAACGATCCATTGTTTTGACTCAGCGTGCATATCGTCGTTATTTTAATGTTCGGGTTGGACCCTCAGAGTCAACAATAAACCGTCTGGTTGCAAATTTTCGAGACAAGGGGCAGTAAGGAACCTTCCTGGTGCCGGCAGACGACGCACGGTGCACACGGATGACAATATTGGACGGGTACAGGAGAGCATTCGGGAAGATGGAGAAACATCAACCAGGAGACGTTCGACACAACTTGGCCTCTGAAGAGGGTCGCTGCAGAGAATTTTGCATACAATAAGAATGTTTCCATACAAAATTCAGCTTGTCCAACAATTGAAACCGACAAATTACCAGCAACGACTTGATTATGTAATTTATTTTCATCAAAAAGCAGAAGAAAATCATGATTTTATTCATAATTTAATTATGAGCGACGAAGCCCATTTCCAATTAAATGGGTTCGCTAATAGGCAAAACTGCAGGATATGGGCTATGGAAAATCCAAGAGTAGTTCAACAGCGAGAATTACACCCACTTAAGTGTACCGTTTGGTGCGGTGTTTCGTCGGAAAGGATAATTGGCCCATATTTTTTTGAAAATGAACACGGTGTCGCCGTTTCCATCATTGGTGTTAGATATCGGACAATGTTGGAAAATTTTTTAAGGCCAGCCGTGGAAAACCATCCGCAAGTATGGTTCCAACAGGATGGAGCCACAGCGCACACTGCGAGGGACACAATGGCTCTTTCACGCGACATCTTTGGTGAACGAATTATTTCCCGTACAAGCGATTTTAATTGGCCTCCGCGTTCACCGGATTTAACCGCTTCAGACTGTTTCCTTTGGGGTTATTTGAAAGGAAAAGTCTATATTAATAAGCCTCGAACCATACAGCAATTAAAAAATAATATACGCGACGAAATCAACAACATAACACCTGAAGTTTTGCGAAAGGTTGTGGAAAATGTTTTGGAAAGAGCACGAATATGCGAAGCAGAAAATGGCCACCACTTGCGAGATATAATTTTTCATAATTAAATTAAAAATATTCTCCATTAATATACTGTATTTAAAATTAAAAAAAAATAATAATTATGTCTTAAATAAGAAGTTATAATGAACTCAAACCCCTTCGGTCATTTTGGGCCACCTTGTATATATATATGTATATATATATATATATATATATATATATATATATATGTATATATATATATATATATATATATATATATATATACATACATATATATAAATGGTATATATATATATATACATATATATATATATATATATGTATATATATATACCATTTTTATATTAAATATTTTAAAATTAGTATGTTATTGTGCACAGTAAAACGAATGACAACAGATATCGATTGTGTAATCTAGCAGAAAGAACTAACCTGATCATTAAACACATAATTACACATTAAACATAACTAAACACGAACATAAAAAATGGCATAAGGTAACATGGAATTCACCAGACCAGAAAACACAAACTCAAATCGATCACGTATTGGTCAATAAACGGAAACAGTCGTCAATATTGGATGTAAGAACATATAGGAGTTTGTTCGGAATCGGACTATTTTATGGTCACAGCGACGGAAAACTGAAAATAAAAATGGGAATGACAATGAAAAAGAGGGAAAATAATTGGAACATATAAGAATTAAATAACGGAAGAACGAGGGAAGAATACAAAGAAGAAATAGAGAGGCAGTTAAAAAGTAGAGTAGTAATAGGGACAATTTAGAAGCAAGATGGAATACCATTAAGAAATGTATCTATAGAGCAGCAGAAAAAAGAAGAAAAGGAAAGAGCGAACGGAACGAATGGTACGAGGGTGTGGTTTGACAATTAACTTGGTTTGCTACGAAAGAAAACAATTTGAGTTTTGCAACGTACTTTATTTTTCGACATAGTCCCCTCGCAGTTCAACGTACTTGCCCCAACGTTTCGCCAGCTTCGCGATTCCTTCACGGAAATGAATTGCTTCGATGCTTTCAAAATACTGGTTTACTTTCTGTATGACATCTTCATTAGACTCAAACTTTCGTCCTGCCAGAAAAGTTTTTAGTTTCGGGAATAGATGGTAGTCCGAAGGAGCTAGATCTGGCGAATACGCATGATTCGGAAGCAGTTGAAATCGTAGCTCGGCCAATTTTTGCTGAGCGATACGACTTGAATGCACGGGGGCATTGTCATGGTGAAACAACACCTTTTTCTTGGCCATTCCCGGGCGTTTCTCTGTTATCGCCGCCTTTAATCGGTCCAAAAGTGATGCATAGTATTCTCCGGTAATGGTTCTTCCCTTTTCAAGGTAGTCAATTAGGAGAATTCCCTTTGCGTCCCAAGAAACTGACGCCATGGCCTTTCCAGCGGATGGAACGTATTTCGCTTTTTTCGAAGCCGATTCGCCACGGGCGATCCATCGTTTCGAATGCTGTTTAGTTTCCGAGATATAGTGATGTATCCAAGTTTCGTCCATTGTCACAAAACGGCTAAAAAACTCAACTACATTCTTCTGAAATACTTGCAAATTGTCGGCAGATATTCGCATGCGAATTCGCTTTTGCTCTTGAATGAGTAAACGCGGCACCCATCTTGCGCACAGTTTTTGCATGTGCAATTCTTTATGCAAAACGAAGTGAACTCGCTCAGTTGAGATGCCTGTGGATTCCGCTAACTCGCGCACTTTCACTCGTCTATCGGCTAAATGTGTGTCACAGCTGATTTCGGGGCTCCAGGACGTGGTGCATCTTTAATGCTTGTTCTGCCACGCTTAAACTCATTTACCCAAAGTCGAACACACTCATAAGAAGGACATGAGTCACCCAATGTAGGTGAAATTCTCTCATGAATCTCCTTCGCTGTTTTCCCTTCCAGATAAAAGAATTGAATCACACCACGAATTCCAACTTTATCCATTTTTCGCTATTGCTCGAAACACTTCTGTTTAAGTAACTGTCAAACAACGAGTTACTGTCAGAATGACTTAAGACCAGAGAATATTAACTCATAGGAATGACACTTTATGACTACATATAAAGATTACATTTGCGCCCTCTATAGTGTGTGAACCAAGTTAATTGTCAAACCACCCTCGTATATCGATGAGATTAATTTCCCCAGACATACTATTATTAATTTTCATAATAATCACACGTGGGCCAAAGAAAACCCACACGAAACATTGAAAACCCGTTATCAACATCAATTATCTGTTAATGTATGTGCCGGAATTGTTGGAGATCACTTGCATATTTTTTGCCGATGAGGTTAAAAGGAGAAGCCGCCGCTTTCTTGGAGATGAGCTATCACCACTGTTGGAAGAAGTCGCGTTGCAATTAAGATTACAAATGTATTTTATGCACGATGATGCTCCAACAAATTTCAGTTCAGTTGTTCGTGAATTTTTGGACGGTAATGGTTCTTCCTTTTTCAAGGTAGTCAATTAGGAGAATTCCCTTTGCGTCCCAAAAAAAACTGACGCCATGACCTTTCCAGCGGAAGGAACGCATTTCGCTTTTTTCGGAGGCGATTCGCCACAGGCAATCCATTGTTTCGACTGCTGTTTAGTTTCCGGGATATACTGGTGTATCCAAGTTTCGTCCATTGTCACAAAACGGCGAAAAAACTCAACTACATTCTTCTGAAATATTTGCAAATTGTCGGCAGATATTCGTATGCGAATTCGCTTTTGCTCTTGAGTGAGTAAACGCGGCACCCATCTTGCGCACAGTTTTTGCATGTGCAATTCTTTATGCAAAACGAAGTGAACTCGCTCAGTTGAGATGCCTGTAGCTTCCGCTAACTCGCGCACTTTCACTCGTCTATCGGCTAAAATCAAATCATGGACTTTATAGATGATTTCGGGTGTCACAGCTGATTTCGGGGCTCCAGGACGTGGTGTATCTTTAATGCTTATTCTGCCACGCTTAAACTCATTTATCCAAAGTCGAACACACTCATAAGAAGGATATGAGTGACTCAATGTAGGTGAAATTCTCTCATGAATCTCCTTCGCTGTTTTCCCTTCCAGATAAAAGAATTGAATCACATCACGAATTCCAACTTTATCCATTTTTCGCTATTGCTCGAAACACTTCTGTTTAAGTAACTGTCAAGTTACTTAAACAGAAGAACGAGCCCTTTATATAATTTATTGATTGGACAATAAAGTTTATTATTATTCTTAAAGGACACAAGTTGCAAATCTACAAGTCCAGTTAATGCTGCATTTAAGAGATATTATGTTGCATACGCTTCACAATATTGTCAGTGTTATATGTCACAACTATTATTACTCTTGTTGCTGTTTTTATGCAACATTAAAATTTATCAACTGTAACCTAAAAAGCATTGAATAAAAAATATATAAACAAGATTTGGCAACCCTCTGCAACAATATATATTTATATATATTTATGTATATTTATCATGTGCTTCGTCTTTTATCCTATATGTGTATAAAAGTAATCGTTGATTTATAATTAAGATTAACAGCGTATTTATTTACATAAATTCTAAATATAATCTGTAATTAATGAAGGATTATCATGAAATAATTTTCTTAGATTAATATAAAAAATATAATATGAATAATAATATGATGTAAATAAAAGAAATTGTGAGGATATTAATGATAGAAGCGATATGGAATTCTGATAATATTACTTAGAATATTATTTCTTCTAGATAAATGTCTTTTTTATAAAAATTACCAGAGCGAAAGCCAGTGGAATTCTATGCAAATTGATTTTCTAAAAAAGAATGGTTACAGAACGCGGTACACGTAAGGAATTTTTAAAGAGATATCAAAGAGAATTAGGCAAACCAATTCATTAAAGTCACAATAAGTCTTGGCATTTCCCCAGTTTATTTATTTTCTTTATATTAATACAAACTAAAACTAATTATATCTAAAGAAGTTAGAGTTCTATTTTAGGGACGGAACTGTTAACTAGAATTTTGTTGATAGTGTTTGAAGAATAAATGCAGAAATTTTTAATTTTTGTCCAACAGATAAAGATGTTATATATTTCGTTTAATAATATTCAAATAGCTTGCTTGTACTGTTATTCAATCGTTTTTTATAAGCAATTTAAAATTCATTTATGCATAATATGGATTATAAAATATTTAATAGCGTATATAAAGGGTGGGCAAATTTGAGGTTAGGAAGTAAATTGGCTTAAAAACACATTTTCTTTTGACAAATTAAGTTTTATTGATAACAATGTAAAGTAGAAATATGGGAATTAATAATGGAATATGATGTCGGGCAAATGTCCACCTCTAGCACGTCGGTAGACGTCCGCTCTTTTCACAAAATTTTGAACCACATTTTGCAACAAAGCTTCGCTTATCTCGGCAATGCAGAACCGAATTTCATCTTTCAGAGCGTCAGTTGTTTGTGGTTTGTTCACGTAAACCCGGTCTTTCAAATGGCCCCAGAGAAAATAATCAAGCGGCGTTGAATCACAAGAACGAGGCGGCCAATTGACATCGCGAAATCGAGAAATTACGCGACCGGGAAATTTCTCATGCAATAACTGAATTGTTTGGCCGGCTGTGTGGCTTGTGGCGCCGTCTTGCTGAAACCAAAGGTCATTGATGTCAACATTAGCCAATTGTGGCCACAAAAATCGGTTATCATGGTTTGGTAGCGCAGAGAATTCACGGTGACGGCGTTTCTTTGCTCATTCTCGAAAAAATACGGACCGATTATGTCGCCTGACCACAAACCGCACCATACGGTTACTTTCTTTGGATGTAATGGTTTATCGAGGACTGTTTGTGGATTTTGTGAGCCCCATATGCGACAATTTTGTTTGTTTACATAACCGCCTAATTGAAAATGGGCCTCATCACTAAAGATGATTTTGTTGAAAAATGCGTTCTTTTCGTTCAGTTTTTCAAACAGCCAATTCACAAACGTTCGACGCAAACAATTGTCGGCCGGCTTTAATTCTTGAATGAGTTGAACTTTATAAGCGTGGAGATGAAGATCTTTATGCAAAATGTTGCGCAAAGTGCCTCTGGTGATGCCCAATTGTTGCGAACGTCGACGAGTTGATGTTCCAGGCTCATTCTCAACACTTTGCTGTACAGCGGCTATGTTTACATCACTAAGGCCACTACGAGCGTATTGTTTTGGTCTATTGTCAGCAACAGTACCGTGAGCCTCGAATTTAGCGATTAAATTACGCACAACGATCTCAGAAGGAGCCTGATTACGAGGAAAAGCTGCTCGAATTTTACGAAGTGATACAGTAAAATTTTCACCATTTTGATAGTAAATTTTCACAATTAAAATTCTTTGTTCAAGAGTGTAGCGTTCCATGGTTAAAATTTCCCAACTTTTTACTTAATAAATGTCAAAGGATGACAGCACAATTCTTGAAATTTCATCATTTGACAGCCAAATTAATTCCTAACCTCAAATTTTCCCACCCGTTACAACAAAAAGCAATATTCAAAGTAAGGGAAAGTGTTTTAAATGCCCAGTAGTTGTAGTCTAAAAATTGATTTCGAAAGAGAAGTTAAAAGAAAAAGAAATATCACCCATGGATTTTACATTTCAATTAAAACACAGGAACTGAAAATGATTTCTGGATACATTTTAAATCAAGTAAGAAATACTTTTCCAATTTAATTTTAATAGACGCTGATATTTTTAAGATAATTGATTGAAAATGCGGAAAGAAAAGATACCATGGGATTAAGGACAGAAAAGTTTTAGTTTCAAAAGTTACTTATGAAAACAGTATTATTTCACTTTTATGATTGAAATAGAAATTTATTTTGGAATATAAAAAGGTGTTTAGTGATAAATATGATTCTCTTCTTTGTATAGCGATGCGACGGAATATTGTGAAAATTTATGTGAAACGCATTTGATAAAATCTATTTTACTAATTGTCTTATACACATATTGTTCATCAATTTTATGTTTTATATATGCTTGCTTGTTTTTTATGTCTGTTCTAATTTTCTTCGCAAACTTATTTCCCGTATTAATTTTAAAGTACATTTCTAACTGTAAATTTACAAGCACATCTACAAAATTTATAATGTTCGCGTGTGATTAAGGAAGTTGCATAAATTTTTAAATGCATCGTAAAGTTCTGTTCAAAAAATAACTTTAAAAAATTTTGCCTTTGGTTTATAAGAAGCTTTTCAAAATTGGATAAAACCAGGAGGGAATTACGTGACACCAAACGCGTCAGTGATTGGCGTGACGTCATTCGGTAGTAAACAGATTCTGATCGACATTCGACAGGCACTACCGCTACAGTTAATAGAGTTTATATAACGTGTGTTCATTTGAAAAGTCAATCTAGGTTACTTTGAAATTTTGATAGAATAAGACGCAAATATATTAGTATGTGTTTGTTGTTCCGTAAACGTAAATCCAAATGACATTTGATAATGTCAGTCACAAATATCAGTTAGTGCATAAAATAATCGTCGATTCTGGTTTAAATAAATTGCTTCTCAGTTTCAAAATGGCTTTCACTTTAGAACATAAATTTTTTTTAGTCCAGGCTTATTTTCGAAGTGGTAATAAAATTGATGGTTTATGGGTTTATTCAGTTCAAGATTGCACAATTTAAGAATACTTTGGATAGAACTTTAAGACTTTTTTCTGAAACTGGTAGTCTCTTAAGAAAATCAGGCAGCGGAGCAGTTAAGAAACGTACACCTCAAGTTGTCAATTGTGTTGAAGAAATAATGGAAAATGAACCACAAACATCCTTTCGACATTTGAATCAACAAATAAACCTTTCTGTTGGTACAACTGACAAGTTATTAAAAAAAGATATGCAACTTTATCCATACCGTGTCACAGCAGTATAAGAATTGTTAGAAATTGATTACCCACGTAGACTACAGTTTTGTAATTGGTTTGTAAATATGAACAATAATGGAGAACTTTCGCAAAGAGTCAACTTTACTGATGAAGCATGGTTTTATAAAACGGGATACCTAAATTCGCAAAATACAAGAATTTGGAGTAGTGAAAATCCACATGTAATTAATGAAGAATCGCTACATCCAGAGAAAATTGGTGTTTGGGCAGCGATAAGCCAAAGGCGAATCATTGGACCAATATTTTTTCAGGGAACGTTAACTGCTCAAAGGTACCGTACGGAAATTTTACAACCATTTGTCAATCAGTTGCATGATGACGAACTTCAAAATGCATATTTCCAACAAGACGGAGCACATTGTCACTGTACTGCAGAATCTTTGGATTATTTAAAAGAATTTTTTGATGAGCGTATAATTAGTCGAAATACTGAAATTACCTGGCCTGCACGTTCAATGCGATTTCTTTTTGTGGCCTTATCTAAAAAACAACACATTTCGAACACCTATATTGAATTTGAATGATATGCTACAGAGAATCGAACAGAAATGCATGGAAATTAATAACAATTCAGTAATGTTGCAGAATATCATCAGAAATTTTGTATTCTGTATTCTGGATACAATGGATTTGCATAATCAGGAACTGCTCAGGAGCGATTGTTACTGATGAATAGAGTGGACCAATCCGGAGCGATATTGGTAAATATTTCATATAAAAGCCGAAAAACTCCAATAATTAATCAATTAATATACTAAAGTTTTTCGGCTTTTATATGAAATATTTACCAATATCGCTCCGAATTGGGCCACTCTACTGATGAAGTAAAATCAAAAGTTATAAAAGTGAGAAAAGCCATAAATGTGTTCCAGATATTGCAAAAAAATGAAGCCGATAAGTGTTTATGTAAAGCTAAGAAGAGGACAAGGGAAGAAGTGACACCAGTATCATAAATATATCGACAAAAGGTGATGGTTGGTAAGGACAGAGGTTTGGATTTCGTTACAAATATTCCACAGTTTACATCGTGAAACATGCATTATATAATGAGCCGCACAAATCGTTAGGCATTAGCTTGCTTCCGAAAAAAACGAGAAGATATAGAGGTCCCCGAGCTTATGAAAGAGTATGTCATAATTGATGATGGTACGGAAGACAGGATTCTTGTATTTGCAATTGACGGAGGCAATTTATTAGCAGGAGGTTCGTGCTTCCTATTTGATGGGACTTTTAAAAGTTGTAGTTCACTGTTTGGACAATTATATAACAAGTGTTCATTTGAAATGTCAATCTAGTAGCATGTGATTTACTGAGAACATTTTGAAGTATGTCGTAAATTAAAATTTACTACTTAATCTACGAAGTCGTATATTTTGACAGTTTCATACATACAAATAAATAGCAAATAATAGGTATTTATTGAAAACTATAACAAATGTTGAAAATGTTGCCCTTCAAGATCAATGCACTTTAAAATTCTCCGTTCAAAATTTCTGATGATATTCTGCAACATTACTGGATTGTTATTAATTTCCATGCATTTCTGTTCGATTCTCTGTAGCATATCATTCAAATTCAATATAGGAGTTCGAAATATGTTATTTTTTAGAAGTCGCAAGGTGTTAAATCGCATGAACGTGCAGGCCAGGCAATTTCAGTATTTCGAGTAATTATACGCTCATCAAAAAATTCTCTTAAATAATCCAAAGATTCTGCAGTACAGTGACAAGGTGATCCGTCTTGTTGGAAATATGAATTTTGAAGTTCATCATCATGAAACTGATTGACAAATGGTTGTAAAATTTCCGTACGGTACCTTTGAGCAGTTAACGTTCCCTGAAAAAATATTGGTCCAATGATTCGCCTTTGGCTTATCGCTGCCCAAACACCAATTTTCTCTGGATGTAGCGATTCTTCATTAATTACATGTGGAATTTCACTACTACTCCAAATTCTTGTATTTTGTGAATTTAGGTATCATCCCGTTTTATAAAACCATGCTTCATCAGTAAAGATGACTCTTTGCGAAAGTTCTCAATTATTGTTCATATTTACAAACCAATTACAAAACTGTAGTCTACGTGGGTAATCAATTTCTAACAATTCTTGTACTGCTGTGACACGGTATGGATAAAGTTGCATATCATTTTTTAATAACTTGTGAGTTGTACCAACAGAAAGGTTTATTTGTTGACTCAAATGTCGAAAGGATGTTTGTGGTTCATTTTCCATTATTTCTTCAACACGATTGACAACTTGAGGTGTACGTTTCTTAACTGCTCCGCTGCCTGATTTTCTTAAGAGAACCAGTTTCAGAAAAAAGTTCTATCCAAAGTATTCTTAAATTGTATATAATCTATTACAAAATGTGGAAACTCAACTTGAAATTCTACCATGCAATCTTGAACTGAATAAACCCATAAACCATCAATTTTATTACCACTTCGAAAATAAGCCTGGACTAAAAAAATTTTATGTTCTAAAGTGAAATTCATTTTAAAACTGAGAAGCAATTTATTTAAACCAGAATCGACGCACGATTATTTTATGCACTAACCGATATTTGTGATTGACATTATCAAATGTCATTTGGATTTACGTTTACGGAACAACAAACACATACTAATATATTTGCGTCTTATTCTATCAAAATTTCAAAGTAACCTAGATTGTCTTTTCAAATGAACACTTGTTACAATTCACGTGGATATTGGTAGTATAGAAGAAAGAACAAAACATAATTCCTGTTGTATATGCGCTACTCCCAGACAAAAAAGAAGGTATTTATGCATACACAGTTTTGCAGCCATTTTTAATAAGAAGAAAAATCGTTTATATGTCATAAACGATTTTTCTTCTTATTAAAAATTGCTGCAAAACTGTGTATGCATAAATACCCGTAAAAGTGCAAAAAAATACTGTGAATTAGATAGGCTGTTAGAAATAGTTGTAAGTGGCCTAATTTGAAATAGACAAAATCTTAGTGACACATTGGACAAGCTGAAATATATTGTAAAATTACAGTTAGATTTACTTTTAATTTTAATTAAGTTTTTTATAATATAGAGATTAGATAAACGTTACTCTACATCGAGTGAAAGGTATTTTTATTTCATATTTTTTAATACATGTACTACATTCTGATAATTTACAGGCTGATCCATTTTCGGCCCTCACCATGGGGATCTCGCTTATTATTGGAGATAGAGTATAGGTTTAAATTTGGCAAAGTTGTTAAATTTTGTGTTTGTTATAAATCCGTAAAGAAAATAGACCTGTTACAAATGACCTTCGTTATTTAAAAAAAAAAAAACGCGAAAACCCCATTTTCTTCTTTTACCTGTAGCACCGACATTTGGCCTTGTAGAGAAAATATAGAAACACATTCTTGTGGCCATTTCTGTACCTCTATCCAGTGGTGTACTCTAAATTTTTATACGACGTTTCATTTCTTTCTGGACATCATCAACTATTTAATTTCTTATAGGCGCCATATTGGATTTAGACATCTTCAGAAAGAGTTTTTTTTTCTGATTTCAACCATGTACCACATGCTGACTAAAGTTTTTGACATTAGGTTTTATTTGAAAGCATAAATTATAAGATTAAATAAGGTAGCCATGGAATTTCAATCTGTCAAACATTTCATTTATTGTTCATTAATAATACAAAAATGTCATACACTAACAAAGAGAAACGAGATATGATAAGTATTTTTTATTCTTCGAACCGAAATTCAACAGTAGCGAGTACAAGATATCTACAATTATATCCAGAACGACAACAGCTTCATCGTACCATTTTTCTAGATCTCGACAGAAATTTGGTCGAGAATGGATCGTTTACTAAGCCGCGTAATGGTCAAGACAACAGGAATTTAAATGAAAATCGACAAGATATTTTACAAATGGTAAATTAAAAGCGTGGTTTCAAATTTCATGTTAATCTTGTAATAGATAAATAATAATCCATCAATTTCTACACGCGAAGTAGCGTCAGAATTAAATTTGTGCCAGTCCAGAGTTTGGAGAACTTTACATAAAAGTAGGTTAAAACCATACAGGATCCATGTCAGTCACTCTTTACTGCCTGGAGATAATTTGAGAAGGCTAGAATATTGTAATTGGTTAATGGGAAGGATAGAAAATGAAAAAAGAAAATTTTTTAAGCAAAATCATCTGGTCAGATGATACAAAATTTACAAATTCTGGAATGTTCAACAGAAATACGGAGCACTATTGGGCAGTACAAAATCCCCGACAAAACAGGGCTAGAAGACCGCAACATCGTTTTGGAATAAACGTTTGGATGGGTATTTTGGAAAATCGTCTCTTAGGACCAGTTATGTATGAAGAACATTTAAATGGAGAAAGATATTTAAACATTTTACGTAAATACGTATCTGACTATCTTGACGACAATATCCCATTAAATCAATTACAATATTTATGGTGGCAACAAGATGGCGCACCAGCACACAATGCAGCTGTTGTTAGAAATTTCTTAAATCAAGAGTTTGCAAACCGTTGGATTGGAAATAGGGGAGTTGTTGAATGGCCTGCGAGATCACCTGATTTAAGTCCGCTAGATTTTTTTTTATGGGGATATGTTAAAAATAATATTTATAAAGTAGATGCGCCACAAAACATTGAAGAATTACGAGACACACTTCAGAATGCCTTCGATGCAGTTCCTAGAAGAACTATACAAAGGGCAGTACAAAATGCCAGAAAGCGTGCCCAATTGTGCATTACCGAAGATGGCCAGATAATTGAACATTTAGTGTAATTGTTTATTGTTTACTTTTCTATGTATTTTTATTAATGTTTTTGTTATCTTGTACTCGCTACTGTTGAATTTCGTTTCGAAGAATAAAAAATACCTATCATATCTCGTTTCTCTTCGTTAGTGTATGACATTTTTGTATTATTAATGAACAATAAATGAAATGTCTGACAGATTGAAATTCCATGGCTACCTTATTTAATCTTATAATTTATGCTTTCAAATAAAACCTAATGTCAAAAACTTTAGTCAGCATGTGGTACATGGTTGAAATCAGAAAAACAAACTCTTTCTGAAGATGTCTAAATCCAATATGGCGTCTATAAGAAATTAGATAGTTGATGATGGCCAGAAGGAAACGAAACGTCGTATAAAAATTTAGAGTACACCACAGGATAGAGGTTTAGAAATGGCCACAAGGATGTGTTTTTATTTTTTCTCTACAAGGCCAAATGTCGGTGCTACAGGTAAAAGAAGAAAATGGGGTTTTCGCGTTTTTTTTTTTAATAACGAAGGTCATTTGTCACAGGTCTATTTTCTTTACGGATTTATAACAAACACAAAATTTAACAACTTTGCCAAATTTAAACCTATACTCTATCTCCAATAATAAGAGAGATCCCCATGGTGAGGGCCGAAAATGAATCAGCCTGTATATGCAATATTCTGCATGTGTCTTTAAGGGTTATCGAACATTTTTTTTAATTTGAAATTAAACTGCTGAATAAGCAAAACTCGTTAATTCTGTTTTTATTTTTCCCTATTTCCTGTAAAATTTAAAATTAACGCACGAAACGGGAATTCAAAGGCAAATTCAGTTCCCATCTATACACTAAACGCCCGAAAGTGGAAAATTTTGTGAAACGCACGAAAAAGGACCGCTCGAAACGGTCACAAATCACCAAAAATAGACCTGGCCTTAAGATGTAATTAAGAGCTAATTAGGTGACTATGAGGAATTCCCGAAGTAATAACTACGAGGGTATATAGTACGGAGGAAAATACGTTATGATTTTTGTGGATTAACGAGTCTATTGAAAAAATTAGTTTTAAATAGGTCTAGGTGATCATTAATAGAGTTCGTATTTTATGTAAAAAACATATTTTTTATTATTAGGAATATCACCCTAATATTGTAGATATATTTATTCTACACTGAAATAATGAGTTTAACGGTATAAAAAACTACATACATAAAATTAAGCTTAGTTCATATTTTTAGTCTGTATGCATAAAGTGAATATTTTTTACATTTTGAACATAAAATCGCATATTTTCGATTAAACGAGCGATGTTTGTGGTCGTTTTATTGCAAATTTCGTATTATTAATAGTTGGTGTTCTTAACTAAAATTTTTTGCCAAAATCTTTTTTAACCAGTACGAAAGTGTTAGAGAGAGACCAATAGCGTAGAAATTATTCGCTTTTGTTAATGAAAGTTTGATGACTTTTTTGTTCCAGATATTCTGCCGACTAACAAAATTCTCCTTTTCGTCACATACACGTGACTTGTGTAGCGCATGGAATAAATAAAGTTTGCGAGGAAATTAGAGGTCCGTTTCCTTTAGTTAATTCTTTAATTTCGGACGTAAAAAAATATTTATCTCTGCGAGTCCAAGTATCTAAAGAAAAATTGCCGAATGTTACTCTACCTCCGGAACCGGTAATTACCCGATGACAAAGGTGGTTAGACTACTATATTCCACGCGAAAAACTATATTCATATAAAAAAACATTATATTAGATTTTTTTGATTCAGCTGAATCAATTATAAAATCCAAAAGTTTATTCGATAAACGCGAGATTCTAGATTAGTTGACGTATATTGAAGCCCATTATAGTTTTTAGGTGGATTAATTAAAAAAATTAGAGATTGACCAAATATCTTTATTAGAGTCAATTTCTATTGTAGAACATTGTGCAAATTTATTGAAAAATGTTCCAGGTCGAACTGGTAAAGTTATATAGATAAATTTTATAGTGTTACAACAAAGAATGATGGTTTTCAAAAGTTAACGGAAATATCAAATATTTTATCATTATTATTAAGTTTTACTGTTAAAGATAATAATTTACATTTAGATCCCGAATATCTGGCGTTATTAAAATATTCACCTATCATTTCAGTTGAAATCGAAAGAACGTTTTCAACATATATAAATATTTTAAGCGATTGAAGACAATTTTAGTGTAGAAAATCTAGAAAAGCGCTTAATTATTAATTGGTACAATAAGTGAAGTAGATCTCATTGCGAAAGTGAATAGTTATTAATAATAACTATATATATATATAGGGGAAAGTTGCTAGGAATGGACCGGTTTCTCGAATGGACCACCGTCAATTTACAGGTATACAGGGTATATAGGTCTTAGGAAGCTGCAAGAGATGACGTGTGATAAAATGAGCACGTGCCAGAAACGAATCGGTTGTGCTGTGAGTGGTCGGCGTTTGTTTTTAAAGGAAAAAAACTAAAGCATTTATATGTAATTTTGATCACCTCTACTGTAAGCTTTGGCAGGTAAGGATTTTGAATTTTGCTGTATGTTTTATTTTTACGTAGAAAATGTGGGTATTGAGAATGAATTTACTCCGCCACTTAGTTTCTCAGGTTATGTTTATATTGTTGACGCCTTCGTATTTCGAATATTAGTCAGTTTCCTTGAAAGGACCATGCTCGGTTTCCTCAAATGAATTGGTCCATTTCAGGCAACTAATAAGATTCTTTGAGTTACAATTATTGTTTTTCTTTTAATTTAAGAGGAAAAATGTCGGATGCTACGAAAAAAGGAAAATGGACAGGCGAAGAGTTAGAGTTAGCATTAGGTGCTTTAAAAAACAAAGTACATATATGGTTTAAACGAGTGTGCTAGAATTTATAACGTCCCAAAAGCAACATTATAACGCCACTTGGATTCGAAAAATAAGATTGCTAATGACAGGTTTAAATTTTACGGTGGGGTTCCTACATTTTCTGCAACTATTGAAAATGAAATTAAATCTCATATTTTGAAACTGGAAACTAAACATGTGGTAAGTTAATGTAAATAGATTAACTTACCACATGTTTAGAGGTGCTGTAAAAGCTAATTTTTATTTACTTTTAAGAAATATCTTTTTGATTTACCTATGTGGTTTTATTACTTAAGAATATTTTGTACTTTGGTTTTTTTAATAAACAATTTTTAAGAATGTTATATGAGTTTATTAATGTTTATTTTCACATTATTGTGCTGTGGTCCAATTAAGGAAACTAGAAGTCCAATCGTGGCAACTGGTTGACCCAAATGGACCACAAGCAAGCTTTCAAAAAAATAGGTTTAAAAAAATTTGTAGCGTGCTGGTTGCAATTAAAAAATAAAAATATGATACCTAAAACACTAAAATGGATGCACATAATTTTTGTTTGTATAAAAAATTTTTTGTTTCAACAGTAAAAAATAAAAAGCAATAATCGGTTCATTTGTGGCAACCTTCCACTACATATAATTCTATAGATGTTACTTAATAACACAATAACTTAATATATTATTAAGTAACATCCATAGAATTATATGTATATAGCTATTAATTGTAATCTTTTACCATATTATTATGCAATGTTCTTATCATAAATTATATAATAATAATAATTTTTTTTAGGTATAAATGTAATTTAGACTACATTTAGTTGTTTTACTATTCTTTCCTTGATATCCAGTAAGCGAAATACATAAAAAATAAAGTGCATAAAAATGCATAAATGGTAAAAATGAAGCATATATTGGACATATCTTTGGGAAGAACGTGACCTATTTAAAGCATATCTTGTGCATAAAAATCCGAACTTTAATCATTAAGAATAACGTCTTTCCGATATTTAATACCTTTATAAATTTCTATGGATTCTAAGATATTGAAATTCAAACTTTTTAATTAAGTAATACATTAATTCTGCACAGTGACAACTTTGTGTAGAACTAATGTATTATTCAAATGAGGAAATATATGTCATGTTTCAAAAATATGGTTCACGAAAGTAGAATTCGGTTTATTATTTTTAAATGAAGGTAAATGTTCTTTTTATTTAGTTTGAATGTATAAAAAAACAATTTACTACTCCATAATTCTCCTGCGACAACAATGTGTCGTAATGTTGATGCACTTTATAGTGACATTTTCTCTGATGGCATTAATCAATTGCAATGAGTTTCTTTTTCCTTTTTCATAGATTTTTTTTTCCTTTTAATTAATAATTAATTTTTATTACTGCAATTGTATATTTTATGTATGTTTCTATTACATGTCTGTATGTATATTTCTTTAATTTACCCTGTAACTGTTCAACGTTGGACAATATAGTTATTTTTATATTAAGTACGAAAAGTATAGGCTTTTTGAGTTTGAGAATGTTGAGTTTTTTGTGGAGGCCGAAGGTCGAGACCACACTACATTCGAAAACTCAAAAACTGCTTGCAACAACATTTTTTCTCCAATTGTAGTAATTTAAAACTGTAGATTAATATAAATAAAAAAAATGTCACCTACATAATTACGAGGGCTACCGCAATTGTGCTTGCTGAGTTGTCTTAATTACGAGTGTAAATAGAAAAGTGTCAAGAAATTTGTGCATGTCGGTTAAAGTTTTATTACGAAATTTGAGTCGCAATGGAATTCAGTGATGCAAGCGAAAAACCTAGAGGTGGATGAAATTGCAAATCAAGCAATTTCTAGCATTTTGACGGTCAAATCGACACACCAATATGGAAAAAATTTTCACAATGATAAAAAGGTTTTTTTAACAGTGAAAAAAACTTTTAACGGTTAAAAAATGACACACTTTGCATACTGAGATTAATGAAAAAAACGTCACTTTTTTTGATAATTGGAGAAAATATAGTTACAGCAGACCGATTTTCATGTGTCCGGTGGGAGAATTTGTACGTGCGTCAAGTAAGGGTCAGTGTTAGATAGAGCCAGTATTCGGAAAAATGAAATGCAAGCTCTTTGTGCGAGTCGTGCATTGGGACGTAGTAAGGGATAAATCCAGAAAATCACATTGTTGAACATGTTTATAATGGTTTGTATTTCACTAAATTAAGGCAAATAGAAGTAAAATAAAACGCAAAGTTTCATGTAACATGTTTAATTAAAATGTCTTACCTTACCAACTAGCTAATAGCGTACTAACATCACATTAAGGGGATGACTGAATAAGATTGTTAGCTACACTTAACGGTAGAAAGGCTTAGGATTAAGTAAAACTAATTTGGATAATTAACTGAATTATTGGCAAATAATGTTTATGCTAATCTCTTTCTCATTATAATCACATTGTAAACTTTCTATATGTACAAAAGAACAGTATATTCTTCAACGAGCGTAGGCGAGTGTTGTAATAACATTATTTAATAGTCGTGGAGAAAAGAATATTATTAATACTAATATTATTGGAAATAACAATGAAAATAATAATTACAATAAGAAATAATACATAAATACTCAAAAATAATTATAGGAGAAAACAATAATGAACAATAACTAAGTTTCAAAAAAATTACGGTAAATTATACATATAATTATATAAAAAGTTATGCAGAATCACTATCACAAATTAATAATGAACTGGTCTGTAACTTCGTCTATGAGAGGTTCCGCTTCCAAAAACTTTTGCTCCCACTTTATCGCGTGGTCACAACATTTATTCCATTCAGCAGCACTAAATTCATCAAAAAAGTTTTCACATAACTGTTGAACATATCTAATAGTGAATGATACATTTTTTTGTGCCACATATTGTTTAAGAGATGCCCATACTAACTCAATCGGATTTAAATCTGGGTGGTATGGCGGTAATCGCAAAACACTATGGCCACGTTGTGTTAACATTTCATCTATCTCGAACGTTTTAAATGTTGGCTTATGTACTTTAATAATATTATATAAATCGGGCTTGAGCATGTTATTGTCGAAGTAAATATTTTTAGACCTTAACCAGTCTATCATAACTGATTTCCTGCTATTAGAATTCGGTGGTTTATCTTTTTGGACATTATGATAAGGAGCATTGTCAATTACTAGGACAGACTTTGGAATTAATTTTTCTAACAACCATTTTTTGTAATTTTCATAATTCATCTCGTGATGATAATCTCCCGTTGTGGTATTAGACTTAAAAATCAATTTAGCATTCGGAATGAATCCCGTCTCGCAGCCAGAAGGAAAATAATTAGTCTTAGACCTTTTGATATAGGCCTTGCTAATCCTTCATTGGAATTGTCACTCCAACAAGTAGCCACGGTATGAGAACTGTGGATGTAAGTTTCATCCATATATATAATCGGTCTTTTTTCATTTCTGTAGCTTTGAATGGTACGCAAATAAGACACTCTTAACTGACGAATGTCGTGCTTTTCCATTAACAACTTTCTGTTGGTTTTTGTTTTTCTCCAACGAAAGCCCATATCTTTTACTACTTTCCGAAGAGAATCTATTCCTCCAGTGTATCCTGTTTCTTTAAATTTTCTTATAATGTTTGGCATTGTAGGCACAATTTTGTCAACAGTAAAGGTATTTAAAATTGTTCTACGCAGCACACCTTTATCTGCATCGTCTAAGTCGGTTTTGGGCTTGGGTTTTTTTTATTTTTCTTTGGCGATGTAAAAGATGAACCGGCACCTGCGTTTATTTCACTTTTTTCTTTAACAATCCGTCTAATACTTCTCTCAGAAACACCCGTTGCGGCAATAACGCGTTCATATAACTGATCCAGTGGAATTTTGAGTACCCCTGAAGTTTTTTCTTCTTGCATATATTTAAGTACATTTGAGATCACTTCACGAGTTTGACTGTGTAAAACACATTTATTTAATTTACTTTTAAACGCAATTACTCACTACCTTAATACGGCACTGCACTACTGTGTTTATCGCTTAAAACGATGTAAAACACTGAATGCCAGAGGTTCCCCTACCTATGAATTTCGTGCGCAACTCGAGGGCGGTACTTCTAACCGGCCACATGAAGATCGGTCCGCTGTATTTTATATTAAGTGTGTAAAGGAGCGATTCGAAACTCCGCATGGAGTCAGGTAAAAGGATTAAATGAATAATAATCTTCGCACATCCCAACATTTTGCTTAGAAACTGGTGTACGAAACAAACCCACAAATAAGTGTTTTATTTAATTTTAATAAAAGTAAATTATCCAAATAAAAATATTTATTTATACACAAATAGGTATTTACATTGACCTACATTCATTATCACCTTATTAAATTTTGTGAGAATAATAATGAGAAGCTAGTTTAACAAATTCTAGAGTACTAATACTGCCACTCTGGTAATTCAAAATGTGCTGTTTTAAATACATTTCATGTTTTTTCGAAACAGAATTCTGATACTTGTAGAGACACTGTTTATTTTATATAAACCAGCATCTGAATTTTTAATAACGTATCAACAAATCCAAATAGTGACGGATGAGCGTGATATAAAGAATTATTGAAATAGGAGTGAAACGACTCGCAGGAATTGGTCATACCTGTTTTCGGCCCATATCTCGGGAGGAAACTTCGCGTCTTTTGATATGTAGTTATCGATTAAATAGTCTGTGAATTTTTGAAGTTTCTCATTTTGAGGCTGAGATGCACATATTTCGAAAACAAACACATCACTCACATTTTCTGGTTCTAGAAATAATAAACCGAAACAATAACTCAACCACTATCCAATTTCTCAGCTTCTGTCTCTGTAATCTGCAGTTAAACCTAGCATTTTGAATTTTCCGTCACCAGACTTGCGTTAAATTAAACCTACATCCCACAATTCTGGTTTCAGGCCACATATGTCGTACTACATTATGTACCGCTTTCTCGAAATCTGCAACTACACTATTTGGTTTTAATTCTAACCCGTGCTTTATCGTATGATGTATGATAACCGTACCTGTGCGAAGTTTCGTATACGGATTAGCACCAATACTTTCACGACCCCCCGTTGTTTAGGTATTTGTGCGGAGTTTCCTACTGCCCGTGCAAAGCATAGGTTGTTTGAGTTTGAGAATGTTGAATTGTACAATATATTGGAAAACTCAAAAACTGCTTTGCACACGTAACATAAACAACGTTTTTCTCCAATTGTAGTAATTTAAAATTGTAGAGGAATATAAATTAAAAAAATGTCACCTATATAATTACGACGGCTACGGCAATTGCGCTGAATTGTCTTAGTTACAAGTGTAAATTACACAATGAAATTTCACAATGAAGAAAATACTTTTTTCCCACTCCCCTTATACCGCGATATCATAAAGTTTCTGGGTCCAAGATGGCATTGAAATAGAAAATATATGTCTGAACTTTATCCATATTATCATACTGGTAACTTAACCTTAATTTTTGAAAATTATTGATAGTGTCATCGTGACATCAATAAATATGTCATTTGATTTAATAAAGATACAATAAAACAACAAGCTCAGCTTGTATTCAAAATTTTATTAATAAAAAAAGGCAAAATTAAAGAAAATGTTGAAATTGTTGTCCGTTATTTTCAATTCCCAATGTGACACGCCTTTTCATGCTGTTAAAGGCATTTTGCAGCATTGCGGGCGTTATTAATGCACATTCGTCAATAATTCTTTGTTGCATATCTTGCAAATTAGCAACAGGAGTTTTAAATATTCTATTCTTTAGGTGAGGAAACACGAAAAAGTCCATAATTGTCAAACAAGGTGATCGTGGTGGAAACTCAACTTCCGTATGTAAACTTATGATCCGATCGTCAAAAAACTCACGAAGAAAAGCAATATTTTCTCGTGTTGTGTGTGCCGTTGCACCATATTGTTGAAAGTATCCATGTTGCAATTCATCATCATGCAACTGTTCAATAAATTCATTCAGAATGTTTCTATACCTCTCAGAATTAATTGTGAAATTAAAAAAAATAGGGCCAACAACTCTGCGGCGAGAAACTGCTAGCCAAACACCAAGTTTCGGATTATGGAGAAACGATTCAATAAAAATATGAGGATTTTCACTACTCCACATTCGAGTATTTTGGGAATTGAGATACCCCGAAAGATGAAACCATGCTTCATCAGAGAAAAATGACAAATTTAGCAGGTCATCATCTTCTATTAAGTTATTTGCAAACCACTGGCAGTACGCACGACGTCTAGGGTAGTCTACCGGCAAAATAGCCTGATGTGATTGCATCTTATACGGATGCATGTGTAAGTTTTTCTTTACAATTTTCTGACATGTTCCATAAGAAAGTCCAATCTCTTGAGATAAGCGTTTCAAAGGTTTTGTGGGTTCATTTACCATACGTTGACGAACATCATTTATAACTTGTTCCGAACGAACAGTTGGTCTACCAGTACGTGATTTATGACCCACAGAAACAGTCTCACGAAACACACCAACACAATTGGAAAGGCAATTATAAAAATCTTTGGGAATTACAGCTAACTCTGGAAAGTGCTCTCTAAAATCATCCAAATATGCACGTTGACTGTAAACCCAAATTCCATCAATTCGCACTCCACTCCGAAAATAGGCTTCAATCATGTACGCTTTTTGCACTATATTGTAAACCATATTTGAATTTTCTCGAATGTGCTATGTTTCAAACTCGACGTTCAAACTTGCTTTCAGCAATTCTAACACATTAATGGATGACAGATAATGTCACTGTCAAAATAATTTACAAAACAGAGATATAGTTCCTAACTTAAGTTCAGACATACAATTTATATTACAAAGCCATCTTCGTCCTAGAAACTTTATGATATCACGGTAGTAAGCATACCATTAATACATTGTTTCTATAGACGTAAGTTGGTTTTACAGAAATGACTGTGATTGTTATGACAACGTGGCGTAAGTAATTTACTTACGTCCTTTAGGGAAAAAAAGTGCATCAAAACACGTGTTCTATTAATTTATATTTATGATAATATTAGTTTGTACAATTAGTAACATTATTAACAAAATTGGGGTATTTATTTAAACGATGGTGGTATCCTTAACTTGACACCATTTCTTGAACAATTTGTATGTTAACTCGTAGCGTTTCATCGACTTCTCCGGAAGAAAATCCAAACAAGCCTCTATCGCTTCGTCTTCTACATTGGGAACACTCATTTTTAAACCACAATTAACACATGAATTGTCAAATTTCGTTTTATTTGTGTTTATAAACAATTGTATGTAAGAACTGCCTAGTAACGTTTCAGATGTGTCTAATTTATTAAATTCCGAGGTTGTTCACCGTTACTGTTTACAATGATTACATTTAATTTTTGAGGATTTTATTGTCTGGGGAGTGGGAAAAATGTTATAAGCAATTCGGGAGGTAACATTTACCAGTCTCGAACTCTATTGCAAGTCCTCGGGCAAGTCCTCGGACGTAAACTAGTCCTCGACTAGTAAATGTTACTTAACTCCCTTATTACTTAAATAACTATTTCCCACTCCCCTTATAGTAAGCATACCATTAATACATTGTTTCTATGGACGTAAGTTGGTTTTACTGAAATGACTGTGATTGTTATGACAATGGGGCGTAAGTAATTTACTTACGTCCTCTAGGGAAAAAAAGTGCATCAAAACACGTGTTCTATTAATTTATATTAATGGTAATATTACAGTTTGCACAATTAGTAACATTATTAACAAAATTGGGATATTTATTTATATTTCTTGATAATTCAATGTTATTATCACCTACTTTATCAGCAACACTTAATTCCGTGGTTTCATTTGACACTATTGAATTGTCAAATTTCGTTTTATTTGTGTTTATAATCAATTGTATGTAGGAACTGCCTAGTAACGTTTCAGATGTGTCTAATTTATTAAATTCCGAGGTTGTTCACCGTTACGGTTTATCATGATTACATTTAATTTTTGAGGATTATATTGTCTGGGGAGTGGGAAAAATGTTATAAGCAATTCGGGAGGTAACATTTACCAGTCTCGAACTCTATTGCAAGTCCTCGGGCAAGCCCTCGGACGCAAACTCGTCCTCGACTGGTAAATCTTACTTACCTCCCTTATTACTTAAATAACTATTTCTACAAACGGTCTAAAATATGATCATTTTATTACCGAATACATACCTTAGAAATAATTCATTTCTTTACTAGTAAAAAAATGTAACGACCAATCATAACTCCTTAAAGTGACTGAACGATTATTTGATAACTGTCAAATATTTACAAAATGGGCGAAGAAGAATTTTAATGTACGCCATCAGAATTAATAAAAATCGCCAATCAAGCTGCTGCAACTCTAATCCCAACCAAATCTCGTAAAATGTATGAAAATGCGTATGGAAAATTTCTGTGGACTAGAGAACACAACAACTACACCGAAAACGATTTGTTGGCATATTTTGCAAGTTTATCGAAAAATTTGAAAAGCTCCATATTATGGGCACAATAATCAATTATTAAAGCTCAACTAAACTTAACACAATGTAAATATTGGAAAATATAACAAACTGACAGCATTTTTAAAGCGTTAAAGTTATAAACCAAAAAAATTTAAGGTACTGTGTGAAGGGGAAATTGATAATTTCTTCCTTAATGCACCGAACAGAGAATATTTAGTTGCCAAGGTACGTATAAATGCCAGTGCGCAATATATCGTTCTTTTACTATAATCGGAGACTTTTACATGAATACGTATAGAGCGTATGCTGCTCTTCGTCCAAAGGCCACAAACTTGACCAGACTTTTTATTAAATATCAAAATGGGAAATGTCACAATGTTGTAATGGGTATACACAAAATATCAAACGTAGCTAAAAAAATTGCTTCCTACTTCAGCTACAGTCCTTGTGGATAACGGTGGAGATATTACTTGTTTAAAAAGACACGGATGATGGAAATCCACTAGTGTTGCTGAAGGTTACCTAGACGAATCTATATCAAATAAAAAAACTACAGCAATGGGAATAATGAAACTATCGGATTACAGCTCCCATACCACGAATCAGTCACCTGGTTTTAGTACCACTGAAAATAGAGTTGAAGCAACTACTATCAACACCGAGAGTAGAGCCGAAGGAACTACTTCTATCAACACCGACATTGAAATAGGCACTAGTGACTTCAATATACAAAGTTATTCTGTTCATAATTGTACTTTTAATATTACTACAAATAAATAAAAGTTTACACAAAGTACTTTGACAGTTGTTTGACAGATATATAAAACCCATTTTTGAGCGACTATATTGCATGATATATTTAAATGTGTAGCTCACAAGAACGGTAAAGATTATTTTAAGAAAACATAGTATACATCACACAGAGTAGGAAGCTTTTTGTGTCTCGCCCAGTTTGCACTGTCTCAGCTATCGCCTCGACAGCAAACTTCTGGGCTCGACATAAAAATGATAGCTTTCTACTCCTATATAGTAATGTAATATACTAACGAGCCATCGAAAAAATTCATAATTGGAGTAGACTGTGAAATTGGGTTGGTGCTTTAACCACTTCCACATAATGACATTTATTATTTGACATTGATACTATAAGTTTGTGTCAAAATTTTCAAAACTCTTATTAAGAAAATTGTTTGTTTAGATGTAAATGGACAACATTTTCAACAACTTCTGTAGCTATATGTAAATTTTGATTATGATTTCGATATTAAATAAATTATTTGTTTTCTTTTTTGTTGTAGTATCATTTCAATGCCATAACCTTTTTTTACAATGAAACCAAATGAAACTGTCAAGCATCAAGTAATGTGTCATTATGTGGAAGTGCTTAAAGTATCAACCCAATTTCACAGTCTACTCCAATTATGAATTTTTTCGATGGCTCGTTATTTTTAACAGTGATAAGATAAATTAACTCCTATATAAAAATGTCCATTTGCGGGTGACATTTTTGTCGCTTTGACAGCGATAAAAACCTACATAGCTTTTCATCGCCGATAAAAATGCTTCTTCCTCCGATGAAAATGCTTCTTCCTCTTACATATCTAGTAGCCCTGCATCACTTAATTTATTTTGGCAGCCGACAGGTAATAACTATTAAGTATCGTTGAACGTAAAATGTACGAGTCGGTTTGGGGAAATTTCAACAAATATCAAAAGATCAATACCGCAATACACAAGAAATACAAAATCGTCAATATGGAGACAATTTAAAAAGTTTTATTCATGTCGTTAATTTATCTTGCCAAAAAACACTCGAGCTTTTCTTTCAATCGGATAAATTTCTTTTTAACTCAATATTTTTCCAATCAGTAATTTCGCTCGAAAAACTTACATTAGAAAAAATCGCTTGACCTTTCGGTTTCGCGATTTTTTCATGTAAGTTTTTCTCGTCAAATTACTGATTGGCAAAATAATTTCGTTACAAAGAGAAATTTATCCGATAAAAAAAAAGCTCTTGTGTTTTTACTTATGAAAAAAATATTTTTCCGCAAATCGTTAGGAAATTTTGACATTCCTGACATAGTTTCTTAAAGAAAAAGTCAACATTTCCTAACTGTTAGGAAATATTCATTTCCTTACTATAAGGAAATGATATTTCGTTAAAGTTGTTATTGTTCTACATAATTGATTTATATACATATTCGTACTTTTCTCTTGATTTCTTTGGCAATAATTCTTTGGCAATAATTCTAATGAAACAGTATTCACTACCTCAACCAGCTCTGGAGGAGTCCCAGATATGGAAAATTCATCATCACTTATCATTTTACACTGTTTTGCTATCGAAAACACCAGCAGTTAAATTTATATGCGTCAAGTTTGACAATTCAACATTAATACGTTTCCATAGTAACGCAACCAATTATATTACGAATTTCAAAACACCATTTATTTATGAATAAAATTATTCGAGATTTTTTCAAAATTAATTAATATCTGTCGAATTTTAAACGATTTGCGGAAAAATAGTATGTTTACCTCGTAGGAAAAGCCACATTCCTGGACTCTGTGTTGCTAGTCTCGGCTTGCGCCTCGATTTAGCAATCTTCACAGTCGTCCAGGAATGTTAGGCTTTTCTTACTCGGTAAACAGTATACTATTTTTTGACAGTGAAAAAAAAATTATTTTAACGATTAAAAAATTACACTTTGCATACTGAGATTCATGAAAAAAACGTTAATTTTTTTGGAGAAAAAATACTATTATTATTATTAATAGAACAAGTTAGATCTATGACACTCTCTTGAATTTGAATATTTTTGAATTTTGTCTTTCCTATTGAGATAATGTTGCACAATTTGTAACTGATATCAAAATTATGTTTTGATAAAATATTACTTACATTATCACTAATGGTTCCAAAGTATGTCGAACGAATAAACTGAGATTTATTCTCTGAATTAATCTTAGAAAAATACTATTGTAGGTAGTTTTTTGCTTTTTACGTTTTATTAATTATATGGAAGTAAATTCAATCATTAATAATAATTATTATTACTGATTGAATTTACTTCCAAACCAATAAAGCATTGAACTAATAAAATTTAAAAATAAAAAATTACTTATTACAATTTATAATTATAGCGCAATTTAAGAAAAAAATTGCTAATATATGTATTTGTATTTTAGATAACATAGTAACGAACTTTTCAATAAAACGGCTTATTTATATATTCGGCAACATATTTGAATCTACTATGTGAATGAATACACTTTATAATTGAATTAATTTTAACAATAAATTCTAATATGTACTCTGCCAGTTGAAATATGTGTATATGTGTGGGAGTAGAAAATTAAAATAACACTATGTATATATTTTACCTGACTTAAGTCAAAATTTCTAATCGGTTTCACTTTAGGGCAATGTTTTTTGTCTTCCGGTCGTTTTCTTCTACATTCACACGTACTTATTACTAAAATGCACAAAATTAGTACGATTCCGAACTTCATTTTAGCTTCTCTAACGAATACACGATTTTTATTTATACGCCTGAACATCCTATTTCCTACAGAACTTGATAATGGTTATCGTTGCCGTGGGCAGGCAAAGCCCATTATAAACAAACAATTACCAAATATTGGCAAAAATCTGTCATTATTTGCATTTTAACCAAAATCAACATAAATATTTGTTTATATTTACATTACAAATTATTTAGTTGCTGATAAAAGTAAACTTGTAACATCTATAAATACTTATGTATGAATATGCTTGCCAAGGATAGTTATAACGGTTAAATTTTTAATATGATGTTAATGATTAATGAAAATATATTAGTTTTCTTTTTACATGATCTGTTGCATTATTTATAGCGTGCTATAAAAACGTCTCATTAAAAGAAAAATGTCACTATGTGATGACACGATTTAGAAGATGCGTGTAGTTATAGGATCTACGTAATAAAAAAGTCGAAGTAAAATAAATTATAGTACATTGTTATGGTATATTTACTCAAAAATTATTAAAAAAGTTTTTAAACATTATTTAAACGATGCAATAAATTTTATTAATATGTATGAATTCAGTATTCGGTATTCGTTTATCGCGAGGATTTTATCACAAGACTTAATGCCAATATACGAGGTGCTATCTAGAAATTTCCGGAATTTCAATGTGGCGCGCGAAGGAATGGTAGTACAGCTCTATACAGGGTGCCAACAAAATATGGCGACGTATTTTACTATGTAATAGCTGTAATAATATTAAGGATAAAATGCTAATACACGAAAACTTTATCTCGAACGAGATCAAAGAAAAAAAAAATTAATAAATGCGCGTGGCTCGACCCGACTCTAGTAAATTTAGTATTCCTTTATAACTGCAACCCTACCCCTACTGAAGTGTAATTGTAGATGCGATTATGCATACCATAAGTCAGAAGTCGATTTGTTGTCAACTTGCGTGAAGTATGGCCTATTCAAATCATGAATTAACAGATATTGTCTTACTATACGGTGAAACAGGTGAAAATGTTAGAGCTACTAGATATATTTATGAAAGGCGGTTTCCGAACCGAACAGGTACATCGAATGATTTAATTTTACAAACCGTGGACAGATTGAGAGATCGCGATACATTGCATGCAAGTTATGAAGGCCGTGGCCGTGAAAGACCACGTGGGGTAGTAGATGCGGAAGAACAAGTTTTGGATATTGAAAATGAAAACCCAAACATAAGTACCCGAGTGGCTGTGAGAGAGGTAGGCGTTTCATACACAACAGTCCATAAAATACTTCAAAGGAATTTGTTACATCTCTACCTCGTATATGCGGCTTCATGAAAGGTTCAGTTTATAACGGCACTGATAATGTCAACGAAGACGATCTTCAGCAACATATTTTTCAAGCTACGGCTCATATCCGTAAATAGTGTACAGTGGAATCCCGATTAAACGTGTGCGGTTAATCCGGACGGCGGATTATCCGCGCATAAATTTGTGATCGGTCAACCGTGCGCGGATTATCCGTGGCTGGCGACAATGGCTTGATAGCAGCCATGCTACTGTTTTAACGGTTGGTTTTCGGGGAAACTCAAGGGTTTTGGGGAAATAGTCGCGTTACGAACTGAAAACAAATGTGTTGTGTATAGTTTAGTTGACAAAATGCAGCGTCAAAGGTGTAAGCGCAATATTTTGATTAGAGAACAAAAAAATCAATATTTTTCAACAATTTCGAAAGGGGACAAGTGCTGCACAACTGGCTAAAGAATATAATATAGGCAAGCAAACGGTGCGTGATATTGTGAGGAAAAAAAGCCGAATTACAGAGCTTTGTACCTAAAGCAGACAGTGCAAAAGATATTTCTGACAGACAAAAGTTTCATAAACAATTGAAAATTAAAAGAAACTTTTCTGCGTCTTCTGGTTAGGTGCACAGGTTTAAAAAGCGCCATGGAATACGAGAATTAGCCATTCAATAGTAGAAATTGAGTGCTGATGATGTAGCGTGTAGTGATGATGATAATGGTGACTGTATCATCAAAAGAAGTCATCAAGAAGCAAGCGATACGTGAATGTATTATTCGAATATTTTAACGAGTAACCTAAACCTAATGCTATTGATATTCTTCAGCTTAGAAAAATAAAGGAGTTTATAAGGGCTAGAATATACGAATCACAAAAGCAAATACAAATTATTAATTTTTTCAAGTTGTAAATTATATTAATTTAATTTAATTTTTTATATATTTGCATAATGCCTATTTAATATCTACAACACCTTTCCTACTACTACGAGCAAATGTTCATATGTTTTCACTATAACCATAAATTTTTAATGATTTTTCTATATGTATTTGTCCAAATAAAAACATTAAAATGTAAATAACGATGTGCTTCGATTATCCGTGTTTTCGATTATCCGGAAAACTCCCGATCCCGGCCGACCTGGATAACCGACGCTCTACTGTACTTCGAAAGTTTACCGATGGATTAGAATCTTGTATTTCCGCAAATGGCAGCCATATTGAGCATCTCCTTTAAGTATTCCACCTGTTTCATACAAATCTGCCCGTCTTTTTGGCAAAAAAATTGTCATTAAGAAAGAGGCAAATAGAACAGAAACAAATGAATATTCAATTGAAAATTACAAATTACAACTAATTATTTCTCGGCGTGAATTTAATATTAAGACAACTAAATTAAATATCACCACGAATCTTATACCGTTTAAAATTTTTAAAGAGACTCGATATTGTATTTTTTCGGGATATTACAAAGGCCATTGACCTATTTATAAATAACAATAGAACAGCTGATCATAAGAAAATTTATATCTAGGAAATGAATGAAAACATGTTTATTTATCTTTTCACACAAGGACACATTACATTACTGAAATGCGAAGAGGATTCTTTTGTGAACTTGGACAAATAAATGCGAATTTGTTTGTTGAATCGACAGCATATGAAAATATAATTGCTATTAATTTATATTCAATCTGAATACAGGATCGTATTTGAAAAATTTCCGCAAAAATTAAAGTTTTGGTAGAATAAAAATTTTTGTAGATTTCAATTGTCTTACGTATCTATTATATATTAGCGTACATTGGCGTATTTCATTTACACCCTGTAGAGTGAGTCGGTGTGAGCTACGTCTATACTAAGTCAGTCTGTCAAATCGTACTTTGCTAGGTGTTGATAAACAGTTTTTGTGTTTATATTTGTTGAGTTGTGTTTGAGTTGTTCTGCATCAGAATAATGTCTGCAATGAAAGAACAAAGAACGTGCATCAAACTTTGCTTCAAACTTGCAGCAGTAAAATGGCAGCGGAATCTCTGAAAATGCTTAAATAAGTGTTTGGTGGGGATGCTCAAGGTCAAACGCAAACTTATGAGTGGCGCAACCGGTTTGAAAATGGACGCATGTCGGTTGATGATCACGAGCGTTTCAGTCGTCAATCGACGGAAAACACGTCACAAAATGTAGGAAAAGTGCATAATGCCGTTCTGCAAGATCGAAAGAAACCAATTCACGACATTAGTAATATTGTCGACTTGTTGTAAGGCATTTGTCACCGTATTTCGTCCAGCGAATTCAACATGTGGCGCATTGCTGAAGGTTGTGCCAAGATTACTTAGCATTGAACAAAAATAGCACCGTGTTCATGTGTACATAGAGCTGTAATAAACTCCCGAAAGGGGTGTGAACTTCAGTACCAGAGTCATTATTAACGACGAATCATGGGTGTATGGATATGGTCCCGAAACAAAACAGCAGTCATCGCGGTGGAAGACGCCATTGTCACTGCGACCGATGATAGCACGACAAGTTCGAAGCAACGTCAAGTCTATGTTGATTTGCTTCTTTGACGTCGATGGCTTCGTACATAAATGATTTCTCCCACCAGGTGAAACAGTTAATTAACGATTTTATTGCGGTGTTCTTTGGTGATTAAGAGAACACATTCGATGCAAGCGGCCTGCCAAGTGGCGCAACAATTCATGGATTCTACACCGCGACAATGCACCAACCCACACGTCACTTGTTGCGCGTCAGTTTCTAGACTCTACAAAGACGGCCATACTACTACCCAGATCTTGCCTCTTTCTGTTTCTGAAGTTGAAAATGATGCTCAAGGAGCACCGTTTTGAGACGATTGAGGAGATCTAGACCGAATCGCAAGGCAGTGTTGAACACGTAAAGACTTCCAGTACTGCTTCCTGTCATGGATAAGTCGATGGAATCGGTGTACATATGCGGAAGGAGACTACTTTGAAGGGGATGGTAGTGAATACGTTGTAAGAACAGTTTATTGTGTTTTTTTTTCACATTTCGGGAATTTCTGCGTAGCATCTCGTACATTCAGAAAAGGAGCTTCGAATGTTAGGTAGAAAGTTAGGAATTTCTTGAAAAGTTGCAATAAAACCATAGGTAAAATAAATGCTTGTGTGAACAGAGATATCCGATACGTCGGCAACCTCATCATACAACCTTTGCTTCCATTCATCGTCGCCTTAGAGAAAGTTGGTGGTAGTAGTCGCCCAAGAACAGCTCGTAAGGTTAAATTTGATGAAGTTCTACACCGTGTGGAAGATAACCAATCTACAGTGTTCGCGCAATCGCACACCATATGGGACCCTCCAGGTCGAGGTATATTCCATAGGCTCCGCGAGTCAATGAACCGACGATGTAATCTTTATATTGAAGCAAATGGTTTGCTTCAATACAACTGGTATTCGCCAAACGACTCGACGAGAATGCAGTCAAGGCATTAAATAAAGATATGAAGTTCGCGGTAGTTCCCTAGCAAATTCCCACATTGGGAATTTGCTCTACTTGCTGTAGAAGTAGCAGCGCAAAAGACCCAACCACCAGAAGCAGCAGAGGAATATCGTTTGAAAACCAGAACAGCAGTAAAAAGGGCTAAATCAAGAAATGTAAAACATAATCCAAGAAATGCGGAACATTTTAGCCTAAAAGAACTTAAGAAGGATAGGTCACTGAAGATTCTTCCAGCAGATAAAGGGAAATGCGACAGTGATAATGGATGTGGAAACAAGAAACAACAAAATACAAGACGACTTGAGCGGGAAGGTATAAGGAGATACCCAAAGACCTCACATCGTCCGTATAAAAACACGAGGCAGCTTTCCCCGATAAATTCTTAAAATACATACTTACACCACATTACAGCAAGCCATCACATCTACATGAATTACCAAAGATTCATGAACCGGACACCCCCCTCTACGACAAATAGTCAGTTCTAGGAATTCGTAATGTCATCCTCTAGCCAAGTTTCTACTGGATATAATTACACTTATATTTAGTAGAACGACGCCAGCAATTATTAAAACGAAGGACTTTATAGTAAAAATCAAAGACCTAAAACTAGAAGAACAGGACAAATTGGTTAGTTTTAATGTCACTAGTCTATTCCAGCCTGACGAAAACAAAACTAGACAATAAAAATAAGAGAACCAAAGACTGCATATACGCCATAACGCCAAAAGCCATAAATACACCAAGCCTGAAGATAAAAGATGTTACCAATTATTCGGAAAAAATGTACAGAAAACACAACACGGTGCAGTAATGTAGAATATAAAAACTACAGCTTAAATATATATATAGAGGTTTTAAGAAATAATACTCTGTCCCTCAAATAGCATAGTGGTTAGTGTGCTTGAAACTTTAGTTCAAAGTTTTGAATTTTGAATCTGGTTCGAATCTCACACAAGTATATTTCGCAATAAAAAACATGAGTTTGGCAAGAACTGGCCCTTCTCAGGGCTACCCTGAAGATGGCAGTAGATGCACCGTCGAAACGTCGGATTATCCAAATCCTACAAACGATGGAAATAGTCCAAACAACTACTCAATTATATTCGACTTTTCATAGACACGAAAATGTACATTGGCAAGTATTTATCCAATTATCAGATTATTGTACAAAGTACTTTATACTAGCATAGTGCCATTTACTTTATCAAGGGGGCATTTGCTAGATCAAGCTTGTAGACTTTACGTAAAATTTATGAACAACTTATATTTAGGTTACAATAGGCACTGAGGATTACATCTTAACTAGAAGGAAATTTTCATTGGCATATGGTTATAAAGAATGAGTGTCTTTGTTGAGAGCTTCTTGCATTAAGGATTTAGGAGTTACTTTTGAGTCAACTCTCCGATTTACCCGCTTACTCAAATGATTACCAATGAAGATTTTAGCGATCTCAGTTTTATAAAGCACAATACATATTGTCATGGATTTTCCATGGACAAGCAAGGAAAAAGATTGAACTATTAGTGAACTCTTTACTAGGGACAATTTATAAAAAAATTAGCTATTTCACTTGTATATTTATTTATTTCAGATGGGGATCGATATATCTAATGTTGTATAAATAAAATATTTAATGTATAAAATTGTGATTAGCCCTCGTATATTTAGGTGGACCAAAGGAATTGAATTTGCCGCTTTTTCGGATATTGTATTTGATAAGATGTATTGTCTGTATATTTTGATTTGATAGATGGAAGGGATAGCCAGGCGGATATGAAGAATTTTTCATTTTTGATTCAGAGGTATCTTGACTGTTAATGTGTTTAGTTAAAAAAGGATAAAATAATAAATTTTATTCTTTGTTTTATAAAGTCGGTCTGTACTGTGTTTTGCATTTAGTATAAGGTGCAAGAAAACCTTAATTCGATTTTTGCGAAGTTTTTCATAGTTATTTGAAATCTTGTGTAAAAAGATGCCTCTCGTGTATTTCGAAATCACACAAAAAACTTAATGTAAGTTGATAAAAATTATATTATTTATTTATTAGATATTAGGATTATTTTCAGTGCTATAAATTTTGTATTTATTGTAATAATAATGTGTTTGAAAGTAGTATATGGATATTAGCGAAAGCTTGTCATGTTTTTTGTTAAATGAAGTTGTTTTTCTTAATATTATACTTCGAGAACATTTTTTTTTTGGAATTTAAGGTTGGAGAGATTGTAGTGGGGATGGATCTTATCATGTTATTTGTTGCATGAATAAATTTTCAACTAGCGTGAGTTTTGAAAACTAATTTGTTTTTGATATTTGATTGTAGGGGTCACAGTAAAGGTTAAACTTGACAGATTTCACTAATATTTATTAGTTTTATATTTGATCGTGTTTCACAAGAGGTTTTTCTCTGTGTGCGAGTCAATGTTCACAAAGAGTGTTTCCTCATTGCTACTGTTTAATGATGCTTTAGCACCCTATACACTTTGTAGAGGGATTTTTCTTTTTTTTTATTTTTAATATATCAATGTAAAGGGAAAATGCGTGTATAATTTATCTGATACCTTGTGTTTTATTTTTGATATTACCAACATCCGCGAGGATCGACCCAGAGACGTAAGCTCAAGGATTCTACTAGACTGAATAGCCGATGAAAAAAATAAGCTGTAGTGTGAATTAAAATTAAATAAAGCAATTTCAAAGCAAATTCCACTGCACAATTGGCAGCCCAACGTGTCGGCGATTTGAAGATAAGTAAATAATTTAATAATTGGATTGCACAATTGGCGCAATCCAACGTGGGACCGATATTACAATTTTGGCGAGTCAAACGTATAATTGGAAGAAATAAAACGATATAATTCAAATATGGAAAATATAATGGAATATTTAAATCAAAGAATGGGTAACGCTGGTTACATACATGAAGGAGGACACAATGAGGAGGGCAGTCAGCAGATGATGGATGTGATGCGTGTTATGATGAGAACGATATGGGAAATGAAACAACAAATGAATATGATACAACAAAATCATAATGAAACGAAACAACAAATGAATATGATACAACAAAATCATAATGAAACGAAACAACAAATGAATAGGATGGAACAACGACAAGTAGATATGGATAGTAAAATAGAAGAGATAATGGAAAAAAGGGTATCAAGAAACAGTAACATTCGTATAAACAAGGAAAACACAATAAGTGAAAGTAAAATAATACACACCGAGGAAAAACAAGCAATAACAGAACAGGAATCAATAATATTGGAACAAGAAGAAAAGGAATCAATAATAATGCAACAAGAAGAAAACGAATCAACAATTACAAGGGAAGGTTTGGAGGACGTGCATGGGGAGGAATCTATGCCACAGGAAGAAGGAAATGATATGGTTGCAGAAATGGGAAGAAGAAAAAATCAAATCAGGGTAAGCGAAGAAATTATATTGGGTAGAATTAAGTTTGAAACTAATGAGAGAACAGAATTCAATGTAATAAAAACAAATGCTGGATTAGAATGTAGGATGGAAAAAAGTATTCACGAGAAAATGAGCAATAAATTGATTAGACAAGCAGTTGGCGTTAATAAAATTAACGATAGACGAAATAAAATTAAAAAGAAATTGATTTCTAGAAATATCACGTATAAATATAATTTGAATAATTATCTTGAAAGTAAACGCAAAAATTTCCGTAATGCTAATTTTAAAATCAACTGTTTTTCAAATAATATAAGTCAAACCCATGTCAATAATAAAATTTTAAAATATGATACTCTGAAAATTAGGAAGTATAGGGGTACTAAATTTAAATTAAATAGACCCACATTTTATAGTAAGGTAAAAGTAAAAATGAAACTACAAATGATTTACTGTCGGATATTTTCAAATAGGCCCAACTTAATAATAAATTTCGTTGTAAACTATTTAGATGTATATGCGAGATATAAGGATATTTGCTTTTGAAATAACTAATTGGAATGTGTTGTAACAAAAGGATATATATAAATAAAATTTGGAAAAGTAAATAGGATTTGATAAATGATACTGAAATGGATTTAATGTAATAGATAATTAGGATTAGATTATTAGTATAAGAAGAGGATGCAGCAGTAAAATAAAAAGATGTTTACTGAATTTCGTCGGGATAAAAAGTATATGATATTGAATATATAAAAAAAAAATTTTCGTCGGTAATATATGAAATAAATATAGGAAATATTTATATGAAAATGAAAATGTATTTATTAAATAGAATTTTCGTCGATATATGAAAAAAATTATTATGATAATAGAGAGATATATATATATATTGTTGAAATAAAATTATGGTATTTATGAATATATAAAAAGAATTATTGGCATGTGAAAAAAGGTTAATGAATAAAAATATTTGAATAGGATGGTTTACGATATGCTGATTTAACTGACCTGGTAATAAATTGGATTAAGCAAATGGATATATATATACAGGATGAGTTATAAAATAAAATTTATTGTTGACATAATTAAATAATTAAAATTTATCTGCGTATAAAAAAATTATTGATTAAAGGGAATTGCGTTGAAAAAATTAAAACTATATAAATATAGGAAGAAATTGAGCTCATGATATTATTGTTGATTATTATGATTATTATTATTATTATTGAAATTGCTTGGGAACTAATGGTGTTATGAATTTGTTTATGATGATGATTTGATATATGAGATTTTGATGCTGTGTTTTTCTTTTATTTATGAAAATTCGTTGGAAACATTCATGTCCATGTGATCGAGAGAATGCTCGAAGATTCGACGGGGATGACTGCTGCTTCGGCGTGTTCCTTCGTCTGTGATGTTTGTAACGAAGCCCATTCGAAAATGTCAAGCAATATGACATTAAGATGAATTATGTCAAGTAAAACGACATAAAAGATAAAATGTTTTAAGTCAAATAAGACATTTATATATTCAAAAATTTTATATGGAAATGTTGAAGATGTTGGAGATGTTGTTTTTATATGGAGATGTTGAAACCGTTTATCACACTACAGCATCAGAACGACGTGGATCCTGTTCAACACTAATACAACAAGTGAGTGCCGAGAACCAAGACAGGGTGCGGTACTGTCTCGAGTGCTGTGCTGAAGATTATCCTTGAAAAAAGCTCAGTGATGTTCTGACTTTGTTCTCGGATAATCTCGGGGAATTATGTCATGGATTTTCCATGGACAAGCAAGGAAAAAGATTGAACTATTAGTGAACTCTTTACTAGGGACAATTTATAAAAAAATTAGCTATTTCACTTGTATATTTATTTATTTCAGATGGGGATCGATATATCTAATGTTGTATAAATAAAATATTTAATGTATAAAATTGTGATTAGCCCTCGTATATTTAGGTGGACCAAAGGAATTGAATTTGCCGCTTTTTCGGATATTGTATTTGATAAGATGTATTGTCTGTATATTTTGATTTGATAGATGGAAGGGATAGCCAGGCGGATATGAAGAATTTTTCATTTTTGATTCAGAGGTATCTTGACTGTTAATGTGTTTAGTTAAAAAAGGATAAAATAATAAATTTTATTCTTTGTTTTATAAAGTCGGTCTGTACTGTGTTTTGCATTTAGTATAAGGTGCAAGAAAACCTTAATTCGATTTTTGCGAAGTTTTTCATAGTTATTTGAAATCTTGTGTAAAAAGATGCCTCTCGTGTATTTCGAAATCACACAAAAAACTTAATGTAAGTTGATAAAAATTATATTATTTATTTATTAGATATTAGGATTATTTTCAGTGCTATAAATTTTGTATTTATTGTAATAATAATGTGTTTGAAAGTAGTATATGGATATTAGCGAAAGCTTGTCATGTTTTTTGTTAAGGGAAGTTGTTTTTCTTAATATTATACTTCGAGAACATTTTTTTTTTGGAATTTAAGGTTGGAGAGATTGTAGTGGGGATGGATCTTATCATGTTATTTGTTGCATGAATAAATTTTCAACTAGCGTGAGTTTTGAAAACTAATTTGTTTTTGATATTTGATTGTAGGGGTCACAGTAAAGGTTAAACTTGACAGATTTCACTAATATTTATTAGTTTTATATTTGATCGTGTTTCACAAGAGGTTTTTCTCTGTGTGCGAGTCAATGTTCACAAAGAGTGTTTCCTCATTGCTACTGTTTAATGATGCTTTAGCACCCTATACACTTTGTAGAGGGATTTTTCTTTTTTTTTATTTTTAATATATCAATGTAAAGGGAAAATGCGTGTATAATTTATCTGATACCTTGTGTTTTATTTTTGATATTACCAACATCCGCGAGGATCGACCCAGAGACGTAAGCTCAAGGATTCTACTAGACTGAATAGCCGATGAAAAAAATAAGCTGTAGTGTGAATTAAAATTAAATAAAGCAATTTCAAAGCAAATTCCACTGCACAATGTATGTATTCAAAAATATAAAAGAAATTATTTTGTTTCAAAACCCCTATGTTAGACATAAACTAGAATTTTCTTCTTCGGTTTGGACGTTTGTTAATAGAAAAGACATAGACTGAATTCAGAAAATACAAAACAAATTCTTAAAGTAAATAAATGTAGTTCACCTTTTGAATCGTGTGATCATATTAGAAGAGAGTTCCTTTAAACCTTTGATACGACGACGACGACGGGAAATTGATTTGCCTGGTATATTATTTAGAGTTTTTAAGAACAGCTTGGATTATATTAAATTGTCATTGCATCGTTTGCATGTTTCCTATGCTCATGGCTTGGTGCGCCATTGTATATAGACTCTAATTCCTTGTCACTAATTAATAAAGTCTTTATGATTGCTTCTAGGATTTCGGACTAGAACTGCGTCTTTGGCACTCTTTACTTCTTGGTTGATGTTTACTTGCCTGTTGCAATGGACATCTTTAGGGCTGTTGAAAATGAGTTTCAGTCCAGCAATAGAGTAGTAGCGCAAAATGAATCATCAATCGTGGAAGCCTACAATACCACAATAAAATATCCAGATTGTTTAATACTTACTTTTCATCTATTGGAATGTTTCGCATAAGGTCAAAATACTGTTTGTTTAAACTTATCACATATGTGTTGTATTTTTTATAATTGCTGAGTTCTAATCACTTTGGGTTTTTCCTCTTTGTTACAGTTACAATAAAGTATGTCTATATCAGAGACAATCGAGACGTGCAAGTACATAGAAAAAATTGTCAGAATTTATTTGAATCTAACATCCCTGTTTTATAAGTGTGTATATATTTATTTCTTTCTCGCATAATGAAAGGCGAACCCAGATGTCGCTGTAGTAAAAATAATAAAGCAACACTTCACATTAGCCATTTAGTTTGTTTTTGATGTATTATATTTGGTTATAGATTATATGGAGTAATATAAATAATTGATCGGTTATACATGTTATATTATGTGTTGGATATTTTAGTATATATGTATTAGTGTGTAGTTTTACTTTTTAATTATAATTTGATTGTCGAACATTAAAACGTCGCCATCGATAAAATGTTGTCTCGTCTGTAGATGTAAAGGTGATGAAGTTCAGAAAATGGATTATTTTCCAAAGCAATTGGAAAAGTAAGTAAATATAAAACAATAAGTAATTATTATTACATGTAATATTTCCAGATCCAAAAAGGGCAAGAGGTGATGCGAATTAAATTTTCTGGAGATTCTCTCAGAAATTACAGAATATGCAGCAGATATTTTATAGCTGAGGATTATGTGGATCATCTCAATTATAGGCTCCGCTTGAATGCTGTCCCTTCATTTTTTCCTTGCCATTCATTACAACCTCGCCCTGAAACTGAACTTCACTTTGGAAATAAACCTGTGCCCATGATCGATATATTATTTGTTTTATTCATTTAGATTTTATTTTTGAGTATTTTACATAATATGCTCATTATAACATGACAATCTTATTTAATGATAATTTAGATTACATATTTATGAAATATTATCTAATATTGTTTTTACAGTTTCAGTTGCTGTTGATACAACAGAACCCATTCCAAGTACTTCGTACTTATTGCCATCCTTATCAATATTGAGAGGGGTCGAAAAGAGTAACAAAAATAGAAACCCTCACGAAGCAAATTTAATGAAATTATTATTTGTTGAGTTTTTGAAAAACAGAGTATTATTCTAGTAAATACGTATTTTTAGTTAGAATTTTAAATTATTATCTTTCAACAACAAATATACTTGATTTTTGCAAGATATTGTGCCCATGATTGTCTTAGAATATACATATATACACAATATTAAACAAAAAGTAACAGAATTATTTATTTATGTTTTATTTATTTGATATCGAGAACCTTTTAAAAATGCATGTTTTTTAACAGCAATTCTTCCTTTCTATAGTAACTGTAATTAAAGCGAAAAGGTAATTGCTGTGTAAACTAAATACATTAGGACATATATTTCCTAAGACCTAATAATTAAAGTATTAAATTTCTACAAAAAGGTTTTGTTTAAGTATGACAATACGTTAAGCACGTATAAAGCGTTTGTACAATATGAAACAAACATGTAAATAATTTACAAATCTGTAACTATGCACATGGACAATACACCTCGTATTTTCAGCATTTACTTCTGCTTAATACATATGTTTCTGCCATCTAGGCGGCCTCAGTTCCAGACAAAGTCTGTTTCGCCCGTAAGATGTCAATTATTAAATAGTTGTCTTCTTATAGGACGGAACTTGCTTGATCTATGCGGGCTATTTCAGTAAATTTAAATACATATACAAACCAGTTGTTTATAACAGGTTTGTATTAATTTGTATACATTGCTTCACTAGCTTAACTGAGGACGCCTAGATGGCAGAAACATATTGCTATGAATTGTGATATTTATTTCTTAATTGACTTATGTTCACAATCCACAGTAGTTTTCCCGGACTATCTCAGTTGGGTTGCCTTCCTTGAGCTCTCGATCTTCAGGGCTACCCTTATAGGGTGTGTGGCACCAGATATATTAAAACAGGCATTAGATAAAGAAATAAAACTAACATCAACGCCACATACATATAATATTCAAAAAATAAAAAGAAAAATTCTACCTTATCAAGTATAAGGCAGGATTGTGACTTTATTTCGCCGCAAACTTAGAGGAAAACTTGTGTAAAATATGACTTGTACACTAGATAAAAAACCTCTTAAATGAATCCCGAACAAAGATTTAAATGTAAATATAAACAAAATTTATCAGCTGTCCTCAATTACATTACCCCCTCAAATCAAACGTCAAATATAACTTTCCCTATTTTTCGCACGCATCCAAAATTGATCATGCGCAAAAATCACGCATGTAACAAATAAGTTTCCCGCCTTCTAACACATTACAATAATTTATATGAACAAAAAACTATACTCAAAAAAAAACAGACTGATAAGTTTTCTTAATATCTTCTCTGATTACAAAATATTATAAACTAGAATTATCAAATTTACTGAGCTCCTTATTGTAACACACTTATTTCTTACGTAAATATAATATTAAAATATACATACATTCATTTTTGTATACGTCACGTCACAAAAACTATTATAAGAGAGACTCCAGATAGGTCATTTAATTCAAATTACAAGTTTTAAAGACTCGTAAACAAATACGTAAATGAATTTTAATCACATCAAAACACTATCAAAAACACACACCGTAATTATCCAAAATTTTTAAATTTGAATAAAATTAAGTTTTATCCAATTTCAAATAACACAACCTATCTGCATAAAAACTACCCAGTCTCTAACGCATGAAGAAGCAGGAAACAGCAAGCTACCCCTACCTAACATAAAATATAAATCAAAATAACAACAATATATATATCTATATATTATTACAACTTCCAGCTTGGCGTGAACTACGAACATCACATAGGCCTCTACATCCTACAGTCGTGGACAAAAATACACATTATAATAAATTTTTATATAAATCTCAACTTTTTATAAATATCTTTCTGAAATAAAGTGTACATAAATATATTGTCTTTTATGATTTCTTTTAATTCTTTCTTCGGGGAAAAATTCATGGCAATATGTATTAAGCAGAAGTAAATGCTGAAAATACGAGGTGTATTGTCCATGTGCATAGTTACAGATATGTAAATTATTTACATGTTTGTTTCATATTGTATTAAATTTCTGATAAAAATGGCCATTAGCAATGTGATCCTATTCTATAATGAGATAAAACTCTGCTATTATTGGTTTAATCACATTGTTAAAACTTATTTTTATTAGAAATTTAATTATCAACAAATTTTAAAAATATCCAGAATAGGAGATTGAAATTTTCCGCGTTAAATACCATTGCGCCATCTACTTCCGCCTTTCATTCTAATCGAGCAATTCAATGTTCAGGAGTAAAATTTAGCACGTAGTTGCACGTCTCCGGTTGTCTCTGATCTATATTATATAAATTTATAACGCCCTGGCCAGGTCTATACTCGAGTATTGTTGTGAGGTGTAGTCTCCTTATCATGGGGTTCATATAGATCCGATTGAGCGAAAATGGCTATTCATACCCTTTAAATTAAAAACTTATATAATTATGCGGAGAGATTAGAACTACTAGGTATTGAATCGTTGGAGAATAGAAGGCTTAAAGCATTTATTAAGCTTAGATTTCAGCTGTTACACAATAACATAGACAGTTCTGCCCTTCTTCCTCTGTTGCTTTTCCATGTTCCACCGTTTCGTGCCCGTTCGTGTGACACGTATCATGTTCGTTTCCATCGAATTGAATATGATAAGCATAACCCCATGGGCCGAGTTTTATTAGAACTTAATCTTTTATCTCGAGTCGATTTGTTTAATATTTCAAGCCATGCCTTTCTGCAATTACTAAACAATTTGCGGTTTCCTTGATTCTTCTTTTTTTTTTTCTTGCTGACTGTAGTTGTTACATAGTGGAATCGTTTTAAGTTTAGGATTTTGGGTTCGTTCCTATTTGTAATACCCATTTGTAACTATAATTTACAAACTTGTGCACGTTTTATTTTGTACTGTGAAATTGTACTATTTTGAATTTTTTTTCTTTTAATGTACAATAAATAAATAAAGGTATTTTAAAATAGGTACATAGTAATTAAGTTATATTCTGTACATATTGCTATGAATTGTGATTTTGAAATTTGCTTATTCACAATTCACGACAAATCTATCCAACTAGGATACTCAGTCGGTTTAATTTAAAAAAATAGGACTGCTTTCCTCTCAGGGTTCCAATCGGAAAAGTGGTTTTTCTCTTCTACAAATTTATAATGCGCCAGTAAAAGAGTATTGACAAATGTTATAATTATTTTTCTTTAAGTTACTTGTAATCTTTTTGAAATAAGGTTTAATAATAATACACACAATAAAATTTAAATGAAGCTTTAATACAAAAATTAAAAAAAGAAAAAAAAATTATGAAAATAATAAAATAAAATAAAACAATAACTTTGTTTTACCACTCTATTCACATATAATCGTGACCGCGGTTTCGACATACAATGTCATTATCAAACTGCAAAAGTTACAGGCCTACATAGAACTTATAAATGACACAAAAAAAATATATGGGGGTGGTTTATGATGTTATTTAAAATTACTACTATATACTTAACTATTATATACAACATTGGAAAAGAGGTGTATATATAAGATCCAACCGTTCATTTAAAACGATATCTATTATATTGTTCCGGCTTTTAAAAATCTCTAGGGCCTGTTTTAGGTTTTGCGTTGAAACCTAACGCAAAACCTAAAACAGATATCAATAACAAATCAGGAGTGTATAAGTTATATTGTAATGATTGTAAAAGTGTATATATAGGTCAGACTGGTCGAAGTTTTATTATACGGGAAAAAGAACACAGGAGGTCATATAAACTAAAGAAAACAGATTCAACATTCGCAAACTATCTTATTACAGAAAGACATACATTTGGTCACTGTAAAATATTGCATTTGGCCGAGAAACGTCGTAAATTAAATATTTTAGAGGCCCTAGAGATTTTTAAAAGCCGGAACAATACAATAGATGTCGTTTTAAATGAACAGTTGGATCTTATATATACACCTCTTTTCCAATGTTGTATATAATAGTTAAGTATATAGTAGTAATTTGAAATAACATCATAAACCACCCCCATATATTTTTTTGTGTCATTTATAAGTTCTATGTAGGCCTGTAACTTTTGCAGTTTGATAATGACATTGTATGTCGAAACCGCGGTCACGATTATATGTGAATAAAGTGGTAAAACAAAGTTATTGTTTTATTTTATTTTATTATTTTCAAAATGAATTACCACAAAGTTACGGCTACCAGTATTAATTTTCTTAAAAAAATTATCTTTATTAAGAATAAAGATTAATATTGCCTCATTTAACAATATTATTAAGGTAAAAAGAACGCATGAAATTGGCAGCTGCATGCGATCAAAACTTCCTTTATGACATCCGATCAAAATTAAAACTAATAAATTACAAAGATGCTTTTTAATTTCTCCCACAAGTAACAAAATCAAAACAAACTATTTGACAGACCGAAACAAACTCTAACACATGTGCAACCATATGAAAAAAAATGCCCTTGATAAACCAACGTACTAAATTTTACAGTTACAGAATTTTTTTTTACTAGAAATTTTAAAAGCCTACTTTGTTATTTATATCAAATAACTAAGACTAAATCCAAAACGATAATAATAATACGATAGAAAAATACAGTATTTAACTCTTTTAAATATAATAAGACATCCTTTTATAAAATATATTACTTACGCAAAAAATATATTCATTTATTCCAGACACAATGAGTAAGAAAGTGTTAAAAATCAATTACGAGATTCACAAACTCGTAAATAAATCGAAAATGATTTAAGCAAGCACAAAAACACAATTAAATCAAAAAACAAAAACCGAAATTACTAAAACAAAGATAAAGATTTATCTTTAAATAAACACACCTTTCTTACTTCACTGAACACTTGTCTCTGTAAAGGTCAAATCAAGCGCGCAGGCTTAGAATATAAAACCAATTTTTTTTCAAAACACATGAATATAACAAATAATATACACTCAAAAATAATTAAACTTTTCAAAATATTTGTGGGGAAAAGTTCATAGCAATATGTTGATTTTTTGTTATTCCGAGTCCGATAGTTTGATTTTTAATAATTGTTTGAGTTGTTTACGTTTAACTAATATTTTTGAAGCATATTCAGAAGGTTCTAAATTAATCGTGACATTAAAAAATACCTTTCCTATAATGTTTTCAAAAATACGCAATTTTCTGTTTTGTTTCTTTATTTAAATTAGTATATTAACTACGCAAATTTCTAAAATATTCAAATCTCGAAATCGTGTTTGCAAAACAGAAATTATAACTTTTAAAATATTCTTTCTAGCATAATGAATAAAGAGTAAATATTCGAAAGGGATTTCAGTTTCTTCTATTATATTCAGATATCGTAAACACTAATCATGAGATAAATTATATAAAGGCATCAGCATTTAAATGACGTCCCATAAAAATTTTTATTACCACTGAACAGGTTCGTCGAACGTTTCATTCAAGTCTATCTTGAAAATCCGCCTACGTGGTTTCATCATCAACGTTAAGTCATTAGAAGAAGTAAATTCTAGAAGAACTAAAACATTTCCGATTTGGGTTTTAAATACTCGCTTGTTCACTCATCTACACATATGTACTGACAAATGTTGTACGTTGATCCGTCTTGGGTGTGTCACTTAAAAAAAAGAAAATAAAAAAAAAACACCTTGGCCTTGTTTATACAATTTCGAAGGCTCGACGACTTCTTGTTTTTCTTCATAGAGTTCTACCAATGTATGTGTATGTATACCAGATGTGTACGTTTAAATATGTTGGCATTCCTTGTGACAGTCACTGATGAAGTCCGCTATGAAATATTTACATTGCATTAACACATTCAGGGTTACATACACGATGGTTCTCGATTTGTTTTGCTAATAAGATTAGGTCATATGTGCGCTGGAATTGTGTGAGTTGTATGACTGTAAGTGCGCTATGTACTTTTTTTAAGGTAACCTAGTGTCACATAATTTTACGTAGCTCACGTATGTATTTTTATTAGTTTAGCATACTTATTCCTATTGTATTGAAGTGTTAATTGTTGTAATATCTACGAGTGTTGAAAACTGATGCTTCCTATAAACATTTAATAAAGCGAAAGCAGCTCTTACCTTAGTAAGAGCTGCTAATTAACAGTGAAGATGAATATGATTATTGATACACTGATCAAAAAAATTAAGGACCACTTTTTTCAAAACCTGTAACTTTTTAAATAATAGTTCAAAGCAAATCAAATTTGGTATGGTTTAACGGCATATATTTATCTAAAAAAAAGAATCAAAAACATTTTTACAACTCTTAGTTATTTCTAAGTTACACTTAAAAATGTAAATTAATAGCGCAAATGAAAATGAAAAAAATTTCAAGTATGCTTTGAATTGACGTATGAAAGCTTACTAAAGATGACATAATAACTCAGTTGTCAATATTCGTTGATTAGAAGTGAAATGAGGCATCTTAGTGAAGTGCAAGTTGCTCCTGCTGTCGCCACTCTTATTCGGCCACTCTATTCGACATGTTAGCAGGAACCTTGGAGTTTGCCCTTCTGTTATTCAGCGTTTATGATATCGGTTTCGGGTGACTAGCCAATATATCAAAGCTGGACAAGCTCGAAATCTCAAAATCAAGACCGATATCTTGTCCTTTCCTCTCTACGTACAGCAAGAGACCTCCTAAACACCTAAGACGAGCACATGGAATACAAATATCTAATCAAACTGTTAGAAACAGATTAAAAGAAGCGAATTTGAAACCAAGAAGACCTGTCCGCGTATCACGCCTTACGCAGCATCACAAAGTAGCACGAATGAGGTTTGCTCTGGATCACAGAAACTAGCAACTTCGTCACTGGACGCCTATACTGTTTGCAGACGAGTTCAGATTTCGCTTAACTCGTTGCGTCGAGTACGTGTATATAGACGTCCTGGAGCCGCTATTGTACAGGAAGTGGATAGATTTGGTCTTGGATCTGTGATGGTTTGGGCTGGAATCGGTGCAGACAACAGAATTGATCTTTATGTGGTTCCTAATAGACTAAATGCAATGAATTACATCGAAAATATCTTGGAGGACCATGCCTGCTGCATATGGCGTCGGTCCCAATTTCAAAGGCCACATACCGCCGGCATCACTAGAAACTTTTTACAAGAATGTGGAATTCAGGTCATAGAATGACCGGTGTTAAGTCGTGACATGAATTCTATTGAACACTAACCATACAGGAATTGACAAAAGCCCTGATTGAGGAATGGGAAAGCATACCCCAAGAATCTCTTCGCAGACTAGTGCTAAGCATTCCACGCAGGTGTGAGGAACTGATTCGTGCTCGTGGAGGGCATACACGGTATTAAACCTCACTATTCCACAGAAAGCCCTACTTTCATCAATACTATGACAGTCACTTTCATTTTGTTTTGCGTTATTAATTTACATTTTTAAGTGTACCTTAGAAGTAAATAAGAGTTGTAACATTGATTTTGTAATTTTCTTTAGTTAAATATATGCCGTTGAAGTATACCAAATTTGAGTTTCTTTGACCTCTTATTTAAAAAGTTACAGGTTATAAAAAAAGTGTTCCCCTAATTTTTTTGAGCAGTGTATATAATAATTTAATTTATTATATATAGACCGTGTCCGGAAAGTATGCAATATACCGAATGGAACTGAAGCAAGTGATTATATGAAAAAATCCCGAAACACGTCGATTTTGTTTTTTAAAAATGCACGTTTTCATTCCATAATCACTCATTTGTCTCCAAGCCATAACGTAATCCTTTGTTTTTCAAATGATGATCCCCTCATTTTTTTCCCCGATTTTGAGAGACACCGCGGCCGCCCAAATGACAGCATAAAATGTTTGATATTTTACATAAGGAAATTTTCGAGAAATAAATGCTTAGGAACAACCCCATTAAAAAGCAAAAGACACTGGAATTGGAACTAAATTAACATTCAATAAATGAAACAAACAACAAATGAACGGCAAAACCAAAGATTTTGGTGTTCAAACATCTTCAGGTATCAAGGTAAATGCTCAAAATTCCGTCCATTTATTACTTGACAATAAGCTAGTCTACACATACAAAAACTCATTTAAACGCGTTTAGAAATAAAAAACAAGATTCCACTTTTGCTAATCATCTATTAGAAGAAAACCATACTTTCAAGAAGGATTTTCAAATTCTGCATTTAGAAAATAAAAGCAATAAATTAAATTTACTGGAAAGTTTAGAAATCAATAAATTAAAACAATCACAAATTTTACTTAATTATCAGTTAGATTTAAATAACTTGCCCTTGTTAAATTTATTCATTTAAAAACTGTTTAGACGATAATAGAAATGTACATTTAGTTTATTAAAACAAATTTTATGCGTAAATATGCTCAGTGCCCTATAGTATAACAGTTAGGGCCGATCAGATGGGCCACATTTTCTCACTACCCACAATATTTGTGTAAATTCTTAGATTCTTAAAAATATTGTAAATTAACCCCTTCAGACCCATGTTGCCACCGGTGGCAACAAGCTTACTATGCATTGTGATCCCAGGTTGCCATATGTGGCAACAAATATTATACTTTTGCTATAAGCCTGGGATAATTTTGTACACGTTGTTTTATGTTTGGGATATCGTCATATTGAAAAATTATTGGTGGGGATGGAAGTTTTGATTGGTTAACTCAAGGTCAAGCTTATAGATTCACTTGTTCGCGTCATGTGTGCGTCATTATATTGCATCTAAAGAGTACGGCTGCAGTTATAATTTGTCTTCTTTGTAAAAATGAGTGATTTAATTGATAATGAAGAGCAATTTGACGATTCTGGCTCAGAATATTTGCCAGAGCCCTCCGACGACGATGATGATGATAGTTTGTCCAGTGCCTCCGACTCTGAAGACGATGAGGCGCTAAGTATGGGATATTTTAATGTTGTAGTGGATCCATTCTCTGTAATTTTACCCTTATTTTCATATCATCATGTGCTTATTTTTATTTTTACTTTAGGATGCAAGAGCGTCAGCGTTGGTGCCGGTTTCCCGTTTGTTTGAAGGTGTTCATCCTGCTGTTGAACTGGAAGACATGAAACATCCCGAGAATTGCTTCATGGCATTCATATCCGAAGAAATTGTCCAATGTCTTTGTGAATGGACAAATGAACGGGCAGGAAGGTACCTAGTAGAAAATGGTACCCAGAAAGTGTACGACATTATGTGGAAAGATGTAACGGTTCCTGAAATGTACACTTTTTTGGCATTGCATTTATACATGGGACTAATTCGCTACCCTACAATCCACGATTATTGGAAACGTGATTTTTTATTTCCAGGGCCAAATATATTTTGTGCCAAAGTCATGAGTAGAAATCAATTTTTCTCAATATTGCAATTCATCAGATTCAGTAATCCGGGAGCCTTCATTCCAGGTAAACCTAATACCCGTTTGGATATGTTTTTTTCGTATGTAAAAGAAAATTGTATGAATCTTATTGATCCTGGAGAAATAGTTGCAATTGATGAATGTTTGCTTTTGTATAAAGGTCGAATCCATTTCAAACAATATATAAAAACGAAACGTTCCCGTTTCGGAATGAAGCTGTTTTGCGCATGCCCCAGCAGTCCACATTTACGGGGGTACACTTACAATTTTGCTATGTACTTCGGGAAAGACATGTACAACGTCGATCACATTCAGGGATCCGAAGTTTTGTCTCTATCTGAAAGAATTGTGGTGTTCCTGTTTCAAAATTTATTAGATCAAGGCAGAGAAATAATAATTGATAATTGCTACACATCTTTGAGGCTAGCAGAGTTTCTACTCACAAAAAACACCTATGTGACTGGTACCATTCGCGCGAATAGAGGTGTACCCAAAGAACTGACAGAAGTCCCTCTAGAAACTTTTCAAACATGCTTTGTCAGAAAAGATTATGTTTTGATTACTAGATATAAGGATAAGAGAGATGTGTATCTACTGACCACTAAACTTGAGGCCGGATATACAGAAAAAAATCGTTACCGGCCCTCCACATCAAGTACACTATTTATTCAAAAGCCAACTGCTATAGAACATTATAATCTAAATATGGGAGGAGTAGATGCGACTGATCAAGACATTGAACCATATGATTGCACCAGGAAAAGTTACACCTGGTTTAAAAAAATTGGTTTTCATGTAATCCAACGCATGGTGTTGAATGCGAGAGTGTTGTACACAAATGCCGAAGAAAAGGAGAAGAGTGTGTTGGAGTTTACAAAAATTTAGATTGATGGTCTCTTGACTAAATATTCATCTGGATATACAAGAATCAAAGAAGAATACAAACCAGGTGGAAGCAGTTCCACCAATGTCAAGTCAGCCAAAAATAAACACCAGTTTGCGTCCTTCTACAAGGAATTAGGGAAACGCCGCAAAAGGGGAACTTGTAAAATATGTTACCAAACTGATAAAAAGAGAGTATACACAAGCAACTTATGCACAAGTTGCCTAAATGCTCCCGTCTATTTGTGTTGTAAAGCCCATTTCGATCAGTTTCATGACTATTGAAATGAAATAGTACCTACCTATATTGTATTTTCTGGTCCCATAATAAATGTTTCTTCACACATCTCCGCTACTGTCTTTATTATGTCTTCGGTTTTAATCATGTTTTTTCCATAATTATTCAGAAGTAAGCTATATTTGTAAAAACTAATCATGCATCGTTATATTTAGCAAAGCAAAAAGTTTTTGTTTAGTGCCTTAAAATGACCCAGGTAGCGCCGCCTATGAAATATTTTTCAATGTCTTTTTTGTAAAATAACTATTTAGGCATAGTGTATTAATCTACAATGCAAAAACTGACCATTTTTTAACCAAATCTGGTATAATAACGTCGAGTTGCATAACCGGCCTGGGCGCGAAGGGGTTAATACCAACATTGTTGATTTTATATTTTTAATTTAGTTTGTAACCGCTCTTTAGCTGTAAGTACCTGATGAAGTCACTGCGCTGGCGAAATAATTGTCGTCGTTTTACGATTACGTATTAAAAAAGTGAAGATTTAAACCATTAACTTCTATTTTAAGTTATGGATCTTCATCAAGTAAAAGCCGAATCAATTCAATAGATTATTTTCTGGTAAGCAAATAAAAATGGAGGTATATCAAAGACGTGGAAGATATTAGAAGCGGAAGTAGGTAGTGACGCTTACTTTGTGAAAATGCACCGGACATACGTAGAATAAGGGTAAAAGAGAAAATTAAAAGTCACATGCTCAAAATAAACTTAACAGAAGAATATATCAAGAGATACTAAGAACCAAATTTTAAAAATCGGGAAGAGATCAAGTTTCGGAATGAATTTAAAGAAAGTAACAAAAATAAAAAACATAAAAATTAGAAGAACTGAATGATGGACAGACAATATAAAAGAGAAAAAAGATAGATGGAGAAAATACTTAACCATAACAGGAGACTATTTAAAGAAAAAGAAGTCAGAAAGCAAGTTAAAATAGCAAAATTAAGAATCATGGAGAAAATTTGGGCAGAATATGAAGGATGATTAGAAAGAAAATCACAGAGAAAAATTAGAAAGAAAAAATCAGTTGAGAAATAAAAAAATAGAGTATACCATGAAGAATGTAAAGGACAAATACAGTAAGGTGATAGTGGAAAAAGATAAGACAATGGAGGCAACACTGTCGGTAATAGAGTGATGTAATCACCAAATATAATAAACCACCCAACTCGTATCTAGGTTAAAATTGGGAAAAGCCGCTGGAATAGACGACATCACAGCTGAAATGATCAAATATATGGAGAAATCACCTGAACAAGTATCACGAACCTTACGAAATGCAATAATAAAAGTAAAGAAAGTATCGAAAAAATGGAACGTTATACACATACATAAACAAGGGGATACAAGAGAATGCAAGAACTATAGACGTGTGACCCTAATAGGCACTGCAAGAAAAATATTAGTGAGAATGATGGAAAGCAGAAGGAAGCAGTATTAAAACCGGAATGTATATCCTGAGTTTTATTTTAGAAAAGTTAGAAGCATTCAAGATCCAATTTTCATTGTAATACATATAATAGACAAGAACATTGTGAGAACATAGGGATACATACAGATCTAGACAAAGTTTTCGATGGAATTAAAACGAAATAAGAAAAACGATTAGTAGAGAGATGCAAGAAGGGTAAAAACAAGTAATAGAATTAATCTACAAATCCACAGTAAATATAATAAGAATGATTAATCAAAAATCAGAGAAATACGAAGCCATAGACGGACTGTTATAAGAATGTGCCATTAAGCTCGCCTACGATAGTCGTAGATGAGGCTATAAAAAGGGCAAAAGAAAAAATGAGAGCATTATAGTTACTAGACACAGATGATATGGCAGTAGTGCCAAAATCAGGAAAGGAATTGCAACATAATATACTGGCAGACTTCTAATCGAAGAACTAAAGATGATCAACATGAAAATAAACACTAAAAAGACTAAGAGCATTATTATAACAATAAAGAAAGACATTGTAATAGGTGGATAGACAATAGAACATATTAAAAGTTTCAAATACTTTTACAGGACAGGAAAAACCAGAAGAATCTGGGAGGATGAAGTAAAGCAAGCCGCAGCAGTAAGAAATATACGATGGACAAGACATAATATATTCCAAAATATAAAATAATGGAAAATGCAGATGTCTTCTCAATAGTCTTACACCGAAAGATAGCAACACATAGGAAGAGCAATGTTCATACTGCAAAGTACGAGAAGCTTTATGGAACAGCTTCAATAGCGAGCAGAAACATAAACCATTAGCAATCTCCTATTTGTCTTGTCTCTTACGCTTAAGAATAGTTCAAACATTACGTATCATGAACTGAAGCATTTTCTAAAACATGCGAAGATATAGTAAGATCAGGCGATCTTTATATTTCAAAGTAGATACTAATCGAAGAACTACAAGAAACCAGAAGATGAGGATGACTATGCTTGAGATTATGAGGTAGACCAATAAAAGGACCAGAAAATATTGGTTATATAAATTGGAGAAGTACAATAAGTAATAGAATTTGGAGGAAATTTTTTGAAACCAATATTCGGACAAGAATATATTCTTCTTGACATAAGTACTACTACAAAAATCTAGATGCATTTACGTGAAACAATAGAAGGAGAGAAAGATATTGACTTGATTCCCATTCTGACTTTGGATCTATCTCTTGGCCTGGAATCTTGAGGTTTGAAGTATGTAGTCTTTTTTTACGATAACTTTTTCGTTTTTAAAACTTATGTCTCACACCAAAATATTTTTCTTGCTTTTATTGTTTTAATTATGTCTTCTCCGTTTATAATTCTCGTAATCTCGAAGTTTATTAATCTTAATACTTTGTTCGTTATTTATTCTCCTGGAACTATTTTTTCTAATTATTTTTCTTTTAAATACTTTTAGATTCTCTTCTTTTTCATTCAATAAGTACGTAGTTTCTGCTGCATAAACCGTTCTCTCTATCCTCAGTTTTGTGATTTTACTTATCCATTCTTTTCATTGTTTTCTTATGCTTGTTATACGCTGTAATCAGATTTAATAGTTTGTGCAGTTTTCATGTTTTTATTATTTCTAGTATTTATTATTATTCTTATGTTTGAATGGTTTTATTTCATCATATTCGTCTTCTTCTATCTTTATCTATCTAATTCTTCCTCTTACTTTTCTCTTATGTATTTGGTCTTCTTTTAGTTAATTTCAAATAATCTTTTTATATATATCTTCTTCACAGTTCCTTTCCAACTTTTTCTGGTTGTCGATAATACCGCAATATCTTCTGCATATGCTACTAATTGTGTTATACTTTAAAAATGATCCTTACACCGTTTGGGCACTTTTAATAATTTATTTAAATTAATTGCTAATTCTAAGTCATCATTGGCTATTTAAAAATTCAATATTATCATTTAATATAATTTATTTACTTTAATTGCTAATTATCGAACATCATAGGCTATTTCAAACTCTTATGTCTTCATGGAACGTTTGTATGTTATAATATCTTGGATGTTACTATAAACGTTTCCCTGGAGTCGTTTATTTAATGTGTTTATTTTTAATCCGGAGCATTGGATCTACTCATGCGCAAGTTAGACATCTTGGAATATTATGCGAGTCATCGTTCGTACATTTGAATTTATATTTCATTATCGTTCCTTTTGGGCAATTTTATGTAAACAGAACATCGTTATATTTTTAATTAGAATTTTGTAAACATATTACGATCGTTTAACTTGTCGTATAACCATTTTTCAATTAATTTAAGTCTTTACATTTTTGGTTTGTTTGGCGAACCATCTAGGCAAGACTCTCCTAAACTATTTTCTCTAGATCGCTGTAGCGTTTGGTATAATTTTAATCGTTGCTAAACCCTTAATTAATCCGAATTAATTAATGAATTTTTGGTTGTGGCTTCCTCATTTGCTTTTTAATCAGGTCATGATATCCGAATAATTATCAATCTTTTATTTCAATATCCCGTATGGGGGGTAGTACCTTTTTTGTTATGATGCAGCCGTTTATTCTGCTTAAATTAAAGGACAATCATTCTTGGCGTTCTCTTCTTATTAGTCCCGCTTTGAAGTAACCAACTGTATTATTGGTTTTGTACGCTACGGTATTATTAGTGGCGTAGCGTACAAAACCAATAATACAGTTGGTAGTTTTTTAAAAAACAATAAGGACAAAACGGATAAAAAACTTGTTTCAGGCGTCTATAAGTTAACCTGTGAGTGTAATATGTCATATATTGGTCAAACAGGACGAACATTCACTCAAAGGATATCCGAACATCAAACTAGTTATAGAAATAATAAATCAGATTCAACTTTTGCTAATCATTGTATAGAGAATAACCACAACTTTAATACGAACTTCAAAATTCTTCATATTCAAGATAAAAGTAAAAAACTAGATTTGCTAGAATTATTAGAAATTTCTAGATATAAGAAATTAGGGTTAGTATTAAACGACCAAACAGAAATTTGTAATTCCCCCCTACTTTCATTAAATTTATAATTATCAGGCTTTGTATATATACCTTGTATATTTGTAAATTCACCATTTATTCATCAACCTGATGAAGTCACAGTGTGATGAAACGATATTGTAGTGGAAAGTTAGATTAAATTATTTGAAACTTAAAATCAGTGCATTTTTTATACTATCATAGTTATGGAGTTTCAACAAGTGTCTCCCTTATCAATTAATTAAGGTAATATTCGTCGGCGCAAGTCTAGTGCTCGTGGGGGCACATAGCAATTGAATAGATTTTGTTATTATGGACTGCCCGGACTATAAGTCTGGCGTTTAATATCTTCGAAGCCGCATTTAGAAGCAGCAGCTTTCGCAAGTCTTGATTTATGCATTGGTGCATTGCTATAAAGCAACAAACGCCTTGTGTCAGTTTTCTGCGTCATTGGACTTTAATAGAACTTCCGAGACGATGTATTAAATTTGCATAATATTCTCCTCCTTCCCAGAAGAATATCATAGTAATTATTTTCCTTCATATTATAAATTAGCAAAATTTCTTCTTTTATTTCAAAAATGCTTTTCAAAATTAAATCACTTATTTGATGAATCCACCTTTGTCATTCCTAGATAATCGTGTGGAATTTCAGAGACCTGGGTTTTCAGAAACTGCTATTAAAGTGTAATTGTCACTTCCTCAATTATTACCATGCATTTGTTTTCTATAAAATTTAAAATGATCGCATCAATTTGATACGCATCCTCCTCCAATAACTCTCGACTAAGGTTAAACATATTTGGCCACTCAAATATGATTAACTTAGAAGAACAATCGTTCGCGTGTACTTCAAGAATAATTTTTGGAGTTTTCCCTTCCTTAGTACATAATTTTATAACAGCTCTTCATTCGTTTTTATTCATTTTGATATGTTAACAATGTACGATAGCACAAACTAACAGTTAATGCTGAAATTTTCTTGTAAATTGGCATATACTCGTAAGTCACCAAGGTATACATAAGCAGCTATAAAAACATAATTAATTATATCAAAATTTATGTCAAAAATGCTTAGTTCAGGGATATAAATAGCCCTTGTAGGAATATTGTTCGTTAAAATTTAATACATAAATTGACCACTCATTTACTTGCTGCGAAAAGTAATTTATTCAGTCTTGTATTAAAGAAGCTTGCTTATCAACTTAGTTTATTAATAATTACAATTTTTTTGTAGTTTAACTATTTATCAAAAGTGCATTAACATAACATGCATAAATGAGCAATTGTTCTTGGTTACGGCTTTAGATCATAGAGACGAGGATGTTTGGTAGTTTATTGTAGTTTCTTTTGTGTCAGTTGCTGGAATTTGAATGCCATTAAGGTGAGGACGTTAGTGCGTAACCTAGTATACTTGACATAACGAAAAATTTGTATCATTTGGGATCTCAGGGACCAATAAAACTTTTTTGATGATCCGTTTCTTAAAATAAACTTCAGTTATACAGTAGTACCCCCATATCCGCGGGGGTTTGGTTCTGTGGTCTTCCGCGGATACTGAAAACCACGGATAGTAGCGAACGCTATATTTTCGAGTACAATATGAAATATGAAGCAAAGTTAAAACAATGAAACAAGAAAAAATAAGTTATATAATATTTATTTAAAATAAATAAACAATAAATAAATAAATATTCATGTGCTGTGGCACAAATAGAATGTAAGTTTAATAAATATATAAGTTCATACATATGTACATATAGTACATATTTACATACACAACAAGAAAATATACAACAAGAAAAACTTTATCATCGTGAGCTACATATTCATTCATCTTCCTCCAAGTCCAAGTTAGCAGTCGATTGTTTACTTAGATCCGAAGCAAACGATGTTGATGGCTGTGCATTATCGATAGTTTTGTCGACTTTTTCAAAGAACATTGTTATTGGTAGTTGTCGTTTTTGTCTTTTCATTTCAATAAACAAATCCTCCAAAGGTTTCAAGGCTTCTGTTATAGTGCGAGTAATTTTTATACTGCGTTCCATTATTGGATCATATTCTACTATCTGTTCTTTGAATGTTTGATCAGTTCGAAATATCGCTGAAAATTTTTCAAGCGTCCATGCTGGCGGTTCTTGTTGACCCTCATCCTCATCGTCACTCGCTTCTGAAGAAGATTTCACAAGGTCTTCCAATTCCTCGTTAGTGAATACTTGATCCTCTTCGTTTATGTAATCACTGAGTTCCTCTTGGGTTATATTGTTAAATCCTTCTCCATATATTTTCTGCGCTATGTTAAATATCGTTGTTAGATGTGAATTAATATCATGTGTGTCTTCAGAACTAAGAACGATGTCATTCCACAGATTTTTCCAACATGCTATTATCGTTTCTGACTTTAATTCCTCCATCGCTCCTTTGATAAATAGAATTGCGTCAGCAATTGTAAATGACTTCCAGCATTCCATGAGCCCGATATCAGAGCATTCGTTAGCCATTGTATACAGCATTTCGAAAACCTGTCGAATATATATGGCTTTAAAGCATCTAATGACACCTTGATCAAGGGGCTGAAGCAATGAGGTCGTGTTAGGTGGTAAAAAAAGCACTTCAACATTTTTATCTTCTGTGCCTAGTGACACAGGATGCCCAGGAGCATTGTCTAGTATCAGCAGCACTTTAAATGGTAATTCTTCCTTTTCCAAATATCGTTTCACTTCCGCAATAAAGCATTGATGAAACCATTGTGTAAATAGAACAGCCGTAACCCACGCCTTTCGATTTGATTGCCAAAACACAGGCAGGCAAGCTTTATCTTTGTATTTAAGAGCACGTGGATTCTGTGATCGGTAAACAAGTCCGGGTTTAATAATATGACCAGCTGCATTTGTACAAAATATCAAGGTAAGTTTATCCTAAATTGCTTTAAAGCCTGGTGCACTCTTTGCAGTCTTAGGAATATAAGTTCGTTGAGGCATTTTTTTCCACATAAGATCAGTCTCATCGCAGTTAAAAACTTGCTAAGGATGATAATTCTTTTCTGCAATAATTTGTTTAAATTTTTCTGGATACAGGGCAGCAGCTACATGATCAGCCGACGCAGATTCCCCTGTCATTTTTATATTTTTTAGATTAAACCGAGTTTTAAATCTATGCAGCCACCCCCTACTTGCTGTGAATGATTTTCCTTCCTCCTCAGTATAATCTTGGGTCTGCATATCTTCATATAAAACCAACGCCTTTTGTTGTAGCACTTTGCCATCGATTGGAATATGTTTTCTTGTCATATCTTCCACCCATAGATTTAAGGCATTTTCTACCTTAAGTAACACTTTATTACGTATTGTGGTTGCAACTTTTGCAGTTTGGGGTGCACTAGAAAAACTAGCTCGAATCTTATCTTTGTTTTTTAACACTTCTCGTATCGAAGATTCGTTTTTATTGTATATTTTAGCAACAGTTGCAATAGATTTTTTTTCTATTTCAATCATATTAATGATTTTTATTTTTTCACTAATAGTGAGCATTTCACGTTTTCTTTTTGGTTTAGAAGCCATTTTAAAATGATTTTCAAATTTACTTGCTTTATTTAAAAACTATTGCAAGCACTGTCTTGTCCGACAATTCGAATAGTACTAAACTCATAGTTAACAGGAGCGTTTATATGTACAAGTAAGAGCGAGTGGCACCTTAAGCACGTTCCAACTTGTTTAACTTATCATAAGAGAGCGCCGAATTCAGGGGATGACTCATATATACGACGATATATCGACAAATGCTCCTATGACTTTTATATTATATATATATAAATCGCGGATGACTGAAACCGCGGATACGAAGTCAGCGGATAACGGGGTACTACTGTACAATATAACTGACGTCTATCAGCGCTTTTCACGAAAATTCACTGCGGCTCCAGTGGGGTACATCCAATGGTGTAAGTGGCATAAGATTCCAAAATTTGAAACCTTATAAATCAGTAAATTTTGAAGCTAGAACGTCGCGGGTGGTACCAATTAATAATTACTAACCCATAGAAAAGATATTTCAAAAATGTACACAAATAGGTCTTTGTTCCAAGACATTTTTTTAAAGAAATAGATGCCTATTACTTGACGGCGGTATGATTTTCAGAATATCCATGGTCCATAGCGTTAGACGCATTTCTTCGTATTCAAAAAGCATGTGTTTAAAGAGATAAATTCAAATATATGCAAGTTTGGAAGGTAAAGTTCACTCGGAATCCTGGCTATTTTAAATAAATGACCGAGCAATCTACATTATGTGCTGCAGATGGTACTTTCTATTTTTAAAAATCTTTATTAGAAACTGAGCTATTAACAATTTTCGGCAATACCGCTAGAAAAATTTTCAAATTGTAGGCGATCAATTAGTATTAGTGACATGAAATTAATTTGGTCAAGCTATTTAACTCGCAAATCTAAGGGGCTTGATTCACTCAATCTTAATTTAAAATCGCTTGAACTACTGTTGATTTATTTTTTCATATATTTTTAAATCGGATTTTGAGCTTCAAGAGACTTGAACATATCGAAATGAACACATTCCATCAAAATAGTGTGGATTTCAGACCCCAAAAAGGTTCCAAAGAAATCTTATAAATGATGCCAAAATAAATAAGTTTTATCTTTTTTTTTGGCATGATTTATAAGATTTTTTTGGTACTTTTTTGGGGTCTGGAATCCACAACTTTTATTAGCTTAACAACTTTTTGTCCACCTCTCTTATCGGCTTAAAGACTCACACACATAAGTACATTAAACTTTTTTGTGTCCCATCGGGGCATTTTGCGATGAACTAGTTATTTTTATGTTTCACAGCTTTTACTTGTAATTTGTGTCTAATTTCATGTTTTTGCATATCTTTGCCTATTATGAATTATATGTACAGGCTGTTCCGCGACTCGACCGACAAATTTATACCATATACTCTGGCGGTCATTACTAGAGCTGAGGTTGTTTGCGGTATAACCATGGTTATATCATGTAACCATAGTAATTTACTATGGTTACATGATATAACCATGGTTATACCGCAAACATCCTCAGCTCTAGTCATTACGATCAAAAAATATAGGTCAAATAACCTATAGGTGAATTCCTCTAATTTAGAAAGCCTTGACTATTAACTTATGATTGACAAATAAATGACTTTTGTGCTGTAATATTAATTTAAGTCATTATGCCGCGTTTTACTAATGCAGAATATGCTGATATGGTTTTCTTATATGGGTTTTCCAATGTAAGTGGACGTGCTGCAGCTGCGGAGTACATCAGGCGATACCCAGATCGCATTGTTCCTCATCACACAACATTTTCAAACGTTTTTCGCAGTATAAGAGAGACACGATCTTTCCCAAATCGTTGTGTAGAAAAAGATGGATTTGGAAACGCTGAAGTAGTTTTAAATGAAGTTGAACGAAGTCTTTGTAACAGTATTCGTAGAATATCTCATACAACGGGAATTCCTCAAACCAACGTATGGAGAATTCTGCACCTTAATGGGCTCTATCCCTATCGTTTACAAAAAGTCCAGCCATTTACTTCCTGGAGATTTAGAAAATCGAATACGGTATTGCCAGTCGTTACAAAATAATTTGGAGGTTATTCCACATATACTTTTTACAGATGAGGCCCAATTTACAAGGAATAGTATAAACAACACACGTAATTCTCATATCTGGGCGGATAAAAACCCACACAAAACAATCGTAGTTAATCATCAACATCGTTTTTTCGTCAACGTGTGGTGCGGCTTGTTAAATAATCATCTAATTGGACCTCATTTTATTCAAGAACGTCTTAATGCAGAAACTTACTTAGAAAAATTGCCGAATTCCTTGGAAGATATTCCTTTGGAAGCTCGTCGTAGCACGTGGTTTCAGCAAGACGGGATGCCACCACATTTTGGAAGACAAGTGACGGTATTTATTAATGAAAACTTTCCGGAAAGGTGGATATGACGAGGTGGTTCTGTACATTGGCCAGTTCGGTTATCTGATTTGTCGCCTTTAGATTATTTTTTGTGGGGTTGCCTCAAATCTCGTGTGTATAGCAATGGTAAACCAGATTCATGCGAAGAGCTGACTGCCCGCATATTTGAAGCTACTAATTCTCTAAAAAATGAATTGGCCTCAATTAACTGGCAACATTCTAACGAGCGATCTAGATAATTTGTAATCGAGTCATTCATGAATTTGAGTCCGTATGTCTTTTCCGATTGTAACCGTTGCATAGTTATATATTCAATTGACGTTTTACTTGACGTTTGTAATGTAAATGCAGTCCAAGTATCGACATACAATTTCGGATTCATGAATGACTCGATTACAAATTATCTTGATCGCTCATTATGACACGAAGAATAGCTGCTTGGTCAGAAAATGGCGGTTCTTATTTTGAACAGTTACTGTAATTTTGTGTTAATTATTTAGCAATTAATAAAATTTCCTTTCCCATTTTTTTTTAAATTTAAACTCCATCGATATCTATGAAACAATGGGGAATTCACCTATAGGTCATATAAAATTTTTTGATTGTAATTACCGCCAGAGTATATGGCATAAATTTATCGATTGAGTCGCGGAACACCTGTATATTATAATAATATTTTTATTAATTTTATGGAAACTGCAGGTTGTTTATCAGTTACATAATATTTAATACTCGAGTTATTTGATATAATTTCCATGTTGGTGTTCTGTTGTGTATTGTGTGTATTTGCTTTAAGATGTTATTTTGCTGCCTTTGTAGTGTATTTGAATTGTTTGTTGTAGGTTCATTCCAGATATTAATCAGGTAATTCATGTGATGCGAAAGTACTACGATAGATTGCTGTTCTCATGTATAGTGGGATTATTGATCTCATTTTCTTTATTCCTGTCATTATGATTGTGTTTCCGTTTACAAAATTATGTTATCCGAGTTTCATTTTAAATTATTTTGAGTTACCAGTCCAAAGTATTTTGCTTTGGTTCTCTCTTTTTTAATTTTTATGTTAAAGGTTGGTTTAAATTTCTTATTATAAAAAAACTTAGATTCTGCTTTAGTTTCGTTTATAGTAACGTGCAGATCCTCTATGATTTTGATATTCTTGTCCTTTTGTTGTACTTGTGTATTATGCAGATATCGTAACCGCACAAGCGAATATTTTGTCTCTGATATTTAATTCATGCATATTATTTGCATATATTATGTATGTATAACATGGGTGGTAGATTTCCTTTCTGTGGTATTTGATATCGTTCAACTAATTGTAGAACGTAACGTGTACCTTAAAGAGCGAACATCTAAGGTATTTCGTAGGCGCCTATGTAAAAGCATTGGGAAGTTTTTGTAACAAGGTTTTTGTCTTATATTTTTATGCTTTTTTCGATAAATAAAGTTAGAGATGGCGCCTGATAATTGTCTCCAATAATTAAAAAGGAATATAGATAAAAGTTAAAAAGCATTAGTCTATTATCATTTTATTTATTAATTTTTTAAGTAAAATCAAATCTTCACCAAGGTACAAACAGTTTTAAAGTATCGATTGTATATTGCTTGCAGTTATGTCTAAAACTTTAGGGTGAATATATACAGGGTTCCCGTTTTGTTCCGTGATCCACGTATATTCAATAATCTATCAGAACTATATATAAGTCAAACATTTAATAACCTCTTGAACAATCTCTTAAACTAGATCACATGTCAAAAAGTGAACAAAATAAATCTGTACGAATTCTCCGGCTCCATCATTCACGGAGGTTGTGGTAATCGATCCGTTAGTTAGCATCGATGATTAGTAGTTGATGAACTTGATAAAGAGCGATCCGCAGCTGGTCTTTCACTCGCAGTACTACCGCTGAATTAATATCTGAAGAGCATCCTCCTAGCAGGAGGTGGGACCGTCGATCCTCGACAATCTCCAAAAGTATCGGCAAGTCAGTCAAGGTCAGCCGACATTCCATCTTGGTCGACAATCAACTTACTGACCCAGTATTTTACTTGCATCACATAGATCGACTTATGTAACATTTTGCTATAATATAATTAATATGTATGGATTTATTTGTATTAGCAGTTAGATTAATAAATAATTAATGTAAACTTGTAATTCCTGTCAAACTTATTTACATTTTAAAAATTGTAAAAGTTTGAGATATTTAATTTAGGCCAGCGGAATTAGTATAGCAGTGAAGTATTATTTTTATTTATGGAAGGTGTTGAAATTATAAAATACTTTTATGGTTGAATACTTTTACAGTATTAATTTAAATTGATTATGTTATGATATGTGTTAGTTAAAGACTATGAAATATCAAAATAATTGAAACATACATGAGTGGGTAAACCCCACCAGTTTTGTATAATACAAAGGTATTTTTAATAATATAAAATATTATTAAAAATCTGGTGTGAAGAACACAAATACAGGTTCACTATTAATATTTTTTGTGAACGTGCCCGAACATATCCCTCCCCAGAGACTATGAAATATGATAAATTTAGAGATATGACACACTATTTTCATGTATTATGATGACTCTGAACAGAACTAGACTGTTTATCCTTTTAATTTATACATTTTATTGGAATATGTTATCGCTTCTTTGATTTATGTAAGTTAACATTTTAATATGCATGTTTATAGGTAATCTCTAATATTCCAGTGTTTTTATTACTATCTATAACTATGTATTTTTTAAAAATTTACATCGTGTCCTCTACGAAATATGGAATTTGTAATCATTTTATCGTTCTTCTTCCGCGCTTCTGGTTTTTAATGTATTGTGATGATTTTCTCTTAATAATAATAACACTAGTAATAAATCATTTTTTAGTATCCATCAAAAGGTTAACGTCAATTGTGTAATTGAGGAAATGGAAGGGAGGAAGCGAAAATAATTCTGCGAATATAGGTAAATTTTGTTAACAGTAAAGATGTAGATTAAATTTAAGCGACCTTGATTGAATTTTAAAAGTAAAAAATGGGAATAATTTATTTTACTAATGGAGTATGGAGTAATGTATCAGTGGAGTGATCATAGATTAGTGGAGTCGATGCCAAAAAGATGTGTGTCAATTAAGTACGTTTTTCTTAACTAAAAACAAAAACGTCCAAACTTAACGGCGTTTATGGTTGCAAAGAATAAGTTCTTAACACATTTCTAATAATTTCTAATAATTAATAATTATTGAATAATTTTATCCAAAGCAACTCAAATTTATGACATTAATATACTGTCATTTATATTTTATATTCCTTGATAAAGGCATCATTTGCCGAAACATGTAGGGTTGTTTTAAATATATATATTGTTATGGTTCATGTAGCACACATAAATCAGCTTCTGAATTAGAGGAACAGATAGAACAATACTTATAACTAATTACAAAAAGGGTGAAATTGACGAATTTTGTTTGTAAAATTAGTATCAACATGTAAATAAATTAATACAACGAAAACAGTAATACAAATCAATTTATTTTTACTTTAATAACTTATTTTTATATTTCTAATTCAAATTTCATAATTCAAATTATTCGCGCGAAAATTACGGTATCTAATTTATCTACATTGAAGTATTGTATTGATACCGATTAGACACGCCCTCTTTTAAAATTTAGATTGACAAATGAATACATCTAGAAATTCATAACAACAACATAACCTGCATTCACCCGAAGACAAACCGTATTTGAAAATTATTAATAAAATGTTATGATTAAGTTAAGAATGTAATATCAATTAAAATATAAACACAAAGCGATGTTGGGATAATTAAATTTCGAGGCTATTTGTATACATTAAAATAGGCGGTGAGACTAAAAGAATAACGAGGGACGCGGAGAGAGATATTGAATTTTACAACGGATGGCTGTATTTTTTTTACGTAATGTCCAAGTTTTAATTTCAATTATTTTAATAGAAGCATAATTAAACGGCCAACCTGCTGACGTATAAGCGAGTCTGCTATCATCGAAGATACACCGACAATCGTCCATAGCATCATCACCAGTGTTCCAGCGGTGAAGCGTGGGTCAATTGGGAGAACTATCAGAGGCAACCCGAGACCAAGTTTTAGTACACCGGACTTGGAAATACATAGCTACGAGCCCAGCCAGATCCAACGCCGTATATCCAGTGAAACACAGGTTCTTGACGTCCAACTTATTCTATCAATACGTATTAAAATCACATTATAATAAGCCAATTCAGAATAAGAGAATCTAACTTGCTTTAACTTCGATTTTTAATATTTAAACATCGTTTTTACTAAGATTTATTGCTATAAGTATAGTTTACCATGTAAAATAAGTCAGTGGTACTCACCAGATTCATATAAGCAATACATTTATTTGTTAGGTAACGTAGTTTTGTCCACAAATATATTATTCAATACAACATATTAGATTCACGTAGGTTAAGTTCATTATTTTTACTATAAACACTAGTTCATATCATCTGTTTGTTACATATTTCTATTTTTAGCTCAATATATTTTTTTTTAATCATTTCATACTGTCGTATTATTTGTTAACGTTTAATTGATGAGTTTAGCATTTTATTTATACCAAATTACCAAAAAGGAGATAGTTCAAGACCGACTTAGAACCCTGAAAGGAGTAATTATTTTATTTACTTAATTATCTTGATCTTCGACTGCAGTTAGTGCTTTTTTTTGTGTACAGAGGACGCAGTTTAATAATTGTGATTAATTTAATCACTGGCGCTCAATATAAGTTAACTATTAAAACACAATCACATCACAGCTAGCATCTTATCAATATATATATATATATTTTGAAGTAAAACCAGACCTTAAATCGCCAACAAATTGAATTTACCATAACATACAAAGGTCACGAAACAATTACCTTTATATGTATATATATATATATATATATATATATATAATAACTTCGTGACCTTGGTATGATATGGTAAACCTAATCAGTAGGCGATTAAAGGTCTGTATATTACTTCAAAATATATGTATTTAAAAAACTCTACATGTTTCGGCTATATACGCCTTTTTCAAGAGAATACAAAATATGAATCAATGAATATGATTCATATTTTGTATTCTCTTGAAAAAGGCGTATATAGCCGAAACATGTAGAGTTTTTTAAATACATATATTTTGAAGTAATATACAGACCTTTAATCGCCTACTGATTAGGTTTACCATATATATATATATTGAAGTGATACATTGCCTCTCGTTGAGCTGGCAAATGATAAATCGCTGAGGTGATAATAAATATAATGAACGAGTTCAAAAAATATTAATTTTGAAATTAAAAGATGGGCGCCTTTATATACCTCCTCAAACTGCTCTATCTGTGTTCTAAATTGCCAACTAGTCGGATCGCATGAAACTAAATTAAAAAGCTTAATTAAATGTGAAATCTCAGGCTCTTCGGTAGATATAAGTTGTTGCTTCCATAAAAGTAAACTATTAATGTTAAGGCTTAAAGAAATAACTCCTACAAGTAAATATAGACAAATAAAAGATTGATATGATAATAAAAATATTAAGTTTATTGCTATAAAAGAAAACTGTAATAAAATAACATGTATAGCAAAGGGTGAAATTAAAGAAACTATATGTAAGAAAGACAACAAGGTGTTACTTAAGAAAATAAGGTGGTTATGTGTGTTTTAACTTATAAAAATATGGATAACAATATAAATAATCTTATAACGATAATGGTAAGTACCTTATTAATTACTATTCCTACGTTTAAATTGGTTGTTTATGAAATATTAATACAAGTATAGGACATTTAGGTTAGGTAAACAAAATCGAGAGATTTATTAGTTTAAAAGTTTAAAGAATTAAAAATTTTGAAAAATAAATATGTTTTATCTGTAACCTGCGATTATAATAATCCTGATGTTTATTTTGTAGTACGTACGCATCAAATGGGATGATTCTCGGCGGTCGAAAAAAGTCCGATTGCTGTTCGAATTGTTGACGGCGTGGGTGGCTGTTTCCAATGACGCTTTCGAAGATTTTCTTCGGTCTTGGTCTCTGATGCCTAATTTCTCCCTGCGTTCTTATCTAGCTGTTGGATTACAGGTATCGATGTAGATGAACGATAATCAATTCTGTAGATGTTCGGTGACTGTTTCTTGACAATATTTCTTTAGAATTTCTTGCGATTATCGTGAAATTACGTCTATGACGCTTTGTTGTACGTAAATACGTTAAAAATCGAAATTTCTTGAAGAATTTCTCTTGTCGATCGTGTTTATTTAAAGTCAGGATACTTTTAATTACTTTCTACTATATTAACGATTTTAATTAAAGATATATAAGAATTTCTAAGGATCGGTCAAAAAAATGCGTCTACTATTTTATAAATTTCAAAAGATGATGATGCCGATAGCGTCTGTTTGTTTTACCAAACTTAGCTATCTAATGATGCCAAAAAGTCTCGATGTTTTACCTTATTAACATTTTTACATAGATGGAATTTGACTAATATTACTATTCTTACAGATTTTAAAAATTATTTAATAAATTAACAAGTTAGGTTAATGTAAAACTTAATGTTACAAATTGAGTACTGCGCACGATAAATATTTACATTTGCCAGATGTCAATTTGTAGGCGTGGCTTACTAGCGTCGATATAAATTAAAAATGCATATGAATTTGAATATGTGTTTTTCGCGCTAATATTTGAAATTTGAATAAGAAATAATAAGTAAGAAATTAATGAAAGAAATATAAATAAAGAAATTTAAGAAAATAATGTTGTCGTTATTAAAATTCGTATGCATTTCGACACTACTAATACTTAATAATATCACTTACATAACCTTTTATTACCCTTTTCTTACTTTGTATATCTTATTTTTCCCATTTCAGATGCAGCTCAATGTGTATCCCTTGCACCATTACATAATCCCCGTGGAAAAGATGTCTGAATATGCAAATGAGGATATTCTTTTCCCAAACTAGATACATGAAATGGAAAATAACAACCTTGCTATACTAATCTTATTATATGTGTCAACGAATTTAAGAATAATGAGTAATGATTATAAAAATGTATTTATCTATTAACAGGAATAACTTCTTCTATTTTATATAACTAATATTCAAGAAATGTTTAATTGCACTATTAAATTCCTCTTTTTTTTTTATTGTACATATGATCTTTTAAATCTTTAGTTTCTTGTTCCTTTTTTAGTATAAGTTTTAGTTTACTTAATTGTTATTTATCTTAATAGTAATGTTGTCTTTGTTTATATTTATAGTTTTTGTATAATTTATTAGTTATTGTTATTATAATCTTATAATTTACGAGCTATAACATACCTTTCAATAATATTAATAATTTTTAAGACTATATTCATATTCAATTGTAATCTATTGTTCTGATGCGTAATCTTGCAACATCGTGATATGATATCTACCCTTTATATATCCGGTTTCTTCTTCCTTCAATTCGTAAGTGTTATTGCCTAGGATTCTGTTAATAATATATGGTCCTTGATAAGGTTTGAGCAGTTTTCCCATTATTTTATTTTTAAGATTAGAAACTCTTAAACTTTTAACTATAACTCTATCATCTAGATTATATGTCTTATATTTTTTATCAACGGTGTTCCTTTTCCTTTCCCATTTAATTTTCTTAGTCAACAATTTCTCTCTCACTTCCATTAGTCGTTCGTTGAAGTTGATGGTTTCTGGATCTGTCCATGGTCTTTGCGGTGGTTTTCCAGTAAAAATAGTTATAGGACAATGGTTATGAACTGTACTGGGTGTATTGTTTAAGGTGAATTCTATTTGTTGTAAATATTTGGCCCATTTATTGTGATTATCATTTAAGAGAATTCTTAGATATTTCAAAGTTTCACGTATATATCGTTCTGTCGGATTGCCCTGTGGATAACGTATTGATGTATAATAAGTACGTATATTGTGTGAGTGTAAAAAGTCCTTGTATCTGTCACTAGTAAAATACGTCGCGTGATCGGATAAAATTGCTAACGGTTTGCCATATTGTAAGAAATAGTCTGTTAATGCTTGTAGTACAGTATTAGTGTTGCATTTCTGTGTGGGAATTAATTTAATAAATTTGGAAAAGATATCGCAAATCACAAGTATATTTTTATAGCCTTTCGTACTTGGTATTAAATTGGTAAGAAAATCTATAGATATAAGTTCTAAATTATCGTACGTTACAATGTTGTGGCTGATATTTGTGTTGGTATAATTCTTATCCTTCGCGAGTTCACATGTTCGGCAGTGCTTGATAACGCTTTTAATGATTCTCTCGTCGTTAATACAATAGAACGCTTCTCTGAACAGTAGCCAGCATTTTCGAGCTCCTATATGTGTGTAGGTATAATGTAAATAGTCAGTTATTTCCCTCGTATGTTTCTCATTTGTGACATAAACAATGTTCTTACCTATTTGCTTTACAATAAAATTATCTCTTAGTGACATGCCTTTGTAAGTTCCTGTTTCCCTCAAGTGTTGATGTATCTCCATGAATTCTGGACCTGATTGTATTGATAATAGTTTGTTGTTAGAAAATATTCCCTGTTTTTGAAGTTGTACCAAATTTATACAGATATTTTGTCGTTTTACATCCCCGTCTTGTCTGGTTAGAGCATCCGCTGTAATCATTTCTTTCCCTGGTTTGTAAACAATCTTGAATTCATACTGTTGTATGAGCAGTGTCCACCTATATATGCGGCTATTATTTAGTTTACAACTCATAATATTAACTAAAGCTTTATGGTCTGTTTCAAGTGTAAAACTTTTACCAATGAGATAATATCTTAACTTTGTTAAAGCAAATACTATAGCTAACATTTCCTTTTCTGATATTGTATATCTAGTTTCACAGGCTTTAAGTGTTCTAGAAATGAAATAGATAGGCGTTTCGATGTTGTCTTTAATTTGTACTAGTTCTGCGGCGATGGTTTGATGTGATGCATCAGTTCTGACTACAAATGGCAATGTAAAATCTGGGTGGTGAAGTTTTAAATTCTCGACAAAACTTTCTTTTAACTGAATGAAGCAATTTTCATATTCTGAAGTCCATGTCCATTTCTTTCCTTTCTTCAAAAGCTCCAATAAAGGTATAGTTCTTTCACTATAGTGGGAAATGAATTTGCGATAGTAGTTCAATACACCTAAGAATCCTCGTAGTGTTTTTAGGTTCTTTGGTCTGGTGTAATTCTTAATTTCATCAAGGCGTGTTGGATCTAGTAAGATGTTTTCTTTATTTATCACATAGCCAAGGTAATTTATTTCTTGACGGAAAAATTGACATTTTAATAGGTTTAATTTCATACCTTCCGTTGTTAAAGTGTTAAGAATTATATTCAGGTGCTGTAAATGCTGTTCTACACTCTCGGAAAATATTATTATATCATCAAGATAGTGTAATGCGAATTCGTTGTATTTATCCAATATTTTATGTAGAAATCTAATAAGGGCGGCTGGCGATGTTTTTAAGCCAAATGGGCACACTCTAAATTGATAAACAATACCATTCACAAGAAAACCACAATATTTTCTCGATTCAGGTTCTAAGTTGATAAGCCAAAATGCATTCTTGAGATCTAATTTGCTGTAAATGGGCTTATTACCACATTTTGTTAACAATACATCTATATTTTGCGGCATTTCGAATTCGGGTTTGATTCTTCGATTCAAAGCTCTTGCATCTAAACAAATCCGTAGAGATAAGTCTTTCTTTTGGACTATCACTATAGGATTAATAAAGTAGGTATTAGACTTCTCTATTATGCCAGTCTGTTCTAATCTTTCCAGTTCCTGATTCACTTTTTGTTGATAATGATACGGGATGGGGTAATTTTTGCTAAATAATGGATCTTCGTTATCTATATTTATTGGATGCTGATATCCTTTTGCGAACACTACATCATTATTAATTAATGTGATATTGTTATGTAAGATTGCTATTAAGTCTGCTATGACTGTTGTATATGGTATATTTTAGTTCTCTATAAAATTCTTTATATCTTCAAAATTATTTATTGTATTATTTATTTGGTTATCCATTCTAATCTCGACTACATCTCCTCCCTCGTGACTATTCTTCGTTCCTTGCATAACTTCCATTCTCTCTATTCCAATATTAGTATTATCAAATTCAATTATTTTTCCTTCTGTAACATTATTCCCCTCATAATCTCTTCTATAGCACGGTTCTTTATTTAACATAATATTATTAATTTCTCTCATAAGCACTTCCTTCTTATATAGGTTATAACCTTTTAATTCTTCGTCTGACAATTGTTTCTCAAATATTACTTTATGATCATCTATATTAAGTATACCATTTTCAAAATCTAAGATCATTCTGACACTTTTAATGCTGTCAATACCTATTATACAGTCGTATTGTAGTTTGTCAATTATATAGCAATGTATGATGTATTTTGATTTGTTGATGAATATTTCCGTAGATAATTGTTTTGTTACCGTCCCCATACGTTTTCCGTTCGCAGCAATGATGTCTGTCCCTTTGGTTTTTATAATGTTCTTCTCGTATCCCCGTATGTTTTTAGCTTTCTCTGCTTTCAATAAAGTGATTTCTGCTCCTGTATCAATTAAGCAATATAAAAAGATATTTTCAAATTTTAATTTTACAATGGGTAATGTATATATTTGGGTAGTTTGGTTGCCTGCATCTTCTACATTAATGAATTCTTCCGGATTTTGATAAAAAGTAATAGTATCTATCTTAAATGGTATGCTATAGTCGTTTGGTGTTCTCAATTCTGGCGTGTTGACGGACCTGGTATTGGGTCGGTATAGAGGTCCACTTGTGAAATTGACGTTTTTTTTAATACCTCCTCCATGTTTGTACGTATAGGCGACACAGATCGGTGACGTCTACTAATATGATTTATTTGACCACGACCACGATTTCGTATATGGTTATATCCTCGTCCTTGTTGATTAGAATAATTATTCGAATTATTATTATTTTGTTGGTGATCCGTTGAGCGATTATTGTGATTAAAATAATTATTATTGTTATTGTATCTTGTCGGCTGGAAGTTAAAATTTTGTCTATTCGGTGGGTTATTTAGTTGATTGCGGTCATTATTTACATTAGGGCTGTAATTATTATTATAATTGTTATAATTGTTGTACGGTCTTGAAGTATTTTGATTTCTGTTATTATAGATAGAATTATTGTATCTTTGAGGTGGTGAATTCATTTGATGGTTGTTATTGTTATTTAAATTTTGAGACGGATAATTGCGATTATTGGGATTGCGATAAATGTGTTGTGGCTGATGGTTATTTTCCGTAAAATCATCTAACCTTCTTAATATGTCTATAAGTGAATCCATATTAGTCACCCTTTGACATATTATCGCTTGAGTATCAGTGTAGATAAAATGATTCAGGAGTTGCCTGGCAATCATTGATTCGTCTATATCATTCAAGTGCTTACACTGATTGTATATGCGAGAGGCGTATGTTTCACGAGAAACTTGTCCTAATCTATATTTACCTGTCAATAACCGTATTTTTGCTAGATTTTGCTGCGTTTCATCCCAGTAATTTTTTGTGAAGAGTGTAACGAACTGGTCAAGAGAATTGCAATGGTCCTCAATTCTTTGAAACCACTCTTGTGCACTATAACGTAAAGTTACACGAATAACCTCCATTTTATGTTTCTCCTCAGAAACATCCTCTAAATAACGTAATAAACAGCTAAGGTACGTCATGGGGTGTACTTTTGTAATGTCCCCGTCGAAATGATGTAGATTTTCTATCTTAATAGAGTTATTGTTAGTATTATTGTAATTTGTTGATGTAAAATAATTTCTAATTTTATTTTCTAATTGTTTAATGTTAGCTTGCGTGTTAGTGTACTTATCATTATTGGTAGTGATTATAGCATCTAAATTTTGTCTAACTGTGTTTATTTCTTGGTTATTATGATCTTTGCATTGACTTATTTGAGTATTAATATCTTGGTTTAACGTTATTTTTAATTGTTCAGTATTGTCTACATTTATTTTGTTAAAATTAGTCAATTTTGTATTAAATATAGTGTTATTCTCTGAAATCAATTTGTCTACATTTTGTTGTATATTTTTAGTTGTAGTTATTAGTCTCTGTTCGGTATTGTTATGTATTTCGTTTGTTGTAGCCTCTAACTGTTTTGCCCAATGCAAGTTCTGTAAGTTAACGGTTTCATCTAGTTTTATTAGGTATTTCAGCTCGTTCTCCTCCATCTTTTTCTGAGCTGTAGAAATCTCAGCTATTTTACCCTCTAAATCTACCTTGAAAGCACTTAATTTGTTGTCTATATGAGCATTATTGAGTTCAAATCTTTCATTAATTTTTTTCGTGTTAGCCTCTAATTTAGCCGATAAGTCAGTACTCAGATTAGTTATGTCTTGTTTTAAGTTATCGTTGTTAGTGTCTAATTTGTTATTAGTATTGTCTAATTTATTTGTTAAGTCATTGTTACTATTAGTTAGTTCTTGTTTTAAGTCCTTGTTATCTTGTTTTAAATCATTCATTTGTGTCATTATTGTCTGTAGCATGTTCATCATCACCTGACTATTATCTGGTGAACTTACCTCTTCAGCTGTGGAAGTTTGTGCAACCGGAATGTCTCCCTGTTCAGCCCTGTCTTCTTCTGTAGTGTCCTTTACTGCTTTTGTTCTGTGTCTGGTGTCCATATTAATATTGATTGAAGTAATATTATGCAAAGAGTTGATATTGATATATTTCGTTAGTTGTTAATAGAATTATTATAATGAATAGTTGATGAGTAGAAATTTATGATATAAATGTGTATAAACAATATTCGAGACACAGTAATAATATAAGTAGACAAAAGTTAAATAAACAACGTACATACAAGGTGATATTTCCCCTTCACTAACCTTTACTATATCTGTAACTCCTTCAAAGTCTGGGATGTGAAGAATTGTAGGTAAAAATCAGCTGCACTATAGGAAAAATAGGTACACAATTCTACACACAAATACAGTAATAACATACACCTTTCGTCTAAATTATATATGTAAAATAATTTTGAATGAAGCAATTATTTGTCCTAATTTATGTTGTAGTCGAGTTATTTAAAAGAAGCAATCTGGCCTCCACGTTGTTGCGCCAAATGATGAGAAGCGCTGAGGAGGTGATAATATAAATAAAGAACGAGTTCAAAAAATATTAATTTTGAAATTAAAAGATGGGCGCCTTTATATACCTCCTCAAACTGCTCTATCTGTGTTCTAAATTGCCAACTAGTCGGATCGCATGAAACTAAATTAAAAAGCTTAATTAAATGTGAAATCTCAGGCTCTTCGGTAGATATAAGTTGTTGCTTCCATAAAAGTAAACTATTAATGTTAAGGCTTAAAGAAATAACTCCTACAAGTAAATATAGACAAATAAAAGATTGATATGATAATAAAAATATTAAGTTTATTGCTATAAAAGAAAACTGTAATAAAATAACATGTATAGCAAAGGGTGAAATTAAAGAAACTATATGTAAGAAAGACAACAAGGTGTTACTTAAGAAAATAAGGTGGTTATGTGTGTTTTAACTTATAAAAATATGGATAACAATATAAATAATCTTATAACGATAATGGTAAGTACCTTATTAATTACTATTCCTACGTTTAAATTGGTTGTTTATGAAATATTAATACAAGTATAGGACATTTAGGTTAGGTAAACAAAATCGAGAGATTTATTAGTTTAAAAGTTTAAAGAATTAAAAATTTTGAAAAATAAATATGTTTTATCTGTAACCTGCGATTATAATAATCCTGATGTTTATTTTGTAGTACGTACGCATCAAATGGGATGATTCTCGGCGGTCGAAAAAAGTCCGATTGCTGTTCGAATTGTTGACGGCGTGGGTGGCTGTTTCCAATGACGCTTTCGAAGATTTTCTTCGGTCTTGGTCTCTGATGCCTAATTTCTCCCTGCGTTCTTATCTAGCTGTTGGATTACAGGTATCGATGTAGATGAACGATAATCAATTCTGTAGATGTTCGGTGACTGTTTCTTGACAATATTTCTTTAGAATTTCTTGCGATTATCGTGAAATTACGTCTATGACGCTTTGTTGTACGTAAATACGTTAAAAATCGAAATTTCTTGAAGAATTTCTCTTGTCGATCGTGTTTATTTAAAGTCAGGATACTTTTAATTACTTTCTACTATATTAACGATTTTAATTAAAGATATATAAGAATTTCTAAGGATCGGTCAAAAAAATGCGTCTACTATTTTATAAATTTCAAAAGATGATGATGCCGATAGCGTCTGTTTGTTTTACCAAACTTAGCTATCTAATGATGCCAAAAAGTCTCGATGTTTTACCTTATTAACATTTTTACATAGATGGAATTTGACTAATATTACTATTCTTACAGATTTTAAAAATTATTTAATAAATTAACAAGTTAGGTTAATGTAAAACTTAATGTTACAAATTGAGTACTGCGCACGATAAATATTTACATTTGCCAGATGTCAATTTGTAGGCGTGGCTTACTAGCGTCGATATAAATTAAAAATGCATATGAATTTGAATATGTGTTTTTCGCGCTAATATTTGAAATTTGAATAAGAAATAATAAGTAAGAAATTAATGAAAGAAATATAAATAAAGAAATTTAAGAAAATAATGTTGTCGTTATTAAAATTCGTATGCATTTCGACACTACTAATACTTAATAATATCACTTACATAACCTTTTATTACCCTTTTCTTACTTTGTATATCTTATTTTTCCCATTTCAGATGCAGCTCAATGTGTATCCCTTGCACCATTACAATATATATATATATATATATATATATATATATATATATATATATATATATATATATATACACATATGAATTGGTTGATGTTATAGTGTTGTTTCATTGGGTTGTTTTGGTCGCTCATTATTGACACTTACATTAAATAATAGATTAATTTTTGCGCTTTCTATTGATCTCCTTAATATATATGTGCAGTGACAGTGGGCGCTGTATTTTGTGCGGTAAGTCTGCAACATTTGTGGAATAAAACTTCTATATCTTGGATCTTTTTATTATTGCTTGTGCTTTTTTTTCTTTTTTTTCTCTTTTCTGCTTTTTGTCGGGGAGTATTTGTTGCGTTGTGGCGCATAATGCGGGGTTACTCTTTTCCTTCCTTCTTTTTCTTACCTTTGTACACTGTTCGAGATCCCTACCGTTGCCTATTTTTTCCTATGTGTTGTTAATTCTAAGTCGCTGCAACGGGCACTGCTAGCGTGAAGTGAGTGTCTTCTGTTTTCCCTAGTTTTTAACATATGTGTCACAATGTTGAATTGCTCCTGTTGTCGTAAGTCGGCGGAGTTGCATAAAACTGTTAACTGTTTCATTTGTGCCAAGCCTTATAGAATAGAGTGTGCTAACGTTTCTGCTGCTGAGGCAAGGAAGATTAATTCTAATACCGGTTATTCCTGGACTTGTAAGCATTGCTTACATTTTGGTAATGATCTTGCTGGCCTGAAGTCCGTCATTTCTTCTCTCCAGGAGGAAGTTAGGGCTTTGAAGGAATCTATTCGTGAGCCCCCTCCTGTTGCAAGGAATTCTCTTGTTGACATTGAGGGGGTTATACATGAGATTGGTGAGCGCGAAAAGCGTAAAAATAATATTGTCATTTTCGGTTGTAATGAGGCTTGTGACTCTCGCATTCAGCAATCTAAATTAGATGATGGGTTGGTTGGTGAAATGTGCTCGGTTTTGGATATAACAGATGCTAATATAAAGACATTTCGCCTTGGCAGGTATGATCCTACTCAGTCTCAGCGTAAGCGTCCAATTAAAGTTGTTTTCTCATCTAAATCTAGTGTTACAGTTGTTGTCCGTCAGTTGACTAAGCTCAGGGATAATCCTAAGTTTGTTGGCATATCTGTATTCAGGGATCGGACGCCCATACAGATTCAACTTCACAATGAAATTAAGACGGAATTGAAAGCTCGCTTGGATAATGGTGAAACAGATATAAAAATCAAATATATAAAGCGTATTCCCTCAATAGTATCTTCTTCTTCGTTAAACTAAGTTCGTCCGGCGGGTTACCGCCTGTGATTAACATTTATTATCAGAACACTCGTGGCCTCAAATCTAAAACGCATGAATTTTATACTAGTGCAGTTGGATCATCATATGACATAATTGTTGTCACTGAGAGTTAGCTGGATGGCTCCATAAATAGCTCTGAGATATTGCCACCATCATTTAATGTTATAAGATCTGATCGAAACTTTGCATTAACAAATCGTACGACTGGTGGTGGTGCATTTATTGCTCATTCAGCCCTATATAATTATGAAATCATGGATGTAAGTGTTATTACTGATTTTGTTCCATTGGTTGATATTGTTCTCTGTAATTTTACTGTCAGTTCTGCATCCTTTTGTATGGCAGCAATGTATATACCTCCGGATATTTCACTGCATCAGTTTGAGGAATTATTTGAGCGCCTGAATATTATTTTACTTGATAGGCCTACTATTATTATTGGTGACTTGAATTTGCCTCTCTTCCTGAGTAGTCCTATGTCATGTCCTAAGTGTTGTTGCTTTGAGTGCTTCCGTTCAATGCATCACTTTCAACAATTTAATTCTGTAACAAATTGTAATGGTCGGCTTCTTGATCTGATTTTATCTAATGTTGATTCTGTAATGGATGTTGCTGCTGACAACTTGCCATTTGTCCTGGTGGATCCGCATCATCCGCCATTATCTATTTCACTGAACCTCTGTGCGGCCAATGGTCGTTCTTCTCAGTTTCTGTCAAACAATAATATGCGATATAATTTTCGCAAGGCTAACCTTGATCTTCTTTGTTCTAATCTTTCGGGCGTTGATTGGTCTTTTTTGGGTTCTCTTGATGATGGCGATGCTGCTACTACTCACTTCTATGAAACTATTTATGATATTTTTGACAGGTTTGTTCCTAAATTTTGCTCAGTTCGTAATTCTCGTTATTCACAATGGTTTACCCCAGAAATAAAGTCAAGTTTGAAACTAAAATTGTACTACAGACGTAAATGGCGATCAACAAAAAATCCGATTTTTTGTAATGAATTCAACCGTTTGAGAGGCCTATGTAAAACCCTTGTGTCACGGGCTTATCGAAGTTATTTGACTGATGTTGAAAGCTCCATTCGGGCAAATCCTGGAACCATTTTTCAGTTTATTAGCAGTAGGAAGGGAATTTCCAAAATACCTAGCACATTACGTGATGGGGATTTGGTACTTGATACGCCTCGAGATATAGTTGATGGTTTTGCTCGTAAGTTTGCATCTGCTTTTGGTGCAGGTACGAGTTTTCACTTGGACGCTTCTGAGAGTAGTAATTCACTTTTCTCTCTTCAATACATATCTGAGGATGAAATAATTAATATTATGGCCTCGCTTCGTTCAAATGATGTCTCTGGTGATGATTTGGTTCCGAGTTTTTTAGCCAGAGAGGCTCGTTCTGCTTTCGCTAAGCCTCTATCTATAATAATTAATTTGTGTATAAGAACATCTACATTTCCTGAAGTATGGCGGCGCTCTAGAATTACTCCTGTTTTCAAAAAGGACGATAAGAAGCAGCTTCAGAATTATAGACCTATATCTTTACTCTCAAACTTTGCCGAAGTATTTGAGAACTATATTTATACTTGCATTTACTCTAATGTAAAATCTCTGATTTCGACGTTTCAACATGGATTTTATCGTGGACGTTCGACTGTGACAAATCTGGTTTCCATTACTCACTGTATTGCGCAGGAATTGGACAGGAGGGGACAACTTGATGTTATTCATACTGATTTGACCAGTGCATTTGATGTGATTGACCATAATATTTTACTAAATAAATTATCTTATATGGGTTGCAGCCCTTCATTGCTTACACTGCTGTTATCCTATCTTAGCAACAAAATCAATTATGTGTCGTACAATGGCTATAATTCATTTGAATATGTCTCTACATCTGGTGTTCCGCAGGGGTCCAATCTTAGACCACTGTTATTTATAATATTCATTAATGATTTGCTTATGTCCTTATCTTGCCCGGTTCTTGCATACGCGAATGACATAAAAATTTACTCCTGCATCAATGATGTTGGCGACGTATTAATTTTGCAGCAGAATTTAAATGACATTGTCGACTGGTGCTATAATAATAAGTTAACCTTAAACCAAAAAAAGTGTTTCTATGTACCTTACACAAAGAAGAGCTGTCCCATTGCTTCAACATACGCTATAAATGATTGGGATTTGATAAGACTTGATCAGATTAGAGATCTTGGGGTAACATTTGACTCCCTTTTGAGTTTTTCGTTTCATGTGAATGATTTGTCTGTCTCTACGGCGAGAGTTTTGGGCTTCATTATGCGGTGCTGCAAATACTTTAATAGCGTCTCCCTATTAAGGACATTGTTTTTTAGCTTTGTAAGTAGTAAACTGGAGTATGCGTCACCTGTCTGGTCACCTCACTACACTTACTTACAACTTTCAATTGAGAAGGTGCAGCGGCGCTTTTTGAAATTCCTCTCCTTTAAATTAGATGGAACGTACCCACCATGCGCTTCCGATTATGCTTCACTTCTGGATAGGCATAATTTTCAGTCTCTAAGCTTTCGCCGGGAGACTCATGGAGCGAGATTTATATGGAAGCTCATTAATGGTGGGATAGATGCGCCTTACCTGTTGTCGTGTTTGAACTTCCACGTTCCTAGGATATCCGCTAGGCATGGACATACCTTCCATTTGCCATCACCTAGGACTGAGTTATACCGTTATTCTCCGATGTTGAGAATGTGCAGAGCAGCAAATTTGTACTACGAAGATATATTTATGGATGGATTGAACAATCTATTGTTATGACTGTTGTATTATATGTATGGTTATACTTCGAAATGTGTATTGTGTTTTGTATAGATTCACATATATGCTCTTAATAATGTTGAAATCTGTGTACATGTTTTGTATTGTATTTGTCCTTTAACTGGTAACCCGTTGGACAATAAAGAAATATTATTATATTATTATTATTATTATATACGATGTGTTCGAGATAAAGAGGGCCACTATGGGGATCTCGGAAACCTTAAGAGATACAGATTTGGTTAAATGGGAGAAAAGTTGCGTAATAAAAGTCTAAGAAATTGGAGTTTAGATTTTCTTGAAAATTTTTTTAGTTTTTCAGAAATTTTGACAAAATTGAATATTTCGATTTTACAAACTATTTTTTCCTGACGTTAATATTCGAGCTAGAGCAAAACCAATGACACTTCTCCACAGCAACTATTAATGCTGTTTAAGATGGCATTGTTAGTTTTTGATCCAACATTTTGTCTTTGTGGAACCATCATAAACTTATTTTTTTTAAATACGGCTCTGACGTGTTTATATTAGATTCAGAAAACCCTTTTTATTGCAAATTCAACGACCTATCATACTTTATCATTTAATTGCGGTTTCGTCATATTTTCGATTTTTTTGCGTTTTCCAAATGTATGATACGCCATTATCACCAAGACGAAAGCAAGCTTTGTTAAGCAAATGTGGTACTGTTGTATTTGGATTAACAGTTGCGATGGTTTCTTGACACATTACTTTGGAGTTTAATTTTTTGTGCAATAATTTAAATTTTTTTCTATAAATTACGTTTTCTAACGAAGAAAAGTTTGACATGGTGACATGTTTTATTTCATCCAACCAACATTGTTCTGTTACAGAGCGTACGTATTTGCAGAAGTATTCCGGAAGGCGGCAGCCAAATAAAAGGACTTTTAGAAAATTAGTTGTAAACTTTAAAGCATATGGTTCTTTTAGAAAACCTGTAGTTTCCCGACGAAAAACGGGCAATGAGGAAACCGTACAAAATGTTCTGTTGGCCGTCACTGAGGATCCCGGTACATCAGTCCGGCGGATTGAACAAAACATTGGTATACCAAAATCAACGACACATTGTATTTTAAAAAAACAAAAATTACATCCGTACAAGTACAGAATTTGTTAAGGACTTAGACCAGGTGATTTAGAACGACGTCGGTAATTCTGTGAATGGGACACAAGAAAATGTCAAGAGAATATGAATTTTCCTAATCATATAATATGGTTTGATGAGAGTATGATTACGAATAATGGCATTTTCAATAGACGAAATGTCCAGTATTGGTCTGGAACCAATCCACGTTTAAACAAAACGTCAAGGCATCAACACCGTTTTGGTTTTAATATGTGGGCTGGTATTTTCGGTACAACAATTGTAGTACTGTTTATTTACCACCATACCTTAACATCAGAGCGTTACCAGCATTTGCTGCAAAACGATTTAGAGGATGCATCGATAGCATGCCCTTAGCAATGATTCATAACTCTTGGATACAGCAAGATGGTGCACCTGCACATAATTCTAGGCTCTAGAATTATGTGCAGGTGCGTTCGGGAATATCTTCCAATGAGATTTCCAGAGAAAATAATTAGCACGCTTTCGGAAACAGCCTGGCAGCGCGTTCACCCGATATAATTCCGCTTGTTTTCTTCGTATGGGGATTCGTAAAATAAGTGATTAGTTTTGTCAATTTTCAAAAGTGTTCGTGAAGAAAGTACAACTGATTTTTTTAAATTTGGGATTTGTGTGAGCTCCTTGCACTCACCAATACTTCTAGCATCCTCCTTTAACAGTGTTACGAAATGTTTTAGACTATCGAAATTCTCAGCATAATAACTAGTAGCTTCCAGCCATGTTCCCCATCTAGTTATTACTGGAGTGGGAGGCAGTGACAGAGATGGAAATTTTTCCCTGAAAAGAGCTACTCTCAATGGTGCTTTTCTGAAAACTTTTTTAAAAGCTGATACGAGTCTATCAACTTCCGGAAAAGTGTCTCTGATATATTCACAGATTCTGTGGAGAGCATGTGCTACACAAGTAATATGCAGCATATTAGGATATGTTTTCTTCAATAGTCTGCCTGTTTTTAACATATACGCAGCACTATCACTGACAAATAAAAGTATTTATTCTTTGTACGTGGCGTCCGAATGAAGCATTTTTTGCATATTCTCCTTAATGGTTTCAGCAACTGTTTCCGCATCAACTCTATTTATAACACTTGTTGCTATTACATATGAGTTATAGGGAATAGTTGGATGTAGTACACCAGCTACAACATTTACCACACAGCGTCCTAACATATCCACCGTTTCGTCGGTGCTTATCCATATGTATTGATTTAAAAGATGGCTTCTAATGCGTTCTACTGTTCTCGTATAGCACTTAGAAACATAATATTTGCGCAAAGTTGATTCATCAGGAACATTTCGACCAGTATATTTTTTCAGAAATGTCTTCAAAATTGGATTGTTCAATTTAAATAATGGAATATTAGCTGCCATAAAAGTTTCAGAGAGTTCTTCGTTAAAATTGTCAGATTCCAACGGGTTCAATTTTTTTTCGTGCTTTAACGATCTTACGGTTTACGGTTGATTTATTGCAATTTTTCAATAACGTTTCACACACTTCACAATTAATTTAGGAATTACTGGCAATGTACATACAATCAGTATGGCCCTCAATCCAACTCGCCATTGTTTCACGATGCCATTCTCGACGCTCTTCCATTGTCTGAAAAAGTAAGAATATTCTAGATCCAAATAAACGAAATTAAATAACGAAATTTTATGCACACTTACGTGAAAATAATTGGAAGATGTTGCTTAAATGAAAAGAAAAGGAATGTACGTGCTATTTCTCTTACGAAATACGATAAACTTATTTATTTTATCTACGTACACGACACCACTGAAAACACTATATTCTCCGAATACAATAGCTGGGTTGTCCATTGTTATCGCTGCGAGACCAGGTGGACGAGTAAGTCAAACAAATACTTCATTGAATTACGCCGGGGTGTACTGAGCGACGTTATACACAATTCCAATTACCGATTGCGTTTTATGGAAATTGCATCCGTTTTCTAGTCATTACTGATTGATTGAAAATTCAAGTGAAATGTTGGAAAAATCATTTTATCCGTAAAAAAATACGGTTTGCTGTGTAATATTGCGGTCAAGAATATTTTGACTTTTTTTTTTAAATAAGAAAATGAATAAACCGTAACAGTTACGTCAAAAAAATATTCGCAAATGCTTCAAATGTTTTCTACAAGTTGAAAAGCAGAGAAGTCAGTACTGATTTCAGCAAGACGAATTAGCCAGCTACACTGCTAGAAATTCAATGGAACTCTTTCAGTAGGCATTTCTTAATTACTCAATTTCACGTAATGGCGATTCGAATTGGTGCTCAAGGTCCCGAATATTACTATTCTAATCTGCTTACAATTTTTTTAAAGAATAAATTTTATATTTCAAAACCAAGTAACCTTAATCTACTGAAAAGAAAAATTAGAAGAGAAATTGAAGCTATACCTCAAGAATTACTCAATAAAGTCATGGGAAGGTTGATTAAGCATTTAATGCTTGATTAAGCATTTTATTGTATCTAAAGAACAATTTATTTTTACTATTATATTTGAATTTTGGACTGTTATTTCTTTGCTGTGTGAAGTCTTTTCATATTTCACTTTCGTTTTTGAACGAGAACGTAGATTTCTTGAAATACGTTTATTAAATATAGTTCGTGTATGGTGCTTGTTATATTCTAAGTAGGTATATTGAAGATAACGTAGACAGTCAATATGTGTCGAGTTCCCACTTTCTAGTTGCGGTTACACATATGGTACCAGAGATATTAATCTATTCTATTGTTAGATTTTATATACTTATTATACGTAAAGTTTATAAAGCTATTCACGTTTTAGGTGCGATTGTTCCGGAATTATGTTAACATGTCACCTTTAATAGATATCTTAATAATTATTTCAAACCGCTTGTTAGCCATTTCCTTAAGAGAAACTACTTAGATCTACGTACTTAATACATATATATCAAAGAACGTGCGATGATTGGTGTATGCATTATTATGTTGAAATGCAGAAACACTGCAGCTCCGCTTTAGTAAAAAAAAACCGTTATAATGAGGTTCATTATAAAGAAATGTACTAAATACTTCTTATCTAATCCGCGTGAATAATCTCTAGTGTCAATTGTTTTTGCGAAAATAATTCTTAATAATAAGAAGAAGATGTAAGTCGGCCAGCCTAAAATTAAATAATTGACATTATAATTTTTTGTATATGAAATTGATGTATTGAAATGTTTTTGTCAGAAGTATTTATTTCAGTTTTCTATTCTTTTTATTTTTAAACTTTGAATTGTTGTTTCTTCCTGTGTTCCAAATATATGATGTATTTCTATATTTGTGCAGTCAACCGCTAATGCGCTTGAAAAACTATTAGTTATTATTGGTTGTATTAATAAATGATTCGATCACCATACATGTACAGTAATATTATACTAATGCCAGTGGCGGCTCGTGCTAAAAATTTTAAGGTGTTCTGCAAGTTTTACAAAAAAAATTACCTTGCACGGGCAGTAAGAGGTTGTCTCCCATCGATCTTATCGTGCTTTCTTCGCCTTCCGCACTGAAGTAATGGATTTCTGGAACGATTGTCAATTGTCACACGAAAAAATAAGAGTCACTAAGCACTACTTTACTAACAAATTATTTCTTATAAATTAAATCTATTCTACGTTCTTTTCGATTTGCAAATTTTGTTATCACTTTGTCATTAAAATTGTCTATTTCGGAGATAAACTTTCTTTCGATAGATAGCATGGAAAGAGATGTTAAACGATCTTCGGTCATTGAATTTCTGAGAAACGTCTTAATTATTCGATTTAGTGTTGAAAAGCATCGTTCGGCCTCTGATGTTGTCATGGGAGTTGTTTCTAATAATTTTCTAGTCTCCTTCAACGTATCTCCCAGATTGTTTTTTATTAAAAATTTTAGAAGAGGTAGTGCGCCTTTTAAAGATCTACAATCAGTTCTTGAGTAAATAACAGACAATTCAGTTCGTAATCTTTCTTTATCAAGGGTGGGATAATAGGAGCATGCGGAAGTGAGTTTGCCCTCAGGAAATTTACTGCAATACTCTCCAAAGCATTCCGAAAAAAAAGTGATGCCACTACTAGATGCTCATCACACACCTCTAAAGCAGAAATTCGATGATTAAATCTGCTGTTATTTGGACGTTTGCGTTTTTCTGGTGGTGGCTCATCGCTTATTAAATCTGATACTTCACTTATGATGTTGTCAATATTATTTCGAACTTGGCCTATACTGCGTTCAAAATTTTCGATAGCGTCTTTAACTAGAGTGGGTTCAATTTTTCTTTGCTGCAATTGATTAAACAGGATATCTACATGGGGCATTACATGATGGAAAAAAGTCAGCCAAAAATTGAAGATCGGATCATTTAGTGTACGGCGAATAGAGGCGGCTGCACTACAGACTGTGTTGTTGGAGAATTGTTCTTCTATTTCTTTCATACACTCAATGAGAGAGGCCCTATTTTCGTACACAACATTAATGGTCCTGATATTAAAATTCCAACGGGTTGTAGCGCCGTGGGGGATCCTTCTGTTTACAATCTTGTTTAACACTTCTACTCGTTGGGGTGAATTATTAAAAAAGCCGGGAATGTCTTGTAGATTTCCAAAAAATACACGTACTTGCGAATTTGCAGAAGCAGCTTTAGATATAATTAAATTTAATTGATGGGCATAGCAATGTACATAGTGCGCAAAAGGGTACTTTTTTTTAATCAATGCTTGAACGCCTGCGTGTTGTCCGCTCATCACCGCTGCTCCATCATAACTCTGTGCAATCAGTTTGTTAGGTGAATTTTGAATTAAAGCATCTATGACACTTAAAATTGTTTTGCTAAGTGTTTCTGCATCACATTTTTCAGGAATGACGTAGTTCCAAAAACGTTCAATTGGCTCACCATCACGAACATATCTAAAAATAACTACCATTTGAGTTTTTGCAGCAACATCCGTTGTTTCGTTCGCCATGATCGCCAAAAACGGAGAATTATTAATTTCCTCAATTATTTGTTCTTGGCAGTCTTCAAGTATGCACTGTAACAGATCATTCTGTATTTATTTGGAAGTGCCTTTAAATACCGAACAATTTTTTAGGTGCTCACTTAGAGTTGCATCTAATTCAGCCGAAAAATTAATAAGTCCACGAAATATCCCCGGATTCTCGGAAGTATCGCTCTCATCATGTCTCCGAAGGGCCAATTCAAAAGCTCCACAAAATTTTATACAATTAATAATTTTTGATAAAATATAACGATTCTTTGACACATTTTCATTATGTCTCTGTATATTTACCCAATAAGCAGAATCTAGTTGAGCCATAATATTAGTTGACCCTAGTAACGCAAATTCCATACAATTATGAAGATGGCTTTTAGAATTCTCATGTCTTTTTATTTTCAAACTCAAGTGCTCTAGATCCGTGACCCCTATTTCCATCCAAGCTTTATCGCCACCAAAAAGTAAACAGGGAAAACAATACAAAGCATTTTTTTTGTTGCATCCACAAATCCAATCGTTTTTTGAATAAATATCGCTACTAAATTTACGTGTATAACTTTTCCCTCTACTTACACCAGTTTTTTCAATAGTGATATCTACTAATGGCCTACCATTTGCTTTTAATTTTAGCTTTTCTTCGAATAAATATTTAAAGAATCTCTTCACATTAATTAAATTAAAGACCACCTCCATAATACACAGAGTTTATAAAAAACAAGCACGCGCACTCTAATATTATCGTTTTTACGTTAAACTCGCTGGACAGAATGCAGCGAATATGCCTTATAAAATCACGTATTGGTTTCCGACATCCTCGGGGGAAGCGGGGTGCGCGCGGGTGTTTGCAAGAGCTCTGTGCGCACGTACGTGTGGACCAGATAAGGAACAAGTGAGCGATCGCGCGAATTAGGTTGGTTATTCCACTGGTCGCCCAGGTCGCCTATTGTATATTATTTGATAATACATATACTACATATATATAACCGGCGATAGTGTTGGAATTTAGGAAGCGTATATCTCGGCTTCTACTGATCGGATTTTGATGATTGAGGTGTCAAATTGTAGGGTTTGATGTCCTCTACAGGATGATGTAGAAAAATATGCAAATTTTTTGATATACAGGGGGAGAATTTTCACAACAATATCGCTTTTATAAACATCAGAAATGTCGAAAATTATGTAAAAGAAAACTAGTTATAACTAATACAGGTTCGCCCGCCCAATTTTTTGGGAGCTCTGCAGCACTGCAGCGCTTATGCGCCAGCCGCCACTGACTAATGCCCATTTTCTTGGCCTCTAAATAAAGTCCCTCATAGCTATCTTCGACATAAATATATCTGATAGATACAATATTTGATTTTTTCACCAGGTTATAGCTCCTTACACGGAAAAAATATACATAACAAATTACTACAATTGTAGTCAATTTTGCTACACATAGTAGTGAAATACCAACTTATTGCAAAAAGTAGTAATTTTTACTACTTTGTTAAATGTAAGGGATTGTAGTAATTTCTTATACACATAGTAGTAATCTGCTTTGTTTTTTTTGTAGTAAACGTTATTCCTAGAGAGCGGACTCGAGCGATTGATGATTCATAGCTCAAGATTTTGTTTCTTGTGGGAGAAATTAAAAAGCATCTTGGTAATTTATTAGTTTTAATTTTGATCGGATGTCACTAAGGTTTTTGATCGCATGCTGCGGTCATTTCCATACGTTATTTTTACCTTTATAATATACTTTATAAAGATTATTTTTTTAAATTTTTTTAAATTTTTGTATTAAAGTTTCATCTAAATTTTATTGTGTTTATGATTAAATAGAGCTTTTTCTTTTGTGCTTATAAGTAACTCAAAGACATTATTACTATTTTTCTCAAATAAATTTTTGTAGTAAACGTTATTGTGGCGCCTAAATATTTTATTAATTCAATTGTGTTTCCACTTTTCCGATTGGAACCCTGATAGGAAAGCAGTCCCATTTTAAAAATAAACCGACTGAATATCCAAGCTGGATAGATTTGTTGTGAATAGTGGTATAACCAATTTCAAAACCACTATTCATAGCAATATGCAGTTAATATGTAGCTGTCAATGCACAACAGAGCGAATGTAAAATGCTGACAAGCGAATTCCGTATCAAATTTTAAATAAAAATGGTTTACAATGAACAAAACTCAAATCTATGTATTTTCTGTGAAACATTGAAGGTGTAAAACATTACTATGAACAACTAAAATTTGTTCAAGGTGTTCATGTGTTAAAATTAGTTCTTTTAGATGTTAAAACACCAAGTGTATCTGAAGACGTTCTACATGATGTGAATTTTCATGCATTTCCAGTTGTAGTATATGCCAAGAACATTCCGGAGGACTTAAATATCTACCACTCAGGTATGATTTTATCTCATCATAATGAATTGTCTGTTGTTCATTGCCATTCCTTGGTTCATTGTTATCTTGTCTTTGTATTACTTCAATTGTTATATGGTCGTTTCCTTTGAAGAAGTATTTGTAAAGGTATTTTATTGTCCGAATGTTGACACATGCTTCCACATTAATATGTGTTCTGTACTTTAATAGTAAGTACGGATTGTGTGGAACAACATATGCATTACTTGCCACGTATCTGGCATTTAGACGATGAAGTTCGATTGTTCTACCGTTGTTTGGTCGTCTATAATTTATTCTTCCCTCTCTTATTGTCGTATTATTATACCAATATTTTGGAAAATTTTTCGTACATACACAGAATATCCGATACATTATGTATGGAGAAACAACAATCAACAAACCAATCATTCCAAGATTAGTTAATGTGTCATTACGCAATGGAGAATTATACTACCTTCGACTATTATTGTTACATATTCGTGGTGCTACCAGCTTCGAAGACCTCAAAACCATCAACGAAAATGTCTTTGGTACATTTCGCGAAGCATACCAAGAACGTAATCTGTGTGTGACAGAGACATGCCGAACCAATTACGTCAAATATTCGCTTTCAATTTAATATTTGGCGTAGTGGATGATGCACCAGCATTATGGACACAATTTCGACTGCATATGATTCAAGACTTTATACGCAGACAGCGTTTAACCGAGGAAGAAGCAGAAATTGCAGCGTTACAAAAAATTCAAACAATTCTAATAATAAATGGTAGGAAACTAATTACGGGATAAACGATCCACCAGAAAATTACGAACTGTTAGAAGATCATATCGACATTAACGAAGAACAACGTCGAGCTGACATGATGATAAATCAATTGAATGATGAACAACGTCAAATATTCAACATGATCATGAAAGCAGTAAATAATAATAACGAACAAGAAAGGCTCTCTTTTTCGTAACTGGTCACGCCGGCACCGGAAAAACTTTTCTATATAACACCGCTCTTACGTGCTTAATTGCGAGAGAGATCGAAATTTTGTCTATTTCATCAACTGGTATTGCAGCAGCGTTATTGAAACAAGGCAGAAAAGTTCACTCAAGGTTCCAGTTGCCAGTGCCTATTGTTGAAAATTCAACGTCGCATATAGAAAGACAATCGAATGAAGCAAGATACATAAAAAATGCAAAATTAATTATCTGGGATGAAGTAAGTATGGCTACAGGACTTATTTTCGAATTAGTTGATCGCACATTACGTTTTCTATGCGAAAATGACCAACTATTTGTAGGTAAATGTGTCGTCATTGGAGGTGACTTCAAGCAATGTTTGCCAATATTACCAGGAGGTGACAGTACAAGTATTATTCAAGTCTCAATTAAAAATAGCTATTTATGGAACAACTTTCGGACATTAAAATTACAACCAACATGCGCGTTCGACCAGAAGAACAAAATTTTATCACTTGGTTAGACCAATTGGGTAACAACAAATTGCCAACATTGCGCAACAACCTTATTGAAATACCTCATGAATGTGTGGTGGATACGTTAAATGATTTAATTCAAAACATATTCAGAGATCTTCGATTCGGATATGTATCGAATAAAGCAATTTTAACACCATTAAATGAAGATTATCACATTATAAATCAACAAATATTACATAACAAGCAAGATGTTGCCAGTATAACATATTTAAGCGTTGATAGTATCGTGAGTGACGATGAAGCTGAAGAGAATTTATATCCAATTGAATTAAATAGTCTAACACCAAGCGGATTTCCACAGTACAAATTGGAATTGAAAGCTGGATGCATTATAATGCTTCTTAAAAATCTAAACGTTAGAGCAAACTTATGCAATGGAATGCGCCTTTTGGTACATCATTTAGGAGATCATTTTATTGATGTCCAAATTATCAATTTCAATGGAGAATTATCTATCGAACATGTATATATTCCACGAGTAGATTTCATTTCGAATAACACATCGACTCTGCCATTTACTTTACAGAGACGTCATTTCCCAGTTCGATTATCATACTGTTTAAAAATAATCAAAGCGCAAGCGCCAAATCCAGTTTTTGACCACGGACAATTATATGTTGCTTTTTCCAGAGCACGTTCTAAACAACAAGTTTTCATTTGTGTTTCAGACACCAATCAACAAGGAAAAGCGAATACTAATAACTTGACATATACTAAAAATATCGTTTATGATGAAATACTGTAAGTATAAATAATTTAATTTTAATAAAAACTAAAAGAAGAGTGAAGAGTGAAAAGGACTCACTTAAACAGGCAGAATATTTCTGGTACACGGTTACCTCCAAGAAAGAGAAAGCTGTCTTATACAGAAAAAAAGAACAATTATCCAGATGAGTCTACGTAAAGATATTACAATATTTCAAACGGAAGTAACCACCATATATTATTGTGTCGAAGAAATAACTAGGCAAGGTGGAATAAATCGCACAATAGACATTTTCTTCGATTGCTAGATTTAATATTGATATTTGCCGGTTGTGAAGGCTGTGTATGGACGGCTCTTAGGTTTTAGTTCGATCTGATGATAACCTCGAGCCAGATCCAGATACGAAAAGTAGATTGCGCCTGAAAGGGAATCTAAGATCTGGTTGATCTAAAGTAGTAGGAATTTGTCATCAAGTATCTGCTTGTTCTACTACATAATCTCTTATTCAACTATCATATTGAACAATTTTTTTAAAATTATAATTGTATCTCAAAAAATTCTCTCTTTATACTACATAATCTCTTATTTAACTATCACATTGAACAATTTTTTTTAAACTATAATTGTATTGTATAGGAAATTCTATTTTTTACTATATAATCTCTTATTTAACTATCATATTGAACACATATCAATAAATAGGGTATCTTTGTAGCCACGAAGTTTGTTTTTCGATCCTCAGGAGTGGAACTGGTTTCGGTCGGCGGAATTGGCCCTCCGCCCGTGCGCGACTTGCTTTTTTTTCCTTTTTCTTTTCTGAAAATCGAAGTTGTCAATATAATTTTTCCGAATTTGCGACGTCCAGCGGCATAAAGTTCGGTAGCGCCCTTGACCACCAATATTGTAAATTTCGTCGTTACTACCTCTGGGTCTCCCCACCCCCTGGGCTAAGGCAGTCTCAGGAGCCGGGATTCCAGTCGCCCGAGACCGGGTCTGCTCCATCTGTGTTTCTCTTTTTTTTTGTACCCAGTACTTTTTTATTAGGTTAATAAGCTCGACGTCCAGCGTCGTAGCAACTAGTTCACAACTTTTTTGGGAATACATTGCACTTTGACAAAGAAATGTTAGTGGTTTCAAAGCTATCTTAAGTTCATGCAGGTACGTGGTTGCGAAAGGGTAAACCCAAAAGCTATTCTTGGATTTAATTTATGGGTTTTGCAGGTTTCAAATAAATTGATAATTACGACCAATTAATTAAAAACTTAGTTCGAGAGCAAAATAAAATTAAAAAAAATTGATAGTAATTTTGTTCTATGCATAGAACAAAATTTCTTTCAATTTAATGAAAACATATACACTTCCAAAGAAGGTTTAATCATGGGTAATCCCCTAAGTCCGTTATTAGCTGAGATTTTTATGGATCATCTTGAAAATTCTATTTCAAAAAATCGTCTTTTTCAAAATGTATTATTTTGGTACAGATACGTAGATGATATATTACTAGGTTTCATAGGAACAAAGAGACAATTAAATTTATTATGTGATTATATTAATACATTGCATCACAATATTAAGTTTACAATGGAACAGGAAACAAATAATAGTATTAACTTTCTCGATTTAACGATTACTAGAATTAACAACAAATGTAACTTTGCAATTTACCACAAACCGTCAACTACAGATATAACAATTCATAACACTTCTTGCCATCCGATACAACACAAATTAGCGGCTTATCACAGTCTTATACATAGATTAATCAATACTCCGTTGAACCAAACAAATTTCGAGAAAGAGTTAAATTTAATTAAACAAATAGCTATCAACAATGGATATAAAAGTAATATAATAGATAACATTTTAAATAAAAAACTCCTTACAAAAGCCATATCACAAGTTTACCCAATATTTAATAATAACACCCAAAAATTTAAAATGATCACGTTTATAGGCTCCTCAAGCACAAACATTTGTAAATATTTAAGAAAGTTTGACATTAATACAGCGTATAGAACTAACAACAATTTATCCAAATTTATAAAAAACAATAAAGATTTAACAAACAACAATAAAAAGTCAGGAGTTTATGAGTTAACCTGCGGTAGTTGCCCTATGACGTATATCGGACAGACAGGCAGATCGTTTGAAATACGCATCAAAGAACATTTTTCTTCATTTAGAAATAATAAAAGTGACTCTTCATATGCGTCTCATATTAACTCAACGAACCACAATTTTAACAAAGAATTTAAAATATTACACGTAGAAAATAAGGGCAAAAAACTTAATTTATTAGAGTCACTTGAAATTAATAAATTAAAGAAAACCGACAAGATCCTAAATGATCAATTAGAAACAAATAATTCACCCTTACTCAATTTATTTATTTGATATTCAGACAGTCACATATTGTATTTTTCCGTAGAATTTCTTTACCTCCCTGTAATATAATGTAAACCCCTAGTTTTATTACTTAAGAACAGTATTGTATAAACCGTAGTGAAAGTTTTGTGCATAGAAATTTTAGTAATAAAAAGTACCCATTCCTTCAACTATTTAAAATAAAACATATGTTTGTTACCGTATACTTGTGTTAAAATATTTGTAAATAAGTTAGTTATATGTCTGATGAAGCTCAGGTTGGAGCGAAACGATCGTTACAGTGGTAATTAAAAAGTGAAATTCATTAAAATTTGTTTTATTTTATCCTGATAGTAGACATAGATAAAGATTTTGCAATCGATTAAATAATCTTTAAATAAATAAACTATTTGTTTTTGTGTTAATGTGAAGAAAAAATAATTTCGTGTGTAAATTAAACATTATTTTTTTCTTGGAAAATCATTATAGAAATAGAAGTAAAGTTACATAAATATTAGAAAGAATCGCCTTTCTATTAAATGATTTGTATGTGATTCACTTCTTTCAAAATTGGTCATATGAGCACAGAAGATGCTGAACATCTGCGAGTTTCATTTACAATAACTTCTCCAGAAATAATTAATGAAGACTCCACCATTGTCAAGGACGACCGCGGAATAAAAGTGTGTGAGATAACTAATGCCGTAAACATCCCAACCGAAAAGGTACACAATATTTTGTATCAACACTTAAATATGAAAAAGCTAACCGTAAGATGGACCCTGCGTTTGCATATTGTTGAGCAAATGCAAATTCATGTCAAATATTTTTATTTGTGGTGCAATTAATGATGATTGTCGTGATAAAACATAAGTTCTTTCTTTGTAAAATGTCTTCGTTGGTTATTGATTTGAGAGTCCAAGTTACTATAAATGAATTATACTCTCCTATAACGGTTCCCTATTTCTTAGGATATTACTACTAAATTTCGTGCTACCCAAAAAACACTAACAAATAAATATTTTGAACTTATTGCAAATGAGAATTAATGACTATTAAATCTCATTTCCACATGCAAATGTCACCTAACCTGTTTGCGGTAATTCCAATCTTCCTGGTTGTTAGAATAATTAGAAATTCGTGAAAAACCGCATCCATCCCGGAACGTGTGGATGTATTTCGTTCTTATTAGAGCTCGCCAGCACAATGATATTTTGGAGACAGACTCTTCACTTCTATACTTCGTATATATATATATATATATAGTAAACCTAATCAGTAGGCGATTAAAGGTCTGTATATTACTTCAAAATATATGTATTTAAAAAACTCTACATGTTTCGGCTGTATACGCCTTTTTCGGAAAAAGGCGTATACAGCCGAAACATGTAGAGTTTTTTAAATACATATATTTTGAAGTAATATACAGACCTTTAATCGCCTACTGATTAGGTTTACCATATCATACCAAGGTCACGAAGTTATTATATATATATATATATATATATATATATATATATATATATATATATGGTAAATTCACCAGACCTTAAATAGCCAACAAATTGAATTTACATTTAATTTACCATATATATATATATTATATATATATATATATATATACATATATATATATACATATATATATATATATATGGTAAATTCAATTTGTTGGCGATTTAAGGTCTGCTTTTACTTCAAAATGTATATATTCAAAACAATCCTACATGTTCCCGCAAATGATGCCTTTTTCAAGGAATACAAAATATAAATGAAAGTATATTAATGTCATACTTATACATTTGTAGTTGCCATGGATAAAATTATTCAAAGATACATTCCAGTTTAATAATAATATAATCATGCCTTAGTATTCTAAAATAGATGGACAACAAAAACAGGGAAAAGCAAGACATGAGTTATTATTATGTATGTGCCCGTGGAGCGACTTAAGATGTAAAGCTGTCGGCATTCGCCTTAAACGAGAAGGAAAACCACGAAAACCTACTCGGACAGCCAGTCAGGGATCAAAACACGAAACTGTCAGCATGATAAGCAAATGTATAGATATTTAAATAACATAAGATATATAATTACATAGCAGCAACATATATTATGCTGGTAAATTGCAGATCGTTACATAATTAAGTTATAGTATATACTGCTTAAATTTTTTATATCACTTCTGTTGTTAATTGATTTTTTTTCCTGTTTAATACTAATCATTTCTTTAATTTCCCTTTTCATTGTGTGTTGTTCTTTTTCAATTATCTGTGTGTTTTCAAAATCGTGTGTTTTCAGAATGGTGAACGAGTTGTAGTTTGTGTGTAGATAAAGCAGTTTTGTCTGTTTTAGAGTATTTGTGGGCTTGTATTCTTTTGTATAAATATTGTTAATTTGGCCTATGTAGTAACTATCGCAATCGCGACATGGTATTTTATAGATGATATGTGTTTCTCGATTTTTTTCTATTTCAGGTTTAAGTTTTGAAAATAGATGTTTATTAGTATTACTAAGTTTATATGTTGTAGCTATATCATATTTTTTTAAAGTGTATTTAATTTTTTATGTTGTGTCATTGTTTAAATTGTGATTGGTGTCAGAAATGTTGTATATTTGGTGGATTCTTTTTTTAATTGTTTGGTCTATAAGTTGTGGTGGATAATTATTATGTGTTATGATTGTTTTAATTTTCTTGATGTTATCTTTTCAGTATTGAGTATGTGATAGTTTTACTGCTCTATCAGTCAGATTATTTATAATTATTTTATTGAATACCGTAGGTGCATTTGAGTGGTAATTCATATATCGAAAAGAAGCTGTGGGTTTATTATACCAATTTATATAAATATATATAAATATATGTATATGTATTTGTATAAATAGTACCCTGTCTATCATAGCTTAAAGAAATATCAAGAAAATTATTATTAATTTATTAATTTCTGTTATTAATTTCTTCTCCAATAGTGAATTTTAATTTGTTGTGAAAATTGTTGAATTTATTTAAAGGATAGTTTATTTTATTAGTCGGAATACATGTTATGATGTCATTTACATCTCTTTTGAATTAAATGGGGTGGAAGTCTAATGAATTGATAACGTTTTGTTCCAAATATTCCATTACCAGATTTGCAATAGGAGGAGCTAAAGGAGAGCCCATGGCAATACCAAATGTTTGACTATAAAAGGAATTTTTGTATTGAAAATATGTGTTGTCGAGACAGAAGTGTATACCTCTAATAAATTCGTTTTTATTTAGTGATGTGTGTGGACTAATTTCATCCCATTTGGATTCTATTATTTTTATAGCTAGATCTGTAGGAATGTTAGTATATAAAGATTCTACATCAAGTGATATAATTTTATGATTAGTTGGTACTTTTTGTTCATTGATGAAATTTTGAAATTGCCATGAGTTTTTGGTATGATATTCCGTTTTTCCAAACATCTTAAATATGCTATCACCTAGGAATTTTGCTATATTATAAGTAGGGGCTTGTATGTTTGATACTATTGGTCTTAAAGGGATATTATTTTTGTTGATTTTTGGTAAACCATATATTGATGGAGGCTGGGAATTAAAAATTCGAAGTTTGTTTTTAGTGTTGAAATCTATTAGGTTTTGTCTATGCCATTTATTTATCAAGTTATTATTTTCTTTTTGTTTTAACACTTAACGGTCTGGCTGGCACAAACTTAGTTTGTCAAATTATACTAATTAACGTAACGTATTAGGTGACATTCAGATAGAATGAGATTTAGTAGTCATTAATTCTCATTTGCAGTAAGTTTTAAATGCTAACTATATATACATGAAGTATAGAAGTGAAGGGTCATGTCTATTTTCAAGATATCGTTGCGCTGATGCATCCACATGTTCCTGAATGGATGTGGATTTTAACGAATATATAATTATATTATACAATTAATTTACTAGTCGATGGAATTGTGAAATATATGAGCCAATTGTATTGTGAACATTTTTAATAATGCTATAATCTTGAATTGATGTATATTAAATTATGCTAGTCACGTTTTTATTGTTAAGAGTGAAGGAGCATTATTGCCTAGAGTTGATTTCATGGCAGTTTTTATTTCAGTAGCTGTTGAGCTTCTTGAAATAATGTATTTAATTAAACTCGATACTCGATTTTTACATTGTTACATGTGTCCAAATTGTTTACCTCAAATTCGGATAAAAAATTGTCGAATGTCCATTAATGAATGACAATTAGCAGATCATGTGGTAAAAAAATGTAGCTCCAGAAAATAAATTCTATTCAATACTCTGGCTGCCATCTGTGTCAGGCTGAAAATATCTCAACTAATTCACGTATATGATAATAGTAATATCACATAAATGTCAATAACAATATACGCAAAGTAATTATAATTAATAATAGTAAGAAGTTTCACATACTGAATAAGTATGATACATATACATTTCTAACATTAGATTTAAATATGAAGTTTCATCAAAAAATTGTGTATCATAAAAGTTTTAAAAGTGTCTTGTTATTTGCATCATTATGGACATTACAGTTTATTATGTATACTCAACAGGTTAATATTCACAACTCTATAAGTGTCCCGTATCGTTATGTTCTAATTTTAGGAGTGTAAAGTAGACTTCATTTCAAGTAACAAAAACGCAAAACTTGTATATTCATTTTTATTTGTTTCAAAGTTACAGATCTATGAATGTGATTGTCAGATCATGAAAAAAAATGTAATCCTAAAGTCAAAACAAACTGATTTTATTTAAAAAAAGTTATACGATTCAATAAGAGGCCTGTGATTGTTAACTTCATGTCCTAGTGCATACAGTAATTTCTTGGAGATCTACAAAAAAGAGTACTGGAAATTGATTTATGATAAAGAAGGTTCTTACTTATTTTGTAAGGGCTGAACCATGAATATCGTACAATAAACAAATGTTCAGATGGCTGTTAACGTTGCATTTTTTAATAAAGGATTACATTACGTTTTAGTTCATACAACAGCTTATTAGTGAGTGGACACGTTTTCTTTATTCAAAATGCCTTACCGATTTTCTTCTCAAGAGTATGCGGACATGCATTTTGTGTATGGCTACTGTAACGTCAAGCAGTTTTTGAATACCGACATCGGTTACCGATAGGAGCATTCCTCATTACAGAACGTTTCTGGAAGTACACAGACAATTTCGGGAATGCGGACTGTGTGATTATCTTTTAGACCGAGGAGTAAATTTGCCAGCAGACTTAGAGGAAGAAGCGGTAGCTATTGTTACAAAGGATCTAACTCTCAGTGTACGTCGAATCGCTAGACAACTAGGAGTGCCACGAACGACCGACAGTTTGGCAAATTTTAAAACGCGAGGGCTTATATCCATATCACTATCGCAGGGGACACGGTTTGCTTGAGGCAGACCACTATGCTCGTCTAGTTTATTCTACCTGGATATTAAGACAGTCACGGCTTCATTTTAATTTCTGCAGAACAGTCCTCCTGACAGATGAATCTACGTTCACGAAAAGTGGTGTTACAAATCTGCGAAATCTACATAGGGGGTGATCAGAAAATCCCAAAGCTATACGTCCATCTAAATTTCAACATGCATTTTCTATTAACGTTTGGGCGGCCCTAATCGATGACTTGTTGATTGCTCCTGTCATTCTTCCTGGGAGGTTAAATGCGGAAAATTACCTTCAATATTTTATTGACGAACTGCCAGGTCTTTTAGAGGATGTCCCATTGAATGTTCGACAAGACATGTGGTTTCACATGGATGGGGCACCACCACATTTCGGAATTGCTGTCCGAAATTGGGTTAACGTCAATTATCCAAGATGGATTGGTCGAGGTGGTCCTGTTGCATGGCCACCCAGATCAACCGATCTTAATCCCCATTGACTTTTATTTATTGGGGTACATGAAAAATTTAGTCTACGCGCAAGTTTCAATCACAAGAGAAGAGTTGTTGGATCGTATTCACCTGGCTCCCGAGCAAATCCGACAACACAAGTATGAAATTCGGATAAGTACTTCTTCTGTTGGCTTACGGACACAAGCCTGCATTCAATAAGGGGGTGGACATTTCGAAAATATTATTAATTGAACTTTTTTAAATAAAATCAGTTTTTATTGACTTTAGGATTATATTTTTTTACATGATCTGACAATCACATTCATAGATCTGTAACTTTGAAACAAATAAAAATGGATTTTGCGTTTTTGTTATTTGAAATGAAGTCTATTTTACGCTCCTAAAATTTTGAACATAACGATACGGGACAGCCTGTATATTTGACCATAAATGTGTAAAGACCTTATTGAGTTGGTAAAGTTCTATTCTGTAAATGCTGGGTGAATTATATTAAAAAGTTATGCTAAAAAATATATTTACATAAAAAAATATAATATTCGATAAGGAATTATTACTGATTTTTATTGTTGCTATGATTACATAAAGTTAACACACAATGTTGCATAACCGCGGAAATTACAAGGCTTCCTTAGCCGAGTCAGAGTCCGAATGCGTTTAGGTGTCGACGTTAAAAAGTTGTCCGGCGTGCATCTCGTGGCCGTGACCCTAAATCAAATCAAGCAACGGTCGTAATATGGGTCAGAGACTGACGGATCAACGTGCTTAACCCAAAAATATACTTAAAACAATCAATTATCACGTACGCGTTAGAATATTTTCGCATTTATTCGACCATTATCACCATCACGCGTGTATAAAACGAAATAAAACTAAATACACACATGTAGAAGCAGTTTGCGTAAGGAATTTCAAAATTTCAATGAAATATTTAGTAGCAACTTACGAGTAAATGTCGCTTTTAAATTTTATTTATTGAATACTAGTTAAAATGAATGAGAGGCTTCAAAACATAATAAATGAAAGTGTATATATTTCGATTAAAAGCACTCATTTAGAAGCATAATAAATAGTTAAATATTCTTTGAACATTTTTTGAATTTGACTAGTTACGAGGGCCCGTTTTTATTTTTCTGGAATAAGCAGCTTAAATTTTAAATCCAATTTCTCATTATGCTTTTTTAAAATCATATATGCCTTGGTAACTTGTGTGCCAATTTACAAAACATTTGCAACATTATTAATTTCATTATGTCAGTTTGTGTTGTCTTGATTGATTTTATATCGAAATAAACAAAATCGAATGTACAGCCGTTATAAAGTTTCTTACGAAGCAAGAAAAGTTGCTTAAATTATTCTTGAAGAAATATTGTGAGTATACGAGAATGATTGTCTTTCCAAGTCAATTATTTGCGAGTGGTCAAAATTGTTTAAATATGTCCAGGTCCAGGTCGCCCTAATGATGTGATCACTTCAGATGTTGGTGAAAAAACCAAGTGCTTGGTACTAGAAGATGCAAGATTAAAGAAGCAAAAATTAGAATTTTTGCTAGGCGTCTTAGAAATCGCGGTCTTTAGAATTAAACACGAGTATCTTGGAATGACAAAACTTAGTGCAAGGTGGAATCCACGAATGCTTTCGCTATTGCAAATGCGAAACGTCTGAACAATTTTTAGCGCTTTGTGGGCACGAACCAGATTTAATTATCTATCGACTTGTCACTGGAGATGAAGCTTGGGCCCAGAATTATGATCCAGAATCGAAACAAGAGTCGAAGCAGTGGTATGTTAAGGGCTCGACCTACTCCGAGAAGTAAAAAGTCACCCCTTCTGCAGGAAAAATAATAGCACTTGTGTCTTGGGACTGTTAAGGAATTTCGCTTGCTGATTACACTAGTTTACACCGAAAATGTACATTTGATGAGAGATAGATTTCCTTATGTATTTTCTTCCGCTGAATTCGAAAATCAAAGTTAAATTTTTTTTTTATGGAACAGTTTTTGAGATATTGTAATTTTTTCATTTTTTCGACATTTTTTCACTTGACAAATCATATCTCGAGCTAGAAATGTCCGATTGGATCGTTCTTGGTACCCAAATGCAAGGTATTGAGATGACGAACAAATATGTATAATCGGATCTTTGATTGGTAAAGCGGTTCAAAATATATCGATGAAAATAGGGCACATTTTCAAAAAAATCATATTTTACAGTGATTCTGTGCCGACAGAAAAGTACAAATCGTTAAAAAAAGTCTGGTTTCGGTTCATGTGCGTAAAGATGATACTTTTACGTAAGAACTAAGACCAACCAGAAGAAAATCGACCGAAAAATGACAAAGTTATAAGCAATTGAGTGAATAAATCCAAATCCCATATTTTCCGAATATTTTATTTTTTTCGACAATTTATTGTGTTTAAACGCTTGCAATACATTCTTGACATTTTTGTGTGTTAGAAATAGTTGTGGCTCTTGCTTTGTCTTCGGTTGCTTTTGGGATCCGTTTCTCTAGTGAGAAACCATACATAGTCTCACAACATTGCTTCATCCAAAAATCCTTGATAGCGCCGCTCAATGGTCTTAATTTGTTGGTGAAATCTCTCGCCGTGTTCGTCACTTATGTCACCAAGATTGTCCGGAAAGAAATTCAAATGCGAATGCAAGAAATGGATTTTTAGAGACATATTTACACCTGTAAGAAATAAATAAAATGGTAAAAACAATACAATAGAAAACAACCAGGAATGAAATTAAATAATGGCATTCGGTACCCATCTTGTTGTAGTTCTCCAGCTAATCGATAATAATTCCCTCGTAGTTGGGGCTTTTATTGTTCCCAAGAAAATTGGTAACAACCCGCTGAAATGAATTCCAGGCCTCGTTTTCAACGGGTGTTAAATATTTTGGAAAATCTGTTCTTTTTACCAATTTCTTTATGTGTGAACCATCGAAGACGCCTTCCTTGATTTTTGCTAAAGAAAGCTGCGGGAAAAGGGTTTTCAAATAGGAAAATACTTGGCCTTCCTTGTCTAAGGCCTGTCAGGGTTCTAAGGTTCCTAAATGTGATGTCTTGTTGTTTTGTTTGGAATAAAATCTAAGAACTCTAGCGTCAACGTGAGAACTAATATACGTTGCCAATATACCAAAAGGCTATCGATATAAAATCATGTTCCTATACCAAAGACATACAAATATCAAGATATAGCAAGAGTCAGCTGTTTATTGGTACGAATAATAATTATTATTATAATAGTAATAAGATAATTATCTGAATAAGAGTAGCACGGTAAATATAGCGTATTATGCAAGCTTAATTTATCGTTTCAGAGATTCTATTAAAGTTAAAGACGCGGAAAACTCACGCAGGGTGTCTTGTTGCTGAACGATGATGCACCAGTGCACAAGTCAAGACTTCCAAAAACTGTTCTTGCTGATTGTGGCTTTGAAGAAATTGAATACCTACTGTATAGTGCAGATTTAGCACCCTGCGACTTCTTTTTGTTTCCGAATATCAAAAAAATATTTAGGGGGACAAAGTTTAGGGTCGATGACACATGTATATTATAGCAGCTGTATTGAACCATTTTGCAGAGAAACAAAAAGGAATATTTTTACGAGGGATTAGAGATGTTATTGACACATTGTAATACCTGTATTCAAAAGCAAGGAAACTTTACTGCCCAAAAAAATTACCGGAGAGAGATAAACATATTTTAGGCACGTCCCGCGCATCCTGGGCGCCTTCAAATATTATCCGAGCTACAAATACAATATTTACTATATGTAGGGCCGGTATTATCAACTGTTATTAAAAGTAGTTTTAGTTAAATGACATTTAAATTAAGTGTCACTTAAATTAGGGGTTCCGTATTATGAAATGAATTTAAGCAGAATTTACTTAAATGTGGTATTTAGGAAGGTTGGCATTACTTTTAGAACAAATGAACGATTTTAGCACATTTAAACAATCTGTGGCTATATTTGCTTTTGTTTGTGTTGCTGCTTTTAATAATAATAATAATATTTATTAGAGCCCAACAGCAAAGCCAAAATGGGCGCTTCAACAATATACAATAACGCACATAAAACAATAGTATACATATATAAGGCATAGTAAGTACTCATATATAAAAGTAAAATACACTCATACACACCAACACAAACACACTGCCCCCGTCCACGCTACCGCCTGACGGTTCGCTCCAGGAAGACGTCAGCAAAGATCCTATCAGCATCTCGGCACATCCGATAAATGGGACTGCGCATTCCAACATTGGTCCTGCAGCGAGGAAGTGAAAAAGTAGTACTGCTCCTAGACGACAACCTCGGCACACGAAACCCAACCTGCGCCAACAGAGTGGGGCAATCGATCCCCCCCAGACACCAAGCCATGCAAGAAATGGGCCCCACAAATCTCCCTACGGGTAGTCAGGGGCGACAGACCATGTTCAGCCAGGAGCTGCATGTGGTCAGTATTTCTAGGTGGGTAGAAACCGTCCCTCTTAAAGTTCATATACTTTAGGAAACGTCTTTGTACTCGTTCCAGCTGCAACATGTGACAAGTATATAAGGAAGACCACACAGTTGAAGCGTATTCCAGTCCAGACCTCACAAGTGAGACTTACAGAGTCTTTATTACGCCAGGATCAGTTAAATACTTAGAGCTCCGCATTACAAAACCCAGCAAGCCAAGTGCCGACCGACAAGTAGCAGTAATATGCTCAGAAAAGGAAAGTTGGTCATCAAACAACACACCAAAGTCCCTTATCGTAGTAGCAGCCCCAAGCACCTCACCCCGTACACTATAATTGAACATCACTGGATTCCTTCTCCTTGTATAACGCACCACAGAACACTTGGCAATATTCAGGTGCAATAGATTATCTCCACACCAACGAACGATCGCATCAACGTCCCCCTGCAGCCGCAAAGCATCCTGATGAGTATTAACTACCGCATAGACTTTTACATCATCGGCATAGGAAAGATGCGAGCACGTAAGTCCATCGAAGAGATCATTGATAAAAATCTCGAATAGAAGCGGTCCAAGCTTTGAACCCAGCGATATACCAGACGTCGATACGAATTCAAAGGTCTTATATCCATTGTAGTAGACATAGTTGACCCTGCCATCCAAGTAAGACTGCATGAATGTAAGAAAAGGCACATCAAATCCCACCATATCTAGTTTCCTCAACATCAAGCCATGATCAATTGTGTCGAAGGCCTTAGAAAAATCTATATATATAACATCAGTCTGTCCCCCGCCATCCAAGCAGTTACTTAAATCCTGCGTAATATTCAACAAATTCGTAACAGTAGATCGACGTCGTACAAAACCATGCTGCGCATCCGATATTTTAACATTTACATTTCTGAAGATGGTGTCGTATATGATCTGATCAAAAACCTTCGAAAAATTACACAGAATGTAAATAGGTCTATAATTCTTGATATTGTTTCTGTCGCCCTTCTTATAAACAGGACAAACTCTAGCTCTCCTCCACCTTTTGGGAAAATAAGTTTTCCTTATGGATAAATTAAATATCGATTTTAATGGAGTAGAGAGAATCACGCGGCAGTCCTTCACAAAAAACGCGGGAATCTGATCCTCACCAGCAGTGAACCCCGACTTCAGCCGACTGATGGCGCAAGATATGTCATCGTCAGAGACACAAGTCATGCCGAAGAAATCATTCGAATGTGCTGCATCCGATCCGTGGCGACCAACATTAGTAGGACGGCAAACCTCAGAAAAAACACGAGCAAAACCATCGACAATATCCGAGGGATCACTCAATTCTGTCACACCGTCACACATTAGTGAAGGCAAACGAGACGTTCCCTGGCGCAGGCGAACGTACTCCCACAGCGCACGAGGATCCCTTTTAAGGTTACTTTCAGCCTTCCGAAGGAACACACTATACGCCGATTCAATAAGACCCTTCATAGATCTACGAAGCCTACTAAATTCACTGTAGGAGCAGAATCGACCAGTAGATCGCCATTTACGATGGTAGTACGCTTTCATATTCAACCCATTCCTTATTTCCCTCGTAAGCCAGGGCGGATACTTATTCTGCCCGGAAGCGCGATAGCACGGAACCGATACACTCACAACTTGAAAAAGTTTATTGTAGAACATATCGACACACTCATCCACATCAAGACAGTCGTCCAACCCAGACCAATCGACCAGCTGCAAATCTCTGTACCGAGTTATGTAATCTGCCCTACGGAAATTATATCCAATATTGTCATTGACAGGAAATACCGGTGAAGACGTAGTTGCAGGAAAAGCAACCGATATAGAGATAGATGGATGATAAATATCCTCATTCACCAACGGGTGTCGGTCATGCTCCACCGCCATATCCCCCCCAAAATTGGTAAGTACAAGATCCAATAACCTGTCCCGGCTATTGACAATTCGATTGCACTGACCCAAGTCAAGTATGGAGCAAAAATTTAGAATGGAGTTCGTCTTCGAATCCGTATCCAGCATATGTACAAAATTGGGTTCATTGAAATCGCCAACAATTATGAGTGGATAATTCAGAATTAACATCTCCAGTGCTTCAAGGAAGTTCCTCAGATCATCATTCGTGAAATAAGGAGGCACATACAAGCCACCAAGAAGGAAAACAAAGCCGGATATTGAACACTTGCAAAGAACAACATCAACCATTGGAAAATCGCCCGCCAGACATGACACATCCAACACATAAAACCTAAATCCAGACCTAAATGCAACAAGAACACCACCACCGGTGGAGCGGCCAACCAAGTCAAATTTTCTGTCGCTTCTAACCATCGAAAAACTGTCAGGGAAAATTTCACAAGTGGATATAGATTCATTCAGCCAAGTCTCTGTGAGAACAAAAATATCGTGTTCAGAATTCAAAATATTGCCATATGCCAAGTGTGTTTTAGTGCGCAAACCGCGAGTATTTTGATAATAGACAGACAAAAACGAAGACAAAACATTAGGACAACGTGGTCCAGCACTGTTGGTCTCATTTAGTTTTCCGACGGTGAAGATACAATGATCGGAATGCCGCCTCTATATTTAATTCGCAGATTAGCTTCGCCCTTCTCAATCCTTTCCCTTAACTCAGTCCTAACCTGCGTATACAACTCTCTCTGCATAGGCGTCTGATCACGAGACACAGATATATGGGGCCATTCAGAGCGCTTCAACTTACTGCAATTACGAAGTATAGTAATAACCGCTGATTCAGACGGAAATCCAACTTTAATCGGTCGTGACGGATCCCGCCGCGTCGGATCATATCTACCCAGCCGACACGTACTGATACCACCAATCTCAGACACACCCAGGAACGACGAGACAGACCCAGCCAAAGAGACATCATGATCCGTCTGCTGCTTTTTACCCCAGTCACGCGATAAAGGATAATATTGCACTTGCGCTTCTCTCTACTAGCCACCTCCTGAACAATCTTCTCCGTATCCATTAATGACAGCACTGGGGCAGTTGAAACGCTAACGGACTTTTTCAGACTAGAGATTTCCTGTTGAAGTTGTAATATAACAGACTTAAGACCATTTATATCAGAGCCAATATCCTTACAACAGCGGCAAGTCCAAGACAAACCGGAGTCAGAATTAATCTCGCGTGCCGCAGCACTACTGACAGAAGCGCAATCTATTGAGTACACCTTCCTACATATGCAGCAGGCGACCATGCGATGAGACTCATCGTTCTTTCCACAACATGAGCAGACAGCCATACCAACGAACTTTCAATGTATATATGGGAAATAGTAAACGGGTTAAGGAAAGGAAAAACAGTTCTTCACACGTGTACGGTCCACCACCGTGACTTACAACACAAGAGAAAAGAGAATTGGACCACGGAAGGTAAAACAATAGAGAAATAGGAATTTGAGAAGTTAAAATCAAAACAACCCACTGTATAGTGAAGATATCACGTCGAGAAAAGACAAAAACGAAAAACAATCGAAAGAGAAGTAAAAAACAAGAAAAAAGAAAAGGTTTCAACTAAGAGAAGAAATAATAAAAAAGGGAAGAAAAAAAAACACACCTGATACAAGAAAGTAAAAGCCGTAATATGAGAAATTGTTAGATTATGGGTAAAATAATTAGTATCAATAAACAAAAATTATAACACTGTACTCCACACAGCTTACCCCACAAAATGGTATTAAACACGATAATTAACTCACAATATACACGCCAAAATTAACGATAAATTCGGAAAGGTTTTATGCACACGTTATTTTCGTATTTTCACACACTTGAATTTAATACCAAACACGCGTCAGTCTCCAGATTCTTCAAGAATATTTTTGTGAAACAATATTTAGTGTTAACATGAATAATAAGAAAGGTCGTGGAAAAAATTTTAGTGAACAAGATGCTATAGATCTCTTGTCACTGGTGGTCAATTATATAGACATTCTAGAAAATAAACAAACAAATGCAGTGACTAATCAAGAGAAGGTAATTCTTCCGTAATTCGTCTTTTATCATTTAATCACTGATGATTCAATTTACAGGCTCGTACATGGAAAAACATTACAGAGGAGTTGAACATTTCCCATCCGTTAACAACACGTACCCTTGAACAGCTGAGTGCAAAATATGAAAATTTAAAACATCGTAGCAGAAAATATGCTGCACAAAAGAAACAGGCGCTATATTCTACAGGTGGTGGCCCTTCGCAGACAGTCATCGATGTAGTTCTGGATACCGTATTAAGCATACTCCCAAGCAAGACTGTCGAACGTGAAATAAATTTATTAGACTGCGACAGTGAATCACTGGCTGTATTCAGCTGCACTGGTGTCGAAAAAAAGCTTGGAAACACAGATAATCTGATAACGGTACATGTACCAGGAAAAATGACAAATGAACCATCTGAACTAGTTTGTGTTACAATGAAGACAAGTAATGCAGATACAATGGTCCAAACGAGTGGATCAAATTGTAGACCGGCACCAACACCAAGCAAAATGTCGAAAAAACATAAGAGAAAGCGCGATTCAGATGATATCGAAAAACTAAAACAAAATTGTTGGAAGTAGAATATAATTTAAAATTAGAAGAAGTGTAAAACAAAGTTCTCCAAAATCAAGTTCTGGAGCAAGAACTATCGGAAAAGCAGGAAACACAGTCGGTGAGATTTGCTCTCCTGAAAGAGGAATTGGAAGGAAAGAGGTTACATAATATGAAATTAAGAGCAGATCTCTAATATTATGTATTTCTTTAAAATTAAGTTTCAGTTGTAAAATGAAATGTACTTTTTTTGTATACTGTTCAGTAATATATAAAAAGATATATTAATAAAACTTTTGTTACTAGTTTTATTTGTTTGTGCATGAGGTTATAAGACTTGTTGGCTAATAAATAAAAAAGTGGAAAGAAATATTGAATGGTTACATCAATTTATTCGAAATATTTACCAGTAAGCAATCATACGACAGATGCTCTTTTAATTAAAATAAATTTTGAAAATAATTTTGTATCAGTCTCTGGCGAGTATTGTTATTAGCTTCATTAAACACTTCCTTTGCTTCAACCAAAATGTTTTCCTGAACTGGTAGAGGCTCATTTCTATTAATTGCAATGTTATGCAACACTGCAGTAGCAAAGATTATAATGCCGTTTCATTATTCACTCTCATCCCCAGAGACAAAATTGGAAATTTTCTTTTCCATACACCATACTGGCGTTCAACAGTATTTCTGGTCATAATGTGGCATGAATTATACTTTTCTTCAGCTGCTGTATGTGGTTCCAATAATGGTGTCAATAGGTAATTATTATTCCCATACCCTCTATCACCAAGAAGAAAACAATCGTTATACATCCCAGTATCAAATTTAGTTTTTAGCCTGCTGTTATTAAATACAGTCTGATCGTGGCTGGAACCAGGCCATCTTGCAACTATGTTTGTGATTTTTAAATTGCAGTAACATGTTGTTTGTACATTGTACGAAAAATAACCTTTTCGGTTACGATATATTTCTCCATCATGACCATCTGTAATATTAAACATAATAAAAAATAATTTTATAGATTTATGCTAGAAATTTCACCTGGAGATTGTATTTTGATGTGAGTACAATCAATTGCACCAATTACTTTTGGGAATCTTGCTATTGCATAAAACCCAGCCTGAATGTTTCTTATTTGGTCAGGTGTCTCAGACATTTTAATAAATACTGTTCGGAGCTGGCCAATTGCAGTTGAAACTTTTTTATTATTCTACTGGCTGTAGCTTTGGTCACACCAATAAAATCTCCCACAGAAATCAGCATGCAACCAGACGCATAAAATCTTAAAGTAGCAATAATTGGTTCATTGGCGATACACACTGATTTCTTGCGGTATGAAATTTAATATCATTTTCAATATAGAATGGAATTTCATCATTAGATAACTCGTCGAATGGCTGTCTTCTCTGTTTAAATGCTTTTGGTTGTCTTCTCCGACGTACTATTTCTGGTAACTCTTCATCTGACGACGATGTGAAATCACTCGAAGAAGAGTACATTTTGATATATTGGTAGATAAATTCAAATTAATATTAAATAGAAAATATTATAACCTATATGGATGTAAGTATACATAATTTCCGAGGTTATGTATCACAAACAGAAGTGTACACAAGTCGCAAGTATACATGAACACGCATGCGTTAATTCTCCGTTTAATTCTTGAGTCGTCGAATTTGGACATTTAAGTATAAATGCGTGTTTAGAGCTAAATCTTCGTTCAAATATGTTGATAATACGCTTGCGTTACTTTTAAATGCCATTTAAAATAAATGTCCTTTTAATTCCGTTGATAATACCGGCAGTTATAATCGTACCTTTTCGACCAATTCGGCAAAGCTGTACGTTTCTGTGAATCCATTGGTTTGTCCTGCTCTAATTATATTATCAGATATTAAAACAAGTTCACATAATAGAGATAGAACTCTGCTCACGTCATACATCAACGAATATAAAAAGATAGGACACAATTTTCGTTCACATTACCCTGCCTACCGTATTAGCGAATGTTTACCATAATGAGCGGATTAATGTACATAAGAACTGTCAAAAAGAATTAAACAAGCCGAAAAAGAATGAGAAATATAAGCATTATGAAACTACAACAAACAGAGTAAGCAACAATGACAAAACATCAAATCATCCAACATATTGATTCTATTAGATATAATACATGTACAGTATGTACACATTTATAAATCAGTATAAGACATAAACTCCTCAATACTGTAGAATGTATTGCCTTTCAAATATTTTTTAATTTTGAGTAAGAATATTGTCTGACTATGACTCGAACTGTAAACTCCCGTAGTGAAAGTTTAGTTATGAGACCGATTGAAGGTCACGTGGTTATAAGAAGACTTAAAGAGATCTGCCTAAATTAGGTCACATTACTGTTTAAAGTTTTCCTATATGTTTCCTTTAATAGTCTGCCTGTTTTTAACATATATGCAGCACTGTCACTGACAAATAAAAGTATTTTTTCTTTGTACCTGTCGTCCGAATGAAGCATTTGGTTTTTATTTCGTAAATGATTTTTGCTACTGTTTCCGCATCAACTGTATTTATAAATTTTGTTTCTATTACATATTCGTTATATGGAATAGTTGACTGTAGTATACCAGCTACAACATTTACCACACAGCGTCCTAATATATCTACAGTTTCGTCGGTATTTATCCATAGGTACTGATTTGAAAGATGGCTTCTAATGCGTTCTACTGCTTTCGTGTAGCACTTGGAAACATAATATTTGCGAAAGATGGATTCATCAGGAACAGTTTATTTTTGGACAAATGTTTCGAAGGTGGGATTGTTAAGTTTATTTTATGGAATATTTGCCGCCATTAAAGTTTCACTGAGTTCTTCGTTAAAATTGTCAAATTCCAACTAGTCTACTTTTTGTGTATGTGTTTACGATGCTAAGTGACGTTTTACGTACGATTTATTGGAATTTTTTAAGACTTTGCAATAAATTTATGTAATTAAGTAAGTATGTAATTAACAGTTAAAACAATGAAAAAAAAGAAACTAACTCACCGTACTTTATTTATCTTACGAAATATAAACTAATAAATAAAATAACTTATAATAACTCCTCCTGCTTCTATCTACGCCTATGAAGAAAGGAATTTAACTGTAAAATTGAAGCAATTGCTTCACAATTCATCGACAAAAAACGGATGTGCGGTTAACCGAGTGCTATTCAATAACTGCGTGTTGTATTTAGTGATGTTATGGACTATTTATATGGTCCATCGTAATTTCGGCCTCTCCTGTCCGGTCTTTACTCATCACGCAGAGGGGTGCAATATTTATTCACTTATGTAAACAAATCTATCCAACATGCGTTACGTACATATAAATATAAAAATGCTTCTTACTAAAAGTTCGTGAGTGATGGGCAATTTCTGTTTTTAAAGTAGTTTTTAGGGTGCCGAAATCCCAAAAATACGAGGTGCATTCAAGTTCTAAGGCCTCCGATTTTTTTTCTCCAGACTCGAAAGATATAGAAGCATGTGCATTGTTTTAAAATGAGCATGCGTTCGTTGTCAATACGTCACAGAGATGGCAGCACTGTACGGCAGATGGAATTGTAGCGGCAGCGTCGAGAATGAGAACTGTTTTAGATACTTAAAATGGCTACGTTTTCCTTACTTGAACAGCGTGCAATCGTTCGTTTTCTGAATTTTCGTGGTGTGACACCAATTGAAATTCATCGACAGTTGAAGGAGACATGGAGGAGACATGAAGGAGAGGCGTCATCAGTTAAGCTAGTGAAGTAATTAAACTTAAATCGCCTATAAGATATAGCAAATTTTGTCCTATCAGGTAGCACCATCAGGTAGCCGGAAGGATTGACAGATTGACAGCTCTTTCTTGATTCGGTGGGTGGTGGTGCATGGCCGTTCTTAGTTGGTGGAGCGATTTGTCTGGTTAATTCCGATAACGAACGAGACTCTAGCCTGCTAACTAGGCGTATTCTCGACATCTCAAAGGCCAGCCGGTCCGGCGTTCGCGCCGTGATCGTGCGCGGTTTTTACTGTCGGCGTACAAATAATTCTTCTTAGGGGGACAGGCGGCTTCTAGCCGCACGAGATTGAGCAATAACAGGTCTGTGATGCCCTTAGATGTTCTGGGCCGCACCTATATACGTATTTTCTTCCCTTCTGTACCGGCATAGCCGGCGAAGGGAAGGGTTGCCATTTTCGGCATAGTCTCTTTCGTCCCTCAGATGTCACTATATTATATGGTGCTACCTGATAGGACAAAATTTGCTATACCTTATAGGCGATTTAAGCTTTAATTACTTCACTAGCTTAACTGATGACGCCTAATAGTAAATGGCAGAAACACGTGTCTTAAGCAGAAGTAAATGCTGGAAAATACGAGGTGTATTGTCCATGTGTACAGTTACAGATGTGTATATTGCATGTCTGTTTCATTTGTAACAAATGCGTAATACGTGCTTAACGTATTGATATACTTAAACCTTTTTTGTATATAATATCTAATGTTACGAAATATTGACACTTACAGAACCTGCTCAGTTGATTATATATTATGTGTCATATTTCAAACCTTTTATATTATTAACATATCAATATTTTAAGCCATGATATTAGGGGCCAAAAACCATTTACATATTTTGGTAGAACCGGCTTATTGAATTATATTTTCAAAACAAAGATGCTTTACGCATATTATAATGTTTAGTTTTATTACACAAATATCTTCTAAACGGTTACTTTTATAATGAATGTTTCGTGTCTATTTAAATTTTATTTAAATGTAAGCAAGTGCCTATTTCAGTTATTTGAATTTTCATGTAGATAAACAAATTCGAACATGTAACTTGTATTTTTAAAGAGTAAATTGCTTTTAGTTTTAGATTTGATCCCGATTTATTCACTATTAGACCCCTTACTCCACTGACCTGCAGAGTATCGCTAGCGGCATTGCGGAAGAGTTCTTTAGGCAAACGTGCAAGTACGTACGGACCACCTTGGTACTCGGACTTGACGTTCGTGCAAAATTACCACTTTGGGCCACAGGTGCGGAGATATTTCGCATTATTTACCTACTTACCGCGGTCTGTTTGCATGTGTTCGTGTGAGTGCGTCCGTGTGTATATTACATATAGCTCTATATCTATCAGGGTGATGCGTACAAGAAGAAGGAAGAATATAACTGTACCAAAACTGTCTGGGTCAGGAGGCGTTCACTGAGGACGTCTGGTGGGGTTCTTCGTTGGTCAGACAAGAGTTCCTTAACGATGGTGTATCGTTATAGTGATAGAGTATTGGACAGGTGGATTCCATTCTTTAACTGAAACACAACGTGAAAACAACCTGGTGTACGATAAAGTGTTGGGATAGCGCCGGAATAAAAGAAACAGTAAAGTGAGCACGCTTCTTCCGCCGTCTTCGAGGTTGTCAAGGACGTCTCTAAGATCTGGATTAAATTTACTCGCAGCAACTGCTTAAGAGCTATTGGTAAGTATTTTACTTATAATTACATGTAATAAAGTAATATAAGTATTAATTTATTTAAAAATTATCTTACTGTATTGAGACAATATAAGCTTCAGTTTTACGTAATTAATAGAAATAATTAAAGTACCGCAATACAAACTAAGAATTATATATATGAACGATGATGTAACGTATACGCTCTTGAATCATTATGTTTGGCACACATATTTTATAATACTTTATACTATTGATTAATTCAATGTAATTCTGAAGATGACATCAAGTTATTTGTAACTAATTCTAATTTTTGAACATTCTAACTCAGAATATTGCTATTCTTTGTTTTCCTTTACCATTAATTATTTATTGGTTATCATTTCTATCTGAAAAGAAATTATGAAACCCATTAGGTAAAAAAGTTCCTTGAAGCAATGACAAGAAAAATAAGATTTTAATAATAATAAAAATTTATATCTTAACATGGAATTATGTTTAGTGCCAAATAATTTTAAAGATTTATTAGAGGGCGCTTTATCGTTCAACTCGAAATTATTTTTTATATTATTTAATATTTTAGAGACGTAAATTATATTATGGCGAAGAAACTATACCGAGGCATACACCATTTTATAAAGCGAGTTTCTTGAATGAGTGGAATGGTTAAAATATTAAAATCTTACTTTATATTTTTGTATTTAAAAATGTAATTATTAAGAATAATATATATATATATATATATATATATATATATATATATATATATATATATAATTTAAACGAAATTATCGACTGTAATATATTGAATAAAATAAATTAAAAGCGGGCAAGCGGTCTGTCAATTAAAAAACTCATTTATTAAGTATCCCTATATTTCGCAACAACTTTGTTGCTTCTTCCGGAGATAAAATGTAGAGTTGAAAAAAATAATAAAATTGACGTACAAGGACAATAAAATTGATTAGATTTAACTATTTCCTACAATTTAATAACTTCCTTAGAAAAAATTTGGAAAAAATTGGTACTTTCATTAAAAAAATTAATAACGAACATATATCACTTAAAACAGATAATACTATACAGAACATTATTAAAACCAACAAACATAAAATAGACAAAGAATCAAACTCTGGTGTATATAAGTTAACATGTGAAGATTGTAATAAGGTATACATAGGACAAACGGGGAGGACGTTTTAAAATTATGATGAAAGAACACGAGAGAAGTCGTAAAGAAAAGAAAGCAGGTTCAACTTTCGCAAGCAATTGTTTAGAAATTAATTATAGATTTAATATAGACTTCAAAATTTTACATATTCAAGATAAAAGCAAAAAGCTTAATTTGCTAGAAAACTTAGAAATTAATAAATACCATGTGTCCCCGGATGGAGTTGACAAGAGGAAATAATTTTTATTATTGATTTTACGACAAAAAGTCATTCTTTATAAAAAGTTCTGCTTGTTGAGTAGATAAATTAACCATCGGAAAATCTAAGATTAAATGTACAGAATGTCCAAAAATTAAGATAACATAAAAATGCTTCAACAGAAGAGTATCATTTATTGCATGTTTTGTAGTTTAAGTACAAAATTTCAATTAATTAAAGTCAACAAAAATTACTCTACAAGGCCACCTCCAACTTCCACACATACCTCCGCCCTTTTAATAAATTCACCATAGACTTTGCGTATGGTTTGTGGTACATTTATCTCATTCACTGCATCCTGTATTCGTGCTTTTAGTATTTCCCGGTCATGTGGCAGGTCATTTCCGCAAACTTTTTGCTTTAATGTACCCCACAAAAAATCAAGTGGTGTCAGGTCAGGTGATCTAGCAGGAAAATTTATTGGTCCAAATCTACCCATCCATCTGTCTCCGAACTGATCTGTCAACCACTGCCGTACCAAAAGCGTCGCATGAGCAGGGCATCCGTCTTGTTGCCAGAAAATGTTACGCCTAATTTCTAGTGGTAAATTATGTAGAAATGGTAATAGATAAGTTTCTAAAAGACGCACATAAACGTGTTGATTCAAGTTCTCGTCAATAAAATATGGTCCAACGATTCGATCGTAAAAAATTCCGCACCAAACATTTACTTTTTTATAACGTTGACTTCGTTTTTGAATGACGTAGTTTGGATTATGAAAAGCCCAATAGCGACTGTTTTGTGATGAAACGTGACCATTGGTGCAGAAGGTTGCTTCATCAGTAAAAAATATCATTCTATGAAAACGTGTATCTACGAGGTATTTCTCACCAACCCATAAACAAAAATCCAATCGCTTCTCTTCATCTCCATTTTCAAGTGTATGTCGGAACTGTGGTTTAATGGTCGAACTTTGTTTTCTTTATAAATTCTCTGCAAATGCGATTTACTAATATTCAGTCTTTGTGATCGTTTCCGTAAGGATAATGTTGGTGTTTCTATCACTGAATCTACTGTCAAAAGTGTAGCCGTATCGTCTTCATTGTATTTTTTCTTTGGTCTCTTAACATTTACTACAGATCCAGTTAAATCAAATTTCTGCACAAGTTTGAGCAGTGCTTCGCGCGATACTGCCGTGTGTGGGAATTTTTCGTGAAACATGTCTATAGCGTATCGATAAGATACGTTTCCAATTCCATAACATTTAATCAAATAAATACGTTCTCTGATAGTTAACATTTTGAAAATCCAACGGATAATAACTGACAAATCTACAATTAATGACGTTTTACAGTACAATATTGTTATACGTTACAACAACCTTTGATCGCCAAAATTAAGGAACTTTTTCTATTGAAGCATTTTCATGTTATCTTAATTTTTGGACATTCTGTACATTTAATCTTAGATTTTCCGATGGTTAATTTATCTACTCAACAAGCAGAACTTATAAAGAATGACTTTTTGTCGTAAAATCACTAATACAAATTTTTTTCCTCTTGTCAACTCCATCCAGGGACACACGGTATAATAATTTAGGAGTAACATTAAATGACCATTTAAAGTTACAATTTTATTGTCCTTGTACGTCAATTTTATTATTTTTTTCCACCCTACATTTTTATCTCCGGAAGAAGAAACAAAGTTGTTGCGAAATATAGGGATACTTAATAAATGAGTTTTTTAATTAACAGACCGCTTGCCGGCTTTTAATTTATTTTATTCTATATGTATATATATATATATATATATATATATATATATATATATATATATATTAAAATAATACACATTTTTTTGGTTTAGCCACCTTCAATGAATTTCAGTTTTTTACTACGACGTTTCGACTTTTTTTATATAATTAAGTCTTTTTCAAGTGATTAGAACAATTTATTTCGTGTTTAAACACATATTTTGTGTGACGGCCATGACACCGCCCAATAAAATAAATAAGAAATAAATTTTAATTCGTATTGGCTTTACTTTAAAGTATATATATTTAAAACAACCCTACATGTTTCGGCAATGATGCCTTTATCTTTTTTATCCTTGATAAAGGCATCATTGCCGAAACATGTAGGGTTGTTTTAAATATATATACTTTAAAGTAAAGCCAGACCTTAAATCGCCAACTGATTGAATTAACTATATCATACCAAGGTCGCGAAAATATTATATATATATATATATATATATATATATATATAATTTATTTAATTATTTGTTTGTTCATTCGAGATACAAACGGATAAAAGTAAAATAAAATATCCACTTACAGATTCACATTATAAAGAAAAATATTTAGAAAGAAATGCAATTACAGAGTTTCAGTATATTATTATATCTATTCAAATATTAAAGGATTTATCGAGCAAATCCCGGAAAAACCATATAAACAAGAAGTACGCTAATATTAACAAGAATAGGAGGGTTGAGAAATATTTTCTCACCCATTCTAGTCTTGTTAATATGAGTATATATATTCTCACTTTATATTTTAAATATCTAGTTTTTATCCACCTGATGAAACCATTATATGACAAAACAGTATTGTAGTAATTTACTATAAATATTTGAAACGATAAAATTATTATTTATTTCTTAACGCTATAATGAAGTTACAAGAAGTATCTTCCTCGTCAATGAACGATTAAAAAAGACGTTACGATTTAAGAAGTATATTAGCATATAATTGACTTCCTATTGTGCTTTCAGCAAAAATGTGGATAAGGCAAAGCAGTTACTATTATTTTTTCACGATCAGTCAATTTAACATATTTACTGGTTGGATTAAAAGAATAGTAGGTTGTGTTTGCAAATCTCAGATCGGTAAGAACTGTCACTTACCGATCGGAAGACAGTAAGTAATCAAATATGAAAGTTTTGTAATTTTATTTAATATAATTTATACACAAGCTCTCCCGTATCGTTATGTTCAAATTTTAGGAGTGTAAAGCAGACTTCATTTCAAGTAACAAAAATGCAAAACTTGTACATCCATTTTTATTTCTTTCAAAGTTACAGATTCATGAATGTGATTGTCAGATCATGAAAAAAAATGTAATCCTAAAGTCAATACAAACTGATTTTATTTAAGGAAAGTTATAGGATTCAATAACAGGCCTGTGATTGTTAACGTCGCATAATAAAGTGTTATTTTAAAATAAATAAACACGTGTCGTAGTGCATACAGTACTTGGAGATCTTACTTATTTCGTAAGTGCTAAACCATGAATATCACACAATAAACAAATGTTCAGATGACTGTTAACGTTGCATTCTTGAATAAATGATTACATTACGTTTCAGTTCATACAACAGCTTATTAGTGACTGGACACGTTTTCTTTATTCAAAATGCCTTACCGATTTTCTTCTCAAGAGTATGTGTACATGCATTCTGTGTATGGCTACTGTAACGGCAGTGCACGTCAAGCAGTTATTTAATACCGACATCGATTTTCCGATAGGCGCATTCCTCATTACAGAACGTTTCTCGAAGTACACAGACAATTTCGGGAATGCGGACTGAGTGATTATCTTTTCGATCGAGGAGTAAATTTGCCAGCAGACTTAGATGAAGAAGCAGTAGCTATTGTTACAAGGGATCTAACTCTCAGTGTACGTCGAATCGCTAGACAACTAGGAGTGCCACGAACGACAGTTTGGTGAATTTTAAAACGTGAGGGCTTATATCCATATCACTATCGCAGGATACCTGGATATTAAGACAGTCACGGCTTCATTTTAATTTCTGCAGAACAGTACCCCGGACAGATGAATCTACGTTCACGAAAAGTGGTGTTACAAATCTGAGAAACCTGCACAGGTGGTCATCAGAAAATCCCAAAGCTCTACGCCCATCTAAATTTCAACATGCATTTTCTATTAACGTTTGGGCGGTCCTAATCGATGACTTGTTGATTGGTCCTGTCGTTCTTCCTGGAAGGTTAAATGCGGACAATTACCTTCAATTTCTTATTGACGAACTGCCAGGTCTATTAGAGGATGCCCCACTGAATGTTCGACGAGACATGTGGTTTCACATGGTTTCACGTGGGCACCACCACATTTCGGAATTGCTGTCCGAAATTGGGTTAACGTCAATTATCCAAGATGGATTGGTCGAAGTGGTCCTGTTGTATGCCACCCAGATCACCCGATCTTAATCCCCTTGACTTTTATTTATGGGGGTACATGAAAAATTTAGTCTACGCGCAAGTTTCGAACAGAAGAGAAGAGTTGTTGAATCGTATTCACCTGGCTGCCGAGCAAATCCGACAAAACAAGTATGAAATTCGGATAAGTACTTCTTCTGTTGGCTTACGGGCACAAGCCTGTATTCAACAAGGAGGTGAACATTTCGAAAATATTATTAATTGAACTTTTTTAAATAAAATCAGTTTTTATTGAGTTTAGGATTACATGTTTTTTCATGATATGACAATCACATTAATGGATCTGTAACTTTGAAACAAATAAACGGATATACAAGCTTTGCGTTTTTGTTACTTGAAATGAAGTCTACTTTACACTCCTAAAATTTGAACATAAGGATACGGGACACTTGTATATTTTCTCTTTTAAATACTTTCGATTTTTTAAGTCGATATCCAACATTTTTTCTGTTGAGAAAAGCAATTAAGTTTTGAATTTTGAAATATCAATTCCATCCTCAAGGAAAATTGTAGATTTCAGCATGGAGTATTTCGCCCATAAACTCTCTAGTAATTTAAACTTTTCATTTCATGTTATAAAATAAGCCAATACCATCTTTTCTCTAACATGCTTATAATTCTTCTCATTACACCACGCTTTGAAAACTTGAAAAACATTTTCGTACCATTCCCTGGACTTCTCTGGTATAACAGGCGAACATCCTATGTGCCACGCATCCTCAAGATCGGAATAGTTACTTGAGTGCATTTTACAAAATTATAAACAAGAACTAATGAGAAAATTGATAGATAATAATAATTCAAAGGACTCAAATGAATTTTTATGTCAAATATGGCTACCGTTGTTTATAAATCTCCAAGTTAATTAACTGTATTTTGTCATTTTCGATTATGGAATTTTGAGATTTTTTTATACGTGATAATTAACAGAATTCTCACTTTGTCACGTGCAAAAAACGTAGTGTACCGGTCTCAGGCAAAATTGGTGACTTATGTACCCTTAGCCACCAAACTATTACCTTCGACCAGTAAACAACTCTTACCGCTCTTGATGCTTAGTTATTTAACCATCAAAAGCGGTAAGGGTAAATAACTATTTATAAATTTCGTTTCAAATTTGAGAAAACGGGGGTAATTAGTAGTAATATAAGAGTGGTAAAAGAGTACATGCAGAAATGGTGGAAAAGGCGCGATACATTGGGGGTGGAAAGGAACTTTTAATGAATGTGGAGAATCTACAATAGGGTGTAAATTTTTAAGAATTTTAATGTAAAGTGGATTCCTTAGAATGAGAACATGTAACATGTAACTATATATAAATATGTAAATATACAAATTAGTATTGATCTTGAGTGGAAAATGTTAGACAAATTCTCGTTTTATCTTGTTAAGCCTAGTAGATAGAATTCCCTACTTTTCCACACATATTGTTTTTATTTTTTTTATTAAATAAAATAAAAGACTTCTCATTAATTCTAAATGAACTTAATTTTAAATGTAATTTTAGTAAAAAAAAACTAGGGTAAAATTTTAATTAAGATTTATTTAAATTGAGATATTAATTATTAAATTCCTGTTATTTTGCATTTTTGTAGAAATTCTTTATTTAATTGACGCCCTTTAGTTAGTACTATTCCAGGATTTAAGTTTCTATTTTCTTCCACAATTGCCTTATGTTAAAACAAAATTATTGCATTTTTAAATGTTAGATTAAGGATTAGAATGTGTTTTCAAAATTCTAATTATTTGTAATTGAACTCTTTTCCAAAATTACTCACAAATATAAATATTTCCTTTGACTTTCTTCATATATGATTCAAATCTAAATACTGAAATTACCCATTGATTACTGATTAACTGTCTTCGTTTTCGCAGTGAACGTTGAGAAAACACACATAATATGTGCTATTAGTTGTCCCTTTTTTTTTTTGTCATTCGGGATCGTTGCCCATACTGCCACGTTAAGAAATGTTTACAGAATCTATAATAAGATAAAATTCACGCAAATCGGGAAGGGAAACGTAGGAATAAACATGTTTCACGTCTGGGGCCTATCAGACGACTTTAGACACAATAAAAAACGGCCATCGGAAAATAGGTTTCCCCACAAAGGCAAACGAAGATAGGTTTTGATTTTAGATCCTAATCCTAGATTTAAAAATGTAATCCATCAATGGATCGTAAACATGCTTAGTATTATACATTAGGACACACGTAATACTAGTAGGCATGACCACTAACGCATTAACAAGTCTGCCAATAAATTCACCTCGAAAGTTATTGTGCTTATGGCATTAGAAGATTAAATGGTTCATATCGGCTATATTGGTGCCACATGTACAAACAGCTGATTCGATAATTTTAAGTTTGTGTAAATGTGCTGGAAATTGTCCATGGTTAAATTTTAATCGAGCGACGGTAGTGCGATATATCCTTGATACCCTATGTTCCTTATGACATTCTCGGATAGTTACATTTGGGTGTATTTTTGCGTAGTGTGTCATTCTATTCGTATACGAAAGCTTCCAATATGCCTGCCAATCATCTTTTAGTATTTCGTTTTTTAGATGAGAAATAAGATCATTAGATGGTACTTTTTCCAGATTTTTAATGATTCCAGTACGCTTTTGGAGTCTGACATAATAGTTGCTTTCCCAATATTATATTTTTTTATATATTTTAGAGCCTCTGCAATTGCGACTGCCTCTGCTGTGAAAATGGATACATTATTATGTAATTTTACCTTCTTTTCATATCCATTTCTAGGCACAAGTAAGGCACATCCGCATCCTTCTTTAGACTTGAATGCATCAGTAAAAATTACCGTCGATGCAGGAATTTCTGAGCGGATACTTTTATACTAGTTGTCCCTTCTCATTTTTATATTCATTTTCAAAAATTGGAAGTATTTATTTACATGTCATTGATTTTTAATTGTTATACGAGGGATGCTGTAACAATTTTATGGAATCTAGTATTTTAAGTGGTGACAGAATAATTTCAACTGTTATATTCGTAAAATTCTAAATTTTTAACCGATTATTAAATTTATAGTTCGTATTTAAGTGAACTAGTTTTGTTTATTTCATTAAAAAATGCAGTATTCGGTATTTTTCAACAGGTTTTTCAGGAGACGAAAATCCCTCACCATGCATTGCATTTTTTATTTTGGGAACAAAGAGAGATAACAAGAAGATAAATCGGGTGAATAAGGACAATGAGACATTAATTCAACACTTTTACTGATTAAGAAAATCAATGGTTTGACATGCTGACTGAGAGCTTCAGGTGGTCATGATTGAAGAATAATTCGCCCATTTTGACTATTTTATCTTATTTCATCGATGACTTTCAGCAAACAAATTGTAATATACCAATCTGCGTTCACGCTTCTTCGATTTTCTAAAGTTGCGGTTGAAGAAATAGCGGTCATCTACGTCGCAGTAATGTGAGAATAAACAATCTTTGCAGGATCTGACTCGTTTGGAAAGACCTCAAAGGTGGATTATTGTCTACTTTCAGAACTGGACAAATAGATTCAAGTTTGATCACCACCAACGATATTGTTCACTAACTTTGAGAGATCTCGCTTGGAGTTTTCTAGTATTTCTATGCACCGCATTATTTTTGAGCTTCAGTCAAATTGTGGGGAATCCAATGACTACAAGGCTTCCATATGTTATAATGTTCATGCAAAATCGCATATATTGCTTTCATGCCAATTCTCAACGACGCTTCAAGTTCAATGAATATGGCATACTAATTTCGATCAATCATTTGACGCACAGGATCAACTCAATATTAGTGGCAACAATATTTCCACGCTGAAATTTGGCAAAACGACTTTACCACTACTCTTTGGTGGTGCTTCATCCCTAAAAGCAAGATAATATCTAAACAAATTTAATTTACCTAAAGAAGGACTGTCAACTGAATTATTGGTTAGAAATGTCAAATTTTACGAATATGATTTGGTACTTTAACTATTAGTTTTTAGAAGTTTTTCCAGTACCTCTCGTAGCGTAATAGAAGAAATTAGTATAATGCAAGTGGTTTGTTTTCGCCTAGATAAATATTTTTTAATGTTGAGAATTTAGTTTAATTCAAGTTTGAATATGTGAAATTTGAACAATACTGGTTTGCCGAGACTTTGATTTTTTAAATAAGTCAAGCATTCTGATTTTATATTATACTAATTGACCTCGGAATGTTTTACAAACATTTATGTTTTGTATTCCCTTGACAAAGGCATATTGCCGAAACATGTAGGGTTGTTTTAAATATATATACTCTGAAGTAATGAACCAGACCTTTAATCGCCGACTTATTAAGTTTACCTTATCATACCAAGGTCACGAAGATATTATATTTATATATATATATATATATATATATATATATATATAAATACTTGTATTCTTTTGTATAATCGCCTACTGATTAGGTTTACCATATATATATATATATATATATATATATATATATATATATATATATGTGTGTAGTAGATCATGTAGTAGTCATGGCTAAAATTAAAATATTCAAAGATACATTCAAGTTGAATAATAATAATTCATGGTTCAGAACTCTAGACAGCAAGACGTCAATTACGGGAGTTTGGCAAGCCATGAGTTATTCTTATGTCTGCGCCTTTGGAGCGACTTAAGATATTAAGCTGTCGGCATTTGCCTTGAACGAGAAGGAAAACCACAAAAACCAACTCGGACAGCCTAGACAGGGATCTAAACACGGAACTGCCAGCATGATAAGCCAGTGTACGGATATTTAAATAACATATGATAGATATTTATATAATAACAACATATAATCATAATGGTAAATTGCAGATCGTTACATTATTAGGTTACAGTATATACTGCTTAGATTTTTTATATCACTTCTGTTGTTAATTGAATTTTTTTGTTGCTTAATATTAATCATTTCTTTAGTTTCCCTTTTCATTGTGTGTTGTTCTTTATCGATTATCTATGTGTTTTCAAAATCGAAATGGTGATCACGTTGTAGTTTGTGTGTAAATAAAGCAGTTTTGTCTGTTTTGGAGTATTTGTGAGCTTGTATTCTTTTGTATAAATATTGTTAAGTTTCACCTATAACTTCCTATAACTTCACCTGTAACTGTCGCAGTCGCGACATGGTATTTTATAGATGACATGTGTTTCTCGATTTTTGTCAATTTTAGGTTTTAATTTTGAAAATAGTTGTTTATTTGTATTGCTAAGTTTATATGTTATAGCTATATCATATTTTTTTATAGTATATTTTTATTTTCTCAGATAATTGTGGTAGATATGGAATCGTGATATATGTTGTTTCATTGTTTAATTTGTTATTGGTGACCGCAGTGTTGTATATTTGGTGAATTCTTCTTTTAATTGTTTGTTCTATAAGTTGTGGTGGGTAGTTATTATCAGTTAAGATTGTTTTAATTTTCTTGATATCATCTTTTCTGTATTGAGTATGTGATAGTTTAACTGCTCACTCAGTCAGATTATTTATAAATATTTTATTGAATACTGTAGGTGCATTTGAGTGGTAATATATCGAAAAGAAGCTGTGGATAATAAATAAAAATATCAAAATAAATCACTCTACACCGTGTAATACATCTGCTAAACCGAATTTGACCGAGTTCTAAATTTCACATGGTTATCTTAACCAAAAAGACTAAAACTATGGCTTTTATTGGAAACGAACAAATAAGGACAAAAATTGTAATCAACAACAGGACTCTAGATCAAGTACGACACTTTAGATATCTTGTATACGACATAACCTTCAGATACAGTAGAAAAATAGAGCAAAAGCTCAATAAATTCAGTAATATATGCGGAACTGTAAATAAACGTCTGAAAAATAAAACAAAAAAAGACAAATTAAATTTTCCCAGATAGTCGCTGTTCCAAAAAGCTGTATACAAAGTCAAGAAATGAAATTCCTCAGAAAAGTTAAAGATTGCACAAGATTGGATACAGTAAGAAATCAAGATATAAGAAAAGACCTATCAATATTCAACCAAAACGACAAAGTAAGGACAAATCGAAGAAAATAGAACGAACACCTAGAATGAAATACGAGAGGCTCCCATTTCAAGCAAAATACTATAAATGCCATGGAAAAAAAATTGTTTAGAAGTTTCTAAATACAAATATATTAACGATATTATTAACAAGCCGTAGATTTCAATTCTATATATTCAAATATACACAATAATATTCATGCTTAACCGTTTATGGCAAGTGACAGCGAAAATTTGAGCAAATTGAACCAATACCGTTTTATTTATTACTTACAACTTTTGCATGTACTTTTGCGTATATTAACTGAAATGAGGGAATGCAAATTTTATGTCTCTTTAATTCTTTTGGCTTTATCTTTTTTATTGGCATAATTATACTAACAAATACATTTATAATACTTTTTAGATTTTTTTCGAAAGAAAATGTATTGAATTTCTATTGTCTTTTAAAATGATATTTTTTAAATTGTGACAAAAGCACAAACGCATTCTTTTATCGAAAATTAATCGATACATATGTTATACATTATAACTTACTTAATTCTTTCGATAACGGCACCAGCTTTCGTAATACGTATTCTATTTTAAATAAATTTATGTATTATGTAAGGAGAATATAGGAAATTGGAAATTAATGCAACTCTACCGAAAAATACAGAAGTTCAAGAAATACTTAAAGATCTTCGAGTTCAAAGATAACACATTGAAATAGGTATAGCGATCAAAGCAGAAATCATAACCAGTCTGATAAAGAAAGTATGGAACGAGGAAAGGTTGCCAGAAGAATGGAACGGAGTCCAAATTTTAGAAATATCGAAAAAGGGTGATAGAACACACTGTAAAAATTGGAGACTAAATAAATAATTAAACAGTGCTAGCAAAATATTATTGCACATAATATTAGGAAGATTAGAACAATCAATAGAAGGAACACTAAGAGACAATCAAGTGGGATTTAGTCGAGGACATTCATGCATAGACCAAATTTGTTCAGCAAAAACAATAATAGATGACAGCATCAATCACCTTTTTTCTTCTTAACAGCATCAGATGAAAAAAACTATAGAGAATGAAAATTCACTAATTTGGAGATGTGGACATTATTTGGAGGGTCTTAAATTCGCAGACGATATAACTTTAATAATAGAAAAAATATCCCGCATGCAAAATAAAATAGACAAACTTAGGAATTATGTTGAAAGAATCGGACTAGAGATAAATGTAGCCAAAACCAAAATGATGTCGGTCAATAGAAGCAACGAAGAGAAAGTCAAGATATGTAATATTAAAATTAAGACAGTATATGAATTTATTTATCTAGAAAATGTGTTGGACATGGAAGGCAATTCCCAAAAAGACATTCAACTTATAATATGAAAGGCACGGGTAGCGTACAATACCACGTAAAATACGGTTGTCCAAAGAACTGAGGACGAACACCAAATTAAGAATATTTAATATTAATGATTAGAGACAGGCATTTAGGTCGGCCATCATTGGCGTCACACTGCGTGGGGTTTACCGAAACAAAATTGTGCGTTATTTAAAAAAAAATATTCGAGCATTATTGAAAATGCAGATAAAATATATTAAACAACTTACTCAATATGCTTCGATGCTTAGAAATAATCCGGACGAGCGTGAGTGAACACCTGCAGCATAGCGTGCGTTTCTACACTAGTCTCCTTGAGATTTGTCCTTCGCGGTATATACATATATCTGCTTATACGCAGAAAAAGATCGTTCCACAGCTAGCGATGTAATATTCGCGTAGTTAAAGTGGTCTTTAAATTTGTACAACGGATCTTTAGCAACACTGCTGTTAAAAAGTTGTCTTAATCTAGTAAAATCAACATTTTCATGTAATACAGTATTAAATTTATCTCTAACACAAACACTTTTTTTCATCATTTAAATTATGTAACACTGTTTCTACGTGGGCAACAATTTCAACCGAATTCGGTAAGGACAACGGAGCGTTTTGTAATTTCTTGATTGCGTCCACTACTGGAACGCAATCCTCGTAAAAAATTTTTAAATCTGCAGCAACTTGAAGATTTTGAAATTACACTTGACTGAGCTTTATTGCACCTGCTTCTTTAGTGCGTAGTTATAAAATCATCAACTTTATCTTGTCAAAATGTTTAAAATAAGAAAATGCAACCATGTACCCCATCGTATAAGAATTGGCTGCGGCGGTTCCGGGATGTCAGGACATTATGAATGAAAGAGCCGGATACGTTTCGGAGATTTAACAAAAGCCGCTTTCGTCTGTCCTATTAGTTGATTCACATCGGGATAACATATTCGTATGTCTGCTACGAGATGTAAAGCATGAAGTAGACATGTAACGTGTAGTATATTTGGCTCAACTTCTTTGAATAATTGTGCCATACGTTGAATAACTGCGGCAGCATCGGTACCATCATTAATACTTGCTTGTAAAATTTTAAAGTTATGTAGTGTTCTAACTAATACACTATGAAGTGCTTCAGTAGTACATTCTTGCAGTCTTTTACAGACTAACAAATAAGGGTGTGACGGTCCTAGCGAGGTCATTGCCCGTACAAGGATCGATACAATGCATTTTTTATATTTGTAGCTTCATCTACTGTGACACAAAGTCTTTTATTTTTTACTACGGTTTTTACATAATTTTCTATTTTTTCGCAAATCGTCGGTAAATACCTGTAGGCACCGTCCTCGGACTTAGTAGTTTCCACGTAGGATTATATTTGTTCCAAATCTGGCGAAACATTCTCTGTCCGATTTTTTCAACCAGTATATTACATGTACTTAACATTATACTTAAATCATTATACTGTTTCTCTCCGTTTTTTTAGTTTTGTGTGTTGCACAATTCACATGTTTCCTACACAAACGTGGATTTCAACATAATAAACTTTTCTCACAAACTAAGCACTTAACTACTTTACCATTACATCTTATGTCTGGGAATTGCTATAAAAATCTGCTTACCCTGTTAGTCAACAAGCAAGTTGATGTATTTCTATGAACCAGTAAATTTCTTTCGGGAAAGGGTGGGATTGTTACGGGCGAGAAATCATTCTGAGATCATGCTAGAATTTGTAATCTATTTACTTCTTTATTAACCTCGTCAAGTCAATTTAGTCTTCTCATTTTTCAGCGTGTACGATTAGTTCTATTATATGCTTACATATTGCTAATTATCGTTCAATTTTATGTTGTTCCAGACTTTAATTCCTCCAAATTTTAATTCATGTTCTATTATTTTGGCCGACCCTATATTTCCGAATGATGTTGCATTCACGACGAAGTATCCGCCATCTATTATTGTTAATGCATAGTCTCGAGTGCAGTACATTCTGTTGTAGTCAGATTTTGTTCCTATAATTGATTACTTTATTGTAGAAATTCCTTTAGATATTCATATATCTGATTTAGGGCCTATTCGTCTTTTGCTCATTTAATTCAATTAGATTTACGTTACTTAATTTCTCTCGCTCGGAGCGATACCTCTCTACATTTGTTATTCACTAACTTTTGCAGTATCCTAGTTTATCGTTCGGTCAATTTTATGTGTCGTAAATCTTTAATTAGGGAGATTTAATTAACCCTCTGACGTTTTTAGCTTACTATTCACTCCTACATCTGTTTTGTAGTTTATTGGAAATTAAATTCCCTTCTTTTTAAATCACCAGTTTTCCGATCTTGAATATGATGTATGTCCGGCATTTCCTTTTCTCGTTGCTAGTTCGATGGGCACTTGTTCTTAAGTCATCGAAGCGCTTGCTTGTGTATTCACATGTGTGAAGAAGCTATATCTACGGTAAGAATTTACTTTATCTGATGAAACTTTACTTATTTCGAATCTTCTTCTTTCCTAGGATTGATTTGTTATTAGAGCTATAACCCTAGTGGCTAGCACTATTTACCGTATTCGTTGAGATTTTATCGTGGATATTCCACGTGGTTTCCAAACGGCCATTTTGGATCGTAATTTTGGATGGTCGAAGAAACCTTGCGAACTTAAGTAGGAATCCCTTTCGGCGGAGCTCCTGTCATTTACCGAACTTCTGGACCGGAGGAAACGTACCGTTTGGACAGCGTCACCTGGTTGACGGCTGTTCTTTGCTGATTCTTTTCTGAATTGGTCACTTACGTATTACTTCTGTGAGGAATTTCCAGGAGGAGAGCATTCAGGAGAACTAGGCATCCCTTTTGTCAAAGCTAAGTGCTGCTGAAATAGTTTTCTTAACTAAAAGAGGGTTTTGTCTGCCCAAAATTTTCTTAACTTATATAATTTATGTTAGAGATTTGCTTGATAGCACATTTAAACTTAAGTGAACTCTAGTGAGGGGCTTTACCCTTTCCTGTGTAATTTTGTGATAAATAAAACGCTAACAGTAGACAGATACCGGGCTTTACCCACCAATCTTGTCCGAAAAAGGAATCTAATTAACTGGTTGTCTGGCTTCCCCAGCGGCTAGTAGCTTTGTTGATACCAAACACGAGGCTCAGAACCTTCAGACGAGCCTTCGCAACTTATTTGGGGTTACGTCAAGATCAAATTATCTGATATTTATTCTGTAAACTTTAATGTACAGAACCGCTGTTAAGAATTCCTAACTTGTGTTCTAATGTATAATGTCTTGATTAATTGACGTACTTTTATTTAATCTTTCAACATTTTAACACCTGACTATACAGGGTGGTGTTATCTTAACAGGTGTACCTGTTCCTTTTTGATCTCTGGCTTACGCCTGGGACATTACAGGGGCGGTAACTATTACTTTTAATAGTAGACTTATTTACGATAATTTATACCCTGTGGCTAATTATTTTGCGGGGAAATATTCACATTGAATTAAGCCACTTTGAATTTCATTTGTCTCTTAAAGAATTTAATACAGTGAGGTTTATCCTCGACTTTTATGTTGTAATTATTCTGTATATTTGCAAAACATTTTCATTCTGTCTATTTTACTTAAGTCTGTTACTCACGATTTCATGATAGATTTGATAATACATGAAACTTCTACTATAAGTTTCGAATCTCTAAATTTTAGATTTTATTCTACATTTAAAACTTTACTTTTTTTTGTAATCTGGACAACAACCTTCTTTGTAAAATTAAAGTAGGGGTGGCTAACATAGAAATTTTTGGCAGCTCTTATTGTAAAATTGTGACCAACGTTAAGCGATTTGTTGTTATGAACTGTTATGTTAATTAAAGATTGTTGTTGAAGATATTTTGTGTTTGATTCTTTCCCTACGTGTGTTGGGATGAGCACAGTTTTACGTTCTTAGCAGCAGTGTGTAATAGGGGGGAGCTAACTCTCTTGTGTCTGGGGCCACCTGTGTTCCACCCGAAACCGTATATACGGGGTGTACCTTGCTGGTTTTTGTATGCGGTGGCGCCATCTTAACAACTTGCGATATTGGGACTCGCACGCTCTACGTTTCCATTGAGCTAGTCGGCGGGGTGTTAACGACGGAACGTCAGGTGGGTCAGGCCGGGAGAGGAAGTTTTTGGCAGAACACCTTGCAACCTCCTTGTTGCTTGCTTGCCTGCTTAATTGGATCGCGTTTAGGTAGCAAATTATTTGGATTGCGACATTTTTAATGCTTTGCGTTCGAATTACACATACGCGCATTCGTAAATACATCTTCGCATTATGATAGCGTTATATCGTAAGTCTGGGAATTGCCATACAAATTTATTTACCCTGTTAGCAAACAAGCGAGTTGATGCATTTCTATACACTTTCGACATTTTCAATGCTTTGCGTTCGAATTACACATACGCGTATTCGTAAATACATCTACGCATTATGATAGCTGCTCACGTACTAAAGTAGGAGACGCGAGACACATAACTTGAGCCGACAGCAACTCTGAATCACGCAAACCCCTCGCTCTCCTACGCCAGTGTAAGCCGACCGAAAATGCCTGTCTCTATTAATGATAAATACCAGTACTTATGAATAAATGCCTTCGAAGGATCTTGGGAATTTATTGGCCAGGAATGAATGCCTGTGGAGTAGTATTATCAAGAGAAAATAACAATAAGAATCAGTTGTAGAAAAGGAAACGACGAGGAGGCATATAAAGAAAGACGTCGAAGAAAACAACGTCGAAAGAAAGTGATAAGAGTGAATAAGAATTGGAACAATTTGAAAATATTGTCGTTAAAAAAAGATAATGACCAACTTTGGCGAAACAATTTGTAACACAGAACCAACTTAACTCAACTCTAGAAAACCGCAGAAATGGAAAAAAAGACCTGAACAAGAGCATTAGACTGACAATGTAACAACAACAAAAAAAAAGTCATGAAACATCTACATGATGCTCTATACTTCCAAGAGGAGCGAAGGAATCACTACTACTACTACTACTACTACTACTACCACTACTACTATTATACATATTCTTATATTATTTTTACTCTGGAGTTTTTTTTTAAGATAAAGTAAAGTATCTGTTATTTTTTTTTCTATGTGTATTTTCTGCTTATACAATAAGATTCAAAATAAAGTGGCGTATCAAAACTCTATTTCAATTTAACGTATGTCACGTTGAAATTTTGGTGAAAATTTGAATTTTCTGTCATTGGTCAAGTTTTTATGTAAACTATAAAAGCTGTAAAATAAGCATAAGTAGATAAGTAATTCTATTTTCTTATGTACGGGTATATCAGATATAAACGAGACTGATTTTTTTAAACTATTGATGCTTTATTGAACAAGGTTAATACAAATGTACTATTTTTCTACATAATCTCCCGCCCGGATTGGATTCCCGGATTGGATTCCCAACGGATTGGAAGCTTTTTAATCCCGTTATCGTAAAAACATTTAGGCCGGTCACACAGCCACTGGAGCACAAATGTCTCTACCGCTTGGTCGCTGTCGAAACGCTGGCCTCCAAGAGTTTCTTTTAGAGGTCCAAACAAATGGTAGTCACAGGGTGACAAGTCTGGACTGTAAGCAGGATGTTCCAAGATTTCCCAGCCGAATTGTTCCACCTTTTGCCTCGTAATATTTGCTGAATGTGGTCTGGCGTTGTCGTGAAGGAGAATCACATTTTTAACGGATTGCGTCTTTCTTTTTCGTCGTAAAGACAATTTTGCGGCATCCAAAACGTCGCAATAAAATTGGGCATTAATTGAGCGGCGATCATGAAGAAAATCATGAAGAAAATCAAGCCTCAATGTTGGCTTCGGTAACGCTCGTCCGTGGGCGTCGAACGTGGCTCTGGTTTTCAACTTTCTCCCGGCCTCCAGAAAATTGTTTATGCCATGCAAACACGCGAGGTCGTGAAAGGGTGTTCTACCCGAACTGTGCGTGCAATCTGCGTAAAATGTCTGTTGAATTCACCCCCTCATTGGTCAAAAACTTAATAATTATCCGCTGCTTCACGGAAACGTGCACTGCTTGCTCACTCATGGTCACTGCACTACTGAACGGTCTCGACGGAATTTCAGACGTTGCTCTCCCCACCCTAAGTGCTTTGTCTATATAGCCACCTACTTCGCCGATTCAAAAAACTTTTGTACGAGTCATTAAAAAATCAGTCTCGTTTATATCTGATATACCCTCGTAGCTTAATTTTCGACTTTCAATGTCATTTTAGCTATAACGTCCCAGCTGAGTAAGGCGACTAACTGCACGTTGGTTATTTCACACCTTATTTTCAAAGTCATTAAGTAAGCTGCATAAGCTGTGTGTTTCACCTGTATCGCCCCTATAACTAACGCTACATGCGAAGAATTTTTTTTTTACAATTTGCCTCTGTAACGTTATTGAAAAAAGTCATGCACGAGGACATATCAGAAAATAACGAGACTGGTCCTATACTACAAAAGTGAAACATTTATTTAGAAAACTTCAACAACTATCCTTCAAAGTACTCTCCATGCTGTGCAATACACTTGCCCCATTGTTTTGTCCACTTGTCATAAAGATATATCCATCACCGCGTTGTTGAGTTCTAAATTCGGCTCAAACTTTCTACCTCTCAATTTTTGTTTTTGACTTCAGCCCCTATTCTTCAAGTGTTGGTTGACAAATCGCTGATCTGTGGGCTGGTGCATTGTCGTGATGCAAGATCCAACCGATGTCTTGATAAAGCGGCCGCTTTTTCTTTAATTTTGCCTTTAGGGGTCCTCGTATATGAGAATAGTACTCTACAGTTACTGTATGTTCTTTAGGTACATTGCGACTATAAGTCACGCCCCATTTATATAAAAAAAAAATAAGTGCATCACTTTACCGGCGCTTTTCACAGTTTTTGGCTTCTGTAGTCTAGGACTGCCTTTGTGCTTCAGTTGCATACTTTGAGACTTTAACTCAGGGTCATAATGATAAAACCAACTCTCGTCACATGTAACCATATTATTTAAAAACTGTGTATAATGTTGCAGTTGCCTTTTCCACTGTCGACAAATTGTCATTTGATTGGCTTTTTGTTCATTGGTCATTACTTATGGAATCCATTTTGTCGCGACCTTTCGATGGCCTAAATCTTCATGAATACTTTTTGGAGTGGAATAATAAGACAAATTAACAATGTTAGAAATTCGATATATGCTAATCATACGATGATTTTGGATCAAGTCGTTAATTTCTGCAATTTTTGAATCAATTCGTGCAGTTGGTGATCGCCCGCGTCTAGGTTAATCTTCCACTGATTCATAACCGCCTTTGAATTTCTTCTGCCATTCAAACACTCTACATCGTGATAAAGTATTATTTGGATATGCAGTTTAAATCATTTCAAAATTTTCAGTTAGAGTTTTACCCAACCGAACACAAACTTTTATCGCATAACTCCACTCCCATTCTTCCGATGGGTACGTCAAACCCTGACAATTCAGTAATTAATTTGTAATAAGCGTCAGAAGTTAAATCAAACCCTTCTCGAGGATAAGTACACTAGAGATGGGGGTTTCATGTTCTATTCTTTGTGTTATAAAATTCTAGTTGTGGAAGAAGTTATACCACCAGTCTCATTATATTTTGATATGCCTTGATATACATACATAATTTCATTTTTCATACGAGCGAAAGTGACAACCTTTTTTTAATTTCTCTCTATGCATCGTACTAAATTTATTACTAGGTGAAACTAAAAGCCGAATCAATTCAATTAAATTTACATATTGCTATGAATTGTGATTTTAAATATTGCTTATTCACAATTCACAACCAATCTGTCCAGATTAGATATTCAGTCGGTTTATTTTCCAGATGAGACTGCTTTTCCCTCAGGGTTCCAATTGGAAAACGTGTTTTTTTCTCTTCTACAAATTTATATAACGCCAGTAAAAGAGTTATAACAAATGTTTTAATTAAATTGCTTTAAGTTACTTGTAAACTTCTTGAAGTAATGTTAAATAAAAAACACAATAAACTTTAAATGAAACTTTAATACAATAAAAAAAAAATAAAAAAATATGTCTTTATGAAGTATAAAGACGAATATTGCGTCATTAAACAATATTATAAAGGTAAAAATATTATATGAAAATGACCGTAGCATATAATAAAAAACTTCCTGACAACCGAACAAATTAATACTAATAAATTCCAAAGATGCTTTTCAATTTCTCCCTCAATAAACAAAGTAAACAACGTAATATGACAGCCCGAAACAAACTCTAAACGCATGTGCAATCCACATGAAAAAATGCCCTTGATATACCAACGTATAAATTTTTACAGTTAACAGATTTTTTTTAACTAGAAACTTAAAAAAACTTCTTTGCCATTTATTTTAAATAACTAAGATTAAATATCAATACGAAAATAAATATACATAAGAAAATACAGTATTACACTCTTTTAAATAATAAAGATATCTTTTAAATAATTTACTTACGTAAATGAAAAAAATATATATTTTTTTCCTCGAGACACCTGAGTTAGAAAGCCCACCAAATTAAACAATTACGAGTTCAACGAACTCGTATTAATAAATCGGTAATGAAATCAAACTCCAACACAATTAAATCAAATCACGAAGTTAATTAACAAAGATAAAGAATTTATCATCTCAAAAAACACGACCTTCTAACTTCAGAGTACATTAGTGTCTGCGGATACAGAAAGGCAAAACGGCGTGCTTCAACTACATTAGTCAAAAGTAAAAACAAGTTCAAGATAAAAATACATTAATAAATAATAACACTTATTCAAAATATTTGCGGGGAAAAGTCTATAGAAATATGTATTTAAGGAAGGAACTGAAATATACGAGAACATATGACGGAAGCTCGCTCACCGATTTCCTTAAGTACGGGAATTAAAAGAAAATGATAGCCCTCTGCATTTTCTTTTAATTCCAGTACTTAAGGATCAAGTAAATATGGGGAATGGGGCAACAATTCCACATGTAATTCGACTAATTTAGCAGTTATAATTGCAAAAGAGTGAGCTGGTACGTTATGATGGTGAAAAAACACTTATGTCTTCGCCGAACGTGATCTTTTAATTAAGCAATAAAATATACATTCGGTAGAAATGTTTACAGGCTGAGCTATTTCACGCACCTTAAATCGGTGAACTTTCACCATCTGAGGGACTTTGTTAATCAATTTTTGGGTTGTCAGGTTGCCAAAGTACCCAAAAATACAGTTAAATGAACTAAGATTGGAGCTATTTTAACTTAACAAAGCAATGAAATAGGTTGATAATATGAGCCTACTATAGTTTAAATCAGTCCAAAGAAAAAATGAAGTGATTGTGATTAAGACCGAGGTCAATGATAATTAAGGAATAATTTTCGAGCATGAAATATTATAGCAACTGCTCTTGACTATATCGGAACAGCTGTAACAAACGAAGGTAATTTAAGATTAAGAAATTGCAAAACATAGATACACAAGTATAAATATTTACCATGCCATAGACAGAACAACTCTAGAAATAAAACCAAATATAACAGAATAATTGAAACATACATGAGTGAGACCACACCAGTTTTGTGTAATACAAAAGCATTTTTAATAATATAAAATATTATTAAAAATCTGATGCGCAGAACACAAATAAAGTTCAATATTAATATTTTTTGTGAACGTGTCCGAATATATCCCTCCCCAGAGACGCAGATACGTATTTCATCTTACTACAGTTTCATCAGTACGCTCCTGCTTTTAGACACATTCACAAAAAAGAACGACTTCTCTATCTCACAGAAATTATTAAGACCTAGCGTAGAACTGCATACAGCGCTGCATATTGTCAGACGTACTCGCTTTGTCTTCATAACCAATGCAGAACATACGAAGTGTTTCCAGAGGTGTCACTACCTCATCTCTAGAAACTGTATTTTGTTTGTGTCTTCACTCATACTTACTGATTAACCGCATGTGTAATGTAACAGAATAATTGAAACATACATGAATGGGTAAAACCTCTCCAGTTTTGTATAATACAAAAGTATTTTTATAATATTAATATTGAAGTTGTATTTGTGTTCTTCACACAAGATTTTCAATAATATTTTATATTATTAAAAATACTTTTGTATTATAAAAAACCAAATACAGATGTAGAAAAATCAAGAGTTTAATAATCAAATAGTTCTTAGTCTATTATACGCAGCTAGTTCTGAGTAACTTTGCGAGACCATGTTAATTTTGAAAGAGTTGAAATGAAGTACCTAAAAAGAATCACAGAGAGAATATAATATGACAAGATGAAGAATGAAAATATGACTACAAACCAAGAATTTATAACACCATAACTAGGAAAAAGGCAAACTTGTTTGGCCATACAGTAAGAATAAACTAGAACAGATTATTGAAGAGATAAGAACAAGGCCCGGTAAGACACTGGTAGAAATAAAACAACTCGAGCAGGACCGGAAGATTTACGAGAAGTAGATAATCGAAATCTCCCATTCGATGCTGTAAGCTGTATAGAAGATATGTCGGAGGAGTATAGTGGTAACAAGGTTGCCACTATAAATCTATAGGCGTTTAAGGCTTGTTAGAGGTACCTATTATTTTTTATATTAAATCTGTAAGATAAGATATTATTTGCAACAGTTTTATAAAGAGAAAATATGTATATACTAACGGCACTAAAAAAGTTTTGCACTATGGTACAACCCAATTTGCTAAACGTTCTGATAATTTTAGTCTAGACTAAAACCTATTCCAGTTCACATTTTAGCCACCAGCTCGGCCTCTCTGTGTTAATTGCACTCGAAATGTGGCAGGATAAACATGTTGCTGTGTCGTCCTGGACAAAACAGAGTACAGAGAAATTTTATGTTACAACTTTGCCCGTGGATTGAATATTGATCAGTGTTTGGACGAAATTGCTCCTGTGCTGGAAGATGATTGTCAATATCGTAATACTGTATTCAGATGGTACAATGAGTTTCAGTGAAGAAATTTCAGCTTGAAAGATGAAGAAGGTTTGTTCCTTTTGCGTACTCATGCCTCGATGAGTAATCCGTTAAGAAAGAAATGGTGGCCGGGGAAAACGCTCCTGCTTATCGCTTCAGTGTCTGCTCCAAGTATTTAGCAAGAGCCAGGTGGAAAGTGTTGGAACTGCCAACCTACAGTCCAGATATTGATCCATTCAACTTTGCGCAGATTTACGATGTGAAGAATAGGCTGAAAGAGATGAAGTTTTCCAACGATAAGTATCTTCTGAGGGTGCGAGATCACGAGTGTGTCTAGACTTCAGATGAAACGTGGAAGAGTTTGTTTCGAAGAATAGACAAGTGCATAGAATGCAGTGGAAATTATTTTTAAAGATTGTGATAATTAAAGCTTTATTGTAAAACTTCTGTTGATCCCTTTGTATACCGTGTGGCCGCCATCGATAGCGCGATGCATGTATTAGTAACTACTGGTCGACTATAATGGGCGTGCCAACTTGAAATGCCACGCCGACAGCGGGCGTATTATAAGAATTCATTTTCGTGATATTTATTTATCATTCTTTCGCAAAATTGCATACGGCGATAATAATCATCGGGAAAAGGTACTTGTGAACTTGTAAATTTGTATGAACGATATTTATTAGTACGTAAAATATTTTGAGCCGTTGTTTTGCGCATACCCAATTCGCGGGCAATTTATCGAGACGACATAGTGGGATTTACTTCGACTAAAGCACATACTCGAATTTCTATATCACTTATATTCTTATCCGGAACAACTTTATTTTTATTAGTTACTAAAGAAAACGTAGTTTCGAACCGATTAACTGTCCTACGAATGGTGCTTGTATTGGGAATTTGACTTTCAGGGTAATTAGCTGCAAATAAAGCTCGAGTTACTTCCGCGGAATTACCACCGTAAAATTGTTTAATCATAAAGAGTTTTTGCTCCGGTGTATAATACTCCATTTTTTAAAAGACCGTTACGTACACCAACAACGCGGTTTATTAAATATTGTGAGCGAGTAGTTCCCCTGACGATATAAACATTGCAACTAACACTCATATGCGGGAGCGACAGCTAATGCGCTTGCGCGACTACACCGTCTAAATGTGAATTTATTGGACAAATACGAGTGCATCATAGGGATATGCGATATACTAGGCTCTCTTGTAATCCATTGGAACATTGAGTCTACTTCTTTACCGTTATAACACACGGACACCTCTGTGTGTTTTGCTTACACTACAGGTTTCGCTATAGTGCAGACGCACGCGGCCACATGGTATATGTATATAACATTAACGATAAGGAAGAACTCAGTATTTATTTCTGGCAATTACGTTAATAAAAGAATCGTAAGTAAAGAAAGTGTAAGATATCTTCGAATGGTTTTCGAAAGCATGTTCACTTTTAAATAAAAAAAAGCAAATTACATACTTGCAGAATACAACAAGTTTGCAAAATCAGTCTTGGAGATGTTTGTTTTAAACGAAATTTAAAGTGACATGTGCTTCAAAATATATGATAGATGATTCTAAATAAAACCCAAAACCATGTTTATTAATACCCGAAACCTGTATTAAGTTTTTATTATTTTTTTATTTAGAAAATAATAGATTTTTGAATTAGTTTTGTTATTTTAAATAATTCATTGATAGTTTCGCATTAAGTAGGGCGTCATATGCATTAAATTTTTGCGTGTTATTCATTATTTCGAGATCGTAAAATCGAAATGATGACACAATATGGTCAACGGTGCATGTTGGTGTCCCATAAATACCGTGACCCAGTGTAGCACGTGCATCAACAGACAGCAAGACGCCGCTCTACCGGAGTGATCCCACTCACGCGATCTCTCTCCGTTCGTACACACAAAACGTAGACTCTCTTATGTTAATGATTATGTAAAGAGATGTGTGTGGATGTGTAATGTAGGTAAAGCATGTCGTACTTGTGTCAAGGCCTACTACTTTTCGAAAAGCCGGTCGTTCAATTATATGCACGTTTACTTCAGGCATCCTCTCTGTTAATGTTCTCTTATACTACTTTATTTCCTGCATATCCGACATGCTTCTGTACACACATATGCATAGATATGTATGGGTATGCGTAATTACATGCATAGTTGTCTATTAAATGGTATCGCTTTCAAACAAACTGTTTCAAATAATTGCAGTTCAGTCAATGACGGAATTAAGTAGGCTTGTTATTGACTGTAACTTGCTTCCACAATTGTTAAATAATGAAATATTCAATATGCGTAATAATTTATTAAATACAGGAATTCGCATCTTAAGAATTAAAGAATAAAAGAATAAATATATGTAATTTTACACTGATAAATAGGAAGAATAATTTGTATAACAAAATTTAAGCTAAATTAGTTTCCTATTATTATCATTTTATTCTTTAATTATTATATTAATTATATTTTTAGCAATCCGAGGTAAGTGCTATTTGTTCTCGGCACGACAGAAGAAAAAGAAAGAATTTTTATTTTTTAACATAATTTCCACTAATTTCAATGTATTTATTACAACGATTAATTAATATTACAATTGCAATTGCAACAAAATAATTTGATATTTTTCTCTCAAAATGTTACATTACGCCGCGAAAATGACGTCCCTCAAGAATTTTTTTTCATATCATACTCGCACAATAAGAATTATTAATGATACTCGCAGAATACAAACAAATCGACCTTTAACATAGGAACATAAATGATAAAGTCAGTGGGAGCCATATCAGAATTACACGATGGATATTCAATTCCATCAAAGCAGGCGCGGCTCGTGATGACGTATTTGGGAGTGCAAGTACAATGATGCGAGTGCCTCGTGTGTTTTCGGTGTTCACTAAGAAAACGTTACAGTTAGTACACGAGAATACACGAAGCACTCGCATCATTGTACTTGCACTCCCAAATACGTCATCACGAGCCGCGCCTGCATCAAAGCCATATTTGTGTATTGTAGTCTGTGAAAATGTAGCAGTATGTGTGGGCGCATTGGCATAATACCTTCGACAATTTTCCTCGACATTATTCACGAATATTGTCTTTTAATTTATGCAACAGACATAACAAAATTCCGTAGGCTTTCACGGTCGTTGTCACTTGTAGTACAATCTTCTTGAGGGTTTCGCTGTGTTGTCCTAATTTCACTCGAAATTTGAGTCTGATACTAGATCCTGAAAAGGTGTCAGTATAAACAGCGATACATCTAGTGAAATTACGACAACATGGTGAAACCCGCAAGAAGATTGTAATACAAACATATTTTTAAATTGAATGATATAAGTCTAATTTTTGATTATACGTTAAATTTGGAATATTTTTTATTAAGGATACTTAGCAGCTAGAGCCAATAGTTTTCGAGATATTTACAATTAAAGAGAAAATGTGACATTTCTATGTGCGTCTTTAACCCTTGTGTGCATGACAGACTAATGCGTACGTAACCACATACGTGGGGTCCTGATTTTATGTTAACCTTCTTGTCTTGTTCTCTTCAACTGCACCTTTAGTTTCGTTGTAGTCTAGTATCATAATAGGCTTATTTTCGCTTTCAGGAGATACGATATCGTCTTGATGTTGTGTAGACAACAAATGAACCATTCTGCCCTTTTTTGGAATGTACGATACCATGCTTACATCCATTGTGAAAGCGAACATGGATGAATGGACTGGTCTTGAGATTACATTGAGTTGAGGTGGCGTATCAGTTTTATTTTTTCGAACCGTTCCAAGCAATGTAAGTCCTTTGCTCAACAAATAATTCGCTAAAGGTACACTTGTAAAGAAATTATTTATAGTTATGCCTCTCCAGCTACCGAAATATGGTTCAACAATATCTTTTACTACACGCAATCCTTGTTCTTTTTCCCTCACTCCACTTGGAAGACGACCACAGTAAACCTGAAGATTACATAAATAGGAAGTCTTTACGTCAGCAAGTGCCCAGACTTTTATGCCGTAACGACCAGGCTTTGATTTTATGTATTGTCTAAATGGACATCTGCCCCTAAAACATACTAGTTGTTCATACACTGTAAGATATTCGTAAGGTTCAAACATTATTTTGCAATTTCTTACAAATAAGTCCCAAATCTCTCTAATAGCCGCCAGTTTATCTTCCTTCTTTCTGTCAATTTTTGTAGTCTTATCGTCAAATCTTAAGAATCTTGATATTTCTTCAAATCTGTTGACAGACATAGCTGCACAAAAAAATGGGCGGCGTATAGAGGAATCTCTTGCCCACATTTCACGCGTGGATTCTTTCCTGCATCTCAATCCACCTGCTTTTATAAGTACAACGAAGAAGCAATCTAGTTCACCCTTTTCTAAATCTATCCAATTCATTGGTGAATTAGGTTTTTTTTTTATTCCATTCTCTATAATTCTTCTTTGCTTCTTCATTTGTATAACGACATATAATATCTTTCATTTAATTTGTAATGAATAAATTGAAAATATCTATAGAATCATTCGCTTCTTCGGTAAACGGCGTCGGCCCAGGACGTGCATTTACTAAATTTCGCAGTGGCGTTTTACTACTGCGAAAAGGTAAACTATTCCACTTTAAATCTGACTTGGCAACGTACTGAGTACAATGAAATTCTTCAGTATTACTTTCATCTGGTAATTCATCGGAATCTTCTTCGCTCTGACTTTCGAGGTTATCTTCGGAAAATCGACATCATATTAATCTTCTATATGCGACAAATCTTCGATATTTTAAGCAAGATGGGTCAACTCTGTGCTAGTCAATGGACGGCGACGATCTAAACGACTCATTCTTTTCAAAAACTAGAAAAAACAGGTGTATATTAAAATGTTATATTTAGTACGCAAAAGCACAGATGGGGTCCTTTACAGACCCCACTTACCTAATTTAACTTTAATTAGAACAGGGAAAAACTTATAGTCAAACTACCACTGCACAACATAACCTCAAACTGCAAATGACAAATAGATGGACGGCCAAACGCCTACTAATTCAGGGTAGGCAACTGTGAAGAAAAATGTGGTGCTGGGGTCGCCAAAGGACCTCGGTCATGCAGACAAGGGTTAAGTACTAATAATTCGAGAGTGCAATGGCATAAATAAAGTAACTTAGTATGGCGTTTGCACCAGGTGTGCCATGAGATACTTTTATACCGAAATTGTTCTAATGTATACTGGGTGTTCGCGAAGGTTCGATAAATTGAAGGAAATTTGCGCGCCTAAAAATCTCGTGTATTTTAAACGAAACACTCTATATTGTTTTATATATTCATATTAAGTATTTTAACTTTTTAGTTAAATATTCCCTATTCCTATCGTCAATATTTTGGAAGATATTTAATTTTCTTTAAAAAGTCCGTTTCTCTATACATTAAAAATTATAGTAGCCGTGAAAAAACATAGTAGCTGTTGAAAACTATTTTGGAGAAAGATTGAACTTCTACCAAAATAAAATAATAAAAATCGTCGTTGTATTGTGGTTTCGTATTTCTTAGTGTTCCGAAGAATATTTTGTGGAAACGAGTATTTAAGGCATATTAAAACAACTGTGAAATAAATTAATAAACATAAAAAAGTAGATGTTCGAAGAGGTTTAAAACCTATTCAGAACAATTACTTTGGAAAATCCGGTGTCGTTAGTGGAAGCTCTGCAAATAGTGCAACATGTTCATGCACAGTTGTGCTGTAGAAAACGCAAAAAATTGAGTTCTAGAAAGGTTAGAAAGCGTTTTAGAGAAAGATTTAGAATTTTTCACATAAAGACACAAACAAGTGAATGTGCGTCAACAGAACCGCTAAGTTATATTCTAAACTATTTTAATTATGCAAATATAACATCAGTAGATGTACAATGCTCGTTTTCTTTTTCCCCCAAAGCACTCGATTATCGAAAATTACTGTGGAAACACATCTGATATTGCAAACATTTAACCGATTTTACAGTTTGTGACTTCACGGAAGACGTTTAAAACGGTGTTTAACCACAACGTTACGGTGCGCTTCAGTTTTTAACAGTAATAATTAATTACTTTAAACGAGCAAAGAGCGCTCAACGTTGTCTGGCGGCGACTGACAAAATATATATTAGCGTGAGGACGAGCCGCCAATGCGATGTTCTTGCGATATTGAACTTCGCTAGAAATAAATCACCAAACGTGTAAACGTTGTTCAATTTGATTAGGCGTATTCCTCTCCTTTGTTGAAAATTTAATGGCAGCATCATATTAAATTTTTGCTGTATGAGACATAGTAAAGTTACCTGATTGCGGATGGATAACTATTATTCGTAGAGCTTCAATATTCATAGCGTAGGCTTAGCGCGCGTGTAACTATGATTTAACAGGCTGCGAACACGTTTGGACATGTATACGCTTGTCAGGTTGATAACATACTGCGCTTACCGCGTGCATAAATATTTAAATATAAATAAAATTTGAAACTTCGAGCGTCTAGCAAGTATAACACAAGAAACTTGTAAAAGAAAATTATTATTTGAATTCTTATCCACCTATTTGACGATATACAATAGCTAGTGAAAGTAATGATAAATTTCACAAATAAATATATCAGCAACAACAATTTGAAACATAGAGTTGGCAAAAGCTCACAATTTGTATAAAACAAAAACATTTTTAATAATATCAAATATATTACTAAAAATTGGACATTGCTATTGCGAAATAACATTACCGATGGTGGCGCCTCGATCGTTGCCAAGATGGCGTCTAATGGAGGTATACCTTTCTAGTTTTGCATATGGCGTATCGTGTTAACAAGTGTTTTCGAAGTTGGTTCGGGGTTTTATTTTATGTTGATTTTAATTTCTTCATCAAGAAACATCTTTTTTTAAAGCTCTACTTCATCTGCGTACTCAAACATGTAAGAATATTGTACTGATAATAAAGCTTTTTGATAACCACTTATTTAAGTCGAGTTGTTAATTAACACATATGTAAGTGCGAAATCCAATTGTTTTGAATTTGTAAAATTCTTTAGTACAAATTGCTAAATCAAACTTATATACTGTTTCATGCTATTGTGAATAACTTTGTATACAATACATTTCTATTGCATATTATTTATTGATCTCCAACATATCATGAGCAATTTTTAAATTGAAAAGTACATACTTCAAATTTTCTTTTAATCTTTATTTTTACACATTACATGTATAATTTTATTTACATACGTGTTTCTTAAAGTTGTAATTAAATTATGTGAATATACTTTGACAAAAGGCACTGTAATATTGATGTAACTCGAGTCATATGAAGCAAATATAAAGAAATCGCACTCGTTTAAATTTAATATGGCGATTCCTAATTGAATTATTATTTTCTTCCGGTATCAGATAATTATATGAATCGATGCAATTTTCAGCACTTATCTTTTCCACTCTATGGACATTTTATTTCTAATAATTTTATCGGTGTATTATTTTAGAAGATAATACCATCTGAAGAATATGCTAATCATGGGAGACAAATTTGTCCTAAATCAGTAGCAAAAATATAAAATACCAAGAAAAAGATGAAAATACAATACAGTTTTACACACGATAGAACCCAATAAACAATACAAGTATACCTCCAACGCTAGTTCCAAAATTTACCGCGTGGTGGCGTGTCACTTAATGTAAATTAGCAATAGACTCGTCAATGCGTGATGTGGGAGAGATGGCTTTCACATTAATCAACGAGCAGTCTTGAGATTTCAGCCATGCTGTCTTTTATGAGACGACTTTATGCCCTTTTATGCAGTAAGGGAGCTGTGGTGATAGTTATCTTGTCTATCCCATCATCATGCACTGACAAGTCTAGAGAAGAACACAGCACGTACCTGCATATCTGGGTAACAATTTTCATACAAATATGTGCTTGCCACACTCGATTTTTAATAATATTTTTGATATTATTAAAAGTGTATTTGAAGAAAGGATGTGAAATGGTAATCTTGAATGATGCAAATAAACCATAGTTTTTATAGGTACATTATTTACTAAATCAAATATGGTTGAACGATTTACGCTGGATTTTTCAATTTTTTGTTTTGTTGAAAAGAATACTCGCATGTAAATATGTATACGGATTTATTTACTACGAGATTAATACACTTGATACAGGAGATACATAACAATTGCTAAGTTATTTCTCGTTTGTACGTTAAAGACCAAGACATGTTATGTCTTGCCTTGGTGAACTTCTCGAATCAATGTTCCTTACATGCTTTTTCCCCCTGTGAAAGGGGGTTGGGGTAAATAACGGTTCATACTAGATATTGCAACAATATCTCTCAGATGCATTGATTACGTATTTGTGGAATTTCCAAACTTAAATTGAGAATAAATGATTATTGCAATATCTTTACAAAGTATAATAACATGACCGTAATAAAATGTATCGATACAAACAATTTCTCTTATGACCCATGGTTATAATACGCATTTATTTCATGGCAATAAGCGGCTCGGACTTTCAAAGTAAGCTACATAAATTCCCATCTGCTAAGTTTAGGGGATAATTACCTTCGAAGGTTTTGTAGTATAAACGCTGTAATATAAATATTAACGAGATTGGCATGTCTTATTCTAAAATAATTCTAGTTAAATGCTTTTGTGCACAGCGGTTGATACTATATGGATATGTATACGAATATACAGGTGCGTCCAAAAGAAACATACATTAAATCATATGATAGTAATAAAGAAAAACTAAAAGTAAAGAAAAAATAAGATAGAAACAAAACCTTATTATAAATATTTCCGGGAAACCGGAACAATGGTCATGAAATATATGGAATTATATGTTTCAGCCCCTATACATTAAAATGAGAACGGATGTATAAATAAAATGATTATGATCTGCAATGCCAAGAAATACATGCTGGAGTGAAATATAATATCCATAAATGCAAAGAAGCCCGAAAACAAACGTCAAGCATAGAGAATTAAGTTCCTTAAAGAATACCGTAGAAGTTATATCGGTCGTGAGGACGTGAATTACATAACAAATAATATTCTAAAAAATTTAAAACTTTAAATTTTAGGTATATTCTTCATATTTATTGTTTACAATACTGGGCATGAGTTATATTGCAAAGCTCTGTAGTTACATAATCTAAGAACTTTGCAGAGAGCAAATGCGCGCAATATTTCAGAAATTGTTATAGATGTACATACATATTAGTGATGTTTGTGGTGATTATTTATAGCTATTATCTATATTGAAAGAGCAAAAGCTATATACAGTATGCGCCAAAATATATAGTACCGGAGCAATACATACATTATTTATTATTTATACATTTTTATTTATGTAGTATACATGTTCAAAATGGGCGCCATTGCGCTGTAGATAAGAGCCACACAGATTTTCAAACATATTCGAGAACACGGATTTCTGCCGAATCCCGAAAAACGAGACGATCTTCTCACGTAATGCATTTACAGTTCTGGGTAGGTCTCCTTTCTCCTTTAACATTAGGTAAGCGTACGGTGGTGTAAGATCAGGGGAATGTGAAGGGTAGTTAAAATCAGTCCCGCGGAATATGGTTGAAAAATTTCCTGTACCACTGCTATAGACTGATGAGTGGTGTGGTTGGTCGCCTCGTCCTGTTGAAACCACCGTATTTCCATCCGGAAGTTCCTGCCACGACAAAACCCTCTGACATCTCGAATAAATGCCCCGAGCACCATGTTCCTATAACGTTCATGGGTAATAATAAGAGATATACCATCATCATCTGCAATGAAATATGGACTAAGCACACCGTGCGCTGACAGTGCACACCACATCGTCACACGCTCACTATGTAGCGGTTTTTGGACGATAACGTCTGGCCTTTCAAAACCAAAGAAGCGAGTTGTTTGCTTATTGATGTAATCCTCCAAGTGAATGTGACTTTCGTCAGAGAATCACACATTACCCAAAAAATATGGATCCGCATACACCATAGACAAAATTCGTCCACAACAGACAACCCTAGCTTGGTTTGTCAATCGTTTTCCAGTCTAAATTCAGTGCGGAAATCCACCTACGTCTTTAAACAATCGCCGAAGTGACGTATTGTCGATATTTAATTTGAAGAACGTTCGTTGAACACTTTCTTCAGGTGACTCCAAAACCTGATTGACGACATGTCCATGATTTTCATTTGTTCTCACAGTTTCTGGCTTAACAGACCTTCCCTTCCGACAACCAGTATCACAACAATAGAAAGCATAACTGCGGTGCTTGGTGCCGCTTTATGAAATTGTTCGTGATATTGTTCCTCCACTAACTTCAAACTCGGCCCATCCTGATAACAGTTTCCATACGAGCGAAAATAATGCTCCGCAATAAACACTTTTTCCTCCGTCGTGAGACGCATTTTCAACTCTAACCTCACAGCACAATGTTCTTTGCACGAACAATACGAACAAATTAACGGTGATACAATAATATGCCGATAATCAGACATGCGCATCAGAACGGCGCGAAATACAGTACTGTATATTTTGGCGCATATCGTATTAGTTTAAACTAAAAAAAGGCTAATGAAAGATTCGTTAAAAGTCACATCTATCCCGGAATATGTATCCTGAAGACCGATATGCAATAATTGCAATATTTAAACAGTGATCACCCATTGTTCTAAGTGTCACTGGCACTGGGTTAACATATACGAGTATGATATTGAAACTGAAAGGTATAGTTATGAGCGAGCGGCCTGCAGTGAAGAGTGGACCGAAAAAAAGTGTGAAAATAAAGATTGAAATAATAATTTTTCATCGAGTTCTAAGTGTTCGTATATATATATATATATATATATATACAGGCTGATTCATTTTCGGCCCTCACAATGGGGATCTCTCTTATTATTGGAGATATTGTATAGGTTTAAATTTTGGCAAAGTTGTTAAATTTTGTGTTTGTTATAAATCCGTAAAGAAAATAGACCTGTGACAAATGACCTTCGTTATTAAAAAAAAAAACGCGAAAACCCCATTTTCTTCTTTTGCCTGTAGCACCGACATTTGGCTTTGTAGAGAAAAAATAAAAACACATCCTTGTGGCCATTTCTAAACCTCTATCCAGTGGTGTACTCTAAATTTTTATACGACGTTTCGTTTCTTTCTGGCCATCATCAACTATCTAATTTCTTATAGGCGCCATATTGGATTTCGACATCCTCAGAAATAGTTTTTTTGCTGATTTCAACCATGTACCACATGCTGACTATAGTTTTTGACATTAGGCTTTATTTGAAAGAATAAATTATAAGATTAAATAAGGTAGATTTTGGAATTTAAATCTGTCAAACTTTTCATTTATTGTTCATTAATAATACAAAAATGTCATACACTAACGAAGAGAAACGAGATATGATAAGTATTTTTTATTCTTCGAAACGAAATTCAACAGTAGCGAGTACAAGATAACAAAAACATTAATAAAAATACATAGAAAAGTAAACAATAAACAATTACAGTAAATGTTCAATTATCTGGCCATCTTCGGTAATGCACAATTGGGCACGCCTTCTGGCATTTTGTACTGCCCTTTGTATAGTTCTTCTAGGAACTGCATCGAAGGCATTCTGAAGTCTGTCTCGTAATTCTTCAATGATTTGTGGCGCATCTACTTTATAGATATTATTTTTAACATATCCCCATAAAAAGAAATCTAGCGGACTTAAATCAGGTGATCTCGCAGGCCATTCAACAACTCCCCTATTTCCAATCCAACGGTTTGCAAACTCTTGATTTAAGAAATTTCTAACAGCTGCATTGTGTGCTGGTGCGCCATCTTGTTGCCACCATAAATATTGTAATTGATTTAATGGGATATTGTCGTCAAGATAGTCAGATACGTATGTACGTAAAATGTTTAAATATCTTTCTCCATTTAAATGTTCTTCATACATAACTGGTCCTAAGAGACGATTTGCCAAAATACCCATCCAAACGTTTATTCCAAAACGATGTTGTGGTTTTCTAGCCCTGTTTTGTCGGGGATTTTGTACTGCCCAATAGTGCTCCGTATTTCTGTTGAACATTCCAGAATTTGTAAATTTTGTTTCATCTGACCAGATGATTTTGCTTAAAAAATTTTCGTCATTTTCTATCCTTCCCATTAACCAATTACAATATTCTAGCCTTCTCAAATTATCTCCAGGCAGTAAAGAGTGACTAACATGGATCCTGTATGGTTTAAACCTACTTTTATGTAAAGTTCTCCAAACTCTGGACTGGCACGAATTTAATTCTGACGCTACTTCGCGTGTAGAAATTGATGGATTATTATTTATCTATAAAAATACAAGATTAACATGAAATTTGAAAACACGCTTTTAATTTACCATTTGTAAAATATCTTGTCGATTTTCATTTAAATTCCTGTTGTCTTGACCATTACGCGGCTTAGTAAACGATCCATTCTCGACCAAATTTCTGTCGAGATCTAGAAAAATGGTACAATGAGGCTGTTGTCGTTCTGGATATAATTGTAGATATCTTGTACTCGCTATTGTTGAATTTCGGTTCGAAGAATAAAAAATACTTATCATATCTCGTTTCTCTTCGTTAGTGTAGGACATTTTTGTATTATTAAAGAACAATAAATGAAATGTTTGACAGATTGAAATTCCAAAGCTTTAGTCAGCATGTGGTACATGGTTGAAATCAGAAAAAAAAACTCTTTCTGAAGATGTCTAAATCCAATATGGCGCCTATAAGAAATTAGATAGTTGATGATGGCCAGAAAGAAACGAAACGTCGTATAAAAATTTAGAGTACACCACTGGATAGAGGTTTAGAAATGGAGCCACAAGGATTCGTTTTTATATTTTCTCTACAAAGCCAAATGTCGGTGCTACAGGTAAAAGAAGAAAATGGGGTTTTCGCGTTTTTTTTTAAATAACGAAGGTCATTTGTCACAGGTCTATTTTCTTTACGGATTTATAACAAACACAAAATTTAACAGCTTTGCCAAATTTAAATCTATACTCTATCTCCAATAATAAGCGAGATCCCCATGATGAGGGCCGAAAATGAATCAGCCTGTATATGTATATAGGTAGTTTATACTATATAATCAAATTGTTAATAAAGAAAATTCTCTGGAAGTATTGGAAAGTCTTGGTGAATGCATTTGTCGAATTCGATCATAGTTATTAGGAAACAACTCTTGAATTCATTATTCATTATTCTTCAATTTTTCGCTTAAAATAAAATGTAAGTCCTTGAAGAGCCTCTGTTCTTGGTCCCATGTGCTTTCTACTTACTGGATTAGATATTGATTATAACTGATTAAGGGGTTTATACTACATGTAGAGGCATGGTGTTCTAAAGGCGTTCAGGCAAGTTTAGATCAATGTATTAAATAGAATTTTAGATAGTGTTTTGTGAGCCTTCGAAGAATGAAAACATTGCTGAATAAGTATACAAATGCAAAACGTTCCGAGACGATTATTTATTAAAATTAAATAAATAGCTCTATTTTTAGCTTGTTTCTAAATAAGTTGTTTTTGCTGGAATTTAATTGCAAAATATTGTTTGCTTAATAGTTAACGCAGAGAAGAAGAAACAATGAATAAGGCATTATATAATAGTTACGAATATAACTATTTCAGTAATATTCCATTAAGTAATCTTAAAAATTCGATACTCTGTATATTCTTATGTTTTACCTAAATGTGTCCGTGCAATTTGAACTCTATAGTTTAACTTTGGAATTTTCCTGATGTACAATATCTTGTAACATTATAAGGTTGTCGCCAGATATTTTTAGATTTTGTCCAATCGTACTTTAAAACATGTACTGGCGGATTAAAGGATATTTTAATACATTTTCACTACTCAAATGCTGTGGTTTTGAATTTGTGACTTTCCACAGATTTCTATTTTAGGTCCAATCACGTTTCTAATTTACAAACAATCTTTTAGACACGTTAAGTATTGGCGGGCAAATCAGTTGAAAAGGGTGGTTCTCAAAGAACACTTTGATCTCATGTTTAAGCTCAAAGAAACGTGTAAGAACTTTGTCCTGAGACAGTTATCGAACCTCAGTATTCACAAGTAGTGTATTGTGAATACTACCAATTTATTGACACAAAAATGAGAATAGCTTTGAATTGGTGTAGTGCGATTTGACAAATTATCCAAAACATTTTTCATACCAGTAGGAAGCGGCTTCGATGATACGAGCGATGGATGTAACAATGTGTTCACTTTACCAAGGGAGATACCGCTTTGCATTTCCGAAGAGACCAGACTAACAATCTGACATAGACTGGCCATCATCAGCACTTAAATCAGAGCACTCTGACCACTTTATTCCCTTTTTAGTAAAGTATGAATCAATGTCACGAAAAATATTTGCACCTGTCGCACGTTCAGAGAGAAGATGACGAAGCAAAAGTATTTCTACAAATTCATTTCCTTTTAAGTATCTTACGATAACTATCAAAACTAAGTTATGAAAAGTTGAAACAATATTTACAAATATTTGTCACAGTGACTAATATATGCGGAGTGTTATTATTATATCATTTCCAAAACTTCTTGTCGCTAGTTCGTAAATGCGTAATGTGATTGTGTTTAAAGTATACAATGCATACAGTGCCGTGCCTAAGGTTTCGGCCACCTGCGTGCAAAGTATGCGTGCGCTCCCGAAAAACAATAACATCTATAACGTACAAAGGTATTTTTAATAATATAAAATATTATTAAAAATCTGGTGTGAAGAACACAAATACAGGTTCACTATTAATATTTTTGTGAACGTGTCGATGTTCCGATGACGTACCGATGAGCCTGTAGAAAGGCGAAATACGTATCTACGTCTCTGGGGAGGGATATGTTCGGACACGTTCACAAAAATATTAATAGTGAACCTGTATTTGTGTTCTTCACACCAGATTTTTATAAATATTTTATATTATTAAAAATACCTTTGTATTTTACAAAACTGGTGGGGTTTACCTACTCATGTATGTTTCAATTATTCTGAAACATCTATAACGGTTTAAATTTGATTATCTTCTTTGTCGCGTTCTCATGACTGAAAAATCGTGATTCCATCTCTAGGTACAGTTGCTCACTTTTTCTTTCAACGTTTCACGATCTTTAGTTTCTGTTAACAAGTCTTGCAATGTTGTGCCTGTTATCTTTTTCATTTTTTCTTGCTCTTTTGCCCTCAATCTTGCCTTGGACAATCAGTTTTTTTCTAGGTTATCTTCCTCTAGTCAAGTTGTGTGTCCAAAGTACTGCATGATTCTTCTGCGGCATATCGTAAATAGTCTATCTTTAAACTTAAGTTCATCCAGTATAGATGCGTTAGTGCGTTTTCGGTCCAAGATATACGTAGCATATACTGCGAGCACCACGTCTCAAAAGTATCTATCTTTTTCCTGTACGAGGCTTTGATTGTCCACGACTCAACTCCATAGAGAAAAATCGAGAATATAAAGGATTTAACTAACAGAGTTTTAGTGTTTCTCGTAATTTGTCGGTCTTTCCATATCTTGTTCAGGTTCGCCATTGCACCTCTCGCCATTGAGATTCGTCTATTAATTTCTTTTTTACATCCTCGTTGATTGCTTATAAATGATCCAAGGTAAATTGAAATCATTGACTTCTTCCACATTTAATCTATTGCCATATGGAAGTATGCTTTCCCTGCCAATGAACATGAGTTTGGTCTTGCTTAAGTTACTATTCAGATCTAATTTCGTGCTTTCCCTCGACACCCGCTCTAGTATTGTTTGCATCTCGTCTGTTATTCGCAATTAATGTAGTATCATCCGCATATTTTAGATTTGTAAGTTTTCTTCCTCCAATTGAAACTCCTCCTTCAAAGTCATCGAGTGCTCGCCTCATAATGTATTCTCCATACGCGCTAAAAAGTCGTGGAGAGAGTATGCACCACTATTGTACTCCTTTGCGAATCTCAAATGGCTGTGATATATTGTTATTTAGTTTTACGTATTGCTATGAATAGTGGGTTTGTAGTTGGATGTACCACTATTCGCACCAACTCTGTCCAGCTTAGATACTCAGTCGGTGACTCTCTTTAAATGGGACTGCTTTCCTATCCGCGTTTCCAATGGAAAACGTGGAAAAATAATTAAGTTAATACCACAATCAGGCGCCACACAAAATTTATTTATGAAAATAGTTAGTTTTACTGAAGTTAATGTTTATCACACAAGTCGAAAGGTAATTAAAAAGATATACACATTTTTACTTAAATGAATCTTTTATTTTATAAAAAAATAAAAAAATAAAAAAATTCTTTATAAAGTATAAAGAATTGTATAATTCAAACTTACACTTAGAGGTAAAAGAATTTGTTGAAATTGACAGCAAAACAAATCCAAACGTCCTCTGATTACACCCGAACTAAAATTTAAATCTAATATTTTGCAAAGATGTTTTTAAATTTCACCCCTGACTAAACAACTTCAAAAGATAAACAACCAGAACTGACAGACCGAAGCAAATCTCTAACACATGCGCAGTAACATGTAAAAAAAAACTCTGCCCTTGAATCGAACGTACAAAATTTAAGTTATAGGAAAATTTTTTATATTGAAATTTTAAAAACGTTCTTTGTCATTCATATATCTAAGATAAAATATATCAAAATTACCACAATGGTAAAATACAAATCAATACATACAGGAAATAATTATAATAAAGATAATAAGAATAGTTTCTTTTACTTACGTAGTATAAAAAAATATATTTTTTTCTTCGAGACAACTGAATTAGAAAACCTAATTAAACAATTACGAGTTCAACACACTCGTAAATAAAACGGTATGAAATCAAGCACCAAAAACTAATTAAATCAAATCACGAAGCTAATTAACTAAGATAAAGAATTTATCTTCTAAACACGACCTTCTAACTCAGATAACAATAAGTGTCTAAGGAAATAGCATGGCAAATCGGCGTACTAACAACGCTAGTCAAAATAAATAAAATACAATCTGTATTCATAGAAAATAAATTATACAAAGTCATCGAAAATTATTGTCCAATATAAAATAAAATTTTCAAAATGTTTGCGGGGAAAAGTCCATAGCAGTATGTTTCACTTTACTGATACAATTGTGATATGAGCTTAATGAGGTGTCTAGGTACTCCTATTTCTTTCAATACCACCCACAGATTCCACTAAACACAGTCAAAGGCTTTCTTGTAGTCAATAAAGTACAGTACCAGCGGTGCATTAAGCTCTCTTGTTTTCTGTATTAACTGTCTTATGTTAAAATTTGGTCTCTCGTGTCTTTTATTTTTACAAAGCCTGCCTGCACCGGTGTATTTGCGGCTGTATAAACTGAGTCAGGCGCTGATCTTAATAGTATTTTGCTTGCATGTGATATGAGGGCAATTATTCTATAATTCTAGCATTTTTTCGTTGAACCTTTTTTGTGCATGGAAATAAATGCGGATTTGTTCCAATCGCTTGGCCACTGTTTTGTGCGCCATACCATGATACATATATCTAGCAATATTTGAAGGCTGTCGTTCTCTAGTATACAAAGTATCTCTGTTGTAATTCGATATTGTCCGGGTGTCTTGTTCAGTTCCAGATGTTTTATGTTTATTTATTACCTCAGTTCGAAGATGTTTACTTAAACAGTTAAAACCAAAAGCATTGATGGTGTATATCAATTCTTTTACAGGAAAGAAACCCTCATATATTTATCTCAATATATGTACATATGCATTATTATACATTTTATAGATTGCGCATGTTTTTCTATATACAATATTTTTTATATTCTGTTAACTACTAATAATTTAATCTATTAGAATAATTGAAACATACATGATTAGGTAAACACCACCAGTTTTGTATAATACAAAGGTATTTTTAATAATATAAAATATTGCTTGATTTTTTGCAATGAATAAAGCAAGCCTTGGAAATTTAATGTTAGAATTGAGATATGCACAATGGAACGGTTTAATCCCCATCAACGCACGTTTTGTGTTCGCAGTTTTTATGAATTAAATCTTTCTTACATCGCAGTTTGGCGTTGGTTTCGCGTTAGTTATGTTTTGAACCTAGTACCTATTCTAATCAAATCCTGGATACAGAAATTTAACGAAACTGGCTCGACTGCAAATATTTGCCCTCCTGGACTTCCGCAAAGTGTGCGCTCTAATTAAAACAATAAACGTGTTCGTGCCGACTAGCGCGAAAGCAAGCTTCAGTTATGGAATTACATAGGTCTACTGGTTTTCGCATATTAAAAGACTCATATTAAAAAATGCACTTTTAAAACTTATTTAGTGCAAGAATTAAAGGAAGGATTAACGTTTGCCAACAAAATGTTTGAAAGATTTGACGACCTTCACAGAATTTTCTACTCTGATGAGGCGCATTTTCATATGCATGTTACATGAACAAGCAAACTGGTCGTTATTGGTTACAAGAAAATCCCCGGGGGGAACATCAAACTCCATTGCAGAGCCCTAAAGTTACTGTTTGGGCAGCAATATTCTCCAGAGGCATAATAGGCCCATCTTTTTGGAAAATAATGGACAAACAGTTACTGTAAATTTTAATAGGTACGCCGCAATGATCCGTGAATATTTTGGCCCTGTCCTCTAAGAATTTGTTGATTTTAATTACCAGTGGTGGTTCCAGCAAGATGTGGCTACTAGCCATACATCAAACACCGCATTATAAGCTATAAGAGAATTGTTTCCGGATAAATTGATATCAAGAAGAGGCGACATCATTTGGCCACCAAGAAGCTCGGACTTGGGTGTGGCGCTATATTAAGAGTTGCGTTTATAAAAACGTTCCAGCAAATCGTATACTGGAGGAGATTGAAGCCATTACTTCCGACTTATGTACAAGAGTAATGGAAAATCTAAGTTGTCGCTTGGAAGAGAGTCAGCGGCGAAATGGGCGACATCTAGATGATATAATTTTTCATACATCATACACAAATCATACATAAATGTAATTTTAAGTTCTAAATAAAGCGATGATAGCTAAGCAAAATTAGAAAGAAAAGTGCAAAACTCTCTGAGACACCTTGTATTCTAAAAATACACGTGATAGAAGATATTAGATAGCAACTTTAAATTCAGAATGGAAAACTACATAAGGATTATCTAGCCTTATTTAAGAAACTTTGTTAATCAGTGTTTGGTGTGTTCTTGAAGGTATAGCTTGTAAGAAACCCCACCCAAATTTGCGGTCTCTGAAAATGAAGTATTCTTGAAGCTGAAGTAAAATATGTCTAGATAGTGTGCAAACATCGATAGACGAATAGCACGGTAATTTGTGTGGACTTTGTGTGAACGCAGAAGTGTACCTTTCGGAAATACAAGGGCTGTTCTCTTTCTGCTGAGCCTGGTTAAGTAAAACACAATTTATTTACAAAAAACATTTATTCATAATTTTTCAATGTATTCTCCTTCACAGTCAATGCATTTTTGTGTCTATGAAAACCAATCTTGGAAACATTTTCTCTAACTTTATGGCCGTAAACCCCGTAATTTATTCTTAACCCGCGGAAATAAGAAGTCATTTGGTGCTAGATCTGGACGGTGAATGACAAATTTTATTTTTGTTTTGAGCATTCAAATACTCAGTTATTCCAGTGAACATTTTGGACAACCTGAGGCAAACAAACTGTAGTGTAGTATTCTAAATTCAGAGTACGTCTACAGTGCTACAGTGGAAACATGCCCAGTAATTTCAAAAAATGTGGAGACCATCTTCCAGTTTCGGCTTTTTTCACGAACAACTTTTGTTGGAGCCGACTCATTCTCAAAGACCTAAACTGACGATTGTTGCTTTTTTCGAAATCATAGCAATATACGTATATTTCATCACCTGTGATGATGTACACCAAATGAGGCGATCCACGGTTAAAGCGATCTAGTGATCTGCACCATCTCACACGGTCTTCTTTTTGAATTGAAGTCAAGTTGTGGGGAATCCACCGAGAACAAAGCTACGGACCTTCAAATTGTTGTGTAAAATAATGTTAATTGCTTTCACACCAATCTTTAAAGTTGCTTGAATGCTTCTGAAAGTAGTTTGTCGGTTTTCTTCAATCGTGTTTCGAATAAGATCAATATTTTTTTCTGTAACTGCCGTTTTTGGCTTAGGTGCTCGAAAAATGTCATTTAAGGAAAGTCGACCGCGTTGAAATTCATTGCACCACCGTTTTACGGTAGCGAAGGAACACGACTTGTCACCAAACACTGGATTGATTTCCTCAAAACATTCTTTACGGCAAAAGCCACGCTTGAAATTGCAAAAAAAACACAACTGGATAATGCTCCTTGTTAAGTTTCATGACTCATTGGCGAAAGGATTACTTTATGTAACTTACAAACAATCAGGTATATCTGACAACTGTCACTATAACTCAACAATATTGAAATTATCAAACAAACTGTGTCGCAAAATATCATCGCCTTACAAATGAAACAGACATGCAATATACACGTCTGTAACTGTACACATGGACAATACACCTCGTATTTTCCAGAATTTACTTTTGCTTAAGACACATGTTTCTGCCATCTACTATTAGGCGTCATCAGTTAAGCTAGTGAAGTAAAGCTTAAATCGCCTCATAAGGTATAGCAAATTTTGTCCTATCAGATGGCACCAAATAATCTAGTGACATCTGACGGACGAAAGAGACTATGCCGAAAGTGGCAACCCTTCCCTTGACCGGCTATGCCGGTACAGAAGAGAAGAAAATACGTATATAGGTGTAAGTCCATTAACACGATGCCAGATGGCAGAAAATATACAAAAAAGTTTAAGTATATCAATACGTTAAGCACGTATTACGCATTTGTTACAAATGAAACAAACATGTAATATACACGTCTGTAACTGTGCACATGGACAATACACCTCGTATTTTCCAGCATTTCCAGCAACGAGGTGTCATCATCGCCTACTAGATAGGTTCAGCGGAAAGAGAGTAGACCTTGTATGTATTTTAGTTTTGTGCGATGAGTTCTCTTTTACACGCCATTCAAATACTGACATTTATGGCAAGGCTGTTAAAATTTATAATTCACTTCCTATTTATTTTTATAACAGTGGAAACAAAGTCAAATTCAAAATAACGTTGATACATTTTTTCGATTGCATTTTACAGGTTGAAGGATTTTCTAACTTTATGTGAGTGTAATTTCATTACTCTGTTGTTTTAGGTGTGTTAAAGTGTATGTATCTAACGCCGCAGATATCGTATATAGATGAGATGGTCTTTGACAACAAAAATGATTAATGTTTTTATTACATGAGATATGAAAAAAAAAGGTGTCATATTTAAGCTTACACCATATAAAGTATCAACAAAAAGCGTAATTACGATATATTCATTATCACGAAGGCGGTTGCGAAAAATGTATGAATTTTTTTTATAATAAAATCCATAAATATTAAGGTTAATGGAATATCCGTCATAGATTTGTGTTTATTCAATGGATGTTTACGAAAGAAGAGAAAATAAACTGTCGCACAGATACACACATATACATCTAATAATATGTACTTTATCACGAAGGCGATGCTGTCTTGAACGGTAGATTCTAGAACGGGATGTGTTTACGACGGGTTTTCTGTAACAGTGTCACCCGAACAAACATACACCTCACATACTTCTGCATGATCCGTTTTTTACTAGGAACTTGGAGACCTAACCTAGTATGCCTCATTTAATATGTCCATGAGTAACAGAACAGAACAACTGAAAAACCGGCATCGAAGCAGTCGGATGTAATTCGTATGTCAGATGTTATGTGTGGTGTATTACTGTGCTAATCTGAAAAAAAGATAACCGTTCTTTATTTTGACGCCGCTTTATCCGGAACTGTTCTGTTTCGGTTACTATAAACTTTTTATATTGGATTATGTATGTAGGTAATATTTTAACAACTTCCACATGTTTTACGATAATGAATCTGTTTTCAACACATGTTCAATAATTTCGCCTGCAATAGTAGAAACCATAAATCCGTTCTACTTTACTGTGAACAATATTGGTGTGAATTATTAAGGACATCGCATATAATAATTATTTGTAATTTAATTGCCTAAATAGTCAACAATAATGATGTAAAAGCATAACAAATGTAGGTTGTCGGTTGTAAATAGTAGTAACTTAATTATTTTATGATCATGAGGTTACGAGCCTGTGCATTTGCTTAATTTCTCCAATAAGTATGACAAATTCTTTTAAAAATTTGTTGAATAATTACTGATTATCTTATTAATATTATCCAATCAGAACATCAATTAATTTCTCTTTAGTAAGTGGTTTTCATTCAAAATAGAAATAAAACTAATACTTAGTCTTTATTTTATTTATGTGTGATCGTAAAATGATAATTGTTTCGCCAACGGCTTCGTCAGATACCTACTAGAGCAAGTTACACACTAATATCGGTATACATAAATACAAAAAGGTTAATATTATTTTATAGTGTCTTTAAAATATGTATAATACTAAAAGGTGTCCCAACAGGAACTTGGGGATTTAAATTTCACATTATTTTCAAATAAGGTAACTTAGCAACCTAATATTTGGTATATGTCATCTATAAACTTGTAAAAGCATCATGCAACGTTTCACGACTGAAGAACGTATCCAAATTGTTCAAATTTATTATGAAAATGGTCGTTCCATTACGAACACAATTCGTCGACTACGCGTTGTTTTTCAACAGAATCATATTCCCAGTAATATGGCAATTAGAAATTTAATGGCAAAATTTGAGCGAACTGGTTCTGTTCTCGATGTAAAGACACCACTACGTCCTCGTAACGTTCGGTCAGTTGAAAATATCGCTATGGTGAATGAAAGTGTTACCGAAAGTCCAAAAACTTCAATTCGTCATCGGTCACAGCAATTGGCCATCTCAAGATCATCTCTGCAACGAATTTTAACAAAAGACCTTCGGCTACACGCATACAAAATCCAGTTAACACAAGAATTGAAGCCCAGGGACCATCACCACCGCCGTATCTTTGCCAATTGGATTTTGGAGCAAACTGATTTTGATGACGAATTCTGTAAGCGAATCATATTCAGTGACGAAGCCCATTTTCACATAGGGGGTTACGTAAATAAACAAAACTGGCATTTGGGGGCGTGAAAATCCTCGAGAGATTATTGAAACACTCATGCACCCACTACGTGTCACTGTATGGTGCGGTTTCTCGGCCAATGGTGTTCTTGGACCTTACTTTTTTGAAAATGAGAATGGAGAAGCAGAAACTGTAAATGGGGAGCGGGATCGACAGATGTTGAATAACTTTCTATGGCCTCGTTTGGAAGATATGGACCTCAACAATCTGTACTTTCAACAAGATGGGGCCACTTGTCACACTGCCAGGGAAACTCTAAATTTACTGCAGCAGAAATTCCCTCGCCGTGTGATTTCTCGTAATGGTGACGTGGATTGGCCTGCAAGATCCTGCGACATAACACCTTTGGGGTTTCCTTAAGGATCAAGTCTACACAAATATTCCACAGACAATTGATGAATTAAAAAATAACATTCGTGCGGCTATTGGCGAGATTAACTTGCATATGTTTGATAAAGTCATTGAAAATTTTAAAAAAAGAATCGCTGTGTGCAATAAAAGTCACGGTGGACATTTATCCGATATCTTGTTCCACATATAATTTTAGGGTTTCTATTTTATGTTTACGTTAATAAATCGTTGAATTTCTAAATACTACGCATGTTATTTGGAATTTAAATCGCCAAGTTCCTGTTGGGACACCTTATATAAAGTAATATTATACCTTTTTGTATTTATGTATACCGATGTTAGTATGTAACTTATTCTAGTACGTACCTGACGAAGCCACTGTGCTGGCGAAACAATTATCGTTTTACGATTACGTATTAATAAAAGGCCGAGTCAATCCAATTATGTTTTTCATTTTTCTTCTATGCTATTTTATTAAAATCTCATGTTAAAAATTAAATATTAACTGCACTATTACCACAAACTGTTCAAATTCAATATTTTTTAAGTTTTGGTTTTATAATTTCTAGATTATTTAAAAAAAATAGCTTCTTCGGACTATAACCGAAGACTAGCAAGCTTCCTAAACTGAGGCAATAAGGTACACAATTTGAAAATATGTCGGGAGGCGATGAATCGTTGTGGGTCTTAATTGTTTGACATCAATAGGTGTCAAGATTTTAGGCATTAATTGCTTTTGGAATTATGTTTATACTCTGTTCTTTAACAAAATTAAAAATGGCCCGCCAAAATATGCACTTACGATTGGCTAATTGTTACACTTGGTACACCATATTTGGTATTTTAGTGCCGCCATATTGTAGATACAGTTGATCGAGCCAATATTTTTGTTAAGTATTTTCCGATTATTTTTTTGTGTTTCCATAATGTTTAGGCAACAAAATAATTTTTTTAAAACTATTTTCTTGTGAAAATGGATCCACTGCCTAGTACAAGTGAACTATTAATATCGCCTCCAAGAAAGCGTGCCACCTTGGAACGTGGACATTTGCCTATACAAAAAGCAAGCTATATTGAACATCATATAAAATTAAAAATAAAGAAAACTGCAAATATAAAACACTTTAGGTAACATTCATAAATATTTCTCAAGTGTTTATCGTATTAGTCATGAATACAAAGCGAGAGAACTGCGTTCACCACCACTAAAACGGTTAGGAAGAAAATTGTTGCTATCTACATTTGACGATACTGTTAAATACATGATAAGAAGAATGGTACATATTTTTTATGATGGAGAACTTCATACGTTAAACAAAATTTTAAAGAAAGTAAAGAAAAATGAAAATATACCTCAAAAGACAAATAAGTGTTCAAATTAATGAAGATGCTTAATTTTGAGTGAGTTGTGGTATTAAATTATAACGAGCCATCGAAAAAACTCATAATTGGAGTAGACTGTGAAATTGGGTTGGTACTTTAGCCACTTCCACATAATGACACATTACTTGATGCTTGACAGTTTCATTTGGTTTCATTGTAAAAAAAGGTTATGGCATTGAAATGATACTACAACAAAAAAGAAAACAAATAATTTATTTAATATCGAAATCATAATCAAAATTTACATATAGCTACAGAAGTTGTTGAAAATGTTGTCCATTTACATCTAAACACAAACCAACTCTTCTCCGCAATCCAGCAAACAATTTATGCAGCATTTGCGGTGAGTTGTTGATCTCTTCACACTTTTCTGTTATGCGAATTCTCAGTTGTTCCAGATTATGAATTGGCGTTGAATAAATCGAATTTTTGATGTATGGCCATACGAAAAAATCACATATCTTTAAATCGCAAGACCTAGTTGGATATGGGATTTCAGTGTTCCTACTTATTATTCTGTTATCAAATAAGTCTCTGAGATATTGAAGTGTTTCTCTGGTCGTTTGTGCTGTTGCACCATCTTGATGGAAATACCCATGTTGTAATTCCTCATCATCCAGTTGATTTATGAATGAGCATCTCATTGCGTTATCGTGCAGCAGTAAGTGTACCTTCAAAAAAAATGGGACCACCAATCTTCTTCGACATATTCCAACCAAGACACCAACTTTTTGGGGATGCAATGTTTTTTCAACAAAAAAATGAGGACTTTCGGAGGACCAACACCTCATATTCTGTGAATTAACATATCCAAAAGGATCCAGGTCTCATCCGTGAAAAAACTGTGTTAATGATGTCCTGATTGTGTAGATTATTTTGAAACCATTGACAAAATTCCACTCGTCTTCTGGATAAAGTTCATGAAAACATTGCAGCTTGTATGGATGACAATGTAAGACTTTTTTAAGAATGAATTGGCACGTACCATAAGATAAATTTATTTTTTGTTTACTATTATCATAACCCAGGAACGGGCTCCTGCTTCACATACTTGGTCAACATGGTTTCCTTCGCTGATAACTCATCGGAGTGCTTTTAAATAAAGAAAAAATTGTATTTTTCTTTAATACCATTTTTCATGTTGAAAATAAATTTTATAAAAATGTATTTGTATGTACAATGTATGTATTTAATGTTTGTGTTATTTCTTCAATTCGTATTTTTTATAATTTCAAAAACACAAAATAAACGTACAAAAGAAAGAGACAACTTATGATACTCGGTTCGAAAAATATTATGAAAAGTAAAAGGCCTGTTTTTGTTACGCTGTTAATAGTACCTACTACAGAATGGAGTATTTAACTTTACAAGATTGTGTATAGAGAAGCTGACAGAAGTCTTGGTAATGGTGTCAATCTCTACGCTCAGTGTTTCCAGATAGGATTCGGCCACGTGCTTCATTTTACCGTACTATCAAACAAATTTACTATTGATGAAGTTGTTCAACCAAAAAAGGCTCGTGGAGCGAAAGTCATCGGAGAAAAAAAATGAAGAGCAAGTTCATTTTTCTTTCCGATGACTTTTGCTTGACGGGCCTTCTTTTTGGTTCTATTAGCTGCCGTGGCTGTTAGTCCTCATGCTAGCGCATGAGAAATAGCTCGCGATTCTGGCTTGTCCCATACCATTTCTTGGAAAATTTTAAAACGACATAAATATCATCCATATCATAATGGCGTTGATTTTCAAAATCGGGTAACATTTTGTGAGTGGGCATTTGAATAATTACCACAAAACCCCAATTTTTTTCGTTACGTGTTGTTCTCCAAGGAGTCGTCTTTCACAAACCACGGAACGGTTAATCGACGCAGTACACAATACTGGAGTGTTAAAAATTCGCACTGGCTTCGTCAAGTTGAACACCAGCACCCTTGGACTGTCTACATGTGGTCCGGAATAATTGGTAACAAGATCATCGAACCCTTCATTATTGAAGGCCACTGGAATGGTGAAATGTACTGGAACAAATTGGAAAATGAACTGCCAGCACTACTTGAAGACGTTAGCTTAGAAGTGCGACAGAACATGTGGTTTCAACATGATGGTCGTTAGCACACCATTCGGTGGTTGCACGTGAAGTACTTGATCGTAATTTAAATGGTCGCTGGATCGGTAGAATTCGTTCAGATGCTAGATCACCAGATCTTACTTCGCCCGATTTCTTTTTATGGAATTATCTCAAATGCAAAGTATACAATCAAGCACCAACAACTCTTACAAATATGATTGAGCGAATTATAAATCCTTGTGCCGAAATTCAAGAAGATTCTTCTTAGTTGTCTGCACTCATTTGAAATGCGACTCAATAAGTGCATTGAAGTCGAAGGCCATCATTTTGAGGACTGAGATGATGAGGCGAGGGGAAATCTAGCACTCTGATAAGAAAGAGGCGAAGGGACTTACATAAATGAAGCACCCTGATACGTGAGAGGCGAGGAGTCTCAGGTACTCTTACGTACTTTTTCCAGTAAAATTCGAATCTGTACTTATTTACATGGAGGGAGGGAGGGGGACTAATTCTAGCACTAATGTATTTCCTCCATTGAATTATTAAATTTTGGATCTGGACATTTTTTCGCGAATTGCTTATCTTTCGAGGTATTTGAAAGTTTCTAGGTAAAAAATACAGCCGATATATTGTCAATCACCGCCGGATCAATTAATTCTAAGAGGCCTTAAGATTTTATAAGCATGTTAGTTGTGGTTTTTACAGTAAAAAAGCCAGACGGATAGTGTTTTTAACCCGTTTATGCCCGAATTATTTATTTGGGATATTTTATAAGCTGTCTGGTTATAAATTTTTACATTTTACATTCTACTTTTGTGATTTTAGTGTAGTTCTAATAATGGAACAATAGGCATGAATGACAGCTATATTTTAGGTACACTTATGTCAAAAGAATTAATAAAACCAAGTATCTTTTTTAATATAAAAGTATAATTTATTAAAAAAAACGTATTTTTGCATTTTATATACCTAATGGAAAATATTATAAAACTGATTCACAAACAAAAGTTATTTCGAGTGGAACAATGCAAAACAGTCTTCATGACAGTCAACACCACATTTTTCACATGCTTTTGTAGTATTTTTTTTTGCAGACAGCGCAGCGATTTTGTTTCTGGGCTGCAATAATCCAATGGTCTAATCGATCATACCTGACCTGGTCGGGCACTGTTGAGGAAATTTATTTATGTGTGATAGGACGACCAGCACCTTTTCCAGGCTTACCATATTTTGTCAGATAGGTCTGAACTATTGTTCGTCTAAACTTTAGAAGATCAATCTTTTTTCCGTAGCTTTTTCTGTGTAGTTGCCAAGCATTATGAACACTAGTGTCTACGCAATATGCAAAGACCGACCACCACCACTTTTTCGATCTAATTGATATTCTATAATTGTCGACATTTTGGTCTAACCGATCGACACCCCCCATAAACTTATTGTATTGAGATACTACAAATGGCCGAGTAACAGGAACTTTTTTCTTTTCTGCAGACATCCATCTGTCTACACTACCTACAGGACCGGTAGGATCGCAGCTGCTAACAGTAAGCACGATTCTATTGTCATGCCAACTTGTAATTGTAACATTAATTTTTTTATCAGTGCAGAAATCGTAGTAACCCTTGGGTTTTCTGTCGATAAGTTTTGAAGACATTATAGCGGGGCATTTTTCAATTCTGTTGTACTTTATAGTTCCTGTATAACCGATACCCATATCTTGTAAACGGTTAACTAGTTTCAACGGTGAAAAAAAGCGATCGCCGTATATTTTGAAGGATGTGTTTTGCGGTAGATCTTTCAAGAGAGCAAGTACAACGGTCCCACCTACTCCCAATTCATTCCGCAATAATTTTGAGACTACCTTTCTTTTGTTGTTTCTTGTTGTAGAATACCCTGCTATGACAGTTTTAGTTGGTATAGAATCTTCAGCTTGTTTTACTTTCCCTTGGTAAGGCTCAAATTTCATAAGATATCCAAGAGGTTCGCACAGGCACCACATTTTATAACCATATCTTATTGGTTTTCCCTTTAGGAATTGTTTAGCCCCATGTCTCCCAAAGTATGGTACCATGCTTTCGTCAATGCTTGGGTTTTCTTGAAGTTCTGAATACTTAAGAAATCTTTCATTTAGCATATTCATCAAAGGTCCCATTTTTCCGAATTTGTCATTAGTAGGTAAGTTATTATTGTCAGAGCAATGCAGATATCTTTTTATTTCCTCAAACCTATTTCTATGCATTGCATTTACGACAGACAAGTTACAGGTCTCAGTTCCAATCTCCAACCACATACGCCAACGAGGTACTGAACAATAGCCGGATAATAGAAGTATAGCTATAAAGCAACGAATTTCTTCCTCGCTAACCTGAAATGCTGGTTCTTTTTTTTTTCCATATATATTCGTCATTTCAGTTAGAAAACTGCAAATAATTCCGTCAAAAAATAACTCAAAACATTCCACCGCGTCTTCTGGAATCGGTGGCATTTGCTTGGGAGAAACAAAAGCGGGTAAGTTGTCGTCAAGGTCGGTGGAATTTTGCCAAACTCTGGTATATGTTCTCGTCAACTTTTTTCTTAGGTCTGATTTTTTTTTTTAATTTATTCCTTTTTTTATTTTGACAATAAACAAGTTTATTAAGAATATTACAAATTAATTTTTGATTTAGACATCGCAACATATACAAACAAATAAAAGAGCTACACGTTTAATTTTTGCGGATAATGTGTTCTAGTCTGAACCATTTGGTGCTCATTTTCTCCGAACCAGTATCGAGCAATACTAGGATTTTGCTTCCCATGAATATTAAAGGAGGACTCGTCTGTAAAACAGATATTCTCAATAAAATGATTTACCTTATTTACATTATCAATTACAGTTTGGCAGAACTCAATCTTTCGAAAGTAGTCCCCCTCAAAAATTTCTTAGTGATTCTGGTATTTATACGACCGATATTTGTTTTTCTTCAAAACCTAGCGGACCGTAGTTTTACTTCTCTCCAATTCTCCCGAAGTATCACGGAGAGATTTATTTTTATTTTCTTTTACGCTAGCGCAAATTACTACTTCTACATCTTCATCAGGTGGTTGTTCATTGCTTTTGCAACGATAGCAGTTTCCAACACAGCCGTATATTTTAAATTTATTAAAATGCTAAGGTAGGTACGATTTATTATTATTCAATTGGAATGTATCTTTGAATAATGTTATCGATAGCAACTACAAATGTATGACATTAATATACTGTCATTTATATTTTATATTCCTTGAAAAAGGCATCACTTGCCGAAACATGTAGGATTGTTTTAAATATATATATTTTGAAGTAAAACCAGACCTTAAATTGCCAAACAAATTGAATTTACCATAACATACAAAGGTCACGAAATAATTATCTATATAGATAGTAAAAATTTTCAGTTGTACGTCATTAAAAATTCATGACGAATGATGACGCCAGCTTACTTAGCGTTGTAATATAAGACGCTTGTCATTTTTGACGGACATCGTTAACTATTAGCCTACAATTTAGGTTATACCTTCAGAAGTACATATTTAGATTTTTCCAAAAAAAGCATTTTTTATGGTTCTATTTACCAAATATTGGAGTGAAAATGAGAATATAGATTATATAACAAAATTCAACAAAAATTGTGAAATACATAAACAACACTAATTTTCATTAATGATTTTTATTAATACAAAAGTTTATGTTTTATTAGTAACTTTTATAGGAGGTAATTACAAGACTTTTGATAATTCTACTGTGTACATACTATATTAAAATACAATAATTGAAGGCTTTTTATTTTTTCTTTAATAAATTGCAACAATAGCAAAATATGTTTTTTACTAAGTAGTATATATTCTCAAAGAGTATTAATCACAATATATGTAATATTAACTTAAGAATAACTTATATTTTTAGTTTTTATAGTTACGTGCTTGTCATTATATATACTCTTTTATTCATTATTTAAATCACTGCAACTAGTTGAATCATCAGTAATTATTATTGGGGTAATTTTATTGAGATCAAATCCTACTTCTCTTTTCCACCATCTTACTATTTCTTTTTCCGTATCATCAATTATGTTTTTCCATGTTTCCTTGTCTACATAGGCTTGTCAAAAGTCAATACGAGCTTAAGCTACATGTTGCAACTCCATCAATCCTCTTCGAGGATCGTTTTTTTGCCAACAAATACCAATATTTAAAAAAAAATTTCCAAGTAATAAAATACTTCCCTTAAATAGATCTCTATCTCTTAGTAATGTCGGAAGAGATTGTCGAGTAACATATTGACCTAACATATAGAAGTAATTATATGATAAGTACATTTCATATATAACATTCCGTATAGCAGTTTGGCTGGTATCATCAATGTTTGTGGCTGGTTTTGTCTTAGTTCTTCTTTTTTTTTTGGAAAGATAATGCTTGATTGTTTTTGACAGTTTGGAATATAATACTTACTATCGATATGCTTATATTGAATGAAGCTGCTACATGCTATAATAGATCATTAATTTAAAATTAAATGAAGCTAAATACTTCTCTAACAGCAGTGAAAGGTATGATAGGGCCGCGATTATCACGTTCCCTTTCAATGTATTTCATGAGAGAATTGACAATCTCTCTCGCTTGATTGCACAGTGCCTTCAGCATTTTCCGATAAACTGTATGCTGGGTTGTTTCTGAAAAGGACTGTAAATTATAAGAGAGAGCAAGGAAAACTGGAAAACGACACAAATACGCAACAAAAGCAATATTGTCATTAACTGTCATTAGCTGTCATTTATAATAAACAAAGCCTCACAAAAATGTGCCAACCATGGATATTTTGACGCTCTGCCACTTGTTAAACCAAAAAAACATAAAATATTATTACACTGATAAATTAACTCCTATATAAAAATGTCCATTTGCGGGTGACATTTTTGTCACATTGACAGCGATAAAAACCTACATAGCTTTTTATCACCGATAAATTAACTCCTATATAAAAATGTCCATTTGCGGGTGACATTTTTGTCACTTTGACAGCGATAAAAACCTACATAGCTTTTTATCATCGATAAATTAACTCCTATATAAAAATGTCCATTTGCGGGTGACATTTTTGTCACTTTGACAGCGATAAAAACCTACATAGTTTTTTTATCACCGATAAAAATGCTTTTTCCTCCGATAAAAATGCTTCTTCCTGTTTGGCAGCTGACAGGTAATAACTATTAAGTATCGTTGAACGTAAAATGTACGAGTCGGTTTGGGGAAATTTCAACAAATATCAAAAGATCAGTACCGCAATACACAAGAAATACAAAATCGTCAAAATGGAGACAATTTAAAAAGTTTTATTCATGTCGTTAATTTATCTTGCCAAAAAACACTCGAGCTTTTCTTTCAATCGGATAAATTTCTTTTTAACTCAATATTTTTCCAATCAGTAATTTCGCTCGAAAAACTTACATTAGAAAAAATCGCTCGACCTTTCGGTCTCGCGATTTTTTCATGTAAGTTTTTCTCGTCAAATTACTGATTGGCAAAATAATTTCGTTACAAAGAGAAATTTATCCGATAAAAAAAAAGCTCTTGTGTTTTTACTTATGATTATATAACTCATTTGAAATTTAGCCAATAGCAATTACAAATTTTACATAGTTACAATGTATTGATAAGTGAATATACTCTTGACGACGTGATATAACCGTTTTGGTGTTTCGCTTCCTCCAGCAATTTTCATAAGGCTTTTTAAATTTTTTCGACATGGAACGCTTTGGTATAAGCTCTGGGACCGAAATAGATTAAGAAATTGAAGATTTGACACCGCAAAATACAGTTAAAACACATAAATATGTTTGGAAACAGTTCACCGAATTTTGTGAACAGCGAAATTATAAACTTTGTGCTCAAACTTCTGACGAACAATTAGCAAGTATTTTGAAAGATTGGGCATTCAACATGAAACGTGCAGACGGCACCGAATACAAAGAAGGTACCGTGAAAACAATTTGGAATATTTCCGCTAAACTTGTCCAGAAAAAGTTTTATGAAGAGTTTAATCGAGAAACAAATCCATTCAGAGGCGTAATTTTTTAACTTTAATTTCAACTAATAAAAAAATATCGTTAGTTAATTCTTTATATAATCGTAACGAATACCACTCGAGCAAACGAAAATAATCCATTATATAACCTCTTCACTCGACGTATATCCTTAAAACAGAATTTTTTGCATTTTGCAGAATACGTCTCGTGACTCGGAAATATAATCGATTATTTTCTATGCTCTTGTGATATTATAACTGAATATACAACAAAAACCTATAATTGTTTTTTGTTTTCAATCTAAATACTCACTAAATGTAATTTAAAAGATCAAGATGTATGACTTTTACAATAGCATATCGTTTATTTTAAAATTATTTGAAATTTAATTTTTAGTGGGTCTGCTATAAATTTAAATGCATGTGATGTCAGTAGTGACGGGCAACTGAACTTTGAAAATTTCTACTATAGATTACTCAACACATAAGTTCTGGTTTCCGTTGCAACTTGAGCTCGATTTTGATAGCAGTGAAACTGCTGAAAACTCAAGAAGGGTGAGGCCCATATATAAACACGACTGGAAGGATCGATTCCCAAAGCTCATATAATGCAAAATATTGCCGCGAAAAGCGATTAGACTATTCACAGCCATTTTTCTAAATATTGAAAGATCAATTAACCAAATTATCATTTGTCCTTACTTAAAATCTTTTGTTGGAAGTATTCTTTGAGATTATTATTGATATCATCCATGTCATATTCAGATCGAAATAAAAAAGTCTCCATAAAGAAACAATACTGTCTATAATTTAAAATACATCCCTCTATGCCTTCCCTTCATCTCCTTATAAGTAGTAATCAACAGTACATAAACAACGTAAATTGTATTTTGTGTGCATTATGACGATAAATATTAGTTCGCATTTTCTTTAACAGTGTACGTTTCATATTTGATTTAAAAAGTGGTATTCGCTTTTTCAACAATCACATTAATTCATTGACTGTTCGAGAATTTGTTATATTTACACAGCACTTAAAAGAAAGTAATTTTGTGTGAAAATTGAATTTCCGCGTGAATATTTTTGAGTCGTGTTTTTTATGATTGCTAATGTGGTTATGGTCGAAACAGTGCTTCGATTGACTATATTTGGCTTTAGGGGATAAAGCACTATTCAAGACTAGTGTTTACTGTTAGTTTTTCGAATTGCAGCGTGGGCCCACACCCTCAGGGACGAATTTCGTGTAGGTCTGTTGTTCGTTGTCTGTTGCTTTTTGGTCTGTTGTCACTAATGTTGATGCTATGTGTGAGATAGTTGAACGAGATCAGCATTCCACGTACCGTGAGATTAAAGAATTCTTGGGCATTGGCAGGAAAGCAATGCATATGATTTCGCATGAATATTTCAACGTACTGAACGACATTTCAGTCATTAGCTCCTGCACAATTTGATAGAAGTTTACAAAACGGGACCGTGTCAAATGGTGCGAAGAAATACCTAAAATAATCAACAGAGGCTGTTCAATTGCGGTCTACAACATCATTACTGGCGACGAAGCTTGGATTTGTTAGAGTAATTGTCAAAGAAAACAACAGTCTCCTGTTTTGGTCTTTTAAACTGAACCAAAACCAAAGTCGTTCATTTGCGCAGTGCTTCGAAGTAAATGATCGTTTGTTTCTTCGGTTTTATTGCAAATGGTGGTCGGAATTGTATAAAATTGAAGAACCGCAAAAAGTTATTGGTATATTACGATATGTTTGCTGGAAATAAGAAATAATCAAAATCATGACTACGCAAACCTTCCCTCAGGACGCCAAACAGTTGATTTTTTAGTTGGTAAAAATGTTGAATTAATCACTTATTGCCCCTATTCACCTAATTTATCATATAGGTATTCTATTTGTACTGACACATACAAAATAAAATATGTGTGAACGATTTTTGTCACCCGAAATACCTGTTGAAAGATTTTAAACACTGGTCTCCGAGACACTGAAGTATCAGCTTCAGAGTAGCAAAAATGCTTCGTAAATCGATTCTAGCGTATGCAAAAGTATATTGATGCCAAAGGCAAATATTATGAAAAACAAGTCGTATAAAGTCGTTTGCTCCTCGAATCTGGTTTTTAAATTCAAGCTAGATGCTTTATTATGTATTAAACAATATTATATAATTTTAAAAAGATTGCCAACGTTTTACCATGTCTCGTATATTTCGTCATATCGTCGCATGTTCTGAGGTCAATAATCTCACTTCATGTTACTTCGTGAAAAAAAAACATTATTAGCAGTTGTTCTTATTCTTTTTATGTTTTATTCGAGCGTAGTTTTTATATTTGCAACTCGTAGTTTAATTTCTTATTGTCTCTATTCTTATATGACTGTACCTTTTGCAATAGAAGATACAATCCCGTTTTCCAGGTTATAGGATACTATGACACATTCTGCTAGAAATTTAGATGAATACGAGGCATCTTAAAGTAAGTGATATAGCCTAAACCCTAATGAGTACAACAATTGTTCATTGTCGTGCACTACTTTATAATTACTTTTGCAACAATTCCATGACGTCAGTTCTATTTTAGTGGCTGTGACCTACGCTTCAATATTATAAATTTTGACGGAAGAACGAGATCACTATTTTTATTATTTTATTGTATAGTACATGCAGCAGTTCCAATGGAGATTTATAACACCATCGCAGGCAATTAGTTTTATGTGAGTTAGGGACTTTCGGAGCAGCTGTAGTTCACTATAGTAGGATGAACATACAAAGAGACCTGTTAAGCTAGTTGTTTCGAGAAACATGACCTGAATGCCCAAAATGATAACTTATGACGTTCAGTACACTTACCTACACCACATTCTTAGTCTTCCGTCCGTAGCAAAACATGGAATACGTTAGGATGGATGAAATGTTAAAACTATTGTTTCGCGGTGAATTTTCTACGAACTAGTGGAACAATCAAATTGAGGCATAAGAAGCAGTCAATAAACTTTGTCATTACTTAATTATGGCGGCAGAAATCGTTTATAAAATTCTAACAGGGAATAAACTCTATATTCTTTTTTACGCTATGCAGAGACTGAGGAAATGCATCGATCCCGAAGAGGACTATTTTACAAAGTGAAATTTTGTCCGCCCAGCATCACTCAATAATTTCAGAGTGTTTCTTGTATTGCGTGCCATTAGAGCATTTATTAATAAGAAAAAAAGTTTAATAAACGAGTCCCCAAAAATAAAAAACCCAAGAACATAAAATACTAATATTTCCCATAACATAATAGTAGATATAATTTTAAGAAAAAAGAAATATAAGAAAGCAAGAGAAAAGGTGTACCCAATAATAAAAGATAAACCAAGCAATTATAAATTAGTAACATACATAGGACCGATAAGTGAAAAAATAGGAAAAATTTTACGAAAAACAAATATAAATGTGGCTTATAAAACTAATAATTCTTTAGGGAAATTCATAAAAAATAATAAATCCAAGACAAGCAAAAGTAATAAATCCGGAGTATACAAACTAACATGTAAAGAGTGCCCTAAAACATACATAGGCCAAACTGGTAGGAGCTTCGAGAAAAGAATACATGAACATTTTAAAAGTTTTATTAACAAAAAGACAGATTCCAATTATGCACTTCATTTGTTGGAAAATAATCATGGTTTCAATACAGATTTTGAAATTTTACAGTCACAACAAAAAGGATTAAAGTTAAATTTACTGGAATCCTTAGAAATAAATAAACTTAAATATGCAGATGTATTGTTAAATGACCAATTGGACCTTAATAATTCTACACTTTTAAACTGGTTTCATCAAATATTAAGATAACAATAACTTTAGAAGATATATCGGTAAGAGACGATTCTAATGTAGACAAGTGCAACCCATTGAAATGGAGAAGGAAAATAAGAAAAAAAAAGCCATACATTTGTGAAGAGCGTGTTCAGTAGTATGCAAGATCTGAAGAAGCTACATCGTAGCGAAACATGTCGTCAATTTATTAATACATATAATAAAGTGTAATATATACTGGAAATTAGTATAAGTGTTTTACTTAAATCCCATTTACATATTTCCCATAACACATCATCTCCCAAAAAATTCTTGTTTTGTATTCACTGTAATCTTGTTATTAATTTGAATTGTAGGTTCCATCTAATTTTTTATAAGTGGTAGTCTTTGAGCTTTGATTATTGATTTAATCCATCGTTTCTTATAGCATCATGTTATAGTATCTCCGTTCTAGTCTTAGAAACTTCTATCCATAGTTTGCGCCTTTTAATTATACTTGTGTAAATTCTCTTGCACTACTACCTAGTCCTCCACTCATCACTCTTAGTTGTGTTGAAGATTTTGGTCTCTTGGCTAGATTTTTATTTCCTGACATGAAACTTACCCTTTCAAATGCTGTATCTTATTCTGTTTTACCTTTGCAGTTAATCGATTGATTACCTCTTCTTAGGTTAAAGATCTGATAGTTATCTTCTCGGTCAATGGTTTTGCATTTACTGCAATGTTTCTTCTTTGTACTATCGCGGCATTTAAAAATCGGACACTTAATTTGTTTGATTTGAATATGGATTTTTAAGAGTGGATTGGTATGTACCTCGATTTGTTGATTACAGATCTGTCAGTGGCATATTCAGTTTTGTCAAAATATAGAGCTAATATGCCGCATTTGAATATTCAAACTAGAACTTAAATAATTACATTACTAGAAGTAGGATCGTCAGTTAGAAAATTAGCGAATAGATTTAGCGTTTGGAAGAGTACTATTTCAGATATCAATATTAAATGGCAGCGTCAAGAAGTTATTAATAGACAACGAGGCTCTGGTGGTAGACGTGAATCCCGAAAAGAGTGAAAATCTTATTCACTTTATAAGAAACGATCTCCGAGCGTGAAAGGTAACAGATAAATGCCACTCCGCTGTCACCTACAGAACAACTCAATTATACACAAACCGAATTACAATGCTTAATTATAATGAGCCATCGAAAAAATTCATAATTGGAGTAGACTGTGAAATTGGGTTGGTACTTTAGCCAATTCCACATAATGACACATGATGCTTGAGAGTTTCATTGTAAAAAAAGGTTATGGCATTGAAATGATACTACAACAAAAAAGAAAACAATTAATTTATTTAATATCTAAATCATAATCAAAATTTACATTTACATCTAAACAAATTTAATTTTCTTAATAAGAGTTTTGAAAAATTTGACACAAACTTATAGTTTCAATGTCAAATAATAAATGTCATTATATGGAAGTGGCTAAAGTATCAACCCAATTTCATAGTCTACTCCAATTATGAATTTTTTCGTCGTTAGTGGCTCGTTAGTGAAAATAAATACATAGTCGTCCGGATTTCAAATGCCGCGATAGTACATCGCTTTAATGGTTTCATTGTTAATTCGTTCAGTGTTCATTGGCGATCATCTCTAGATGCAGAAAGTATCACCACATGATGTACTATCGTGAGCAATTGAAAGTTAACACTTTATTATGTTGGCATGTCGAAATTTCAAAATTTATCTAATGTATACAGTACTTTTGAAGTGTCAGTGTCAGCATTTAATAATAACATAAATGACATTAGCTTGACAATTTGGTAAAATTTACGCAGCTATAATAGTGCGTTTACTTTCAATTGCTCACGATAGTACATACCACAAGTTGGTAAAGTATGCACCGTAGCTGTTCAAGTCTTTCATTGTTTAGTTTAACTTACTGCAAATGAGAATTAATGAATATTAAATCCCATTTTTACATGTCAATGTCGCCTTATGTGATGCATTAATAATTACAATCCGACAAACCAAGTTTGTACTAGCATGTATAACACACCTCGTCGCGACTACGATCTTACTGGTTGTTAGGATAATTAAAAATTACTGAAAAGCCACTTCCATCAACGGGAACGTACAGACGCGTTTCGCTCTAATTGAAGCTTATCAATGTACGGTATCTCGAACACAGACATGGCTTTTCAATTCTCTACTTTGTGTATATATAGTATGTATAGTATGTATAGTAGTGCATAACTATATATTCACACAGTAGAGAATTGAAAAGCCATGTCTGTCTTCGAGATACCGTACATTGATGAGCTTCAATTAGAGCGTAACGCGTCTGTACGTTCCCGTTGATGGAAGTGGCTTTTCAGTAATTTTTAATTATCCTTTCATTGTTTAGTTTATCTTTTTAAAAATATCCTCCACTGCTAACATAAACCATTTCTTTTGACAAGCGCTCATTTTGTCTTACTTCTCTGTGCAGATTGACTGATTATGTGTCTATGGAATTTGAAACAATTTATTGTATCTCTAATCACTGCTTTGCTAGAATATTTCCAAATTATTATTATTATTCCTATGAGTTTCTCCTAATTTACGAATCTCTATCTATAATAATAATAATAATAATAATAATAATAATAATAATAATATTAACAATAAATAAAAACATAAACCACACACACATATCAAGAAAGAGTTAAAACAACAGTAGATCCGTAGACTAATCACCCTCCTCATATTTAAATTCCAAAAATCTAACAAGACCAATTAACACATTTTCTATATCCACTTTAACATACTCATTTGGAATAAGTAGATGGAGGCAGACGGATTTTAATAATATACATCTCACAACATGCGCACTTTGCCAAAATACAGAAAACTACATTCAAGCTCTTGGGTTGAAGGAATAAAACTAAGTAGAAAATCAGGTGAAAGAGAAATATCTGATGTGGACGTACCCCATGTGAAACAAATACACAACCTTCGACAATACTTTAACGACAAATACGATAACTTACATATCGCAATAACAAAAGCAGACCAAAGCTATATACCGTTAAACTGAGTACTAAAAAACCACGCACATGATTCATGTAACGACTTAACGTACATTCAAATGAAAAAAGCAATGTGGGAAGAGAAAAAACTACATGAAAAAGATTCCTCTCATATGGCAAAAAAACTTTTCCCAGATACCGAAGGTATCTGAGCAATACAAGATCAAGTAATATAATATGTACAAGGAACTATAGGAAATACATAATTAAAGACACAAACATTCAGAAAGATAGTTGCAGAAGATGTAATTTATAAGGCCATATTACTGCAGGATGTGAAACACTAGCAGAAACAGAATATACTAGTAGACATAATAATGTAGCTAAAATATTACACCAATAAATAGCACAAATATATAACCTCATTAATGATACATCTATGCCCTATTAAAATATACAACTGCAACATTTATTGAAAACCAAAGATAAAAACTCTATTGGAATATGACAAAACATACAGGCAAAAATTTCAGCAAATAGACGATCGTACTTCAAGATGCAGTGGAACACATAACATACTTAATAGACATAGCTGTATCAGCAGACAATAACATTAACAGAAAACACTTAAACAAAATTGAAAAATACACAGTACTAAAGATGGAACTTCGGCGTATCAGGAAACAGAAAAACGTATATACGAGTATAATACCTTTCATTATGTCAGTTAGCGGAATTACACTCCATCGATGCTCTGAGGGTCTCGAATCATTGGAAATATCATCCAAAGTGCACGAATTAATGCAGCGATCAATAATACTCAACACATGTAGTATAGTCCGTAAATTTTTACAATTAGAAACGCCTCGATATAGACTTCTATAATCTCGAGAGATGGAAATGACAAAAAAATAATAAATTAAATCATAGAACTTGTAGTAAATACCGTTCTATAATGTATACCAATACCGAAATATCAGCCGCTTATCACCGAGTTCCTACCCTTAGATATGTGGATAGAGTAACATATTTCCGTTGTTACGTGTCCGTAAATAAGGTTATCGAAGGCGTAAACGCCAAGTAACCCACCAAGTTCCTGCTTGGCATAAGAACTCAAACAAAACTCGAGATAAGATATAACTCAAGAGAAAGAAAAGAAAGAACGGCAACGGTAAGGTAACGAGCTATACCATATCTCAAAGTAAATGTCAAAAGATAGATTGTTCGAAATATACGGTAAGAAGAGAAAGTCTAAAAGTTTCAAAAGAAAATAAAATAAATTATTCCAAACGAGTCCCAACAATGTGAAACTCCCAAACAAAAGAAATATCCTCCAAAAGGAAAAGAAATCGAAGTTCCAAAAAACTAGAAGAAAAAGGAATGAGATACTATTCGTCGACGATATCGGGACTAAGGAACGAACTAAATAAGACTCCTTTAGTCGCCTCTTACGACATGGCAGATGTACCAGACTGAGTATTCGTCTAGCCCCCAGACAGGTAAAAAAAAAACAGTGTTCAAGATGTAAGGAAACAAACAAACAAACGGACTCCGTTTAGTCGCCTTCTACGACATGGTGGATTACACCAGACTGGGTATTCGTGACAGGCGAAAGACAAGCTTAAGAAGAAACCTATATGGTCCAAAGTAAGATAAAAAGTCAAAATCGAGAGAAATGTCAAATCCGGTAAATAAAATAATTACAAAGTGTCTGAGGGCCTTAGTACGCCCTAAAAAAAAAACAATACCTATTCTTTCTTATTGGTTCACAATAGATTACAAGTTCAACAATTCGTTGTAATAAAGCGATCTTTAGCTAGAACGTTTTAAATTTAAATAGGATTCCGCAAAATATGTAATTGCGTATAATGAAAGTATTCTAATTAAATGGCAAAAATATAAAATACAAACAATTAAAGTGTTAATAAAAAGTATTCCAATTAATTAGCAAAAATATGAAATACTAACAATTAAAGTGTTAAAAAAAAGTATTTTAATTAATTGGCAAAAATATGAAATACGAACAATTAAAGTGTTGATGAACGTATTCTAATTAATTAGCAAAAATATGAAATACAAACAATTAAAGTGTTAAAATAAATTTTATGTTTAAACGCAAGGTTATATTGAATCGACAACCAAAAGTTCGTAAAGCGAACGCAAAGGCATAAAAAATGATCTACAAAAAAGACAGGTCAGGCGACACAAGTTTTTCCGTTTGGAAAACACCTGGACGTAATTGACGACGATCTATTAAATTAATAAGACAAATAATTTATATGAATAATATACCAAGAAATTTACACATGACAAGAGAAAAAAAGTACGAATTAACTTCTTATCTGGTGGTTAGATCGGCGTTCGTGTCCCTACTCCCTCCAGACAAAAACGTCGCTTGCAGGAATAATTGGGTGGTGTAAAGTTATTTCTTGCCCGTCGGGTGAACCATCTAAATAAAGGAATACAACGAAAATAAGAGAAAAGAAAGGTACAACAGAAATAGCTCTATACATACCAAATATTGCGTTTGATGGCGACGAAAATTAAAACGATGATTGTTTAACGTGTTACCAGGTTTTCTTTCTTTCCCAACATTTTAAATCCTCCCAGGGAGATATCGCATTTAGCGAATAATTTGGATATGCTTGATCGATTAAAAAAAACCCTCACGGGGCCGAAATTAAAATGATACAATACGGCTTACATCGATCGATATCCGTCTTGGGTAAAAAGAGCGCAACCACGTTTAGAGTTCGATAGCTAACAACGAAGTGTCGAGAGCGAGTCACACTTTTCTTAACAAAAAAAAAAGCGAGCACTAAAGGTCAAGAAAAAAGGAAAAAAAAATGAAAGAAATTGAATATATATTTAAATAACGAATAATGATACCTATACAGGTAGGTTCGTTGGAAATGAAACGAAATATATTGAAGATATTATTAATTGAAATGATAAAATAAAGTAATAAAACGTTGAGCGTTACGGACACGTAACACCGTCTACAGGCTGAGTAGGTTGAGGAAGATAATTGAGATAATTCGACATCATAATAATAATAATAACGCTAACCATCTTGTTCAGGTTAATATACTGGCAACCAAGAACGAATTGGAAGTTCTCGTGAGTGGAATAAATAATAATAATAATAATTTATGATTTTGCATCCCCCAACTGTTTAATACTAATTACAGAAGGCATTGGCAAGCGACTTAAAATGTTTAGCTGTCGTCACTCACTTTAACGAGAAAGGAAACTACAAGAATCTTCTCGGAGAGACGAGCCCCGGATCCAATCTCGGAAAATTTAGCATAATAAACCAGTATTTTATTACTAGGTTATGGACCGGTTAAATTCACATTTACCAATGTATACTGTATATTTGGTCATGTATGTAGCTTAAGTGTGTTAATGCACCTACTTTGTATTTTACTTATATTTTACATTGGTAAAGCCCATATTATTACCGATTCAGTAGCCACACATTATTCATAAAACAAGTAAGTTAAATTGTACTCACTTTCTTCTGAATTGCTTGTAATGCACGAATACTCGTATATACGAAAACAGAAAAATTAATGAATGTATCTCAACTAATTTTTTTTATTAAATTTTATTCTGTTCCATTCCCATGAAGAACATATAAATGTACAATAAACCGTAGACGATTTTAGCAACAATGTTATTGAACTATTAAATCCGATTGTGGGATATAGTGTCGAATGCAGATACGTTTGTATTCAAAATAATACGATAGTTGTGATGTATTGGTGTTACAAATAGAAAACAGAAATGTCAATATTACACGGTTTGTTAGGTTTTCACTGTTGGTGTTAATTGTATTTGCAAATATGGACGATTAAAATACTTTTGTATTGTGCGGTCGGCTCGGTTTGCTGACACACTTGCTTACATTTTATAGACATATGCATTACATCTAAAAGTTACTGCCGGTTATTACATAGACATTTTTAAGTAAAATTGACATTTTGGAAGAACATGTAATAATGTTTGAAATGAAATTATTGCATACTATGGTCCAATTAACACCATACAAACAAAGATAATAAACTTGACTTCTGTTAATATTTTTCATTTAAAATATGAGTTCCAGTAAATATGAAATCCACTTTCTTATTGAATAAAATACGTTTATGTTTTTAGAATTCCGAAAATTTTTGTTAAGAAAAATTTGAGGATATCTACAGATAACTTGAATAAAATAAAATTAAAAAACCCTTACCACAATAGAATTTAATGATTCTAAATACGTATTTCTACAACCACGTTGTCATCTTCAGTAGAAAAAACAGTGTAACACTTGAACGCACAAAAACACTCACAGAAGGATTGTTCTGAACGTCTTTTAGTTTAACACTAACTTCTTCAATCTTAAATGCTACAAAAATTACCTACATTTTGGTAAACCCCACCTATTCATGCAAGAGCATTACCCATTATTTGTAAATTCTATAGAAAAACCGATTAAAAATATTATAAAAGCCGTAATTTAACATACATTAAGAATCCAATTATGAAACTAATCCTTAAATTATGTTGAAATATAAATTTGGAAATTAATGTTGAGTCAGAATATTTTAATGGCAAATATTGTAATGAAACGAATTTAAAAATAAATTCCATGAATTCGAACATTTTTTAATATGGTTTTCCTATTTTTCTTGGTTTAATAACATCTAACTGTGAATTAACTCAAATAAAGAAGAACCTGGTATAGGACCCAAATCGGCGTTAATTACGTTATTCCTATTTTTAAAGATAAAAATGCTCTCAAAACTATCTAATTCGCGGGGGCGTGTGACGTTTTTTATTAATCTCGGACAGTCAGATGTTACGTTGTGATCTGATTCAAGAATATGTCGGGCAACACTTGATTTTTCCGGTCTATCTATCTATCTATAACGAGTTAGAATCGAACGTTTTGTTTGGCCGACATATTTTTTATCACAATCCTTACAATTTATTTCATAGATTCCAGATTTGTTGTTTACCTCAACTTTGTCTTTCGCGTTGCCTAAGAGAGATTTTAGGGAGTTATTCCACCGAAATGCTACTTAAACATTATACTGTTTAAAGGTTTTACTTAAATTTTTCGTAGTTTCGTGAAACGGTAAAGTAATAAATTTTTTGCTCGAATCAATTTAACGTAGCAAACATGTGGAATCCTGAATTGTTTTTCTTACTTTATGTTTTCTAACTAGCTTGTTTATTTCTTCTGAATCGAAACCGTTGTAACTCGCGATTTTCTTAATTAAAGTTAATTCCTTTTCATATCTATCCTTTGTCAATGGCATGCCTAAAAAGCGATTGATAAGAAATTCAGCACTCTTGTGCTGAAAAGTATGGTTTGAATCTGCGCTTACAAATCTGTTGACGTTGGTTTCTTTTCGGTAAATATCAAACTCTAAGTTTTTGTCATTCCTAATTACTAAGGTATCTAAAAATGGCAAACCTCCGTTGTTTTCCTTTTCAACCGTGAATTTAATACTAGAAAATTTTGAATTTAATTCTGTTACAATTTGTTACAAGCTGTTACAATATTTGGCTGACTTTTAAAAAGTCAGTCAAATATTTTCCAAACATATGGGTCAGGTGTGTAGACGATGTGTTTGCAATTTTTGATACCAATAAGTGCGACTTAGATTATTTTGTAACAGAATTAAATTCAAAATTTCCTAGTATTAAATTAACGGTTGAACAGGAAAACAACGGAGGTTTGCCATTTTTAGATACTTTAGTAATTAGGAATGACAAAAACTTAGAGTTTGATAGTTACCGAAAAGAAACCAACGTCAACAGATTTATAGTCGCAGATTCAAACCATACTTTTCAGCACAAGAGTGCTGAATTTCTTATCAATCGTTTTTTGAGCATGCCATTGACAAAGGATAGATATGAAAAGTAATTAACTTTAATTAAGAAAATCGCGAGTTACAACGGTTTCGATTCAGAAGAAATAAACAAGCTAGTTAGAAAACATAAAGTAAGAAAAACAATTCAGGATTCCACATGTTTGCTACCTCAAATTGATTCGAGCAAAAAATTTATTACTTTACCTTTTCACGAAACTACGAAAAATTTAAGTAAAACCTTTAAACAGTATAATGTTCAAGTAGCACTTCGGCCGAATAACTCCCTAAAATCTCTCTCTTAGGCAACGCGAAAGACAAAGTTGAGGTAAACAACAAATCTGGAATCTATGAAATAAATTGTATGGATTGTGATAAAAAATATGTCGGCCAAACAAAACGTTCGATTCTAACTCGTTATAAAGAACATGTTTCGCATATTAGATTCAATAGACCGGAAAAATCAAGTGTTGCCCGACATATTCTTGAATCAGATCACAACGTAACATCTGACTGTCTGAAATTAATAAACAACGTCACACGCCCCCGCGAATTAGATAGTTTTGAGAGCATTTTTATCTTTAAAAATAGGAATAACGTAATTAACGCAGATTTGGGTCCTATACCAGATTCTTCTTTATTTGAGTTAATTGACAGTTAGATGTTATTAAAGCAAGAAAAATAGAAAAACCATATTAAAAAATATTCGAATTCATGGAATTTATTTTTAAATTCGTTTCATTACAATATTTGCCATTAAAATATTCTGACTCAACATTAATTTCCAAATTTATATTTCAACATAATTTAAGGATTAGTTTCATAATAGAATTCTTAATGTATGTTAAATTACGGCTTTTATAATATTTTTAAACGGGTTTTCTATAGAATTTACAAATAATGGGTAATGCTCTTTCATGAATAGGTGGGGTTTACCAAAATGTAGGTAATTTTTGTAGCATTTAAGATTGAAGAAGTTAGTGTTAAACTAGAAGACGTTCAGAACAATCCTTCTGTGAGTATTTTTGTGCGTTCAAGTGTCACACTTTTTTTTCTACTGAAGATGACAACGTGGTTGTAGAAATACGTATTCAGAATCATTAAATTCTATTGTGGTAAGGGTTTTTTGATTTTATTTTATTCACTTATAAGCCACAGTCTCCGATTTGTTAGTTACAGATAACTTACCAATTATATTTTTATGTAAATAATATTCTACACTTGACTATGTTAATAATCTACAAACACACAAAATTTGTGCAATTGCATTTCCTCATATTTTTACAGAGATTTCATTTACAATGTACAATTATTCCAAATTGTGTTATTTCAGAAAAGCGCGTCCACTCCTGCTAGGAACAGTGGTAAGGAAATGCGGTTGCACGCTTTTGTCCTGGTGTTCCTTCTTTATCAACAGGTGAGTGCGTATTATTTATATATTGCGGAAGCTTAAAATTTAAAGAAAATAAAAAAGAATCCAAACTTTACTTTATAATTTATTCGTATATGAAAAACTTTGAATATACAGTATATTCGTTAAATTAAAAAAGATATTGTAAGAAAATTAGGGATGAAGAGTTAGACTTGATGTATTTTTAAATTTACAGAATATTGAAGAAAAATATAACGTACTAAAGTTATACCTTTTTAAATTCAATGCCCTATATTTTTTTTAAATTTTGAGATTCTCCTCGATAACACGATTTCAACAAACTATAACACTTGGAGTCTAAAGTATTTTTTACTTATGAATTGGTAGGGAAACTAAAATAAACTGGTCATACAAACAACGTTAAACTTAATTTATGAGAACAGTTGAGATAGTTATTTATAGCTCCAATAAAAAATAGTGAATGTAATAATACAAGTGCTTGACTGAATAACGTAAGCGGAATTGAGATAAACGAATATAAATAAAGGAAATAATCGGCCTGGTAGTCGCCATATCTATTGACGGGTTGACCGGGGATCTGGAGACTGGCGCCAGCCGTATAAATAGACAACCTTGATAGCACAGACGTATAAAGTGTACAATATGGGCTATAGAGATAGTGACGATTATTCAACAGACGAAAATTACCGGAAAAGAAAAGCAGTAAAAGAAACTAAAGTAGAGTTCGAAAGAAGTAAGAAAACGTCCAGAACACCACCCAAACAACCTACAAAAGAAGACAAATTAGATCGAATTTGCTACGATCACTTCGTCGAGCTTGAAATAAAATAAAAAAAAAACAACAAGAAAACGCTCCCCGGAGCAGACCCGGTCTCGGACAACTAAAACTGCCCCTGCCCGTTCTTGCCAACGTACAACGGCCCACCCGGCTTCTGAGGCCGCCTCAGTCCAGGGGTGGGGAGACCCAGAGGTAAGTAAGTCAGCTAAAACAGATGGACAAGGGCGCCACCGAATTTTTGCCGCTGGACGTCGCAAACTCGGAAACTTTGATAAAAAAGTATATATATAAAAAAAAAGGCCAGTAGCGTGGGGCAGAAGGCCAGTTTCGTGACCGAGATCGTTCCACTCCCGAGGATCGAGAGACGAGGGAAAAAAGAAAATACGTTGTTTCCAACCAAACAAATCTTGTTTATTGACAACCAGTATACAACGTGTTGAAAAGTTCGTGCATCCTAAGAAACTTGATATTTTGTATTCAGGGTAGTGTTGTATTACTTGGTTAGAGGAAAAATTAAAAAACATTGAAGTTGCCGTAAGAGTAGCTACACTTATTTTTAAAGATATCAAAAATATTCATATAAAAATGTTGTTTCAAATTTCAAAATATGCTCAGATACGAATTGTTATTTCAAATTTCGAAAAAATAAAAATTAAATTATCGAGCAATAATAATAGCAAATACGCAATAGTTTTTAACATCCATCTATGTGACAGTAGTTCTATGGTTGTCATTTGTATTGTTACTTTAATAATAAATTTTATGTAATTGCACGTGAAATCATTTACATTCGATATCAATTTTTTATCGCTGAAATGCAATAGAATGAAACAAAAATCATTTGCATATAACTTTATGAAAATACATTTTTATATTACAAAATAAATATGAAAATAACAAAAACAACAAATTCAGAAATACAAACAAAAAAAAAGCTATTCAAAATTATGCCCCTCTCGTTGAATGCATATGTTCGTACGCCTGTTGAAATCCTCGCATGCATGTTGTAACACAATAGGATTATTTCTTAAGAACAGTACCGCATCTCCTATTTTGTTTTTCAATTCTTCTAAATTCTGAAACGGCCTTTCTGAATATACTTTATTCTTTAGCCATCCCCAGGTAAAGTAATCCATGGGGTTTAAGTCGGGCGAGCGCGCTGGCCATGGAAAAGGTCCATTTCGCCCCTCCATCTTTCTCCAAATTTTTTATTTAAATAGTCTACAACTATTCGTGCACTATGTGCAGGTGCTCCATCATGCATAAACCAAAGGGTTCTTATAATATTTAGTGGCAATTCGTCTAATTCGTTATCGAGGTATGTTTGTAGAAATTCCAAATATCGTTGTGAATTTAATGACGATTGAAAAAAATACGGACCAAAAATTATTCTGTTTAAAATTCCACACCAAACGTTTACCTTTTGCGAATATTGATTCTTGCAGGGAATTCTAAAATGTGGGTTGTCAGACGACCACCAACGACAATTTTGTGCACACACAACACCATTAGTAGTAAAGGTTGCTTCATCAGTAAACAAAATGCTTTTGAAAAACGTTTTCTGCGTTTCTAATGTACCTTGAATATCCAAGAAAATTCAAATCTATTGTTGTAGTCCCGTTCCTGCAAAGTTTGAATATATCTTGGCTTATAGGGGTGATATTTATTGTTAACCAAAATGTTGCTTACTGATGATTTTTTAATATCCAAATTGCTTGCAATTTTTCTGACAGAAATTTTGGGATTTTCAATTACACTTTGCATAACACGTAAAGAATTTTCGAAATGTCTCACTTGCTTTTCCCTACTTTTTTTGTAACGCATTTCTAAACTACCAGTTGCCTTAAACTGATTTAAAATTCTTGAGACGCTTTGGAAACTAATAAATTTGTTGGGATGTCTTTCATTAAAAATATCAGCTTCGTCTCTACATGTTTTGTAGTTATCTCCGCAAATAAGAATTAATTCAGCTCGCTCTTGCATAGTTAACCGTTCAGCCATAGTTGGTAGGTAATAACTTAATGAATTGTCTTAAAATTACTTAATTATTAAAGTGACAGCGGATCTGACAATCACATAAAATTTATTACTAAAGTGACAAAACAAATGACAACCATAGAACTACTGTCACATAGATGGATGTTAAAAACTATTGCGTATTTGCTATTATTATTGCTCGATAATTTAATTTTTATTTTTTCGAAATTTTAAATAACAATTCGTATTTGAGCATATTTTGAAATTTGAAACAACATTTTTAAATGAATATTTTTGATATCTTTAAAAATAAGTGTAGCGTACTCTTACGGCAACTTCAATGTTTTTTAATTTTTCCTCTAACCAAGTAATACAACGCAACCCTGAATACAAAATATCAAGTTTCTTAGGATGCACGAACTTTTCTTTCCTATAAAGTTTTCTGTGAAATCAAAAATAAAAATATTTCCCATTTGTCTCATACTTAAGTGGACACGTTGTATATGAAGACAAAAATAAATTGAAATATAGAATTTATATTTTACGGCTGAAGGCCAGTCAAAAATAAAGGAAAAGATTAATTGATTAAGAACAATATTATGTAATTTCAATAAATCGATAAATAAAAATAATTTACAATTCGGTTGATAGCCTTAGTACGCCCTAAAAAAAAAACAAACGTATTCTTTCTTTCTTGCCGGTTCACAATGTATACAAGTTCAACAATTCGTTGAAATAAATCGACCTTTAGCTTGAAAGTTTTAACTCAAATAAGATTCAGCAAAAAAAATTATGTAATGCAAAAGAAAAATGAAAGTATTCTAATCAATTAGCAAAAATATGAAATGTATGCAATTAAAGTGTTCAAATAAATTAGCCAAAAATCTGTAGGCGTATAATTAAAGTTTCAAATTAGTTAGCAAAAAAAAAAAATTAAATGCCTATAATTACAGTGTTCAAATCAATTAGCAAAAATAATCTGTAGGCATATCATTAAAGTATTCCAAATTAGTTAGCAAAAAATATGTAATGCCTATAATTACAGTATTCAAACCAATTAGCAAAAATATGTACTGTATGCAATTAATTAAAGTATTCAAATAATATTTATGTATGGACGCAGGGTTATATTGAAACGGCTACAACAGTTCGTGAAGCGAACGTAAAAGGTATTAGAAATGACCTAAAAAAAAGAAGGTCAGGCAACACAGGTTTTTCGTTTGGAAAACACCTGGGACTATTTGACGACGTTCTATTAATTAATAATACTAAAAATAATTTATATATGAAAGGAAATGAGAAATTTACGAATGACAATTGAAAAATAAAATTAGCGAAACGAGTGCTTATCTGACGGATAGAACTGCGATCGTGTCCTTCTCCCTCCAGAAAAAAACGTCACTTGCGGGCACAATCAGGTGATGTTACGTGATTTCTTGTCCGTCGGATACACCATCTAAATAAAGAAATAACAACGAAAATAAGCGAAAAGAAAGTTACAACAGAGAAAGACCTATACATACCGAATAATGCGTTCGAAAGCGATGAAATTGAAGCGATGCTGTTTAACGTGTTACAAAATTTCGTCTCCCCTCACTGCAAATCCTCCCAGGGAGATATCGCATTTAGCGAATAATATGGATATGAACATCGATTAAATTCCCTCATGGGGCCGTAATTATAAAAATTAAGTAAGGCTACATCAATCAATACCCGTGATGGGAGAGAACATAACAACGTTCGAAGTTCGACAACTAACGACCAAGTGTATAGAGGGTGAGTTTCGTACTTTTCTTATAAAAAAAAGAAGCGTGCACTCAGGTTCGGAAAAAAAGAAAAAAAACTTGAAAGAAATTAGATATATATTAAAATAACGAATAAAGATACCAATACAGGTAGGTTCGTTTGAAATGGAGCGAAATATATTGAAGATATTATTATTTAAATTACAAAATAGCGTAATAAAGCGTTAAGCGTTACGGACACGTAACAAATTATGGAGATGATTGAAGCTATGCATAAAGAACAAAAGGACATTAAAGAGGAACAAAGAGAAATAAGTAAACAACTACAACAGGTTAGCGACGAACAAAAATCCAACAATGACAAATTAATGAAACTAAATACAGAAAATGAAAAGTTGCAAAAAGGAAATTTAAAATTAAAGAAAGAAAATGAAATAATCAGGAAGGAAATAAAAGGCATGCAAAAAACATTGGAACGAACTGAGAAGACAATACGGAAAAATAATGTAGTATTACATGGACTAAAGTTGAACACAAACCATAAAATTCAATTAAAATGCACTATAATGGAATTCATAAAACAAAATATGGGCATAGATATCTCTCCTAAAGAGGTTACAAAGATAAGGGACAACGTTTGTATGATAGAACTTGAAAATGAGACACAAAAAAGGGAAATAATGCAAAATAAAAGGAAATTAAGAAGTTTGAAAGACAATAAGGTTTATATAAATGAGGATTTAACACAAAAAGAGAGAAAAAAACAAAAACAAATAAGAAGCATCGCAAAAAGTGAAAAGGAAAAGGGGAAAGAAGTAATGGAAGTTAGGATATAGTAAAGTAATTATAAACGGGGCTGAATGACGTTGGAATGAAGACAACGAAAAACTGGAGAAGACTCAAACAAAAAACTGAATATATACATGCAGGATGGAAATAGATTGACGGAATTGGCAAACATTGAGGACAAGATTTTGATACAACCACACAAACCCACAACGACATGATACAGAACAAGAATTAGAAGATAAGTTAGTAAACAATGACATGGAGAACGAATTATGGAAATTAGCGACATGGAATATAAAAAGTATAACAGGGAAAGAAAATGAATAGAGAGAGTAGATATACTAGCAATAACCAAAACAAAGAAAAAGGGACAAGGAATGATGAAGATAGGAAATGATCATATAATGATATATAACGGAGCAGCAAACTACCAACGAGCACAAGCAGGGGTTAGATGTATCATAACTAATAAACTAACTAAGGAAATATATAATTGGAAAGCAACTTCGGAGAGAATACTGATGATTGAATTGCGACAAGAACTTATAGGCAGACATAGAACAATTATAGTAGTATATGGACCCAACGAAGATGATAAAAAAGAAAACAAAGATAAGTTTCGGAATGACCTGACAATAGTAGTTGAAAATGCTAAAGGAAAAATATATATAGCAGGTGACTTCAATAGTAGAGCGGGATTGAAAGATAAAGCATACTATGAAGTCCTAGGCAAACATGGAGAAAAAACTAGGAACAATAATGGAGAACGAATGCTGGAATTCTGCTTATTGTATAACCTAATCGTGACAAATTCATTGTTTGAACACATGGCTATAAACAAATACACAAGAGAAATGAAAAGTAGAAACAAAAAATCTATAATTGATTATATACTGGTGGAAAGAAATAATAGAAAAATAGTTTTAGATACTAAAGTACATAGAGGGCCAAAAATCGGAAGTGACCATTATGTAGTAATAACAAAACTCAAAGAAGAAATACAAAAAGGAAAAGAAAACAAGGAGAAAGAAGTAAATAAGATAAAATCTCTAACAATAAAATCATACAAATTAGGGAACAAAGATATAGCAGAGAAATACGAACAAACACTAGCAACAAAACTAAAAAATAATAAGGAGATAAGAGAAAATGATAACGTGGGGGAACTGTGGAGATATCTCAAATCGAATATACTAGAGGTAGCTAAACAAACATGTGGAATAAGTGTAAACAATGGAACCAAAAACTATACATCATGGTGGAGCAGAGAAATAAAGAACCAAGTAAATAACAAGAAAAAAACATGGAAAGACTATTTAGCTGATAGAACAGCTGAAAAATATGAAAGATACAAAAAAGAAAGAAAAAAAGTCAAAGAATTAGTTATAGCAAGAAAGAGAAATAAATGGAAAGATTTCGGAGACAGAATGGAAAAAATATCAAAGAAAATCAGAAATTGTTTTACCGAACATTGAAATCATTTAGCAATGAAAGAAAATCAGTAACAACTCATATTAAAAATAAACAAGGCGAAGTACTAACAGAAAATAAACCTGTGATAGAAAGATGGAAAGAATACTTTGAAGAAATGTTAAGTGATGGAAATGATATACAGAATGAAATAATGAACGAAATAAATGAAGAAGATAAAATAAATCACAACATATATTAGGAAATAATAATAAAAGAAGAGCAAACAGCGATAAGAAAATTGAGAAATGGAAAGGCACCAGGTTATGACCAGATAACGTCAGAGATGATCAAATACATGGGACAGAAGGGAACTGAAATGTTAACGGAAATATACAATAAAATATGGAAAGAAGAACAGATACCAAATGACTGGCAAATTGCGCAAATAGTACCGCTATATAAAAAGGGGAATAAAAGAGAATGTTGTAATTATAGAGGATTGACACTACTAAGTACGGCTATGAAAATATTAGAGCAAATAATAAGAAGATCAGAATAATTGTGGAAAGGACATTACATGAATCGCAGAGTGGATTTCTGAGTGGAAGAAGCATCCAGGATCACATATTCACGATCAAACAAATAACACAAAAAGCATTGCAAGAAAAAAGAAAGATATACTTGGATTTTGTGGACCTGGAAAAGGCTTTTGATACAGTACCTAGGCAAATAGTGTGGAAAATCTTAAGTGAAAGAGGAGTAGATCGTAAACTTATACGAATGATAAGAACAATTTATAGTAATAACATAAACCTAGTTATAAAGAACAATATGAAGTCAAATACATTCACAACTCAAAGAGGTGTGAGACAGGGAGGAAGTCTGAGCCCTACATTGTTTATTCTGTTCATGGACAACATAATAAAGGAATGCTCGGAGAGAGTGAAAAAATTAGATGTAGGAAGCTGGAACTTACAACGGATAGATATATCGGAGGGCGTCTCTGCTGATAACATAGTCATAACGGCTAAAAGTGAGAAAGATCTACAGAAGAATTTGGACATATGGAACATGACACTCAAGAAGAACGGAATGAAGATGAATCATCAGTCATGGTGATAGGGGAAAAACGAGAAGACATAAATATACAAATAGATGAGATGAAAATAGAACAAGTACAAACCTTCGACTACCTAGGAGTAACTATAGATGAAAAAGGATCACAAGAGATAGAAATTAACAATAGAATCCAGAAAACCATAAATCTATTTTACGCAATGAACAAGAAATTCATAGATAAGAAAGAAATAAAGAGAGGAACTAAGATGAATGTATATAAAGCTATATATAGACCAATACTGACTTTTGGATGCGAATCTCGGGTGCTGAGCGATAGGCAGAAAAATAGGATACAGGCGTTAGAAATGAAGTATTTGCGGAAAATTAGAGGTGTCACTAAATTGGATAGAATCAAGAGCATAAATATTAGACAGGACCTAGGAATCGACTCAATACTTCATTTGATCGAACAACGACAATTGGGTTGGTGGGGACACATGCAACGGATGACTAAGGAAAGATCGGTAAGACGAGTGTGGGAAGCAAAAATTGAAAGGAATAGAAAGAAAATCAGACCTCGGAAGTCATGGGATGGAGTAATAGCGGAAATACTCAAGAAGGTGGATACATCATGGACGCAAGCAAGAACATTAGCTAGAGACAGAAGAGAATGGAGAAAATTCGTACAAGAATATTAATAGAAAGATTATAGTATATATCACCCTACACCAGTACATGGTAACAGGGCATAGATTATATATATATATATATATATGAGATTTTCAAAATGGGCGCCTCCTACTTCCTAACAGTAAGTCAATCTGTCTGTAAATTCTCTTGTAACCCTCGCTATGCCGTCTGGTGAAATGTTTCGTATCTCTTCATTAATTCTTACAGTCAAATCCTGCAAATTTCTAGGTCCGGTAACATACACTTTCTGTTTTAGATAGCCCATCTAATAGGTAACCTAGTGAATTGAGATCGGGAGAACGTACTTCCAATTACGCCTCTGCTTCCAATCCACCTGTGGATAAAAGTTCGATCTAATCGATTTCGAACGTTAACTGAATAGTGTCCCATTATACTGAAACCAGATGTTTTGTGGAAGTTGACCATTTTCCTCCAATGCAGGAATTATCTGGTTATTTAAAAGTTATAAACATCTTTAACCATTTAGAGTTTCTTCTATAAAAAAGGTCCTGGATCTGTTTCTACAAATATCAGCCCGAAAGTTAAGCTTTCTACTGTCTTGTGTATGCGCCTCTTGTATCCAGTGAGGATTAATCTGTGCCCACTATTGACAGTTATGTGTATGACTAGTACCGTTCAAATAACAATTATTCAATGATACTTTTAAATGCCACAAACAACTAGACCTTGTGATAAAATTAAAAAATTCTAATATTCACGTTCATTTCTTGATTGACAAAAAAAAAATTTAATCGCCACAACAAAAGAACAAATAAAACAAATTTTAGTACTTACATTTCGAATTGGAAATGTTTTTATTTAAACGATCATACCTAAATATCAACCAATACTTATGATTAGACTGGACCAATTCGGAGCGAAAGCAGAGGCGTGACTAACGAATTGGTTCCCGCATGCGAAACATTATTAACATCTAGAGATATACTATCACGAACGGTGCTGTTATTATGTTAGATACAAAAAAAATGTAAGACGGTTTTTCTAGATTATGAAACGTTCTCGATGATACGTATAAAAAATAAAATCTAAAATGTATGTAATTAGATTATTAAAAAAAAACTTACCGTCTTATGCGTTTTCCGTGACTTGAAAATCTGGAGAAGCGCGATGAAATATTGTTAACATAAGGTGCGTCTCCAAAGTTATTTCTCATCATTGTACACAAATCAAATAAGAACACTTCGTATTTTGTATCGGCACCAGTGTCTCTATCTTTATGTCTTGCGCTAAGCACGTGGCGTTGCAAATTTGATTTTGTTAAATGGTTTATATATATATTGCACACTAAACATTTTACATTTACCCCATTGTAAGATAAACTAGGATGGTTCTCAATAAACCTATTGACTAACTTTGATGATAGCGGTTTTTTTACTGTACGCTCCTTCAACATTATTAAATACACAGAATACACTTTCCTGCTGCTATTATACGTGTACACACGTTGACCGTGAACAACATACTAAGTAATCGTATGTGCGATGGGGCACGCGGGAACTAATTCGTTAGTAACGCCTCTGCTTTCGCTCCGAATTGGCCCACTCTACTTATGATTTTGAAAATACCGAGAGATAAATATTCTAAAAATTTTTATTTTGGATTTCATATAAATCTCAAGCTAAATACCTTTGATCCTAAGTGTTATAGTTTGTTGAAATCGTGTTATCGAAGGAATCCTAAAATTTAAATATATACAGGCCGTTCATTTTAAAGAAGTATAATTTTAGTTGGTTACATTTTTTGAATACTCTGTATATTTAAAATATATATATTTTTTAATTTATTGGATATTTACATGGATCCACACATTTGCCCATCACAGTATATCTAATAGTTTACATAAAACAAAGCTGCAAGGATCCAAAATTTGCATAAATGTATTGAGATATTTAATTTAATGTATTTATTGATTTTAAGCATCGATATTCAAATCAAATAAAATTTAACTAGTAGCTATTTAAGCCACGAGGAATGTAAGGATGTATTTCGTTCGAGGTAGGCAAATACAAGCTGAGGCGAAGTCGAAGCTTGTTGCCTGCCAAGAATGTTAATAGTGGATACATTTGGTGTGACTTATTATAGTTTTCCTGCTGCTGTCAGAAATTAATCTATATCTTTTAAGAAATTGTTTTCGTTCGTCACCTGTCAGAATTAATTTTGATTTAAACCCTTTTCGCGAATCGTGTTACCTGTATTATCATGTCATACAAATAGTTGACATTATAAACCAACCGAAAAGATGATTGAAAATTGCATGAAACGCTAGAAATAAATTCGAAATTAAGATTGATGAACCAGAAGAAGCATTAGAAAATCGTAGTTTTGCATATACTTCATAATAAAAAAGTTCAGTTTTGATATTCCTAGTTTTTACTTCAAATAAACTTTTGAAACAGAATAATGAGTTGTTCATTATTATCTTAGGAATTTTCATAATAGTATTAACTTCCGTTGTCAAGACGAAACTGCAAACGAATGTTATAGTCGACGATATATAATCGATTTTACTAGGGTTGTATCACTGATTTACATGCAGGAAAACAAAATTAAATGATCATGTTAACAATAAATTTATTCTTTTTGAGCGTGTATTGAATTTAAAATATTGAATTTGGAATCTATTATGCTCTGCGTGTCAGACCTCGTTGCAAGGTTTCATTTCAAATTTGTATACAAGCTCTAATAAGCTTTAATTGAAAACCGTTTCTTGATTTTTCTAGAAATTAAACAAAATACTGCTCTAGTTATTTATTTGTAATAATAGGTCTTATTACGTAAAACATCGATGATACCGCAAGAATATCAATAATAACGTCTGAACGTTTCAATGCAATTTAATTTAATTGCAATTTTCGTTATGTTTTGTGTAGAGTATTTGAGATTTGCTTTATTGACTTTTTTCATTATTAATCATTATTCGAAATTATGTTGCTTAGGTGCTTTTCTCTGTGAGATTTCTATGTAATCCACTTAGACATGAAAGGATAGATATAGAACATTAAATAATATTTTTCTACGTATAGTCTATTCGAAGATTTGTACAATAACGAGATTACCCCAAATATTTTATTTTTTGGTAATTCTTCAAAATAATCACTAATGGCAGTTTTCATGATTTAGGCAAAAGATAGCTATCGCTGGTTTCTACATCATGATAGGACAATTGGGTTGACGTTTCAACTTCTGGAAACTACATTTCTAAATAACTTGAACTTTTTGAGTCTATATATATATGCACCTTACAATTATTATGCAGAAGTATGCGTTTTTCCACAAAATTTTGATATCTCTCGCTCGAATATTAGCTTTAAGATTTCTAAAGGTCTCTTTGTAAACATCAACAATAATTTTATTGTGATCCTTTATGTACTCAATCAACAGAATTCTATCGCAATCCTAGAAAATTGTTGCCACTAATTTTCCCATGGGACATTGTTGTCGTCTTTCTTTGGGGGCGGTGACCCTTTATTTAGTATCGAAAAAAATTACAGTTTTTTTAATGCATTCAAATTTTTCTGAGAGACTTCTCATCTGTCAAGTTTCTGTTTTGGTGTGACGAGACTGGGAATATATCTCGCTAACACTTTATTCATTTATACATCTTCATTTAAACGTTTCATAACTGTTGTCTCTGATATCTGATAACTTTCCTTCCAACTGAAACTTATAGCTACCGCGACTTTTGATAGAAGACGCTAGGATCAAATACATTAATACGTTTTTGGTATTTGATATTTATATCAAATAGTTATTGTTTCACATGCTTTGACAACGAATAAGTTTAAAGTTTACTCCGAACATAAAAGAAATATTTTAGTGGAAAAACCCTAAAAACATTTCGGGGATTCTGTCCCTTTGCATGGAGTGGTTCATTGCACTTCGTTGGGAGCACGCATGTCGTAGAGTGTCCACGTCTTTCTTTCACAGTGACTATGGATAAACTGATTGACATTCGTGCTACGGTGTTCTGAGATTTGCATGGCGTCATTTATTGTAGATTATTATTATAGATTGTGGAAGAACGATTACAGGATTGTTCCTCATATTCACCTAATCGCCTACCCCCCCCCTCCATAATTTCTTAATTTCTTCAGTTTCATAGATCCTACTTTTTGAAAGGTATAAAAAAGTTGGAATATATTGCGCGTTGGTAGGCGATTATCTAGAAGTCACATTCTTGTGAAGTATCTCTCGTAGATAATCTTATATCAATAATAATATTTTTTATAAAGCCTGCAAATTATTATATAATAGATTACGAAGACAACGAATATTACTCACCACTTATAGAGTCATCACCAAGGCAGCCGTCACGGCTGATATCAAGAACAGGTGGATAGAAAATTAGATATTGTAATTGGAAGATGGATTCTTGGATTTGTAGGCACTGTCAGATTTGGTCTGGAGCAACGAACGGAGGTCATGAGAAAGAAAACACTTATATACGATATGCTTGATTGTTTTCATACATAAAATTAATATGAGAAAGTAAGTGAACTTATTTGATATTATGAATAATTAGCAAAGAATAGACGACTTAATACATGTACACATACTCATTGGCCTTACTGTGACGCGACGATTAGACAAAATAGTTGGTCAGCTATTAGAACTACCAGATATTGGCATAATAAATGATAATACGAGTATTAATAAATTCACTGGATAAGAAGCCGGACTAAGAGTAAGTTCGAAAATTAAATATTTTTTCGAGAGGCACACTAATTATATTCTTCTTCCGGTATTGTAAGCATTACTTTGTATCACGCTGTCTTTCTTTGTATTATTACGTTTCTTCTGTTTTTATTTAAAATTTGATTTGCTGTAAATTACTGCTTCTTCATTTCTGTATCCTTTTTAATATACATAGATCCTTCTGAATACATCTGATAGATCTGGAGGCAATTAAATTTAACTGAAGGTGTACTTATAGATGATTCGATATCTTTTGTTTATTTAATTTTGTTGTATTTTGTCGTATATATTCCTTTGTTGGTATTATAATGATTTTATTATTGATATAAGATTATCTACGAGGGATACTTGACGAGAATGTGACTTTTACATAATCGCCTATCAACGCTGTATATTCCAACTTTTTTTATGTTTTAAAAGAAGTGTGATCTTTGAATCTCTGTAAAGTTTTGCTGTACTTTGCGAGAAAACGGACTGCATTCCCATCAGTGCCAACCTGTACAAGAATTTCTCCCCACGCATCTTACCCAAACAGTTAATCTTTGTGAATGGCGGAGCAATCATCTGGATACTCTTTCAAGAACCATTTTCTGTGACGAAGCTACATTCATAAGAGATGATATCAACAATTTCCACAATGAACATGTGTGGGAAATCTAAAACCCTCACGCTGTTCGTGAAACACATTTCCAGAGAAGATTCTCCGTGAACGTTAGGGCTGGAATAATTAATAATGAAATTATCGGACCACACATCTTCGACGGAAATTTGAAGAGCGAAATGTACCGGGCTTTTTTTAAGAACGATCTACCTTTACTACTTGGAGACGTTCCTCTTCAAATCAGAAGGACGATGTTGTTTTTACATGATGGTGCCCCGGACCGTTATGGAAGAAGTGTCGCTAACTTTCTCAATGAATATCCAAATCGATGGATAGGTTGTGGTGGTCCCATTGCTGATCACCGCGGCCTCCGGATCTCAACTCACTAGATTTTTCCATGTGGAGGCGTGTGAAGACACTTACCAATTCAATGGGAAAGTTTAATAGTGGAGATCAACTCATCCAGAAGATTCATGCAGCGTTTTATCATGTGAAAAGTAATATGGAGAACTATAACTGGGAACTAGAACTCCGACGGAGGATTGAGTAATGCATTACCCAAGGCAGTGGTCACATTTAGCAGTTTTAATAATTGCGCTCATCACTCTCATTACGCATTTTTTTAAATAAACCACATTTTTTCCTAAGCTCTCTAGTAATTTACTTCAGCTTCAAACCATGATTTTTCAAGAATCGTTAGGAATTCGGGAAACGTGAATAGAATCATTTTTGCTTAAAATTAGTCATTGAATTCATTCTTGAAATCTCACGATAATGACATGCTTACCCACCCCTTCGCAGCGAGGTGTAAAAATATTTGAAATTGTTCATGAAAGATAAAACGTTGACAAAATATTCCTAAAGCCAAATAAGTAGTTTAGAGATATTTTACAATTTACATGACAGCAAATATTTAAGGAACTCTATTCACAGTATTTATTAATAATATAATATTCCCCGTAACTGACTTTTCAGGCCTTTGGGGTAGTAACATGGTAGGCTTGTTACAACTTGAGCCGTTCGGTACAACTAGGATGGTTACGTGGCTAGACCGCCTATTATTACACCAGAGTGTTACCTTCAGGTACTCATTTGTGTCAGCCTGAGTCAAGCTGAGACCGGAAAAACGCCATTAGATATTATTAGCTTGACCAGAGTTTGAACCCGGTTCATCAGATTCACAGTCTACTGACCTACCACCAGGCTAATACGTCCATTTATTAATAATAATAAAATAGAATTTTCTCGGTGTGGCTATTCAAATTTCAATCCGCATAATAACAAGAGATGGGGGCTCCCATCTCCAACAAAACCTAATAGAATGGAATCCCATAAATGAACGAATAATTACTGCAAGAATAATCCTAAATGGACATCATGTCACCATAGTTCAATGTTATGCGCCAACAGAAACAACAGAACAAGAAGAAAAAGAACGATTTTATGACACATTAAATAATACGTTAACAAAAATCAATAAAAAGGACATACTCTTATTAATGGGTGATTTCAACGCTAAAGTGGGAAACCACACAGAAAACTTTGAAGACACCATCGGAGTACATGGGATAGGGAAAAGAAATGGAAATGGTGAACTACTACTAGAATTGTGCGGCAACTTCGAGCTACAGATAGGTGGTACAATGTTCGAACATAAAACATGCCATAAAATAACGTGGGTATCGCCGGATAGAAAAACTGAGAATCAGATCGACCACATCTGTATAAAGCAAGAATGGAGTAAAGCGCTGCTAGATGTCAGAAACCGAAGAGGGGCAGATATAAGGTCAGACCATCACTTAGTCGTAGCCAGAATCGGACTGGATGTTGGTAATTATAAAAACAAGGGGAAAAGAATTAGCAAATATACAAAAAGACAAAGACTATTGGACCCACATAAGTTAGACGAAGGTGCAAAAAAGGAAATAATACAGAAAATAGAAAATTTATCTCAAAACATAGACCACACTCTAGAGATAGAAGATATGTGGCAAAAAATTAAAACGTTGTATACTGTGAGCTGTAAACAAACGTCAAAAACCACAAGAGACAACAAGGAATGGATGAGCAATGAATCATGGACTAGAATTGAGGAAAGAAGGAGAATTAAAGAGAAAATGTTAAGAATCAGAGATGAAACAAAAAAATGGAAAATACAAGAAGAGTATACAAGATGTAGTAAAACGATAAGAAGAAGTATAAGAAATGATAGAAAGAGACACATAGAACAACTGGCAAATGAAGCACAGACTGCAGCGGACAAAATGGACAGTAGAGAACTATACAAAAGGATAAATCAGCTAGCAGGAAACAGGAAAAAGACTAGGGAATTACCTTTAAAAGATAAGGACGGAGACAACTTATACAACAAGCAACAACAACTAAAAAGATGGCAAGAATACTTCGAAGAGATAATGAATATCAATGGGACCAAATTACAGCTATTGCAGGAAGAAATCGTGCAGGAACTGCCCATCAACACCGATGTTCCTTCAAGAGAGGAAGTGATAAATGCATTGCAAAAAAATGAAAAATGGAAAATCGGCAGGAAATGATATGATAACAGCTGACATCTTGAAGATCGATGTAAATGCAACTACAAAAATATTGCTACCCCTTATCCAGAAAATTTGGAATGAAGAAAAATTCCCTAAAGACTGGAAAGAAGGATTGATTATAAAAGTACCCAAAAAAAACGACCTGCGACATTGCGAAAGTTGGAGAGGTATCAGCATGTTGAATGTCACATTTAAAGTCTCTGCCGCATACTGTTAAATAGAATCAACGACTCTCTTGACTGTACCATCAGAAAAGAACAAAACGGATTCCGACGTGGACGCTCCTGTTTAGACAACATTAACACAATTAGAATGATAATAGAAGAATCACTCGAATACGAATCACCACTCCAGTTGTTATTTATAGACTACGAACGAGCATTTGACTCGGTAAATCGGGAAAATATATGGATAGCACTCAAGAATAAAGGTCTTCCTCAAAAAATAATCCAACTGATTAGGGAAGGATACACAGGATGTCAATGTCGAGTACTCCATGAGGGAGAGCTGTCGCAACCTTTCGTCGCTAGTACGGGTGTTAAACAGGGCTGCATACTCTCACCGCTGCTTTTTTTGATAATGTTGGACACGGTACTCTACGCAACAACAAATAAGAAGAAGAGAGGAATACGATGGGGGCTGACGGAAGTTTTGGAGGACATCGAATACGCAGATGATGTATGCCTTTTTTCATCGAACATTAGGAACATGCAGAGTAAAACTAATGACCTTGTTGCGGAATCAAAAAAGAATGGCCTTAGCATAAATAAAAATAAAACTAAAATGTTGAAAATTAACACCAAAGATACAACAAACATAGAAGTCGAAGGCACACAGATAGAAGTAGTGGAGGAATTCACTTACCTTGGCAGTGTTGTCTCGAGCAATGGAGGAACATTATCTGATATACAGCGAAGAATAGACAAGGCACGGAAAGTTTTTGCAAGTATGAGAAAAATATGGCGCTCTAAAAGTTTGTGCTTATCATCAAAGATCAAAGAGTACAACTCAACAGTGAAACCAGTTCTCCTCTATGGCTCAGAGACCTGGATGGTTACCTCAACAATCAAGAGAAAACTCCAGTCTTTTATAAACAGATGCCTTAGAAATATACTAGGAATATGGTGGCCGGAAAGAATATCAAATGCTGAACTATGGCATAGAACAGAACAAAACGACATAAATGAAGACATTAAGAGAAGGAAATATAAATGGCTTGGTCATACATTACGAAAGCCAGTTGATACACCAGCTCACACAGTCCTACTTTGGAAGCCCCAAGGAAAGAGAGCGAGAGGCAGACCACGCACCACCTGGAGGAGAACAGTTATGGAAGAGACTAACAAGTCCATCCCACAACTGAGGAGCATTGCCCAGGACCGAATAAAATGGAAAAAATACATAGAGACATTATAAGTGCACATACTTGCTATACGAGTATGTAATGTATAATTACCCTACGTCCCGAAAGGGAATAATGGGTTTAATAATAATAATAATAATAATAACAAGAAGAAATAATTAATATATGCTAAGGTTAAAACGATAACCATGTCATATAAGGCTAAGGAATGGGACATTCGCAATGCGAATTTCGAAATAGTTTTCGGTTATAAATGAGTCGGAAAATAAATACAATAATTTATGTTATTTATTTAAAAAAATACGAAACTGCGTTTTTGTGTGTTACATCAAGGGATTTCTCCAGAGTGGTTTGGTCATTGATGCAGGGCTAAAGACTACGAAGGATCTCCCAGTTCTTGGCAGACCATGATGACCAAACAGCTACCCACTAAAACAACTCAATACGAATTCGTAGAATATATAACTACAATTGTCGACAACCCATTCTAAAAACAACAACGGTGGAGTTGGGTCACTAACAATTTCACAAAATACGATTTGAATAACTGTTTGAAGTTTAATAACTCACAATTATTTTATTTTGGCGCCAGACGCCGTTACATTTTTAATGGCAATCTATACTTTTGATATAAAATATTTATGGCGATGCCGAAAACAAATTTGGCACAAAGGATTCACTAAATATTGCAAGTCGTAAGTCATCAACAAAAATATTACCATGAAAGATATTGTTGCAATTATTATGTAATACTTGTTATTATATTTTTATATATTACAAACTTCAACAAAGTGAATCTAGTACCTGTTTCTAAGCTGTGGATCTCGATTTTGTTCCATTAACTGCATAAACTATTTCAAATCATTCCCCAAAAGTAATATAAATTGTAGGTATTTTCTAAGCGATAAATCATAATTAAGGAGTTATTATTAAACTCTAATTTCAAGTTTCTCACTGCATGTATTTCTACAATCGAACCTTAATAAAGAGGCAAATACATAACTGTTAATTACTCCTTTCTCTTTGCGTTGTCGTCTTTAAGTTTAACATGCGGCACAACCAGTAAGTACCCAATCGTAAAGTATGGCTTAATTCATTCCACATCTTCACCTATTGATCTACTTATTTAAATATGGGGGGAGTCGTTTTGTAATTCCCTCTCTATTATGTAAAACCGTTAGAATAAGAAAAGAGTTACTGAACTCAGTAGTATTTATTTACTACGTTTTCGTCGCCCACACGAATACTGCTAATATTGAAAGTGTAGGACAAGCTGAATCGCCAAATAGTTCATAAGATAACGAAAAAATACACGAATTTTTATTCTTGAATTCCGTGATATATAAGAAAGTCATTTTAATAAATACGTTTAAATTTTGTATTTACTATAGTTTAATTATTAATATTGAATTGCAACAAATATTTTCAAGACTTTTAAAAAGTTAGAAGTAAGAATACATAAATTTTATGAAAATAATTTAAAAAATGTTAAATGATTAATCTATGGTTATTTTAACTGTAATATCCGTTCACTTACTCATGTTATTATTTAAATTTCGATTGACTTTCTAAACCATATTTTGAGATTTTTTGTATTCGAGTAGGATATAATTTCTACAATTCCTAAATTATTAAAAACAGATTTTGCGTTATTCTATAATAACTTACTGTCAATTTGTACATGTGTACTTATAAATGTCTGGATGTTAATAGATGGTACTCGCTATGCAGAGGTCATCATGCAAAAGTCAATTATTCTCTGATCGTTTGAATTTAAAATAGCTTCTCCATATTTGCCAATATATCTCCCTGTTCCTCTCATTCGTCCCTCCGCCGTTCAGATTACCCCCTATAATTGGTATTTTTCGTTCTACTTGGTTTTGCAATTCTGACCAAAACTCGTCCTTAGAGCTCTTTCCGTTTGTTTCACCCAAAGTCATAATTGTACTAAATTTTTTTTAGTTTGTTTTGTATATTATACACTTACCGCTCCCTTTAAAGCTATACGAATCTGATGAATACGCATAAATGGCCAACTGACAATCAAAAAAGAAATTTATTTGAAAAAATTCCAAATTTTTAGGGCCAAAATGTAGTTAATGTAGTAAGTCGGTACATGTCTTTGTTTATTTTATATTTACCAAAATACAGCTATAATTCAAGTTCATTGACCTGCAAAACAATCGATGAAATTCCTAAACATTGGTTAGACTATACGTTTAATATAAGTTCTTAATCATACAAATAGTAAATGTTGATATACTCATATTAAAACATTTATGCCCGCACATATGGTGCTTTTATTACGATGTTTTTTTTTGTGGATATCAATAATAGCCTTTACGTCGAATATGTCGACAAACCTATGCCGCTTTAATTAAAATGTTCTTGAAATTAATTAGGTTGATCGTTAAACTTCTTTTAAAAGTAAAATTATTGTGTTCATAATAACAAAAATATCACAAAAATCGTCATAAAACAAAAAGCTTTATGTAGCGTGTCCAATGGGAAAGATACCAGGTTTTTAATTATTTGTATGGAATTATTTACGTACAATTTTTTTGTCTTTAAATTTGTGTATGGTACTGACAAATACCGATAGAACAAGACAATTCATCGATAAAGAGAATTACTGATGAATTTTATGTGGAAACCAGTATGTCGCCCGTATATTTAACTGCGACAGGGCCTGACTCGAATATAGAAAATCATTTTCTCGTTACTACGTGAACATTGGATTGCGATTTTTTGTACGAAGCCATTACTCACATATACCTTTCACCCCTTTTTTTCTTTGGCGCTATACACAACTAGCACTGTATACATGATCCCTTTAATTCACAAACTCCTACTTATTATTTTTGTAAGCATCGAGCAGACCATTCTTGATTTCCCTGTACTCCTCTATTCCCGTATAAATTACATATAACCCGTCTCAAAAGCTTAAAATCTTTCTCTCTAAACTGTATTTCTGTCAAGCGTAACATTTCTACTAACGAGGAAATGTTGAGAGAAATCATAGTTAATGGTTTAAATTTTTCGTATTCCTTTCCTATCCCTTCTTTCATCCTTATTCAATTCCACGCCCACTGAAGTTGCAGGTCTGTTGGTGTTTCAATACAACAACGTTAACAGTGACAGTCCTGAAGATGTTTTCAAAGTAAATGAAACATCTATAAAGGAAGACGCAGTGCCAGGGATCCATTTCTACTCTGGGAACCGACAAGAAGTTGGAGACAATGAAGTTTAGAAGCAAGACGGAATAGCTTGACAATAACGAAATGCTTCTTAGCAGTTTGCAAATAGTGATTAAGAATAAACCAAAAAATATGGCTACATAAAATGGTCAGCAACTACTTTACATGATTATTATTTAGAAAGGGCGTTAAAATAGTAAAAAGAAGCTTTACGGACTACGAGAAACCAAAATAATGAAACGAAAAATAAAAACTAGAAGTAACGGTACTATGTAGTGAGCAAAAGCGAAGAAATAGTTATTTTTAGTTGAAAAGGCGAAAATTTGAAGGAAAAAGAGCTGAAATTGACAGAAAATGAGATAAAAACAAACTTCAAATATATTTGAGATGGCTGAAACTGATAAAAAGGTAAGGAAAGAAAAACAACCTAATTATAAGTGAATTTTAAATAAATATGAGAAAGCAATAACCAATTTTATCAAGGGAAACATTGAAAATGAAATATCTGACAAATAAAGCGATAGAGTTGTGTATTATCGAATTAGAAGAAGAAGAAGAAATAGACGTGATAGATATGCAAATGGTAACTAATGCTAAATAGTAAAAGCTGAAACATACTATGAAAGAACCTATAAAGCCATAACTTTATAAAAGAGAGAAAACCAAAGGCTGTGTAAGGGAAAGGGAGAGGGAGAGAAAATGTGTTATAATCACTAAACATCAATGAAAAAATAAAAAATAAAACTTGGCAGTTTCGAAGCCAAGCCAAACGATAAGAATCTGAAAAGTGAACATGATAAACTTTGACCGTGCGTGAAAAGAGTTTTGTAAAACGCATTTATGGCAGAGAAGCAGTAAGCGAAAAATAAATAAAAGAGTGAACTATTGCCACTTGAAATGTAAAGACAATATATTTGCAAAGGTTTCAGCTGAAATTAGTACGAACAATCAAATAATTAAGATGTAGAAACAATAGTTTTCGATTCGAAGCAGGACGGAATATAAACAAGAATAGAAAGTTAAGGACTCTGTACCTAGTAAGTACAATAAACCGGTCTTAAGTAGAAGATATATGACAATTAAATATGAAAATATTGAAGTTTATGGGTCAATCAAGAAAAATACATAATACTAACTCAGAGGTGACTGTAAAAATTAGATTTGCAAAGAAAGTATATATTTTATTCAAAGAAAAACACAAAGCTAATAGCAAAGAATTGTTCTAGAGACGGTAATAAGAAAAAGTTTAGCAACAAATATGTATTTATATACCAAATAAAATAGATTAGTGTCTGTATATGTAGGTAATATTCAAAGGGTAAAAAGTTTAGCATCATTGTCATCAATAATATAATTCAAAAATATTTCACAAAAGAACAGCAGAATCGAAAAATGATGAAAGTCAAATGCTTAGGAAGAGAAACGTAAATGACTAAAGGAAAAAGAATAAATGAACGAACAAAACCTGGCAAACTCTCTTTAAAAAGATCACATAAAGAAATAAAATACTGGCTGGTATATAGGCAAATAACAATTATTATTTGAACTGTAAAACTTGTTTGGCTGGATGACCTCCGATAGTAGAGAAAAGAAGAGTATAACATCATGACGAACCAATAACTACAAGGGCGGGTTTACTTGTTGACGCGATTGTCTAGAGTAGGTGAAATAACAAAATACATATGACATTTTGACAACCGATGCCTTGTCAGTTTACTGTTAGTGTTTGATAAATTGGTGACAAAGCGTGTTTCGGAGGAAATTTTTGAAATTTTACCGTGTTACTAATTAAAAGTGTGAACATCGTGTAGTGATTAAGCATCTTTTAAAGAAATGCATGTCCTTTACCGAAATCCATGATGATATGCGAGATACACTAGGTGAAGGTTGTCCTTCATATACAACTGTCAGAAAATGGGGAAATGAACTTAAGCGTGACAGGAGCAGGTTAGAGATAATCCCCGCAGTGGACTGCCGAAAACGGCTATAAGTTCAGAAATGGTGGATAAAGTCCATAATTTATTGCTATGTAACCGAGGATTGAAAGCGTTAGAAATAGCAGAGGCAGTGGGCATTTTAAAAGAACAGGTGCATTATATTTTGCACGAAGAACTTGATATGCGAAAGGTCTCGGCAAGATAGGTGCCGCGTTTACTGACGGCGGAACAAAGATGTGTTCGCTGTCAAATATCTATGAATAATTTAGCGACTTTTAAATGCAACATAGCAGATTTTTGTGCCGATTTGTGACTTGTGACGAAACATGGGTTCATTATTAAACACCTGAATCTAAACAATGTGGAACAGTCGAAAATGTAGAACAAACGTGTAGAACCAACTCCAAAGAAGGCCAAGATAGTTTTATTGGCGGGAAAGGTACGGCATCGATATTTTGTGATGTAAAAGGAATATTATTAATAGACTATCTCCAGAATGGTAAGACCGCAAACGGCGAATATTACATAAATCTTCTAGTTCGTTTGAAGACAGCTAATCGCTGAAAAGTGTCCAGGAATTTCTATGAGGAAAGTACTCTTTCGCCAATGTACCTGTGCATTTCAGTACGGTTGCTGCAAAAAAAAATTGAAGAATTTTTGAAGTGTTAGTACCGCACCACCATATTCGCCAGACCAATCACTATCTGACTTTCGTCTATTGTTTAAAATAAAGGTTTTTCTCGAAGGCAAAAAAATATGCACAAATGAAGAGCTAACTTCAACAGATCATTATTATTTTTCAGGGTTAGAAGAAAGTCACTTTAAAGACGGAATAAAGATGCTTGAACAGAAATGGACGGACCAAATATATCGAATCAAGAGATTATGTAGAAAAATAATGTTTATTTATATTATACCTTTATTTCTGTACGATCGCGCACATTAATCAAGCCGCCCTCGTATAGAAACAGCTAGTAGACACAGGTGTATAAATACAGAATTCGTTCATTTCGTTGACCTAATAAAGAAAACACTAAAATATAGATATCTTTGTGGTGAGAATATGTTCATCTTCTTGCCAAAATCAAGTGAAAATGAGAAGAAGCAGTTCGGTGGCTTTTATAAGTTCATGAAGTCTATAAACAATTTTACTTCTTCTTTCACTTAGTTATTATTTACTTAAAATTTCGAAATTAAAATTAGGCGAATCATACTATTAAGCTGCTCCATCTCTTAATGTTTTTATTTTAATTTTTTCGTCTAATGTATAATACTTTTTTTTTAAATGAGCCTTACTTATTTTTCAATGTATTCTTTATTTTTGAAAGAATTTACGTAAAATTTCTGTAATATCTGTAATATTAACTAGCGCGATATTAATATAATTTGACATTCCAGATAGTTTGTACTTAAGTAAACTAGCTTTAATTACACACATTTTAAAAGAGAGTAGTTTTATATAAAAATAAAAAAAAATTCCCGTGAAGATTTTCGAACCATGATTTTAAATATTATTTAATACCGAAAGAATGCATCGATTGATTTTATTTGGATTTTTAGAAGAAGCATCCATTCAAGGATAATATTTACAGTTGGTTTGATGAAATTCTACGTGGGCGTACTACTGTCACGAACGAATTTCTTGAATCGACTTCTGTTATATATATATATATATATATATATATATATATATATATATATATATATATATATATAAATATATATTCTGAAATAGTTGCATGCTTTGGCATAGGCATGAGAACAATACGGAAGAATTTGTATGAATATTTGAACGTATACAAGCTTTGCAATCTTTGGATTCTACACAAATTAACACAATTTAAAAAAAAAGCCATTTCAAATGGCGCAAAGAAATACTAAAAAAATCAGCCCAGGTTGTTTCTAATTTGGTCTAGAACATTGTTACTCGACGCGAATATTGGATGGGTTTTTCAAACCGTGCTAAAATCTACGAAAATTGTTCGTTTCAATAACGCTGTAAAGCAAAGGATTACTTGCTTCTCCAGTTTTACTGGATATGTGACAATAGTAGCTTTAGACCATCGTATTAACGCTTCAATGCCAAATGGTATACCATCATTTGTTCGCCAGAAGTCATCAAAGAATTAAAAAGAACTGATCGAAATCGGCGAATTATTCTTTATCGTGACAACACCATATCTTACTCAACCGCTAATCTTTAACCAGTAAAAATGTTGAACTAACGACACATTGGCGTATGCTTACAATTTCTATATTGTGATGAACTACTAAATAAATAGCAAAGTGGATCAAGGATTTGAGTGGAATTCGTGTAGGTAATGTATACAGAAAATACTACGTAAATTGCATAACGATTTTTGTTTGGTTATCTTGAAACAAATAATATAGGTACCTATATTAAGTACTATATACTATACTCGCATTCTTTTAAATCATATTAATTTTCGTTACTTTTTCATGCTAGATATCTAGCTACACCGCATTTTAAATTTTTTGGTAATATGGTTTTTAACTATATCTAAAACATAAAAATTGTGTTAATTTACTTTCGAGAAAGTCATTTAATCGACCAGAAACACATGCTCTTATATAAAAATATCCATCTACTACATTTTATTCCTGGAAATGCAAGTCACTTTTACTTTTTACATTCGTGCTGAATGTGCGAGTCATTTCAACAACCAGTTTTGCCAATACGAATATTAAGCGTAGAGCATCTTAAACATTTATGCAAATATATTTAGATTTCCTATATTATTATGAAACTTGGTACTCTCCGTTATATGTAAGTAATTTACTATAATTAAAAAATAGATGTCTTCTCTACAAGGTACGTAAACCAATATTTTATTTCAAAAAGCATTAAGTATTTATAATAGGTTAAATATTTAAAATGCTGTTGTATAAATAATAATATAAATATTTAATATATAAATTGACTTTTTAAAATTCACTTATTGTAAAATTCAAAAATTTTGGAAATTATATATAATTAACTTCACTGGATTACTAAAAAGCATGGTAATAAGATGTAAATAAAAAAAGGAGTATGTGTTCTAAATAATATCTAATAACAGTAATAACACACATACATTTTGCCGAGCGTTTAAAAATGAAGACTTCTTAATATATTCACATTAAAATATCTGAATTTTAGTGAAAAAGAAGTATTAAGCAGTTCGAGTAAGAATTATATAATTATTCGACTATATATCAATACAATTGGAATAAAATAATAAATTTCAAAAATTGAATGTAGCCACCATATTGGAAATTTATAGAATCATACCAAAATTTTTTATTGAGAGGTGATATTAATTGGTAAAATACTTAAAGATTTTTAAAAATAATAAGCAGTTAACTATTATTGGAAATTCAAATATATTTTAAAAAAACCTGTAGAAGTTACATTTACGTACCTATATTCCTATGTAATTATTTAGACTGCAGAAACGGCGCTATCCCGTATCGGGTGTGATTCATCGGTGTCGACAATGTACAATCGATCAACTTAACATGTATATACGAATGTTATAGCGCAATGGTATTGATAAAAGTTGTGTGTTTGTACGTCTTTTAATGCAAACAAACGGAGTTGTGAAATATATTTCGCACACGGCTATATATATTTTGCTGCGACACGGTATGAATAAAGTTGCATGTCTTTTTTTAAGAACTTGTGAGTTGTACCAACAGAAAGGTTTATTTGTTGACTCAAATATCGAACAGATATTTGTGGTTCATTTTCCATTATTTCTTCAACACGATTGACAACTTGAGGTGTACGTTTCTTAACTGCCCCGCTGCCTGATTTTCTTAAGAGACTACCAGTTTCAAAAAAAGTTTTAAAGTTCTGTCCAAAGTATTCTTAAATTGTATATAATCTATTACAAAATGTGGAAACTCAACTTGAAATTCTACCTTGCAATCTTGAACTGAATAAACCCATAAACCATCAATTTTATTACCACTTCGAAAATATGCCTGGACTAAAAAAAAATTATGTTCTAAAGTGAAAGCCATTTTAAAACTGAGAAGCAATTTATTTAAACCAGAATCGACGCACGATTATTTCATGCACTAACTGATATTTGTGATTGACATTATCAAATGTCATTTGGATTTACGTTTACGCAACAACAAACATACTAATATATTTGCGTCTCATTCTATCAATTTCAAAGTAACCTAGATTGACTTTTCAAATGAACACATGTTATATATATATATATATATATATATATATATATATATTGTAATGTGTCAATCGTGATCTAATATATCTGTAATGTGCTTATTATTGATTAATATAATGTAATCTTACGAATTGTTAAAATATATAAAAAAACGTATGTATATAAAAGAATGAATGTTATATAACTGTGAATTGTTGTATAATAAAAAGTTTATTTAAATCGGGCTCGTTCAATACTTATCTGTTTTTGGTTATTTTCGTCGTCGGCTAGCTTCTTTAATTTCTTCAGGGTTAAGGTAGGTTCACCTCTCTCCACTTTGACTTTATGTACGTAGTTTACTTAATTGGGATCGGAACAATATCTCAAGTATATTACAAAGAAAACCAAAGTAAAATATTGACAATTAACTTTATTAATCAAAAAATTATCTAGCAAAGTTTGGAATTTATATTAACAATTTTCGTGACACACAAATAACAATACGGGAGATACACTCAACGGTTGGTATTCTTATAGTCTAACAATATGGTGTACGACAAGTGCAATTAGGTGTTGTTTTATTAAAAGGGTTTATAAAAGTAACATAGAATCAAGTTTTTAAAATTACAAACAGTGGATTCTAATATTTAAATAAGTGGAATAAAAATTACAGTGATATAATATCGGTGAAAGCAAAGTAAATAGTTAGTTATGGAATAAACAAAGAAAATTCTAGAAAAGTATATGAGCAAGTAAAAATGGCGCGTAAAATATTGTTAAAGTTAGCAAAAACCTGAGTCTTCGGATATAGCTTCCGTTGCTTCCTGCTCCTGTGTTCTGCTGGTTTTCACAACGGGAAACTGGATAATATTTCTGCGATGGTCCCTCGGGATGACTTGAGTTTTTTAGAATCTCCAAGTCCGACGGCGGCTTGCTCGGATGACCGGTTTCAAGCGTACCAAGATGCTGGTCGTTGCACGGTGAAACTTATGGCGGGTAATTAACGTATTGAAACTTTAAAATTCGTAGTTCTTGAACTAATTGGTCGGCAGATGGTAAACTTTGTCTACAGGTAGATCGTAGGTGTGAGTAACGTTGTGTAGACTCAAAACTCTCCAGAACTTAATAATTTCACCAATTTGTTTTAATTAATTCGGAGCACAAAAAGCGTGACCTCTCACTGTGACGACTAATTACCGACGCTTACTTTTTCACTTGTTTTTAATTGCATAACTTTCCGCAAAATCGCCCCCTTCTTTACTTGTATTATCTTTTCGAATATTATTATTTTAGACATTTTTACAGAGTAAAACAGTAAAAAAAATTACAATTTGATTTATAAAATAACTTTGGTTGAATAACATATGTTTATGTGTTTACAAACACTCTGGCAATATCGGTTTATTTTCGGGTTATTGCACCGTTAGAATTGTGGGCGGGGCTTAATTGTTCAAATACATTTGAAAATAAATACGTTACATTTGTTTGAATAAACACGCGTTGAATATTAATTTGAATAAAAAAAATTGAAAGTAAACATTATAAAAAAATAGAAAAATAAGTTAATTATTTCAAAGCAAGTTTGTCGTCAAAATAACGTATTTATACTTTGAATCAATCTTTCCCCTTCTTGGTATTGAAGTACATATTAGATATAAATATTATGGTTACAAGTATTCTTTGTTTCTTTCAGAGAAAAGAAACCCTTCTTGCAATGCCTCAATTTCCCCCTTGATTAAAAGTTAGAAACTTGTTGAGAGCTTTTAATCAACCGTATCTAGGAGTAAAACAGAAATATATAAGTGCAGTATAGTGATCTGATGAAAATTTAATGAAATGTGTGTGTTCACGTTAAAAATATTTCAAGTTCTATAAGTGGTTATTTGTATTATTCTAGCTAATAATTCCCTATTTAATAATTGTCATTCAATGGTTAAAGTTAATTGTTTTATTTTGTTGTTCGGGTTCTTTTGTTTGAAAACCCCTTTTAATATTAAGTGATTATTTTCTTCTTCCTTTTTTTTTCTTTCTCTTATTTAGTAATAATACGATTAATTTAATTAGCCTAGTCTAAATGTAAACTTATGATTAGTATAGATAATAAAATATAGTAATATAGTATTTATTATTGGCTTACGGACTATAACATGCTTGGCTGGTTTTGTTCTGAAAGTTGTTTCGGCTTGTTATGTACATATATAAAAAAATACTTTATTTTTAAGTGTGGTAGTCTTGCAACATAGTTATGTGGTATCTACCTTTAATGTAATTTGTTTCGGGTTCAAAAAGTTCGTAGGTGTTATTACCAATGATTCTCTTAATCGTATAGGGACCTTGGTAGGCTTTCAGTAGCTTTCCCATTATTTTGTGTTTTAAATCTGTTACTCTTAATCTCTTAACTATAACTTGGTCTCCTACATTGTAAGTTTTGTACTTCTTATTTGCCGTATTTCTCTTTTCCTCCCATCTTCGCTTTCTTAGTGCTAATCTTTCTCTGACTTCTTGTAAACGATTATGTAAATTTATATTCTCAGAATCTGTCCATGGTCGTTGTGGTGGTTGTCCAGTGAATAAAGTTATTGGGCAGTGATTATGTACTGTGCTAGGTGTATTGTTTATAGTAAATTCTATCTGTGGTAACAGTCTGGCCCATTTCCTGTGATTTTCGTCCAGTAATATACGTAAATATTTTATCGTTTCGCGTATATATCGCTCGGTAGGATTTCCCTGTGGGTAGCGGATTGATGTATAGACGGTGTTGATGTCGTGTGAATGTAAGAACTCCTTGTAGCGATCGTTAGTGAAATAAGTAGCGTTGTCTGATAGTATCGTTTGTGGTTTACCATAATGTGCGAAGTAGTCCACTAAAGCTTGTAAAACGGTGTTTGTATCGCATTTTTGCGTAGGTATGAGTTTGATGAACTTAGAAAATATATCACATATTACCAAAATGTGGCGATAACCTTTAGTGCTAGGGATAAGGTGTGATAGAAAATCAATTGATATTAACTCTAGTCTATCATATGCAATTATATTATGGCTTATGTTGGTGTTAGTGAAAGTTTTATCTTTGGTTATTTCGCAGAGTCGACATTGTTTTACCACGCTATTTATTATTCGTTCGTCATTTATACAGTAGAAAGCTTCTCTGTAGAGCATCCAGCACTTTCTTGCACCTATGTGGGAGTATAGTCGGTGTAAGTATTCTGTTATTTCTCTGGTGTGTTGTTCGTTTGTGACGTATACAGTAGTTCTTCCTATTTGTTTTACTATGAATTGTTCTCTGATTGACATACCTTTATATTCACCTACAGTTCTTAAATGTTGTCTTATTTTATCGAAGTCTGGGCTTGATTGTATCTGTAAGATTTTTGTTTTTGAGAAAATGCCTCTCCTTTGTAGATTTATTAAGTTGATGCAAATATTCTGTCTCTTTACGTCCCCCTCCTGTCTCGTGAGTGCATCGGCAGTTACCATTTCTTTTCCAGGTTTATATTTTATTATGAACTCGTACTGTTGTATTAACAAAGTCCAACGATAAATGCGACTGTTATTAAGTTTACAGCTCATGATGTTGACTAAGGCTTTGTGATCCGTTTCTAATACGAATGACTTTCCTATCAGATAATATCTGAGTTTCGTTAACGCAAATACGATAGCAAGCATTTCCTTCTCGGAAATCGTGTATCGAATCTCGCATGTTTTCAAAGTGCGTGATATAAAATAAATAGGAATTTCTTGATCGTCTTTCATTTGTACTAGCTCTGCTGCAATTGTCTTGTGTGAAGCATCTGTTCGCACAACAAATGGTAGAGTAAAATCTGGGTGATGTAAACGGAGATTTTATACAAAGTTTTCTTTTAAAGTGGTGAAGCATAATTCGCATTCAGCCGTCCAGTTCCATTTCTTCCCCTTCTTGATTAGTTCCAACAAGGGTAACGTTTTCTCGCTATAGTTTGAGACAAATTTCCTATAATAATTTAACACTCCTAAAAAACTTCTTAACGTTTTTAAATTCTTCGGTCTCGCATACTCCTGAATGATATCTAACCGTGTCGGGTCTAATAAAATGTTATTCTGATTAATCACATATCCTAGATAGTTAATCTCATGTCTAAAGAATTGACATTTCGCCAAGTTAAGTTTCATACCATGAGTTTTTAAAGTGTTAAGGATAATGTTAATATGTTGTAGGTGTTGTTCCACAGTTTCGGAAAATATAATAATGTCGTCTAGGTAATGCAAAGCGAATTCATCATATCGGTCTAGTATACGATGTAGAAAACGTATCAGAGCGGCTGGTGATGTCTTTAAACCAAATGGACATACTCTAAACTGATATACAATTCCATTCACTAAGAAACCACAGTATTTCCTGGATTCCGGTTCTAAGTTTATTAACCAAAAAGCATTCTTTAAGTCTAATTTACTATAAATTTGTTAACTTCCGCATTTCGTTAATAAGATGTCTATGTTTTGCGGCATCTCGAATTCTGGCTTAATTCGTTTGTTCAGAGCTCTAGCGTCTAAGCATATTCTTAATGATAGGTCCTTCTTTTGAACTATTACAATGGGATTAATAAAATATGTGTTCGATCTCTCAATAATTCCGGATTGTTCTAATCTCTCTAATTCTAAACTAACTTTCTGTTGGTAGTAGTACGGAATCGGGTAATTCTTACTCATCAATGGGCAGTCATTGTCAATATTAATTGGATGTTCATATCCTTTTGCAAAAACAATATCGTTATTTATTAAAGTGATGTTTTCGTTTAAAATGTTAATTAATTGCGGTACGACGTTTGTATAAGGTATTTCTTGTTTATCAATTATATTCGTTATATCATTCTTATCATTTATAATGTCAGTTGTCTGTAAATCCTCCTTAATCTTGACCTCTTCTTCGCCCTCGTAACTATCTAACGTTCCTAACAAATCTGGCCTATTATTCACTCCTATATATTCATTATTTATAATATTATCATTTCCAACTCTATCAATAAACCTTTCTTCTGCTCTCCTATAGTACGGTACATTATATTCTAATACATTATTTATTACAACTGCTAAAACTTCTTTCTTATAAGTATTATATTCGTGCACTTCCTCTACGGACAAATGTTTATTAAATGTTAAATTGTTCTTTCCAATTGATAAAATACCTTTTTCAAAATTCAATATCATTTTCAACCTGTTGATATTGTCTATACCCAATATACAGTCATATTGTAACTTCTCTATTACGTAACAGTGAATTAAATAACCGATTTCGTTTATTCTTATTTCGGTATTGAGTTGCTTGGTGACAGTGCCCATCTTTCTTCCATTTGCGGTAACTATGTCGGTACCCTTAGTTTTAACAACGTTTTGTTCGTATCCCTTTATTTGTTTTGCCAGATCTTCTCTAACTAACGTAATCTCGGCTCCGGTGTCGATTAAACAATTTAATTTTATGTTGCTGAATTGTAAAATAATAATGGGTAGAGAATATATTTCATTTACGGCGTCCCCTGCATCTTCTATGTTTATGAATTCCTCCGGTGATTGGTAAAATTTTATATTTTGTAACTTCCAGAACATGTTATAGCCGTTATCCGTATTTAATTTTGTTGGTTTGACGGTCCGGGTGTTGGGTTCAGATACGGATCGTCTTGTAAAATTGGAGTTTTTTTTTGTAGCTCCTCTAGGTCTGTTCTGTCAGGTGATAACGATCTATGTCGCCTGTAAGCATTATTACCTCGACCTCTTCCTCTACTTGCGTAGTGATTTATTCCGCGTCTCGATTGGTGAGTTTGTGTGCGCTGCGTGATATAAGCATCGTTATAATGGGGTCGGTTATGGTTATAGTTGTTGTTCGAAGAATTATTATGATAATTGTTCGGATAAGGTCGGTTGTACGTATGTTGTGTATTCGGTCGATTCTGATTATTATTATAATTATTGTGAGGATGGTTATTGTAGTTGGTATTATTATAGTTATTATTCTGGTTGTCTGGTCGAGAGGTTGCTGGTGGATAACGATTGTTTTGCGCATAATTATTTGTGTTGTTATTGTTAGAATAATTATTGAAACGTGGTATGGGGTTGGGAATGTAGTTCGGTGCTTGTGGGTTCCTAGTGTTGTTCGTCCGATTATTAGGCTGTTGTTGCTGGTTGGTTTCAGCGAAATCGTCCAGTCTTCGGAGTATCTCGATTAGAGAGTCCATGTCAGTGACCTTCTGACAGATAATCGCCTGAGTATCCGTGAAAATAAAGTGGTTTAACAATAGGCGCGCGATCATTGATTCACTCATGTCGCTGATGTGTTTGCACTGGTTGTATACGCGAGACGCATACATCTCCCTTGTCACTTGTCCCAATCTAAATTTCCCTGTTAACAAGCGAACCTTGGCCCTGTTCTGCTGGTTTTCGTCCCAGTAGTTCTTCGTAAATAACACAACAAATTGATCTAAAGAGTGGCAATGTTCCTCTATCCTTTGAAACCATTCTTGTGCGCTATTCCGCAATGTCGCTCGCACTACTTCGATCCGGTGTTTCTCGTCTATAACATCCTCTAAATACCGTAGTATCCCATTTAAATACGCCATGGGGTGTACTTTGGTCATATCTCCGTCAAAATGTTGTAAGTTTTCGATTTTTATTATCGAATTACCTGTATTTATGTTATGTATAGGTGCTGTGTAAGTTCTAAGTTTATTTTCTAATTTGTGTAAGTTGTGCTGTGTTTCATTATAATTTTCGGTTTGTACGGTTTTCATATTATCTAGGTTTAAATTCACCGCCTGTATTTCTTGATTATGCATTTCTTTATTTTCATTAATTTGTGTATTAAGCTCGCGTCTTAATTGTTGGGTCTGTTCCTCATTGATTTGATTATATGTTGTTAATTTTGTATCTAATGTACAATTATTTTCGAGTATTATTTTATTTAGGTCTTTGTGAAGTTCTTTGTTCGCTGTGTTAATTTTCGATTCGGTTATTTCGTAAATTTGTGTGGTTGAAGTTTCTAGTTGTTGTGCCCACTGTAAATTTTGTGCTTTGACGGTCTCATCCAGTTTTAGGAGATACTTCAATTCATTTTGTTCCATGGCCTTTTGTGTTGCGGTGATTTCTGCGATTTGTACGTCGATATCCCCCTTGAATGTATTAAGTTTCATTTCTATGTTAGCGTTGTTTAATTCTATTTTTTCATTTATATTAATTAGGTTAACTTCTAATCTCGTCGTAAGTTCGTTATTTAAGTTATTTAAATCTTGTTTTAGCTCGCTATTTAAATTAGTTAGGTCTTGTTTTAGTTCGCGGTTATTGGTATCTAGTTTGTTGTTAAGGTCTTTATTTGCAGTGTTCATGTCTTGATTATTAGTATCTAATTTGGTATTTATATCTTGTTTTAATTCTTGGTTATTGGTGTCTAATTTGGTATTTAAATCTTTATTTGAATTATTTATATCTTGTTTTAATTCTTGCATTTGTGTTATTAACATGTTAAACATGTCCATGAATTTACTATCAGGCGAAATACTGGCTTCCCCTGAAATGGACGGTTGCGGTACTGTAATGTCCCCCTGTTCACTCCGGTCTTCTTCTACTGCGTCTTTCGGGGTCTTAGCTCTGTGTCTTGTATCCATTGTAGAGAATATTTAGTTAGTTTGTAAGTTATATTAGTATTTGTACAGGTAGTTGTAATTATATTATTAATATTTTGGTTGTAAAATATTATTGTTTATAGTGTTATTAGATTTAATGTACACACGTAAATGCAATGACAAATAACAAAATATATGTATATAAAAGAAATATGAGTCTGCACTTTAATATTTCCCTGTAACAACCTTTTGAATATCTTACCGATGGTCTCGAAAACAGCAATCCCCTGAAATGCAAAACTGTGTTCTCTCTCTGAAGTTCCACAAAGACAAAATAACAAATACATAAACAAATGGTACAGTATGGTAAATGCGAATACAACGGTTCTCCTTGGGTTTTTTATTAATTCTTTGTGCCACGAAACTTTGTTACTTGAGAAAGTGTTCCTTCTTAATGTACTTGACAATAGAGTGACTTTTTATTGAAATGTGGAGTAGAAGTACGCCCCAAAACGTTAGGGTGCCAAATGTAATGTGTCAATCGTGATCTAATATATCTGTAATGTGCTTATTATTGATTAATATAATGTAATCTTACGAATTGTTAAAATATATAAAAAAACGTATGTATATAAAAGAATGAATGTTATATAACTGTGAATTGTTGTATAATAAAAAGTTTATTTAAATCGGGCTCGTTCAATACTTATCTGTTTTTGGTTATTTTCGTCGTCGGCTAGCTTCTTTAATTTCTTCAGGGTTAAGGTAGGTTCACCTCTCTTCACTTTGACTTTATGTACGTAGTTTACTTAATTGGGATCGGAACAATATCTCAAGTATATTACAAAGAAAACCAAAGTAAAATATTGACAATTAACTTTATTAATCAAAAAATTATCTAGCAAAGTTTGGAATTTATATTAACAATTTTCGTGACACACAAATAACAATACGGGAGATACACTCAACGGTTGGTATTCTTATAGTCTAACAATATGGTGTACGACAAGTGCAATTAGGTGTTGTTTTATTAAAAGGGTTTATAAAAGTAACATAGAATCAAGTTTTTAAAATTACAAACAGTGGATTCTAATATTTAAATAAGTGGAATAAAAATTACAGTGATATAATATCGGTGAAAGCAAAGTAAATAGTTAGTTATGGAATAAACAAAGAAAATTCTAGAAAAGTATATGAGCAAGTAAAAATGGCGCGTAAAATATTGTTAAAGTTAGCAAAAACCTGAGTCTTCGGATATAGCTTCCGTTGCTTCCTGCTCCTGTGTTCTGCTGGTTTTCACAACGGGAAACTGGATAATATTTCTGCGATGGTCCCTCGGGATGACTTGAGTTTTTTAGAATCTCCAAGTCCGACGGCGGCTTGCTCGGATGACCGGTTTCAAGCGTACCAAGATGCTGGTCGTTGCACGGTGAAACTTATGGCGGGTAATTAACGTATTGAAACTTTAAAATTCGTAGTTCTTGAACTAATTGGTCGGCAGATGGTAAAATTTGTCTACAGGTAGATCGTAGGTGTGAGTAACGTTGTGTAGACTCAAAACTCTCCAGAACTTAATAATTTCACCAATTTGTTTTAATTAATTCGGAGCACAAAAAGCGTGACCTCTCACTGTGACGACTAATTACCGACGCTTACTTTTTCACTTGTTTTTAATTGCATAACTTTCCGCAAAATCGCCCCCTTCTTTACTTGTATTATCTTTTCGAATATTATTATTTTAGACATTTTTACAGAGTAAAACAGTAAAAAAAATTACAATTTGATTTATAAAATAACTTTGGTTGAATAACATATGTTTATGTGTTTACAAACACTCTGGCAATATCGGTTTATTTTCGGGTTATTGCACCGTTAGAATTGTGGGCGGGGCTTAATTGTTCAAATACATTTGAAAATAAATACGTTACATTTGTTTGAATAAACACGCGTTGAATATTAATTTGAATAAAAAAAATTGAAAGTAAACATTATAAAAAAATAGAAAAATAAGTTAATTATTTCAAAGCAAGTTTGTCGTCAAAATAACGTATTTATACTTTGAATCAATCTTTCCCCTTCTTGGTATTGAAGTACATATTAGATATAAATATTATGGTTACAAGTATTCTTTGTTTCTTTCAGAGAAAAGAAACCCTTCCTGCAATGCCTCAATATATATACACAAAATGCATTTACTTTATACAGTGAAAAGATTCAAAATATTGAAAAAGTATAAACTTGAAATTAATTATATCTCCTATAATTAAAGTGAATGCTTAGTCACACACAGTAAATATTTTTTATTCACATGAATTATTACAATATATTCTAAAGTTTGTTCTGTAAAGTGCGTTCTTTTATTAGACAGTATGTCTTTAAATATAGAAAACTTCGCCCAACATCAAAGCTAGTGAGTGGCGCATAGAAATAATAATCTTTAAATTTAATATATCTACCGATTTTCGTATTTTGAACATTGCTACAAAAGCCTTTCAGGACATTAAAATCAGGGCTACGAGCGAATATTGCATCTTATTATTTAAGCAGACCGACGGTCTCTGCGCCTGCATGACTCATTAGAGGATAGCGTCCGCAGTCTAGTAATTATAAATGCTTATTATTGTTGCCTACCATAGTTAAGATACACCTAGAATGCAAAGATATCTTATAGTTATTAAAATATCATCTATTTGCTGGTGTTTTGTCTTGCCATACAACTAATTTTCATCTATGTAGTGGAACATTATTATCTCTTATCATATATATAGATATCACTTTCAATAAAGTGAAGATTAGAACCGTAGTTTTATTTTTATTTTAAATTATGGATATATTTTAAGAAAACCTGTAGAAGTTACATTTACGTACCTATATTCCTATGTAATTATTTAAACTGCAGAAACGGCGCTATCCCGTATCGGGTGCGATTCTTCGGTGTCGACAATGTATAATCGATCAACTTAACATGTATATACGAATGTTATAGCGCAATGGTATTGATAAAATTTTTCTGTTTGTACGTCTTTTAATGCAAACAAACGGAGTTGTGATATATATTTCGCCAGAGTCGTAATAAAGGCAATGAAATGTATATACGTAAATTTATTTTTACGAAAATAAATAAAACACTGAAGTTAAATGAATTTAAATTAACTTAAATTGAAGTTAATACCAGATATACAGGTTCTGGTCGTATGAAGTGCCTATTAGTACCTTCTTTCACCAGTTCGTCGACTATCTCATTGCCTTTAATTCCCTCATGTCCTGGCACCCACATCAGCGACACAGTATTGTCTTGTGCCAGTTTATTGAGGACCTGTTTACAATATTTCAGCAGCTTAGACCTCGTAGATGGATTCATAATGGCTTTAATAGCTCCCTGACTATCAGTCATTATGTTGATTTTTTTGTTTGCGCAGCCGGCTTCCCGAATATCCTCGGCGGAGGCTGCGACTGCAAACAATTCGGCCTGCAAAACCGTAGTATGTTTCCTCAGACATATCGATATCTTCCTTTTAGGGAACATTCCGCATATGCCTGTACCTGCCCCCTGATTAGATTGTGATCCATCAGTGTACCATGTGCCAGCACCACAATCGCTCGAGCGACTTTTTGCATGTTCCCTGGTCAGTATAAATATGTTCAGCTTAGATGTAAACATAATCTCAGGTGCCATACTGTCCGCCGGGATTTAAAATATAGGCTCTTTCAGTATAGTTCCTGTGATACCTGTATGGTCCTCTACAACCTTATTAGGGCATCATACGTCATTGGCTTTCAGCCTCAGGATCATAGCCATTGCCTCCGCCTTTACAAATAGGTCCAGCGGAGGGAGACCCACAATGCTCCAGTGCTGTTCATAGTTCCCGTGATTCCCAACAGAGCCTGTCGTTGGAGAGTCGTGAGGAGCCCCACCGACGATGTCCGCTCCGTCCTCCTCCACCAGACAATTGCTCCATTGGTAATCGTTGGTCTTCCTACTGCAGTATACAGCCAGTGTACTACATTTGGTTTTAGTCCCCAGGTCTTGCCAAAAGCTCTTCTGCATCTCCAGAAGAGCTGCGTCGCCCTGTCTGCCACTTTGACTATGTGTCTGCTCCAATTCAGTTTCGCATCAAGTGTTATGCCTAGATACTTCACTTCATTGGTTAGTTCTTACTTTTGTCAAACAGCCTTACGCTGTCCAGATCATTTAGTTTTCTCCTGTTGGAAAAGACTACCAACTTGTTTTTTTGAGGATTGATAGTTAATCCCTCCATCTTTCCACAATTCGCAGAGCATTTCGATGATGCCCGCCACTGTCCCCGGGAATTTCCTCTGGGACACTATGAAAATGTCATCGGCGAGCCCCTGCGTCCATATTCCCTGGTCATTTAATTTCCTGAGGAGATTATCCACTACTAGACTCCATAGTAGCGGTGACAATACGCCTCATTGAGGACACCCTTTTGTTGTCCTCATGGACATCGTTTTGTTTTGCATTTCGGCATGAACGACTCTAACGACTGAACGACTCTGCTACGCAGCATGTTATGAACCCAGTTGCATGTGGTGCTTTTTATTTTTCGATCTCTTAAAGATCGAATAATGGAAGACGTTGAGATGTTATCGAAAGCTCCCTCTATGTCTAAGAATTCTGCCAGTGCAATTTCCCTGGAGCGTATGCTCCTTTCGAGCCCTCTAATCAGGCTATGCAGGGCACCCTCACCTGATTTTACCATCTGGTATGCCCATTGCAGTGGGTGTAGAGGAGATCTATGCAGAGCCCCTTTCTTTAATATTTAATTTTATATATAATAAATATATAAATAATAATAATTAATAATAATAAATATATAAATAAATAAATATAATAAACATATAATTTTTTCTATAGTCTTCAACATAAAAGAGGTAAGACTAATTGGTCTCAACGATTTAGGGTGGGTATATGTTCCTTTTCCGGTCTTCGGAATAAACACTACCCTAGTTTCTCTCCATGCCCTAGGGATATAACCCATAGCATGGCTAGACCTGAATATCTCCAATAGAGAACCCATAATTTTCCCAATTCCCTTTTGAAGGAGCTTGGGAAACACTCCGTCTGGTCCTGCGGATTTATATTGGTCAAACGATCCTATCACCCATCTAATTAAATGGGGCTTGAAGATCTCGTTTGATATCTCCCAATCATTCCTAGTCGCCCTCCAAGAGGTGACAACTTGATTGGTATCACAATCATCCATACGCTTCGCACCTGGAAAGGGTACCCCCAGAAGATACTCTCTACTATACTCTCTCTATAAAGTCTCTCCACGGTACTAGTACTCCTGTCCGATTCTTGTATAGATCTAATTGCGTTGGAAGGATCTTTTTTGAGAATTCTGTTAATTCTGGCCATGTCAGGAACACCTTCGATGTCCTCACAGAATTTTCTCAAGGCCTTCCTTTTGCTCTATTTGATTCTATCATTGTATTTATTGAGTAGAGCTTTGTAGGCTTTCAAATTCCCTGTTTTCTGCGGCCTATTAATTGACCGGCGAGTTTCATTCCTTAAATTGGTTAACTCTGTATTCCACCAGGCAGCGCGCCTAGCTATATGGCGCCCCCTAAGGCGACAGTTATTTTCATAGCAGGAAAGAATGGTTCTTTGCAACCATGCAAGAGCCAACTCCAGCTCTTCCACATTCCGTATTCTAACAGGGATGTTTTGGGTTGCAGCTAACATGTCTTCCTTGTAAGAGCCTCAGTCTGTTCTCTTGAGGTCCCTGTATAGTCTGGGTTCCGTTAAATCTATACATAATTCATGGCAGATATACGCATGATCAGAGAGCGACGGCTCGTCGGATACATGCCACTCCCTTACAATATACCGTATTCCCAACATGCATAAGGTTACATCTATAACTGATTCCCCCACTTGATGTATTAAATGTCGGTTTATCACCTTGATTCAGACAGTCAAGTTCAGTACCGTAGAGATAGCTAAAGAGAGACTTACCCCTATAATTGTTACCCTTGCTGCCACAAGCCTTATGATGAGCATTGGTATCTGCGCCGATAATCAATTCCAGATTGTTCTTACTGATACATGCCACCAAGGCCTCAAGATCAGGCCCTGGTAGCTCTGGAGAGTAATGGGTATGTATAGAGCCGCAATTGTCGTCTCCAATATTCCCCCATCGACACTCAGTCTGATCCTGGCTGCCGTCATGTCCCCACGGCATAGCTCCATGATAGACGTCCAGGTCGGCTCTGAAACAGATACAAGTTCTAATTTTAGTGTCTGGGGCACCAATCAAGAGCTCTCTTCCCCTAATCTGTAGTCCTCCCACCTTACCTCTACCTTTCCATAGCTCTTGGATGAGGAGGATATCGATATCTTCAGCCAGCGTCCTTTGACAAAGTGCCGCTGTGGCTGCTCTCTATTGCGAGGTATTTATTTTTTCAGGTGACATGATTTAGGTATCCAGACACTCATACTGCTTTCATGGTCTGTCGCCTGACTTCTCTGAAGTTGTTCCGTTCACGCGATATTTCTGCCCTCAAGTACATAAAGGACATCAATTTTTCGATGATTTTGTTGCATATTTATAGTTTGAATTGTATAGGCTCTTTTGTGATTTTGTCTTTTCTATGAATACTTGCATGTTGTATCTTTTTTTATGCTGTTTTTGTGAATCTATGGATAGTCTTTGTAGGTTTGTAGGTTGTTCTCAGTATCTGCGATTAACACCGCATCATCAGCGTAACATAGAAGAGCCAGATTTGTTTTCTCCATCTTGTAGCAATTCATGTTTTCGCGGTCTATGAGTTTAGTCATAATATCTAAGATTGAAAAGTATTGGGCTTAGGGAAACGCCTTGCGGATACCAGTGTTGCTTTTAATTTTGTTAGATAACCCATTCGTTGTTTGTACTTTGGTCTTCGTTTTTGTGTTTAAGTCTTTCATTATAATTATCTACTGTTAATTTTAATTTTTTATCCATATTGAATATACATTATTGTTTATAAATTATCCGGTAGATATTATTTATATCACTTTACGTAACTGATTTTATTATACTTGTTAGTTATTATTATACACAACAAATCTATATTTATATTTTAATATAATTTTACATTAATTTTAAAATCTTTTCAATTTTATATAGCTTTTTAAGAACCAACGCGCATCTGTGCTCTTAACATATGTTAATTAATTTGTCCATTTATTTACTTATATTTAGGTGTTTTTCTTCTATTTCATTATTTATGCACTTTTATGAAACTGTTTATAATTCTACGTATATGAAGTTGTTAATTAAATTTATAATTATAACGTCGTACATTATAAAAAATTAAGCTTAATTAAAAAATAGTTTGGGTAATTATTCATCCAACGGAATCGAAATTTATGAAGCGGATAATTCAATTTTTTCTTTTTACAGCAGCTTATTAAAACAAAGTGACGTATATTTGTGAATATTAAAATTCATTAAAGTATAGCTCATTAAACATATGATATCTACGCAAATGGTTGTAATTAACGGTCGTTATCAACTGTTACATTGATTTAAATTGATCACTAGTTGACAGCATAAGGTTGCTGAAATATATGTAAATTAAGTTAGCTATATTCTAAAATAACTTTCGTTCGAGTTAAACTCAGTTTAATTTAATTTCTATTTTTTGTGACTACGGTTTATGCGTTTTAATAAATGTGAATGCGCGTTGAAGAATATCTTTCTATTATGACTTTTGATAATTTTTTTCTTATAAAATTTGTATATTTAGGTGCATGAATGTAAGCAAGGATCATAGGTTACACCGTTATCGAAAATTCTACCACAAAAAAAGTTTTAAAGATGCAAATTTAAGAAAATCGTAACTTGAAATATTTTCTTATATAAAATAATTCGTTCTGTTATCTTTATTGTGTACCTTACTTCACTAAAGCGTCTACAAATGTTTATGGTGATTAAATTTTCTCTAAATTTATAGCATTGTGCATTTTCGCATACATTTGCGTTGACATTATTCTAACTACGATATTTAACTTGACATGTAGATAAAATATATTATTTTTCAATGTCGTTCTTGTACTCCCTATGCAAATTATCTCCATTTGTTCCGATATAGTGCTAGCTAGTGTGTTTGCCATTGACGTCGTTATTCCTCTCTTTTTGTAGAATTTTCTGGCCGCCAACATCACAGGTTTTCTCTCTGGAATCCTTATCTCCCATATTTGCTTTACCAGTTTATTCCTATGCTAACTACCGCGCGCACGTGCGGTTCTGGAGAAATGAAGATGGTCGGTAAGTTAACGAAATCGGTAGTCGTAACGTACAATTTAAAAGGAAGCCTCTATTTATCGTATATGTATTCCCTTAGTCCGTGGAGACGAGTGTGGGTTGACTAAAACAGATGATAGGTAGCGTCACTTAGTTTTGCTTACGGAGGCTCGAGACTGAAAACTAAGAACAGGGTTTGCGCGATCGTAGGCGCATGCACTTTCAGACTACTAAAAATGTAACGTAACGACGAGCTAAACTAAAGGAAGGGGTATCTAATTATAAAAAAGGAAATCGGAAATAGTTAATTCGTATATTGATAAAACAGCAAAGAAAAAGTAATTAACAAGTGAATATCAAGTGAATAACAAATGGCTCTCAAGCCGCAAATAAGTAAAATGAAAAATTAGAGTTATGAAAAATTGACACTGGGATATGCATATTGTAAAAAAAAAGGAAATTACATTAGTTTATACTGGAACAACTTCAAACACCAAAATCAGATGAATTAAATTCATCTGAAATATGCATCAAAGTTATGACAATTAATTAACTAATCAATTTGAATTCGCCTTAACCTAAGATCAAACATTCGTAGTTCGACGGCAGATCTGTTGTTGAACCTTACATTTGGTGTTACACACATAGTATATTGCAAGTATAGGAATAAAATTTACTAGAAATATTGTAGATATTTAATAGATAGCGTGATGACAGGAAAAGAAAGCATTGTAAAATATATAACTTTAGTAACTCACAAAGCGGTTGCAAAAATTTTAAAAAAACGCTTGGGGTCTTTTTCTGGAGTTGTATCGACTTTTGCATACATTTGGTGAAGTGGACCTTGATTATGGCTTTTTAAATCTGTATGTTGATAGGGGAGGAACACGCACAAATGATTACCAATATACGAACATATAGAGGGGCAGAAGCAGGTTAAGGTAATTTTTTACCAATAGCCAGGATAAAGTATGTATATTTTAAGAAGAACCAAAAACAAATTAATAAAAGGACTGTCAGCTATGATATGGAAGATCTCCAAAAGACGGAGGTAGCAAGAAAGTACCAAGAAAATATTTCTCAGGTTTACGCACAGAAGGGAAAGCAGGACGGGGATGGAGTAGAAAAGCGGTGGAAAACAATAGAAAACTGAAAAATCGAAGACTGTGGCTTTTAAGTGAATTAAAAAATTTAAAACCCTTACCACAATAAAATTTAACAATTCTATATACGTATTTCGACAACCACGTTGTCATCCTCAGTAGAAAAAGCAGTGTAACACTTGAAATCACAAAAAACACACAACACTCACTGAGCGCTATATTGCACGGCTTCTCGTTTAACACTGTGTTAAATGAGAAGCCGAGGAGTTTTAATAGACAACAAATGTAGCGAGGCCATGAGATAGACTTACGACTGGCAAAAAATAATAGATGTGCAGGAGGGTTGAACAGAATACTTAAATTAAAAGAGGTCTCAAAATGAACTAAGATAGGATTACATAAATCGGTATTGAGATCAACGCTGACATATGGCTGCGAATTGTGGATAATGATTAAGAAAGTGCAGTATAAGCTGGAGGTCTGGGAGAGAAGAATACTTAGGAATACGGAGGAAAGAGGACGGAAGCAGGATGGGAGAGGTGAACGAACGAAGAAACAATTTATATGGAGAATCTCCCGTAATACATTTCATAAAAATGCGGCGATTACAGTAGCTCGGCCATCTTCGAAAATTAGGGGAAGAGAGGTTAATTAAAGACATAGGATGGAGGGTACCTGATGGAAAGAGAAGGCGGGGTAGAACGAGGAGAAGATGTCGGGAGGCGGTTATGGAGGATGTAGAAAGAATTGGAGATTGTTGGCAAGGGATAGGAAGAAATGGAATAACATGACTAAGCAATGGGCCTGAGAGGCCTGTAAACGCTTTATATATAAACGTGTATGGAGTAACGGACTTGATTAATTCCACATGTGTTGGCCCTTACGGTCTTATGTATTAAGTTAGGTAGATGACCTTAGTCCATCTTTAGCTTCGTGTATTGATTTACTGATTCCTGATTTGCAGCTTCACAAGTTCTCGCTTTGTAGTTTCTCTATCCTGTTGTTATGAGTGGCAAGTAAAACAACAGCTCGTATGATCAGAGCCCTGCTTGAGCGTATAAAGATATAAATACAAGTGGATTTTACCTGATACCACTACGTTAACAATCTAACCACCCTACGGCTACTATCTTCCACGGTAGTTTGGGTGTAACTTGCTTTTACTTATATACAGTGTTTCCCGAAAGTAACGGATACATTCTATGATACGGTTGAAAAAAATGTTTTAGGAAAATACTCGGACACGTTGATTTTTATTGTAAAATCTTCTTTTAAAGATGTAATTTTCTACTCTCAATCCCTATGCGCTAGCAACCCAACTTTAAAAATTTAAATAGCAAAGTCTCCTTGTGGTACTTAATTTGATAGCATTTTTTATGCTAAAAACAATAAGAAAAGTTTTTTAAATCGGTTGATAAATAACTAGCATATTCAACAAATATGTAAAAACATGAAATTTAAAAAAAATTTTTGAAAAATAAACAAAAATCAAATTAAATGTTCAAATTGCTGTCCGTTAACGACATGGCAATGTCCTAATCTAGAGACAAACGCTTGTTGAAATTGTCTATCATTTCTGGGGTGATTGTGTGCATTTCTTATCGTATTTTCTTCTCCTTTAACTCGTCAATGTTTCTAGGTCTATTAAAATAGATTTTAGATTTTAAATAACCCCAGAGGAAATAAAGTAAATGGGTTAAGTCCGGTTTTTCCGGCCACACAATATGTCCGCGTCTACTAATCCACCGATTATGAAATCTTTGATCGAGATTTTCTCGTACTGGCTGGGTACTGAGATCAGATAAATCAGGATCTTCTGCATTAGAAAACAGTACCGATAAGGTCGTAATTAATTCAAATTGGAGGAAGTCGAAATACTGCACACCAATCAGCATTCAAAAAAATATGGTCCAAGAATTCGATTATCCACTGTCCTAGCCCACACGTTAACTTTTTGAGGATGTTGTGTATTCGCCTCCATCATCTATTTTGGATTTTCAAGCGCCTAATAACGGCAATTTTGCTTATTGACGGCACTATTTAAACAAAATGTTGCCTCATAAGAACAGAGAATGAATGCAAGAATTGCATTGGAGACTTCCATCAATGATTCGCAAAATTGTGCTCGTCAATCAAAATCATCCTCTGACAGTAGATTTTATGCACTATTAACAAGGCATCCACTTCTAGCCTTAGGTTTATCTCGTACATGTCCAAGATTACGAAATTTGTTACCAATTAGACCTACTGTTGATTACGGAATTGAAGGACGATTTGGGTGAATTTCATTGAACAAAGTACGGATTTGTTCATGCAACCGAATTCTATGCCATACCCAATCATCATTCGAATTTTGATTCCTTCATCTTCAGTAAATCTCATTGTTGCTAGTTCGTTTCCTTCGGGAACTCTTGAGTACTTCGGAGTAATAAGAGTTTTAAGTGACCATATTTTATGCACAAATACTGAAATATTATAATACGTTCTAGAACTGACGCATTTAAAAAAAAATAACTAGGTCTACTACCTAATCGAATTGTAACATGATAAATCACAATGCACAGCTGCGAGCATTATGATTTGTTAAAATATCAAATTTATTAAGTCTTGACATTACTACAATTACTTGTAGTGTGTAGTATCCTAGTACATAAAAAAGGTTTTCTAAAGCTTATTTTGGCTTCCGATTACAGTACAATGTTTTTAATAAAAGGGTTTGATGCCTTAATATCGACTCTGAACATTTTGTAGTGAAAATGGAACCGAACCAAGAATATCTGAATAATTAACAGTAAGTATGTGAAAATCAGGGAAATAAAAATGTGAATGGGAAATACCAAATTCTAAGAACTGAATCGATAAGTATATTGAAGAAGAGAAGGAAACTTAGTAGCAGCATGTTATTTGGATAATAACACTGAGTACAAAAAATTATTATCGATCCGTCCCATTTTGTGAATTTATAAGAGATCGTAGTAAAGGGCATTTCATTATGAACGACGCATTTGTAAATGGAGATTTCATTCAGGTAGCAGCCCTGTTGAGTTTATTTTTATATTTATGCATGTCTGTGCCTACTATTTAATCATGGAAAAATACACACTTTAACAACGAAGAACAATCGAATGTCTTATGCTAAAATTGGAATCAACATATTCACTTCACAACATACCCGTACCAGTGAGACAAAGAAATTCAAGGAGTGAAGAGAATATCACAGCTGTACGTCAGAGTGTTTGTGAAGACTAAAATTTGTCAATTCTTTGTCGATCTTAAACATAGAGCATTTCCAATACCAATTTGTGGCGAATCGATTTTGGCCTATATGGTCGCAAGAGAAACTTCAGAGAAACTTGAAAATTATCCCGAATTTCATGAGAAAATCATTTTCAGGGACGAAGTTCACTTCTGGCTTAATGGCTTTATGAATAAGAAAAACCGCCGTATCTAGTCTGAAAATCAGTCAGAGATAATCCATCAAGAAGCGCTGTATCAACTTAAACTGACCGTCTGATGTGCGTTTCATGCTGGAGGAGTCGTTGCAGTACATTTTTTTCAGCGATGCTAGTGTGAATATAACTCGTTATCACTAAATGCTGAATGGATTTTTTTTGGCTCGAAATGGATGTCCACGACTAGGACAACAGATGGTTTCAACAAAAGGATGCCATTTGCAACATTACCATTTAAAAAAATCACTTGCTTAAAGAGAAGGTAATTGGTGAAGTTGTGGATTGATTAATTCGAGAAATGGACCAGTAAATTATATTATCCTCCTTGCTTATGCGATTTAAGACCACTACACTTTTTCCTATAGACCAACACACCAGCAATATTGCACGATTTTCAGAGTAACATTGAAGGTCTCATTGTTGACACTCGACTCAATTTACGTGAAAAAGTCGTGGAAAAATTAGGTTTAATGGATTCATTCTTGTTAGCACTTCCATGAAGGACATTTGAATGTGGTGGTGCTTCGATCAATAATGACCGTAATTTACACTGAACTTAAAATGATCTTAAATTTCTCACGATATATTTTTTTAATGTTATGTTTTTATGTCACTTTTAATGAAAAATCCTTTGTAACCATTAAATTAATTTATTTTGCCTCTATTCTCAATATCTCTTTAAATTTAGGTAGGTTTTCGGAAGGTTGCACTGATACTAGTTTATAACGTACTAGTTGTTGTCTTTTTTAAAATTAGCTGGCGAGATTTTATTAGGGAATTATATAATTCATTATGATTTATTTATTCTTCGTTACATATGTAATACAAGCAATAATACGTAAAAAACGACGCAATCGATTGTGGCGATTCTTCGATAACGATGACGATTTCCTAAAAATTTAGGTCGACAATTTTATAAATTCGAAAGAAGTTGTATAATTTGGAACATGAATTGATACTTAATTAACACTATGTGGAGCATGGAGAACAACGCTTCGGGCAGACCCGGGCTGATAACTGTTCTTTGACCAATGCTGGCGGTTATACTTGACCTACACACACATGTTTATCTTATTAAGGATGCGTTTGCCGCTCATTAATGTCATGTTTCCGATTGTTGCGGGATAAAACCTATAAAATTATTGTTACTACAAATATTTCACAATATTATTGAAGTTAGACATGGTTTTGCGAAATGTAGCACATTAATTGAAACTGTAAGTAGGAAAATCTGCCATCTATTTCTGAGTCTTACCTAGTTAAGTTGAGAGAACTATTACGCGAAATGTGAAAGGATTACATCGTTAAGTGTAATGCTGAGAGTATCTCTACTTTATTACACTAAGTCTAAACACAATTTTATTACATATAGAGATTATGTATTTAACACCGACATATAGTGTGTCCACAGATTTCCAAAAGCAATATAGGGACCTATGATTTTAATATATAGTTTGCTCATTCTTTTATTTTAGGTAATTCTTTTATTGAAAAAAACTTAAATTTTAATTAAATACATTTTACACATTAAACACATGAAAATTTTTATTAGTTTTAATATGAAAAAAAAAATTAAATATAACTGACACATATCTCTATGCCCTTTTCTAGTTTGTATCAAAATTACATAAAGCAACGTATACAGGGACGTCAGCCAAGCAATGTTAAAGGCAGTGGTTCAGTACAAGTCAAATCTAAACTTGTATACTTAAGAAGTTCAGCGAATACAAGAAAGTGACATTAGCTTAGTTGCCGGTGTACGAAGGCCACAGGTTTAATGAGAAGGTGGACGAATTGGCTCGACAGGCCTCGACTATAGCCTTCATAGGACAGAAGCCTTTCTTTGAAGTGTCCGTAAAGCCTCTTCCACTGTGAGCTTTCTAGATCTGTTGTGGTCTTCATGCCTCATTAGAGTACTTCTTCTCGCTCTGCTTTTTTAATTAAGCTTAGTAGCATAGTACATGAATCACGGTTTCTTCTCCTTATTGGCACAATCTACATCCTGTTTCTTCTGTCAAGCCAATATTATTCCTATGTTTGTTGAGCTTACAATGTCTCGTTAATAGGCTCACTATCATCTTAACAGACTTTCTGTCTCTATTCAGTACATCCGCTATAAACTTGAGCGAGTGTTCCCTAAATTATTCCCTATTTGCCTGTCTGTCTTTGTCCTGGGGACATTTCTCTAGCTCTATTTTTAACCCACTCTTTCATGGTTGTTTTTATATTTGCTTTTGCAATGCCAAGGGGAGCTCCGGCCTTATGGACGCTATAGCCGAGGCTTGTCTAGCCACTTCGTTCACCTTCTTGAAGTTTAGATTCATTTTGCACTAGATTCAGTATCTTTAACATTGCTTTTTTTGTCAGTTGAAATCGCTCCTGCTCTCCTTAGCTTAGGCTAGCGTAAGGTCGTGTGAGACTCAAAACACTCTTGTGCATTGCCTACCCACTAAAAACCACCTCTTTTACACTCCTCCTTGGACGCTGGTATTCACAGGATCTGTCTTGCTTCAGATGTGCATGGTACGTTTCACTCTTCCTCCCTCTGTCTCTCTTCGGTCTCTTTTGTGGACATTACACTCCTTATTCACTTTCGTATCACCTCAAAATTTCTCCTTTTACTGGTCGTAATCGGGATAATATTTTTAATATTTACCTTACTGCCTACTAGGGTCTCGACTTCGTTCCTACCAACGTTCCATCTTTCGCATACCATGATGGTATGTTCCGGCGTATCTGTTAGTCCGCAGTAACCGCAGTTGTTGCTTTCACTTAAACCCATTCTATACGTGTACGCCTTGAAGTGCCCGTGTTCGGTGAGGAATTGTGTCAGGTGATAGTCAGTTCTCCTGAATTTGCATTTTTTCCACATTTTAATGTCAGGGATTAAAATTTTCGTTCATTGTGCCGTCTCTCCATGCTGGTTCCACATTTGCTCCCACCTCTCCAAAGTTCGCTCCTCACGTTCTGATTTCGCGATCTTCGAATTTTTCTGACGTCGGAATACGCCTCTACTCTCTCCTCTGTTAGCAGCGAAATAGGAGACACTCCAGACACCACCTGCGCCGCGCGTCCAGAGACAGTGCAATAGCCGCTCACTATCCTGATCAGCATTCTTCTCTTAACAGACTCTAGCATATTTCTGTATTTCCTGATACTGAGAACGAAGGTCTATATGGGTGCACCGTAAAGGAGTATTGAATCGATCCCAAATATAAATCATTTGTATCAATTCTTCTTTTGTAAAATTCATTCACATACAACTGTCAAACTGTGATCATGTCAAAGTAAATGCCTACTATGTTAAATAGAATACTCTGAAATTCTGTTAAAGATTAATGCACTACTTATGGGTTAATGGGTTATTTTCGTTTCTTGTATCTTTTGTATCTTCCAGGCACAAGTACAAGAACCAAAAACGAATCGCCTTCAATATTCCAATCTTTACTAAGAAAAAAATGCGCAGTACTAAAATTTAGTATTAGTCGAGAATAACTACTTAACCATGTAGTTCAATAATACAAAATAACGTAGAAATGAGAAAATGATGCTTCATTATTCGAGTCCGGCCCTGTCGCAGGTAAATATATCGGCGACAATACACATTCATCAGTGATTCTTTTGACCGACGAAATATATTGTTCTATCGGTATTTGTCAGTACCACTGCAAATTTAACGGAAAAAATATGTAAATAATTTCATACAAATAATTAAAAAAATTATAAATAAAGAAAAGGTACGTCGCGGACACGCTACATAAAGCTTTTTGTTAAACTTTAATTTTAATCACATTTTAATTAATACTGCATAACTTCGTCGACATACAGTCAAACTCGGATATAACGTACCCTAGATATAGCGAACGCTCGGTGATAACGAACAAAAACAATTTCCCCGATCAAATATCCTTTGCTCGCAATATATTTTGCGCTTGCTTATAACGAACTCGTTTGTAGCGAACTCTCGCTTTTAAAGTTCAAGTTGCTAAGAGAAATATCTGCATTTGTTTTTATTCAATAAATTCAAACAGTTACAGTCTTTTATTTACTCACATAAAGCATATTTAATACAAAACAAAAATCATTCGTTAGCAAATTGTAAAGGATCTCGTTGTTGAAAAAATTGAGATTTCGACTCAAACAGTGGTATGTCTTGCCTTACTTTAATTCTAGAGCGAATGAAACCGTCTCTTGCTTCTGATCCACAAACACATATTGAAGCTTCAGTGACGAGCTTGACACACCTCTCTACTGCTTGGGTATGACAAGGAAACATCCCAAATTGACTGAAATTATTTCCCGAACGAATCAGGTTTGAAATTTCTGTATTAGAATATTTCATAGTCATTGGTGGTTCAGTTATTCTCACATTCGACCAATAAATTGGTCGAATATTAACTCATAGTAATTCGTCGCATTTACTTGAAGTTGTGGAAGGCGGAACTCGCGAACTTTCTTGCTTTTAATACACACATTTTCTTTTCTTGCTTCTAATACTCTTTGGAGAGCCAATTTTCTAATTTTTGAAGTATCATCTTGAAGCATGGCCAACAGCATATTTTCTGGGTGTGCGAAGAATGAATTTCTGTTTATAGTTTTTAAAACAATACTCTTAAGGTCATCTCATAAATATAAACTTCTCTTGATCATGTTGAAAACATGAACTGGACCATGGTTACAAGATGGCTTTGACTTTATGTCAAACCATGTTGGAGCGTATACTTTCATAATGAAAAGTGCTAGTTGCTTAAGGCTTTCTGGTGGTGTAGCCATTCCGATGTATAAGCGAAGAATCCTATTGGCGCAAGTTAGCCAGCGAGAGTGTGCTAATTTCCCAGGGTCTCTTTCAGCTAAACTTAGTGAAACTAAACCAGACGAAATGGAAGAACAAATCTCGTAAAGATATTTTTGATCAGTGCTTAGCAACTTTATATCAATATCCGGCAATTCTGCAGGAATCGCTTCAAAAGCTTGTAACTTAAAATCAAGGCACTTGAGGAGGTTTTTACCTATAGCTCCAGAAAAGCTATTAGGACCTGCTGTGTTTCCACCAAGACTTAAAAAACAAATGGAGCAGTGGCTATTCATTTGCGTGTAATAAGCACACAAATCATTGCAATGGTCTTTTTAAATGTGTTTCCAATAAGGTAATGACTCCATTTTTATACCCTGTGTTGACAGCCGTTCCATCACATCCGATTGCCACCAAAGATGGATTACATTTATACTTTTTATCAAATAAGGCGACATATTCCTCATAATATTAGTTGCTTTTCCTGAATCTATTGTGAAATGTCCAATATATTCAGAATTTGGCTCAGATACAATTGAAATATGTTCTTCGGTAATAGTCTTACGCTGTGACTTATTTTCTTTTGAAGTTATAATTAAAGTTTTGTCTTTACGACCATCAAAATAAATAGAAGTCAGAGGTGTTTCATTGCTAATAGAGCTAAACTGCTTTCGAACTTTTTTCCTTTCTCGACGTATTTTACTACGATCTATTACTTACGCTTGATGAGTTTTCCGCATCTATAATGTTTAAATCAACCATTACTGCGTTTACAACAAATGCTGCAGATCGATCTTAAACTCCAGTCCTGTCACAAGCTGTAGCAAGAGTTTGCAACTTTTGTCTCATCTGCTTATTTCCCTTTTGATTTTCTCTTTTATGAACTTTTCTTTTTCCTTCATTAAAGCAAAAATCATCTTGCTCTGATTCTGATGTTTCACATGAAGTGCTACTGCATGACCGATGTAATTCTGACATAGACGAAGAAGTACTTAAAGTCATGTTTTTTTTGAACGAATTGATCATATTTTCTTTTTCGAACTTCATTGCGTAGTATAGATTCTGTTGTCAACCTATCCACACAGCCAATATACATTCTACGCTCATTTCGTTGGTCCTTTAAAAACTTTTCCTCTGCTGGTGGTATTTTTGTCACACATTTACATATGTTTCTGGACGCGCACTTACAGGTTGCGATGTCAAATAATTGTTTTTGAGATGCCTTTAAGAAATTTTGTTTTTTTACTTCACTGCTCAGTTTCTTCATATTTTTGTATTTGTTGTAATAGGAAATCAATCTTGCTAAGATTTGTTGATGACTTATTATAGGAATCGATGCCTTTTTCCATATTTGTTCAATATCAGTAGCAATTATTACACATATGCACTTAATTGAAGGATCTTTTCGGTTGTTCAATTCAAGCATATAATTTTTTAGCCACAGGTAATATTTAATAATATCACAATGCGTAGGCAACACATTAGCACTTAATGTAATTGGTTTTCCAAATACAGAGCAACACAAATCTTTCCTAGTTTTAGGCATTTTAAATCTTTCCACAGCAATCTCGTTTTAACTTTTGGTAACGAAAATTTTACGTTTGATTAAGTTTTATAAACTTTTTTAAAACGTTGCACTTCTAAATACTATGAAGAAACTGAAAGAAACTGTTTAAAATGATACTTTATTTTATGCATGGGAATCCCCTAACTTTGTTTTTGAGCAATAAACTTAAGTGTTGCCAACAGTTTTATTTAATGGTAGATAAAAAAAGATTTTTAAATTGTACTTTTCTGCCTTTATGTAAATTAAGTTATTTTTCATACTTCACCCTTCATGCGCCACCTCGAAATAAAGTCGCAGAGTCTTGTTATTTTGCATAAATAGTGCTTTCTAATAGGGTCATCAATTAACAATACAGGAGTTTTCAAAATTAAAAAAAAAATTTTTTGTTCATTTTCACTCCACCATAATGTACAGTGAAGAAATGTAATTTTTACGTGCAGGAATGTAATGCATACAAAATTAGTTCAGAATTTGTATTTAAGAAAATGTGTAAGCAATTTAAATTTCGTAACGATGTTGTTTATGTAGGTTGATAAAACATAAGAGTTCTGTTTCTTATTATAAACAACAATAAACCTGTGTAATATATACTTAACACCTTTTAATTGAATCTGATTTGGTGCCATTACACAATGTTATAAGTAGTTATTTGTGTTAACAACCATTTACTAATACGCCCGATTGCGTATTAATATTAACTGTTAATTAATGTTAATTGTGGAAACTCAGTTGTGGACATGGTTTCTATATATTTATAAATATAATGATATATGATGGTGAAAGAAATAATATGAAGAAATCATAAAAAATCAATATTTAAACTTGCAAGAGAAATGAAGTACTGTAATATTATTATAATACTTGGAAGTTATTTTATATAGGTATACGCAAAATAATAATAAAAATATGGACGATAGTGAATTTATATATGGCATAGCAAATAAAACAGCAAATCCAAACAGTTCATATTTTGAACCGATTAAAAATAAAATAAGATCAAGTAGATCAAATACTAAAATAAAAATTTATATCTCGAGATTATACTAAAATAACAGATGTTGGTGATTACTAATGAAAATATATCACTGTAAGAACCAAGAGCGATATAAATATAGAACCTTGTGGTGAATTACTGGAAAAACTGAAGACAAGTGAATCAAACCTTTCTGCCAACAAAAAAAAAAAAAACTTTGGCAATACACGGTTACCGCTGAATAGCGACAAATCTATCCGAATCTGCTGGAAATCAAAAAAAGAAATTTGTAATTCATTAAAGGTTTCCAAATTTTTAGGGCCAAAATGTAGTTAAAGTCAGTCCTTTGTTTATTCTATATTTGCCAAAATACGGCTGTAATTCAAGGTCATTGACCTGTAAAAAATCTATGAAATTCCTAAACATTGGTTAGACGACACGTTTAACATAAGTTCCTATTCAAAAGAATAGGGAATGATGAGGTTTTCATATCAAAACGTTTATGCCCGCACGCATGGTGTATTTTCTATGGATATCAATTTATCATTTACCTTGAATATGTCGACAAACCTATGGCGCATTTTAATTAATAAAATTATAGTTAACTAGTTTGAACGTTAAACTTTTTTTTAAATAAAATTATTATGTTTATAATGAATAGACTGCGAACCGGCGCTATCCCGTATCGGGTGTGATTCATCGGTGCCGATGTACAATCGATCAACTTAACGGTATATATGAATGTTATAGCGCGATGGTATTAATAAAAGTTGTCTGTTTGTACGTATTTCAATGGAAGCAGACGGAGTGTTAAATATATTTCGCCAGAGTCGTAATAAAGCCAATGAAATGTATATACGAAAATTTATTTTTAGAAAAATAAATAAAACACCGAAGTTAAATCAAAATAAATTAATTTGACTTGAAATTAATTCAAGATATATATATATATATATATAACATTTCCCAACGTAGACCATATTCTTCAAATAAAAAAATTTCGTATGATTTGCTTTGTAATTTGTAGACAGCAATGTTTACATCCCCACTTACTCTGCAATTACATACATTCTAATTTAATATTTGTAAATATTTCATATAAAAAAAAGCCGAAAAACTCCAATAATTTATCCAATGTTATATTTAATGAACGGCTAATAAATAATCGGCGTCCTCTCCGATAAAAATACTTACAACAAATGGCCGTACTTCTGACTCAAGCAAAAGTTTTATTTAAAATTATATATTAAAATCAGTTTAAAACTAGTAAATTCATATACATACGTTACCTTAATATCAAGCTCAACTTTTGAGACATAATTTGGACCAGTATCACGTTAAATAACGGAATTATCGAGCAGAGCATCATTTCACTATTGGAACACCATCGGACCGATAACAAGAGCCATTGACCGATATCGACGCATATACTTCGACAAGGTGCTGCCGAACTTAGATCCAGCCCTATTACGACGTTCCTGACCAGATACCAGATCCACACATACAGAGAATATAAAACCAGGTTCCTTCCAATATCCCATATTTCCTAGAATTTCACTTAAAAGTCAACTTTTTTTATAATCAAACACTTAATTTAAACATTGTTTACATCTGAATATAAACGTAAATTTATACATATTAAAACATATATTTAAATATCACATTCATTCTTATAGTATCCTTATAAAAGGAACATATAACTTACCTTTTGTGTGTTAATTTTAAGTAACATTCAATATTTATTTGCACAACTTGTAATGTACACAACCATTTTTATATATTAAGTAACACATGTGCATTATTACGTAATACCGTTTTTTTTTTATTATTTAGTTTAGAATTCACGTAATACTACAGTAGCCTTATTTTAATTTTTTTATTGGTATTTTTCTAGCGTGTTACAGATATCTATTTATGTACGTTAATAAATTTTTATTACTTGATTTTTTTAAATTTGATCTTTTATTTGTTAGTGTTTGATTGTGGAGTTTTACTAGATAGATTGTTATATTATAGTATTGTTCTTACGAGGTAAGCACAGACCGACGAAGATCCTATCTTATTTAATAATTTATTGTTGTCAAGCTCCTCGACTGCTAACGGGTTATCATTTATACACCCAGAGAGCGTTGTACAAATTAAGTATATTCATACTTATGGCGCCCAAAATTTGTATTTATAAAAACGATACACAAAAGCAACTTCTATAGATTAATTTTCTAAGTTCATATTCTCATTGTTCTTAGTTGAAACGCAGTGCAGCGTGTTATTTCAATTGGCGCCGAACGTGGAAGCCATTCGTACACTTCAATTGTCAGCCCAACTTTGGGGCCTTTATGAATACAATTATTAAAGATAATTCTCTATATTTTATAATTTGGTTTGGTAATAATAATTATTATTATTATCAGCCTTTCGTCATATTACAATACATATATATATATATATATATATATATATATATATAATAACTTCGTGACCTTGGTATGATATGGTAAACCTAATCAGTAGGCGATTAAAGGTCTGTATATTACTTCAAAATATATGTATTTAAAAAACTCTACATGTTTCGGCTGTATACGCCTTTTTCAAGAGAATACAAAATATGAATGAGCGTATATATATATATATATATATATATATATATATATATATATATATATATATATATACAGAAAATGCATTTACTTTATACAGCGAAAAAATTCAAAATATTGAAAAAGTATAAACTTGAAATTAATTATATCATCTATAATTAAAGTGACCACAGTAAATATTTTTTATTCACATTAATTATTACAATATATAATATAATAACAATATAAACTTTGTTCTGTAAAGTGCGTTCTTTTATTGGACAGTATGTATCAGAATAATTGAAACATACATGAGTGGGTAAAACCCCACCAGCTTTGTATACCTTTGTATTATTGGACAGTATGTCTTTAAATATAGAAAAACTTCGCTCAATATCAGAGCTAGTGAGTGGCGCATAGAAATAATAATCTTTAAATTTAATATATCTACCGATTTCCGCATTTTGAACATTACTACAGAAGCCTTTCAGGACATTAAAGTCAGGGCTACGAGCGAGTATTGCATCAATCTTATTATTAAGCGAAACAGACTCTGTTTATGCACCTACATCACTCATTAGAGGATAGCGTCTGTTCTGCAGTCTAATAATGAAACAAAAATAATAATAATTAGTGGTGCTGGTGAAGTTTCCTCAAAAGTCCAGGACGTGCGTGATGATGGTTACTTAAATAAATATACTACAACTTACTCAGTAAATAAAACACAGGAGCGTTGTCCTTAAAGTTTGTATTTATATTTACATAAGAAGAAATTGAACTTGGTATATTTAAAAGTAATTAAACAAAAGTAATATATACACGAGGAGCGGTAAATAAGTAATTGAAAATTAACACAAAATACACTGAAAACGAATGTTAAATTGAGCAGTAAATTAAATGTTAATTAATTACGATTAATATAAAATAATCTCTGTATCGAACAATACAGAGTTACCTTTGAATTGCTGAGATGGTTGGCCACGTGGTCTGCGAAGATGTACTTGGTCAAGTATATGTAGACCTTTTCTAATAACTCTTTATTTCACTTACCTCTATTACATTCTTATTCCTTACGCTATTGCTAACCTACTCTACATCATCGTTCAATATTTCACTATCATAAAACTGATTGATCTTTTGTCAGTGTCTTTGCTGTCTGCTTTAATTTCCTTCGCGTAAGCAAAACCGCTGATCGATGACATCTTCTTTATTTAAAAGAACATGTCGTGTAATGAACCGGTGACAGTATTTGATACATTGGGTATTCTACCATAATTTGCACAGTATACAGAAATAATTGGCTTAAATAATATATTTCGTCTATTCGTCTCACAATAGTAGCTGTCGAAAATTACTCGTCTTAAGCACGTTAAAGTTAACTTTATTTGGTAACCACGCGCAGTTAATTTTATTTCGTAGGAAACCATATAAAAATTTAACGTAAAGAATGACACTCTTGCTCAACAAAGTTAGATTTAATCTGGTAAGTTCCAAAATAAATGAAAAAGCTATGGCTGAAGTCAATGAATTAAGAAGTGAAGTAAAATTATATAATGAAAGAATTGAGAAATTGGAAAGTGATAGAAGAAGGAAAAACATAGTAGTACAGGGGATGACAATGAATACAGGAAATGGCAATATACTGAAAGATGAAATGAGAAAGCTTATAGAAAATGAGATAGGTGTGAAAATAATAATAAAAAAGGCTAGTAGATTGGTGATAAAGACATGTCTAGTCGAACTAGACAGTGAAGAGAATAAAAAAGAGGTCATGCAAAATAAAAGTAAATTAAAGAATAGACAAGGCGGCCAGATATTTATCAATGAGGACCTAACAAGAGAAGAAAGAGATATCCAGAGGAATATTAGACAGAAAGCAAAAGAAGGAAGGAGACATGAAAAGCAGGTTAAATTGGGGTTTGCAAAGCTACTGGTGAATGGGGAGACCTGGAAATGGAATAGACAAACAAGGATGCTGGAGAAGATTGAAAGAACAATAAACAATTCAAAAGCTAGCCAGAAAGACAAAGGACGGCAGTATGGAACTGAACAGGCAGTAGTACTGGAAGAAAAGGGAACTGAAACAGATGGTCAAATAAATAGCCCTGAACAAAGATGCGAAGCAAAAATCTACAAATGCAAACAAAAAACGAAAGGAAAAGTGTGGAGAGTAGCAACATGGAATATACGAAGTATAATGGTAAAGGAAGAGGAACTAATTACAGAATTTGAAGAAGCAGACATAGATATCTTAGGAGTAACTGAAATAAAAATGAAAGGCAAAGGGGAAAAAGCAGTAAAAAATGGTCATCTCTTAATATATAGTGGGGTAGAAATGAATCAAAGAGCGAAAGAGGGTGTAGGTTGTATAATAAAAGAAAATACTATTAAATATATAAGAAAGTGGGAGGCCTGATCAACGAGGATACTGAAGATTGAAATGGAAATCGAAAAACAAGCAAACACAACAATAATAATTGTGTACGGACCAAATGAAGATGACGCAGCAAAGAAAAAAGAAGAGTTTTGGGAACAATTAGAACAGGCAACAGAGGAGGTCAATGCAGGACTAATTGTATTGAGCGATTTCAACGCAAGAGTTGGGAAAAAGGGTGAAGAATCAGGAAAAGTAATTGGAATGCAGGGGGAAGCAATACGAAATAATAATGGGAAGAGACTGATTGACTACTGTTTAACTAATAATCTAATAATCACTAACACATTCTTTGCCCATAAAGAAATACATAAATACACCAGAGAAGCTAGAAGTAGAGGTGAAAAATCAATCATAGACTACGTACTAATAAACCAAAGTCATAGGAAAGAAGTCGAAGATACTAGAGTGCAAAGAGGTCCAGAAATATACTCAGATCACTACTTGTTACTGTCAAAAATATTCATTCCAGGAAGGAAAAGCCCTATGGTGACTAAGAACAAAAAACAAAAGACAAAAGTGGTTATAAGAAATTATAAACTCAGACAAAATGAAATAGCGACAAAATACAAAGAAAAAAGTGAGCAAGAAATGGAAGAATTAAATAAACTGGACACAGACAATAATGTGGAAATATTATGGGCAAATATAAAAAGCAAAATACATAAAGCTGCAAAAGAAGCGTGCGGAATTATACAAATAAATAAAAACAAAAAACAAACAAGCTGGTGGAGCGACGAAATAAAAGATGCGATAAAATATAAAAAACATGTGTGGGCGAAATACCTCAAAGCGAAAACAGGAGAAAGCTACGCTAAGTATAATCAGCAAAGAACAAGGGTAAAAGAACTAGTGAGAGCAGCAAAACAAAAGTCATGGGAAGAATTCGGGGAAAGAATGGAAAGTGATAGCCACGGAAACCAGAAATTATTCTATAAAGTATTGAAAACTTTCAGAAGTGATACGAACTATAATAGCAAATACATAAAATCAAAAGAGGGAAAAATACTTGAAGATGACAAAGAAATAATGGACAGATGGAAAGAATACTTTGGGGATATGCTTAATATAGAAAAAATAGTACAAGGATATAATGCAAAAGAAGAACAAATAACCACCCAATTAACAGACGAAGGTGACCAAGAAATAAAAATAGAAGAAGTAAAAGAAGCAATCATAAAAATAAAAACAGGGAGAGCAGCATTATTGTATATCACCAGAAATGATCAAAAACTTGGGTGAAAAAAGCATAGAAGCTATAACTAAACTGTTTAACAAAATATGGACACAAGAGATAATACCACAAGATTGGGAAATAGGAGTGATATTACCCATCTTCAAGAAAGGAGATTACCGTGAATCTAAGAACTATAGGGGAATAACAATGATGAGTATAATGGCCAAAATGTACGAAAGAATACTGGAAAAAAGATTAAAAATACAAATAGAGACACAGCTAGAAGATTCACAAAGCGGTTTTAGGAAGGGAAGAGGAGTACAAGACCACATATTTACTATAAAACAAATAATGGAAAAAAGACAGCAAAGCAATACGTACTTGGCGTTTATTGACCTAGAGAAAGCGTTTGATAGTGTACCAAGGAAAGCGATATGGGAAAGCCTAAAAAGAAGAGGTGTAAATAAGAAATTGAGAAACAATATAGAGTGTATGTATAAGGTTACAAAGAATTATGTACGAACGAGAAATGCAGAGTCACAGATATTTGAAACTAAAGAAGGATTGAGACAGGGTGGTGTACTGAGCCCAGCACTATTCAACATAGTGATGGATGACGTATAAAAAGAAATAAAGCACAAACTGAAGAAATTACCAGTGGGTTATAGAAATATGGAAATAACGACAATAACTGACTACGTCTTTGCAGATGATCTAGTAATATTTGCAAAAAACACGACAGACCTGCAAGAAAACGTAACAATATGGAATGAAGCCCTTCAAAACCGAAACTTAAAAATTAACATCGATAAAACAAAGGTAATGGTAATTGGGAAAGAAAACAAGCAAGCATTAATAACACTGGACAATACTAAAATAGAGCAAGTAAAGACGATGAGATACCTGGGCGTAAATTTACAGAAGAATGGTAAGAACGAAACCGAAATAAATGAAAGAATAGAAAAAGCAACACGGACATACTATGCTTTGAATAACAAATTTATAAGAAAGAAAGAAATATCAACTAAGACAAAGATCCTAGTCTACAAGACTATACATAAACCAATATTAATGTATGGTAGTGAGAGCTGGTGTTAACAAGGCAGCAAAGAAGTAAAATCCAGACGGCAGAGATGAGATTCCTGAGAGCCGTTAATGGCATTACAAGAAGAGATAGAATACGGAATGAAACAGTGAGGGAAGAACTAAAAGTGGAATCGATCTTAAAGAGCATTGAAAGGCAACATCTGAAGTGGTTCGGACATGTAATACGAATGGAAAACCAGAGACAACCGAAACGGATATGGCTGGCAAGGACACAGGAAAAGAGGACTAGAGGAAGACCGAGAAAAGAGTGGAACAGTGTAGAGGCAGAGTGCTTGGAAGCCAGGGGAACAAAGTGGAAGGATGCAGAAGTAATGGCAAGAGACAGAAGGGATTGGGCAATGTTTGTTCGTAAATAAAAAGTTTTTAGACGCCTTAACACCTTCGGGTATAAGAAGACTTTATCGATTATATATATAAGTTCCAATACCTCTTGCTGGATATATACCATCGCTCGCAATAATCAAGTTTTAAAAATATACGAGAAAAAATGAAATGCAAACTATTTACATGCTACAAGTCGCTGATAGTTGTATTTAAATACAAGAAAAAAATAATCTATGGACATTTGAAGAAGAAGCTAAGGTGACAGATAATCGAGAATATAATTGATTGGAGATTCATGCATGTAGTTAAATATGAGGCTATTATAAAAGTCCTAAAGAATGTATTCTTTGGTCAGACAAAAATAATGTTCCTTTTCAAGAACTTGCCGTTAAAAAAAAATTAAGGAATTATGCTTTGCCTTAGAAATCGTACACTGAAATAACACATTAATATGTATTATTAATGTGTTACGAAGTAAAGGAGCGTTTTAAATATAAACTCAAACGTTTTACTTAAAGAGTGATATAGACTGAGTGAGTAGTTCGTATGTTTCTATAATACGAGTCGCAATTTGTTTTAATTAATTCAGATTAGTGTGTATTGTACTTAGTATTATGACATTTTAATACTTTCGATGGTAATTTTTGCATTAAAATAACAATATTTCTAATTCATATGTTACAAATATGTTGTTCCCATGTCAAAAGTCAATTCATTTAAATTAGTTTATTAATATCGTAATTCTATAAAAGGTAGTGATCGGTATATTGTTACGTGTTTATTTTTAGCGAACGTTATATTATTATAATGGTCTAATAACATCCCAGGTCATGCACTGCAATTCGTGATGTTTCAGTATTCAGACCGTATGCTAAGTTTGAAGGTTAAACTATGCTTAGTCATGTACTAATAGTTTGTATAAACTACATTAATTTAAAAAATCGACATCCATGAAAATATACTAACAGTACTACAGGATTATATATAATATGTATGTATATACAGTCAGCGTGAGGTATTATGTCATATTTAATCAAACTAAAACAAACATAAATTTATATACTGGCGGATTTAATGTAATTTATTTATGATATAAAACTAGGATATTAACTGCTACTAACAAAACAGATGTAATAATGGATGTAATAATAATGAACTGTTTAGAGCTGCGGTTTCAAAAGTAAGAATTGCTATGAAAATTGCCAACCTTCGAAGCGGAGACGGCACTTAAAGAAGAAGAAGAAGAAACAAAACAGACATAAATTAATTTCCGATTTTTTAATGGTGCTCTAAAAGTGTCTCACTTAGAATTATAGGATACGATTCTTGAATGAAGCGTTATTTTTTTAAATGGACGTTTTTTTTATAATTCAACCTAAACTTAGAAAAGAAAATATCAGACACATACATAGGCGTTGGGTATATTTAGAATAATCTTTAAACTTAATTTGCTTCATACAGTAAATAATAAAGAATAAATTAAAACACTTGGCTTGTTTCACTTATGAGATTTATTTAAATTAACTTAAGTTAGATTTATAGATCTCTTTGAGAATGGCATAACAGCCGAAACAGATGTTAGAGAATTTAAATAAATCTCATAGTGAAACAAGCCAAGTGTTTTAATTTATTCTTTATTATTTACTGTATGAAGTTAAAATGTTTCACCAAGAAGTATCTGCAACAACAGCCTAGAATATTTAATTTGCTTTCTTATACAGGTATGACTCTTCTCTAGATGCTTATTAATCTCAGGCGTTAACTAGGTTCTGTTTATTAGGCATTGTAAAGATCAATTATACAGCAATTTATTATCTTATTAAAATAATTTATACAAACTATTTAGTATTATATCATACTGTTTCATATGTACAGTGCTTCTCAAAAGTCCCCTCCACCCTCTTATCTTTGGAACGTTTATACATTCACAAGTGAAATTTGGAAACTGAATATTATAGGTTATAAACTTCCCTACTAGTGATGATAGATGACGAAATCGTCATAGATGACGCCACAAGGCCATTGTGACCAATAATTTTAATTGGAACCCTACGGCAAGCGACACCTCTTTTAAAAGGTATCGACAAAACCTATTCAATGATACTGATTTTGTTCATGTTTGAGGCAGTTTTAATGGCTCATTAGTAAACATGAAAATTTAAATTCCATTCAGTATGATATCAAATACAGATTTAAGAAATAGTATGTACTTAAAGAAATTGCTCGAAGTGACCTCCATTTACTTCCTGACAGTAAAATATCCTATTTTTAAACTCTTCTCGTACTTCTTCAAATGTGTCTGCGGAAACAGCCTCACATTCTGCAACAATACGTTGTTTTAAAACGTCAATATTGTCAAGTTCAGTGGCGTAAACCTTCGATGTAAGGTACCCCCACAGAAAAAAATCCAAAGGTGTGAGGTCCGGTGATCGAGGTGGCCATTCCGTTGAACCTCGTCATCCAATCCATCTACCAGGATACTCCTCATGCAAATACCACCTTACTGCACCGTAATAGTGTGGAGGAGCACCATCCTGTAGGAATGTTATTTCCAAATTGCCGAATTCATCTGGATTACCTTCCAAAATTTCAAGGATTAACGGTTCTATTGCGTTTTGCAACATCTCCAGATAAACCTCACCAGTTAAATTAGTATTTAAAAAAAGAGGCCCAACGATGTGGTTTCCCAGGATACCTGCCCAAACATTCACCTTCTGGGGAAATTGGGTATGTGTTTCACGAAACAGGTGAGGATTTGCGTCACTCCAATACCTCCCATTCTGTGTATTTACATTTCCATTTAGATAGAAAGTACTTTCGTCACTAAAACAAATTGTTTTGACGTAGTCTGGCTGTTGGTTAATTTTAGTTTCCATATTTTCACAAAATTCTAGTCTTCGGTCTGGGTCGTCGTCTGAGAGTTGATGAACCATTTTTAATTTGTATGGATGAAATTTGTATTTTTTCAACACCCTACTTCGACTGACTTCACAGGTAGATGCAACTTGAGTTGTTGAAGAAGTAGGATTAACTCTTACTTCTGCCAGTATATCAATTTTTTTCTCATCAGAAATTTGTGGTCTGCCAGATCGTTTCGCATCATTAATACTACCCGTTGTTTCAAACTTACGAAGAAGCTCTCTTAAATAAGTCCTAGAAATGGGGCGATCGGGATACCTCTCATTAAAAATGCGTTCTGCTGCATGAATATTTTGTCTAGTTTCACTAAGAATTAGGACCGCTGCTACTTTATCACCTAAAGCACGTACCATTTCGCTTCTTGAAGCACTTAAACTTTCGGCTCACAACAGTTTAACAAATTATTAAAATGTACAAAAATATTAAAAGTACCAAAAGCTGTTAAAACAGTGAGACGTTCGATCAACGATACACAAATTATTAAATGTACAAAAACTTGTACAATTACAAAAACATCGTATTTCGGAGACTAACAAAAACGTCAGATTTTTTGACAACTATCCAGAGGCGGAGCTTGAATTTGGAATTTTAGTATTAACTTGACAATATTGACTTTTTAAAACAACGTATTGTTGCAGAATGTGAGGCTGTTTCCGCAGACACATTTGAAGAAGTACGAGAAGAGTTTAAAAATAGGATATTTTACTGTCAGGAAGTAAATGGAGGTCACTTCGAGCAATTTCTTTAAGTACATACTTTTTCTTAAATCTGTATTTAATATCATACTGAATGGAATTTAAATTTTCATGTTTACTAATGAGCCATTAAAACTGCCTCAAACACAAACAAAATTAGTATCATTGAATAGGTTTTTTCGATACCTTTTAAAAGAGGTGTCACTTGCCGTAGCGTTCCATTTAAAATTATTGGTCACAATGGCCTTGTGTATCATCACTAGTAGAAAAGTTTATAACCTATAATATTCAGTTTCCAAATTTCACTTGTGAATGTATAAACGTTCCAAAGATAAGAGGGGGGGAGGGGACTTTTGAGAAGCACTGTTTAATAGATAAGTAACTTAAACTTTATAAATGCAACTTTAACATTAACATTTATAACTAATTTTCTTTTTTAATTTTTAAGGATTTAAGAATTACTTACGCTTAAGGCGATTTAATTAAATATGAAAAACTAACAAATTTAAGTGGGTAAGCTTTCTAAAAATATTTAGTAGGGGACCGGCGGGCAAGACGGGGTATTTAAGACTTAAAATACAATATAAGAAAAACTAGCAATTCTGATAGACTGAAAATAAGACAACTCCTTTATTGCAATTTTAAATATATATTAAAAATATTTTAACAAAAAATAAACATAAACCATAAAAATGAAAAAAAAAATATGTAAAGTACCCCGTTATGCCGGTCATACAGGGCAAAACGTGGTAATATAGTTAAGGTGCAAAAAATTTATTGATAATCCTCATAAATAAGGACTGCTTCATCGTCTTCATCTTCTACCCCTGCATATGAATTATGAGCCCATTTGTGGCAGCCAGAAGACATATCCATCTCCTGTGGAACTTAAATAAAAGTCACCACAATATAAACAGTCAGTGTCGTTATCTTCACCTTCCGAATCCGATTCTGATTTTTTAGTATTTCATGATTTGGCTTTTAGTTGACTTTGATTGGCCTGGTTGCGGCTTGGGAGTTTTCTCTCTTATTGGTTAATCAACACGGTTTTCTTTTTGCTGAATAGGTCCTCTCTCAGTTTCGGGCGCACTGGCCTCAATGTCTAAGTTAGTCATAGCTGATGACAAGAAATCTGCTTCAGAAAAAGCATTCATATCGACAGGCCACACCCCGGTCTTTTTAAAACCGTTTATTGCTGTAAGCATTGTAGCTGCTCTTAGATATGTTGCAATGAATAATGAAGTAATTTGATAAAACGTTACCATACGCCTTGGTTCTGTTCAGGGCTATTTCTTTATTTCGTCTTCATAATATACACTTAGAGGTTCTGTTCAGAGCCATTTCTTTACTTCGTCTTCATAATATACACTTAGAGGTTTCATAAATGCAACATCTAAGGCTTAGCTTCTTCTTCAAATGTTCATAGATTATTTTTTTCTTGTTTTGGAATACAACTATCAGCGACTTATAGCATGTAAATAGTTTGCATTTCATTTCTTCTCGTATATTTTTAAAACTTGATCATTGCGAGCGATGGTATTCATCCAGCAATATCCTGGGCCTCAAGGCGGTAGGTGCAGTAAGACGGAAAACATAACAGTATCACCTCATTTTCTCTGCCATAGATGATAACATCTGGATTTTTTGTATGGGATGAATGTCCGTCTAACAAAAGTAGTACCGGTGCAGTTTTTGAAGCATTAGAATATTGGACGAACTTCTTAAACCAAGAAAAGAACAATTTCATATCTAGCTAGCCTTTTTCATTTAACTCAACCCATCCACCAGGTACCAAGTTCTCTAAAAGCTCTTGCTGCATTCGCTTTCGAGCGAATAATAACATAGCAGGCATATAGGCCCTGAGGCCGAAAAACATGTTTCCGCAGTGACAGTTTCATCTCTTTCGCCGGACGTAAGGGCGCCAACATGGTGTTTTTCTTGTAGAGCTATTATTTTTTAAGTTCTCTTTGGATTTACTGTAATTTCAATTTTGTCAACATTATATATATTTTTTTGTAATGTTAGTTGATATTTCTGGACTCAGGTTTCCTAATCAACAAATCTTTATGCCTTTTTAAAAACCGTGCATCTATCCCTTTTCAGCTAATTTATTTACTTTGTTAGAGGGGTGTTCATCCCATTTTGATCGGCAAGTAGAAAGGCAAGTTGTCTGTATTCGATCATCGTTAAGCCAAATAATCGCGCGTCCATCTTTAAGATAATTGAAGTTCTCGTTCTTGTTGGGAATTGAAAACAATCTCTTTACTATGCAACTCTTTTGAAGCAGCGTTATCTTGATTATTTCCTTTTCTTAAGTAACGTTCGTAGGTAGTCTGAGGCACAACGAACGAAACAGATGCTCGGTGGCAACCCATCTCACACTATACTACTGTATTTAAGGCCTGTTGCATTTTATTTATTGACTAACTTTGTTTGTCAGTTCTCTTTGATACTTAAACAATCTGAAAACAAAACCAATATTATCTGCTTAAAGCTTACGTATATAGCGGGCAAAACGGAATACCCTATTTTACGCTACCCTTTGGTACCTCATTTTACCCAGTTAGCAGATTTTAAGGTTAGCGTTTATTTTCTTTTAATATAAGTTTATTTATTTTTACACAATTACATCCATGGATGTTAAAAAATATACACTATTTGTAGGTAATAATATCATTTATAATAAATAGGTTTACTAGTACTTACTATAAATTAAATCTGGAGCAATTTTAGAACTTTGTTCACTAAAAGCGCACATATGCCCATTAGAACAGCTGAGTGAAACCTGTTGATTTCAGCTGATTAGCAGAAAACTGACACACGCGTGATGAGGAAATTCCGAAAGCGTCGTATAGATTGAGAAGGTTAGGAAACAAAACAGGGTACCCCATTTTAGGGCCCTAGCCCGTTTCGCCCATAGATCCACTACCTATTGTTTATTAAACTTATATTTTGAAGTCTTTAAATAATTCTATATTGAATTAGTTAAGAGGGTAAATCTTTTTACCCTCCAAAATCAAATAATAGTTTCAAACGATCAATTGATTACTATGATAAAATATTATATATAGACTTTTAGCTTGAATTTACTGATATATATTTAATAAACAAATACTAGAAATGTGTTATTCACTGAATATATTTGTGGAGATAGACCTTAGATAGTATTTCAGTTATCCTCATATTTGTTAATATTTTCAAAACTAAATGATTTAACTAAATTTAATTGCGAACTCAAACATAAATAACACAGGCCTGCATTTTTCAACTCTTTGAATGTTGATTTAAAAATTTTAACTGTTTTCTAGTAATTGGGTAGCGCTGATTTCAAATCTGCTTTTATTTTTTTTTATACCACGTAAGTTTATTTTTCAAACAAGTAAAACCAAAAAATATAGAAGAAACACGATTTATTTAATTTATAAGCTAGTTTTATATTATATTAAAAAAAATACAAAAATATACACATAGAAACTATTAGAAATAGTTATTTATTCTTTATGCTTCTTAAAAAAACGTTTTCGTTTTTCAGAAAAGCTTCGTTTGGTTGTTTTTCTGCCATATTCAGCTAAAGGAAGATCTGAAGGTAGTTTCTGGTGCAAGCAAATTTTTTTGTTTCAACCTAGACCCCAGTACTTCAGAAAGATCTTTTGAAAGTCCCAAATCTCTTACTAAATCATTCAGTTCGGCTTGTGAAAATATCTGAGGTTGGTTTTGACCTGAGGTTGATGGTTCAAAATCACTATCCATCTGTACGGAGCCGGAAGTTGAAGAGGTTTCAATATCTTCTTGTAGTACTTTGGAGGGTATAGGTATAGGTACATGATCACTGTGAGGAACTGGTTTTCTATTATGCCCCTTAATATCACAAAGACAAAAGTAGCAATCTTCATGATGATTTTGCGGTTCTCTCCAAACCATCGGTATTCCAAAAGGAAGGCTTTTTCTATTCCCTTTGGTCCAATATCTTAAAACTTCTTCACATACCTTACAAACAACGTGCTGTGCCCAATCTTTATCTTGATCTCCTAATTTGATTTTGAAATAAGCATAATATGCATTTTTCACAAATTCACCAATTGGTCTCTTAAACTTTTTCAAGACGAAATATCCACAAATATAGCAGAAATCATCTGGTTTGTTTTTGCAACACCGGCTAGACATATTTTTAAGAAATGTTTATTTATCAAATACCACGCACAACACTAAAGACAAATTAATTTTACTTGTTTACTGATCGACACTCAGAGCTATAATGAAGTAAATGACATTAAAATATACATTTTGTTTGGAGTGATAAACTTGAAATCCTTCTTCGCAGTACTAATAAAGTGAAAGCATAATAAATAGGATTTAGCAGGTAAAAATTTCCGGAAATCTTGTCCAAAATTAATACATGTAATAAAAGATTTACATCAAGTAATGAGAGCCTATTTAACAAATTTCTTTAAAACCACAACAGAAAATCATTTTTCGGTTAGTACCTAGAATTTGAAGTAGTACATTCATTTTAAAATGTATTAAAAGGCCTATTATAAGATTTTTTTAATATTTTTTTCTTTTTCTTTTGTGCAAAAAAAAATCTGTGGGTGGTAGAGACCAACTGTATTTTAATTAGTTATTGCTATATAAAAACTGAGCTTAACAAACAAAAATCACGTCATCACAAATTTTATGCAGGCCTGTGTAATCTGCAATTTATAACTTCAGCAAAATTATTATAATTATAGTTTCCATGTTTTTTGGCACTAACCTTAAATCCCCAACAATCACGTTAGATTCCCCGCGATATAATTACGTTTTCAGTATTTCAAAATAAAAAAAATATTAAATAAAAAAAAAATATTTAAGTTAATGTGTCAAACCGAATCTAATACACATTAATAATATTCGAAAATTTTAATGGAGTCTATAGTTTATTCGCAAAGTTACACGTCTGATTCGTTTCAGTTGCCTCATGGAAAACCTTGAATTTTGTTTATCGCGCTTTATTTATGGTCTGTTTGTTTGTCCGAGTTAATCCAAACTGTTTCGTCCTTCTGTCTCGTGTCGATAAACTTTATCTTGCTTTATAATTTTATATATTTCTAAATGTGATCGAAAGTTTTCTAAAAATTCTTACTTTTAATTCCACTTTGATTTGCTTTCGATTTTAAATGCTTCATGAAATTTTATTTAAATTATATATTTTGGGTTAGGGTACGAGGGACACCTTTTATATTTTTACAATCGACCACCAGATGGTGCTTTTGATATATCTAATCACTATATTCTTAAAGTTTGGCATTTGTCAATGAGAAATCCGCGATAGCTTAGAAATTGAGTCAGTAGTTTGTTGACGGTGACAGTTTTAAGATAGTGAGTTTATAAAATAATGGAGATTACTCGTGAAGGCTTTCGTTGAATTATTTTTTACTATTATAAAAAAGGTCTAACTCCACAAGAATGCATTACATCGCTTCGGTCAACTTTTGGTAATGAAGCACCATCAAAGGAGACAGTTTACAATTGGTTTGCAGAATCTCGTCATGGTCGTGCCTCAGTGAATGATGAATCACGTAAAGGTCGATCAAAAACTGTTGTGATTCCAAAAAACATCGATGCTGTGCGGAAAATAATAGAACACGATCGACTTACAGTGACTTACAGTTAGATAGAGGCATCACTTGGTATATCGCAGACTGCAACTCATTCGATCTTACATGAACATTTATTTGTAAAAAAATATGTTCCAAATGGATTCCACATAACTTGACCAAATCACAGAAAGCAGCTCATGTCAATTTGTGTAAAGAGATGCGCAAAAAATTCTACATAGAAACTGCAAAATCTGTATACAACATCGTCGTAGGTGACGAAACATGGATATATGCGGAAAACCGGAAAACAAGCAAGAATCTACTGTATGGGTGTTTCAAGACGAACCGAACCCCACAAAATTTGTTCGTGCAAGGAAAATGATCGCTTGTTTCTTCGGCTGTACAGGACACATAGCAACAATTCCTTTAGAAGATCGAAAAACTGTTAACGCTGAATGGTATACAGTAATTTGTTTGCCAGAAGTTATAGGCGATATCAAGAAAACAACCGAAAATGTCGCATTATTCTTCATCACGATAATGCGGGTTCCCCATACAGCACGTCTGACAGTTGACTATTTGAAGGAAAAGTGTTGAAATAATGTCTGATTGTCCATATTCACCTGACTTGTCGCCGAATTACTTCTTTTTGTTCCCAACTGTAAAACAAAAAATGCGTGGACAGCGATTTTCAACACCTCAAGAAGCAGTCGAAGCCTTTCGAAGCCTTTGAAAAGCATGTTTCTGAGATACAACTTTCAGAGTGGAAAAATGTTTTGAGAACTGGTTCGTAGGCATGCAAAAGTGTTTAGACCATAAAGGCGAATATTTTGAAAAACAATAAAATTGTTTCCAAAAATTTGGTTTTCTTCATAAATATCCATATGAAAACAATAGCCAGATTTAGAGCAGCACATAGCCCATTGTTTGAATCCAAATCTTATTGGTTTTCTTTAAAATATATGATTGTTTCGGCCTTTACTTGATGAAATTCCATTATAACTATTACGATAAAATAAAACAAATTTTATGAATTTCACTTTTTAATTATCACTGTAACGAGTCGTTTCGCACCAACCTGGGCTTCGTCAGACATATAACTAACTTATTTACAAAATATTTTTTATATTAAACACAAGTAAACAGTAACAAGCAAAAACACATGTTTTATTTTAAAAAATAGTCAGAGGGATGGGTGCTCTTTATTACGGGATGTCTATACAAAACTTTCGCTACGGTTTATAAAAAATGTACTGTTCTTAAGTAATAAAACTAAAGGTTTACATTATATTACAGGGATAAAGAATTCTATGGAAAAATACAAAAATACTATACACTATGTTTGCGAATGTCTGCAAATCAAATAAATAGATTAAGTAAGGGTGAATTATTTGTTTCTAATTGATCATTTAAGATCTTGTCAGTTTTCTTTATTTTATTAATTTCCGGTGACTCTAATAAATTAAGTTTTTTGCCCTTATTTTCTATATGTAATATTTTAAATTCTTTGTTAAAAATGTGGTTCGTTGAATTGATATGAGACGCATATGAAGAGTCACTTTTATTATTTCTAAATGAAGAAAAATGTTCTTTGACGCGTACTTCAAATGATCTGCCTGTCTGTCCGATATAAGTCATAGGGCAACTACCGCAGGTTAACTCATTAACTCATCATTACAGTGATAATTAAAAAGTGAAATTCATAAAATTTGTTTTATTTTATCGTAATAGTTATTGGTTTTCCCCTAATAAACTGTTTTAGGTAATGGTGGCCATAGTAACGCACCATTTGCTCATCTATTGAAAGTTTTTGTGCAAATATACCGAACTTTTTGAAATTTGTGTTCAATTTGTTTATCAAAGGACGGATTTTAAATAGTTTGTCTTGTTTATCGCTGGTGGATATGAGACTATTGTCGTTAAAATGCAGGTTTTTTTTTATTTCCAAAAACCTGTGCTCAGGCATGCAGTTTCTAACGCATGTAAGATTTATATCTTCATCCTCCGACCAATATAACTGCTCTTGGGGCAACGAATGATACCCTGATAGCAAAAAAAAATTAATAAACTTTTTAAGACAATTTGTGGAAAGTTCAAAGTTATGTCTGTTGTTTTGTCTAGCGTAATTTACACTTTGGATAGCTATATGGTTTAGTAAATCTTCGTCGAAAAGTTCTTCAAATATCTGAACCGGTGATTTACCTTTCAAGTTTTGAATAATCTGTGATTTCAATTCAGATACATTGTTGCTTTCAAATGATGTATTAGTCAAATTTATGTCCTGCTTTTTCCACTCACTTTTTGGCAAGAATTTACCTTTTGATTTTACTATAGATGCTTGATTTTGATCAACATTCAGAGCGCTGGAATGGATTTCTAGTCGTCCAGGAACGTCTTGTGGAACAGTGTCTTCTAAAATATTATCGTCAAATTCTTCGCAATCTGATATAACATCGATATTATCGGGCGGCAGTTCGACTATATCAAGGACTTCTTGTTCCAGATCAGCAAAAAATTCATCATCTTCCAATATTTCTTCAAGTTCTGCGATAGTAAGGAATTTTTTAGAACCCATACTGAATTGGAAACAAAAAAAAAACAGCAACTGTGAATAAAACTAACATAACACTCTCCTTATGATTTTTTTACATAGTAAATTCCATGATCCCCAAATGGGGATCAAGGTGTTTTGTACTATATTTTTTATAATAAATATTATATTTGCTCAACTGTTATTCTAATATCAACTAAAGGAATGTATTATTACTTGAATTTACAAAACTGGCACAAAATTAATCAAATAAGCACAAAAAATATTATTATATATAATGTAAATCTTCGACCATCAACTTTTGTGTATAGGTTATAAAATAACGCGCATAACATGCTTACAGGGTTACCAACACTAAAATATAAAATTTTTCTAGAAAGTACAGAGTATTCATGTTCAGTTAGTATATATTACACTAAAGATAATAACATTTTAAAATATGTTAAAAAATAAAATTCGCGAATCCCCATTTGGGGATCAGGGAAGCTAATGGGTTAATGGAAGCAGGCTTGTATATATTACTATCTAAGGATATATTTTTGTTGATGGTATCATCTCACGTAAGTTCTGCCATTTTCCTATTTCTTCTTTCTTTGTGAGTTTTGATTTAATACTGTTTTCAATTTGATCGTGCACCGATTTTATATTTTGTTGTAAAGTTGTCCAACTAGGTAATTTTCGAATATTTCTTCGAGTAAGAGTTAAACAAATTATTATCTAATAAATTACACAGTAGATTCCACGTAATTAATGTTATACCTAAATCAAATACCGCGATATCATAAAGTTTCTGGGTCAACGGTGGTCATGGGGTGAAAAAGTCTGTCTTAATTTATATCATCCTTTTGAGAAAAATCTGATAAAATTTTCAGGTTATGTGTCATACTGACATTAAGATTAATATATTGACAAATTTTAACGTCAGCATGACACTTAACCTGAAAATTTTATCAGATTTTTCTCAAAAGGGTGATATAAATTAAGACAGACGTTTTTCACCCCATGGCCACCGTTTACCCAGAAACTTTATGATATCGCGGTATAAATTGAACCTTCAACCCAACTCCTTTTTAATTTTTCTGTTGTACACTATCTACGTGTTTTCTACGTTCAAATCTATTTTGGAACATGAAGACTTTGTCACAAAGTTCACAAATTATTTTACTTCCATCATATATTAAAACCAATATTTACAATTAATGCAGTTTACTATTGAAGCATGCTTCTTTAGGAACCAATTAGACTGCTTAAAATATTTGTAATTGTTTTTATAAGGAAACAAGAACAAACATATAAATAGTTTATTATGTAGGATACAAGGTAAATTGCACGTAGGATGTAATTTTAAAAAAAATATTAAATATATGTAGCTATATTATTTCTTTCGAACTGTAAAACTTTTAAACTAGCAAGTTAATCACTTAGCACCAACATTAGGACTAGTTCCAAATCATTAAGTAAGTCTATTATTTGTTATTTAATGAGATTTTTACAGTTATAAAAAAGTAGATTAAATGTTGTAATATGCTTAATCGCTTCTAAATTTATATTCCTTGAAGGCTCGTGAAATACTAATTAAAAGTACATTAAGAGAGTGTTTATTTCAATGTTCGTAATATTGTAAAGTCGAAAAAACATTTAGAACCTATACACTTGTTTATATGATCAAGAAAAAGTACATAGTCGAATAATAAGTTTTGCAACACATAATATTAGGAATACAGAAAATACGAAATAACTTTTAGAAGAGTGAGAAAATATTAATTAAGAAGTGGTCAACAATTATTAGTGCAAACGTATTTAAACAAACTATTTAAAATATCCTCCTTTTGATTTTACGCAAGCTCTTAAACTTTGTGACCATTTATTGGTAGCTGCTCGTATAACAATTACTTGTAAATCGGCAACAGCTTTTATTATAATATTTTATATTTAATTGTCTAAATTTCTGTAATTAATAGAACATATTAAAGTGATAAAACCGACCATATTTAATAACTAATATGATTTAAATCCGCTGGGTGATCGCCAATCTTCTAGTGTAACGTCTAGTGTAAAATACAATAATACAAAAATGTTGAAAACATATCTGGATATAGGATATACACAATGCGTACTTAATTTGCATTCGAAACTTCTATGTACGAACACGTGTTTCGAACTTTTTTCTAGTTTTTCTAGTTTTCTAGAGCCAATATTTAGTGCATAATATATCTATCTTTTACGACAAATGTCACGAAAAAACGTCTTAAGATATCTGACGGCCAAGGCACACTGCCAACGCAGCATTAGCATTTCTCTCTCAATACTGACATTTCCGTCACATCTTCACATTTCCATGCACCATGGTTTTGATACTAATTATATTAACACCATGGCTTGCCAATGAACTTACCAAAGTATAGCGGGGTTTATCAACTTGACGTTGCAATAGACGCTACGGTTGTCGCTAGAGTTGCCGTTCAGTTGGTAGTCTGTCGTATAAAGCAGCATTTACAAACTTGTAATTGAAGTTGATGTGAAAGGCAAAATTAATAAGTATATATATATATATATATACAGGCTGATTCATTTTCGGCCCTCACCATGGGGATCTCACTTATTATTGGAGATAGAGTATAGGTTTAAATTTGGCAAAGTTGTTAAATTTTGGGTTTGTTATAAATCCGTAGAGAAAATAGACCTGTAACAAATGACCTTCGTTATTTAAAAAAAAAACACGAAAACCCCATTTTCTTCTTTTACCTGTAGCACCGACATTTGGCCTTGTATAGAAAAAATAAAAACACATTCTTGTGGCTATTTCTAAACCTCTATCCAGTGATGTACCCTAAATTTTTATACGACGTTTCATTTCTTTCTGGCCATCATCAACTATCTAATTTCATATAGACGCCATATTGCATTTAGGCATCCTCAGAAAGAGTTTTTTTTTCTGATTTCAACCATGTACCACATGCTGACTAAAGTTTTTGACATTAGGTTTTATTTGAAAGAATAAATTATAAGATTAAATAAGGTAGCCATGGAATTTCAATCTGTCAAACATTTCATTTATTGTTCATTAATAATACAAAAATGTCATACACTAACGAAGAGAAACGAGACATGATAAGTATTTTTTATTCTTCGAACCGAAATTCAACAGTAGCGAGTACAAGATATCTACAATTATATCCAGAACGACAACAGTCACATCGTACCATTTTTCTAGATCTCGACAGAAATTTGGTCGAGAATGGATCTTTTACTAAGCCGCGTAATGGTCAAGACAACAGGAATTTAAATGAAAATCGACAAGATGTTTTACAAATGGTAAATTAAAAGCGTGTTTTCAAATTTCATGTTAATTTCATGTCAGAATTAAATTTGTGCCAGTCCAGAGTTTGGAGAACTTTACACAAAAGTAGGTTTAAACCATACAGGATCTATGTTAGTCACTCTTTACTGCCTGCAGATAATTTGAGAAGGCTAGAATATTGTAATTGGTTAATGGGAAGGATAGAAAATGACGAAAATTTTTTAAGTAAAATCATCTGGTCAGATGAAACAAAATTTACAAATTCTGGAATGTTCAACAGAAATACGGAGCACTATTGGGCAGTACAAAATCCCCGACAAAACAGGGCTAGAAGACCACAACATCGTTTTGGAATAAACGTTTGGATGGGTATTTTGGCAAATCGTCTCTTAGGACCAGTTATGTATGAAGAACATTTAAGTGGAGAAAGATATTTAAACATTTTACGTACATACGTATCTGACTATCTTGACGACAATATCCCATTAAATCAATTACAATATTTATGGTGGCAACAAGATGGCGCACCAGCACACAATGCAGCTGTTGTTAGAAATTTCTTAAATCAAGAGTTTGCAAACCGTTGGATTGGAAATAGGGGAGTTGTTGAATGGCCTGCGAGATCACCTGATTTAAGTCCGATAGATTTTTTTTTATAGGGATATGTTAAAAATAATATTTATAAAGTAGATGCGCCACAAAACATTGAAGAATTACGAGACAAACTTCAGAATGCCTTCGATGCAGTTCCTAGAAGAACTATACAAAGGGCAGTACAAAATGCCAGAAGGCGTGCCCAATTGTGCATTACCGAAGTTGGCCAGATAATTGAACATTTACTGTAATTGTTTATTGTTTACTTTTCTATGTATTTTTATTAATGTTTTTGTTATCTTGTACTCGCTACTGTTGAATTTCGTTTCGAAGAATAAAAAATACTTATCATATCTCGTTTCTCTTCGTTAGTGTATGACATTTTTGTACTATTAATGAACAATAAAAGAAATGTTTGACAGATTGAAATTCCAAAGGCTACCTTATTTAATCTTATAATTTATTCTTTCAAATAGAACCTAATATCAAAAACTATAGACAGCATGTGGTACATGGTTGATATCAGAAAAAGAAACTCTTTCTGAAGATGTCTAAATCCAATATGGCGCCTATAAGAAATTAGATAGTTGATGATGGCCAGAAAGAAACGAAACGTCGTATAAAAATTTAGAGTACACCACTGGATAGAGGTTTAGAAATGGCCACAAGGACGTGATTTTATATTTTCTCTACAAGGCCAAATGTCGGTGCTACAGGTAAAAGAAGAAAATGGGGTTTTCGCGTTTTTTTTTAAATAACGAAGGTCATTTGTCACAGGTCTATTTTCTTTACGGATTTATAACAAACACAAAATTTAACAACTGTGCCAAATTTAAACCTATACTCTTTCTCCAATAATAAGAGAGATCCCCATGGTAAGGGCCGAAAATGAATCAGCCTGTATCTAATCTATGCCCTGTTACCATGTAATGGTGTAGGGTGATACTAAAATCTTTCTATTAATATGTTTGTACGAATTTTCTCCATTCTCTTCTATCTAGCCAATATTCTTGCTTGCGTTCATGATGTATCCACTTTCTTGAGTATTTCCGCTATTACTCCATCCCATGACTTCCGAGGTCTGCCTTTCTTTCTATTTCTTTGAATTTTTGCTTCACACACTCGTCTTACCGGTCTTTCCTCAGTCATCCGTTGCATGTGTTCCCACCAGCTCAATTGTCGTTGTTCGATAGAATGAAGTATTGAATCAGTTCCTAGGTCCTGTCTAATATTTATGTTCTTAATTCTATCCAATTTAGTGACACCACTTTCCGAAAATACTTAATTTCTAATGCCTGTATCCTATTTTTCTGTCTTTCACTCAGCACCCAAGATTCGCATCTAAAAGTCAATATCTGTCTGTATATATCTTTATATACATTCATCTTAGTTCGTCTCGTTATTTATTAATTATAAGTAAATAAGAATTATCTCCAAATGTCTTTTGTATATGTCAAGTTTCTAAAATTATGTCCAAAACACATTTGCCATAACTTGTCATTAGACTTGCCATTAGTACAAACGGAAGCTAACGTCGTACGAAAGGCATACCAACGTCCAATGGTAACCTTTCCTTATGTTGAACATTGAACAGGAACTGCAACTGCGAACGTCAACTGCAACGTCAAGTTTATAAATCGAGCTTAAATCTCAACCAGTGTCCTGTGCACAAATTGGAACTGTATTTTATTTGTAATTAAAATATTCCATATTTTTTCGAAAATTTTTTTTCCGACTAGATGAGAAGAACACCATTCCTTTAAAATATAGGAAAACGCCGATTTTTTATTTGTGGCGGTCAAAAACAAGCGTACTCTTTATGCAATATAATCTGTTGATGAATTTTCAGGATATCATTGAAAAAGTTCACCATACGTCTTGGATAACCATCGAGTAAAAGTGCGCGAGATAATAGACATTGTAAGTTTCTCAAATGATATAATGCGCATAGAATTTTAGCTGAAGAATTGGAAACTAAAAATATTCGACACGTTGTGTACCGCTGTTACTCACATCGGAGCAAAAACTGAATCGTTTGAGTGTTTCTCGCGACCTTTTGGCACGTTTTCGCCGCAATCAGAAAGACTTTGTAGGTTTAATTACCGTCGATGAAGTCTGGATCCACCATTACACCCCAGAAACCAAAGAACAATTCAAATAATGGACAAAAAATGCTCTCCGTCACCAAAGACAGCAAAAACGGTTTTGTCAGCAAGAAACGTTATGGAAACTGTTTTTTTTTGGGATTCTCATGGAATTATCTTAGTCGACTATCTAGAAAATGGGAAAATAATAAATTAGGAGTATTATGCCAATTTTTTTCAACAATTAAGCGACAAAATCAAAGAGAAACGGCCTCATTTGGCAAAGAAGAAAGTGTTTTTCCATTAGGATAACTATTGCCCAGATTTGGTTCCCAGCAATTATCATCTTTTTCCAAACCTGAAGAAATGGCTCCGCGGTAAGAGATTTTCGTCTAATTCGGAGGTTATCGTTGCGGTAAATCGCTATTTAGAGAACTTGTATTCATCGACCAATGAAGGCATTACTAATTTGGAATATCATTGGAGTAAGTGTGTTGAACGAACAGCAGACTATATTGAAAAAAAAAGTTTTTTGTCAAACAAACTTGTCTTTTCTTTGTTAGGCCATGTAATTTCCGAACAATGTATGATATAACACAAAATGTAGTCTTAAAAACTTCACTTCGCTACCATTTTTTAAAACAATATATGAAATGCTGAAATACGCATCTATTGATGTGCAAAATCGCAGAAGTCTAAATACAGAATATGCAAGAAGCTACGTTTGGAAGGAAAATTTATGTACATCTTCTTCTTCTTCTTCTCCTCTATTTTGGGTTGGACGCCAACACGTCCAGGCACTTGAGCACACTGTTCTTTGTACTATCCCCAATAGATCTCTCAGTTCCACTCTGTTAGTCTTGTGTCCTCGATAAAAGCCACTATCCTCCTCAGGAGAAGTTTGAGTACACTCGAAGGATCCAATAGATCCCTCCCGAAATATTTCTGTCTGAGTTCCTTCAGTTCCTCACACGTGCATATTACATGAAGGCTAGTTTCCTCCTGTTTTTCACATCTCCTACACCAGGGCTCGCTAACCAAGCCCATAGTGTACAAATGCTTCATTAAAGGACAATGTCCGGTTATTAACCCGGTAATTATTTTAAATTTCTTTTTTGCTACTACGAATTAGGTTGGCCGAAAACTTTCCGTCCAGCCCCCTTAGTAGTGTTTTGGTATGGAGTTGACCTTCCGTTAACCTCCATTTATTTTTATGTTCTTTTTCTAGCCATAACCAGATCTCTCTTTTAGCGGAATCCTTAGTGATTCCACATACAGGTTCTGGTCCTATGAAGTTCCTATTAGACCTTCTTTGGCCAGTTTGTCGGCTATCTCATTGCCTTTAATTCCCTCATGTCCTGGCACCCATATCAGCGACACTGTATTGTCTTGTGCCAGGTTACTGAGGACCTGTTTACAATATTTCACCAGCTTAGACCTGGTAGATGGGTTCATAATGGCTTTAATAGCCGCCTGACTATCAGTCATTATGTTAATTTTTTTGCTTGCGCAGCCGGCTTCCCGAACTTCATCGGCGCAGGCTGCGACTGCTAACAATTCGGCCTGGAAAACCGTAATATGTTTCCCCAGACATATCGATATCTTCATTCTAGGACACATTCCGCATATGCCTGCACCTGCCCCCTGACTAGACTGTGATCCGTCAGTGTACCAGGTGCCGGCACCACAGTCGATCGAGCGACTTTTTGCCTGTTCCCTGGTCGGTATAAGTATGTTCAGCTTAGCTGTAAACATAATTTCAGGTGCCATACTGTCCACCGGCATTTGAAATATCGGCTCTTCCAGTATAGTTCCTGTGATATCTGTATGGCTCCCTACAACCTTATTAGGACACCATACGTCATTGGCCTTCAGCCTCAGTATCGCAGCCATTGCCTCCGCCCTTATAAATAGTTCCAGCGGAGGGAGACCCACGATGGCCTCCATGGAAGCGGTTCCCGTGCTGTTCATAGCTCCCGTGATTCCCAACAGAGAGTCGTGAGGAGCCCCACCGACGATGTCTGCTCCGTCCACCTCCACCAGACAACTGCTCCATAGGTAATCGTTGGTCTTATTACTGCTGCGTACAACCAGTGTACCACATTTTGTTTTAGTCCCCAGGTCTTGCCAACAGCTCTTCTGCATCTCCAGAAGAGCTGCGCCGCCCTGTCTTGCACTTTGGCTAGGTGTCTGCTCCAATTCAGTTTCACATCAAGTGTTATGCCTAGATACTTCACTTCATTGGTTAGTTCTAACTCTTGTCCAAACAGCTTTACACTGCCCAGATCATTTAGTTTTCTCATGTTGGTAAAGGCTACTAACTTGGTTTTTTGAGGATTGACAGTTAATCCCTCCTCAAGGCACCATCTTTCTACAATTCGCAGAGCATTTCGCATGATGCTCGCCACTGTCCCCGGGAATTTCCCCTGGGACACTATGACAATGTCATCGGCGAACCCCTGCGTCCATATTCCCTGGTCATTTAATGTCCTGAGGAGATTATCCACTACTAGACTCCATAGTAGCGGTGACAATACGCCTCCTTGAGGACACCATTTTGTTGTCCTCATGGAGATCGTTTTGTTTTGCATTTGGGCATGAACTACTCTGCTACGCAGCATGTTATTAACCCAATTTATTTACATATTTCTGGAATAAAATTTCTCTATCTCCTTGGTATATAAATAACTATTTGTTATACACTTTACTAGTTCAGATTCAAGGATTATTAAATAATAATATACAAAATAACTAATAATAATAATAATCAACTTATCTGTGTTTTATAAATTTTGATAGAATTATCTGGTTTGTTGGTAAACTGACAATACATACTCTAGCCATAAATACTGCCAGTATTTTACTGGCCAATAAAAAAGGATCATTGTACAAAAATACAGTAGGTACATATATTCTACGTGTACAGGAAATAAGCTTTCAAACGATGTGGTTTCGTGTTTTCGATGTGTTTCGAAGTGTTTTCGTCAACATAAAGTTGCAAACAATGGATCCGGCCGTATTCGTCTAATCGATTTATATGCACTGCATATAGCGACATTTTGGTTGCAGCTTCAGGTCCATTTAGAGGCTCTAAATTTGAATGATGTTTGTTACAAGCCATACCAGATGGTCAAATTTAGAAACATTGTCTTCGGCTCAAATGAGAACAGGTGCTGAATTCTGATAAAACACAAATTTTTTCATTCTAAACGAGGAATCTATCATAGGTTATCAGAGTTTCTATGGGCCGGTTTATTCACCTTCTAGTAAAGTATCGAGTAACGCTACTTGTAAGATAAAGCCTTACTTGCCAGATTGATTAAGTGTTTATTCACCGTCAAGTAAAATTTAACCGCCCAGTAAAATTACTTACTTGGGAGAAAATTTACTTGCTGCTCATCTACCCTATAAAGTGTCAAGTAAGACTAATATCATGCTGTTTGTGAACTGTTATGTAGAAAATTAAGTTATTTACAAGTAAAATGGATTTATTTGAAGACATTGACGATATTTTAGACAACGATTTTGTCAATATTAATAATTTAGTGAATCGATATCGAATAGAAGACAATTTGAATAAATTTGATGATGACGAATTTGTTCGTTTGTATTGTTTATTACATACTGTGTGTGTGGTAAATAAAGTATTATGTATTATTAAAGTATATGTTCTAAACAAAAATTTCATCTTTATTTCACATGTAGTCATAGTAAATTATAATATGATGCTAGACATAAAAGATATATTTAAAAAAAACTCTGTAGAAAATAAATATAATAATAAAACAACCAATATTAATACAGAATATATATACATATATTTATTTACTTGTATTGAAAACACAAAAAGGGGTTGAATAACAATTTTTTTGATACTTCTGACCACGCATCCTTCTTTTGTTTCCATGTTGTACTGTTAGTCTTTCTGCATTTGATGACATTCTTGTACTTTAGAACTAGATCAACTAAAATTCTTGATTCCTCGATAGAGAAATTTGCGGATCTAACCCGTTCCTTACTTTCCATTTTCTATGAAATTAAATAAGTTTTGACAATAAAATGCGAATTGTAGCCTGAGATTAGGTCATAATTTAGGTAATAACATACCTTTTTTATATTAAAATATGTATTTTATATTAATAATATTTATGAAAAAAGTAAAAATGGACAACACGTGATAACACACAACAAACGCTTGAGATTTAAGGTTATATTAGATGCACTCATTTGTCATGCCGGCAACTAGAATTTAAAATTACCGAAAGCTGTACATCCTTCTCTATACCATGTGTTAGTGGTATGTTACATCTTTCTCTATTTTCCCCTAACCATACTACTGTTGTAAAAACATCTAGTTCCTTTCAGTAACTAACCGACCTTTAAAATTATATGAATAAACCCAAAAATAGTAAATGTGCCAAGTAACTTTAATTGTCAAGTAACTAACAGGTACTTTACTGGAAGGTGAATAAACCGGGCCTAACACAGTTTTCTTAGTACATCTCCAATTTCGTAAAAAATGAATAGGAGAAACGCCTCCATGTGAGACAGAGAGTAGTAAAGATTTTCTCATCCGAGAATAAGGTTTTCCGATACTATTTCTTCGTTCCTTCGGTTTTCATGGCCTTCAAGCCTGGCGTTGTTCCTTCTGTGAGTTTTCATGCCTAAATCTTCCCCGATAATATGATAGATTATTTTGGGCTGCTATATTTATTTCACGGGACGACTTGCTTCTGCAGTGTATTTCGAGTTACTATAGTGTCTGGTATGCGCGAAAAACGCAGGCAACGCCGATTGATAATATCACCAATGGTTTAAAAAAGGATATGGTATACGAAACGTTCGTTAATATTAAGGTGTGAAAAAAGAACTAAAGTACGTCGCAGACTCTTTTCTATTTTATATAATGTAATGCCAGCGATCCGGTTAGGGTATTCGGATCACTTTATTATATAAATGGTGTTCACTCAGTGGCTGCCAAACAGGTACTAACATCATAATACAAAGAGAATTCTTCTTGTATCATATACTGGCATATTACATATCACTGGCGATACGTTTATACTGTTAGGAAACTCTCAGAAATAATTTCGTACACTTATGCAGCATTGACGGTATTTGTGGCTAGCCTATGTATTATTTTTGTTATGTAGAATGTTTCTGTTATTATTATTATTTTGTTCGATTATTTGATAAGTTATTTTACACTTTTGGCTTCGTATAATATAATAAATATTATTATGTCTTATTATTTATTTTTAAAGAATTTCTTACCGGGAAACCTGTAATATAAATATATCCAAAAATTTTGGCAGAAGCCTTCTAGGATATATTGTAACGCTTTGGGCCCCAATAATCGATGCCTTGCTGTGTCAATTTAAGGCGATGGTATGAGATCGCCAGCGCGTTCCTGAATCGTGGTCGTATTCGTGGTGAATTGAATTTGTTTCAAAACTGTGTTGATTGACATGCACATACTAAACTTCACACACTCCGAACTGTACACGCCTATAATGGTAATTATGCGCTCCCGTTTAAAGATGTCGCTGCCCACACTGCAGACCACAGGACACCCTAATAGCCCTCTTCTGTAGTACTGAAATACGTTGGATATCATAGCAGCTTCCCCTTATAATTATGCCATATGATGCAGAACTTTGAAAATTTGAGAAATAGGCCAGCCTCGCAGCCTGAGACGTAACAACATTCCTCATCGGTCTTATTGTATAAATTGCAGTACTCAATCTACTACACAATGTATTCCTGTTCCAGGTTAGCCTTTCATTCATATGTAGCCCCAAAAAGGTCGCCTTCACTTCAGATTGATACAGACGCGCTGGTAAGGAAGTACTTTCGTCTTGTCATTCTTTAGTTTTAAATTATTGTTGCAGAACCATGTATTTACTTTCTCCATTTCAGCTTCTCTTTTGTTACTTAGGTTATTAGTATTTCTTTTTATCAATAAAGATGTATTGTCAGCATACAAGTAAGAGTCACAAGTGAAGGTTGATGGAAAACCATTTAATAAAAGGGGCCCCAGAATTGAGCGTTGTGGAATACCACAGTTTACTTCCCTCAATTCGGAAGTGTTGTTTTGCCACCATATCGCTTGTTGCCGATCTTCAAGATATGATCATAGTAATTCATTGCCCACACCTCTGACTCCATAACTGTATAACTTGTCTACCAGTCTACAATGAGGGACGCTATCGAAGGCCTTGTTCAGATCGCATATAATTAAGTCCCAACTTCCCCTATTGTCCCTTGCTGTTAAAATATCATCCACCAGTTTAATCATAGCTATCATTGTTGATCTATTTGACCTGTAACCGTACTGCTGTTCTGCCAAGAGGTCATGTTTTTCGGAAAATAGTAATATTTTGGCTTTGATTGCTATCTCGAAAATTTTATATATGATAGGTGATATGGATATAGGTCGATAGCTTTCCATGGAATTCTTTTGTGTATTGGAAACTTTAGCAATTTTTAATTCTTTAGGAAATATTCCCTCTTGCAAACACATATTGATAATGATATCAGCCAGCACTTCTATTATTTCTGCTAATACTTCCCTTTATCCCTTTATAGGTGATATTAAAAATGCCACTTTTTTTTTTAGAACGATCGAATTTATTCAAATACTTATTAGTTATCATAAAGTACAACTTAATATTTAACTAAACTACATTATTTAACTATGTGAAATGATCAGGCACTGGACGAACTTTGAATCAATTTCTCTTAATTTTTTGTAAATTCACCGTCTTAGTTGTTCTTCATTTTGGGTTTCCACTCTTCATGATAAAACTTCCGCGACAGTAAAGCCCAAAAATCCTCTGAGCCTGAGAAAAGTTTGGAGGGTTATCGAGTTTTCATGTTGTCGAAGTCAGTTTTGAGTACCTCTAGAATAATGACATGATGCCAAGTCTGGCCAAAACATGATGTTGTTATTAGTATGATGTTCGTTTATGAATTGAAGAAATTTGGAAAGACAGTTATCTCCGACTTTTCAAAGTTTCGCCTCTTACTCTTCCCACGAAAGATCGGGATATACTCATTGCACATTGCACACCAGACAAAGATCTTATCGGCAAATTTCGCTTTATGTTTGTACTTAACATCGTCAGGCCATTCCACTACATTGTCCGTATAAAATCCATTGTTTCGTTTCACTTCAGAGTTACTAAAAGTGCAATACTTTTCGTAATATTCAATAATGATTTCTTCACTGGCAAAGTGCATAAGCCTTAGTTGACTTAGCAATATATATATATATAGCAGTTGATCTTGAGTGTATTTGTGGTATTTACATCTTTACTACTTTTACTAATTTGGGTAGCCTCGTAATATTCAATAGATCGCTATCGAAATGTTCCCTTCAGTTCCTCACAAGTACATATATCATGAATGCTTCTTTCCTCCTGTTTTTCACATATCCTACACCGGGGCTTACTAACCAAACCCATGCTGCATAGATGCTTCCTTACAAGATAATTGTTGGTTATCAAGTAGTTCTTCTTTATGCTTCCAATTAGGTTGGCTGAAAACCTATAATCCAACTTTACTAGTAATGTTTTAGTATGGAGATGATCTTTCGTTAGCCTCTATTTCTTTTTAAAATATCCGTACATTGAACGTGAAACAGCACAGAAATGTATTTGACCATGAAAATTGCATATGGAAACGACTGTTTAACTCGTATTAAGACACGAGATACGATCCAGATGTTCCCAAACTGATGCTATACAATAATTCGAAACTTAGCTTTTATTCCTGGTGCTTGCTGTTACTTTAGAAGTAGTCTAATTGCGAAGCTATGCACCGGTTCCAACATTTTTTAAATTTTTTCAACACTTTCAAAACACCCGCCTTTTAGCTGCAGTTTCATTTTTGGGAGAGGCCAAAGTGTCCGAGAGCCAGATCTGTCAAAGGACAGGTGGGAGAGAACGGTACTCATTGATGTTTTCGTCGAAAAAGCTTTTGTGAAAAACAAACGGTGAGAAGACGCATTGTCGTGTTGCAACGACCAATTTCCTGCTCACCAAAATTCGGACTGTTTATGTCTGATATCCTCATGAACTGACTCAAAAGATTCCAGTATAGCTCGAAATAAACTGCCTGACCAGCTGGAACAAATTTTCTGTGCATTATGCTTTTCGTGTAAAAAAAACCAGTCAGCATGCTTTTCACTTATCGGCATTCCTAAGGCCTTGATATGTTAGTATTTTACCTTTTTCTAGATTGTTGTTTAGTTTCTGGATCATAACTATAAATCCAGCTCTCGTTGCCAGTTATCACTCTTGACAAAGAGTTTTTATCGTCCACAGTAAGTTGTTTAAGTTCATTGTAAATTGCGATTCGTTCCTGATTCTGATCGTAAGTGAAAAGTGTTGGGAACAAATTTCGTGGCAATGCAGTGCATGACAAATTCTTGAGCCATAATTTGCTGACATGTACCATATCCGATTCAAATTTATTGCAGATGACAAGAATAGTCTGACGAAGGTCTTTATGAATGATCTGTTAATCTGTTGCGATGTTTTCGGGCTTGGTGAATGTCGAAGCTCTTCAAAGCAGGCGTTGTTCATGTTTTTTTTTGCATTATAATGATCGCGGCAGAACACAATTACCACTTTACACAATCACACGTAATCTAGCGAAAACTGCGGCACATATCTCCTACCATTTATCGGCACTCGCCTGTATTATTTTGGATACTCTTGCCACACCGTCAGTCCGGAAACATCTGGATCGCACCTAGTATTTGTGCTATTCCGCGGTTCAGGTGTAGTCGTGAATCACTCGAAGGTAATACTTAGAAAGACGAGTGTGTACGTACTGATGTGCCTATTAATCAGGGAGCAAACAGTTTGCAGTAAAGTCGTTCCATAGAGCAAAAAGAACATCGCCTGGCAGTTGCCAGGATTCCGTTGAATAGCGAATAGTTATGAAGATTTCTTAAGAAAACATCTTTACCGATGACGCACAGTGGGACAGAATCGCCCAAACGTCGCTCAGTGAATAAAAAATATATTGAAGCGCAATTTTCCAGATACACATTTATTTATCTTAAATAGACTCACCAACTTAATTTTTTCCTGTGAATCAAGTTCAATCCTTTTTGGGGGTGTCAATTTATAAATATCCTACTATAATTATTTTTTTAATAATCATCACCCTAAATTGAGGTAAAACTGGCTCTAATAAAATTAAGTAAATTAAAATGAATTATTCATCTAAATTATAATAAAAGTTTTAACACATTATCCAAATATTTATTAAAGGAGAATGAAAAGTGTTTTCTTATTTATTTATTTTTATTAGATACAACTTTAGAAACAATAATGCAAAAACAAATAAACATCAACATTTTGAAACATTTGATAAGTTCCTTATTAAATTTTTCTATTAAAAAAAGTTTATTCTCTGTTAGTATCTATATCCGATTCCGTGTCCAATTCACCCTTAATGATGACTAATGTCCGCAGTTCTGCATCCACTTTTTTCCTCTTTTTTTTTCGGGAAGACGTTTTAATATTTTGCTTTCTAAATAGTGGGTCATAACTAGAGCTGAGGATGTTTGCGGTACGGCAGGACCGTATGTAGTGCATCCCCACATTTAACTATTTATCTAAATATTCTCTGAAATGATTTGCCGGATCTCATAAATTAATAGAGTGATATTTTAGTATGCACTGGATATTGTTATTATACAAAATCATAAAAGCAATTTGTATTTATGGATCATAAATAATAATACGCATGTATTTGTATTTGGTTGTGAATTCAACTTAAACTTAAAACGAATCGTAATATTTTAACGACAAGCCGTCCTTACAATACATGCATTCGAGACAAAGTGTGCAACTCTACGAATAACTTCCATAATTGATCGAAAATGGACATTTTGGAGCTGAAGTAAAGCCCCTATTCTTAGAAAATTTTATTACTGTCGTTAAGAACTATTATTATAAACAACAAAGGCCTTTTATTAGTGTTGAAGTTTTAGTTTCATTGAATTTCCATGTTGTAAGTAGTCAATTGTAAAGTGTTCATTCACAATATTCTAAAACAAGGTGTAAATTTAACTAAAATCCAGAAAAACACATTCTGATAATATATTACTAGATTAGAAGCTGTGTTTATTACTATTTATTATATTATTTTTATAACCAAATGCAATAAAAGCTACGAAAACAAAAGAAACCTCGATTTATTAAAATCTTGTCACACAGCCTTTCAAAGCCTGGCAGCACATATTTTGCATATATTTTATATATACTACCTACTTGAACTAGGTGAATGAAGTTAGAAGTTATAACTTATAACTTCTAACTTCATTCGTTAGCTTTTATTGCATTTGGTTATAAAAATAATATAATAAATAGTAATAAACACAGCTTCTAATCTAGTAATATATTATCAGAATGTGTTTTTCTGGATTTTAGTTAAATTTACACCTTGTTTTAGAATATTGTGAATGAACACTTTACTATTGACTACTTACAACATGGAAATTCAATGAAACTAAAACTTCAACACTAATAAAAGGCCTTTGTTGTTTATAATAATAGTTCTTAACGACAGTAATAAAATTTTCTAAGAATAGGGGCTTTACTTCAGCTCCAAAATGTCCATTTTCGATCAATTATGGAAGTTATTCGTAGAGTTGCACACTTTGTCTCGAATGCAATGTATTGTAAGGACGGCTTGTCGTTAAAATATTCCGATTCGTTTTAAGTTTAAATTGAATTCACAACCAAATACAAATACATGCGTATTATTATTTATGATCCATAAATACAAATGGCTTTTATGATTTTGTATAATAACAATATCCAGTGCATACTAAAATATCACTCTATTAATTTATGAGATCCGGCAAATCATTTCAGAGAATATTTAGATAAATAGTTAAATGTGGGGATGCACTACATACGGTCCTGCCGTACCGCAAACATCCTCAGCTCTAGTCATAACTCAATAAAGTTTGTGAAATAAATCTTTATTTACTTCCTCAGAACTTATTTTTCTTGTATATTTTTTTATTCCTGCGCTTCCTCTGAAAGCTCTCCAATTGGTAGCATGTATTCTGTAATAACTATTCTGTTAAATAACTAGTGGTCCATATATGTCAACAAATTTGTCTGCTGCTTTCAAGCAATGCATTCCAAAAGCTTCAACATTAATTGTATATCCACTATTTATCACTCGTAAAATGACTCGAAATCTTTTTATTAAATCTTCATCAATTCCTAAAATCGTACCAATTTTATAGCTATTCATTTGTTAGTTTCTTTTATAATCTTACTTTTTTTAAATCTTACATACAAAGAGAAGAAAAATTCTCTAACAAATTTTGTGAGAGTTTCTGTTTTTCATTGGTGGAGAAATGTTCTATCAAAAATTATAAAACGTGATGTTTTTTTTCCCTATATTCTGTTCTTTCAGTTCAATCATATTATCGTACAAAATTAGATGAGTTATTCTGGAACCCTCCATTTCAGTTTATATTGTTCGAAAACTACAAACAATATATTTTGCACAAACTTATTACTAATTATATGTATATACTAGACTAATATTTAAAACATAGACAACCGTCTCAAAGTAGCAATAAGTAAACTGACTAAGCAGCTCCGAAGCTTATTTTACTCCTACCCCATATTCGGGTCTATTCGGAAAATTTCTTGACTTATTTATTTATATATTGAGCGTCCTTCAAAACGATATGGGCATTATTTGAAAAATTTCCAAGAAAATGAGCTGTCTCTTAATAAGAGGGATTACTAATTACTAGAGAGCGGACACGCTTACCACATGACGCAAAGCCCAGTGCAGTACTGGCGAAATGCTGTATCTCTAAAATATTTAATTTTATTTATATAATTGGAAAACGAACGGGTGGTGATCTATAAAATTACGAAATACATATTTATGTGTTGAAAAGTTGTATTTATAAAGTTTTTAATTTTATTTATATAATTGGAAAACATACGGGTGGTGATCTATCTATCTAAAATTACGAAATACATATTTATTAATTAATTTTATTTATATAATTGGAAAACAAACGGGTGGTGATCTATAAAATTACGAAATACATATTTGTTGAAAAGTTGTATTTTTAAAGTTTTAATTTTATTTCTATAATTGGAACATTTTTATTTGTTCATTTTGTCGTTCAAGTTGAGTAAAGGAGTATTAATATTGACTAGCAAAAGCTTCTCAAGGTTTTCTTCTGTCAATTTTGTTCTCTTTGAATTAAGTACATCCTTATAAATAGAAAACGTCCTTTCTACATCGCAACTGGTAATAGGTGCATACTGGAAATATTCTTTTATTTCTTCATATTTAGCCGTTAGATTTTGTTGAATTGTCTCCATACATAATTGCTGCAATGTAATTAAATCTGGATTTCTATTAAGAATTGCTTCAAACTTTTGCCGAGGGCCACATCCGAAGTCACTTGGAATACTTTTCAAATTATTAACAGCCACATCTAATGTGGTTAATCCATCATATAATTTGAGATTTCGATTTTCAAAATAAGTGATTAGTTTTGGCAATTTTCCAAAGTGTTCGTGAAGAAAGTACAACTGATTTTTTCAATTTGGGATTTGTGTGAGCTCCTTGCACTCACCAATACTTCTAGCATCCTCCTTTAGCAGTGTTACGAAATGTTTTAGACTATCGAAATTCTCAGCATAATAACTAGTAGCTTCCAGCCATGCTCCCCATCTAGTTATTACTGGAGTGGGAGGCAGTGACAGAGATGGAAATTTTTCCCTGAAAAGAGCTACTCTTAATGGTGCCTTTCTGAAAAACTTTTTAAAAGCTGATAAAAGTCTATCAACTTCCGGAAAAGTGTCTCTGATATATTCACAGATTCTGTGGAGAGCATGTGCTACACAAGTAATATGCAGCATATTAGGATATGTTTTCTTCAATAGTCTGCCTGTTTTTAACATATACGCAGCATTATCACTGACAAATAAAAGTATTTTTTCTTTGTACGTGGCGTCCGAATGAAGCATTTTTTGCATATTCTCCTTAATGGTTTCAGCAACCGTTTCCGCATCAACTATATTTATAACACTTGTTGCTATTACATATGAGTTATAGGGAATAGTTGGATGTAGTACACCAGCTACAACATTTACCACACAGCGTCCTAACATATCCACCGTTTCGTCGGCGTTTATCCATATGTATTGATTTAAAAGATGGCTTCTAATGCGTTCTAATGTTCTCGTATAGCACCTAGAAACATAATATTTGCGTAAGTTGATTCATCAGGAACATTTCGACTAGTATATTTTTTCAGAAATGTCTTCAAAATTGGATTGTTCAATTTAAATAATGGAATATTAGCTGCCATAAAAGTTTCACAGAGTTCTTCATTAAAATTGTCAGATTCCAACCGGTTCAATTTTTTATCGTGTTTTAACGATCCTAAGTGACGTTTTACGGCTGATTTATTCCAATTTTTCAATAACTATTTCTGTTACGAAATATGATAAACTTATTTATTTTATCTACGTACACGACACCACTGAAAAATATATTCTGAACACTATATTCTCCGAATACAATAGCTCGGTTGTCCATTGTTATCGCTTGAGACCAGGTGGCCGAGTAAGTCAAACAAATACTTCATTGAATTACGGTGGGATGTACTGAGCGACGTTATACACAATTCCAATTGCCGATTGCGTTTTATGGAAATTGCATTCGTTCTCTACTAATTACAAAGCAGTAATAAGGGTTTTTTTTTATTATAGCTAGTAACAGCCCAGGAAAAACGCTTTCTATCGGTAAAATGGATTTTGCCTTCTACAAATATAAAATAATTTACTGAGGCTTAAAACAACACATTTACACATGGAATATTTCTGCCTAAGAAATAAAGGCGTTTCTTCGAAGTTTGAACGTTTACAACTCCTATCTCTTTAGTCAAGCGCCACTAATTTTTTCTCAAAAGTTAATTTATACAAAAGGAAAACAATATACAAAATTGGACTCGATAAAAAAATATTGATTTTTTTAAATTTCGATCATGTTTGAACGATTATGTACCATTATGCGACGAGGCATAAGTATTTCCAATTCGATTCGTTTACTAAAAGATTGTCGACGTTATTAAGGTATTTAATCAGCGCAGTTAGGGAGAACAAATCTACGTTTATTAGTATCGTACAAAATAATTTTATATTTTGCATCCTTAATTGGATTTGAACTAATTCATGTAACGAAAGTATTCTTATCTTTTCAATGACAATATTAATTAACAACGTAATTTGAAACATACTTGAGTGGGTAAAACCTCACTAATTTTGTATAATACAAAAGTATTTTTAATAATATAAAAATATTATTAAAAATGGGGTGTGAAGAACACAATACAAGTTCATATATGTATTTTTGAATGTATCTTCTCCAAAGACGTAGATACGTATTTCACATTTCTACATGCTCGTCGGTACGCCCCTGTTGGAGAAGAGACACATTCAACAAAACATAACTACGTTGCTATCTCGCAGAAATTATTAAGACAGAGCGTGAAGGAATATTCAGCGCTGTCTATATAATAACCGCAGAACTAGCTACGTGTTTTTATAGTCGGTAACCACCGTATCTATAAAAACTGTATTATCGTGTCTTCACTACTTGTCGGCGTGAACCGAATGAGTATATAACAACGTCTTCTATAACTTCTCCAACAGGGGCGTACCGACGAACATGTAGAAATGTGAAATACGTATCTACGTCTTTGGAGAAGATACATTCAAAAATACATATATGAACTTGTATTGTGTTCTTCACACCCCATTTTTAATAATATTTTTATATTATTAAAAATACTTTTGTATTATACAATATTAATTACTACATAACGTAAATGTAGCCTAATAAATATCTGCAACACTAATAAATGATATTGTTTGTGAATTGTGTGGTCATTTTTAACAGAACCTTTTAACGACTATTTGTAATCTTAACCTCATTGCATAATATTTTGATTGTGAAATAAAATACATATATTAATTTTAAGTTTAATTCTAGAGATGGGATATGTATTGGGATAAACAATTATGGTAACTCTTAAACTATTAATTGCTTATTTTAGTAGAGTGTATGTGATTCTTACCTATGTGCAAGATAATGAAATATCAGTAAATTTTCTTTGAGAAATTCTGGAATAGTTGCCATGAAGGAACTCAAAAATAATTTCGGGGCATGTAAAGATGTTGATATTTCTATTTTTACAAAAGTTTTTAGCGTTATTTATCTTTCATCTTAGGTGTTCCTAATACAATCGAGCAGAATAGTATGATTTATACTGACTAAAACAATTAATTATTCCGTATCTGTTAGTCCTTCTTTTGTAAATTTTCTAATGTTTTGATTCTACTTCAGATCTCGTATAAGTTTACTTAGGTTTGCTAATATCATCCTCCACATGTATGAGCTTATCTTGAATACTCTATATTATAAATTCTATTTTAAAGATTAGGCTGTTAAATATATTACTTCCATTTGTTACAAATGAAACAGACATGCTATATACACACCTGTAACTGTACACCTGGACAATACACCTCGAATTTTCCAGCATTTACTTCTGCTTAAGACACGTGTTTCTGCCATATACTATTAGGCGTCATCAGTGAAGCTAGTGAAGTAAATAAAGCTTAAATCGCTTATAAGTTATAGCAAGTTTCTTCCTATCAGGTAGCACCATATAATATAGTGAGATCTGACGGACGAAAGAGACTATGCCGAAAATGGCAACCCTTCCCTTGACCGGCTATGTCGTTGGTTGCCATTTTAGGCATAGTATCTTTCGTCCGTCAGATGTCACTATATTATATGGTGCTACCTGATAGGACGAAACTTGCTATACCTTATAGGCGATTTAATCTTTATTTACTTCACTTGCTTAACTGATGACGCCTAATAGTAGATGGCAGAATCACGTGTCTTAAGCAGATGTAAATGCTGGAAAATACGAGGTCTATTATCCATGTGTACAGTTACAGATGTGCATGTCTGTTTCATTTGTAACAAATGCGTAATACGTGCTTAACGTATTGATATACTTAAACCTTTTCTGTATATTACTTCCACATTAATTACGGTGGGGTCTAAAAACACAATATTGAATAACGCTGCAGAATCTTAATAGGCCATTGCAGTTAAGCCTAGTGGCTACGTAAAAGAAACTACAGATTTAATTTGCTTTCAAAAAAAAATTGAATTTAAAATATATCGCATTTTGAAATGTGAAACGAGAAGCCATAGAAATACAAAAACTACGATAACTTAAAATAAGCTAAATAACGAAGAACGGCTACTAAACACATGGAATAAAGTAATCGAGATCAACATAAGCGAAATTTGCGCGAACACGGATTGCGAGCAAAACGATTCATTTGAATAATACCTTAACGACAGCGTTACATGAATATCTCGAGACATTAGTAAATTGCGCGATTATTACCGTTGCAAGAAGATCACACTATTTGGATTCAAGTTGCTACGAGAAATAGCTGGTAATACTGCTAAAAGTTTAAGATGAGACACGTATAAGCTCAATAACAGGGATCAATTTCTATAACGTAGACAACACAAATTATCGTCGCTAAAATCACCCAATAAATTTAAATAATATACATACATACACATAGTGAGGACGCATGGGTTGGAACAAATTCATGGGTTTGCTATTTAGAAAAACGCTCGAGCAAGTCGGTTTTTATTTTTATCTGCGGGTTTTCCGATGATAAATTAATGTATACAGGTGGCCCAAAAATGAGTTACCATTAACTTAATTTTTCTTAATGGAAATACCTATATTTTATTTCATTTTTCAATTTTGCATCGAATTCGAAATATGTGTCACGTACCATGTGCTATACCCAAATTCAACAGTTATCGAGAAATTTACGATTGAACATATCAATAACTGAGACCGTATCCTACAAAATTTCTTTCATTCTGTGGTCTACTACAAATCAAATTAAATGTTCAAACTGTTGACGAACAAATGTGGTATAAGATAAAAGCCAATATAACGGGAGGTGCCGCAGAGGCACTCGGAGTGAGGTAGGTAAACATAAATGGTAGAGAAAATAGAAAGCAATGGTTTACAGACGAAGTGAAAACGCTGGCAGAGCAAAGGAAAGAAGCCTACGTCAGATATAGGAGTAGAAGAACAGCAGAGGAATGCCAAAGATACAAAACGATCAGAAACAGAGTGAATGATGCCATAAAGGAAATAAAGAAGACATACTGGGAAAAATTTTCTACCGACATGGAACGTGACCTGTACGGAGGACAGAGAAGGATCTGGAACACACTGAGGAACAGGAAAAGAGCGGTAAACGAAGAAGTACAAATAAACATCATTTCCCCAGGAGAATGGGAAGGGTATGTAAAAGGCTTGTATGAAACGCGGACAGACGACAATGGAGAGAATGAAGACAACACCTACACAGAACAACTCCTTAAAGAGGACAACATAACACGGGAAGATGTACATGAGGCACTAATAAAATCGAAAAACCGGAAGGCCCCCGGCCCAGACCAAATCGTAAATGAAATGCTCAAGTACGGGGGGGCTGAATTGGAAACAGGAATCACATTATTATTCCAAAAAATAATCTCGACCCAAAAAGTGCCTAATGATTGGAAAAACAACATCACAATACCGATCTACAAAAAGGGAAATAAGAACGACCCGGAAAATTGCAGAATGATATCTCTCCTACCTAGCTCTTTACAAAAATCATTGCAACAAAGATAATGAAGAGAATAGCAATAAACGAAGAACAACAAGGCTTCAGACAAAATAGATCGACAATTGACGCAATCTTCATCCTTAGACAAATGATCGAAAAATCCCTAGAATTCAACAAGCCGCTGTTTCTCTGCTTTGTGGATCTCAAAAAAGCGTTTGATAGAGTACAAATAGCCGACATCATAGATATACTCCAGCAAAACAAGACACCCGTGTCGTACATTAACATAATAAAAGACCTCAGTAAAGGTAATACAACCAAGATCAAAACACGAAAGGGACTCACAGAACAAGTACCAGTACTGACGGGCATACGCCAGGGGGGTAGCCTGAGCCCAGTACTATTCAACCTCATCATGGATCAAATAATCAACGGCGTAAAAGAAGTGGATGGAGGATATAGAATGGGACAGGAATCGATGCGGATACTGTGCTACGCTGACGACGCAATCCTGATGGCGGATAACGAGGACGACCTTCAGCGACTGCTATATCGGTTCCAAACAAAAGCAAAGAACCTTAACATGCAGATATCAGTGGAGAACACAGAATCAATGGTCATAGCAAAAGAACCCACTATATGTAAACTGGCTGTAGATGACAAACCCATCCGACAATGTATGCGATGCACGTACCTGGGAGTCGAGATAACAAGCTCCAAAAACCTACAACAGGAAGCCAGAACCCAAATGAATAAAGCCTCAAGAATTTCTGGCTACCTAAGGGACTTCATATGGAGGAATAAATACATGTCCATCGAAAGTAAAGTCCGCATATATAAAACAGCCGTGAGACCGGTGATTACATACGCAGTGGAAACCCGAGCGGACACAACAAAAACGAAGAGCATGATGAGAGCAACGGAGATGAGGACCTTAAGGAATATCAGAGGAGTAAGCTTGAGAGATCATTTAAGAAGCAGGGATATACGAACAGACCCTAAAATTCAAGACGTGGTGCAATTTACGAGAAAAAGACGAAGATACTGGCGAGACCACGTCGACCGAATGACGGGGGACCGATGGGCAAAATGGGCAAAGAATGAAAAACCGAACTTAAGGAGACCTCCAGGCCGACCTCCCAAGAGATGGTGCGAGAGCTGGACATCTGCTTCCCAAGAGGCTGAACAAAATTGAAATAGTAGAAGAAACAAGACTAAGTCTTAAGGAAAGAGAAAGAAGAAGAAGAAAGAAACTGTTGACCACTAACTATTAACGACTTGTTTTTTAATTTTTTTTGTTAATCTAGCAAAACATTTATTGTGTGTTTATTTTGTTTTTTGATTGTTGACTTGTCACCGTTTAGTCACATGAAAACTGTATGACAATTTCACTTGAAATAAGGACTTGTCAAGTGCAGTTGCAAAGTTTGAAAGAATAGCGCGTTTAACTGATAAACAACGAATAGAAATTTTCATGATGGTAGGATATGGCGAGAGGACTCGAACACAAGCTGAAGTTTGCGAATTGTTTAATGATAAGTACGCGGACAGGCCTATTACATGGTCAGTAGTTAGTAAGATAGAAAAAAAGTTTAAAGACTTTGGCCACGTAAGAGACAATTACAAAACCAATCATGTTACAGTTTCAGAAAACACGCAGTTGAATGTCTTTCTTGATTTACAATCCTTTTTTTTACAATTTACAATCAAGAAAATCCTCACAAATCAAGTCGGCAAGTAGCTGCAGAACTGTCAGTAAATAAATTTTCAGTTCTAAAATATTTACATAAGAACAAACGGCAGCCATACAAAGTACATTTAGTTCTGGAACTTGTTGAAGACGATTTCGACCGCAGATTAGAATTTTGAAAAATAACGATGGATAGCTGCAATGCCAACCTGCAATTTTTAAATAAGATAGTTTTATAATAGAATAATTTGAAACATACATGAATGGGTAAAAACCCCACCAGTTTTGTATAATACAAAAGTACTTTTGTATTGTAAAATTTTTTTTATTCGAGGCAACATTTTGTTTGAATGGTTCGATAAACGGGCAAAATTTTCGATATTGGGCACCAGAAAACCCACATTGGAGAATGGAAAGTCATACATGATCCTCCCAGAAAGTAAATGTTTGAGCCGGAATTGTGGGTACCTCAATTGTGGGTCCTTTTTTATTGAGGGAAAACTTAACTCTGAAAATTATTTAGACTTACATATAAGAACCCTTTACCCAAAGGATGAGAACCCCAATATACCGGGAAATTCGATATGGTTCCCACAGGATGGAGCGCCCCCACACTATTCGAGAACAGTACGAGACTACTTTCATTATATTTTCACAAATAGATGGATCGGAAGGAGAGGTTTTATCGTATAGCTAGGTCTTCAGATCTGATCCCATTAGATTCTTATCTATGGGGTTATCTAAAATCCAAAGTCTACTTCAACAAATCGCAAAATATTGATGAATTGAAGAATAAAATTATAGCCGAAATACAACAAATCCAGTCACAAGCATTAATTGCAGTGTTACGAGAAATTGAATTTCGACTTGCCTATTGTCAGTTAATGGTCAGCAGTTTGAACATTTAATTTTAGTTGTAGTTCTATTTTTTAATAAATCGGCTCTTTTCAGACCACAAAGTGAAAGAAATTTGTAGGATACGGTGTCAGTTATTGATATGTTCAGTCATAAATTTCTCGATAATTGGTGAATTTGCGTATAGGATATGGTACATGAAATATACTTAGAATTCGTCGCAGAATTCAAAAATGAAATAAAAATAGGTAAATATTTCTATTTGAAAAATTAAGTTGATGGTCCTAACTTATTTTTGGGTTATCCTTCGTCATCAGAAAAACCGCAGCCTAAAATTAAAATCGACTTGACCGAGTGCTTTTCCAAAAAAACAAATCCATGAATTTTAAAAGAATTTGTTCCAACCCACGCGTCCTCACTGTATACACTACTGTGATTTGAAATTGTAATGCTAAGAAGGCGGGGAAGAAACGTATCATAATAGTAAATATAATCATTACAAACAATAGAAACTATAATATAATACAGAGCACTTTCGGGTAAGAAATCTAGACTAGAAACAGATATTATATGATTCAGAAGAGCGAAAACGGTAATAGTATGTAACTGTTTGACTAAAGTGTGTTTTCTAAGAGGTGTAGGATTATAAATAAAAAACACAAGTTTTAGGGAAATGAAAATTTTTGTTTTAAATCGGTAAGATAGTTAATGACATTAATGATGAAAAATGATTTCGGGTATATGGACATCACGGGAACGTCTGAGACACGTCATCCTGGAGTATCAATTCTAAATAACTGTTTCGAGCGTTTGAGGCCGTATGTTACGAATGGTGCGCTCGATATTGGTTTCCAAAGCTGCAACAGTTGTCGGCTTGTTTGTGTAGACCAATGACTTCAAATAGCCCTACAAAAATAGTCTAGATGCGTCAAAAGACATGCTCTTGAAGACCAGTGTGTAGGTCCATTTCTGGAGATAATCATATCGCCGAACACTTCAATAAATCGATGGTTTCGTAATGTGACAGCGTCCTGCTGAAGCCAAGGGTCTTCCAAACCATTTTCATGTACTTCTAGAATAAAAAATCGTTGGACATGTCTCTATACCGACCGGCATTGTCGGTGACAGCACGATTACCTTCGTTTTTGATTGAGATGCATGGCCCGATTATGCCATCGGGCTACAAACCGCACCAAACAGCGCATTTTTCGTAGTGAATAGGTAGCTGATGAGTCGCCTGTGGATTAGTGTCGTTCCAAATGCAACAATTTTGCTTATTCACAAAGCCACTGAGCCAGAAGTGAGTCTCGTCACTGAACTAAGTTTGACCATAAAACAGTGGATCGACTTCCAATTCTTCAAGCGCCCAATTATTGAACTGACATTGAAAACGATGGTCGATTGCCATCAATTTTTGCATGAATTTTATCTTGTAGGCATGTAAGCCAATATCCTTGCGCAAAATCTTCCACAATGTCGATGGACACAGGCCAAGTTCTTGCACACGATGACGAATTCATGAATTTGGAACATCCTCAACACTGGCCTAAACGGCGACGATATTTTTTTCAGTGCGCACTCTACACAATTTCGTTGGTAGATGGGAGTCCAAAAGAGTAAATTGAGTGCAAAATTTTTCAATTGCGTTACGAATAGTCGTCTCAGTTGGCCGATAATATATGTCGTAAATGGGGCGAAGCACTTTGTGAACATTTTTAACTAAATTTTGATTTTAGAAATAAATTTCCATAATTTGTAAACGCTGCTCGGCTGTAAGTTTTTTGCATTATGAAATGTCAAAGAATACTGAATAAAGTGTTATAAATTAACTGGTATAATGTAAAAGTTTCTCCCTATTGAAAAAGAAAGGTATTAAAAAAACACATTATATTATACCATGCTTGATATAGCAATACTTCTTGTTAGAATTTCAGTGTGGTCACATTGTCAGGGTCCGATAGTGTATCTTGTCAAATTGGAATATCGCGGTTTGTGTCAATCTCCATACTCACATAACGAAGGTGTATTGCCTATCGATGAACAGCTGCATGTAACTCACTATCTACTATTGTTTGCCGTCACGCAGCGTAGCATAATGATGCAGCGTGCCATTAATTATAATTAATTTTCTATAGAAAAACTTTTATTTTTTTAATTTTTCTTTAGAAACTATGTACAACTTTCGTTTCTTTTATAGTTCTAACAATAGTAATAACAATAAATTTATATTGTCACGTCAGGTTTTGGAAAAAAATACTAAAAAGTAAATGACATAATATTAATTAGCTATATATCATATGGAGCTCTATGGTATCGTCTTGTTTAAAATGTTTTCTTTTTCCTTTTTTTTTATACGTTTATCGAAACTTTCTTATATTAATGTTCAACAATAGCCAGCAAGCATTTCACTGCTCCACTGATAACATTTTTCAATAACAGAAATGTGTTGATGAAATCTTTCGCCGTATTCATTACTCACGTCGTCGAGGTTCGGGGGAAAGAATCCAGATGCGAGTGCAAAAAATGTATTTTAAGACTCATGTTATAGCCCAAATTATGGTAACTTCTAAGCATTTCATTAACAAGTGCTATATAATTTTCAGATTTTTTGTTTCCTAGAAAATTGTGGATCGCACTTTTAAGAGCATTCCAAGCTCCAAGTCACTTAAAGTTCTTCAAATTTTGTATCGTGTAGAAATTTAATTTGGGGTCCTATAAAAATTCCCTCTTTAAGTTTTGAATCTGAGATTTTGGAAATTTTTGTTTGAGGTATTGGAATTCACGACCATCTTTATCCATTTCTCTCGTGAAATTTTTCATCAAACCTAATTTTATGTGTAACGGCTGTAGAAATATATTATCCAGGTTCAATTAGTTACTTATGAAGTATATTCTTCTGTCCAGGAATATATTGGAATGACTGGTCTGTCTTTAACAATGTAGTGGAAATTTCTTGATCGATTGTTCCACTCACAAAAAAAAAACCGCAATTCTTTGTATACTCTAGTTGTAAACCGAGTAGAATTGCTAAAACTTTGAAGTCTGCGCTGATATATTATTTGTGCATTTTATAATCAATTCTGTCTAAAAGAAGTCACATTTTCATACGTTTCTTTTAAGTGGATTGCATGACCAACACGAATGGATAGATAAAAGTTTCTTTTGTGAAGAAGGACAGCTTGCAAACTCAATTTCGAATAAAAAAACGGAATGGTGTTGGTGACCTAATACCAATATCAAATCATCGACATCATTGGTGTATGAAAGACCCTCGCCTATTGAAAAATACTGTGATAGTTCTTTGTGACGATTACGATACACAGAAGTATGTATGCGTGAAGCTAAAAGTTTCCATCCTTTTAGTCTAGATCCCAGTATTTTTGCTTTAGTTTTTGACAAATTCAGGACTTAAATAAGATTATTTAATTCTAACATTAGGTGTGGTCCTCTTCAGATGGCAAATATTCGTAATCGCTGGTCGGTAACTTGACACTTCCTTCTTCTGGTTCTGTAACATCAGATCCTTCACTCGAAACACCTATGTGTCTTGGTACTGGCAAGGGCTTCCGAATGAGGTACTGGACGAGTGGCAAAGGGCAGATTAGCATAACTAATATTTTTCATATTTTTGTTGGAGAATCCGAAAGTTTTCATGCAGCAAAAGTAGCAATTAGTCAAATGGTCCGTTTGTGCAAGCCAATTCATAGACTTTGCAAATGGCATACCGCTTTCCTTACCATTTGACCAGCCCCTTAGAGTGACAGTATGGCGTGCCCAGCAAATGCTGGGAGCCCATAGCCTGTCTTGATGTTCAATGGTTAAGCCAAAATAGTGAAAATATACATTTTGTATTAAAGGTGTAATATTTCGCTTATGCTGGTGAGTATTGAATTGTACATATACATAACAGAAACTGTTATTTATACACGTACGCGACATTATGAAATAAAAAGACGTTCAGCTATCACAAACCTATTTACATTGAAACGAAGCAGCCGTGTGTAGTTCTTTATATATCCATACAGCCAGATATCTACCAATTCTTAGATCAAAAATGGGGGTGGTTTAAGTGCTCAGACAAAGGAAACACGTAAGAAAATGCTCAGATATGTCCCCTAAACAATATTTTTAGGAGTATTTCACTTATATAAAAGAAACTCAAATTTTGTAAAATTGAATGCGCTTTTTGATATCTCAAAATCATGACGTGATGAAGAATTTTAAATCAGATTCAGAATCAGCATGGCAAAAGATATAAACTACACGTATTGGTGTATAAAAAAATCAATCTGTGTTGACTAGTGTTATTAGTAAATTAATAAAATACTTCCGCTGTAAGAAACTTCGTGACGGAGATCATAGAGGCTAAAGTGGTGTAGTTCTTGTAGAGGTCATCAGGTCCAGCACAATGATGAGTTATATAATATATATATATATATATATATATAAGGTAAACTTAATAAGTCGGCGATTAAAGGTCTGGTTCATTACTTCAAAGTATATATATTTAAAACAACCCTACATGTTTCGGCAATGATGCCTTTGTCAAGGGAATACAAAATATAAATGATTAATCAATCATTTTTATATTTTGTACGTCAATTTTATTATTTCTACTATACATTTTTTACCCCAGAAGAAGCGACAAAGTCTGTTGCGAAATATAGGGTTATTTAATAAAAGAGTTTTTTAATTGACCGCTTACCCGAATTTAAATTAATTTTTGATATTATATCACGGTCGATAATTTCGTTTCAATTATATATATATATATATATATATATATATATATATATATATATGAAGCGTTGTTCTTCGGGATATTTCGCCGCGTTTGGATGATTTCGTCCTGAGAAGGACAACTTTCTTCCTGACGTTTCGGTGACATCACTTTCACCTTTTTCTAGAGGATCTTCTCGTTGCAATGGTAACTTCAAGAGTGCGTTGATTTCCTGTGCCTCTCGTATTATATGGTCCCGTCGTAGTGGGGACGCGTGTCTGACTCCTCGTGATTGGTCCGTCGGTTGTTCTGTCGCTTTCGACTATTGGTCGATCGGTTTGCGTTCGGTCCGAGTTATTATGACTGGGCTGTGGCAAGTTGTTCTCATTACGTCGCTTGTGTGTAATCTGCCTGTTGAGCAAGGCCGACTTCCATGTGTCAGGCAAACGCTGTCCGTCGTCACGTTTGTTCATACAGTTTTGCCGTTTCTCAATTTCTATTGCTTCTCTTATAATCCTGTACGTTAACCTCGTACTGCGTGCTATAGTTTTTGTACCGTCAAAGTCGATAGTGTGTCCTGTATGTAGCACATGCTTAGCTAGGGATGATGTTGATTCTTTTTTAGCTACCGCATTTCTGTGTTCTTCCCTCCGTACGCTGGTTTTACGGTTAGTATGCCCTATGTATGTCTGTTCGCATTCATAGCACGGTATTTCGTAGACCCCTTGGTTTTCTAGTTCTATCTTGTCCTTTGTATTAGGCAAAATGTCTTTTATTTTCCTGTCTGTCGTATAAATGGTGTCTATGTCGTGTCGGCGTAATATTCTACCTATTTTCTCAGTCGTACCTTTCACGTAAGGGAGAAATGCTGTCCGTGTAGATCTTTCTTTCTTTTTTGGTTGATTCTTGTTAATTCGTGTCGCTCTGTTAATGGTATGTTGTGAATATCCGTTCGCTTGTAATATGTTTTTTATTGTTCCCATTTCTTCGTTTCGATGTTCTGCGTCTGACAAAGTTTGAGATCTGTGGATTAATGTTTTTACTACAGAGTTTAACTGTGCTGGGTGATGATGTGAAGATGCGTTGAGATATCTGTTCGTATGTGTAGGTTTCCTGTACACTGTGTATCCTAGCGAGCCATCCGGTTTTTTGATTATCATCAAGTCTAAGAACGGTAGCCGATTTCTTTCCTCCATTTCGACAGTAAACTTTATTTTCGGATGTCTGGTGTTCAGATGTTGTAAAAACTCGCTTAGTTTCTCTCTTCCATGCGGCCAAATCACCAGGGTGTCGTCTACGTATCGCAGCCAGAGTTTTGGTTTGTCTGTAGCGTTTTCCAGTGCTCTTTGTTCGAAGAGCGACACGAATTAACAAGAATCAACCAAAAAAGAAAGAAAGATCTACACGGACAGCATTTCTCCCTTACGTGAAAGGTACGACTGAGAAAATAGGTAGAATATTACGCCGACATACCATTAACAGAGCGACACGAATTAACAAGAATCAACCAAAAAAGAAAGAAAGATCTACACGGACAGCATTTCTCCCTTACGTGAAAGGTACGACTGAGAAAATAGGTAGAATATTACGCCGACACGACATAGACACCATTTATACGACAGACAGGAAAATAAAAGACATTTTGCCTAATACAAAGGACAAGATAGAACTAGAAAACCAAGGGGTCTACGAAATACCGTGCTATGAATGCGAACAGACATACATAGGGCATACTAACCGTAAAACCAGCGTACGGAGGGAAGAACACAGAAATGCGGTAGCTAAAAAAGAATCAACATCATCCCTAGCTAAGCATGTGCTACATACAGGACACACTATCGACTTTGACGGTACAAAAACTATAGCACGCAGTACGAGGTTAACGTACAGGATTATAAGAGAAGCAATAGAAATTGAGAAACGGCAAAACTGTATGAACAAACGTGACGACGGACAGCGTTTGCCTGACACATGGAAGTCGGCCTTGCTCAACAGGCAGATTACACACAAGCGACGTAATGAGAACAACTTGCCACAGCCCAGTCATAATAACTCGGACCGAACGCAAACCGATCGACCAATAGTCGAAAGCGACAGAACAACCGACGGACCAATCACGAGGAGTCAGACACGCGTCCCCACTACGACGGGACCATATAATACGAGAGGCACAGGAAATCAACGCACTCTTGAAGTTACCATTGCAACGAGAAGATCCTCTAGAAAAAGGTGAAAGTGATGTCACCGAAACGTCAGGAAGAAAGTTGTCCTTCTCAGGACGAAATCATCCAAACGCGGCGAAATATCCCGAAGAACAACGCTTCAACAAACGACCGCGAAAACATTCGACGAAATATATATATATATATATATATATATAATGGTCAAAACACCCCATAGCAGGGCTTAGCAGCTTTCTAAATCCTCATTCTCGAGGTGGCCTCCATCCTAGCTCTTCATATCTTCTGGCTTATTTCTTTCCAGAGTTGTTTTCAAATGTAAAGTTTTTTATTTTAATTCTTTTGATTTCATTGTCCTTTTTTCCAACCCTCATCAACTTCGTTTTTGCTTCCTTGATTTTAAGACCTAATTTCTCCCCTTCTTTAAGTATTTCCTGAGCTAATTTCGACCATTATCTCTTCCATTTTTGTTATGACTCCATCATCCGCATACACAACCACCTGACTTCCTCGTGTTTAAGCGTACCTTTGTTTATTTGCATCTTTCTGTGTAAATGGGGGGGGGGGGGATACGTTCCATAATGGTAAATAAAGGTTCAAAACATACGTGATTTGTTTTACGGTTTAATAATAATATGTGTACATATGTTTTTTCTATTACACAACGTTTTCAAACTTTTATTTTAATCTACAAGTGTATGTAATTATAGTTTAGTAAATTATTGCTTGTTGAGGGCAGAAAATAGTGAGTAATCTGGGATTGCTTGGCCGATTGCATCTGTAACTTTTCAAGTTCGACGTAAGGGGTCGTCACAGCCTAGCTTTCTCTCTTAAACTTCAAACTTCGAACAAGGAACGGATCAAATTGTTGTTGTAAGATTAAAATTACTCTTAGGTGTTTCGACGAGAACTTCTTGCTTAGGGTAAAAACATGTTAAAAAAAAGATAAAGAAATGAAATGACGTAACGCTTACCTGAGATTTCATCCTTCTCTTTTTCGCGTTAACCTTCTTCAAAGTTCTGTTGTTTATCTTCCATCATCTCCAGTAGCTCTTCTTCGAGTAGCCCGTTTCCGTGAAATTCTATTAGATTATGAATTTCATCTTGCCCGATATGTTCAAATCCATCACCCCCGTTTAGATGAGCAAGTTCCATGATCTCTTCTTATTGATTTATTATAGGCGTAAGATGGTTCGATTTAACAACCACTTCCGATTAAAGATACTTCCAACATGTATTAATCGAGTTTGTCTTCAAATCTTTCAATGAGCTGTCAGTATCTGTGATGAAATCCGCTGTTAGATTTTTTCCAACTGTTTCTTCTGAATTAAGCTCAATCGAATCCAAAATTCGCTTGAAACATTGCCTGGTGTATTAGGCTTTACAAGCTGAAATTTTGCCCTAATCCAGGGGTTGAATTAAAGACGCCGTATTTGGGAAAAATATCACATTAACATTAGGATGAGCTCCTACCAGAGTAATGTATATCCAGGTTCGTTATCGATTAGTAAAAGGATTTTGAAGTCAAGGTTCTGAGGCGCAAGATAGTTATTTACCTCAGGGATAAAACAATCACTAAACCACTCCTGGAATAAAACATCGGTAACTCGGCCGATATATCATCATCGGCTTTATCTGAATATAACCTGAGGCATTTGCACACAAGAGAAGAGAAACTCTATCTTTTGCCACTTTGAAGCTGAAGCTAATCATTCTGTTATGGAAAGGAAAGTCGTATTCGGCATTCTCTTTCAAAACAGTTCCATCTCATCCGTATTAAATACCTGTTGTGGTAGATATCCTTCTTCTTGAATTATTTTTCATGGTAAGCAAACGCCGATTGACCGGTCGATTCTATATAATGTAGATTACGCCATTTTTGAAATTTTCAACCTTTGCTGACTTGAATCAGAATCTTTGTTTATACAATCAAATATTTTTTTGCCTTAGCTCTTATCAGAGCAGAACAGATCGGAACATGCTTCTGAGACATTTCCTCCAACCAAACGCTTAAAGCATTTTCTGTCTCTTGAAGAGATTTATTTCGCACTTGAGAAACAATTTTCGTGCTAGCCGTGACACTCGCGAATAATCGAATCCAACGGTCGCGAATGTGGAATTCGTCCTCATTTTAATGATTGCGAATGATCAAAATTCACGGATGTCAAAACCGTATACATCAGTGTATACGGGGACGCGGTGTATAGTAGTTGTGCGTCAGCGTTTCTCTTGCTTTACTGTGCCCCATGTGCGACTTTTAATTAGTAGTTTTTACCTACTGATGATGACAACTTAGTTGTCGAAATACGTATTTAGGATACGATTAATAATTGTGGTAAGAGGTTATATACCTTTTTTAAACTAAATATATATATATATATATATTTAGTGTTTATAAGAATTTTATTTTTCTTATTTATTTTATTGGCCGTGTCTTAATATTAAAAATAATAGACTTTTTATTGGTTTAGCGACCTTTTATTGAATTATGATGTTTTATTCTACAACGTTTCGACTTTTACTATTTTTCAGTCTTTTTCAAGTATCTAGAAACAAGAATTAATACAATGAGAATATGAGAATTGTGTTTGCTTTTGTGAGATTGAATTAACAATTAAATTAACAATTAAAATTAAAATTAGATTAAAGAATGAATTACCAATTAGATTAACAATTAGAGTTAAAATTTAAAATTAGATTAATAATGAGTAAGGACAATTAAAGTGATTACATCTGTATAAATGAATAGAAAAATTTTGAATTAAGCCACAATACAGTAAGGTAAATAGAAACAAGAATTACTACACTGAAAACGTGAGAGTTGTGTTTGCTTTTGTGAGACTGAATTAACAATTACATTGACAATTAGAATTAAAATTAGATTAAAGACTGAATTACCGATTAAATTGACAATTAAATTAAATATATATATATATATATAGAAAAAGAAGAAGAGAGAGAGAGAAGAAAATTCTGGGAAGTAATGTACGAACAAAATATTTTAAAGAAGTAGCTTGTTGATTTACAAATACAATGTAATAAATACAGAAAATATATACTAGCATGTAAGTGACCCAGTAACCTAAAGGTATGAAACGGCTAATCTTCCTATCAAATAGAATTAATTATTGAGCACGTAATACGAATTGATTATAAGTCGAATCAAGAAAAAAGATATTGCGAAAAACGAGTCCGTTCACGACAAAAATGACCATAAAAACGCTTACCAGGAATGGCGTAAATATTCTATATATGAATGTATGGCCAAGGTATCACGGCCGAGAGGTTGACTTCTTAAGTAGTTGTGCTAATCGACATACACAAACAAACGCAAAACACATGAGTATATGTATGTACTCATGTGTGTGTGTGGGTTTTACTATACATTAGCATTGCGCTGTATTTGTGTATATGTCGGTTGGTGTAGAACTTAGAAGCCGTCGATGTAGACGTAGTAATTGTTGGCCGATTGACCCTGTCCTTGTACATCCGTTAACCGTACAGGGTCATTCTCTAACGTACGTATAAACAATCACTGGTTAAACGTTTACCTAGTTTTTTTGTATTTCGTCGATTATTATTTAACTCAATTACATAATCGTTAAATTAAAAGCAAATGCTATAATAAAAACTTAAGGCACTTTTGAAAAAAGATGTTACTCTTCGTCAGTGTAAATATTATTACAACGATAAATGTGGCGCCTATTAATTGCTTCAATGTTACCATTGTGTAATTTTGGCAAATAAATGAAAATTAAACTGAATTAAAACATTGCAATTTTCAGATTTTAAATAGGAAGAGAATGATAGTTTTTAAAATTTTTTTAATAGCACTAGACAATCAATTTTCATAAAACAAAACATATTTTTTCTATTTTGCGTTCGAAATGAACTCATTATGAAACCCAAAACAGTATCGAAATGAGCTTCATTTCGATACGCTTTTTTTCATTTCAATGTTGGCGTTGTTCGAATACAGAAATAAATATCATTACTGTCATTTGATTTTAAGAATTTATGTACATTTGACAGATATGATATATGTCCGTATTTTACACAAACAACGTATGTTGTATACAATTGACAACAACATATATATGTTTCTATGTCACTCATGTTTATATTTTTAAATGAAGTATCAAGTAATGTTAACGAAAATTAGTAAATAATATGTAATATAGGTAATATACTTCGCGGATAGCAAGATTTAAATTTGAAAATGTCAAGTATCAATGTGACCAACTGCATGCTTTATATGAAAATTAAACTCTGAACTTTCAAATTAAATAATTCCAATTTAAGCAATTTATTAATGTAAAAAACGCAAAATAGAAAAAATTGTATAAAAAACTCGTTTCATAAGGCCTTTTGCCGCACTCGCTCTTTAGAAAACTCGCCGCTATCGCGGCTCGTTTTCTAAACTGATCTCGTGCGGCAAAATGGTGCCTTATGAAACTTGTTTTTTAATATACTATAATAATATAATAGTTATTTACGAACCAAGTGCGTGAAATCATATTTCGCGAATGAGTGACCAGTTTAAAGCGCGGGCCGCAGGCGAGCGCTTTATGGACACGAATTCGCGAAATGTTTCACGCACGAAGTTTGTACAATATTTTTTGTACGAGAACTATAAACAATAATAATATTTATATAAAATATAAATATAATTTCAAAATTTTTATGTTTATAAGTATTTTTAATAATATTACTAATAACTGTCAGGATGGCCGAGTGGTCTAAGCCGCAAGACTCAAGGTTTACCTTGCCCGTTATATGGGTTCTCAAGCGTTCTGGTCATCTCTGAGGGCGTGGGTTCGAATCCCACTTCTGACAATTTTTTTTTTAGTTATCTATAAATTTAAAAAATAATATTTGTTGCTGTTCTGACATTGAATTACATACCTTCTAAATATAACAATTTCTATTTCATTTCCTTTTATTTTCATAGAAAAACAACGAACTGGGTAGCATATTATTAAGGTTAGGGATTGATGATTTTAAAATGTCACTAAATTAATCAAGTTACAGGAAGTACCAACTTTACTTTTACGCACTCGTGTTTAAAGTGACTTTTTACGCACGCAAATCGAATCGTGAAATGACAGGTTTTGATAAGCGACTACAAAAAACATTATTAAAAATCAGGTGGGGACAACACACTACAAGTTCATAACGTGACTTTCTTATTAGAGACGGCCATAATGGTTGGTGACAATGGACTTAATCTGTCACGAACATATAATTCTGAATGAGCATAGCCGTCTTTAATGAGGCAAGTTTTTAAAGGCACGTTATATGTGCGAATGTATATCTCTAGATACGCAGATACGCGTTTCATCTTACTACAGAATAGTTAGTACGTACCACTAGAGAGCAGTGGCGGCTCGGGGTGGTTCACATAGGGAGTGCATAATTTCAAAATTAAAAAGTGTAATACAAAAACGCTTACCCAATCCTTATAAATTTCACGGACGTACTGTTCCAGACAGGTACTGTTCATTGTAGAGTTTGTTTTGAGAGAATAGTAAATATTACACTACACAGTTTAATTACATCTGACGATAAACGAAGTCCATTTTACGTGTCTTTGACTTGCAGAACAGTTCTATCACTTTTTCATTAAAGTTTGGGAAATCATTTATATAGATATATATATAGATATAGATAACATAGTAAGGGCATTTAATCTCTCTTCTTTCATTGTATTTCTCAGGAAAGTTTTTATTCTCTTCAGTCGTGAAAACTGGCGTTCCGCTTCGGACGTTGTCATTGGGATTGTAATGACAATTTTTAAAAGCGTAAAAACTTCATTAAAGCTGTCGCTTAATCCATCCAGCAGAAGACCTAGCAGACCTACAGCACCGACTTCTATATTTTGCCTAAATTCTTCTCTAGAATATAGAACTCTTAATTCAGTTCGTAGTCTGCTTTCATTGAGGCATGGATAAAATTTTACTGCTTCTTTAAGGCAATCTTCCAGAAATTTTTTTTGAATAGAGGAGAACTGTTTAAAAGAAATTAAGTTTGCTAATATTAAGTGCCCTTTATACCGAAATCTAGTGTTTATTTCTAGCAAAATAATATCGCACACTTCAATAGTTTCCCTCCTTCTTCGGCTACCATCAGTTACTCTTCGCCGCTTTGATGGTCAAAGAGTCAGTTCTGGGTCATTTTGTTTAACCAACTGATTATCTGTGTCAGCGATTTCGGTTCGAATTTTTCCAATAGCGCGTTCAAAATTATCTAAATTATTCTTGATTTTTAATGTATCTGTATTGCCATATTGTAATTGATTAAACAATATGTCCACATGTGGCATAATTTTATGAAAGAAAGTTAACCAATAGATAAAATTTTCCTCCTCTAAAATTCGCAAATTGGCACCAGCTTGATGAATGGTAGTTTGTAAACTAGCTTCTCCCTCGATTTGTTCCAGAGCTTATTATTATTATTATTTATTATATTATTATTAATTATTTCTTCTCGGTGCTCTTATATTGTATTCACTGTCCTAGAATTGAGGTTCCGTCTTATTTTTGAAGAACGAGGTAAGCTTTTTCTCTGAAGGAATTCTTTCAATCTTGCAGCTCGTTGTGGTAAAGTGGAGAAAAATGTACATAATCCCATCAGATTGGCAAAAAAAAATTCTGCAATTACTACTGCTCGATGTAGCATGTGACATAATTAGATTTGTCTGATGTGCATAACAATGTACAAAATTAGCCCTTGGATACTGGTCTTGGATATGTCTTTGCACGCCGTTAATAGCACCACTCATGACTGCTGTCCCATCATAGCTCTGTGCAATCAGTTTTTCTGGGTCATCAACAAGCAAACTAATTTCGTTAGGGATGGAGGCAGATAAAGAATTAGCATCATGTCCACTAGGCAGAAGAAATTTCTAAAATCTTTCGACCGGTCTCGCGTTCACAATATATCTTAAAACGACCACCAACTGAAACTGATTGGACACATCTGTGGTTTCATCAGCTATCACAGATATGAAGTCGGTTGCTTTAATTTCACTGGCAACCTGTTCATGATACACGTTCAACATTGCATCAAGCAGCTCAGTCTGTATCGTTTTTGATAATCCCTTAAAAACCGGTGCTGCTTCGATGTGATCTCTGAGCGATTTATCCAATTCTGCCGTAAAATTTATCAATTCCCGAAAAATGCCATTGTTATTCGACGTTTGCTGTTCATCATGACCCCGAAGTGCCAGTTCAAACGCGCCACAAAATCTAATGCAATTTATTATTAAATTTAACACATGCCTATTTTTTGTTACCTTTTCATTGTGTTGTTGAATTGCTTTTCTATATGATGAATCTAAAACATTCTGAATGTTATTTTGTCCTAACATTCTTAGACTAAATATATTTTTCAAATGCCCTTCGGAATTTTCATGTTTAATAATTTTAGCACTAAGATGAATTAAGTCTCTTATTCCGTTCTTTGACCAAGACGGTTCACCACCAAACAATAGACACGGAAAACAAAACAAAGTATTTTTAATTTCACACCCACAAATCCAGTCATTTTTCTGATAAATATTAATTTTGAATTTTCTTATAACGTCTTTACCTTCAACAGATTGTTTATTTTCTAAAGATAATTGAGGCAACGGCCGTTTAAGATTTTTTACTGCGATTTTTTCATTATACGTTAACCGCGAAAACGCGTTGTTCTCTAAAAAAAGACACGCAATTCATTGTAACAACGCCCGAGAGTAGTCTGGTTCAGTTGCTCCAACGTTATGTATTATACGACATTGAAGTACGGCAAAATATAGTTCTCCCCACCATCAATGTAATGTTAATGCCTTAACAGAGCAACAGTTGGGCTTTGCTCAGTATATCTGTGACGACGATCGGTGTATGTACGTTGTTAGCGTGCCACGTTCCTCGTCAATAACTATGAATACATAATAAATAAATACTTTCACAGTTAGTCGCCGCTTGGTTTGTTTTGTTTCATATTTCCAGGGGGTGCAATTGCTCACTTGCTCTCATTAAAGAGCCGCCACTGCTAGAGAGGTACTTTCACATAAATAACACTCTTACGATATTGCAGAAGTTATCAAGATAGAGCGTAAAACAACATTTAGAAATCATTGATTAATATCAACATCACGAACGCCAAAGCAACTATCGTCTCCCTGACAAGTGGAAAATTAAGGCAGAAACTTCCATCTGACGAATACAACCGCAACTTGCAGGAGCTACAATATTGCCCTATTTTTAATAATATTTTATAAGGAGTGAGCCACAAAAAAAAAGCTTACAGAGTATGCCATGGATTAAATCAGTTATGTCTTAGATTGATTAAATGTTCTAATCTACATTTCGTAGTAATAGGTTAAATCGTAACTTGTCAATTTAACTTATGATTATTTACAAATGACACTTAGTCAATTCTCTAAGCTCAGACGTGACTTATATGTCTATCTTAGTTGTTGAAGGCCTACCTATGAAACAAATTTTGTGGCTCGCTTGATATTATTAAAAATGTTTGGTTTAATATAAAATTTGGTGAGGCTTTACCTATTCAAGTATGTTTAAAATTTCCTTTTTAATAAATTTTCATTGTTTTATTATTTTTTTTCTTAGGTATATATAATTTTACTTTGTTTCATAAGTCTAATAATAATAAAAACAAGTTTTATCTAACATGTCGAGTCCTGTGAAAAAATAACGAAATAATCATAAGTTATATCCAGAGAGCTACCAATTTGATCTGATAATCTGCGGGTAGCTGTTTTTGGCAAAATTTTGTTTAGCAAACGTTCGACACTTAATAATTTATATTAAAAGCTCAAGACCGAAGGTCGACGGCTTTTTGATAAATTATTAAGTCGAGAACATTTGCTTAAAAGCAAAACTTTAAGAAAAATATAACTACTAGTTTGTGTGATAAAAGGGACAGTTCGAAGGGTACATGTTACTCTTGTAAGCAAAAAAAGACAGGACACTATTTCTGCGTGGGTTTAAATTTTAACTATTTAGGTGGCTATCTTTACTCATAATAGTAAGTCAAGAATTGTCAAAAATGTGTGTTTCAAAACATTTATAAAATATATATAAATAAAAATTATTTTTCCACGGTCGGGAGTAGAAATCAGTTTCTATGACATCAAAATTAAAACAGAAGTAGTCGATTATTCCCAAGGGAGTATAATGCTCCCAAGGGAGTTTATATTATGGAGAACGTTTGTGATTCATGCAAAAAAAAGATAACATTGAAATTATTTATTGACATTTAAATTAAATGTTACATTTGTACAATTTTCAAAATTAATATTAGAAGGAATATTACTTTCGCTTACATTTACAGTTTTTGTGATTGCCCTAGTAGTGGTACCTACTGAAACCTGATTAGCAATTTTGGTCTTATTTTCAATGGAGTTCTCGACATAACCCTCAGCGACTGTCGTTGATTTCCAACCAGCATGACGCTTTATTGTCGTGATATCCACACCAGCATCTGCCAGTAATGTCGCTGAAGATCTTCGTAAGCAGTGACCAGTATAACATGCAGCATCAGGTAATTCTAAATACAAAGCTACTACACTCGGAATTTTTCCCATGGTATTCTTGCCAACTGGCTGCGAACTACATTTTCCTGCTTTGTAGTACAAAAAAAGGCGCTTATGCTTGACGTGGGGAGGACGAAGGGACAGGTATTTTCGAAACAACTCAAGCATATTTTCCACATCGGTAACCACAAAGGTTCGTGGAATCTTTGTCTTAGTGTTTGGAATTTTTACAATCAAGGAAGATCCTACATCCTCAATATCATCTACAGTTAAATTGACTAGTTCATCAGTTCGACAAGCTCCGGCAATCCCCAGAATTAATCCAACCTATAAAAAATCAAAATACTTAATAATTGAAATACCTAACAACAAAAGTAATCTTACCTTAATCATTAAGAATTCTTTGTCATCTGCACTTGATAGAAAATGGTCGATTTCACCCTTTCTCAATATTTTCGATTTTTTCGCTTGATATCCGTCACCGGTTCTTTTCAAAAATGCGATCAGCTTGGGGAATTTGCTTATATCTATGTTGTCGTAAATTATCAAGCATGACTTAACCATAGAATATTGCGCCCATAATGTGGAAGACTTGTAATTCTTTGCATTTTCACTGAAGTATGCCAACAAAATATTCTCGCTGTATACTTGAACATTTTTCTCAGCGCACCACTTTTTGAACCGATTGTAGGCTATATCGTATAAAGATCTTGACTTCGTAGGCAGCAAATTGCTTATTGCAATATATGCAGCCTACACAATCTCTTCCGACTCACAATTATTCATTGTGCACTAAACAAACTTTAAACTAAACCAAACTAGCACCTTAATTTGACAATTCTTTTTGTTTGTTTATTTTGTAGTTATGACAATAACTCAACGACTACTAAATAAATGCTCAAATCCGAATACAATAATTCTGGTGCTACTTACTTCATAATGACAAAATATGTGTTTTTAAGTTAATGAGACCGTGGAAAAAATAGTATCTACCATTCGGGAGAGATGTTATTTTGTCCTCGGTGCATTGTAGCCCTCGGGCTTCGCCCTCGAGCTTCAAATTGCACCTCTGCCAAAATAACGCATTTCTCTCCCTTATAGTATAATATACTATAAAAACGATAGAGAAAGAATATAATTAAAATAATTAGTATTTCGTCGTTTCACCGTTATTATTTATAACTGCATCTAATATTGTAGACATTGAAGCGAATATTTTGTACAACATTTATAACAATTTGATGCCAAGCATTTTGAACAATCTCCCTAAATTCTTCCTGGGTGTACATTAATTCCCATACATTTTCAATGGGATTTAGATAAGAACTGTAGTGCGGGAAATTTCAAGTTTAAATTGCATTCTCTTGTAACCATTGTGTTACAAGATGGGACAGGCAATTGTGTTGTTTTTCTAGCTTCCTTTAATATTTTGAAAGGGTTGTACCTGATCTCAGTAGCTAATGTTTCGTCTTTCTGCGGATTTGAAATTTTGTTATATCCGGAACCATTTTCCGATTTAAATTATCCTCTTCCCTCTATTTTTTATATATTCTTGCGGCTGGACTTTTACCAATATTAAATTGAACCGATACAGTTCATAATGATTTCCAATTTTCCAAACTAGTAACAAGTCTGGCTTTATCAGTTTTCGAAAGATGCGACATTTTCAATTTTGAATTAGCAACTATGATAGATAATTTGACGTACAGTTTGAAAATTAATCAAATATTGTAAAAATTACAATGCTAAAAAATAAAGGAAATTAACATAACGATTTGGATACTGTCCCGATTTTTTTGCAAGATGTTATTGGTAGATAGAAAATGAGGGAAATCAATATTAATGACCTGTATAGTATAACTATTATATGACAGCTTTTAAATTTTGAAGCATTAATGAAAAGGCAGCATTTGTATGAATTATATTCGTAACCTAATCCTGCCATTAAACTCTCGACATTGTAGCAAAATTAAAAACTATCTTTCGTTGAAAAATACTGCGACAATTTTTCTGCCGATTACGATTTTACGAATTGCTTAATCGGTGTACGATCTGCTGTACGATCATTATTTTGATTTTGAAAATACTCAGCTAATCGGGAGGGAACAACATGCAAAGATGTAGGATAGCTAAAGTGATACAAAAGTATTATTTAGTTACTCTGATTGTATTTTGGTCCATTGGTCTTAACAATGTAGTACAGTTTGGCGGTAGAAATAATTCAGACACAACTCTATTTTCTGATATTAGCCCTTCTTCATAACTGTGACTTTGTGCAATATTAGTGAGTAGCAAAGCTTTTTTTGGGAGATTTTGATTTCTTGAAAATTGCTTAATTTATACACAAAAATAATTATGACACTCTCTTTAAATAAAGAAGAAGTCATCCATACATTTTTACTCGGTGGAGGCATAATTCACCGGAATAGTTTCGTTTCTAAATGACTTTTTTAGTTAACGATTTATGTTAACGATTTATGTTAAGCTAATTAGGTATGTATTGTTTCATATTAGGTATTCGTAAAATAGTTTCTTTAAAATACAAATTAATTAGTGCAATTTTTTTATTAAACTAACACCAGATAACTTGATCAGCAGTGAATCTATTGAAAATGCTATAGATATAATAAAACACAGTTGTATAGTTTCAAAATAATATATATGCACTACATATGTTTCACCACACTGTGGCTTCATCAGGTGGATGAATATACTAATTCAAAATATCAATTAGATCTTATATATATCAATACAAAGTACAGAACTAATCTTATTCTAAGAGGGGGTGGACATGTATGAGTTTTAAGTTTAGTAGGGGGGAGTTATTTATGTCTAGTTGGTCATTTAAAATTATACCTAATTTATTATATTTGTTAATTTCTAAACTTTCTAACATATTAAGTTTTTTACTTTTATCTAGGACATGCAAAGTTTTAAAATTAGTGTTGAATTTGTGATTATGTTCTAGGCAATGATTGGCAAAAGTTGAGTCTGTCAGACTCAACTTTTGCCAATCATTGCCTAGAACATAATCACAAATTCAACACTAATTTTAAAACTTTGCATGTCCTAGATAAAAGTAAAAAACTTAATATGTTAGAAAGTTTAGAAATTAACAAATATAATAAATTAGGTATAATTTTAAATGACCAACTAGACATAAATAACTCCCCCCTACTAAACTTAAAACTCATACATGTCCACCCCCTCTTAGAATAAGATTAGTTCTGTACTTTGTATTGATATATATAAGATCTAATTGATATTTTGAATTAGTATATTCATCCACCTGATGAAGCCACAGTGTGGTGAAACATATGTAGTGCATATATATTATTTTGAAACTATACAACTGTGTTTTATTATATCTATATAATGAAGTTTCAACAAGTATCTCCTTCGTCGATTATTAATTGAAAATGCTATATTACTTTATATTAATTTAATGTTTGCTTTCACCGCTGAGTGAAAATCAACTGTTTCTCGTACTTAATGGGGTTTCTTCTTGTTATAGACCATTTATGGATAATTTGTTGAATATCCGATCTTACAGAAGGTTTAAAAGCGCAAATTAGCTACTAAAAATACAAGCATTTTTCATTAATTCAACTCTAAAAAGAAATAATTAGCAAATGATCCATCCTAGGTGCATCAAATGAGGTATCAATAGAAAGCGTAGTAAAAGGGCTTTTCAATGAGCTAAAAATATACAGGATGTTCCATTTAAAAATTACGAGATTTCTTCGATTTTGCGAAATTGTGAACACCTTGTATAACGCGAGCAGTTGCAGAATTTATTTCACGTAGCAACGAAAGTGCATACTAGTAGAAAATATTCTATTCTATTGGTTTCGGATCTTTTGATTTTCCTTATGTAGAATAGCCTACTGAAATGTATCAATTTATCAAGTAAAATAATTATTTACACAGAAACTATCAACTTTAGACCCATACAATATTATATCGATGTAACCAGCTTGCAAGCGCGGATAATTTTATCTATTAATATACAGGATGTTCCATTTAAAAAAATGCAACTTTAGTCTGGCATTTCCATCTGGAACAGCCTGTATAAAACAAAATATTTTTAGAACGTGCGCTTGATGGTACGGAAGGATATCCGATCACTAAATATTTGACTAACTTTCAAATACGCGTGTAATCTTCCGTCCCCGCTTCGTTGCCGGACCCTGTATAAGAGGAAAATTACTGTGACTAAATGAATAAATAAATGAATTAATATAACAGACTTTAAATTGCCTAGGAAAAGAAATCTCCCATAATATACGTATCTTTATGTTAAAATTTTAGGAGTGTAAAGTAGACCTCATTTCAAGTAACAAAAACGCAAAACTTGTATATCCATTTTTATTTGTGTCAACGTTACAGATCTATGAATATGATTGTCAGATCATGAAAAAAATATAATCCTAAAGTCAATAAAAACTGATTTTATTTAAAAAAAGTTATACGATTCAATAACAAGCTTGTGATTGTTAACGTCGCATAATAAAATGTTATACTAAAATAAATAAATACGTGTCGTAGTGCATACAGTAATTTCTTGGAGATATACAAAAAAGAGTACTGGAAATTGATTTATGATAAAGAAGGTTCTTACTTATTTCGTGCTGAACCATGAACATCATACAATAAACAAATGTTCAGATGACTGTTAAAGTTGCATTTTTTAATAAAGGATTACATTACGTTTCAGTTCATACAACAGCTTATTAGTGAGTGGATACGTTTTCTTTATTCAAAATGCCTTACCAATTTTCTTCTCAAGAGTATGCGGACATGCATTTTGTGTATGGCTACTGTAACGGTAGTGCACGTCAAGCAGTTATTGAATACCGACATCGGTCTCCCGATAGGCGCATTCCTCATTACAGAACGTTTCTGGAAGTACACAGACAATTTCGGGAATGCGGACTGCGTGACTATCTTTTCGAACGACGAGTAAATTAGCCAGCAGACTTAGAGGACGAAGCAGTAGCTATTGTTACAAGGGATGCAACTCTCAGTATATGTCGAATCGCTAGATAACTAGGAGTGCCACGAACAACAGTTTGGCGAATTTTAAAACGTGAGGGCTTATATCCATATCACTATCGCAGGGGACACGGTTTGCTTGAGGCAGACCACTATGCTCGTCTAGTTTATTCTACCTGGATATTAAGACAGTCACGGCTTCATTTAAATTTCTGCAAACAATCCTCTGGACAGATGAATCTACGTTCACGAGAAGTGGTGTTACAAATCTGAGAAACCTGCACGGGTGGTCATCAGAAAGTCCCAAAGCTATACGTCCATCTAAATTTCAACATGAATTTTCTGTTAATGTTTGGGCGGCCCTAATCGATGACTTGTTGATTGGTCCTCTCGTTCTTCCTGCGAGGTTAAATGCGGACAATTACCTTCAATTCCTTATTGACGAACTGCCAGATCTTTTAGAGGATGTCCCACTGAATGTTCGACGAGATATGTAGCTTCACATGGATGGGACACTACCACATTTCGGAATTGCTGTCCGAAATTGGGTTAACGTCAATTATCCAAGATGTATTGGTCGAGGTGGTCCTGTTGCATGGCCACCCAGATCAACCGATCTTAATCCCCTTGACTTTTATTTATGGGGGTACATGAAAAATTTAGTCTACGTGCAAGTTTCGAACACAAGAGAAGAGTTGTTGGATCGTATTCACCTGGCTGCCGAGAAAATCCGACAAAACAAGTATGAAATTCGGATGAGTACTTCTTCTGTTGGCTTACGGGCACAAGCCTGCATTCAACAAGGAGGTGGGCATTTCGAAAATATTATTAATTTAATTTTTTTAAATAACATCAGTTTTCATTGACTTTAGGATTACTTTTTTTTCATGATCTGACAATCACATTCATAGATCAGTAACTTTGAAACAAATAAAAATGGATATACAAGTTTTGCGTTTCAGTTATTTGAAATGATGTCTACTTTACACTCCTAAAATTTGAACATAACGATACGGGACACTTGTATAGAAAGGTCAAGAATAGAAAGGAGTACCTAACTATATTTATAAATACGTTTTCATTTTATTCATATTTTATTTCATGGTTCGTAAACGTTTGTAATTTATTATTTGGTTGGTAAATTAGAGTTGTCAGATTTTCCCCACATTTCAGAGTTGTACGAACGTTTTCAAAACAAATCGGGTTTTATAAAGAATCCGTGTCCGTTTTTTTTTGCGAGATGCACGCAGTTACAAACGAAAGATTGCGAATTAGACATTGTATGTATTGTGTGCCGGCCAGATGTTTGTATTTTAGTTAAGCGTAGAGCTCGACGCGAGGCGGTTGAACTTGTGATGTTATAAACATATATATCAGTAAGTATACCAGTACGCGATGTATATTGAAAACATTTGTACATATTAACTTGTACTGAGTAGGACTCTGGAATGTGGGAAAAATAACAACTCTATTATATTAATAAACACGACAAAATTTGTGTCTAGTACTTTATTGTAACATATATAAAATGATAATACAAAAAGCGATCTTCACTTCTTGTTAGCAAAGAACCCTTTAATATTTAAAAGATGTGATGGTAGTTGCATTTTACATCTTACCTACTTATTTAAACTAAAAGTTAGATCATTTTTACAAACTTTACATCTATTATAATCTTATAATTAAGTAAACTAGGTATGGATAACTCTTGTACAAACAAGATTAATGGTAGATTTTTAACGAAATTTGAATTATAAAAATGATGAGTTTTCATTTTCATATTTTATATTATTAGATTAAATTACATTAAAATTAAAAAATCAAATTACCTTTGCATAATAATAGCAAACTTATTGATATTTAAATAATACTAGGTATATAAAAAAGTACAATAATATGTTTTGCTTTTAGGAAATTGGAGCTCCTACACCAGAAGATGTGGATGTTGTGCAAGCGATACCAAGTACAGAAGAATTGAACGACTCTATAGTAGATCGCAAGGATGACGAATCGAAATCTGACGAAGTTCCTCTAGAATCATCAGATCAAGTACCGTCCAAGAATCACATTTATCCGCCAAGAACAGGAGGAGCAAATGTGGGCCCTACAAGAGGTAATCATGGACCTTTCGGAAAGCCACCGGGTTACGACAAGGACAGTTACAATGGACCACCTCCACCTTTACCACAAAAGCAAGCTATGGACAAATATGGTACAGCCGGTGACACGTGGCCAACGCCAGTACCGGATATGCCTCAAATTATTTCTTTGGACGTGAAGTGCGAAAAAAATTTAATGAAAGTTTATTTAGGATTCGATAAACCTTTCTTTGGTATAGTATTTAGTAAAGGATTTTACAGTAATAACCACTGTGTACATCTTGCTCCAAATTTGGGTAGAACATCGGTGCATTTCGAAATTGGAATTCATGCTTGTGGTACTTCAGGTAATACTGAAAATGGGTTATATGGTTACGGGGCTGAATCTGGATCTGGTACTTATTTTGAAAATACCATAGTTGTGCAATATGATCCTCAAGTGCAAGAAGTTTGGGATCAAGCAAGGAAATTGAGATGTACGTGGCATGATCAGTATGAAAAGTCAGTGACCTTTCGGCCATTCCCAGTAGACATGTTAGATGTAATACGGACAGATTTCGCCGGTGATAATGTCGGTTGTTGGATGCAAATTCAAGTCGGTAAAGGTCCGTGGGCTTCCGAGGTTTCTGGTTTGGTAAAAATTGGACAAACGATGACTATGGTGCTCGCTATCAAAGACGATGATTCTAAGTTCGATATGTTGGTTAGAAACTGTATGGCACACGATGGTAAAAGAGCACCTATCCAGCTTGTGGATCAAAAGGGATGTGTTATGAGGCCAAAATTGATGTCGAGATTTTATAAAATAAAGAATTTTGGTACTAGCGCTTCTGTTCTATCTTATGCTCACTTTCAAGCGTTTAAGTTCCCTGATTCTATGGAAGTACATTTCCAGTGCACGATACAGATTTGTAGACATCATTGTCCAGATCAGTGTTCTGACGGTGGTTTACATGCTCTGAATAACGGTCTATTAGATGTTGGTCATAGTGCTCCTGAGAGTATATATGGACCTCCGCCTCCCTTGCCATTAGGTATAGATGCCTATTTATATCCTGGCAGACCTAGGGATGAAAGAAGAGTTAAGAGAGCTGTGGGTTCGGATCCAGAAACTGAAGTTGGTGTTAATAGAGTGATAAGAGTTGTATCTACTGGGGATTTAACTTTTCCATTAGATGAAAATAGTACTGCAACTACTGCACCAACAATCATATTTCCTGTTAAGGAAGAGTTGTCCAGCAATGGACTAATATGTATGACTACTCCAGGTTTTGCAGCGACGTTAGTGATTCTATTGGCTATCCTCATAATTTCTTGTCTATTGTCTGCATTTTTGTACGTCAAATTACGCCCATTTTCAACAAGTACATTATATGGTCAAAATTTTGCGAATTCTAAAGAAAAGAAATCGAAGAGTTGTTTTTACTCATAAGAATTAACGATGATTAAGGCGAATGCGAATTAAATTGAATGAAACAAGATACAATCCTGGTCATTATGTTTAGTTGATAAGGTTCAACTACTGCACTGTATTTTTGTAGTTAAATATTTTACAGTACGTATGAATTTGTTTCTACTTTCTTTTTTCTTAGTTTTTGTGACCAGGCATTGTATCGTTGACTTTTAAGTCAGTGTAGTGAGCGCGAGAATTTTAGAATTTAAGGTTACCGATGCGTATGTATAAGTATTCATTCTGTCTTAGTAAACGAGGAAGAAATTGAAGAACATTGACGGTTTCGATTGACTTAGATACGCTTAAAGAAATAGGTTTTCTATTTGATACACACCAAAACGCTCAAAATTTATTGGTTATAGACAAAATGTACACTTTTAAGTATATATATTTCCAATTAGTATTGTTAACTTTAGAGTAACTCGATAGAAAGAGAGAGAGAGACAGATAAATGTGAAGAAATAAAGTGTTTGAAAAGGAAGTTACAAAATATATCCGCATTTTTCTATAAAAAACAACATTCTTTCTTAATATTTAACTTTGGATTCTCATTCTAAGACGTGTTAATATTGACAGTAATAATTATCATTTATTTATTTCAAATATGTTAACGTATAACTCTGTGGTATACCGATAATTTAATAATACTCTTTAGTCTGGTATTATCGCTATATATAATAAGATTTATTTTTAACTGCTTTTAAAGGTGAAACAGACATGCAATATATACGTCTGTAACTGTACACATGGACATACACCTCATATTATCCAACATTTACTTTTGCCTAAGACATGTGTTTTTACTATCAGACTTCATCAGTTAGGCTAGTGAAGTAAAGCTTAAAGAATCGCCTGATAAGATACAGAAAATTGTGTCTTATCAAGTTACACTATATAATCTAGTGACATCTGACGGACAAAAAAGCCGAGTGGCAAGTTACAGACGTGTATATTGCATGTTTGTTTTATTTGTAACAAATGCGTAATACGTGCTTAACGTATTGATAAACTTAAACTTTTTTGGTATATATACTCTTAAAGACTGAATCTTTACTAAAAAGATCAAAATAGATTAGAAGTTTTGATTAATCAACTTTGTTATTAGCATGTTAAACGACATATTTGGATGTAATAATATCATTTCTTGTTGAATCTTGATCCATGTGCTTATTACCATAATGTGCAGTATTAGTATAAGATTTCGATTTAATTTATATATTAAACCATATTCTATCCGGCTGGATGTAAATTGGGCACTAACCTACCTGAAATTTTAATCTCGTTGGTAATTCGGGCACTAGCTAAAAATGTACTCGCAGAGGGTCTATGTAAACTGGGCACCGTATAAAGCAAACAAAAACAATAATATAGAAATAGTGTATTTCAGGTTGAAGTACAGCAAAAAGATAGAAAATAAAAAATATGTACTCATATGAAAACAATAATAAAAGCAAATACTTAATTATATAAAAACTATAATAAAAAAATAGTGTATTTGAAGTCATACTGGTGAATAAAATGATATACACTTCACAAAGTGTAATCGTGATGTTGTTCAATTATTTAGTTGTTCACACAGTTCATTTAGAGTTCTAAATTTTTCTTTTGCGCGTGTCTTTATCTCTTGCTGGTGTGTGTACACTTTGAATTTTAACATAAGTGTCTATTTGAAATTCCTTAAGCTTTTCGATAAAAATATAAATAGATGGATGTGTTGAATAAAATGACTCATTTAGTTTGGAATGAAATGCTTCGCATGCGTTTGTGGTGTTAGTGATCGATGGAGTTGCAGTAGCCCACATATGTGGAGGAAAAGGAGCATCGTCTTCTATGTATGTCTCCAATAAATAATCGACGTATTCGTCAGCCTGTGCATGAGCAGGTTTTTCGGCAAACAAATCTAAGGCGAAACAATCGCCTACTTCGTCAGGATTCAAATACGTTAATCCAAATGTACATCGCAGCCATTTTCCTACTTCGGAATCTGTGTTCCTAAATTCTGCTGTTAAACCCAAACTTTGGATTTTCCTGAACCACGATTGGTGCAAATGGAAACGACAAACATAGATTTGTGCTGATGGCCATATAGCGCGGACCGCTGTGTGAATGCTTTTCTCAAAATCTACCAAAACTTCAGCTGGTCGTCATATTGTAGAGTGACGTCGAAAGATTTCTTTTGTTAGCATTTCAAATAATGTTGTATACGCTTCACTGCGTTTATCAGGCAACAAACAAAACATCAATGGAATATAATGTCCATTATTAAGTCCGTTGATTGTAAATAATTGTAAAAAATATTTTGTACAATACGAAAATGTACCGTCCATGTACACTTTACGCATTCCACATAAACTTCTAACATTCGTTTTACAAGAAAACACTATGATATTGCTCACTGGACAGTTTATAAAAACGAAACTTTCATCCTTGCTTGTTTTAACATTAGCAGCTTCCACTATATCATGGACTTCTGTCTTATTTTGTGGTAACGGCCCAGGAAGAAATTTACTCCTTGAATTGTACAAATTTCTTCGGATATAAGTGAAATCTGTTATCGTAATTGTTTCCGGCAGTTCCTTAGCTAGTTCACGACGAATAATTTTCGCTGGTTTTTCGGAAATATCATCAACGGCTTTACGTTTACACGCATTTGAAATCACTTTTCGGTTTAATTTACTCTGATTCTATTCATTATTATGTTCTAGCTGTCCTCTGCTCACTAAATTTTCTGCACCAACCGTAAACACGCCAAAACACTTCGCCACTCTTCAACACTTTCTGTTTTGAAAAGATGTACTTGTTAACCACTAGAAAACATTTTCCGTTGTTACTGTCCACGAAAGAGACTTCCATAATTCTTAACAGTGTGCAACAAAACTCGAGACTGAGAAGCGGATCTAATTTCTTACTTTAAGCAAACGCCGCAAACAAGATAGAAATAACTAAATACACAAACTAAATGTTTCCTTATATATAGAATATATTATAGCATAATACAATAGAGACCCGCCCACAATAGATGTACAAATAAAAATACATTTGAAATAATCTATTTGGTCATTAGGAAATTCCTTAATTTATTAACGTCTAATTTCTTACTTTAAGCTTTAAAACGATCATTACCCGAACGGTACGGGTGCCTAGATTACCTGTAGGATTAAGCAATCCTTTTTGCAGGGCAGGTAAATCCATATACCTGGTGCCCAGTTTACATCCGCCCTTCTATCCTCTTCCCTATTACTAATGTGATTGATCCGGTAACAATATAAAATAGTTCATTCTATTTTGCTTTTTATATTATTCTATATTCGAATGACATCCAGAATTGACTTTTAAGCTTTTAAATGTAATGAAAAGCCTATGGGATATAGAAGACACAGTGCTACTTACTGCAGTGTGGATTGCTAGTGAAAGATTCCTTTTAATTCCAGAAAAACAATGAAAAAAGTAATAATTTGGTTTTTGTACATGGGTTTCTTCTTCGAATTTTGTCTCTTTAACTCTCCGTCGTTCGATACCTTGTCGATTAGGGAATCATTATCAAAATATCACGTTTCCCCCCGAGTGGTGGCAGCTAGTGACAATGTTGAGTGGCACGGCCAATGTCCTCCCCCCTATTTAATAGAAAGATTTTAATCAGTTCAAGTTTCCAAAAAATGTCTGAAGTTACGAAACCAATCTACGACAGACGCGGCAATTTGTAAAGTAAAGTAAATATACGCACATTCGCAGTAAATAATTCGTTAAACTGAATTCAAAGTGTAAAAAAATACTAACTGCTTCCTAAACGCCATTGATAAAATTATGTAGTGTCTCAGTAAAGCGCATTACAGAAATATTAAATTTTTATTTAATTTTATCAAATTTGCCTCGATTTCCTAATTAATTTAAACATAACTAATTTGAACAGGTTAATCGAAATTCAAAACGATAATTCATAAATATCTTGTTTATGATTACTTACTTTAATTAAAAGAATTGAAGACTTAAACGTTTAATTGTTTCAAAATTTGGAAATTGTTTTATTGAAGCAATATTATTAAATTATTAATCATAGAACATTTATCTAATTGCCACTAATTCTAATCGAATTCGAAATTTTTGCTGATATACGACAAATCTTTCAGAGTTATATGAATTGCGTCATTATTTTTTACATTATAATTTTAACAATGTTAACTTGCCCCATATTTTTAGGTCATCTTCAAAAAATATTTTGAAAGTTACTTTTATCCTCTCTCTCACAAATCGTTCTTAATTATTTTCGGTAAATTCTACTCTTGGTAGAAGCTTCAGTTTTGGAGATAAGTAACAACCACTGGTTGTCAGATTAAGTGTTTAAAATAGATGTATATTCCAAATAAATTTATTTTATTAAGTGTTACGTAAATTCGATTTTGGTGATTTTTGCCTGTATATAGACGCTATCAATACTTTAGGTCATTAAAAAATATAATCGAGCAGTATCTTATTCATTATCTTCTATATCTTGCTTTCTAGTCAATATTTAGATCCGACAACACAAATAATTGATGCTTTTGAGCATAATTATAGTCTCTTTCACCTTGTTTTCCAGTTAATTTTTAGATCAGACAACACAAAAATTTTCGATATATGTATATAGTAGACGTAGATATTCGGCGATTTAAGATTTATTTTACTTTAGTATGTTCTATAAGTGATGTAGTCAATATCTAAATCTACTGTATTAGACAAAGGCCAAGAAATAATATATATATATATATATATATATATATATATATATATAATTGCACAGGTCTACAAAATTAAACTTTTTGTCAGATGTTATTATTTTGAAAACTGATTTTATATAATTTTGCAAATATTAAATGAAAAAAAACGATATTTCTAAAAAAATTTATTTGTTTATTGAGTAAAAAGGTGGAATACAAGTTAAAAAAGTGCAAAAAAAAATACTTTACTCAGTCTTTTTTAAGTGAAATCTTTGTCTTTTTTCCAGAAAGCTGCGTTGTCCGGACATTCGGTTGTATGTTTTTAAGGGCATATCCCGTTTTAACATCCAGCAGAAACCGCTTTCCCTGTTCTTCGCTAACTGCTCCAAGATTTTCAGGAAAATAGTTCAAGTGTGAAAACAGGAAATGCACTTTCAAACTCATATTACAACCTAGACGATGAAAGTGTTGTAACATATTTTGAACAATATTTTCGTAGTTTTCGTCCTTAGAGTTCCCAAGAAACTTATATCTATTACTATTATCTATTACTCAATTACTTCTTTAAATGAAACCCAGGCGTTTTTCTCGACATTGGTCATTGTGTTTTGAAAATCCTTGTCTTTGCATAATGTTCTTATCTGCGGCCCAACAAAAATATCTTCTTTTAACTTTGCATCGGATAAAGCTGGAAATGTCTCGCACCAATATTTAAAACACTGTCCATTTTTGTCTAGGGCTTTAACAAACTGCTTCATCAAGCCAAGTTTGATATGAAGAGGAGGCAGTAAAACTTTTTTGGGGTCAACCAAGCTATCTCTTAATACATTTTTGCTACCAGGTGTAAGGCTTGTTCTAGAGGGCCATTCTATTTGAGTCCATTGTCTATCCCTTGCTCGACTATCCCACTCACAAATAAAGCATGGAAATTTTGTATAACCTTCTTGTTGTCCTAGTAGCATGCACAGCACTTTAAGGTCACCACAAAGTATCCACTGATGTTCTTGGTAGTTTATTTTCTTTAAAAGAAGTTCAAAATTTTCATACGTTTCCATTAAATGTACCGAATGGGCAACGGGAACCGAGGCCAGCTCGTTACCATTGTGCAATAAAACGCCTTTTAAACTACGCTTACTTGAGTCAATAAACAGGCGCCATTCTTCTTTTACATACGGCACATTTCCTAATTTTGAAATTAAGTCAGGAATATTGTTGCAACACTAGCGGTCCGTCTTGAGTAAAATATTGACATAACTCTTTTTCGCGATCCCGGTAAAAGCTTGATGTGACGCCAGGTGCTAGTAAATGTTTCTCACGAAGTCGGGAGGCTAACAATTCGGATGCATCCTTTGGAAAGTGTAAATCTCTAATTAAATAATTTAGTTCGCTCTGGTTAAACACTTCGGTCTCTCTGAAATCTGGTGTGAAATCTGAGTCATCTGGGTCGCAATTAGATTCCTCTGATTCTGACGAAATGACGTTTTCTAGTGCTTTTGGGGCGGTAGGTATCGGTACATCTGATCCACGAGGAACTGGTCGAATAGCAAAGTCAAGATTGGGATACACAATTTGTTTCATATTTCTTCTGTTGAATCCTTGAACATTACACGAACAAAAATAACAATCATCACTGTGATTTCTAGGCTCTCGCCATAATATAGGAACACCAAAGCTTAAACATTTCTTCCTACCTTTTTGCCAGTTTTTTAATGCTTCAGCGCAAACGGAACAAACAGTATGAGGAGCCCAGGACTTGTCTTGTTCGCCAATTTTTACACCAAAATAAGCTTGGTATACATTTTTCACAAACGAAGTTATAGTTTGCCTCTGCTTTACTTCGACATAACTACCACAGATATAACAAAAGTTATTCGGATTGTTCACACAATGTCTTCTTTCCATATTTATACGTTCTAGAACACTTAAAATACGCAACAACGAAGACAACACGCGCGCGGACACAATAGCACGACGACTAACACAACCAAACTGCACATAAGCAGGTTTCAACGTTGTATTGACGCTTCTAATATTAACCAGTGTTGCCAAATCACATTTAATTTCATAAAAATCAATTCATTTAAAAATCATGCCTAACATGGAACAAACATATTCTTGTCATAGGTATGTATATTAATAAATTAACATTTTTAAGATATAGAGCGCTATAAAAAAAATTTACGTGATAGAGCAAAAATATGGCGTTTTTTGGAATAAGGGCCCCCAAACATATACAAATTAGCAAACAGCTTTCAAACATCAAAATCACTGTAGACCTGTGTTGTCATTAAGCACCAAGATAATTCCACCATACTATCGTTCCCATTCTTCCTAGTTGATTAAAAAAATATATTGCTCGCGTTTAGTCATTTAGGTCTTCAAATCACACACCATGGAGGAGCTTCGATCTGATGTTAGATAATAGTCGTTGAATGTCATGTTAAGTGCATAAGATGGACATAGTAATAATTAGAAAATGGGTTTAGTAACGATTAGGTATTAAAGTTTATTTTGGTACGGTTTTGATAATAGAAAATCACTAGTCACCAGATTAAGGTGAATTTAGCAGTAACTCTCAACCAAGATTGATAATAGTTAGCACCTCTGTTGAGGTGCTTGTTTCCGAAAGTTGTTAGCCTTATATTATTGAACTAATTTGATATATTCATAGTTTTGAAAATATTGCTCGTAATCTTTAATTATGTAATATGGAGAAAAACAAGTGACTGAAATGTATTTATGAGCTAGAATAATGACACAATTTAAAATTTAAGATACATTTTAAGTGGCATTAGCATTTGATGACTAGTAGTTATTCCGACGCTTACATTTTTATTAAAATATTTTTAAGTAACTTTGATTACAATCGTTGCCTTGAATGGAATTGATCTGTTAGTATACTTTGTAGCTAACAAATTATTGACTCTTTGAAAACTATTTCCATTATGGATTAGGTTTATCGATTCAATATTTTTTGCTTCTAAGTGTCGTGGCATTTCAAAAGAATTAATTTTGTTTGAAGAAGTCAAACTACGGTTCACTATCGATAAAGTTAGACTGGTTCTTATCACATAACTTTAACCAATGCTCCACCTATGATAGGAGAAAAAACTGAAATAGGTGGGGTATTGGCACCTTTCACATCGTTCACTTTGCTCGCTTCCAGGGTGTAGATGATACTTGCTTTTTGAAACTGATATCAGTTTCTTCATTGCATATGTGTAGAATACTTTCTGTATTTAAATTTTTTCTTGAAGAATGGCACGTTTATAATTACTCTAAAGTTAACAATATTAGTACTTTAGTCAGATATTACATATTATTGATAAATCCCTGTTTTGTACATATTATTTATTTCATGTAAAATCTTGGATTAAGGTTTAGTTCGGTTTATAAGTTATTTTAATAATTTATTTTTATTAAATTTAATAGTATTTAATTTAAGTAATTTATTACCTATATTAGCGACATGTAGTAGTATATTCGTGTTCATGCTAACAGACTTCATGAACTTCATTATTATAGATATACTAGAGTCACATAACCTGTAAAAATACATATACATATATATATATATATATATATATATATATATATATATATATATGTATATATACATATATACAATATATGTGTTATAAACGTCTGTGAATAGATAATATAATTTTAATTAAATAAGCGAATATATTTTTAAAATTATTAGTACGTATGTACCTGTATAGATTAACATAAAATAGTAATGTAGTATGTAGCTTTCGTATTAAAAATATAGAGTAACGAAAGACATCTTTAGAAATTTAATTTACGTACTTAATTTGACATTGACTACAAGAAAAAAAAAAAAATCGAGTATACGCTTAAGAGACTTTTTGTAGCTTTACAGTTTTTATTTTAAGAGTCATTTGTTAATTATAATAAACGACATATACAGAATATTTTTGTTCTTTATTTAAATACCTTAAGTGTTGCGATCTTTATCCTCTGTGTTACTTATACAATGTGTCCGGGAAAATGTGGGAAATCTCTCGGATTCAGATAGAACATTAAAAAATAAGATGACAAGTTCCCATAATTTTTTTCCTAGCGGCCCTCCCTACGGAGATACGGCCTCCTAAAGGACACCACTGAAAATCAATTTTTCTTGAATAACTTTTAAACTACTTAGTATAATTTAATGAAAATTTAATATGATAAACAGTAGTAAGGACCTCTTAAAATACTGCCCTTAAATTTAAATTAGCATGTTTAGTTTACCAGGGGCAGACTAGGTTGTATATTTTAATGCTTACAGTTTTAATACCCTGTATGATAAGGAGTTAAAAAAATAAAAGTATTAATGTTTTATTTCTATTAAAAAGAACCATGTTTTTTATTTTTTTTTGTCTGCAACAAAGTGTTATACAAAAGTCTGAAATAAAACTGTTTTCAGTACTAAAAAACGCATTGTTTTTACAAACGTTACTATGGTACCCACGAATTAATAAATATCTTGCATTGACGTGTAAATTTTAAATCTTGTAATCTTTCATATTGTTAACACGTTGATCCTTTACTTCGATATTAATTTATTGAATTTTAAATATCTTGGTAAATTTAATTTGATAATTGGATACACATTTAGTGAGTATGCAGATATGCATCTTATGTACGGTCTTGCATCTTGCAATGCTTTGGAAGCAAGAAGGTTGTATGAAGAAAGATATCCTAATCGAAATATTCCAAATCAGAAAACATTTCAGCGACTTGACCAACGTCTAAGAGAGACTGGTGGGCGATTCCATTTAATAAGGTAACATTATTGACTTTCTTTAATGTTTTAGGAAGTTTTGCGAAAAAAGTACTGTTGCTGGTGTTAGAAGAACAGTACGTACGGTGCAATTGGAGGAAAATATTTTGGATACTGTAGGTGATACTCCTTCAATAAGCACTCGAAGATTAGCCGCGCAGCTTAATACGTCAAAAACGACAATTCATGAAGTACTTAAAGAACAGTTGTTTTACCCTTATCATCTGCAAAAAGTGCATCTACTACTTCCTGAAGATTTTCCTCATAGAATCCAGTTCGCAAACTGGCTGTTAGATCAGCAACGAACAAACCCAAACTTCATTAGCACTATTCTTTTTACCGATGAAGCAGGGTTTACCAAAAATGGTATTGTAAATTTACATAACTCGCATGTATGGGCTGATGAAAACCCTCATGCCACTGTCGTTCATCAACATCAGTTCCAATCAATTAATGTTTAGGCAGGAATAATTGGCAATTTTTTGATTGGACCATGCGTATTGCCGCCACGATTGAATGGTGAACTTTATTTACACTTCCTTCAGAACGCTTTTCTAGATTCAATAGAGCATTTGCCACTTGCAACCCGCCAAAGCATGTATTTTATGCATGATGGGGCCCCATCTCATTTTAGCGTTGCTGTACGCGACCACCTGAATAACGTCTATCCAAACCGTTGGATAGGCAGAGGAGGTCCCATTGCCTGGCCTCCACGGTCACCCGACCTAACGCCAATGGATTTTCACATGTGGGGTTATCTCAAAACCTTGGTGTATTCCTCTCCGGTTGATACTAGGGAAGAACTTTTACAGAGAATCACATTTCATTGTGATGTGATAGGAAACAATGCTGGGTTGTTGTGGGGAGTACAGCAGTCCTCTATTCGTCGTGCCCGCGAGTGTATGAGAGTTCACGGAGCCCATGTTGAACCCACTTACGAAGTTTTTAATTGATTATTTCTAATTAGCGTATTTAGGTTCAATCGTTGCAAGCTTTAGTGAGTACATTTCTAAACATAATTTTTGTTAAGGTGCCTTTCTGCGACAAAACTGCATTTCTAAGAATCTTTGTAATTTTGTCGTATTAAATAATCTAAACTAAAACTTTTTTGTTCCTGGAATGACTTTTGTATCACACTTTGTTGCAGACAAAAAAAATTAAAAAGCATGGTTCTTTTTAATAGAAATAAAACATTAATTCTTTTATTTTTTTTTCCTCGAAAACGGTTCATTTTATCGACAATGAACAAGAGTACCTTTTCTTTAGCTTAATGTTCAAGGTATCCAATTTTTTTTTTAACTCCTTATCATACAGGGTGTTAAAAATGTAAGCATTAAAATGTACAACCTAGTCCGCCCCTGGTAAACTAAACAAGCTAATTTAAATTTAAGGGCAGTATTTGAAGAGGTCCTTAGTACTGTTTATCATACATATTATATTTTCATTAAATTATAATAAATAGTATAAAAGTTATTCAAGAAAAATTGATTTCCATTGGCGTCCTTTAGGAGGCCGTATCTCCGTAGGGAGGGCCGCTAGGAAAAGAATATGAGAACTTGTCATCTTATTTTTTACTGTTCTATCTGAATCCGGGAGATTTCCCACATTTTCCCGGACACATTGTATATAGCAGCCTGGTAAGAATTTATGGATGATCGGTCTTTCCCAACGATCCAACGACAAGGTTATCGTATGTAATACATCATGTATGTGGACTTATACTTTATATGGGCCCACCACTGAGCTTCGCTAGACAACTTAAGTAGATAAGTGCTTGGCATTAGTATGATTATGCGTATACTATATCTATAATCTACTTATATGTAGTAATTACCTACAAAAATATATTCACAATCAGTTTAATTAGAAAAATAAACTGATATCATACCACAAACACGAATAAATAAATAAATAGCTGACTTTCTAAAAATAAATGCAATTTATCGTTTAAAAGCAAATAAATAAACGAAAGATATAAAATTAAGCTGAAGTTACATCCAAAAAAATATATTAAATATTCAAATTATAGTCTGCTGTAGTAACTGTAGTAAATAAACAAATTAATCTTAAAAGCAAATCCAATTCTAAAAAAAAATCCAATTACATGGACTACGTAGATATCAAAATAAATCATATTTATAATTGAATTTTATTCTTAAAATATAACAGCAAAAATAATTGTATATCAGGCGTAATGTTATTACAGGTATTAATAACACAGGCCTGCATAAAATTTGTGATGACGTGATTTTTGGTTGTTAAGCTCAGTTTTTATGTAGCAATAACTAATTAAAATACAGTTGGTCTCTACCACCCACAGATTTTCTTTGCACAAAAGAAAAAGAAAAAATATAAAAAAAATCTTATAATAGGCCTTTTAATACATTTTAAAACGAATGCACTACTTCAAATTCTAGGTATTAACCCAAAAATGATTTTCTGTTGTGGTTTTAAAGAAATTTGTTAAATAGGCTCTCATTACTTGATGTAAATCTTTTATTACATGTATTAATTTTGGACAAGATTTCCGGGAATTTTTACCTGCTAAATCCTATTTATTATGCTTTCACTTTATTAGTACTGCGAAGAAGGATTTCAAGTTTATCACTCCAAACAAAATGTATATTTTAATGTCATTTACTTCATTATAGCTCTGAGTGTCGATCAGTAGACAAGTAAAATTCATTTGTCTTTAGTGTTGTGCGTGGTATTAGATAAATAAACATTGCTTAAAAATATGTCTAGCCGGTGTTGCAAAAACAAACCAGATGATTTCTGTTATATTTGTGGATATTTCGTCTTGAAAAGTTTAAGAGACCAATTAGTGAATTTGTGAAAAAAGCATATTATGCTTATTTCAAAATCAAATTAGGAGATCAAGATAAAGATTGTGAACTGCACGTTGTTTGAAAGGTATGTGAAGAAGGTTTAAGACATTGGACGAAAGGGAATAGAAAAAGCCTTCCTTTTGGAATACCGATGGTTTGGAGAGAACCGCAAAATCATCATGAAGATTGCTACTTTTGTCTTTGTGATATTAAGGGGCATAATAGAAAACCAGTTACTCACAGTGATCATGTAAAGTATTGAAACCTCTTCAACTTCCGGCTCCGTACAGATAGATAGTGATATTGAACCATCAACTTCAGGTCAAAACCAACCTCAGCTATTTTCACAAGCCGAACTGAATGATTTAGTAAGAGATTTGGGACTTTCAAAAGAAGATCTTTCTGAAGTACTGGGGTCTAGGTTGAAACAAAAAAATTTGCTTGCTCCAGAAACTACCTTCGGATCTTCCTTTAGCTGAATATGACAGAAAAACAACCAAACGAAGCTTTCCTGAAAAACGAAAACGCTTTTTTAAGAAGCATAAAGAATAAATAACTATTTCTAATCGTTTATATGTGTATATATTTTTTAATATAATATAAAACTAGCTTATATATGAAATAAATCGTGTTTTTTTTTATATTTTCTGATTTTACTGGTTTGAAAAATAACCTTACGTGATATAAAAAAAAATAAAAGCAGATTTGAAATCAGCGCTACCCAATTACTAGAAGACAGTTAAAATTTTTAAATCAACATTCAAAGAGTTGAAAAATGCAGGCCTGTGTAATCATTTGCCGAAGTTTTTCTAAGTTGTGAACCCTGCTTTGATCATGTGTGTTCATAGTCTGCCTTAGATAATCCCACAAGAAAATGTCAGCTAAATCAAATCCGCGAATTGACTGATTACTTCGTAAAAATGCATTGAAGGGCTTTTTACAAAAACAGCCTTAGTCCCAAAATGTCGGTTTTGAGGTTTACACACTCTCGTGTAACTCCGAGGAGACCCGAATAACTAATAATTCGGTATCCCTAAAAACAGCAGTAGTCCGGAGATAAAGCAATGTGAAATATAGGTGTTTTTGCAAAAACGACCATAGCCCAATGGTATTTTCAGCAAAAACAGCCATTACCCCGGACAAAGGTTATTTTTGCCAGAAATTACACAACAATTATGTTCGATCGAACAATTATGTTCGATAGGAGTAACGGTAAAAATGGTGGATAACCGGGACAGCGTGTTTTGTGATGAAAAGAATAAGACACAGTGGAAACGCAAGAGGAAGAAACGTGTAAAGAGAGAGTTGCAGATGAAGAATAAAAAAATTAAGGGCGAGGAACATGTAAATCATGTCGGAAACTGTGTATTGAATAAGGACTAGTTCAGATGTTCTCGTTTTCAATGTTTCACAAACATATCAGACAATCATGATGCTGATTTACTAAATCAGTTCAATTCAATGACCTTGAAAACGAAAAGGCGCGCACCTGACTGGTTTACTTTCGTTTACTGCCCCTGTTATGGAGAGGAAGGTGCAGATTCCGACGATTCAGAGTATGCTAATCGTGTAAAACCATTCAGCAACTCCGTAGTTTTTGAGTGTTAAGTAAAAGTAGATGCAACAGAACGTATAGTGTGTGCAAAGGCGTTCTTAAGTATGTTTGATATTACGCGATCCAGATCGAGAAGAATTCAGAACCATTTACTAAATAGAGGATCAGCACCTTGTGACAGGAAAGGCAAGCACTCAAACAGGTTTGATTAAATTCCAGATCCAATACTTGATTTAGCAATCTGTCACAAGTAATCATTTAAAGCACGTCAGTCACATTACTCGCGCAGGGATAATCCTCATCGTTTATATGTACCAGAAAGTCATCTGTCATCTTGGAAAAATTTCGGATTAACATTCTGTATAAACTGTATTGGAAGTCCTCAATGAAAAGTTTATCTTCGTTTCGGTTTACCACTGTCAGATACGTGCACAATTTGTGATCGGCCTAGTTAAGCTCTAAATGTCTGCTCTAACATGGATGAACAAAAAAAAATAGAAAATGAAAGAGCACTTCATCACGCTAAAGCTGAGAAATCAGAAGGCAGTCCAAACAGAAAGTACAGCAAAGCGTATCACATGCATTAGCTTCGATTATATGCAGAACCTGCCATTGCTCCGCATTTCGACAAACGAAGTATTTTATGAAAGCCAGTTCTGGTATTACGTTTTTGAGGTTGTTACGCTTAGCATATAAAATATTTTTATCTATTTTTTAAATATATTTCTTCTTTGAATATCTCGATTTAAAATATATTTAACATAAGACATTTTTACACTTGTACAATTGTACATATTCGTACAAAGAGAAAGCATTTCTTTTGTCACATTCTTGACCGACGAGACCCTTCGTCATCTACCTGACTCTGTGGAATTTCTTTCTATTTACATTTCTATTTTTAAATTGTTTAATTGAATTATACATCTTCCTTTATATATGGTGTTTCATATTATTAGAAAGCTTATGTCACAAGGATTATTCTAATAATATTTATGACATCGATAGACCACGTCTTCAGGTCGCGCTTGTTATTAATTATTAATCAAGTTGTCGACCCTCTCTTCGACAAGTCATAAAACAGACCGTTTTCTAGACCTTTTCTATCGACACAAACTATCAGTCCGAGCTTTTCTTTCGAACCTTCGTGAGTTACACACACATCTTACACGCGGTACTGTTCAAGTGCAAGCCATGATTCCACGTGCCCCTGCATCTCACTGCAATTAAAAGGTAATTTTGTATTGTTCAATATATATTATTCTTTTAAGCGAATTCATATTAATTTAACTAATTAATTTCTTATTCCTCCGGCTGAACATCGCTCTACATATACTTGTCCGAATATATTTTCAGACCACGTGGCCGCCACTCACAGGTAACTCTGTATTATCCGATACTGAGATTATATTATATTAATCCTAATCAATTAACCCTTAATTTACTGCTCAATTAAACGTTCGTTTCAGAGTATTTTTTGTGTTAATTTTCAGTTACTTAATTACCGCTCCTCGTGTACATATTACTTTTGTTTTAATTACTTTTAAATATACCAATATCATTTCTTTCTTATATAAATATAAATACAAACTTTAAGGACAACATGTGTTTTATTTAGTAAGTAAGTTGTAGTATATTTATTTTAATTAACCATCATCACGCACGTCCTGGACCTTTGGAGGAACTTCACCAACACCACTAATTATTATAATATAAAATAATTTTATTATTATTAGCACACCAAAAGCCACCGTTTTAATAGATGTCGCCCCCCCCCTAATTTGTAAAAAGGTGAATGATGCTAGCATGTTTGTATATGATGATTATGATGAAACAGTTGAGAAGAAAACAAGAACAATGTCACGTCTTTGGTACTATACAGTAAAAACTTGCGAGGTAGGAAAATATAGCAATAGGAGAATATAGTGGGGATGTAAGTTGGTTGATCGCAAGATAAAAAACACCGGAGTCCGGAATACACTTTCAATATATTTACAGAAAGAGGAAATGCTTCGTCAGCCACAATGTAATATGGTGTTGGTGGTCTTCCTGTTGACAATGGAACTGGTTCCGGCATATTTAAAGTATTGTTTTCCATTAATCTGTGTAATGCGCAGCCTTTAAATACTCCGCCATCCGATATTCTTCCTTGACATCCGACATTGACGTACAGAAAGTTGTATTGTGAATCGACCAAAGCCAATAAAACAATACTGCAAAAGTTTTTATAGTTGTATAACTCGCTTCCACTATTCATAGGAGCTTGTAAAACAACGTGTTTGCCATCGAGGGCTCCAAGACAATGTGGAAAATTCCATTGGCTGTAGAACTTATCTGCAATCCTGATCCATTCTTCAGCTGATGCTGGTATCTGTAATTTTGAATGTGATTTTTTTTTTCAGATCGAGGCTGACAATGAAATGGCAGCAAATGCGGTAGAAGAAGAGGTGGGCGCGATTACAGACGAAACGAATACAATGGGTGAAACGGCCATAAATGCAAACACGTCAAATGCCGAATCCCGTCCACCTCGTAGCAAGAAGGCAAGAAAGTCAACCGATGAAATGATGACATCAGCGTTTGACATATTAAAGAAAGCTTCCCAAAAACCCGAACCAACGCGGGCATCTGCCATTGGCGAATGTGAAAGTTTTGGGTTTTTTGTCAGCAATAAGTTGAAAAACTACACACGTTCGACGCGCAACTTGTTCAATATCACATTTCAAATGTTTTATTTAATGCGGATCAGGGTCGCTACGATAGTGTTTGTGACAGGGTGGACTCGGGGTGTGCACACAATTATGGACAACCACATACACTTCCCTTCCACAGCTCTACACCCACATATACACCAACTCCTTCCGCACAACCATCGCTGCAAAGCCTAGAGGGAAATGCAGCATGCGACCATAGATACCTCTCAGGGACCCAAGAACAGTCAGCAGGATATATGATAGCATCTGCAATTTCACGTCCACCTCGTCCATATATATCAACACCTTTTTTACCTTCACCACAATCCTCGTCACAAGATGCACATTCCCAGGAGGAACATACCCAAGTAAGCCAAGGATTTGATGACGAATTTGGGGAATTAATGAATTAATTGTAAGTTTACATGCATTTCAATAAATTGTTTTATTACCTTTATATTTTGTTTTAATTCCGCTGCAATAGCTTCACTGACTTCCTTGACTATAAATCCTATTCGCTGTCTTGATATTTTAAACAGGAATTGTAAGCTGGTGAAGGAGTCTCCGGAAGCGTAAAAACGCAATGTAACTGCCAATCTTTCCGTTATTGATATAGCTTTCCTGAAATTGGTATCTCGCTTTACAATTCGTGGCGCAATTAAATTAAGCAGGTATTAAAAATCCGTGGAAGACATTCGCACGAAGTTTTTATAATGTCCACTAATTTCTTGGTTTTTTAGGATACTCATTAATGTCGCGCCGCCATTTACACTTCTTCCTCTGAATAAATCTGTCTGCCACCACCGTTTTTGTCGTTTTTCTTTTAAGCAGGAATATCCCATTAAAATGAACGCAGCACTAGCCACTTCTAAGTCCGACATCTTTTCTTCTGAACGACCGAGAAAACCGATCGATGATATCGGAGCACTTTAAAGCCGAGCGTTCAAAGTGAGCATTCGCTGGACGTAAGTCACGGACTTTGTAATATAATGCTCGATGTGAGCATTACATTACAGCGCTCGTCTTCAGTCAGTCGCCGGCTTAAAAGTTACTTCCCCACACATATAACTAAAGCTGATGACATTGTTTACATACTACTCAGGCATTGTACTTACTTGTTCATTCACAGTCAATTACAGTGGGTACAGTAATAAACATAAATGAAGTATGTAGAACACAAACACGTTTCACAGTATCTGATTTGCATGCATACTTCTTACATGCAATAGACAGGAATAATCTTGCCTTAATAAAGTACGGTCGTTACTGCTGATACATTACAGAAAGTGGTGCAATATGTAGGTATATGTTGCATACTTGCAAAATATGAATGCTTGTTTTGTAAAAATTTTTGGGTGATTTCTGTTTCTAAATTCGTTTTTAGGGCACCAAAATACATGAGAAGCACCTAAAAGTTCCCTTCAATTAAATTTTCATTTAGGGTAGCCTATGGTTTTAATATAAATTTGGGAACCGTGTGGAACAGTAAGGTTTTTCGAAAGTCAAATTTTGACAACTGTCATAGTTAAATCAATTTATTGAAAAGTTGTCGTATCAATTAGATTATTTATTATTTTGTTTGTAAAGTATGTATGTAAAGTTTTTATTGTTGAAAGTTATTTTAGAACTGATAGATTAGTAAATGGACAGTGGGTTTATACAATTAATCAATGACAAAATAATTTGAAACATACATGAGTGGGTAAAAACCACACCAATTTGTATAATACAAAAGTATTTTTAATAATATAAAATATTATTAAAAATGGGGTGTGAAGAACACAATACAAGTTATATATTTGTGAATGTATCTCATGTATGTGTATGAATGTGTATGTAGACAGCGCTCAATATTCTTTCATGCTCTGTCTTAATAATTTCTGGTTGATAGCAAGGTAGTTATGTTTGGTTGAATGTATCTCTTCTCCAGCAGGGGCGTACCGACGATCCTGTAGAAAGGTGAAATACGTATTAGAGATACATTCACAAATATATAACTTGTATTGTGTTCTTCACACCCCATTTTTAATAATATTTTATATTATTGAAAATACTTTTGTATTATACAAATTTGTGTGGCTTTTACCCACTCATGTATGTTTCAAATTATTTTGTTATATACGCATTCGGTTCGCCCGACAAGTAGTGAAGACACGATAATACAGTTTTTTATAGATATGGTTGTTACCGTCTATAGAAACACGTTGCTTAGTTCGGCAGTTATTATGTAGACAGCGCTGAATATTCTTTCACGCTCTGTCTTAATAATTTCTGGTTGATAGCAAGGTAGTTATGTTTGGTTGAATGTATCTCTTCTCCAGCAGGGGCGTACCGACGATCCTGTAGAAAGGTGAAATACGTATCTGCGTCTCTGGAGAGGAGATACATTCACAAATATATAACTTGTATTGTGTTCTTCACACCCCATTTTTAATAATATTTTATATTATTAAAAATACTTTTGAATTAATCAATGTATACAAGATTTTCGACAACAGTTCTCTAATCTTGCAATCACGTATGAACAGCTTGGTTAGTCAAATTCATGGTTGTGTTGACAGATTTCGTGAAACGGGGACAGTATTTCGTAAATCCGGGAGCGGAACACCTAAAAAAAGAACTGCTGATTGCATTGAAGATGTTCGACGTCGACTGGAAAACTCATCAAAGAAATCCATTGCGAAACTGTTGCAAGAAGTTCAGTTATCAATTATAACATGCCACACTTTTCATAAAACAAATTTAAAATTATATCCATATAAAAAAAGAACTGCTGATTGCATTGAAGATGTTCGACATCGAATGGAAAACTCATCAAAGAAATCCATTTCGAAACTGTTGCAAGAAGTTCAGTTATCAATTGTAACATGCCACACTTTTCATAAAACATATTTAAAATTATATCCATATAAAATTCAAGCTGTTCATGAATTCGGTCCCGTTGATTACGACAGAAGAACCAAGTACTGCCAATGGTTCTTGTATAACTTGAATAATGATGATGTTATTAAATGTGTCTTTACTGATTAGGCCTGGTTTCATCTTTCGGGATATTTAAACAATCAAAATATGAGAATATGGTCGGCAGAAAATCCTAATCAATTTGTAGAAACACCATTGATTCGCATAAAATTGAAAGTGTAATCGTGATGTTGTTCAATTATTTAGTTGTTCACACAGTTCATTTAGAGTTCTAAATTTTTCTTTTGCGCGTGTCTTTATCTCTTGCTGGTGTGTGTACACTTTGAATTTTAACATAAGTGTCTATTTGAAATTCCTTAAGCTTTTCGATAAAAATATAAATAGATGGATGTGTTGAATAAAATGACTCATTTAGTTTGGAATGAAATGCTTCGCATGCGTTTGTGGTGTTAGTGATCGATGGAGTTGCAGTAGCCCACATATGTGGAGGAAAAGGAGCACCGTCTTCTATGTATGTCTCCAATAAATAATCGACGTATTCGTCAGCCTGTGCATGAGCAGGTTTTTCGGCAAACAAATCTAAGGCGAAACAATCGCCTACTTCGTCAGGATTCAAATACGTTAATCCAAATGTACATCGCAGCCATTTTCCTACTTCGGAATCTGTGTTCCTAAATTCTGCTGTTAAACCCAAACTTTGGATTTTCCTGAACCACGATTGGTGCAAATGGAAACGACAAACATAGATTTGTGCTGATGGCCATATAGCGCGGACCGCTGTGTGAATGCTTTTCTCAAAATCTACCAAAACTTCAGCTGGTCGTCATATTGTAGAGTGACGTCGAAAGATTTCTTTTGTTAGCATTTCAAATAATGTTGTATACGCTTCACTGCGTTTATCAGGCAACAAACAAAACATCAATGGAATATAATGTCCATTATTAAGTCCGTTGATTGTAAATAATTGTAAAAAATATTTTGTACAATACGAAAATGTACCGTCCATGTACACTTTACGCATTCCACATAAACTTCTAACATTCGTTTTACAAGAAAACACTATGATATTGCTCACTGGACAGTTTATAAAAACGAAACTTTCATCCTTGCTTGTTTTAACATTAGCAGCTTCCACTATATCATGGACTTCTGTCTTATTTTGTGGTAACGGCCCAGGAAGAAATTTACTCCTTGAATTGTACAAATTTCTTCGGATATAAGTGAAATCTGTTATCGTAATTGTTTCCGGCAGTTCCTTAGCTAGTTCACGACGAATAATTTTCGCTGGTTTTTCGGAAATATCATCAACGGCTTTACGTTTACACGCATTTGAAATCACTTTTCGGTTTAATTTACTCTGATTCTATTCATTATTATGTTCTAGCTGTCCTCTGCTCACTAAATTTTCTGCACCAACCGTAAACACGCCAAAACACTTCGCCACTCTTCAACACTTTCTGTTTTGAAAAGATGTACTTGTTAACCACTAGAAAACATTTTCCGTTGTTACTGTCCACGAAAGAGACTTCCATAATTCTTAACAGTGTGCAACAAAACTCGAGACTGAGAAGCGGATCTAATTTCTTACTTTAAGCAAACGCCGCAAACAAGATAGAAATAACTAAATACACAAACTAAATGTTTCCTTATATATAGAATATATTATAGCATAATACAATAGAGACCCGCCCACAATAGATGTACAAATAAAAATACATTTGAAATAATCTATTTGGTCATTAGGAAATTCCTTAATTTATTAACGTCTAATTTCTTACTTTAAGCTTTAAAACGATCATTACCCGAACGGTACGGGTGCCTAGATTACCTGTAGGATTAAGCAATCCTTTTTGCAGGGCAGGTAAATCCATATACCTGGTGCCCAGTTTACATCCGCCCTTCTATCCTCTTCCCTATTACTAATGTGATTGATCCGGTAACAATATAAAATGGTTCATTCTATTTTGCTTTTTATATTATTCTATATTCGAATGACATCCAGAATTGACTTTTAAGCTTTTAAATGTAATGAAAAGCCTATGGGATATAGAAGACACAGTGCTACTTACTGCAGTGTGGATTGCTAGTGAAAGATTCCTTTTAATTCCAGAAAAACAATGAAAAAAGTAATAATTTGGTTTTTGTACATGGGTTTCTTCTTCGAATTTTGTCTCTTTAACTCTCCGTCGTTCGATACCTTGTCGATTAGGGAATCATTATCAAAATATCACGTTTCCCCCCGAGTGGTGGCAGCTAGTGACAATGTTGAGTGGCACGGCCAATGTCCTCCCCCCTATTTAATAGAAAGATTTTAATCAGTTCAAGTTTCCAAAAAATGTCTGAAGTTACGAAACCAATCTACGACAGACGCGGCAATTTGTAAAGTAAAGTAAATATACGCACATTCGCAGTAAATAATTCGTTAAACTGAATTCAAAGTGTAAAAAAATACTAACTGCTTCCTAAACGCCATTGATAAAATTATGTAGTGTCTCAGTAAAGCGCATTACAGAAATATTAAATTTTTATTTAATTTTATCAAATTTGCCTCGATTTCCTAATTAATTTAAACATAACTAATTTGAACAGGTTAATCGAAATTCAAAACGATAATTCATAAATATCTTGTTTATGATTACTTACTTTAATTAAAAGAATTGAAGACTTAAACGTTTAATTGTTTCAAAATTTGGAAATTGTTTTATTGAAGCAATATTATTAAATTATTAATCATAGAACATTTATCTAATTGCCACTAATTCTAATCGAATTCGAAATTTTTGCTGATATACGACAAATCTTTCAGAGTTATATGAATTGCGTCATTATTTTTTACATTATAATTTTAACAATGTTAACTTGCCCCATATTTTTAGGTCATCTTCAAAAAATATTTTGAAAGTTACTTTTATCCTCTCTCTCACAAATCGTTCTTAATTATTTTCGGTAAATTCTACTCTTGGTAGAAGCTTCAGTTTTGGAGATAAGTAACAACCACTGGTTGTCAGATTAAGTGTTTAAAATAGATGTATATTCCAAATAAATTTATTTTATTAAGTGTTACGTAAATTCGATTTTGGTGATTTTTGCCTGTATATAGACGCTATCAATACTTTAGGTCATTAAAAAATATAATCGAGCAGTATCTTATTCATTATCTTCTATATCTTGCTTTCTAGTCAATATTTAGATCCGACAACACAAATAATTGATGCTTTTGAGCATAATTATAGTCTCTTTCACCTTGTTTTCCAGTTAATTTTTAGATCAGACAACACAAAAATTTTCGATATATGTATATAGTAGACGTAGATATTCGGCGATTTAAGATTTATTTTACTTTAGTATGTTCTATAAGTGATGTAGTCAATATCTAAATCTACTGTATTAGACAAAGGCCAAGAAATAATATATATATATATATATATATATATATATATAATTGCACAGGTCTACAAAATTAAACTTTTTGTCAGATGTTATTATTTTGAAAACTGATTTTATATAATTTTGCAAATATTAAATGAAAAAAAACGATATTTCTAAAAAAATTTATTTGTTTATTGAGTAAAAAGGTGGAATACAAGTTAAAAAAGTGCAAAAAAAAATACTTTACTCAGTCTTTTTTAAGTGAAATCTTTGTCTTTTTTCCAGAAAGCTGCGTTGTCCGGACATTCGGTTGTATGTTTTTAAGGGCATATCCCGTTTTAACATCCAGCAGAAACCGCTTTCCCTGTTCTTCGCTAACTGCTCCAAGATTTTCAGGAAAATAGTTCAAGTGTGAAAACAGGAAATGCACTTTCAAACTCATATTACAACCTAGACGATGAAGGTGTTGTAACATATTTTGAACAATATTTTCGTAGTTTTCGTCCTTAGAGTTCCCAAGAAACTTATATCTATTACTATTATCTATTACTCAATTACTTCTTTAAATGAAACCCAGGCGTTTTTCTCGACATTGGTCATTGTGTTTTGAAAATCCTTGTCTTTGCATAATGTTCTTATCTGCGGCCCAACAAAAATATCTTCTTTTAACTTTGCATCGGATAAAGCTGGAAATGTCTCGCACCAATATTTAAAACACTGTCCATTTTTGTCTAGGGCTTTAACAAACTGCTTCATCAAGCCAAGTTTGATATGAAGAGGAGGCAGTAAAACTTTTTTGGGGTCAACCAAGCTATCTCTTAATACATTTTTGCTACCAGGTGTAAGGCTTGTTCTAGAGGGCCATTCTATTTGAGTCCATTGTCTATCCCTTGCTCGACTATCCCACTCACAAATAAAGCATGGAAATTTTGTATAACCTTCTTGTTGTCCTAGTAGCATGCACAGCACTTTAAGGTCACCACAAAGTATCCACTGATGTTCTTGGTAGTTTATTTTCTTTAAAAGAAGTTCAAAATTTTCATACGTTTCCATTAAATGTACCGAATGGGCAACGGGAACCGAGGCCAGCTCGTTACCATTGTGCAATAAAACGCCTTTTAAACTACGCTTACTTGAGTCAATAAACAGGCGCCATTCTTCTTTTACATACGGCACATTTCCTAATTTTGAAATTAAGTCAGGAATATTGTTGCAATACACTAGCGGTCCGTCTTGAGTAAAATATTGACATAACTCTTTTTCGCGATCCCGGTAAAAGCTTGATGTGACGCCAGGTGCTAGTAAATGTTTCTCACGAAGTCGGGAGGCTAACAATTCGGATGCATCCTTTGGAAAGTGTAAATCTCTAATTAAATAATTTAGTTCGCTCTGGTTAAACACTTCGGTCTCTCTGAAATCTGGTGTGAAATCTGAGTCATCTGGGTCGCAATTAGATTCCTCTGATTCTGACGAAATGACGTTTTCTAGTGCTTTTGGGGCGGTAGGTATCGGTACATCTGATCCACGAGGAACTGGTCGAATAGCAAAGTCAAGATTGGGATACACAATTTGTTTCATATTTCTTCTGTTGAATCCTTGAACATTACACGAACAAAAATAACAATCATCACTGTGATTTCTAGGCTCTCGCCATAATATAGGAACACCAAAGCTTAAACATTTCTTCCTACCTTTTTGCCAGTTTTTTAATGCTTCAGCGCAAACGGAACAAACAGTATGAGGAGCCCAGGACTTGTCTTGTTCGCCAATTTTTACACCAAAATAAGCTTGGTATACATTTTTCACAAACGAAGTTATAGTTTGCCTCTGCTTTACTTCGACATAACTACCACAGATATAACAAAAGTTATTCGGATTGTTCACACAATGTCTTCTTTCCATATTTATACGTTCTAGAACACTTAAAATACGCAACAACGAAGACAACACGCGCGCGGACACAATAGCACGACGACTAACACAACCAAACTGCACATAAGCAGGTTTCAACGTTGTATTGACGCTTCTAATATTAACCAGTGTTGCCAAATCACATTTAATTTCATAAAAATCAATTCATTTAAAAATCATGCCTAACATGGAACAAACATATTCTTGTCATAGGTATGTATATTAATAAATTAACATTTTTAAGATATAGAGCGCTATAAAAAAAATTTACGTGATAGAGCAAAAATATGGCGTTTTTTGGAATAAGGGCCCCCAAACATATACAAATTAGCAAACAGCTTTCAAACATCAAAATCACTGTAGACCTGTGTTGTCATTAAGCACCAAGATAATTCCACCATACTATCGTTCCCATTCTTCCTAGTTGATTAAAAAAATATATTGCTCGCGTTTAGTCATTTAGGTCTTCAAATCACACACCATGGAGGAGCTTCGATCTGATGTTAGATAATAGTCGTTGAATGTCATGTTAAGTGCATAAGATGGACATAGTAATAATTAGAAAATGGGTTTAGTAACGATTAGGTATTAAAGTTTATTTTGGTACGGTTTTGATAATAGAAAATCACTAGTCACCAGATTAAGGTGAATTTAGCAGTAACTCTCAACCAAGATTGATAATAGTTAGCACCTCTGTTGAGGTGCTTGTTTCCGAAAGTTGTTAGCCTTATATTATTGAACTAATTTGATATATTCATAGTTTTGAAAATATTGCTCGTAATCTTTAATTATGTAATATGGAGAAAAACAAGTGACTGAAATGTATTTATGAGCTAGAATAATGACACAATTTAAAATTTAAGATACATTTTAAGTGGCATTAGCATTTGATGACTAGTAGTTATTCCGACGCTTACATTTTTATTAAAATATTTTTAAGTAACTTTGATTACAATCGTTGCCTTGAATGGAATTGATCTGTTAGTATACTTTGTAGCTAACAAATTATTGACTCTTTGAAAACTATTTCCATTATGGATTAGGTTTATCGATTCAATATTTTTTGCTTCTAAGTGTCGTGGCATTTCAAAAGAATTAATTTTGTTTGAAGAAGTCAAACTACGGTTCACTATCGATAAAGTTAGACTGGTTCTTATCACATAACTTTAACCAATGCTCCACCTATGATAGGAGAAAAAACTGAAATAGGTGGGGTATTGGCACCTTTCACATCGTTCACTTTGCTCGCTTCCAGGGTGTAGATGATACTTGCTTTTTGAAACTGATATCAGTTTCTTCATTGCATATGTGTAGAATACTTTCTGTATTTAAATTTTTTCTTGAAGAATGGCACGTTTATAATTACTCTAAAGTTAACAATATTAGTACTTTAGTCAGATATTACATATTATTGATAAATCCCTGTTTTGTACATATTATTTATTTCATGTAAAATCTTGGATTAAGGTTTAGTTCGGTTTATAAGTTATTTTAATAATTTATTTTTATTAAATTTAATAGTATTTAATTTAAGTAATTTATTACCTATATTAGCGACATGTAGTAGTATATTCGTGTTCATGCTAACAGACTTCATGAACTTCATTATTATAGATATACTAGAGTCACATAACCTGTAAAAATACATATACATATATATATATATATATATATATATATATATATATATATATATGTATATATACATATATACAATATATGTGTTATAAACGTCTGTGAATAGATAATATAATTTTAATTAAATAAGCGAATATATTTTTAAAATTATTAGTACGTATGTACCTGTATAGATTAACATAAAATAGTAATGTAGTATGTAGCTTTCGTATTAAAAATATAGAGTAACGAAAGACATCTTTAGAAATTTAATTTACGTACTTAATTTGACATTGACTACAAGAAAAAAAAAAAAATCGAGTATACGCTTAAGAGACTTTTTGTAGCTTTACAGTTTTTATTTTAAGAGTCATTTGTTAATTATAATAAACGACATATACAGAATATTTTTGTTCTTTATTTAAATACCTTAAGTGTTGCGATCTTTATCCTCTGTGTTACTTATACAATGTGTCCGGGAAAATGTGGGAAATCTCTCGGATTCAGATAGAACATTAAAAAATAAGATGACAAGTTCCCATAATTTTTTTCCTAGCGGCCCTCCCTACGGAGATACGGCCTCCTAAAGGACACCACTGAAAATCAATTTTTCTTGAATAACTTTTAAACTACTTAGTATAATTTAATGAAAATTTAATATGATAAACAGTAGTAAGGACCTCTTAAAATACTGCCCTTAAATTTAAATTAGCATGTTTAGTTTACCAGGGGCAGACTAGGTTGTATATTTTAATGCTTACAGTTTTAATACCCTGTATGATAAGGAGTTAAAAAAATAAAAGTATTAATGTTTTATTTCTATTAAAAAGAACCATGTTTTTTATTTTTTTTTGTCTGCAACAAAGTGTTATACAAAAGTCTGAAATAAAACTGTTTTCAGTACTAAAAAACGCATTGTTTTTACAAACGTTACTATGGTACCCACGAATTAATAAATATCTTGCATTGACGTGTAAATTTTAAATCTTGTAATCTTTCATATTGTTAACACGTTGATCCTTTACTTCGATATTAATTTATTGAATTTTAAATATCTTGGTAAATTTAATTTGATAATTGGATACACATTTAGTGAGTATGCAGATATGCATCTTATGTACGGTCTTGCATCTTGCAATGCTTTGGAAGCAAGAAGGTTGTATGAAGAAAGATATCCTAATCGAAATATTCCAAATCAGAAAACATTTCAGCGACTTGACCAACGTCTAAGAGAGACTGGTGGGCGATTCCATTTAATAAGGTAACATTATTGACTTTCTTTAATGTTTTAGGAAGTTTTGCGAAAAAAGTACTGTTGCTGGTGTTAGAAGAACAGTACGTACGGTGCAATTGGAGGAAAATATTTTGGATACTGTAGGTGATACTCCTTCAATAAGCACTCGAAGATTAGCCGCGCAGCTTAATACGTCAAAAACGACAATTCATGAAGTACTTAAAGAACAGTTGTTTTACCCTTATCATCTGCAAAAAGTGCATCTACTACTTCCTGAAGATTTTCCTCATAGAATCCAGTTCGCAAACTGGCTGTTAGATCAGCAACGAACAAACCCAAACTTCATTAGCACTATTCTTTTTACCGATGAAGCAGGGTTTACCAAAAATGGTATTGTAAATTTACATAACTCGCATGTATGGGCTGATGAAAACCCTCATGCCACTGTCGTTCATCAACATCAGTTCCAATCAATTAATGTTTAGGCAGGAATAATTGGCAATTTTTTGATTGGACCATGCGTATTGCCGCCACGATTGAATGGTGAACTTTATTTACACTTCCTTCAGAACGCTTTTCTAGATTCAATAGAGCATTTGCCACTTGCAACCCGCCAAAGCATGTATTTTATGCATGATGGGGCCCCATCTCATTTTAGCGTTGCTGTACGCGACCACCTGAATAACGTCTATCCAAACCGTTGGATAGGCAGAGGAGGTCCCATTGCCTGGCCTCCACGGTCACCCGACCTAACGCCAATGGATTTTCACATGTGGGGTTATCTCAAAACCTTGGTGTATTCCTCTCCGGTTGATACTAGGGAAGAACTTTTACAGAGAATCACATTTCATTGTGATGTGATAGGAAACAATGCTGGGTTGTTGTGGGGAGTACAGCAGTCCTCTATTCGTCGTGCCCGCGAGTGTATGAGAGTTCACGGAGCCCATGTTGAACCCACTTACGAAGTTTTTAATTGATTATTTCTAATTAGCGTATTTAGGTTCAATCGTTGCAAGCTTTAGTGAGTACATTTCTAAACATAATTTTTGTTAAGGTGCCTTTCTGCGACAAAACTGCATTTCTAAGAATCTTTGTAATTTTGTCGTATTAAATAATCTAAACTAAAACTTTTTTGTTCCTGGAATGACTTTTGTATCACACTTTGTTGCAGACAAAAAAAATTAAAAAGCATGGTTCTTTTTAATAGAAATAAAACATTAATTCTTTTATTTTTTTTTCCTCGAAAACGGTTCATTTTATCGACAATGAACAAGAGTACCTTTTCTTTAGCTTAATGTTCAAGGTATCCAATTTTTTTTTTAACTCCTTATCATACAGGGTGTTAAAAATGTAAGCATTAAAATGTACAACCTAGTCCGCCCCTGGTAAACTAAACAAGCTAATTTAAATTTAAGGGCAGTATTTGAAGAGGTCCTTAGTACTGTTTATCATACATATTATATTTTCATTAAATTATAATAAATAGTATAAAAGTTATTCAAGAAAAATTGATTTCCATTGGCGTCCTTTAGGAGGCCGTATCTCCGTAGGGAGGGCCGCTAGGAAAAGAATATGAGAACTTGTCATCTTATTTTTTACTGTTCTATCTGAATCCGGGAGATTTCCCACATTTTCCCGGACACATTGTATATAGCAGCCTGGTAAGAATTTATGGATGATCGGTCTTTCCCAACGATCCAACGACAAGGTTATCGTATGTAATACATCATGTATGTGGACTTATACTTTATATGGGCCCACCACTGAGCTTCGCTAGACAACTTAAGTAGATAAGTGCTTGGCATTAGTATGATTATGCGTATACTATATCTATAATCTACTTATATGTAGTAATTACCTACAAAAATATATTCACAATCAGTTTAATTAGAAAAATAAACTGATATCATACCACAAACACGAATAAATAAATAAATAGCTGACTTTCTAAAAATAAATGCAATTTATCGTTTAAAAGCAAATAAATAAACGAAAGATATAAAATTAAGCTGAAGTTACATCCAAAAAAATATATTAAATATTCAAATTATAGTCTGCTGTAGTAACTGTAGTAAATAAACAAATTAATCTTAAAAGCAAATCCAATTCTAAAAAAAAATCCAATTACATGGACTACGTAGATATCAAAATAAATCATATTTATAATTGAATTTTATTCTTAAAATATAACAGCAAAAATAATTGTATATCAGGCGTAATGTTATTACAGGTATTAATAACACAGGCCTGCATAAAATTTGTGATGACGTGATTTTTGGTTGTTAAGCTCAGTTTTTATGTAGCAATAACTAATTAAAATACAGTTGGTCTCTACCACCCACAGATTTTCTTTGCACAAAAGAAAAAGAAAAAATATAAAAAAAATCTTATAATAGGCCTTTTAATACATTTTAAAACGAATGCACTACTTCAAATTCTAGGTATTAACCCAAAAATGATTTTCTGTTGTGGTTTTAAAGAAATTTGTTAAATAGGCTCTCATTACTTGATGTAAATCTTTTATTACATGTATTAATTTTGGACAAGATTTCCGGGAATTTTTACCTGCTAAATCCTATTTATTATGCTTTCACTTTATTAGTACTGCGAAGAAGGATTTCAAGTTTATCACTCCAAACAAAATGTATATTTTAATGTCATTTACTTCATTATAGCTCTGAGTGTCGATCAGTAGACAAGTAAAATTCATTTGTCTTTAGTGTTGTGCGTGGTATTAGATAAATAAACATTGCTTAAAAATATGTCTAGCCGGTGTTGCAAAAACAAACCAGATGATTTCTGTTATATTTGTGGATATTTCGTCTTGAAAAGTTTAAGAGACCAATTAGTGAATTTGTGAAAAAAGCATATTATGCTTATTTCAAAATCAAATTAGGAGATCAAGATAAAGATTGTGAACTGCACGTTGTTTGAAAGGTATGTGAAGAAGGTTTAAGACATTGGACGAAAGGGAATAGAAAAAGCCTTCCTTTTGGAATACCGATGGTTTGGAGAGAACCGCAAAATCATCATGAAGATTGCTACTTTTGTCTTTGTGATATTAAGGGGCATAATAGAAAACCAGTTACTCACAGTGATCATGTAAAGTATTGAAACCTCTTCAACTTCCGGCTCCGTACAGATAGATAGTGATATTGAACCATCAACTTCAGGTCAAAACCAACCTCAGCTATTTTCACAAGCCGAACTGAATGATTTAGTAAGAGATTTGGGACTTTCAAAAGAAGATCTTTCTGAAGTACTGGGGTCTAGGTTGAAACAAAAAAATTTGCTTGCTCCAGAAACTACCTTCGGATCTTCCTTTAGCTGAATATGACAGAAAAACAACCAAACGAAGCTTTCCTGAAAAACGAAAACGCTTTTTTAAGAAGCATAAAGAATAAATAACTATTTCTAATCGTTTATATGTGTATATATTTTTTAATATAATATAAAACTAGCTTATATATGAAATAAATCGTGTTTTTTTTTATATTTTCTGATTTTACTGGTTTGAAAAATAACCTTACGTGATATAAAAAAAAATAAAAGCAGATTTGAAATCAGCGCTACCCAATTACTAGAAGACAGTTAAAATTTTTAAATCAACATTCAAAGAGTTGAAAAATGCAGGCCTGTGTAATCATTTGCCGAAGTTTTTCTAAGTTGTGAACCCTGCTTTGATCATGTGTGTTCATAGTCTGCCTTAGATAATCCCACAAGAAAATGTCAGCTAAATCAAATCCGCGAATTGACTGATTACTTCGTAAAAATGCATTGAAGGGCTTTTTACAAAAACAGCCTTAGTCCCAAAATGTCGGTTTTGAGGTTTACACACTCTCGTGTAACTCCGAGGAGACCCGAATAACTAATAATTCGGTATCCCTAAAAACAGCAGTAGTCCGGAGATAAAGCAATGTGAAATATAGGTGTTTTTGCAAAAACGACCATAGCCCAATGGTATTTTCAGCAAAAACAGCCATTACCCCGGACAAAGGTTATTTTTGCCAGAAATTACACAACAATTATGTTCGATCGAACAATTATGTTCGATAGGAGTAACGGTAAAAATGGTGGATAACCGGGACAGCGTGTTTTGTGATGAAAAGAATAAGACACAGTGGAAACGCAAGAGGAAGAAACGTGTAAAGAGAGAGTTGCAGATGAAGAATAAAAAAATTAAGGGCGAGGAACATGTAAATCATGTCGGAAACTGTGTATTGAATAAGGACTAGTTCAGATGTTCTCGTTTTCAATGTTTCACAAACATATCAGACAATCATGATGCTGATTTACTAAATCAGTTCAATTCAATGACCTTGAAAACGAAAAGGCGCGCACCTGACTGGTTTACTTTCGTTTACTGCCCCTGTTATGGAGAGGAAGGTGCAGATTCCGACGATTCAGAGTATGCTAATCGTGTAAAACCATTCAGCAACTCCGTAGTTTTTGAGTGTTAAGTAAAAGTAGATGCAACAGAACGTATAGTGTGTGCAAAGGCGTTCTTAAGTATGTTTGATATTACGCGATCCAGATCGAGAAGAATTCAGAACCATTTACTAAATAGAGGATCAGCACCTTGTGACAGGAAAGGCAAGCACTCAAACAGGTTTGATTAAATTCCAGATCCAATACTTGATTTAGCAATCTGTCACAAGTAATCATTTAAAGCACGTCAGTCACATTACTCGCGCAGGGATAATCCTCATCGTTTATATGTACCAGAAAGTCATCTGTCATCTTGGAAAAATTTCGGATTAACATTCTGTATAAACTGTATTGGAAGTCCTCAATGAAAAGTTTATCTTCGTTTCGGTTTACCACTGTCAGATACGTGCACAATTTGTGATCGGCCTAGTTAAGCTCTAAATGTCTGCTCTAACATGGATGAACAAAAAAAAATAGAAAATGAAAGAGCACTTCATCACGCTAAAGCTGAGAAATCAGAAGGCAGTCCAAACAGAAAGTACAGCAAAGCGTATCACATGCATTAGCTTCGATTATATGCAGAACCTGCCATTGCTCCGCATTTCGACAAACGAAGTATTTTATGAAAGCCAGTTCTGGTATTACGTTTTTGAGGTTGTTACGCTTAGCATATAAAATATTTTTATCTATTTTTTAAATATATTTCTTCTTTGAATATCTCGATTTAAAATATATTTAACATAAGACATTTTTACACTTGTACAATTGTACATATTCGTACAAAGAGAAAGCATTTCTTTTGTCACATTCTTGACCGACGAGACCCTTCGTCATCTACCTGACTCTGTGGAATTTCTTTCTATTTACATTTCTATTTTTAAATTGTTTAATTGAATTATACATCTTCCTTTATATATGGTGTTTCATATTATTAGAAAGCTTATGTCACAAGGATTATTCTAATAATATTTATGACATCGATAGACCACGTCTTCAGGTCGCGCTTGTTATTAATTATTAATCAAGTTGTCGACCCTCTCTTCGACAAGTCATAAAACAGACCGTTTTCTAGACCTTTTCTATCGACACAAACTATCAGTCCGAGCTTTTCTTTCGAACCTTCGTGAGTTACACACACATCTTACACGCGGTACTGTTCAAGTGCTAGCCATGATTCCACGTGCCCCTGCATCTCACTGCAATTAAAAGGTAATTTTGTATTGTTCAATATATATTATTCTTTTAAGCGAATTCATATTAATTTAACTAATTAATTTCTTATTCCTCCGGCTGAACATCGCTCTACATATACTTGTCCGAATATATTTTCAGACCACGTGGCCGCCACTCACAGGTAACTCTGTATTATCCGATACTGAGATTATATTATATTAATCCTAATCAATTAACCCTTAATTTACTGCTCAATTAAACGTTCGTTTCAGAGTATTTTTTGTGTTAATTTTCAGTTACTTAATTACCGCTCCTCGTGTACATATTACTTTTGTTTTAATTACTTTTAAATATACCAATATCATTTCTTTCTTATATAAATATAAATACAAACTTTAAGGACAACATGTGTTTTATTTAGTAAGTAAGTTGTAGTATATTTATTTTAATTAACCATCATCACGCACGTCCTGGACCTTTGGAGGAACTTCACCAACACCACTAATTATTATAATATAAAATAATTTTATTATTATTAGCACACCAAAAGCCACCGTTTTAATAGATGTCGCCCCCCCCCTAATTTGTAAAAAGGTGAATGATGCTAGCATGTTTGTATATGATGATTATGATGAAACAGTTGAGAAGAAAACAAGAACAATGTCACGTCTTTGGTACTATACAGTAAAAACTTGCGAGGTAGGAAAATATAGCAATAGGAGAATATAGTGGGGATGTAAGTTGGTTGATCGCAAGATAAAAAACACCGGAGTCCGGAATACACTTTCAATATATTTACAGAAAGAGGAAATGCTTCGTCAGCCACAATGTAATATGGTGTTGGTGGTCTTCCTGTTGACAATGGAACTGGTTCCGGCATATTTAAAGTATTGTTTTCCATTAATCTGTGTAATGCGCAGCCTTTAAATACTCCGCCATCCGATATTCTTCCTTGACATCCGACATTGACGTACAGAAAGTTGTATTGTGAATCGACCAAAGCCAATAAAACAATACTGCAAAAGTTTTTATAGTTGTATAACTCGCTTCCACTATTCATAGGAGCTTGTAAAACAACGTGTTTGCCATCGAGGGCTCCAAGACAATGTGGAAAATTCCATTGGCTGTAGAACTTATCTGCAATCCTGATCCATTCTTCAGCTGATGCTGGTATCTGTAATTTTGAATGTGATTTTTTTTTTCAGATCGAGGCTGACAATGAAATGGCAGCAAATGCGGTAGAAGAAGAGGTGGGCGCGATTACAGACGAAACGAATACAATGGGTGAAACGGCCATAAATGCAAACACGTCAAATGCCGAATCCCGTCCACCTCGTAGCAAGAAGGCAAGAAAGTCAACCGATGAAATGATGACATCAGCGTTTGACATATTAAAGAAAGCTTCCCAAAAACCCGAACCAACGCGGGCATCTGCCATTGGCGAATGTGAAAGTTTTGGGTTTTTTGTCAGCAATAAGTTGAAAAACTACACACGTTCGACGCGCAACTTGTTCAATATCACATTTCAAATGTTTTATTTAATGCGGATCAGGGTCGCTACGATAGTGTTTGTGACAGGGTGGACTCGGGGTGTGCACACAATTATGGACAACCACATACACTTCCCTTCCACAGCTCTACACCCACATATACACCAACTCCTTCCGCACAACCATCGCTGCAAAGCCTAGAGGGAAATGCAGCATGCGACCATAGATACCTCTCAGGGACCCAAGAACAGTCAGCAGGATATATGATAGCATCTGCAATTTCACGTCCACCTCGTCCATATATATCAACACCTTTTTTACCTTCACCACAATCCTCGTCACAAGATGCACATTCCCAGGAGGAACATACCCAAGTAAGCCAAGGATTTGATGACGAATTTGGGGAATTAATGAATTAATTGTAAGTTTACATGCATTTCAATAAATTGTTTTATTACCTTTATATTTTGTTTTAATTCCGCTGCAATAGCTTCACTGACTTCCTTGACTATAAATCCTATTCGCTGTCTTGATATTTTAAACAGGAATTGTAAGCTGGTGAAGGAGTCTCCGGAAGCGTAAAAACGCAATGTAACTGCCAATCTTTCCGTTATTGATATAGCTTTCCTGAAATTGGTATCTCGCTTTACAATTCGTGGCGCAATTAAATTAAGCAGGTATTAAAAATCCGTGGAAGACATTCGCACGAAGTTTTTATAATGTCCACTAATTTCTTGGTTTTTTAGGATACTCATTAATGTCGCGCCGCCATTTACACTTCTTCCTCTGAATAAATCTGTCTGCCACCACCGTTTTTGTCGTTTTTCTTTTAAGCAGGAATATCCCATTAAAATGAACGCAGCACTAGCCACTTCTAAGTCCGACATCTTTTCTTCTGAACGACCGAGAAAACCGATCGATGATATCGGAGCACTTTAAAGCCGAGCGTTCAAAGTGAGCATTCGCTGGACGTAAGTCACGGACTTTGTAATATAATGCTCGATGTGAGCATTACATTACAGCGCTCGTCTTCAGTCAGTCGCCGGCTTAAAAGTTACTTCCCCACACATATAACTAAAGCTGATGACATTGTTTACATACTACTCAGGCATTGTACTTACTTGTTCATTCACAGTCAATTACAGTGGGTACAGTAATAAACATAAATGAAGTATGTAGAACACAAACACGTTTCACAGTATCTGATTTGCATGCATACTTCTTACATGCAATAGACAGGAATAATCTTGCCTTAATAAAGTACGGTCGTTACTGCTGATACATTACAGAAAGTGGTGCAATATGTAGGTATATGTTGCATACTTGCAAAATATGAATGCTTGTTTTGTAAAAATTTTTGGGTGATTTCTGTTTCTAAATTCGTTTTTAGGGCACCAAAATACATGAGAAGCACCTAAAAGTTCCCTTCAATTAAATTTTCATTTAGGGTAGCCTATGGTTTTAATATAAATTTGGGAACCGTGTGGAACAGTAAGGTTTTTCGAAAGTCAAATTTTGACAACTGTCATAGTTAAATCAATTTATTGAAAAGTTGTCGTATCAATTAGATTATTTATTATTTTGTTTGTAAAGTATGTATGTAAAGTTTTTATTGTTGAAAGTTATTTTAGAACTGATAGATTAGTAAATGGACAGTGGGTTTATACAATTAATCAATGACAAAATAATTTGAAACATACATGAGTGGGTAAAAACCACACCAATTTGTATAATACAAAAGTATTTTTAATAATATAAAATATTATTAAAAATGGGGTGTGAAGAACACAATACAAGTTATATATTTGTGAATGTATCTCATGTATGTGTATGAATGTGTATGTAGACAGCGCTCAATATTCTTTCATGCTCTGTCTTAATAATTTCTGGTTGATAGCAAGGTAGTTATGTTTGGTTGAATGTATCTCTTCTCCAGCAGGGGCGTACCGACGATCCTGTAGAAAGGTGAAATACGTATTAGAGATACATTCACAAATATATAACTTGTATTGTGTTCTTCACACCCCATTTTTAATAATATTTTATATTATTGAAAATACTTTTGTATTATACAAATTTGTGTGGCTTTTACCCACTCATGTATGTTTCAAATTATTTTGTTATATACGCATTCGGTTCGCCCGACAAGTAGTGAAGACACGATAATACAGTTTTTTATAGATATGGTTGTTACCGTCTATAGAAACACGTTGCTTAGTTCGGCAGTTATTATGTAGACAGCGTTGAATATTCTTTCACGCTCTGTCTTAATAATTTCTGGTTGATAGCAAGGTAGTTATGTTTGGTTGAATGTATCTCTTCTCCAGCAGGGGCGTACCGACGATCCTGTAGAAAGGTGAAATACGTATCTGCGTCTCTGGAGAGGAGATACATTCACAAATATATAACTTGTATTGTGTTCTTCACACCCCATTTTTAATAATATTTTATATTATTAAAAATACTTTTGAATTAATCAATGTATACAAGATTTTCGACAACAGTTCTCTAATCTTGCAATCACGTATGAACAGCTTGGTTAGTCAAATTCATGGTTGTGTTGACAGATTTCGTGAAACGGGGACAGTATTTCGTAAATCCGGGAGCGGAACACCTAAAAAAAGAACTGCTGATTGCATTGAAGATGTTCGACGTCGACTGGAAAACTCATCAAAGAAATCCATTGCGAAACTGTTGCAAGAAGTTCAGTTATCAATTATAACATGCCACACTTTTCATAAAACAAATTTAAAATTATATCCATATAAAAAAAGAACTGCTGATTGCATTGAAGATGTTCGACATCGAATGGAAAACTCATCAAAGAAATCCATTTCGAAACTGTTGCAAGAAGTTCAGTTATCAATTGTAACATGCCACACTTTTCATAAAACATATTTAAAATTATATCCATATAAAATTCAAGCTGTTCATGAATTCGGTCCCGTTGATTACGACAGAAGAACCAAGTACTGCCAATGGTTCTTGTATAACTTGAATAATGATGATGTTATTAAATGTGTCTTTACTGATTAGGCCTGGTTTCATCTTTCGGGATATTTAAACAATCAAAATATGAGAATATGGTCGGCAGAAAATCCTAATCAATTTGTAGAAACACCATTGATTCGCATAAAATTGGTGTTTGGCCGGCGGTGTCAAGGAGACGAATTATTGGACCAATATTTTTTAATGGAACAATAAATGCTGAGAGATACCGAAATGACTTATTAGAACACTATTAATCAGTAACATGACGATGAAATTACAAAAGGATTTTTCCAACAAGACAATGCTCCACCACATACGGCTCATCAAACACGTGCTCGTTTGGAAAAGTTCTTTGATAATCGAATAGTGAATTTTCCTCCAAGGTCTCCAGATCTCATAATTCTGGATTACTTCATTTTTCCGCACATGAAGAACACGATTTTTAGAACGCCACAACATACAATTAAAGAACTTTGTAATAGTATTAGAGAAGTTTGTGATAATATAATGTCCCATTTGTCAAACACATTTGAAAACATGAAACGCTGAGTTCGTTTGTGCATCGAGACAAGAGGGCAACATTTTGAGCATCTTCTTTCAAGTAGTATTTTTACAATAAACGCATTTCTGTAAATAAATGTCTTTTATTTAAAACATTTCACAAGAAATAAGATTAAGTTGTATCATAATCCGTCAGATGAAGAAAAACCTTACTGCTCCAAATTATTCCCAAACTTATATTGAAATCATAGGCTACTCTAAATGAAAATTTAATTGAAGGCATAGTAACGAGCCATCGAAAAAATTCATAATTGGAGTAGACTGTGAAATTGGGTTGGTACTTTAGCCAATTCCACATAATGACACATTATTTGATGATTGATAGTTTCATTTGGTTTCATTGTAAAAAAAAGGTTATGTCATTGAAATGATACCACAACAAAAAAGACAACAAATAATTTATTTTTTCTTCAAACGGTCTAAAATATGATCATTTTATTACTGAATACATACCTTAGAAATAATTCATTTTTTTACTAGTAAAAAAATGAGCTCATTTCTTTACTAGTAAAAAAATGTAGCCGACCAATCACAACTCCTTAAAGTGACTGAACGATTATTTGATAACTGTCAAATATTTACAAAATGGGCGAACAAGAATTTCAATGTACGCCATCAGAATTAATGAATATCGCCAATCAAGCTGCTGCAACTCTAATCTCAACCAAATCTCGTAAAGTTTATGAAAATGCGTACTGTGTAAAGGGGAAATTAACAATTTCTTACTTAATGCACCGAACAGAGAATATTTAGTTGCCAAGGTACGTATAAATGTCAGTGCGCAATATAACGTTCTTTTACTGTAATCGGAGACTTTTACATGAATATGTACTGAGAGTATGCTGCTTTTCGTCTAAAGGCCATAAACTTCACCAGATTTTTTATTAAATATCAAAACGGGAAATGTCATAATGTTATAATGGGTATACACAAAATATCAAGCGTAGCCAAAGAAATTGCTTCCTACTTAAACTTCCTACTTCAGCTACACTCCTTGTGGATAACGGTGGAGATATTACTTGTTTAAAAAGACATGGATGATGAAAATCCACTAGTGTTGCTGAAGGTTACCTAGACGAATCTATGTCAAATAAAAAACACTACAGCAATGGGAATATTGAATCCATCGGATTACAGCTCCCATGCCACGAATCAGTCACCTGGTTTTAGTATCACTGAAAATAGAGTTGAAGCAACGACTACTGCTACAAACACTGAAAGTAGAGCCGAAGGAACTACTTCTATCAACACCGACATTGAAATAGGCAATAGTGACTTCAATATACAAAATTATTCTGTTCATAATTGTACTTTTAATATTACTATAAATAAATAAAAGTTTACATAAAGTACTTTAACAGTTGTTTGACAGATATATAAAACCTATTTTTAAGCGACTATAATGCATGATATATTTAAATGTGTAGCTCACAAGAACGGTAAAATTATTTGAAGAAAAAATAGTAGACATCACACGGAGTAGAAAGCTTTTTGTGTCTCGCCCAGTTTACACTGTCTCGGCTATCGCCTCGACAGCAAACTTCTGGGCTCGACACAAAAATGACAGCTTTCTACTCCTAGTAACGTAATATACTATAATATCAAAATCATAATCAAAATTTGCATACAATGAATTTCACTTAAGATGCAATATACAAACATGTATAGGTTTTTTATTTCCATAGAAACTAGGTAATACATTCTTAAATTGTCCCACGTAAAATGCAACATATCAATATAATTTGACATTAGTTAAGTCCAAAGTAGCAGTATTTCTAGTTCGATATTAGCTTAGTATCAATCTTAAATGATATACACAAAAGAAGAGAGAACTCAGTTAGTGACATGGTATCTTTCGGGATTCAGTTTGCAAAGAACGGCTGACGTGTTTCACGTTACCTACCCAGACAGGCCAGTACCAAATTTGTCAACTATATCAAGGTTCGTTTCAAAATTTAAAAGTGAAGGTTGTGTAGGATTAAGTCATCGAAAACGTAAAAGACCAAATACTGCAAGAACTGAGGCACGAAGAAATCAGTTGATCGAAACAATCGAAAATAATAATCGTCTTTCTACTAGGCACTTGGCAAGACAGTTGGGAATTAGCAAATCCAGCGTATTCAGACTCTTGAAAAGTGAAAAATATAACTGCTTTAAATTTAAAAATCATCAAGAACTTAGATTCTGTGACAATGAGAAGAGGACTGTTTTCTGTGATCGGCTATTTCAAATCATCAATAATAACATTGAGTTTTTAAAACAAATTGTATTTACCGATGAAGCAACATTTTCTGTTAACGGTGAAGTAAATCGACAAAACACTCGATACTGGAGCAGAAGAAATTTACATTTGTTTAATGAATCTAGAACACAATACCCTCAAAAGGTAAATGTATGGGCGGGAATCACTAGTTCTCAGATTATAGGACCATTTTTTATTGACGGATATTTAAATAGTGAAAAATATTTACTATTACTACAAACAGAAATACTTCCAGCTTTAAATGCTTTAAACCTTCCACATCAATTATGGTATCAACATGATGGCGCTCCTGCTCACTATTCTGCAAATGTGTGTCAGTATTTAAATGCAGCATTTCCTCAACGCTGGATAGGACGCGGCGGAGAAATAGCTTGGCCTCCGCGCTCGCCTGATTTGGCACCAGTTGATTTTTTTTATTGGGGTTATTTAAAGACACAGGTTTACAATGGCGAAATTGAAAACTTAAATCAGCTGAAAAATAGAATAATTGAAGTTTCTGGAACAATTACAGCAGACACACTAAATTCTGTTGTTACTAATTTTTATCATCGTTTAAGTCACTGTTTGGCAGTCAATGAGGGAATATTTGAAAATTTTTTGTAAAACAATTCAATAAACGATATTTGTCGGAAATGTAGTTTTAATCTTAAAACACTACATTGAATTAAATAGGCTTTACTGTCAATAATTTGACAAAACAACCATGAAAGATATCATATCGATCATAACAATTACATATTGCATTTTATGTGGGACAGTGCAAGTGCATAGTATAACTATTACATATTGCATTTTATGTGGGACAGTGCAAGTGCATAGTATTTTCGTATCTATGGTTACTACATTCATATATTGCAAGTTACATGAAATTCTCTGTATAACTACAGAAGTTGTTGAAAATGTTGTCCATTTACATCTAAATCAATGGATGTTTTTGGATTTTCATCAATAATATGCTGAAGGGCTTCAACATTATCAGCTGTACGTTTAGATGGCCGTCCATTTCCAGTTTTTCGACCGACGCTACCAGTCTCTCTGTATAACTTTTACACAATTTGTCAAAACTTTGTAAAAATCATTGTAGTCAAACACTAATTCAGGATGTTCTTCACTAAAATCAGCCATGCATTCCGTAATTGAATACTGCCACTCGCCATTTACTTTCACACCTGTACGGAAGTAACATTCGATAATTTTTGCTTTTTGTTCTATGTTGAATACCATTTTTTAAATAAATTTAATTTTCTTAATAAGAGTTTTGAAAAATTTGACACAAACTTATAGTTTCAATGTCAAATAATAAATGTCATTATGTGGAAGTGGCTAAAGTACCAATCCAATTTCACAGTCTACTCAAATTATGAATTTTTTCGATGGCTCGTTATGTTCGACAGTGTAATTAGCGTTCAGCTATTGGGGGTTGATAACACACGAGTTATTATTATCTTTATTATTAAACTAAACAATATTTATATGAGCTAATACATTTAATATACTGGGTGTATCATGAGGTTTTCTCCCGGTTTATGGAGGTGATTCTTGGTGTTATGTGGAGCAAACAATGTCAATACAATAATGGGATGACATTTATAATTGAGGAGTTACGGTAATATGAAGAAACCAGAAAAAAAAACTTTTATTGTAAGATAGCACTAACAAAAATGGAAATTATAGTTAGAATACAAACAATTGTTTTATTTTATGCCAGTCTCTTGCATTTAGAGTGAATTTAAAGCAAATGTTCAAAATTTCCTCCCTGCATCTGAATGCAAAGATTCGCACGGGTGTGAACGGCGCGTGTAGCATTTCGTAACTTCGCACGTTCGTGACTTATTGTCGCGGCGGCATCGTTAACGTTAACTCGGGTAGCTAGGCGTCTTGTACTAGAACGCGGACTGCGCTCTACTGCATTAAGGATGTTTTCCTCTTCTTGAGCGTCACGATTTCTTTCGGACAGAGTACGAACACTAATAAGCATGCCAGTTTCTCGCAATATTCGATATGTTCCACTAAATGTTTTGGAACTTTGGAGTCCTACAATTAGGGTACATATGGTAATATTCGGCAATAGCAGCTTTCGCATTACCATCACAAACGCTCAACATAAATACCATATCGGCATACTCCTCAAAAGAAAACTTATAAGGCATCGCAATGGCCACAAGAAATAACAACAGTAAACAAGACTGCAAAATAAATAACGTGCTTGTTGTTACGGCAATCACTCGCTAGCGACTGCAAAATAAACAAAGTGCTTGTTGATACGGCAACCACTCACCCACTGAGTTGCCCTGCGCAAACATGTCTAGCGCACCATTAACTATGAAGCATCTCGAAAATTTGTCATAACTCCTTAATTATGGAAGACATTCCATTACTGTATTTACATTTTTTGCTCCACATAATCTCAGGAATCACCTCTATAAACCGGGGGAAAACTCATGATACAGCCTGTATATAACCAAAATGCATCCCGTGGCGACAATAATGTAAAATTCCTTTTTATACAAGATTGGCAATACGAAATCCATTAAATAATTCTAACAACGTTACGCCAGAAACGTAATATGAATCACCTTGTGTGCACATAGGCGGCGTTTATTTCATGCGTATTATTTTTCATCAGTATCTTTTTACTGTTTCATGTGGTAAATTAAAACATTTTCTGGTCCCATTTCTTTTAAAATCCATACTTTTTAGATAAATATTACACCGTGGTCTTTAGTTCAGAGCAGGACACTTCATATTAATGGTACATTTTTGAGGAAGATGGAATTTGTATATAGTCATAGATCTTGTGTGAAGCAATTTATTGAGCAATTTCCAAATTATTAATTTGCTAGTCATAATGTTATAAAATATATTAACGTGCTTGAGTTGCTTTTAATGAGCCGCCACTGTGGTTGACTAATAAATTATCTGTTCAGTATTTCCAACTAGTATGTTTCGTTCCATATGTGGCGGTATTAGGATTAAATGATCACAGAATACTTTTGCCAAATGTTTGATAGAGATATCTATGATACAATATTTACAATTTTTTGGGATAATTACTTATTTCTTGGTTATTTCAATTTATCATTGCCTTTGGAAAAGTCGCTTCAATTGATATTGTTATCGTATTTGAAGTAAGATATTGCAAATCTATAATAAATAAATAACAAAATTATGAGTGATAATTCGAAATAGATTTTTGTTGGAAAATATTTTCGTTTCGATTATCTTTGGATAAGATCAGTAGGACTTATAATAATCCGAAGAATATTCTGCGTATGATACTGCATGTGACACCGAATTTAAAAAAAAACGTCAAACGCACATTTTGCAAATATAAAGATGTTTTAGTTTAACAGATAGTTACACTGAGATTCAAATTCGTTTAATACTTTTAAACAAGAATATGCAAATTAGCATTTTTCGAAAGTAAACTAACGTTCGAAAATTTGGAATCATGCATTCAAATTATAGGTTTTAGTAAAAGATGCCTTTACTCAACTTTATTTCTTAACTTTTTCATTAGGGCGATCTAATTCTCTTATAAAAAAAATTACAGGAATGTGGAGTACAATTTAGAAATAATAAAGAAACTCACTTGAAAGTTCAAATTTAACAAAATCAGATTTTCTTTGTGTACCAATCAATCCAAGGTAAAAAGTTAATTTTGTAAAGTGTTGTAGAGCTGGGAGAATATTTAATCAAAGCTACAGTATCTCTGTGTTACGGATATTTATTGCATGAATGTGAAGAATATCCGTAGGGGTGAAACCTGTCCCACATTTTTCACATTCCATTTTACAGAAGTTAAAATATTTTTTAAAAAATATTACTATTAACTTCGACAACAATATATTTGTATTATTAAAACTATATTTACGAATGTATAATAGAATTATAAAGTATTTTCAAAAAATAAAAATATTGAAAAATATTAAAATTATATACAAAAATGATTTTTACTTACGTATAAAGTTGATATTCACACTTTCAAAGACGTTATCTAAATAAAATGATGAATACTATGGTCATTAATATAATATATTTAATTCCAATCAACTTTTGTGGTTAATATTTTCCTCATAGAAACAGACATACTCATATATTTTGTATAATTTACTAACATAAAAGGCGAAAAAGTTCTTATCACTTATTTGTAGATAATTTTTCCTTATAGAAACAGACATATTCATATATTTGATAATTTATTTACATAAAAGATTAAAAGTTCTTATCAACTGTTATTAAATATCTGTGGTTAATATTTTCTTTATAGAAACATGTCTATTGGTGAATTTCAATGTCTTTTGTATAAAAGAGAAGTTCTTATCAGTTATTTGTGGTTCATATTTTTCTTCATAGAAACAGATCTATTCGAAAAATTGTTTTATATAAAAGCAAAGTTCTTATCAACTGTAAATGTTATATTTTAAAATGTAATTAGCACAGTTTTTCTAATATACAATTTAGGTTTATTACTTATAAATGTTATACTTAATGTATTAGTAAATAAAACAAAAAGAATAAATTTAATTATGATTTTTATTGATCTACAACAAAAAGGAACATAAGTTTTTTCCAATATAATATATATAAATACATAATATATAAAAACTTATTTGGTGTATAATAAAAAACGCTAAGCATTTCATCTTGTATTATGTGAAATGTTACATTGTTTATAACCACCACCATAGCACCTGGTGGTGGTGGTGGTGGCATCTCGAATTGTTGCATGACTAATATATTCATATTCTACAAAATAAAAATTATAATTTAAATAATAAAAAAGTTTTAAAAACTCACGGATGCTTGTGGTGTTAATAATTTAATTAGGTTATAAATTTGCTGTCGATCTAAAACAGAAAAGTTATAGTTAATATATAAAGACTATGATAGTAAACTCACCCATGGCTTCAGATATATGAAGTAATTTAATGTAAAATTGTGAACTTATATATCACTTTCTTTCTGTAAGTGAGGTTTTTACATCCGCTTTTTACTTCCTATGAGATAATAAATGTATAAATCTAGGTAAATCAAGAAGTTTTACAGAGCTGATAAATTGTATATAAATTTATTTTAAGTTTTAAAATAAAACAATCATTAATTATACCAAAAAGTTTATTATTTCATAATAAATAATACAATTTCAATATACAGGCTGATTCATTTTCGGCCCTCACCATGGGGATCTCTCTTATTATTGGAGATAGAGTATAGGTTTAAATTTGGTAAAGTTGTTAAATTTTGTGTTTGTTATAAATCCGTAAAGAAAATAGACCTGTGACAAATGACCTTCGTTATTTAAAAAAAAAACGTGAAAACCCCATTTTCTTCTTTTACCTGTAGCACCGACATTTGGCCTTGTAGAGAAAAAATAAAAACACATCCTTGTGGCCATTTCTAAACCTCTATCCAGTGGAGTACTCTAAATTTTTATACGACGTTTCGTTTCTATCTGGCCATCATCAACTATCTAATTTCTTATAGGCACCATATTGGATTTAGACATCCTCAGAAAGAGTATTCTTTCTGCTTTTAACCATGTACCACATGCTGACTATAGTTTTTGACATTAGGTTTTATTTGAAAGAATAAATTATAAGATTAAATAAGGTAGCCATGGAATTTCAATCTGTCAAACATTTCATTTATTGTTCATTAATAATACAAAAATGTCATACACTAACGAAGAGAAACGAGATATGATAAGTATTTTTTATTCTTCGAAACGAAATTCAACAGTAGCGAGTACAAGATAACAAAAACATTAATAAAAATACATAGAAAAGTAAACAATAAAGAATTACAATAAATGTTCAATTATCTGGCCATCTTCGGTAATGCACAATTGGGCACGCCTTCTGGCATTTTGTACTGCCCTTTGTATAGTTCTTCTAGGAACTGCATCGAAGGCATTCTGAAGTCTGTCTCGTAATTCTTCAATGTTTTGTGGCGCATCTATTTTATAAATATTATTTTTAAGATATCCCTATAAAAAAAAATCCAGCGGACTTATTAAATCAGGTGATCTCGCAGGCCATTCAACAACTCCCCTATTTCCAATCCAATGGTTTGCAAACTCTTGATTTAAGAAATTTCTAACAACAGCTGCATTGTGTGCTGGTGCGCCATCTTGTTGCCACCACAAATATTGTAATTGATTTAATGGCATATTGTCGTCAAGATAGTCAGATACGTATGTACGTAAAATGTTTAAATATCTTTCTCCATTTAAATGTTCTTCATACATAACTGGTCCTACTAGACGATTTGCCAAAATACCCATCCAAACGTTTATTCCAAAACGATGTTGTGGTCTTCTAGCCCTGTTTTGTCGGGGATTTTGTACTGCCCAATAGTGCTCCGTATTTCTGCTGAACATTCCAGAATTTGTAAATTTTGTTTCATCTGAACAGATGATTTTGCTTAAAAAATTTTCGTCATTTTCTATCCTTCCCATTAACCAATTACAATATTCTAGCCTTCTCAAATTATCTCCAGGCAGTAAAGAGTGACTAACATGGATCCTGTATAGTTTAAACCTACTTTTATGTAAAGTTCTCCAAACTCTGGACTGGCACAAATTTAATTCTGACGCTACTTCGCGTGTAGAAATTGATGGATTATTATTTATCTATAAAAATACAAGATTAACATGAAATTTGAAAACACGCTTTTAATTTACCATTTGTAAAATATCTTGTCGATTTTAATTTAAATTCCTGTTGTCTTGACCATTACGCGGCTTAGTAAACGATCCATTCTCGACCAAATTTCTGTCGAGATCTAGAAAAATGGTACGATGAGGCTGTTGTCGTTCTGGATATAATTGTAGATATCTTGTACTCGCTACAGTTGAATTTCGGTTCGAAGAATAAAAAATACTTATCATATCTCGTTTCTCTTCGTTAGTGTATGACATTTTTGTATTATTAATGAACAATAAATGAAATGTTTGACAGATTGAAATTCCATGGCTACCTTATTTAATCTTATAATTTATTCTTTCAAATAAAACCTAATGTCAAAAACTATGGTCAGCATGTGGTAAATGGTTGAAATAAGAAAAAAATACTCTTTCTGAAGATGTCTAAATCCAATATTGCGCCTATAAGAAATTAGATAGTTGATGATGGCCAGAAAGAAACGAAACGTCGTATAAAAATTTAGAGTACGCCACTGGATAGAGGCTTAGAAATGGCCACAAGGATGTGTTTTTATTTTTTCTCTACAAGGCCAAATGTCGGTGCTACAGGTAAAAGAAGAAAATGGGGTTTTCGCGTTTTTTTTTTAAATAAAGAAGGTCATTTGTCACAGGTCTATTTTCTTTACGGATTTATAACAAACACAAAATTTAACAACTTTGCCAAATTTAAACCTACGCTCTATCTCCAATAATAAGCGAGATCCCCATGGTGAGGGCCGAAAATGAATCAACCTGTATATTTTTGAAATAATTTTCATAACTACCCCCGTTAATGGTTGATATTCAATAATATTATCATGTATTATTAAAACAGCAGTGTCCTCTTTAAATTGTTCTTCACATTCCATTTCGAGCTTAATGTCTACACTAAATGGGAGAATCGATTAATTTTGACGGGCATAATCAACGATGTAAAAATTGGTATTGTGGAATTGATTAAAATCTAAAAGTGGTTGGTTTTGACGACCATAGTAACTGGACTGGAAATTTGCTTACATATGATACGCAACAGCATAACGTTTTAACCCCATATTTAAATTTATGTTTGAGTATGGATAGCTCTCGGAATTTAAATCTAATTTTACATTCGTAATTGCAGAATGGTCAAAGTATGAAGCGTCCAGGTGTACATTATCTTTTTCTTATATTGAAACCCGACAATAACGTAACGAGGCTTCTCTAAATTCGTGCTTGTCTTAATTGGCCAAATATCGTTTTTCGTAGTACGTAGAGGAGGTAATTCAAAGAGTTCCCAACGCCTAAACGGAATGTAAATCTTTTTATTTTCCTTGAGAGCTTGCAGCAGTTTCAACCGATCCTTATCATTTACGGTTATGTGTGGAACATGCAACTCAGTCTTGTCAATTTCTATTTTTGCTCTCTTTGTACCATCTTTCAGAGTGTCTTTTTTAACAATTATCATCTGTTTTGCTACGATTTAATATTAATTCTTGATTTGCATTAATTAAAATTCTTCCACAGTCCTCGAATATACTAAAGAAAAAGTTTAATGGTAAACAAGCATTAAAATTCTCTGCTGATAAGGTCGGTTGTTCATCTTTAAATGGACTTCATCCGGCCATTGCCAACATCTTGGATTCACTGTCACTATAAGAAACGTATGCTTTCATCGTTGATATAATACCTGGTTTGATACACCTATCAACTTCAACGCTGTTAATTTCGAAGCACATTTGTTCAAATAAAATCGCATATGCGTAATTTGTCAATTTACAAGCACCAGTTCCCGTAGCATCCTCTATGAATTTACCCTCTATGCGAATAAAACTATTGCTAGGTAATGTGTAAATATCTTGATCTTGAAGGGAAATGCGAATTTCATCATTGTGTTTAAGATTACTCGTTCTAGGGTACTATGTGTGATATTGCTCTTTTACGATGGCATCATTAAACTGCACTCCTTGGAATATATTCAACTTTTCCTGCATTTTTCACTTTCAATCCAATAGATTTTAATGTGTTTAATGTGTTTAATGTTAATCGTTGGTTATCAGGCGACTGAATGACTGCTTGCTCTATAGATATGTTAGTTTTATTATTTCTAAAAGCTAGACCCATCTCTCCTCAACTCCAAACTAATAACGATTTGTTCACCTCGAAAATTGACCGGTCTACCGTCTTGGTCAACTAAAGTTAATGTGATGTTTTCTATACTATTTCGTCTATTAATAGGTAAGTAAATAACGTGTTGTGGTTCGATGTTGATGCTGAATCCTGGCTCCACTTGAGGTGCGAATTCGTACAGGGTGTGTGATAGTCGTGAATCGTAGTATGCAGATGTTGTAACACTACATTCAACTCTAATCGTTTGCACTTTTATAATCTGTACAGGTAAATCGGATTCATGTATCTCGTTAGGTGTTAGTATTTTAGAACTGAAACCTAACATACGTCTAATTGAATCTTTGTGTTTGAAATTCACGTGAAATTTACTCCTTAGTAAATATATTAAAGTGTTATTGTTTGGTTTGTTCCTTTATATATTGCTCAATGTCACTTATTTCATATGAACCATCAGGAATTATGATAACTTTATCGTCATCATAATAGAATTTATTATTTTCCTTCGTTACGTTCGGAATGGTATTGTATGTGTATAAACCAATTAAACCGAGAGTGTATCGAGAATTTGGATCTAAATCTATTGGCGGATAGTAATCGGTGGAGAGCATAGAGCTCGTTCCAATTATAGTAAACGTGTACGACATTCTCAGCGATTACTTCAATACTAATCCAATCTATACAGCATTGTTCAATAAGAATTGTAAACAGAGGTGACTACAATTTATATCATTATAATTTTGATATCTATCATAGTTATATATAATTTTTATTTTCTTATTATTTTTTCGAAAATATTTCAATAGTTCGATTGGTGGTTTTAAATTGCCAAAGGAGTCGTAGTATTTTATTACATCACCATTTTTAACATATGCAACCCAATGCGTGCCAGGGCCGCTTTCTGAATCTAAATTAACGACTGCACACTCAACAGGTCTAGGCGTTTTAGGTAATTTATCACGCATATAGACATCTCGAAAATTTGGTATAACACTGGCGAATTTAATATCTCTATTTGCAGAGCTCTGTCGGGCAGTCGATTTATAAGTTTTTTGGATAGGGTTTTAAATACAGACCCAACCCCTTCTTATAGGGTTTTAAATATAGACCTGTACCTGTCTTGTTTTCCAATGCAACGGCTTCCATAATTTTATTATCTCTTTTTGCCTCATCCATCTGTTGTTGAGCTTCCTTTGTTTTGCTAACAGCTCTAGCTATTACCTGCAGCGCCACCCGCTAAACTGCCTAATGCACTCAAACCGGCAAATAGCGGTATTACAGGTAAAATTCCTCCAGTTTTTGGTAATGGAATTATGCGTGGTATCCTTATTCGTTTCCGACCACCTGCCTTCTTAATGGCAATTCTAGCAGCTTTCAGCGATATACCTGCCCCAGCTTTTACTTTACCACCTTTATAATCTCTGAATACGTCTTTCGCCTTTAATAAAACAGCTTTAGTAAATGGTTGTTTCTTTTGCATCACACGCCGCTTCAAGCACATCCCTAATTTACGTTTAACTTTCATAGCGTTCGTAACCGCCCACGATGCGGCTTTTTCACCTATCGAAGTGTCCTTAGCTGTCGCCCGAGACCAGGCTGCTTCTTCTAGTATACGACCGCTTTATGTCTATTTTGTAAATATTTATATTGAGAATATGTAATGTCGTGTTCTCTGCAAGCTTTATCTAACGGATTTATTCCAGAATCACCTCGATCTAATCTCTCTCTTATTTTCGTTCCTGGATCGCAGAATTGATATCCGCCAGGTATATGTAGTTTAAATGCTAAATTGTTGATTACAGAATTCAGCAGACCTCCACCTTCCCTGAATGTTAACATTGAACTGATTTCTTTGGTATATAGTGATTTGTATTTAACAAAAGTTTTTTTAGTTTCCAACGATGCGTTTTATAAAACAGAAGGAACAGTTGAACATATTAAATTTAGATACCTGCACCGGAGACCTAAAGGACTATCATAGACATGGTGTTTTATTGCCCAACTCGGTTCGCTGTATTATGTGGTAAAACAAATGCTATGCTGTCACTATTGTTTAACGAAAACGGACTTCGATTTGAAAACATTTATGTTTATTCTAAATCGTTGTATCAACCTAAATATCGATTGCTGGAAAATGTTTTGAGCAAACTACCCGATATTAAATACTATCCCTATAAAGAAAATGATGACATTATAGATCCGGCAGACGCGAGATCGAATTCTGTATTCATATTCGATTATGTAGCCTGCGATAAACAAGATAAGATCCGATCGTTCTTTTGCATGGGTCGTCATAAATTGGTTGATAGTTTTTATCTATGTCAAACCTATACTCGCATCCCTAAACATCTAATCAGAGACAATGTTAATTTTTTAGTATTATTTAAACAAGATGATACCAATCTCCGTTATGTGTATGAAGATCACGTGGGCACCGATATGACATTTGATCAGTTTAAGAAAATGTGTGGTGATTGTTGGAAAGATAAATATGGATTCCTAGTGATAAACAAGGACTGTGATATACACAAAGGTCGATATGGAAACAAGTTTTATTGTTATATATGTTTGTGAGTTGCTAAAGTTGACATTTATACCTTTGAGCTCGTATGAGCAAGTGTTCCTGAGATGGAAGACTCCCTCAGAGAGAGGGAGTTGAAGAAAATGTTTACTGTTGTGATAAATTAATCAGATGTTGTAGGTTATGTTGTTTATTTATTGAATGCTTTTCCTCAATATTATTCCTCAGTCTCACTATAATAAAATGTTGATTTTAAAAGTCACTGTTCGGGTGAACTTGTTAACAGTATCGATCAGTTAGTTAAAGTGTTATCATGGCAAAAAATAGAACATTGAAGCGAAAAGAGATAACAAAAAAATCTTTAAACGAAAAACTTAAACAAGAAATTGTTAATATTACCGATGCTGTTAGGAAAAAGCATTTGCAGTTAAAACTACAACGTTCCAGTCAAGATGAACTCTTACAAAAATTATATAAACCCGTCAAGGAACCCCTAAAAAAATCGCAAACTCAGTTAAATTGAATGACGTTAAATTGGAACAGCTTAAAAAAGAGGAGAGACCTACTTCTCCGATAACCGAGGACACAACAAAATCAATAAGACAACAAGATTTCTTGACTGATGAAAATGACTTTACATATAATCTGTAAACTTCTAGACCAATTGACAGCTCACTCCGAGAACTTTATCAGTCGACAAGTGATCCGAGACCGGAAGTAATTGAAGAATTTTTCGAAAACTTTAATCCTTTACCCAAGAGCTACATAGACGTTCTATGTAAAGATACAAACAACGTTTTCGACACCACTTATGATGTAATATATGATGCTGATGCTAATAAATTAAAGTTGGGGAGTAAAACTATAACATTTGATGATGATGATTATATATTAATTGAAAACAAACGATTCAAAGGAAGTAAGGGTCTGTACGAACTCATCTTTAAATCGAATCCAGAAAAATACCATGATGATTTAAAACAATACCGTAACATATTAGAGTATACCAGTGCACATCGTAGAGATCATGATAAAACAAAACAGTTTCGAGGTAGTGCAGGGACGAAATGGAAACGTATAATTCAACCGCTATTTATTAAAAAACAACCATCAAAATCTTGAAGTGGGCGAGGACCAAACATGTTTGTTAAGAACACCCCGTATCAGTACGTTTATTGGGATAATATAAATGAGCTGGTTGATCGCTTGCGGCTTCTAATTGCATCGGAAGACGCTGGTCTCACGAACCATAATAATGAAATTTTATCTATAATCGAGGAACTCAGGGACGCAGGTGTAATTAAATAGTGGTTACATAATATATTTTCTCATTATCAAAATGGCTACCGACAAGTTTGGGCGTCATAGTAATAAAGTGTAAGCTACATCAACGGTCGAGAGAATCTTCAATCGTCGACCGGCTGGTCTACCTCTAACTGCCGACGGTAATATAAATATTGGTGGTAAGCGTATTAGATTCCTGGGGGACCCCGTTGAAGATGAAGATTGTGTAAATAAAAAATATTTAGTTAATATCGTTATGGACTTTGATAAAGAAAATTAAAAAAAATTCTCTGAACAACAGAATACACTGATTCAGCTCAGGAAGAGCATTGAAAAGCAGATTACGGAAGTGAACCTAGTTTTGTCCAATGAAATAAAAAATAGTGTGGATTCAATTTTGAGTCAATTGAAACAATATAGTACTACTTGAGATATAAACAAACTTGTTAATGAAAAAGTTGCAGAATTAGAAAAACCCATAGCAATTTAAAGAAATCCATGATAAAAATTCGTAGTGATTTTATTAAAAACGCTAATACTTCGTATTCAGCAATTAAGAGAGATATCAGTATTTTAAGTAAAGCTGACTCTAAACACACAGATAATTATCAGGAGTTGAAGAAGCAATTGGCAACTATTAATAATAATATATCTAAAGCTATAACCGAAATAACTGATAAAATTGATAACATTGCTACAATACAGAAAATGTTGTTGAGGATAATAGGAAAAAATCAGAAAACGAAATTTCACAATTAAGACAGGAATTAATTTAAAAAGTGGCGCAAAATTCGCTGTTTAATAAGAATAGTGTTCAAAACGACAGTTCACAAATGAGACCGGATTTAATAAAAAGGTAGAGCAAGACTTGTTGGTTAATAAGAATAGTGCTCAAAACGATAGTTCGCAATTGAGACCGGATTTGATTAAAAAGGTAGAGTAAGACTTGTTGGTTAATAAGAATAGTGTTCAAAATGATAGTTCGCAAATGAGACCGGATTTAATTAATAAAGTATCTAGAGACTTGAAACCGTTCTAATTTTTCCTTATATAAATAATAGCAGCTTACAATTACGTTAGTACACAATCAGTAAACAAGACGTGGTTAACGAGATTCATCGTCCGGCAAGGAAAAACTTTCCTCGACGTCGTACTATAATTAAGGGTTTCGACGACATCTGGCAATGTGATTTGATGGACTTCCAACCCTATTCTCAACAGAATGCTGGTTTTAAATACATACTCGTTGTTATAGACTGCTTCTTGAAATACCTATGGACACAGCCTATAAAGAGTAAGACCGGTCTGGATGGTCGAAATGCCATGGAAAAAATTTTGAGTGGTCCCAGACGACCGAAAAATTTGCAAACAGATGCTGGAAAAGAGTTATACAATGCGCATTTCAAGAAACTGATGCAATCATATCGAATAAATCATTACTCTACGTATAGTACGAAAAAAGCCGCCATTGCTGAGCGAGCAATTCGTACGATCAAGAATAAATTATATAAACATTTCAGCATGGCAGGTAAATATAAATGGATTGACATTCTCGCTTCCATAACGGATGATTATAATAAAACACAACATCGAACAACTGGCATGAGACCTTGTGACGTTACATTAAAGAATGAGAATCATCTATTATCTACTGTGTACAGTAATATTAAAATAAAAGGAAAAAAATAAATTTAATGTGGGTGATATCGTTCGCATCAGTAAATATAAAACCCTATTTGCGAAGTCATAATTCCCCTCGTGGAGTACGGAGCTATTTAAAATTGTTAAGGTGAAAATCTCTAACCCTACAATATATTTGCTAGAAGACATGAATGGTGAACCGATACTGGGTAGTTTTTATGAAACAGAATTACACGGAACAAAACATAAGGATATTTATTTAGTTGAAAAAGTGCTTCGGTCTAAAGGGAAAAGACTGTACGTTAAATTTTTAGGGTTAGATAAGACACATATCATTTGGATAGATAAGAGTGATTTATTATAATTATACCTTTCTCTACATTGTGTATATAACACCGTTTTAATTACTGTTGTATTCTATTATCATATTAAACGGAAATAAGAAAGTCACAGAGTTGTCTTTTCTCACATTTTTATAGATAAATGAACATGAAAATAAAACCACAGATCTGTTTTTCTTACATTTTTATTGATAAATGAACATAATATTCAGTATAAAAAATATATTATTTAAATCATACTTAATGTATTAGTTTTTTCTATTTCGGTATTCTAAATTTTCTAGATTGTTGGGTAATACTTTTTTTACAAACTGAACAGTTTCTCTTTGAGGGGCTGGTCCATCAATTTGTTCCTCACCGATATTATGGTGTATAATACACGGTCGATATTCTTCTAGTTCAACTTGTTTGTCAGGTGAAATTAAATACCAGAACTCCTCTATCCATATTGGGTTCACTTTCGTTTTAAATAAATCTAATGGAATATGTTCTATTAGATTTGTTTTAACCCTTAACTGTGCTAGTGGGGTCCGCGTGGACCTGGCGGTATAGTTTTCTGTTAGCATTCTTTAGAGTATTAAACAGATGGCGTTGTGGGTCAACGTAATCTTAAATTAGGTTAGTTATAAGAGACGTGTGTAGCTGTAAAGTCAACAGCTAAATTATTTTGAAAATTCTAAGACCTCGAATCTTTAAAGACCCCACCAACACGTAAGTGTACAGTGAAATTATTATTAGCTCTTCAAAAACCTAACTATATAATGCATTATTTTTAGTGTATTTTTGTCAATTTTACCATGTCAATGAATCAGAATTAAATGAAATAGCGAATGATCCAAATTTTTATTCCGATGAAGAAAGCGCAGCTGAAGAAAACGAATTTCAAGCTAGCGATCATGAAACAAATTCAGAAGCTTCTTCATATGGCGATGAAAGCCATTTTGATAACGATTCAGATGATAGTAATGTATTTTATGGTAAGGATAAAAATTTTAAATGGCAGAAGGCATGTAAAAGTCGTTCACGTACTCGCACTCACAATCTGATTATACATCTACCAGGCCCCAAAGGGAGAGCCAAAAATATCGATAAAAATGACATTACAGCAGTCTGGAAGTTATTTTTTACTGATAATATGCTAGAGACCATCTTGTTGCATACAAATGTGAAAATAAGGAACAGACATGAGCAATTTCAAGTACCTCGGCCATCGTACACAGCTGGACTGGATATGATTGAACTAAACGCTTTCCTTGGTCTTTTACATCTATCAGGTGTTATGAAATCTAATCACGAGGATATATCTGCTTTATTTGCCAATGATGGAACTGGTCGGGATGTTTTTCGGGCTACAATGAGTGTAACTCGTTTTCTGTTTATTTTGTCATGTTTGCGATTTGATGATGCACTTACAAGAGATCAAAGAAAAGAGCATAATAAATTGGCTGCAATACAGGAATGTTGGGATATTTTTATTGCGAATTGTGAATCTTTATATACTCCAGGAGAATATCTCACCATCGATGAGATGTTGGTACCATTTCGAGGCAGATGTTCATTTAAAATGTACATGCCCAAGAAACCGGTGAAGTATGGTCTAAAAATTATGTGCCTCTGCGATGCACGTACTTTCTACCTGTGTAATGCATTTGTTTATAATGGCAAGGAAAATACAGTATCAATAGATAAAGTATCTGTACCAACCCGCGACGTCCTAAAGCTCATACCTCCCATACAAAACACAAATCGGAATGTCACAACTGATAATTGGTTCTCGTCAGTCGAGTTATGTAACAAACTGAGAGAACAAGGCTTGACCCTTTTAGGAACTATAAGAATCAACAAACCGCAATTACCACTTGTGTTTAAGCCTAAGAGAAGGAGACAAGTGGGTTCTACGATATTTGGACATAACAATGATATAACAATAGCTTCATATGTGCCTAAAAAAAACCGATCGGTGTCATTGATATCTACCATGCACCACGATAAAAAAATAAGCACTGAAAATGGAAAATCTGACATGATCAATGATTATAATAGGATCAAAGTTGGCGTAGATGTATTAGATCAGTTATGTGCCAATTATTCAGTAGCTAGACGTACCAGGCGTTGGCCCATGGTAATTTTTTACGCTATGATAAATATAGCAGGTGTAAATAGTATGGTAGTATTGAACTGTGGGCGAGAAGAAACATTTAAAAGGCGACATTTGCTGGTAAGCCTCGGAAAAAGCCTCATTACTGCGCATATGCAACGAAGAAATCTCAGCCGATTACCGCGTGAACTGCAAACAATAATTTGCATGCAGTTGGGTAAAGAGCTACCTACAACCTTTACGAACAATGAGCCAACACGAAAAAAGCGATGCGATCTCTGCTCCAGGGACAAAGACCGAAAGGTTAAGAGTGTATGCAAAAAATGCGGCAAACACATTTGCCCATATCACACCAGTTTAGTTTGCAATATATGTTTTAATAACGTTTAATCGCTTATAAATATTACTGTTTGTTGTATTTCTTTAAAAAAATAAATAAGCAATGTAAACATTTTTTGCTTTTATCAACTGGAAATTGGGGTTCGGACGGACCCCACCAGCAGATAAGTGTTAGCCTATTTCATCAGCACTGTTAAGGGTTAATATTATATAGGCTACCATAATTTTCATAAACAAACTTGACTGCTTCTAATATCAATTCTAGGTGTTGAGACATTTTGTCTTAATCGCTGGTTTCAGTATACTACACTTCTATATTATTTTCAACAATATTTAATAAATCTCCCCACCCCCCCCAAACCATTCGGACGCTAGTCTAATCGTTTGTATATTTTCAGTTGTTTTATTAACCTAGTGTAATGAACACTAAATTTGATTTGAATAGTAAATATGGAGAATTTATACAAAGAATCGGAGTTGATTTACCTTCGCGACTTCGCGATTATATATTCTCTTCAAAGTTGGAGGATATTGATTGTTTATTTATGGCTGCGTTTACATTTCGGAATTTACAATACTTTGATATTGACGATTTAATTAATGTGTTATATTTTTATAATCCAAATTTTAATTGGAATAAACAGATGAAAATTTATGAAGAATTTGAATTAGTAAGCGAACCAGAGGCGGATATTCCAGTAGAAGTTTATGTTTTCGATATAGAGACTTTACAAGTTTTAAATTTATTTGGTCACCGTTTGAAAAATACTTCATCGATTCATTATTCAGATTACTTTATAATTATAAATCAGTAGTAGAGGTTTACATCTATCTAAACAATTAGAAATATTTCATAATATTAATTCCAGTTACATTGCTAACCGCAAAACAAGATTTTACAGGAAATTTTGATTTATATACTCAGCAATGTAATTGTATATTAGTCTATTATGTAATATCCTGCAGAACAGTTATACTATATTTCGCAAAATGAGTAAAATGGTACAGTTTAGTGATAATATTCAAATTTTTGAGTGGTTTGAATTCAGAATGTTGACTGCAGACAGAAATAGATTTAATAGACGAATAAGAGAATTAGAAGCGACATTAATTAATATTTTAACACCTTCACATTGAGCTCGGGTGTATCAACAGCGATTCGAATCTTACCTGGTTGTTGACATACAGGGCTTCTTTAATACAAATTTTACGCCGAAGGAGATGTCAATCACTGATGGTGTTCAATCGATGCATTTTTTATTTAAACCTCCAGTGCCATTTATTCAGCTATCACCTAGTGAAAAAAGGGAGGTATGTTGACTGCAGAGTAACCATTTGAAAATTAAATATAATGATGGATTTGTAGACTTGAAATCTCTGCGAGGTATATTGAAAAAAATCTGTAGAGATTTTGATAAAATATATGTAAAGTGTCGGCAAAAGTGTGACTTTTTGAAAACTATTGTGAATATAGACGTTATCAACTTGGAATATGTAGACAATGTGCCTAATTTAGTTAAGACTGACGAACCGTGTTTTTATCACAGACATAGAAATTGTCCATGCACGGAAAATAATGTTAAAATTTTATGTGAATTTATTTATAAAAAATATATAAAGACTTCTTCTTCAGGTGCCATCTCCTCTCAGAAGGTTGGCTATCATCACGGCTATTCTCATTTTTGATGCTGCGGCTCTGAATAGTGAATAGTATAAAAACTAGAATGTAATTAAATTTAAGTTTATAAAAAATGTATGTATTTGAAATAATTATATATTTATTCTGATTTATAGTTTGTAATAAATAATATAGTTTCAATAATAATTGTTTAACAAATAAAATGCATTTGCTATAATTATATATTTATTCTAATTTATATTTTTTTGTAAATATATACAGTTTCGATAATAAATGTTTTAAAAATAAAAAAAAAATCTTCTTCTATTAATTTTTAACTGATCTTTTAATAAAACAAATATCAAAGTGCTAAGACAAGTTCCATCAAGAAAAAATATTACTCATATACAGTTACATTGTTAGATTTTACCGTAAGTAGCTTCCTTTAATATTCATGTTTGAAAGTTGCCATATTGTTGACTCCTTTGACTATGTTAACGCATGCTAAATTCAAATTTCAAAAAAGCAAAACATTTTCCACCCTACAGCTCTCCGACAGACAGCTCTTCGACAGACAGCTTTCTGACAGACAGCTCTCTGACAGACAGGTCTGGCTTTGAAACAGACAGGTCCGTCTTTGAAACAGACCGGTCTGTCTATGAAATCGACAGGTACCTGTCTGTTTTTCTCAGTTATGACGTCACATATATATATAATATAGGAGTGTATATAAAATTTGAAAAGCAAGCACTTTCCACTCTACACCCCGTAATACACCCCCCGTAATACACCCCCCCGTAGTACACCCCCCGTAATACACCCCCGTAATACACCCCCCGTAATACACGCCACACCCCACACGCCCCGGCCCGGGCCCTTCTGCCCACGAGTGCGGCCGTTCTAAAAGTTAGGACACAAACTTTTGACGCACACTGTATTTGAACGTTCAGAAACTTTTGGCCGAGCCTGTATATAATCGCACTGTATAGTAAATTATTTTTATTCAACCGCAAACCACAAAGGCGGATGCTTACGCTACGTCACATCCTGTGACCTCGGGAGGCGGAGGCGGCGCTAGAACCGGCGTATTCTATCTACTTTCATATATTTCATATATAATATGTAAGGAGAATAAATTATACGCGATTCGGTAACGTCACCGATCCCGACTTATCTTACTTAAATCTTTATTGGGGGTTTGTTTATTTACTTTTACTCAGTTGACCTCATAATAATATTCGTATGAATAGAACTGTTAGTGTGCAATTTACGACTCACAAGAACAGTCTATTATTATTACACATTTTGTCTATTCACATGTGTTCGGGAAAAGCAGATTCGTAGATGCTACTCTTGTGTTGAAAACAGCAGCGTACATTTTCATTGTAAAAACAGCAAGTATAGCAATCGCCAATTAAGTTGGCGCGAGTAGGGGGTGCGCAGAAGCCGTTTTTAAAAACGTCCACCCCCACTACTCAAGTAATTGTCAGAATACATTTGTCATTGACGTTTGACGGAACATAATGTCTTTGCTAGGGGATCATAAAGTGATACACGCTCAGAGGTTAGAATTATCTGACATTTGATGTAAATCAAAATACAAATCTCCCCACTACTTCTAATCCTGCGCGAACTTACCCCTCCCCGCGCCAACTTAATTGGCGTTTGCTATACCTAGTTAATACATGTTTCTTATTAGTGCCTTATAGTTAGGTTAGTTTACGTTTTCCGATTTTCAATAAACATTAGTTGAAATGAATATCTATTCCGACATACAAATAGTATATACGGGTGTAATAACTCAATACACGGTCATGTGTATGTGTAACACTTTGGCAAGGCGATAGCCTCGGCTTTAATACAAAACATTAATGTATTATACAAACACGGCCTTACTCCGTATTTGTTACGTACACAAGGCTATGCATCAGGGTTATACACTTGTTTCTAGAAGCAACTTGTAAGTGACACAAGGATCTTCTTTGGTATATAAAGGTGATAGATTAAGTTAGAGGGATAGTCACAACAAGTCAGTGGTACGAACTGTGGATACGTCATAGTACCCCGTTCTACCCCTGTCTTAGTTAATATAATCTTTATGTATATATCTTTGTAAATACTACTGTTAACTATGTTTTAAGTGTTAATTAATTATAGTATGAGAACCAAACTCCGTACTTGTATTATTTGATTCTTCACCCTGCCTCGGACCTGCACAACAATGTGGCTGCACAAACGGCCCACATTACATGGCGTTCCTTGCCTGCCCTTAGGGCATAGGACATTATATGGCGATCCTGACTTAAGGCGATTCTGCCTTAGGGCATAAGGCCCCAATTACATGGCGATCACTGCTAGTCGCTTAAAGCCGTAAGCGCACATTACAAAGAATGCAGCGTTTACACCTTTTCCTTATTTCGCATTCAAATGACTCGGTACCGGTATGTTGTAGACGAAAAATTTATTTAGAAATGTCGTCTTATTTAATTTAATTAAATGCATATTTTAAAAATAGTAGCCATACTTCTTATAACCTGTATGCCCGATTTCTATATTGTTCATCGTGTTTTAGAAGGAGATGTATCATCGGAATGTCTAAAATTAATAAAAAAATAAAACCATAATTATATAAAAAAAAGCAAAGAAAGTATTTAATGAAAACTAAGTTCATATTTCAGAGTCACCGTTGTGCAAATTTCTTGCAATAATCAACTGTTAAATAACTCAAATAAGTCAAATATATATCTGTTTCTCTGACTAGCTTTTAACGATGAGTGTTTTATTTGGCCAGAGATAATAGAAAATCTTAGCTTTATTCTAAAGTTAATTATACATATCTAAAGAAAATGTTTGGAATAATTGAAAGGTTCATTTTTAAATCAGTTGTGGGTGAAGATAAGTATATACACTTGCCAATAATTTAATAATCTTTAATCAGTAATAATATTAATAATTATACAATACATTAGATTAAACTTATAAACAGTTAAGTGAGCAGTGTTGTAAATAATACCAACGAGAAACGAGAATTGAATGAATAGTCAATAAAAAAAATAGATTGAACATTATCAATATACGTAGATATTTGCACTTATGCTTCTCATTCATAGTAAACAGTGCCTTTTTTACAATATTTCTAGTACACATTTACAATTTTTTCAGAACTAGACGACTCTAATTTACTACAACGATATATTATTACATATAGATATACTAGACATGTAAAAAAATACGTTTTCATTAAGAGCGTGTAGTTTTTAAAATACACAGTTCCTAATGTAAAGTACATGTGCGACAAAATAATGCCCTGTACAGGATTTTTAATATAATTCGAAGCTTCGTTAATTAGTTTATTTAAAATATTTAATTATAAAGTGCCTTGAATGTATGTGTAAGATTACACAGTAAATTACTAAATGTTTAAAATAATTAAGATATAGACGATAATTTTCCTGAAATTGGTGCTTTTCAGTTCAAAAAATGATTTGTTGCTGAAGAGAAATTATTTATAAAAGACAGAATAATTAAAGTAATGTATAAATCTATTTTTGTTGTTAAGTACCTGTTAATGTTTTTCGCGAATATTATCATCCATTTATTTTGGTTCCAAAATTGTTCCTGTTTTTATTTAATTGAATTGGGAAAAGGGACACATAACAAAACAGGAATAAATTAGAATATATCTGATAAATTGGTGAATACAAAATTTGTCATTAACATACGCCTAAAGATAATCAAACAGTCAAAAGACAATAAAAATAAGGGGACTTTTTAAGTTAAATATAAATTCCAAAAAGTTTATTAAAAATTAACATAAAGACTATCAAGCTACTGGCGAAAGACTAAGAAAGACTATAGCAGGGAGAAATATTGAAAATATTTTGAAGTAACGTAAAAGCTTTCAAAAACTTTGAGCCTTTACAAACAAGTAACTTGTTGATATATAATATAGGGGAAAGTTGCTAGGAATGGACCGGTTCCTCGAATGGACCACCGTCAATTTACAGGTATTCAGGGTATATAGGTCTTAGGAAGCTGCAATAGATGGCGTGTGATAATATGAGCACGTGCCAGAAACGAATCGGTTGTGCTGTGAGTGGTCGGCGTTTGTTTTTAAAGGAAAAAAACTAAAAAAAAGCATTTATATGTAATTTTGATCACCTCTACTGTAAGTTTTGGCAGATTTTGAATTTTGCTGCATGTTTTATTTTTACGTAGAAAATGTGGGTATTGAGAATGAATTTACTCCGTCACTTAGTTTCTCAGGTTATGTTTATATTGTTGACGCCTTCGTATTTCGAATATTAGTCAGTTTCCTTGAATGGACCATGCTCGGTTTCCTCAAATGAACTGGTCCATTTCAGGCAACTAATAAGATTCTTTGAGTTACAATTATTGCTTTTCTTTTAATTTAAGAGGAAAAATGTCGGATGCTAGGAAAAAAGGAAAATGGACAGGCGAAGAGTTAGAGTTAGCATTAAGTGCTTTAAAAAACAAAGTATATGGTTTAAACGAGTGTGCTAGAATTTATAACGTCCCAAAAGCAACATTAAAACGCCACTTGGATTCGAAAAATAAGAAAAAAAGCAAAAAGCAAATTGCAGGTCGTTCAAGTGGTGAGAGAGGAGTCAATACCACATTTGTGTGCTGTTGCAGTGCGTCAGGTCAGTTTGTTTCACCTATGATTATCTTTAAACGACTTCGAATGGCACCAGAATTAAAGAATGGAGCTCCAGAAGGCAGCATTGTTGAAATATCTGAGAGTGGATACATAGATTCCTCATTATTTGTTAAATGGTTGGAACATTTTATTTCCACAGTACATCCTAGTAAAGAGCGAAAAATTCTTTTATGTTTGGACGGTCATACAACACACAGCAAAAACCTGAAAGCTTTGGAATTAGCTCGTGACTCGGGCATTATAATGCTCCAACTGCCGGCCCACACCACCCATAAATTACAGCCACTAGATGTAGCAGTTTTCAAGCCCCTTGAAACCTTTTATATTCAGGAAATGCAAAAATGGATGCGAACCAATCCTAGTATTTCCGTAACGATGTACAATATTTACACCTGCCTACGGACGGGCAGCTACAATTTAAAATGCAGCAAGCGGATTCAAGACTACTGGTATTTGGCCAGTGGACAGAAATGTTTTTGGTGAAAAAGACTTTGTTGCTGCGGAAAATCTTCAAGAGGAAACTGTAAACATTCAAAGCGATATCCAGACTGGAACACAAGGTTAAACAATTTGTTAATGTAGTTTTTCAATTTATTATTCTACTTTTTTATACACAATTTCAAATCTCCACTTGGAAACAGTTCACTGTGTGTGTCCGTGGAAGCAATCTCCCCGATTCCAAATCCAGCCAACAGTGAGAGGACGTCCAAAAAACGAAAAAGAAAAGATGCCCAACAAGCTTGCGAAATAACGAGCAGCTCTTATAAAGAAGAACTTGCTGGCAAGCAAAAAGTGAAGGAGGCAAAGCCAAAAAGTATATTTGGTAAAAAGAAATTGAAAAACTGTCGATGTTCTAAACCATCCACTAGTTTATGCCCTGATCATGATGAAGCAGATGTTGGCTCCACATCATCATGGTATTGTTTACTATGTAAGGAGGACAAACAAATTGACATGATTCAGTGTCAAAAATGCAATAAATGGGTGCATGCACTTTGTGCAAATGTAAACCCTCTGCGAAAATTTTATTTTTGCCCTATTTGCATTAACTTACCACATGTTTAGTGGTGCTGTAAAAGCTAATTTTTATTTACTTTTAAGAAATATCTTTTTGATTTACCTATGTGGTTTTATTACTTAAGAATATTTTGTACTTTGGTGTTTTTAATAAACAATTTTTAAGAATGTTATATGAGTTTATTAATGTTTATTTTCACATTATTGTGCTGTGGACCAATTAAGGAAACTAGAAGTCCAATCGTGGCAACTGGTTGCCCCAAATGGACCACAAGCAAGCTTTCAAAGAAATAGGTTTAAAAAAATTTTTAGCGTGCATGTTGCAATTAAAAAATAAAAATATGATACCTAAAACACTAAAATGGATGCACATAATTTTTGTTTGTATAAAAAATTTTTTGTTTCAACAGTAAAAAATAAAAATCAATAATCGGTTCATTTGTGGCAACCTTCCCCTAGTAGTAATATAGTAGTAGTATATTTTGGTCCGCCATCTGTAAGAAAGAACACTCTGGAGTACTTACATATATTACAAGAAGAAGAAATGCTGGTTTAAATGCAAGTTTTATTCTTATAATTATTATTTATTTATAATTTCTTTAGAATTTATGTACGTTTACGGTAATAAAATTCGAAATAGCATTGAAAGTAGTATTTTTATAAATGACCCCTTGATCGACTTGTATTATATATTTCTATTTCCTTGAAGACGATATATCTTTTTATGAAAATAAATGATGAGTTCGTTGTATATGGTCGTTTTGAGAAACATTGCAAGTTACTCTTTCAAATGGTACACATTGTTGTGTACATCAAGATTTGCATATAGAACACATTGAAATACTTAAGTTACCGTCCACCTTCTTTAATTGATTTATATAATACATAATAATGATGTTAATGATATTAACAATTCACAATATCGTCCACCATATTGTTTTAATATATCTTTGGATAAAGGTGTAGGTGATATTTGTAGTGACACCGCACACTGAATTGAAAGTAAACCAATAATATATTGAATTACATTTGAAGTAGAGAGAATACTTCGATCGTGTGTAAAGCTTGGAAGAGTTGAAAGTTTAGGAGGGGATATCGTGGTACTACGAATTCAAAAGTTGATGGAATTGAAGACTATAACAACGATGTGATTCTCAATTTAAAGTTAGATCAGAAGGCAGAAGCATTTCTTTTTTATAGATTATCAGGCAGATAATCTATAACAAAGAGATGCTTCTGCCTCGTTTCTAATTAAGTTTTCCCTAGTATCACATTTTCCAAATTTTATTTTCTTCGACATAAAAAAGTATTTAGCAAACGAAAATTTTTGACAATTGTAAATGCTTTACTTTATTTATAACATAATACCTATTTAAGGAATATAAGGACGTATTAACATTCGAGGTGGGCAAGTACAAGCTGAGGCGCAGCCGAAGCTTGTTGCCTGCCGAGAATGTTAACAGTCGATACATTTTGTTGTGATTTATTATAGCTTTCCTGCTGCCGTCAGAAATTAATATATTTTTTTTGGTTTGTTACCTGTCAGAATTAATTTTGATTTGAAACCCTTTTCGTGAATCGTGTTACCTGTGTTATGTCATGTCATGTCATACAAATAGTTGATATTATAAACAAACCAATAAACAAACATTTCATGAAATAGACAAAATCGTATACCATGAGCTTAACATAACGCTGTACATACTCCAACCGACGTTGTTATGGAGACCATTCAATAGATGTGCATATTACAGGTGTATGGTATGTTACACGAAGTTACTGAATAATTTAAAATCGTACATTGCCAATTTAGTGAATGTTGTTATGGTTACTTACAGAAAAATTTTTTTTTTGAGCACAGTAAATAATTTAAAATTGTACATACGAAAAACACGCTAGTTTAACTTATTATGTGTTTTAATTCATAATACATTTAGTACATCTTATAATACACTTCTTCAAAAAAAACTTAAAATAAAACTTTTACTAATTCTACGCAAGATGTTCAAAAATATTGCCGTTAACAGCCAAAAAGTAGCCTAATCTACTATAAAATTCCTTTAAAACGTTGCTTATTTGTTGAGGGGTAATTTCCCGAGAAGCCCCCTGAATTCTATTTTTGAGCTCTTCAATGCTGCCTAGAGGAACATTGTTGTACACTGATGATTTCACCCTTCCCCAGTAAAATAAATCCAAAGGATTTAAGTCTGGATACCTTGGTGGCCAACTAGTTGGTCCCCCTCTTCCGATCCATCGATTAGGAAATCTTTCACTTCAAATTTGGATAACATTTCTCGAATAATGAAGCGGTGCGCCATCGCATTGGTACCAGATTTGCTCTAAATTTTGATCATTTAATGCTGGAATAATTATATTCCGTAGTAATTGACAATATTTTTCTGCATTTAGGTTACCATCGATAAAAAATGGGCCTATAATACTATTATTAATGATTCCTGCCCAAACATTTACTTTTTCAGGATATTGCGTTCTCGTTACGTTGTACAAATGTAAATTTTCCTTCGACCAGTACCTACAGTTTTGGCGATTAGGTTTCCAGTGTTTAATAAATGTGTCCTCATCAGTGAAGAGAATTTTTTTGAGAAAATTGTTGTCAGTATTTATTTTGTCAAATAAATTTTCGCAAAAGCGTATTCGTCCTTCATAATCATGTGGCCTTAATTCTTGATGCATTTGGTAATTAAATGACTTATACTAGTGCTTCTTCAAAATCTTTAAAACGGTCCCTTGGCTTATGCCCATTTCCGAAGCAATTTTTCTAGATGTTGCGCACTTGTCGTGTTCCACATAAGATTTAATTCCAAATCTTCTGTTATTACTCTTGGTCTTGTAGATCGTTTTTTTATTGTGGATAGTATTGATACAACCAGAAGTTTTCAATTTATTAATTGCATTTGCTATCGTTGAATGACTAGTAATAGGTCTATTTGGATACTGGACACTAAACAGAGCTGCAATTTCGCGTAAAGATGATCCTTCTAAATACCACGTATAAAATTGAATTTGTTCCTCTGTTGTGTACATTGCGAGGAATTAAAAGACTCTACAAACAAATTTAACGTTTTAATACTGACAGAAGTTACACAAATTATGTTTATGAAACTGACGTAACTATGGTTTTCAGAAAGAGTTAGCTGTAATTAATCTAAAGCATGTACAGCGTTGTATTAAGCTCATGGTATATTTCATAATAAAAATGTTCAGTTTTGATATTCCTAACTATTACTCCAAATTTGTTCATTATTAACCTAGGACTTCTCGTGATAATATTAAGTTGCATTGTTAAGACGAAACTACAAACGAATGTTATAGTCGACTTACACGATATGTTACTAGGGTTGTATCACTGATTTACATGATCGGCAGTAGCAAAATATTTTAATGAGAGAGAATTATCTAGAAAAGTAAATTTAATTTTTGATCAAGTACTTTAAATCGCCATTATTAACCGCTCCAGAAAAATTAAGAAAGCCTAGACAGAAACTAAAAATTGCGATTGTACCTTTTGGATTGTGAAACTTTTTTTAATGTTACTACTTAATGTGAGAAGAGCCATTTACTATGGTGTGAGAAATATAAATAAATACCACGCTTTCAACACATATTTATGTAAAATTTACATTGTTAGCAGATATACCGACGAAGCAGTTTTACAAATATTCCCCAGATTCTAGAATCCTTTTCGACTCTTATTACAATGATTGCGTCTGTAGATTTTTCAGTGATATTATGGTGTCTATGAGAGTATAACTGCTTAAAATACGTCGACATTACTAAGTTACAATACACAATTAAATTATATAGCGGGGTTTCAAAAAGTGTTCATGTCCGGGCGGCTTCGAGGGGTATTTTTTAAATCCGTCCGTTTAAATCCGTCTGTAAATAATAGTGAGCAATGTGCGATCGCCACAGTACGTATGCGCGTCTGCTATCAACATGCTTTGCGCGCGATTAGACGCCATTTGCACCAGCATCGTTAATCTGCGTGTTGAGTTGTAGAAGTTTACAATGTTTAAGAAGATTGAGTCGTCCGCTGATTGTAAGACACAATCTGTAATTTGATTCTTGAGTTGCGAAAAATTTGACAGCAACGGAAATTCACCGTCAGATTTGTGAAGTTGGCGGTGATATGCTATCAGTGACTGTAAGGTTAGAAAGTGGGTGAGAATGTTCAAGGACGGGTGGGTTAACGTGCATTACGAGCCACGCCTTGGCCGACCTTCTCTAATTTTTGAAGGTTTGGTTCTTGAAGTGGACAACAAAATTCGAGAGGACCGACGATTCACGATTTTAAAGTTACCAATTGATTTTACACAGGTTTCAAGGTCAGTTATGTACACTATTGTTTCGGGGAAACTGAAATATCGAAAATTTTGTTGTCGGTAGGTTCCAAGACTGCTTTCTGATTATCAAAAACAAAAAGATTGGGTTGTGTTTTAACGTTTTTGACACGATACGAGCAGGAACGAAGTGAATTTTAGGACCACATCGTTACAGGAGATGAGATTTGAGTGTTTAACATTACTCATGAGTCCAAGCAATAGTCAATGGAATGGCAACATGCATCATCGCCAACCAAAGTGAAAGCCACTTCCAGCACAAATGATAATGGCAACTGTATTTTGGGACAGGTATGACGAATGTTTGAACAAAAACTGGAAATTATATAGAAAAGTAAATGAAAGTTTGTAGATTGTAGAAATAAATGTATTTATTTGACACTTTCAATATCTACTGTGATAAATTTAATGAAACATATTGTATAACATTTCTTTAAATTGATTAATTGTACTATAATAAATGTCAATTTTCTGTGTGACTTTGAATGGCGTTTCATTTAAGGTTAGATTGAATGGATTTAATTACAGAAATGCGTTTTGCAGACCAAGGCTGCCCAGAACGTAAGGGCTTTTGAAGGCTGTTATATTACCACTGCAACGACTCTTATATGGGTGGATTGCAATTCAATCAAGGCTCATGAGTGCCTTCTATGGAATGTGCCCTAGAAGGAAGTGATAATTGCACCTGAGGAAGAACATGACGGTTTTTCAGGCTGAAGTATTCGTAATCACAGCCTGCGCCTATGAAATTCGGGAAGTCAGCTGTAGAAAAAGAAGGATCAACATATTAACTGATAGTCAGGCGACTACTAAAGCCATTATGAAACTAATTACCAGGTCGAAACTAATTAAACATTGTAAGGAAGTTCTCAACAGACTGGCATAGCACGCAATAGACCTTATAATATGAAGAGATTATAGGTTATGACATGGCCGATGAACTGGCCAAGGGGAGCCTAAATTTTATAGGACAATAATTTCTATGTGGAGTCGCTGAGAATTCCGCCAGATGGAAGGTTTCGTCATGGCTAGAGAGGAAATATAAAAAGAAAGGGAGGTTAACGTAAGGTTAACTCCACACTGAGAGAGCTGGATGCTAGATATTCAGCCAACCTAATTAGAAGCAATAAAAAATATATTAAGACTATCATCGACTTAATACACTCACTTCTTCTTGCAATTTAAATGCTTCTATTTGGCTTATACTAATACAGAATTAACTTTAGGTGCTTTATGTGTAGAATAAAATTCAAGTAGGCACCTGTCGTTAACTAAGACAGCTATTTTAATTCAATCAATCAAAGAACTGCAGTTGATAAAGACCGTATATACGTCGTAATTGTTGTTTTTTAAATGTTACAATCATTTTGGCGTTTGTTTGGCGTTCTGTTATTACTTAAAAGCATTTTTATTTAATATATTTTAACGCGTGATGATGCCATATGAGACACTACATTGCTCCAGCATGGAAGAATCTAGCATTATGTCGCAAATCTTCTTGGCGTCAACCAATCTAGCATATCCCGAGATGCTAGACGCCTTAAAGAAACTGGTTATGTAATAAGGAGGCCAGGGCGAGGTAGAAAACATGCTACTCAGCGGTGGATCTTAGATTTTTAACTTTAAATTGCCTTCGTGATCGCACCACCACTGCAGTAGATACATGCTGCATGCAACTCGAGAAGTACAAGTTAGTGAGAGGACACAGTATGAAGAAGGTTAGAACAAGTCAATCTTTATAGCTGTCACCCTGCTAGATGCCCTATTTTATTACCACATCATCGGAGAACTCGGCTAACTTTTTGTCGTTTCTATACCAATTGGAATGTGAACGACTGGCAAAGAGAGCAGATGAATACCGGTTTGGTATACAAGCTGCCGACGGTCGACAGAGAGTATGGAGACGGCCAGATGAACATTTTGCGGACTGCGCGATTGTAGAGAAGAACAGATTCGGTGGGGGCTCAGTTATGGTATTAGATGGAATTTCTATGCATGGCTCTATGGACCTAGTCATTCTTAGTAGACCCATAGCTGTATCAAAGATGTTCTACAAGATCATGTATTGTCGTTTACTGTAATATGCTGTCCAGATTACGCGTTATGTTAATGCAGGCCAATGGCCGACTTCACGCAGCTGCTGTAATTGATGATTTTTTAAATGATGTTAATATTCACCGTCTCGACTGGTCAGCTTATAGTCCAGACTTAAATCCTATAGAGTATAGAGCAGGATGAGATGAAAAGAAAACTACAAAATAAAAGATATAACATAGCTACTCTTAACCAGCTTCAAGAAGCTTTACAAGAAGAGTGGAATAATGTAGACCAAAACTTTGTGCTAAATTTGATTCAGACCATACCTCAACGTGTTTAAGCTGTTATAAGAGCACGAGAAGGCCATACCAAATATTAGCCATATATAAATTTCGTTTGTAACAACCATAGGTTCTTTAGGTTTTGTAATTGTTATTAAATAAAAAAATTTTAAAAGCCATAACTTACTCAAATTAAACTAGGCTTCATTATAATATGTATTTGTGAGGAACATAGTGGAATTGAGAGCTTTATTAGGGTTGGTACAAATAGTGTTTGGTGGTCGAGTGCTGAAAGTTATTGGTGTCTAACCAAAAGACAGAAGACGGTTCTCATTAACGATTAGTGATTACGTTTTTCCTTATAAATTTTATCGAAACTTTATTATCAAGCTTACGTTTTAAAAATAAAAAAGGCATTTTTCTATATTACATTATTTTCTAATATAGGGGACTTATAAAGTCTATCTTTCTAAAAATGCCAATAGAGTAATTTTGAAAGCTGATTTGATTATTTAAATCTGGATATCATTAAAATGTAAGTTTACCTTCAAAAAAATCTTCAAAGCTTCTCGTTATATATTAAAAACACAATACATGCACCAAAAAAAGGTACCCATACCATGTGCAAACATCATCACATTATGATTTAAATTATAAACTGAGAGTAAATCTAAAAGTAAAAATTAGAAAAGGTATGGTTTAGTCTTAACTTATAAGCCTTTTTTGGCGTCAGCTGTACATCGCATTATTAGACATAAAATATAAACAATTAATTTAAATTATTAACAATTAAATAATTAACAGTGATTTGTAATAAATGAATATTCTAACATTTTCTACAATAACTAGTACTGAAAACCAAATCAATTCACTATTGATTATCATTGAAATTCATAAATTAATAGCCTTAAATATCAGACATACAAAGTAGCGACAAAATAAACTTACGAACATAATTAAATCTATAACTAAAATAATATTATATATGAGGTTCAATGTATAACACCTATGTATATGTATATATTTATATATATTATGTACTTTGGACATTACTGCAGTTAAAACACCGAATTTCGGTATGAATAAATTGTATCCGAATTTACTGATTTATTTTTAGAATGTACCTTAAAGTAATATCATTTTAACAACAGTCTTCGTGTTCTCAAAATGAGAATTATAACTATTATACGCACTAAAGTAAATTACGTTAATTATAATAAAATATTACATTGTTTATAAATAATTAAGAATAAATGTAAATAAATATTAAGAAATTAAGGTATATAATATTGATGATTAAATAATACCGTTTGTTTAAAACTTTCCAGCAATGTATAACTTTTATTTAATAAAATTTTATATTAATAATTCTGTTCACAGGCTTACATATAAAATTGTATTAAAAGATTGAAATTTATAAACTTATCATTGGAAATTTTACAATCTAATTAGTTCTAGTAGGTAGACATTTTGTATTATATAAATATTAAATTAATTAGCCTCCTCGGTATAATTTTACATCATCAATAGATTTTATGTAGAATATAAATTTACCTACTCTATATACAAGAAGTAAGAAAAGTGCATATAATTATGGTGCTTTTAATTTCTTCTAATAATAAAGATGTAATAGGTATTTACGAAGATAGATTGTTTTAAGCTTAAAAATGAAAAGTATTTATAATCTATTTGGAGTCCATTTTCAATTTTCTTAACGCAAAATCTTGACGAGTTATCATTAAATATTTTAACGGAATCATTTTAATTATTTCAAAATATCAAGATACATTGTTGAAAATCTATGCTATGGCTATAACTGCACATTCTAATCGTACTTAATCTTCATTACAATTTCAGAGAATTGTTGTATGTAGTGGGGAGTCGGGTAATTGTGCGCAGCGGCTAATTGTGCGCATCCCCTGATTTCAAACCACGTGTAATATAAATTAAAAATTATTAGTCGTGCGCCATCTCCTGTTCGTCTTAGGGAGTATCCGAAAAAAGTTACCTGCATTGTCGACTCTTCATGATCATTATGGCCGCTTTAGTGTTTTCAAGAGTTTTTTTGTAATTTACGCTCTGCAGTAAATAAGACGTAAGTGTTTTGTTTTTCATTGTTTTTTATTTCTAATTGTATCTGTACTATGCTTAATACATACTCTCAATACTGTTATGCTTTTTTCCGAGTTAAAGAATGTTTTTCCATTATTTTTGAAGGTCAGACGTAGAAACATCACTGTCGGTTAACTGTGCGCAGTTGCGCACCATTACCCAACATTGCGCACGATTACCCGACGTGTAATAGAACTATTTGCCACCACTTTATAACGTGTTTTCAATATTGTTTTCCATTACTTCAGATGCCAAAGTACCAACGCAAAACAACAAAAGCGCAATGGGATACTGGGACTATGAAAAAGGCTTTAACTTTAGTTGCAAAGGGAGGTTCTATCCGGGAGACTGGCAGAAAATTTGATATACCAGAATCCTCGATTAGAAAAAGCAAAAAGCCCTTGAAAATGGACACAACGTAGTAGCACCACATTTAGGAAGGTACTGCGTTTTTTCGGCTCTTCAAGAAAATGAATTGAAAAATCACGTTCTTAAATTGGCAAAATTGTATCATGGCTTGATGAAAACTCAACTGAGGAAATTAGCATTTCGTTACGTGAATGCAAACAACATAAAACATAATTTTAACCAACAATCCAAAATGGCCGGTAATGACTGGTATTATGGTTTTCTCAAAAGACATCCCGAAATTACATTGCGAACCCCAGAACCGACCAGTGTAAATAGAATTTCGGCTTTCAATAAACAGCAGGTTACCACTTTTTTTGAAAACCTAAAAAAAATGTATGACAAATTCAAATTTAAAGAAGATGCTATTTACTATGTGGATGAAACCTGGATTTCCACAGTCCAAAAGCCTTGCAAAAGACTAGGACCCAAAGGTGTTAGGCAACTTGGCGCTAAAACATCGGGTGAATGGGGAAAAACAGTTACTGTTATTTACTGTTTCAACGCCTCGGGCACCTGCTATGTTCCGCCAATGTTTATATTTCCCCGGAGCAGAATGATAAATACTTTAACAAAAAATGGACCATCTAATGCAATTTATTCTTGTTCTAAAAGCGGCTGGAGCAACGATGACCTTTTTTACCAGTGGTTGGAACACTTCAAGAAGACCGTGAAGCCATCACGAGAGCAACCAGTTCTACTATTGTTAGACAACCATTCCAGTCACATTTCCTTAGCAATTTTTGATTACTGCAAAGAACACGGTATTATGCTCCTCACAATACCGCCTCATACATCACACAGGCTGCAGCCGCTAGATGTAAGTTTTTACGGCCCATTAAAATCAGCACTCCACAGACAATGTGACTATTACCTAACAATGGCAGAAAGAATTACACAATACGATTTAGCAGAAATATTCAATAAAGCCTATACTCTTGTTGCTACAATGAATAAAGCCCAATCAGGATTTGACGCAACAGGAATATGGCCCTACCAGCCAGATAAATTTACTGATGAAGATTTTCTAGCAGCTTCTCATCATCTTCCAATTGTGACTGATGATGAGTCACCTTCTACTTCTTCAGGCTGTTTTGGATCTTTTAAGAGACTTGAAGTTCCTGTTGACCCTGTTCCTGGTACATCTGTTAGTTTTGAAGAGTCGAGTCCACTCCCGCAACCATTTACAGTCAATAAGTCACGTGTTCGCAAGAAGCAAAAGTCTGAGATATTGACAGAAACACCAAACAGAGAAAAATTGGAAGAAGGGGAAACTAAAAAAGCAGACAGGCAAAAGCACTTAGCAGAAAAAGAAAGAAAAAGTCACAGTAAAATTAAAAACGACCGCAAAAAAGGACCAAAAAGAAAAGTCTTCGAAAACAGTGAATCAGAAGATATTTCAGAGACTGCAGTATGTGATGATGATGATGTAGTAGACGATATCGAGTCAGACAACGAGATTTGCATTATTTGTGGTGAAGGCAGTATAAAAGATGAAATGTGGTTCAAATGCTCGATTTGTAAGAAATGGGCACATTCAGTGTGTACGGGAGAGGATGGTCCTGAAGGATATGTTTGCGATTTGTGCGATACATAAAATTTTATTTATTTTTGTTTTAGAAAAATTTAAATTTTCGAGAAATTATGTTTAGTTACACCAAAACTTTATTTTTTATACAGTTTAATGTACAAGGATAATAATACATATAATGTTTAATAAAGTTTGTTAATAAAAAATCATAACTAATTTCCTTTTTCAAGGTTTTTTTTTTGTTTTTAGTCAATTGTATGAATGCGCATAATTAACCTCCACGTGCGCACCATTAGCCGCATACGGCAGGTAATTGTGCGGAGTGCTACTTTTTTTATATTATTTTTCACTACCACCACATAAATTTTTACAAAAAATCTAAAGCGGATTATTATAGCTAAATACTTAAAGTATCTTGGCACAAAATCTGGAAATCTAAATTTGTTTAATTTAGAAAATATAGCAGTTTAGCCTTAAGTGCGCACAATTACTCGACTCCCCCCTACATATAACAAAGTAGTCATGTGCTCGTTACAAATGGGGTTTAGTTGTACGTCAAGCATCTTGTCACTAAGATTTAAACCCATCTTCGAAGAAATAGAAATCATTCTTAGTCATTAGTTTGGATTTAGGTAAAATAACTCGAAGATCGAACGAGCGTATTGTATAGATAAGAAAATTACATACGATCTATATTTCCCAGCGGTGTTTTCTGATGTTTGTAAGCCCTTCAATGGCGTAAGGGTTTGTTATTTATAATCAGAACTCAGTTGTCACACGACTACTATCAGACACAATAGTCTTATTTTATGATAAAATTCCGGGATGCCCAAACAACTTTAGTTTCAATTAAGCTAGGTGTATCTCAAAGAATTGTTTTCGAACCCTGCTGTATTTATTATATACTGTGGATTTGTCGAACATCAGACTTCCATCACCACATTTGGTGATGATACACTTAAATATATTTCGGAAGTGGCTTAGATGCTGGGTTATAAAAGCAAATAAATTAGTTATGTTACTTTCTATTAAAAAATACCTGTCCAGCAGTGAAATTGTTCTTTTTGAAGAAGATGTGGTGAAATACTTGAGCACATGTATGTAGATCGATGGCTTACTTGGCAATTGCATATTCTAATCAAATAAAACCAACTCGGGCTTCAATTCTCAAAAATGTATTGGTCCTAAATTCCATTAGAAAATAAATCAAATATTGCGATACTGCAAAAGTTTAATTCTAAAGTCTTAAATCCGAAGATGGAGAGATACTCCAAGGCGGAGATGCGCCTTCGTTCATCCTAAATTCAGTGTCTTCTTGTGATCTAAATTTCGAAACAGTGAAGGAGGTAATCAAATCAAAAATACTACTGCGAAAAAACTGACTTCAAAAGCATTCCATTGCACTTGACACAGAGACAGATTATATTGCCAAGTTCAAAAGATTTGAATCTTTGGATTTACGAAAGAGAAGCTAAAATTAGTTAGCACTTAAATTCTATGTTAACTATAACAAGTGTTAAATAATTTTAAGTACAAGCTACTCTTATGTCGAATAAATTGTAAAATTCGTTGATGAAAATCTCTTTTATATAACCTATTTTATTGTTGGGTACGTGGGATTTGAGTTGATAACAAAATACTTTAGAAATAAAGTCATTGAATTTATTTATGTGGCGAACTAGACAATTTCGTTGTCCTACTAAAGCTTAGATATGTTCAGGATTTTTTTATTATCGTGAAGCAAGTGGTAGAAGATACTCAGGAAGATCAAGAAATTATATTTATGTTAGTGGGAAGAGACGCTAAGCGTGTGCCAGCTGCAGGCCCAAGAAATTGCTTTTCTTCAAGAATTTTCAAAAGCTTTGTTTTAACCAATGCAATTAATTAAAAAACTAATTACCTTTCAATTTGCGAGAAGATTTATAAAAGAAGGATTGAAATATATTTGTCATAAATACTTTCTACAATAAAATGTAATGTTGTTATTGTGGAAATTTATAAATTAATGCAGCGGCAAAATATATTTACTACCTTGTCAACATGTTTGAATAATTTTAATGGGACAATAGATTGCATTTGAACATATTTCACCACACAATTAGTATACTTTATTTAGTATTACGTTAAAGTTATACACTTTGAAAAAGAATTTTTATAATTCTTTTGAAAAATTCATTCAGAATTTATTGATTTAATGTTTAACTTTATAGTTCAAGAATGGTTCAGTCTAAATTATTATACTAAATTCAACCAGAAGAAAAATTTATTTTAAAGAATCAAGGTTTTTACTCATTGCTTTAAAGAAAGCATTTTAAAGGGCATATTTGCTTGAAGTATGCTACTTCAAGGAAATAAGTGTCTTACTAAATTAAAGTAACATTTATCAAACTTAGAGAAAGCAACTTTATTAAATTATACAGAATACATTCAGAAAATTAGTGCTCACAGAATTGAAGAAAATATGTAATTGCTATTCTGAATTATGTGATTTATATTTGAATTATATGCACTTTTGAGGCTTTATGATAGATAATAAATAAAACTCAATAATAACTAACCTAAATACAAATTGAACTTGATCTTGACCTGACTTATTAATCTAACTAAATACAAAAAAAATAATAACTTTTCATATTTCTAAATATGTACAACATCCACTAAGAATGTCCCAATTGCAATGTTCTTTACATGTTTCGCCGTGTTATGAACTCTTTATTTATACATTTTAAGTCATTATTATATACGTATATTGCATATTTGCCCATGTTTTAACTGTTAAAATACAGTCATATTCCCGCTATGAGAATAACTCATTCACTACAATTTTAATTAAAAACACTTATTAGCACCAGGATCTGTACAAGGATATTTGTTTCATTAATCTCTATTTTGCACTTCCTCAGTTTTTCCACTTGTTGCCGTGTTATGTAACACCGAACTATCTACTGAACCGTTTGATTCGCTCATCGGTGGGGTACTATGTCTGTATTTTAACAATCTCATCCAGTTTATGAACGAACTCATTTGAATGGCGCCGTTTTGTTGAGCCTGTTCCACCATGTGTTCCCTTTGGAGTTGATAGCGGTAGAGCAACGATCCCGCTACCAATGCGCTCACGACTGCAGAAACTGCTACCATCACGAAAAGAACACTAAAACCAGGTACGGGCATGCATATTCCGTACACTACTTCTTCGCGGATTTTGCCTTGAAATACAGTAACAGCTTCGATTCGATTATCCGGGCTAAAAGCCAAATCTGCCTCGGAAATAACTTCGTACAGGCTTGAAACACCCACGTCTGCACTGCGAGCTTGTCTATCCAATATTGAAACAGATCTGCGTTTTCTTTTGATTTTAGATGCTTCCGATTTTTTGTTATTATCAGAACTGGATTCATTAGGAACGTTATCTGGCATGCTTCTTGGAGAGCCAATGGATATGATATCTTCTTCAAATCGTCTGGGTCCATGAGGAAATTGATCCTGAAAATTCGTAATATTTTAATTTTTGAAAAATATTGTGACTATAAGAATAATAAATTTTTTATTAGTTTCTATTTGAATAAAGGAAATGGTAAATTATTAAGACTGAGAAGAATATTGGAATAAAATATTATGTAGTCATTAATTAGGGTAAGTAAAGAATTTTTAATATTGAAAATATCGCATTTTTCCAATAATTTCGAAGAAATACAGGATCTTCAATAGTGTATCGTAATGTGTAATTTTACGATACGCAATTGAAAAATTGGTATAAAAATGGATAATCCATCAAGTATCATAAACACATATTACAATACAAATATCGTACAACGCTTTATCTACTTTCAGACATATAAATATTTTTTTGCGTTTAGATTTAAAATAGAGAGGCTCTATACTCTGTTTTTTAATTCGGAGGAGTGACGTAACAAATAACAATTACAATTGGAAATTTTTCCCTAATGTTAATGTAGCGGTAAGTTTAAATATGTGCTTCATCCCTTTACAAATAATACTAGTGTAACTATTTTCAAACCTGAAAATTTTTCATAATAATAAAGTGTTTTTGGTTGACTGTATGCCAACGACATTTCGAACATCAGTTCGTGTCTATTTATTAAACGTCAAATTCAATATGCTAGTAGGGTAAACGGTACAGTTATTAGCACTTTAAGTCGAACCTAGTACTTTTAATTTTTGCTTTAATTATATTGTTTTCAAATAGAAAATTTAGTTCAGAATTATATCTTTACCTACGCAACACTGTTTAAATTTCGAAAAATTTGCATATGTACTTGCAATAGGTATCTTTCAGTTGTGTTTCGTTTTTTTTTGTATAGAGAGGTTGAATAAAAACTGCTACATAAAATCTAAGAACCTTTAAAAAGTGTCTTAATTCCAGAAGTATCCATCACCAATTATTCTTTAATTATCACATTATTTCGTTGTTTACAAGTGTTACATTCAAATACTAGTTTAACAATAGTAGAAAACTTAGAAATACATTTTAAGTGATAGGTTCTCATACAACAGTGACATTTAACACCTATGTTTAACATACTAATATTATTCGTACAAGTATAACATAGTCCTTTGTAAATGAATGGATTAGTTAGTTGTCCGGTATTTGTAAGAGCACTTTGATTTTGCTGTTGAGGTTCTTCTACTTTTGATATCAGTACGGTATTTCCACTTTCGGAATTATAATTTTAACTGCTTGAAAGAGTTTACTATTCATTGTTTTTTGCAAATACTTAAATGTCCAACGAGGCGGAGATGTTGAACATTTTTAGGTATATCTAATTTTAATGAAAACAAACAAATAAGGCTAACTATAAAAGCCATAACATATGTTATCAAACTGAAATTAATATAGCCCCAGCATAAGTTTAATGCTTGTTATTCGGGCCTGCCAAATTCGGCAGTCAAATTCCAGTGGCCTCACTCCTCCTATTTAAAAAACAGAGTATAGTCTGTGGTGTTGCAGTTACGTAGAAGCATAATTACGAAGTTGCTTATCTTTTTCACAAGCGTTTCAGTGACAGCAAGTTGCAAAAATGTGTGATTCAGACAAATCTACACGCTATGAGATAGTGTACAAATATTTAAACGAATGGATGGAAGTTAAGAAAATTTGTGAATTTTCTTTTTTTGCCTTTTTCCTTGCCTATTTTGCGGAACAAGCGGAGAAACTAAAATCATCATCTTTGTGGTGACGCGATTTTATGTTGCGGGCGTTGGTGTCAATGAAGAAAAATATCGATATTAGTCAATATTATCAGGTTGTGGTTTATTGAAGAGGAAATCGGAAGGATACCGAACAAAAAATCGCGTATTTTCCGCAAAGAAGGTAAATTAGAGGCGAAATAATAAAAAACAATCTAAATCTTACTATGCTTTCAGGTTGTTTTGATAGCGGTGCTTGTTGACGGGAGGAGGTCACAAATTTGATGAGGCAAGATGTTCAAGACGAAGTAGAATTCATCAAAATCATCTTGCTGAATTCAAAAACTAAAATTACGTGGGAATTTGCCATTACAGAAGGAAATATTTATTGAATAAGTTGCTTGGATTTATTTAAAAAATGTAAGTATTTGCGTCCCAGTTATACAAAGCACGACCGATTTTTTGTTATCTACATAGGAGGCAAATGTACCCAGCTACCTGTTGGAGTGAATACCATTGGAGGAATTCTAAAGAAAGTCGCTACTGGATTAGGATTATTTGAACCGGTAAACTATTGTGATAACTAAAGTAATACGTCCTTCTTAATTATTGCATCTTTCAACATTCAAGTTCATGTATCTAGATTAGTATGTCATTAAGTAAAAAGGTATGTAAACCAGGTTACATTAACTAAGTTAATAGCAGTAGAGATAATATATATTCCAAAGACTGAGACAGTGGAGTCAGTCTTATGTATAAGATCGTAACGTTGTTATACAAGTAAACACCTTTGCTTCAATGTAATTGTTATTGCTATTCATTATTAAACGTTATTTAATCGTTCCCGAATGTGTCAAATTTCCTACCCATAAAACTGGTCTCTAATGAGTCCGCCTCGGAAAAGAAGCTACGACCAGGACCAGGAGACATCACATCGCAATCCTGTCTCGCTAGCTGAACCGACGTCACATGGCGATCATGCCAGCCATTTCTGACATTACATCGCGATCCTGTCAACCACTTCTGACATTATACAATACAGGACATTGTTTTTGTAGATCCTCAGCATTATTACTAGCAGATGCAGTGGCCATGCTCTTAAGCGTCATGGAGCTTGGAAGTCTGATAGTGTTGCAGAGGGATGCGTTGTAACATCAACAATAGTTTCTTCAGGTACTGCGAGTTCAGCAAGTAACGTCATGGTGGAAGAACGCAGAATTAAGTGAAGAACGACGTTTGGAGTGAATTTTGAAAATGTTACAAACTGTGTAATTTATGTTAACAAATAGCTTTAAACATTATTTGTCTTTACCGCACTAGTGCGGTAAAAACTGTCATTACGATACTAACAAAAATTCTGAAGTTTGGCATATTACAGTATAAAAGTAGATATAGGGTATTTCGAAACGATTAAGCTATAGACGATGCTTTTAATAAAGCTAATCAAACTATTAGTAAAGATTTGAATTACTTATTTGAGCGAATTGATCAGAAATAATTATTTAATATTGCGGTAAGAAATGAAAGAAAAACTGTTTTTGTTACAAATTATTGGACTCTACAGATTAATACAAATTAAGCCATTGTGTCTGCCAATTATTTATTATACTGGTGCATATACTGTAAATATCTTTATAATCAAAATAATTGTTGAGAGATAGTTGTTGAAGATTCATTACGAGGTTAAGATGGAAACTGTTTTCATCCATCTGATAAAGCAATTCAATAGCGAAACAATATTGTACAAGTTTACAATAAATGTTTCAAACGAAAATAATCGTAGTTCGTAGCAATGTAATATAGTTTATAATATCGGAATCCATGTTTTTTACTCGATGTAATATAAAAAGGAATTAAAATAAGTACTATCTAAGTTAGATTAATTTGGAAGTAATAGTAATTTTCTGCAATTACGTACATTCTAAAAATTGGTTCTTCTATGGTTCTTTGTCAAGCAGACCAGCAAAAAATTTTTCTTCTCTCTTCGATATCAGTTTTAAAGCAATAAAATCTCATTAATACTGTTTAACGTCTGTTGTTGTATTATGACGTGTCTCTAATGATTTATTAAACGAAGTATAGATAGGTATATGGTACAACAAAACAAGATGATCTTTACACTTTACGGTTTTCCTTTTTCGTACATTGCCCTCTATTATTCATGCATATGTAAGCGATACGTCATAAACGTTTTCTTATTTTGAAAAGCTATTTTTATACTACAAAGAATTCAAATAAATTTTACCTCAAAGTAGCCCTTGGAAATTATGATTATGTCTTAGCTTGTTACTAATTTTAATAGGAATTTTGTTGGTTATGAGATGAGATATTTGATTGAAATGACAAATACTGCCATTGTCCGTCAATCTTACGTCCGTTTCGAAAATAAGATTCTAGCATGAATGATTTGTGTTGTATAGTAAAAACCATGTTAAATCAATTTTAAATTACAAAGCAATTTTTGTCAACTATGCATCTGTCTAATTGACAACTAATGCAAATTTAAATTATTAATAATCATACGTTTTCAAAGGAATGGCCTACTAGAGGCAAAGCTTATTTGAACGCTTTTTATAAGTAATATTTTGTATCGATTTTCCAGAAAATAAGTTAAAGAAAACGTGTATTTGTTTCTGGAAAATGCCTGCGAATTTGGGATATATGGATAGTGTAATTAAATAAGAAACATATTAGCATCAAAACAGGCAATGGATTAAAATATAAAAAAGAAAAATCATTATTGCAATAATGGTTGTAGGTTTGTAAGTGAGTGAGGCGCACCCTGAAATTTCAATTTATTGAATTTTTCATGAATTATCTGGTGTAAGAAGACGCGTTATCGTGACGAAAGAGAACCTATTCATGGACCATTAAAGTCAATTTTCGGAAAATGCATTCCTTAAATTTGTTTAGTAGGACGGCATACGTATAGTTCATTATATTGTACAGTTCCCTAACGGCTCTGTTCAGATTGCTGTTTGGATTTAAAAACATAGTGGCGAAACCAAGTTTTATGAACTGTAATAACTAGGGACCGGACACGAGAGGCCCATCACTTATCACCCACGGGCGTACTATTGAAAACATGTATTTTTAAAGAGTTTTTAATTTTATTTATATAATCGGAAAACAAACGGGTGGTGATCTATAAAATACGAAATCATTTTTTTTGTTAATTTTGTACTTCAAGTTGAGTAAAGGAGTATTAATATTAACCAGGTTCTCTTCTGTAAAATTTGTTCTCTTTGAATGATATACATACTTTCAGATGGAAAACGTCCTTTCTACAGGGTGGCCCAAAATGACCGAAGGGGTTTTAATTCCTTATAACCTTTTTATTATAATTTTTTTTTTGTTTTCAGTATTTTGTAAAGAAGACTTGGGGAATTTAAAATGGAACAGTACACAATTGAACAAAGTGCCAAAATCGTTGAACTTTATTTCTCAAATCAACGATCCATTGTTTTGACTGGTTTGCATATCGTCGTTATTTTAATGTGCGGGTTGGACCCTCAGAGTCAACAATAAACCGTCTGGTTGCAAATTTTCGAGAACAAGGGGCAGTAAGGAACCTTCCTGGTGCCGGCAGACGACGAACGGTGCACACGGATGACAATATTGAACGGGTACGGGAGAGTATTCGGGAAAATGGAGAAACATCAACCAGGAGACGTTCGACACAACTTGGCCTCTCAAGAGGGTCGCTGCAGAGAATTTTGCATACAATAAGAATGTTTCCATACAAAATTCAGCTTGTCCAACAATTGAAACCGACAGATTACCAGCAACGACTTGATTATGCAATTTATTTTCGTCAAAAAGCAGAAGAAAATCATGATTTTATTCATAATTTAATTATGAGCGACGAAGCCCATTTCCAATTAAATGAGTTCGTTAATAGGCAAAACTGCAGGATATGGGCTACGGAAAATCCAAGAGTAGTTCAACAGCGAGAATTACACCCACTTAACCGTTTGGTGCGGTGTTTCGTCGGAAAGGATAATTGGCCCATATTTTTTTGAAAATGAACACGGTGTCGCCGTTTCCATCACTGGTGTTAGATATCGGACAATGTTGGAAAATTTTTTAAGGCCAGCCGTGGAAAACCATCCGCAAGTATGGTTCCAACAGGATGGAGCCACAGCGCACACTGCGAGGGACACAATGGCTCTTTTACGCGACATCTTTGGTGAACGAATTATTTCCCGTACAAGCGATTTTAATTGGCCTCCGCGTTCACCGGATTTAACCGCTTCAGACCGTTTCCTTTGGGGTTATTTGAAAGGAAAAGTCTATATTAATAAGCCTCGTACCATACAGCAATTAAAAAATAATATACGCCACGAAATCAACAACATATCACCTGAAGTTTTGCGAAAGGTTATGGAAAATGTTTTGGAAAGAGCACGAACATGCGAAGCAGAAAATGGCCACCACTTGCGAGATATAATTTTTCATAATTAAATTAAAAATGTTCTCCATTAATATACTGTATTTAAAATTTAAAAAAATTAATAATTATGTCTTAAATAAGAAGTTATAATGAACTCAAACCCCTTCGGTCATTTTGGGCCAGCCTGTACATCGCAACTGGTTATAGGTGCATACTAGAAATATTCTTTTATTTAAGCGTATTTAGCAGTTGGATTTTAAGGCATTGCAATGTTATTAAATCTGAATTTCTATTAGAAACTGCGTCTAACTTTTTCCGAAGGCCACATCCGAAGTCACTTGGAATATTTTTCAAATTATTAATAGTCACATCCAATGTGGTTAATCCATTATTTAATTTGAGATTTTGATTTTCAAAATAAGTGATTAGTTTTGCCAAATTTCCAAAGTGTTTCTGAAGAAAGTACAACTGATTTTTTAAATTTGGAATTTGTGTTAGTTCCTTGTACTCAGAAATACTTCGAACATCGTCATTTAAACACGTAACGATATTTTGTAAACTATCGAAATTCTTTTCATAAAAACTAGTAGTTTCCAGCCACGTTCCTCATCTAGTTATTACTGAAGAGGGAGGCAGTGCAAAGATGGAAGTTTGCCCCTCTAAAGAGATACTACTTTTTTAAAAGCGGATACAAGTCAACTTCCAGAATGGTGTCTCTGATATATTTCTGTGGAGAGCATGTGCTACACAAGTAATATCAGCATATTAGGATATGTTTCCTTTAATAGTCTACCTGTTTTTAACATATATGTCGTCCGAATGAAGCATTTGGTGCATATTCTCGTAAATAGCTTTAGCTACTGTTTCAGCATAAACTGTATTTATAACTTTTGTTGCTATTACATATACGTTATAAGGAATAGTCGAATGTAATACACCACCTACAACATTTACCAAAGAGCGTCCTAATATATCGACAGTTTCGTCGACACTTATCCATAGATACTGATTTAGAAGATGGCTTCTAATGTGTTGTACTGCTTTCGTGTAGCACTTAGAAATATAATATTTGTGTAGGGTGGCTTCATCAGGAACACTTCGACCAAAATATTTTTGAAGAAATGTTTTGAAGGTGGTATTGTTAAGTTTATTTCATAGAATATTTGCCGTCATTAAACTTTCATAGAGTTCTTCCTTAAAATTTTCAGATTTCAACGAGTCTTATTTCTGTGTATGTATTTGCGATTAACAATATTTTCCAGACTATTCAATAAATTTATGTAATTAAGTATTAAGTATGTACTTAACAGTTAAAACCCATGAAAAAAAGAAACTAACTCACCCTACTTTATTTATCTTACGAAATATAAATTACTAAATAAAATAAATTATAAAAACCCCTATGGCTTCTATCTACGCCCATGAAGAAAGGAATTTCACTGTAATATTGAAATAATTGCGTCACAACTCAACGACAAAGAAATGTGCGGTTAACCGAATGAATAGGGCTATTCAATAACTGCGTGTTGTACTTAGAGATGTTATGACTATTTATATGGTCCATCGTAATTTCGACCTGTTGCGTCCGGTCTTTAATAATAACTCTTCGCAAAAATCAGCTCAGTTCTTGTTATATTGCTTCCAATGATTGCCTGAGATTCGCATTCTTTTAGCAACTTAAGGCTCGCGGTATCAACTTTGTTAGCAGCTTGTATATGATCAATTCTACGTGTAAAATGCACGCATTCAGTCTATATGCTCACAATAGGCATTTACGAACATTGCACCGGTATACAGGATGGCCCATTAGTGCGAGGAAGTCCAATATTTCGTTTATTACAACACATATCAAAAAATGTTTCAAATAGAAGTTGTAGCAAATGCAACACTGCATATTTGTAAAATAATTCGAACTATACAGGGTGCTCAGATTAGTCGAGGCATTTAACCGAAATATTTTTTTAAATAGCATGGTAGCTATATTTTTACATTATCGCAATCAGTATAACGGTGCACATAAGTCACTAGATTTTTTCGACAAAATTTAACCGCGTTGCCAAATTATTGCGAAAAGTATGAAATGTTAGAGAAAATTGCATGATCATAAATGTATCTCATAAAAGTTTACTAATAACATGTAAAGCGAAATTCCTCTTAATTACAAAGAGAAAGAGTTTATTAAACATATGGCACAAGAGTATTTTTTTTTTTCATACACAGGCTGTTTAATATGAAGGCACAAAATTATGACACTTTAAACGGTCAAAACTTTTTTTTTTCAAATGAAACACCCTGTATATTATTGCACAATTTTGTAAGGCTACTAAATCCCTTCAATTTATGTATATACCATATAGCCTCTAAAACCAATAGTTTCATAGAAATTACCGTTTTATGAAATTCTTATTCAACATAAATTAATTTCGAAATGCGACATAATTTATAAAATTTATTAACCCTAAGTAAAATATAAAAACATAAATTTCTTTTCTTCTAGATATCTACAAAACAGTTACTTTATTAAATGCTCAAAATGGCCACTATTTACTTCTAAACAATAATACATGCGGTCCACAACAACATCTTCAGCGGCGAGGTCGAAGTATTCTCCTTGGTTTCTCGTCGTCGAATGATATCGGGACTTGGAGATCGACGGTATTAATAGTAGAAGTAGGGATCTGGGTGATTTCGGACTGGCCAATGGCAAAAGTAGGGGTGGGGGTGACATTTTCTAATTTATTATTATACTACTGTCAAGAATAAGTAGTTTACTATACCTACTCTACATTTCGTGTTGCAAAAATGAATTTCGACAATCAAGAACTGATAGATATGATTTTTGTTCTGGGTGAAAGTTTAAAAAATTGCTTATTTGCCTCAAGATTATATCATGAAAAATATCCACTTAGAAGGCAGCCTAGAAAAGAAGCATTTGAAAGTTTATTGTTAAGATTTACACAAACTGGAAATGTTGCATATCCAAAAGGTGAAAGAACAAAGACTGCAATAACAGCAGATGATGAGATGAGTTATGTTAAAGGTTATAGAAAATCCTCACACATCTAGTAGAGAAATTTCGCATCAGACTAACATAAGTCGCACTGTTGTCCAACGAATTCTGAGCAAAAACATGATGCATCCATACCACATACAAATGATGCAAGAGCTATTACCCGATGATTTTGAAAAAAGAATAACGTTTTGTGAATGGGCTTCAGGAAGAATTGAACAAGACAGACAATTTTTCAATCATGTTTAATTTTCTGACGAAGCGACATTTCACAAAAATGGATTTGTCAATAGACATAACTTTCACTATTATTCCACCGAACAACCACATTATGTAAATACTACTAGTCAGACAAGATGGTCCTTGAATGTTTGGGGTGGAATAATTGGAAATTATGTGATTGGGCCGCATTTTTTTGATGGGAAGGTAACTGCTCAAATTTATTTGGATTTTTTACAGATCCATTTACCCCATTTTATACGACATTTGCCCAATCAAGTCAAGCAAAGAATGTGGTATTTACATGACGGAGCGCCAGTTCATCATGCTGGTGTAGTCAATACGTTTTTAAATAACTGGCTACCTGAAAGATGGATAGGCAGAGGAGGGCCAGTTAAATGGCCACCCCGTTCCCCGGAATTAAACAAAGTAGACTTTTTCATGTGGGGTTATGTTAAAAGTCAAGTTTACAAAACATTCGCAACAACAAAGGAAGATATGAAACAAAGGGTAAGAGACACTTTCCGAACTATTGATGAGACTATGCTAAGAAATGTTAGCAGAGCTTTCAATGACCGCATGTATTATTGTTTAGAAGTAAATAGTGGCCATTTTGAGCATTTAATAAAGTAACTGTTTTGTAGATATCTAGAAGAAAAGAAATTTATGTTTTTATATTTTACTAGGGTTAATAAATTTTATAAATTATGTCACATTTCGAAATTAATTTATGTAGAATAAGAATTTCATAAAACGGTAATTTCTCTGAAACTAGTGGTTTTAGAGGCTATATGGTATATACATAAATTGAAGGGATTTAGTAGCTTTACAAAATTGTGCAATAATATACAGGGTGTTTCATTTGAAAAAAAAAAGTTTTGACCTATTAAAATGTGATGATTTTGTGCCTTCATATTAAACACGCTGTGTATGAAAATAAAATACTCTTGTGCCATATGTTTAATTAACTCTTTCTCTTTGTAATTAAGAAGAATTTCGCTTTGCATCTTATTAGTAAACTTTTATGAGATACATTTATGATCATGCAATTTTCTCTAAAATTTCATACTTTTTGCAATAATTTGGCAACGCAGTTAAATTTTGTCGAAAAAATCTAGTGACTTATGTACACCGTTATACTGATTGCGATAATGTAAAAATATAGCTACCATGCCATTTAAAAAAATATTTCGGTTAAATGCCTCGACTAATTTGAGCACCCTGTATAGTTCCAATTATTTTACAAATATGCAGTGTTGCATTTGCTACAACTTCTATTTGAAACATTTTTTGATATGTGTTGTAATAAACGAAATATTGGACTTCCTCGCACTAATGGGCCAGCCTGTATACCGTACTCACCATTTGCGTTAGAAAATTGTTACTAGTTGAAGGTAAGTGAACAAAAATTACATCGGTGTAAGCTGTGCATGCACCGGTTTCCATTTTTTGGATTGAAGTTGATCATCCGTTAATACATTCGGTAGATAAACATAACCTCTTAAACCTCTATTCGGTCGTCAAATATCGTAAAGCAACATTCGTAACATAATTTTTTATCGAAACTCTTCTTTTTTTTTGCGTGAAAACTGATAATATGTTGTAACAAAATCAGTTATCTTCACTATCTAGTAGCTTCATCACTATAGCAAATACAGTTTCATGGTACATTTTAATAGCGTTAGGGACTCAAAATCCAAATTACTTTACAGCTTTAATAAAATATTTTTATCTATAGGTTAGACACTTTTACTCAACTTCACCATGTCGTCGGTCGGAAATTGGTTAACTCGATTCATTTACCGCAAATTAGCTGATTATCCGGTAAATACCTACCGGTGCATTTTCGTAAATGTCTAATGAGAGTTATTTACTTGATGCCAATTCCTCAGTCTTTCAAAATAATATCGTTAATTTTATTGATCATCTCCGAAGTTATTTGAATTTCTAATGGTCCTCGTCATATATAATCTTTGATGTTCATTTCACTACGTTTAAATTGCACATTCAAGAGACAAATTGAGGCTCTCAAGGAGTATTGTCAGTTAAAATTGATTGCATATCGATCGGTTAAAATTCCCTATGTGTTCCCCCTTTAAAAAATAAGAATTAAATTTCACCAAAAATTTTGAGTTTATGCATTTTAGAATGTTCCATTTAGATACTTCATTCAGATTGGTGTTACTTTTAAATCAAATATTAGAAATTAAACGAATTTCATATACCACCACAAAAAAGATAACCGAATTGGAATTTATTGCTAAATTTTCCCGAAAGATGAAACCTTGGATTATTGCAATTATAATTTTTTTTAAGATAACTTAAAGATAAATGTGTCACAACTTTATTTTACGAATTCAACTACAATTTCTTAGAAATTGGTCACATCTCGTCATTAATTCTGCACAAGAACATTCTATGCTCAGTTGTACCACGGATAGGTAGGAGAAGCTAAAAGACTTACCTTGTGCGGCATTGATTTTATATCGGGATTATTTTCCACATCGTCTATATTGACGTCTTGGATTTGGGAACTGGCAGACACTGGACGTAAATTACTCTTGATATCGGTACCTTCATCCCCTTCTTGTATAATATCTTCGTAATCTAATTCGTGATCGAGATTATCTACTGGCTTCTGATTAACATCTTTTCGTTCTTGGGGATTGAAATAATGTGACAAGTCCGCACCACTCTCTCCAGGAGTACTACCTGGTTGCAGTTGGCAGTGATCTAAACAACCGTGTCTACATATTTCTACTTTACATTTAATATGGACACTTAAAGCGTCGGGAAATTTGAAAGCATGGAAAAATGCATATGTAATGACGGATGCTCTATCGTCAGCCCCTCTGGCTTTCAAAAATCGACTTATCATCTTCGGACGTAAAACGCATCCATATTCATCAGATAACCGTATCACGTGGCCTCCACCATCTGATGCTATACAAGATTTTACTCTCATATCAAATTCACCTGTAACAATTTGTAATATTATATTTTTATGAAATAATACATCGTAAAGCTTCACGTATAACTTCAAGGGTTCAAGGGTAATTTTACGCTAGATAAATCCCAAATAATTTACTTAAATTTTTAGTTTTTTTAAAGAAACTATTTAATAAACTATAGGGGCTATTCTGTAACTGTATCGGTTAAAAATAGCGGGGCGTTAAAACTCTAATTTTTAACTGAAATTCATATTTTGTAATTGGTAAAATAACGTGGGCGTTAAATTGGTTATTTTTAACGCATACGTTAAACTATTCGGTTGTATTCGGAAATATTGGCGGAAGTGATATACACATAAGACCAGCTCTCAACGGGCCATACCCGGCAATATGTGGCAACAGCGTATCCCCTCTACGCGCGGTAGCTTACATTACCATACATTGCAGAGTTATGAATTTAGTAAGACTTAAACCGCGCAAGGATATAGTCGTTTGCATATTCGTTCTGTATAAGTAATTTGCACATTTGTTTCAGATATAATAAGGTCGTTATATCTCCAAGTTCTTATTATTGTATTCTTAGCTGCTACGGAAAAGTAATTTTAAGTAATAAAAAAAACAATAACGTTTTCTAAAAGATAAAAGTAAAAAAATCAATAATTCTGCAAAATAAATTTTAATTCTAAGAAAGTCACTAAATATAGGATTCGAAAATACCGCCCTCTCACCCCAAACAATAGCCGAGCCTATTGTAAAACTCCCTCGAGATTTCTAGGGGTTATTGTCTCGAAAATTCTAAACAGTTGAACTTGCAACTGTTGCAACCTTTCGTTTGCAAAGCTAGATACGAATGACGGGCAATCTATTGCTCTCGATCATCGGACTTATGTATGCGCACGCGGAGTGGCATCGTACATACGTTGCCACATCGCATTACGTTCCATACGTATATTGTTGCGTATGTCCCGTAGCGGGTTGGACCTATTGGTATATTAAGTATACATTTGTACTAAATTCTAGGTTATTTTTGTTTTATAATATTGGCGGTATCACATGTTGACATGTTCGAATACGACATGTTCTAAAAAGTTCAGTTTTTTCTTTTACCTATAGTTTTTTGTTTATTCTGTGTATTTATTTTATTATTACGAGAGAATTTAAGTTTGTTGCAATATTTCTTTCTTTTTTTAAATAAACAAAAAAAGGAGTATATTAAAATCTGATTTAATTCAATAGCAACAAAAAGTAAATCAATTTCCAAAGTATGTATTTACTAATAAATCACGGCGCCTGGTAGCTTCATGAATATGCTGATATTGATTTGCTTCAGCCATGACTGGCCTTCTAGGTAAATGTACCATTTTGTTTTCTGGCAGAGGCACATTTTAATTAATGCAAATATTGAGAAATATCGCACAACTGTATATTATTTTAGCAGCTCTTATGGGATCATAATGAAGAGCTCTATGTCCTAGTAAACAGCGAAATCTGCTTTTAAGTAAACCATTCACATGTTCAATTGTCATTGTTAGCTTTGATAACGCGGTATTGTATCGTGTTTGAGGTAAATACTCTTCTGGGTTTAAAAAAGGTACTAGCAACCAAGGTTCTAGTGGGTATCTACTATCTGCAAGTAAGCAATCAGAAGACTCAGTTGCAATGTATTTATTGGACATCTCCCTGCTCACTCCAGACATCATCCATATTGCCGCGTCATCGACTGATCCTGGATACCTAGCGTTGATATTAATAATTCTCTTATCGCTATCACAAATTATTTGTGTATTAATTGCATAATAATTTTTTCTGCAATATTATGGCTGTCCTGGGTGAACGGGATGTTCAGCTGATAGAGCAACAATTCTTATATGTTCCATCAATTATACCTATAATATTTTGAAATCGATAATCCATAGTCCTAAAACCACTTCTTTTCTGTTCTTTTTCATCCTCTTGCATCGGAAATTTGGCCCAATAATTCAGAAGATGATTCACTAACGCGTCCGAAATTTCACGAGTTATTCTGCTAACTACGGGTTGGCTTACAGAGAAATGGTAGCCATGTCCAATGCTCAGTTGATAACTTCCTTGACCAAAGAAATTTAATGCGGTCAACACTCTCAAAAATATTGGAACTCTGCTTCTACGGAGTGACCTACCAAGATGACTCGATCGTTTATTAATTGGTGGCAACAATGTTTATTTAATCGAAATAATTTCAAAAATGAATGTTCGGGCAATTGGAAAGGATCACTAGCATCACGAAGAGTCATTTGAATTATTCTATTTTGTTGATTACATAAAAGAAATCGCAATTAAAAAATGTTTTAAAATGTCAATTTATTTACTTACATAAGTCTATAGCTAAATAGATGACACCATCAAAAGCCATTTCTGCTCTCTCTAAGTAATTTACCTCTATATATAAATGCTCAAGTACTATAGAACCTCCTCTGCTCTGAGGAACGAAAATTGACGGCTATTCAGAAGGTACATTTAAAATTAACCTTTTAACGACTTCAGTTAACGGTTGTCCGAAAAAATTAACCACCAGAAGAGAATATAGAATATGAATTTTAGACGTAATTTTTAACGGACGTTAAAATTAACGAAAGTGTCTTTATAGAATACTGTTTGCAATTTACTGACCGTTAAAATTTTTAACGGAGAGTTAATTTTAACACTTTGCTTACAGAATAGCCCCTTATATCCGTTTACAGCTTTTTACGTTTAAATTTACGAATCACCTTAAGTATATCTAAGCCTTTACTTACCTATTACTAATTACCTACAGTACAATATGTTCTTATGCTATTTCCTAATTTAATTCTCTTTATATGAACCCTATTGAAAGTGTCTTTGATTATTTTGTTTCTTTCATGCAGCTATTCCTTACTATTCTCCGACATTGGTTAATTTCTTTGTGTAACTGTGTAATACTTATTATTTAATTTACTAAATAAAATACTTTGTATATTTGAAACAAATATACCAAGTGTTTTATTTAGTAAATTATTCATTATGTTCACCAAGAGCCAACCGTGAATTCTATACATTATACTTATTATTTAGTTAACCCACCCATGATATTTCTACTAATGTTTGTGTTTTTGTTCCTCGTAATATGTTCCGTTTTATCTTGTCCAGCCTTTAATTTTTAATGTGTGCATTGCAATAACCTTTGTGGCATACCCTGAATATTAGCAAGCCCCTTTGTACCTATTCATTCAACATTTCTTTCGCCTAAGTATCTCCTGGTTGCACTATTTAATATAGATTTTCCTATACCTACACATTTTTCCTTTGTTTACATGTGATTAAAGAAATTTATTCTCTCCTTGCATTTTCTAGAAATTGTGTTTAGTTAACAAGCTAGAATCCCATTTTTTGTTATTACCTTGTTTTCGGTTTGTTTAATAGTGTTTTGAGAGTAACAATCGAACTTTCTCTCCACTTGCGCCATTGTTTTTATTGTATTTGTTATGGTTGGATTACTATGACAGGTATACTTTTGGAAGTTTATTCATACCATTATAGAGTGATGAGTTCATTCTGATGTCGAGCGATTATTTTTGAGTTTCAGTTTCGCTTGTTTCAAGTTTGGTTTATATATTTGTTACCAATAATTAACCCCTTTCGTGAGTGCGCAGGTCCATTCTATCTTGACTTTTCGATAGGCTTCACCTAGACACTTCTGATCGAACTGTGACTACTGTGAGGACGTTTGAAAATCATTTTTGGTATAATATCAGAATTATCTGAATTATATGCGGCTTCCTAGTTGCCAATTTAGTTGACGATTCTGCGTTTTCCGATTTTAACATTGTTGGATTTATCTTATTAACACGAATTATTCTGGATAAAGTATTTGAATGGCTGTTGGAGGTTCTTCGAGAACGAAGATATGCATAGTTTTTTCATCCTCCATTTTGAATACGTGTACTAACTTGTAATGCCTTCTTTTATTAATTATTTTAGGGATTTTTGTTACCAGACATTTTTGCCAATTTTATTACTAGTATTTACTGGTAGTTTTTGTTGAGCTAATTTCTGTGTATTGTTGCTGATGTTTGTCGGTGGCAAGAATTGGGTGAGATCTATGAGATTTACCACGCTCATAGAATTACAAGTTGAAAGTGACTTGGCTGACTAAAAACCACGTTGTTAATTTCATGTTTTTATACCGACTTACACTTCTTGGGTGTTCTGTTTCCGGTTGAGGATGTGTGTCTAATATTGTGTATGGACTGAGGTCAGATGTTTTTGTATTTTTTTTGGTATCTATCTTGCTGTTAACTTTCTTAGTCAGCCCTTCAGGCTTATTAGCTAGAAACTTTTGTATAAAAACATATTAATAAATTTTCTATAACCATAATTCAGTTTCGAATTTCTAATTATTTCGATTGGATCAATCATAAAAGCTACAAGGTTAATAATTTATTGAACTTAAATTTCAAATATATACTCGAAATAGATACATGTAATGCTCTCCATCGGAAAAGTATCTATGTAGTTACGATTGCATCTCCAAACTTTATTTGATATTAATTTGAATTTAATATTTCTTTTTGAGATTTGTTTCTGTTGTTTTTGATCTGATATAAAAATGGAACGAGTTCTTTATTTCTTGTTTCGACGGCCAGCATTTAGAGTGTTGTTTTTATCTTTTACGAGGTGGCGCTTTTAATCTTTGACAACTTACGTGACCGTCTCCACTGAGCAGGCTGGCAAGTAACATTCTGTTCACATCAACCCTAAGACAATTCACCACCTCGTAGGTTTATTTATTTGTTTTTGAGTATTACAGTTTCTGTTTGATATAAGCGTGTTATTTTCTAAAAAGAATTGAGAAATCCTGTAAATCGGGACAGAAGAAACTATTATGTCCAATTACTGTTTAATTCCGCAAATAAAAATGAAAGTATGTGGCGTGTCATCAATTGTCTCACTGATAAGAATGTCAAACGTATTTTTTCTTAAGCTGACAATCTTCATACTCTTGCTGGTAGTTTTAGCTAAAAAGTCTTCAGAATTCTTCCATATCAAATCAGTTGTACAAATTTATTCAAAGTAAGGAATTCAAAAGTAATTCGAAATATTCCGGTGGAAACAAAATACCAGCTAGTTTTTTTTTTAAATCTTGTTCGGACGGTTACATAAAATTACTTACTCATATAACTAATCATTCCTTAAATATGCTTTGGTCGTTTAGTTATTTAAGGAAGGTGGTCCTAATGATTTGAGTAATTACATTGGTTTCTCAAAATTATTCGAGAAAGCAGCGAACTCCAGATTATAAAAATTCATTTCCAAACATGGTTTAATAAATCAATGACAGTATCGAGAGTAAGAATATAGAAACCGCTTTATATGATTTTACTGAAGAAATTATGATTGCTTTGGGCAACAAATGAATAGCATGTGGTTGTACTTTTAAGCAAACTCGAGCGCTATGACAGTATTGCCCTCTGTTGGGTTTAATCTTATCTAACTAGTTGATCGCAATAAATCTGTTTAAATATCAATGGTAATAATATTTACTCGGATGAAATAATAATTTCTAGAGGTGTACTGTAGGGCAGTCGTATCTTATTTCTACTGTATTTTAATGATATTTATTACTTTAATCAAGGACTTATTAAAATAGCTAGACAGAGAAAAATTTTTGTCTTGCTATGTTGATGACGGATAACGAAGAATTCGAAGCAATCCTTAGGATCAATCGTTTTTGCCTTTCGCTCTTGGACGTCCAAAATTCTTCTTTTTACCTTAATGTTCCGATCTTTTAAGTAATTTCTAATTGCTACTTCTTTATTACTAAATCCAACATCTTAAATACCAGTAGTTTTCCCTTTTCACAATCCGTAAATTTCCTTACCCGGGACATACATACCGTTGCGTGTTTACTTGCTTATAATTGAAACAGAAATAAGACAAACACCCTAACCACAATATATATCAATAAATACTATATACGTATTTCGGCAACTAAGTTGCCATCTTCAGTAGAATAACCTTAAAAACTGAAAAATGTTAAACGTAGCGTTTTTGGCTAAGGTAAACCTTAGAAGATATGCTCTTCACCAAATCGCCAGTGGGATAACACTAAATTTCTAACATCGAAATAACACTTATATACTACTTAAACCTAGTGTGAAATTTAGGGAACCGTAAACCGTGAATACATGAAGCGTAAAAAAAAAATAATAACAGTGGGAACTATGTTCCTTGTAACGAGTTGAAATTGAACGTCTAGTTTGGCCGATATATTTTTGGCTGCAACAATTTATTTCATATATACCAGATTTATGTTCTACCTCAATTTTGTCCTTGGTGTTACCTAAAAGTGATTTTAATGAGTTACATGATTTAAACGCTATTCGAAGAGAATGGTTTTTGAAGATAACGTTCAGATTTCTAGAGGTTGAATGGTACGGTGAACAAACAAATTTCTCACCTAGGTCTTTTTGAGGTGGTAAGCTCGTGGTATTATAAATAAGTTTCCTAAGCCTATGTTTCTTAATTAGGTTGGTTATTATTTTCGAATCGAAACCATTGTATGCAGCGATGCTTCTGATTAATCTAAGTTCTTTTTCATATCTATCTTTTGTAAGCGGGAAACTTAACAACCGATGGATGAGAAAATTAAAGGATGCCATCTTTTGTTGGAAACTGTGATTTGAATCCGCGGTTATAAACTTGTTCACATTGGTGTTTTTTCGGTAAATATCTATTTCTAAGTTATTATTATTCTTAATTACCAAAACATCTAAAAATGGTATTTGTTCATTGTTTTCTTTTTCTATAGTGAATTTATTTGTAGGGAATTTCGAATTTAATTCTATTAAAAAAAAAAAATCGTGCAAATTAAAAACCGCGAAAATATCATCGACATACCTAATCCATACTTTAGGGAAATATTTAGAAGATCTCTTAAATTCTATCTCAAAATGACTCATAAACAAGTTCGCCATAAATGGAGACAAGCTGTTGCCCGTTGCTGTGCCATGCCGCTGTTCACAGAAGTTTCCTTCAATTTGAAAGCAGTTCTGAGACATGCATAAAGTTGTCAACCTCAAGTATTCATTTATTTTCTCGCGTTCAATATTGTTCTTAAGCAATAAACTGTCTAAATATTTCAGTGTTTCAGGAATAGGTACAGAAGGGAACAATGAACTGACATCAAATGATACTAAAATTTCACCCTGTTCCAGCTTATAATCTTTGATTTTTTGAATAAATTCCAACAAATTTTGAATTTGAAGTTGAAAAACTTTCTGGTTTCTCGGGTAAATTTTTAAACTCGTTTACCAACCATTTTGAAATCAAGTATGCCGGTGAGTTAATACCCGATAATAGGTCTCATCGAATTACCTGGTTTGTGAATTTTTGGTAAACAATACATTCTAGGTACAAAAGGGTTACTTACGTTTAGTTTAAATTTGAGGGGAGCAGTTATTAATTGTGGACAGTCTTTTAACGCGCTTTTAGTTTCTCTAATCATCTTAGGGAGGGGATTTTTGTTTAATTTGACATAAGGCCCCCGGTCAAAGGAGTACAACAGATTTCATAGTTTAACGAGTAAGATAAGTTTATTGAAAGCCGATATTAATTTCTTGAAGCAGTGCAAACAAAGTAAAGTTTTTCCTAAATTTATCAAAGTGAATGTTTCATCGAATTGTAAAATTATTGATAAAGTAACTTTTTACGCGAAAATGAAATGGCCGACTTCAGAAATTAAATATCTTTATAGTAGGCGTAGTAAGTTAGAATTAGAATTATATGATTTGCATTTATGTTTAACTAAAAATTTAAGTAATTGTGAATACGAGGACTGGTGTCATTTTCATAGACATGTAACGGAGACAACTGAACATAAACTTAACACTAAGATTTGTAAATTAAGTCAGAAATTTCGTAACCTTTTCCCGTCGGTTCACGAAAAACCAATTGTCAATAGTTCCATGAAAGAGACACTAGTCATCAATCAGTCGTCTGAGAATTTTAATAGTGAAGAATTAAAACTATTAGACAAAGGTCTAAAATATTGTTTGCCAAGCCGTGGGGTTCCCATGGATGAGATAGTTGCGGGCATTGAGACCTCTATCAAAAATTTTGGGGATTCTGCAAAATCTTTCGTTAGAGAGGCCTGCACGAGTCGCATCCGTGAGAATTAAATTCACTATAGAAAAAGAAAACAATGAACAAATACCATTTTTAGATGTTTTGGTAATTAAGAATAATAATAACTTAGAAATAGATACTTACCGAAAAAACACCAATGTGAACAAGTTTATAACCGCGGATTCATCATAGTTTCCAACAAAAAATGGCATCCTTTAATTTTCTTATCCATCGGTTGTTAAGTTTCCCGCTTACTGCTACCTACGCGATCCAAAATAGTAGCAGCACGCTCGCAACAAGGCTGACGCCCGGTGTTCAGCGAATACCTCTCTCTCCCTGGCTCACCCACCTGAAGGTGGACGCTCCTAAGAAATACCCCTACCGACTAGCTCATATGAAAGGAGAGCGTGTGGGATCAAAAGATCGCTCGATGGAAAATAAAGGCGCCACCGCATAAAGGTCCACGGCAGGCGCACCCCGTATACACGGCTGCGGGTGGAACTTAGGTGGCCTCAGTCGCAAGAGAGAGATGTATTCCCCCACACCTTGTTGCTGCCAAAACGAGAAACTGTGTCTTCCTCAGCACCCGCAGGGAAAGGAATCAAACTCGCAAGTCAAATTCAACAAATAACTTTAATTAAACAATTCAACAATAATTATCGATACATCAGGTCAAATCAGAAGTCAATAGATTAGGAATCTAACAAAAGTATTTAAATAGAACAAATTCCAACTTGTGAGCGTATCATACAATAAAGTAAAGAAGGTTTATAACTAAAATCTACAAAATGAAAAAAATTATAAGAAAGGTTAAGCCAAATACTAAATCGTTATTCAAACGAGGATAAGCCTCTCTATATAAAGTGACAAATTAATTTAAGAAGCAACAAAGTGGCTAGAAACAAAAATATATACCCACAATTTATTTAGCCACCGGGTATAGTTATAAAATGAATATATCTATAAAATGAAACAGCTAACAGAGTTAACGTTTTGACTGATAATGAAAATAATCAAAAGTGCACGTAAATTAAACTAAGCACAGGTACAACTAATATGTTAGCGTCACCCTGTATTACAGGTTATTAATAAATGCACATAAAAACCTATACATCAAATTAACAATAATGAAATTAAATAGAACAGCAGTGTGAATTCAAACAGTAGTTCCTTACAGAAACGATTACAAATAAGTTAATCTAAATTAAAGTTTGACGTAACCACAATTTAAACAGAAGCTCCACTGATGGTTCGAGCCTCGTGAAAAATATACAGACAAATGCTACGGTTGCTGGATTCAACAGACAACCTTTTATTTAAGATAAAATAAGTGAATATAAACGTATTTATTTTTACCTTTCTTAATAAATTGAGGGGGGTGAAGCCCTTAATCTGTCTACAACAAGTGACAGGATTTAAACACGAATATCGCAGAGAAAGGTGAAGCCCCTCTCTGAAGTTTTCTAGAGATTAAAAATGATTACAGAAACACCCTATCGACGATTCAAAAATTCAGATTATATTTTGTCTCCAAGAACCCCTTAAAGACACCAAAAGAAATTAAAGCACACTTAGCTTGCACCAAAAATTCCGTAGAATAGTTCCCCTGGAGACTGTCCTGGTTAATTCATCCAATAAACTGTACGAAAGGGTTTATTTCTCCACCAAGGATACTTGGTCCCAAAATGGTCTCAGCTCGCCACGTGGAAAATAACTTCCTGAAAGTATTAGTCAAAGAAAGCAAGATATGCTATTCCTTCGGAATTAGCACAATTTACCAAATAATCCTAAGAAAGGAAATACGAAATAAGTAAAACTCAATATAGTAAAATTATTTCTTACCGCAGAATCAGCTCCTTCGAATAAAAGAAGACACGTTAGCGCATGGATGTCTAAGGAAGAAGTGTACAACGAATACCTCGTGTTCCATTCAATGGCCGTCATACGTCACCCGAAATATTCGGAAACATAAACGAAAGAAAATAAAGCTCAAAATCTCCCAAACGATTAAAGAACGCCTTAAGAGTCCGACAGAACACATTTCGACAATAAATTAATTAACAGAAATCGGCAATTACCAAAATAAAATAATTAAACTCTCAATTACAGAACTCTGTAATTGAAGGAAACCAAAATGCCGAACAGAGGGCGCTCTAACGAAAGAATTATCAAATAATAATATAAAACGGTAACTCAAGACTAAGAAAATGCGTCAAGTCGATCGTACAATTCAAAACAAGAATTGCCACAATGCAAAATTAGATAACGGAGCCACATAATTCGAGATAAACGGGAAACACTGCCAGAATGATTTAAGCGGCAAAATATATGTTTAAAGAAACGCGCTGCGTCAAATAAAACAACTTCAAAAATATCTGGAACTAAGTAGATGGCGCAAGCAAAACATAGACCCAAAATTATATAACGGAAATATAGGGTCGGTCAAAATAATCGAACCCGAAATAAAAATTAGGAGGAATTAACGTTTTGAAAAGCTTAAAAGACATGATAATTAACAAACTAATAATATTAAATAGAATAAATTGTACATATTGAAAAATAAGCGGATCACGATGACTTGAAGAGCTTAGAATAAGAGTAAAAGGAATAAGAATATACTAGCAAAACGCAGAGTGATTTTCTATACGTAACATTACAAAAGATAGATATGAAAAAGAACTTAGATTAATCAGAAGCATCGCTGCATACAATGGTTTCGATTCGAAAATCATAACCAACCTAATTAAGAAACATAGGCTTAGGAAACTTATTTATGATACCACGAGCTTACCACCTCAAAAAGACCTAGGCGAGAAATTTGTTTGTTTACCGTACCATTCAGCCTCTAGAAATCTGAACGCTATCTTCAAAAACCATTCTCTTCGAATAGCGTTTAAATCATGTAACTCATTAAAATCACTTTTAGGTAACACCAAGGACAAAATTGAGGTAGAACATAAATCTGGTATATATGAAATAAATTGTTGCAGCCAAAAATATATCGGCCAAACTAGACGTTCAATTTCAACTCGTTACAAGGAACATATTTCTCACTTTAAATGCAACAGATCCGAAAAATCTAGCGTTGCCCGACATATTTGGGACACAGGTCATTCTGTGGCGGCAAATAACCTTAGATTGATTAAAACTGTTAATAATTATAGAGAATTAGATAGTTATGAAAGTATTTATATATATAGAAATAAGAATAAATTAATGAATTCTGACAATGGACCAATCCCCCAGTCCAGTTTGTATGCCTTATTGTGACAATAGCATAATTTTTTATTTTTTTTTTACGATTCATGTATTCACGCTTCACGGTTCCCTAAATTTCACGCTAGGTTTAAGTAGTATATAAGTGTTATTTCGATGTTAGGAATTTAGTGTTATCCCACTGGCGATTTGGTGAAGAGCATATCTTCTAAGGTTTACCTTAGCAAAAAACGCTACGTTTAACATTTTTCAGTTTTTAAGGTTATTCTACTGAAGATGGCAACTTAGTTGCCGAAATACGTATATAGTATTTATTGATATATATTGTAGTTAGGGTGTTTTTCTTATTTCTGTTTCAGATTACAAGCTACAGTCTCCACCAATTTCGGATTGCTTATAATTATTCTATTTTTCCACATTATAAAAATATCGACTTGTTATAGTATTTTCGTAATATCTGTGTATTATGTCATAATAACTGCACTGTATAAGGGACTGTTATGTTATCCGTGACAGCCAAGGCCGTTAAAATTTAATAGCTATGACCGTTATTACTTAATACCAATACCACTAGCAACAATGTTTTTTATCAATTTTTAGTGATCAATAATAAAATATAATTAACGGAACAATCAAAAACAATTATTTTGTCGCCTGAAATTAAGATAACAGTTTGTATTTCCTGAAATAACGATTTTTTTATCTCTTTATTATTTACACAACTTGTTGGGTTTTGTGATTGTGAACTAAAAAGTTGTTTAGAAATCTTGATTTCCTTGGTAACTAGTTCTTTGACATATTGTTCGATAACTGACGACAATTTCCAGCCTTCGAATTGTTTTAATATTAGAAGGTCGCCAAAATTATCTGCAAACATTGTGGCACTGGATCTCCCGTAAACAATTGTGCCATCGTCTACAGAATGTCTCCTATGTTCTGCACTCCTACAAGTTGCCTCGTGTATTTATTTTTTCTATAATCGACCAAAAAAGAGTGCTCTGCAAATCGAAAGACGAAGTGTTGCATATTTTCTATATAAATCACAGTCTTTGAATGGTGTATCATTTGCAATTACAAATCTCCTGAAAGATTTGTCTTATTGCAAATTAACTATTATGAACTTCCTGCTACCCTCAGTGTTATCTATAGACACTGTGACAAATTCTTCAAATCTGTAAGCTCCATTTATTCCAAACAATAAAATCACTTTATCCAGCAGAACTGGAAAATTGGTGTCTTATTGCCATTAGGTGAAGCTACCTGTCCTGCATATCATTAGTTCTTCTTCGGGTCTTGGTTTCTCTTCGGAGTCTTTTTTGGCATATCAAATATTGCTGCTACGTCAATTTCAAAACATATCATCCACACTGAAAAGGCTTTTATAATAATAACAATAGTCTTTAACGCAAAACAGGTGAACCCCAATTACGGAACATAAATGTAATAATTACAATATTAAACATTAATAGAAATGAACATTATTATTAATATAAAGAATAAGTAAGTAGAAGGTCAGACAAATTGTAAAAAGTAAAACTAAAAACAAATTTAAAAAAGAGATAAATTTATAATAAGTGTTCATTATATAGACTGGGGAACGTTGAAACACATTGCTCCTCGCCGTAGGCATATGAGCGACGAGTTGAAACGTGAGTGAAGCCTCGTGTAGGGAAATTCTCGACAGAAGGAACGGGTAATCAATATTATTATTTAAGAGTTTCAACAAGATAATAGCACACTGGTGATCCCTTCTGTCCAAGAGCGAAGGCATATTGGGTCGCTGTAGCAAATGTCCCTGACTTATTCCAGTCGGTGGATATACTCTATCAATTTTAACCCTTATCCTGGCAAGGGCGGCCTGCCAGGCCCGAGCGACGATAAAAAATTCGATATCTTAATGAGTAATTTTAGTACGACTTAATGCTCTTTAGAATTCCTCAGAAATGTTAATTACTGCTTTCTTGTTAAGTAATATTTGTTAAATTATGAATAATCGTTAGTTAATTGACGGATTGTACTTAAAATCCCATTAACGGGCAAGCCGGGCTTAGCAGGCCCATACTTTAGGCAATTATGGTAACTTTATTTTCCGTTTTTGTTTTCTAATCCTCTTTACGTAATTAGTGTTTCCGATCATTTGTGTGTCATTTGTGCAGCAAATACATTTGATGACGTATATAGGTCGTAATTTTTCGAGGAAAGTAATATTAGGTAATGTAGGGGTTCCCTGTCTATTTTTATATATACGAGCATTTTTTGTTCATTGCTTTTAGTTTATGCATTATAGTGAAAGTGTTATAATCATTCAGCAATGTCGAGAAAATTTTTATCGGACACCGAACTCGTAGATATACTGGAAAACCTATCGGACGATGACCAGGCGCCTGTAAATTTTTAGTCGGATGTCGAAGATGATGACGAAGAGGACCACCTTTCTAATGCTAGTGAAACGGAAGACGTGCAAGAAGGCAGTGAGGGACTGTGCGACACTCCTGTTGTCAGTATTTCCAAATTTGTTGCTAAAGATGATTCAGTGTGGAGCAGCCAGCCTCCTTCGACAGGACGGGTTCGTTCGTGCAATATAATAAAATCGCAAATGCATAAAGTTATCTTACCGCCGGGAAAAATTGTTGAAGATCCAATTGATGAATTTCTCTTATTTATTGATGAAGCTGTACTTACCGAAATTGCTTCACATACAAACAAGGAGGCAGAGAGGGTACTGATATATATTCCCTGGAAACCGTGTGATAATATCGAAATTCGCGCTTTTCTTGGTTTGCTTCTAACTGCCGGTCACCTAAGTGCTAATGATACTAGCTACGATGTGCTATGGAGTCAATAATATGGCCCTTCAATTTTTCGGGCAACGATGGGATTGAAACGATTCAAAAGCTTGTTGCGATTTATACGATTTGATGACAAAGGTACACGTTCCGAAAGAAGGAAGAACGATAAACTTGCACCTGTTCGAGTTATTTGGGAAAAAGTAAATAACAGTCTGAAAAAGCACTACCTCCCCGGAGAAAACATCACAGTGGACGAACAACTTGTACCCTTTCGAGGAAAATGTCCATTTAGACAATATATACCTTCCAAACCAGACAAATATGGAATGAAGATCTGGTGAGCGTGTGACTCTGAAACTTACTATCCTCTAAATGGTATTCCCTATATTGGAAAGGAAGGAAATCAAATCGCCAAGGGCCTCGCAACACAGGTAGTGGAGCAGCTCGTACAACCGTATTATAATACAAACAGAAATGTCACATTCGACAATTATTTTACGGACTTATCATTAGCAAAAACATTATTGACAAATGGGTTGACGAGCGTTGGTACCGTAAGGAAAAATAAACGCTTCATCTCAACCGAATTTTTGCCCAATAGAAAACGTGAAGAACAAACGCCCATTTTCGGATTTACAGAAAAAGCGTCTTTAGTGTCCTACGTTCCAAAGAAAAACAAAAGTGTTTTGGCTCTGTCAACGATGCATCATACTAATAACTGTAACGATGACGATAAAAAAAAGCCAGAAATAATTCTGTATTATAACAGTACAAAATGTGGCGTGGACACGTTAGACCAATTGGCTCATAAATACACATGTAAACGCAGAACAAATCGTTGGTCATTTACATATTTTATGAACCTTCTCGACGTAAGCGGCATTATAGCATGTTACTTGGATGAATTTGAACCCAAATTGGAATAAAGCTAAACACCAAAAAAGGAGATTGTTTCTAGTAAATTTATCTGAAAACCTAGTTCTTCCGCACATTCAAAGAAGGAAGGCGAATGGACTTCCTCGTACCATCAAACACTGTGTCAGCGAGTTTGTAGGTGAAGAAGCAACGCCGGCAAAGAGAGCAAGAACTGAAACTAAAGCAAATTCTAGAAGAAGGTGCTGCATGTGTCCTAAAACAAAAGACAGGAAACAAAGACAATGTTGTGATGAGTGCAAACAAAACATTTGTAACGAACATTCTTCATCAAAAGTTTTGTGTTATAATTGCAAGAAATGAATAAAATTTAAGATCAGTAAGTAATTAATGATATTTATAAATGGTATTAAATATATAATTCCCATAAACTCTTTGTTTCATTAATTCTTTAAGTAAAAACATATACTAAAAGCACCGAGCCTACCAGGCCCGAACTGCCCGGTTACGTTAGTAAAATGTCTTGCCCGGACAAGGGTTAAAAGAGATAAATTTAAAAAATTTCCGGTGTATTTTATCCAAAATGAATCTACTAGAGGCATAGAAGGGATACCAAACAATAGCGGCATAATCCATTTTGCTGACACAAAAGCGAAATACAACACCCTAAGTAAGTCAATGTTATTAAAATTGGTAGAAATACGCCTAACGAAGCCCAGATTTTTGCAGGAGGAAGTACACACAGCTCGCAATAGTTGCGTAAAAGACAATTTAGAATTAAATAGTACACCCGGGTTCTTTCCAAGTACGTATTATTAATTACATACTGCGACAGTATAGGAAGTACAACACTTCTTAGTATTTAAGTCCAATTTGAAGCATTATGTCCAAATTATCATGCAGAAGAGAAGTATCGTCGATGTTAGTTATTGCCGAATATATCTTTAAATTATCCACATATGCTAAAACAACACGAAAAGAAGTGGTTCCAAGCTGAAACTCTCAGGCACATCAGATTTTGCAACGAATTCAAATGAGCGAAAGCCATTGAAAGATATATAATAAATTAGATTTTTTAAATACGAATTTATAATATTTAAAGAAGATTACGCAAAGCCAAATGAGTAATGTTTGGAAGGCAAGGTTTTGTGACTTATAGTATCATATGTATGCGAAAAGTCTGTGTAAATAATATTTACCTGGCCGCGCCTATCCAGAACTCACTCAAGACTTGAGAGACACTCACTGTGGAACGTCCGCGAAGAAAGCCATGCTGGTTTTGGGATAAGAAATTACTAATATTTCCATAAATTCTAGTATATAGAACCTGTTCTTCGCAAAATTGAATAGAATGGAAATACGATGACAGTTTGACAAAAATGACTTATCTCCTGTTTTATGAACGGGGCAACCAACTGTTGCTAAGGTTGGTAAGGTTTTATTATTTCACTTAATCCTTGTCTAATTTGTTCGATTAACCTTTCAGGATTCTGTTTACGATATTGTTATCGATTATAACTTCAAATTTCCCGAGATTATTTTGGATTAATTTGCTTGCGTTTGGCAACATCGTGTTTTATTGGTGACCTGCATGAAGAGCTGGACAAGCTTACCTAAACAACGAGACGCTGCACTTGCTTTTGCGGCTAAATCGGAGGTGATTCCGGTGTTATTGGCTATCTTTAACCTACGTTGGATTCCTGTAATCCTGCGAAGCCTCATTTTTGGTCTGGAAGAAAATTCACCTCGTGCTTTATAGCGTCCAGAGATGGCGTGCTAGCGGTTCGCCCGAGCAAACCCTTGGAGGGGTGTTATCAGTTGAAGTTTCATTAGTGGACGATAATTCAAAAGAGTCTTATAGTTAAAGTAGGTGTAGAATTTCTTAATCTTTTATTTGATATTTAATTAACCTGAGGCTAACCTTTTAATTTTTATTCAAAAACAAGCCGATTGCACATTAGCAAGGCACGTAGAATACCGTACAGTCTTTAGAGACAGTCGAGGTAATGCATTAGTTTATCCTCCATATGTAACGTAAGACTCCGATTGTTAGTTTCGGATAGATTCTAAGAGGAACGATTCTTGCACGTTCCAGCTTTTGTAAGCTAATGCTTCCGTTTTTTATTGTTTTTGATTTGCATTACTCCCTCTGTACTCTTTGGAGAGATTTTTAACTCTTATCTGGTTATAATCTCAGAGGTTAGCGTGCTAGGCTATTATATAAATTCTCAGATAGACTTAAGATCCTCCGGGATCAAGCTTTTATGTGATTATTACTATACTTTGGCCGCCAGCTTCTCTGGTTGTCAAACACGTTGTAATTTTGCACTTATTATCGTGGCTATCGGCCCACGTTTGGAAGGTTCGGTACCTGTCGATCGGATCACTGTTTTATATATCTTTAGTATTTTATTTATGTAATCAATCTGTACAGAACCGTAAAATTACGTATACATAATAGGCGTTCTAATTTAACCTCTGTAGGTTTGTTAACTATTTGTCGATATTTAAATAATATTTCTCTCACCTGTTTATACAGGGGGTTTAACCAAATTTTGTTAGAACTCTTTGTTAGTTCATCTGGTATTCTACCTGTTTTATAAGGGGGGAAACTTGTTTCTTAGACATTCCTTCTTGTAATTACAGCTTACCTCCCGTTATATACAGGAGGACTAGTTTATCTGAGAGACTTATTTCTAAAATTTTAAAATTCAATTACCTATACTGTTTTTATGTTTTGATTGGGATTCCTAATTTTAACTATTGAGGGAATCATTCCTTTAATTAAATCACACTTAATAAACTTATTCTCTTGCGACTACGTCGTCTGATGTAATACACTTTAGATAGTTTGCTCAGGTCTTGGCCCTGTTTTGTAAGAAGTTTTTCATACGTCAATTTTGCGTCACACTTAGCATAATAAATTTTGTTAGTGTTAACATCTTGAGTTTTGATTGTTACCTTTCCTACAAGTGTTGAGCTTAGCAAGGTATCGTTTATCTGTGACAAGTAATAAGGTGTTGACCCTCTGGTACATTTTGGAACTACCAGGGTCCCGCCTGCTTCCGTTTTCGTGGAATCTCTGCAGGTGGAAAACGGTGGCGACCTATTCCTACACCTCGCGACGTTGTACTCGCGACGCTTTCTGTAAACGTTGAGCTAGCCGGCAGAGTCCTTCCTGGGGACGTCCAACGACAGTTAGGTTCAGTCCAGAGAGGGAGTGTTAGCAGAACATCGCGCTACCTCCGTATTACTTGTTTTTCTTTTTTTTATTTTGTGTCGCGTTGGTAGCAGAACACGACAGAAGCCATAAAGAAAAGAAAACAGATTCAACTTTCGCAAGTCATTGTATAGATATCAATCATAGATTTAATATAGATTTCAAAATTTTACACATTCAAGAAAGAAGTAAAAAAACCTGTTAGAAAACTTAGAAATTAATAGATACAATAGTTTAGGATTAGCTTTAAATGACCAACTAGATTTAAACAACTCCCCTCTACTAAATTTAAGATTGTAAAAATTTTTACACCACCATTTCCCCAATAATTTTCACATAAATATTCAAACTTGTATTGTACATATTCAGTATTTCATCCACCTGATGAAGCCATTGTATGGCGAAACAATATTGTAGTGGTATTTACAATAAAAGAATTTTTGAAACTAGAAGTTTAATTACTTATTTCTTAGCGTTATAATGAAGTTTCAACAAGTATCTCCTTCGTCAATTAACTATTTAAATTTAATATCATTGTCAAAGAGAGGACTAAGAATTCTAGTGGATTTACGTTTATTGTTAATAAATTTCCACAAATCTCTAGTATCTACTACGAGTAATTGGGTGTTTTCACAATTTGTCGGATTCGAATTTTCTTTTCAAAAAGATTTTCCATACCTGGTCAAAAATTATAATAAATTACATACAAGTTTAACGTTTAGTTCATAAATTATTTGGCGCAAAACTTTTTGATATTCCTGACCAATAGCATGGTAAAAGGTCATCGTTAACTGCTTCGATTTTTTTGCTTTTTCGACAGTTTATAAAATAAATCTTCATATTCTTCATCGAATCAATTTTTTGTTTTCGAAACCAGTAAGTCTTAAGTTACTGCAACTGCTTGGTCGAAAATTTCTTGATAAATTTCTGAAATATCTTAAATTTCCGTATTGCGTCATGTGATAGGTTAATATATTTTTTGTGAACAAATGTTACTACACAGTTAAATCACATTCAGGATTCAAACTACTTAACCTAAGCTTGTCATTATAAATAATTTGAGGAATACGAAAACCATAAAGTAACATGCGGCAACAATGGCATATGACGCCTGTTACACCAATCATATCGGCCTAATATCGTTACATATACAGGCTGATTGATTTTCGGCCCTCACCATGGGGATCTCGCTTATTATTGGAGATAGAGTATAGGTTTAAATTTGGCAAAGTTGTTAAATTTTGTGTTTGTTATAAATCCGTAAAGAAAATAGACCTGTGACAAATGACCTTCGTTATTTAAAAAAAAACGCGAAAATTTTCTTCTTTTACCTGTAGCACCGACATTTGGCCTTGTAGAGAAAAAATGAAAAGACATCCTTGTGGCCATTTCTAAACCTCTATCCAGTGGTCTACTCCAAATTTTTATACGACGTTTCGTTTCTTTCTGGCCATCATCAACTATCTAATTTCTTATAGGCGCCATCTTGGATTTAGACACCTACAGAAAGAGTTTTTTTCTGATTTCAACCATGTACCACATGCTGACTAAAGTTTTTGATATTAGGTTTTATTTGAAGGAATAAATTATAAGATTAAATAAGGTAGCCATGGAATTTCAATCTGTCAAACATTTCATTTATTGTTCATTAATAATACAAAAATGTCATACACTAACGAAGAGAAACGAGATATGGTAAGTATTTTTTATTCTTCGAACCGAAATTCAACAGTAGCGAGTACAAGATATCTACAATTATATCCAGAACGACAACAGCCTCATCGTACCATTTTTCTAGATCTCGACAGAAATTTGGTCAAGAATTGAACGTTTACTAAGCCGCGTAATGGTCAAGACAACAGGAATTTAAACGAAAATCGACAAGATATTTTCCAAATGGTAAATTAAAAGCGTGTTTTCAAATTTCATGTTAATCTTGTATTTTTATAGATAAATAATAATCCATCAATTTCTACACGCGAAGTAGCGTCAGAATTAAATTTGTGCCAGTCCAGAGTTTGGAGAACTTTATATAAAAGTAGGTTTAAACCATACAGGATCCATGTTAGTCACTCTTTACTGCTTGGAGATAATTTGAGAAGGCTAGAATATTGTAATTGGTTAATGGGAAGGATAGAAAATTACAATTTTTTTTAAGCAAAATCATCTGGTCAGATGAAACAAAATTTACAAATTCTGGAATGTTCAACAGAAATACGGAGCACTATTGGGCAGTACAAAATCCCCGACAAAACAGTGCTAGAAGACCACAACATCGTTTTGGAATAAACGTTTGGATGGGTATTTTGGCAAATCGTCTCTTAGGACCAGTTATGTATGAAGAACATAATGGAGAAAGATATTTAAACATTTTACGTACATACGTATCTAACTATCTTGACGACAATATCCCATTAAATCAATTACAATATTTATGGTGGCAACAAGATGGCGCACCAGCACACAATGCAGCTGTTGTTAGAAATTTCTTAAATCAAGAGTTTGCAAACCGTTGGATTGGAAATAGCGGAGTTGTTGAATGGCCTGCGAGATCACCTGATTTAATTCCGCTAGATTTTTTTTTATGGGGATATGTTAAAAATAATATTTATAAAGTAGATGCGCCACAAAACATTGAAGAATTACGAGACAGACTTCAGAATGCCTTCGATGCAGTTCCTAGAAGAACTATACAAAGGGCAGTACAAAATGCCAGAAGGCGTGCCCAATTGTGCATTACCGAAGATGGCCAGATAATTGAACATTTACTGTAATTGTTTATTGTTTACTTTTCAATGTATTTTTATTAATGTTTTTGTTATCATGTACTCGCTACTGTTCAATTTCGTTTCGAAGAATAAGAAATACTTATCATATCTCGTTTCTCTTCGTTAGTGTATGACATTTTTGTATTATTAATGAACAATAAATGAAATGTTTGACAGATTGAAATTCCAAAGGCTACCTTATTTAATCTTATACTTTATTCTTTCAAATAAAACCTAATGTCAAAAACTTCAGTCAGCATGTGGTACATGGTTGAAATCAGAAAAAAAAAAACTCTTTCTGAACATGTCTAAATCCAATATGGCGCCTATAAGAAATTAGATAGTTGATGATGGCCAGAAAGAAACGAAACGTCGTATAAAAAATTAGAGTACACCACTGGATAGAGGTTCAGAAATGGCCACAAGAATGTGTTTTGTTATTTCTCTACAAGGCCAAATGTCGGTGCTACAGGTAAAAGAAGAAAATGGGGTTTTCGCGTATTTTTTTTTAAATAACGAAGGTCATTTGTCACAGGTCCATTTTCTTTACGGATTTATAACAAACACAAAATTTATCAACTTTGCCAAATTTAAACCTATACTCTATCTCCAATAATAAGCGAGATCCCCATGGTGAGGGCCGAAAATGAATCAGCCTGTATAGCACATATGTGCAGCTATAATTTATTCACATTTAAATAAGATTATTTACGCAAAGAGAAACTATTGTACTAAACAATGCTTTGCTTTTCATAAATGTAACACAAGACGTTTATTTATTTATAAAATTTTTAGATTTTGTGAAGGAATATTTTGTTTAATTTTTTTTTTCTAGCGTGAATATAATATTTTAGCGGAGTGTGTATCGATGACAAATACCTTCCTAAATCAGTGAAATTATACATCGGCAGCAAAATTAGTTGTCGAAAACATAATAAATGTATTTGACTCAGTTATGTTGTATGTATTAACTAATTTATTTACCTCTGTAATCGTTAATGGCAACAACTAACGTAAGCGTTGAACCCAAAGGAACTATTCCACTGACCGGCGGCGCCCATGGACCTTTTCCGTGCTGAATTTCCATCCAACAGTCAACATTATCCCCTGAAAATGACAGGTGTTTTGTAACATATATTATTATTCAAGAAAGGAAACCATTTTATCACACCTCTAAAATCTAGTTGAATCACATCCAAATCAGCAATGACCATCGGCGGCTTAGAGGCGGTCTTTTCGTAATCATTGAACCATTCGCATCGTAACCTCTTGGCCTCGTCCCACACCTCTAACAGGTCTTTATCATACTGTACAACAACAGTATTTTCGTAAAATTGTCCGTGGAGGTCTGGCTTTGTACCGCACTTGGCGTAAGCGATTCGAAAGGAGAAGAATGTCTGACCTGTAGACGGTGGCACGTAAACGCATCTGGGATCGCCGTGCTGTCCTTTGGATGAAACTATTCCTTCGAAGGGATGAGAAAAGGAAAGGTGAACGTCCATGTGATCTTTTCCGCACATCACTTCTAATGACTGTATCGACGGCATACCATCGGGCCTCTCCAGTGGCCATATATCGCCGCATCTTACTACATCTATTACCTGAAAGTAAGAAAGAGACAATTGTTATGAAACAATTACTAAAATATGTAAATATTAGAACTAAATAAAGAAGAAATTAGTCTATAGTAAAATATTATTAGCAAGTTTCACCTATATTGACATTTAATTTTAGATCATTTTATTTCTTTAGGTATATATATTCATTTGCATACCCATTGGAGGAAACTTTATTTTATTTATAATTTGTTACCTATATTTTACACGCAGTCAAATATGCCTGTATTTTTTTGATAATACAGTCGGAAAATTCCATATACATACTACTTAATGTTTATTACCTTCTCTGGATTGCCGTGACAAGCGAAATAAGATATCAGTGAAAGACCTCTAATTTGCGTCTTGAATATATAAGCCATTTTTTGCAAAAAATAATTGTTTATATACATACTTTAATAAAATTAAACGAAAAAATCTAATTTCGAAGCTAAGTGTTCAAGCAGTAGTTCTACATATGTTTTAAACATTTACTTAAGAAATCTTTATCTTAAATCACCTTTCATACTTCGTTTGTTTAAACTTAGCATGAATAATTATAATGCAGTAATATTTGAATAAATGAAATCACTTGACATTAGCTGTTTCGCCATTTTATTAGACTTCTCTAACATATATTTCCGTAAGACACCTTACCGTTGTCAAAAAACAAGATGACTAAATAAATGTGAACATTTTCATTTAAGGCTCTTTTAATCTCTAGATTTTTAAACAATATAAGTTTCATGCTTTTGTTTACATTGTGTAGCAATTTACAGTCATTCGAAATTTGTCCGATATATATATATATATATATATATATATATATATATATATAGTAAATTCAATCAGTTGGCGATTAAAGGTCTGGTTTACGTCAAAGTATATATATTTAAAACAACCCTACATGTTTCGGCAATGATGCCTTTATCAAGGATATAAAATATAAATGACAGTATATAAATGTCAAATAATTGAGTTGCTATGGATAAAATTATTCAAAGATACATTACAATTGCATAATAATAAATCATGCCTTAGTATTCCAAAAAACAGATAGCAAGGTGTGAACATATGTGTTGTCCGCTGCTAGCAGCTTGTGTCTCTTTTTGGGTATGAACTTGTGTGTTGGTTGCTGCTGGCAGCTTGCGTCTCTCTCTGGGTGTGTGGTTTTGTGTTTGTGTGAGCGCGCAAGTGTAGGGTTTTGTATGTTGGCGCGCTCGTGCGTGTGTTTAGTGACCGGTCGCGTAAATTTAGAGAGATCGGATAACCAGCCGTTGGGCAGGGCCACCAACCCTTTCCCGGCAACTTCTTTACTTTTCCGTGCAGTACTTCGACGGCCCGACCCCCGCCCCATCGAGGCAAGGCGCAGACCAGCGAAGCGCACCCTGCACGGGGTTGCTCATCGCCAACCGAGGGAACACTTTTAGCGGCTACTTTGGTCGACGACAGTCACACTTTGTGCCATCTTAACATTTTCCGCCACGCGGGGGCACTGCACACACGTCGAACATATGTGTGCTGTTAACGGCAGCCTAGCCAGGTTGCCGCCCAGGACCGGTCCTAGTGGTGTGTGAATTGCGCGTAACAAAACACAAAACACGGCGCCGCGCAATTCACGCACCACTAGGACCGGTCCTGGGCGGCAACCTGGCTAGGCTGCCGTTAACAGCACACACACGTTCTACGTGTGTGCAGTGCCCCCGCATGGCGGAAAATGTTAAGATGGCACAAAGTGTGACCGTCGTCGACCGAAGTAGCCGCTAAGAGTGTTCCCTCGGTTGGCGATGAGCAACCCCGTGCAGGGTGCGCTTCGTTGGTCTGCGCCTTGCCTCGATGGGGCGGGGGTCGGGCCGTCGAAGTACTGCACGGAAAAGTAACGAAGTTGCCGGGAAAGGGTTGGCGGCCCTGCGCAACGGCTGGTTATCCGATCTCTCTAAATTTACGCGACCTGTCACTAAACACACGCACGAGCGCGCCAACATACAAAACCCCACACTTACGCGCTCACACAAACACAAAACCACACACCCAGAGAGAGACGAAAGCTGCCAGCAGCAACCAACACAATTTCATACCCAGAAAGAGACACAAGGTGCTAGCAGCGGACAACACATATGTTCACACCTTGCTATCTGTTTTTGGAATACTAAGGCATGATTTATTATTATGCAATTGGAATGTATCTTTGAATAATTTTATCCATAGCAACTCAATTATTTGACATTTATATACTGTCATTTATATTTTATATCCTTGATAAAGGCATCATTGCCGAAACATGTAGGGTTGTTTTAAATATATATACTTTGAAGTAAACCAGACCTTTAATCGCCAACTGATTGAATTTACCATATCATACCAAGGTCACGAAAATATTATATTTATATATATATATATATATATATATATATATATATATATATATATATATATGGTAAACCTAATCAGTAGGCGATTAAAGGTCTGTATATTACTTCAAAATATATGTATTTAAAAAACTCTACATGTTTCGGCTGTATACGCCTTTTTCAAGAGAATACAAAATATGAATGACAGGATATAAATGTCAAGTAATTAAGTTGCTATGGTTTAAATTATTCAAAGATACATTCTAGTAATAATAATAAATCATGCCTTAGTATTCCAAAAAATAGATAACAAGGTGTGAAAATATGTGTTGTTCGCTGCTAGCAATTTGTGTCTCCTTCTGGGTATGAACTTGTGTGTTGGTTGCTGCTGGCAGCTTGCGTCTCTCTATGGGTGTGTGGTTTTGTGTGAGAGCGTAAGTGTAGGGTTTTGTATGTCGGTGCGTTCGTGCGTGTGTTTAGTGATCGGTCGCATGAATTTAGAGAGGTCGGATAACCAGCCGTTGCGTAGGGCCGCCAACCCTTTCCCGACAACTTCTTTACAATTCCGTGCAGTACTTCGACGGTCTGACCCCCGCCCCAACGAGGCAAGGCGCAGACAGGCGAAGCGCACCCTGTACGGGGTTGCTCATCGCAACTAAGGGAACACTCTTAGTGGCTACCTCGGTCGACGATGGTCACACTTATGCCATCTTAACGTTTTCCGCCGAAGCGGGGGCATAGCACACACGTCGAACGTGTGTGTGCTGTTAACGGCAACCTAGCCAGGTTGTCGCCCAGGACCGGTCCTAGTGGTGTGTGCATTGCGCGGCGACGAGATAGCGCCGCGTAGCATGATTCCTCACTCTTGCTGGAAAGGCGGAATGGCACCTGACTGCCCAACGGGCAGACCCCCCTAGAGTTTTGTAGCGCATATGCTAGGCTGCAACCCAGTAGAGGACCACATCAGCAAAAAACAGGAAACAGGGATAGGCAGGGAAAAGCAAGACATGAGTTATTATTACGTATGCGCCCGTGGAGCGACTTAAGATACAAAGTTGTCGGCATTCGCTCAAAACGAGAAGGAAAACCACGAAAACCTGCTCGGACAACTAGACAGGAATCAAAACACGGAACAGTCATCATGATAAGCAAAAGTATATGATATTTAAATGATATTTAAATAACATAAGGTATATAACAAAAAAAAAAATATAATATGATGGTAAATTGTAGATCGTTACAAAATTAAATTATAGTATATACTACTTAGATTTTTTATATCATTTCTGTTGTTAATTGAATTTTTTTCCTGTTTAATACTGATCATTTCTTTAATTTGTCTTTTCACTGTGTGTTGTTCTTTATCAATTATCTGTGTGTTTTCAAAATCGAAATGGTGATCGCGTTGTAGTTTGTGTGTAGACAATGCAGTTTTGTCTGTTCTAGAGTATTTGTGGGCTTGTATTCTTTTGTATAAATATTGTTTCGTTTGGCCTATGTAGTAACTATCGCAATCGCGACATGGTATTTTATATACGACATGTGTTTCTCGATTTTTTTCTATTTTAGGTTTAAGTTTTGAAAATAAATGTTTATTAGTATTACTAAGTTTATATGTTGTAGCTATATCATATTTTTTTAAAGTGTGTTTAATTTTTTCCGATAGTTGTGGAACATATGGAATTGTGATATATGTTGTGTCATTGTTCAAATTTTTATTGGTGTCTGCAGTGTTGTATATTTGGTGTACTCTTTTTTTAATAGTTTGGTCTATAAGTTGTGGTGGATAATTATTATCAGTTAGGATTGTTTTAATTTTTTTGATGTTATCTTTTCTGTATTTAGTATGTGATAGTTTTACTGCCCTATCAGTCAGATTATTTATAATCATTTTATTGAATACTGCAGACACCAATAAAAATTTGAACAATGACACAACATATATCACAATTCCATATGTTCCACAACTATCGGAAAAAATTAAACACACGTTAAAAAAATATGATATAGCTACAACATATAAACTTAGTAATACTAATAAACATTTATTTTCAAAACTTAAACCTAAAATAGAAATACAATATACTGTCTAATTTTTCGGATAATCCAGTTATATAGGGTATGGGGATATATGTGAATTCATTGGTTTTTTTGTTATTGTTTTGGTTGTTTGTTTTGTTATAAATTTTATTGAGTCTAAGTTTTGTAATTTTTTGTATGAATTGTGGTGGATAGTTGTTTTCTGACAAAATTGTTTTTACTTTATTTAGTACTGTTGGTCTGAAAATTGGGTTAGTGAGATTTAAGGCTCTGTCTACTAACGCTGTTACTACATTTTTTTTTGTGGGCTAGGGGTTGGTTAGAAAAAAAGTTTACATATCTGCCGGATGCGGTTGGTTTAGTGTACCATTTTGTTTGTATGTTGTTGTTTCTTCTTATCAGTGTTAGGTCTAGGTAGTTTATGGAGTTGTTTTTTTCTATTTCAATGGTAAAATTTAAATTTGGGTGGAAATTGTTGAAACTATTTTGTACATTGTTTATTTCATTTTCTGGTAGTAACATTATGCAATCATCGACATATCTTTTGAAAAAGGTTGGTTTTGTTTTCCGGGATTTTATAACATTTTCTTCGATGTGCTCTAGTACTAATTGGGCTACTACGGTGTATGTAGGTGCTCCCATTGCTAGTCCTTCAATTTGTTTGAACAATTTGTTGTCGAATTGAAAATATGTGGAAGTTAAAGTTAGTTCTATTGCTTCTAGGAAATCTATTAATGGTAAGTCTGTGAAATTTTTGATGGAGTTCCATTTTTCTGTGATTACTTTTTTGGCCAGTGTTAAAGGTATATTGGTGTACATTGATTCTACGTCTAGGGAAACTAGTTTTTCGTTGTTTTTCGTTTTTATTGTATCGATATGTTTTTTGAATTCAAAAGTATTTTTAATATAATATTGGTTTTTACCTATGACATTTGTTAGGGTTTTTGTTAAATATTTTGATAGTTCATAAAACGGGCTTTGTATGCATGATACGATTGGTCTTAATGGGATGTTCTTTTTATGTAATTTTGGTAAGCCATATATTTTGGGTGGTTGTGCATTATGTATTTTTAATTTGTTTGCTGTTTTTGGTGAGATGATCTCTTTGTTTTCCCATTTTTTAATTAGTGTGTTGTTTATTTTTTGAAATTTTGTTGTGGGGTCGTTTTTTAATTTTGTATAAGTTTTGTCGTCATTTAGGAGTTTTTCCATGTTATCCGTGTATTGTCTTTTTTCCATTATTATTGTTTTGTTTGATTTGTCTGATTGTAGTACTGTTAAATGACTGTTGTTTTTTAGGAAGGTTTTGGTTTCTTTTATGTGTTTATTTAATGCTTTTTCTGTTTCGTTATTATCGGCTGTTTTGTTTGATTGTTTGTAATTTAGGAGGCTATTACAGATTTTAGATCTTATATGATTTTTGTCATTTTCCTTGATGTTATCTATTGAAGATTCTATGTTTGCAATAATTACGTCTGTAGGTAATATCCTTTGGTTTTTATTGTCAGTTTTGTATGGTATTGTGAATTTTGGTCCTAGACTTAAAATTTTCATAACGTTGTTTGGTATATTGTCATTGGTTAGGTTTGTTATCCAATTTTTGTTATATGTGTCATTTTTTAGGAAGTTTGGTGTGTTGTTGTTTTGGCTTGTATTTTGTTTTAGTGTTTCTAGTTTCTGTTTTTGTTTTGTTTTTATATTATTGAAGAAATTAATATGTTTATGCTTTATCCATTCTATTAATCTGTTGTATGTTTTAAGGTTTATTAGTTTTTTGTGTTCTGTGTATTGTATGTTTATTTCTTTCTAGGATGTTTATGTTTTTTACAGTGTCTGTGATTAAGTAATTCAATATGGTGTGTGTAAAGCTACTTACTTTAGCATCGAACATGTTTGTGAGTTTTTTATCATTAAACAAAATGTGTGTTAGTTTGAGTTTTAGAAAAGTAGGTGTTAGTTTGTTTGTTTTGCATGCTACTAAAAATATTCTGCGGTTTTTCATTCTTGCTATTTTATTCTCCAGTTTCGTTATTTTTTTGGTTCTCGTGTACGTTTCTTGTCCGAGGTGGTTTTTTATTTTGGTGTAACTCCATTCTTCTTGTTTCATTACCATATTCTCAACCATGGTTTTCAATATTTAGTGTTTAATAAGAATTTTATTTTTCTTTTTTATTTTATTGGCCGTGTCTTAATATTAAAAATAATAGATTTTTTATTGGTTTTAGCGACCTTTTATTGAATTTCAAGTAACTAGTTACTTGAAAAAGACTGAATTAATAAAAGTCGAAACGTAGTAAAAACATAAAAATTCAATAAAAGGTCGCTAAAACCAATAAAAAATCTATTATTTTTAATATTAAGACACGGCCAATAAAATAAAAAAGAAAAAGAAAATTCTTATTAAACACTAAATATATATATATATATATATATATATATATATATATATATATATATATATATCGGATATATATATTATCACAAAGTGAAAAAGCGGAAACTCTTCGACAATGGTAAGGTGTTTTATCGAAACGTATGTTAGAGAAATCTAATAAAATAGTGAAATAGTGTCAAGTGATTTTATTTATTCGAATATTCAGCATGTGTCACCAAGAGTCTACTGCAGAAACAGTTAATAATGTAGTAATAGTCCAAAAATGCAAGACCTAGTTAGTGTAAGTACCAGTTATAAAGAAAAAAATAAATTACTAATAGTAAGGTTTACATCTGTAATAGCATGTACAAACAAAATTAGTAAAGTACTAGCCGCTTGTTATTTTATGGTTGCAAAAAGGAATATCGGTAAATAACAATGAATAACAACCGTCGAGTCTATACAGAAAATACTAAAATGCATAAACTAGTAATTTATGGTGCAATTTAATAGTTCTTATTTAAAGTATTCAACACATCTGAAGCTTTAGCTGATATGCAACAAAGTTTGGGTGACAAAACTTTTTCGAAAGCTGCGTTGGTTGATTTAAACGTGGTGATATGAACATCGAAGATTATATGTCACTGGGACCATCAAACATTGCAACAACTAGAGAAATATTTATGCGGCCCGCCAACGAATTTTAAAAATTGTTCGAAAAGCTACAAAAGTAGGTAAAAATCCTTTCAAATCAATATTTCTTAACTTTTTATTTTATTCTAACTTTTGTAATTGTTAGTAAGATATGTACCTTTAAGTACCTACTACTTTCTTGTTCAGGTTTACTACGTAGGACAGGTATGCTCCTCGTCGTTCCAAGCATATTGTTACGAGACTAGAAATCTGTCGAACCAACTAGATTACTCGAAGATTCGCGAAACACGTCGGTATTAGCCCCGAACAATGTGGTAGGTTCTCGGTGTTAGGTGACTCGTATAAATACAACGCATCGCCCGCTATCGGGGCAGTTAAGTTTTAACTAAGGACAAGCGAACGTTATATTGTTTGAATTGTAATCTGTGAAGAATAAATATTTCGTCGTTCGAACTTGGCACCTACGTAACAATATAATATAAATTTTGATATGGATAAACCAGGCCCCAGTAAAAAACGTAGTCGTAAGGTTGAAGATGAAAATCGACAGTTTCAAGATATTTGGACCGAAAAATACTTTTTTATTCCATCGCATAACAAAAGTATCTGTTTAATATGCAAGAGTAGTGTTTCTATTCCGAAGGAATATAATGTGAAAAGGCATTATGAAACCCAGCATCATACTTTTACCAAATTAACCGGCAAAATCAAACGCAAGAAATTTCCACTTTACAAAGGGAACTAATAGGCCAGCAAGCTATGTTTACAAAACCAATTCAAAATGCTGAAACAGCTACTGAAATTAGCTTTGAAATATCTCGAATAATGGCGAAAACTTGTCGGCCTTTTAAAGATGGTGAGTTTGTTAACCAGTGTTTAGATATCGCCACAAAAAAAATGAGTCCGAAGGATGCAAAGAGGTTTGAGAAAATTCAACTAAATCGGATGACTGTTCAAAGAAGACTTACTACATTAGCAGGTAATATAGAAGAGCAATTAGCTACGATATCGAAAAGTTTTGAGTATTTTTCTATAGCACTCGACGAATCTGAAGATATAAGTTCCACTGCTCAACTCTTAATATTTTTACGAGGTGTAACGCAAAATTTTGAAGTGAGTGAAGAACTGATTGGAATGAGTTCTTTGACAAGTCAAACTAAGGGGAGTGACATTATCAAAGCTCTTCTGGAAAAATGTTCTATAATGGATTTGGATTTAACGAAATTATCTGGAATCACGACTTACGGAGCACCTTCAATGGTTGGAAGTAAATCTGCGGTAATAACTATGTTAAAAGAGTATTTACAAACTAAAAACATAGATACCAACGAATTAATGCAGTTTCATTGCGTTATACATCAAGAGGCCCTCTGTTCAAAATTATTGGGATTTGAAAATGTGATGAAAGTTGTAGTACCTACTGTAAACTTTATAAAATCACGAGGTCTCAATCACTGACAATTCACACAATTTCTCGAGGATATTGAAAGCGAATATGGTGATCTCCTGTTTTACACTGAAGTAAGGTGACTAAGTCGTGAGTTGTCTCTTAACTTGATTAAAGAAATCAAAATATTTTTGGCGGAAAAGAAAAAGGACGTCTCCGAACTCGACAACCCTGATTGGCTGTGTGACTTAGAGTTTCTTGTAGACATCACAAATCACTTGAATGTCTTAAATACGCGACTCCAAGGCAAAGATCAATTGATTTCGCAGTTATACTCTCATGTTTCGTCCTTTCAATGCAAATTGAGTATTTTCAGGACACAAATCAATTCAACCAATTACAGTCATTTACCGAACTACAAAAAAATTATGGAGAAATGCAATAAAACTGATGTCAATTTCGCTTACGTTGAAAAAATTGATATTTTAATACAAGCTTTTCATGATCGTTTTCTAGACTTCAAAAAAGACACTTAGTTGATTCATACGCATGCGAAAAATTGCCAAATTTCCTTGAAAACTTAACAGGAAATATTTTTAATTACTTCAACTCTAGTCCAAAAAGAATCAGCGAATTCCAAGAGTATCAATTATTTTGCAATGTTAAAATCCACAAAATTTTGCACCCGTCCCAAACCAGATGGTTATGGGTTGATTCAGCTATTAAACGAATTCTAGAACAATACAATCCGCTAAGATTATATTTTACAACTGCTGTTGCAGATGGCGATGTCTCAACAGCTGAAAACATACTCGATCATTTAAATAATCCGCTAACCAAAGTCTTTCAATTATTTCTAGATTATGTTTTGCCACTCTTTAATAGTCTAAATCGTGAAATGCAATCAGAATCGCCAAAACTTTACACTTTATATAATAGTGTATCCAATATTTTTCGAACAATTTGTGATTGTTTCCTAAAACGTAACTATTTATTATCCACAGCATTAGAAAACATTGAATTTAAAAATCCACATAATTATCAAGCATTAGAAGAGCAAATGTTAGAATTTATCTAGAAGAAGGTAAATTGAGTTCAGAACAAATAAAATATTTGCGACTACGTTGTTTGGATTTTTACGTTGAAAGTTGTTCACAAATCACGACTAGATTTCCACTAAAAAACAACCCAATTAAAAAATTTAATTTCATTGACCCCGAGATAGTAAAAAGCGGAACTATAAGTTCAATAGCCGATATAGCTTTACTTTTTCCGAATTTAATACCACAAAACGAACTTGAAAATTTAGATAGCGAATGGAGGCAATTACGAATTTACACAGAACGCCAAAACGCCAGTCACAGGACTTCTTCATAGTTAAGACATATATAAATAAAAATAGCTGTTTCAATTTTAAAATAGACAAAAAATTGATATTGAAAATAAATGAAGAAACATTAAAAAATATACCTGATGACAAGTAGAGTTTATTAACTATTATTATTATTAACGTCATTAGTTTTATAAAACATCATGTATATAATAATATAAGTCATTATTAGTGTGCTTCATATATATTTACATTTTTATTATATTTACTAGTTATATGATACTGATATAACTGTTATATATGTATTTTAGAAATTAAAATGGTTTTCATATAATTGTTTGATTTTAAACTAAGGATAAAAAAATCTACCGAATTTTCACGAACCATTCTACCGATTATCTCAACATGTCACGGAACAACACTGCCGACGGCAGCTGTCCCTACTGTATGTTTAATAGACTGTGCCCAAGTCTCATTATGCCTGAGGGACCGTAAGGAGAGAGGGCATTTCTGTTGAGGGGATTATTGAAGTTTATTCCCGAATTACATACAAAACTTTTCTCCCGACCTTAAATATAATTATTTATTTCATATGTAGTTTGATAGTTGATTGATTGATGTGGTCTCAGTGAGTTAAGTTGTTTTGTGCCAATATGCGCCAATTGTCAGATGTATAAGATGGTTTATTCTCGGCGGGAGAAAAATATTATGAACAAATAGAATTATGTTTGTTACGATTTCTTAAACATTTTTTTAAAGTATATTAGCAATTATGTATTAGCAATTTAATGATTAAAACCTACTTCTAAACTTAAAAAAACAGTAAGTACTTTCTTTTATGGAAATGTAGGAATGTGCGATAATTTCTTGAATTATTCAATTAAATTTAATAAGTTATATCTTATTGAAATATCTTTTAATTACGCTTTATCAGTAAATATTATAATTATTAATTATTTACGTTAGAATGATGAGTAGATTAAATTATAAATAAAACAGATTCTATAGGCCTCGTTTTATTTTTAATGTAATGGATAATAACCACAAGTGTACTCATAACACATCTAAAAGTATATGAAAAGCTTTATACTGCATTAAAGTGAATGGTGATCTAGAAAGAATAAAGTACCAAGTAGATCATGTATGTAAATGTACTAATTTAGGAGCTTTTGGGTTATTAATATCACAATTGTCATTACTTAGCAAGCTTAAAATCATGCAAATTAAACTTAATCTTAGTTATGATAAAATGGATCTAATATCGAATTTTCAAACATCTGTATACGATGGATAGTTCTCAACAGACAATAAATTACAAACATTGTAGTACGCGAGTATGTTTGTGAATGTAAGTGTGTAGTTTAAAATGGACGATGCATGCTGACCAGATGACTTGGGTCATCGGTCAGATATACAACTACAACGTAACACTACAACGGGAAGAAAAAGATGAAGAGGAAACATTCAGCTATCCTAACGGACACACACTTGTAAAGAATGTAAATATTTCACAATTATTTATCTACCAGTAAAATCGTTATCTAATCGATTAATTTGTCTTTAAACTTTCAAGTGGAGGTACTCGAAATACAACGGGAAATATCATCGAAGATGACTGGTTTATCTTTGGTTGCTGAAGTGTTGTTGCAAACATAAGTAGAAGAAAGTGAATATCGATAATGTAGGAAAGGAAATCATGGCTACGTAAAATAGAAATCTCAAAATAAAACATTTGAGAGTTATTATTAATCAGAGTTTGGTATGTGGACACCTAATTTTTTTATTTGTTGTGTGTAAGAATATTGGAAGGTAACAGAAAACTTGATTTTTTTTGTGTTCTTTTGAAGAATATGAGTAAAGTTTCTAAAATTACTTTTAAATTATTAATAGAGAACGGATGCAATTTCCATAAAACGCAATCGGCAATTGGAATTGTGTATAACGTCGCTCAGTACATCCCGGCGTAATTCAATGAAGTATTTGTTTGACTTACTCGGCCACCTGGTCTCGCACGATAACAATGGACAACTCAGCTATTGTATTCGGAGAATATAGTGTTTTTTAATGTGTTTTCATGAGCGTAGATAGAAGCGGGGTTTTTATAATGTATTTTATTTATTAGTTTATATTTCGTAAGATAAATAAAGTGCTGTGAGTAAGTTTCTTGTTTTCATAGTTTTAACTGATAATTACATCGTAATTTTTGTGATAGATCCTGTTTAATATCGTTTGATTGAATCTATTTCTACCAATTATTTCGACGTAAGTGGGCATTGAATTTCGTTCAGTTTCAATAACTTACGTACACATTTTTAGTTTTCATTTATTTAGATCTAGAGCATTGTTTAAGTTACTTTTTCAGACATGATATGGAAGAATGTCGAGAACGGCATTGTAAAACAATGGCGAGTTGGATTGACGGTCATACTGATTGTATGTCCATTGTCAGTGATTCCGAAATTTATTACAAAATCCGTAAAATATCGTCAAAAATTCGTCACTTAGGATCGCAAACACATCTGAACTCTGTAAAACTTTTATGGCGGCTAATATTCCATTAAATAAACTTAGCAATCCCACTTTAAAAAATATTTCTTCAAAAATATACTGGTCGAAATGTTCCTGATGAATCAACTTTACGCAAATATTATGTTTCTAGGTGCTATACGAGAACAGTAGAATGCATTAGAAGCCATCTTTTAAATCAATACATATGGATAAGCGCCGACGAAACGGTGGATATGTTAGGACGCTGTGTGGTAAATGTTGTAGCTGGTGTACTACATCCAACTATTCCCTATAACTCATATGTAATAGCAACAAGTGTTATAAATAGAGTTGATGCGGAAACAGTTGCTGAAACCATTAAGGAGAATATGCAAAAAATGCTTCATTCGGACGCCACGTACAAAGAAAAAATACTTTTATTTGTCAGTGATAGTGCTGCGTATATGTTAAAAACAGGCAGACTATTGAAGAAAACATATCCTAATATGCTGCATATTACCTGTGTAGCACATGCTCTCCACAGAATCTGTGAATATATCAGAGACACTTTTCCGGAAGTTGATAGACTTGTATCAGCTTTTAAAAAAGTTTTCAGAAAAGCACCATTGAGAGTAGCTCTTTTCAGGGCAAAATTTCCATCTCTGTCACTGCCTCCCACTCCAGTAATAACTAGATGGGGAACATGGCTGGAAGCTACTAGTTATTATGCTGAGAATTTCGATAGTCCAAAACATTTCGTAACACTGCTAAAGGAGGATGCTAGAAGTATTGGTGAGTGCAAGGAGCTCACACAAATCCCAAATTTAAAAAATCAGTTGTACTTTCTTCACGAACACTTTGGAAAATTGCCAAAACTAATCACTTATTTTGAAAATCGAAATCTCAAATTAAATGACGGATTAACCACATTAGATGTGGCTGTTAATAATTTGAAAAGTATTCCATGTGAAGACGTTTTCTATTTATAAGGATGTACTTAATTCAAAGAGAACAAAATTGACAGAAGAAAACCTTGAGAAACTATTGCTAGTCAATATTAATACTCCTTTACTCAACTTGAACGACAAAATGAACAAATAAAAATGTTCCAATTATAGAAATAAAATTAAAAACTTTATAAATACAACTTTTCAACAAATAAATATGTATTTCGTAATTTTATAGATCACCACCCGTTCGTTTTCCAATTATATAAATAAAATTAAATATTTTAGAAATACAGCCTTTCGCCAGTACTGCACTGGGCTTTGCGTCATGTGGTAAGCGTGTCCGTTCTCTAATTATTAAACACAAGAAAACAGCCGTAATTAGGTACGAAGTTAATTTAAGTTAAACCAATTTATATAAAAACAAGAACATATTTAAATAATATCAAAAACAATACTAAAAAATCAGGTTTGGAAAACACAATACAAGTAAATATTTGTATGAAATTTGCCATCCAGACATGCAGACACCTGCGTTGTCCTACTACTGGACTCGTCAGTATATGATGCCTGGGACGAAATTCAAAACTACTCAACCACAGTCAGTCAAGGGATAAAAGAGAGCACGGAAGACAGTTCAGCGCCGCTCAAATATATACTTTTATTGTTTTTCTACACCTGATTCTGTCCTGATTGTTTTTGATATTATTAGAAAATATTCTCACCTTTGTATACGAAGAAGTGATGTTCTTCTCGCTCTAGTATGTTTCAAATTGTTATTATTACATACGATTTATTCTGTTGATTTGGATGAATTAGTGTTCAAAATATATCCAAATGTAACTTTGTTTGAAATAGTTCTTTTTATGGAGAATACAATAACGCATGAAAAAATCTCAGTTCATATCAAAACAATAATCTGACTAAGTTAGCAGAACTGATAGGGATACTTTCAGAGTAAATGGGAAGCGTATTTAATTTTTTAACCATCGTCATTAGCAAACTTACATCATGGTTGTGCATTACAAACAAAAAATAGGGATATAGAACGCCGGCAGCTTACAACAACACCTGTACGAAGTCGAAACCTTCATCGTAAATAACAATTTGAATATTTTACTTATTTTTGAAGTTCATTGTACTGAGAAATACTACATATGCATACCAAAATATAAAATCTATACTAGTCTATACTACCAAACATCCTAGCGGAAAAGCACATGGGGGTACAGCAATTATCATACGAAAGGGAAAGGTTTGCGAAAGAACAACTTCAAGCGACCAGTGTAACCATAAAAGGCGATCCACTTTGGTATAAAAATAAAAAAGCACAGTACGAAGAATTATTTGAAACACTTGACAATAAATTCCTGGCAGGTTGGGATTGTAATGCTAAAAATACTTTTGGGGGTCACATCTAACAATAACCAAAGGTAGCGATTTGTTAAAAGTTATTAATTCGAACAATTTTAAAGCATCTATCTACAGGTGAACCGACATATTGGCTGTCAGATAAAAAACAAAATTCCAGATCTCATCGACTTCAGTGTTATTAAGGGGCTAGACCTTAAAAAATGTAAGGTTGAATGGTGTCTTGAGTTGTCTTCTGACCATTCCCCGATAATAATAAGAATTTGCTCTAATATTTTAAAAAAGAAACAATACGATTCCTGTATAACAAAAATCTAACTGGGATTTATTTAAAGATCAGTTAGACAAACTAATAACTTTGGACGTATAACTGTGTTACGCTCGAAAATCACTTAGAGACCATTCGGGAATTTTTAATGTATTAATTTCATTATGTACTTACGTTAAGTCAACATAGGCCTTTCATAATTCAACATTTTTGTTTATTACTATTTTATTTATTTTTGTTTTCAATTATCAATCTTTTTGGGCATCTTTAAACTTTGTTATTTTCTTAAAATTTACTTATGTTCTAATATTTTGGTTGTCACTATATACTCGATATTTTTCCCGGTCTTTTTTTTATATACCAGGACGCTGGCCGACATATTCGAAATTTTTATGCCTAGTCACGTTACATTTTATATTTACTATTAATTCAATTTTGGTTACTCTGTAATCAATTCTTTTATCGTGTTAATTTTTCCTAGAATTTTGTGAACCTATTAAGGTATTTATCTATCTGATTAAACTTTCAATTAACGTAATCTTGCGTACACTTCATTTCTTTCACGTGAAGCGCCATCTTCATGACGTTTTGTGATCTTCTGTTTATAGATCGCTTTACGTTTGGTAAGATCTTTATTTGGTTAATTCACCTTTATTGCGGTGTTTTAATTAGCGTACTTTCGCTTGTTAGCTTCGTTCTTCATTCTTACAGCTTGTTGGGGTTTTGGTAAATTAATTTCTTGTCTTTTCAAATTTACCGATCTACGCTCTTGTGTGTGACGTATCTCGGATGTGGATCGATTCTTTCTAACTTCTAACGACCGACACTTCGTTCTAGTTGGTCGCCGTTGTTAGACGTATTCTATTCTTGTGAGTGAACTTAGTTTTGCGGTAAGAAATATCCATTATCTTTTGTATTTTTGCTTATTCGTTTCTTTTATCTTCCTTAGGATTTAATTTTGGAGCTATCTTCCAACTTTTGAGTATTTAAACCGTTTTTTTTTACTTCGAAATCATTTCGAAGACCACACCACGTTTAAGGCAGATTCTTATTTTTGCATACGCAATTTTTCCTCGCAGCGAAGCTTCGTAGAATTGGGATCTTTTGGAAGGAGATTCGTGTAGAAATCCTCAATCCACCCCCCAAGGGTGTTTTTGGTATCGTCAGGGCTTCCTTATTCTGGCAAAATGGCGGCTTTTAGCGTGATGTTGGTGATCTCTGGCAAAATGGCGGTTGATCTCCAATGAATCTTAGGAATCGACATTCCTGTTCTACCTCTGTGAAGGCATACACGGGATAAGTTTTGGAATCTGAACATTGTGGTTGTCAAGCTAAGTAGATGCTGTTATATTATTCTTAGTTGTTGGTTATTACTTAACCCGATACTATCTTTTCCAAAATTTGAATTAATTGATTGTTTATTTAATCATAAGTAGGCACTAGAGAAGCTATTCACTTCTCTGTGCAACCTTTTTATTTTGCTCATAAAATTTAGATACCAAACAAAGGCTTTAACTTTAAACTTTAACCGATAGGCTTTATTCACCTGAATTCAAACATATCCTTTTATGTCAATATTTAGCTGGTTGACTAGCTTCACCAGCAGCCAGTAGTTAGATTAGATTATTGAACGAGACTTAGAACCTTCAGTCGGGCCTTCGTACAGATTTATAAATATCTTGGGGTTACGTCGAAGATCTAGATTTCTTTGTTTATATACACTGTAAACTATTTGTAAAGAACCACTATTACGTATACTTAATTTGAGTTCTGTTTAACTTATGTTTTGATCTTAAATCATATATAACTTTATCATTCACAGATTTATCACCTGTGTATACAGGGTGTTGTTATCTTGACAGGTGTACCTGTATTTATGGAAACTCTGTATTGCGCCTAGAGCGATACTAGGGTGATTAGGTTAATATTACTGGGAGAATTTGGAATTATATTCATTTTCAATCTAAGCCTTTATTTTGCATTGGCGAACTTAGATTGGATTTTGTGTTACTCATTAATTTAGTGGTACTGCTATCTAACTCTTTATAACTTCGCAAGCGACTGTTGTTGCTTTTGTTTATCACTTCAATAAAAACTACTTAGTCTAGATATTTAAACTTTGAAACATTATTTTGTAACTTTTCTTGCGATTTTTGTTAAATTTGTTTTAACTTCATTCTAAAATTTATTTGACTTGATAATTAATCTTGTAGAAAACACTTGTTGAACCTACTTTGACTTTATAGTAAATCTTGTTATTGTTGACATCTTGTGTTTTGTTTGATTCCTTTCCTACAAGTGTTGTGTAAGGCAAAGACACGTTTGTTACGGTAGCAAGTAATAAGGGGCTGTCTCTCTGGTTTTATTGAAGCTACCAGTGTCCCACCCGCTTCCGTTTTCGAGGTTTCTCTGCGGGTTGAAAACGGTGGCGTCATAACCACCATCCAGCGACCTAGGGACTCGCGCCACTCTCCTGAAACTATTGAGCTAGCCGGCAGAGTTTTTAGTACGGGACGACCATCACCAGGTAGGTTCAGACCAGAGGGGGGAAGTACCTGCAGAACATCTTGCAACCTCCTTATTACTTGCGATATTTTAAATTGGTCGCGTTTTGGTAGCAACTGAATGTGGAACAGGTCCAACTGTAGAAAGCTTGACAAATATTTAAACAGCAGTGTGTTAGGCAACTTCATCTACAAATAACACCAACGCAAAGCAACTATCTCCCATCGACTAAAGAAAAAGTAAAGGGAAACCTCAGAAAAATATGGAAGCAAAACAATACCAGAAAATAAAAGTAAACTTAACGGAGCTTCTAAAGAACATATGGAATTACTCTCATAAAAAGATCAAAAGTACAAATATACAAAGATACTTAAGATCGTTAAGCCCAACGCAAACAACTGACTACTGCTTGGGGAAAGCTACCAGCAAGTTAATAAAAAGGCCACAACGATAAAATCTTGCTATTAGAAATGGCAATAATTAAGCAAGAAGTGATAAAGGAAAGACAGAAATATTTGTTACCCACCTCAAGTTGGTATTTCAACCTTTCAAGTCTGAACAAACTACTGACAAGGAAATAGAAAAATTTATGGAATCGCCGTTTAAAATGGAGGTACCCATGAAACAAATAAAAATAAGCGAAGTCAAGAAATTAGTTATGAAAAACCTCAACATAAAAACCCTGGAATCGACTTAATAACTGCAAAACTTTTTAGCAAGTTGTCAACCAACCTTTAGACTATTGACATACATAAAGAATGCCATAATTAAACTAGGCTGCTTCCCGAATATCTTGAGTGTTGCTCAGATAGTAATTACTCCAAAACCTGGAAAGAAACCTGAAGCGACTTTTTAACGTCTTATCAGTTTATTATCATCATTATCAAAGATTTTTGAAAATATATATATATGTATATAGTTAGGCTACACTCGACAATAAATATAGAACAAATTATTCCTGATCACTAATTCCGATTCCGGTAATAAGCAAGGCATCATAGAGCAAATACATAGGCTATTGAACAAAATACACGAAGATTTTAACAATAAAAAATATTGTTCAGCAGCATTTATTGATATGAACCAAGGCATTAGATAAGATTTGGTCCTACTGGCTTTTTATATAAAATAAAAAAAACTACTTCCTTATCCACACTACTCATTCCTTAAATCCTACCTAGCCATTAGAGTCTCTTTCATTAAACAAAATCATGAATTTTCGTGCCAGCATCCTATACTTATTTGAAGTTCCCCAAGGTGGCGTCCTTGGACCAGTACTGTACTCTATATAAGTAAATACATGTCAGTAAAGTAGGCAGAACTTTCTGAATTTTTGGAATAATTAATCTCGTGCTATTTAGTAATCAAGCTTAGTCCAGGCAAAAATATTTTCTTTCAATTTAGGGTTTTTTATCCCTTGGTGCCCAAAAAAAAAACATATATTTGTCATTAATTGTTTAAATCAGTAAACTACGTATCAATATTTGAACTAATCATAATTCATCGAATAATTTGGACAGCATGGTTTGTTCGTACTAGTGGGTCGTTATTCCTCAACCATATAATCATACAATGACTTAGTCATGTTATAAACTTTACCAACTACTACATATTTCACATACATTAGCCAATCAATTCTTTCTTTATCCGATGATATATTTTAGATATAATATTTCCAATATTGACAAACACTATAGTTAGGTGTATAAATACAGCAAAAAGTAGATTATAAAGGTATTTTTAATAATATAAAATATTATTAAAAATCTGGTGTGAAGAACACAATATAATAAAAATTAATTATATTTTATATTATTAAAAATACCTTTCTATTATACAAAACTGGTGGGGTTTACCTACTCATGTATGTTTCAATTTTCTGATAAAAAGTAGATTGTTTAAAGAGAAGAAACGCATTTCAATGATAGAAGAATGCTTTATGAATAATTTAGTCCACTACCTAAAACATATGCTTTAAGGGTATTTATTTAATTTATTCTTGTGTACAATAATATCTGAAACTTTAATAAAATGCACAAGTATTATACTGGTGTTATTAATATAACATAACTTCAAAATATTACAATTTGACAAATATATAACCTATTTCGCTATATATTATAAGTACCGCATGTGTCAAATATCATTAGTAGAGAACGGATGCAATTTCCATAAAACGCAATCGGCAATTGGAATTGTGTATAACGTCGCACAGTACATTCCGGCGTAATTCAATGAAGTATTTGTTTGAGTTACTTGGCCACCTGGTCTCGCACGATAACAATGGACAACTCAGCTATTGTATTCGGAGAATATAGTCTTTTTTAAAGTGTTTTCATGAGCGTAGATAGAAGCGGGGTTTTTATAATGTATTTTATTTATTAGTTTATATTTCGTAAGATAAATAAAGTGCTGTGAGTAAGTTTCTTGTTTTCATAGTTTTAACTGTTAATTACATCGTAATTTTTGTGATAGATCCTGTTTAATATCGTTTGATTGAATCTATTCCTACCAATTATTTCGACGTAAGTGTGCATTGAATTTCGTTCAGTTTCAATAACTTACGCTCACATTTTTAGTTTTCATTTACTTAGATCTAGAGCATTGTTTAAGTTACTTTTTCAGACATGATATGGAAGAATGTCGAGAACGGCATTGTAAAACAATGGCGAGTTGGATTGACGGTCATACTGATTGTATGTCCATTGTCAGTGATTCCGAAATTTATTACAAAATCCGTAAAATATCGTCAAAAATTCGTCACTTAGGATTGCAAACACATCTGAACTCTGTAAAACTTTTATGGCGGCTAATATTCCATTAAATAAACTTAGCAATCCCACTTTAAAAATATTTCTTCAAAAATATACTGGTCGAAATGTTCCTGATGAATCAACTTTACGCAAATATTATGTTTCTATGTGCTATACGAGAACAGTAGAACGCATTAGAAGCCATCTTTTAAATCAATACATATGGATAAGCGCCGACGAAACGGTGGATATGTTAGGACGCTGTGTGGTAAATGTTGTAGCTGGTGTACTACATCCAACTATTCCCTAAAACTCATATGTAATAGCAACAAGTGTTATAAATAGAGTTGATGCGGAAACAGTTGCTGAAACCATTAAGGAGAATATGCAAAAAATGCTTCATTCGGACGCCACGTACAAAGAAAAAATACTTTTATTTGTCAGTGATAGTGCTGCGTACCTATATGTTAAAAACAGGCATACTATTGAAGAAAACATATCCTAATATGCTGCATATTACTTGTGTAGCACATGCTCTCCACAGAATCTGTGAATATATCAAAGATACTTTTCCGGAAGTTGATAGACTTGTATCAGCTTTTAAAAAGTTTTCAGAAAAGCACCATTGAGAGTAGCTCTTTTCAGGGAAAAATTTCCATCTCTGTCACTGCCTCCCACTCCAGTAATAACTAGATGGGGAACATGGCTGGAAGCTACTAGTTATTATGCTGAGAATTTCGATAGTCTAAAACATTTCGTAACACTGCTAAAGGAAGATGCTAGAAGTATTGGTGAGTGCAAGGAGCTCACACAAATCCCAAATTTAGAAAATCAGTTGTACTTTCTTCACGAACACTTTGGAAAATTGCCAAAACTAATCACTTATCACTTTAATCACTTATAATAAATATGTATTTCGTAATTTTAGATAGATAGATCACCACCCGTATGTTTTCCAATTATATAAATAAAATTAAAAACTTTATAAATACAACTTTTCAACAAATAAATATGTATTTAGTAATTTTATAGATCACCATCCGTTCGTTTTCCAATTATATAAATAAAATTAAATATTTTAGAAATACAGCCTTTCGCCAGTACTGCACTGGGCTTTGCGTCATGTGGTAAGCGTGTCCGTTCTCTAATCATTAGGCATAGGGAATACGTATGAGTACATACGATGTATATGTATATGGAAAAGCCGATCCAATGCCAGCGAAGACCGCGACGGCCGGCCGGCAACGATTCTTTCGCAAATACAAGTTAGCAGTAATCATTGACCATCGACATAGGTACTTGTAATGCGTTCTAAAATAGCATTTACGAATTGCAAGGGATTTGCTTTTCTTATTTCTTTCAGTAGATGCAGGAAATTTTTAAGCTGCGGTGCGTCGCATAAACAAAAGCGTAATTCTAATAAAATTAAAGAATAATCCTAATAAAATAAATAAAAAAGGATTCTAAAAATTATAATAAATTATACAAGAGTTTCAAAAATTCCTCCTTGCACAGCAAGACATTGTCCTAGGCGGTCGTAGAAATTAGCTCTTACATTTGCTAACATGTCGGCAGTTAATGAATTCGCAGCATCAGTTATTTTTTCTCTCAAGGCAACTAGATTTTCTGCTCTACCAGCTTCATGAGTATAAACAATATTTTTTAGATATCCCCACAAAAAGAAATCATTTGGAGATAGATCAGGAGGACGTGGGGGCCATTTAATGTTTCCTGTTCCAGTAATAAGACGGTCGGAAAAGTTCCTTTACCCTCACTGCATTATGTGCTGGACAGCCATAATGTTGAAACCAAACAATTTCCTGATTTATTCCAATGTTTTGAATGGCGGGAAGTATTTGATTTTTCAGTAATTCGAGATACTTGTCGGCATTTAATATACCATCAATAAAATAGGGGCCTATAGAATGGTCACCTAAAATACCTGTCCAACCGTTTAGTTTTTGAGGATACTGAGTGCGATTTGCAAAATGCCGGTGTTGATTTTCCGAAGCTAAATACCGAAGAACAGAGGGATTGTGCTTTCCGTGTAAAGGAAAAGTTGATTCATCGGTGAAGAGAATATTTTTAACGAAATTTGCATCTCGATGTATCTTTTCCATAACGCCTTGACAAAATTCCATTCTCCGGAAATTGTCATCGGGAAATGTTTCTTGAGTTTTAAAATATTTGAAACATTTTAAACCATTACTTTTCCAAATACGTGAAATAGTTGTGTTACTTGTATCCAATTCCTCGGCAGCACTTCTAGTAGATCTCGTGTTATCAATTTCCACAATACTACAAATTAATACATCCCGCCGTTCTCTTTCCTCCATTTTTTTGTGGTGATACCTCTCTTGGTTTGCATTTCGTACAGTTATTGAGACAGAAACAAGTTTCAAATTTATTTATAATATTATAAATTGTTTGTCTGCAAGGTACAGAACGGTCTACAAAAGTCAGCGCCAACAAATTCATGCACTCCATTGCAGACTTTGCCAGCATAAAATCATTTTACTAACTGAAGCTTTTCAGTGGGTGTATAAAGAGCCATTATACATTAATTTTATTGTACGCTTTCAAACTGTAACGGCCGCAGCTAGACTGAATGCAAAATTTCCAATCAGTCGGTATCGGAGACAATCGTCAGTCGTCGCGGTCTTCGCTGGCATTGGGCTGGCTTTCTCATGTACGTATACATTGTATGTACTCATACGTTGATTCTCTATGCCTAATGATATTTAACACATACGGTATATCTATCTATCTATCTACCGCGCAGCTTTTTCCTTCTGAAATTTATTTAAATTGTTTCCATAATTAAACATGTGTTGTGAGACATTTAAATTTTACAGGAAATGTAATATATTAAGTACGCTTCTTCCATATGTATCGCTTTTATAGTATTTGACTTGAGCAAGTAGTATTGATTTGCTTTATACGGATAAAAATTGATGACGTTTGTTTTAAGATCCATTAAACATATAGTAAGTACATATACGTTGAAGATTAACTTATAAAAGTTCTAGTCATAAATCCTGGTTGTAATTTTAAATAGCTAATAATATTACATGCGAATTGTGGAAGGTTTTCTAATATTATTTATTATTATCGATTTTCTGTTTTTCCTTGCAGTTACTAAATTTTAATATTTTATAGATAATAATCGTATGTCCCCGTTATTTAGACTAAGAATTTATCAAACTTCCGTTTGTTTATTTTTATCTACTTCTTTTACTATATTTACACGATTATGAAGTTTACAGTTAATATGAAAAAAGAATAAAATGAAAATTACTTTAGAATGCAATTTATATTTTATTACACGCTCCTTTAAATTATTAATTAAAACTCTAAACAATATATATTGCAATGATTACAATTTATAGAAATTCAACTTAGGTAAGTACAGATTTTTATACATTTTGCACTTAATGTTCGAATTTTTTAATGTATCAACGCTTTACTTTATATAAAATATATATTTCTTCCAGATACTGTTATAACATTTTTCTTACACAAAATATCTATAAATTAACCGTAGCTAAAGTTTCATTAACAATATAAGTCATCTATGTTTATGTTTATATCTATATGATAATATATGCAATAAATAACAGTAATTTCGTACGATAGCCTAGAAAACAAGAAACATTACACTTCACACAATCCGTCGTAACTTTTTTTAACATTTACAGCGGCGTAGTTTTTTCTTTTTTGCCCGCTAGTTTTATCGACAGGCAAATCACTGACACATTATTCGAATTTTTATATCCTGAGCCTATTTTTGGATGGATGAAAGATATACTTTAGGTGATTTAATTTTTTGATGTAATTTTTTTTAGGAGAATTATTATAAACAATGTTTCTGAAAAACGCAGTCAACTCTTTCAGTTCATCCAGGATAATGAACATATATCGTTTTCCTAATAGTAGATGGGGTGATCGGTTCAAAAAAAAAACACTCGTAATACTACTTTGGTTGATGAAATAATTGAACAAAAGATAAATTGTACTTTTAAAATTAAAGTTACCAATGAAACAATGTTGGGGTTTTACAATTGTAAATGTTCTTTTATTGTATCTAGGCGAATAGAAATGATAAATAATAGGATACATAAACAGTATGAAATTTGCACATATGTCGAACTTGACCTATAAGCGTTATAGCAATGTGCTTTCTATACAAAGTTATTTGGTTATGGTTATGAAGAAATATGTGATTAATGAAGGTGTTTGCCTTAGGTAAGTAGATATTTAATTTTATTAACTGTTTAACTATATTTAATACAATATTTTCAATTTTTTTTTTTAGGTAATTATGACAATTTACTATAAGGTTTTGATCTTGAAATGATATGATATTGAAATGATAATATATATAACCTTGAACTTGGTAATCAGTTAAAAAAAGGTGTGTTTGTTCTAAAACGGAAGCTCAGGATGGATTCGTTCCTCTGTGGATAATTGCAGAAATGGGAACGGGAATTCTCAGTAAATTATAGGCTGGAAAGTTTTTTTTCTTGTGATTTTTCTAACCTCTCTTGAATGTCAGGATATGGTAAATTACGTGTTCAGGTATAGATTTATATGTTTTAAGTAACTTTTTGTATTTTTATTCCTTGATTTTACGGTGTTTTTTTGATTTATTTTGAAGAGCGTTGAAAAATGGTAATGGCTTCTATAACGAACGATGGAAAAGGACGCGATACTCCTCTACCTTTTGTTCTATTTAGCTTGTTTTTTTCGAATAACAGGTAAACTTTAAAGTAAATTATTTAGATAAATATTAGTAGTTTCTTCAGTATCTTCTATAAATAGTATTTATATGGATCATAATCATTTTAGATATTTTACAATATGGCATTGCTTACAATATAATCGCTATAATCGTGTTTCGCGCCATGGTATTTTTAAAAGTACACGTGTGGTGCATAAATAAATAAGTTAATTTTCAACAATTTTGTAACTTTAAATATCAAGTCGGGCAGTTGTAATGGTTTGTTCTTATTGCAAAAATGTAATTAACGGATTTTTCTTGAATTATTGAATAAATTTAGTTATCAAAACAAATCAAAATAAACATTTCGAAAATATCCCGTAACCTGCCATACACGGTTGTCAAATTCGGCTTTTAAGTTACTATATCTTCTTAAATAGATATATTTTAATGAGCCTGGTTCTTGCTTACGTAGCCCTAAGATGTAATCGAGCTTCGTCTCATAACAATATATATATATATATATGTATAATATAGTAGAAATTATTACTGATTTGAGATAGCGACAGAAAATTTTCAAGAATAAATTGATAAAAATTAGTGAAACATAAAAACGTATAATCTTACGTGGTTTCGTAGTATATAATGAAACATATAAATAAATTTCATTAAACATTATGCTTATATTGAATTTAAAGTGTTAATAAATACTGTGAAGGTGATATAGATGTATATCAAGAACTATAAAATAGAAGAATTGTGATACTGAAAAGAAAAGGATACAATTTAATATATAAAGAAGAGTTTATATATATATATATATATATATATATATATATATATATATATATATATAAATATCTTTATATATATATATATATTGTTAAATAGCTGATGAGCTATCAAATAGTCAACTGAGTTTATATTGGGCGCCTTTATTTGAACATATAATATTGGTTTACCAGCTGATACTACGCAGTATCTTCGATTACAAATAGATGTCGTTAGAGAATGACTAAGATACTGAATTTATTAGACTCTATCTCTGGATCATCGCAAGTAATTACACTCCTATAAAGTTGATAAATAATAAATTAACAATCTAATTGAGATAGATTTAGCTCGCATAGATAAATAAAAAATTTCTTTAAAATAACAAGTGTAAAATATTTATTCAATACAAGACATCTATACACTTTAATGTGTAACTTAGCTAAACGGCAAAGTAAGGTATTATAAATTGATGTTTGTAATAACATATGTGAATAATTGTGATTATGTTTACCAGTTGTTATTTTAGAAGCAAAGACTCTTATAATATAAATATGTTAACAATGTTAAATGGTAAGTTCTATAGGAATCTCACTAGAAAATATTCTTTACGTTAAATTAATCAAAATAGTTATACTTTGAAAGCAAAATCAAGATATATAAAGTAAATTTTGAATTGACAATAAAGAATTATATGCTATGCTTTTACAAGATAATAAATGAACATGTGATTTGTAGAAAAAGGCAGCAATATGTTGGACTGGGTTCGACTAGGGCATATCAGGGTATTCGGCCAAACAGGATCGGAAAAGATATTCTTGGATAGTTCCAGTATTTCTGTGTATGGTTCAATGTGAGATATGGTACAATGAAATAATGCAGGTACGTAAAATTTATTACGTACAGTAGCTTCGATGTTCGTCGTCCCACACCAAAAAGATGCTATCGTAGTTTTCTTGCCGGCGACTGATTTTATTCGGGTAAAAATTGTGTTGAACGTTGCGTTAGTATAATGGGCACCTTTCGTAAATATTTTTGAATTTTTATCACTGGTATTTCTGTAATTATCAAATTTTAAAAAACGGTGAACTATATTTTTGATACAACACTATGCAAATTCTGATACTGACGCTAACCTTCATTTATTTTTATCAAACCCTTATTAGAAAGCAAAAATTATTTTGATTTATACTTTTTACAACCAGTTATATTAATTAAATTGTAAATTAAATAATTATTTTGATGGAAAGGTAAAATTAATATATGAATTTACAGGTATATATGAATTGCTTTTAGATGTTAGGTTAAGTTACAAGTTTGAATAGAAATATAACCTGTTCGCGGTTTTTCTGTTTGAGAAGTAGGCGTGTTCAATTAGCATCAATATAAAATTCAAATGTAAATAAATTAAATATCTTCTTTAATTTCGCGTAGTTGATTTGAATGACAAAAATTAAAATTAAAAATATCAAAAGTAAATTTTGAAATAAACATAATTTAATCTGATATATACAGACTGTCCCGTAAAAAACGCCAACATTCATAATTCCGTTATTTATTGTCCGGTTTTATTTAAACAAAAAGCAAATTTAATAGCATCAAAAACACTATAAGATAGCAGTGTTTTATTTGTTTTCAATTGTTTTCATTAATATCAAACGACAGTCAAGTTTTTTATTTTAAATGGCAACATATATATTTTTGGCTATATTCGGATTGTATTTCTTTTTCTGAATTCAACGATGTATAACATGTTTATTTTTGATAAACGTTTATTGCAAAAAAAAAAAACTTTATAAATTTCATCTTTGGCTTCCATTATTTATAAATATTCGAATGTGTCATGAAACATTTGAAATGTAAGTATTATAAATATTATTATAAGAAACAAAACACTTTACAATAAATGTTGAAATTGCCCGCCACCTTGTTTAACACATATCGCACATCTCCTAATAATAAAAAATAAAAAAAAAACTTTATAAATTTCATCTTTCATTATAGTAGACTTGGCCCAGTCCACTAGCATTATGTCAATGTGCCTTAAGTGTCAGTTTGACTTTATTAAGTTTTCTGTATTATACTGTTTGAACGTTTTGCCGCAACAAAAAGCGTATTTTCGTTAAAAATGAATAACAATGAATTAACGGACATGTTACAAGTGTTCTTTGAATGTAATAAAAATCGCCTTCAAGCAGTTCGTCGGTACAGTGCTCGTTTTCCGGACAGAGAAGTTCCAGGTTCGAAAATATTTCATAGAATTGAAAAAAATTTAAGAAATTATGGATCACTTACCAAACCAAAAACACAAAAACGGAAATTCTCCGAAGATAAGGAATTAGATGTTCTTCTTGCAGTACAGCAAAATTCACGAACTTCGATTCGCGAAATTTCACATAATATTGGGGTATCAAAAACTACAGTTCATGGTATTTTAAGAAAACACAAACTTAAACCGTACATAGCTCGAAAAGTTCATGCATTAGAACAAAATAATCCTGGCCGAAGAATCCAGTTTTGTCATTTTTATTTAAATGCATTAGAACAAGACCCGAATTTTTACAGAAGGATAATTTGGTCTTATGAATGCACTTTTAGCAACAACGGTATTTTTAATAGAAACATACATCGACAGTGGAGTGCAGACAATCCGAGATTTGTAATTGAAAATAATTTTCAAAGACGTTTCAACGTAAATGTTTGGTGTGGCATTTTAGGTGATCAATTAATTGGGCCATTTTTCATAGATGGTTGCTTAAATCAAGAAAAATACTACACTTTATTACACGAAAATCTCCAAAACTTTTTAGATGAATTACCTTTGGCAAATTTAAATAGAATATTTTTTCAACAAGATGGGGCTCCCGCGCACAACGCCAGAGTAAATACTGATTTGTTGAACACCCAATCCTATCGAGTGGCCTGCGCGTTCACCGGATCTTACGCCCCTCGATTTTTGGTTGTGGGCTTATCTACAAGATCGAGTTTATTTAACAACTCCAGAAAATGTTGACATTTTAAGACAAAGAATTATTAACACTTGTCAAGAAGTACCTGCCGCTTGTCTTTTAAATGCGACCTTTGGAGTAATTAGGAGATGTGCGATATGTGTTGAACAAGGTGGCGGGCACTTTCAACATTTATTGTAAAGTGTTTTGTTTCTTATAATAATATTTATAATACTTACATTTCCAATGTTTCATGACACATTCGAATATTTATAAATAATGGAAGACAAAGATGAAATTTATAAAGTTTCTTTTTTGCAATAAACGTTTATCAAAAATAAACATGTTATACATCGTTGAATTCAGAAAAAAAAACCAATCCGAATATAGCCAAAAATATATATGTTGCCATTTAAAATAAAAAACTTGACTGTCGTTTGGCATTAATGAAAACAATTGAAAACAAATAAAACACTGCTATCTTATAGTGTTTTTGATGCTATTAAATTTACTTTTTGTTTAAATAAAACCGGACAATAAATAACGGAATTATGAATGTTGGCGTTTTTTACGGGACACGTGTATAAAGTTGTCGTGATATTAATTTATTAACATTTCGACACTAATTTCACATGTTGTGTCCACCAAATGCAGATACTCAATAAGGTGTTTCTCTTATATTAATTTCTACCTTCTCAGTTACAGTTAGCTGAAAAAACCGAGCTGTACGTATCGCAACAATATATATATATATATATATATATATATATATATATATATATATATATATATATCTTGTAACTAGATTCCGGGTTTTCTTCCACGTTTCCACTGTTTGGTCTTTAGAAAGACCAAACACTGGAAACGCGGAAGAAAACCCGGAATCCAGTTACAATACATACTACTACCCGCGGAAATCTGAAAGAAAAGATGCCAGATTTAACAGGAGAATAATGAATCTAACAAGATTTTTTAGCTATTTATTTTCTTATAATTGTAAGAGAAAATAATAAATTAAATAGAACAATTCTATATACATTTAAAATATATATTTTTTATTTTATAGTATAGAAAATTCAATTTCAGAAAATGAATTTAAAATCCTAAGATAATTCTTTTGCTTTTATTGCTTATAATTAAAATTTCATTCTAGAGAGGAATAATAAAAAATATATGTAATAATAAGCACTGGTAAATAATAGACAAATGGAAGCAGATAAAGGATTGTATTCACGATGTCAAACAGATCACAGGAGAGAAGAGAAAAAAAGAACAAGAGATTAAAAGACAAGAAGAAGAACAGGAACAAGATAATAAGTTAATAAACTTATTTGTTAAGATACAAGAACAAAAACAAGAAGAAAAATTAGAATAGGAAAGGATAAGACAACAAGAGAAGGAAGAGCAGGATAATAAGATACAAGATTATTTTATTAAACTGGGGGAGAGAGAGACATGAATATATAATAAAAAGAAACACTTTTCATCAAACAAATATCTACGCTACAACTTTTAGCAAAGCTGATTTCATAATTCTTTATAATGCGTTAACTACGATTGACTGGAGTTTTCTGACGACTTTCTCTGATGGTAATGGCACTGTTGGCGGTTTATATGGTGCCATATATGCAACAATTAATTTATTTGTTCTACAAAATAATACTTCACATCGCAAATATCATGAAGCTCAAAGAATATTACTTTGCTAAGTGGAAACACACAAGCTCTGCGTATTACAGTTCTGAGTTTTCACGACTTCAATCATTGTTTAAGTGGAGATTGCTGCATATGAGGATTATCAGACTTGACATGATCGAATATTGCACTTGATCCGTAACTATTCTGGAATTTTGTCAATAATACACGCCACTCCTCTAGAATTCCAGGATCTTTAACATTAAATAATGTTATTCTTGAATAACCAATGGATATCGTTAACGCTTTTGCTGATACTTTTTCTAATATTTTCAACCCTCCTATCCCTCGCAGCTCGATCAGCCTGATGTGGATCTGAATCCCGTGTCTTTTGATATTGGAAGTTTTACAGAGGAGGAAGTGCTGCGTGGAATGAAGAAGTTTGAATCTAATATGACTTCCGGTAATGAAGGTTTACCTGACTTTCTTCTACGGGATTGTGCATCTGTACTTTGTCACCCACTTACCGCAATATTTAATTTATCAGTCTATACTTCGACTTTCCCGGACAACTGGAAAATCGGTAGAATTACTCCTGTTTCTAAGAGAGGTGGTTGTCATAATTTCTGTAGCTACAGATTCATTAATATTATTTGCAATTTTGCAAAAGTGTTTGCAGAAGTGTTTACGGCAACATGGTTTTGTTAGAGGCAGATCTACTGTCACTAACTTGGTGGAACTTACGCAGCATAGAGGTGAAGCGTTGGATGCTCGACAACAAGTGGATGTTATCTATACCGATTTTAGTAATGGGTTCAATAGAATTGACCACTATCTACTCTTGTCGATGTTGGAATCTATACGTGCTTAACCGAAGACTGTATCCTTCTTCAAAACCTATTTACTGAATCAATCGTACTATGTATAATATAACGGATATAATTCATTACTGCTACCACTGGCGTACCCTAAGGCTCCAATTTAGGCCCGCTGCTTTTCAATGTCCAACAACGATTCGTGAAGTGCTTGTCTTTTAAACTAGATGGTATATATCCTCCTCGTGGCACTTACTACGAGAGTTTATTAAGTAGATACGATTTCAATTCCCTAAGCCAAAGACGAAATGAAGCAAGCGGCAAGTTTCTGATTGAACTTATCAAGTATGATATGGATTCACCTTATTGCTTTATGTACCTAAGGCGCGTACGAATGTCCTCCATAAATCGCCATTGTTACATATCTGCTCGGCTGTATCCTGATCCATTTTGGAAAATATAGTTATTTTTTGCTTTCATTTAATTAATTCAATGATTTCGTTTTTCTTAATTAGTCTGTTTAATTTGTTTAAATAATTTTAAGTTTTCTTTATTTACTTTTACTGTACTGTGTTATTATTAACTTATAGTTTTATATATCATATAATACTGGATTTTGTTAATCTGTTGGGTTAATAAATGAATAGTATCGTATGATCAAAAAGTCTTTAGATCGTAATAGCCATGAAACGTAAAGCTATCTATAAAATTATTTACTTCTGTGATTCATTACCTTGAAGTAAGCATAAATCACAAATAAAATAGATTTTAGGTTATTTTATTTATTTACATTTTATGTATGTTATATTTAATAACATTTATAGAGATTACAGAAAGCATTTATAAATAAATGAAGTTTTAATAACTAATAAAAAAAATAAGGCTCACTACAGTTAAGAAAAAACTCCCACAATGAAATAATAACATTCAGGTAGGTACACTTTTACAATAAAAAATTATAAAAGATGTTGAAAATGTCTTCCCTGTTCTTGAATACACCGGTTAACACGTTGGCCCATGTTATTAAAAACTTTAATTAAAAGATCAGGTGTTACTGTGAGACAGTTTTCAACAATACGTTCTTGTAATTCATCTAAACTGTGAACTGGAGTTTTGAAAATGTTATTCTTAAGCAATGGGAATAAGAAGTAGTCTAAAAGACTCAAATCACAAGACCTAGGTGGGTAACGTCCGTCTGATATTAACCTTTCATCATAAAATTGACGTAAATATTCTATGGTTACTCGAGCAACATGCGGTCTCGCGTTATCATGCTGAAAGTATCCATTATGAAGTTCATCATTGTGCAATTGATTGATAAAAGGATCAAGTATTTGATTTATATATCTTTCAGCGTTTATGGTATCTTGAAAAAATATTGGCCCTATTTGTTTGAATTAATAGATTTCCCTGAAGCAATAGAATTAACTTTAACTTCCACATATTTTCAATTCGACAATAAATATTTCAAACAAATTGAAGGACTAGCAATGGGAGCACCTATATCGAGCGTAGTAGCCCAATTAGTATTAGAACACATCGAAGAAAATGTTATTAAATCCCTGAAAATCAAACCAACTTTTTTCAAAAGATATGTCGATGACTGCATAATGATGTTACCAGAAAAGGAAATAAGCAATGTACAAAATAGCTTCAACAACTTCCATCCAAATTTAAACTTTACCATTGAAATAGAAAAAAACAACTCCATAAGCTACTTAGACTTAACACTAATAAAAACAACATACAAACAAAATGGTACACTAAACCAATCACATCCGGCAGATAGGTAAACTTTTATTCAAACCAACCCCTATCCCACAAAAAAAATGTTGTAACAGCGTTAGTGGACAAAATAGCTTCAACAACTTCCATCCAAATTTAAACTTTACCATTGAAATAGAAAAAAACAACTCCATAAGCTACTTACACTTAACACTAATAAAAACAACATACAAACAAAATGGTACACTAAACCAATCACATCCGGCAGATACGTAAACTTTTATTCATTTATTATTTATTTTATTTTATTATTATTTTTTTTAATTCAAACCAACCCCTATCCCACAAAAAAAATGTTGTAACAGCGTTAGTGGACAGGGCTTTAAATCCAGTTTTCAGACCAACAATACTGGAAAAAGTAAAAACAATTTTAACAGAAAACAATTATACACCACAATTTATACAAAACATTATAAAACATAGACTTAATAAAATATATAACAAAACTAAATGCCAAAATATAAATAAAACAACAAATGAATTAACACATATCCCTACACCCTATATAACTGGATTATCCGAAAAACTAAACAATATAGTAAAACCATTTAATTTTAAAATAGCACATCAAAGCAAAATTCTAATACTAAAATTCCTACACAAAACTAAAAGACTCAACACCAACACTAAAACAATCACATACAATATATAACATACCCTGCAAAGACTGTGACAAAGTATACATATGCCAAACAAAACAATTACTACAGGAAAGATTAACAGGACACAATTACGCAAAAAATCAGACAGCTTTAAAAAAACACCAGATAACATTAAAACATAATTTTGATTTTTAAAATACAAAAATTATAACCAAGCAAAAAAATACAAAGGCTAGGGAGGTCTTAGAAATGATTCATACATTCAAAAACAACAAAACAATCAACGATCGAAACGAGATTGATGGCCTTTCTAAACTTTATTATCCGCTCATTAAACAATAAAAGACAACCCCAACCACACAAAAAAATATTTTTTTCCCAATGTAAATATACTGTATTTTCCCAAACATATGGCCTGACCAAACTAATTTTACAACGAAACAAACAATTTCATTTCTTCACCAAGACATTTAGTTACACTAAATATTCCGAGAAAGGCAGATCGACCCTAAAAAGGTCGACATGTCCGAACCATACATATTACACAAAATATGTGTTTTAACACGAAATAAATTGGTGAGTTTTGTATCCTTTAATTTTCCTTACTTTAATTATTATTTTAATTTTAATTCATTCATACAAATTGTAAATAGGTATATTTCTTACCTCTTGTTGTATTAATTTTTTAGTTCTAATCACTTGAAAAATACTTAATTATATAAAAAAAAGTCGAAACGTCGTAGAAAAAACTGAAATTCATTAAAGGTCGCTAAACCAAGAAAATGTCTATTATTTTAATATTATAACACGGCCAATAAAATAAACAAGAAATAAATTTTAATTCTTATTAACACTAAATATATATATATATATATATATATATATATATATATATAAATATAATAACTTCGTGACCTTGGTATGATATGGTAAACCTAAGCAGTAGGCGATTAAAGGTCTGTATATTACTTCAAAATATATGTATTTAAAAAACTCTACATGTTTCGGCTGTGTACGCCTTTATCAAGAGAATACAAAATATGATTCATATTTTGTATTCTCTTGATAAAGGCGTACAGAGCCGAAACATGTAGAGTTTTTTAAATACATATATTTTGAAGTAATATACAGACCTTTAATCGCCTACTGATTAGGTTTACTATATATATATATATATATATATATATATATATATATATATATATATATATATATATATTGTTATAGTGTAAGGCTTCAACATGTCTAATCAAGTCCTAGTAATAAAAATAAAAGAATTAGAATAAGTAAATTTAGACCGTAAGACAATTTTTTAACTTTAAATAGCTTATAATAGTGAATTCTTAGTTAAATAAATGTGAAAATATTAAATAATTCTAATAATTTTATATTTGGTAATATCAATTAAAATTCTACATTCTATTTTTCATAATAATTTTCGCCTATAGTTACGGCATTTAAAAGATTTTTAACTTATTAATATTAGATTATTTTATTGAAGTTTATTTTGACATTGTGGTACAATTTAAAAATTAACAACGCGGGAAAGGACTTTATGGAACACGCGGCTATCTTATTATTTATTCATTAAAAGTACAGTCCTATATATTTTAAAATTAATGTTAAAATATTTAAAACATATCCAAACGAACTAATTAGATAAATCATGTCAATTAAGTAAATTAAATAAATTACTATTTGGAAGTTTTATAATGCAACGCAAGGCGTTGAAAACTAACAAAAGAAAGTAGGCTTTATTTTAACATTTTCATAGGAAAGCGTCGCTAAAAAGTATCTCCGAAAGAAAATTAGTAACATCACCGGAAAGTTATTAAACGTACCTGATCTCTGCATAAATAAGTGTTTAAAAATTTATTCTCGATATACTAGTATATATTTTGAACGAGCTACCCTTTTTGCAAGTTAGGTACCAACTTAAATATTTTCTGGATCCTACCACACCGTAGGGCACATCCTGAACCTGTATCCTGGAAGAAAACCGAATACCGATCCTTTTTACATCACCGCGGGTTACCAGTCTCTCCATTTTTACCAGTTAATTAAAAATTATCCAAATAATGCGTAAAATAACTGTAATTTACATATAATTAATAGATCATTTAGATATTTTTTGAACTAGCAGCTAACGTAGATTAACTTTGTTAGAGTTTGAAAACGTTAAAACTTGCAAGAATTAATTATCATAAGGTTTATTAACCTCATCTATCGATCACTGATACCGTTTACTTAAATGTCGATATTCGATTACAGTTTCCTATATTCTTTTAAATTAAGTCAATAAACTTTACCTACATATATGTATTTTAAATCGACAAAAACCTTTGCTTTCTTTCCCCATGTTGTTTAAATCAATAGTTTATTAATCTCACTTAAGTAATAGCTATATTAGTGCGTCAATCCCCTATAAATCCCTAGCTATAAAATAACTATTAAAAAGAGTTTTGAAGTTAGCCTGGCCCATCTATATTTAAGAGTAAGCACTAATAAATAAAGTAAGTAATATATTGTCCGCGCAAGATTAGTAAAAAGGTAAGGTTGCCTCGTAACTAATGGTGATCGCTATATTGCGCGTCATTGGGCGTGCCATGCGTTTCCTGTCTATTTCACTAGTTATCGAATTACACTCCAAATCACCAAAGATTATCCCTGCGTCATTGATCTATAATTCTATCAACGACATTCAAAGAATAATCTCCACATCCAAATAACAAACAGTACATACTTGTATGACAAGGATAGCTTGAACGAAAGTATGTGTTTTGGCGCTTCGCCTAGCACAGACATACGGCTCAAGCAATTTATTTGAGTAAGACAAAGACGGGATTATTACCTATTCCGTGATAAATACACACATTTCCGCTTAGTAGTTCCGTCGTTACTCGTTGACATTTGACAACATACATTCGTTGATATTTGATCGAAATGTTATTTATTTTCTTTTTATAAATACATATTTTTTGAAATTTATTTTTTCAAAACTATAATGGCAGCACATTACATTCACAATCACGACAACTTGTTTTAAATTCGTTGCAATATTTTGAACGAGACAAAAACCATGGTGGTGTTAATACAGTAAAACGTATCAAAGCTGTGCAGCAGCAGTTTAAATCGTGTACTTCACAATATTGGATTTAAATATAAAAAGGATAATAATCATAGAGCATTAGTGGAACGATCTAACATTGCAGAGATAAGATTGACATTTCTTAGGAATTACATAAAAATTTGAGTTGTTCTGTTCAAAGAGAAGTGACATTGCTTGTTGAGACCTGGTAAGATAGTAATCTGCAGAGTGTGCGTAAACCTGAGGGTTACGAGGGCAAGCGATATGTTGTATTACATTGTGGTTCAAAATTAGGTTTTGTGTCAAATGCTTCTTTATTGTTTTCAAGCAAATCACAAATAGAAGATTATCAAGGTGAAATGAATGGAGAAATGTTTAAGAAATGGATCGAAAAGTATTTAATACCAAATTTGGAAGAACCGGTTCAAATAGTGATGGACAATGCACCCTACCATTCACTAGTAGTAAAGAAACATCCATCATCGGCTGGATGTAAAAATGATATTATTACATACTTGTCGAAACATAATATACATTGCGAATTCTATTTAAAACTAACCTACTACCCTTGGCTAAAAATTTGCATAAAGAAAAACGGTATCAAGTAGATGAATTGCTACAAAGTCATAGACATGAAATATTGAAGATTGTCTCCTTATCATTGCGAATTTAATGCTTTCGAAATTATTTGGGACCATGCAAAACAATATTATAATAAACATATTTCCAGGAATGGACATGGAGATGATAAAGTTATAGCTATGTGGAAGGAATCACTAGAGCAGTGTATGGAAGAAATTTGGAAAAATTGTGTTATATACGCGGAAAGTATTATAAAAAAATGGTATGATAGAGTAATACATTTACATTGTGTAATCAATGGCTTTATAATTAACATTGATGATTCAAGTAGCAGTGAAGATAGTGATCAACAATACTTCCTATATGACCGCAGATAAAAAACTGTTAGCTATCCCATGTTTTAACTTATTCTACATTATAACCCAAGATTTATGCCAACGTACGTTCCACACGTCGTTTTTAGTTCACGCCAAATATATCAAATTTTTTTGTGTTGGCATAATGCTGAGCTGTACCGAAACAGAAAAGGATATTTTTTATGGAATATTCAGGTAATAGGAGATTCTCAATTAAGAATTTGTGACATCGTAGCTAGATGGCCAGGATCCACACATGCCCAAACAATTTTGAATGGATCGGCAATAAAAAAAAGCTAAGCAAATGAACATTTCAATAACTCAGTTATACTTTGTGATAGTGATTACAATATTACAAAATATTTATTAACCTGTTTAGCAAATCCTCAAAGTCGAGCTGAACAATTGTACGATGAATCCCATATTAGAACCAGAAACTGGATTGAAAGATTTTTTGGTGTCTTAAAAAGAATTCCAATCTTATTACATATATGGTATGAGAGTTAATGTGGAACTCTCGAAAGCAATAATAGTAGCAGTAACAGTATTACACAATGTTGTGAATGGGTCATTGATCAGGACATAAAATTCCACAAAGAGCGGCCAGAAGCAAATATGCAAAATGAAAATGATGCATTTGTAAATGTTCATTTTGCAAATTTATTCTAATATCGACTATTATACTATCTTCTAAATATTTTTTATATTTCCTTTTTTTGTATATATACTCATGATAATTTTATTATTAAACAAATAATAAGGCAATTTTCTTAAATGATTATATATGTATATTAACTTATTAAACAATTATAATTCCCCGTTACATTGACAATTTAATATATTGAAGTTTCTTTTTAATTGGCTCCTTTTTCTTACTACGTATTTTTTTTCGTTGTAATTTTTATATTTGGAGTTAAAAATACAATGCGTATAAAAAAATGTATGTCCAATTAAATACATTTGAATGTGTTTTCATCTTTTTGTAGATCCACTAGTGAAATGTGTTTCGACTGCCTTATTTGATTTGGTATCCATTGGCTCTAATCTTCTGGTGTTAACTTAAAAATTTTTAATATACACAAAAAAAATTCATACAATTTGATGAAGACAATAAATAAAATAACTATTGTTTGTATATATTATATGTTTCTTATAATAAATCTATACCTTATTGCAAGTAAAATTTTTTGTTTGCTCTAATTTAATTTTTGAAAGTTCAATTACTAAACTTTTTTTGTCTTGCTCCATTTCATGTTCCTTTCTCAAAATTTATTTCTGCAATCGTACAAGTTCTAATTTACTAGCAGTCAACAAATAATTTCGAACCAAAAAAAAAAACATTTCACAGCAAATAAGTTTGTATGAATACGTTTTATTTATAATGCATACTGCGATTTCAAATATTTATATCGACCTTTGTGCAAAACTCAACTTATCTATTATGGCAGTGTTAAGTTATACTGCAATATATTCCAAATTCTATTTAAAATTAGGCACTGTAGAACGTTTAACTAGAGATATCTAGGGTAATTCGATGATATAATTGGGTTAGTGTATTGTAGAACTGGCCCTTAAAAATTTAAAATTGTGTTGAAATATATTTGATGTAACTAAATTGTTTATTTTTTCAAAACAAATATACATTTTTTATAAGATAATGTTTACAAAACTGTCATAACAGTGAATATGTAATTACACTAATTACTAGATACTCTGGTCTATTGTATGATTTCAATTTCAGTAATAATGCTTTTACAACTAACTTGAAACTGTTTGGTTTTGCCATTCATAAAATGATTAAAGAATTACATAATCTTATATGTTGACATAAATGTTATAAATTCTTGATAGTTCATTTTATTTTTTATGTGGTGTTATAGTTTAATTTGATTTTCTGTTTGCGCAGCTTTGTTCAATTTATAGTAATTTTAAAGTAATATTGTTCACATAACCTACAAATTCGACCGACTGCCAACAAATTTATTTGGTCCGGAAACGAAGTCAGTTTCCATATTCATTTTGCAATTTATAGTATTTAATATGACGACGAAGTACTAATTTGAATCATGCAATGTTATATTGATGACGCAGGATCATCTTTCCTGACGAGAAGTGTACAGGCCTAGATTGATATTTTTAGTGTTCGTAGCGTTGTTTTCTAATTTCATAGTGTTTTATGTGCTTATATATAAACTTTATTTGACTATTTACAAGTGTTTTACATTATAGTGAAAGCAAAACATTGAAAAAAATTGTGAATTAAAGTGATGTATTAACTAAATAAAGTTTTTTGTTTACAAAGACTGTAATTTTATTTTGGTTATTTATAAGAAAACGGCATCAAATAATATCTTGATATCCAGTTAGTATTTACATTTGTGAACCCATTTTTTAGACATACAAAACCTTTTATTAAGTCTGTAATAACAGTTTATAGAAAGAACTGGGTTGTGACAGTAGAATACTAAATTAATTAATATGTGACGGTGTTTCACAGTCAACTACCTTAATTTCCTTTACAATTTATAAGCGCATTTTTTGGCAAAAATATTTACTTTAAATACTTTTTACACCCATAAGTACACCAATAACTAGCAGTCATTAACCATTACTTAAAGCAATATTTTGAAATAACGGACGACATGCTTTGTGTACGTATAACAAGTGTTCATTTGAAAAGTCAATCTAGTAGCATGTGATTTACTGAGAACATTTTGAAGTATGTCGTAAATTTAAAATTACTACTTAACCTACGAAGTCGTATATTTTGACAGTTTCATACATACAAATAAATAACAAATAATAGGTATTTATTGAAAACTATAACAAATGTTTAAAATGTTCTCCTTCAAGATCAATGCACTTTAAAATCCTCCGTTCAAAATTTCTGATGATATTCTGCAACATTACTGTGTGATAACTAGAGCTGAGGATGTTTGCGGTATAACCATGGTTATATCATGTAACCATAGTAATTTACTATGGTTACATGATATAACCATGGTTATACCGCAAACATCCTCAGCTCTAATGATAACCTAGTTAAGTAATGTTTGTAGTACTCGATCAGTCAAGGCGTGGCCCTGGTCTTATTTGCATTGTATTAGAAAACACGACCTCGGTCCACCTGCGTAATTAAACACAAGCATTATTAATCGGAGGTTACACGCTTGCACATCTGTTTACAGATAAGTAAGGACGTAGTCAAACGAGGGCACTCTAATATGATATATAAGATGTTCTATTAAAGAACAAGAAATCAATCATAGTTAGAGAGTCAGGAAGATATGGCGAGTGCCAGTTAGAGCTCTCCTTTGACTACTACACTATCCACTGTTATATATTCATTAATTGTTATGTTTGCTACGTGTTAAATTATTATACCAAGTTAAACAAACATTATCTGAATATTATTTCGATGCTTATACGCATCAGCGTATCGACGCAACAATGTAGTCTCCGCAGTACCCGGCTACATTACAACTGGATTGTTATTAATTTCCATGCATTTCCGTTCGATTCTCTGTAGCATATCATTCAAATTCAATATAGGTGTTCGAAATATGTTATTTTTTAGATAAGGCCACAAAAAGAAGTCCCAAGGTGTTAAATCGCTTGAATGTGCAGGCTAGGCAATTTCAGTATTTCGACTAATTATACGATCATCAAAAAATTCTCTTAAATAATCCAAAGATTCTGCAGCAAGGTGCTCCGTCTTGTTGGAAATATGCATTTTGAAGTTCATCACCATGCAACTGATTGACAAATGGTTGTAAAATTTCCGTACGGTACCTTTGAGCAGTTAACTTTTCCTGAAAAAATATTATTGTTCATATTTACAAACCAATTACAAAACTGTAGTCTACGTGAGTAATCAATTTCTAACAATTCTTGTACTGCTGCGACACGGTATGGATAAAGTTGCATATCTTTTTTTAATAACTTGTGAGTTATACCAACAGAAAGGTTTATTTGTTGACTCAAATGTCGAACAGATGTTTGTGGTTCATTTTCCATTATTTCTTCAACACGATTGACAACTTGAGGTGTACGTTTCTTAACTGCTCCGCTCCCTGATTTTCTTAAGAGACTACCAGTTTCAGAAATAAGTTTTAAAGTTCTATCCAAAGTATTCTTAAATTGTATATAATCTATTACAAAATGTGGAAACAACTTGAAATTCTGCCATGCAATCTTGAACTGAATAAACCCATAAACCATAAATTTTATTACCACTTCGAAAATAAGCCTGGACTAAAAAAATTTTATGTTCTAAAGTGAAAGCCATTTAAAAACTGAGAAGCAATTTATTTAAACCAGAATCGACGCACGATTATTTTATGCACTAACTGATATTTGTGATTGACATTATCAAATGTCATTTGGATTTACGTTTACGGAACAACAAACACATATTAATATATTTGCGTCTTATTCTATCAAAATTTCAAAGTAACCTAGATTGACTTTTCAAATGAACACTTGTTATTATGTGACCGTTGGTTGACAACCATTATACGACAAATTCTAACCGTCATCAACATAATAAAATTTTACTACAAGAAAAAGCCTGTGTATATATTATATATACCTACTAGGGGTTTGCTTTTTTTATTTCTAATTTTTAAATATTGTTATACAAATTATTTTTCACTACCCATAAACCATTTATAAATACTCTTCACCCAAAAATATTTTCAATATACCTTGCGGGTATTACGAAAGTTACGCAGGAAGTTGAATATAAATTAATCTCAGGCAATACCAAATACATCTATCTATCATTTTGACATTTAAAATTGTAGGGCCAAATATATATGTACACTAGAGAGACAAGCTTAAATAAGTTATAAAACTATTATCAGGATAAAATAAAACAAATTTTAATGAATTTCACTTTTTAACTGACACTGCAACGATCGTTTCGCTCCAACCTGAGCTTCATCAGACATATAACTAACTTATTTACAAATTTTATACTAATAAATATGCGTCTTATTCTATCAAAATTTCAAAGTAACCTAGATTGACTTTTCAAATGAACACACGTTATACGATTAGATCGTACATAAACCAATCGTTTTGTCTATAGAAAGCAGTGATTTAGTTTACCCGATTTATACCTATTTAATTAATGATAAAATTAAAGTCAAAATCATTTTAATTTTAACGGGCAAGCTGAGTGACATTCCCGTTTTCCGGAACAGTATTATAATTTAATGCATATTTAATTATATGTTTATTTAAACAAATAAATGTAGAACGATAATTGTTCATAGAATGTCATTTTGTGTTGTATCAAATTGTCACCTTAAAGTGGAGATAACACAAGATAAAATATCGTGTGTTATACTGCATAATAAGAGAACTTTAATTACTTACTTACACATGTTTAATAACATTCAATTAATATACAAGTAGTTGTTTTTAATGAATATGTAAAACACAAGGTTTTCTTTGTTGAAGTTATTTTCGAATTGTGAGATTAAAAAATGAGTAGACAACAATTGTAACACAATAGAAGGGAACTGTAAAAATCTTACAAAATATTAATCATATTTTTGAATGTTTTAACTTTATATTAAAAATACTGACAATTTCCTTTATGCATGAATAAACTCAGTCGTTGCTTGTTAAAATATATATATATATATATATATATATATATATATATATATATATATATATATTAATATAAAGCAATTCCGTGAAGCTGTAAGGTAAGATAGGCCTCACGTTGGTTCGTCAAATTAATATAAAGCAATAGGGCCTTACAGTTGTGCATATAATTAAAGTTAAAGCAATAATTAATTTCGCCCAAAAAATAAAATGTATTTGAATATTCACGTACGGAGTTATAGAAGTGATATAGATGGCGGTAAAGTTATATTTTTACAGTTGACATAGGTGTAACTTATATGAACTTGAATACAATAATAAAAACAGTTTATACTTAACTTCCTTTCTGCCTCCTTTACGTGCTAAACTTATTACTAGGTATATTATGGGTATCTTAATTAAGATGTGGCTAGCTCAGATTATCGTGAACAAGATTAACGTAAATGTAGGTTCGGTGTATTGATAGAAGATAGTTATTCGTTTAAACTAAGTTATACTAAGTGAATGATTTTCCAAAGTTGTTAAAGAATAAAACAAGAGGATGCATGGTAAATATTACTGGTTTAATTAGATTCTCAAAGCATAAAAGGTAAGTTTTAAATACCAAATAGTATTACATTTGCATGAAAAGTCACGTGATTCGATATAATATAAAAGTAAGGTTAAATGTTATTATGAAATCGTTATAACTCAAATATTTAAATTAGGTAACTCAAACTCAAAGTAAGAAGAACTGTATTTTTCGGTATTAAACTGTATAGTGATCAAATGCTAATATTTTAGGAATTTAAATGAAATATAAACGATTTTTTCGCAATGTAACTAATAAAATTTTATATTTTAGGAGATTATTAAATAAATACTCAATTTTGATGCTGGTTGTTTTTCTGTATGGATGTTGGATGTTCGAGTCTTGGTACACAGGAAAAACGGGTTCAGGTGCAGGAGAAAAGCTGGTTTTGTTCCAAATTCGGGTTGGCGTCCTTTCGAAATTGGAGTTTTGGTTATCAGTGCTCCGCGGGTTCAGGATAAGGTAACCTTCGTAAAAAACGCTGCTAGTGGATTGGGAACTTATAGGATATCTTTTTGGTAAGGTTTCGCTAATTTATTTTAGGTTTATATCACTTTATTCCTTCACAAACTTTTATAAAAATTAGACGCGTTGTACCCTTTTTAATTACACAAGCTAACTCTCTCTTGTTTTTGTTAATTCTCCAGGCATCTTATTCTGAATGTTGTTTATATTTATTTAATCTCGACAATAATTTTCTCAAAATAAAATAGATTACTACAACCAATCGTTTTGACATTTCATCTAAATTATTGTATTAATTTTACAATGGATAAAAGTTTATTTTAAATATTCAATTTCCGCTAATTACCTATTTTCATTTGGGATAATTCCCGCCTTATCTGATTTTAAATTAAATACAGCTATGACCATAATATGTGACATATAATTCCAATCAATTAAGTTAAATATCTTCGGGAAAATTAAAATGTATATGAAAATGACTAAATTGAATGGTTACAAGACATTCAATAATTATGTGATACAAATTTGTTAAAAATTAAAAACGCGGCATTAACTTTATTGATATGGCATGTGAAAAATGCAGTTCTAACAAAGACTTATTCTAAATTAACAATTTAAATATTAATACTGTATTTTTGCTCTAGGCCCCTCATGTACATGGGTAGCCTCACTACAATATATATTGTGAGTTACAATAATTTTCTGTGGAAAACGTGAACATCGATTACCGCGTTTGAAAATATAAATTCAACCATAAACAGAGTCTTTAAAAATTTATGTTAGATAGATAAGTACGTTGATTTAATCCTTTGAAAGCTCATAATAATCTCATTATAAATTACTAAATAAACAAGTAAAATATACTTCAAATATTTTGGAAGTCCCTGTATATGTTCAATTCAGTTTAATTGTTTATTGGAAACCGATAGACACAATACATATTACATGCAGACAGCGTAATAGAGACAACCGTTCTGTGACATATAGGATTTGCAACACGACAGTAATAGTAATAAGATAGACATTCTAGCGGGAATTACATGTATCGACACATGTAGGTACTAGTGATGGCTCCACATAATAATTTCGATAAGCAGAAAATAATTTACTAAATTTTTGCGTCTGGAATAAGCAAATTCCTGGTTAGCATGGATTTAGAATTACTTTAGCTACTTACATACATATTATTACTTTCATATACTTTCATGCATATGTGAATGAATGCAAATATGTATATATACGAGGTGTATCTAAAAACTATGAATGTTCTTTATTTATTCATTTTCTTTTATTATCATTTGCCTACCTACGTGCATATTCGGCAATTGTTCAATATACAAGCACCATATTTAAATTTAAACATTTGCGGTAGCGTACCACAAGCCTTTGTATGCAATTATTTATGATATTTGCATCCAACTGTTTCATCCAATTTTTAACCCCCCTTTTTTACTTCATCATCGGTGCTCTAGTACTGTTTTGCAAAAAAGTTCTTCATGTTAAAAAAGAGATAGTAAGCACTCGGTGTAAGCCTGGGGCTGGTGATCAAAAATTTAAATTTATTCGAGAATGCTTATGTGGAAACAGCGAGGTAATTCCGGAATTGGAAACAATAGTGGTAGTGAAATTTTTCTATTAATTTCGTGTAACAAAGGTCGAAAGTAAGTAACTAATTCAAATTTTTTCAATCATTTGTGGAAGTAAATTTGGCAAGCCTTGCTGGCCTTCCATTTGCTCTTTATCGTATACGTTTATCTTGCCTTCTTTAAATTTTCTTCGCCACTTGCCCTCGTTGCTTCACATAATAATTTATATCAAACATTCACAAATTTGTCGAAACATTTCTGTAACCTGAACATTTCTTACATTTAAAAATTTAATAACTGACCGTACCTTTCATAGCTGGACGATTTTGTATAACTTTATTTATTTTATCAGTCACACGTGAACTACATACCAGTAATATGAAGTTTACAGCCGTCCCATATAGTAATGAAATTGTTTACAGTATATTTGCCACATTTGCGTAATCCTCTTAAAACAACTTCACCCTCGAAACCTGGTTTTGTGAATATACCTCGTACATTTGTAAACAAAACTATACAAAGTTCTTAATTTCTTAGTTACTCTTATTCTACTTAATTATCGAAGGAGATACACCCTGTACAATAAAAACGTGTTAAGATAAATGCGTAGATTTAGCGGAGCATTAAGGTTTCCTCTAGATGAGTTTGCGCAGCGAGTTTTGACTTTTTCCATCGCTGCATTTTTTACTGAGTGTCTCCGACAGCTGCAATATGTTGTCTCCATGGAGACCGATGCGGGGAGGGAGAAACCGGTTATTGTTAGTGTGGTGGAAGCGGGTAGTTGTAGTCGTACTTTTTGCGTGATGGAAGGCCGTTCGCGTTATCTGAGTAAGTTTGAGCGAGGAATTGTTGTGGAGATGCACATGACAGGAGTATCCTTCCGTGATATCGCACGCCGTCTCGAGTGGTCATTATCGGCAGTGCAGCGGGCATGGCGAGAATCGATGGAACAAGGACGTACGCGCTTTCAGCCGCGAGTGAGACGGCCCCGCGCGAGCACAGCTCCCGAGGATACCGCCCTTGTGCACTTAGCGTCGCGTACGTCTTCCTCAAGGCAACTTGGAGCCGTTTGGTCAGCAGGAAGGGAAGGCGTACTCACTACGCGAACTGTGCGGGGGCGTTTGCTAGAAAGTGGACTGTGAGCGCGTTGTGCGTTGCAGCGGATTTCACTGACTCGCGAGCACGGCCGTACACGGCGCCAGTGGGTGGAGGCTAGACATCAGTGGGTTGTCGAGTGGAGGCACATTTTGTTTTCCGGCGAATCGAGATTCGAATTGAGCACGGGTGACACGCGAATTTTGGTTCATCGGAGACGTGGTGAGCGTCACCTCGAGGAGTGCAACCAACCACGCCCTATCCACCGCCAGCAGGGCATTATGGTATGGGGTGTATTACACATGGTGGACGTACACGTCTGGTGCGTATACAGCATACGATGACGGCTCGCCGCTACGTAGATGAGGTGCTACGGCCCATTGTGCTTCTCTACGTTCGACGGCGCCCACGTCTTCTATACATGCACGACAACGCCGCACTGCACGTGTTGTCCAGACCGTTGTGGAAGAGAACCATATACGGATGCATCCATGGCCGGCACGTTTTCCGGATCTCAATCCGATCGAACATGTCTGGGATATGATCGGTCGGAGACTTCAACGTTATCCGGCTCCCTCGGGTAACGTTGAGGAACTATGGAGGCGAGTTGAAGCAGAATGGTTTGACATCTCACCCGCTAACATACAACGGCTTATTGACACCATGCCTCGTCGTGTAGCGATGGTACGCGCCGCTCGCGTGGGATACTCCCGCTATTAATGCATCCCTTCCCAGCAGGGCTGCGCCGCTCTCCAGGTGAGGGTAAGTTATGCTACGTTAGTACTACTTTCATACCAAATTTAATTGCGTTAGACGCACTTCTTCAGATTATACAGGGCGTGCTCGTCACTTTTTTCCAACAGTGTATAATCACCAATAAAATGCAAATGTTAAAGTTTCAAAATAATGTATTGTAGAATCGTAGAACACTACATACGTTTCATCATACTATGGTTTTATCAAGTGGATGAAAGATACTAACTAGCATGATGAAATATATTGCTGTGTATTTTGTGTTTGGTATGTTTTCAATATAATTTTTTATTCGGTATGATTTGCTTACACTAGCATATACTTTACCTAGGTTTTTTTTCATAGGGCCGGTATTATAAACAGCGAATAAATCTGTGAATAACAACTTGACGAATAAATTTATTCAACGAATAAATTGAAATCTGATATTATAAAAAATGCATGCAAGTAAAATAAGTATTTGTAGAATAACTCTGAATAGCTATGTATTTTGCAGTTTTGCGTTTCGATAAACGATGGAGCCACTGCATAAAATGAAGAAATACAAAAAATTCTAATTCTTTACTATTTCTTTTTGTTTATAACGGGTGTTCAGAAACATTCGAAGTCAAAGTAGTCCTTGAAAATATGAAGTCATGTCTGATATAGATTGATACATTTACTTAATACAATTTTATAGGTTATCATACACGAAAATGTCAGTTTATGTCGAAATATATTACTTTAATATGCCATATTAATTAATATAGACTAGTCAAGTAATGATTTTAGAAGGTAACAGTAATTAATTTGCAAATTTCAAATTAAGTATTTTGATATTTTAGAGAATTCTTGCTGAACAATAGCACCTCTTCATGCGATAACTGGAAAAAATTACATAATCCAATTAATATGCTATTCATTCTTGTGTAATAAAGCTCATCTAATCTGTAGTAACATGTAAAAAGACAATGCAGAATTAAGAGGAAATAACTTTACAAGTAAAGGTTTTATTCATCTTATAGTGATAATAGTATCTAGTTATCGTACTAGTTTAATATATTAACATTCAATAAATTATTGTAAGAAATGGCTTAAAATAAATTTGAAGCAAATAAATTGTTGTAGAGTCCTTAGATTGCAACCTTATAATAAATATCATAAATTGTAGTTGTATAAATTACCAACAATAATGACCATAATTATAAAAGATGTTGAAAATGTCCACCATCTTCTTCCAAGCATTTTACGCACCTCCTCCGAATGCTACTAAATACATTTTGCAGTATGGGACTATTTCTAATTTCACTAATTTTATTTATAATTCTGTCTTGGAGATCTATATAATCTTGCACTGGTACTTGATAAATTGAATTTTTTTAAAAGGCCATAAATAGTAATCACACGGTATAAGATCACCAGATCTTGGAGGAAATTCATGATCGCTGTTCAAACTAATTAAACGATTTCCAAACACTTCTTGTAACATATTCATTGTTTCTCCCGCTGTGTGAGCTCTAGCACAATCTTGTTGAAAGTATCCCAAAACTAGTTCATCATCGCGAAGTTGATTAAAGAAAGGCAATAGTATTTCCTGTCGATATCTTTCTGCAGACAAGGTACCATTAAAAAAAAATGGACCAATAATCCTTCTTCTACTTATAGCGCACCAAACACCAACTTTCTGAGGATGTAAAGGAGCTTCAACATAAAGCTTCCACATTCTCATGTTTTGCGAGTTAACATATCCACTAACATGAAACCATGCTTCGTCTGAAAAGAAAGTTTTGTCTAGGACATCATCATTAAAATTATTTGTAAACCATTCGCAAAATACTACTCGTCGCGGATAATCAATTTCGAGTATTTCTTGCAAACAAGTTATACGATATGGGAATAACTGTAAATCTTCTTTTAAAACTTTATGGCAAGAACCAACTGACAACCCGGTTTGTTGAGCAAAAGTTCTTACTGAAGTTTTAGGGGCATCAGTCATTATTTCTTTAACATTCCCAATCACTTCTTCTGTCCGGACTTTTGGTCGCCCACCACCCTTTGGCGTCCCACACTACCAGTTTGTCGAAAAACTGGAGCAATTCTGAATAGTGTACACTGAAAAGTATTATAATCAAAAGCAAGGTTGGGAAATTCATCTCGAAATTCTTCCAAACAAGCTTGAATTGAATACTTCCACTGGCCATCGATCTTTTGACCATTTCGAAAATATGCTTCAACCATGAATGCTTTGGGTACGTTAGTAAATACCATTTTCAAAATTTAAAAATATAAATTAGTATCTTCGATATTAGATTCTGACAATTTTTGACAGACAACAGTTGACATTTAATAATTATTACAAATCAGATACTTAAGTAAAGATATAAGATATACGATTTTTTGTTCAAAGCCCACTTGACTTCGAATGTTTCTGAACACCCGTTATTTGTAAAATACAAACAAATCGATAAATCTGGCATTATCAAAATTTAAGTTGTCAAACACGCACAAAATATAAACTTTTAAAAATAAGGTTATGTTTATTTGAAAACAGTGATGCAAACAGCTGTTCGATTTAACCAACGAATAACATTTAATACAACGATTTTCTAGGGTGTAAATTAATTGATAGATTTACTTGCTTAGTTTCCTTATTTGCTATTTATAATAACCAATCTATAGAGTAAATTAAATTTACTTGCTTACTAAATAAAATCTGCAGATTTTATCGTTTATAATACCGGTCTATAAATCAAAATTTCAAAGTAACCTAGATTGGCTTTCCAAATGACACACGTTATAATTCGTATTGAATTATCTCAAGTTAACATATAAGAATTTTTTACTTAACCGAGGGGACATGTGAATTCTCCACGGTTATGTAATCGTCCTAACGATAAAATTCTGACTATTGTAATAAAATATTTTGTATATACTCGTAGATATAAACTTGAATTTAAAGATAATTGGTATATAAAAGTCAAAAATATTTTTTTTCTGAATATTTTTGGGGATATAGATTCTACGCAGTACATATTTTATTTTACTTTATGTCGCAAAAAAATATAAGTAGAATTTTGAACTATGCACAGCCATATAAAACAAAGTTTATATATTTGTATCCTTATCGCACATAATTATTTGATGTTGTTAATTTAATTAAGTATTTATGGCGCATCGAAGATCACTAGTGATTCCTTATATTGATTTTAAAAAATTAAAATATGTGAAATACGTAATACAGGCTGTTTTTGAAATAAAAAGACAACGTACGAAAAATGGGAAGATTTAATTATATTATTCTATATATTCTCAAAATTCGCTCTCACAAGCGAGAAAAGAAAAATGATTACGATATTTAAAGAAATTTTGTTACGTCACTGTGCCACTGAATATATCATAAATACTATCGGAAACAATATCTTAAAGCTGACCCCACAATAACAAAAAGAATAGCTTTTCTATTGTCCATCTTACTTTAAGTTGCGTTCTGTTGTCGATTGTTACGTACGTTCGAAACAATTTTTCGAATCAAGATAATAGATTGTACGTTAAATGTCCTTAAACCATCCCTACCTTTTTAAAAATTTGCTCCTTCGCTACCAGGTTATTGAACTCTTACCATAACAAAACAATGTTATCGCTTTTATAAACAAACATTGCCGCCTTTAAATACAATAGCCGCATTCTGAATCGATATTAATATTTTATGTTTTTTTGCTTCTCCTAACAAAAAGAAAACATTTTCGTAATACACATGAAATAATATCAGTTCTAGAAATAGACAAATTATTTTTAGTATGATTTTTATAATGGGTTTGTAAGTTAATGTAACACAAATCTTATGCTAACTGAATTATTAAAAATTAATTCAGTTAGTATACTGGTTATAATTTTTATAACAACGACAGTTGTTACGTGTGTAAACATACGTTGTGTATGTAATTTCAATAGAAGTATATATTTATTATTTATTAATTTAGAATATTTTGAATTCACAGGCGGAACATTCACAGGGGAACAGGGGTTTTTAATTTGGGGGCTCACTTCGTAATTGATTCACAATATTTTTGAATTATATTCTATATAATCTTCCAATTTTTCGTACGTTCTCTTTTTATTTCAAGGACAGCCTGTATATACTAGCCCCGGCTAATTCTAAATAGCATAAATATTGGACCGTTTTAAAACCGTTTTAGATTCTCTAAATGTTGCTAAAGGTTTTTTTAATATCCTTAGCTATTTTTAGGTTAAGATTGGTTGCTAGTATGTGATTTAAACAAATAAATAACCAAAAATGCTTAAACACGTAGGTCAGTTTTTTGAAATGAAATTATAGTACTTGACGTTCTAATAATTTCACGGATTATTTGAGCGTTTGCTGTTGATAATTGTAAAAATATCCCGAGGCTAGAGAGTTTCTGAAGAAATAAGAGAAAAATCTGTTGCGCACAATTGACAAATGATAATTCATTACAACTTTATAAAACTACTCTTCTGTGGTTCAAAAACAGAGAAATGGAAGTATGCCTCGTTAATCTGATATGAATCTAAGGGTCCTTCTTAAAACCCTTAAAGGATTATCATGCAAAGTCGTCGCGTTATTTATTAAGAGTTAAATATTTTATGCAGAAGCCACTTAATTTAAAATTAGTTCCAAAAAGTAAGTTCCAACATTATGCTCGTCATCGATTGTTAATTTTATAATCCATGGGCAGCGAAACAAAAGAAAGCAGACGTTTTCTTCTCTGAGAGCTCTCAAAATCAAACTTGTTTTTGTGGTGTATTGGGGTGAAATTTTAGGTTTACGTTGGTTGAAGTCGAAGCCAGGTCACAAGAATCAATTGGAAATTCTTCTAGAACGACTGCCGTAAAAAACGAAGTTTAGTTTCCGATTTCTGTGATGATCTTGGGCTGCATGTCAGTTACAGCGATGAGGAAACTCCACTTGTAGAAGGATGATTAATGAACTGTGGTAAATAATGTGTCTTCAAAAACTTTTTATTTTGTGGTAATATTGGATACACATTTGCGCTTTTTCTTCTTATTGGTTCTAAATTTCTAACTGCTAAATTGATTGAATTACATTTAGAATTGCTGTCTTATCCTCCATATTTGTCTGATCTGTGCCCTGTGATTCCTTATTCCCGAATCTAAAGAAGTGGCTTAGTGGTGAGATGTTTGCATTGAACGAGGAGATAATTGCTGGAACATAGAATTATTTTGCAGAGTTTATGGATGCAACCTTTTGGAATGTATCAAAAATGGAATATCGTCTGCCAATACGTGTAATTGACGCTTTTGGGGGATTTTAAAGAATAATAATAATATTAACAGGCTATCGGCCACTTAATTGCATGAACTTTTATTATTTAATAACATTAATAACATTTTTTTTAGACCACTAGTAGCTTTTCATTTAAAAGTAGCGTTTTCGTTAAATATCTCTCGTTTGTGCTTGTGCTATTAACAAGTGTTCATTTGAAAAGTCAATCTAGGTTACTTTGAAATTTTGATAGAATAAGACGCAAATATATTAGTATGTGTTTGTTGTTCCGTAAACGTAAATCCAAATGACATTTGATAATGTCAATCACAAATATCAGTTAGTGCATAAAATAGTCGTGCGTCGATTCTGGTTAAAATATTGCTTCTCAGTTTTAAAATGGCTTTCACTTTAGAACATAAAATTTTTTAAGTCCAGGCTTATTTTCGAAGTGGTAATAAAATTGATGGTTTATGGGTTTATTCAGTTCAAGATTGCATGGTAGAATTTCAAGTTGAGTTTCCACATTTTGTAATAGATTATATACAATTTAAGAATACTTTGGATAGAACTTTAAAACTTTTTTCTGAAACTGGTAGTCTCTTAAGAAAATCAGGCGGCGGAGCAGTTAAGAAACGTACACCTCAAGTTGTTAATCGTGTTGAAGAAATAATGGAAAATGAACCACAAACATCCTTTCGACATTTGAGTCAACAAATAAACCTTTCTGTTGGTACAACTCACAAGTTATTAAAAAAAGAATATGCAACTTTATCCATACCGTGTCGCAGCAGTACAAGAATTGTTAGAAATTGATTACCTACGTAGACTACAGTTTTGTAATTGTTTGTAAGTATGAACAATAATGGAGAACTTTCGCAAAGAGTCATCTTTACTGATAAAGCATGGTTTTATAAAACGGGATACCTAAATTCACAAAATACAAGAATTTGGAGTAGTGAAAATCCACATGTAAGTAATGAAGAATCACTACATCTAGAGAAAATTGGTGTTTGGCCAGCGATAAGCCAAAGGCGAATCATTGGACAAATATTTTTTCAGGGAACGTTAACTGCTCAAAGGTACAGTACGGAAATTTTACAACCATTTGTCAATCAGTTGCATGATGATGAACTTCAAAATGCATATTTCCAACAAGACGGAGCACCTTGTCACTGTACTGCAGAATCTTTGGATTATTTAAGAGAATTTTATGATGAGCGTATAATTAGTCGAAATACTGAAATTGCCTAGCCTGCACGTTCAAGCGATTTAACACATTGGGACTTCTGTTTGTGGCCTTATCTAAAAAAATAACATATTTCGAACACCTATATTGAATATGAATGATATGCTACAGAGAATCTAACAGAAATGCATGGAAATTAATAACAATCCAGTAATGTTGCAGAATATCATCAGAAATTTTGAACGGAGAATTTTAAAGTGCATTGATCTTGAAGGACAACATTTTCAACATTTGTTATAGTTTTCAATTAATACCTATTATTTGTTATTTATTTGTATGTATGAAACTGTCAAAATATACGAGTTCGTAGGTTAAGTAGTAAATTTTAATTTACGACATACTTCAAAATGTTCTCAGTGAATCACATGCTACTAGATTGACTTTTCAAATAAACACTTGTTATGTATAGGGTTGAATAGAAAATATGTTTACTTAATATACTGTACTTACTGATTTAAGTGATGGTTATGCACTTACCTGAAAACAGAGAAATAATACTATTACTAACAATAATAAAATTAATGACGCTAATATTTTAAAGCAGAGTTAACATAAATTCGCATTACAAAAAAACAGAAACCATTCAGTTGTAACAACATAGTTAATATGTTCATAAACCCTAAAAAATAGAACACAAGTTTACAATAATTTGGGTTGTTTTAATATCTAAACTGAGAAAGAGCGCATACCGAAGTATCCGAAGGATACGGTCAAAAGATTTTTTAAAAACTTCACAGAACATTCAAGTATAACAAACATAATCTGTAATTTAATTTGAAATTTGAAATCCAAACAAGTGTTTGTGAATGAGGAGGAGGCAAAGCCAAGATTAAATATTCTTTGATTATTATGGTTATTGCTGAAAAACAAACTTCAGCAATCGTGGCCCGTAAATTTAAATTTTTTCAAGAATTTCATAGTTTTGAAAAGCAAAACTGAAGATTTGATTGCAATCTGGTTATAATGTAATAGTTTCAGGCCGCACCTTAACATACATGAAAAGCGATTCTGTCAAATAAAGGTAAGTAAAGTAATTTTTTTTATTTTTATATAATGACAAAATAATAATGAGTATTATTTTGAACTCGGATAGTTCCAGAAGAAATTGCAAATAAGAGATATTTACTAGTTGATCGAATCTGAAGAATGTAAAATAATTTTTAAAAGAATGAATCTAGGTATGAAATAGCTATATATATATATATATATATATATATATAAAAACAATACGTAGGTAACCGCAAAAGTATTCTCAAGAATAATAGGACATTTTGAAGAACTACGAACTTTCAAAGAACAGGATTATTCTTTGTTTCGAAACGCATTCAAAGCAAACAGTTTTGATAGAAGAACATTCTTTCGCAATGAACTACTGCGATTTTAAACGATAGGAAAATCTGCTACATCTTTGGAGACAAAGGACTACTAGTGTCTAGAATTGAAATTAAAACGTGAACGGATGCAGGTCAGTGATTATTTGCGTAAGACGTAGCTTATCATAGTAATCATCGACGAAAGCCTTAACTCATAACTGAGAAGATTAAATAATTTACGTTAATATTAATACGTACTTAAGTATAGTTATGGGCGAAGACAAAAGATTCTGCATGATCAGATGGCAGCTTCAAAAAAGCGTTCTCATTGATTTGCAAAAAAAAAAAAATTCTCAAAAACTTCAACCACGGTCAGGCGAGTGCCATGTCCCGCATCATAACAGGTGATGAAAATGGATTTGCTGTTGCAAACTGGAAAGCAAAAAGTAACTGGAAATAGGTCGATTGAGTTGGTTTTCCACGATTTTACTAGAGAATTGTCGTACGATAAATGCCCAATGGTATACTGTTGTTTTGCAGTAATGTTTGAAAAGTGCGCTTTAATATATTTTAGACCAATTTAATTGTGTACCAACACCATGAGTTGGTGCACAATTAAACTCGCAGCACATTCATTATTGTAGTTTTTCACCACCCCTGAACTGTATCTGACACTCTGAAATTTATTTCACTTTTTAACAATCAGGAACCATGTGTGAGGATTAACATTTAAGAGTTCTGAAACGGGATAGTTCGCAAACACTCAGTTGACCATCGAGACGAAATTAAAAAATAATGAAGCCAAAATTTAGCATTCAATTTTTACCGTTACGATAACTTTTTCCACATTTCGGAAGCGATTCATAGTAGACGACGCCTTCTACGCCTCACCAGATGTACAATATCGTCTTACGCGGACCAGTATCAGCTTTTTGCTTAGGGAATTGTCTTCTAGTTAAGGCTAAGCTATCCTTTTCCGTTCTTGATTCCGGAGGCATCATTTTTGATCACCAGTAATAATTTGAGACAAAAACAGTCGATGTTGTTGACGAACTAAACGATGGTGAGTTAGCAGAGAAGCACGCATGTCGATACGCTGATTCTTGTTGTTTTCGCTGAAAACATGTGGCAATCAAACACACAGTTTTTAGATTAGGCCTTGAAATGTAAATGTTGTTACGAGACGTTAGTTGAATATGTGTGTTTGTTGCTCCGGGTTAGCTGTAATATCCTAAAAATAATGAGGAAAATAGTTAACTAAATGTATGATGAACATCAATAGTTCAAGTAGTAAGTTAAAAGAAATATTTTAAATAAAAAGGACATAACAATCTTGTCCTTAAAGTTTTATGTAATAAATAGATGAAAGGATTGAAGCTTTGGTTTGACTAAAATTAATAAATGGAATATATATGCACAGGTAACAAACGAATTATTATTTACAGATTGAAAGAAATTAATACACATATTGAAATAATTTAATAATGAAACGATACAGTTACTTGCTTGTATTTATCCGGAACAGATAAAAATACGTGTAGACAGCGCTAGACAGTGTGGTCCACTATATGAGATCGAACTCGTGATGTCGATCGACGAGTAGTTGTTTCCTGTGTTGTGGTTCTAACGTAAGGCAACGTGATTTTTCGAACATGGTAGAGCGGAAGAAGTTTTATGATTTAGTTAGAGACTGACCAATCACATTGCAAATAAGCGACGTTAGGATGTAATTAAAAGCGCTACGAAAAGGGTTGTGATGACAATATATTTAATCCCATTAAAAAACTCCTTGTAAATAATACTTTAAAATTATACTTCACACGATATGGTTTAAGTAGCCGTTACGTAGTGAATTAAAACGCGGTTATAGAATTATGTAAATTAATACGCGGCCGGTATAATCTTGACATGGGGAAAGAATTGTTTAATATAAAGTAAAATAAATAATTTAGATGAAATCGTAATTTGTAATCAACAAATAAATTTGTATGAAAAATTTAATTTGGATAGAATGTTCGAGGACAAATGCACGATAGTTGTTGTAGATCCTCGGAACAGGGATCTTGTTTATAATCAGTTCGATGATACAAAAGAAAAACTTTCTTTTGAAACTGCATATAGTTTCAAAAGAAAGTTTTTCTCATTTGTCTTATTTAAAATAATTTAAGCTTAATTTATTTATGAGTGTGTAATACAACGTGATTTAAAAAAGTGTTTAAATGTGCGAACAGTAACAATGTCATATTATGGTCTATTGGTTATAATCCATTATAATGGCCAATTCCCGAGCTGATTGGCATGGATCATCATGAATTAAAGTGTTCAGACGATCCTCATAAAACTCAGATGACCTTTCAGGACCTGGAGAAAAAATAGGGTTAAACAGTTAATAGAGAATATATAAGAAAATGGCATAGAAAGACGATTATGTAAAACTTAAGCATCTTCAAACGCGTGGAGCCCGCGGAAGCGATGGATGCACCGCTTACCCTGCTTTCATAAAGCAATATGTATATAGATAATTATTTCGTGACCTTTGTATGATATGGTAAATTCAATTTGTGGCGATTTAAGGTCTAGTTTTACTTAAAACTTTATATATTTAAAACAATCCTACATGTTTACATTTTTAAGTAAAACCAGACCTTAAATCGCCAACAAATTGAATTTACTATACAGGCTGATTCATTTTCGGCCCTCACCATGGGTATCTCTCTTATTATTGGAGATAGAGTATAGGTTTAAATTTGGAAAAGTTGTTAAATTTTGTGTTTGTTATAAATCCGTAAAGAAAATAGACCTGTGACAAATGACCTTCGTTATTTAAAAAAAAAAACGCGAAAACACCATTTTCTTCTTTTACCTGTAGCACCGACATTTGGTCTCGTAGAGAAAAAATAAAAACACATCCTTGTGGCCATTTCTAAACCTCTATCCAGTGGTGTACTCTAAATTTTTTATACGACGTTTCGTTTCATTCTGTCCATCATCAACTATCTAATTTCTTATAGGCGCCATATTGGATTTAGACATCTTCAGGAAGAGTTTTTTTTTCTGATTTCAACCATGTACCACATGCTGACAAAAGCTTTTGACATTAGGTTTTATTTGAAAGAATAAATTATAAGATTAAATAAGGTAGCCATGGAATTTCAATCTGTCAAACATTTCATTTATTGTTCATTAATAATACAAAAATGTCATACACTAACGAAGAGAAACGAGATATGATAAGTATATTTTATTCTTCGAACCGGAATTCAACAGTAGCGAGTATAAGATATCTACAATTATATCCAGAACGACAACAGCCCCATCGTACCATTTTTCTAGATCTCGACAGAAATTTGGTCGAGAATGGATCGTTTACTAAGCCGCGTAATGGTCAAGACAACAGGAATTTAAATGAAAATCGACAAGATATTTTACAAATGGTAAATTAAAAGCGTGCTTTCAAATTTCATGTTAATCTTGTATTTTTATAGATAAATAATAATCCATCAATTTCTACACGCCAAGTAGCGTCAGAATTAAATTTGTGCCAGTCCAGAGTTTGGAGAACTTTATATAAAAGTAGGTTTAAACCATACAGGATCCATGTTAGTAACTCTTTACTGCCTGGAGATAATTTGAGAAGGCTAGAATATTGTAATTGGTTAATGGGAAGGATAGAAAATGACGAAAATTTTTTAAGCAAAATCATCTGGTCAGATAAAACAAAATTTACAAATTCTGGAATGTTCAACAGAAATACGGAGCACTATTGGGCAGTACAAAATCCCCGACAAAACAGAGCTAGAAGACCACAACTTCGTTTTGGAATAAACGTTTGGATGGGTATTTTGGCAAATCGTGTCTTAGGACCAGTTATGTATGAAGAACATTTACATGGAGAAAGATATTTAAACATTTTACTTACATACCTATCTGACTCTCTTGACGACAATATCCCATTAAATCAATTACAATATTTATGGTGGCAACAAGATGGCGCACCAGCACACAATGCAGCTGTTGTTAGAAATTTCTTAAATCAAGAGTTTGCAAACCGTTGGATTGGAAATAGGGGAGTTGTTGAATGACCTGCGAGATCACCTGATTTAAGTCCGCTAGATTTTTTTTTATGGGGATATGTTAAAAATAATATTTATAAAGTAGATGCGCCACAAAACATTGAAGAATTACGAGACAGACTTCAGAATGCCTTCGATGCAGTTCCTAGAAGAACTATACAAAGGGCAGTACAAAATGCCCGAAGGCGTGCCCAATTGTGCATTACCGAAGATGGTCAGATAATTGAACATTTACTGTAATTGTTTATTGTTTACTTTTCTATGTATTTTTATTAATGTTTTTGTTATCTTGTACTCGCTACTGTTGAATTTCGTTTCGAAGAATAAAAAATACTTATCATATCTCGTTTCTCTTCGTTAGTGTATGACATTTTTGTATTATTAATGATCAATAAATGAAATGTTTAACAGATTGAAATTCCAATGGCTACCTTATTTAATCTTATAATTTATTCTTTCAAATAAAACCTAATGTCAAAAACTTTAGTCAGCATGTGGTACATGGTTGAAATCAGAAAAAAAAGCTCTTTCTGAACATGTCTAAATCCAATATGGCGCCTATAAGAAATTAGATAGCTGATGATGGCCAGAATGAAACGAAACGTCGCATAAAAATTTAGAGTACTTCACTGGATAGAGGTTTAGAAATGGCCACAAGGATGTGTTTTTATTTTTTCTCTACAAGGCCAAATGTCGGTGCTACAGGTAAAAGAAGAAAATGGGGTTTTCGCGTTTTTTTTTTAAATAACGAAGGTTATTTATCACAGGTCTATTTTCTTTACGCATTTATAACAAACACAAAATTTAACAACTTTGCCAAATAGAAACTTATACCCTATCTCCAATAATAAGAGAGATCCCCATGGTGAGGGCCGAAAATGAATCAGCCTATATATATATATATATATATATATATATATATATATATAAGTGTTTAGATAATTTCTTAGCCGTTTATTAAATATAACAATTGATAAATTATTGGAGTTTTTCGGCTTTTATATGAAATATTTACAAATATATATTTTTCAATTAAAAATTCCGTATGATTTGCTTTGTAATTTGTAGACAGCAATGTTTACATCCCCACTTACTTTGCAATTACATACATACTAACTTGATATTTGTAAATATTTCATATAAAAGCCGAAAAACTCCAATAATTTATCAATTGTTATATACATACATAGAAATATATAATTTATTAGTTTTATTTTTGTTTCTTTCTGCAGTACGTTAATAGTAATTTATACAACGAATCAACAATGACGGTTATTATTCTCGAGAGCTGAATTTACGAACCGAGCCGCGAAGCGGCAGGGAGCAACTGAGCTCGAGAGAATAATAGTCACTATTACGAGTTAGTATACACTACTTTATCAACAACTAACTGAAAATTACTAAAAGAAAAACAAACATTATACTATAATATCGACGGCACGTTTGACAATTAGAATATTCGAGCTTGTTTATCGTTACTATGGTAACGCTGGTAAGGCTAAGTTTTATTAGACGAACGCTGGGATTAACTTTATCATTATTTCTTGCATTGCGCCAATAAGAACGGTCTCATTTTATTATTCCCTGAGGGAATTATGAGTCCTTTGATTAACTAATAGTCACTAATATAATACCTACTTTATTATTTAGTGTAGATAAAATTATTTATTTAATTTTCGCTATTCATAACATCATATATACTCGTATATTGCTAATCAATTTTCATCCCATCCATATTTTACAGTGTACCATTCAAAGCAAGATGTGAGAGTGGATCGTTCAAAGTTAAACGGTAATAATCAACTACTCCAAAGTTACTTGGCTGGAAAGTCCCGAAAGAAACCATTTCTGCTTTATGACTTATGACATTTAATTGGTTTCGGTCGCACTCGTTTTATATTAGAACAAGTGATTTTTGATTGACAAGAAGGGTAATTTGCCACAGCGATTGTAAATTTGTATTTGTAATTTTCAGAAACTTCTACGCGTTTTCTCTGTTATGACGGAACAAACAGTTTTCTTCGGTGAAAAATAATCTATTCAAATGTGCTTGTGTTGTTTGTAAAATATTAGAAAGAGGATTTTCTGAATTGATGAATAGAAATTTATTATAAATAAATAAGCACTCTTTTGTTTCTTATTTCACTTTTAAATATATGTATATCAAAACTTGTTTCCTTTGCTACTTATCAATAAACTAGAAGTGTTTCACCAAATAAAAAAATCACCACACCCATATGAAATCCATTGTATTATGTTATATTTATAGATAATTAAATGTTAATATTATTATAATTTCGAATAAGTAAATGTCTCGTACGGTTATTATTTCATAAGCTTGTTGAACCCATGTAATATTTAGAGCCGTCTCTGACCTCATCAGAGATTACATTAACTTCTCCAGCTGTTTTGTACTGTCAGTTGTTGTTAGTAATAAGCATGAGTTAACTAATTTTAATTATGTACTCGTTACGAACACATACACATGAGAATATAAAATTGCAATTAATAAGTTGAAAACTTACAATCAATGTTATTGCAAACAAGATTATCTGGATCTGGTCGAACGATCAGGTTTTTTTTTGCTTTCCTTCATCGCATGTAATCACAGTGTTAACAATATTTTATTGTGCCTACAATAGGAACGACTTATTTACTAGCCGACCGTTCTTCTGTTTGGGTATGGTTTTGATGAATCATGCCCAGAATTTTCTGTACACATGAAACGGAGGCGCTGCCCATTTGGGGCCTCAACATGATGCTGCGGGCGGGTTCTCTACATGAACACACACATTCACGTGTAGAAAAAAAAAACTGTGTCTTCCACATTATAAATAATACGTATGTACATATTTACGGTTACATTTTCACATCTGCAAGAACTAGTGGTACTTCAAACTTTATTTAAAATATTTTCACAATTAAAGGAAAACGAGCTCCACCGCTTTGTTATAATTTTTATATCGACCATATGTTGTTTGCAATTAAATGTGTTTCGACTTGTGACCCAAATATGGGCATGCATGTTCATGTATGTGCAAGATTTATTTGTAATTGTCCTGCCTTATAATCTGAAACGATAAAGTCTCTTACAGAAAAGATCTAACTATGTCAATGAAAGTATGGAATTTTTATAGAAAGTATGTACATATTAAATGCGTATAAAATAAGAATGAATTGAAATGAGATTTCGGAAATGGCAAGTGAAGAGAAAAACTGCCTTCCAAAGCATTATTCTGTCAAAAGATACCATTTTATTCTCATTGTTTACAATCAATAAACTGTATTTGAATGAGTGTTTATTATATTTCAGTTTATATTTCCTAGTTTTGTATTACTCAAAAAAATAAGAAAACCAAAATGGAAGTTCAAGAAGAAACATATTGTGTTTTCTAAATTATTCCTGTAATTAATTACTAGAGCTGGCAAATACCCCCAACAGGCAGTGGTGTAGGTTCGAGCATAATAATGGTGGTGGGGCGGCAGCGGTGATACCTTCAGTGTTACTTCGACTCTACCAAATCTGTTGTAATGGGGAATTCATTTGGAGGTACTTTTTTTAGGTGGGGATTTAATGGCTGAGCGCGCATGCGACGCGTCAGCGGACTGCGCATTCTGGTTCAGTACTATTTGACATTACGTAATGGAAAGACTTAGCCCGGCACAGCGTCTACAAATAGTACAGCTTTATTACGAAAATGGTCGTTCTACAAGGAATGTGTATCGTGCGCTTAGAGCAACATATGGGCCACATAATCGGCCTACCGAACGCACAATTCGCTATACCATGAATAAGTTTGAAACTCAATTTACAATAATGGATAATACGCGACCACATAGACCTCATCCAGCACGTAGTGAAGGAAATATAGCGGCTGTAGCAGCGAGTGTACGCGAAGACCGGGAAGAATCAATTCGTCGCCGTTCTCAACAGCTTGGTTTGTCGTATGCAACAACTTGGCGTATTTTACGAAAGGATCTTGGTTTAAAAGCATACAAAATTCAACTAGTGCAAGAACTAAAGGCGACCGACCTTCCGAATCGTTTCAGTTTCAGCCGTTGGACTCTTGATAAACTTGCAGAAGATCCACTGTTTTCGACAAAAATTTTGTTCTCCGATGAGGCCCATTTCTGGCTTAATGGGTACGTGAATAAGCAAAATGCCCGTATTTGGGGTGATGAGCAACCTGAAGAGATTGAAGTGCTACCATTACATCCAGACAAAACAACTGTTTGGTGCGGATTATGGGCCGGTGGAATAATTGGTCCATATTTCTTCAAAACAGAAGCCGGCCGGAATGTGACTGTGAATGGCGACCGTTATCGCGCCTTGATAAGGGACTATTTGCTGCCTGAACTTGACACCCGTGGTCTACAAGACATTTACTTCCAACAAGATGGCGCCACTAGCCATACAGCTCGTGAAACTATGGCTTTACTGAGAACGATTCGGTGAACATTTAATTTCACGCTTCGGACCAGTAAATTGGCCGCCTAGATCTTGTGACATCACACCATTAGACTTTTTTCTGTGGGGCTACATGAAGTCTAAAGTCTACATGGATAAACCGGCTACAATTGAGGCATTGGAGGCCAATATTACTCGGGTCATTGGACAAATACCACTCGAAATGCTAGAACGCGTCATTGAAAATTTGAACAGCAGAATAGACTACGTTAACCACAGTCGCGGCCAACATTTGAGAGAAATAGTCTTTAAGAAATAATTGTAAAGAATGGTTCTTTTGTATGATAATCAAGTTTCTTAAATAAATTGGCCTTTTTCATTTGTTCTTTGCTTTTGGAAAAAGTATCTCTAAATGAATCACCCATTATATACATGTATGCTGCCGTAAGTACTATTTCGTAGTTTTGCGTTTGTTTTTAAAATGCCACAAATGCTATAAAATGTGTCAATGTCGTTAGAGGATTCTCTTCAAATAGTCGATGATGTTCATGCCCAGCTATATACTGTAGAAGGCGAAAAAATGAGTGTGTAATAGAAAAATTTGGAAGTGTTTTAGACAAAGATTCCGATTTTCTCATATTAAGAAAAATTTGTGGATGTGCGTCTAAAGATCCACTAATTGTTTCAAAGATTATTTTAAATATGCAAATATAACATCACTATAAGCAGAATTATATATTGAAGATGTAGAATGGAAATGGGACAAAAGCAACGAAAAGCTGATACAAATGAAAGATAGGAAAGCTCTAAAAAACTAAGAAACCAATGTATAGATGGAAAGAAGCAGATTGACACAGCAATGATAATGGACGTTGACAAAATTAAACATACGAAAGAAATAAAGTACACGATAAGGCATGGAAATGATACTTCGAACAAAAAGAAAGAATGGAAATTAGCGACTCGGAACGTTAGAAGCTTAAGCGGAAAAGAAAGTGAACTCATAAGTGAATTTGAAGAAACGCGTTTAACAATACTATGTATTAGCGAAACAAAAAAGAAAGGCCAATGGGAGCAAGTACTAAATAATGACCACATATTACTGCATAGCGGAGTAAATTCGTGTAATAGAGCAGCAGCTGGAGTAGGTGTAATAATATATAGAAATTTAAGAAGCAACATAAGTAAATGGGAAGCTATATCGGAGCGCATATTGTAGTGAAGCTTAAAGACAGTAAACAGAAGGTAATGAAAATAATAGCAGTGTATGGCCCTAATGTCAATGACAAAGTAGAAGAAAAAGATAAATTCTGGGAGTAGCTGACATTAGTAATGGATGAAGCCAAAGGAATATTGTTTATTGTAGGGGACTTCAATGGCAGAATAGGAAAAAAAAGCGACGGTTATAAGGCAGTTATAGGAGAACATGGAGAGGAAATTAGAAATGATAATAGAAAAATAATTTTGGACTTTTGTTTAAACCATGATCTCGTCATAACTAATTCATTCTATAAACACCAAGGATATTCATAAATATACGCGTGTGCTACACAATAGAGGGGAAAAATCTATAATTGATTATGTGCTGGTAGAAAGGGAACACAGAAGAATTGTCTTAGATGTCAAGGTTAGGAGAGGGGCCGATCATTATTTGGTAGTAGCTAGAATCAAAGAACTAGAAAATAAACAATGGAATTAAAATAAAGAAAATAGAATTCACGTCAATAAAGACATATAAATTAAAGGAACAAGAAATAGCCAGAAAATATGAACAATTAGTTAGAAAAAATATTGAAGAGAAGTCGGAGATAACAAATCTGGACAATTTAGAAGAAACATGGAATATGTTCAAACATATAGTTGTAGAAGCTGCCCGTGAAATATGCGGAGTATACAAAATATGTAACACAAGGAGGCAGACTGCTTGGTGGACGAACGACATAAAAGAGGAAATCAAAAATAAAAAGAAGTTGTGGAGAAAGTACTTAGCAAATAAGAAAACAGAACAATTCATAATGTACCAAAGGCAACGGAAACGGGTAAAAGAATTAATGTTAAAAGCAAAAGCAAATAAATGGAAAGAATTTGGTGATAGAATGGAGAGAGATAGCACTGGCAATCAGAAACTATTCTATGAAGTTTTCAAATCGGACAGAAAAGCAAAATCAATAAATGATGGAAGCATATATAATAAACAGCAAGAAATAATCACTTATGAAAGAGAGGTAATGAACAGATGGAAGGAATACTTTGAGGAGCTACTCTGCAGCAATGGACACAAAAATGTGGAGACTGTTATAGAAACTGGAAATATAGCAGATTACGATACAGAATTTACTCTAGAAGAATTAACTGATGTAATGAAAAAATTGAAAAATGGCAAAGCTCCTGGAAATGACAAAATAGTGTCAGAAATGATTAAGAACATTGGTGAAATAGGAACAAAGATACTTCTGGAGATCATTAACATGGCATGGAAATGCGAAAATATACCAGAAGATTGGGAAGTGGCACTAATAACACCGATGTACAAAAAGGGAAATTATAGAGATTGTAATAACTACAGAGCCATAACGTTACTAAGCACAGTCGTCAAAATATATGAGCAGTTAATTAACAACAGGCTAAGACCGTTAATCGAACCATCACTATCGGAATGGCAAAGTTGATTCAGACCCGGAAGGAGCACGCAAGATCATATATTTACACTAAAGCAAACAGTTAATAAAATATTGCAACAAGGGAAAAAGGCATATTTCGCATTTATTGATTTAGAAAAAGCCTTTGATAGAGTACCAAGATGATATAGTACTAATAGCTGAAAATGGAAATAACCTGCAAGAAAGTATAGATATATGGAATGAAATACTTAAGAAAAAAGAAGTGAGAATAAATAAAAATAAAACAAAAGTAATGACCACAAGTGAAGAACAACTAGATATCCAAATTGAAGGAATAACTATTCAACAAGTAAATGAGTTTCATTATTTAGGTGTCCTGATAGAAAACACTGGGAAAAATAGTCAGAAATTAATGAAAGAATTGAAAATGTAACCAAATTGTATTAGGCAATGAATAAAAACTTCATTATGAAAAAAGAAATATCACGAAACACCAAGATAAAAGTATTCAAAGCAGTCTACAGAACAGTTCTGACATACGGATGTGAATCATGGGTACTTAATAATAGACAAAAAAGCAAAATCCAGGCTGCAGAAATGAGATATCTTAGGAGAGTGAGAGGCGTAACTAGAAAGGATAAAATGAGAAATACACAAATACGAGAGGAACTGGAGATACAATCGATAATGGAATTTATTAAACAGCGGCAACTGCATTGGTCGGGGCATTTACAACGAATGGGCGATACTAGACCAGTAAAGTTAATATATGAAGCCAAAGTCCAGTATAAAAGGAAAAGAGGAAGAACGCGACAAGTATGGGAAAATTTTTAACGAAATTGACATTTGGTTCATCAAAATGGCAGCTCCGTTATTATCTAGGTCGGTCGTCTCATTTGCGCAGTCTATTTATTTATAGACTTGTGGACTGTTATCATCAGTCTTGAAAAATTCAATGAAAACAGGTTGGAAAGTAGTAATTATAACATTAACAGTTCATTTTTTCAGAAATTTAACGATTTTGACATTTGGATGGAGAAAATTTTGATTTTGGAATAATATTTTCGAAGCTCTCTCTATAATTCTTATATTCTTTTTTTAACATGATTGCAGACAAAACTTGTCTATTTACTAGTGTAAATTGCCTGAGTTTCCCTAAATAAAGCTCGTCATAAAGGATGTTGAACAATTAAAAGCGGTTCGCTACTGGCGTGGATTATTTTAGACAGACGTTATTGAATTTTCTTTATTTTCCAGTTGGTATTACATCGAAAAATGATAATAACACTAGTCAACAAATTATTATTTTTAAAAATTTTCTTTAGAAATTATGTAAAATTTTAGTTTTTTTTATAGTTCTAACAATAGTAATAACAATAATTTTTTTTATAAAAATATCGAAAAGTAAACGACATAATGGCTGTATGGTATCGCCCGGTTTTCCTTTTTACTGTTCTTTTATACTATTCTTCGACACTTTCTTATATCAATATCCGACAATAATCAGCAAGTATTTAACTGTTCCACTTACATTGCTAACGTTTTTTTCAATAACAGAAATACCTTGAGGAAATCTTTCGCTGTATTCATAACTCACGTCGCCGAGGTTCAGGGGAAAGAAATCCAGATGCGAGTGCAAAAAATGTATTTTAAGGCTCATGTTACAGTCCAATTTATGGTAACTTCTAAGAAGTTCAATAACAAGTGCTATATAATTGTCACATTTTCTGTTTCCTAGAAAATTGTGGATTACATTTTTAAAAACATTCCAAGCAGTACGCTTCGATTCACTTAAGGTTTCTTCATATTTTTTTATCTTGTTGTAGAAGTTTAATTTGGGGTCCTACAAAAATTTCCTCTTGAAGTTTTGTATCTGAGATTTTATCAAATTTTTGTTTAAGGTATTGAAATCTACGACCATCTTTATCCATTAAGCAATGGACGAAATTTTTCATGAAACTTAATTTTATGAATAATGGCGGTAGAAGTATTTTATTAGGTCCAATTTTGACTTTTGAAGTATATTCTTTTGTTCAGGAATATACTGAGCCCTGACTGGACAAATCTTTAACAAAGTAGTGGTAATTTCTTGATGGACTGTATACACTAGTTGTAAACCGAGTAGAATTGGTACAACTTTGTGGTCTATGCTGATATACCATTTCTGTATTTTGTAATTAATTCTGTCTAGAAGAAATGTCATATTTTCATAGGTTTCTTTTAAGTGGGTTGCGTGGCCAACGAGGTTCGAGTGTTTCCTAAGTGAAGAAGGACAGCTTCTCAAACTAAATTTCGAAGCATTGATAAAATTCGGGATGGTGTGTTGGTGACCTAATGCCAACATCAAACCGTCGACATTATTGCAGTATGAGAGACCCTTGTCTGTTGAAAATACTGTGATAGTTCTTTCTGACGATTATTATACACAGAAATATGTTTGCCTGGAGCGAACAATTTCCTTACTTGGGGTCTAGATCCTAGTATTTTTGGTTAAGTTTTTGACATATTCAGGTCTCGAATAGATCACTCAATTTTAACTGATTTATTAGGTGTGATCTATCCTCTTCAGATGGCAAGTATTCATCATCTGGGAGGGTCCCGGTGACCTAAGCCTAATCACCGGTGAAAATTTAAAGCAAAGTCGTTCCCATTTTGGGTCATCGTTAATTGATTCCCTATGTGATCGAAAGAGTTTTGACTAAAATTTAATTTGAAAATAAGATTATGCTTCTTAACCAAGCACGACAACCATTCCTCAAGCATATATTTTGAGCAATTGTCTACATTTATCTTAAACTTTATATTACTGCAATGTTTCACATTAATTTCACTAATTTTATCTAGAAATAGACCTTCCCAAATCTCCAGAAGCATGCAAAAGAAATATCAGATCAGCACGTGTACTTTTAATGACGGCTAATAACACTGTTGCAATATCTGTATCAGTAATTCTGAATGATTATCCTTCTTAAATGTAGACAAATAGAAACAAAACTAAAAACAGATGTTTAAAATTTAATTGGCACTAAATATAATCAACACACGAACAAATAATGTTACGTCAAGAAAAGTAAAGTCGGCTGTGGATAGATTTACAATTAGAGAGATATCTCCACTAATATATTATTTCCTAAATAGAAATAACCACCTATATACTTAATTAATAATAGACGATAATTTGTAGTAAAGTCTATATTTAGAATTTATGGCAAAATTTTATCTTCGTGTATGATGTGATGTCACGGTAATCATATGTAACTTGTTAAAGACTTAATGTTTTACGATTAATTGGAAATAACAATTTAATCATATCAAAATTTAACATAAAACAATATTGGTTTCTATGTCCATTTGGTGTCAGCCAACTGCGCATTTGGCTAGCATTTTTTTACAAGAATAAAATAATATTTTCTTTAACAGGCAATATACTGGTAATAATGCATTCCATTCCGGACTGAAGACAATGTGTTTATAACGGATTCTCTGCAAACGTACATGCCATTTAATAGTTTCTGAACACTTAAAAGAAACAACCTTGCAATAAAACTAAACACGTAAGCAATTACGCATGACCCCAGTTGTGTGCCATAAAATTTATATTTTCTTTAATTGCATAAGACTTGTACCATTATTTGTTTGAACGTAAAAGAAATAATCTGAATAGTAAGATCTAACGCCATAAAAGACTAAAGTACGAGAAGCGGCTAATGCGACATATGTCTTTTGACCAGAGAAAAGAAATCGGTAAATCAATATTTTACGAATAATACAATGCAACTAATATTCTTGCAAACGGGTTTATATCATATTCAGTAGCATATACAGTGTGTGTGACCCATCGACATGTTATCATCTGCTGATTAATATATAATAGAATAATAATACAGTCATCGAAATGTATAATAACTTTGCAGTATTTACTATTATAGCAGCATAAGTATGAAAGCGTCCTACTGTTAAAATTGTAGGTGTACATATTGCTATGAATTGTGGGCTGAAGATTTGTTACACCACCATCCACAATTAGTTTTCCCAACTAGGTTTCTCAGCCGGTGAATTTTCAAATATGAGACTTCTAACTTTTCTGGTTCCACTTAGGAAAGATGTGTCTATAATGTGAGTTGAGCGCCAGTGAAATGTTCACAAAAATTTATTTACATATTTTACATAAGTTAAGTTAGAACAGCAATATTGGTATGAGAAAAATGAAACAAACGCAAGATAAAATTTAAAATATAAAATTTAAAATATTTAATACAAAAATAAAAAAAATAAAAAATACATCTTTACAAAGTATAAAGATGCTGTATTATACAAATATACTTGAGGTAAAAACATTCATTGGAAATTGACAGCTAAATGAATGGAAAACATCCTCTAAATGACACCGATCAAAACTTATCTAAAAATAATCAAGTTTAATATTAATTTCTCCCCAGAGAACCACACTGTATAATCAGATACTGAACCACGAACAAAAACTTACACGTGTGCTATCGACGCGCACAAAAACCCTTGAATCCTCTCGAACAAACTTTTATAATATTAACATAGAATTTTAATATTTAACTGTATTATCTATATTCTTAATAATTAAATCTCTCAATTATTTGTTTTAATATAATAGAAATATAGTTACTATATTTATGCTTATGACGTCATACAATTCTAAATACTTACAAAAACTAAAATGGAGATTCTAACAAAGAAGGTGGATAATCAATTTAAACATCAATAATACAACGAGAATTTATCTCTATAAATATCGGGACTTTAATAACAATATAACAAAATCACTTTCAATCAATCAACCCGAATTAATTAAAATATATTTAAATATATTTCAGAAAGCAACCTTCTTGTTCAAACTATAAATTTCGTCTCCCCGCAACTTGGATCTCTACATGAAATCTCGGATAACAAGTTTTTTCCCTTTTTAAATTTATATACATTTTCAATATACAGTTCCATCCAAAATTAATTTATTTTAAAATATTCAAATATTATTTTAGAAAAAATCCATAGCAATATGTTTAACTTAACAAGTCTGTAATAAGTACAATATTAACTCTTCTGACACGAGAAGCATGTGAAAGATGCCAAGTCTCTAGCCTTAAAGGTTAATGAAATTGACAACTTCTTTATATAATACTTCTCCTTGAGGTATCAGCTTAATAAGTTATTATAATAACAATTCAGCACTTACACGACATTCATATTTTCATTTCTAATATTATATTCTTTGTGAAGCAAAATTCGTATGGATCTGAATGGTTGAGAGTGGGATGATTTAATTGTGCTGTCTCTATGTAGTAAAATCTTTGGTCCATGTCATCAACTTGCCCTTTGGGCGGAAAATTAAAGACTATGGATTTGTGATTCCACTGTCCTGGAATAGGAAACCGATGAATTATTTAGACTTGTAGTAAAATTTCGGTTTTATCAAAGTTATCCAGAAAGATTTTAAGTAACCCACTACAAGACCATGTGTTGAAGTGAGATACTTTCCGAATATAAATTTGGGATTCAGCAGCTGTGAAACGTCTCTATTGGATGTTTCAGACTGTTTAATTGAAAATACTGACAAGGGTAGTTCGCAATGCTTCTTCGCTTGATTTCAGCAGTCTTCGATATTCTAAGTCACGACATTCTCTTATAGTATCGAACATTCGAACATCGAACAGAATAAGAGATGTTCTGCTATTGAATGACTTGAATTCAAATAGAATGCAATCCATAAAATTACCAACTTATATTTCTAACAGCATTTTATTGACTTTTGGTAGTTGTCAAGGATCTAGTCTTAGTCCATTACTATTTTCTATATACACAATATATATCAGAAAGTAATCACATTCTAATTTATTTCATTATTTTCACTTTTTATAGTTACATGAAGCCCAAAGCAAGATTGAACAAGATGTTGAAAAGTTGCAATAAAATCCGGCTGAAGGACCATGTAAAAAAGTTGCGCTGAAGTTTTCACTTCTTATCTGTGGGTTAATAAAAACTTTTAACTATAATTATTTATTGAATCCAACGTTTGTATATAATGTATTTAATAATTTTTATTAGAATTTGCGTTTTAATTCTTGTTTGTTGTTACGATGAGAGTTCTTTTCTTATTATGTTTAAAATACTACAAGCAGGCAAAAATTTCTGTTACCCCTACAAACTATTATACGACTAATAATGCGAACCGCATTGATTGATGATGACTAGGGAGACCCAAATATGCAAGCAGAAAACCAAAAACTATGCGCACAAATATGCAAATCATTTAATCAAGATATGCACAAAAATGTTGAAAATGTGCAAATAAAAAAATACTTATAATTAGAGCTGAGGATTTTTGCGGTAAGGCAGGACCGTATGTAGTGCATCCCCACCGGCGTATAATCAATACAAATGCAATTAAATTCTGGTATTTGAAAAATGATTATATGTATTACCTTAGTATTAAAATAAACCATCCATTTTTTATTACTAATACATGAAAGAAGTTTCTGAATCGATAGTTTATAAATAGTTCTACGAATTTTGAAAAAAATGTATGGGTGTACATGCACCAGTATGCATATACTTGCCGGTAAGCGATTTCTGTATGAAAGGATTACTGTAGTAAATAGCAATAAAGAAGATATGCATTATATTTCGTTTAGAGTACCTAATTGATTTTGTTGAATGTTTCTGGACAATCGTTCTTTAGTCCTTATTATCCTGGCATATGTTCTATTCCTATAACGAAAGTATAAAAAGTATCGTCTATTGTTCTGCAAACCAAATTTCTAAAAGAAAAGTATTGTGAAATGTATCAATTACTTCTTTGAGTGGATAAACACTACCTGCCTCTTATAATAAAATGTTTTCTAAACTTTAACAATAAACAAAGCGCTTAATTTTTGCATTTGCGACACTTTTGATTATACATTCGTATTTGTAACATCAGTCATCAGTGATGACTGATGTAACATCAGTCATGTTTGTAACATCAGTGATGTTACAAATACAAATGTATAATCAAAAGTGTCGCAAATGCAAAAATTAAGCGCTTTGTTTATTGTTAATGTTTAGAAAACATTTTATTATAAGAGGCAGGTAGTGTTTATCCACTCAAAGAAGTAATTGATACATTTCACAATACTTTTCTTTTAGAAATTTGGTTTGCAGAACAATAGACGATACTTTTTATACTTTCGTTATAGGAATAGAACATATGCCAGGATAATAAGGAATAAAGAACGATTGTCCAGAAACATTCAACAAAATCAATTAGGTACTCTAAACGAAATATAATGCATATCTTCTTTATTGCTATTTACTACAGTAATCCTTTCATACAGAAATCGCTTACCGGCAAGTATATGCATACTAGTGCATGTACACCCATACATTTTTTTCAAAATTCGTAGAACTATTTATAAACTATCGATTCAGAAACTTCTTTCATGTATTAGTAATAAAAAATGGATGGTTTATTTTAATACTAAGGTAATACATATAATCATTTTTCAAATACCAGAATTTAATTGCATTTGTATTGATTATACGCCGGTGGGGATGCACTACATACGGTCCTGCCTTACCGCAAAAATCCTCAGCTCTACTTATAATACATAAATTTATTAATTCGCTTAAAATAAACAGACAATTTCATTTTTCTACATACTGAACTAAACCTAAATATGCATTTATTACACAAAGCAGGTTGTGGTTAGTTGTAAAAACAGTAAACCAACAAATGTTTCTCGAAGTTCAGAATCAAAAAATTTTGTCTCCTGTCTGAATGTAAAAATTTATAAATGGAAAAATTTCTTTCCACATCAACCGATGTAATAGGAGCTTTTTTAAAATTGCTTAATATTACAAGATCCAAATCAATGGATTCAGTAAATTTTCTCTCTAAAATATTAGCTACTTGGCTAAGAAACTAAAATCCACAATTTTTTCCATCATATTTTTTAATTTTTGAAAAATTTTGTCCCCCATTTTTGCCTGCGACATTTTGAAAAGCTGCCTTAGATTATTTTACTAGGGTTAATGGCAAATTAGGTTCCTCCATTTGTGTTATTGTTTTAGAAACAAAGCTATAATTGGTTTTTATAAACGAAAGTTGTTGTTTTATTTTCTTGTTTTGGATTGGGAATATTCGTCAGACAATTCTGAAATTTAAGCTTTTAGTTGACAGAAATCTTGTGATAACAAGTTGAGGTGTCAGACGAGTGTTTGGGAGTTTTTCTTTATAGAACTGAACCCTTATAGGCGCTTTAAGGAAGATTTTTTCATGTTGAAAATTAAACTATTAACACGAGGAAAATGTTCCCTATTCTCTTCAGCAACCTTATTTAAAGCATGAGCAAGACATGTTACATGTATCAACTTCGCATAAGAGATTTTCAAATTTTGCCCGGCCTTTATCATGTACGAACTGTGCTGCATCTGACAAAATGAGCACAAAAATATCTCCAGGAACAGGCGTAGGAAGAAAATATCGATAGTTCCTCTTGACCAACTCTGGCCACTGTGAGTGCATTTGTTTTTTCTAACTCTTTAGAAGCAATAAGATAAGATTTTAGCAGAATCACGTCGCTAAGAATACCAATAAATGAGCAATACAGCGTCCTATTAAATCGGTGGTTTCATCAATACGCGAAGCAAGCACCTCTTCGTTCAATGGCTTAAAGTCGTCTTCCCGATTGACCTCGACTTCTAGATCAAATCCACACCGGATAACCAGGTTTTCTCTCCAGTTACCACTCACAAAATTTATAAACATTTTCAATATACAGTCAATGTCACAAAATATTTTATTTTAAATATTTATTTAAAAAAAAAAACGGCAATATGTAACAATGTTTTTACGAATTTTATTTTTAATTTTCTCAATTACCTCCGAATAGAAGGAGCTTACGTCGTTTCTTCGTAGTGTTGTTTCACCTGGACATTGAATTTGTAATATTTCTGGAGAAAACAAGTGACGTGCTGATTACGTAGCTTTGACAAGGGAATATTTGGCGTCATCAGTGAATGGCATAGGTCTCGGTTAAAAATGTCTTATTCGTTTAGCTTTTTGGACATTGGTTAGAAACATTGCGTTAATGTGGGTTGTGACACGTCTCCAGATTTCATCTTACCCAATTTAGTAATATGAACAGAAGTTTTCACGTGTTGGTGTATTTGATATTTTTATCGCATGGTATCTGCAATGAAAAAATAACAAAAATTTAAATATCAAATTGAAAAGCAATCATATCAATATTAAGATCTAAATTCCTAACAAATAAGTTCAAAATATTAAACGAAAGCTCCCCGAATGTCCAAATGGTGCGAAATCGGTCGATATACCTAGGGTTCCGTATACAAATTAAGTTAATACTGACAAGGCAAAACTGAAACCCCCTGTACATTTCTCTGTATTTTCATTGTGTATGTCCCTCAAAAAGAATTTAACCTGCTTCTAACTTTTTTCCTTTTTCCAGATATCAACCGATTTCGCACCACCCGCTATATTAAATATTCAAAAATTATACTTACAATTTTAACGCACGCAGAACAGTAGACATTTCCCATACCTATACGTAGTTCTTTGTATGACTTAACTCACACTGACGGTTATTGAGCATTTTACTATTACACATAAATAAAATATCACACCACTACAAAACACAAATCGATGCTATCTCTTCAAAAGCACAATCAGAACTAAAATTCAGAAATAGATTTATTATTTACCTACTTATGTAAATTTAGGTACAATAAAACCTCTGTTAATATTTAAAACGACCTATTTTGAATTAAAACGACCTATTTGATTATCGAAATTTAAGATTGGAAATATCCATACTCTTGTACCTCATCAAATTTTTATTTTCTTGAGAACTGTAAACATACTCAAATAAATTACTTCACAATGGAAAATTTATAAAATTGCTTATTTTGAACTATTGAAGCGCCAGCCGAAGATCTACATCATTCAAATATTGTTCAATTTTTTCAAATGCACAATATGCATTTTATTAAGGATATATTTAAAAAAATGCATATAATACGCAGTATATGCAAAATATGCGCTTTGCGTGTTTGGGTTACATTATTGATGACATAATTCGAGAATTTTGAAGGTCTTGGTTCATGGTTCTTGCTAGCAATAGTATTCGGCAATATACATTTAAACTATGTTAATTACGTCTTTATCTTAAACCAAAGTACAAAATTAAAATTAAATTTTATTCATCTTTATAAAGTTTATTGCACTTTATTTAGAAATGTGAAATTATGAATAGATTGTGAGATTAAAAATAAGGTATTGAATGCATTCAGAAAGTGAAGAGGAAATAGCCTCATAATAAATTTATAAATACAACATGGGGGTATACCACAGAGATCCGTACTGGGGCCACTTTTATTTGTAATTTATATAAATGAGTTACCGCTATTATTCAATTATTTCATGGCCTTATTGGATGATGGATGATTTATTGGCAATAAGATCAACGAAAACAAACGTCTTAAGGGAGACTATTATACAGGCATTGTCCTCTGTGGGCGCGCGGTTCAGAGTGAACGATCTTAAGTTGAATGTGGGCAAGTTGAATGTGGGCATTTCGCTGTTTCTCAGCGGGAAGATCTTATTATAAACTGTGGAGACGATGTACTTACCTCGTCTCCCGAGATAATGTTTCTCGGCATAAGGGTCGATTCACAACTGAATTAAAAGTCTATTTCGGAGGATTTCTCTATTTAACTATGCCCTTAGGATTAACTCCGGCTCAGTAAACAGTGAAGCCAGTTTGTGTGTGTATAGAGCTTATGTAGAATGTGGTATGATTTGGTCCTCTGGGGGAACAGTGTGGATGTGAGGAGACTTTTTATTCTACAGAAGAAATGTCTTCGTGCTATTTTTAAAATAAGACTTACTGACTCGTGCCGAGAAATATTTAGAACAAGAAAAATATATACGCTTACCGGTCTCTACATTCTGGAATATGCTTTGTGTGTCAGAAAGGATATGAGCTGTGCGTTTGGCAGTTATCTTTTAAATCACAAGTACAGTATTCGCAGGACGAAAAGTGTCTATTTTGCGGTGCCACTTTCAACTCTGACTAGGGTACAAAAGAACGCAACTAGTTCGGTCTTGAATATTTATAATCATATACCAAAGTACATTAAGGACTTGTGCAGTGACAAGTGCTTCAAGAGAAGCATTAGAAAATTTGTTATATATATTAATATTCTTTCTATTCTTTAGACCAATTTTATTTGAACAAAAAAATTTAATGTGTTGTCTATGTGAGGCTTAATATATTTATATATACTTGACGAGTTCTATACACTTGTATAATTTTGGACAAATAAACATTATTATTATTATTATCGTTCTTAGAATAGAGGTAAAGGTTTACAATTTAAATAAAATAATTAAACTTTCGATATGTCACCTTGAAGTGAACATTATTTAATGCTAAATAATTAAAACTATACACATATTTAAGTAAAGTAAACAAAAACATAAAAAAATTATTGTTCTCTCGCTTAGTACAAGATTTGGACCACATAACGACCACCTGCTTGGGGCATTTCCTGGTAATAAACTCTCACAGATCGGAAACGTTGTTTGGGAGAACAAAAGTTGTAACCAAATGGACACAACAGATTCATTCAATTACGGTTAAATGGTTGCCTTCTTGAGGTTACACAATATGCCAAAATTTTAGGCCTTTATATAAACAACTCTTTCCGATTTGAGAAACAAATCAACGTTATTTTCCAAAGAGCACACTTAAGTTATATGTTATTCAGAAAATAATTAATATTATTTATTTTATTATAGATATTAATTTTTTATTTTCCTTTGTGGGGTGATTTAGATAATTAGGTTAAGTAAGTTTTAGGTATCTTTATGTTAAATAATATAACAAGTGTTCATTTGAAAAGTCAATCTAGTAGCATGTGATTTACTGAGAACATTTTGAAGTATGTCGTAAATTAAAATTTACTACTTAACCTACGAAGTCGTATATTTTGACAGTTTCATACATACAAATAAATAACAAATAATAGGTATTTATTGAAAACTATAACAAATGTTGAAAATGTCCTTCAAGATTAATGCACTTTAAAATCCTCCGTTCAAAATTTCTGATGATATTCTGCAACATTACTGGATTGTTATAATAACCTCAAATGTCATTGGATTTACGTTTACGGAACAACAAACACATACTAATATATTTGCGTCTTATTCTATTAAAATTTCAAAGTAACCTGGATTGACTTTTCAAATGAACACATTATATGTCTCGTTATTTCAAGGTCCAAGTGAAAGACTGGAAACGATGTTTTGTCGTAATCCGAACTTGCACCTTTACTTTCTGCACCTTTATCGAGCTTGGTAATCATTTTCACAGTAGGTGTAAATTGTATTTCATTCTTTGTTCTACATGTAGTCTAACTTCTGGAAACAAAGATTATCATTATTATTATTACCATTATTATTATTATTATAAACACTATAAAAAAGTTCCAGTTTTAGTTTTACTTTAAATACGGTGTAGTGTATTAGATCTATACACTACACCGTATTTAAAGTAAAACTTGTTGTCAAAAGTACTCTTAGGATTTTTAAGAAATGAAACAAACACCTATTATTACAACTTTTAGAAATTGTTAGATTTGAAATTAAAGAAAAATACAAAGGTATTTTTAATAATATAAAATATTACTAAAAATCTGGTGTAAAGAACACAAATGCAGGTTCACTATTAATATTTTCTGTGAACGTGTCCGAATATATCCTATCCCCAGAGAAGTAGATACGTATTTCGCTTTTCTACAAGCTCATCGGTACGCCCCTGCTGGAGAAAGGATATTTCCAGACACATTCACAGAAAAGAACCACCTCGCCCTATCACCGTAATTATCCAGACCGAGCGCAGAAGTAAATTCGGCGCTACCTGTTGTCAGACAGCCGAAGTACCTCGCATACCGTCCACATAATTAATGTGAAGTAACGACGCCCTTCCAAAGGTTAGCACAGCCAATCTCTCTAGAAAACTGCATTTTGTTTGTGCCTTCACTCAGGTGTTCTTCACACCAGATTTTTAGTAATATTTTATATTATTAAAAATACCTTTGTATTATACAAAACTGGTGGGGTTTACCTACTCATGTATGTTTCAATTATTCTGATACATTACACATGCGGTTAAGCCGTAGTATGAGTGAAGGCACAAACAAAATGCAGTTTTCTAGAGAGATTGGCTGTGCTAACCTTTGGAAGGGCGTCGTTACTTCACATTAATTATGTGGACGGTATGCGAGGTACTTCGGCTGTCTGACAACAGGTAGCGCCGAATTTACTTCTGCGCTCGGTCTGAATAATTACGGTAATAGGGCGAGGTGGTTCTTTTCTGTGAATGTGTCTGGAAATATCCTTTCTCCAGCAGGGGCGTACCGATGAGCTTGTAGAAAAGCGAAATACGTATCTACGTCTCTGGGGATAGGATATATTCGGATACGTTCACAGAAAATATTAATAGTGAACCTGCATTTGTGTTCTTCACACCAGATTTTTAGTAATATTTTATATTATTAAAAATACCTTTGTATTATACAAAACTGGTGGGGTTTACCTACTCATGTATCTTTCAATTATTCTGATAAAGAAAAATATGTTAATAATTTTCACAGTAACTATAAATTGTATTTTATTCTTTGTTCTACATGACATTGAAAAACAAAGATTATCATTATTATTATTTTTGTTATTATAAACACTATATAAAAAGTTCCACAGTTTTAGTTTTACTTTGAATATGGTGTAGTGTACTAGATATTTTTATCCTGTTGTTAAAGGTACTCTTAGGATTTTTAAGAACTAAAGCAAACAATATCAATTTTTAGAAGTGTTAGATTTGAAATTAACAAAATATCTAAAAGTCATAACACTGTATGTACTAGAGCCCGGTATTTTAGGTCCACTTGTCTATTTCTACGTATTTGGACCTTGTTTAACAACTTCTTGTTTTTTTTTTCTTATAAAAAATATTTTATTTTATTTTAGTTTTGACGTAACGTAAAAAAAAGTCATAAAAATCCTAGTAGTAATTCAGAGAGCACTAAATGAAAGAAAGGTTTATCTACATATCTAAAAACATTTTTTCATGAAATTTGCTATTTTTCTTTTGCGTCTGTACATATTGCTATGAACTGTGGTATGGAAATTAGCTATACCACCATTCACGACAAATCTATCCAGCTAGGATATTCAGTCGGCTTATATCCAAAATGGGACTGCTTTCCTCTCAGGGTTCCAATCGGAAATATGGAAATAATAAAGTTAATTGGACGCCACTTAAAATTCGTTTGAGAAAAGTTATTATAATATCTTTAATTTACTTATTAAAATGTGTAGAAAGGATAATTAAATTAAAGAACACAATATAAAATTTGAATGAAAATTTAATACAAAAATTTAAAAAAAAAATCTTTGTAGAGTATAAAGATTAATATTTCTTCATTTAACAATATTAAAAAGGTAAAAATAACGCACGGAAATGACTGCAGCATGCGTTCAAAAAACCTTATGACACCGAACAAAATTAAAAATAATAAATTACAAAGAAAATTTCTAATTTCTCCCAAGAGAACAAAATAAATAAACGATCTTGACAGCTCGAAGCAAACACTAAAATAACATGCGCACAAACATATCACATGCCCTTGAAGTCCCAACGTAACTTTCCATTTACAGATTTTTTTACTAGAAATGTTAAAAACCTTCTTTGTTATCTATATCAAAGAACTAAGACTAAATCTCAATAAATCAATGTTAATACAATAGAAGAATACAATATTCAATTCATTCAATATAAAAAGATATCTTTTAAAAAATATTTTACTTACGTAAATATATATATATATATATATATATATATATATATATATATTCGAGACAAGTGAATAAGAAAGCTATAAATATCAAAAATTACTAGATTACATACTCGTAAAAAATATCGGTAATGAATTCAAACAACACCAACCACTAATTAAATCAAAAATAACCCGAAGTTACTTTACAAAAGATAATGATAAATCTTTTTATAAACACGTCTTTCTTATCTCACAGGTAACTTGTGTCTGAAGGTTAAACGTAGTCAAGCGGACAGGCTTACAATGTAAAACCAGTTTTCTACACAAAAAATAATTTCAAAAATATACACTTGCGTTCAAAATAACTGTTCAAAGATAAATACATAAATTTATAAAATATTTATGGGGAAAAATACACAGCAATATGTATGTGGGTGTGCACATCTACAGATTTTATGTTTGGTTCAATGACAATTCAATTTGGTGCCTATTCATGTGATTTTAAACGTTAAAAAAAATAACTTTAATAATAATTTATACTCTAACAAACATATATTAAACTTTCAACTTATGCGTGCAACTATATAAAATACAAATGAAAGTAATCATTTTTGTGAGGAACTGTATAGCATCTGTATCTTCAAATATTCCGTTCAAACAACTCAATCATCCAGGCTTAAAATTTTTTTTGGAAAAGTATTGTCATAGATCAATTCTCAACTAAAACACTGAGGAGAAAACAAGATTCCATCTATCAGTCACAGATTCAGGAAATAAAAAAGAAATAGAAGGCAAAAATATCTTTGTGTCAGTGGATGAAACTACAAACAAAGTGGGATGTTCAATCACCAATGTTATTGTAGGTACGCTAGAATCAACCAAACCTCCAAAATCTCATTTAGTTGCTAGTAAAGTTTTGCCTACCATAAATTTTGAAACTATCACGGAATTTGTGAATAGATTCCATAATTCCGGACAGGAAAGAGAAAGCTCTTCTATTAGTAACTGATGTTATGCTTATGTTCAACGCAGGGACAAATTTACAAACTTGTTTACCAGATATGGTTAATGTTACTTGTTCTGCACGTTCTTTACATCGCGTGTGTGAATTTGTGTGAGAAGAGTGCGCAGATGTAAATAGATTTATTAGTACTACGAAAACAATATTCTTAAAATCTCCCAGCAAAATAAAATTTTACAAAGAACCTTGTCCTGCATTAAGTTTGCTTCCTCAACTTGTTACTATCAGATAGGGTACCTGGATACAGCTTATGTTTTTAATAGTGACAATTTTAAAACAAAAGAAAATGTGGTAGTGTGTCTAGAAGATACGGTGAAAACTGGATCAATTAGCAAAACGCTAGTGTACCTTTTTGCTTAAACAACTACCATTTATTCATAAATATTTTGGTTTTATTCCTTGTGTAATAAAGAATATAGAAAGTCAAAAACTACCTTTACGATAATCATTAGAAATATATAATAACGCTATTCAAAAATTAAATAACGCACCTGGTGAATTCGGTTAAAAAGTAAAAAAAAAAACTATATTGACAATTTGTTGAATCGGTTATATTATAAATAGACTTAAATAGACTTAACCGACTTATAACGTTAATGCTAACTCTGTTTTAAGTAACTTCAATTATGCTCCTGATGTAGAAAGATCATTTTCACAATTTAAATATATTTTTAAGTGCGAAAAGATAAAGTTTTATACCTGAACATTTAGAAAAATATGTCATCGTATATTGTAACAATCGTGAATAATAATAATAATAATAATAATAATAATAACAATAAGAAGAATAATAATAACACTACTTTACACCGAAAATGTACATTTGATGAGACATAGATTTCCTTATGTATTTTCTTCCGCTGAATTCGAAAATCAAGGTTAAATTTTTTTTTATGGAACAGTTTTTGAGATATTGTAATTTTTTCATTTTTTCGACCTTTTTTCACTTGACACAAATCATATCTCGAGCTAGAAATGTCCAATTGAATCGTTCTTTGTACACAAATGCAAGATATTGAGATGACGAACAAATATGTATAATAGGATCTTTGATTGGTAAAGCAGTTCAAAATATATCGATGAAAATAGGGCACATTTTCAAAAAAATCATATTTTACAGTGATTCTGTGCCGGCAGAAAAGTACAAATCGTTAAAACAACGTCTGGTTTCTGTTCATGTACGTAAAGATGATACTTTTACGTAAGAATTAAGACCAACCAGAAGAAAATCGACCGAAAAATGACAAAGTTATAAGCAATTGAGTGAATATATCCAAATCCCATATTTTCCGAATATTTTATTTTTTTCGACAATTTATTGTGTTTAAACGCTTGCAATACATTCTTGACATTTTTGTGTGTTAGAAATAGCTGTGGTTCTTGCTTTGTCTTCGGTTGCTTTTGGGATCCGTTTCTCTAGTGAGAAACCATACATAGTCTCCCAACATTGCTTCATCCCCAAATCCTTGATAGCGCCGCTCAATAGTCTTAATTTGTTTGTGAAATCTCTCGCCGTGTTCGTCACTTACGTCACCAAGATTGTCCGGAAAGAAATTCAAATGCGAATGCAAGAAATGGATTTTTAGAGACATATTTACACCTGTAAGAAATAAATAAAATGGTAAAAATAATACAATAGAAAACAACCAGGAATGAAATTAAATAATGGCATTCCGTACCCATCTTGTTGTAGTTCTCCAGCAAATCGGTAATAATTCCCTCGTAGTTAGGGCTTTTATTGTTCCCAAAAAAATTGGTAACAACCCGCTGAAATGAATTCCAGGCCTCGTTTTCAACGGGTGTTAAATATTTTGGAAAATCTGTGCTTTTTACCAATTTCTTTATGTGTGGAACATCGAAGACGCCTTCCTTGGTTTTTGCTAAAGAAAGCTGCCGGAAAAGGGTTTTCAAATAGGAAAATACTTGGCCTTCCTTGTCTAAGGCCTTCACAAAATTTTTAATGAGGCCAAGTTTAATGTGCAACGCTGGAAGGATTATATTTTCTTTTTTGAAAAGAGGCACGCATTTAATATTGTCTTTGCCCACTGTGACGTTCTCCCTTTCTGGCCAGTCTTTTCTTCTATAATGATGTTCACGAGCACGACTATCCCAGAGGCAAAGAAAGCAGCAATATTTTGTATATCCACCCTGCATTCCACACAACATGCCGACGACTTTGTGATCGGAACATATTTTCCAGTTGTGATGCTCATATTGAATGTATTTTAGCAAACTGGCCATTGTGGCGTATGATTCTTTAGTGTTGATGGCATGAGCGATGGGGATAGAAGGTTTTTCATTTCCAATATGCAGTAGGACTGCTTTCAAACTCTCCTTACTACCGGCAATGAACAAGCGCCACTCATTTGGATCATAAGGCTCTCCGAGTTGCTCAAACAATGCAGGAATATCGTTGCAGTAGCATATGTCGTTTTCCTTCTTAAAATGTTGTGCGTAAGGTTTATCACGGTTTCTGTAAAATGTTCCATATACTTCCGGAGCCAAACAGTTCCGTTGCTTCAGGCGAGATGCAAGTAACTCCGCTTTTTCCTTTGACAGCTCGAGATCTTTCACCAAATCATTCAGTTCAGGCTGCGTAAAATGTTGCAATTGCGACTCCTGTTGAAATTCATTATCACTGCTTGTGTCTGTCTGTAGTGATGATTCGAAAAATTCAATCGTTGAATCGGGGCACTTAGGATGAGGAAATTCACTTGAATGTGGAACTGGAAGTGAAACAGATGTTACTGTCGCATAAACCCATTTGGCACTCTTTCCAAAACCAGTGGATTTGCTCAGGCAAAAGTAACAATCAACCGAATGGCAGAGCGGCTGTCTCCATATCATCGGTACACCGAATTTCATGTATCGTCTAATTTGGAATAAAAATTAACTTTATTATTAATTCGATTGTATATATAAATTTATTCTTACTGTGTTGAACCAGAAGCCCACGCGGCAAGAGTTATATGGCACGATAAACAAACATTATTTGGTGTCCATTGCTCATGAAAAGTTGCAGGTGCTATTCCAAAATATTGCAGATAATTATGTTGTAATGAATCGGTGAATCTACGTCTATTTGGTTGGGGGACAAAATTGCCACACACGTAACAGAAATTATTTCGATTGTTTACGCACTTAAATTCTCGTTTTCTTTTAGGCATTTTGGTGAACACAATGAAATATAATTTCAATCAAATTTGTGAGTTCCTATAATATACAAACAACCGACACTACGTTTTATAGAAGATGTCAAAACAAAATGTCAGGGTTCTAAGGTTCCTAAATGTGATGTGTTGTTGTTTTGTTTGGAATAAAATCTAAGAACTCTAGCGTCAACGTGAGAACTAATATACGTTGCCAATATACCAACAGGCTATCGATATAAAATCATGTTCCTATACCAAAGACATATAAATATCAAGATATAGCAAGAGTCAGCTGTTTATTGGTACTAATAATAATTATTGTTATAATAGTAATAAGAAAGTCAAAATACATAAAAATAACAAATAATAAATTCAATATATTTGCGTGTGAGCAACCGAACTCAGAAATTGTCGAAAAAAATAAAATATTAGGAAAATATGGGATTTGGATTTATTCACTCAATTGCTTATAACTTTGTCATTTTTCGGTCGATTTTCTTCTGGTTAGTCTTAGTTCTTAAGTAAAAGTATCATCTTTGCGTACATGAACAGAAACCAGACGTTTTTTTAACGATTTGTACTTTTCTGTCGGCACAGAATCACTGTAAAATATGATTTTTTTGAAAATGTGCCCTATTTTCATCGATATATTTTGAACTGCTTTACCAATCAAAGATCCGATTATACATATTTGTTCGTCATCTCAATACCTTGCATTTGGGTACCAAGAACGACCCAATCGGACATTTCTAGCTCGAGATATGATTTGTCAAGTGAAAAAGGTCGAAAAAATGAAAAAATTACAATATCTTAAAAACTGTTCCATAAAAAAAAATTTAACCTTGATTTTCGAATTCAGCGGAAGAAAATACATAAGGAAATCTATCTCTCATCAAATGTACATGAAAAAAATTTCATTTTGTAAACTAGTGTAATTATAAGAAGAATAATAATAATAAAATCTTTGATAAAACAAGGATCATGTTACGCTCGTGGCTACGGATAAAAACATGCCTATCGATAGAAAATTCAGTAAGACACACTTACACATGGAAATATGTTATAGCATTTATACATATGAGAACACTGCCTAGTAGTTTTTTTTCTTTCTATATTCAAATCGTTCGTACTTTAACTTCTGTAAGCAGTACTGGCTTCGAAGAAATCGTTCTAGATAAATCGTATAGTTAACCATAACGCTCCCTATTGATGACTTTTAAATTAGAGACCGATATTGCGTTGTTCGCCATGCTGTAGTGATGACTAGAGACCGAACGCATTAGGCCGAAATCACGATGGACCATATGAATAGACTATAACACCGCTAAGTAGAACACGCAGTTATTGAATAACACTATCCATTCGGTTAAACGCACATGTGTTTTTTTGTCGTTTAATTGTGACGCAATTACTTCAATATTACAGTGAAATTCCTTTCTTCATGGGCGTAGATAGAAGATAGAAGAAGATAGAGTTTGGACTTTTTATAATTTATTTTATTTGTTAGTTTATATTTCGTAAAATAAATAGAGTGCGGTGAGTTAATTTGTTTTTTTATTGTTTTAACTGTTAATTACATAATTACATACTTCGTAATTTTTATAATAGATCCTGTTTAATATCGTTTCATCTGCTTCTTCCAATTATTTTGACGTAAGTGTCCAGTGAATTTCGTTAAGTTTCAATAACTTACGCATACATTTTTAATTTTTTTTTATTTAGATCTAGAACATTGTAAGTTACTTTTTCAGATATGATATGGAACTATGTCGAGAATGGCATCGTGGAACAATAGCGTGTGGGCTTAAGGGTCAAGCTGATTATGTATCCATTGCCAATGATTCTAAGATTTATTGCAAAGTCTGTAAAATATCGTTAAACATTCCAAGAAAGCGCACTTAAAACATTACTTAGCATTGCAAACACATTCACAGAAATTATACCAGTCGGAATCTGACAATTTTAATGAAGAAATGAAAAATATACTGGTCGAAATTTTCCTTATGAATCCACCTTACGCAAATATTATGTTTCTAAGTGATACACGAAAGTAGTAGAATGTACTAGAACCCATCTTTCTATGGATAAGTGTCGACGAAACTGCCGATATATTAGCACACAGTGTGGTAAATGTTGTAGCTGGTGTACTGCATCCAATTATTCCATGTAACGTATATGTAATAGCAACAAAAGTTATAAATACAGTTGATGCAGTAGCTAAAACCATTTACGAGAATATGCATTAAATGCTTCATTTGGACGAAAATATACTTTTATTTGTCAGTGACAGTGCTGCATATATTTTAAAAACAGGCAGACCATTAAAGGAAACATATCCTTATATGGTGCGTATTACTTGTGTAGCACATGCTCTCCACAGAATATGTTAATATATCAGAGATACCTTTCTGGGAGTTGATAGACTTGTATCCGCTTTCAAAAAAGTTTTCAGAAAAGCACCATTGAGAGTAGCTCCGTACAGGGAAAAACTTCCATCTTTGTCATTACCTCCCTCGCCAGTAATAACTAGATGGAGAACATAGTTGGCAGTTACTAGTTTTTATGCAGAGAATTTCGATAGATTACAAAATTTCGTTACATGTTTAAATGACGATGCTCGAAGTATTACTGAGTGTAAGGAACTAATATAAATTCCAAATTTAAAAAATCAGTTGTGTTTTCTTCAGGGACACTTTGGAAATTTGCCAAAACTAATCACTTATTTTGAAAATCAAAATCTCAAATTAAATGATGGATTAACCACATTAGATGTAGCTATTAATAATTTGAAAAATATTCCTAGTGAGTTCGGATGTGGCCTTCGGCAAAAGTTAGAGCACTTTTTCATAGAAATCCAGATTTAATAACATTGTGGCAATTGTGTATGGGGACAATGCCTCAAAATCTAACTGCTAAATACGCAGAAATACAGGAATATTTTCAGTATGCACATATAACCAGTTGCGATGGAGAAAGCATGTATTTCTTTCAAAGAGAACCAATTTTACACAAGAGAACCTTGAGAAGGTATTGCTAGTTAATATTAATACTCCTTTACTCAACTTGAACTACAAAATGAACAAATAAAAATGTATTTCGAATTTTATGGATCACTACCCGTTTGTTTTCGAATTATATAAATAAAATTAAAAACTTTTAAAAATACAAATTTTCAATAGTACGACCGTGGGCGATGAGTCATCTGTCGCTCGTAGCCGGTCTCTAGTGATGACATATATAATGATCAAATAAAGCGTTCAATTAAAAGTAAGTTCAGCCATCTGATTAATGAAAATTGTATTAGAGGAGAAAACTTTGTTTTAGTTAGTAACCTCAAATTAAGGAATAAAGGAGGCTCGCTGTATCAGAGCTGATATGGAAAATTTGATAGTCCGTTTGTCCTTATTACTAAAACTAGTCGCAGATCATTCGATGACATATCAGTTAAGAACTAGGCCGTTGCATAATACATAGTTACCATTACAATCAATGATCTATTTAAGAATCGTTCAAGCTAGAAACGAAGCGGTACAAACAAGTTACAAAGATTTACCAAGGGAAGAAATTGAGTTATTAAGTTAAGTTTCTCATCTTAACTAATAACGTTTGACAACATAACAATTTTCATAGTTCACAATATTCATGGAATAAGTGAACTTTAGAATAATAAAAAGATTATAATGAGCTAGTGCTGGTGTATTCACCTTATCACTTGACATTGAAGAACGGGGTAGTATTTTTATTCTAACTGTATGAAGACATTGAAGCACACCTTAGAACGGCTAAAATAGGAATGGTGAGATTTAACTGCAAATTTAAAATAATATTTTAGTTCCACATATATGCAATTAATAGCGTGTGAAGGTTGACATATATTAATACGAAAGGAACGCTGAAAAAATCTAGAATGGCCATATTTCAAAAAAAAAAATGAGTTTGGTTTTATTTGACAGCTATTTTTTAATATTTTGCGAGTTGATTGCCGTGTAGTTTTTTAGATTTCCTATAATAAAGTGTGTTTTTTAAGAGGGATAGGATTCTAAATTGAAAAAAAAACCACAGGTGTTAGAGGAATGAGAATTTTTTTTATATCTGTAGATAGTTTCATGATATTAGTGATGGAAAATGATTTCAGGCATATGGCCACCACGGGAGCGTCTGAGGTACGTTATCCTGGAGCACCAATTTTCAATTACTTTTTCGAGCATTTGAGGCTCTATGACACGAATGGTGCGCTCGATGTTGGTTTCTAAGGCTGCAATAGTTGTTGACTTGTTTCCGTAGACCAATGGTTCCAAATAGCCCTACAGAAAATAGTCCACTGAATAAAATGGCGATATGACTTGGCAAATTAACTGTCATAATATCAGAATTTCTCCCTATAGAAAAAAGGGTTTTAAAAAACACACATTAGTTTGTTACTTATCATAATTTAAAGATTTTGTATTCACCCAAAAATGATTTTGACTAGAGAACATCTCCGGGCTATAATCTTTTACGATACTAAATCGTCATTAACGAGTAAACAATATGAAGAAGATCGGCTTAGAAATGCATTTGGCGAGGGAGCCCCATCTAAGGCAACAATTTATTAATGGTACAACGAATTCAAAAGAGATCGGTTTTTTCTTAGAAATGCATTTCGTCAAGGACGCTCAGGAGCTGCTGTGAGAGAATATTTTTGTTGTTCAAGGAATGCTTGAGAAAGATCGACTGACATCATATGAAATTGTTCGGGCGACATTGGGCATTGGTATGCGACAAATCCAAAATATTTTACATCAACAGTTACACGTGAGAAGCCTTTGTTGTCGATGACAACGCATCGTCGCATAAAACAAAACTAACAACTGATGCCCTAAACCTCATGAACCCTCCATTATACAACACATTGTAATTTCGTTCTATTTCCAAAAGTTGAAGATAAAATGCGTGGAATCACTTTTACGCCATCAGAGGAAGCTGCGGAACATTATGAAAATCTGGTTTCTGAAGTATCTCATGAAAAGTGGCATTATTGCTTTAAGGACTGGTTTTATCGAACGCAAAAATGTATTAATGCTAAAGGCGAATATTTTGAAAAACAATATATATAACAATTGATAAATTATTGTAGTTTTTCGGCTTTTATATGAAATATTTACAAATATCAAATTAGAATGTATGTAATTGCAGAGTAAGCGGGGATGTAAACATTGCTGTCAGCAAATTATATATATCAAAAACCCTTTTACCCTAAATAGTGTCGGGTAAGTACAGCCTAATCTAAATTATGCACACAATTTCTCCATAATGTTCGGTTACTGGCCAGTGATTTTGCTTCTTTCCAGCTCTCTGAATGCTATCTCCAATGATATCCTCCCATACTTGTTGCGGTCTTCCTCTTTTCCTTTTATACTGGACTTTGGCTTTACTGGTTTAGTGTCGCCCATTCGTTGTAAATGCCCCCACCAATGTAGTTGCCGCTGATAAATAAAGTCCATTATCGATTGTATCTTCAGTTCCTCTCGTATTTGTGTATTTCTCATTTTATCCTTTCTAGTTACGCCTCTTACTCTCCTAAGATATTTAATTTCTGCAGCCTGGATTTTGCTTTTTTGTCTATTATTAAGTACCCATGATTCACATCCGTATGTCAGAACTGCTTTGTAGACTGCTTTGAATACTTTTATTTTGGTGTTTCGTGATATTTCTTTTTTCATAATGAAGTTTTTATTCATTGCGTAATAAAATTTGGTTACCTTTTGAATTCTTTCATTAATTTCTGACTCATTTTGCCCAGTGTTTTCTATCAGGACACCTAAATAATGAAACTAATTTACTTGTTGAATAGTTATTCCTTCAATTTGGATATTTAGTTGTCCTTCACCTGTAGTCATTACTTTTGTTTTATTTTTATTTATACTCATTCCTTTTTTCTTAAGTGTTTCGTTCCATATATCTATACTTTCTTGCAGGTTATTTCCATTTTCAGCTATTAGTACTATGTCATCTGCAAATGCTGCCTCAGCTACTTGTATCTTCTCTAGATTCCTGTACCCAATTTGAATTTTTTCCGTCTGCATTGAGCATTGTCTTATTACATCGTTCATAATACAGTGAACAGCAGGGGACCTAATCCTCCGCCCTGCCTTAACCCATCTTGTGATACAAATCCCTCGGATCTTATGTTCCGCCTTATGATATAATTTACGTTGTTCTGATATAACCGTTGGATATTCCGTATTATTTTTTGTTGACTCCCCTTTTTTCAAGAGCTTTCCATATTTCATATCTTGGTACTCTATTAAAGGCTTTTTCTGACTCAATAAATGCGAAATATGCCTTTTTCCCTTGTTGCAATCTTTTATTAACTATTTGTTTTAGTGTAGATAAATGATCTTGCATGCTCCTCCGGGTCTGAACCCACTTTGCGATTCCGATAGTGATGGTTCGATTAGCGGTTCGATTAGCCTGTTGTTAATTATCTGCTCATATATTTTAACGACTGTGCTTAGTAACGTTATAGCTCTCTAGTTATTACAATCTCTATAATTTCCCTTTTTGTATATCGGCGTTATTAGTGCCACTTCCCGCTCTTCTGGTATATTTTCGTATTTCCACGCCATGTTAGTGATCTCCAGAAGTATCTTTGTTCCTACTTCACCAGTGTTCTTAATCATTTCTGTCACTATTTTGTCATTTCCAGGAGCTTTTCCATTTTTCAATTTTTTTATTACATCAGTTAATTCTTCTAGAGTAAATTCTGTATCCTCATCTGCTATATTTCCACTTTCTATAACAGTCTCCACATTTTTGTGTCCTTTGCTGCAGAGTAGCTCCTCAAAATATTCCTTCCATCTGTTCATTACCTCTCTTTCATCAGTGATTATTTCTTGCTGTTTATTATATATGCTTCTACCATCTATTGATTTTTCTCTTCTGCCCGATTTCAAAACTTTATAGAATAGTTTCTGATTTCCAGTGCTATCTCTCTCCATTCTATCACCAACTTCTTTCCATTTATTTTTTTTTGCTTTTAACACTAATTCCTTTACCCGTTTCCGTTGCCTTTGGTACATTATGTATTGTTCTGTTTTTTTAGTTGCTATGTACTTTCTCCACATTTGCTTTTTATTTTTTATTTCCTCTTTTATGTCGTTCGTCCACGAAGCAGTCTGCTTCCTTGTATTACATATTTTGTATGCTCCGCATATTTCACGGGCAGCGTCTACAACTATATGTTTGAACATATTCCATTTTTCTTCTAAATTGTCCAGATTTGTTATCTCTGACTTCTCTTCAATATTTTTTCTAACTAATTGTTCATATTTTCTGGCTATTTCTTGTTCCTTTAATTTATATGTATTTATTGACGTGAATTCTGTTTTCTTTATTTTAATTCCATTGTCATGTTTATTTTCAGTTCTCTGATTCTAGCTATTACCAAATAATGATCACTATGTATCTCCGCCCCTCTCCTAACTTTGACATCATATTTTGAAAAACAATAAAATCACTTAATTTTTTTAAAACTAGTCCTCGTTTAATTTTTTAAAAATTTTCAGTCTCGCACTGGTAACCGAAGAATGTTCCTCGTTTGTGATTGCTAAATAATATGGTATTGTAATACTTCTACTACCTTGCAGTCATCTTAACGTGAAGATTTACGATAAATAAAATATCTTAGACTAAAGTGTAAATTTTCAGAGCTGATTTAATTAATAATCTGGGATTTACCGGGTGGTTAATGCTTGGTGGTTCATTTCTTCAGGATCTGCTTGTTTATTTGCACTATGTATCTCCGCCCCTCTCCTAACTTTGACATCATATTTTGAAAAACAATAAAATCACTTAATTTTTTTAAAACTAGCCCTCGTTTAATTTTTTAAAAATTTTCAGTCTCGCACTGGTAACCGAAGAATGTTATATGAATTATTGTACATTCATAATAAGTTCAGGAACGGCAAAAATTTATTCCGAGCTAAATTAATTTTATAATGAATGAGAGTATGCAGACTATTTTTAACACCTAAAATTATTTGAACAAGTATTTTAAATATTTAAGTCATTTACGCTGTCGTAATTTTTTTTTTTGTAATAAAAAAGAGGAAGTAAATTTATTCTTTTAAAATTTTGTGCATTAATTTAATTTGGAGCGTTTCCAGACTTCGGTTAAAACAAAAACAAAAACAAGATTAACCACAATATTTTATTGAACTTGTTAAATTGTTGAAGAATTTCCTGTAAACAACGGCGAACAGTTTTTTTGTCGTAGTCCCGTTGTAGCTACATTGTCTTGATAATTGTGTATGAAACAGGAAAATAATAATTTAGGTGTTTAATATTTAAGGTACTAAAATGGAAACTGCTAAATTTTAACACTTAATTCTCCCAGCGTTATGTATTATAATAAAAACAATAAATAAGTCGGACAATTTTAATTGCCTTATTATTTAATTGACAAACTACATCGTTTTACTGTATTGTTATACAATAATGCACACGTTCACATTACATCTTGTCACATAATATGGCAAAATGTTTCATTAGTGTCATAATAATTAGCGAACGCAAGTGTCAGTATTGGCAATATTGTGTCAAAATGGCGGCGATATTAATCTTTTGATATATTTTATATTAAAGGAATGTTGGTGAAATATGTCTAGAAATTTATTTAATTCTTACTTTATATACGTTTTAGCTTCTTTAGAACTATAATTTACATATCTGAATATGAATTATACCCAATTTGCGCTATTTTTGGTTTGTGTTACTACATAAAACATTAAACATTAAAGGTCTGGTTTATTACTTCAAAGTATATATATATTTAAAACAACCCTACATGTTTCGGCAATGATGCCTTTGTCAAGGACATAAAAAATATAACTGACAGAATATAAATGTCAAATAATTGAGTTGCTATGGTTTAAATTATTCAAAGATACATTCCAATAATAATAATAAGTCATGCCTTAGTATTCCAAAAAATAGATAGCAAGGTGTGAACATATGTGTTGTTCGCTGCCAGCAGCTTCTGTCTCTTTCTGGGTATGAACCTGTGTGTTGGTTGCTGCTGGCAACTTGCCTCTCTCTCTGGGTGTGTGATTTTGTATTTGTGTGACCGCGTAAGTGTATGGTTTTGTATGTTAGTGCGCTCGTGCGTGTGTTTAGTAACCGGTCGCGTAAATTTAGAGAGATCAGATAACCAGCCGTTGCGTAGGGCCGCCAACCCTTTCCCGGCAACTTCTTTACTTTTCCGAGCAGTACTTCGACGGCCCGCCCCCCCGCCCCAACGAGGCAAGGCGCAGACCAGCGAAGCGCACCCCGCACGGGGTTGCTCATCGCCAACCGAGGGAACACTCTTAGTGGCTACCTCAGTCGACGACGGTCACACTTTGTGCCATCTTAACGATTTCCGCAAAAGCGGGGGCAATGCACACACGTCGAACGTGTGTGTGCTGTTAACAGCAGCCTAGCCAGGTTGCCGCCCAGGACCGGTCCTAGTGGTGTGTGCATTGCAGGGGAATCACCCGATCACCTCATATGATATATAAAAATATTGTTGCGAGGGATTTCCCGTCGGGGATTCCCGGTACGAAAGTATGAATACGTTTATTAGGGTTTACTTTTTTTTATTTATTATTCTACCAGCGACAAGGTTACGCAGGTTACGTCATTTAAATTTAAAAGTCAATTATCTGAAAAAGTTATTTTAAATGGCGGGAGACTTTGTTCAATATAAAAAAAAACAGTGATACGTCGTTAGCGTGGAGTTATTTTTTAGTTGCGAAAGACGGGAATAGTGTAAGCGATGTAAGCGAAAATGTAAATGTAAATGTAAATGTAAGCGATGCCCCGCCATTCTCAAGACTTTCGGTGGATCCTTTCCCCTACGATCTCTCTAAATTTACGCGACCGGTCACTAAACACACGCACGAGCGCACTAACATACAAAACCCTACACTTACGCGGTCACACAAATACAAAATCACACACCCAGAGAGAGACGCAAGCTGCCAGCAGCAACAAACACACAGGTTCATACCCAGAAAGAGACACAAGCTGCTGGCAGCGAACAACACATATTGTTATGGATTTTCCTTGGACAAGTAAGGAAAATGATTGAACTATATCGAACTCAGTAATAAGGACATTTTAAAAAAAAATAGCTATCTCAGTTGTATGTTTATTTATTTCAGACGGGGATCGTTATATATATATATTATTTTATAAATAAAATAAATTTTATAATGTATGAAATTATGATTAGCCCTTGTATATATAGGTTGTCCAAAGGATTGAACTTGCCGCTTTTTCGGATATTGTATTTGTTAAAATGTGTTGTCTGTATAGATTTTGATTTTATAGATGGTGGGAATGGACAAGCGGATATGGAAATTTCATTTTGATTTAGAGATATCTTGACTGCTAAAGTGTTCGGTTTATTAAAGGATAAAATAATCAATTTTATTCTTTGTTGTATAAATTCGGGTTGTATTTTGTTTTTGCATTTAGTGTAAGGTGCAAGTTAATCTTAATTCGATTTATGCGAGTGTTTTATGTTTATTTGAAATTTTGTGAAAAAGATATCTCTCGTGTATTTTATAAAATCGCACACAGATCTATGTAAGTTGATAAAAAATTATTTTGTTTATATATTTGATATCATGATTATTTTCATTAGTATAATTTCATGTATTTATTGTAATAATTTATATTTGAAAGTAGTATATGGATATTAGCGAAAGTTGTCATGTTTTTTTGTAAGGGAAGTTTTTTTTTCTTAAAATAATATTTCGAGAACATTTTGAATTCAAGGTTGGAGTTTCTGTAGTGGGGTTTGACCTTGTTATGTTATTTTGGCGCATGACAAAATTTCAATTTTCGTGAGTTTTGAAAACTTATTTGTTTTTGATATTTGTTTGAAGGGGTCACATTAGAGGTCAAACTTGACAGATTTCACTAGTATTTATTAGTTTTATGTTTGATCAAGATTCAAAAGAGGTTTTTCTCTGTGTGCGAGTCATTATTCACAAAGAGTGTTTCCTCCATTGCTACTGTTTGATGATGCTTTAGCACCCTATACACTTTGTAGAGGGATTTTTTTTAAATTTTTATTTTTAATTACACCAACATAAAGGAACTGATTTTCGTGTTTTATTTGTGTTTATGGTTTTATTTTGGAAAACGAAATCTAATCCCGATCCGCAAGGAACGATTCATGAGATGGCAGTTCGTGGATTCTACTAGACTGATTAGCCGGCAATATAAGCTGTAGTGTGAATAAAAAATTAATAAGCAATTTCAAAGCAAATTCCACTGCACAATTTTGGCAGCCCAGCGTGTCGGCGAATGAAGTTAAGCAAATAATTTGGAAATACAAGATAATTTATAAATTTGGAGAGTATAAAGTGTCACGTGAATATAACTAAATTAAAAGAGTTATATTGAAGAAATAGTAAACAATAACAAGCAAAATGGATGGTATTTCGAATGTAAATGAATGGAGACAGCCACCACTAATTGGCAGTCAAGAGTCATTAGAAGGTGCGAGTGCAGGTATAAGTAACCTCAATCTAAATCCCATACATGAAGCAGGACAGGAAGGTGGTAACAGTAGAGGGATAATGGATATGATGCATGCTATGATGAAAATGATAATGGATATAAAACAAACGATGCAACAAAATCACAATGAAATAAAACAACAACAAATGGAAATAAAACAACGACAAGTAGATATGGAGAGAAAATTGGAAGAGATAGTAGATCAAATGGTACCTATAAATAGCAGTAAACAAACAGATAAAGACATAATAGATGAATCACTTCCGTTAATAAATGAACCTAACATACCACAAAACACTGTGAGCGTAGATCAATTTTTAGAAGAAAAGGAAAAAAGAGAATGGCAGGAACAGGAACTAACGTATATGCAGAAACAAATTGAACAAGTGAGAAAAGAGAAGAGTGAAGAGAGTGTGCCTGTGTTCATCCCTGTACCAGTACAAAATGAACCATTGCCGAAGTTTTATGGTATGGCAAATACAAATCCCATGGGTTTTCTAAAAAAATTAAAGTAAAGTCTAGAGGATGTGCCAGGGGACCAAAAGAAGCTCCAGAAAATAGGGAACTGTTTCAAGGATGATGCAATGACCTGGTGGGACATGATCTCTGATGAGGTGAAGACGATGGAGGAGTTCGAGGTCAGATTTACCAGTCAATTCTGGGGAACAACAAGACAAACGAGGGTAAGAAATGATTTATTAGTTGGTAGATATAATAATAATAGTAATGAGTCACGAGCGTCGTATGTTATGAGGAGACACTCAATTTTAAAATATTTGCAACCAAAAATCACTGATAGAGATCTAATATGCCAATTAAGTACTCATTTTGATGCACAAATTAGTCAGGCAGTAGCCATTCAAAACATAAGTGACATGCAACAATTTATTGAACTTTTGAAAAGATTAGATGACATGGAATATGGTAAAAGATATCAGAATAATTATATAGATCGCAGTGTTAATAGATCGTCATATGCCAGAATAGAAAATAATAATAATAATAAATATTCAAGTCCTCAGCGAGTAAGTAACTATAGTAATAGAAATAATCAAATGGCTTCACCAGGTAGAATAGATGATAATCATAGTAAAGATATAAGAAAGGAAAATTTAGCAGAAGTTAAAAATTATACTGGGACACGTCCTAAAGATAGTCGATGTAATTTTAATTTAGAAACAAACGATAAACAGGGTAAAGTAGAATTAGCATGTAGTAAGGATTTTTAAAAAGACCAACCAAAAAGAATGAATGTAATGCATTGTATGAACAGTCGAAATACGCAATAAATACGGTTTTACCTCATATAAAAATAAAAATAAATGATAAAGAGTTAAGTTGTTTAATTGATTCAGGAAGTGAAACGTCATTTTTAGATGAGAATGTGATTGAATGTTTGATTAAAAGTAATGTGGGGAAATATATGCCCACAAGTAAAATTACAATAGTGACACCTACAAAGAAAATTTTAACAGTAGTGAATAAAGTTTTTATTGTTGAATTTATGATAGATAATAATAAGTTCATGGGAGAATTTATAGTATTAAAAGGATTAGGAAGGGATGGAATACTAGGAGTAGATTTATTAGATAAGATTAATGCAATAATAGATATACAAAAAAGGGATATAATAATTAATAATACGAAAGTTGAATGGATTAAGGAGTGTGAAGAGGATGGTGAAAAAATTATTAATGATATAGAAGAAGAGGATTTCGAAGAAAAGGAGGTAATGATGATGGAAGATATGGGTAAGGAAGAAAATGGAGAAGTGGAGTTCCCTGAAGATATAGATATGATGAAATTGGACTGCAGAGAGGATAAGGAAGTAGAAGTAAAAAATTTAATTAAAAAGAATATAGATTTAGTAAATAAATTTCCTAGTATCGCCAGAAATTACCAACATTCCTTAGAGGTAGATGAGACGAGACCATTTAAGGTGAAAAATTATCCCATTCCTAAAAATATTCAATCACAAGTAAATGATGAAATCAAGAGGATGCTGAGAGATGGTGTTATTGAAACTGGTAAAACGCGTTATGTTAATCCATTAGTAGTTGTAAAAAAGAAAACAGGAGACATTCGATTATGTCTAGATGCACGTCGACTGAATGAAAGAACAAAGCCTCAGTTTGAGACGCCTATTACGATAGAACCATTATTGGCGAAATGTTACAATGCAAGGATATATAGTAAATTGGACTTAAAAAGTGCTTTTTGGTTGGTTCCATTAGAAAAGGAGTCCAGAAAATATTGTGGATTTATGGTAGATGGACGAGTATATCAATTTAGGACTGTACCATATGGGTTAAGCAGTTCGGCAGCTGCTTTAATAAGAGCAATGCAACAAATTTTAGAACCTTATGAAGAGTTTGTGGTTCATTACGTGGACGATATTTTAATATACAGCAGGGATGAGCAGGAACACTCACAACATTTAGAGAAGATCATGGAAGTATTAGCCAGAGAAGGGTTAAAGGTAAATTTGAGTAAATGTGAATTTTATAAGAAAGAAATTAAATTTTTGGGGTATAATATAAGTACTAAATATATAAGTGTAGATGAGAGTAGATTGGAACTCATTAAGAAGTATCCTCTACCTAAGAATATAAGAATGTTGAGAGGATTTTTAGGCATGGTTAACTATTATAAACGTTTTGTACCATACCTGGCACGTATTAGTGTTCCTTTGTATGAAATGCTTAAAAAGAATGAAAAGTTTAAATGGACAGAATTAAGAATGAATGCATTTGAGGAGTTAAAGAAAGAGTTTTATAATCAATTAAAATTAATACTACCAGATTTTAATAAACAGTTTATTTTAAGAGTAGATGCTAGTGATGTCGCTATAAGCGGAGTTTTAATTCAAATAGATGACGAAGGGATAGAACAACCGATATGTTTTATCTCTCGTATTTTGAAAAGCTATGAGGTTAAATATACCATTAGTGAAAAAGAAATGTTGGCTGTGGTACACGCGATACAAAAGCTCAGATATTATTTATTGGGAAAAAACTTTGTTGTAGAGACAGATCATGCTGCCTTGACATCACTTTTGAATACACGTTTTAAAAATAATAGAGTATATCGATGGTTACTATTGTTGTCAGAGTATACTTTTGAAATAAAGCATATTAAAGGCGTTCTAAATGTTTCTGCCGATGCGTTGTCACGAATGTACAACAGTAAAAGTAAATTTCATTATGTAGAGTTGAATGAATATAATAGACACTATGCTACGGGGAATTATGAATTTGAGATGATCCTTCAGGTCCAGCGAGATGAAAGATTTAATATAATAAGGGAACAATTAAATACTAAAGATAATTATAAAAATTTTGTTATGAAAGAGGGGTTGATTATGAAAGTGATTAGGGAAATAAGTTATATTGCTGTAAATGATGTGTATGCAAGGCAAACGATGTTGCAAATTCATGAAAGTTTGGGACATATAGGGGGATATAAAGTATGGTTGGTGTTTAGAGAGGCGTTTTATGCTAAGAAAGATCGCATAATCGCTAAAGATGTGGTCAGAAATTGCATTACTTGTCGTTTGGGCAAACATAAGAATAGAACCTGTCAGTATGAGGTAAAGAGTATAATTACTCATGAGAAATTAGAATTGGTAGCAATAGATTATTTAGGGAATCTTATTCCAGGAGAATTTGAATATAAAAATATTTTAGTAATGGTTGATGTATTTTCTAAGTTTGTTAAATTATTTCCCACTTCGCAATATAATACAGATACCTCTATACAGTGTATTGATTCATGGATTATGCGTTAAGGGAAAATGAATAGAGTATTAGCTGATAATGCTTCGTATTTTAATAATGATAGATTTAAGACTGCTTTACATGATCGTAATATTGAAATTTCTTTCTCTTCCATACGTCATCCATGCGGGAATCCATGTGAGAGATACATTCAGGAAATAATAAAGTTTCTAAGGATCAAAACCTATGAAAATCATGCAGGATGGGTTGCTCATGTTCAAGATGTCGAAGATAACATCAACAACACACCCAATACTGTCACACTGGAATGTCCTGCGACTGTGATGTATGGGACGAAACCTGCCAGACCCTGGAATACACAAAATGAAAGGGTTGACAACCTGGTACAGTTAAAAAACCAAGTTGCACAAAGAATTACAATAAACGCACAGAAATATCTAAATAAACAAAATGAGCAGATTATGACGAGAACGAGATTTGATATTGGAGATGTGGTGATTGTAAAAAGTTATCGTTTGGGCAGAAGAGATCAAGGCAAATGTCAGAAGCTTGATCTGCCTTATACAGGACCTTATCGGATATCGAGATGCTTCAATAATGTGACGTATGAGCTGTATTCGATGGATGGACGTAAGAAAAAAGGACGATATCACATCAGTGCATTGCATCCGTTTATCACACTACAGCATCAGAACGATGAAGATCCTGTTCAACACTAATACAACAAGTTAGTGCGGGGAACTAAGACAGGGTGCGGTACTGTCTCGAGTGCTGTGCTGAAGTTTATCCTTGAAAAAAGCTCAGGTATGTTCTGACTTTGTTCTCGGATAACTTCGGGGAATCATGTTATGGATTTTCCTTGGACAAGTAAGGAAAATGATTGAACTATATCGAACTCAGTAATAAGGACATTTTAAAAAAAAATTAGCTATCTCAGTTGTATATTTATTTATTTCAGACGGGGATCGTTATATATATATATATTATTTTATAAATAAAATAAATTTTATAATGTATGAAATTATGATTAGCCCTTGTATATATAGGTTGTCCAAAGGATTGAACTTGCCGCTTTTTCGGATATTGTATTTGTTAAAATGTGTTGTCTGTATAGATTTTGATTTTATAGATGGTGGGAATGGACAAGCGGATATGGAAATTTCATTTTGATTTAGAGATATCTTGACTGCTAAAGTGTTCGGTTTATTAAAGGATAAAATAATCAATTTTATTCTTTGTTGTATAAATTCGGGTTGTATTTTGTTTTTGCATTTAGTGTAAGGTGCAAGTTAATCTTAATTCGATTTATGCGAGTGTTTTATGTTTATTTGAAATTTTGTGAAAAAGATATCTCTCGTGTATTTTATAAAATCGCACACAGATCTATGTAAGTTGATAAAAAATTATTTTGTTTATATATTTGATATCATGATTATTTTCATTAGTATAATTTCATGTATTTATTGTAATAATTTATATTTGAAAGTAGTATATGGATATTAGCGAAAGTTGTCATGTTTTTTTGTAAGGGAAGTTTTTTTTTCTTAAAATAATATTTCGAGAACATTTTGAATTCAAGGTTGGAGTTTCTGTAGTGGGGTTTGACCTTGTTATGTTATTTTGGCGCATGACAAAATTTCAATTTTCGTGAGTTTTGAAAACTTATTTGTTTTTGATATTTGTTTGAAGGGGTCACATTAGAGGTCAAACTTGACAGATTTCACTAGTATTTATTAGTTTTATGTTTGATCGAGATTCAAAAGAGGTTTTTCTCTGTGTGCGAGTCATTATTCACAAAGAGTGTTTCCTCCATTGCTACTGTTTGATGATGCTTTAGCACCCTATACACTTTGTAGAGGGATTTTTTTTTAATTTTTATTTTTAATTACACCAACATAAAGGAACTGATTCGTGTTTTATTTGTGTTTATGGTTTTATTTTGGAAAACGAAATCTAATCCCGATCCGCAAGGAACGATTCATGAGATGGCAGTTCGTGGATTCTACTAGACTGATTAGCCGGCAATATAAGCTGTAGTGTGAATAAAAAATTAATAAGCAATTTCAAAGCAAATTCCACTGCAATATGTTCACACCTTGCTATCTATTTTTTGGAATACTAAGGCATGACTTATTATTATTATTGGAATGTATCTTTGAATAATTTAAACCATAGCAACTAAATTATTTGACATTTATATTCTGTCATTTATAATTTTTATTCCCTTGACAAATGCATCATTGCCGAAACATGTAGGGTTGTTTTAAATATATATACTTTGAAGTAATGAACCAGACCTTTAATCGCCGACTTATTAAGTTTACCTTACTATATATATATATATATATATATATATATATATATATATATATACATATATATATATTGATGTGTTAAAGGCAGCGCTGGTATGTTAAATAGGCCCCAACGTTCGTGCGCCAATTGATGTGTTATCTTGAGTGGTGTAATTGAAAAAGGGTAACATACATAAAATAAAATGAAAAGTTATGATTTAATTGATTAAGTAATTTAATAATAATGATGAATTCGCAAGTGTAGTTCAAAATACGACCTAAAGATGTAGCTAAGCATTAAGTTATACAGATGTCGCTTGACTAAATTACAAGACATAAATAAATGTAAATAAACAACTTGTACTTAACTTAATAGGCCTCTTCCAGGTGTAAAATCTTATCGTTAATACCTTATATGTATCTTTGTATGAACGCCGGCTAGCTGAAGTGATGAGAGTGAAATTATACTTTAATAATAATAAAAATGCGGGTTTGGTACTTAGTATAATATAAATGTGTGTGAATAAACAAGTTGTTATATATCGAATGATTCTGGATGAATAAAATAATGAATAAAATAAGAGAGTGAAGAGCATAAATAAATAGTTTAATAAATAATATTCGTAATCAAAAAGGTAGGTGTTAACATGAATATGTGATGCATTAACCTATAAATAGTCACGTGATCAAGTAAACTTATAATTGTTAGGTTAAATATTTTGAGTGAGATAATGCAACAAATTTTACTAAAATTACATTAATTAAAACCCAAGGGAACTGTATTTTTCCGTTTTGAGGTGAACATATCAGTATTAAAAATGTTTGCAAAAATATTATAATATTAACGATTGTGTTTAAAATTAATATAATTTATTTCAATGTTATAGGAAATATAAATAAAAAAATACTCAAGTTTAATTGAATGTGGATACTGGATATACGGAAGGTTTTCAGGATCCTTTTTCCTCTGGAGAAAGGTTCTGGTAAAGGTATTATGCAGGTAGCGTCCCTCGGAATAGGAATTTCGTTTAAAAACTACCAGGAAGGAGTTAGGTTGCGGAATTTGTGTCAATCGTAGCTTTGTAGGTTGGTGATACGTATCTATACTTTGAAGTAAACGGTCACACTTTGTGCGGAATACGTTAAGATGGCACAAAGTGTGACCGTTGTCGACCGCAGTAGCCGCTAAGAGTGTTCCCTCGGTTGGCGATGAGCAACCCCGTGCAGGGTGCGCTTCGCTGGTCTGCGCCTTGCATCGATGGGACGGGGGTCGGGCCGTCACTGCTAGCAGCAAACAACACATATGTTCACACCTTGCTATCTGTTTTTGGAATACTAAGGCATGATCTATTATTATTATTGGAATGTATCTTTGAATAATTTAAACCATAGCAACTTAATTATTTGACATTTATATTTTGTATTCTCTTGACAAAGGCATCATTGCCGAAACATGTAGGGTTGTTTTAAATATATATACTTTGAAGTAATGAACCAGACCTTTAATCGCCGACTTATTAAGTTTACCTTATCATACCAAGGTCACGAAAATATTATATTTATATATATATATATATATATATATATATATATATATTTCTTTTTTTTAAATTTATTGAACTTAAATTTGGTATATTAATTTTGTAAAATTGGAACGAATGTAAGTAAGGATTTAAATCACTTTCTAAAATTAAAATTAGTTTTGATCTACTTTTCAATGATAAGTTTTTTTTTTACGTCTATTGCAATTTTGGAATAATATATTAAATGTTAGATTACTAATTATACAATAACATTTTAAATAAATGTATTGTAAATGAAACTAATGATTATTAAATCCCACATTACATGTAAATGTCGCCCAATGTGCTGCGTTAATTGCTATATTTCGACAAACTAAGTTTGTACTAATATGCAAAAACGCTACACGTCGCGGCTACACCCTCCTTGTTGTTAGGATAATGAAAAATTCGTGAAAAGTTACATCTGTCCTGGAATGTATGAATGCATTTCGCTTCTATTGTAGCTTGTCAACACACAGTATTCTGGACGGACATGACTTTTCACTCCTATACTTCACGTATATATAGTTAGTATAATGAACTTACTGTAAATGGGAACTAATGAGTGCATGTCGTTATCCTAACAACCAGGAAGGCAGAGTCGCGACATATAGCGTTGCTGCATATTGGTACAAATTTAGTTTGTCGAAATGTATAAATTAATGCAGCACATTAGGCGACATTTACATGTAATGTAATGTGTATGTGAGATTTAATAGACATTAGTTCTCATTTACTGTGAAAAGTCATGTCTATCCAGGATACTGTGTATTGACAAGCTCCGATAGAAGCGAAATGCATCCACACGTTCTAGGATAGATGTGACTTTTCACGAATTTTTCATTGTCCTAGCTTTTTAAACATTTAGCCTATTATAAATACTGAAAATTAATATTAGAAGAATATTGGACCTCATAAAAGGGAAGACGTATTCCTTCCACGAATGCCACTCATTCCGACAGACATCGTGTTCAATTTTAAATGACTTCAATACGCCTTGCGTTCGTACGCTATGGCCATCAATAAAGCGCAAGGGCAATCTTTGCAAGTGTGCGGTTTGAATTTAGAAAACGATTGCTTCTCTTATGGGCAATTATACGGGGCATGCTCCAGAGTCGGTAAACTTTCTGATCTTTATGTTTATGCAGAAAACGGACTAATAAAAAATGTAGTAAATCCACTAGCTTTACAATAAAAAAATATTTTTTTGTGAAAACATATTTTTTCTTCCCTGCCTTTCATTCCACATAGCCACAGTAACGCAAAGCAGGGTATTGAATTGAATGATGTGTTTTCTCTGTGAATCTATGTTCACTATAGTAATCTTATTTCATTCTCATTCATTTCATATCAGACTCAGCTACAGCGAAGCGTGGCCGGGTTTAGCTAGTTATTTATATTATCTTATGTAATTGATTTTATTATAATTGTTTGTGTTTATTATACACAACAGAGTAGCTTTTTATCCTGATTATATCTGAAACTTGTTTATATTTAGATTTTAATACTATTTCACATAAATTTTATAATCTTTTGATTTTTATACCATTTTTCGCTGCTATTAATAATCTGTTTATATCTTGCTATGTGTCGATTTCGACTGCTGTATATTTTCAGTACAGCATATAATTATTGTAAACCGATTGTGCTATTTAAATCTTTAAAACTATCCCACCTGTAATTCATTTTTTTGGCTTGGCCAACAATTTTGACTGTCTATGTAGACATCGAGGTACTTCCAATTAATATGATTTATTCTCCCTACATTTAGTATTGTTAGGTTATGTATTAATATTCTACACAATTATTAAGGACCACTCTATCTATAACGTTTTCTTTGTTTTTTTTTTGCTATCTGTAATGATTGAAATAATTGAAATAATAATGGTATCTCTAGAATATGAGTTAATTATCCTATTTGTCTTTTAATATCTTAAGTCCCTTTTTAAATATCATCGGATTACGAATGGATTTCACAGAATAAATATGGGGTTATTTTTGCTTTACCTAGTTTCATATCTTGCGTTAGAGTATCTGGAGCTATTGTTAATTAGAAAATAGGCTGGATATTGTCTTCTAATTTACCATCGATTTAATTCGTAATTTTGTACGGTTCATAGTTAATTAAGCCAGATCTCCTGTTATGTTTTGGGGATTGATTACAATACAGCTTAAGCGAGATGTGTTTGATGGTTAAGTTGGCCCATGATTTTTGAGATCATAAGTGGACTGTCACACGTACGTGTGAATCAGACGTGTTTGTGTGCGTTTACATAGGAGTACAAAATAGCGGATTATCATATTCTTTTCGTAATTATGTTATTTTTATTAAAATGCTATATTTTGAATGCCGTTTCATTGTATTATTTTTTTATTTTAATTACTCGAATTTTTACAGGTCTTAACTTCTTTTGTACAGTTCGAACATTTCGACTGTGTTGTATTAGAATAAGTGCGACATCTTTGAGTAATTAGTTGGTATAATAGCTTGGTTTATTAATTGTCAATTTTCCCTTTCATTATGAAACAGACATGTAAATAAATTTACATATCTGTAACTGTATACTTGGACAATACCTCGTATTTTCGGCATTTACTTCTGCTTAAGACATATGTTTCTGCCATTTATAGGCGTCGTCAGCTAAGCTAATTAAGCAATGTATACAAATGATACAAATCTTTATAAATCTGTAGCTGTATATGACATTAAGCCGAACCGCTCATTAGATATAGCAAGTTTCATTCTATAAGGTGGCACTTATTTACGAGTGACATCTTACGGACGAAAGAGACTATACCAAGTCTGTAAGATGACACTCTGCTTAAGACATATGTTTCTGCCATTTATAGGCGTCGTCAGCTAAGCTAATTAAGCAATGTATACAAATGATACAAATCTTTATAAATCTGTAGCTGTATATGACATTAAGCCGAACCGCTCATTAGATATAGCAAGTTTCATTCTATAAGGTGGCACTTATTTACGAGTGACATCTTACGGACGAAAGAGACTATACCAAGTCTGTAAGATGTCACTCGTAAATAAGTGCCACCTTATAGAATGAAACTTGCTATATCTAATGAGCGGTTCGGCTTAATGTCATATACAGATACAGATTTATAAAGATTTGTATCATTTGTATACATTGCTTCATTAGCTTAGCTGACGACGCCTATAAATGGCAGAAACATATGTCTTAAGCAGAAGTAAGTGCCGAAAATACGAGGTATTGTCCAAGCATACAGTTACAGATATGTAAATTTATTTACATGTCTGTTTCATAATGAAACAAAAGCTTTATACGTGCATATAACGTATAGACATATTTAAAACATTTTTGGAAAATTTTCCCTTTATTAATGATATTTAATCTAAATTGTCAGTAATTTCAGAAGTGGTTTTATCTTAGTTCTTCGATCTACTTTTGATTGTAGTTACTACTTTGGTATTTAAGAGTTTCCTTTTCATCTTTTTCTTGATGTTTTTGGTATATTTTTTCGCTCTACATTTAGGTTATTACACGAACTATGCATTTAATCCAATAAAAGTGCGAACACGGGGTGTTTCGTCCTTATTCTCTTGTGTTAGTGTCTGGTATAACAACTTAACCAACTCCTGTGTCGATAATTAATCTTACTGGTAGAATTTAATTAAACTGTGGTGATTTACTCGCATTTCGCGGATTAAAATCCTACTAGTTAATATAAAGCAAATTTAGACAGTGGTCGAAGTAATTGTTTTAGCGTTGGTAGGAGCGGATTATTATAGATTCTTGTCTGCATTATTAAAGTGTCGCTGGTTTTGATCTGGACATTTAGCAGGTTTTATTTGTTAACCTTATTTTTTTTATTGTAAAGCAAAATTGACGTAGGAGTTTGACGTTATGGTTTAACATTTCTTCGTTTTGTTGTTGATATTTGGTTATTAATAAATTCTCTTTTGTTATTGTTTGACATTTGTTGTTTTATTGCTTTGATAATAACGATACACGTACATACCTATGATTTAGTCTAGTTACCATCGGCATTGTCTAGGTTCACTGTAATGGCTAAAGAATATAAAAATGGTGTCGCCTAAATTATAAAAACCTACCTATTGCTCGCCTCTAAGCTGAGTTGATTTCTTTAGTCTAAGATCTCCGGGGCAATCATGTTATTGGGGTAAGTTAGTAAATCGTAAGTAGGTATTGCGGTGAGTACGCAGGCGCGGAACTATTGCTCGTGGGGGCATATAGCAATCTCTTTTTTCGACTACTAACTTATTTATATAAGCTCAGATATACTTAAAATTACAATGTTTATCAAATTACTTGGTAACCCACACTTAATTCTTAAGTTACATATCATAAATATTATAGATCACTTCTTCATAGGCTCTATTTGACTATGGAAAAAACGATATATTTAAATATTAAAGAAGGGGCTCTGGATAGATCTCCTCTACACCCACTGCAATGGGCATACCAGATGGGAAAATCAGGTGAGGGTGCCCTGCATAGCCTGGTGAGAGGGCTCGAAAGGAGCCTACACTACAAGGAAATTGCACTTGCAGTCTTCTTAGATATATAGGGAGCTTTCGATGATAACATTTCGATGTCTTCTATTATTCGATCTTTAAGAGATCGAAAAATAAAAAACACCACATGCAACTGGGTTCATAACATGCTGCGTAGCAGAGTAGTTCATGCCCAAATGCAAAACAAAACGATCTCCATGAGGACAACAAAAGGGTGTCCTCAAGGAGGCGTATTGTCACCACTACTATGGAGTCTAGTAGTGGATAATTTCCTCAGGACATTAAATGACCAGGGAATATGGACGCAGGGGTTCGCCGATGACATTGTCATAGTGTCCCAGGGGAAACTCCCGGGGACAGTGGCGAGCATCATGCGAAATGCTCTGCGAATTGTAGAAAGATGGTGCCTTGAGGAGGGATTAACTGTCAGTCCTCAAAAAATCAAGTTGGTAGCCTTTACCAGCATGAGAAAACTAAATGATCTGGGCAGCATAAAGCTGTTTGGACAAGAGTTAGAACTAACCAATGAAGTGAAGTATCTAGGCATAACACTTGATGCGAAACTGAATTGGAGCAGACACCTAGCCAAAGTGGCAGACAGGGCGGCGCAGCTCTTCTGGAGATGCAGAAGAGCTGTTGGCAAGACCTGGGGACTAAGACCAAATGTGGTACACTGGTTGTACACAGCAGTAATAAAACCAACGATTACCTATGGAGCAGTTATCTGGTGGAGGAGGACGGAGCGGACATCGTCGGTGGGGCTCCTCACGACTCTCCAGCGACAGGCCCTGTTGGGAATCACGGGAGCTATGAACAGCACGGGAACCGCTTCCATGGAGGCCATCGTGGGTCTCCCTCCGCTGGAAATATTTATATAGGCGGAGGCAATGGCTGCGATACTGAGGCTGAAGGCCAATGACGTATGGTGTCCTAATAAGGTTGTAGGGAGCCATACAGATATCACAGAAACTATACTGGAAGAGCCGATATTTCAAATGCCGGTGGACAGTATGTCACCTGAAATTATGTTTACAGCTAAGCTGAACATACTTATACCGACCAGGGAACAGGCAAAAAGTCGCTCGATCGATTGTGGTGGCGGCACCTGGTACACTGATGGATCACAATCTAGTCAGGGGGCAGGTGCAGGCATATGCGGAATGTGCCCTGGAAGGAAGATATCGATATGTCTGGGGAAACGTGCTACGGTTTTCCAAGCCGAATTGTTAGCAGTCGCAGCTTGCGCCGATGAAATTCGGGTAGCCGGCTGCGCAAGCAAAAAAAATAACATAATGACTGATAGTCAGGCGGCTATTAAAGCCATTATGAACCCATCTTCCAGGTCTAAGCTGGTGAAATATTGTAAACAGGTCCTCAATAACCTGGCACAAGACAATACAGTGTCGCTGATATGGGTGCCAGGACATGAGGGAATTAAAGGCAATGAGATCAACTCCATACCAAAACAGTACTAAGGGGGATGGATGGGAAGTTTTCAGCCAACCTAATTCGTAGTAGCAAAAAAGAAATTAAAATAATTACAGCGTTAATAACCGGACATTGTCCTTTAAGGAAGCATTTGTACACCATGGGCTTGGTTAGCGAGCCCTGGTGTAGGAGATGTGAAAAGCAGGAGGAAACTAGCCTTCATGTGATATGCACGTGTGAGGAACTGAAGGAAGTCAGACAGAAATATTTCGGGAGAGATCTATTGGATCCTTCGAGTGTACTCAAACTTCCCCTGAGGAGGATAGTGCCTTTTCTCGAGGACACAAGACTAACAGAATGGAATTGAGAGATCTATTGGGGATAGTACAAAGAGCAGTGTGCTCGAGTGCCTGGACGTGGTGGCGTCCACCCCAAAACAGAGAAGAGGAAGAAGAAGGCTCTATTTGACAAATTTTTATAAAAATGTCGTAATTAATGTATTGACAAGTTGACGTTGATTTACAGGTTTTTATTTATGTACATCATTATTATCAGTAATTTTACTAGTTAACATTTACGTAATTTTTATATTTCCTTTACCACAAATTTTTTACTTGTAATTAAGTATAATTTATTCATATTTATGTTCACACAATTAACTGACTAAAAATTTAACTGTATTTCTTTCATACACTTATATATTTTCTAATAACATGCATATATGTAGTTTAGTCATAACAATGCAAAAGAATCGAAAATGGATATGAATCAATCGTAAAATTGAACACATTACACGTATGTGTGTCAGCTGCCAGAGTTTTATTTGAAATATTTAATGGAAAACGGTAATCGTAATGGATTGGACTGTTTGTTTAGTAAGTTACTAGGTTTATATCTAAAACTCACTTGTAACTTGTTTATACTCGTATATACGTGTATGCTAATAGGTTTGATAAGTGAATTCCTGAATACTGGAATGTAAAATGACGTTTATACTTACAGAACGAATATTGGGATCATTAAAGTTTCACGTTACATATTATTTAGGTATGTGTTACAATTACATGCGTTTAGCAAGTTAATAGAAGCACAAATATGGCCTTACAGTAATTTTCAATCTGAGTAATGATTAAGTAACTGAAGTATATGTTCTAGAGGTTCTAATTGTAATACTTTATAGGTCGCTCGATGTTTACGAATATTAGAGCGTATTGTATTCGGCCAGTAGTTTATTCTAAGAGAACTAGATAATTTGTTTTGAATTTGTGTTCTTTTATATGCGATTGCGATAGCATAAGTGTATATGATAGAATTTAAGAAACAACAGCTCTAACGGAAAAGAATAGAATAACTTCGACTGTATATTAAGAAAGAGGAAAATATATATCTTAAGGTTTGCATTTACTTACTGAGGTAATAAAAAAATATGAATTACTTTCCTGTTCTCTATTTCTTTCTTGGAACATCTCAATAACTTTCGCTAATCAAACCAATATTTTTGGTTAATCAGGAAAGATGATTAAGAAAGTTTTAGAATCTCTTCTGCGTTTCAGAGGGCCTTTGGTACGGAGACAAATTTCTAACTTCTCGACGTTTCAATGCTCTTGCTGGCATCTTCTTCGGGAGTGTGTAATAATCGTACTGTGTTACGCCGGTATATGCGGTCCTTTTATATGTCTGCCTTGCCGGCGTGGTGGAGTAGATAAGGCAGCGGGCCTCGCCATCTTGCGGTCAGGGCACTTGGTGTTCTGTCTGTATGTTTTTGGTTGGACCTGTTGTTGTGGTTCACTTTTTTGATGTGAAACATCTAAAGGCGCGCCATAAGGGTAAACTCGGCTCTTGAATGTCATACGTGACGACGGCTCAGCGGTCCCATCTCTTCGCTATACCCCTGGCGCTCTCCTTTCTCTGGAGCGCGTATTCTATGTGTGTTTGTATATCGCTGAACCTATAGCGCGTGTATATGCTGGCACCCCCTCTCTCCGCTATCCCGGCAAGCTATACACTAGGCGTTCGCCGCTTTTACGTGTGTGTTTTTGTGTATTAATCGGTACGCGCTATAGTCGCTTTACTTGTGTGCACGTTACTGTATCAAGTTTTCATTTCAATCAGAGCGTCCTTTCGAGCATAACAAAGTATTTCCAACCGATTTGCGATTTGCAACGTTTGATTTTCAATACGAGTGATAATGAAAGTAACAGTGATACAATCTTTTTAGATTGTATCACTGTTACTTTCATTCAGTAACGGCTTTTTAAATTTGCAATTATGTAGTAAACAGTTTTACTTATGTTCCATATACAATCTTTAAAATAATAAATAATTTTGTAAAGCTTTTATTTCAAAGATAAGCTGGTAGGAATAAACAAAGGAATAATTCATCTTTTTTATTCAATATAAAATTTAAATTGAATTAATTCTTTTATATTCGTTTATTGCTTTATATATTATTACGTGTTCGTAAACACTCATTCAGTTATCGCAAATTAGCGTCTTCTTTTATTTAATTCTATTCTATTATTGTGAACCTGTATGTTTATATATCTGCAAAAGTGATTGCGTACAAGTTAGTTTTTTTTGGTTGCTTTTCCCCACTCTGTTTGCCGATCGCGAGGATTCGATCGGGCAGAGTTTTAAGACCGACACCGATATCGAGAAGTTGTTATCTCGCTTTCATTCAACAAGTGCTTGCTAATTAGTAGGGCTTAATTAGTCTCTTTATACAGAGTATCGCTCGTAGCCCCCTATATAGGGATTTTTTTAGCAACACGTTATGATAATTGAACGCATCAATTACCCATTGGGGCCTTTTTTTGAACGAGAAGCGAAATATTTCTCTCTACACGATATTGTTGTGTTATCAAAACCATCCGAAATAATCTGGTACGTAATTTTGAAATCAATTTATTTCCTTTAATTTTTACTCGCTTGTTTTTTTTTCTTTATCTCTATAACATATGTTTTTTTTGGCCTGTGCGATCGTCGTACTCCGAGTCGTTCTAATATCCATGCTGCTTTTCCCGACCTACCGTAGGAGTTTTGCCGTGACCTGTTACCCAGGACATTGTGTCAGAGCAATCTAAGTTAATTCTTCCCCAACGGAGACGGACTAACAAGCTAAGATTTTCTGTTGTTTTTGAATTTATTCAGCATTCTCTTATTTAATTTTATCACCTTCAGTTAATTTAAGTTCTTTTTTTTTTGTTACATGCTACACACGTAATTTACTCGATTAAAATCATACTTTGGATAGTAAATAATATTCAATTTAATTCTACGTGTTAAAATATTAAGATTTAGTTTTCTCTACACACATTCAATTTTTCTTTATTTCTTTTGTAACTACGTAATTCTAAGCATCATATCAATTTTATTTAATTAATTTGATAGCATCCCTGATTACTTTATTACATTTGGTTTGCTATATTTTAAACGATAAAATTTACCTCAGTACAGATCTTCCCGTTGAGTTTTTTCCTTGTTGTTTTGGGTAAAGTAGAAACCGTGTATAGGAAAGGTGTTTCTTATAACGACACGTTAAAAATACGATTTAGTTTTCTAATTTTTTTATTTGTGATTTTAAAATTTAATATTTATATTTCCTCAATTATTTGTCAATTTAATTAATTATAATCATTCATTCCTTTTTTTTATATTATAAAACCACCAACCTTAGTTTATTTTATCTTCAATACTCAACTTTGTAAATTTTCACTTAGATTATTTTTAATATATAACAAAGACCACCAGACATATACCAGGTCTGCTCATTAGTTCTGGCTTACAATTTTGTATTTATAAATGTGAACCGTATAAATACGTATTTTGATATGGTTTGATTCTGGTTATAGTATAGAGCTGGTGAATTAGTTTCTACTTATTTGCATTTGTCTTTTTTTCCCGTTTTTATATAGATATCGCTACTGATAAGTTATAGAGTTATATTAAATATTGCAATTTGAAATAAAGCGTAGACTAGTTGAATCCGAAAATTCTCTTTTCTTTTCATTTCGTTTCGGCCGGCCTGGTTGCGTCATTTGCCCGCTGCGCGGCTTGCCTGCTTTTGTGATCTCATTTTCCGAATTTGCGGGCTCTAGCGGTACCAAATTCGGTGGCACCCTTTTACCACCTCCTTTTTGGCTTTTTTAGTACCTCTGGGTCTTCCACCACTAGGCTGAGGCTGTCTTTGTAACTGGTGGACCGCTAGACGTTGGCAGGACCGAGTAAGTGAGGCAATCAACTTCGTCCGAAACATGTTTTTTTCCTCTTCCTTTTTTTTATTTTGTTATAGTTACGGTATAACCACCGTAGCAATATACTACAATGTGTAAATTTGAATATTCTATTTTTGTTATTGTTTAATAATTATGGTTCAAATGGATTGTAAAATAGAAACGATCGAAATTCTTATTTTCATATGGTACAGTTTAAATAAATAAAAATATTTTTTTTATAAACTCAAAATATTTCTTTACTTTACTTTATATTCCCTTCTTTCAATAACAATTAATTTCGATGTTTCATATCTACCAGGCGTCCCGTGACGATTAAGTTTTTTTTTTATTCTTAAGAGCGGTCGCTAAGTTGGTGGCTTCCCTGACATTTCTTTTGAAAGTGAGTACTTTTAGCCAGTATTTTGGTTGGCGTTACCTAACTTTGTGTAGTAGCATTACGATTCTTAAGTACCCTACCGATACGGTTGATGGTATCCTTGATGTAGGGTAGAAATGCTTTTGGTTTCAGTTCCTTTTGCCCTTCTGGTTTATTTATTTGCCGCTTATGTAGTAACTTATTTGTTTAAGCAGAACTATATCCTTTTTAATATAGTATTTGACATTTGCTTCGAGTCTCCTTGTATATGATCTTGGTTGGCTAATTTCTGCGACCTTGTAATAAATGTGTTGGCTAACCTATAGAATTTCGGTGAATGGTGTGCAATTTCGCATTAAGGTACTGATTTGTGGGGGAGGGGTTTTCGGTACACTGTATGTCCTCAGGTACCTACCCTTTCTTTATCACAAAAACATACATGAACAATAGTTGGTTTTTTGCTTCTATTTCTATGGTAAACTGTATCTTGGAACGTATTGAATTGAGATGTTCTAGAAAGCGATTGTGATTAATTTCTCTGTGGGGCCATATGACAAACCTGTCATCCACATAGCGTAGCCAAAATTTGGGCTTCTAGTTTGTTGTCGCAGAAGCTCTCCTTTCGACATGCTTGATATAAAGATAATCGCTGCTATGGGTGATATTGGCAATCCCATCGGTGCCTCCTTAATCTGTCTGTAGTGTTGGTTATCGTAAATAAAGCGTTTGTCAGACAATGTTTAATTATTCGACGAAATAACTTTCTTGGTTGTGATCTCTTTGAATTATGTGTAGTGTTTTTTCTATGGGTACTTGACATTGTTTCTTAGTTGATTCGTTCAGCAAGCAGGCCTTGATTTTTGCTTTCGCTGTTTTCTCCAGATAGTTGGTCATGTTATTCGATGTTTTCTGATAGGCTGGTTTTTCTAAGAGAGCTAGTACTTTTTGTTGAAGTTCTCATCAATTTAATACTACAGAAATAGAGAGGGGGTCATATAGCTTCAATTCTTAAACTAACTTAGCGACCGCTTCCAAGAATAAAGAAAGTAAACCGCAACGACATGTTCGGTCAAGAATATATGGATCGAATACGAAACGCCCTTGTCGCGAACACCGACACCCACCCTTCTCCACTACGTCGGCAAGACACGCACATAAAAGGACATCACATATCAGCGCAATGTACTCCAATTAATACACGCTCCAGAAGAAGATGCTAGCCAGAGTATCGAAACATCGAGAAATTAATGGTTCCTCTTCCAACCAAAGAACTTCTAACCACCTAAGCACACACACACACGGATCCACATGAAGTTATATGTTTCCGAGGAAATTGTGGCTATGTTAAACTCATCTAATTCATTATTTGTGGTGGATTAGTCCAAATTTTCTTTTATTTCGCCTTACAGTGTCTGGGACGTTTTAGCTTGCATACGTTATTCGTTGCCACGACTCTTTAAGGTTTATTGTTTGAGATCTGCTTTCACTTGCTCTTTCCATGTTATTTTTGGCCTTCCTCTCGGTCTTTTCTTTGCAGGCGTCCACTCCTTAATCTTCTTCTTTCTCCTGTAATTCTCGCCTGAAGAGGTGTCCAAACTTTTTCACTCTTTGTGACTTGATTACTTTAACGAGATTTTATTTCTTCATTACTATTTAAATTTCGCGTTTTATCAAAGATGGATACTCGTTCTAATTAACCGTTATTAGTCCCATTATCTTTTTCGAGATTATTTTTTAGCATGTGCTGTGATCAGTACTGACTTAGTAATTAATTATTCCAGAATTTTTCAGTTTCTATATAATACTATATGGGAGATTATAAGCTGCAGTATAGACAATACATCTCCTTGTCGCACTCCTCTATTCACTTCTATGTTTTTTGTTACACCACGTCCTATATTAATAATTATTGTCGAGTCTTCCATTGTCGCTTTAATAAGTGCTATCGGTTTATTTGTTGTTAATTTCTCCGGATTTTCTATTAGTTTCATTATTTTCAGTTTGTCAAACGCTTTTTTAAAATCCATGAAAAGGATATGCGTATATAAGTCACGCCCATAACTTTTCTTTTGCACCTGTTTTATTATATGTATTGCGTCTGCTGTAGACCTTTCCTTCCTATATTTCATTTGATCCTTTCCTAACTTTCTTTTAATGTATTTTGTTAGTCTGCTTTTTGACATTGCATTTACCAATCTAATACCCCTATAGTTTTTATACTTAGGGAGATCTTATTTTGATATCGCTATTATTAAGTCTATTTCCCATTCATCTGGTGTTTTCTCTTGTCTCCATATTTTTGAAATTAGATTTCGTGTATTTTGTTATGTAATGCGTCTCCTCAAAATTTGATTAGCTCGCTACAAATATTGTGACTTCTTGTAGCTTTTCCATTTTTTAGTTTCATTATATCATCAATAGTTTCAACCAGCGAGGAAACTGTTCTAAGTTTCCGGTTTCTTCGAGCGATTGTTCAACGCTCTCTTTCTTATGGTTTCATTGGTACTGTTTAGAGATTAATTAATATTCGTTGGTCCAACATTTTAAAAATGTTTGTATTACTTTACAATGATTTAATTCACAATAACAAAATAAGTCGCAAGTCATTGTATAGATATCAATCATAGATTTAATATAGATTTCAAAATTTTACACATTCAAGAAAAAAGTAAAAAACCTAACTTGTTAGAAAACTTAGAAATTAATAGATACAATAGTTTAGGATTAGCTTTAAATGACCAACTAGATTTAAACAACTCCCCTTTACTAAATTTAAGATTGTAAAATTTTTCCACCACCATTTTCCCCAATAATTTTTACATAAATATTCAAACTTGTATTGTACATATTCAGTATTTCACCTGATTAAGCCATTGTATGGCGAAATAATATTGTAGTGTATTTACAATAAAAGAATTTTTGAAACTAGAAGTTTAACCACTTATTTCTTAGCGTTATAATGAAGTTTCAACAAGTATCTCCTTCGTCAATTAACTAACAAAATAAGTTGTTAAACATTTTCATACGAAAAACATTTCATGTATATTACACATACAATATCACAAATACAATAGCAGATTTAAAAAATTAGGCGTACACCTTAGGGTGGGTCAAACTATATGGAGCGTTTTCCTCCATTAAGCGTATAGCAAGATAGTAATCTATAGATAATTCTGAGTAAAATTGCTAAAGAGCCCATAGCTGCTAAGTCGAATTTTGGGCCTCCGAAATTTTCAAAACATATATTTTCCTTAATAAATGTGTATTACTTTTAATAAAATCGATCAATTCCCCAAAATCCTATAGAATTATAGTAGCTTATCCAGTACAGGCTTGTTGGAAAGGTATTTCTTCCAACTTTTAGAATCGCTATTAATATCAGTTTTTTTTTTTATTTCAGTAAAGATATGAGATATTAATACTAAAAAAATAGCCTAAAAGGGACTCAACATAAATTGTAGTTTTTCTATGAATTCGTTTTATGAAAACATATTTTTTTTCCTTACACCTCATTAAAGTGCTTACCAAATGAGCAAAAATTATTTAGACAAGGGATGGTCATGGTTGAGAGGATCACTGGGTTTGATAGGTTCAGCCTGTTGTTGGTTGTACATCTTAGTTGGATGTCAGTTCCGATTTGAAGTTTGATTCTACATGATTTACATAGTAGTTTCTTTAGCTAACATAATCAATATAATTACAACTACCTCAAATCAAAACTGACATTTAATTGGCAACAACAAGCTGAACCTATCAAAGACAGTGATCCTCCTAACCATGGCCATCCCTTATGTAAATAATTCTTGCCCATATGGTACTATTTACAGGAACTTTTGTTACGATCGATTTTTTTATTTTCTAAATCGTTTTGGTCGAAAAAACGACCCGAAGAAATCATTAGGTATTTTGGAAGATTAACAAAACAACACAATTTTTTAAATTTTTTAAAGTGATTTATTTTTAAATTTGTTATCTATTTAAAATGTACAATTTAAACAAAATTTTAAATAGAATGTCTGTTTCGTTACTTATTTTGTTTTTCGTTCGAGGTAATTTCTTACGACTTTCTATTATTTCCTCCATAACACCTTCACCATTCGTTTCTATAACGAGTTTGGAAACATTAGCACATGTCTTTCCGTTCTTTGTATATGCATGGGTATTTGTGTATCAGATAACACAGGCCTGCGATGGTAAAATTGTCTGGACTTTATACAGTGATTTCAATAGATTTTTTGGTGCTGAAAATGGGCAAATTATTAAAAAAATTCCATCACGTAAGGGATTTTTACAATATGGGGTTTTTTGACCTATCTGCATGTATTAGTCTTTTTGAAAAGGACAATTTTGTTAAACCGTTGTTTAAATAAACTATTATAATTTTTTTACTTATGATGATGCAAGAAGTTGATATTCTGAATAAACATACACTAGATTTATGATAAAGAAGTTACAAATAGAAATAATTGAGCATGTCGCAAGACATGACTCATCATCTTCCTGTTACTGCATGTCTACCTCCCCACCTCCACTACAAACATATTGCTATTCCAGACAAAACAGTTAGTTCATTCAATATGTTCTTTACAACTGTGGTGAGAATTTGTGTAATTAGTTGACATTTGTGATAAGTTGCTGAGTTAATTTAATTTTTATTTTACGAGTTTTTTAAAATTAAATTCCAATGGCATCAAGAGGCTGTGTCAATGTACCCAACTCAACTCCTTCTGCTATATTTGTGGAAAGTTTACAGTAAAAAGACAACAAAAGAAACATTACAGATTTTGTAAAAAAAAGTATATTTTGCATATTTTGGTGTGAAATTAGGAGACCAAGACAAACCTTGGGCTCCTCATAAGATTTGTCTTTTCGCTTTGGAGTGCCTATGGTTTGGAGAGAACCGATCAATCATAGCGATGATTGTTATTTTTGTTCGTGTGTAGTACACGGATTCAATTTAAAAAATAAAAAGGACATCGTTTACCCAAGCCTTCAATCCGCAACACGTCCTATACCTCATGGACCAGAAGTACCTGTTCCTTCAATACCAGATATATTAGATGATGTATCTGATGACGAAATGGTTTCACGTACATGCGCAAGTGAACTGGATGACGGAAGTGATTACTTAGATACTGGAAGTGATGAGCCAAAACTGTTTGACCAATCTGAATTAAATGATTTGGTGAGGGACTTAAACCTTCCTAAGGACTCAGCTGAGCTTTTAGGGTCAAGGTTGAAAGAAAAAAATCTGTTAGCACCTAGCACAACATTTTACTGGTTTAGGAACAGGAGAAAAAGAGTTTGCTCGATATTATTCCGAAGAAGATGCACTAGTTTTCTGTAATGATGTACCCGGGCTCATGGAACAATTCCACGTAGAATATAATGTTTCTGAATGGAGACTCTTTATTGACTCTTCAAAAAGGAGCCTTAAGGCCATTCTTCTACACAATGGAAGTAAATATGCTTCTGTACCAGTGGGACATTCAGTTCATTTAAAAGAGTGTTATGAAAATCTTGAGCTAATTTTAATTAAAATTCGTTACATGGATCAACGCTGGACAATTTGTGGTGATTTGAAAGTTCTTTGTTTGTTACTTGGACAATAAAGCGGTTATACTAAATATCCTTGTTTTTTGTGTGAGTGGGATAGTCGTGATAGAAAGCAGCACTATTGTAAAAAGATGTGGCCACCAAGACAAACCTTACAACCTGAACAATGACTATATTTATAGCGGGGTTAGGGGCTAATTTTGAGTTTGATCTGGAATGAAAAACATTGAAAGAAAAAGTTTAGTAGACCCGAGCAAAGTTTTGCTTCCTCCATTACATATAAAACTAGGGTTAATGAAACAATTTGTGAAGACATTAAAAAAAGATGGAGAGTGCTTCAAGTATCTTTGCAGCCAGTTTCCTCGCTTGTCAGAAGCAAAGATAAAGGAGGGTGTTTTTGTTGGGCCGGATATAAGAAAGCTTATGAAAGATGAAAATCTTGAATCTAAAATGGAGGAAGCAGAAAAACAAGCATGGATAGCCTTAAAAAATGTGGTTACAAATTTTCTTGGCAACAAAAAACATGAAGATTATAAAAATATTGTGCAAAATATGTTAGAAAAATTTGAAACCTTAGGCTGTACATGAGTTTGAAGGTGCATTTTCTAGATTCGCATCTCGACTACTTCCCTGAAAATCTTGGTGCAGTAAGTGAGGAGCAGGGGGAAAGGTTCCACCAAGACCTAAAAGTGATGGAGAGAAGATACCAATGAAGATGGAATATAAGCATGATAGCGGATTATTGTTGGATGTTAAAAAGGGATGGTCCACTACGAGATTACAGAAGAAAAAGCACAAAAAGGAGTATGGAAAGACAAAGAAAAAGATATTATAAGGATTTGTAAAGACATAAATAGTATTTTACTGTTTCTTTTCATTAGATTTAATGATATTTGTAAGTAATTTTGTTTTTTATATCCTTTGTAAATAAATTCAAAATGTAAAAAATATAATTTGAAGCCTTTTTGTGAAAAATCCTTACGTGATGGAGAGTTCATATTTGGATTCAGCGCCCAAAAACACATAAGAATCAGCTATCAAATTTAAAACAATTTTTAGAAAGGTAAAAAACGCAGGTCTGTGTAATGGTAGTTCATCAAATTCTCTAGCCATTTTAGCTTTATCCATAATAACAAGTTTACCATAATCACCTCCGAAATAGATATCTTCGAAAACAGCTGTTGCTAAACATGAAGCCACCCTATCTGAAACTTCAAATCTATCACACATCACAGCTAAATTCAAAGTGTCGTATTTTCTATTTTCTATTTCCCCTCGTTTCATTGAGTAGATACTTCTGAAACTTTTTCATTTTCAACTATATCCACATCTGATTGATGTGGACTGTATCTACACGTTGGAATTCTTGATATTATTGTGGATGCTTTTAAAACGTCTGCCATATATTCAGTTATTGTCAATTTTCTATTATTATGTCAGTCCATTATGAATTTTTTTAGATGTTGAATTAAACCACAAGAGCATTTTGTTGTTTTTAACTCCCAATTACATTTACCAATATAAAACAATTCGTTTGTTGAACCGACGAATGCTCTAAATTCTTTACTTTTGTTTCCATTTTAATTTTTTTGTAATATTTACCAAGCAATACAGTTAATTTTTTTAAAATACTTTTTCCGTTAATGATTCAATATTAAATTTACTCTAGATATCGATCAATTTATCTGCTACATGGAGAGTAAGAGTTTTATGCGAGAACATTTTGCTTTTGAGTTTAGCACGATCACTCAGGAAGAAATAATCTTTTAATATAACACAATTAGTTGGCAAATTAAGATCATTTAAGCACATCACTCGATGAACCAAATACAAAAATATGATCCGTTTTAGACTATTCTTTAGGGTTAATAATAATTGATATCTACACTAAAATAAAAAAAAAAAAAAATTAATAGTGATTCTGAAAGGTGGCAGAAATAGCTTTCCAGCAAGCCTATTCTTAACAATCTACTATAATTCAATCGGATTTTATTGAAAATAATATACATTTATTAAGGAAAATATCTATAATACAAAGGGGTGTGTGAGGGGTAGCGCGACACATCTGAACAGCAAAGCTACCCAAATGTCAACCTCACCTGCACGAGTGGTGGCAGACGCCACCCGGTACACCCTGCTAGATAACGAACGAGGCTCTGACGACCGAACATTGGCGGGATAACCATAATGGATAAAAAAAAACAGGATTAAATCCCTGTAGTTGAGGAAAGCAAAGGGAAACTACCTCAACCATAAACTATTCCCAAGAGAATCACATGGTCTCAAATAGAAGAAAGATGCAATCGCTCGATGTTAAAAATTCCGGAGGTAAAACTCATCCTCAAATCGGATCTCCGGGGAGGATGGCTTTGAGTGGAGATAAGAAAACAATAAACTCAAGAAACAATTTAAGTACAGCAATATGGAACGTGAGGACCTTGTTTGAGGCAGGAAAACTAGCCAATGTCTGCCACGAAATGAATAGACTGCAGCTTGACATACTGGGTATCAGTGAGACGAGGTGGCCAGGATCAGGTAGGACGGAATCAATGGGGAAAACTTTTTACTACTCAGGAAATAATGAAGCAGAACACCGAAATGGAGTAGGCATAATACTTAACAGAAGTGTCAGTCAAGCAGTGAAAAATTTTGTTCCTTACTCGGACAGAAACATATTAACTCAAATATAAGGGAATCCGGTGAATATAAACTTAATTCAGAAGTATGCTCCAACAGCTGGTAAGGATGAAAAAGAAATAGAGTCATGGTACAATAAACTAGTAATCTTACTAAAAACCACAAAACCACAGGAAGTAACTATAATAATGGGTGATATGAACGCCAAAGTTGGACAAGGAAAAGTTGAGAACATCGTGGGGGAGTATGGCTTGGGAGAACGAAATGATCGCGGAGATAGATTGATAGAATTCTGCCAAGAACACAATATGGTCATTACAAACACCTTATTTAAACTCCACCCAAGACGACTATATACATGGACATCCCCACAACACAACAAAAATAGAATCGTAAGGAATCAAATAGACTATGTGCTTATTAACCGTAGGTTCCGCAGCACAATACTTAGTGCAAAAACTTATCCTGGGGCCGATATTGGATCGGATCACAACCCGGTGGTGGTTAATATGCGTCTCAAGCTGAAAATGATGGAAAAAAGAAGGATTAAAAATAGAATTGACATGGAATTGACTAGAATAGACAATAATAGTATAACCGACATGGATAACATTTGGAACAACTTCAAAGATATAGTTTTAGAAGTAACAAATAACAATTTCAAGTCAATCTATGTAGAAAAGAAAACAGAATGGATGACTGAAGAAATTCTAAATCTAATGGGGAAACGGCGAGAAGTTAAGAATAATGAAGCAGACTATAAGAAAGTAAATAAGGAAATAAGAAATGCAAAAGAGAACTGGCTCCAGTACAAAAACGACATGTACAACGTACATAAGGAAATAAAAAAGATAACACACAATAACAAAAGAATACATAATATGCTAGAAGACTCAGATGGCAGAATAATAATTGATGAAGAAGAGAAGCTACAACAATGGGAAAAGTACATTCACGAAATGTTCGCAGACGAAAGACAGCAGCTAGACATTAACGCTGAACATATAGGAGGACCTCATATTCTAAAGAGTGAGATTGTATATGCTATTAACCAGCTGAAAAATAATAAAAGTCCGGGCCCTGATCAAATAAACTCAGAGATACTTAAACTCATAAATGAGGAAAACATAGATCTACTTCTACTTCTGTTTAACAACATATATAAGTCAGGCAAAATTCCCCAGGATTGGCTTGAATCAACTTTTATACCCTTACAAAAAAAGTATAGCGCAAGGAAATGTAACGACTACAGACTCATAAGCCTGATGAGTCATGTTATTAAAATCCTATTAAAAATTATACACAAGAGGATATATAACAAATGCGAATCTAACATCGGCTCGGAACAATTCGGATTCCGAAATGGGTTAGGTACGAGAGAAGCTTTATTCAGCCTACAAGTCCTTGCACAGAAGTGCTACGACCAACAAAGAGACATACATATTTGTTTCGTCGATTTTGAGAAAGCGTTTGACCGAGTAAACCATGATAAACTTTTCGAGTTCCTGGAGGAAATCGGGCTGGATGATGGGGATTTGAGACTTCTCAGAAACTTGTATTGGCACCAGTTCGCAAGAATAAGAGTCGAGACTAACTTGTCTTCAAGAAACATTGACATTTGTAGAGGAGTGAGATAGGGGTGCGTGTTGTCCCCAACACTATTTAATATATACTCAGAGTAACTGTTTGCGAAGGCGCTTAGGGGTTGTAACGACGGAATAAAAATAAACGGTGTCAATATATCGACTATCCGTTATGCAGACGATACTGTGTTGATTGCGGATACCGATATAGGATTACAAAACATAATCAACAGATTAAATATGACATGCAAAGATTTTAATATGGCCTTAAACATCAGCAAAACGAAAGTAATGTTAATTTCTCGTAATTCGAACGTACCCATACCTCTACGGGTTGACGGGGAAATATTGACCAGGGTTGATCGCTTTAAGTACCTGGGTTGCTGGATTGACTCAAGACTGGACCATGCCATCGAAATAAGGTCCAGAATTGAACAAGCAAGGCAAAACTTCTTCAAACTCAAAAACATACAGTGCGATAAACAGCTAAATGTAAATTTACGCGTACGGTTTACAAAGTGGTACGTCTGGTCAACGCTATTAAACGGAGTGGAAACATGGACCTTGAAAACTGTCATTATGAACCGTATAGAAGCATTTGAAATGTGGACATACCGAAGAATGCTAAGAATTCCATGGACATCACATACAACTAATGAGGAAACTTTGAAAGGGGTACACAAAGATCGAGAACTGCTCCACATAGTAAAAATGCGAAAGACGGCTTACCTTGGTCACGTTTTGAGAAATGAAAAATATTACCTACTGCAGCTCATAATTGAAGGAAAGATAGAGGGTAAACGTGGGCTTGGCAGAAAGAAACTATCGTGGATGCGGAATATTAGGAACTGGACCGGATTAAACTTTGATCATCTCATTAGAGCTGCTGCAAATCGAGAGACCTTTGCTGATGTGATCGCTAACCTCCGATGACGGAGAGGGCACAAAAAGAAGAAGAAGAAGAAGAAAGGTATTTTTAATAATATAAAATATTATTAAAAATCTGGTGTGAAGAACACAAATACAGGTTCACACCAAATTTTTAATAATATTTTATATTATTAAAAATATCTTTGTATTATACAAAACTGGTGGGGTTTACCTACTCATGTATGTTTCAATTATTCTGATACATTACACATGCGGTTAGTCCGTAGTATGAGTGAAGACACAAACAAACTGCAGTTTCTAGAGAGATGGCTGTGCCACCTTTGGAAGGGCGTCGTTACTTCACATTGGTTATGTGGAAGGGGCGAGGTACTTCGGCTGTCTGACAACAGGCAGCGCTGAATTCACTTCTACGATCGGTCTGGATAATTTCTGTGATGTGGCGATGTGGTTCTTTTTTGTGAATGTGTCTGAAGATATCCTTTCTCCAGCAGGGGCGTACCGATGAGCCTGTAGAAAGGCGAAATACGTATCTACGTCTCTGGGGAGGGATATGTTCGGACACGTTCACAAAAATATTAATAGTGAACCTGTATTTGTGTTCTTCACACCAGATTTTTAATAATATTTTATATTATTAAAAATACCTCTGCATTATACAAAACTGGTGGGGTTTACCTACTCATGTATGTTTCAATTATTGCGAAAATATCTATTTTGAAAATTTCGGAGGCGCCAAATCCGATTTACACCAATGGTCTCTTCAGCAATTTTACTAAGAATCATCTATAGATTGCCGTTTTTCTAACGCGTTTTCGAAAAAAAGAATTGACCCACCTTAGGCTATACCTGTCCGCACATATTCAGTCATTGTACACAATCTTTTTTTAATTTCCGAGCTGATGTTGTGGACGTCATTAATAGCTCAGCTTCCTTTAGCTTAATGCTTCTAGATTAAAAGGCAAAAAGGATTTATTATTTTCAAGTAACTCAATCGAAAATTTAGAAATTTTGCAAAATAAAGTGCTGCGGTTTCTAATTTCCTTTAATTAGATTAGAGAATGAAATTTTTGTAGCTACACAAGATTACAGAAACATCGCTATTATTCTTTAATTCATATTACCTTTCAGTTGTGTTTTTTTATCTTGTCAGAAATTATATAATCCTTTTATAAGAAAAAGCAACGAAACGTTATCATAAATACGAAATTTGTTGAATATTTGGTGGATCCCTTTAAATAACACGTGAAATTGTATAAGTGCGAACCCATTCTTAATAGAAATACAGAAATTAGACATAGTATAATTTGCCAAAGCATGTCCGACATAAGTTTATGAATGGAGAGATATTAAAAAAGATTGTTTCGTTATTGAACTTTGTCTAGAAATAGTTTGCAATATTTATGATAGAAACATGAAAATTTTTTTAACTTTTTTTAATGGTATTATTTACAAATATATCAAGTTTAGAAATGTTAAAACAAATAAGTAAAACAGTTCGTGGGATTTTATGTATATAGATTCATGGTAAAGCTTTTCTTTTGTATCATCGGATTATTTATTATTTATTTAGCGTATACCTAAACATGATTTGAAAATATACATTTAAAAGTTAAACTTTAACATCAAGGCCATTGATCCACTTCAAGGCAGAGTCAGTGGTTTCAAAGAAATCACTCATCTCCATCCATATTGCTGTAATGGAGCACTCAGCTGTAATATGGCGAATAGTCTGGCGAGGTTCTCGTATCTTCCATTCGTAACGAGGCAGTTCCATTCCTGGTAAGGGTGCGGTAGGATATATGATATGGGCCGCTTGAGCGTGTTTCAAGAATACATAATACTCTCTCCCTCTACCATTTGGGTTGAAATCTTCTGCTATGAGTTGTTCTGCTAGCAGTAGTTGTAGAGATCTAGATTTCAGTCTCGACGGTCGTCGAGATCTAGACTTCAGTCTCGACAGGCCATGTCAGGCAAATCACTGTGTACTGGAAAGTGTGGATTCGATATTATTTTATTATATTCTCTTACCAGGCTTTGCTGTCTCCGGATGCTGGGTGGTGCAATATGGCTTAGAACGCGAAGCCAGGTTAGATGTGTACTTTTTAAACAAGCGCTAATTATGCTCATGTTCTTGTTGAGTTTGATGTCAATCTTCTTTATGCGCCTAAGAGCTGACGTTCTAAGGGTGGAGGATGCGTTCACACTCCAAGCAGTATCGAAGAGCTTGTGGATTATGTTATTTCTAGTGTTTATTTTAGCTGCAGTGTTCTGTAGATGTTTTGTATAGGAGAGTGTTACTTTATTACTCCTACATATTTTGGGTAAGGATTATTACGTAGCAAGTAGTTATTGAAGTAAACTTGCGGCTCTAGATGTGGTTGTATTATTGTTGAGGTGAAAGCAACTTGCCGTTTTATGCATATTCGGGATTAGTCTCTCGTCGGCGAAGTATTTTCCAAACACGAACAGGTCCTCTGAAAGTATATAATTGGTTGCCCCTATGGTTTTAATCGGATTAGTTATAAATAATATAATAAGTAGAGAACGGATGCAATTTCCATAAAACGCAATCGGCAATTGGAATTGTGTATAACGTCGCTCAGTACATCCCGGCATAATTCAATGAAGTATTTGTTTGACTTACTCGGCCACCTGGTCTCGCAGCGATAACAATGGACAACCCAGCTATTGTATTCGGAGAATATAGTGTTTTCAGTAGTGTCGTGTACGTAGATAAAATAAATAAGTTTATCGTATTTCGTAAGAGAAATAGCACGTACATTCCTTTTCTTTTCATTTAAGCAACATCTTCCAATTATTTTCACGCAAGTGTGCATAAAATTTCGTTATTCAATTTCGTTTATTTGGATCTAGAATATTCTTACTTTTTCAGACAATGGAAGAGCGTCGAGAATGGCATCGTGAAACAATGGCGAGTTGGATTGAGGGCCATACTGATTGTATGTACATTGCCAGTGATTCCGAAATTTATTGTGAAGTGTGTGAAACGTTATTGAAAAATTGCAATAAATCAACCGTAAAACGTCACATAGGATCGTTAAAGCACGAAAAAAAATTGAACCCGTTGGAATCTGACAATTTTAACGAAGAACTCTGCGAAACTTTTATGGCAGCTAATATTCCAATATTTAAATTGAATAATCCAATTTTGAAGACATTTCTGGAAAAAATATACTGGTCGAAATGTTCCTGATGAATCAACTTTACGCAAATATTATGTTTCTAGGTGCTATACGAGAACAGTAGAACACATTAGAAGCCATCTTTTAAATCAATACATATGGATAAGCGACGACGAAACGGTGGATATGTTAGGACGCTGTGTGGTAAATGTAGCTGGTGTACTACATCCAACTATTCCCTATAACTCATATGTAATAGCAACAAGTGTTATAAATAGAGTTGATGCGGAAACAGTTGCTGAAACCATTAAGGAGAATATGCAAAAAATGCTTCACTCGGACGCCACGTACAAAGAAAAAATACTTTTATTTGTCAGTGATAGTGCTGCGTATATGTTAAAAACAGGCAGACTATTGAAGAAAACATATCCTAATATGCTGCATATTACTTGTGTAGCACATGCTCTCCACAGAATCTGTGAATATATCAGAAACACTTTTCCGGAAGTTGATAGACTTGTATCAGCTTTTAAAAAAGTTTTCAGAAAAGCACCATTGAGAGTAGCTCTTTTCAGGGAAAAATTTCAATCTCTGTCACTGCCTCCCACTCCAGTAATAACTAGATGGGGAACATGGCTGGAAGCTACTAGTTATTATGCTGAGAATTTCGATAGTCTAAACCATTTCGTAACACTGCTAAAGGAGGAAGCTAGAAGTATTGGTGAGTGCAAGGAGCTCACACAAATCCCAAATTTAAAAAATCAGTTGTACTTTCTTCACGAACACTTTGGAAAATTGCCAAAACTAATCACTTATTTTGAAAATCGAAATCTCAAATTAAATGACGGATTAACCACATTAGATGTGGCTGTTAATAATTTGAAAAGTATTCCAAGTGACTTCGGATGTGGCCTTCGCCAAAAGTTTGAAGCAATTCTTAATAGAAATCCAGATTTAATTACAGTGCAGCAATTATGTATGAAGACAATTCCACAAAATCTAACGGCAAAATATGAAGAAATAAAAGAATATTTCCAGTATGCACCTATAACCAGTTGCGATGTAGAAAGGACGTTTTCTATTTATAAGGATGTACTTAATTCAAAGAGAACAAAATTGACGGAAGAAAATCTTGAGAAACTATTGCTAGTCAATATTAATACTCCTTTACTCAACTTGAACGACAAAATGAACAAATAAAAATGTTCCAATTATAGAAATAAAATTAAAAACTTTAAAAATACAACTTTTCAACAAATACATATGTATTTCGTAATTTTATAGATCACCACCCTTTTGTTTTCCAATTATATAAATAAAATTAATTAATAAATATGTATTTCGTAATTTTAGATAGATAGATCACCACCCGTATGTTTTCCAATTATATAAATAAAATTAAAAACTTTATAAATACAACTTTTCAACAAATAAATATGTATTTCGTAATTTTATAGATCACCACCCGTTCGTTTTCCAATTATATAAATAAAATTAAATATTTTAGAAATACAGCTTTTCGCCACTACTGCACTGGGCTTTGCGTCATGTGGTAAGCGTGTCCGTTCTCTAATAATAAGTGAACCAAAAACCTTCAGAGAGAACTCGTAGTGAATTTAAATCTCAACCATACTACAATCCTGTGACATCTTTATGCCATAAGTTTGAAACTTGAGTATGAAAATGATAAATTTAAATATAAGTAAATGTCCTATAAATCTTCAGTTTCATAAATTAATATTTTATTAAATATGGTTACATCTTTCTTAATTATTATTAGAAGTATGAGGGCGGATTAATATATAAGGTATCCAACCCTATAACATAAGAATAAGAAAAGACAAAATAGATAATTCAGATCCACTCTGTTAGTCTTGCGTCCTCGATAAAAGCCACTTTCTTATCAGGGGAAGTTTGAGTAACCTAGTAGGATCTCCTCCGAAATGTTCCTGCATTTTATCTATGTCAACCCACCACATTTTAGCAAAATCTCTTTAGCCGTTTCATATTTATAATAAATAAACGATTTCGGAATTGTAACTTCAACGCCGTATACCGCCCAAACTAAGCAAATTTGAACTAAGGTAAGTTTTCTTAAACCGACATATTTTGGTGCAAGGAATATGTGGTCGTTTTTTTTTCAAACACCTTGTATATATTTTTATTGTGTATTTTTCATTTTATTTCGCTGTGTATCACTCTGTTTTACGTACCAATATACTTAATGTTGTCTTATTTGGCCTTGCAATGGAGTTATTTTCTATTGGACAAATAGGGTAATTCGAGGAGAGATTGGCATAGAGGAGAGATTGCCTACGATAAAATTTTGACTTTCCCGCCGTTGTAGCGTTTAATAGTTAGTCGAGTCAGTGGTGTTAGTGGTAAGCAACAGGTTGCTTCGAGGTTGTACTGAAAAATAATTAATTTCACAAAGGTAAGGCAGCATGATTTTTTATATATGCTAAAAATTATTTTATGAGTAATTAAAATAAAAAATTTACTCTTGTTTTATTATAAATGCACATGTTTTCTTCAAAAATTGAAGGAATAAGTCTGTGGTCGTTCATTCTAACCTAACTTTTTGGTTATATACGCTATATTTATTGTGGTATATAGGATCCATTAAGGTAACAACATTTAGGAGAGATTGCCATAGCCTCATGAAGGAGAGTTTGCCATATGGCAATCTGTCCTTATAGACTTAACAATAAATATTAATTTAAATATTATATTATATTTAAATATTCAATTTATATCTAATATGTATCTTTCAGATGCCGAACTTTTATAAAAGAAAGCCTGGTTCTCAACGTGGAACATGGGCTAAAGAAGATCTGGAAAAAGCAATACAATATGTAAAAGACAACAACTCCCTAAGACAAGCTGCTATCATATTTTTCATTCCCCGGAAAACTTGGAATATAGAATGAAGAAAGGAGATATGCAGGGACCTAGTCACATGGGGCCATCATGTCATTTGTGACAGGCGAACGAAGCAAGATTAGTTAAACATATGTAAGCTATGCAAGCAAATGGATTTCCCATGAACAGGGACGATGTGCGAAAGCTTGCTTACAATTTCGCAGAAAAATTGGGATTAAAACATTCTTTTAACAGAGAAAAAGAAAAGGCAGGATATCCATGGCAATTTAGATTTATGAGGGACCATCCTGATCTTTCTATTATAACTTCAGAGGGTGTAAGCCTAGCTCGGGTTCAGGGTATGAATAAAGAAGAGGTTTCCAACTATTTTAATCTGCTCCAGTCTATACTTGAAAAAAATGGCCTCCTAGATAAGCCATCAGCCTTATTTAATATTGATGAAACTGGATTGCAGCTTAATAATAAACCCAATAAAATAATTTTGAAAAAAGGGTCAAAAGTTGTGTCATCAGTAACCTCTGGAGAAAAAGGAGAGACTGTAACAGTTCTAACTTGCTGCAATGCCGAAGGTACGTTTATTCCACCATTTTGTATAATTAAAGAGAAAAACTTAAAAAAAAAATAGAACGATTGAATGCCACTTGGTTCGTCTATTATGATGTCGGAGAAGTCAGCTTATGTTACCACAGAAATATTCTTTTATTGGCTTAAAAATATTTTCTTTCCGAGGAAACCGAGTGGAAAGGTAGTACTACTCTTGGATGGCTACTCCTCCCACACTTCTTCTGTAGAAATGTTGGATTTTTGTTCCACTAATGGCATAATATTGTTGTGTCTACCTAGCCATACGACACATTATCTCCAACCTCTCGATAGAGGAGTGTTCAAAGCACTTAAAAGCTATTTTTATTCAGCTGCAAACTTGTACATTAAGAATAATCCAGGTCGTAAGATAAATCGCCTAACGTTCGGAGGCTTACTAAATACAGCCTGGGGCAAGACAGCTACACAAGACAATGCGTCAAATGCATTTAGGGCTTGTGGCATTTATCCCCTAAACCCACACGCTATCCCAGAATACGCCTATCTAAGCCTTCCTGTTGAAAATCTCACAATACCTGAGACAAGAGTAGCTCAAAGTCCACCAGACCTAACATCAGAAGAGCCATGTCCCTCAACATCATCAACCTCCAGCACTAATGTTAAGTTAGACAGTGAGGAAGAAGCTTCAACAAAGCTGATTTCCAGACCCTCAACATCAGCTATGGCCGAAACTGAAGTGCGGTCAGACAGTGTCAAAAGATATCCAACAAAATTGACTTCAGATCTCTCAACATCAGCTGTGTTCGAAACTGAGGCACAGTCGTGTAACATTAAGGAAACTCCCACCAAGTTAATTCATGAGATTTCACCCATCCCTAGAGTTTTGCCTGTAACAACTAAAAGAAAGCTACATGCTGTAGAATTAACGTCCCCCATAAACATTGGCGTTTTAAAAAACAAAAGGAAACCTCTTCAACGGCATGTGAAAAAAAGGATTCCGCTCCGTGATTCTAGCCCAGAGTGTCAAGAAGATTTCTTGTCTGATGAAGATGATGATGCATACTGCATTTTCTGCACAGAACCCTTCAAGAAATCGAAGGGAGGAGAGCGCTGGGTTCAGTGCACCAAGTGTAAAAAGTGGTGCCACATTCTGTGTTCTGGCATAGGCCCCAAAGTTAAACATATATTTGTGAACTGTGTGGTTAGATACTAAAAATCATTTATATTTTTTAATAAAATAGTTATTACGGAGTTTTCATATGATTTTATAGTTTTTATTGTTTAATTAGCTTGGAGTATAGTCATGGCAATCTATCCTAAATGCGTATGGCAATCTCACCTCAGTGTTGGCAATTTCTCCTAACTTCTACGTTATCACTTTTTTTAAAATCATAATTAACTTAATTTTATTACAGTGTAACATGCCTTTTAATTTTATAAAACATATCTCTTATTATTAAATAGGCATAATAAAAACTAGAACTTTTAATTTTTAAGGGGTGTTAAATGAATTTAAAAAAAAACTATGGCAATCTCTCCTCGAATTACCCTAAGTATCTATTATTATTATTATCTCTGTCCGATAGGTTAAGGTAATTGAAAAATACTCAAACAGAAACATATTAAATAAAATTTTGATTATAAATTTGGAAAAAAAACTTGCTTAAATCATTTGTAATATTAATTTACGAAACTTTTTCAGAAGCATCCTGTATATTTGACGGAAGCGTTCTTGTTTTTTCTCAAGTAAATATAATTTAAACGTCATTAAAATCCACTTAATTCATTTTATAGGATATTACTTGATGATGGACAAATTCGCCTACTACTTTTTCTCTAATATATAGTGCATGCAAGATTTTATAATAATAGGGATAGAACCCCTTTTACCGACTTGTGCGTTTTGAATTACTATCAAATACTTTTCTCAATTATTTTTAACAAATTTAAAACCAGTGTTACAAACATACAGTAGGTCCTAAAGTAACGGATAAATTCATTTTCTACGTAATTATTAATACAAAAGCAAAATCCTGAAACAGGTCAATTTTTATATATGAAACTGGACTTTTTGAATAAAATTATCTATGTGCCCCTTCAACCACCTCGAAGTAATAACTACCCCTTTAAAAAATTTAAATGAAAAGGGGTAGCGTGTGTTACTGCGTTTAAAAGGGATTTTAATTCTCTATTCAGCAGTATATGCCTTTTTGATTTTTGGACGTCGATAATAGGAAAAATCAATGTTAAATTGTTTAAATTGTATAATTAATTATGTCGCAGAACGAAATAAATTTTAAAATATTTAACATTATTTACAATAACTAAAAATAGTTTAAATCATATGCTCAAACTGGAGTCCGTTCATTTCTTGACAAACAAATAGACGATGTTGGAATTCTTCCAAAACGTTTTGCAACATTTCAGCGCTGATTTGATTAATTTCGTGCATTATTCGGTTTTTTAAATCATTAATGTTGATTATTGGAGTAAATTTTTGATTTTAAATAACCCCACAAAAAATAATCCAGTGGAGTCATATCGGGAGAACGGGCTGGCCATTCAATTTCACCACGTCTACCGATCCACCGATGCGGAAGAACTTGATTAAGGTAAGCTCGTACTACTGCTGCATAATGTGGTGTAGCTCCATCTTGTTGAAACCATATGTTTCTATTAATTTATGTGGGGTTAACAGTATCAGGAAAAAGTCTTCTTAATTCAGGTATTAAAAATGTTTGTAAAAACTCCAAGTAAATCGCCCCAGTTAATGTCCCCTCAAAAAAATATGGTCCAATAATTCTGTTATTTATTATGCCAGCCCAAACGTTCACTTTAATAGGATACTGAGTATGACCTTCCCTCATCCAGTGCGGATTTTGTTTACTCCAATACCGACAATTTTGCTTGTTGACTGTTCCATGTAGGGTAAACGTTGGCTCATCAGAAAAAAGAATGTTTTTGGGAAACATCGGATCCTGTTGACATCTATTTGCAACAATTTCACAAAATTGTAATCGACGATCAGGATCATCGTCATTTAATTCCTGCACCATTTGAATTTTATACGGATGGTATTTTTATTTTTTCAAAACACGCAAGACAGACGATTTACTTACATCGCAATCACCGGCTACTTCTCTTGTAGGTTTATGTGGGTTTTCCTCAACATGTAATAATACATCCAATTTTTTTTCGTCATTCAGTTTTGATCTACCAGATTTTGGAAGATCTTTGACAGTTTCTAATTGACGGAATTTTTGTTCGATTCTACTCACCGTAGACTGGGAAATGTAACGGTCAAGATACTTATCATTAAATATTCTGCATACTTCAGAACGCGTTCGTGTTTTATCACCCACTCCAATTAATATTAATACATCAATTATTTGGGTCTCGGAAAGGCTCATTGTTGAACAATTTAAATTAACGCTTAGAAATCTCTAAAAAAACGTTTAATACATAACAATTGTTAACGACGTCTAACGAACTAAAACAAATTTGAGAAGTAAATGTCATAAAAAGAAACAAATTTACTTTTTTGACATAAAGGTAACTAATAGACTAGTCACTCGTGACAGGTATTTGGTTCTACGCCTACTTGTTTGTATGTCATAAAATTACTCTTTTCTTGATTATCGACGTCCAAAAATCAAAAAGACATATACTGCTGAATAGAGAATTAAAATCCCTTTTAAACGCAGTAACACACGCTACCCCTTTTCATTTAAATTTTTTAAAGGGGTAGTTATTACTTCGAGGGGGTTGAAGGGGCACATAGATAATTTGACTTAGGCCCATCACTGACCGTCGCATTACTGACCGTCGAGTATCCGAGTGTCGTCACTGACCGCGGTAATTTGGTCAAATTTGTATAGGGGTTGCGGAAGATTAAATAGTTACATTACTGATCGTCAATATTAATAAGGGTTTAATTATAGAGGTGAGGCAAGCCTTTAGTAAGAAATTCAATGTTAAAATGTAAAAAAAAAAATTCCTTCCCACTTTATCCAGGCTTAGGACAAATTTCGGCGTATTGTTTCACTAGTCCAAGCTTCTGAACCTTTCTCCATAAACACTGATTAAAGTGGAAATTGCAACCGTTTAGCTTCGAATTTGGAAACCATTCTCTGTAAGCTGATATTGCAGCAATTTCAAAATCCATTTTAAAGATTTTCGGATAAAAACCGGGAATATTTTCTTTAATAAGGGAAAACAGTTTCGTATATGTGAATTTCTTTCGATTAGGGAGTAATACATATAACGCTGGCCTAACTCTGGTTTCTCGGTCTGTACTACCCAAGTCTACATGCAATGAATATAACTGGTGAAACAGTTTATTGCAACTTTTAAAAGTGCCATCTGCAAAACGATTTTTGCTCTTGAAAGCGATTCTATAGCGAGTTGGGTTCCAAAGCATATAATTCTTTCATCAGTTAAAGTATCAAATAACACAAAGTTATGTCCATCCTCAAATAGTGCAAAGTTTTCTGGAATTGAAAGTTCAGTTTGTGTTTTAGGTAAAACTGGTACACCTAGAGCTTTATTTCGTTGACGATATAAAGTAGATTTCTTTGATGTATAATCGGGCATTTCGGTGAAAAATTGAAACCCGGAATTGTTGGATTGATGGAACTCTTCTTCAAAAATTTTTGGTATTGATGTCAGTTCTTCCCTAGCGCGCTTTTTACAGTTGGATTTGCATTTTTCCACATCTGTGTAGGCTGCATTCGGAGCTTTGGAACAGTTGTGTTTACCTTTACACATAACTGCTTTATCTTCCGTATCAGTAGTTATACTGCCACTGCATTCCTTATTATTGTTGGAATTCACGCATCTCCAGTTCTTCCTACCATTTTGGTTTGTCCTTTTAAGACAATATTTATATCCCTTATATCCCTTTCGATAAATTCAAGAATATCCATGTTGCACTTATAACTCACACTCACAAAATCGGCTGTGTACTTGTTTAGAACTTAATAACGACTACACCTTAATAACAACTACAGCTTAAACCAGCCATTAGCCTGGGCGAGGGAAGGGGGGGGGAGATAAGAAGAATAGGTATGCTAGTAACATATCCAAAAATGTGATTCTGATGGAGTAATTTTCCATAAGACTTTATTAAATGAATCATGGGTCAATTCATCTTACGGTCAGTAATGAGACTATTACCTAAATAGATTAGGTTCGTTTCACAAAATAAAATGATCGCGGTCAGTTATGGCACCGAAACAGGTAAAATTTTGTTGCGGTCGGTAATAAGACGGTCAGTTATGGGACTACCCCGATAATTTTATTCAAAAAGTGTAGTTTCATATATAAAAATTGACCTGTTTCAGGATTTTCCTTTTGTATTAATAATTACGTAGAAAATGAATTTATCCGTTACTTTAGGACCTCACTGTATAATATACACTGCACACGTATAAATATGTAAAATATTCACGCATAATATCTTTTACGGCTATAAAATAACATTACTGTACCATGCTATTATGTGTGTTAAATGTTATACGTTTTAAATTAGTAGTTCAAAACGTTTGCGCGATTCTCTATAAACCTAATAAAATTTTAGTGTTGTTACTAAAAAACTTGAACGTGATCATTTTCTAATTTAATAGAATTAATCCGACGAAGTGTGTTCCTCCGAGACGTATTTTTTGTGGAAGCGCTAAAGGCCTGTTAAAAATTCCATTGACATCCGAATTAACAACGACGAGTGCTGTAAAGCAGATATGAATGGAACGTGCTTCTTTCGGTGCGTCCGTGTATGTAATTTATAGGCATTCATTGTACACATTCGTCTGCATAATATAGACGAATGGTCAGTTTGTCATTGTTGTTTTACAATGAGAAGGCGGTGCACCAGTGGCGTAACTTTAATATTTTTATTGAAATCTTTTAAAAGAATCCACGAAAATTTTGTTTAATTTAAAAGATATATTTAAATTAAAGACTAATTTTTAATTATTAAAATAGCATATTAAAACATACGTTTCATAAGGCACCATTTTGTCGCACGAGTTCATGTTTGGAAAACGAATCGCGATCGCGGCGAGTTTTCTAAAGAACGAGTGCTACAAAAGGCCTTATGAAACAAGTTTTTTATACTATATTTGCATTTTTTACATTAATAATTTGAAATTATTTTATTTGAAAGTTCGGAGTTTCAATTTTATATAAAGTATGCAGTTGATCACATGAATACTTGAGATTTTAATATTTAAATATTGCTATCCGCAAAATATTATTTATTATTTTCGTCAACATTACTTAATATTGGAACTTTGAAAAATGAAAAAAAGTGTATCAAAATGAAGCTCATATCCATATTGTTTTGGGTTTCATAATGAGTTCATTGTGAACGCAAAATAGAAAAAAGCTATATTTTCTGCATTTATTATATTGAAAAAAAGGCATACCTATGTTAGTTATTTTCATATCGGATTATTCCTAAATTGAAAAGTTTTTGCATTTGTAAATTTGTATAAATATTGATAATGCAAAAGGAATGTCAAGTAGAAAAAAGCAAACATTTCCGACATATATTTTTCTATGAGTTCAGCAGAGGAGTTAATGTTATTGAAACATTGAAAAATGAAAAAAAATGTATCAAAATGAAGCTCATATCCATATTGTTTTGGGTTTCATAATGAGTTCATTGTGAACGCAAAATAGAAAAAAGCCATATTTTCGGCATTTATTATATTGAAAAAAAGGCATACCTATGTTAGTTATTTTCATGTCGGATTATTCCTAAATTGAAAAGTTTTTGCATTTGTAAATTTGTATAAATATTGATAATGCAAAAGGAATGTCAAGTAGAAAAAAGCAAACATTTCCGACATATATTTTTCTATGAGTTCAGCAGAGGAGTTAATGTTATTGAAACATTGAAAAATGAAAAAAAATGTATCAAAATGAAGCTCATATGCATATTGTTTTGGGTTTCATAATGAGTTCATTGTGAACGCAAAATAGAAAAAAGCCATATTTTCGGCATTTATTATATTGAAAAAAAGGCATACCTATGTTAGTTATTTTCATGTCGGATTATTCCTAAATTGAAAAGTTTTTGCATTTGTAAATTTGTATAAATATTGATAATGCAAATGGAATGTCAAGTAGAAAAAGCAGACATTTCCGACATATATTTTTCTATGAGCTCAGCAGAGGAGTTAATGCCTAAGAAGCCGCTAGAACCACTTGTGCCGTTTACGGAGAAAACGTAATTGAGCAGAGTATGATGCGAACGAGTTTTATCGATTTTCATGGGGCTATTCTGACGATCTGAAGATCATCTAAACGCTTTAATTCATGATGATTATACGAATATGACATTTGCATTCCATGGGTAAATGCCATAGACTGGATGTTTGGTTGCCGCATGTTTTGAGCGCAAACAGGAAGAATCAGCGTGTCAATATTTGTGTCTCTTTGCTAGCTGAACATGCTTTTATTCGTCAACAACATCGACCACTATTGTCCCACATTGTTACAAATGATGAAACTTGGTTCTTTCATGTTAACACAAAGAACGGTAAAGAATGGCTTAGACTGACCAAACAAGCAACTCCGAGACTAAAAACTAATACTGATATACTGCGTAAGCTGATGTTGTGTGTCCGATGGGACAAAGAAGGCGTCGTCTACTATGAATTGTTTTCGATGAATGTAACTATTACAGCTGAGGTTAACTCTTCACGATTCGGCTTGATGTTGCAATTCAAGAAGAAAAAAACGGGAAGACATCAAATTATTTTCCAACACGAAAACGCTCGCAACATTATAAAAACAAGTATTCAAGAATCCCTGGGGAAATTCATTCCACATTCCTTATTCTCCTGATCGCCCTTCATCAGATTTCCATCTCTTTCGTTCTCTATCAAACGCCCTTCTAGGAATCTCTTTTAATGATAATGTAGCGCTTCAGAATTGATGTGACGACTTCTTCGCTTCACAACCAATGGGATTTTTTCAGACATAGAATCGAAAATTGACACATTGGTCAGAGACAATCATCAATATTTGTAGAGAATATATTCTTGATTAGTTCTTGTACTTTTTTTGCTAAAAAAAGTAATAAATATTACGTTCAATAAAAACGCTATAAACTTATTGATCAATCTACTATGACATGCAACAAGATCTTGTTGTATCTATTTTTAGTTCAACTATATATATAAAAAAATGTGTGTTTAGGTTCAGTTGCTACGTTTTAGATTTGATCAATTTTACGAGAATGGAAACTAAAGTGAAATTACGCTCATAGTAAAGAAACAAAAAGAATCGAAACGCCATTACTAAAATAAGTTGCAGTAGTACACATTTCGGCTATTATCTTGCCATCGTTAGCATAAAATAATATTTTGGTGGACAATTAAGTTATGCATTTTAAAGACTTTCAAATTAGGAATATTTCTTTATGTGATATGCGATGTGTGATTATTCGGGATTTATCAAACTATTCTTATTTTCTACTGATAATAACCTATTTTTCATAGTTTAAAAATAAACATGTATTATTTCTTGAACACCACAAATTCTAAACATGTAATCTCGGAGAATTCTTTTTTCACATTGTAAGTTACTACATAGTAACAATTTTTACTCCCTATTACCGACATTTAATGTTTGATTGTAAATGTACAGCTGGTAAACGAGGTGGCACTTTTATATAATTTAAGATAAAACAAGCAGTTGACAAAGTTAATTACTTGAAGGACGATAAAATATATATAAACTATTTGAAGATTTTTTTATTATTCTCTAGTTCAGCGTATATGTATAATACTTATCACAGAAATATACAAAGTTCATATCAATGTATGTTTTAAACGGCTTACTTTTAAAGTTACGGGATGTTTAATAGTAAGTTAAAAGTTAATACAATAAAACATACTAATACAACAAAATTAATTTATAAAAATTGGGAAATGCCTTCGACTGCAACACAAGCTTCTGTCCTCTGTTGCATTGATTGATGAGTGAGTTTAAGAATACTGAGGGTGTTTCGAATTGTCTCAAATGCTACAAGAATACCATTTCTCAGTTAGTCGACATTTTCAATGGGAGTCTAATAACCTGATGATTTAGGGTGACCTCAGAGAAAAAAAATATAGAGAATTTAAGTCTGGAGATCGTGGAGGCCACGGTTGTGGACCTCCTCGCCCTATCCACCGATTTGGATATACACCGTCCAAACATTCACGAACAACTGAACTGAAATTTGTTGGAGCATCATCGTGCATAAAATACATTTGTAATCTTAATTGCAACGCGACTTCTTCCAACAGTGGTGATAGCTCATCTCCAAGAAAGCGGCGGCTTCTCCTTTTAACCTCATCGGCAAAAAATATGCAAGTGATCTCCAACAATTCCGGCACATACATTAACAGATAATTGATGTTGATAACGGGTTTTCAATGTTTCGTGTGGGTTTTCTTTGGCTCACGTGTGATTATTATGAAAATTAATAATAGTATGTCTGGGGAAATTAATCTCATCGATATACGAGGGTGGTTTGACAATTAACTTGATTCACACACTATAGAGGGCGCAAATGTAATCTTTATATGTAGTCATAAAGTGTCATTCCTATGAGTTAATATTCTCTGGTCTTAAGTCATTCTGACAGTAACTCGTTGTTTGACAGTTACTTAAACAGAAGTGTTTCGAGCAATAGCGAAAAATGGATAAAGTTGGAATTCGTGGTGTGATTCAATTCTTTTATCTGGAAGGGAAAACAGCGAAGGAGATTCATGAGAGAAGTTCACCTACATTGGGTCACTCATGTCCTTCTTATGAGTGTGTTCGACTTTGGGTAAATGAGTTTAAGCGTGGCAGAACAAGCATTAAAGATGCACCACGTCCTGGAGCCCCGAAATCAGCTGTGACACACATTTAGCCGATAGACGAGTGAAAGTGCGCGAGTTAGCGGAATCCACAGGCATCTCAACTGAGCGAGTTCACTTCGTTTTGCATAAAGAATTGCACATGCAAAAACTGTGCGCAAGATGGGTGCCGCGTTTACTCATTCAAGAGCAAAAGCGAATTCGCATGCGAATATCTGCCGACAATTTGCAAGTATTTCAGAAGAATGTAGTTGAGTTTTTTAGCCGTTTTGTGACAATGGACGAAACTTGGATACATCACTATATCTCGGAAACTAAACAGCATTCGAAACAATGAATCGCCCGTGGCGAATCGGCTCCGAAAAAAGCGAAATGCGTTCCATCCGCTGGAAAGGCCATGGCGTCAGTTTCTTGGGACGCAAAGGGAATTCTCCTAATTCACTACCTTGAAAAGGGAAGAACCATTACCGGAGAATACTATGCATCACTTTTGGACCGATTAAAGGCGGCGATAACAGAGAAACGCCCGGGAATGGCCAAGAAAAAGGTGTTGTTTCACCATGACAATGGCTCCGTGCATTCAAGTCATGTCGCTCAGCAAAAATTGGCCGAGCTACGATTTCAACTGCTTCCGCATTCAGCGTATTCGCCAGATCTAGCTCCTTCGGACTACCATCTATTCCCGAAACTAAAAGCTTTTCTGGCAGAACGAAAGTTTGAGTCTACCAGTATTTTGAAAGCATCGAAGAAATTCATTTCCGTGAAGGAATCGCGAAGCTGGAGAAACGTTGGAGCAAGTGCGTTGAACTTCGAGGGGACTATGTCGAAAAATAAAGGACGTTGCAAAACTCAAATTGTTTTCTTTCATAGCAAAGCAAGTTAATTGTCAAACCACTCTCGTACTTGAGTCGAAAACTAAGGATTCAATGCGATTTTCTGTTGTACTTTAAAACTTCGCATTTCTCTAAGACGTTGGTGAAGAGGGGCAAATATCGAATGATGCGGCATAACACAGTTCGGGTATCGTTCTTCATAAAGACGTCTAGCTGCACATGAATTACCATTGGTAAGACCATAAACAAAATGCATATCGCACAACTCAGTATTTGTTTAATTCATTTCAGAAAATTTTGACAATACTTTGACACAATAATATTGAAATGACAAATATTTTCCCTTCAAAACGAAAATGTTTTTGCAGAGACAGGTGTGATATTAAATTTTGTTAGGTATACTATAACAAATGAATCGTATTGTTACAGCATTTGAGAGAATTCGAAACACCCCGGTCTTCTTGAACGCACCCACCAATCGATGCAAAGGTGGATAGAAGCTTGCTGCATTGTAGTTGAAAGCAACCATTTCCAACAATTTTTATAAGTTAATTTTGTTGTATGAGTACATTTTATTGTATGAACTTTTAATTTGCTATTAAACATCCCGTAACGTTAAAACTAAGCCGTTTAGGATATACATTCATATGAACTTTTATGATCATAATAACCCTAGGAATCAGACCATAAAATTTTTCGCATATATTTAGAATCACCCTGTATGAACCACTTTGTTTCTATTCTATACTACTTCCGAAATGTTCTTTGCTTTTTTAATCTAGTAACTTATAGAAACAAGAAAATCCTAACCAAAATATATATTAATAAATTCTAAATACGTATTTCGGCAACTAAATTACGATCTTCAGTAGAACAAACTGAAAACAAAAAATAGTGTTAAACGTAGCGTCTTTGGCTTAAGGTAAAACCTTTAAAGATATGGTCTTCGCCAAATTGTCAGTGGGATAACACTGTGTTATTCCAACTGTTGCGGATCCAATGCCAAGTGTTTCATAAGTGTATCGCGAATCTTCCTCAATTAACTTTTTCACTTTTTCAATATTTTCAGCAGTTACTGAAGAACATGGCATTTCCAGATGATTCTTATCGCTAAAGGAAATCTGACCTCTTTTAAATTCTCGAAACCAACGAAACAAAGTTACTTTGGATGGGGCATTATTGCCAAATGCAAGTTGCAAACGTTCGACGCACTGTTTTTCGTTTAAACCAACTTTGAAATAGTTGTAAATCATAGCGCGAAAATGTTCCAGAGACAACTACATACTTTCACTCAGAATTGTGTGTACCATGTGTACTATGTGGCAGACGCTTCAACTAGCACAAACGACTAACTAAAGACCGTAGTTTATAAAAATGCTACGTTGTCATCTTTACACATTATATTTTCTTAGCATTTCAATAATTCTAGCGTGCCCCTCATAAAAATTTAACCGCTGTTGCAATATGATATTCCGATTAGTAAGAATGTTCGTTTTATCGTTCGAAATTCGAAACCTATGTCTTTCAAACGTCTATGTAATATTGCTGGAACAAAATTTTGGAGTCTGTCGTCAGTGTTAATGGCAACAAGAATTGTATTCAAAGTTAGGACTTGATTTTGAAAGATGCAACTATGTACTTTTCGTCGTATATGTGTTTGAATATTGAAATTGTGGTGTACTACTCCCTCCCCATTACCTATTTTTTAACTTTATTTACAAGCGGACCAACATTTGTGCGGGTACTGGTAAACGATTACATGATTTTGGTCACCAGTATCTTATATTTTGGTGAGTTGACGTTAAGTGGTCATAAAGGGAACTGAACTCCGTTCTATGCCGGGTGCCGTAAGAAAGTTGCTCACAATTTATTTTAAAGATATGTTTCTATTCATGAAAATATTTTAATGTCTGTAAAATAAACCTAAACCATGATGAGGATTATTTCCTTTATAAAATAGGATGTATAAGGCCCACTTGGTTCTAGATTGTATAGATGAGTTTGTGTTCGTTTTGGGAGTAGATTCTGATGGTTTCTATTGATATATCATAGAAAAGAATAGCCCAGCTTAGGTGGGAATGGATAGCTGCGAAGTTTGTTGTTTTAGGGGTATGTTGTCGGCGAGTTGCTATAGTTCTTACTCTTTTAACCGCAAATATTCCAATTGAGATTTTTTTCAATTAGTTGCGTCCATTTCAAACAGTTATCCGTTTACATGATTGTGAAAATTGAATTTTTTTAGGATTAAGTTTAAGTTTATTTGTAGCAGAACAGTTTTTCGATATTCATATACCAGAAGCTGAAATTTGTATTACTTCGTCCACCCCCACGTCGTTTATTAAAACGGAAGTCATCTGCGTAAAGGTATATTTTAGCATTTAGATATACAGTGAAAGCTCCCTTAACGGGGAGCTCTAATAAGCGACCATCTCCCTTAAACGACCAAATTGTTCGGAACCGATTTTCGCCCTATCTTTTAATACATAAGACACCTTCCCATAAGCGAGCGCTCCTATAAACAGGCGCGGGCAACATTTTTTTTAGCCAAAGCCAGACAATATCTCCCATAAACGACCACGAAGCTCCAATAACCGGGCGAATCAAGATTTTAACACGCATTACACATTTCTAGACTCGGTGATTCCCTTAGGGGATTTACCGTTTAAGAAACAGCTGGTCGTTGGTTCTTTGTGCTTTAGTTGTGATAAAGAATCCGGTGTGTGCATTTTTAACATTGCCTCCATAAAAAAGAATGTTAACACTAAAAGAAAAAATGGAAATAGTGAATATAATTGATATAGAAAAACTATCTACTCGGGCTATAGCTGCGCGATTTTCGATAGGAAAGACGCAAGCTACGATGATAGCAAAAAATAAAGAGGACATTAGACGTTTATGGCAGTCTGGTGTAAATGTTCATCAAAAAAAAAGTTTTTTCAGAACTGAAGGTCCCAACATCGATAAAGAATGTTATCAGTGGTTCGTGAATGCTAGAAATCGGAAGATACCAATTTCTGAAGGGCTTCTAAAAGAAAAAGCAAAACAAATTGCAGAAAAATTCGGCTACACCAGTTTCAGTGCATCTGATGGGTGGCTACAAAAGTGGCGTAAAAGATATAATGTAAGTTTTAAATGCATTTCTGGTGAAGCAGCTGATGTAAACCAAAAGACAGTTGATGCATTCATAGAAAAACTTCCTTCACTATTACTCGGATACCAATGCGAAGACATTTACAACGCCGACGAAAGTGGCCTTTTTTTTCGCGCGCTTCCCAATAAGACCCTTTCCTTAAAATCTGAAGTGTGAAGTTTGTAGGTGGGAAATTGGCCAAAGAAAGACTTACAGTGTTGTTTTGTGCAAGTATGACAGGGCAGAAAGAAAAACTACTAGTGATTGGAAAATCGGCTTGTCCGAGAGCACTGAAAAACATAAGCATTAAGGATTTACCTGTCAAGTGGATGTCAAACCGGAAAGCTTGACAGGCGATATAATGGGTGAATGGTTAATCGAGCTTGATCGAGAAATGGGAATTGAAAAGAGAAAAAATTTACTGTTTTTAGATAACGCTGCTTCACATCCTCGAGAATTACGCCTCAAAAATGAGAAACTATTTTTTTTGCCTCCCAATACAACCTCTGTTTGCCAGCCACTAGACCAAGGCATCATTCAGAATTTCAAGCTTTATTACCGCAACCAGATTATACAGCATATTTTATCAAACATAGATTCTTCTAAATCATCATCTGAATTATCAAAAAAAATTAATATTTTAGAGGCATTATATTTTATCAAAACGGCATGGGAAAAGGTCACTCCATCAACAATACAAAATTGTTTCAGAAAGGCTGGGTTCAGAAAAACGGATACGACGGTTCCTCAGTTTGACTCTGAGGATGAGGATGACTTACCGTTGTCTGTTTTTGCGACAATGGAGATGATGAGGAGAGCTGCAGAAGATTTAAATATTACCAGTGAGCAAAACCTAGACGAATTTATAAAAAATGATGATAAGACACCAACAAAAGATGATGATTTTGAAAACCAGACTACTACATCCAGTCAAGTTAGTGAAGCGAACGAGACCGATGACGAACAAAAAGAAGAAGAAAATAAAATAAAGTGCTTTGATGAAGCTTTAAATTGCATCAGGGAACTGAAAAAGTTTTTTACAGATGACTATGTGGCTTTTGAACATATAAAAAATCTGGAATGTCATTTTCAGAAGTGCCTTATGGAAGAACAGCAAAGGAAAATGAAGCAGTCATCCATTTTAAGATATTTTCCAGCTGTTCCTAAATAACTTGTTTGTGTCTATGTCATTACATATTATGTACATACATATATGTATCTATATAGTAGTTACATGTTACATTATACGAGTTCTGTTTGATTTCTCAGAGTTTTCTTTTAAGCGGGCACCTCCCATAAGCGGGCAAAAATCCTGGAACCGTGACTGCCCGCTTATGAGAGCTTTCACTGTAATCAGAAATATCATTAATGTACATAAGAAACAATAATAGCACTAAAGTTGAACCTCGTGGAACTCCATAATTTATTGAACGAACCACAGACCTTAATATCGATAATACTGCGATTCTAATATGAGGATTACTAATAGTAATTTACAATATAAAACTTAATGTTGTAAATAAAATAGGCAAACACCTATATAAACCTTTTTATTCGGAAAATTAAGAATAAGTTTTGTAAATTTTTGATATAAAATAGTAATATTTGAATATAAATGTCAATAAATTAAATCTTTCAAATAGCTAGAAAGTAATAGAAAGTTCATCCTATTAAAAATACAGAAATTGTATATTATTTCGTAAACTTATCGTCACCTGTAATATGTCATAAATTTAGTTACGCCACTGATGAATGGTCAGTTTGTTGTAGTTATTTAAGCTCGTGTGTATGTATGTATGTATATATATATATGTATATATATATATATATATATATATATATGTATATATATATATATATATATATATATATATATATATATATATGAGTGTACTGCGGGCTCTGTAGTAGGTACTACGTGCTATAATGTGTGGGAATGGGCGCGTTCATGGAGTCGAGTTGCGAAACAGGTCAAAAACCCCGCGGCTACCGCACCCGGTCCGCTATTAGCATTACTAATATGAGATCGTTGCGGCTTCTTCCAAACATTTATTGCCATTATTTACTTATTCGGTACACAGACGTTATCTCCACGAGCTTTCGGGTGATATATACGAACAGACACTAAACTTACCAGCATACGTAAGTGATTGCACAAATGTGTACACCATAATTTTCGATCCATTCCGATTATTTATGTAGCATTACAATTTTAGTATGTGAGCCTTTTGACAGAAATTTGTACGTAATTAAATTTCCTATATTTTTAGTGAAAAAATATAGCATTAAAAGTAAAATGCGATAGCGGTTTGCTCGTCTAATGTAGGATCGATATTTCCAAAAAAAAATTAAAAGTTCTTTTAGAATATAAGAAATACCAGGTATATTCGACAATAAATCTATTGTTCATATGGGAATATTAATATTGTCTATTGTTTGACTTATCTGGGGGTCCAGTTATCTAGTTGGATGGCAGCAGACGTATCAGTCTACGCACTTCTTTGTCACCTGTCACACATAAATGATTAGTCAACACATTAGGTAGTACTGATAGACTTTTACCGTAATTTGCACTGAACCGACGAATAGCTTTTTTGACTGATTACAAGAGGATGTCACGTTGAATGACTTCCTTAGGAACGCAATACGATTCGTCAACAATATTGCTGTGAGTTTTGCTTTGAATTTGATTTAATATAAAATAAGTAGTTTTAAAATAGATCTTAATTTATCAATGAAAATTTTGTACAAATATTATTTTGTGAACAAAACACGTATAGCTTTGTAGTCTTGGATTTCGGATTCAGTCGAATCTCGCAAACAATTACGTTTAGGTATTTCACTCACAAAAAGATACTTGCCCACCTAATGTTGAGTTTAGTACTCAAAGTTTATTTCTATTCTGAAATGTGGATCTCTGGCGTCTACTGACATTTATTTTCAATTCGAATGTGCTGTTCAGATTTAAGTGGAAGTCAAGTTCCTACAGAATAGCACGCTTATCATTACACTGTATATATATTTTATTATTTTCCACGCCTATTAATGAACGTTTATTTTACAATATCATTGGACAGATATGTCTAGATTATTTGTGGAAGCCTGTGTTCCGTATATAAATTTTCAAATTCCTCTTGGTACATTCTGACTCTTTAATTCTTCGCTTCTACCAATAATAACTACACTGTAGTTGAATAACTAAATATTCGTGCAATTAATGAGTTCCGAAATGAAAATGAATTTTCATATATATAGTAAATTCGATTTGTTGGCGATTTAAGGTCTGGTTTTACATCAAAATATATATACTTAAAACAATCCTACATGTTTCGGCAAATGATACCTTTTTCAAGGAATATAAAATATAAATGACAGCATAATAATTTCATACTAATACATTTGTAGTTGCTATGGATAAAATTATTCAAAGATACATTACAATTTAATAATAATAAATCATGCCTTAGTATTCTAAAATAGATAGACAACAAAAACAGGGAAACGCAAGACATGAGTTATTATTATGTATGCGCCGTGGAGCGACTTAAGATGTAAAGCTGTCGGCATTCGGCTTAAACGAGAAGGAAAACCACGAAAACCTTCTCGGACAGCCAGACACGAATCAGAACATGGAACTGTCAGCATGATAAGCAAATGTATAGATATTTAAATAACATAAGATATATAATTATATAACAGCAACATATATTATGATGGTAAATTGCAGATCATTACATAATTAAGTTATAGTATATACTGCTTAAATGTTCACTTCTGTTGTTAATTGAATTTTTTTCCTGTTTAATACTAATAATTTCTTTAATTTTCGTTTTCACCGTGTGTTGTTCTTTATCAATTACCTGTGTGTTTTCAAAATGAAATGGTGATCGCGTTGTAGTTTGTGTGTAGATAAAGAAGTTTTGTCCGTTTTAGAGTATTTGTGGGCTTGTATTCTTTTGTATAAATATTGTTTAGTTTGGCCTATGTAGTAATTATCGCAATCGCGACATGGTATTTCATAGATGGCATGTGTTTCTAGATTTTTTCTATTTTAGGTTTAAGTTTTGAAAATAGAAGTTTATTAGTATTACTAGGTTTATATGTTGTTGTAGCTATATCATATTTTTTTAAATGTGTTGTTAATTTTTTCTGATAGTTGTGGAACATATGAAATCGTAATATATGTTGTGTCATGGTTTAAATTGTTATTGGTGTCTGCAGTGTTGTATATTTGGTGGATTCTTTTTTTAATTGTTTGGTCTATAAGTTGTGGTGGATAATTATTATCTGTTGAGATTGTTTTAATTTTCTTGATGTTATTTTTTTGTATTGAGTATGTGATAGTTTTACTGCTCTATTATTTATAATCATTTTATTGAATACTGTAAGTGCATTTGAGTGGTAATCCATATATCGAAAAGAAGCTGAAAACACACAGATAATTGACAAAGAACAACACACAATGAAAAGGGAAATTAAGGAAATGATTAGTATTAAACAGGAAAAAAATTCAACTAACAACAGAAGTATTATAAAAAATTTAAGCAGTATATACTATAACTTAATTATGTAACGATCTGCAATTTACCATCATAATATATGTTGCTGTTATATAATTATATATCTTATGTTATTTAAATATCTATACATTTGCTTATCATGCTGACAGTTCCGTGATTTGATTCCTGTCTGGCTGTCCGAGAAGGTTTTCGTGGTTTTCCTTCTCGTTTAAGGCGAATGCCGACAGCTTGACATCTTAAGTCGCTCCACGGGCGCATACATAATAATAACTCATGTCTTGCGTTTACCTGTTTTTGTTGTCTATCTATTTTAGAATACTAAGGTATGATTTATTATTATTAAATTGGAATGTATCTTTGAATAATTTTATCCATAGCAACTACAAATGTATAAGTATGACATTAATATACTGTCATTTGTATTTTATATTCCTTGAAAAAGGCATAATTTGCTGAAACATGTAGGATTGTGTTAAATATATACATTTTGAAGTAAAACCAGACCTTAAATCGCCAACAAATTGAATTTACCATAACATACAAAGGTCACGAAATAATTATCTATATATATTTAAAGATAATTATTTCGGGACCTTTTACCATAACACAGGTAAACCCAATTTGTTGGCGATTCAAGGTCTGGTTTTACTTCAAAATGTATTCATCTAAAACAATCCTACACACTTCGGCAAATGATGCATTTTTCAAGGAATGTAAAATATAAATGACAGTATATTAATGTCATTTATATTTTATATTCCCTGAAAAAGGCATCATTTGCCGAAGCGTGTAGGATTGTTTTAGATGTATACATTTTGAAGTAAAACCAGACCTTGAATCGCCAACAAATTGGGTTTACTATATACTCGTATATATGGTATACTTAATAAGTCGGCGATTAAAGGTCTGGTTTATTACTTCAAAGTATATATATTTAAAACAACGCTACTTGTTTCGGCAATGATGCCTTTGTCAAGGATATAAAAAATATAAATATATATAATATATTTATATTCATACCAAGGTCACGAAAATATTATATATATATATATATATATATATATATATATATATATATATAGCAAATAATTAACTGAACGGGTAAACGGTCTGTCAAAGAAAAACCACTCATTTATTTCACTCTCTGTTTCATAACCATTTCTTACTTTTTCAGGAGTTCAATTACAGAGTTGTTAAAATATAGCAAAGGCTCCACTAAACAAGTTAAAATCAATTGTCTACATAAAACATTAAAATTAACCAGATATTGGTTTTAAAAACCAATATACGTGAATGAATGTTTGTTTTTTTATTAACAGTTAACAGAAAAATTATGTTACTAAAACGTGCAAAAAAATAATAAAGATGTTATAGAAATTGTTCGAAGTGTCCAACATTTATACAGATACAAAGATTTACGCCGCGGAGAAAATTAAAATGAACTTTTTGCATAACTTCTTCATCAGAATAATACAAATCTGTATAAAAACAAATTTGTATATGTATATGCATGGACACACAGTACGTATTTACCAGCTTTTGCTTCAACTACCAGACGCATGCGATTCTGTGTAACCACTTTGTCAATGATAGATTTACGAAGCAAAAGACTGTAGTACACTTGCGGTCATGTAGTAAGTTTTGTCCTATCCGAAGACAACAGATAACCTCTTGCCATCTGACGGACAAAACCGACAACGCCGGTGCAAAGTGTTCTTCTCGAATAGCTATTTTTCTTCTTTATCAGTTTTTCTACTTTTTCTTCTTTATCAGTAATAGCTTCACTATTCGAGAAGAACACTTTGCACCGGCGTGGTCGGTTTTGTCCGTCAGATGGCAAGAGGTTATCTGTTGTCTTCGGATAGGACAAAACTTACTACATGACCGCAAGTGTACTACTGTCTTTTGCTTCGTAAATCTATCATTGACAAAGTGGTTACACAGAAACGCATGCGTCTGGTAGTTGAAGCAAAAGCTGGTAAATACGTACTGTGTGTCCATGCATATACAGATACAAATTTGTTTTTATACAGATTTGTATTATTTTGTATCAAAGCTTGATGTGAATTATCGCATCGACATGCAATCTATTTTTTCTTCATCAGCTTTAACATTATTTATTGCAACTTGAATACGTTGACACAATTATTCTTCGTTATCGACAGGTACCATATAAACTGTGGGTTTAAGATGTTCCCACAAAAAATAATTCATTGGGGTTAAGTCTGGTGAACGTAGTGGACAATTTATAGAGGCGTCATTATCTCTACCTATTTATTTGTTTTGGTACTGTTGATATAAGCGGTTTCGAACATTTAATGAAAATGAAAAATGCGGTGGAGCTGATGAATTTATGCAAAGAGTACAATTTACTTTTCTTCGTCGTGTAAATCTTTGTATATATGTAAGTGTGGGGGACACTTTTTGCAATTTCTATGATATTTTTATTATTTTTTTGCATGTTTTAGTAATATAATTTATATTTCAGTATTTCAAAAATATTGTCTATGTTGGGACTCGAACCCAAGTCTACAGTTTGCCGCACTGTCGCTTTTACCACTTAGCCACAAAAGACCTAGGTTCAAGCTATTTAGAAATGCATTATAAAGTAACAGTGTTAATGAATCAGATGTCAGTTATTGAATGTAGATGTCAAGTTGAAAGCAGAATTCAGTTTTGAAAGCTGATGTCAGTTTTGATAGCTGATGTCAGTTAGTGAAAGCAAATGTAAGTTATTGAAAGCAGATGTCTGTTTTGAAAGCAGGTGTCAGATTAAAAAGGAGATACCTATTTTGATAGTAGATGTCAGTTATTGAAAGCAGATGTCAGTATTTTGAGAGCAGATGTCAGATTTGAATGTTTGAAAATGCTAATTATTACTCCATAGCTATATGAGTGTTTAGATAATTTCTTAGCCGTTTATTAAATATAACAATTGATAAATTATTGGAGTTTTTCGGCTTTTATATGAAATATTTACAAATATCAAATTAGAATGTATGTAATTGCAGAGTAAGTGGGGATGTAAACATTGCTGTCTACAAATTACATAGCAAATCATACGAAATTTTTAATTGAAAAATATTGTCTATGTTGGGACTCGAACCCAAGTCTACAGTTTGCCGGACTGTCTCTTTTACCACTTAGCAACAATAGACCTAGGTTCAAGCTATTTAGAAATGCATTTTAAAGTAACAGTGTTAATGAATCATATGTCAGTTATTGAATGTAGATGTCAAGTTGAAAGCAGAAGTCAGTTTTGAAAGCTGATGTAAGTTTTAATAGCAGATGTCAGTAAGCGAAAGCAAATGTCAGTTATTGAAAGCAGATGTCTGTTTTGAAAGCAGGTGTCAGTTATGAAAGCAAGCGTCAGATTAGAAAGCAGATGCCGATTTTGAAAGTAGATGTCAGTTATTGAAAGCAGATGTCAGTATTTTGAGAGCAGATGTCAGATTTGAATGTTTGAAAATGCTAATTATTACTCCATAGCTATATGAGTGTTTAGATAATTTCTTAGCCGTTTATTAAATATAACAATTGATAAATTATTGGAGTATTTCGGCTTTTATATGAAATATTTACAAATATTAGAATGTATGTAATTGCAGAGTAAGTGGGGATGTAAACATTGCTGTTTACAAATTACAAAGCAAATCATACGAAATTTTTAATTGAAAAATATGGTCTACGTTGGGACTCGAACGTAAGTCTACAGCTTGCCAGGCTGTCGCTTTTACAACTTAGCCACAATAGACCTAGGTTCAAGCTATTTAGAAATGCATTATAAAGTATCAGTGTTAATGAATCAGATGTCAGTTATTGAATGTAGATGTCAAGTTGAAAGCAGAAGTCAGTTTTGAAAGTTGATGTCAGTTTTGATAGCAGATGTCAGTTAGTGAAAGCAAATGTCAGTTATTGAAAGCAGATGTCTGTTTTGAAAGCAGGTGGCAGTTGTGAAAGCAAACATCAGATTAGAAAGCAGATCCCTATTTTGAAAGTAGATGTCAGTTATTGAAAGCTGATCTCAGTAATTTGAGAGCAGATGTCAGATTTGAATGCTTGAAAATGCTAATTATTACTCCATAGCTATATGAGTGTTTAGATAATTTCTTAGCCGTTTATTAAATATAACAATTGATAAATTATTGGTGCTTTTCAGCTTTTATATGAAATATTTACAAATATCAAATTAGAATGTATGTAATTGCAGAGTAAGAGGGGATGTAAACATATTCTTCAATTAAAAATTTCGTATGATTTGCTTTGTAATTTGTAGACAGCAATGTTTACATCCCCACTTGCTCTGCAATTACATACATTCTAATTTGATATTTGTAAATATTTCATATAAAAGCCGAAGAACTCGAATAATTTATTAATTTTATATATATATATATATATATATATATATATATATATATGATTTAAAGTCTGGTTGTACTTAAAAATGTATATATTTAAAATAATCTTACATGTTTCGGCAAATGATGCCTTTCTCAAAGAATTTAAAATATAAATGACAGTATATTAATGTCATACTTATATATTTGTAGTTGTCATGGATAAAATTATTCAAAGATACATCCAGTTTAATAATAATAAATCATGCCTTAGTATTCAATTGCAGTATATATATATATATATATATATATATATATATATATATATATATATATATACACGTATAGTTTAGTATGTTCGTATATACTAAATTGTTTCAATATCATAATTTAAAACTTGTTTACTTGTTCATTTAATATCCACAAATATTGTATGAACAGTATAAACTCGTAGTATAAAGAGCAAAAAATAATAATTACTGATTATTGTTCCAGTGCCAAGACGCAACATACTGAGGCAGGTGTTATGCGAGAACTGAAATGACGTATGAATATCGCAATGTAATAATTAGCACTTAGCATGTTCTCATTAAAAAGCCGCCACGCTGTCTGAGCTTATGTGTAATAAGTATTTGTATACATGCAACATAATGTATACCCCACTCAAACACATCCAACTCAATAATTCTTGAAGACCGTTACGTAGACACTACAAAATTACCAGTTGGGCGATGATCTATTTGTGGCATAACAAGCTTTCTTCCACATATTTGTATCCGTATATACAGGGTATAATAGAATTGCAGTGACTAATATAAGTAAAAATTCGAAATGTATGTGACATAGATATTTTAATAAAATAAAATTTATGCCAAGTAATTTTGTGTAATATTTATAATTAATAAAACTAAGAAGAACCTAATTTATAATATGGAAAATAATTTGCAATTTGTAATTACATGTACTTTTAAAAGAATAATTAAATTAAATGTAACCTGAATGAACATATGTGAATTATATACAAAATGTAATATACGGGACTGCTAAGTCAATTTCTGATATCTACAGTACTTCAAATGATGCCCACGTTTCTCAACTGCCATTTGCGTAAAATTTAACAAAAACATTTTCAATGATATAAAAATATGATTAAAAATTGCGTATGGAAAAAAATAATAGAAGTTTGTATTTGTGTGAAAATTGCTATATTGCTATCATGACATGCAGACTCGTTTTTTGTCTTGCTATAGAGTCATCAGTGCATGATGCTGGGATAGACAAAATTCATAACAATAACTACCTGACTACATATAATCAAGTCACAAAAGACAGCATAAAAGAACATTCATCGCCGCTCATTGATTAATGTTAACATCACGAACCCCAAACCAACCATCGCCTTTCTCATGACAAGTGTAAAACTTGGTAGGTGGTTTACATCGAAAGATTATAGCCACAACCAACGGAAATTGTATTAACGTGTCTCCACTATAAATCGAAAATTTTAAACATACTTAAGTGGGTAAACCTTGCCAATTTTCGTATAAAACAAAGACATGTTTAATAATATAAACATATTAAAAATATTTTTGTTTTATATAAAAATTGGTGAAATGTTATCCACTCAAGTATGTTTCAAATTGTTTCTTAAAATTAAACATTTTTAAGCAATAATTCAATTCACAAGTCATAATTAATCGAACTAGTGTCTTTTGATTCGCAATCGAGTGGTTTTATTTAGTTTTTGAAATAAAGCACCATCCAAGAGTAGTTTTTACAGCTTATTGTGACGAATCTTGGAGTAGATGTACGATTCTCAGAGACGAATTTCCCGAACCCTCAAGTTTTCCCCACAAATTTGTTGCTGACACAATTTTTGGTCGGCACTAAGCAATCTGTGAATCCATCGTACTGACACTTTGTTTATTCCTAAATCATCGTGCAAAATTTTTACTGTAGTCTTTTCTGATGTCTCCACTTCAAGAGTAGTAATTTACACCTCTTTCAAGACTTGTTCCTTGACTTTCTTGAAGTTAGATAGCTTAGTTCTTACTTAGAGAGGCCTACCGCATCTTGGATTGTCTTGAATTGATTCACTACCCCATCGAAATTACTTAAACCAAAGTTTTACTACTATAACGGCGCATTTACATAAAACATATATACTCTGATGAATAATTTTAGGTCCATCTGCTTTTTTCGTCAAGAATTTTATCACGCTTTCGAATTTCACTCATTTTTGGTTAAATAAAGGTATGTAAACACAGCAAAACTCTTTGAATTTGTACTAAACTCCGTAATTATGAATCTAAATATGACAGCTATTTGACAACAGAAGCTTGCTATTGCCACTTAATTTTATAAGGGTGGCTATAGAAGAAATGATTATCAAAGTCCATGATACGGCGTTGAAAGATCATGGATTAAAAGCCCATCAAGCAGGTCAATATGTAAAACATCTACAATGAACGTGCATTCAGTATCGTCTCCGAATAGTTCATTATGAAAAAACACAGGCAGGTGAAGGGAGGGCGCTGTCACCTCTCTTCTTGGTGATTTTTTAGAAGATGATCTTCCTAAGAGACAATGTAGCGAAGGCTTTCACTGCCTGGGAAGCGCAGACAACCTAGGTCTAGGTGGACGTTTTACAGGAGTTACCTCAGAATGAGTGTATGAGACAAACTAGGGACTCAATTATTCACAAGGGTAATTAGACCCATGATAAACTATGAAGCAGTTACGTGCTGGCCAAAAACTAACCAAAAGGAGTTAGTAGACGGCTAAGTGGCATACAAAGACTAGCATGATGAAGTGATACTAAATTTACCACTTTTAGATATCCATATACAAGGAGAAGCAATGCCAGCAGTCTTCAAACTAATGCCAAGCCAAACACTTATTAGACAAGCCCAAGGCGCTGACCATCATAAGTTGGGAGAAGAACTCCAGGTAGATCCCTTTACAGAAAAACCGAGTGACGTCATTGTTCAAAAATTCAACTACTCCAGATAAAAATTCCAGATAAGGAGAAATGGAAACAAGACCCAGGCAGAATCTATCTGGTACGCTGATGACAGAAAAAATGTTGGAGCTGGAATATATGGGCTCAAAGAAAGGAGACTGATTCAAGTGACCTAAGTAGAGATCTAAGTGGAGATACTACGCTATTTTAAGCAGAAGTGGCCGCGCTGCATCATTGCGTTGGGGAAATTAACAGACAAAGTGGAACAAATCGCGCCGTAGTCATCTTCTCCGACAGCCAAGCAATGTTGAAGACATTGTACAAGTTAAATCCAACCTTGTATGAAATTAACTCGGCAGGCCTCGTGTCTACAGTCTTCTTAGGACCGGAGCCTTCCTTTGGCATGGCAAAGCAATTATTAAAACAACCATGAAAATGTGGGCTGAAAATAGATCTAGGGAAAGTTGGAAGAACTCCCCAGGTCAAAGACAGGCAAAACATTTCTTTAGAGAATATTCCCCTAAGATTACAACAGACCTACTGAACAGTGGCGGTTCTTGATGATGTACGATGTAAGCAGCTGCACGAATGAGACTGCTTCGAACAATTTCGGTTGCAGCTACATCGTACGTTATCAAGAACTGCCACTGCAGGAGTAGAGACTGAAAGTTTATTAAGATGATAGTATGCCTATTAACGAGATACTGTAAGCCCAACAAATACATAAATAATATATTTGACAAAAGAAACTGTATGTAGCTTCTGTCAAGAGGAACAGTAACCCGCGATTCATGTACTATGCTAATACGTACTTTTAACAAGGACGCGGTACCTACTAATGGGAGAACTAAAGATACGTGTACAGTCACGTTTGAATGGAAAATGTAGTCTGAGTGTGGCTTATGTAGTAATCAAGAACCTGGACTTATTTATCATGTAAAAACATGATCAAATCTGACAATACGCTTGTTTATACTCATTCCAAATACCCTAGCAAACATGTATAAACATGCTCAACCCAGTCAGTAAAACTCTTCACTTTTCGCTATGATCAAATTGTACCGGTTGCGACATGATCAACCTGAGCTTCCTCATACCACCAACACTACTCTTGCTTTGCCACCCTTTCACTGCCCCCTCTAACATTCCCCGCTCATTTTCTTATTATATTTATTCTTAAGTTTCATTATAATACATATTAAATGAAAGTAAGAAATCATATTTGCATAGGATTTTTAGAATTAAGAATAGCATACCAGACTTCGGTTTAAAATGGTGTTTTATTCTAAATGAAACTACATACACGAGTTTTGCTGGAAAGCCTGTTTAGATGTGATTTTTCAAGTATTTTTACTGGTTTTAGTGAGTAAAAATCTATAAGAAACAGTACAAAAATCTTGTACAATTTTTGGTTGTAGACCTGTGGAATCTTCTACTTTTTTAAATACCCAGCTACTTTTTTTTTTAAATCTTCTTATATTATTACTTTTTCACATTTATACAGTGACAACCACATGTTTCATAATGAAACAGACATGTAAATAAATTTACATATCTGTAACTGTATACTTGGACATTACCTCGTATTTCGGCATTTACTTCTGCTTCTGACTATACCAAAGAAAGTTTCTTTGGTATAGTCTCTTTCGTCCGTCACTCATGTCACTCGTAAATAAGTGCCACCTTATAGAATGAAACTTGCTATATCTAATGAGCGGTTCGGCTTAATGTCATATACAGATACAGATTTTATTTATTAAGATTTGTATTACATTTGCTTCAGTAGCTTAGCTGACGACGCCTATAAAATGGCAGAAACATATGTCTTAAGCAGAAGTAAATGCCGAAATACGAGGTAATGTCCAAGTATACAGTTACGGATATGTAAATTTATTTACATGTCTGTTTCATAATGAAACAAAAGCTTTATACGTGCATACATATAACGTATAGACATATTTAAAACATTTTTGTATAACAACCACATGTGATTATTTTCTATTTCTGTCATATACATTTGTCAGATATATACGTTTATTAGAATTCATATTAAAACAGTTCATTTAAAATAAAATAAACTTAATTCCATTTCAAAATTAAGATTTTGTAACAATATATATATATGTATTCTCTCAGGTTTCCGCGGGTAGTAGTATGTGTTGTAACTGGATTCCGGGTTTTCTTCCGCGCTTCCATTGTTTGGTCTTTGTATAGGTCGGTGCTGGTTTCTGGACGATGTTTCGGCAAAATCACATTTCCCATCTTCAGGTCTGCGATATCTGTCTGCTTCTGGTTACTCGTAAACTGACGTAGTCGAGTTTAGGATGGTGGTTATATACCCGCTTAGCGTTCTGGTTGGTTACACTTGGTTGAGTGTGTGCGCGACTCCGTGTCGTTGGGCCTGTAGCTGAAGTATGCTGGCTGGGTTGCGGTGTAGGTGTTTTTGTTTGTTGTTCCTTGTTGACAACTTCTTTTCTTAATAATTTGGTATTGCTGAAGTCTATCGTGTGAGACGTTTCCTTTACATGCTGAGCCAAAGATGAAGTTTTCTCGTCTTTTCTTACGGAGTTTTGGTGTTCGTCTCTTCTTACGTTTACCCTTCTGTTTGTTTGGCCGATGTACGTCTTCTCACAATTAAGGCATGGAATTTCATATACTCCCTGGTCTTCTAAAGGTATCCTTGTTTTTGGTTTCCGAAGGACTGTGCTGATTTTTCTGTCTGCCTTGAATGTGGTTTCAATGTTGTGTCTTCGTAGGACTTCGTAGGATATTCTGTCGGTGGTGCCTTTGACATAGGGTAAGTAGGTTTTGGCTATTGATTCCTCTTTTTCCTCTTGTGGTGTGGCTCGTTTAGGTTTTAATGCTTTGTTGATTGTCCGTTTGCTAAAGCCACTCTGCTGGAGTGCATTGTGGGGTTTATTCATTTCTTGAATGACGTTATCTTCATCTGCTAATCTCTGTGATCTTGTTACTAGGCTCTTCACTACTGCTTGTAACTGAGCTGGGTGGTGGTGAGACTGTGCGTTGAGGTACCGGTCTGTATGTGTTGGTTTCCGGTACACGGTATGGCTTAATTCTCCATGGGCTCCCCACTCCCCACTATCACCAGTAATAGCGAACCTCTTCATGGAAGGCTTGGAGAAAGCAGCACTAAGGACGGCCACCGATAAACCCAAACTTTGGCTACGATATCTTGACGACACGTTCGTGATTTGGACACAGAGAAGATCACCTTAAGAGCTTCCTGTAACATCTGAATAATATCCATCCAAAAATAAAATTCACAATGGAAGTAGAATCAAACAACCAACTACCATTCCTCGACGTTTTGGTTAAGAAGAAAGAAAATGGAGAATTAAGCCATACAGTGTACCGGAAACCCACAATACAGACCGGTACCTCAACGCACAGTCTCACCACCACCCGACTCAGTTGCAAGCAGTAGTGAAGGGCCTAGTAACAAGATCACAGAGATTAGCAGATGAAGATAACGTCATTCAAGAAATGAATAAACCCCACAATGCACTCCAGCAGAATGGCTTTAGCAAAACGGACAATCAACAAAGCATTAAAATCTAAACGAGCCACACCACAAGAGGAAAAAGAGGAATCAATAGCCAAAACCTACTTAAGTCGTGAACTTCTTCTGCTTAATTATAAATTATTTCGCTTTGAAGTTATTAAACAAGATATTGCCTAAATTGCTTAAATTGCGGTACTATTACATCGCAATTATTGATGTGGTTATAATATTTATAATTAATTTATAACACATGTAATCTTGGTTTATTTGTTTTTGTAATACCGCATGTATGCATTAAAACGGCCATATAAAGACAGAAACTCGATATTGCGCTTCTTGCATGTCTTAGTAATTTATAGCAGCGTTTCCATTTCATCGCGTGCATTTCTATGCATTTAAGACGGTAAAATTACAATTAAATGTACTGTGATGGGGCTAATTTGCTAGAGTATAATTAACCTGAATATGTATTTGTAGATGTATCATTTTACTAAATTGGTGTACTATAGAAATTTATATTTTTACATTTTAATAAATGCTTCTAATTAAATGAATGTAATAATAATTACAGTTGAACGAGAAATATACATGGCTCGAAAATAAAATAGTCGGAATTACAGTTTTGAAGATTAGATCAAGAATAAAAATGTTATAAATACACTATACTGTTTCAAACGGAAGTATTTGCGTTAAGCAACTATCTCAGGGAAATGAATCAGAAGAGTGGAACGAGAGTTACTTTCCAAGTAGTTTCACAATTATCGTCGATATTTTTAATTACGTTTATAGCCTTATGTTAAATTTCAAAAATTTGTAATGTAATTATTAAAAAATAAATTTGAACAATTCAAAGTGCTGGAAAGAAGATTTATCTATATTTACAGCAAATCTATTAATCCGAAACAATAAATTCGTAAGTTTTTTGATTTCCTGAATTCAGAGTAAAATTAGCATAGGTTTGAAAAAGAGACGACATACATTTTATCAGTCAGACGAGAAATCCACGATCTGTGTTTTGTCACTGTGAGAGCCTATCTTGATCTTATACCATTCAAAATGATTCTATTATTTTGAAAACTGTTTTCTTTGTGGCGTGTGTATAGCGGCCCAGTGTTTTAACCTGGAAGCTTATCAAAACCTTAGACTACAGTGTTGTTACAATATTATGTTTAGACTATGTACACTCTTCGCACCTTCTATATCGCCTCATCGGTCATGCGTCTGGAGTCTTGATAGTCGGGGGTATAAGGTTTCCTGAGACATAACTTTGGTGCTGGAAGTCAGCGAGTCACCTGTGGGATTAGTGGAACTGCTCTTAATTTTTAGTTTTGGTTCTATCGTTTGAGAGAAATTTGTGGATAATTAGACGAAAACAGTATAAATTGGTTCAAGTTAAGGCTCTCGTAATTAAAACTCAAGACATCTGCTTGGTAAGTTACGCTATCGTTTTTGTTCTTGCTGTTAACCCTCTTAGGGTGTATTATCTATTGTTAGGATTTGTGATAATTCTTTCTGTAAGGTGTTAGGAATATCCCTAAAATTTGAATTGGTACTGATGCTTATACTTGCATTTATAAACGACCGACCGCCTGAGCACGTCTTCGATTATTCGAGAATTAAGGCCACAAGCAAACGTCACAACATCCGTTATGACATCTGCATCTCTTCGGATAAAGCTAACTACATCGGCATAGTTCATAGTTCAAAAAAGTATACTTCCATGGATGTGATAAATTATGAATCCACGAAAAATAGGGAATAGATAATTTGCGACGTCAGTTTGTGTGATAAAACGTGCCCTATTTTTTTTTTTTTTGAAATGCCATTCTCCGATGTGGAATTGTCATTTCCATTTATTTAGTTTTGCGGTTGTAATATTTCTGTACCGATTATGCAATTAGAGTTTCAATATTTTAATAATTTATGTTAGATTGGTTTTGAAAGGCAATATGCAGTAATATATTTTTTTTTTGTTGCGTTAACAGTTTAAGTTCCACATAATTCAAATCTACTTGTGCTAATATTTAATTTTTTTTTTAGAAAAGCTATACACAGTGATGTGGAATTGATTTTGTTCTAACTTTGGATTTAATTTAATTTTGTATATACCCAGTGATATATTTAAATATTGTTTAATATTTATTTAATCCAAAAAATAACGTATGTTTACTTTTGAGGGCTTGGTGGCCAATAATTTTGTTATACAGTGTGATATTTTAATTCACATTTAAATAAAGTTTTTTAATGATCGTAAGGGGAAATTTGAGAGATCTCGACAATTTCTTTATTTTTCTATTAGTAGAGGCCGTGTAATATAAACTTATTTACTTTGCATTTTCTTATTTCGTATGATCATTTCCGTATAATTAGTTTGACTGTTGTAGTGCACAGATATTTTTATTTTTGATTAATAATTTGGTTTAACGTAATTAAACAATTGTTGTCTCATTTTTTACATTCATGAAAGCAACCCAATTAAATTTTGTAAATTTCTTATAATAATTTGGTACTGAAAATATCTCCATATTGATTGATTCCATGATGATTCCATATTGACACGAAAGTTCTTCGTACAGGTCGCATTCGGGGAATTCTCCAGTACCTTTGAACAAAATAAACTTCAAAAATCGACACTGTATACTATCTTGATGAATCGTCAAATACAAAGTATACTCGATAGTAGACTTATAAACTAGGTTGTTCACAACAAAAGTGTAGTATTAAAACTTCAACAACGATATGCTATGAATATGCTGATTATAAATTCCAATACCTTGGAATGCGATTACAAATTGAGTTAATATGTAAAGGTAGTTAACGAGATCAATTTTTTGATAACTCCCAAAAAAGCAATTATTAAAATTTAAATGTAGGTTATTGAAACGTGACCAACAAATCGTTAAATTAGTAGTTTATTGTAATTTAACACAATCTGCGGAATTAGATGGTGTATAATTTAATATCATCAGCATAAGAGCAAAAGACAAGCAATGCCAGGAATCCAAAAGATCGTTAATAAATAAAGTAAAAAGTAACGGACCTAGGTTGAAGCCTTGAGGCACACCAGAATCTGAGCAGAAATTAAAGAATATATAATCATTATAAAAACATTGTTTCAACAACGTATAATGTTCAAATCATGACATGAATTTAACAACGGATGCTCCTTCTGTTAAATTCTAACTTATTCTATAAATTCGGTGATTTATAGAATCGAAGACACTAGAAACTTTAGTGCATATGACGTCAATCTGGTCTCGATTGTCAACAACTTCACTAACAAATTGTGAAAAAGTGAGAAGATTAGTAACAATCGGTCAGGAAAAACCATGTTGTTGAGGTGAAATATAAGATTTAATGTTACGAAATATTGACACTTTGCAAACCCCTCTTAAAAACTTTGTAAAAGTTAAATAATATAGGTCTAGGTCTGTAGTTCACAAACTCAGTCGAATCGCGTTTTTTAAGCCAGGAGTAATCCTCGCTACCCGAAAGGTGAGGAGAAACTGGAAGTAGATATTCCTATATTGAAAATAATTTTCAATGAATGTGAAAAAACAGATATAGTGTTTTTAATTAGAAAACGGGAATCAAATCGTCAGCAGCCGTCAAATTGTTAGCTAACGTCGACATTATTTTTTCGATCAAAGTATTAAAACATGGTCTATGTGAAATGAAGGTATATCGGAATTGAAACTAGGAAATTCAGAGAAGGAAGTTTAGATAAATGCATTGGCAAAAATGTCCGCAAATTTATCAACAATTGCTTGCGTGTCATTACTCATTACACACCCTTCTCCATGAAACAATTGGAATACGAGATTTACTAACCTTCTGTCGAACAAATCCGGCGACTCCCTAGAATTAGATTTTATGGTATCTTCCATTTACAACTCCTAAATGTTGTAAACAGATGATATTTGATTTTTAATAACTTTTTTATCTCTTCTTCTCTTTGAACAAGAACCAAACCAATTTTTTGAAAAGATTGGTTACAGTTAAATGACTTCGCCACTATATTTGTGAATCTAAACTCCAGTCTCAATAATGAAGCAGTGGCAGCTTTGTCCCAAAGAAAACTCAGTATTTGCATCTGTAGGCAAGATAATAGCTATGATTTTTTAGGGCTTGCAGAAAATAATTATGAAAGATTGTTTTACAAAAGGCCAAACCGCCAACGAATTATATATGTTGCTCTACTAAATAAATTGAAGAAATCGATTCCTGAACAACTATCTCGAACGACACTGCGCTTTCCCATTATTTAAGACCATTAAAACCTACTTATGTCACTTTCTATTTGAAATCTTTTTTTTATGTCAAAGTCACTTTTTTAAAAATAGCTTGATCGTCACAAAGAAAATCAGAATCGGACGAAATTGACGCCTCGGGGGCGGCTCGAGGGCGGTGGTGATTTTGTCGATATGGGGGGACACGCGCGTAATGTCATAGTTCCAGATCTAGTATATGTAGTGAGTTGAAATTTTAGAAGGGATGTAGCTACTAGGAAAAAATTGCTTTCCCTATATTGGAGCTACGGTTGTGCAGAGTCGACCTTTGGAAAAGATTGCAGGAGTATAGCAATTATAGATCCAATACTTTTGCAGCTAGAATGTGTCCAACTTTAGTAATACATTCTATGTAAGTCCGTACGCAAAATTACTCAAATTACGCAAAAGTCTCCATATATACCAGAGCCAGAGCTACGATTTTTCGCGCGGCCCCTACATATCGAGGAAATCGCCACCGCCATCGAGCCGAGTTTTGTGCCAGAGTCGGATTCTACGGGATCGATTTCCCCCGGCCATGATTTTTTGTGATGATCGAACTACTTTTAAAAACGAACTTTGACACATTGTATATTGAAAAAAAGCGTTCACATAGAAAGTAACATAAGAAAAATCACATTATTTAAGCCCAAGTATGGTTAACGGATTGACCTATTTTTTTGTAAAACCCTGTATAAATACATATATTTAACAATGTTCTTACGGAAAACTGATTAGTAGGGTCCGGACACGAGAGACCAATGATTCATGGACCACCAGCGTACATACTATTGAAAATTTGTATTTTCAAAGAGTTTTTCATTTTATTTATACAGGGTGAGTCGTGAGGAATCGACAAAACTCAAGGAGTGTATTCTACTGGTGAAAGTAATGTAAAAAACTCAAATGTTGTTATCCGATTTTTATTTGTTTTCGAGTTATAGCGTAATTAAAAATGTAGATTTAGTATACCATGTTTATGTATGTATTCGTAAAAACAGTGAAACCCCGGTAGCAATTCATTATAGGGAAGTCTTCCTAGCTGAAGCGCTACCTGTTCGTGGTTTTCCGAACTAGCGGTAGTGACATTGAAAGCAGTCGAGAAATAGTGTAGAGTGGTTTGTATGCCTAACGCGTCTAATGTCACTACCTCTAGTTCATCGTTGATATAGTGAGGGTACTGCCATCATAAAAAATGTTCCCTATACCTTGGAGTAAATTATAACATTGTGTTTGGCTATTGTGACGTTGACTTGACGTTTGTACGACTATAGTGTAACAAACTAAAATGCCACACACTTATTCTAATTTAGAATATGCTAATATGGTGTTTGTTTATGAATTTTGTGATGGGAATGCTACAGCTGCTGCTAATGAATATCGTCAACGGTTTCCACATCACAGACATCCTAATAAAACTGTATTTATTAGTGTATTCAACACATTGTGCGCGACCGGAAAGCTTCCCAGTGTAATCATAATATCTGAACGAGGCAGTCGACAACAATTACAAGAAGTAGAAGATATTCTGGATGTAGTAGAAAAAGACGCAACTACCACCTCAAGGAGAATTAGTATTCAATTGGGCATTCCACAAACAAGGGTGATAAAAGCACTCCACGACCATGGCGTACGCCCGTACCATGTACAAAGAGTACAGCACCTACAACGAGATGATAATCGTAGACGTATGGAATTTTGTCGATGGATAAATGATAATCCTCGTTTTGTATCGCGTATACTGTTTATGGATGAAGCGACATTCACCCGTGACGGTATTAATAATTGTCATAACCAGCATGTATGGTCAGACGAAAATCCACACGCAACAGTCGAAAGTAACTTTCAACATAAATTTTCGGTAAACGTGTGGTGTGGTATGATCGATGATTTTTTAATTGGTCGTTACATTTTTGAGAATCGCCTCACGGGAGACACCTATTTACATTTTTTAGAAAATGAACTGCACGGACTGCTAGAGGATGTTTCCATAAACATCAGAATCCAAATCTTCTACCGGCACGATGGAGCGCCTGCACATTACGCTCGTGCAGTCAGGCAACATTTGTCTGAAAGGTTTCCAGGGAGTTGGATTGGACGTGGTAGTCACATTGGTTGGCCTCCTAGGTCTCCAGACCTCACGCCACTCGATTATTGTTTATGGGGCTGGTTAAAAAATGAAGTGTATCAAGTAAAAGTGGACACTCGTGATGCACTAATTCAACGGATTATGAATGCTGCTGACAATATCAAACATTAACCTGACGCAATCAGGAATGCAATCAGCGCCATTGGTAGACGATGTAAAAAATGTTTTGAAATGAATGGCGGTATTTTTGAAAATATATTATAAAGAAGGATAATATCAATAAAATACAAAAACTGCAATGTATGCAATAATTTTTTACATTACTTTCACCTGTAGAATACACTCCTACAGTTTGGTCGATTCCTCACCACTTACCATGTATATTTGGAAAACAAACGGGTGGTCATCTATAAAATACAAAATACATTTTCATTTGTTCATTCTGTAGTTCAAATTGCGTACAGGAGAATTAATAATAACTAGCAATACTTTCTCAAGGTTCTCTTCTGTAAAATTTCTTCTCTTTGAATTAAGTACATTCTTGTAGATAGAAAACGTCGTTTTTAGATCGCAACTGGTTATAGGTGCGTGCTGGAAATATTCTTTTATATCAGCGTATTTAGCAGTTAGATTTTGAGGCATTGTCCCCATACACAATTTCCGCAATGTTATTAAATTTGGATTTCTATTACAAACTGCGTCTAACTCTTGCCGAATGCCACATCCCAAGTCACTTGGAATATATTTCAAATTATTAATAGCCACATCTAATGTGGTTAATTCATCATTTAATTTGAGATTTTGATTTTCAAAGTAAGTGATTAGTTTTGGCAAATTTCCAAAGTGTTCCTGAAGAAAGTAGATCTGATTTTTTAAATTGAAAATTTGTATTAGTTCCTTGCAATACGACATATTTGGAGCATCGTTATTTAAACATGTAACGAAATTTTGTAAACTATCGAAATTCTCTGCATAAAAACTAGTAGCTTCCAACCATGTTCCTCATCTAGTTATTTCTGAAGAGGGAGGCAGTGACAAAGTTTTTACATGTAAAGAGCCTGGTGCCATTCTGAAAACTTTTTTAAAAGCCGATACAAGTCTAACATCTTCCGGAAAGGATCTCTTGCACTTGCTCTCCACAGATTCTGTGGAGAGCAAGTGCTACACAAGTAATATGCAGCATATTAGGATGTTTCCTAGGGAGACACCTTTCCGGAAATTTAGAGACCTGTATCCGCTTTTAAAAAAGTTTTCAGAAAAGCACCATCGAGAGTAGCTCTTTTCAGGACAAAACTTCCATCTTTGTTACTGCCTCCCTCTACAGTAATAACTAGATGGGGAACATGGTTGGAAGCTACTAGTTTTTATGCAGAGAATTTCAATAGTTTACAAAATTTCGTTACATGTTTAAATGACGATGCTCGAAGTATTTCTGAGTGCAAAAAACTTATACAAATTCCAAATTTAAAAAATCAGTTGTACTTTTTTCAGGAACACTTTGGAAATTTGCCAAAACTATGAAAACCAAAATCTCAAATTAAATGATAGATTCATTAGATATGACTATTAATAATTTTAAAATATTCTAAGCCAGTCGTTATTCAGTGGTTATTCCATAACCAGTCGCGATGTAGAAAGGACGTTTTCTATCTACAAGGATGTATTTCACTCAAAGAGAACAAATTTTAGAGAACAAAACCTTGAGAAAGTATTGTTAGTTAATATTAGTACTCCTTTACTCAACTTGAACTACAAAATGAACAAATAAAAATGTATTTCGTATTTTATAGATCACCACCCGTGTTTTCCAATTAGCAGTTAAAACAATGAAAAAAAGAAACTAACTCACGGTACTTTATTTATCTTACGAAATATAAACTAATAAATAAAATAAATTATTAAAACTCTTCACCCTTCTATCTACCCCATGAAGAATGGAATTTAACTTAATTGCGTCACAATTCAACTACAAAAAACAGATGTGCGGTTAACCGAATGAATAGTGCTATTCAATAACTGCGTGTTCATCGTAATTTCGGCCTAAAACGTCCGATCTCTACTGATTAGACTTCAACAATGTATTACTAGAGAATGGAGCATGTAAGCATGTAATTTCGATATAACATTTTCTTATTAAAACCAATAATTTACGGGTCTTGCCTTGAGAATTACAATTAAGTTACAACAAAATACCCTTTTATTAAAAAAAATATGTTTAAAAATATATTTCATTTATGTTTTAAAAATTATGTCTTAAACATTTATTTAGTTATATATTCGAGGTAATTTATTTAGTGTGTAAATTAATATTATAATATTTATTAAGTAGATTACTTCTACTTTAGAAAATTCTAGTAGATAAATAACACTGGCCTACAACCATTTTGGTGCTGGAGATTTTAGACCCGATTTGAAATATGTCTTACATGGCGATATCAAAAATGTTACCCGTTTTCTTCTGTCACCTCTAGTTCCCGAGAAAAAAAACACATTTCACGAAAAAATATATATTTTATTGACATTAAACATCAAGAAATTGTCTTTTGATTGATTTTCTAGAATGAAACTGACTCGGGCAATCTCGCATGATTCTCCAGCAATAGTCAGTTATCATATGACTGTCCCACCTTCCTTGGTATCTATTCTCCATTGTTTTTAGGTCTTGGTGGAAACGTTCCCCTTGTTCTTCGCTTAGATCTCCTAAATTGTGTTGGAAATGATGTAGATGACTATTGAGATAGTGTAATTTTATACTCATATTACAGCCTAAATCTTTGAATCGCACCAGCATTTCCTCTACTAGTTCTACATAGTTGTCAGCCTTATGATTTCCGAGGAAATTTTGTGCAACTGCTACAAAAGATTGCCAGGCAAGCCCCTCCACATCATTCATACAAGTCTCAAAATTAGTTGTGTCTTTCATCAATTTACGTATTTGAGGTCCATCAAAGATACCTGCTTTTAGTTTTTCAGTACTTAAACCAGGAAATTTGTGAGAAATAAACTGGAAATATTTACCATTTCTATCGAGAGCCTTAACAAATTGCTTCATTAGCCCTAATTTTATATGAAATGGCGGAAGAATGATTTTTTCTTTTGAAACTAAGGGTTAATTTATAACATTTCTTTCCCCAACAACAAGAGCATCTCTCACAGGCCAATTTTTTCCAGTCCAATGACGTGATTTAGCTCGACTGTCCAGAGACAAATAAAACATGGGTATTTAGTATAACCACTCTGTTGACCCAATAAAAAATTAACCATCTTCAAGTCGACGCAGATCACCCAGTTATGTTCAATATATTTTATTTTTTGTAAAAGATTTGAAATTACCTCATATTCTTCTTTTACACATGTTGAGTGAGCAATTGGAACGGGAGCATATTTATTTCCATTATGTAGAAGAACTGCTTTTAGACTTCGTTTACTACTGTCAATAAAGAGACGCCATTCATTGGGCTGATAGATCGTTAAACCCATGAAAGTCAGCAAACCACTCACATTACAGCAATACACAAAATTTTCATCAGATGAAAAAAACTTCAATAACTTTCCCTCTCTCGTGCGATATGTAGACACTCGAACATCTGAGGAAAGACAATTTTTTTCTTTTAATCTTGACGCAGTAACTCAGCACGTTCCTTCGAAAGATCTAAGTCTCTGATGAGGTCACTAAGCTCATTCTGCGAAAATGGCTTAGGATCTGATGTTATTCCGCAGTATTGAAAGTCATTATCTACTTGGGAAGAAATAGGTATTTCAGCTTCATCCTCCTGAGATTGCTGCACTACCTGGTGAAAAGTTGGTATTGGAAAATTTTCTGAATGAGGAGCAGGTCTTTGTACTGAAGAAATATTGGGGTATTTCCATTTATGACGATTGTTTTTGTTGATGCCCACTATATTAATCATACAAAAGTAACAGTCGTCATAATGATTTTTTTGTTCTCGCCATATCATAGGCTATCCAAACTTCAAAGACTTACGTTTCCCTCTCTCCCATTGTCGCAAATGTTCAACGCATATTTTACAAACACTATGAGGCACCTACACTTTATCTTGGTGTAGAATTTCAATACCGAAGAAAGCAAAATACAAACGACGCACTGTGTTTGTAATCGATTTACGCTGATTTTTCAGTATGTATTCACCACAAACATAACAAAATATATCAGGATCGTTAACACAACGTCTGGACGTACTAGCCATAATGAAATAGTAACACAAACTTTATCGATGATATTGTAATAATGACTAGTTACGAACAAGACCATAACAAGACCTACAACAATTCACAATGAGGGTAGTAGGTAAACTAGAGCTGATGAGTTAAAATGACGTATGTCAATATACTGTACATTACCTACTTTATTGACAATTCAAACAAACAGAGATGCACCAAAAAAAATTTTTTTTGTAGGGCTGTGTAATTTAATGAAACCTAACACTTATTTCCATTAGGAAAGTCTACATATATTTAGCATCTTTTTTCACGGTAATCACTACACTGTGTTAGTCTCAATTACTTCTGCTCCATATTCGTAGACGTTAGTTTATTTCTATATACCATATGTATATTTATATACTCATTAGTAGTAATGATAATTTTGGGTCTGTGTGCAATCTATTTATATTCCAAATACTAAAAAAATAACTATATTGAAAACTGTCCTATATAAATTGCTATAGTTACATTATTAAAGCAGTTAGGTTGCTATGTTATCGCGTTTTTATTTGTAACGATGAAGATGTGCAGAGGGAGATATACCAAAGCGTCCAGTAACTGAAAGTTTTTTCTAAGTATTAGTTCACACTTGGATCAACGTGGAAAAAATACATGGAATGTTATGTACTTTAGTACGTTCAGTAAGTATGTGTGGCATCAAATAAATGAGGGTAAATTAATAAATTATATTTATTGAACAAATCTTAATATTTTATATGAGAAAACTCATCTTACTTGCTAATACTCTGACCATTTGACCGTAAACACGTGTTAATTCGATGTTAAATACCGATAACTAGATTGTATGTATACTTCTAAGTAGTAACTTGCTAGGCTTCTAAAACGGCTGCCACTAACTCAAGCCTGTTTCGTGGTGCCACACGTTCTACCTCAATTTTCATGAGTTGCTGGATATTTTCAATCGGGCTTAGATCTGGAGAGGCTGCTGGCCGAACTATTGTTTCGACTCTATGCTCTTGCAACCAATTTCTTGCATAACTGGAAAAGTAGCATCCAGCATTATCTTGCTTTAACCTCCAGCCTTCAAATTACAAAGTATTGGCTGCTCGAAGAAGGCATTCGTCCAGAATGGTGCAGTAATGCATGCTGTCTACTATACTGGCGATAATATACAACGGGGTGGAACCACGGTGTGAAATTGCTCCCCAAATCATAATTTTTGTAGGGAATTTGGACTTTTGTACAGCAGATCTTTCTTTACTTAAGACCTTAACCGATTATCACCTAACAGAAAGCAGGTTTCGTCTGAATTAACCCATTAACTTCCAAATTTTTATTATCGACATTTTTTGTAAATTTAAATTAACAATAGGATTATATTAAAGGTAATAGGTCAATTTATTCGTTGGCAAATAAATATACGCCATTTAAAAAAAAAAAAAATTTAAGTCCCATTTGGGACCCATGGCACTTGCCGTTACAAAAATTAAAAAAAAACTAAACCGACATTTCAAACTAAAGAAAAATATTTATAATTTATGCCAATTAGAAAAACATTCCATATGCAGTCCAATATTGCATTTTTTACACTGTTTACGAACGTTTGTGTCACATATGGCACATTTTCTTTGTTTTCCATCAATCGTTCGCTCCAAAACATGTCCAATGGGATCAAATCTAACATCTAACAGGCACGCGGCTTTTCCTCACCTTACTAGAACTTGGTCTTCCGGCTAATTTAGAATCGGATAATGATTCTTTCTTCAGATAAGTTCTGGCAATAATGCGTCTAAAATCTAATTGGGATGCTTCGATTTAATGCAGTTAAAAAGCGTGGGCGTTAACAACCGCAACGTCAATCGTATTTGTGAAAAAAGGGAAATACCATTTCTTACCTCTAAATTTGATTCGATACTTTTGCACATTCCAGTCTAACTTGTCGACCCCTCCCATATGTTTATTGTATTGTCCGACAATGTTTGGTCTATCGACATGGCATTCTTTTTTTTCTTTCTTATAATATCTTTTCACTTTTTCTATAGGTTGCAATCCTAAGTAATTCGATAGCATTTTAACACAGCTATTGTCATTCCAAATCAACGCAAATATTTTATTTTTTTCATCATAATCATAACTATAATCATATGCCCCGCGTTCCTCTTTTTTTATGATATTATCAGATTTCAAAGGACACTTGTTCATTCTATTATAGCGTACTGTCCCAGCCGCCTTTATATTTAGTTCTCTCAACTTCAACAATAAATCAAAGCTGGTGAAAAAGTTATCGAAAAATATTTCATATTCTGACGGATATTGCAAAAAAGAGGTCATCTTCATTATCACAGAAGCTCCAACACCACTTACAAGTTGTACTTCTTGGTGCTTTCCTTCATAAATATCCATATGAAAACAATAGCCAGATTTAGAGCAGCACATAGCCCATTGTTTGAATCCAAATCTTATTGGTTTTTCCCTAGTAAACTGTTTCAGGTAATGGTGGCCATAGTAACGCACCATTTGCTCATCTATTGAAAGTTTTTGTGCAAATATACCGAACTTTTTGAAATTTGTGTTCAATTTGTATATCAAAGGACGGATTTTAAATAGTTTGTCTTGTTTATCACTGGTGGATATGAGAATATTGTCGTTAAAATGCAGGTGTTTTTTTATTTCCAAAAACCTGTGCTTAGGCATGCAGTTTCTAACGCATGTAAGATTTATATCTTCATCCTCCGACCAATATAACTGCTCTTGGCTAACGAATGGTACCCTGATAGCAAAGAAATTCCAATAAACTTTTTAAGACAATTTGTGGAAAGTTCAAAGTTATGTCTGTTGTTTTGTCTAGCGTAATTTACACTTTGGATAGCTATATGGTTTAGTAAATCTTCGTCGAAAAGTTCTTCAAATATCTGAACCGGTGATTTACCTTTCAAGTTTTGAAGAATCTGTGATTTCAATTCAGATACATTGTCGCTTTCAAATGATGTATTAGTCAAATTTATGTCCTGCTTTTTCCACTCACTTTTTGGAAAGGGTTTACCTTTTGATTTTACTATAGATGCTAGATTTTGATCAACATTCAGAGCGCTGGAATGGATTTCCAGGAAGGTCTTCTGGAACAGTTTTTGGTAAGAATTTACCTTTTGATTTTACTTTAGTTGCTTGGCTTTGATCAACATTCAGAGCGCTGGAATGGATTTCTAGTTGTCCAGGAACGTCTTGTAGAACAGTTTTTGGCAAGAATTTACCATTTGATTTTACTGTAGATGCGGCTACTTCAGAGCGCTGGAATGGATTTCTAGTCGTCCAGGAACGTCTTGTGGAACAGTGTCTTCTAAAATATTATCGTCAAATTCTTCGCAATCTGATATAACATCGATATTATCGGGCGGCAATTCGACTATATCAATGACTTCTTGTTCCAGATCAGCAAAAAATTCATCATCTTTCAATATTTCTTCAAGTTCTGCGATAGTAATGAATTTTCTAGAACCCATACTAAATTGGAAACAAAAAAAAACAGCAACTGTGAATAAAACTAACCTAACGCTTTCCATATGATTCTTTTACATAGTAAATTCCATGATCCCCAAATGGGGATCAAGTTGTTTTGTACTATATTTTTTATAATAAATATTATATTTGCTCACTTGTTATTTTAATATCAACTAAAGGAATGTATTATTACTTGAATTCACAAAACTGGCACAAAATTAATCAAATAGCACAAAAAATATTTTTAGAGATAATGTAAATATTCGACCATCAACTTTTGTGTATAGTTTATAAAATAACGCGCATAACATGCTTACAGGGTTACCAACACTAAAATATAAAATTTTTCTAGAAAGTACAGAGTATTCATGTTCAGTTGGTATACATTACACTAAAGATAATAACATTTTAAAATATGTAAAAAATAAAATTCGCGAATAAAGTTCAGAGACGATATCCTAAAGTTGGCCAACAATAACGCCCACAAAACTTTAAGTTTCGTACGATTTAGTACGTTAGATATGATTTACATATACGTCTTCGATTAAAGATAGAGTGTTACCCAGCGATGCACATACCGCGGCCCGCATGCGGCCCACTGTCGATATTTACGCGGCCCACCAACGAATTTTAAAAATTGTTCGAAAAACTACAAAAGTAGGTAAAAATCCATTCAAATCAATGATCCTTAACTTTTTATTTTATTCTAACTTTTGTAATTGTTAGTAAGATATGTATGTATATTTAAGTACCAACTACTTTCTTGTTCAGGTTTACTACGTAGGACAGGTATGCTCCTTGTCGTTCCAAGCATATTGTTACGAGACTAGAAATCTGTCGAACCAACTAGATTACTCGAAGATTCGCGAAACACGTCGGTATTATCCCCGAACAATGTGGTAGGTTTTCGATGTTAGGTATAAATACAACGCATCGCCCGCTATCGGGGCAGTTAAGTTTTAACTACGGACAAGCGAACGTTATATTGTTTGAATACAATTCAAACAATATAACGTTCGCTTGTATGTGAAGAATAAATATTTCGTCGTTCGAACTTGGCATCTACCTACGTAACAATATAATATCAATTTTGATATGGATAAACCAGGCCTCAGTAAAAAACGCAGTCGTAAGGTTGAAGATGAAAATCGACAGTTTCAAGATATTTGGACCGAAAAATACTTTTTTATTTCATCGCATAACAAAAGTGTCTGTTTAATATGCAAGAGTAGTATTTCTATTCCGAAGGAATATAATGTGAAAAGGCATTATGAAACCCAGCATCATACTTTTACCATATTAACCGGCGAAAATCGAACGCAAAAATTTACACTTTACAAAGGGAACTAATAGGCCAGCAAGCTATGTTTACAAAACCAATTCAAGATGCTGAAACAGCTACTGAAGTTAGCTTTGAAATATCTCGAATAATAGCGAAAATTTGTCGGCCTTTTAAAGATGGTGAGTTTGTTAAGCAGTGTTTAGATATCGCCGCAAAAGAAATGTGTCCGAAAAATGCAAAGAGGTTTGAGAAAATTTAATTAAATCGGATGACTGTTCAAAGAAGACTTGCCACATTAGCAGCTAATATAGAAGAGCAATTTGCTACGAAATCGAAAAGTTTTGAGTATTTTTCCATAGCACTCGACGAATCTACAGATATAAGTTCCACTGCTCAACTCGCAATATTTTTCGACGTGTAACGCAAAATTTTGAAGTGAGTGAAGAACTGATTGGTATGAGTTCTTTGACAAGTCAAACCAAGGGGAGTGACATGCTCAAAGCTCTTCTGGAAAAATATTCTATAATGGATTTGGATTTAACGAAATTATCTGGAATTACGACTGACGGAGCACCTTCAATGGTTGGAAGTAAATCTGGGATAATAGCTATGTTAAAAGAGTATTTACAAACTAAAAACGTAGATACCAAGGAATTAATGCTGTTTCATTGCATTATACATCAAGAGGCCTTCTGTTCAAAATTATTGGGATTTGAAAATGTGATGAAAGTTGTAGTACCTACTGTAAACTTTATAAAATCACTCAAGGTCTCAATCACCGACAATTCACACAATTTCTCGAGAATATTGAAAGCGAATATGGTGATCTCCTGTTTTACATTGAAGTAAGGTGGCTAAGTCGTGGGTTGTCACTAGATCGGTTTCTTAACTTGATTGAAGAAATCAAAATATTTCTGGCGGAAAAGAAAAAAGAAGGCGTCGCCGAACTCGACAACCCTTATTGGTTGTGTGATTTAGCGTTTCTTGTAGACATCACAAATCACTTGAATGTCTTAAATACGCGACTCCAAGTCAAAGATCAATTGATTTCGCAATTATACTCTCATGTTTCGTCCTTTCAATGCTAAATTGAGTCTTTTCAGGACACAAATCAATTCAGCCAATTACAGCCATTTTCCGAACTACAAAGAAATTATGGAGAAATTCAATAAAACTGATGTCAATTTCGCTTATGTTGAAAAAATTGATATTTTGATACAAGCTTTTCATGATCGTTTTCTAGACTTCAAAAAAGTTAAACCTCTATTAGACATTTTCAGCAATCCTTTCAACATTTCAACAGAAAATGCACCGGAATCAATACAGCTGGAATTGATAGACATGCAAAATGATGATAATTTACGAAACAAGTTAAATGAAGATAATTTACTCAACTTTTATCGTTGCGTTGACAAGACTGCTTATAAAGAGTTGCGAAAAAATGCATTGAAATGCGCAAGCTTATTTGGATCGACGTATATTTGTGAGCAAACGTTTGCAGTGATGAAACTTAACAAAACAAAAAATCGAAACCGTCTTACAACAAACATTTTTAAATGTTCTTTTATATTTATCATTTGTAGTAATTCATACTTTTTAAAAATAAAAATATTTGTGTTAATAAGTATTCTTTGTAGTGGCCCGTCCTTGGCTTATAATTTTCCCGAGTGGCCCCTGTTCCCTATAAGTCTGTGCATCCCTGGTGTTACCTAATAGTGTCAGTGTAGTGGATTGTTTTTGACGAGGAAAGTGTCTCTCAGTAATCTTTAACCACTGAGTAAAAGAGACTAGTTACAAATAAAAGTCACGTTTATGCCTATAATTACAGTAACAACCTTCAAGTTTAAGACTCTGTTAGATAATAGGCCAGAAAACACATTATACAACTCACGTCTTAATTTTAATGGCTTGATAAATAAGTACATTGAGCCTGCAAAAGTAGAGTCTCGTTTATACAAGTAAAAGAATATTAATTAGATTGAATTAGCTATCAGCAAGATGAGTACAGCAAATCTTGAATTGTGTCGAAAACGTAAAAAAATGCTAACGTCAAGTGATAATTCTGGCTAATAAAGTTGGCTAACAAGAATCAAGCTGATTTTTTAAGTTGATAACACCAGGTCACACAACTATATTCCTGAATCCATTGGAAATTTTAACATTCGACATCATGGTAGTTCTCTTGCGAAAACCAAGACATTACCATCCGCTGGTAAGATAATTGCTAAGATATTTTAGGTTTGGAAGGCGATCATTTTTGTAAATTATTTTGCAAAGAGCCAAACTGTCTATTAAACCAATTGGAAAAGCAATTTCTGAAAATCGAACTGTACGGCCAGCTTATAATATTTCATAGATAATGTGAAAAATTATAAGACAAGAGTATAAAGCTTATAAAGAGTTGAGCCAATACAATACAAGATTTTGACGAAGTAATGCCCGGTTTCATAATACTGGCTTAAAAAATTCCTTTAACTAAAGTAACTTTATCTTTTTAGAAATAATTTAAAGTAATTGCGTTTCATAATGTTGCACCTGGGCAACTTCAGCAAAATTGCAGTTTATTTATTTTAAAAGAAAGTTGGCAACACAAAAACTATGAAAATAGTTGCATTTAAAAAGTACAAATAGTAAATTTAAACATTTTAGTTATATAGGCAGTTATTGGTTAACGTCTCGTTAGCTCGCATTAGTATGGTCTTATTATTTCATAAATGAATTCTAAACTAATAATGCCAATAATGAATAAAAACGCAATAAGTGAAAAAAGATCAACGAAACAGAGGCACGAATTTCACAAAAGAAGAAGAGCTGGCTTTGCTGAATTTAATATCTAAATACTGCACAACAATAAAAATGCAAGAACACAAATGCTTGTTCTTGTCATCAAAAAGTAAGCTATTAGTGCGTAGCACCAACATTGTTGCATAAAACCGAAAAGTAATTAAAAGTTTTGTCTCTGGCTTTACAGCACCGCACAGTGCGAAATTTAGGAAGTTTAGCGGAACTTTATTCAATTTTTGAAATACGTAAAATGCATAAGATTATTTATTATTTTGTTAGGTAAATACCCCGCCTCTAAAACCTCATACTCAGTTTGGGGATTTACCCTGCGAAAGAACCGCAAAATGCACCTGAAAGTCGCATTACTTATTCAATCATACTTTCTGCCTATAGAAAGCTATTCGATTTGTTAAAGTTAATAGAGTGGTACATACAAATGGCAAATCAGTAGGCCATGATTTTTTCTTCATGTATTTTATTAGAAAATTGTCAATTATTTTCATTTAATTAATTGCAAAATCTTTCCTTGCTCGTGTGTGATTTGTTCGTGGAAAAAGCGATTTTTAAGAAGTAAGTTAAATTTACATTTTTAACTTTAGTGGAAATTTTAAAAAGTGATACCACATAATACCAGCTTGAAACGCACAACATTTTAAAGTTTTTTTTCCCTCTGTTGAAAACTCAAAAGACCTTCTGCGATATTTTGCGATCTTCTTTTAAATGAAACATTTTCCAGAATGACTTTGCAAGTTTCATATAACTGTATATTCCAAAAGTGGAAGGAAGAACCGACATCGGATGCCATCATTGGTTTTCTTTTGGAAAAAATAGGCTCACCAATGTTAAGATCTGATGCTCTTTGCAGTTTAAAGGCAACCCTTCGCGCACTGGTTTGTAAAATACGAAAAAGGTGGAGGGAATCCAGTCGAAATGTAGCATCATTTCTGAATAAAAATACGGTTTGGCTTGAAAATAATGTAAAGTTTTCAAATGCTGTAAGGGATGCATTGCCCAGTGGATCGAGGACCAATGCAGGCAGACCTAAAAAAGAATTTAGGTATTGTCATCCTAAAGTGCAAAACAGAAAAGTGCATCATCTTTTGAAGTCCGGTAGTCAAGACGAGTTAGCCAAAGCAACCGTAACAAAGCTATACCAATTTGGAAAACGAAACTCTGCAGCGATTGTCAAGAAACTAGCATCTGCTTGTCCAGAAAGGGGAAGCAAAATCAAAATGGCTCGCATGTCTTCTTCAAACAGTCCACGAAAATTAACTCCGGACCAGGCTCTGGCACTACTTATTGATGCAAACTTATCGTCAAATCAATAGAACATTATTCTGGCTCAAGCAAAACATCACGGTTGCACTTTGTATCCACCTTATTAAGTTGTAAGTTGTAAAGGAGGCAAAGAGGTTATGCTATCCAAAGGACATAATAATAACTGAAGTTTCAGCTGAAGTATCAGTTCAGTCGCTTATAAATCATACCATAGCAAGACTTTCTACAGGGCTAGAAGAGACTTTTAGAACTTTGTGAAACGTTAAAGCACTAAATATTATCGTAAAGTGGGGTTTTGATGGGGCGGAACAAGTTAACTGTCGACAAAAGTATATGGACAAACATAGCTCTGATGATAGTATGTTTAGTGTAAAAATGGTACCAATCCAAATGTGCTCCGTAAATGATAATGGTGATAATCAGTCACTAATTTGGAAAAACCCTGCTTCTTCTTCCACACGGTACTGTCGCCCCATTAAGTTAGTTTTTACCAAAGAAACAGTCAGTGTAATTACCTCAGAAGTAAACAAAGTGAAGGAACAAATATCTCAACTTACTCCAACCACTATCCTTGTAGATGGCAAGCAATTTCAGGTTACAGCAAATATGATCTTTTGTATGATTGACGGTAAAGTATGCAATGCTGTATCATCCTGCGCATCATCACAAGTATGCTACTTATGTCGGGCTAAACCTAGTGAAATGAACAACATCTGCGATATACCTCAAAAAAATATAAACAAATGCTTTTTATCCCTTGGACTATCGCCCCTCCATGCATGGATAAGGTTTTTGGAATGTATTTTACATATATCGTACAAACTTGATATTAAAGCATGGCAAGCTCGTGGAGCAGTAAATAAAAAAAAAATGCAGAGAAGAAATTCAACAAAAATTCAAAGAGGAGCTTGGCTTGCTTATAGATATGCCAAAACAGCGGACCGGAAACACAAACGATGGTAATACCGCGAGGAAATTCTTTAGAAATGCCGAAAAGTGTGCCGAAATAACGGCAAACGGTTTCATGTGTTGTTAGAGTGCCTAAATTGTGGTCTTAAAATTGATTCAGAAAAGTTCGGCGAATATGCAAGAGAAACTTTGGAATTGTATTTGAAAGAATATTTCTGGTACTCAATGCCCGTAAGTGTGCATAAAGTCCTTTGTCATGGAAAGGATATTATTGCCTCTTGCATTCTTCCGATCGGACAATTTTCTGAAGAATCTCAGGAGGCAAGAAACAAAGACTGCAGAAAATATCGCGAACTTTTTACTAGAAAAACGTCAAGAATTGACACAAATACGGATTTATTTTATCGACTGCTTATTTCGTCGGATCCGTACATCGCTAGTCTTCGTAAAGCACCCAAAACCAAGCATAGTGAAGCTACGCCAGAAGTTTTAGAGTTGTTAGAAAGTTTTGCAGGCCCGCCTAATGATTGCTTCTTCAGTCTTCAGACGATTGCAATGAGTCTAGTTCTGAATAGGTGTTCAAAATGTTGTTATAAAATGTATGTTTTTTTAATTGTTCTATAATAAAAAACACAAATAAACTCAAAAACTTTAAATAAAACATATTAATTTTTATTAAAAATTTTAAAAACCAACAAATAGAACTGTTTTACTGTTTTGAATAATTAAGTTCCGGTAAACTCAAGAAATTTCGCACTGTGCACCGCCACTAAAATTTTTGTATATGTATATAATTATGATCATAGATACATTTTTAATCAATATTTTTATGAATGCTTACTTGTTTGTTCGACTACCAATCCTATCTCTCAGATAATATAATAATTCAAAAGTAACTGCTTTGCTTAAACGAATTGTAACATAAAATTCTCCATCACTTCAACTATTAAAAGTAGTTCGAGTCTTATATACTTTCGGTCGATGTATAATGATTAATTCATCCTTTGAACTACTGCTGGATGATGGATCAAGTAAAGAATCTGTTGAGGACATGGTATTTGTTATAGGCAATTCGTGATATAACAAAACTAGATATTATGTGTGAAACGATGACAATATGTTTGTCAATATGTTCATGTCAATACGTTTTAAAGTTTCTTTAAACGCTAAAGTGACACCTTCGGCACCTTTAACTTAAAGTTGCGCTAAAGTGATAAATATGAGTTATGAAACGCATTTTATGTTTAAAGTACATTTTAATATTTAAAGTATTTTTAAAGTTGGTTATGAAACCGGGAGTAAGTGTTTTTCAGTCGACTTTAATCACTGAATAATAGAGCCAAATAAAAATACACGGTCATGGCTCTAATTATGTTGATAACGTTCAAATTTAAGACTCTGTTAGATAATAGAGTATAAAACACTATAATTTTTCTAAAATTTAATTTTTTCTTTAATTTATTATTGAATCAAGCAAAAAAAATTACATTATTTCTTATTCGTGTTCGTCAAACATCTAAATACTATTACCATTAAAAAACTAATTACTTACCGTAAGAAAGAGACTAGAAAAGCTACATAGTAGACATATCGATAGCCGCTTCAGATACCGTGATAAATTTCGCATTTTTGTGCGACCCTGAAAATAAAATAAAGTTACAATTAAAAAATGAATAACTTTACACAAGATTCAAGACAAACACATTTAGGGCGAGAAAAATAGCATATCGATATGTAAACACATCAAGTATTTGTGAATACAAAATTAAGACCAATATGTTAAAAACACGGACATACACAACCTATTTAACCAATGATCACTTCAACATACAGACACACGTGTTTCGATCGGATGATCTCCTCAGTGACGTTATGAAGTGACGTCTTTAGATTCGTTCCCGCAAGATAAGCAGAATTTTATACCGTCAACTGACAAGAGATATCTCGTGGCTACAAGTTGGTGAACTAGATAATTATATGTATTTCTTTCTCTTCTAGAAGAGATTACCCGTTTGTGCGAAAGCGCTTTTAGCGGAAGCGAATCTAAAGACGACATTTTATAACTGTATCGTTAGGCCAAAACACCTGTGTCTGTATATTGAAGTGGCCATTGGTTAAATACATTGTGTACGTCCATGTATACACATATGTTTTTAACATGTTTGTATTAATTATCCTAACAACCAGGAAGCTTGACGTCGTTGGCGACGTGTTACATTCTGCATACTGGTAAAAACTTAGTTTGTCAAATTGTAGTAATTAACGCGACACATTAGGCGACATTTGTATGTGGAAATGAGGTTTAATAGTCGTTAATTCTCATTTGGAATAAGTTCAAAATCTTGGTATTAATTTGTATTCACATACTTAGGGCGAACAAATGGAAACAGAAATGCATTACTATAATGGCTTCTTATTCCTGGATAGAATCACGATTCAAATATTACATTCATGCATTACTAAATGCGTAAATGAGACGAATAAGTATCATCATTCAATTATTTAAATGAAATTCTTAAACTGCCTCAAGCCCAATGCTAAAACAAGAATTATGAATGAATTTCGTTACTTTATCGGATGGTGAATTTAATGCTAGCTCGGTTAAGAAAATTATACAACTGTAGCTTTCCAACGTAGGTAGGCGTGAAGTGATATCTAATATTATTCTAATAATTGTGAGGTGTACTAAAATAACAAATGAAGTATTCTTAAAACGCTTTTTAAGTGTAAAAATAGGATATGTGTTGAAACTCCATTTAAATGCAGATTAAGAAACAATTTTAAAGTTTCAAAATAATTTTAAATATTTTACAATTATTTCACCAAACAAATACTGACTTTATCAGGTGGTGACACAAACATGCGTATAGAAGATGAATCCTCAAGTAGGCTTCATTTCGTCACAAGTGCATTAAATATTAAACAGATTTAATTACTTCAAACCAGAATACATTCATTTACTTGACTAGTAATGAGGCGTTGTCTATCTATGACGTACTACTATTGTTTTGATGTACGTGTTTCCCTAAACAAACTGAAAATACATTAATTTAAAAAATATTCTCTAGTTATTAGAGGAAGCTATGAATTTACAGTGTTACGCTTAGCATATAAAAATATTTTAATCTATTTTTAAATATATTTCTTCTTTAAATATCTCGTAATAATATTTAAACTTAGATATTTTTCTTGTATGTATTCGTGTCCAAAGAGAAACCATCTCTTTTGTTATATCTTAACCGAGACCCTTAGTTTTCTACCTGACCCAACAACGTTACTGTGGAATTTCTTTTTATTTACAATTCATTTTAAATTGTTTTAATTGAAGTACATACATCTTCTCTTATATATGGTGTTTCATATCATTAGAAAGCTTAAGTCACAAGCGATATTTTAATAATATTTATGCCATCGATAGAACACATCTTCAGGTCGCGCTTCTTATTTAATTAGAATTCAAGATATCGACCCCTCTCTTCGACAGGTCATAAAACATACCGTTTTCAAAACCAATGTTCTTTCGATACAAAACTATCAGTCCGATCTTCTCTTTAGAACCTTCGTGAGTTAAACAACTCCTCGTGCTGTTCAAGTACACAATGCAACTCATCACGCCGTCCGGCCTCTTTCGCTTCTAAGGTATACGACGCACCACGTGGCCGCCCATCGCCGCAAATCAAAGGGAACTCTGTATTGTTCGATACAGAGATTATTTTATATTAATCGTATTCAATTAACCCTTAATTTACTGCTCAATTAAACGTTCGTTTCAGAGTATTTTTGTGTTAATTTTCAGTTACTTAATTACCGCTCCTCGTGTATATATTACTTTGTTTAATTCCTTTTAAATATACCAATTTCAATCTCTTCTCATGTAAATATAAATACAAACTTAAAGGACAACGCTTATGTGTTTTATTTATTTAGTAAGTATATTTAGTAAGTAATGACAGAATATTCTGTCATTTATATTTTTTATATCCTTGACAAAGGCATCATTGCCGAAACATGTAGGGTTTTAAATATATATACTTTGAAGTAATAAACCAGACCTTTAATCGCCGACTTATTAAGTTTACCATATATATATATATATATATATATATATATATATATATATATATAACAATTGATAAATTATTGGAGTTTTTCGACTTTTATATGAAATATTTACAAATATCAAATTAGTATGTATGTAATTGCAGAGTAAGTGGGGGTGTAAACATTGCTGTCTACAAATTACAAAGCAAATCATACGAAATTTTTTTATTTGAAAAATATGGTCTACGTTGGGACATATTTTTCAAATAAAAAAATTTCGTATGATTTGCTTTGTAATTTGTAGACAGCAATGTTTACACCCCCACTTACTCTGCAATTACATACATTCTAATTTGATATTTGTAAATATTTCATATAAAAGCCGAAAAACTCCAATAATTGATCAATTGTTATATTTAATAAACGGCTAAGAAATTATCTAAACACTTATATATATATATATATATATATATATATATATATATATATATATATTAAAAATAATAGATTTTTATTGGTTTTAGCGACCTTTTATTGAATTTGGCGTATCCGTGTAGAAAAAACAACAAATGTGAGTTTGGTTTGACTTTTATTTTTCTCTTTACGTATTGTATTGTAATTCAACCTTCCTGTTCATTTTAGCCATTCTTATTTTTATTTTACGTAAGTTTCAATGTTGGATGTTGGCTCGATTTGTAATCATATTTAATCTAATTTTAAACTTAAAAATTGTTAATATTGTTAAGTCTCCAATTAATTCGTACAGATATTATTCAAATGAATGTCCCCCTACCATTCTAAGCTATTTTAAATTAATGTTGTTTAGTTTTCAACGTAAAACACTAACCTAATCCGTAATTCATTTCTTAATATAATGTTAAATTTAAAATGGTCAATTCAATTGTTATATCACACAAAACAAACACAGTTCTCATGTTCATTGTAATGATTCTTGTTTCCAGATGCTTGAAAAAGACTGAATTGATAAAGGTCGAAACGTCGCAAACAAACATCTAAATTCAATAAAAGGTCGCTAAAACCAATAAAAATCTATTATTTTTAATATTAAAACACGGCCAATAAAATAAAAAAGAAAAAACAAATTTCTTTAAACATTAAATATATATATATATATATATATATATATATAGTAAACCTAATCAGTAGGCGATTAAAGGTCTGTATATTACTTCAAAATATATATATATATATATATATATATACATATATATATATATACAGCGTGCGCCCAGATTTTCTTTACAAATGGCAGTTTTTCTTATTACTGATTATTCTAAAAAAATGATTTCGTAGGAGTTTTGGATTAGTTTAAATTAAATTATTATATTAAAATTATTTCAACTCTTAGTGTTGTGTATAAATGTTTAAAAGTAGTAATTTTGCTTGATGCTAGATGCAATATTTATCTTGAGAAGTTTTAAAATCAACCCAGCAAAGAAATAAAAGGTGAAAATTAGTTAATTGTAGATAATAATTACCGAACTATTCGTCAAAAATGAATACCAATTCAATAATACCGTTGCTACTGTATTAAAAGATTTTAATTTTATTGTAATTATTTATTTTAAATTCAACAATATTTAATTAATTAACTTAAAAATAATTGTGTGCCCCTAAGCGCTCCATGCACTTGATGGCTCGTATCCTTGTGTTTTTGCAAACATTTCTTAGTATGTCATTGTGACGGTTTGCACAAAAATCCAAACGACAGTTACGCCTTCAATTAAAGTTGAAGTTGAATAAATTTGGGTTTAAAAGGTTTAAATTTGTGTTTGTTCAAAACATTTCTAACAAATTTAATACCAACTTAAATTTAGATCACGAGACATTTGCCGAATACTTTGTTTAGGGTTTTCTTGAAGAGCCAAGACTACATCTAATTCTTGATATTAATTTAATTTTGCTCCTGTCTGTTATGCTTTTTAAAGAAATTGGGCTTACATTTCTTAAAATTCTTCATAACATTAGCTAGAGTCACATGTGAAATGTTTGGTCTGTCAGGGTGGTTGTTATTAAATTCGTTGGCGGCCTGTCGAGTCATACGATAATTGTTTCCAATAATTAATACAATCTCTACTTTTCATGTATTAGTTAAATACATTTTTAATTAAAATTCAGTAAAATCTGACATTTGTCTGACAAAAGCAATATTTACATTACCATGATACATGCCTACTATAACTATTACAACACATTGAAAATTATGTGATTAAAAAAATAATAAAATAAAATAAAACAATCACTTTGTTTTACCACTTTATTCACATATAATTGTGACCGCGGTTTCGACATACAATGTCATTATCAAACTGCAAAAGCTACAGGCCTACACAGAACTTATAAATGACCTGTAGTGTAATGAAGTGTAGGCCTGTAACTTTTGCAGTTTGATAATGACATTGTATGTCGAAACCGCGGTCACAATTATATGTGAATAAAGTGGTAAAACAAAGTGATTGTTTTATTTTATTTTATTATTTTCAAAATGAATTACTACAAAGTTACGGCTACCAGTATTAATTTTGATTAAAAAAATTTAAAAAATTTAAAAAATCCATGTTCAGCAAATCTGGGCACACGCTATGTATATATATATATATATATATATATATATATATATATATATATATATATATATATATATATATGTATAGTAGATTCAATTAGTCGGCGATTTAAGGTCTGTTTAACTTAAATATGTATATATTTAAAATAATCTACATGTTTCGGAAAATAATGCCTTTTTCAAAGAATTTTAAATTATAAATGACAGTATATTAAGATACTGTCATTTGTAAGCTAATACCGATCCTCAAATGTCAACAAGGCATACAGCTCTGCATGTAGGTTGTAGTTCTTCGAGGGTGCGGTGAACGCTTAGAAAGAATGGTTTTGTACCCGTATCATATTCAAAAATTTCACCATGTACAATCTGAGGATCTTATCTGTCGTGTGGTGTTCTGCTATTGGCTTATCATGTTCAGTGATGGGGCATATTTCATAAGGGATAGCATAAACAACTTGCACAACTCACTAATAATACTAACGCCAGGGTGGAAACTAATTTCCAACAACAGTTTCATGTGAATGTATGGCGTGGAGTATTACATAATCTACTGATAGGGCTATTCATTTTCCCCAGAAATTTAACCGGTGGTTTGTACTTACACTTTCTACAAAACAAGCCGTCATTATTACTGGAACGAAACGCCGCATGTACTTCCAGCATGATGGACGCCCGCCCATTCTCCCGTGCCGTGCGTGCTCATCTGAACAATTCCTTCCCAGAGCGTTGGATTGGCCGTGGAAGTTCCCATGAATGACCAGCGAGGTCTCCAGACTTAACACCACTTGATTATAGTATATGGGGGTGGATGAAAGGGATGGTGTACCAAGTGAAAGTTGAAACACCTGAAGAGTTTCTTGAACGCATTATGAACGCTGCAGAAATAATAAAGAGCGGTGCACAGTGCGAAATTTAGGAAGTTTAGCGGAACTTTATTCAATTTTTGAAATACGTAAAATGCATAAGATTACTTATTATTTTGTTAGGTAAATACCCCGCCTCTAAAACCTCATACTCAGTTTGGGGATTTACCCTGCGAAAGAACCGCAAAATGCACCTGAAATTCGCATTATTTATTCAATCATACTTTTTGCCTATAGAAAACTATTCGATTTGTTAAAGTTAATAGAGTGGTACATAGAAATGGCAAATCAGTAGGCCATGATTTTTTCTTCATGTATTTTATTAGAAAATTGTCAATTATTGGCATTTAATTAATTGCAAAATCTTTCCTAGCTCGTGTGTGATATGTTTGTGGAAAAAGTGATTTTTAAGAAGTAAGTTAAATTTACATTTTGAACTTTAGTGGAGCTTTTAAAAAGTGATACCACATAATACCAGCTTGAAACGCACAACATTTTAAAGTTTTTTTTCCCTCTGTTGAAATCTCAAAAGATCTTCTGCGATATTTTGCGATCTTCTTTTAAATGAAACATTTTCCAGAATGACTTTGCAAGTTACATATAAGTGTATATTCCAAAAGTGGAAGGAAGAACCGATATCGGATGCCATCATTGGTTTTGTTTTGGAAAAAATACGCTCACCAATGTTAAGATCTGATGCTCTTTGCAGTTTAAAGGCAACTCTTCGCGCACTGGTTTGTAAAATACGAAAAAGGTGGAGGGAATCCAGTCGAAATTTAGCATAATTTCTGAATAAAAATGCTGTCTGGCTTGAAAATAATGTAAAGTTTTCAAATGCTGTAACGGATGCATTGCCCAGTGGATCGAGGACCAATGCAGGCAGACCTAAAAAAGAATTTAGGTATTGTCATCCTAAAGTGCAAAACAGAAAAGTGCATCATATTTTGAAGTCCGGTAGTCAAGACGAGTTAGCCAAAGCAACCGTAACAAAGCTATACCAATCTGGAAAACGAAACTCTGCAGCGATTGTCAAGGAACTGGCATCTGCTCCTCCAGAAAGGGGAAACAAAATCAAAATGGCTCGCATGTCTTCTTCAAACAGCCCACGAAAATTAACACCGGACCAGGCTCTGGCGCTACTTATTGATGCACACTTATCGGTAAATCAATACAACATTGTTCGGGATCAAGCAAAACATCACGGTTGCACTTTGTATCCACCTTATTATGTTGTAAAGGAGGCAAAGAGGTTATGCTATCCAAAGGACATAATAATAACTGAAGTTTCAGCTGAAGTATCAGTTCAGTCGCTTATAAATCATGCCATAGCAAGACTTTGTATAGGGCTAGAAGAGACTCTTAGAACTTTGTCAAACGTTAAAGAACTAAATGTTATCGTAAAGTGGGGTTGTGATCGGGCGGAACAAGTTAACTATCGACAAAAGTATATGGACAAACATAGCTCTGATGATAGTATGTTTAGTGCATCAATGGTACCAATCCAAATGTGCTCCGTAAATGATAATGGTGATAATCAGTCACTAATTTGGAAAAACCCTGCTTCTTCTTCCATACGGTACTGTCGCCCCATTAAGTTCGTTTTTACCAAAGAAACAGTCAGTGTAATTACCTCAGAAGTAAACAAAGTGAAAGAACAAATATCTCAACTTACTCCAACCACTATACTTGTAGATGGCAAGCAATTTCAGGTTACAGTAAATATGATCGTTTGTATGATTGACGGTAAAGTATGCAATGCTGTATCATCCTGTGCATCATCACAAACATGCTACTTATGTGGGGCTAAACCTAGTGAAATGAACAACATCTGCGATATACCTCAAGAAAAATATAAACGAATCCTTTTTATCTCTTGGACTATCGCCCCTCCATGCATGGATAAGGTTTTTGGAATGTATTTTACATATATCGTACAAACTTGATATTAAAGCATGGCAAGCTCGTGGAGCAGAAAATTAAAAAAAAAGTTGCAGAGAAGAAAAAATACATTCAACAAAAATTGAAAGAGGAGCTTGGCTTGCTTATAGATATGCCAAAACAGCAGACCGGAAACACAAACGATGGTAATACCGCGAGGAAATTCTTTAGAAATTCCGAAAAGTCTGCCGAAATAACTGGCGTTAACTTAGAATTGATCAAACGTTTTCATGTGCTGTTAGAGTGCCTAAATTGTGGTCTTAAAATTGATTCAGCAAAGTTCGGCGAATATGCAAGAGAAACTTTGGAATTGTATTTGAAAGAATATTTTTGGTACTCAATGCTCGTAAGTGTGCATAAAGGCCTTTGTCATGGAAAGGATATTATAGCCTCTTGCATTCTTCCGATCGAACAATTTTCTGAAGAAGCTCAGGAGACAAGAAACAAAGACTTCAGAAAATATCGCGAACTTTTTACTAGAAAAACGTCAAGAATAGACACAAATACGGATTTATTTTATCGACTGCTTATTTCGTCGGATCCGTACATCGCTAGTCTTCGTAAAGCACCGAAAACCAAGCATAGTGAAGTTACGCCAGAAGTTTTAGTGTTGTTAGAAAGATTTGCAGGCCCGTGTAATGATTGCGAGTCTTCAGACGATTACAATGAGTCTAGTTCTGAATAGGTGTTAAAAATGTTGTTATAAAATGTATGTTTTTTTAAATGTTCTATAATAAAAAACACAAATAAACTCAAAAACTTTAAATAAAACATATTAATTTTTATTAAAAATTTTAAAAACCAACAAATAGAACTGTTTTACTGTTTTGAATAATTAAGTTCCGGTAAACTCAAGAAATTTCGCACTGTGCGGTGCTCTGAAATTACGGAACGCCACGCGCGTCATTCGTACCCGCCCAAAAAAGTGGAAGTAGAGGGAGGCATCTTTGAAAATCTAATGACAAATTGAGATTAATTGCTGTTAAATGTATGTTAAGTATGTTAATTAAACTCTTTTTGTTTGTTACTTTCAATTTCTGTGCCAATTCATTGCCGAATTTATTCCTATTTTTTACAAATTTCTGTACTTTAAATACCTATAACAACTTGACGATAAGTCAGATCAAATTGTTTTATTTACATTTTTTGTTCAAAATAACCTCAAGAATGCACTCTGTTAGTGCCGGTAAAACTTCGTAAAACAGCCTGTATATATTTATACGGAGTGGAAGTGTACTTTGATAGTTATTTAAAAATTAAAGCATTAAAGGTATTTACTGTGGATAAAATAATGTTCGTAAGTATAATAATGATTCTTAATGACTCTCAAATCTCAGGATACTAGTAAATGAATATCAGTAACGTGAATTTTAGTGAATTATTCAAATAAATGTAAATTAAAATGCTGTTATACGTTTTCTACACATATTATCCTAAATGGTAAGTGCTAAACTTGATTACAAATTCTTGTTTCTATTTACTAGAAAGTGTGATTGTAAAATTTATATACTTTAGAAAATTGAAATACCGTCTCTTTTCTAATTATTTGAATTCCAGATATATAAGCAGGACAAGGTGATAGGTCTTCTGTAAGGAGTTCAGGTAGCGAAGAAATATAGGATCGACGTTCCAAATGATCTCAGAAAATCCAAATATAGTTTTAAGTATTTCTGGATGTTCCTAAAAATGATTGGAGGTTAAATTTGGAATCGGTGACGTTTAAAATATTGATAATTAATTTTAAATTATTATCAGATACGTAAATACAAAATTTGTTGTTATCATTAATTAATCAAAGTACATAAAAAACGCTGTTGTAAAATTCTTCGAGAGAACGCCAACTTCTTGTTTTTTTCGTTCCATGACCTCTTTTCTCCATATTCAAATTTATACTTTAAAAAATATATTTTAATAATGGTAATTCTTTTATACAATACCAATTTTTCGAATTATGTTACAATTGCTAATCTTAATTATAAAATAAACTTTAACATTTTTTAAATGCTATTTTCCATAGCATAACCCTTAATATAAAATTTAGCAGCGCTAAATTAAAAGTACAGTTTTTACATTACAAATGCTACACTTATTTTTAATATTTAAATAACTTATATCATTATGAAATTGACTATAATTCATTTAATTTATTAGTGAAAATGATTAAATATATTAATTGAAGTATTATTAAAACTAAATATACTACAAATTTCGCATTAAATTATACAAGGGTGTAACAAAATTATAGAGAGAACAGCATATTAATTGCTGTTCTCTGTTCGTATAGACGTGCTATACGCAGGAAAATTGGCGAGATCAAACTATATAAATATATATGTTGCTTCGATTCCTAATTGGCATTTGTAATTAAACACAATATGTAATGTAAGAATGAAATTTAATGACAGAAATTGAATTACAAATGAGCACGCATTAGATTTATAAATGAGACTCTTAATACAGGATTAATAATTAATTACAGGAGTAGCTTCACTTAAGTATCGATTAATATCTTTATCTCAGGTGATTAAATATTAAATAAACTATATTGACCTTAAATTAGCATCTTCTTTTTAAATCTTTAACACTCTAGGTATGTATACAGGGTTAGTTAAAAGTATGGAGACGGCGATTTATTGTCGTTAATATTCATTTTAGGGATTTATGTTCAATATAAAAGTTTGTTAGGATATTTTGATCTACATTTGAGAATATTTGAATTTTTTTTTCTTCAATTGTTTTTTAGTTACGCCTGTCCGCGCATTTTTTTTAAATGGGAACTAGTAAATTTTACTCTACCATTCGATAGAGAATTTTTTTTTTTTCTCTTTACAAAAATATTTTTGTTTTTTTAAAATTCATTTTAATAACTTTTTTTAGAAGAAAAATTAAACAAATTAATAACAAAGTAAATTAAAGTAAGTGTTCAAATTGTCGTCCATTAGTAATTTGACAATGACCCAATCGATCTACAAAACCCCGAACAGAGTTCTGTAAAAAATCTCTGGGAATTTCTTGTATCATTCTGGTAATTCGGATTTGTAAATCTTCGACGTTATCGGGCTTATCTTTGTAAACTTTGTTTTTTACGTATTCCCAAAGAAAAAAATCTAAAGGACTTAAATCTGGCGAACGGGCTGGCCATTCAATGGTTCCTCGTCTTCCAATCCATCTGTGGGGAAAAACGTTGTCCAGATATTGACGAACATTTACACCATAATGTGGTGGGGCGCCATCTTGCTGGAACCAGATACTGTCATTGGGCAGGTGTTCATTGTTTTCATGAGGATAGAGCGTAGCACTAGCAGGTATTATTTCATTTTGCAATAACTGCAAATACAGAGCCGAAGTTAAATTGCCATTGATGAAAAAGGGACCGATAATATGACCGCCTACCCAAACATTAACCTTTTGGGGGCACTGCGTATGGTGCTCTAAAAACCAAGAGGGATTTTCCGATGACCAGTATCTGTAGTTATGTCTGTTTACTTCACCGGTAAGGCAAAAAGTAGCTTCGTCTGAGAAAAGAACATTGTTGACAAAATTTTCAATATTATTGCAAATATTTAACATTTCTTGAGAAAATTGTAATCTCCTATCAAAATCACCTTCCGTTAAGTCGCGTACAAGGTGTACCTTATAAGGTTTATACTTTTCACTTTTTAAAAATGACACGATCGATGACTGTGAAATATTGAAATTGGCCGCTAATTGATTGGTTGATAAATGGGGATATTCAGATACAGCCAATAAAATATCCAGTTTGTTATCATCGCTTTTCTGTTCTAGATCTACCACTCCTTGGCAAATCTTTAACGCTACCCGTTTGTTCAAAGCGTCTTAAAGTTTTACCAACAACGGATTTAGAAATTGGATTTCTATTTGGATGCGTATCATTAAATAAATTACTAACGTCTTGTAAACTTCTGCGTCTATCTCCATAACCCAACATCATAAGTATTTCAATTCGTTCATGTTCACTTAAACTCGCCATTGTTAATATTAACAGCAACAAATTGCACGAATGAATTATTTCTGTCAAAGATTTGACGTACACAATAACCACTGATAAAATTATGTCGCTCAAGTTTGTTTATCGCTACCATTCTGTCTATCTGCGATGTACCTACCGAATATCTGTTAAACACATGAGCCGGCTTTTTCTTATAAAAAAGTTATTAAAATGAATTTTAAAAAAACAAAAATATTTTTGTAAAGAGAAAAAAATTCTCTTTCGAATGGTAGAGTAAAATTTACTAGTTCCCATTTAAAAAAAAAATGCGCGGACAGGCGTAACTAAAAACCAATAAAAAAAAAAAAATTCAAATATTCTCAAATGTAGATCAAAATATCCTAACAAACTTTTATATTGAACATAAATCCCTAAAATGAATATTAACGACAATAAATCGCCGTCTCCATACTTTTAACTAACCCTGTATATGTACGTATGTATGTATGTTTAGTTTCAATAATATATTGAGGTTAATCTTACGTATTTTTATTTTGACAGTCAAATAAATCGGTAATTTTAAATTAAGTTTTTTATTTACGACATATACGCCTTTCTAGATATGTTCGGTGTATATTTATTGTGGATTTCAGTTGAGATCTCTAATTATGGCCGTAACGGAATATAAATATGTATATGTACTTGACTGTTTATATCTTATGATTACATTAGATCAGGTGTTTGGTTGGTTGTCTTAGATATTCTTATATGGGACTGGAAAGAAGATAGGGATGTTCGGACTAGTTTTGGCTGATCTGTCTAGTAGATATACGCAGGAACTCTTACGGTGCAGAAAAGCTACAGGTGTCGGGATGTTGGGGTTGGAAGTCCATAGGAACAGGTTTTAGGTCTCTTTCTCATTATGTAGAATTTCGTTGCTTTCTTAGATTTTATTATTACTTTTCTTCGCAGTAACTTCAGTGCGGTTACCCTGAATCAAAAATCGACGCCAATGTCTTTTCCAAAGCTTTGGCGTCGATTTTTGGCTTTATATTTTGTTGTATATATTATTTGACTTAAACTAAACATAAATGGGTATTTTGTAGGTTCGAATTAACATTAATAAATATAATTAACATTCTAATGGTCTGGTCTTCATTAATTAAACGTTACTTTTCAGTTACGTTCAGAGGCCACCTCGATAATAATCTCGTACTTATTTTTCTTCTATTTTCTACCCATTTTGATTGTTTTTAATTTTGATTATTTTTAAGATCGAATTTAAATAAGATTTAAAAAAAAAATTTAATTTAAATGACTGTTTTATAATTTTAGAGATAATTAATTTTCTTGAATTAAATTTTTATATCTATCTTACAAACTAATGTTTGAGTACAATATACAGGCTGTCGTTGAAATAAAATGAAAACGTATAAAAAATGGAAAGATGTAATTAATTTTATAGAATATGAATCCAAAATATTGTGAGACAATTACGACGCGAACTCCAAAATTTATACTAGTAAATCTTTAAAGCTGATATATTGAAAGAACATGCAAGATTCTAATCGAAAAATTGTATTGAACGTACGTAACGATCGACAATAGAACGAAACTTAAAACGAGTTATACATTAACAAACCTATTCTTTTTGTTATTGTGGGGTCGGCTTTATGATATCGTCTCCGATACCATTTATAATAATATTTTGGGTATATATTCTATATAATTTAATCGTTCCATTTTTCATAAGGTGTCTTTTTATTTCAAGGACATTCGGTATATATATATATATATATATATATATATATATATATATATAATTATTTCGTGACCTTGGTATGATATGGTAAATTCAATCAGTTGGCGATTTAAGGTCTGGCTTTACTTTAAAGCATATATATTTAAAACAACCCTACATGTTTCGGCAATGATGATTTATCAAGGATATAAAATATTTTATATCCTTGATAAAGGCATCATTGCCGAAATATGTAGGGTTGTTTTAAATATATATGCTTTAAAGTAAAGCCAGACCTTAAATCGCCAACTGATTGAATTTACTATATATACATATATATATATATATATATATATATATATATATATATATATATAGTAAACCTAATCAGTAGGCGATTAAAGGTCTGTATATTACTTCAAAATATATGTATTTAAAAAACTCTACATGTTTCGGCAGTATCGCCTTTATCATGAGAATACAAAATATAAATGACAGAATATAACCCCGTACAGGGTGCGCTTCGCTGGTCTGCGCCTTGCCTCGTTGGGGCGGGGGTCAGGCCGTCGAAGTACTGCACGGAATTGTAAAGAAGTTGCAGGGAAAGGGTTGGCGGCCCTACGCAACGGCTGGTTATCCGACCTCTCTAAATTCACGCGACCGTTCACTAAACACACGCACGAGCGCACCGACATACAAAACCCTACACTTACGCTCTCACACAAAACCACACACCCATAGAGAGACGCAAGCTGCCAGCAGCAACCAACACACAAGTTCATACCCAGAAAGAGACACAAATTGCTAGAAGCGAACAACACATATGTTCACACCTTGCTATCTATTTTTTGGAATACTAAGGCATGATTTATTATTATTACTGGAATGTATCTTTGAATAATTTAAACCATAGCAACTTAATTACTTGACATTTATATTCTGTCATTTATATTTTGTATTCTCTTGATAAAGGCGATACTGCCGAAACATATAGAGTTTTTTAAATACATATATTTTGAAGTAATATACAGGCCTTTAATCGCCTACTGATTAGGTTTACCATATCATACCTAGGTCACGAAGTTATTATATATATATATATATATATATACATATATATATATATATATATATATATATATATATATATATATATATATATATATTATATATATATATATATATCATTTGATAAATTCTTGGAGTTCTCGGCTTTTATATTAAATATTTTAAATATTTTCAAATTAATATGTTATTTTGCGAGGTAAATGTGAATGTAAACATTGCTGTCTAGAAATTGAAACGCAAATCATACGAAGTTTATTTGAAAAATTTTGTCTGCGTTGGGACTTGAACTCAAGTCTACGGTTTGTCGGACCGTCGCTCTAATCAATTAAGCTACGATAGACCTTGGTTCAAGTTTATTAGAAACGCCTTATAAGACGACGATGTTAATAATTCAAATGACAGTTTTGAAAGTCATCGAATTATAAGGCGTTCCTGATAAACTTGAACAAAGGTCTATCGTAGCTAAATTGGTTAGAGCGACGGTCCGACAAACCGTAGACTTGTGTAACGTAGACAAAATTTTTCTAAATAAATTTGGTGTGATTTGCGTTGTAATTTGTAAATTGCAATGTTTACACTCACATTTACCTCGAAAAATAACATACTAATTTGAAAATATTTAATATAAAAGCCGTAAACTACAAGAATTTATAAAATGATATATTAAATGAATGGCTAAGAAATTATCAACATATATTAATAGCTAAGGAGTAAAAATTAATAATTTCAAACTTTGAAAACCTGCTTTCAAAACACATCTGAATTATTAACATCGTCGTCTTGTAAGGCGTTTCTAAAAAACTCGACATAGCTTAATTGGTTAGAGCGACGGTCCGGCAAACCGCAGCCTTGGGTTCAAGTCCCAATGTAGATAAAATTTTTCAAATAAATTTCGTTTGATTTGCGTTGTAATTTATAGACAGCAATGTTTACATTCATATTTACCTCGCAAAATAACATACTAATTTGAAAATATTTAAAATATTTAATATAAAAGCCGAAAATTTCAAGAATTGATCAAATGATATATTAAATGAACGGCTAAGAAATTATTTACAGCTCAGGGAATTCCTTTACTTCGTCTTCTAGGAATTTAGATATTTCCTTCTTCAAAGCAACAAATCGCTCAACCATCTCACTTCAACATGGTATATAACAAATGTTCATTTGAAAAGTCAATCTAGTAGCATGTGATTTACTGAGAACATGTTGAAGTATGTGGTAAATTAAAATTTACTACTTAACCTACGAAATCGTATATTTTGACAGTTTCATACATACAAATAAATAACAAATAATAGGTATTTATTGAAAACTATAACAAATGTTGAAAATGTTGTCTTTCAAGATCAATGAACTTTAAAATCCTCCGTTCAAAATTTCTGACGATATTCTGCAACATTACTGGATTGTTATTAATTTCCATGCATTTCTGTTCGATTCTCTGTAGCATATCATTCAAATTAAATATAGGTGTTCGAAATATGTTGTTTTTTAGATAAGGCCACAAAAAGAAGTCGCAAGGTGTTAAATCGCATGAACGTGCAGGCCAGGCACTTTCAGTATTTCGACTAATTACACGCTCATCAAAAAATTCTCTTAAATAATCCAAAGATTCTGCAGTACAGTGACAAGGTGCTCCGTCTTGTTGGAAATATGCATTTTGAAGTTCATCATACTGATTGACTAATGGTTGTAAAATTTCCGTACGGTACCTTTCAGCATTTAATGTTCCCTGAAAAAATATTGGTCCAATGATTCGCCTTTGGCTTATCGCTGCGCAAACACCAATTTTCTCTGGATGTAGCGATTCTTCATTAATTACATGTGGATTTTCACTAATCCAAATTCTTGTATTTTGTGTATTTAGGTATCCCGTTTTATAAAACCATGCTTCATCAGTAAAGATGACTCTTTGCGAAAGTTCTCCATTATTGTTCATATTTACAAACCAATTACAAAACTGTAGTCTACGTGGGTAGTGAATTTCTAACAATTCTTGTACTGCTGTGACACGGTATGGATAAAGTTGAATATCTTTTTTTAATAACTTATGAGTTGTACCAACAGAGAGGTTTATTTGTTGACTCAAATGTCGAACAGGTGTTTGTGGTTCATTTTTCATTATTTCTTCAACACGATTGACAACTTGAGGTGTACGTTTCTTAACTGCTCCGCTGCTTGATTTTCTTAAGAGACTACCAGTTTCAGAAAAAAGTTTTAAAGTTCTATCCAAAGTATTCTTAAATTGTATAAAATCTATTACAAACTGTGGAAACTCAACTTGAAATTCTACCATGCAATCTTGAACTGAATAAACCCATAAACCATAAATTTTATTACCACTTCGAAAATAAGCCTGGACTAAAAAAAATTTTATGTTCTAAAATGAAAGCCATTTTAAAACTGAGAAGCAATTTATTCAAACCAAAATCGACGCACGATTATTTTATGCAATAACTGATATTTGTGATTGACATTATCAAATGTCATTTGGATTTACGTTTACGGAACAACAAACACATACTAGTGTATGAGGAGCTCCGTTTCTAAACGCAGTGTTTGCAATTAGTACGGCTGTTGTGCAAAAGGTGACGTTGGCTTTATTAAAACAGTAGGAGGTGTGTAACTGGTTCGTTTGATGCTAATCGCAGTCATTACCGCTTAAATCTGTACCAGAAAACTAACATTTGTTTCAAAACGCAGTTTATGTTGAAAAGTATTCGTTTCAAAATGCAGTTTCTGTATTACACGTGCTGCTCTTACGGTTTGTATAAAGGTGTATAAAATGGAAGCAGAGAAGGTCCTTGTTAAAGATGGTAGTAGCGGAACCAGGGAAAGAAACAGAAAAACCACTACAAGGCAGAAGCAAAAAACTATAAGGTTTGTCACTCAAATTTAATGTGAGGTTAGGTTGGCTAAAAATCATACATTTTTTATATTCTCAATTATTTGTGTCGTAGGTTATTGGTGAAACATTATAAATAATCGTAATTAAATAAATTCAAATAAAATTCTTGACTTTACTGTTTCACAAACTTATTAGTTTCTAACAATTGTCTCGATAAGGTTGACTTATTATCAATAAAAGTACCTACATATTGCATGACTAAACTATGAGATAGGTCAAGAATTGAGGTCGAGGGCTGGAGTGTTACACTTAGACACGAATATTTTAGTCTTTATGTATCTTTGTTAATGATAAGTCAACCTTATCGAAACAATTGTTAGAAACTAATAAATTTGTGAAACAGTAAAGTCAAGCATTTTATTTGAATTTATTTAATTACGATTATTTATAATGTTTGATTACATTTTTTGTTACTTTCAGATATTCAGATCACTTTCCAAACTTGGAAGATTTTGAGCGCCCATGCCAACATCATAATAAAAGGTACAATTGTATGGCAATTAACGAGCAGGACATTATAACGGCCAGGGAAAAATTGTATGCCGTACAAAATCGAGTGATACAGAATATTAAAATTTCCCACCTACAGACAGTAACAGCCCCTAAAAAAAGGAAAAACAACAAAAATGTGCAAAATGTTCGCATAGGTTACAAATTTTGGGACTGTAATAAAATAAAACACAACGTATGTCAAAAAATTTTACGGGCAGCGCTGCACGTTTCTCAATGTAGAATTATAACCATTTCAAAACAAATGAAAAATGGTGAAGGCATAACCGAAAAGCGAGGAGGAGATCGTCGTTCCAAAAGGTATAAACCTAAACGATATGAAGTTATTAAATTCATCGGAAGTCTGAAGGGCAGCGAGTCTCATTACAATAGGAATAAGTCTAAAAGAATTTATCTGGCAGCGGAACTAAGTATCTCAAAGTTGTACAAAATGTACAACAACTCGGTAAACGACAATTTGCAAGTAAAGCGTTGGTTTTTCTTTAAAATTTTTAATTCCAAATTTAATATTGGTTTTGGATCTCCAGCCTGTAGCTTCTGCTACACACTTAAGAATCAGATTAAGATGGAAGATGCTAGCACCAAAAACAAATGTATGATGGAACTGCGACTACATAAGCTTTCTGCAAAACAGTTTAATCTTATAATGAATAATAACCCAGAAAATAGTTCTCCCTCTGTTTCGACCTTCAACAAGTACAAGTACTACCGAAGTTACCAATTCAGGAAGCCTATTATGCTTTGCAGCTAGCATTATACAACTTTTGTATCACTGATATAAAAACCCTTAATCCTACATTTTATACATGGATGGAGACTCAGGCTGGCAGAGGACCTAACGAAATAGCAAATAACAATGTTTTCAACAAAAGCTTCGCCTTGAAACGAAGCTCCTTATATATGCGTCTTATTCTATCAAAATTTCAAAGCAACCTAGATTGACTTTTCAAATGAACACACGTTATATATATATATATATATATATATATATATATATACATATTGTGGCACATGGAAAATCTAGTGCGGACGTACTTTGAAAAATCTTACTTACTTAAATGTAATTTAAAAGTATTACACCAATTTGCGATCGTATTTTAATTATCTTGTAAAAAAAAATGTCGTTAGCATTATTTATTTCATCATGCATATTTAAATCATTTGCATATGCTAAAACTGGATAAGTAAAAGTAGAAAGGATATAGTTAATAAATAATAGGAAAAGAAGTGGTCCTAAGTTGGAACTCTGAGGCATATAGGTTGTTCCATTGAATTTATAAGAGCGAAAGTTTTTATACGACGTATAACTAATGCGATTTGCTAAATATGAATTCATAAAATTCTAGGTAAATGGCACAATATAAAAAGAGCTTAGTTTGGATAGCAAGTCTTTATGTCTAATAATATCGAATGAGTGTTCAATCTAGCTGATTTTTTTGTGTGGATTAGATAATATTATATACAAATTTTCTTTATAAACGAAAATTTTATATTTACAAAAGATTACACCGCCGTTTAGTACGTTCAAAGCAGTTCAAAATTTATCTAACATTTTTTCGAAATCTATTAATTTCAGTATTATTACTATATACTAATATTTTTTAAGTCGAAATTTTCAAATATCTCTAAAAATTCACAGTACACGAAAATATGTTCAGATTTAAAATTTAGTAATTCAATGGAGGAAATACATTAGTGCTTGAATTAGTCCTTCTCTCTCCATCCATGTAGGTGGGACAGGGTAACTTTGAAATCTTAAATAGGAACCCGTATATTTTATTGCAGATTCGAATTTTACTGGAAAAAGTACGTAGAATTTATCTGAAAATTTTTTTCAATTCATGATAGATGATGCTGTAATCGATGAAATTCAGTTTTTTCACTTTCTGGAACTAAGAACTTACGCATACGATTCTGCAATTCGTTTTCAATAAAAAGAGAACCACAAAAAAGGACAAGAAAGTGCTATTATCATAACCCAGGAACGGGCTCCTTCCTTACATACTTGGTCAACCCGACTTCCTTCGCTCACTTATCTGAGTGCTTGCAAATAAAAAAAAATGTATTTTTATTTTAATACCATTTCTTATGTTGAAAATAATTTTTATAAAAATGTTTTTTGTGTGTACAATGTATGTGTTTAACCTTTGTGTTATTTCTTCCATTCGCATTTTTATCATTCGAAAAATAAATAAGTTTTTGCTTAGGAATAATAATTCCAAAACAAAATAAACGTATAAAGGAAAGAGATAACTTTAAGATACAGCTTATCTTACTCAGTTCGAATAATATTTAGAAAATTGAAAGACCTGTTTTTGTTACGCTGTAAATAGTACAGAATGGAGTATTTAACTGTACAAGGGAAAATTGAAATGGTTCTAGTGTATGGAGAAGCTGGCACAAGCCTTGATAATGCTGTCAATATATCCTTTCAACGTTTTCCGGATAGGATTCGGTCACGTGCTTCATTTTACCGTACTATCAAACAATTCATTACTGATGGAAGTGTTGAACCGAAAAACAGGACGCGTCGAGTAACAGGAGAAAATAATGAAGTCGCCCCTTGAGCTGTAGTGGCTATTAATCCTCATGTTAGCATAGCTCGCGGTTCAGGATTATCCCACTTCAGTGCTTCAAAATTTTTAAAATGTCATAAATATGATCCCATTATGTGTCTTTACATCAAGATCTTCATGGTGTTGATTTTCAAAATCCCATTTTTTTTCGTTACGTGTTGTTCTTCGACGAGGCGTTTTTCACAAACCACGGAACGGTTAATCGACGCAATACACATTACTGGGGTATTGAAAATCCGCACTGGCTTGGCCAAGTTGAAGATCAGCGCCCTTGAACTTCAACGTGTGGTGTGGAATACTTGGGAACAAAGTCACTGGCCCCAACATTATTCAATGCCACTTGAATGGTGAAATGTACTGAGACATTTTGGAAAAGAAGACGTTAGCTTAGAAGAGCAACAGAACCTATGGTTTCAACATGATGGTTGTCCGCACACTATTCGGTGGTAGCACGTGAAGTCAAATGGTCGTTGGATGGGTAGAGCTGGTTCAATAAATTGGCTTGCTAGATCACCAGATCTTACTTCATCAAATTTATTTTTATGGGGTTATGTCAAATGCAAAGTATACAATTAAGTACCAACAACACGTGAAAATATGATTGGAGCGAATCAGAAATGCTCGTCCCAAAATTGAAGAAGATACATTACTCAATTATCTACACTCATTTGAAATGCGGATCGATAAGTCGAAGTCATTGAAGTCGAAGCATTTTGAAGACTTACCTTAATTGAAAGATGATGACGCGAGGGGAAATCTAGCGTTCTAATAAGTCAGAGGCGAAGGGACTTACATAAATTAAGCACCCTGATACTTGAGAGGCGAGGAGACTTACATTTCTTCAGGAGACTTTCCCAGTTATTCGAAATTTGTAAAATAAATAAAGTTTTTCTTAGTCTAATTTTAATTATTTACAAAGTAAGTAAACGTATTTTTTATTGTACACGTATTGCAGGATCGTATGCATAGGTTATCAGTGCGACAAATTGAAAAAAGTTCATCGGTTACAGCATCATCTGTCATGAATTAAAAAAAAGTTCCTACATAACTTTTCCATGTAGGGGTTCCTATTTAAGATTTCAAAGTTACCCCCACCCTACCTACATGGAAGGAGAGAGAAGGACTAATTCCAGCACTAATATATTTCCTGTATTAAATTATTAAATTTTAGATCTAGACAGGATGAAAAGGAAATAGAGTCATGGTACAATGAACTAGTAATCCTACTAAAAACCACAAAACCACAGGACGTGACTATAATAATGGGTGATATGAACGCCAAAGTTGGACAAGGAAAAGTTGAGAACATCGTGGGGGAGTATGGCTTGGGAGAACGAAATGATCACGGAGATAGATTGATAGAATTCTGCCAAGAACACAATATCGTCATTACAAACACATTATTTAAACTCCACCCAAGACGACTATATACATGGACATCCCCACAACACAACAAAAATAGAATCGTAAGGAATCAAATAGACTATGTGCTTATTAACCGTAGGTTCCGCAGCACAATACTTAGTGCAAAAACTTATCCTGGGGCCGATATTGGATCGGATCACAACCCGGTGGTGGTTAATATGCGTCTCAAGCTAAAAATGATGGAAAAAAGAAGGATTAAAAATAGAATTGACGTGGGAGTTCTAAAGGAGGAAACGGTTAAAACAAACACATCTGAACAACTAAACATACAACTCGAAACCTTAAGAACCAGAATAGACAATAATAGTATAACCGACATGGATAACATTTGGAACAACTTCAAAGATATAGTTTTAGAAGTAACAAATAACAATTCAAAGTCAATCTATGTAGAAAAGAAAACAGAATGGATGACTGAAGAAATTCTAAATCTAATGGGGAAAAGGCGAGAAGTTAAGAATAATGAAGCAGACTATAAGAAAGTAAATAAGGAAATAAGAAACAAAATAAGAAATGCAAAAGAGAACTGGATGAGACAGAAATGTGAGAAAATTGAGGAGCTCCAGTACAAAAACGACATGTACAACTTACATATGGAAATAAAAAAGATAACACACAATAACAAAAGAATACATAATATGCTAGAAGACTCAGATGGCAGAATAATAATTGATGAAGAAGAGAAGCTACAACAATGGGAAAAGTACATTCACGAAATGTTCGCAGACGAAAGACAGCAGCTAGACATCAACGCTGAACATATAGGAGGACCTCATATTCTAAAGAGTGAGATTGTATATGTTATTAACCAGCTGAAAAATAATAAAAGTCCGGGCCCTGATCAAATAAACTCAGAGATACTTAAACTCATGAATGAGGAAACATAGATCTACTTCTACTTCTGTTTAACAACATATATAAGTCAGGCAAAATTCCTCAGGATTGGCTTGAATCAACTTTTATACCCTTACCAAAAAAGTATAGTGCAAGGAAATGTAACGACTACAGACTCATAAGCCTGATGAGTCATGTTCTTAAAATCCTATTAAAAATTATACACAAGAGGATATATAACAAATGCGAATCTAACATCGGCTCGGAACAATTCGGATTCCGAAATGGGTTAGGTACGAGAGAAGCTTTATTCAGCCTACAAGTCCTTGCACAGAAGTGCCACGACCAACAAAGAGACATACATATTTGTTTCGTCGATTTTGAGAAAGCGTTTGATCATGATAAACTTTTCGAGTTCCTGGAGGAAATCGGGCTGGATGATGGGGATTTGAGACTTCTCAGAAACTTGTATTGGCACCAGTCCGCAAGAATAAGAGTCGAGACTAACTTGTCTTCAAGAAACATTGACATTTGTAGAGGAGTGAGACAGGGGTGCGTGTTGTCACCCACACTATTTAATATATACTCAGAGTATCTGTTTGCGAAGGAGCTTAGGGGTTGTAACGACGGAATAAAAATAAACGGTGTCAATATATCGACTATCCGTTATGCAGACGATACTGTGTTGATTGCGGATACAGATATAGGATTACAGAACATAATCAACAGATTAAATATGACATGCAAAGATTTTAATATGGCCATAAACATCAGCAAAACGAAAGTAATGGTAATTTCTCGTAATTCAAACGTACCCATACCTCTACGGGTTGACGGGGAAATATTGACCAGGGTTGACCGCTTTAAGTACCTGGGCTGCTGGATTGACTCAAGACTGGACCATGACATCGAAATAAGGTCCAGAATTGAACAAGCAAGGCAAAACTTCTTCAAACTCAAAAACATACTGTGCGATAAACAGCTAAATGTAAATTTACGCGTACGGTTTACAAAGTATTACGTCTCGTCAATGCTATTATACGGAGTGGAAACATGGACCTTGAAAACTGTCAGTATGAACCGTATAGAAGCATTTAAAATGTGGACATACCGAAGAATGCTTAGAATTCCATGGACATCACATACAACTAATGAGGAAACTTTGAAAGGGGTACACAAAGATCGAGAACTGCTCCACATAGTAAAGATGCGAAAGACGGCTTACCTTGGTCACGTTTTGAGAAATGAAAAATATTACCTACTGCAGCTCATAATTGAAGGAAAGATAGAGGGTAAACGTGGGCTTGGCAGAAAGAAACTATCGTGGATGCGGAATATTAGGAACTGGACCGGATTAAACTTGGAACAACTCATTAGAGCTGCTGCAAATCGAGAGACCATTGCTGATGTGATCGTTAACCTCCGATGACGGAGAGGGCACAAAAAGAAGAAGAAGACATTTTTTCGTGAACTGCTTATTTTTTCGAGATATTTGCGTTTCAATTTAAAAAATACAGCCTGTATATCGAAAGGTAGTGTTGTATTTTGAGCAACTCCCTGACAAAGAAAAAGACGGGCTATTTCTCAATTTATTTAATTCTGAATTTTTATGATATCTGTGCTCCCTTGTAAGTCCTAGTTTCAGCTAAATATTATTTTTTCAAAAGTTAATGCTTTTAAATTATTTAAGAAAAACATTTATTTTACTTTATACTTCTTTAATGCAATTGTAAACTAGAAGTGTAACATTAATTTAAAACAAAATAACATTATCGTTCTTCTTATTGTGAAGTATCGTAATTCGCGACAGTGACGACAAATCAGTCCAAACATTACGACCTCGCTTAATATGTAGATGGTTATACGTCCGTGTCTCGGCATGCTTCGGGTAACATTTCTAGATCATTTAGTGGAATAAACAGACAATGTATGTTAATGTTACACATTTAATGTTGTTTGCGTCCGTAATCTGTGTTCATTATGCTCCTACATGGGAGAAAATTTATCATATTCTCCTGAACGTATCTAGCGTGCTTGATTAATAATAATTCCCACAGAAGAATAAGTGATTTTAAGGCGTTACTGTGAATATTTATTGGTCTGTGAATAATTACTACGACACGTACACATACGTTTTTACATTGTAAAATAACGTAACTAGTTTGTATGAATTCCAATGGATAACGGTATCAATTTTAAATGGTAGAATCATGTTTGTTATACAAACTTTTTAAATAGGAGAAAATATATGCTTATGTGTACTTTGGATATAATTTCAAATTAGCACCTTTAAAAAATAATCAATTCCAAAAATACATAAGTTTAATGTGATGACAACAAAAGACTGGCATAATGTAAGAAATCGGTACTTTAAGAATATTTACATGTCTACGCTAAGATGTCTCTTAAATTATGTTTGGTTATAATGTCAGAAAACCATTCGTATACCTTTTAATTTGGTAAAATAAACATGTTTAAAACGGTGTTCTTTTGTTCATGTTACTCGAATCAGGTATAAAAAAATATACATATACACAAGACGTAGAGTAAATAAAAAGCTATTTTAATAAATGTAGATAACCTAAATAGAAAATTCTGTAAATATTTTATAATTCAAAACTTAAATTTACTTTTTTGACTTACTATGATTCAAGCCAATTAATACTCAGTTTATGTTCATGAAAGGCTACTGAAACGTAAAGGCGAAGATAACAAGCTAAATAGTCCATAAATGGTGGAAATAACCAGAAAGCTTTAACTTTTGCTAGATATCTCTTAAAAGTATTTGAATCTTTTCTTGCAAATAATCAAGTCGACAACGAAATTACCAACTATTTAGGCATCTCACGAATTGTATCCTTGTTGCAGACCTATTAAATTAAATTAAATACGATATGACGATGAAAAAAATGAAGCCTAGATAATCTCCTGGTTAGGACATATTAGATAGGAGACTGTTGCAAGAATTACAACGTTTACAACGCCGTTCTTTGTCCAAACAATTTTCTTTTTTAATAGAAACAGCACAAATTATTAAGGAAGGACTCAATAAATATGTTATATAGATCAATTAACTTATTCTCGATATTATCCAAAGTGAATAAAATTAAATTAAAAAACCCTTACCACAATAGAATTTAATGATTCTAAATACGTATTTCTACAACCACGTTGTTATCTTCAGTAGAAAAAACAGTGTAACACTTGAATGCACAAAAACACTCACGCTCACAGAAGGATTGTTCTGAACGTCTTCTAGTTTAACACTAAAATCTTCAATCTTAAATGCTACAAAAATTACCTACATTTTGGTAAACCCCACCTATTCATGCAAGAGCATTAACCCATTATTTGTAAATTCTATAGAAAAACCGTTTAGAAATATTATAAAAGCCGTAATTTAACATACATTAAGAATCCAATTATGAAACTAATCCTTAGATTATGTTGAAATATAAATTTGGAAATTAATGTTGAGTCAGAATATTTTAATGGCAAATATTGTAATGAAACGAATTTAAAAATAAATTCCATGAATTCGAATATTTTTTAATGGTTTTCCTATTTTTCTTGCTTTACTAACATCTAACTGTCAATTAACTCAAATAAAGAAGAACCTGGTATAGGACCCAAATCTGCGTTAATTACGTTATTCCTATTTTTAGAGATAAAAATGCTCTCAAAACTATCTAATTCGCGGGGGCGTGTGACGTTTTTTATTAATCTCAGACAGTCAGATGTTACGTTGTGATCTGATTCAAGAATATGTCGGGCAACACTTGATTTTTCCGGTCTATTGAATCTAATATGCGAAACATGTTCTTTATAACGAGTTAGAATCGAATGTTTTGTTTGGCCGACATATTTTTTATCACAATCCTTACAATTTATTTCATAGATTCCAGATTTGTTGTTTACCTCAACTTTGTCTTTCGCGTTGCCTAAGAGAGATTTTAGGGAGTTATTCGACCGAAATGCTACTTGAACATTATACTGTTTAAAGGTTTTACTTTAATTTTTCGTAGTTTCGTGAAACGGTAAACTAATAATTTTTTGCTCGAATCAGTTTGAGGTAGCAAACATGTGGAATCCTGAATTGTTTTTCTTACTTTATGTTTTCTAACTAGCTTGTTTATTATTTCTGAATCGAAACCGTTGTAACTCGCGATTGTCTTAATTAAAGTTAATTCCTTTTCATATCTATCCTTCGTCAATGGCATGCTTAACAAACGATTGATAAGAAAATTGAAAGAGGCACTCTTGTGCTGAAAAGTATAGTTTTAATCTGCGGTTATAAATCTGTTGACGTTGGTTTCTTTTCGGTAAATATCAAACTCTAAGTTTTTGTCATTCCTAATTACTAAGTTATCTAAAAATGGTAAACGTCCGTTGTTTTCCTTTTCAACCGTGAATTTAATACTAGGAAATTTTGAATTTAATTCTGTTACAAAATAATCTAAGTCGCACTTATTGGTATCAAAAATTGCAAACACATCGTCTACATACCTGACCCATATGTTTGGAAAATATTTGGCTGACTTTTTAAACTCAATCTCAAAGTGACTCATAAATAAATTCGCGATAAATGGAGATAAGCAATTACCCATGGCTGTACCCTGATGCTGTTCAAAGAACTTGCCTTCGAATTGGAAGCAATTTTGGTCCATACAAAGGCTTGTTAACTGCAAATATTTATTTATTTTTTCCTTTTCAACGTGATTACTATGAAGTAATTCAGACAAATACTTTAACGTTTCTGGGATAGATACTAAAGGAAACAAGGACGTTACATCGAATGAAACCAAAATGTCACCATCTTCCAGTCGACAATCTTTAACTTTCTGAATAAATTCTAAAGAATTATTGACCGATAAACTAACTTGTTTTTCTGGTAATTTTCTGAATTCATTCACTAACCATTTTGAAATCAAATAAGTCGGTGAGTCAATACCAGCAACAATAGGTCTCATCGACTTACCTGGTTTGTGGATTTTAGATAAGCAATATAACCTATGCACTAACGGATTTGCACATTGTAATTTATAAAGGTTGGAATTAGTTATTAAGTATGGACAATTTTTTAGCGCGGCTTTAGTTTTACTTATCATTTTGGGTAATGGGTTCTTATTCAGTTCTACATAAGGCCCTTCAGAAATTAAATTATTAACTCTATCAGAATAATCGATTTTGTCCAAAATGACTAATTTATTTATTTATCTGCTTTTAAATATAAACAATCTTTCAATCTGAGAGTTTTAATAGTGTTCCAGTCTTTCTTACTTGAAAATTGTTTGTGCTGCTGTAAAGATTGCTAGATCTGTCGCTTGCATGTCTCTCTGACATAGGATTTTTAGGCATCTTTTTGCTTGTCAAACAATATTTTAACCTTTTGTTCAATAAATCTAACTCATCGCGACTAAAAATCTCAGACGATTCATTGACAACTAATATCTCTTTCATAGGAGGCTGTTCTTGTTATCTTTTGTACGCGGACAAAGTTTCATATATTTATTATTTAATTTAGCAATCTTATTCTCATACTTTTGTTTCGTTACTCTAACAACCTTCCTGTAAAAATTACACCAGTCTTCATAATCAAAATTATTTAAATTTTTCGTCAGACTTAAATGTAAATTATACAATTGAAATTCTAATTTTCTCCTATTACTATACTGATATTGAATTTCTGAATTCAACCATTTTATTTTCGCACATGAAATGACTTTTTCGCTATTTCTACAATTTGATGTTAACTTTACATTCATAAATTTGGGAAAAACATTGTTGATTTTACACCGTCTCAGAAAATTAATATCAGCATTTATTAACTTTACTTTAGCATGTAAGCTATGAAATCTATTTAACTCCTTTGGCCGGGTAGCCATATTAACTAACAAATCGGAGACTGTGGCTTATAAGTGAATAAAATAAAATTAAAAAACCCTTACCACAGTAGAATTTAATGATTCTAAATACGTATTTCTACAGCCACGTTGTCATCTTCAGTAGAAAAAACAGTGTAACACTTGAACGCACAAACACACTCACAGAAGGATTGTTCTGAACGTCTTCTAGTTTAACACTAAAATCTTCAATTTTAAATGCTACAAAAATTACCTACATGTGCGAAAATGAAATGGTTGAATTCAGAAAATTCAATATCAGTACAGTAATAGGAGTAAATTAGAATTATAATTGTATAATTTACATTAAGTCTGACGAAAAATGTATATAATTTTGATTATGAAGACTGGTGTAATTTTTACAGGAAGGTTGTTAGAGTAACTAATCAAAAGTATGAGAATAAGATTGCTAAATTATATAATAAATATATGAAACTTTGTCCGCGTACAAAAGATAACAAGAACAGCCCTCCTATGAAAGAGATATTAGTTGTCAATGAATCGTCTGAGATTTTTAGTCGCGATGAGTTAGATTTATTGAACAAAGGGTTAAAATATTGTTTCACAAGCAAAAAGATGCCTAAAAATCCTATGTCAGAGAGACATGCAAGCGACAGATCCAGGAATCATTACAGCAGCACAAACAATTTTCAAGTAAGAAAGACTGGAACACTATTAAAACTCTCGGATTGAAAGATTGTTTATATTTAAAAGCAGATAAAGGGAATAAATTAGTCATTTTGGACAAAATCGATTATTCTGATAGAGTTAATAATATAATTTCTGAAGGGCCTTATGTAGAACTGAAAAAGAACACATTACCCAAAATTATAAGTAAAACTAAAGCCGCGTTAAAAAATTGTTCAAACTTAATAACTAATTCCAACCTTTATAAATTACAATGTGCAAATCCGTTAGTGAATAGGTTATATTGCTTACCTAAAATCCACAAACCAGGTAAGTCGATGAGACCTATTGTTGCTGGTATTGACTCACCGACTTATTTGATTTCAAAATGGTTAGTGAATGAATTCTGAAAATTACAAGAGAAACCAGTTAGTTTATCGGTCAATAATAATTCTTTAGAATTTATTCAGAAAGTTAAAGATTGTCGACTGGAAGATGGTGACATTTTGGTGTCATTCGATGTAACGTCCTTAGTTCCTTCAGTACCTATCCCAGAAACGTTAAAATATTTGTCTGAATTACTTCATAGTAATCACGTTGAAAAGGAAAAAATAAATGAATATTTGCAGTTAACAAGCCTTTGAATTGCCCAAAATTGCTTCCAATTCGAAGACAAGTTCTTTGAACAGCAACAGGGTACAGCCATGGGTAATTGCTTATCTCCATTTATCGCGAATTTATTTATGAGTCACTTTGAGATTGAGTTTAAAAAGTCAGCCAAATATTTTCCAAACATATGGGTCAGGTATATAGACGATGTGTCTGCAATTTTTGATACCAATAAGTGCGACTTAGATTATTTTGTAACAGAATTAAATTCAAAATTTCCTAGTATTAAATTCACGGTTGAAAAGGAAAACAACGGACGTTTACCATTTTTAGATAACTTAGTAATTAGGAATGACAAAAACTTAGAATTTGATATTTACCGAAAAGAAACCAACGTCAACAGATTTATAACCGCAGATTCAAACCATACTTTTCAGCACAAGAGTGCCTCTTTCAGTTTTCTTATCAATCGTTTGTTAAGCATGCCATTGACAAAGGATAGATATGAAAAGGAATTAACTTTAATTAAGACAATCGCGAGTTACAACGGTTTCGATTCAGAAATAATAAACATGCTAGTTAGAAAACATAAAGTAAGAAAAACAATTCAGGATTCCACATGTTTGCTACCTCAAACTGATTCGAGCAAAAAATTATTAGTTTACCGTTTCACGAAACTACGAAAAATTAAAGTAAAACCTTTAAACAGTATAATGTTCAAGTAGCATTTCGGTCGAATAACTCCCTAATATCTCTCTTAGGCAACGCGAAAGACAAAGTTGAGGTAAACAACAAATCTGGAATCTATGAAATAAATTGTAAGGATTGTGATAAAAAATATGTCGGCCAAGCAAAACGTTCGATTCTAGCTCGTTATGAAGAACATGTTTCGCATATTAGATTCAATAGACCGGAAAAATCAAGTGTTGCCGACATATTCTTGAATCAGATCACAACGTAACATCTGACTGTCTGAGATTAATAAAAAACGTCACACGCCCCCGCGAATTAGATAGTTTTGAGAGCATTTTTATCTCTAAAAATAGGAATAACGTAATTAACGCAGATTTGGGCCCTATACCAGGTTCTTCTTTATTTGAGTTAATTGACAGTTAGATGTTAGTAAAGCAAGAAAAATAGGAAAACCATTAAAAAATATTCGAATTCATGGAATTTATTTTTAAATTCGTTTCATTACAATATTTGCCATTAAAATATTCTGACCCAACATTAATTTCCAAATTTATATTTCAACATAATCTAAGGATTAGTTTCATAATTGGATTCTTAATGTATGTTAAATTACGGCTTTTATAATATTTCTAAACGGTTTTTCTATAGAATTTACAAATAATGGGTTAATGCTCTTGCATGAATAGGTGGGGTTTACCAAAATGTAGGTAATTTTTGTAGCATTTAAGATTGAAGATTTTAGTGTTAAACTAGAAGACGTTCAGAACAATCCTTCTGTGAGTGTGTTTGTGCGTTCAAGTGTTACACTGTTTTTTCTACTGAAGATGACAACGTGGTTGTAGAAATACGTATTTAGAATCATTAAATTCTATTGTGGTAAGGGTTTTTTAATTTTATTTTATTCACTTATAAGCCACAGTCTCCGATTTGTTAATTATCCAAAGTACTTGAAAGACAAAGATATTTTATATTTGTTAAATGTCTCTTTAGACCAAAATTATTTTTCTTGGAATAATTTATACTGTGTCAAAGAATGGTTTAATAATGGGTAATTACTAGAGACCGGACGCATCGGCCGAAATTACAACGGACCATACAAATAATCTATAACTCGCTAAGTACAACACGCAGTTATTGAATAGCACTATTCATTTGGTTAACCGTACATCTGTTTTTTTGTCATTGAATTGTGACGCAATTTCTTCAATATTACACTTAAATTCCTTTCTTCAAGAGCGTAGATAGAAGCGTGAGGAGTTTCAATAATTTATTTTCTTTATTAGTTAAAAGATCGTAAGATAAATAAAGTACGGTGAGTTAGTTTCTTCTTTTCATTGTTTTGACTGTACCTCTGGATAAGGCCCGACGAAACTGTCGATATATTAGGACGCCGAGTTGTAAATATTGTAGCTGGCGTACTATATCCAACTATTCCATATAACGCATATGTAATAGCAACAAAAGTTTTAAATATAGTTGATGCGGAAACAGTAGCTAAAACTATTTACGAGAATATGCACCAAATGCTTCATTCGGAAGACAGGTATAAAGAAAAAATAGTTTTATTTGTCAGTGACATTGCTGCATATATATTAAAAACAGGTAGACTATTAAAGGAAACATCCTAATATGCTGCATATTACTTGTGTAGCACATGCTCTCTACATAATCTGTAAATATATCAAAGACACCTTTCTGGAAGTGGATAGACTTGTATCCGCTTTCAAAAATGTTTTTACAAAAGCACATTTAAGAGGAAATCTGAAACCACGTATAAAAAAATGTTCGTCTTTTACGCACAATGAATCGCTATATTTGTTTAGCATAAACATTAGTACTTTCAGTGTGCCTGCTGCAAGAAAACTTGCAATCGAATAATACGCCTACATCTTTGACGCTATAAGCGCCTATAGTTGAGGTTCTGTCAAATTTGTAATTACAGTTCATAATACAAAATCTTCTACAAAACTCGCAATTTTGCACTTTCGGACATATTAACAAAGAATCTGACGCAGTCTGTAGGAACATTTATCAAACGAAGGTTATATTCTTTGTTGAAAATGCCCTAAAACATAAAAACGAAAAATATAGATGGAATTAATTCAACATTACTACCATTCCTTCTCGACTCTTAGTTATCGTAAATGTTTAATAATCTCTTAGGAATATTCTCCTATTCTGCAATGACTGCATCTTCCAATTGATTATGGTTGACATGCGGGGATATACGACTTCATAACTTGTTTTTAGAATGTCACATATGTTATCTATGCGATTTAAATCATTTGGAGACTATTCCATAAACGGAATATCAATAGCATTTATGTAATAAATAACTTGCCTAGCCATGTGGGGACCTGCATTATTTTGCATGAATAAAAAAATTAGTATAGTAAAAGGGCCAAGTGGTAGTACATATTCAACTATGGTAATTTCCAGATAATAATTAACGCACACAAACAAACTCTGTATGACCGTTGAAACAGATTCCTCCCCAAAATATTTCAGTACCAGTAGCAAGCGGAACAATTGGACAGATACTACAACATGCAAATCGCTCCCCTGCCTTTCGCCAAACATGTTCTGGTCCACCAGGAGATTGTAGGCTAACGCTCAATACATTCGGGAATGAAACCTTCTTCCAATCATTAACTGCTAATGATTTTTTTGGCAAAACACCATCTTTTGATTTTGTGCTCTCTGGTGAGTAATATTTTTTGTCTCATTCGGCTGCTTAATTCGGGTTCCTTTAAACGTCTTCTGACTGTTCGCAAGGTTTCTAGCAGTTGCAAACTTTTAGCATATTACTAGTGACTCCTGGTTCTTAGAGCGGATTGTATAAGAAAACGTTTATTCTTTGGATTGTACAGCATTCCCCCCCTTATACTAGTGTTCGAAAATGAGATTCTATTCTCTAAATTGTTTAAGCATACTACTTACGCTGGAACTATGTTTTCTATCAAATTAACTATACTAATAGGTCCAACTCGCAACGGGCCATAGACAACAATATACGTATGGAACGTAATGCGATGTGACAACGTGTGTACGATGTATGATGCCTATATTGAGTGACTTTCTTAAAATTTAAATTTATTTTGCAGAATTATTGATTTTTTTACTTTTATCTTTTAGAAAACGTTATTGTTTTTTTATTACTTAAAATTACTTTATATGAAAAATAGTATACCATAAAAGTGTAAACAAAGACAGTATACACTGAAACGAATATTCATTCAATTGTATTGTCATGAAATTGAATTTGTCAATCGTTGTTAAATTTGTTAGAATGAATAGATATTTTTATTTATCGGAAAATACTAATACTTAAAGCAAACAAATAAGGTGTAGTGTTTTGTTATAGGAATGTCCGAATGTATAATATCCATTTCTTCCTGCATATTGATTATGCAGCTGATGCTTTCGTAATATGCTCATATTTGTATTTCTACTATTATCGTGATGTTATTATAATACAGATACCAAAATCTCACGTAATATTTCCATCAGCCTTTTATTTTATTACCTACGGATATTCACAATTCCAAAATACGTTACAATGTTGCTTATTTTAGATTGTAATAAGCTAAATGCTGTCGCAAAACTGATCTCTGCATTTTTAAAAATGCCAGAATAAAATTAACCTCTGCCCTTATTATAATTTTACAAAGGAACAGACACGTACTTCAATTTCTACGAAAAACTATGCCTACAGTTCATGTATAATACAGTGATAATGAAGACTGGAGCGTTTGTCGACCTACGAAGTTGTACTTTAACTTATTGTTAATAAAAGGCTGATGGAAATATTACGTGAGATTTTGGTATCTGTATTATAATAACATCACGATAATAGTAGAAATACAAATATGAGCATATTACGAAAGCATCACCTGCATAATCAATATGCAGGAAGAAATGGATATTATACATTCGGACATTCCTATAACAAAACACTACACCTTATTTGTTTGCTTTAAGTATTAGTATTTTCCGATAAATATAAATATCTATTCATTCTAACAAATTTAACAACGATTGACAAATTCAATTTCATGACAATACAATTGAATGAATATTCGTTTCAATGTATACTGTCTTTGTTTACACTTTTATGGTATACTATTTTTCATATAAAGTAATTTTAAGTAATAAAAAAACAATAACGTTTTCTAAAAGATAAAAGTAAAAAAATCAATAATTCTGGAAAATAAATTTAAATTTTAAGAAAGTCACTCAATATAGGCATCGTACACACGTTGCCACATCGCATTACGTTCCATACGTATATTGTTGCCTATGGCCCGTTGCGAGTTGGACCTATCGGTATAATGCATGGATAATCCCTCATCCAAGAATGTTAACAATTTTTCTGATTCCTCCAGTAATAAATATTGATTTTTCAAATTCAAAATGAAAATAACTTGCTCTTGTCTGAAAGGTATAGTAAATCCTATTACAATGCATACTTGTTTGAAAACAAAAAATATTAGAGTCCACTATGCCTATGCTACTATACCTACAAACAATAATTTGAAGCATACTCAGAAGGTACAGTAAATCCTATAGACCATTGGTGCTCTCTATGCGTAGTTTGATATAAGTAGAATCAAAATTACTATTTAAGAAATTCATATATCAATAAATTGAGCAAAATTGTATTGTAGGTATATTTTAAAAAATTTCTCAATATTATATCAAGACTCAAGTTTGGCTAAGGCTCACATCTCACATTTATAGAAATATTGTGTTGTATATAATTGATAATTCTTATATTATTTGCTGCTAATACTTGTAAATATTATTATTATTTCGCACTTGTTAACTGCATATACGAGTATTATACGTACTATAATCACTTGAGAAACTTTAGTCGATAAAGCATTACATTTATTTTATGAAAACGTTATATTATTTCTGTAAAGTATATAGCCCCCCTATTAGGCCTTATAAGTAAGAAATAAAATCGCCTTATTGCCCTAATATTGCTTCTTGAGATATATAATTTAGTACCAAATAGTTTGGGAAGTTTGTCACTGTCATTATCAGGAATATCTTCCATAAATTCGTAATAAAATTCCAAATAAAATTGTTCATAATTACATATAAACTGCAAATTGCTTCTGCAGGAAAACACAGCGATATTATTAATAGGATCTTTTACCAAAAAGGAACTTTCATCTTTATATTATCTAATTGCACTTTATCGAAGTATTCTTGTGTTTCTTGAATGGTTTTCGATAAATTTGGATCTAATTTTCTTTGGGTTCTTTCTACATTATTACTTATAAAAGTAATATCTTTCATAGTTAATGTATGAAACGTATCTTTTCATAATTCCAGTTCCCGGTGAGCAATTTTGGAAGGTGGTTCTCCGAGATTTTAATCTTTCATCCTCTTACTTTTTGTTGCATTACTAATTTGCCGATTAATTATTCGGTCAATTTCGGGCCTTTAATCGTGAACATCAACAATATTATAAAATATGAAATTTTATACACCACTCAGAGTATATAATTTCACATAATATTATTTTGTTTCATACAGCACTAGTAAGTTTAATCTTTACTTTTCAAAGTTCCATGCGATAAAATTTATAATTTTCATAAACAGAGAGTGAATTTCCACGATTACTAAACATTTTTCGTAGAGCCATTATAAAGGATCTTTCAAATTTAGTGCCTTTTTTTAAAAATAAATAAAACCCATAATTTGCATTGATTTTCAGAAACTTTTATTAATAATTGTAATATCAGTTGTGACATTTATACACGAAAAATAATATCAGACAAGTGACCAACCACCTCTTGCTGCTTCACAGCTGTTCACTCTTTTATTCAAATTTTCTATTACATTTCCACATAATTGAGGCTCTATTTCATCAATGACACGAATAATTTAATCCTTTAGTTCAGGAATCAATCTTATAGACCTGGCTTTTTACGTAACCCTAAAGAAAATAATCTAATGGTGTTAGATCACATGATCTTGGTGGCCAATTAACGTTTTCTTGAAATTCTTCCAAGAAATTTTCGTCTTAATAAAGCAATTGTTTGAAATGAAAAAGACATGCAATATACATATCTGTAACTGTACACATGGACCATACACCTCGTATTTTCAGAATTTACTTCTGCTTAAGACACGTGTTTCTGCCATCTATAGGCGTCGTCAGTCAAGCTAGTGAAGCAATGTAATACAAATGATACAAATCTTTTTAAGAACAGATTTGTATCTGTATATACATTTACGCTGAAATCGCCTACAAGATATAGCAAATTTCGTCCTATAAGTTGGGCACTATTTAATAAGTGACATCTGACGGACGAAAGAGACTATACCGAAACCTTATAGGACGAAATTTGCTATATCTTGTAGGCAATTTCAGCGTAAATGTATATACAGATACAAATCTGTTCTTAAAAATAATTGTATCATTTGTATTACATTGCTTCACTAGCTTAACTGACGACGCCTGTAGATGGCAGAAACACGTTTCTTAAGCAGAAGTAAATGCTGAAAATAATAGGTGTATGATCCATGTGTACAGTTACAGATATGTATATTGCATGTCTGTTTCATTTTAACAAATGCGTAATACGTGGAATAACGTATTGATATACTTAAACCTTTTTGTATAAGCAATTGTTTCATTAGCAAAATGAGGTGGTGGAAACCATCTATTCTCTAGATTAATATCATTCAGTTCAGGCCACAAAAATTCAGTTAACATCTCACAATATCGAACACCATTCATTGTTGCAGCATCGCCAGCAGTATTTTGAAAGAAGTATAGTCCAATTACACCACCTGACCATAGTTCACTCCGAACAGTAAACACGTAAAGGTCTTTCATGAATTGCTCATGGATTTTCCTCCCCCAAATTCGAAAATCTTGTTTGTTAACAAAACCAACAATTTCAAAATGTGCTTAATCAGAAAATATGTTTTTTTGAGAAAAACCATTTGTTCAACTTGTTGTGAACGTCGTCGATTAATGGACATTTCAGGTGCGTCAGCAACACTTTCACGAATCAAATCAATATGCTCTTGTGAACAACAACTGCGGCTGTATCTTTCTCATTTTTGAGCTTCCACCGAACCGTATCTTGAAATTTTCTAATGATTAGACCAATAGTTCTTTCAGATGGACGATCATGTAAACCATAAAATTCGCGTAATTTTCTAAGAACATTTTTCACAGAACGCTGATTTATATAACATAATTTAACAATTTCAACGCGTTGCTGCATCGTGTAAGAAAGCATTTTTATAAATGTCAAATATCACACTTTGCAAATGTCAAAATACCTATTATGCATTACAATTAAGAAAGGACCAGATGGCGCGGCAATCTGAGTATAATTTACACAGGAGGTTATATACCTACTAACCTGTATAAAAGATTATTTTTTGACGTTTGTTTATTAACATATTTATTATTAAGAAAGCTTAGACTTTAATAACTTTATTCAAGCAAGAAGTGGCAAATACGAGGGAAAGTCATTAAATAAGTCACAAACTGCTGTAGGAAAGCTGAAAATAGGAGTGAGTTGTTTCCATATTTGTCAATAGGTGTCACCTCAATCCAGCTTTATAATTCTCAAGTGACAGTTGGTGTGCGCGAACACAGGCAGTGTTAAAATGGCGACCGTGCTCGAAGATTGTACTGTGGAAGAGCAACGTGCTATTGTGCGTTTCGTTTTTTCTGGGCAAAAAGACTTTCTGCAAAAGATATTCATAAGGAAATGTCTCCTGTTTACGGTGAAAAGTGTTTGTCGCGTAAAGCCGTATATAATTGGGTCGAGAAATTCTCTCAAGGACGCTCAAAAGTTGTTGACGATCAGCGAAGTGGCCGCCCCGTTCAGATTTCGACAGATGCAATACTTCTACGGGTGGAAGAGATGATTCGAACTGACAGACGGGTAACAATAGACAGTATAGCAACTGCAATAGGGTGTTCTCATGGTTTACCCTACGAACTGATGCACGATCGTTAGAATTTCCAAAAAGTTTGCGCACTGTGGGTACCTAGACAACTGACCGAGGAACACAGAAGAATTCGAATGGGCTTGTCTTTGCAACACCTCTCTCGATACACAGTGGAAGGGGAGAACACGCTTAACAGGATTGTTACTGGTGATGATGAGTCATGGGTGCACCACTACCAACCCGAAACAAAGCGTACTTCAATGCAATGGAAACATCCTTCTTCGCCGTCAACAAAGAAATTTAAGGTTGTGCCCTCAGCTGGTAAGGTTATGCTTATCGTATTCTGGGATTCTCAGGGAGTGCTCCTAGCCCATTTCCAGAACAAAAAAGAGAACCTGACTGCTGAATCATACTGTAGAGTTTTGTTGTTGCTTCGGGATGCAATTCGACGAAAACGTCCAGGCCTACTGACGAGAGGAATTCGGCCCACTTGACCCAGGCGAGAATTGCGCAATTAGGGTGGGAACTTCTTGAACATCCGGCTTACAGTCCCGACCTGGCCCAAAGCGACTATCATCAGTTCGGTCCACTCAAAAAGCATCTTGGCGGCAAACATTTCGAGGGTGACAACGATGTTCAACAAGAGGTACGCACGTAGTTCAGACGCCAACCCAAACACTTTTATGCAGCAGGCATTGGGGCATTGATAAAGCGATGGGATAAGTGTATTAATGTAGATGGAGACTTTGTTGAAAAATAAAACTTGTTTTTGGCTAACTATTTCTCTAATTATTTTTATAATACCTTTTTGTGACCTAATTACTGACTTTCCCTACCAATGCAAGGTATTATACTTACAAGGGGTTTTCCAATAGGTACTTGACAACTTTGAATTTAATTTGTGAACGCACTATTTCACTGATCATCTAACTGTTACTTTCCTTTTTTTCAGCAAACTCAACATTTTCATCATGGTAAAGTACACGCAGGAACAACGTATGCAAATTATAAAAATGTACTACCGAAATTCGGAGTCGGTGACCGCAACTTTAAGAGCGTTAACTCCAATTTTCGGTCGTTATTCTCGCCCTAGTAGACAAGCAATAACAAGTTTAGTGCAAAAATTTGAGTCTACATATTCATTGTGTGATGCTGCCCTGCCAGTGAGACAACGGTTTGGTCGAAGTGACGCAAATATCGCTGCCGTTCAGGCGTCCGTAGCAAACGATCCAAATCAGTCGATTCCGCGGCGTTCTCAAGAACTGGGCATCGCCAAGACCACTTTATGGCGAATTTTGCGTAAGGATCTTGGTTTACACCCATACAAGATCAAGCTGACTCAAGAATTGAAGCCGATGGACCATTTGACGCGACGTACGTTCTCCGATTGGGCTCTGGCGAAGATGCGGCAAGATGAATTTCATCGCAAAATCATCTTCAGTGACGAAGCTCATTTTTGGCTCAATGGGTTCGTCAATAAGCAAAATATGCGTTATTGGTTTGGTGAAAATCAACATGTGCTTCATGAATCATCAGTTCATCCACAAAAAATAACTGTTTGGTGCGGTTTGCATGCCGGCGGCGTCATTGGGCCATATTTTTTCGTCGACAATAACGACCGTCACGTTACTGTGAATGGCAATCGTTATCGCGCCATGATTACCGATTATTTTTGGCCCGAATTGGAAAACATGGACTTGGACGATATGTGGTTTCAACAGGACGGTGCCACAAGCCACACAGCACGCGTTACAATCGATTTATTGATGAATAAGTTTGGTGAGCGTGTTATCTCAAGAAATGGACCAGTCAATTGGCCGCCGCGTTCGTGCGATTTAACGCCTCTAGACTTTTTTCTTTGGAGCTACGTCAAATCATTGGTGTATGCCAACAAGCCGACGACGTTGGAAGAACTCAGAGCTAACATTTTATAAAAGATTTCAATCAATATCTTATCTGTTATTTATTGTTTGAAGGTGTTGCATCTACAATAAATTTGTGCGTAAATACAGTGAGAATGTGTTAAAATTACGACAGGAGAAATATTTACATATTACTTTCATTTTACCAGAGAACAAAACTATTGTGTAGATGTAAAACTAATCAATTTAAAGGATTGATGGTGCCAGTGTATTATAATTATCATATTTGTATATCGTTTAACATTAATGCTTACTTAACAAATATAGCATTTTGCAAAAACAGTTATTTTAATAGTATCTATAATGAGAGTGCAATAAGGCAATTCATTTAACTGCACATCATTTCACATAATTTGGATAAAAGGGTTTATACATCTAAAAAAAGGTATTTATTTAAAAATATTTTCATTCCACAAAAATAAGAAAGTACATATTAAAAGGGGCAAAACAGCAGTCTAAGGTCCAAAGATAGGTAAAGCGTAAGCATTTTTCCAGTTTCAGTACTTGGTTAAATACGATGTGCATTCAAGTTCTAAGGCCTCCGATTTTTTTTCTAACTAACTACTCACCCGAAAACTATGAAACTGGTGTTACTTCTCGACGTAATCTCTCTGCAGATGTACACATTTTTCACAACGTCGACGCCATGATTCCATAGCCGCGGCGAAGGCTTCTTTAGGAGTCTGTTTCGACCACTGAAAAATCGCTGAAGCAATAGCAGCACAGCTGGTGAATGTGCGACCACGGACAGTGTCTTTCATTGTTGGAAACAGCCAAAAGTCACTAGGAGCCAGGTCAGGTGAGTAGGGAGCATGAGAAATCACTTCAAAGTTGTTTTCACGAAGAAACTGTTGCGTAACGTTAGCCCGATGTGCGGGTGCGTTGTCTTGGTGAAACAGCACACGTGCAGCCTTTCCCGGACGTTTTTGTTGCAGTGCAGGAAGGAAATTGTTCTTCAAAACATTTTCGTAGGATGCACCTGTCACCGTAGTGCCCTTTGGAACACAATGGGCGAGGATTACGCCCTCACTGTCCCAGAACATGGACACCATCATTTGAGCACTGGCGGTTACCCGAAAATTTTTGGTGGCGGTGAATCTGTGTGCTTCCATTGAGCTGACTTGCGCTTTGTTTCTGAATTGAAAAATGGCCTCCACGTCTCATCCATTGTCACAATCGACGAAAAGAAAGTCCCATTCATGCCTTGGTTGCGCGTCAACATTGCTTGGCAACATGCCACACGAGCAGCATTCGTGGCACCCACCTGGAGGACACTTTTCGCATTTTCAGGTCGTCATGCAGGATTGTGTACACAGAACCCACGGAAATGCTAACACTGGAGGCGATCTGTTCAACTGTCATTCGGCGATCCCCCAAAACAAGTCTCTCCACTTTCTCGATCTTGTCGTCAGACCGGCTTGTGCGAGCCCGAAGTTGTTTCGGTTTGTTGTCACACGATGTTCTGCCTTCATTAAACTGTCGCACCCACGAACGCACTTTCGACACATCCATAACTCCATCACCACATGTCTCCTTCAACTGTCGATGAATTTCAATTGGTGTCACACCACGCAAATTCAGAAAACGAATGATTGCACGTTGTTTAAGTAAGGAAAACGTAGCCATTTTAAGTATCTAAAACAGTGCTCATTCTCGACGCTGCCGCTACAATTCCATCTGCCGTACAGTGCTGCCATCTCTGTGACGTATTGACAACGAACGCACGCTCATTTTAAAATAATGCACATGCTTCTATCTCTTTCCAGTCTGGAGGAAAAAAATCGGAAGCCTTAGAACTTGAATGCACCTCGTATGTGTTCGTTGACTCAGTATTTACAGGAAAAGTAAAATTTTCTAGCACATTTTCAACACTATTATCTAAATCATACATCTTGTTTTCTTCTGTTATAACGTGATGAATGCTATTTTTCCATGTGTGAGCATCAACCATGACTAATCCTTTTAATAATAAATTTCTTACTTCGTCCAATTTAAATGTCTTATTATTGGCGCCAACATGATGCTTAACTTGAGCCCAAACAAGTTCAATGGGATTCAGATTACAGTGATATGGAGGTAAACGTAAAATTGTATGACCACTTTCTCTAGCTATTTCATCGACCACGTCGGAAACTTGATAACATGATGCGTAATTTTTTACAAGCTCAAATAATTCAACCTTTATCATAGTATCATCAGCTAAAATTCGTTTAATTAAAAGCCATTATATAAGTGCCTCCTTTTTACTTGATGAAGTAGGTGACTTTTCTGTTTTAGTAGAATGACAGGGTGCAGTATACATTACTATAACACAATTGGGCTCAAGAAAAGGTAATATATTTTATGCACGCGATGAACACCTCATTATTCATATCTTCATGGTAATCTCCAGTTTTCTTGGAATCAAATAATAACAAACCCCTATTCATAAAACCAGTTTCACTGACAATGTGAAGCACAGTTATTCGCTTCCCTTTGCCAGATGGATCTTTTAAACTAGTAGAGAGACCTTCAACAAATGCTTGCCTTGGAGTAAATACCATTGTATCTTTCCCTATTTTCATTTTGTGTAACCTGCATTCACCCATGTTTCATCTAAATAATAGATTTTCTCCCTTCTGCACGACACTTTCTTATAGTTGTCAAATAACCACCTTTCCATAAGATAATATAATTTCCTTCAATTAATATGTTGTTTCGTGTGCATTTTTACCACTTGAATCCTAGTCTCTTTAGGATTCTCCAAAGTGATGTTTGTTCTAAAGGAGATAAACTGGCATCCCCTTTAATAGTTTCACATATTTTTGTGCAAGTCGGCAACTTATTTTTAAAGAAAATTGAATGCCCTTCTAATCATACTTTTTGATACTTTATCCAATTTATTGTAAGCATCTGGGCAACTTCGATTTCTTAAAGGAGAATGTTAACTCCAGATATTTCAATTTCCATAACAATGTCAAAAATAGTATTCCTACTAATCCCAACTTCCCTTGAAGTTTGACGAACAGCAGCTGTTTTGGACATATTAGCTTTGTTCTTAAAATACACATTATCTAATAAGCCATCTGCTTCTGTCCACTTTTTATGTATTTCCTTTACGATTTTTTTATGTAAAGCTGCGTCATCCATGTTCTAAAACGTTTGCGATTATATAAAGAAGTTAATGAAAGTGATAAGATATCTTTAGAAAATGAGTTTTTCACTTTATAATCTTTATAAAAAACTATTTTTAAGGAATATTAATAATAAATACCACAATAAACAACTACTAAAACACGCAATTGACTAGCACTGACAGAAATACTGATCAGTACTGACAGCCACTGACACCAAAAAGAAAATTTGACAGAACAAAATAAACTTAATTTTGCCTGCCTATTTTAACCAATCACAAGCTCTTATTTTAAGCCTTATCTTTCCCAACGGTTTATTCTTATTTGGAATGCCATATAGATGAATTCAGTACGCCATCTATATTTTATTTATTTTCAAAATAAGGCGGTCAATTTGAAAGACCCATTAGTTGTATGTTACAAAAAAAACACCTACTTGTAATGTAAAGATGCTTGTATAGTCTTGCTGATTAATGCCAAGGCGAGGGCACACAAATGTCAGTAGCAAATAAATTTTCTGTTCCAATCATTATTGAAGTCGCACAGTGCGAAATTTAGGAAGTTTAGCGGAACTTTATTAAATTTTTGAAATACGTAAAATGCATAAAATTATTTATTATTTTGTTAGGTAAATACCCCGCCTCTAAAACCTCATACTCAGTTTGGGGATTTACCCTACGAAAGAACCGCAAAATGCACCTGAAATTCGCATTACTTATTCAATCATACTTTTTGCCTAAAGAAGGCTATTCGATTTGTTAAAGTTAATAGAGTGGTACATACAACTGGTAAATCAGTAGGCCATGACTTTTCTTCATGTATTTTATTAGAAAATTGTCAATTATTGACACTTAATTAATTGCAAAATCTTTCCTTGTTCGTGTGTGAATTGTTCGTGGAAAAAGTGATTTTTAAGTTAAAATTACATTTTTAACTTTAGTGGAGATTTTAAAAAGTGATACCACATAATACCATCTGGAAACGCACAACATTTTAAAGTTTTTTTTCCCTCTGTTGAAAACTCAAAAGATCTTCTGCGATATTTTGCGATCTTCTTTTAAATGAAACATTTTCCAGAATGACTTTGCAAGTTTCATATAACTGTATATTCCAAAAGTGGAAGGAAGAACCGATATCGGATGCCATCATTGGTTTTGTTTTGGAAAAAATAGGCTCTCCAATGTTAAGATCTGATGCTCTTTGCAGTTTAAAGGCAACTCTTCGCGCACTGGTTTGTAAAATACGAAAAAGATGGAGGGAATCCTGTCTAAATTTAGCATCATTTCTGAATAAAAATGCTGCCTGGCTTGAAAATAATGTAAAGTTTTCAAATGCTGTAAGGGATGCATTGCCCAGTTGATCGAGGACCAATGCAGGCAGACCTATAAAAGAATTTAGGTATTGTCATCCTAAAGTGCAAAACAGAAAAGTGCATCATCTTTTGAAGTCCGGTAGTCAAGACGAGTTAGCCAAAGCAACCGTAACAAAGCTATACCAATCTGGAAAACGAAACTCTGCAGCGATTGTCAAGGAACTGGCATCTGCTTCTCCAGAAAGGGAAGCAAAATCAAAATGGCTCGCATGTCTTCTTCAAACAGCCCACAAAAATTAACTCCGGACCAGGCTCTGACGCTACTTATTGATGCAAACTTATCGTCAAATCAATACAACCTTGTTCAGGATCAAGCAAACCATCACGGTTGCACTTTGTATCCACCTTATTATGTTGTAAAGGAGGCAAAGAGGTTCTGCTATCCAAAGGACATAATAATAACTGAAATTTCAGCTGAAGTATCAGTTCAGTCGCTTATAAATCATACCATAGCAAGACTTTGTACAGGGCTAGAAGAGACTCTTAGAACTGTGTCAAACGTTAAAGCACTAAATATTACCGTAAATTGGGGTTGTGAAGGGGCGCAACAAGTTAACTATCGACAAAAGTATATGGACAAACATAGCTCTGATGATAGTATGTTCAGTGTATCAATGGTACCAATCCAAATGTGCTCCGTAAATGATAATGGTGATAATCAGTCACTAATTTGGAAAAACCTTCTTCTTCTTCTTCTTCCACACGGTACTGTCGCCCCATTAAGTTCGTTTTTACCAAAGAAACAGTCAGTGTAATTACCTCAGAAGTAAGCAAAGTGAAAGAACAAATATCTCAACTTACTCCAACCACTATACTTGTAGATGGCAAGCAATTTCAGGTTACAGCAAATATGATCTTTTGTATGATTGATGGTAAAGTATGCAATGCTGTATCATCCTGTGCATCATCACAAACATGCTACTTGGGTGGGGCTAAACCTAGTGAAATGAACAACATCTGCGATATACCTCAAAAAATATAAACGAATCCTTTTTATCCCTTGGACTATCGCCCCTCCATGCTTGGATAAGGTTTTTGGAATGTATTTTACATATATCGTACAAACTTGATATTAAAGCATGGCAAGCTCGTGGAGCAGAAAATAAAAGAAAAGTTGCAGAGAAGAAAAAATACATTCAACAAAAATTCAAAGAGGAGCTTGGCTTGCTTATAAATATGCCAAACCAGCAGACCAGAAACACAAACGATGGTAATACCGCGGGGAAATTCTTTGGAAATGCCGAAAAGTCTGCCGAAATAACTGGCGTTAACTTAGAATTGATCAAACGTTTTCATGTGCTGTTAGAGTGCCTAAATTGTGGTCTTAAAATTGATTCAGAAAAGTTCGGCCAATATGGAAGAGAAACTTTGGAATTGTATTTGAAAGAATATTTCTGGTACTCAATGCCCGTAAGTGTGCATAAAGTCCTTTGTCGTGGAAAGGATATTATAGCCTCTTACATTCTTCCGATCGGACAATTTTCTGAAGAAGCTCAGGAGGTAAGAAACAAAGACTGCAGAAAGTATCGCGAACTTTTTACTAGAAAAACGTCAAGAATTGACACAAATACGGATTTATTTTATCGACTGCTTATTTCGTCGGATCCGTACATCGCTAGTCATCGTAAAGCACCCAAAACCAAGCATAGTGAAGTTACGCCAGAAGTTTTAGTGTTGTTAGAAAGATTTGCAGGCCCGTGTAATGATTGCGAGTCTTAAGACGATTGCAATGAGTCTAGGACGATTGCAATGAATAGGTGTTCAAAATGTTGTTATAATATGTATGTTTTTTTAATTGTTCTATAATAAAAAACACAAATAAACTCAAAAACTTTAAATAAAACATATTAATTTTTATTAAAAATTTTAAAAACAAACAAATAGAACTGTTTTACTGTTTTGAATAATTAAGTTCCGGTAAACTCAAGAAATTTCGCACTATGAGTCGTAGTAAATTCTATTAACGAGTTTGCTTAAGAATCAAAAAAAAATTAAATGTTAAATTTGACTTTATGGGAGTTCGTACAGGCATTTAAAGGATTTGCGGGTATAAACTTAAAACCCTTAGATACTTACGGAAGTTCACGTGCGCCGCGACTATCACTATATTTACGAGTGATTAAATTACACAGATGTAATGAGAGAGAGAGAGAGAGAGAGAGAGATAATACTCCTGCACAAACTAGATATATTACATTCGTAACACCTCTATTCAGTGAAATATAAATAATGCTTATCACCGTATCTTTGCTTCTTAAATTATTATATTCAGTGTCTATAATTTACGTATACTTATGTATTTTCACATCAGCATCGCATATTGAAAGTAATAGTTAACTGTTAATTCCTATGGATTCGCGCGCTGATATAGAATTCCGCTTATACAAAAAAAAAATAAATGTACCATTAAATTAAACATTATACATTTAATTTGTATATTTTCGTTTCATAATAGTAATTAAAGAAATGCTTAAAGTTTTAATAAAACAGGGAATATATATTTAGATCTATGTTTCATAAAAAAATTTCTTACGCCATGATTCGTAATCATAATTCTTGTTTAAAATAAATCTTGTTGAAGTGAAATAATAATCGATTTCAAACTGTTAAGATCATTACCAAAACCTAAATAGTCCTTACAAGTCCAAGCAAATCCGGATTTTAAATGAATTTTCCGAGCTTAGGCAATTGAAATGTCCGCACATTCTATTTTAAATGATTTGTTACATATACAACAATCAACAAATTTACGCAACTGGTCAGTACCTCCACAACAAGCACACTTGGGCATATTAGACTGTTATTTATTACAATAAGCAAATACAATTATAAGGAGTAAACGGGGATACATGGTTCACGCGGTGACTTACAAAAAAAAAAGAAAGACGATACAAAGGAAAAGAAAAGGCAATGGTAAGTTGCTTCAACAGAAAACAAAGGTTGAGCAGGAAAATACACGTTATAGTAATAATAGTGTACTGCAAGAAATATAAAAAATTAGACTAAAGAAAAACAGAACAGAATAGAAACTACAAAACGAAAGTAGGTATACCAAGCGCCAGATAAGTTGGTGAGCGGAGGGGTAAATTCGCGCAGAATTAGAAGTATTGGGGAGATTTGTATTTAGTTTTACATAAATTTGCAAGATACCATAAGTGGCGTAGACTACACATCTATCATTTAATAAATTAATAACGCACATCTACAGTGATTTTGATGTTTGAAAGCTGTTTGCTAATTTTTATATGTTTGGGGGCCCTTATTCCAAAAAACGCCATATTTTTGCTCTATCACGTAAATTTTTTTTATAGCGCTCTATATCTTAAAAATGTTAATTTATTAATATACATACCTATGACAAGAATATGTTTGTTCCATGTTAGGCATGATTTTTAAATGAATTGATTTTTATGAAATTAAATGTGATTTGGCAACACTGGTTAATATTAGATTTCTCAGCAAAGCAACAGAGTCGGCGCAGAAGCGTCAATACAACGTTGAAATCTGCTTATGTGCAGTTTGGTTGTGTTAGTCGTCGTGCTACTGTGTCCGCGCGCTTGTTGTCTTCGTTGTTGCGTATTTTAAGTGTTCTAGAACGTATAAATATGGAAAGAAGACATTGTGTGAACAATCCGAATAACTTTTGTTATATCTGTGGTAGTTATGTCGTAGTAAAGCAGAGGCAAACTATAACTTCGTTTGTGAAAAATGTATACCACGCTTATTTTGGTGTAAAAATTGGCGACCAAAACAAGTCCTGGACTCCTCATACTGTTTGTTTCGTTTGCGTTGAAGCATTATGAAACTGGCAAAAAGGTACGAAGAAATGTTTAAGCTTTGGTGTTCCTATGGTATGGCGAGAGCCTAGAAATCACAGTGGTGATTGTTATTTTTGTTCGTGTAATGTTCAAGGATTCAACAGAAAAAATAAGAAACAAATCGTGTATTCCAATCTTGACTCTGCTATTCGACCAGTTCCTCATGGACCAGATGTACCGATACCTACAGCCCCAAAAGCACTAGAAAACGTCATATCGTCAGAATCAGAGGAATCTAATTGCGACCCAGATGACTCAGATTTCACACCAGATTTCAGAGAGCCCGAAGTGTTTAGCCAGAGCGAACTAAATGATTTAATTAGAGATTTGCACCTTCCAAAGGATGCATCCGAATTGTTAGCCTCCCGACTTCGTGAGAAACATTTACTGGCACCTGGCGTCACATCAATCTTTTACCGGGATCGCGAAAAAGAGTTATGTCAATATTTTACTCAAGACGGACCGCTAGTGTATTGCAACAATATTCCTGACTTAATTTCAAAATTAGGAAATTTGCCGTATGTAAAAGAAGAATGGCGCCTGTTTATTGACTCAAGTAAGCGTAGTTTAAAAGGTGTTTTATTGCACAATGGTAACGAGCTGTCCTCGGTTCCCGTTGCGCATTGGGTACATTTAATGGAAACGTATGAAAATTTTGAACTTCTTTTAAAGAAAATAAACTACCAAGAACATCAGTGGATGCTTTGTGGTGATCTTAAAGTGCTGTGCATGCTACTAGAACAACAAGGAGGTTATACAAAATTTCCATGCTTTATTTGTGAGTGGGATAGTCGAGCAAGGGATAGACATTGGAATCAAATAGAATGGCCCTCTAGAACAAGCCGTACACCTGGTAGCAAAAATGTATTAATAGATAGCTTGGTTGACCCCAAAAAAGTTTTACTGCCTCCTCTCCATATCAAACTTGGCTTGATGAAGCAGTTTGTTAAAGCCCTAGACAAAAATGGACAGTGTTTTAAATATTTGTGCGAGACATTTCCAGCCTTATCCGATGCCAAGTTAAAACAAGGTATTTTTGTTGGGCCGTAGATAAGAACATTATGCAAAGACAAGGATTTTCAAAACACAATGACCAATGTCGAGAAAAACGCCTGGGTTTCATTTAAAGAAGTAATTGACAAGTTTCTTGGGAACTCTAAGGACGAAAACTACGAAAATATTGTTCAAAATATGTTACAACACTTTCATCGTCTAGGTTGTAATATGAGTTTGAAAGTGCATTTCCTGTTTTCACACTTGAACTATTTTCCTGAAAATCTTGGAGCAGTTAGCGAAGAACAGGGAGAGAGGTTTCACCAAGACATTAACGAAATGGAACGGCGATACCAAGGCAGATGGAGCATAACGATGATGGCGGACTACTGCTGGATGTTAAAACGGGATATGCCCTTAAAAACATACAACCGAATGTCCGGACAACGCAGCTTTCTGGCAAAAAGATAAAGATTGCACTTAAAAAAGACTGAGTAAAGTATTTTTTCCACTTTTTTAACATGTATTCCACCTTTTTACTCAATAAACAAATAATTTTTTTTAGAAATATCATTTTTGATACAAATAAATGCATAGAATTTTTGAAATCAGCCTACCAAAATTATATAAAATCAGTTTTCAAAATAAAAACATCTGTCAAAAAGTTTAATTTTGTAGACCTGTGTAATTTATTAGAGTAAAATATATAACGTGTACGCTTATAAAAATGGCTTCGCCCATCCCTTCCTCTCGCCATCTTATTTGGCGCTCGCTATACGTAAAGTTATAAATAATAACTTGTCTTGCAAATATTCACGCAACGAAACAATTGATTAACAGGAAAAACATATTAGGAGAAAAGGAAAAATTTTCACTTTCAAATTGTACAATCAACAAATTTTACGATCAATTAGTAACCACACAATATGGCAGTTTAAACAGAGCTAAAATATATATGTATGTACACCATAATAACTGCTAATATAATCTAATAATTTAGAATCTAATTTAGAAGAAGGAAAGCGGCTAATAACTCTAAAATTCCCATTAGGTGATTAAATGTGAAAGTCATTCGCTAACCATAAATTTATTACAATTTTTGCACATATGCCTCAATGGTGTATTGCTTAAAATATTAATTTCTGCTTAGCAGTTGAGTAAACCTAGTTTTATGCGTAGGTGTCGAGAATTGTATCTGTCACAAAAAAATCGAAAAGTGCAATCTATCAATCAACAGTTGCTCAGAGAGTTAAAGCTATGTAAATGACTTCTATCGGAAAGCACTTGAAAGTATATCTATTATTAAGGTGATATAGTCAGACCGGCAAATTGAATGGAAACTAGTGACTCTGCACGACAGAAGATATTTTAAAAATATTTTCTGCACTAAATGTCATGAGCTTCTGATATATGTCTGTGAAATCTCTGCATGATTGTATAGTAAGCCAATATTTGGTCGCGGAAGGACATATGGATAAAATACAGTCCAAAAACGTTATCGAAAAGAACACTTAAGTCACAAATAACTGTAATAACCACTCATTTAGAAATAACGAGCCATCGAAAATATTCATAATTGGAGTAGACTGTGAAATTGGGTTGGTACTTTAAACACTTCCACATAATGACACATTACTTGATGCTTGACAGTTTCATTTGGTTTCATTGTAAAAAAAGGTTATGGCATTGAAATGATACTACAACAAAAAAGAAAACAAATAATTTATTTAATATCGAAATCATAATCAAAATTTACATATAGCTACAGAACTTGTTGAAAATGTTGTCCATTTACATCTAAACACAATTTTCTTAATAAGAGTTTTGAAAAATTCGACCCAAACTTATAGTTTCAATGTCAAATAATAAATGTCATTATGTGGAATTGGTTAAAGTATCAACCCAATTTCACAGTCTGCTCCAATTATGGATTTTTTCGATGGCTCGTTGTATAATTTAAGATTATGAATTGTGCAGTAATTAATGGTGAATAGATTAGTTTACAGTTTCTTACTTTGATCGCTCGCATAGCCTAGAACATTACGATCAATTTTCGAAGATGGGATCATTTAAATATGTACTAAATATAGGTGAAGGATATCTTAATTTGATTAAGAAAAGAAGGGAAGTGCGAAGAATACTAATATCTAGGATGCAAAATAATAAGCAGAGGGAGATCCTGTAATGTTGCATGGTATTCAATAGTGTGTGATTTACGGATTTTTGTTTCTTGACGTTGGTTGGGTCGAATTATAATGAAAGGTAAGGTAACAATTAAGAGAGCAAGTGAAAATAGACTAGATGCAATAAAAATAAATTTTCCCAGAATAGCAATTGGTATATTAAGAGTAGAATTTGATACTATTGGCGAGTTATAAGTTACATAAAAAGAATTCAAATAAGGCAACTTTGAACTGACACGCGAGACTGATGAATGAAAATGCATGGCCTAAACTTACAGTAAATTACATATGTCCGGACGAATGGAAGAAAAAGGATACAGAAAACAATTTCTGTATTGTAAATGAGGTGTAAATGCGGCATGCGCTAGAAGATTTTGAATCATGTTCATCCGTGGTGAGTTTTATAGCTTATTGTTTAACTGTCTTCTGTCTAGGAAGGACGTCAAATAAAATATCACGCTTTTATATTTTCCCTATATAATAATCTGATAACAGTACATCGAGGTCAGCTTCTAAAAATACTGTATACTGCTTGATTGTATGATTATCTTGAAATTTCCTTTGAAGAACTTCTTTCAAATCTCTAAATGATGATGGATAATAAAATTCTACAAAACTGCACTTTTGAATCGCAGTCTATGTAATATCAATGTTATTTATCGTGTTATCATTAAACCTGGTCGAATGAAAGGATATACGACACGACATTATTGTATTTGACTTGTGTAGATGGAACAATTTAGATAAATATATATTTTTTCTAACAAAACATTTCTGTAAAATACTGCACTATTGTGTTGTCATATATTAACAGAGAGTGGAGTCAAGCGATTGATCTAGGCGTCTGCCTTGTATTCGCAATAGGTTTGTTTCTGTAAGCGATCCGTGAGTTTCGAAAAATTTGATACGTTTGATAAGCGGCGCATACCTACATATGCAGTTAATATGTATCTGTCAATGCACAACAGAGCGAATGTAATAAACGGTTTGGTAACCGGCAGCAACTACTGCTGAAACAAGCGAATTGCGTATCGAATTTTGAATAAAAATAATTTACAAAGAACAAAACTCAAAACTATCTATTTTCTCTGAAACATTGAAAGTGTAAAATATTACCATGAACAACTAAAATTTGTTCAAGGTGTTCTTGTGTTAAATTAGTTCTTTTATATGTTAAAACGTCTTTAAAAATAGAAAATGTCCGTTCCACATCACAACCAGTGATGGGTGCGTGATTAAAATGTTGCAAAAGTGCACCATACTTCGATCATTTAGAAAATGTTCCTGTGTTAATTTAGTTCTTTTATATGTTAAAACGTCTTTAAAAATAGAAAATGTCCATTCCACATCACAACCAGTGTTGGTGCGTGATTAAAATGTTGTAAAAGTGCACCATACTTCGATCATTTAGAAAATGACCCCTGATGTATTCATATACTCTGTGTAGTGCATGTGCTGCACAGGTAACGAGTAGCATATTGGGATAAGATTGCTTTAATAACTTCCCTGTTTTTAACATATAAGCTGTCGCATCAGTCAAAAATGTTAGCATCTTGTCTTTATAATTGTTATCCGATGACAGAATATTATGAATACATTGAGCAATTACTTATGCAACTGTTTCACCATTTACGACTGGCAATAATTACTAAATTATTGCCAGTCGTAAATGGTGAAACAGTTGCATAAGTAATTGCTCAATGTATTCATAATATTCTGTCATCGGATAACAACTATAAAGACAAGATGCAATTAAGTATGGTTGGTATGAAGTTGTCGGATGAAGAATACCAATAACTACATTTAACACATATCGTCCCATTATATCCGTTGTTTGGTCTGCACTTACCAAAATATAATGACCAGATAGGTTGGTTCGTATTTTTTTAATGCTTCTCAAGTAAAAATTTGGTAAGTTGTATTTATGTAAAGTAGATTCATCTGGTATATGACGATCAGTATATTTTGTAAGAGACCTCTTGAGGACTGGATTGATAAGCTTTTTGAATGGGATATTGTCCGCCATGAAAGCTTCACACAGTTCTTCTTTAAAAGTGCGAGGTGCAGATGGTCATATGTTATTTTGATGAGTTTTCGAAGAAACATGTCTCTGCACATTACACATTTGTGTCCGTAAACTTAATGAACAGGCACTGCAATATATCTCGGTATTATTACGAATATGCAACCAAACTGTATTGCCCCTAATCCATCCTACCATGGTTGCCTTACGAGAATTCTCCATAATTAATGAAAATAAAGAGAAATACTAGGAACAGAAAAAAAATGGACTAAAAAGAAGAAACGAAAACTACTCCAAAAATAAGGTAGTAAACTAAACTTAGTATTTACAAAATTATAGTATAATTATACAATATAACAATATAAAACGGATTTTTTAAAATACTAAACGTTGTAACCAAATAACACTAAAAGAAATGAAACCCGAAACAATCTCTTATAGAAGGGAATAGAAAATGTACTATCTCAAGAACAATAAATACATATACGTATATGCATGTATAACCGCATCTAAACACGAGAACGCACTTTGGAAATTACACTCCGCTGCCAACAACAGCCCATCCTGAATACTCCAGGCCATTCACGGTAGAGGAGGTAGATAAAGCACTGAATGACACTAAACCTGGAAAAGTACTTGAATTTGACGGAAGTCACCCCGAATTCCTCAAGAACTGTGGGAAACACGCAAGGATGTGGACTCTACTCAGACATCCTACTGACAGGACATATTCCTACAGAACTCAAGAAATCCAAAATAATTGCAGTCTTGAAGCCGAACAAAGCTAAGAACCTTCCTGAAAGCTTTCGTGCGATAGCTTTATTAAGCTCATGCTATAAGCTTATGGAAAGATTGCCATTAAACCGACTTAGCATATTGATATTGAAGCATGTACCCGTTGAACAGGCTGGTTTCAGACCCAACCACAGTTGTGCTGATCAGGTGCTCAGCTTAACAACGCACATTGAGGCAGGGTTTCAGAAACGGCTGACGACAACTGTGGTGTATGTTGACCTGACGGCGGCATATGATACAGTCTGGAGAGAGGGCCTTCTCTACAAATTTCTCAACGTAGTACCATGAAGCCGGGCATCTTTATTAAACAATCTGCTTTGCGAGAGGCCCTTCCAAATAATAGCAGGAGAGAGCGAGAGTAAGATGAGACATCTTAATAATGGATTGCCTCAAGGATCGGTACTTGCACCTGTCATGTTTATTCTGTATATTTCTGGCATGCCACACAAAGTCAAAAAAGTTTGGATATGCCGATGACCTGGCTCTTGCGTGCAGGAGTAAAATCATAGAGGGAACTAACAGTTTACTTGCAGAGGACCTATCCGTGCTGGGAAAATATTTGAACAAGCACGTGTATTTTAATAACAACTTACTACGTTATAATCCTTACCCAAAGTATTTGGGAGTAGCAATGGATCGTACACTCTCTTATGAAAAACATCTAGAAAACACTGCAGCTAAAATAAACACCAGAAATAAAATAATCCACAAGCTCTGCGGTACTGCTTGGGGTGCCAACGCATCCACCCTTTTAACGCCAGCTCTTAGCCTTGTTTACTCGGTAGCTGAATACTGCGCCCCAGTCAGGTTAAACAGCAGTCACGCAAACAAGATTGATATCAAACTCAGCCAGACCATGAGAATAATTAGCGGTTGTTTAAAAAGTACACCTCTACCCTGGCTCCCGATTCTAAGCCATATTACACCTCCCAACATCCGGAAACAGGAAAGCCTGGTAAGAGAATATAATAAAATAATATCGAATCTCCATCTTCCAGTACACAATGATTTGCCTGATGCTGGTCTGACGAGACTGAAGTCGACATCTCCTCAACCACTGCTAGCAGAACGACTTATAGCAGAAGATTTCAACCCAAATAATAGATGGAGAGAGTATTGGGCAGCGTTTAAACCCGGTAGAGCGGCCCATATCATTGATCCTGCCCTACCCTTACCAGGAATGGAACTGCCTCGCCATGAGTGGATGACATTCAACAGAATAAGAAAGTCCCATGGAATTTTTCGTGACTCACTCTATAAATGGGGACTGACTGATACACCAACTTGCGAATACGGAAAACTTCGCCAGACTATTCACTATATTACTGCTGAGTGCCCCCTTACAGCATATGGAGGTGAGATGAGGGTCGCGTTAGACTGGACCAATGGCCTCCATTTTAAAATTTAACTTTTAGATTTATATTCCATGTTAGCCATACGCTAAATAAATAATAACTAAATCTAACTAAATAATATATAAATGTATATTCCGTCTTACACGCCACTATTGAATTGAATTTATAACGGTATACACACAATATGCTATTAATAACGACAGAAATAACAACATCTACTCGACGAATGCAATCGAGCAAGCAAATAGTGGGGCTGTTATAACATGCATACTATACTTGATGCCGCCATAACGTTTTATCGAGGCAATTGGTCATTCAATCGCTTCAGTCCGCTCTCTGTATATTAATATTCCGACTCGTAATCTAAACCACAATAGAGCCATTCAATTCAGATTACGTGTCCGAATATTAATATATCACAACACAATAGAAGCATTGAATTTAAAAGTAGTACTTTACAAAAAATTTATTTGTGAGAAAAAATATATATCCATTTAAATTGTTGTACAAATGTACAACAAGTAGCATACATAATGTCGTTTTCTCATTGCTTTGTTTATGTTTAGTATTCATGAACCAGATGGATGCCTCTGGTCAGTTTTCCCCACTCCTTTTCTGTTTCATATTTTCTCGTAACTCATATAACATTTAAGCATGGCAAGCGCTACTTAGTATAATGTTAAGTTTCTTGTAATTCCTCAACACTGAACATCTTACAAAATTGATGCAGCGATCTTTCCAGTACACGATTTGATCTTTGTTCTTCTTTGAAGTTTATGTTTAATTAATCATTGCTCGTTCTTTTTTTAGTTGCTTGATTCATCTTTGGATAAAGGATCACTTTCATCTCCTGTACAAATTGGGTTTATAACATAATCCTGTTGTTCGCCACACAACACAATGTCCACCTTGCAGTTACCTTATTCATCCCTAATCCATACTGTAAGACCCGCTAAGAAATTCTGGAAAGATTCATTATTACTGACATTTCCGATTATTTTAAATGACGATTGCTTATATCAATTTTTCGATAAAGTGAATAGTGGATTCTGATTCGACTTCTAGTGGGGTCTCTTAGCTTTAAAATCAACAATGGTTAATTTTAAAGCCAAAGGTACAATCCTCATAATGTTTACCAATTCACTTCTTTACTTCTTGTGAATTTGATATTTCCTTTACGAATAATTTTATTATTACACGACATTTCAATTTCGCATTGTAATGAATTTTTTCGTGAATACCATGCGATAACCTTAGCAATTTAACAGAAGCCACAAAACTAACAAGGAACATGATGATTGGAAAATATTTAAAAACTGATGCAAGTTCTTGTGGCAAATGTTTTAAGAGAGGAGTGAATATTTCATATTAACATTAATTTCGATTGTGTAACACTTTACTTATACATTTTCTAATGGTAAACAGATTGTTTTTTTCGAGGGATGCTAATTAACCCTAGATTAAGCCGCATATCAATACGGGACTATCGTCGATTTTACAACTTCAAAAATGTTTGGTTTTTGGTTAGCCAGATTCAATATGAATTATACAAACAAACACAAGGATTAGCGATGGGAAACCCGTTGAGCCTTTTATTGGCCGATGTCTTTATGAATAGTTTAGAAAACGTAGTAAGCAAACTCCCTTATTTCAGTGATTGCATTTATTAGGTTAGGTACGTGGATGACGTACTTATTTTGTTTTAATGGCACAGAGAAGTAATTGAACAATTTACATAATTTTATTAACACGGTTCATCCAAAACTAAATGTACGATTGAAATAGAAGAAAATAAGACTATTAATTTTTTAGATCTAACAATAAATCATAAAGCCAATAAACATGAATTTTCGAAATGTCACAAACACATATACAACTATACATGCACGTTCTTTTCATCCTATAACGCAAAAATTATCAGCTTATCAATCAATGCTTTATAGATTAATTAACGTTCCAATGAATAAACAAAACTATGATTTAGAGTTAAATAGAATATATAATACAGCGATAAATAATGGTTTTACGATAGAGTTAATGAATAACATATTAGCCTAACTACAGCAGTCAAAAAGCCGATCCCTAATTTATCCCCTCGTAAAAGACAATAGAAACTATAATTATAATTTCGTTACTTACATAGCTAAAATTTCAAAAAATATAGCGAACATAATCAAAACAAGTAAGAACGAGACCATTTCGTTTAAAACAAATAATTCTTTACAAAAAGCAATATCAAAGTATAAAGATAAAGTGCACAGTGGATTAAACTCAGAGGTGTACAAGTTGACATGTGAAGACTGTAAAAAGTGTATATAGGTCAGACAGGATGAACCTTCCAAACTGGAGGATTCAAATTTTGCTAATCACTGTTTCGAATGTGACCGCAAATTAAATTATAATTTCAAAGCATTACATGTAGTAGACGAAAGTAAAAAACTCAATATGTTAGAAGCTTTAGAAATTAATAAATTTCATTTAGGCATAATTTTAAATGACCAGGTAGAGGTAAATCACTCTCCCCTCTTCAACTTAAAACAACAACAGGTAGTCTCTCAGATTATAATTTTTGATTTACACATTTATATTTATGTTAAATAAATAGGTATCAAATGTAAGTTTACAGTGTATATTCATCCACCTGATGAAGTGTTGGGAAACATATATTTCTTACTAGTTTTTACTTCTTATAGAACAGACCAATTTCCGTGCGCGCCATGTGCGCCGATGTGAGGAAGATTGTATTGCATCAGAACTAATAAAAAGCATTCAGTATGTGTTTGGTACTTGCTTAGACTGCATGTAAGTGTAAGTATACGTAATAAAATGTCGTCGACCGTTGTCAGACGAAGTGAATAAGTTTATTATGGATTTCCCGGACTTAATATACGATGGCTCAAAAATTAAATGTTTAGTGTGCAATAAATATCTAATGTGTTGGTCAAAAACACATTGTAAAGAACACGTAAGCAGTTCGAAGCACAATAATAACAAAATTAATCGACAACAGTTTATACATGAACTATGTGTAACTATGATTGTGTGTACACTGCCGTTTACCTTGTTAAGTAATGATTCATTTATTTCATTTTGGAATAAATACGCGAATCAAACATTATCGAGTACGACAACGTTACGAAGGAATTTACCATCGGTGCGTAAACAGGTTGAAAATAAAATCAAAGCCGAACTGAAAATAAAAAACTGTGGTTATGTGCGGACGAAACAACTGACAGCAAAAAACAATCTGTAGTTAATGTGATGGCGCGTAATATGGAACCACATCAACCAACTTCTTCAATTTTTTTAGCATCCAGACGACTAGAACAATATAATGGCGAAAAAATTTCAGAGGCGCTATTAGATACTTTGGAAAAGTTTAAACTTTCGAAAGCCCAAGTATTAATGTTTATGATCGATGGTGCCGCAACCATGTGTTCTCTAGGCCGGTCTCTTAGAAAATATTGTCCTAACTTGTTACATATTACTTGTAAACTCCATGCTCTACAACTTGTGGCAGAACAGGTTCGTAGATGTTATCCAGAGGCAGATGCTTTAATATCGAGTACAAAGGCAGTATTCCTGAAATCTCCATAACACATTCGGAAATTCCACAAATTGTGTCCCCATACTCCTGAGCCACCACAGCCGATTCTGACATGTTGGGGTACATGGTTACGAGCGGGGTTTTACTATCATGAACATTTTGAAAAAATTAAGGACGTGGTTTTATCATTCGATCCGAAAGAAAGTGCAGCTATCAATACAAGCCAGAAAAAAATTCAAGATGCTCAGATTAAAATGGATTTACAAAGTATTCGTGAGAATTACTTGGGACTAGAAGAAGCAATAACAAAATTAGAAAATTCGTCGCTGTCGTAAGAGGAATCACTGCAAATCGTTAAAGATGTTCACGCACAACTGTGTGCTGTAGAAGACGCAAAAAGTGAAAGTGTTCTAATTAAATTTGAAAGTGTTTTAGACAGAAATGCAGATTTTGACACCTTAACACGTATTTGTGATGGCACGTCTACAGATGCGTTAAGTTGCTTAAAAAAGTATTTTGATTATACGAATATAACATCACTAGATGTAGAACGCTCGTTTTCTCAATATATACATATTTTTTCCTCACGGCGGACATGTTTTTCAGAAATAACCTTAGAAACGCACCTGATGTTGAAAATATACAATCGAGTAACTCCAGTTTGTGAATCCTTGGAAGACGCTTAAAACGGTAAGTGTTTTTTTAAATCCTCTGTCGTGCATACAATCACTGATTTCATACATTTTCCATTTTATTTATAGGTATATACAATGCTGCTATAATATGTACTATTCTTATTTTTCGTGTGTTTATGCATATTACTTTAATAGCAGAAAACCAAATGTATATTTATTTATTTCTGATAGAATAAATGTCTCTACTTCTATACTTATATCGGTAAGAAGCTCATGTTGCGTCCATATTCTATCGCATATTCTAATTATTACGAATTACACTCCCATACCGGCGCTCATGGCGCGCACGGAAATTGGTCTGCTCTATTTATTAGTGTTTGTCAAAATACAATTTATTTTTGAAAATAAACAAATTGTGTTTTCTATTTGATATTTATACGAAAATCTACAAAAATTAATATACTCTCTTTAGTTGTTTTTTTTTCACATTATACATAATAATAACACGAATTCGTTTTAATTTGCACCACACATAGTACAAATATTTCCACGGTGTTCATCACAAATTGCATGTTTGAATTTTTGACAATAAGTTGTTGTCATGCGCCTTTCATGGCTAGCATACTAAAAATAAATTTTTCTCTTTCATGTAGTTCAGTTAACTACTTGTGACAGTTTTTGCCTTTCAAGCTTATTTCTTTCGGACGCATTACATTTTCTGTAAATGAACCGCCTTCTCGATTTATTTCTGTATTATATTCAGGAAGTAAGAAACTGCGTCCAATAGAACTGTCACTTTCATCGATCGTTTTCTGCAACTTGACTTCAAGATTATCTTCCTTCCAATCACTAGCGCTTTTATAAAAAGATTCTGAATTCCATCTTGCAATTTCTTTTCTGACAATGCTGTTCTTGAAGCCATTTATCTGGAAATGCAATTTCTTGTTGCAAGAATATGAACAGAAATGGTTGCATTACCAACCTGCGAGCTGTAGAATAAAAATGTTGTACTTTTGCGAACTAAAACCCTAAACATGCGATTACGTTCTGCTTACAAAATGTAGGACGGGAACGCGGGGGATTTGTAAAATTTACGACGCTTGACCGAAATGATGAACAACGCCACAAAGCCTTGCGGAACTGCAGTGATCACTGTACGGACATAGTAAATTTTACGAATGTCCCGTTATTTAGAGGTAAAAATTAAATATTAATTAAAATATAAAGATTCTGTATTCTATTAACCCAACACTGCGCAATTTTTTTTTCGCCGAAAAAAAATTTTTTCAATGTAATTTTGTGTGTAAAAATATGGAAAAATAATTAAAAAAATCCATGTGGAAACATTAAGTTTTTATTTAAATAAATGTATATGTATCAAATTTGCTACATTGTGCAGAAGTAGTATGTAAGAATATAAGTCACTATTTCGCATGAAATTGCAAGAAACAATAATTATGCTTATTAAGACATAAGTGTAAAGAACATTTGGAACACTTTATGAAAGAAAAAGATTTACATCCTGGATTTTTGCAGCATTGTCTCGTTTCATCGTGAGTAGGCCAGTGGCTATAGGAGTCCTGACGCACTTCTTTTGGAGGTACGTAGACAGTCGTAGCAGAGCGTGTCTTTTTGACTTGAACACTTTTTTCAATGTCACTAGGCTAGTCACTAGGCACTTTTAAGTGTAGATGTACTTCCTTGGTTGCATAAACAATATGCTATTTCAACGCGGAATTGTGTTAAAGGCAAATATTTCTCATTCCGAGTCGTACTGACTTTCCTATACAACAGCCATGAATTTATTATAGTCATGTCTAACAAATGATAAAATAATCGTAAGTACCATTTTTTAGTTCGCATTGCTACCTTGTAACGACCAATCAATCCATCTAGCAGGTCGACACCCCCCATATGTATATTGTACTCTTTTACTAGATTGGGGCATGAGATTTCGACGGTTTTCTTCTCTTTTTTGTCAAACCGTTTTACTTGTGATAGAGGTAATTGTCCAGTGAAAGAAGATAAAAGTAATACTGTTTTATTATCTTTCCATAAAACGGAAGAAATGTCCACTCCTTCGATATTCGCCAGATATTCTTGGCAAGTGCCGCGCCTTTTCTTCGCCATTTCTTTATCACTAATCATTGTGCAATTAGGAATTCTTGATCTTCTTACTGTTCCAAGAGAATGTATACCGCATTTAGCCAAGTGAACAATTAGAGGAATTGACGTATAGAAATTGTCAAAATATACTCTGTAGTTCTCATTATGTGGTACGCTCCTACATAAACGTATGACAATATTTGCACTGGATCCTAAATCTGGCTCTTCTGGTTTTCTATACTTCGGATTATTTTCGTCACCGGTGTAAATTTCAAATTTGTACGAAAGTCCGTCTGACCCACAAAGCACATACAATTTGTATCCCCATTTGTGTGGTTTCATTAGTAGATACTGTTTTATATAGTGTCTGCTTTTTGTTGCACATAGTTGTTCGTCGACACAAAGTTATTGTTGTAGTGGGACAGATTGAAATTTATCATTCTATTTGTTTATTGCCGGCCGTAATTTATGCAGTCGATCGTGATCCGGATCATCCCTTGGCTTGATTTTTGTGTTGTCATTAAAGTACAGATATTGTCGAATTTTAACAAAGTTGTTATAGCTCATGACTTCTCTGATTTTGTCAAAACCAAGTGTGGAGGACCAGTAACTTCTTACATCAGGCATTCGCACTAACAACATATACAGTCCTCGTCTTCCTATTCACCGATTGGGAAATATTGAATCGAGGTACTGCCGGACATTGCGTTGGTAATGTGGTGGTGCTCCATCCTGCTGAAACCATATCGTATTCATTGGAACTTGAGGGTTTCCTGGATCAGGATATAAATTTGCCAAAGTTGGAATGACATCATTTTGAAGTAGTGCCAAATAACGATCGCCATTCAAATTGCCCTCAATGAAAAAGGGACCAATGATATGGTTTCCAACAATACCTGCCCAAACATTAACTTTTACTGGGTATTGTGTGTGTTCTTCCCTCATCCAGTGAGGATTTTCCGTAGACCAGTAGCGGCAATATTGCCGATTAGCATGACCGCTAAGAGAAAAAGTGCACTCATCAGAAAACATAACGTCTTCTAAATTGATAATATTGTTATCCAGCATGTCCATTATTCGCTCACAAAAATAAGTTCTTCTATCAAAATCGTCTTCCATAAGCTCCTGAGTAGATATCATTTTATAGGGATGCATTTTATTTTCTTTTAATATGTTTACTATCGATGTATGGCTAACATTTAATTAGTGGATGCATGTCTACTCGATGTATGTGGGTTTTCCATAAACTCAAGCATCACATCTACTTTGATTTCATCACTCAGCGCATTGGCAGCTGGTTTTTTTATCTGCCTTACATGACCAAACTCTCGAAACTGCTTCTCTATCTTACTTATTGTTCCTTGAGCTATAGGCGGTAAATCAGGAAATTTCTCATGAAATAGGCGGGTTACTTCTTGTTGTGTTCGGGTTCTATCTCCGTAACCAATCATTTGTATGACTGTTATTTTATGCATTTCCGTTAATCTAACCATTTCCCAGAATTGTATTTTACGAAATTCAAACTAAAATTATCAAACTGTCAATTTAAATGACAACTTTTAAATACAAAACAATTTACTAAGGCGTTTTAAACAAACTAATGTTGCCACGGAAACTTTTTAAAGTATTTTTAATGGATACCATCTAAAAAGCATATTGGTATGGTTTTTACTAACTTTCTTATTATGAAGACCTAAACGGGAAGTAAGTAATGCAATGATGCCTTTGATGTATGTATTAAATCTTTATAAACGCAAATGAGCATCTACTTCATTGACATTCATATTTTTTTCTGGCGTTTTAAATTTTTCTTTACATTTTGCATTAAATTTTATTTTTTGAGTATATTGTAGCGAATTTTGATAACAACATGATTTTATTTTATTCTATCTTAATTGTTGCAACAAACATGAAAATTATAACATTTTTGAATAGAGAATAAAGAAACCTTTACAACGATATATCACAAGCCTATACTTCCCATTTAAAAAAATGGGGGTTGTACCTGTCATTCGAAGGGGGTTGAAGGTAGGGATCGCATTTTCACGTTGAAGAATGTTAATTTATAAATTAAATATGACATGTTTCGGGATTTTTTATAAATATGTACAGTAACCGAAATAATGAATTTATTCCATTTGGCTTATACACACTGTATATACAAATTCCAATATATTTGTTTAAATCTTCCTCAGTTATTTTGGCAGGTTTACTGGGATCTTTTTGTATGGAGAATAGATTACTTTGCTCTACTATTGTCAAAATGAGTTCTTTATCAAAAAAATATTTAAAGAATGACAAAGGACTGCTCAGATTATCTATATCTGGTGGAAAATTTGCTATTCCTCGGAAAGTTAAAGCGTTGTCATCTATAATCAAATTCTTTTTTCGCCATAAAATATTTTTATATCTTTCTTTTAGCTCTTCTGCTTCTTTCTTAGGATCCCTCTGCATATGTTGCAAATTATCGCTAGCTTCAGCAAGCTCACTTCCTTCGTTTTCTACTTCCTCTTCATTTCTTTGATCTTATTTTTCTTCCGAGTATTCTTCGTTATTCTCGATATTATTATCTTCAATCACTAACCCGTCTTCAAACTCAATAGGCATAGCTAATTTAGAATTTCTAATTTCTTGATATATTTCTGATTCTTCGTCGCTCTCCTTTATGCTATCATAATCATCTTCACTTTCAGAGAGCTGTGCGATTATATCTTCCAGCTCTTCCTGTCGTAGATACTTCGCAACCCATCTATTTTTTTTATCCGACGTTATTTCACTCACATATAAACAAATAACACTCTCTAACACAATGTATCAGATATGATACATCTCATTTTCAATGACGATATTTCTTAGAAAATTTATTGTTTCCACTGAATATGACACTTAATGAATTATATGAACCTTAGGTGTCCTAATTTTATAATTGTTTGTTATCGATATGTAATTATACGATAGTTTTATAATACTTTCTTGCACGTGGTTATCAACACACAATACACCGCCATACATTCACCTGTTCCATAAGTAAAAAATATGCGCAGACGCGTTGGTACAAGAATCAACCGTAGATATAGCGTATATAGGGATGTATTAGATTATCTACAAAAGTCACAGTGTGAATTGCATGCTCTCTATATTACATTTATAGGTTTAAAGGTAGTTGTATCAGATCTGCAACACTGCGCAGTGTAGGGTTAAATTGTGTAATAAATTAGAAGCATATTGCTTATTAGTAAGTAATATATCCCCAAAAAGTAAGTTTAATACACATAAACTTTAAAAATATTAAAATTAAAGAAATCTGTTTGTTTTGTACAGAGAGAAAATCCAACATCTGATTCGCGTACAACCCACGTGTGGGGGTTCCACAGGACCACATGTCAGTACCCACTTTGTTAGGCAATTACACATACCATGTGTTGTAAGGCGAGCATCAGCGTTGCGTGTGGCTTGTCCATGCGGCGATTCACATGACCGCTATTGTGAAGCTGCCCTCCGGGTCCCCTTGGTTATTGACACCGGGCTGGACCGGGTCCGTACGATGCTTGGTTGCACACATACTCACACATACGTACTGTATACATATGTCGGCAAATACTGTTATTTTAATTAGTACCATACTCTCTCTGAAAACGGCCCTACTACAACTTACTACTGATCATTTTCAATGTTATGGTATTTTTTTGCTGTCCACTGATAATAATGATTTACGATCAAATATCTTCATGAAATATTTCTATATTGTTGTGCAGAATTGTTATTTTTTTAAATTGGCAAAATATATAAATGTATTTAGAAGAAGTTGAAAATAAATTTTAATTAAATTTATTAATTATACTCTAAGCATTCATTCACTTGTTTCTCGTCGATGTGAATATTTGTCAGTCAATATCATCCCAATGAAACATTTTAAAATTTGGCGGGTGTTTTGAGTTGATATTGTTTGCAATAAAGATTAGGTATGATTTATTTCATTAAAGAAATTAGTAACTAGCTTATCTCTAACAGATACGGTTTTGTTTTTAATTTGATTTCGTTTACATCCCTTTATTAAGATTAATGCTCGAATAAACAGAAACATAATTTTTAATGCAGTTATTTTCTTGGTTGGGCAACTTGAAATCACGAAATTTAAAAATGTCCCATCCATAACTCGAAATGGAAATAAGATGTAGAATTTGCAATGTTTATTGAATGTATGGTTTTCTGCTATTAAGACGTTGACTGCCAACCACGAAATAACTCGTGCTTGGCAGTCTGCTGGTAAACGCCCATCGCGAGTTATCTCGTTTCTACAGAATCACTTTTCGGTGCCCATCTAGCGTTAGCATGTTGTAAATGCATAGGAAATCTGTGGGATGGGCATCTGCTAAAGGTTCATCTGCCAGAAAAGAAACGTCGCAAAAGGATTTATTTTTTTCACAAGATAATCAAAATATAAAAAATTAAACTAAAGTTTTTCTAGATGTCATATTCTTTGTAAGTGCAAGTGAATTATAAAAATTTTCTGTGTATAACACATACTCCTTATCTAAAAATCATTCACCAACTGCAGGACCACTTTGGAAGCGTGTCCATCTTTGTGAACAACAGTTTCCGATTTTTCCACAATAAATTTGAATTTTCAAAACCACTCCGTTGGATGCGCATAACTCGTACAGTTTTATTCCATATTTATGTTCTTTGTTTTTTACATATTCCCTAAAGAATAGCCTGTCACGCCACAAGTTTCAAGCATAGGTTTCGATCGGGTACATAGTCGTCACGCATAATGTTGTTGAAGTGATCGAGAACGGGTCTGACTTTATATAACCAATCTTCTGTTGCTACAGTATTATCGACAAAATGCCAAAAGCGCAAGAGTAATTGGGATCTATTTCGGCTCATCACTGATTTAAAAGCGGGCATTATATATAAAACATTTTAACTCCAATAATGCTCAGTAGATGGTAGCATACTTGTACCATATGCAAAAGTGGTCCAGGAAAAATACGCATCTCACCTACATCAGTCCCTACCCATATGGTCATTCTAGATTAGCTCGTCAGAGAATTTTTTTGAACATCTTGAGCGGCATAAAGATTTGTTTGTTTAACTAAAATGTGCAAAAACTAGTTGGAGAAAAACAAATTTGCTAAATATTCTATAGATAATGGGTCTACGTCTTCATATTTTAGTCCAATATTTTGTACCGCAAATCCAAAGTTTGGTGGTTTCTCTTCTATGTCACACCAATACTCATCATCGAATATTGTTGAATTGGACTCCGGATTCTATTCCTGCTGCTCAGGATTTAGCCTCTTTTTACTTTCATTGCTTTCAGAGCCCTCACTTTCACTTGATAATTCGTAATCGATATCGTCGTCACTGTTATCTTGTAGAAAGTTTAGCCACTCCGTTTCATCTATTTCAGCGTATTGTTGAAGTTCTTTCTCTGACAAGTTTCTTTTTCGGAACATTCTTTCACAAAGTGGCCGTCCAGTATCACTAAACAGTAGAAATTCACAATATGCAAATACAAACACAATGCATGCTACACAGCAACAAACCAGTTGTAACAGGAATAAACACGAGAACCCCACCACGAGAATGGTGGAGTGGGGCGTTACAAGTTACATCCTGTTCGGAGATGCCCGACTACGACATAACTCGAACGCACTTTTTCGTAGAGAAAAAACAAGTCAAATGAAAGTGAGAACTTAAAAACTAATATTTGTTTCTTACATTTAAAACAATAAATTGAATAAAAAATATTGGCGTCTGGAACGGGTTCCTTCAAAGTAAGCTTGGCAGTCAACGTGTTAAATAATTGGCAAAAGTACAATCTTGTTTCTTTATTCCTGTTCGACCGTATATCTTACCGCATTCGCACGTGAACTTATAGACTCCAGATTTCTTATTTTTATCTGTTCTTCTCTTCTTCTTCTCTGTTTTGTGTTGGACACCACCACGTCCAGGCACTTGAGCACACCGCTCTTTGTACTATCCCCAATAGATCTCTCAATTCCACTCTGTTAGTTTTGTGTCCTCGATAATCTGTTCTTTTTTTTTAATGTATTTCGATGGATAATTATTTGTTCTGAAAAACTGTTTATTTTGAAATATCTTCATTATAGTTAATTGACGAAGGAGATACTTGTTGAAACTTCATTATAACGCTAAGAAATAAGTAATTAAACTTCTAGTTTCAAAAATTATTTTATTGTAAATACCACTGCAATATTGTTTGGCCATACAATGGCTACATCAGGTGGATGAATTACTGAATATGTACAATACAAGTTTGAATGTTTATGTGAAAATTATTGGGGAAATGGTGGTAGAAAAATCTTTACAATCTTAAATTTAGTAGAGGGGAGTTGTTTAAATCTAGTTAGTCATTTAAAGCTAATCCTAAACTATTGTATCTATTAATTTCTAAGTTTTCTAACAGGTTAAGTTTTTTACTTTTTTCTTGAATGTGTAAAATTTTGAAATCTATATTAAATCTATGATTGATATCTTTACAATGACTTGCGAAAGATGAATCTGTTTTCTTTTATTTATGGCGTCTCTAGTGTTCTTTCATCCTAATTTTGAATGTCCTCCCCGTTTGTCCTATGTATACCTTATTACAATCTTCGCATGTTAACTTATATACACCAGAGTTTGATTCTTTGTCTATTTTATCTTTGTTGTTTTTAATAATGTTCTGTATAGTATTGTCTGTTTTAAATGATATATGTTCGTTATTAAGTTTTTTAATGAAAGTACCAATTTTTTCCGAAATTTTTCCTAAGTAAGTGATTGAATTATAGGAATTAATTATCTTGTATTTTAATTTTGGATAAACTAAGGAAAGGGTTTTAGATTTTTGTTGGCTATTTAGGATGTTATTGACAATATTTATAGAGTAACCATTGTTTAATGCTATTGTGTATATTCTATTTAGTTCAAGGTCGTAATTACTTTTACTCATAGGTATATGAATTAATCTATATACCATTGATTGGTATGCTGATAATTTGTGTGTTATAGGATGAAAAGAATTAGCGTGTATTGTGGTATCTGTATGTGTTGTTTTATGGTATATAGCGAACTCGTGTTTATTAGTTTTGTGTGATATGGTTAAATCTAGAAAATTAATGCTTTTATTTATTTCTGTTTCTATAGTAAAATTTATTTTGGGGTGAATAGTGTTGATATAATTATGCAAAGTTTTTAATTGTCTATCTGAACCGTTAAAGCAAATTAATATGTCATCAACATACCTAAACCAATATACACAATTACCAAACAAGGGATGTGTACTAATTATAGTTTCTAAATTATTCATGAAAATTTCAGCTAAAAAGGGGCTTAGTGGGTTTCCCATTGTTAGACCCTCTGTTTGTTTATAAAATTTCTTTTTAAATTGAAAATAATTTTGTTCCAGGTACGTTTCTAAGAGCTGTAAAATTTCGGTCTTTGTGACAATGTTCGTGTTTCTACGTTCTAGTTGTAAAGTAATTAAATCTATTTTAAGTATGTAAAAGAAAAAATCTGAATCTTAGGTAAAGCACGGCAGACTTGCCGGTTCCAAAATTCGGCAATTAATGAATGACAGCGGTTTCGACGCGGTTCTGCAAAGAAAAGAAATAGTAGTGTGGAATTGTTTCAAATTTGTCGGAAACGACATCATCAACGAAAGCTTACCATCAAATGCGATGTAATACGAGTATGTTGCCTAAATTCCGTTATTTACATTCCCATTTAGATTTTTTTCAGACAATCTTGGAGATGTATGCGATGTGCATAGGGAATGTTTCCATCAAAACTTTACAAAGTTGGAAAATTTATATCAGGAAAAATGTAATTCGAACAGGTTAAGTGATTACTGTTGGTTACTGATTAGAAAAGACCCTAACACATCATTACACAAAAGAAAACTGTCAAACGAATGACGATATTTTAGTGGGTTTATCCACATTTTCTAACATTAAATGCATCTACTTACTTTAACGTTCTATTTCGAAACAAAATCATGTCTCTGAAATCTTTTCTCTAAAACTGTGTACGCTGGGGAAAATCAAGAACATATTTGGATTCAGCATTAAATAATGATTCAAGATCACATATTTGTATCTAGGAATATTTGAAACTTTAAAATTAGTTTTTCTTTATCTACTGTTAAATGGAGTCTCAACATATAATCTCGTCGTTAATCAATTATTCCGTCTTTTTCCATATTAACAATAAACTACGAACTTGTTCGCTTTTAAGGCGTATAACGTAACTTTCTTAGATATCAAATATCAAAAACGTATTAATCTTGATGATCCTAGCGCCTTCCATCGAATATTATGGTATCGTCAAAAAAACTCGTCCATAAATATTTTTTGATCTATCAGGATCGTCTTCTATGAATGTATATATAAAGATATTTGAGATTTTAAAAGTAAGGAAATCTGAGGATTGCACAAATACAAAAATCTATAAATACAATTCCGTGTGTAATTAGATGGATTAAATATTTTCAGGTCAACTTATCAGGTTTAACTTATTTTCTAAGTTAAAATGTTTATTGAAATATATGTACATACATTAATTCAATCAATATCTTGCTTACGATTATTCTCTTGATAGATATTCCTGTACAATCAGAAACGCTACGTAAATAACACGCAATGTATCGATACAGTTTACAAAGTGCATTGGATATGTTTCATTCATATTTATGTTCATTACAGATAAATATTGTCTACTATATATTTACTAATTTCTTTTTGTTTTATGTGGTATTTTTCTATAATTAAGAAAGTAGAACATGTGGTTAATTTTGGATAACATAGATATATACATATTAGGAGTAAAAATATTTACTATAGATAAATATCCTTGATATGTATATATCACATTTCTCCTTCGTTTATGGGCAGTATATTTCCATGTTCTAAAAATTTATTATTACTTTTTGAGAGTAAATTTTATCTCTTCTAACGGTAGTAGGTCAATGCATTTTAATAGGGTGTTCTTGAAGTATATCATTAAGTTAGTAATGATAAACGTTCGTCATCAAATTTCTGTCTTGCTTTAGACAATATATAGAAACACGCTTTCACGATTAAAAATATATCGGATTTTTTGGTTCTTTAATATAGGGTGCGCCATTATTGTGTCGGTGGTGTTTAGCGTCTAAATTAAGAAAGATAGGAAAGTGAGATTTTCTGTCCGTATATACTATATTGCAGCGGATATTGTAAAATTATTTACGAATAAACAGGGTATACAAATTCCCGCACTCACCTTCAGATTTTTCAGTTTAAATGGATTCCTATATTTTTTATAAATTATTTCGATAACCACCTAAATTACCTTTGCAGTGATATATGGTTATATGTATTTCAGTTCAGCTCAGCGTCCGACGTTTTAAGACATAGACTGAAGATGGGTATTGTGGATTGAATTATTTGTCGTGCGACATTTATCGAAATTTAAACGCTTCTCTCTCGATTTTTTTAAATGGAATCTATATTTTTCGATATTGTCAGTAAATTCCCTGCAAAATTACCTTCAAAATGATATCAATAACGTAGTACTTATTTACAGTATTTTCAACGGTATTCAACTTTTATGGGAAATATCTTTAATACTATTCAATATTCGGTACATCTAACATAGATACATACATAATACGAATAGAAAATTATTATTATGTACACTTTTTGATTTGACATATGATGGTCGAATATGTTTCCATTCTGCTGTATGCACATTCTCAACTTTCTATGTATGGACTGCCTTATATTTTTAGCCATATTGTTCTTGTACAAGTGGATATAAGCATTTCTTATACGTTGCTTCATCTTTGCTGTGGTCGTAGGGGGGTGGCATGTAAACTATGCTTTTTATAGTAAACCAAAGAAGAAAAACACAAGGCGTGAGATCTGGTGATCACAGGCGCCAGCTTATTGGACTTTCTCTCCCAATGCACCTATTAGTAAATACCCTATCTAGGTGCACTCTTGCAGCAGCTGCGTAATGTGCGGTTGCACCATCGTGTTGGTACCACAATTCTGTCCATGAACTTACCTGGTAGGCCTTCAAGTAGTATTGATAAAGTATTTTGTAGGAAGTGACCATAAATTTCACAATCTAAAATATTGTTAAAGAAGCATGGACCAATGATGGTGTTTCCTATGATGCCTTCCCAAGTACTAACACACGATTTGTGTTGATACAAAATAAGTTGCACAAAATGAGGGTTACTTGTGTGATAGTAGTGTGAATTTTTCCAATTAATTATTCCAGAATTGGCAAATATTGCTCCATCTGTGAAAAGTACAGAGTCTAGGAAGTTTTGATCTTGACGTAATCGTAAAAGCAACCATTCACAATACATAAGTCTCTTTTCAAAATCTGTTGTAATAAGCTTTGGTGAATATTAATTTTATATGGGTGAAACTTATGTCTTTTTAAAATTCTTCTCGTGCTAATGGTTGTAATTCCATGTTGTTTAAAAATTGCCCTCATAGACACGTGCGGATTTTCCATAACGGATTGAATGACTGTCACTTCATTATCTTCTGTAACCATAGTTTTTGTCCTTTCATGTTTGGGGTAATTGAGCTCGAGCGAAGAAACCTTACCAACAAATTGTCAAACTCTTACTATCCGGCGTTCTAGGGGTAGGGTATTCCGCTGCATACATTCTTGTTGCTAATAGTGGATTTCTGTTGCAAGCTCCAAGAACAAATACCATGTTCCTCCTTCGAGAAATTCATTTTTAGTTATTCAGTTTTAGAAAGTATGCAAAAAATAACGGGAACAAGACGGTATAATTGATAACCAGATTAAAGTAATACGTAATAACTAATAATCAACAACTAAATAATTCTAATTGCAATAAGCAGGCATAAATAAAATTGTAAAAAATGTGCGTTCAAAAAAACAGCCTCTAGTGAACCATGATTTCTAAGTAACATCAAAAAGCATGTCGTAACTTTACTAATATGAATTTCTTAAATAACAGTTGCATATAAATGACAGACGGCTTTAGAAAATTGTAAGGTTAGAAAATTGCAAGGTTAACTGCTAGGTTATAATGTTCCTGTAATAAATAAATAAAATTCCGTGTTATCGTTTTTATTAAGTGACACTAATAGGATTAACATTTTTCAACAGACCGGTGCGGGGAAGTTACGACATACCTAAAAATGCATGGTCAACTCTGAGAGTTTTTTTTGAACGCACGATATTAAAACGCGATGACAACAAAGAGAAACTACAAAAAACGACTTATGTGGAATTTTTCAGCAGAGATTTGACGTTTCGTTAGATTCTTAGTTGTTGTTTGAAAATCATGGCCTTCCAGTCATTTTCAGTGCCCCGCATATTGAATAGTATTAAAGATATTTCCCATAAAAGTGAAAATCTCACTGTCCTATCTTTGTTAGTTTTCATGCCAAAATCCGACGACACCCCAATGGCGCAACCGGTAAAAAGGTATCTTTACAAAGTTACCTGCTTTGATATAGCAAACTAATATTAACTATTTAAATAATTACAAATGAAACAGACAAGCAATGTACATATCTGTAACTGTACGCATGGACAATACACCTCGTATTTTCAGCATTTACTTCAGCTTAAGACACGTGTTTCTGCCATCTATAGGCGTCATCAGTCAAGCTAGTGAGGCAATGTAATACAAATTAATACAAATCTTTAAAAAAAAACAGATTTGTATCTGTATATACATTTACGCTGAAATCGCCTACAAGACATAGCAAATTTCGTCCTATAAGGTTGCACTATTTAATAAGTGACATCTGACGGACGAAAGAGACTATGCTGAAAAAGGCGACCTTTCACTTCACCAGCTAAGCTGGTACATAAGCGAAAAAATACGTATATCGGTATAGTCCATTAACACGTGCCAGATGGCAGTAAATATACAAAAAGGTTTTAAGTATATCAATACGTTATGCATGTATAACGCATTTGTTACAAATGAACAGACATGCAATATACAGTTACAGATATGTATATTGCATGTCTGTTTCATTTGTAACAAATGCGTTTTACGTGCATAACGTATTGATATACTTAAAACCTTTTTGTATATTTAAATAATGTTTTTTCACTCAAGATATATATATATATATATATATATGTATATATATATATATATATATATATATATATATTGTAATAACGCGTATGGCTTCCACGTTCGGCGCCAATTGAAATGAAGCATTGTCGATGATACGTACGCAAGATTAATGATCAATGAGAATATGAACTTAGAAAATGAATCTATAGAAGTTGCTGTTGTGTATCGTTTTTATAAATACAAATTTTGGGCGCCATAAGTATAAATATACTTAAATTGTGCGACGCTATCTGGGTGTATAATTGATAACCAGCTAGCATTCGTAGAGCTTGAGAACAACAAAACAATTATTATTTTAAAAAGGATCTTCGTCGGTCTGCTCTTACCCCGTGAGAATAATGCGATAATTAAACAATCTAGAAGAAATAAAAATTTATTAACGCAAAAGAAATAGTAATCTGTAACAAGTTTGAAATAAAAATAAGGATAAAAATAAGAAAACTGTAATATACGTGAATTCTGAACTAAATAATAATAAAAAAACGGTATTACGTAATAATGCACATGTGTTACTTAATACATAAAAATGGTTGTTTACATTACAAGTTGTGCAAATGAATATCGAATGTTGCTTAAAATTAACACACAAAAAGGTAAGTTACATGTTCCTTTTATAAGGATACTATAAGAATGAATGTGATATTTAAATATATGGTTTGAAATGTATAAATTTACGTTTATATTCAGATGTAAGCAATGTTTAAATTAAGTGTTTGATAATAAATAAATGTTGACTTTTAAATGAAATTCTAGGAAATATTGGATATCGAAAGGAACCTGGTTTTATTTTCTCTGTATGTGCGGATCTGGTATCTGGTCAGGAACGTCGTAATAGGGCTGGATATAAGTACGGTAGCGCCTTGTCGAAGTATATTCGTCGATATCGGTCAATGGCTCACGTTATCGGTCCGATGATGTTCCAATTATGAAATGATGCTCTACTCGATAATTCAGTTATTTAACGTGATATTGGTCCAAATTATGTCTCAAAAGTGGAGCTTGGTATTAAGGTATCGTATGTATATGAATTTAAACTGATTTTAATATATGATTTTAAATAAAACTTTTACTTGAGTCAGAAGTACGGCCATTTGTTGTAAGTATTTTATCGGAGAGAGGACGCCGCTAGCTTTCTTTTATTTTCCAAAGCCTTTTTAATTTTCACTAAAAAGCCTCGACGTTTTAATGTTTGTTACATCAACTAAAATATAAATTTATACAATATTTCAGTATGAATTGGATTATAAAATTAGCGGAATAATTAACAAGTATAATAAATTACATTCTAAACATAGGTTATGTTGTTGTTTACATTCTAAAAATCGCATTCGCGGGACAATGGTATTTTAAACTTGTGGGCGTGGCTAACTAGTATCGTAAAATGTGGATAAAGTAGCTGTCTGTAATATGTCGCGTATGATTTAAATTTAGAAATTGAAATGTAAAAATATAAAAAGATGAGTTAAGCAAGAAAATAAGCAAATAATTAATTATTAAGTCAACGTCATTTAATTTATTCACATCTCGACACTAGTCTCACATAATTACGTCCCTCAATTTTTGCTATTATATACAATGTGTATTATGTGTATACTGCTGGTGCATAACTGCTTTTTCCATTATAGGAGCTGTTATTAGAGTGCAGTATGCCTCACAACAATATATATATATATATATATATATATATATATATATATATATATATATATATATATATAGATAATTATTTCGTGACCTTTGTATGTTATGGTAAATTCAATTTGTTGGCGATTTAAGGGCTGGTTATACTTTAAAATATATATATTTAAAACAACCCTACATGTTTAGGCAAATGATTCCTTTATCAAGGAATATAAAATATAAATGACAAAGGCATCATTTGCCGAAACATGTAGGGTTGCTTTAAATATATAAATTTTAAAGTAAAACCAGACCTTAAATCGCCAACAAATTGAATTTACCATATATATATATATATATATATATATATATATATATATATATATATATATATATATATATAGACTGTTAAGTATTATCGACCGTACTGTATCAATTAATTAACGGGTGAGCGGTCTGTCAAGTAAAAATGAAACTCCTTTATTCCACTCTATATTTCATAACGGATTTGTTACTTCATCAGGAGTGTAATTGAGAGTTAAAATTAACGGCACTAAACATGTTAAAATTCATCAAATTTAAAACATCAAATCAATATGCTGTTAGTTTATTGTCAACCTTTTAAAAAACATATTTATATATATATATATACAGTGTGTTTCACTTTTCATGAGGACACCTAAATAAATTTTTTATTTTGAAAGCAATCAATACAAAATTTTTATCGGATGTGTAGGCCCCGACAACGCACCTTTTTGTATGAATAGAGTTTTTATAAAGTAAATAAATATCTAACCAACTATAATTAAAATAAAAAGTAGTATTTCAAGTAATGTTATACTTGCGATTAAGATAGAGAAAAAAAGTATTAGGAAAAGTTTTTATAAATCACTCAAGAACCCTTAATACCAAATTTCGCGGAAAAAATTTCATTTTTAAATTCTTCTACATTTTTATGCTATCAGTAGATAATAGTTTGATATTGCAATAATAAGAGTGCCATGAAACAAGAAAACAATTCACAAATTTTATTCAACATTAAAGAACAAACAAAACAAAAGCAACAATTTAATGAACAATATTTCAAATAGGATCTTTTTCCACTAAATCACCTTGAAAACGGATACATTTTTCCAATCGCCTTTTGTGATTCAGTACAACCCGTCGTAATACTTCTGCAGAAATTTCTCGATAGGCTTGTCGGATTTTCTGGCACAGTTCTTGTATGTTTTGCGGTCTAGATCCATACACAGCATTTTTAATAGTCCCCCAAAGAAAAAAGTCGAGTGGTGTAATGGCAGGTGATGTCGGAGGCGACTCTATTAAAGGGCTATTACGGCCTATCCATCTTAATGGAAAGTTTTCCTCTAACCATGATCGCACTATTCTTGCGTTATGCACTATGATCGTTCTAGCTGGAAGTGTAAATCTCGCCTCACATCCAATGATAAGTCATCAAGCACATCAATTAATCCAGTATTTAAAAAATTTAAAAACCTTTCTGCATTTAGCGTATCAAAAAAGAAAAACGGGCCAATGATTTGTCTATTTAAAATTCCGCACCACACATTAACTTTCAGCGAATATGTCTTACAATTGATAACCCATCTTTGATTTTCTGTTGCCCAGTAATCTACAATTCTGGGATGAAACAATACCATTTGTAGTGAAGGTAGCTTCATCACTAAACATTATTCTTTTTAAAATTGTGTCATTTAGAAAATTGCCTTGAGCTCATAGACAATACTCCATTCTTCTTTTGAGATTTCCTTCTTCAAGGGCGTGTAAATATTTTGGCTCATATGGTTTCACTTTGTGACGACATCTTTAAATTTTGAAGTAAGAGATATTTAAATTCCTGGCCATATTTCGTAAACTCGTGTCAGGATTATTACGATACGCTGCTAATATTACTGCATCGAAATGGTGTTCTCGATTGTTCAATTCATGTTGACGTGGTTTAGCAACATCTCCAGTAGTGTTTAAAATGTAATTCAAGTATGCAACAGTTCGATGACGGATGGGTTGACGTTCAGGATGTCTAGCGTCTCTCTTGCAGCCTCTCGGGTAGAACGTACATTATCACCAACAATTCGAATAATTTCTACTTTTTGAGCAATACTTAAATGTCTATCGGCCATTGCTCAGCAAAGTTCAATAGTTTCAACTGAAATAAACTGTTTAGTGAACTGACGTTTGACATTTGAACTGACAAATTATTTTCTTGCTTCATGGCACTCTTATTATTACAATAACAAACTATTATTTACTGATAGCATAAAAATGTAGAAGAATTTAAAAATGAAAATTTTAACAAATTATAATTTTGCAAACGTTCAACACTAATAAATGAAATTTGAGATTTTATTGAGGATAATAATAAAAAGAAGTAGTGATATTAATATATATATATATATATATATATATATATATATTGGCTAAAAATACAAAAATAACGAAAAACATCATATGGAATTCAAAACACAAAAATAAAAAGTAACACGTTACATAGCATGCACCACAGTAAACAGTAAACATTTATATACATATACTATATACATATAAAAATAAATCACAAAAAAGTTATAGAAACTATTAGGTATATACATATTATATATAAAAAAAGCAAAATTAATTGGGTAACGAAGAATGACAAGCACATTTTATGAACTCTAGCCTAGACAAATGACCTGATTTTAATCGATTTATACAATTTTCCAAATATTTTAATTTGTTTTTCACTTGCCTATCCTTTATTGTATTAGGAATATGTAAACTTTGTATTTTGATGTCAGTGTCAACTTGGAATTCTTTCAATTTTTCGATAAACACATATATAGACGGATGCGTACTATAAAAAGATGCATTAAATCTGGAATGGAACGACTCGCACGCATTTGTAGTGCGAGTATTCGAGGCAACTTCTTCCGCCCATATATTCGTAGGAAATGTAGCATTTTCCTCTATATACGTTTCTAACAAATAATCGGCGTATGTATCTAACAGGCTATTGTCTGGTTTATAAGCCATCAAATCGAAAACAAAGCAGTCCGCAACATGTTCTGGTTGTAGATAAGTCATACCAAAGGTAAGTTTCAGCCAATTTCCTATTTCTAAATTATTTTTAAAATGTTAACTTAATCCAAGGAACTGAATTTTTCTGAACCATGCTTGGTGTAGGTGAAGTCTACGGCCACTGATTTTTACACTGGGCCAAACATGAATTATTGCGGTATGTATTGCTTTTTCAAAATCAACATAGATCTCGCTAGGTTCGAAAAATGAATTAAATGATTCAAAAATGTTAGATTTCAACAACAAAAAAAGTGTTTTGTATGTGGTCCAACTTTTGTTTGGCAACAAGCAATACAGTAGTGGGACATAGTGTCCATTCTGAAGTCCATGGATGGTAGAAAATTGTAGAAAGTATTTCGTACAATATGAGAATGTGCCGTCCATATACAAAGTATTCATTTTAGACAAGGCACGAATATTGGCTTCACATGTAAATATGATAATGTTATGTTCTACACTATTTATAAATAAAAAGTTTTCACCTTTCGCGGTTTTAATTTTAGGAGAATATAGATTTACAACTTCATGCACTTCGTTTATATTTGCAGGTAGGCGACTAGGAAATATTTTCCGACGGCAGTTATTTCTTCGTACATAATTGACATCATAGGTTGTAACAGACTCTGGCATATTGGCACTAAGGACTCTTCGAATAATCTTTGAAGGTTTTTCCAATAAATCTTCTTCTGCTTTTCGCTTGCACAAATTTGTAAGCACTTTCCTGTTTGTTTTTTGCTCATCTACTTCATGGTTATGAACTATATCACTCCTCGATATTGTAAGCTCAGGACCAACAGTAAATACTTTAGCATTACACTTTCTTCTTTGGACACATCTCCAAAAAACTTCTCCGCGTTTCAATTCTTTTTCTTTAAAACACGTAAAATTCTCAAAGAGAAGTAAATCTTTACCCCGTATACTTTTTACTAACGTAGCTAACATCTTATAAATCGAATACTTATATTAAATTATTATCACAATAAACAACACCAATTGTAAGTACTAACCTCTTCTGTTGAGCAAAAGAAACTAACTTGTGAAACCGTAATAACTTTGCAAGAACATCAACATTAAATAGACATTAGTTAATATTAGTACTGAAAATTCCCAAATTACGGTATATATTGCTTTTATTACCTGAACTCTGTTAGTGGTGAAAATACCTGCCGGATTATGAGATTATTCTATCGATGCAGGTGGAGGGTAACATTTGGTGGTGAGATTACCTGCGCCAATTTTGACGTGAGTGCTTCTGGTGCCTCAATAAATCGTTCTTGGTGTTTAGTTAGGTGAATTCTTAAATTGGCAAGATTATCGCGTCTCTTAGTATCAAAATTGAATTCTGAGGAACTCATTGAGTATCAGGAATTTTGTAACATTTTATTATTCTAGAGTGTCGTACAGTATCATTTTTTGGAGATCTTCCCAATATGGCTGTGCATTTTCTGCAGAGAAACGCATAGTTCGTTGTACAGGCAATTTACATTCCACCACATATTGTAGACAGTACTTTACAGAATACAATATTTTGCCTCAGCCTAGTATCTATATTTTAGAATCGCTATCTTATATTTTTATAAATAAAAAAAAATTCTCAGGAACTAAAATATACAATGTCAGAATACTAGATACAAATACTCCGGTTTCAATTGGTCCAGAACTGTTCAATCGCAGCATGGATGAGGGAGCTCATAATACATCCAACGGCGCGAATTGCGATAAATTTTGCAGGACGGCTGCGTTTATTCTGTTGAGCAGTGACATTGATGTATTTCTGTACTATATAAGATAACATTATTTCATTATGATTATATAGAAGTTATCTATCTATCTTATCTATTTGTAATATAAAGATCTAAAGAACTGTTACAAGTATCTTTCTAATAGCAAGCGTAGCGACGCACATTTGCTGAGATAAGATTTCTTTCAGCATGGCAATCGGGAAAGCGATCGATTGTTTAGTAGTCAACATATTCTTTTTTGAGTCTTTACAGGGTTGCAGTGTATAGTAGTTGTGCGGAAGCGTTTATTTTACTTTACTGTGCCCCATGTGTGACTTTTAATTAGTAGTTTTTACCTACTGATGATGACAACTTAGTTGTCGAAATGGAAATAAGTTAGAGTAAACTACTTCTTTTATTATACCTAAATAAAATGATAATTATCCATATCAAACTCTCTTTTCATAATCTATTAATTCAATGTTATGTTAATATTCATAGTTTTATAAGGAAAAATTATTTTTATAATAATTTTTGATCCTCCAAGAGACATTAACCGGAATAATAATATATTTTCCTTTAATGATGTCAAAAAAATAGTATTCTAGATAAACTTTAATTATATCTTCGCCTTTGTGTTGTAAGATATTTCTACAAATTTTTGTTTAGTAAGTTAATTAGTCAGTTTTTTTCTTTTTTTCAACATCCAAATTTATTTACGATCTGTATACAGATAGATATATTTCTGTTGGTAAATGTTACCTGAATAAATTTATTTTCGTTAACTCTGATTCGCCATTTCGTTAGCCAATCTTGAATTTCGTTAGGAATTGTCTGCAATAATTGCGAAGCAATAACAGGGTCTATATTGAGATAAGAATGGCTGTGTTGCTGGGGTTGTAGTAATAGTGACATAACGAGTCGTTGGCAGTTCGGTAAGGTGAAAAAATAAATTTTTATACACAGTATTCTCTAAGGTGAACAACAGTCCAACAGCCAACTTAATAAGATGAACTAGTTACACATATTGTAGATTTGTACTCCTATATTTAGTGACTCGATCGGGGAACCCCCTAATTATGTTAGTACAACGTGTTTGTGATTGAACGCCTGCATTCTATTCGTGTATTTTGTTGAGTTATTGTGTAGTTAGTAAAGTGTACTAAGAACAATGAAGACTTTAACATTAAGTGCGAAAGGCGAAATAATAAAACAACTTAATGATGGTAGAAGTGTAAGTCCGCTTTCACGTGAATATGGAGTTGCCAAATCCACTATATGCGGCATTAGAAAAAATCAACAAAAAATTCTAAAAGCTCTGTCAAATACATATGTCGGAATTAGTAAACGTAGAAGAATGAAACGAGCAGAAAATCCCAAAATGGAAACTGCTTTGTATAGATGGTTTCTGAAACAACGAAGTAAAAACTTACCGATTTCTGGTGCAATGCTAAAAGAAAAGGCGAAACAACTGCACGAGACCTTTGAAGAAAATACAACTTTTGCTAGTAGTCAAGGCTGGTTGCAGAATTTTAAGAAGAGATACGGCATTCGACACTTGAAAATTTCGGGTGAAAAACTTTCATCAAATGTCGTCGCAGTTGACCCTTTCAAGAAAATTTTGAAGCAAAAAATTGATGAATTGGGCATTTCACGTGATCAAATATACAACGCCGATGAAACCGGCTTATTTTGGAAACTGCTGCCTGATAAAACATTCGTGGCTTCAGATGAAAAAATTGCTCCTGGTCGAGAAACTGAAAAAGCAAGAGTGACATTTGTCGCATGTACTAATGCTTCGGGACGACATAAGTTGAAACCTTTCGTAATTGGAACTGCAGCGTGGATGACTACCGAAATTTTTAAAAATTGGTTTCACAAATCTTTTGTACCACAGGTAAAATGTTTCTCATTCTGTTTATTTATTTTTGCTTTATTACAAATTAATGAACTTGTAGGTGAGAAAATTTTTGAAGCAAAAACATTTAGATGAAAAAGCAATTCTTCTTATCGATAATGCCTCTTCTCATCCTTCAGAAGATCAATTAAAAAGTGACGATGGAAAAATAATAACACTGTTTTTCCCTCCCAATGTAACGCCATTGCTTCAACCAATGGATAAAAACGACACAGACTTACCAAGTTACATTATAGAAGTTCTCTTTTATCAACAATAATAAGAAATGATTCAGGTGATGTCAAGGGCCTCATAAAAAATTTCACTTTAAAAGATGCTATATTGAATTTACTGAACGCCTGGGAAAAAGTTTCAATGGAAACCATTGTCAAATGTTGGAAACCTGTTTTGGAGTTTGATGAGCCTGATGAAGATGACATTCCATTAAGTACCTTAAGAGAAAGATATCACCCACGTGAAATAAACAGTGTTGTTCAACAGACACTTGGAATGTTGGATATGATAGCTCCAAATGTAAGTCACTTCATGTTTTTGCATTCATGTAAAAAAAGTCCATCTTCAAAACTGCATTTCAGGTAAATTACACTGCTACAGAAGTTTTGGATTGGAATGAAGATCTACAAGCAGATACACAAGACAATGATTTTGAACAAATTAGCAGTGAGGAGGACAACGTGGTTTCAGAAACTCCAGTTATTATTCCATCAGATTCGGAAGCCTGTAAAGCATTTGATACGTGTCTGATCTAGGCAGAAAGAAATATTCATAGTATTAACGATATTTTGGTGATTAAACGGTTGCAAGAAGCAGCTATACTGACTTAGTCCCATTACAGGCCATCCCATTACAGGCCGCGGAGCAATGGAGTAGCATTACAGGCCGCGAAATTGTTATGCCGTAAATGTAGGATTGAACGGTGCCATTACAGGCCGCGACGAGAAATTGGCAATAAAAACTATCAATTATGATTAATTATTTATTATAAAGTTTATTATAACATACATACATAATTATTTATATTTACAACATATACAACATTTTACAATTTTGATTAATTAATTAAACTAATTACGTTTGCTAAATATAGCAAAAATGCAAATATTAAAAATTAATTAAACTTGCTAATTTGGGAAGTGCTTGCTCTACATCTTGACTTTCTTGTATTTGCGACACTATTCCATTTATCCTCCTATCCATTTGAATATATTTTGCAGCACGCTTTTTTGGGGATATATTGTGGTCAATCCTTTGTTGAATAATGTCGTAGTGCCTTGAATCGTTTTTTAAAGATATAATTAATTCCATTAGATTTGGCTTCGACTTCCCAATATGCCTGTTTAGACGACTATGCCAAGATTTGCATACATTCGTCGTTCTATGACGTTCTTCATAGCATATCCACATGTCTTGCACTATAGAATTTTCTAACCATTGTGTCACAAAATAATCATTAAAGTCCATTATTTCTCTAAAATTGGGGGAGCTTTCCATTATATACAGCCAGCCATCGTCAATATATTGGGAAGGTAAATGAGCTAATGCAGCTGTAAGCTTTATATGCTTCCTGATGTCTTTGTCTTCCCTGTATCTTTTAGCCAATCCCAATTCTTGCACTTTTCGCCATATGCTTTGGTTAAAGTGAAAATTGCAACCTTTGAGTTTGCAATCAGGGAACATTTCTCTACACGCTAATATTGTTGACGTTTCAAAATCTATCTTCATGCTCCTTGGGTTGAAATTTGGAATATGTTCTTTCATTAACGTGAACAACTTTATGTAGGTGTCTTTTTTTCTGTTAGGTAGTAACGCGTACAACGCTGGTCGTACACTAGTCGTTTCTTCGGTACTTTTTAAATCCACGTGGAATGTATATAGTTGATCAAATAATGAGTTGCAACATTTAAATGTACCATCCCCAAAAATTGTATTTTTTGACGATAATCCCTGTATACCCAGCTTACTTCCAAAGCCGATAATTCGATCTGTCGTACCTTGATCAAAAATTGTGAAATTCTCTCCATCTTCAGTTTTATTTATATAATCGGGAACTATAAATTCTGCTCTAGTTTTTGGTAACGCAGGTACCCCTAGAGCTTTATTTCTGTGTCGGTACAAGGATGATTTTACAGACTCATATGCTGGCATTTTTGTAACAAATTCCAATCCACTATCTTTAATTTGATGAAATTCTTCTTCATACACTTTTGGTATGCATGTCATTTCCTGTCTGGCACGTTTTCTACAAATTGATTTGCACTTCTCAACATCGGTATATGCAACGTTAGGTATTACTAAACAATTGTGTTGACTGGTGCGGATAACCTTATTTTCATTGTTCGTTGTAATTCTGCCGCTGCATTCTAACTTTGAATTGCTATTTACACATCTCCAGTTTTTGGTAAAATTTTTGTTAGTCCTCTTCAAACAATATTTAAATCCTTGATAGAGAACTTGCGGATTTCCCCTTGCACTCTCAATAATTTCAACACAATCCATTGCAACTTTAATTTTCACACTGTGTTAACCGTATTGAAGTTCACTACGTACTAATAATTATACTAATAACTACTTAACCATGACAACTTAGAAAATACACCTACTGGTCGGAATGTCGTCATTTTGTAATTATTAAGTACAGGTAATAGATATGACTAATGACCTATTTCTGAGAAATATAAATATATTCCGATTATCTAATTCCAGATTTTGCATTTTGTAATCGCAAATACATCAATACACACAAATGGATAAGGCATTAGGATTAGGATTATAGGATAATAGGTTATTAAGAGTTTCTGGATGTTACGCACATTAAAATATTGTTGAATGTGAAAGTAACTTGATTATCTAGGGTTTTTCCTATTCCGCATATTGTTAAATCTATGGGAATTAATGAATCATCGCGGCGGCCTGTAATGAGACTCGGTTTTTGGTCAAAAAGGGATGCGGCCTGTATTGGCACTGTTTCAGGTAGTTTTCAAACGCGGCCCGTAATGGGACGGCCTGTATTGGGACTACACGGCTATACTACGAAGTACACAATATAAAACGAAACAAACAAAATTAACTTCTTTCTTCGATACAGTTTAGTAGTCGTAAGTATGATATGTATACATATAATAAACACATGTGCATTACATGGTTAATAGGTTATATCCATATAATACTTAAACACTAGAAATATACATAGTATGTATAATATAATTTATATTTTGTTGTCGTTTTTTAAACAACCTCATTAAAGTGAACACCTTCGATAAAATGAACCGGACTTGTCTGAATTAGTTCATCTTATCGCGACTCTACTGTAGTTTTAATTAAATAGGTAGTAGGCTGATGGCTCTGTAAGACTTGACGTTGTCTGTACATTTACTAGGTTTTGGAATAATAATGATTTGGACCACCTTCCACATAGCAGAAAAATAGCCTGTTCTTAAACTGGCAATAAAAATTTGCATTAAGTACATTAAACCTTTTGTCGAGCGTTCTTTTCGAATAGTCCTAGTAATTAAATCATTTCCAAGTGATTTTGTTGAATTCAGAACTCTATTAGTTGTATTTTTGACGTACTTTATTTACAAAATTACTAGAAGAAGTTGATAAGGAGATTCTAGAAAGCAATATAGTTCACTATCATCTTCGTTTTTGGAGGGTAAAGGTTGAATTACTTTAATTGAATCGATTTTGCCTTTACTTGATGTAAATCCATATCAAATGATAAAAAACACAAACACTGTTGTATTAGATTTACACTTTATTTAATAATAACTATATGACAGCTGTTTCACCGTACAACGGTATCTTCAGATAAAGTGTAAATCTAATACAACAGTGTTTGTGTTTTTTATCATTTGAATTACTTTAGTTAGATAACTAGCATAGACTTGGGTTGTTTCGTCATTGTTACTTGCCCATTCACCATTTTCTGTTTTGGAGTCGATTTATTGTTTGCAGCTTTCCAGAGAGATTATGCTGTGGGTACTGTACCTGTTCAGTTCTTTGGGTAGTTAATTAATTGTGTTGTTATATAGTTTTATTTGCACATTTAAGGTCTATTTATGAATAATTTCAGTGAAGCTTTAGAAATTACCATAGCTTAATTAAATAAACTGAAACTAACGAAATTCAGATATAAGGCTTTTCTATTTTTGAATATATTATAATAGAAGGGTGTACAACGTTACCAGGAGGAAGGTTATCATTGTACATGTAAACGTAATTATTCTATCCGAATGAAAAGGTATTATCTGCAGACCATGTAAAATGTCGCTAGAAGCAACTAAGTATTTAAATATTACTTTAGAAGTTTTAAATTGGTCTCTTTGACCTACTTCATATATTTCGTCCTACAGAAGTCATGAAAACGTTGCAAACGTAAACAAAGATAAAAGATATTCGCTGCTAAATATTAGTACATAGCATTATGACTTTATGATGGAACTTAGCTCCTTCGTGTTTTCTCAACGATTATGCTCTAGTATTGATAGGTGACAGATTTATTCTTATGTCGTCTATTTCTAATCTCCCCATTAATTTTTGTTTTACTTTACGTAGTAACGATCGTTGCGCTCCACAGGAGCTTCGTCAGACATATAACTAACTTATGGACATATCTTCAAATAAATGTACGGTAACAAACACATGTTTTGAATAGTGTGGGTAGTTTTTATTACTTAAATGTCTATGAACAAAAACTTTCACAAAAATATTGAACTACGATTTATACACTACTGTTCGCAAAGTAATAAAAATAAGGATCTACATTATGTTAAAGAGATGTAAAGCAGTGCTATGGAAAAATAAAATATATGACAGTCTGAATATCAAATAAATAAATTAAGTAACGGTGAATTATTAATTTCTAATTGATAATTGAGGATCTTATCAGTTTTCTTTAATTTATTAGTTTCAAGTGACTCTAATAAATGAAGCTTTTTGCCCTTATTTTCTATGTGTAGTATTTTCAATTCTTGGTTAAGGTTGTGATTTGTTAAATTAATATGAGACGCGTATGAAGAGTCACTTTTATTATTTATAAAGGAAGAAAACTGTTCTTTGCTGTGCACTTCAAACGATCTGCCTGTCTGTCCGATATATGTCATGCAACTACCGCAAGTTAACTCATAGACTCCTGACTTTTTAATGTTATTTGTTAAATCCTTGTTGTTTTTTTATAAATTTTGATAAATGATTGTTAGTTCTATATGCTGTATTAACCTATTAGTGCCTACGGTATGATTTAACATACGGAGGTTATGATATTCTTCAAAGTAATCTGAGCACGTTGTTTCTAACGTTAATTCAGTTTCATCGTTTCGAATCAACTTTCTTATATGTTTCTAACAAATTACATACAGTAATACTTCTGTAAAGTAATATAGAATATTAGGATTCACAATTTTATTACCGCGTGTTTGTTCTTTCCACCGAAAAACGAGCCTGAGGTAAGGTTATGTCAAATTTACACGCTTGTATCCTTTTTTTCTTTACTTACTGGCATCCTATATATATATATATATATATATATATATATATATATATATATAAAGTAATCTGAGCACGTTGTTTCTGACGGTAATTCAGTTTCATCGTTTCGAATCAACTTTCTTATATGTTTCTAACAAATTTCTAACATTTATATTCTGTTATTTGTATTTTGTATTCCCTTGACAAAGGCGTATTGCCGAAACATATAGGGTTGTTTTAAATATATATACTTTGAACTAATGAACCAGACCTTTAATCGCCGACTTATTAAGTTTACCTTATCATACCAAGGTCACGAAGATATTATATATATATATATATATATATATATATATATATATATATATATATAACACAAATGTGTTAACGGTCTTTTATACTAATACTTATTATTTGATAAGGTATCCATGCCTGTGTAAAGAGACTGTATGATATATCATACGGTAGGCATATACCTATGTTATTGTTTGTTAATACTTTTATTTTTAGCAAGAAATTTTACAATCCCTCTGATCCAAGAGATGCAGAAGAACTTTTAAATTATTAAGAAAGCTTAAGTTCGGATGATGAAGAATACGAAACAATAAGAAAATGCGATCACATGGACCTTGTACTGCTGCCTCCACAGGACGGACAAGATACGGATTTAGATGACGCACCAAGCGACGACGGTGAAGGTAAATGTAATATCCGAGATATTGGAGAAGGAGTACTAAAACAACCTATGCAAGTCGTTGTTGTTGGTGGTGAAGATGAAAAGCGTGTAGAGCAGGCTGATAAAGAGCGACATAATGAGGAATCGACATAATGAGGAATCAAGTGATGATATACCACTTGCAAGATTATTTGGAATAAAAAATATAGCAAATAGGAAGGCAAAGAACCCCATGCAGAGGCCGACAGACTGGAACGAAAAAATACTATATCGTCGCCAAGAAAAAATAAAAATTGATAAAATCAGTGAACCAAATATTGTTAAAGAAATTAAAGAAAAAAATTTGCAACCCATTGACGTATTTAAAAAATTCTTTCCAGAAGATTTTATTGACTATATATGTCAAGAATCACAGAAATATGCTGGTTTCAAAGGAAAACATAATTTAACTGTTTGCACTAATGAAATGTACGTTTATATCGGAATATTGTTGTTATCAGTATACAGTAAAGCTCCTTTTCGAAGGATGTACTGGGAAACCAAACCAGATGCGCATAATGTGTTAATAAGTAACACTATATCACGGGATAAGTTTGAAAGCATACATCGGTTTTTACACTTCAATGATAATAATACCATCGACACCAACAATAAAACTTACAAGGTGCAACCTTTCATCGATTACATAAATACTGTGTCACAAAAATTAGCTGAGCCACTTGGTTTTTCATTTTCTTTAGATGAAGCTATGGAGCCTTATTATGGACGCCATAGCATGAAGCAATTTATTAAAGGTAAACCCATACGTTATGGATTTAAATTTTGGGTACTTACAACTATTGAGGGCTACGTATTAAAATATAAGCCATATTGTGGTGCTGGCGACAAAATTGAAGGAAAATCTCTTTGTTCCAGTGTAACCGAAAGTCTTTGTTTAGGCTACATACCTGCCAATTCCACAGTATATATAGATAACTTTTTCAATTCCCTATCATTACTGCCAGAATTTGGAAAAAATAAAATAAATTGTATTGGTACTATAAGAGCAGATCGTATACAGAAAGCTCCGCTGCAAGATCTCAGGAAAGCAATACGAGGTGTCACGCATACATTACAAAATCCTGATGATCATATAACACTTACAAGATGGAAGGATAACAATAAAGTAACGATTGGAACCAACGTGCAGTCTGATGATGTTTGCCTGACTAAGGGATTGTGTAAACGTTGGTCAAGACAACTTCAAAAACATGTTGACGTAGATGAACCTTCTGTCATTCATCTTTATAGCCAAGGCATGGGGGGAGTGGATCTTTTTGATAATATGAGAGGCCTATATCGAATCCCGCATTCGTTCTAGAAAATGGTATTGGCCTCTAGTTCGATTTTGCTTAAATATAGCAGTGGTTAACAGTTGGCTGCTTTATCGATATGCATATCCAAGCACCAGCCTTCTGGACTATACTAGAAGAATAGTACTTTCCCTTCTTACCGCACCGGAGTATTTAAATTGCCCAAAACCCAAGCGTAGTAAAAACGTTTTACACGAGATAAGATACGACAAAATTGATCACCTTATTGATCAACAAAATACGCAAAGACGTTGCGCATTTTGTGGAAAATGCACTAAGTTTTCCTATGTAAAATGTAACGTAGGCTTACACCCAAAAACATGTTTTCGAGTGTACCACACACTACCTCAGTAATAATTACCATTTCTATAATATAAGTTTTCGAATGGTATAATCAACATTCGTGAAATCGGATCTTATGGTTTTAATTACACCCTTGAATATTACCATACGCAATACCCATAGTTGCCTATCGTATGATATATCACACGTTAAAAAAAAATAAAAAAAAACAAACGAAAATCTGGTACCATTGCATTAAGATAACATAAACAAAGCAACTTTAAAAAAATTGTAAATTTTATAAACCAAAAGTTACTCAGGCATTAATGGGTTAATGTCTAATTTTCGAAACAATCCTATAAATCACTCGACATCCTCCTGAACCTCCACTTTCGATTCTTACATACTTGGGCTACATGGTTAAAGGCAGCATTTTATTATTTTTAGAATTTCCTCAAAAAATATATCTGTAGACCTACAAATTGATTATAAGGAAGCAACTGCCTTTAAGGAAAGTCAAAACAAATATCAAGATGGCCAAGTTTAAGAAGATTTATAAATTATTTATTACAATTTATAACAATATTTCATTGTCGTTAGTAGAGTCAATGCAAATAGTGGACACTGCACAAGCACAACTACAGGCATTCAGCGACGCAAAAAATATTAGGGTTATTGCCAAAGTAGATAGTGTGTTAACGAAAGATCTAGATTTTACCAGATTAAAACAAATTTTTTGTTATAGTGGATTTACAAATCCGTTAAGTATTTACAAAAAAATATTTTAATTATATTTATAATTAATTATAAAATGTACACGTACAGTTCATAAAGTATAAGTTTTCAGTTCGTACTGCCCAAGTGTGAACCGCAAATTGTACTTTATCTCTTTCTAACACACATGAACACGCGCTGTAATACTACAGACGTTTGTCATTTTGAGTTAAGACGTACGTCTTTGAAATATTATATTAAATAAAAAGGATAGGTTGTCTAGGAGATAGTCTTATGATATTCGACTTGTCAAATTATGTCAATATTGTTGTTTATTGACTTTGTTTCCGGTATTCTGACTTCTAGGTTAAGCATTCTTCCAATTTGAATATTTAGTTTATCAAAAATTACAAAATCTGGTTTTTTGAGAACAATACTGATAATAAATAGTAATATCAATTAGTTTGCAATAAGTACGAAATTGTTTGATTATTACTTTGACATTTCTAACCTATTTATTTTACAGAATATTTCTTAGATGCCAAGTAAACCTCTTGGTTGTCAAGTGAAACAGCTTGTATTAAATCTTACAGCCTATTAACAGGTAAAGGAGAATGGTGGACCATTTATGTCCATCGACCGCGTTCATGAGGTAATTCACATAATCAGTTAGATAAGGCGGTATTATGAAATAAGTTTTATTTTAGAGGGTAGCAGAAGCCCTTAATATTTCTAGTAGAACGGTCTACTCTATTAAACATCGTAACATTCAGAATCCAGTCTTATCGTCTCCTAGCAAAAAAAGGTCTTGTAAGAAGGCAAAAACTAAGGACTTAGCAGAAGCAACTAAAATGGAAGTTCGAAATACTGTTTATGACATGTATAAAGAAAGTATGTTTTTAATATATTGTAAATATTTATTACATGTTAAAATTTTTCAGAAAAACATCTTACCTTAAAAAATTTAAGCAATGTTTTGGCTATGAAAGAATTTGTTCATACATGTACAACTACTTTAGCAATATTGCTTAAAGATATTGGTTTTAAATATAAGAAAGAGTGTAACAGGAGAGCGCTCACAGAGAAATTAAGTATAGTCTGAATGAGAAATGTATTTTTAAGGGAATATATGAATAACTTAAATTCAACTTTATGTCAGGTTATGTTCCTTGATGAAATTTGAATCTTTTCGAAAGAGAATAGAATGAAATCCTGGCAAAATGATAATATAAAAAGTGTTAGGAAACCCAAAGACTATGATGGTAAACGGTTTATTATTATACATATTGGCACAGAAAATGGCTTCATTAAAGGAGTCTGATTTTTCCATCAAAAACAATCACTGGTGATTACCATGGAGAAATGAATGGTGACTCCTTTAAGCAATGGGTAAATAATCAGCTTATACCAAATCTTGAGGTACCATCACTTATAATAATAGATAATGCTCCTTATCATAGCGCTAGTCAAAATAAACAACCAAATACCTCCTCAAAAAAACAGAAATTATGGAATACTGCCATAAAAACCAAGAATGTGTATCATTTGCATGCACATAATATAAAGCAGCGAAGAAATTACTGCCACTGGTTCAACGAAACATTTCATGATAAGGATCTCGTGGCAAAGTTTTATATGAATGAAGTTTGTTTTTTTCTTATTGGTAGTGTACTAACCTGCAAAATTATCAAATGTAGTTATCAGAAAATCCTCATGTGTTTGTTAAATATTATCTTCATCTAATAAAGGATAATATGGATTTGGATTGTATTATTATACCATTATTTTCTTAAGAAACAATAAAATATTAAATGTAGACTATATAAATGTTTCTTTTATGTATAATTTTATAAATGTAATTTGACAACATATATTTACAACTTTCAAAAGGTTTTAATTCTTTTTCAAAGAGTTACGAACATAACTTTTACATTCTTTTCCAATATATTTAAATTTATTTAAAATATAAACAATATATAAGTTAAGTAGAAATCTAAATTATTCATCAAATTAATACATTCCCAATCTTCTTAACGCAGATATAGCGCAAGAAAATGATTTTGGTAGGTATGTCGTTCTTAATAATGCAAACATTTTTAACACTAAAGATCTTTTCCATACCTCATTTCACTATTGATATCTGACTTGAAATATTTCTTTTTAAATAAATTTTTGATCGAATATTTTCGTGAGTTTATAATTATAAATAATATTTAAAATAATTTGTTCAAATATTAAAGTAATAATTTCGGCATAGTTTTCTTGGATAGAATATATTTATACAGAACTAGAAAAGAAACAATACTTTTGAACTATTAATGTTCCCACTTTACTCATTATTATTATTTTGACATGTAGGTTATGTATATGCTTTCTTAGGTTATATTGCAAGTAACATACTAAAATTTTGACAATATTGAAACATGACGTTTATATTTTATGATGACAAACGGTTGTTTCCGCGATTGAATACTGACTTCATTTGACTCTGCAGTACTGATTTGAATCATATGCTTCGAATTTGACCTTGAACTGAAAACTTATACTTTATGAACTATATATTTACATTTATTACTTGCTATATTTCTTTGCACTTAAAATAAAATAAACGCACAATAAACAAATGTTTTTTACACATTATATATTTTTTGAACTGCATAGCTGGCTAATACATAATATGAATTTTGTGCAAGAAAACACAGGAACGGGTTTTGTTTAAACTTTTATTTGAAATAATTCGTATTCCTATAAGTGCTCCTTATAACACTATTATGCAAATTTTGCATATTCAAGAATGTAATATTTAAACGGTTAGAATATTTCATCCCAAAACATATTGAAAGTATTCCTTCTGCCCAATAAAGATAATGTAAATATGTTATGTTGGCATTATACAATCGTGATTGACTGCCTAAAATATATATATATCTATTATATATCTATTCATAGGCGTCTCATATCAATTCAACGAACCACATTTTTAACAAAGAATTTAAAATATTACATATAGAAAATAAGGGCAAAAAACTTAATTTATTAGAGTCACTGGAAATAAATAAAATAAAGAAAACTGACAAGATCTTAAATGATCAATTAGAAACAAATAATTCACCCTTACTTAATCTATTTATTTGATTTGTAGACAGTTACATAGTGTATAGTATTTTTGTATTTTTCCATAGAATTCTTTATCCCTGTAATATAATGTAAACCTTTAGTTTTATTACTTAAGAACAGTACATTTTTTTATAAACCGTAGCGAAAGTTTTGTATAGACATCCCGTAATAAAAAGCACCCATCCCTTTGCCTATTTTTTTTAAAATAAAACATGTGTTTTTGCTTGTTACTGTTTACTTGTGTTTAATATAAAAAATAGTTTGTAAATAAGTTAGTTATATGTCTGACGAAGCCCAGGTTGGTGCGAAACGACTCGTTACAGTGATAATTAAAAAGTGAAATTCATAAAATTTGTTTTATTTTATCCTAATAGTTATAATGGAATTTCATCAAGTAAAGGCCGAAACAATCATATATATATATATGCCTAAAAGTTGATATCGCGGTCCACAATCTTAAGAATATAAGTAAATACTTAGAAGTAACAATAACAATAATTTTGGTTGATTGTTTTGAAATTTTGCCCTTGGACTTGTTTCAAAAAATTATGGAATATTGATGAATAGAAAGAAAAGGTAATAGATACGGACTACTTGCAAACACATACTTTATTTTAAATAGGTTGTCTTAACGTCTTTTTTCTGTGGAAAAGGATATGCATAATATAAATATTTAACATATAGAACACGGTAAGCGCCTTGTTCAATTGCTATACTTTCTAATGCCAATGCATATCATACAATTAAACACAATTACCTTAGTCGTAAATTTCCATTGTGACATACCCAATTGAATTTTCTCATCCTACTTATACGCAAATCCGTTAATATCTTAGCTAATATTCTAACAATGTTTTAAAAGTAACTAGTGCTCAACGTCTTTTTGATCATTTATAACGTATTATATACAATCTGTTAGTAAATATATAAACTTTATAGATAACAATGTTAAAAAACTACATTTAAACACCAAAAAAGCAGTTGGCGAAATGTTCCAATTGAAAGTATTGATTGTTTGAGAATTCATTTAATACAATAGGATTAGTAAATTATAGCGATTAGGATTCTAGATAGTTTTTAAAGCATATGTCAAGATTTGTAAGTAATTGCACAGAACCAGTTATTGATTAATGTTTTTTTATGGAACCACTATAACAGATACGTTCTAACGGGTGTTCAGAAACATTCGAAGTCAAAGTAGTCCTTGAAAATATGAAGTCATGTCTGATATGGATTGATACATTTACTTAATAGAATTTTATAGGTTATCATTAGAGAACGGATACGCTTACCACAAGACACAAAGCCCAGTGCAGTACTGGCGAAAGGCTGTATTTCTAAAATATTTAATTTTATTTATATAATTGGAAAACGAACGGGTGGTGATCTATAAAATTACGAAATACATATTTATTTGTTGAAAAGTTGTATTTATAAAGTTTTTAATTTTATTTATATAATTGGAAAACATACGGGTGGTGATCTATCTATCTAAAATTACGAAATACATATTTATTAATTAATTTTATTTATATAATTGGAAAACAAACGGGTGGTGATCTATAAAATTACGAAATACATATGTGTTTGTTGAAAAGTTGTATATTTAAAGTTTTTAATTTTATTTCTATAATTGGAACATTTTTGTTTGTTCATTTTGTCGTTCAAGTTGAGTAAAGGAGTATTAATATTGACTAGCAATAGTTTCTCAAGGTTTTCTTCTGTCAATTTTGTTCTCTTGAATTAAGTACATCCTTATAAATAGAAATTGTATGCACACTTTCGTGAAAATAATTGGAAGATGTTGCTTAAATGAAAAGAAAAGGAATGTACGTGCTATTTCTCTTACGAAATACGATAAACTTATTTATTTTATCTACGTACACCACACCACTGAAAAACACTATATTCTCCGAATACAATATCTGGGTTGTCCATTGTTATCGCTGCGAGACCTGGTGGCCGAGTAAGTCAAACAAATACTTCATTGAATTACGTCGGGATGTACTGAGCGACGTTATACACAATTCCAATTGCCGATTGCGTTTTATGGAAATTGCATCCGTTCTCTAGTTATCATACACGCAAATGTCAGTTTATGTCGGAATATATTACTTTAATATGCCATATTAATTATATATAATAATATAAACTAGTCAGATAATGATTTTAGAAGGTAACAGTAATTAATTTGCAAATTTCAAATTAAGTATTTTGATATTTTAGAGAATTCTTGCTGAACAATAGCACCTCTTCATGCGATAACTGGAAAAAATTACATAATCCAATTAATATGCTATTCATTCTTGTGTAATAAAGCTCATCTAATCTGTAGTAACATGTAAAAAGACAATGCAGAATTAAGTGGAAATAACTTTACAAGTAAAGGTTTTATTCATCTTATAGTGACAATAGTATCTAGTTATCGTACTAGTTTAATATATTAACATTCAACAAATTATTGTAAGAAATGGCTTAAAATAAATTTGAAACAAATAAATTTTTTGTAGAGTCCTTAGATTACAACCTTATAATAAAAATCATAAATTGTAGTTGTATAAATTAGCAACAATAATGACCATAATTATAAAAGATGTTGAAAATGTCCACCACCTTCTTCCAATCATTTTACGCACCTCCTCCGAATGCTACTAAATACATTTTGCAGTATGGGACTATTTCTAATTTCACTAATTTTATTTATAATTCTGTCTTGGAGATCTATATAATCTTGCACTGGTACTTGATAAATTGAATTTTTTAAAAAAGGCCATAAATAGTAATCACACGGTGTAAGATCACAAGATCTTGGAGGAAATTCATGATCGCTGTTCAAACTAATTAAACGATTTCCAAACACTTCTTGTAACATATTCATTGTTTCTCCCGCTGTGTGAGCTCTAGCACCATCTTGTTGAAAGTATCCCAAAACTAGTTCATCATCGCGAAGTTGATTAAAGAAAGGCAATAGTATTTCCTGTCGATATCTTTCTGCAGTCAAGGTACCATTAAAAAAAATTGGACCAATAATCCTTCTTCTACTTATAGCGCACCAAACACCAACTTTCTGAGGATGTAAAGGAGCTTCAACATAAAAATTATTGGGCTTTGTATCACTCCACATTCTCATGTTTTGCGAGTTAACATATCCACTAACATGAACCATGCTTCGTCTGAAAAGAAAGTTTTGTCTAGGACATCATCATTAAAATTATTTGTAAACCATTCGCAAAATACTACTCGTCGCGGATAATCAATATCGAGGATTTCTTGCAAACAAGTTATACGATATGGGAATAACTGTAAATCTTCTTTTAAAACTTTATGGCAAGAACCAACTGACAACCCGGTTTGTTGAGCAAGAGTTCTTACTGAAGTTTTAGGGGCATCAGTCATTATTTCTCTAACATTCCCAATCACTTCTTCTGTCCGGACTTTTGGTCGCCCACCACCCTCTTAGCGTCCCACACTACCAGTTTGTCGAAAAACTGGAACAATTCTGATTAGTGTACACTGAAAAGTATTATAATCAAAAGCAAGGTTGGGAAATTCATCTCAAAATTCTTCCAAACAAGCTTGAATTGAATACTTCCACTGGCCAACGATCTTTTGACCATTTCGAAAATGTGCTTCAACCATGAATGCTTTGTGTACGTTAGTAAATACCATTTTAAAAATTAAAAAATATAAATTAGTATTTCGATATTAGAATCTGGCAATTTTGGACAGACAACAGTTCACATTTAATAATTATTACAAATCAGATACTTAAGTAAAGATATACGATTTTTTATGCAGAGCGCACTTGACTTCGAATGTTTCTGAACACCCGTTATTAGGATTGCACTATGCTGGTTTTTAATTATTGCCTTGTTGTGGCGAAACCACTAAGTATTCTATCAAATACAGAATTTTGGGCAAGATATGCGCGCTATCTAGATTTCATATGGCGTACTAAATATAGTATTTTTGCCAACTCTTTGTAGAAGAACTATCTTTTAGATAATTTTAACTTGACAAGTTAATGTTATTTAATTTAACTAAGTTCTTTAGTTTCATTAGAAATAGATGCAAAACTATTATTATTGGTTTAAGAGACCAAGACTTGCGGTTAGTTATCTAACGATATCAAAATTCTGTATAACTTGGGCTTCATTAGAGGTAGGTGTGGTCTACTATTATTGGATTGGAATCCAATAATAATGTTAAGTTTCTAATGAGGGAAGGTGAAGAAGATAAAATTATAAATTAATAATTTAATTATTTAATGTCATTAGAGATTGTGATTTTTCACTATTAGATTATAATCTAATTGTTGTGCTAAGTATATAATGAGGCTGCTATTGTAGTAATTCATTTAATAAAATAATTAGTTGCAATTCTTTCGATATTAATTAGTATAAATCTGTGATTGGCACTGCAGATTTCAGAACATTGTCCGAAAAATAAGCCCGCTCGGTTAATTAAAAATCTAATTTGATTCAATCGTCCTGGTGTTGCATCAATTTTAACACTAAGTGCGGGAATAGTTCATGAGTGAATAACATCAGCAGCAATAAGTATTATTCAAATTTGGGAATTATAGGGAAGAATTGTGCGAGTATCTACATCTAATAATCGAAAAGTGTTGATATTTATAGCATTAATAGGGATTATGTAGGAGTGAAATTCAAATCTAGCAAAATCTCTATATTCATATGATCAATATCATTGATGACCAATAGTTTTAATGGATACTAAAGGATTATGAATTTCATCAAGAAGATATAACATTTGAAGAGAAGGTAGGGCAATGAAAATTAAGGTGATAGCTGGTAGAATGGTTCAAACAATTTCAATTAGCTGACCTTCTAATAAAAATCGATAATTATAGGTATTAAAAAATAGTATCCTTATTAAATATCCTGCTAGAACTGTGATTATTAATAAAATTATAAGAGCATGATTATGAAAAAATGCAAGTTGTTCGATAAGAGGGGAAGCACTATCTTGTAGTAAATTGGAATTTCAGGTTGCTATTTCTAAAAAGAGCTTAAGCTTTATACATGGAGCTTAAACCCATTGCACTAATTTGCCATATTAGAAATTAGTTATTATATGTAGCTCACAATGTCTATGTTCAGCTGGTGGTATTATTTGAAATCATTCAATAGATGTTGTTATGCTTAATGGGGAAAGCCTTTTTCGTATTGAAATAAATCTATCCCAAATAACAAATAAGAATAAAATAATACTAACTAATACAAAAGTATTTTTAATAATATAAAATATTATTATTTCCCGACAAGTAGTGAAGACACGATAATACAGTTTTTTATAGATATGGTTGTTACCGTCTATAGAAACACGTTGCTTAGTTCGGCCGTTATTATGTAGACAGCGCTGAATATTCTTTCACGCTCTGTCTTAATAATTTCTGGTTGATAGCAACGTAGTTATGTTTGGTTGAATGTATCTCTTCTCCAGCAGGGGCGTACCGACGATCCTGTAGAAAGGTGAAATACGTATCTGCGTCTCTGGAGAGGAGATACATTCACAAATATATAACTTGTATTGTGTTCTTCGCACCCCATTTTTAATAATATTTTATATTATTAAAAATACTTTTGTATTATACAAATTGGTGTGGTTTTTACCCACTCATGTATGTTTCAAATTATTTTGTTAAATACTAATTAAAGAAATTAATGAACCAATAGATGAAATTACATTTCAAGTTACGTAAGCATCAGGATAATCTGAGTATCGTCGAGATATACCTCTTACTCCTAAGAAATGTTGGGGAAAAAAGGTTATATTTACTCCAATAAATATAGTAAAAAATTTAACTTTTAACAGTTTTCTATTTAAGGTTAGTCCTGTGAATAATGGGAATCAATGGACAAATCCAGCTATGATAGCAAATACTGCTCCTATTGAAAGTACATAATGAAAATGGGCTAATACATAGTAAGTATCATATAAGATAATATCAATTGAAGAGTTTGCAAGAATAACTCCAGTTAATCCTCCGACAGTAAATAACAATACAAAACCTAGGGCTCATAATAAGGATGGTGAGTAGTTTAGTTGAGTTCCGTGTAGAGTAGCTAGTCATCTAAAAATTGTAATACCTGTAGGTACTGCAATAATTATTGTTACTGAGGTAAAGTAGGCTCGAGTATCTACGTCTATTCCTACAGTAAATAACAAGTGTTCATTTGAAAAGTCAATCTAGGTTACTTTGAAATTTTGATAGAATAAGACGCAAATATATTAATATGTGTTTGTTGTTCCGTAAACGTAAATCCAAATGACATTTGATAATGTCAATCACAAATATCAGTTAGTGCATAAAATAATCGTGCGTCGATTCTGGTTTAAATAAATTGCTTCTCAGTTTAAAAATGGCTTTCACTTTAGAACATAAAATTTTTTTAGTCCAGGCTTATTTTCGAAGTGGTAATAAAATTGATGGTTTATTCAGGGGGGTCAGATGGGTTTATTCAGTTCAAGATTGCATGGTAGAATTTCAAGTTGAGTTTCCACATTTTGTAATAGATTATATACAATTTAAACTAGATAGAACTTTAAAACTTTTTTCTGAAACTGGTAGTCTCTAAGAAAATCAGGCAGCGGAGCAGTTAAGAAACGTACACCTCAAGTTGTCAATCGTGTTGAATAAATAATGGAAAATGAACCACAAACATCTGTTCGACATTTGAGTCAACGAATAAACCTTTCTGTTGGTACAACTCACAAGTTATTAAAAAAAAGATATGCAACTCTCTGTATCTAAAAGGATTGTAATCAAACATCAAAGAAGGTTTTGGTATGAAGAATGAGATAGTTTTTAGCGTTATTTTTACCAAAAAGTCTTGGTTGCTCATATACTTAAGAAATCATTGGATAAATAAGGTTAACAATAAGAGTATGCGACATGGCAACAGTGCACGGTACCGAGGATACAATAATAAATGCGTAGTGTTTACAAATTATTTTTGAAAAGGAACAAGCTTTTAGGTAAGTTGATTATTATTAATTGTTGTTTTGTTGTTATTAATTGTTGCAGTAATAACTAATTTTAATATTTTGCATAAAAATTACTTTTATAGTGACTTTTCTAAGTACGCACAAATATCAATGTAAAATTCCAGGTTGCGAAAAACGATATTATTCCAATATTTTTCATGCTTTAAGTTATTAAAATAAACATTTCTTCACTTTCCCTTCTGATGATGGTAGAAAACAGGTATGGTTGAACTTCATTAAAAGTTTTTCAGGTATAGATGTTTCTTCGAATTGAAAACAAATATATGTTTGCGAGGATTATTTTGAACATCTAAATAATTTAGTATCTTCTAATTTCATCGCGTTCAATTGTGAGGAGGATAGTGGGCATATTTTTAATAATTTGCAATTATTTATGTTTTTATTTAGCCTAAAAGTGCTAGGATTAGTTACATTGGATACGAACGAATTAGAAGATTCTTCTCCAAATATTCCAATTGATGGTTAGAATGATTTTAATTATCAAGCTGTCACCTATATATATGTGGATTCCTCATAAAAAAAGCTTAATTTACCCGATTGTGAAGTTTGCAAATCTTCTTTATTTTCTGCTAACGTAGAACTTCATCACTCATTTACAATGTTTAAGGAATTTAATGAATCAAATAATCTTTATCCTACTCTTAGTTTGGTATTATATGTTAATACCCATTACGAAACGGAATTTGAAACGGAATTTGGATTCCGATTATGTTCTTTGTTTGGGTGACGTCAATCTTGATATGCTGAATAGCGAATGTAGCGGTTCCAACAGATTAACTATTGCCCTTGAATCCTTGGGTATGACCCAATTAATAGCTGAGCCTACTCGTGTTACTCGAACTTCAGCTACTTTATTAGATGTTATTATTGTTTCTAATGGCCTAACTGTGCGCGCGTCGGGCGTTAGGGATGTTGACATTTCAGATCATGATCTTGTTTATTGCCGTGTTGAGTGTGTGTATCCTCCAGCTAAACTGCTTTATTATACATTCAGAGATTTCTCTAATTTTGACCATGTTGATTTTAATAATGATTTGCGTAATATCCCTTTTAATTTGATATTTAGAATGGAGTTATATGATAAAATAAGCTTCTTGAATCAAGCAATTTTGAACATATTTAATTATCATGCTCCAATTAAAACAATTAGAATAACTAAAATCAGAAAACCATGGTTGACTGATACTATTAAACTGATGGAACGAATGCGGGATAGAGCCTTTGCTCTAAACCTTGCCTTTGCTAGGTTTAGACGAACACGGTTGGAGACGCATTGGAATTATTATAAGCAGTTGCGCAACGTAACGACTTCGGCGATTCGTAGTGAAAAGAGAGGATATTTCGAATTTCTGCATAAAAATAATGGCGGAAGACGCGTTTGGCATGAACTCAGAAACCTACATATATTACCTAAAAAGCGCCATGAAATTCCATCACATCTAGCAAATGCTGATGATATCAATCAGTCTTTCATTAATGCTATTCCGGCTGTTGCCTCTGCAAATTTAAACGAAACGTGTAATTTTTATTTGACCTCCACTCATGCCAATGTTCGCCATACATTCCGATTCCATACAGTTGACTGTAATACTGTCCTGAATCATTTATTGAACATTAAAAGTAAAGCTGTGGGAGAGGATGGAATTGGCATTCATATGCTAAAATTGATTGTCCCGTGCGCTCTTCCGTACATTACACATATAATTAATTGCTGCATCGAGTGTAACATTGTTCCTTCCCAATGGAAATCTGCTGTTGTACTTCCTCTGCCAAAAATGAACGCGCCCACAGATTTTAAAGATTTGCGACCCATTAGTATTCTCCCCGCATTGAGTAAGGTATTTGAGAGAATTCTGTGCGAACAATTACGCGAACATCTCGATTTAAACAATCTTATGCCTAACAGTCAGTCGGGATTTACTACGGATTTACTACGGATTTACTACGGCTACGGCATTGTTAAGGGTAACCGATGACATACTGCAAGCTCGCGATAAAGGCGAATTAACTTTGCTTGTCTTGCTGGATTTCAGCAAGGCATTTGACACCGTCACTCATGAGATTTTGCTGTCTATACCGCATTATTTGGGTTGCGATGCATCAGCTGTGGAGATGCTGAAGTCTTACTTGCAGGGACGATCGCAGACTGTTCGTCTGGGTAGCAGTGTTTCGCAGCCTCTACCAGTTAATCGTGGCGTGCCTCAGGGCTCGATCCTGGGGCCGCTCTTGTTCTGCGTCTATACACACTTACTGCCAGAATGTGTAAAATTCTCGAATGTGCAAATGTATGCGGATGATACGCAAATTTATCATTCGTTTCAGTCGGCAAATATCCAGTCTGCCTTACATAAAATTAATTCTGACTTAGATAGTATTAATACTTTCGCGACGCGTCATTCTTTGTATCTTAACCCTAGCAAGAGTAGCGCGATTTTGTTTGGGGGTTTGTTGGAGGTTGAGAGGTGTGTGCAGCAAGTTGCAGTACGAATCTCAGCTGAAAATATACCTGTTGTTAGGGAGGTGAGGAATCTTGGACTAATTATGGATAACACATTTAGGTATAGAGCACATGTGTCTAATGTTATAGGAAGGACTTACTATCAACTTAAATCTCTGTATCCGCATCGTTCGATATTTACTAACAAATTAAAGGCGTCCTTGTGTCAGACACTGGTCCTGTCACTTTTAAATTACTGTTTGGTTGTTTATGGTCCATGTTTGGATTTTGTGGAGGCTGGTAGGGTACAGAGGGTGCAGAATGCTTGTATAAGATATATTTTTGGCATAAGAAAATATGAGCATGTTTCACATAAACTAAAGGATTTGAATTGGTTAAACATTGCGTGGGAGAGTAGCTCTGCATTCGCTTAATCTTTATCATAAAATATTGTATCATAGAAAACCACCCTACGTTTTGGATAGGATTACTTTCAGAACGGATGTCCACAACATCAATATAAGAAATAAGAATCTTATTACACCGCCTGCTCATAGGACGGCATTGTTTGAGCGATCGCTCTCTTATAATATCTATTTATTATATAACTCTGTGCCGGGTGAACTAAAAACGAAAAATGTTGCGACGTTTAGGCGTTTAATGTACAATCACCTCATTCTGCGTCAATGAATTCTTTACTACAAGCGAATGATACGTAGGCATCTTTTGTTTTAAGTTGCTTATGCTGTTGTATTATATATATATTTGTTACATGATTTGTACCTTTGATATATACTTCTTTCATTTTTATTTGACATCACACACAGAATTAGATTAGGTTAGGTTAGTTATCTTACTAGGCATTTAATTAGAATTAGGAGAATCTTCTTCATTTGTTATTAAAGTAAGGGTTCAGTGGAAGAGCAGCTAATAACATTGTTATTTTGGTGAACTGCCCCTTAAGGTTTTCCCAACTTCTTTCTTGATTATTTAATTTTAATACTTTGATTTTAATTCTTATTCCTTTTATTTGTTTATTCTATTATCACCGGTTTCTGTATTATTATTATAATTTCTTTTTTCTAACCCATATTGTTCGATATACGAAAATGTATTGTTTGGGAAAATAAAGGCATTATTATTATTATTATTATTATCTATCGAATGAGGTGAGCTTAGCCCTGTTAGGTTAAATAAATGACAGAAGTCAATTAGATTATTCTTATTAGATTAATTTATAGAAGCACAATTAACAATTTAGAAAAAATCGATATTGTCAGAACACATATGATCAATACTCACGCACCGCCACTGAATCGGCAGCCATGTCATCGATTCGCCTTGACATTGTGTTATTAGAAAGCGGATTTTTTTTCAATCTTCTTGCTTCATTCACGCCTATTAAAACAATGACCATATCAATTGCAGCAGGCAATATGAGGTTTTCCGCAACTGTGTGGGGTTTGGACATCTTAGCTACTCTTAATGCTACGAGATAAGATACTCCAAGTACACTTTTATTAGTATGGCTTGACTTACAAATAGAAGTTTGTTGATATCTCAAGATACGTAATGTTCTTTCAAAAAATACCAAAGGTTTCCAAGAAGTAATTTTGATGGCTTTATGCTTTCATCAGAGAGAACTGGAAAGCAAACAACGCACTGTGGCTTGCCATCCAATGAAGAAAACCATAATTTAAATAACTGCCACTGCCTTGTTTTTACAAACCGATGCAATGGCTTACTTCGTTTTTTCACAAATGTATCCATTTCGTATAAGAAATTTCAAACAAAACAATTCAGTTTCACGGTGACGGCACACTGGAATAAAAGCACCCTTCGTAACTTAACTGAAGTTGTGCAATCATAAGCGCTTCTTTTATACTGGTGACAGCACGACTTGTTCAAACGCACTTCGCATTAGAAACATAACTGAAGTTATGCAACTGCAAGCGCTTCTTTTATACTGGTGACAGCACGACTAGTTCAAGTGCAGCCATATACATGTTCAAACATGCTCTCACAGCGAGTATTATAGAAGGAGACCAAATTGCAAAGAGCACGTACATATCAAGTTGGAACTTGTAAATTGCTCATTTATGCACACGTATTACATTTTCTATACTGTCGGTATTTTCTTAATGTATAAAATTCGTGCAATGCGATTATATAATATTTAATATTTTTTTGCATTTATAATTACAGTCAAAATTAAATTAGTCATAGTAAGGCTTATTGTTATTTTTTCCTTTGGGGGAGCGGGTCACAAAATATTAATTTTATTTGCATTTACTATTTGGGGGATCGCGGAGCTAAGAAAGAATCGCTGATCTAAAATATATCGGATAATACTTGATATTGTAAGCAAGTTAAAATTTCACGTTTTGTTCGAATACCATATTTCATCCTCCAATCTTCTCATTCTATTTCATAGATTTAAGATTTCTAATTTACTTCCCAAAAACTAAAATATAATAAAGGCATATTTTAATAAATAATAATTAATAAATGGATTACCTAACTTAAACTTAAAGAACCCAAAATATACATTAGTAACAATGCTTCTCTGTCATTTAGTTATTTCTTCCAAGTAATGTGAAGTCCAATCAGCTGTGTCTTTGCATATTGTTGGATTAATATCTTATTCCAAACTTTAGAATCAATTTAAAGCGGCACGAATTGGCCCTGATCTATATTCCTTCCAATTTAAAAACAATTTCAAAATCTTGGAACAGTATGTTAGCGTAAAAGGTTTCTTTTATAAGCGTACAAGTTTAATATTCCCACAAAGTTTTGGATATTTGTTTACAGTTTTATTTTTGTGAATTTATCCGAAATTTGCGGAATAAATGTTCGATATAGGCGATAAATGTTATGGTATAAGTAAAAGTGTTTGAGATTATTAATACTAAAATTAATTAAATTAAAGAATATAAAAATTAATTCTTAACTGTTATAAAGGATGCTTATTTGTGATTCGTTTAAAGTGCACAAGTTGACAATTAAGGCAGATTCAGGTATTTATATATTATCTAATGATATTTTCTTAAATTGGGCGTATATAACAAATATAAATACATAAGAAAATCGAATTTTTAAGAACTATATAATCGGGTATTTAAAAAATATATTTATTTAGAGAATTACATATTCCTGTGATATTTTCCATTAACAAATAAAATAAAGAATGAAAAAATGAATGAATGAGTGAAATACGTAAGTAGGACAGGTTGTATATAATGTATTCTTGAAAAATACGTGACAATGTAATAATTTTATATGTTAAGTCATTAGTAGAGCAGACCAATTTCCGTGCGCGCCATGAGCGGCGGTATGGGAGTGTAATTCGTAATATATTAGAATATGCGATAGAATAGGGACGCAACATGAGCTTGTTACCGATATAAATATAGAAGTAGAGACATTTATTCTATCAGAAATAATTAAATATACATTTGGTTTTCTGCTATTAAAGTACTATGGATAAACACACGAAAAATAAGAATAGTACATATTATAGCAGCGTTGTATGTACCTATAAATAAAATAGAAAATGTATGAAATCAGTGATTGTGTGCACGACAGAGGATTTAAAAAAACGCTTACCGTTTTAAGCGTCTTCCAAGGATTGACAAACTGGAGTTACTCGATTCTATATTTTCAACATCAGGTGCGTTTCTAAGGTTATTTCTGAAAAACATGTCCGCCGTGAGGAAAAAATATGTTCATATTGGGAAAGCGAGCGTTCTACATCTAGTGATGTTATATTCGCATAATAAAAATACTTTGTTAAGCAACTTAACGCATCTGTAAACGTGCCATCACAAATACGTGTTAAGGTGTCAAAATCTGCATTTCTGTCTAAAACTCTTTCAAATTTATTTAGAACACTTTCACTTTTGCGTCTTCTACAGCACACAGTTGTGCGTGAAGATCTTTAACGATTTGCGGTGATTCCTCTAACGACAGCGACGAATTTTCTAATTTTGTTATTGCTTCTTCTAGTCCCAAGTAATTCTCACGAATACTTTGTAAATCCATTTTAATCTGGGCATCTTGAAATTTCTGGCTTGTATTGATAGCTGCACTTTCTTTCGGATCGAATGATAAAACCACGTCCTTAATTTTTTCAAAATCTTCATGATAGTAAAACCCCGCCCGTAACCATGTACCCCAACGTGTCAGAATCGGCTGTGGTGGCTCAGGGGTATGGGAACACAATTCGTGAAATTTCCGAATACGTTTTGAAGATTTCAGGAATACTGCCTTTGTACTCAATATTATAGCATCTACCTCTGGATAACATCTGGATAACAAGTTAGGACAATATTTTCTAAGAGACCGGCCTATAGAACACATGGTTGCGGCACCATCGGTCATAAACATTAATACTTGGTCTTTCGAAAGTTTAAATTTTTCCAAAGTATCTAATAGCACCTCTGAAATTTTTTCGGCATTACATTGTTCTAGTCGTCTGAATGCTAATAAAATTGAATACGTTGGTTGATATGATTCCATATTACGCGCCATCACATTAACTACAGATTGTTTTTTGCTGTCAGTTGTTTCGTCCACATATAATCACAGTTTTTTATTTTTCATTTCGGCTTTGATTTTATTTTCAACCTGTTTACGCAACGATGGTAAATTCCTTCGTAACGTTGTCGTGCTTGGTAATGTTTGATTCGCGTATTTATTCCAAAATGAAATAAATGAATCATTACTTAACAAGGTAAACGGCAGTGTACACACAATCATAGTTACACATGGTTCATGTATAAACTGTTGTCAATTAATTTTGTTATTATTGTGCTTCGAACTGCTTACGTGTTGTTTATAATGTGTTTTTGACCAACACATTAGATATGTATCACACACTAAACATTTAATTTTTGAGCCATCGTATATTAAGTCCGGGAAATCCATGATAAACTTATTCACTTCGTGTGACAAAGGTCGTTTTCTCGATTTATGTGTCGACGACATTTTATTACGTATGCTTACACTTACATGCAGTCTAAGCAAGTACCAAACACATACTGAATGCTTTTTATTAGTTCTGATGCAATACAATCATCCTCACATCGGCGCACATAGCGCGCACGGAAATTGGTCTGCTCTAGTCATTAGTCGTTAGTCATTTTCTAAATAATTTTAATTTACATGCCAGATACGATTATAAAAATGATTATTATAAAAAATATGCCATTCGTTATTAATAAAAATCCACAGGCTACAAGAACATCGGGAGGTTTAACATTCAGGTTCAAGTCAGGCTTTCAGCATTCTCATACGTGAAATAACATTGGAAAAGGCAGGTCTATCTATAAAAGTAAAGGGCAAGAATATCAAAAAATAAACTTTATGCTGAAGGATGGAAATATCGTCAGAGTAACCTTGTACTCTGCTATTAAGCAGAATTTAATTTAATTAGACGCTAGAAAATAAATTCCAAAACTACAAACCTGCCATATATAAATTGTGTATTTGTTTATAAATCATTTAGACTTTCCATAAATTAAATTTTATTATAAGTTTGTGCTACAATAAAAACAAATGTAAGATACTTTGTACAAGTAATAAATATATTTGATATTATTTATAGCAATGTGTAAATTCGAGGAGATGACAAATTGGTTAGACGCCAAGATTAAAGAGTTAATTCCAGAAAACCGCAACATCTATAGCTGGAAATTGTCATATAAAAAGTTATTTTGAACGCTTTTACAGTAGACGATAAATCTAAAGAAAAAAATAAAATTAAACGTATACGATTACACAGGTGGTAAAAGGGTTGAAAAAGATAATAAAAACCATTGTAGAAAAAAACCGAAATTAACCCCTGAGATAAGTAAAAGGTACAAAAAAGACTAAGTAGGTATATGCTTGCGTGAAAACACACAACACATCTCATATTTATATAATAAATAATGCAGCAATATGTTGCTTATGCAACTTGAACTACACCCGGTTCATAGTCTAAATTATGATAAATGTGCTTATTAGGTTATCAAGCAAAATTAAATCTGTTTAGATATACTTGTATTAAAATATAATAAATTTGTTCCTCTGTTTAGTAGTTTACGTAAGTTAAATTATTAATTTGGCTAGCTATATGTTTGATTAAATTGCAATTTTCAATGATTTTTTATGAGAAAATAAGGTAATTTAGGTAAAGACTCTCTGGTTAAATAGTTGGACGCTAATTATTATATTTAGGTTTGAACAGGTAACATCGGGGTTTTATTTTGTTACTATTACTGTCAGACGAGTAATTAAGCAATTTAAACTTTTTAAATATTAGTAATTACTAGATTTCTTTAAATATTAATTAATTTCGATCAGCACCAAAACATGCTGTTTAGGTTCTTGCCAAAAGGACACCACCCGGCTATTGTTTTTTTTATTTCAGGGCTACTTCAATAATTTTCCAATTTCATACTAATTTTGATTTAATTACGCTAAATTTTTACTTATTAACTAAATTTAGTGTTTCAGATTGTTTTAAAATTCTTTAATATTAACTTTGACATACCTGGCTTTGTAATGTTAATCATTCTAGATAACATAATACATAAAATAATTCATAATCTCGCTAAGTTTGGGGTATAATTATATTATAAATGCGTCAAATATTACATTTAAATAGTTTTTTTTAGTTTTATTAAATTATATATTTGTACATACTTACTTAATGTAAATTAACGATTGAAATTGAATAAATAAATCATAATATGATATTAGAAAGTTTTTTGTGTAATTACTAGATGAGTATAACTAATTATGTTTTAATTATCATATCTACAGGGGTGAACCAAAAGTAAAAATTAAAATCAAATTACAAATTAAAATCCGTGAAGTAAATATTAAAATGTTAATTTCACTTGATGTTTCTTTGGATGTATAAAAATACTATGGAGGAGTATATATATATATATATATATATATATATATATATATATATATATATATAGTAAACCCAATCAGTAGGCGATTAAAGGTCTGTATATTACTTAAAATATATGTATTCAAAAAACTCTACATGTTTCGGCTATATACGCCTTTTTCAAGAGAATACAAAATATGAATGACAGGATATAAATGTCAAGTAATTAAGTTGCTATGGTTTAAATTATTCAAAGATACATTCTAGTAATAATAATAAATCATGCCTTAGTATTCCAAAAAATAGATAACAAGGTGTGAAAATATGTGTTGTTCGCTGCTAGCAATTTGTGTCTCCTTCTGGGTATGAACTTGTGTGTTGGTTGCTGCTGGCAGCTTGCGTCTCTCTATGGGTGTGTGGTTTTGTGTGAGAGCGTAAGTGTAGGGTTTTGTATGTCGGTGCGTTCGTGCGTGTGTTTAGTGATCGGTCGCATGAATTTAGAGAGGTCGGATAACCAGCCGTTGCGTAGGGCCGCCAACCCTTTCCCGACAACTTCTTTACAATTCCGTGCAGTACTTCGACGGTCTGACCCCCGCCCCAACGAGGCAAGGCGCAGACAGGCGAAGCGCACCCTGTACGGGGTTGCTCATCGCAACTAAGGGAACACTCTTAGTGGCTACCTCGGTCGACGATGGTCACACTTATGCCATCTTAACGTTTTCCGCCGAAGCGGGGGCATAGCACACACGTCGAACGTGTGTGTGCTGTTAACGGCAGCCTAGCCAGGTTGTCGCCCAGGACCGGTCCTAGTGGTGTGTGCATTGCGCGGCGACGAGATAGCGCCGCGTAGCATGGTTCCTCACTCTTGCTGGAAAGGCGGAATGGCACCTGACTGCCCAACGGGCAGACCCCCCTAGAGTTTTGTAGCGCATATGCTAGGCTGCAACCCAGTAGAGGACCACATCAGCAAAAAACAGAAAACAGGGATAGGCAGGGAAAAGCAAGACATGAGTTATTATTACGTATGCGCCCGTGGAGCGACTTAAGATACAAAGTTGTCGGCATTCGCTCAAAACGAGAAGGAAAACCACGAAAACCTGCTCGGACAACTAGACAGGAATCAAAACACGGAACAGTCATCATGATAAGCAAAAGTATATGATATTTAAATGATATTTAAATAACATAAGGTATATAACAAAAAAAATATATAATATGATGGTAAATTGTAGATCGTTACAAAATTAAATTATAGTATATACTGCTTAGATTTTTTATATCATTTCTGTTGTTAATTGAATTTTTTTCCTGTTTAATACTGATCATTTCTTTAATTTGTCTTTTCACTGTGTGTTGTTCTTTATCAATTATCTGTGTGTTTTCAAAATCGAAATGGTGATCGCGTTGTAGTTTGTGTGTAGATAATGCAGTTTTGTCTGTTCTAGAGTATTTGTGGGCTTGTATTCTTTTGTATAAATATTGTTTCGTTTGGCCTATGTAGTAACTATCGCAATCGCGACATGGTATTTTATATACGACATGTGTTTCTCGATTTTTTTCTATTTTAGGTTTAAGTTTTGAAAATAAATGTTACCATATCATACCAAGGTCACGAAGTTATTTTATATATATATATATATATATATATATATATATATATATGTGTGTGTAAATGTTAGATAAAAATATAAGGGTGGCCTGGGAGTAGCGGTCAGGTAATTAAAACCATATTTAATTTATGTTTATGTTTCGGTTCTATATATAGAACCTTTTCCACAATTGTAATATTTATTATTATTTTCATTAGTGTCAAAATGATAAGAGTAATGTTAAAATAAATGCACTTATATTAGAATTGTGTTATTAATACGTTGTACTCGTTATATGGATGCATTTCAAATCCATAACAAATTAGTCGTTTTTTTACATTTTGAAATGGATCCATATAACAGTACAATCAATGTATTAATAACATAATTCTAATGTAAGTGCATTTATTTTAACATTACTCTTATAATTTTTACATTTTAATAAATATTACAGTTGTTATTCCCAAGATATACTTATATTTTTATCTAATATTATAGCTACAGTCAAGAAAATAAGAATGGCTTCTAATATATATATATTGTAATAACGCGGAATGCTGAGAAATAAAAATAAATGAAAAATAAAATGAAATAACAAAATGCTAGCTCGAAAACTTCAGATATAAAAATAATAATTGCAAAGATTCTGCTTAATCTCAAGGGTCTAAAAGTAAGTTCTCCATACACAAATAGACTTCTACTAATACATGAAATAATACGAAAGCGTCAAATTTATGTATAAATATATATTTAAATGAAATTATATCAATTATCACAAGATACAAATATAACTATCAAATCTGACATATAAATATAAAGGAAAATGACGTTTGAGATGACGTGAGTTTATAACGTGTATAGAAAAGTGATATCAAGCAATGTTATATCTTTAACAAATTATTATATAACAATTACACTTAAATATCTGAAGAATATGTTAAAATTTTGGAGATCACAATTTTCAATATGTTCTTTGTATGAAGTTCACAGGAAAATTTCTATCTAATACGTCAAGAATGAATGTCCGTCGCTCGATTCAAATTTCTGGATAATATCCTAGTCGCTGCGTTGCTTATAATCCAAATTAGCAGAGTAAACCACCAGGTTATGTTCAATATGGGATCCAGATGAGTTGTTCTTATTCCAAGATGATTCAAAAGAAATCTGATTTCTTCTTTAAAAGTGTTCCTTTGATATAAATATAATCTTCCATATTCAAATGTATGATTAAATTCTCCTTATATGATTAATACATCCAGAATACTTATTAAAACATTTCCTTATGTACAATATACGTCCATAAGCATTTTGTATAGGAATATAAATGGAATATTGATAAAAAGACTCAAATTATAAAATGCAGATAAAGATCTCTTTCAATCAGTCAAAAATAATAATCAATAATCATGTTTTTTCGTCGTCAAGACTCCTAACAGCAATTTTGTAAAAGTAAAAATCAGATATTCTACGAAAATTCGTGCAAAGGTTACTAAAATAATTTAAAAGATAATATTATAGAAAATCCACTCACGTAATCTCAATTACAAATCTTGTAAATGAAATTCACATAAGACAAACAGATAATAAAATATGGGAAATAATATCAAAATTACAAAATTCTTACTATAAAGAAATACTTTACAAATCTTAACATTCAAGATATAACATTGTTAAAACTGAAAACTTATTAGTAAAATAATTAATTAAGAGGGTAGGTTGACTCACAACATTATCCCCATTGTTAATGAAATAAATTCGATTAAGTCGGAATTTTTTCAGAAAATTAAATTCAATAATAGAAGGTATATAAGAAAAAAAAAAAAAAAATTAAAAACGAAGATTGTATCTTGTAATAGTCAATTAAAATACTGGTCTTGTAAATCTGAAAATGATTGTTCAATATGTGTGAAGAAACTCAACAAACTAAAACTTTTATAACGTTCATACAATACTTAGTTAAGAACTGTATATTAAAGAAACTATTTCCATAAAACAAAATATATCAGTGTTACATAACTAAATCGGAACATAGTTTTTATGTTTAAATTATAGGAAAATTTTTAAAATATAATATTAACTAGTCATTGTTAATAAAAATAAAATTATCGTATACAAATATATTATTTTTTTCCGAATTGTAAATAATTATTTATATTACTAGTTGAATATTTATTATGAGTTTAATATATATAATTAAATCTTTTCGACCTGTAACATACCTGAAAAACTGGGCTGTTTTCTGTAATCTAAATTTTGTATTAAATTCTCGTTTTATTTGTATTCGATATTCTGGTATTAGAAAATGTTGTTATACTTGGGGTTATTGTTTTGTTAATCTCTTGAATTGATGGTATAAGCTTAATATTCTCTTATAATAAATTGTTATATATAATCCTCATTTATAAATGATATCTTTCCATATAAGTTTTAGCTCCCATAATAAATAATGCTTCTCTTACATACAAATCATCGCTTTCCAAACCATACGCAAATCTTCATATCCATTCCTTTAACATATATAATCTACCCATAATAAGACCTATTTGTCTTTATCTATTATTAATCATAATTAATTCTATATACCCCATAATCATATAATGCTTCCTACTAACTTTATAAATCTGTACCTTATCCATTTCAATTATCAATTCATCAAGCCTCATATTTATTTTCAGTCTAACTATCTGTTTCAATATAAAACGTTTAATCTTTCATTTATTAACTTGGTCGTTTTCCCCATTATATATTTTGATTTATTGTACAAAATTATTTAAATAATTGTTCTTTTGTAAGTTTATCTATACCATTAGAATATATGACGTTATTTTTTTTAAACTCAGAATATAATATTTCTTTATTATTGTTCAACAGTTTTAATATTTAAGCTCCAGTTATAGAAGTAATACCTCTTTTAATATGTTAATAATTTGTCTTGTTATACGTTCATAAATATATTTAAGTTTTATATTATGTTCTTTTTTTATACAAAAGTGATCTGCATATCTTTGTTAGTATTATATATAAATCTAATTAGTTTAATTTGTGAGTAATAAGAAATCATAACCTCTTCTTAGCTTAGTTCGTCATTGTATGAATATTAGAACACCGAGATTCTAACAAAATTCATTTAAATTATTATTTTCCGACGAACGATTTTATAGATATTGATGCTGTTATCTATGTATAAAAATATCATATTGCCTCTACCTAGTGTTTTGTGAAGGTTTTTAATAATTAGTGTATGTGTAATTACCATTTTTGTATAAGTATGTAAACTGGTGTTGATTTTCGTGTTAAGTATAGTGTTCAGAAAATTGTTAATATTAAAATATTCATTATTATTATTATTATTTATGTTACCTACTTTATAAAATGTTTCATCAATGTCAGTGTATATAAATGAGTTTTGTAAAATTAGAGTAGTGTCTTGTATATAAATATTATAACTTGCTTGAGTCATATAGGTAGCATTATCATGAATAAAGTTTTTAACTTTATGAACATTAGTATTAATTTGATTGATTCCCGATGTCTCTATATTAAAATTATCATACTCCTTTGCATAAGTTAATAGAAAATTCTGATATGCTCTATCATTTATTTGAAATTGATTACGTAAATTAGATTTAGTTTTGTATCTCAACGGTTTATTAAATTTACAGTCAGACATAATTTTAGTTACCTTTTTGTTGTTATTTGTGTTCATACTAGTGCTCAAATGTTGTTCTTTCAGTACCGGATTGCATATTACCTCTTCTTGTTGGATTCTTGTAATTATTTTGTCTTCTTCGATATTCTTTACTTGCAATCCCCATTGCCTGTTTTGTAAATGTATTATCACTTCTAATTTAGTAATTATGTTTTGTTCCATCTTCTCATTCATCCTCTTCATTTCCTGTTGATTTTCTTCATTCATCCTCTTCATTTCTTGTAGATTATGATCTAATTTCTCTGTCTGTATTTTCATTTCTCGTTGATTTTGTTCAATCTTCTCTGTCTGTATTTTCATTGCTTGTTGATTATCTTCAATCCTAACTTTAATACCCATTATCGCTTCTAACATGATCTTCATCTGATCGACTGGCGCTTCTTCTTGTGCAACATGAACCTCTGTAATTGTGGACCTCTCTCCTTCACCTATTTCCTGACCATCATCTGATTTTCCTGTTCTTGTACCGGAACGTGAACGTGTTTCCATAGTTGATAATATGAATTAATATAAATCTTATTTGTAAAAGTTGTCTATTAAGTTATAGATAATATGATATAAGTTGTTCTGTAATTAATGTTTATAGAAATGTCTTTATTATACAATTTCTAATATAACTACGTTCCTTATTTATTTTGATAAACTGATATATTGCACCTTTTTATTTCATGTATCTAATATGAACTGTTTGTGTATGTATAAATTTGCCCCACGTTGCTGGTGCCAAAAATGTAATAACGCGGAATGCTGAGAAATAAAAATAAATGAAAAATAAAATGAAATAACAAAATGCTAGCTCGAAAACTTCAGATATAAAAATAATAATTGCAAAGATTCTGCTTAATCTCAAGGGTCTAAAAGTAAGTTCTCCATACACAAATAGACTTCTACTAATACATGAAATAATACGAAAGCGTCAAATTTATGTATAAATATATATTTAAATGAAATTATATCAATTATCACAAGATACAAATATAACTATCAAATCTGACATATAAATATAAAGGAAAATGACGTTTGAGATGACGTGAGTTTATAACGTGTATAGAAAAGTGATATCAAGCAATGTTATATCTTTAACAAATTATTATATAACAATTACACTTAAATACCTGAAGAATATGTTAAAATTTTGGAGATCACAATTTTCAATATGTTCTTTGTATGAAGTTCACAGGAAAATTTCTATCTAATACGTCAAGAATGAATGTCCGTTGCTCGATTCAAATTTCTGGATAATATCCTAGTCGCTGCGTTGCTTATAATCCAAATTAGCAGAGTAAACCACCAGGTTATGTTCAATATGGGATCCAGATGAGTTGTTCTTATTCCAAGATGATTCAAACGAAATCTGATTTCTTCTTTAAAAGTGTTCCTTTGATATAAATATAATCTTCCATATTCAAATGTATGATTAAATTCTCCTTATATGATTAATACATCCAGAATACTTATTAAAACATTTCCTTATGTACAATATACGTCCATAAGCATTTTGTATAGGAATATAAATGGAATATTGATAAAAAGACTCAAATTATAAAATGCAGATAAAGATCTCTTTCAATCAGTCAAAAATAATAATCAATAATCATGTTTTTTCGTCGTCAAGACTCCTAACAGCAATTTTGTAAAAGTAAAAATCAGATATTCTACGAAAATTCGTGCAAAGGTTACTAAAATAATTTAAAAGATAATATTATAGAAAATCCACTCACGTAATCTCAATTACAAATCTTGTAAATGAAATTCACATAAGACAAACAGATAATAAAATATGGGAAATAATATCAAAATTACAAAATTCTTACTATAAAGAAATACTTTACAAATCTTAACATTTAAGATATAACATTGTTAAAACTGAAAACTTATTAGTAAAAGAATTAATTAAGAGGGTAGGTTGACTCACAACAATATATATATATATTGTTAATATGTCGTATGTCGAGTAATTACCCAACAGGCAACACAAACTATTTATTTATATTTTCTTCTAGTATTTTACGTCAGAGTGTTTATATAACATGCTTATTAATAAATAATTTTTTCTATTTCGCACACACGATGATCTCATTTTGATACGCATTCGCGGCTCGAAATGAACCTTATTTCGAGACGCAACCTTTCATTATTCAGTGTTGGTTTCCTGTTCAATTTGGAATAATATTTGACACGCTGCTTAATATAGGTTATGTACCTACCAGAATACAAAAGATAATACATGAATGTAGAATAACGACTATTTATTATTATATTTTAGTACTTAAACAAGGTAATAATGAAGCACAAAACTCAATATAAAAATATAATTATGTTAATGCATTTTATTTTAGTTATTGTAATTAGTATAAACATGTACATTAACTTGCGATGAATCATAAGCATTTATACTAATGCCAGGTAGGTTTTGATTGGAAACTAACGTTTTCCTTGTAGTATTAGTTTCAACAATAACTTTAGATTTTTTATTTGAAGATTGTGGCTGTGAAACGCTTGAACACCCACTTGATGTATTTTGTTCAGACGAGAACATTTGAGCAACCTCAATTTTTCTTTTCATGGATGTATCAATATAACCCTCAGCTATAGCTGACGATTTCCATCCTCCATGTTGCTTAATTGTAATCAAATCACCACCCTTATTTGCTATATGAGACGCACTGGAACGTCTAAAACAGTGTCCACTAAATAATTCAGGATTTGGTAATTTAAGAAAGACCGCAATAAATTTAGGCATCTTGCCTATTGTATGAATTCCAATTGGACATGTTATACAATATCCATTGCGATAGGTAAGAAAGAAACGTTCAATGGTTGTGTTTTATGGTCTTAAACTTATTTTTTTATTAAATCAATCCATTTAGGGGTTGTGATTGCAAAACTTCTAGGTAAATAATTTTTTGTTTTAGGTATCGAAAAAACAATGAAATCATCCTTATATTCAATATCATTGATTGAAATATTTACTAATTCATCTCGTCTACAAGCTCCAGCATAACCTATTAATAATGCAACCTTAAATGAAAATGCTATACAAATTGTGTTTTAATAGAGAAACAGAAATACCTTTATTGCAAGGTATTTTAGATTTCTTTGGCTTATATCCTTGTCCACAACGTTTTAGAATGCTTGTAGTTTAGAATATTTTGATATATCTAAGTTCTTATAGATATTTAAACAAGAACGCAACATAGAATATAATGTCCATAGTGTCGAGGGCTTTTTTATTTCACTTTGTAGCTTAAAATATGCCAATAAAAGATTTTCTGATAGTATGTGAACTTCATTTTCAATACACCAATATTCAAATTGCTGATAATTTTTTTCATATACTACACGAGATTTTTCTGGCAATAAATTTCCAGATGTATTTTCTGCTATTTCACGGAGATTCGGTGGTGTCCCGCTTAGGTAATTAGAATTATCGATCATTTCTTTATAGTTTCTGTTTGAATTAGAATAACAATAAATTTTAAATGACATTCGCTATTTAAAAATAGGGAATGTCAGTTGGACCAACGTTTAGATTTCAAAAAAAATAATGTCACTTATTTTATACAAATTGCATACTATGAAAAATACAAATTTTAAAAGTTATGGAAATGCGAAATAGAAAAAATAGTATAGAAAACTCGTTTCATAAGACGTTTTGTTGACCTCGTCCTTTGGAAAACGAGCCGAAGGCGAAGGCCTCGTACAACAAAACATCGTCTTATGACACTAGTTCTCGAATATACTATTATGATACTAGAAAGGTTTTTTCATATTCATTATAGGAAGCAATTAATCTCATATAAATTCTTTTCATTTTTGGGCATCTCTTGGACTTCTAGAACAATCAGCATCCATTCGCTTCAAATGGATTCGGGTTAGTGATACTAATCACTAGAGTGTTCTTAACCCTAGAATACTAAACTAGTTTTGATGTTACATGATTGCTAAACTCTCGTAGAATTTACTACGAATTAGAAAAAGCATTTTTGGGTTCTCTTTTTAATTTTATTTTACTTTATTCGTAAAAAAAATATAATAAGATTCTTTTAAAGAAAAAAAAACATACATTTGAACTGCATAAACAAATTAATTAGACCAATCTAGACAACAAAATTATCGATGTTGACCACAAATGGATCGTTTGCATCTTAGACAATAGTGTGTTGTCATTTTACGAAGCCGGCTTGGACAAAAACTACAAACTGTACGCCTGTTAGCAGCATGGATAGGTGGATCCGTGGGCAATTCAGTTTCCAAGATATCGCAAATATCTTGTCGGATTGGACGCCTCAAAGTTGTGATATTTTTTCTGATTTCTAACCAAGGTTTTATAAGTCCATCTTTCAAACTTAACATAAACTATTGGTGGCTCACAGGTTTTTGATTTGCCCTATTCATATTGAAGCAATAAATGACAAAGGCATTTATGGTTGCTATATTAATCATATAGTAAAATACGCACAGAGGCCATCTTCTGGTTTTTCTTCCGCAGTTCATATTAGAACACATTTGGTCCAACAAATCAACTCCAGATTTTGTCGAGTTATAGAAATGTATAATCTCTGGCTTAGAAGTTTCAGGGTGTATACTTCCTTCTTGGTGCATTGTAGACAATAGGGTAACAATTTTCTTTTTGTTTGCTTCGAAAGAAACTAATGTTTTTTCTTTGTCGAAACAAAACATGGACGTTCCAACTTTTCTATTTCTTGAGCAAATCATTTCAGGAGGTATTTGGGGTTTATCTTTTCGTATAGTACCAACGATAGTAAGATTATATGGAGGTTTTAGAAGTTCTTCTGCAACTGGTACTGAAGTAAACCAGTTGTCCATCGTCACGTTTCTCTTACTGCCGCGGATGGTTTTTGTTAATTCTTTGACATAGTAATTGGAAAGAGGAAGTCCTCCTGTGTTTGTTCCTTTTCCAAAATATGGGCTAGCATCAATCATATACTTGGTGCTCGAGTCGCAAAGCATAACAATTTTGATCCCATATTTGGCGGGTTTATATGGGATGTACATACGAAATGGACATCTTCCACGAAAAGCTAAAAGCTGCTCGTCAATGGTTGTGTATGAAGTTGGAGTGTAAGATGTATTGCAAATAGTGATAAATACATCCCAAATGCTACGAATAGGTGCGAAAGGATCAACTTTTTTTCTTTCAGCTCTGGTATTCTTATCATCAAAGCGCAATGAATTGATTAGAAATTGAAAACGGTCAGAACTCATTGTTGCTCTATATATAGATCCTGATAATTTGGTATCAAACATTTTTCTTTCCAAAAGATGATTGTTTTTCATAAATGCTGAGAAAATCAAAAGTCCAAGAAGGGCTCGAATTTCTTCTTTAGAAGTTTGACTAATAGTGGACGTTTGTTTCGCATACTTGGCAGAGTTATCTTGAATATGCTGATTTGTGTGTGTTACAATTTCCTGAATTATTTGATCACTAAAAAATGTAGAAAGCATTGGGTAGGGTCGAGTAATTCTCTTGCATTATTTGCGCTTCCCGCAAAAAAATTAATTATGTTTCGTGCAGCCGTTCTTCTAGATCTTGTAGGTTGTTTGGTGTACCACCGATGTTTATTTCTACCTTTGAGAGAATTAGCTTGTAGAACAAACACTTTACTTTGAATTTGAGCAATTCTTGCTAATGGTATGTTATCATCATCTTCTTCTTCGACTTCTACATCATTATATACTGCATTTTCTTCATCGTTCATTGCTACATCCTCTACTTCCTCTTCAACATCATTTGCTGCAGCATCGTTTTCTTCGTTCATTTCTGTATCCTGTACTCTGTACCCGTCTTGTACTTCATCTTCGCTAATTCCTACCGAATGATTTCTATGGGTAACTTTTACTGCATTATTCAAAGTATCGCTAATAACTAGAAAATTCTCGTTGTTTTCATTGAAATCATTATCATCATCGCTAGCATCTCCTAAGCTATCATCACTATGTATTTCTTCTTGCTCTAGAACATCTTCTTCAAGATCACTAAAATCGTCTTCAAAGTCATTTTCAACTTGGTCATCTGCATCAATCTCTCCATTCATAATCCTTTCAATTTCGTCAGAAATTTCCTTGCTTGATAATGGCTTCCTGTTAACTACCATTTTGCTTAGAAGAATTTGTCAACTCTTGAATAAATGAGAATAAAAAAGCAATAATTTACAAAAACACAATTTGGGTTTACCAAAACAAACCTTGCATTAATACTAATCACTCGTAAATTTAACGACGCGGTGCTAAAAACTATATAAAAATTCGCTAATAGGACAATATGACTGCAGCACCGTAACGTTCACACTAATGTAGAAAGGTACTAAAAATAGCAATCGTCTCCCATCACCGAAAATAGCCGAACTTAAACAATGCGTAGGGTATGTTCGTAAATTTTACGACGGTTTAGTATTCTAGGGTTAAGATGCTTTTGTTATGAGACTTATTTGCATTTTCTAAACATTCGTATTTTGCAGTTACTTAATTATGGATTGCAAAATACAATTCATGTCGACAGAAGTACATTGCGACTATCTTTCAGCCGTAGATTCAAGAAGTACATGCTTGGTTCCAAATATAGCCTTAGCGTTTTATTTGAATGACTTTCCAGTGTTTTTGATATGGTTGCTCTGCGATGTGTTGCAAAAACAAATTTATATGAGTCTCTACCAAAGAGCTTCTCAGTATTTTTTAAATTGTTATAAACTTCCATATACAACATCTAATTATATTTAATTTCCGTGACATTTTTAAAATATGGAAAATACTTAATAGTTTTGGAGGAGGCTATAATCCAAAACCACGCGACGAGACAAGTTAAACAGAATTTAGGTTTCTCTATGAACGTATAAAAGATTCAACAATATCCAATTGCCCATATTTTCCGCAATCATATTTTCGTCCTATATTTAATAAAGAGAACACTAAATAGATGAATTCGATATTTCAAAATAATTTAGTATACGTAGAATAGACTTGAAAACTTCGCACATGTAACACATAAGTACATTCAATAATAAATTTACGAACAAAGTAACAAAACGTTATTAATACATGCAAAATAAGTGAAGAAGGAATGTGGCTCAGAGATTTAGGCCAGTCTAATAAATATTCGAACTTAACATGCCTTAAATACAAGCGGAAGGTCCGTTTTACATATAGGTACGCCTTTATAGTCTTCTTTCTCCTTTACGTAATGATCGCGATGTCGATCTTCTTCGCCGGCACAGGGACTGTGAAGAAGGACGAGAAATTAAAAAAAAGAAGAGTACAAAAGAGAAAAAAGAGGTGGAGAAAAAGACCAGAACCAAGACGGAAATTATCAGGTGAGTTGGTTAAAAATTTAAGGAATGTAAATAACTCGTCGGGCATTAATCACGTTTTAAAAATGTTGAATCATAAGTTATGAATATTATTCCGTTTTCTTTTTTTTACTGAGGCCTCTTTTCGAAATTCTTTCTTATATGAACGCTTACGTGAAACGTTACATATCGCAGACGGGTAGTTCTCGTTCCCTTTTTTTAATTTCTTTGGGATTACATTTTTTCCACCTATTGAAATTTAAAATGGGTTCGCTTTACTTTACTTAAGGCGGGTATTCTGCTTTGCTGAAACTGGTATTTTTATATGCAATTTGGAGCTCATGAATGCGCGATGCACACCAAAAATTGCTGGACAGAAAATTTTGCACTTTAGCAGCTGATTTTCTAGTTATTTTAATGATAAAATTATGTATATATATATATATATATATATATATATATATATATATATTAAAAATAATAGATTTTTATTGGTTTTAGCGACCTTTTATTGAATTTAGATGTTTGTTTGCGACGTTTCGACTTTTATCAATTCAGTCTTTTTCAAGCATCTGGAAACAAGAATCATTACAATGAACATGAGAACTGTGTTTGTTTTGTGTGATATAACAATTGAATTAACCATTTTAAATTTAACATTATATTAAGAAATGAATTACGGATTAGGTTAGTGTTTTACGTTGAAAATTAAATAACATTAAATTAAAATAGCTTAGAATGGTAGGGGGACATTTATGTGATTAATATCTGTATGAATTAATTGGAGACTTAACAAATATTAACAATTTTTAAGTTTAAAATTAGATTAAAGATGATTACAAATTGAGTTAACATTTAACGTTGAAACTTACATAAAATAAAAATAAGAATGGCTAAAATGAACAGGAAAGTTGAATTACAATACAATACGTAAAGAGAACAAAGAAAAGTCAAATAAAACTCACATTGTTGTTTTTTCTACACGGGTACGCATTCATGTGCCACATGTGTTTTGGACACCCGGGACCAATTTTCTTAGAACGAACATGCTTGTGCGGAATTTGTAGGTGAACTAATGCTTTAGTTTGCGGGGGTTTAATTTCTGTTTTTTGGAATGAGCATGGTAGTCAGGACCGTATTTAGGGGTATAAGTTAACATTGTTATTTCTAATGGGAGATATTTTTTTCCCGTTTTTTGTCTTGTGCGTGCAGGGGGTTTTTTTTTGGATTTTTCTATTGTTTTATGAGAGGGTAATAAAGTTTTGAAAGCCCATCGATTTCGTTCCTGTCGTTGATTGTTTTGCTATTTTTAGAAATGTGTATCATTTCTAAGACCTCTCTAGCTTTTGTGTTCTTTTTTTGTGTTATTACTTTGGTGTTTTCAAAATCAAAATTATGTTTTAGTGTCAATTGGTGTTTTTTTAAAGCAGTTTGATTTTTTGCGTATTTGTGACCTTTCAATCTTTCTTGTAGTAACTGTTTTGTTTGGCCTATGTATATTTTGTCACAGTCTTTGCAGGGTATGTTGTATATTGTGTGTGATTGTTTTAGTGTAGGTGTTGAGTCTTTAAGTTTGGTGTGTAGGAATTTTAGGTTTTTACCGCTTTGGTGTGCTATTTTAAAATTAAATGGTTTGAATATGTTGTCTAATTTTTCGGATAATCCAGTTATATAGGGTGTGGGGATATATGTGAATTCATTGGTTTTTTTGTTATTGTTTTGGTTGTTTGTTTTGTTATAAATTTTATTGAGTCTAAGTTTTATAATTTTTTGTATGAATTGTGGTGGATAGTTGTTTTCTGACAAAATTGTTTTAACTTTATTTAGTACTGTTGGTCTGAAAATTGGGTTTGTGAGATTTAAGGCTCTGTCTACTAACGCTGTTACTACATTTTTTTTGTGGGCTAGGGGTTGGTTAGAAAAAAAGTTTACATATCTGCCGGAAGCGGTTGGTTTAGTGTACCGTTTTGTTTGTATGTTGTTTTTTGTTCTTGTCAGTGTTAGGTCTAGGTAGTTTATGGAGTTGTTTTTTTCTATTTCAATGGTAAACTTTAAATTTGGGTGGAAATTGTTGAAACTATTTTGTATATTGTTTATTTCATTTTCTGGTAGTAACATTATGCAATCATCGACATATCTTTTGAAAAAGGTTGGTTTTGTTTTCAGGGATTTTATAACATTTTCTTCGATGTGCTCTAGTACTAATTGGGCTACTACGCTTATACAAAAGAATACAAGCCCACAAATACTCTAAAACAGACAAAACTGCTTTATTTACACACAAACCACAACGCGATCACCATTTCAATTTTGAAAACATACAGATAATTGGAGTTTATGAAATTCCATGCCTTAATTGTGAGAAGACGCACATCGGCCAAACAAATAGAAGGGTAAACGTAAGAAGAGACGAACACCAAGACTACGTAAGAAAAGACGAGAAAACTTAATCTTTGGCTCAGCATGTAAAGGAAACGTCCCCCACGATAGACTCCAGCAATACCAAATTATTGGCGAACATAGAACATATCAAAACCAGAATTATTAGTGAAGCTATCGAAATTGAGAAATGTCCGGACAACTTGAATTCGCGAGATGGTACCCAGAGGCTACCAACAGCATGGAAACCAGTATTAAGCAAAGAAGTTGTCAACAAGAAACAACAAACAAAAACACCTACACCGCAACCCAGCCAGTACATTCCAGCTACAGGACAACGACACGGAGCCGCGCACACACTCAACAAAGTGTAACCAACCAGAACGCTAAGCGGGTATATAACCACCATCTTAAACTCGACTACGTCAGTTTACGAGTAACCAGAAGCAGAAGCAGACAGTTATCGCAGACCTGAAGATGGCAAATGTGATTTTTCCGAAACGTCGTCCAGAAACCAGCACCGGTCTTTACGAAGACCAAACAGTGGAAACTCGGAAGAAAACCCGGAATCCAGTTACAACACACACACACACATATATATATATATATATATATATATATATATATATATATATATATATATATATATATACATATATAAAACATGATTTCTTAAATTACAGTTTTTTATTTTTGAAAATGTCTTTATTTTTAATTAAAAAAAAAATTCAGATTGCTCCATGAATTGCGAGGTTATACATTTTAGGATATTCCATTTAGACACTTTATTGATAATGCTGTAAGTTAAATCAAATATCAGAAATTAACCAAACTCCATTTGTTACCGTAAAGAAGATTGCAGATTTAGAATATAATGATAAGTTTTTTCGAAAGATGGTGCTTTGTACCCGAGCCTCATTCCCCGCCAAATCATGGTCCCATAATCAGAATAATTTTATTATTATATAAATTTTAAACATACTTTAAAAATAAACTTACAAAATGTGTTCTTTCTATTCGTTCAACTGTTGATCTTCTCTTTAGTACGTTTACACAACATTTTTATAATTATAGACTCAACACTGGCTCCGGCAGTTTTAGATACTAAAAAGTGTAAGCAGTTTATAGCAATATCTAATTATATTTTAGTGTATATTAATTAGCAATGAGAATTTTAGTCAATCTACAAAATACATGTTGTCAATTGGGCAGGGTCGAGGATATAAAGAGAAAAGAAGAAAGAAAACGAATATAACCGGATCTGAAACGCGCTCACCTAATTTTATTATTCTTTTATCCGTATCAGTAATTACATATTTCTACTTGTCGTTTAATGCAGTAGTGTAATTATTGTTTTAAATTATGATGCGTGTGATCAGCGGTAAACGAAATGACACGCGTCTGTTTAATAGTTGGAGAGGTCCATTAACAACAACAAGAACAGGAGACAGAGAAGTGGTGGAACAACAAAAGCCTCTCGAAAGGAATATCTTCGAATTGTAAAGAAGTAGAAAAGAAAAATGCAATGGAGAATACAGAAAGAAAAGGAAAAATAAATCGATTGAGAAAGATCGAGAAAATAATGAAAAGAGAAAAAAGAAACGAAAAGGTTTAGAACGCACGACGTGTGTTTCTGAAGCTCTTTTCGAATGAAAAAAGGAGAAGAGACGAAGAAAAAGAGTCGTTATGCTGGAGATGAAACGATGTCATCGTGAAAGAGCCGTTTCCGCTTAGACTTTCTGTCCGTTATGTCAACACGATCGGTCGAATGTAGCAAACAGGAACATGTACAAATGTGTATTCAAACGTGAGATACATATAATTTTTGTATATTAATTATTGACTAAGACTAGTATGTATGTGGAAGCTTTAAATAAGCTGTATAGCACAGGGAAATGGGGAAAGGCTTGTTTATTTAGTAATACCTTTAGAATATTTACTTCCACATATATAGTGCTTCATAATGAAAGTGAACTTCAATAATTATGCAAATTGACTGATCTATCTGATATCATTTGAAAAAAAATGTTAAGGTGGCACGAGTAGCGCCAGGATAGCAGAAAACTACCAAAGAATAAGAAAGGAACACAATGATGTACTTTGTTATAAAAAACTAAATTCAATGATAAATTAGTTAACTATATACAATTGACTTTTTACAATATTTCACAATTAAAATTTTAATATTTAGTGTCCATGATTTCTTTCAAAGTTAATAATATATAATGCAATGATATAAATTAAGACGTAAAAAAGGCATACAAATGAAGCCTAGAGATAGGAATGATATAACAAAATTATAGTAATTTAAATTGAAATACTGGAATGTAATGATGTAATACGATAATTATAATTGGAAACAGATAATATAAGAAACCATTAAAAATCTTAAAGGTGCCATTCAAGCGAAAGGACCTCAAAATTTGGCCGAAATCGTTACATGAAAATTTCAATGTCCATAAGGCTCAAAAATTTCTGCAAGTTATCGAGGAATTCCTGTAGTTGAGACAGTTACGAGACCGGAGATATTCCACGGATGGTGACTTGAAAACTGCTTTTAGTGTTTATTTTGAGGAGCTACTGAAAGAATTTGGCCTTGAAGAGATCTCGTTGTTGCCGAAATGTTGGAATAGTTGTACAGATGTTGAAGGAACATATTTGCAGTGTACTTTGTCTGTTGTATATATTGATAATAATTTTTTAAGTTCGATATGTTTTGTTACATTGGCACATACCCACCCTGACTCCTAGAATCTTAGAAAACTTACAGATCTCAGGGGTTAATTTGGTTCTGTTTATTACGTGAAGCATCCAAGTAGTAAAGGCATAAAGATAAATGATAAAATAAGTTTTTAATGTACATTAACATTCATTTATTCAAAATATATTTTTGTTAGTTAACAAATTCTTTAATGAACCAAATTTCTTATAACTTAATTCTACTTAACATTTTAACTTGAATTTAAATATTTTGTATACATATTTTATGAAATTTTAAGTTTTACCTTCTTAAAATCATTCAACAATTTAAAAAGAAATAAAATGATTGAACTTTGATTTTGCATTTATGTGCGTTTTCTCTGCTTATTATATTATTAAACTTATATTTTTGAATTCTTCATGGAATTCGTGTTTTGTGAATTATATCCAGTTCAATTCATAGGAATTTTTTTCTAAACCAAGGAGGATATGTGAATCCTTCAAGATTATGTAATCGATTCCAACTGTTTAAGGCTGTGGTAATAAAATATTTTTTGTACTCGCTTATCAAAACCTGTCATTTCACGATTCGATTTGCGAGCGTAAAAGGTCACTTTAAACACGAGTGCGTAAAAGTAAAGTTGGTACTTCCTGGAACTTGATTAATTTAGTGACATTTAAAAATCATAAATCCCTAACCTTAATAATATGCTACCCAGTTCGTTGTTTTTCTATGAAAATAAAAAGAAATGAAATAGAAATTGTTATATTTGGAAGGTATGTAATTCAATGTCAGAACAGCAACAAATATTATATAAATTACCATTATTCATTCTTTTCAGAAATTGAAACGGAACAATTATTAAAAAATTTGATTGGGCAATTTTGTCAACCAGAGATTGATACCCCAGGGATTAACTGGTTTGTTTGAATTGATCTTGATTGCGAAGGTAGAGTAACGTTGATTGTATTATTACATATATCTTGTATTTCAGATGTCGAACAAGTTGCAGGCGGAGTCGATATCTCTAACGGGGTCATTGTTTTAGCTAATTGAATTCTACTATGCAGAGAATTTTCGATATATCCTTCTGCAACCGTAGATGATTTCCATCCACCATGCCTTTTAATTGAAAGCAAGTCACCTCCTTGGTTTGCCAACAATGTCGCTGAACTCCTTCGAAAACAGTGACCTGTGAAGTTACTTGCGCTATCAAGCTGAAGGTACTCAGCTATTCGCATTGGAATTTTGCCAATTGTATTAAGACCAACAGGTGAACAAACACTTGCCATTGCGAAATGTTAAAAAAAAATCGCTGCTGGCTATCCGGGCTTAAATTTGCATATTGCCGAATTAATGCAATCCATTCAGGCTTAATGATTGCAAATGTACGGCTGTTACATGTTTTAGTTTCTGAAATTGTTACGATAATTAAATTCGATTTAAATTCTATGTCTCGCAATGACATTTTGCAAAGTTCTTCACGTCGACACGCACCAGAAATACCCAATATTAATACAGCCTATAAATACATATAGTGTTGTATGGAATTTAAATATATGGAAATGACTTTACCTTCATTAGTAGGAACAAAGAATTTGGTGCTTCAACAATAAATTTAGTAATTTGTTCTTCGGTTAATACTGCTGACTTTTTAGGCTGATGTTGCTTCGTTATCTGTTTGAAATACACTATGAGTTTTGCATATTTAGATATATCCGTATTATAATATATTATTAAGCATGATTTTAACATAGAATAAGTGGACCATAATGATTTATTTGATTGTAAATTTTGAAAATAAACTAATAAACAATTTTCGGAGTATTTTTGTATATTTTTAGCAAGTTACGAATTTAGTATAAGTGCTTTTGTATATGTTTTTTGATTTTATGGGTATTAAATTATCCACTGCAATATTGGCAGCTTCGCGAATTTCAGACGGTGTACATTGCATTTCATTATCAGAATTCATGTTGTTGGTGAAGTTTTTATTTTGTATGGAATTTTTTGAATTTGATAATTTTAAATTAAATGTCACTTCAAATAATCAATACTGCCAACTCAATTTTTTTTAATTAATATCAAGAGATTAGTAGTGTGTCATAAACGATAACGTATTTAACAATATGTATTATTATTATAGTTCTCGTACAAAAAATATTGTACAAACTTCGTGCGTGAAACATTTCGCGAATTCGTGTCCATAAAGCGCTCGCCTACGGCTCGCGCTTTAAACTGGTCACTCATTCGCGAAATATGATTTCACGCACTTGGTTCGTAAATAACTATTGTATATAGACGTAAACTTGAGTTCAAAGATAATTATTGATATACAACAATCAAAAATGTACTATTTTCTGAATAAATTTAGGGCTACACAATATGTATAGATATCTCTCATATATAAATAATTTTCCAAAAATGTTAATTTATAATTTAAAGTACAAAGCAAATTATCTATGTATTCGTTCAAAATATTTATGTTTCACGACTTCTAAAAATTCATAAGTCTAAATGTTTGTCTAACCTTAATTCTTCGTACATCATTTCAAATTCCATTTGGTACTTGTTTGTTTGTTTTGTATTTTGAAATGAATTCTATAAATAAATAAAATTATACGAGTAAATTAAATAATTTTTCTTTAAATTAAACTGATCGAGTTGGAATGAAGTTAATAATTACTTTTTGAATAACGAAAAAATAAACGAATATCATTATATTCGATAAAATCGTATGACCCTTGAATATGAATATGAATATTCGAACATTTTATCTCGTCTATTATTTTAAAAGCTAATACGTCTGATTTCCTCAAGCTTTAAAGTAAACATATTGTGTGATTTGTTTTCCCGCTTTATTTAAGGAATTTCCGAGTGCGTCCAAGTCGTCAATTTCATTTCTTTGTCCTAGTTAAAATTTATTCCTAAGCCGTTTATAATATTTAATTCATTAAATTCAGAAATGATGTCAAGATGTTTACTAACATTCATATTTTCGATTTTATATCAATCCTGTTCTATTTTTTCTGTTAAATAAATTTTAAATTAGGATATGGCAGATTTCTACGTGTGACATAGCGTGTTGGTGTGTATCTAAGCTTAATAATCTTTTAAACATAAACAACATAATCAAAATTATGATCAACAACTTTTCAAACTTTTTTATTTTGTTGCTAAAAATGGTATGTATAAACTTTTACCACCATGATTGGTAGTTGATTTTATCTCTGTTTTTAACGTTTATCCTAATTTTTCCATATGGTGATTTAACACGTTTCTTATTTTTATTTTCTGGTGCTTTGTTCGCTTTAATTATAAATATGGCTTGAATTATGCTGATTCTTTCTTCTTTAATGGATGTAAATTGTTTGTTACTGTCTAAGGATGTGGCTTTTTAAATGTTATCATCTCAGGTAAGTTCTTCCATTTCCCCGTTCATCCAATGTTTTGTTTTCAATGATTCATAACTTGCGAACTTCATTTCGATACGCTTTTTTTAATTTTTCGATATTGGCATTGTTCGAATACATAAACAAATATCTTGTTATTGTCATTTGATTTAAAAATTTAAGTACATTTGACAGAAATAATATACTTACATACAAAAGAAAAATGGTACATAAACAACGTATATTGTATAAGATGGATAAGATATATTAGTTTCTATCACTCATTACTTTATATTTTTCACAGAATAATTGAAACATACATGAGTGGGTAAAACCCTACCAGTTTTATATAATACAAAAGGGGTTTTACCCACTCATGTATGTTTCAATTATTTTGTTATGTCACACATGCGGTTCTTTCGTAAGTATAAGTGAAGACACAAATAAAATACAGTTTCTAGAGATAAGGCAGTGCCACCTTTGAACACAGTTCGTTAGTTCTGCATTGGTTATGTAGACAAAGCGAGTACTTCGACCGTATGACAATATGCAGCACTGAATATACTTCTATGCTCGGTCTTAATAGTTTCTGTGAGATAGGGAAGTCTTTCTTTTTTTGTGAATGTGTCTGAATATCCTTTCTCCAGCTGGGGCGTACTGATGAATATGTAAAAAGATGAAATACGGATCCGCATCTCGGGGAGGGATATGTTTGGGCACGTTCACAAAAAATATTAATATTGAACTTGTATTTGTGTTCTTCACACCAGATTTTTAATAATATTTTACTTTTATATTTTTAAATAGAATATCAAGTAATGTTAACGAAAATTAATGAAAAATATTTTGCAGATAGCAATATTTAAATTTGAAAATGTCAATTATCAATGTGACCAACTGCATACTTTACATAAAAATAAAATTCAAATGTATTAATATAAAAAATGCAAAATAGAAAAAAATACATGAAAAAACTTGTTTCGGAATGCCTTTGGTCGCACTCGTGCTTTAGAAAACTCGTGCGAAAAATTGGTGCTTTATGAATCTTGTGTTTTAATATACAGGCTGGCCCAAAATGACCGAAGGGGTTTTAATTCCTTATAACTTTTTTATTATAATTTTTTTTTTGTTTTCAGTATTTTGTAAAGAAGACTTGGGGAATTTAAAATGGAACAGTACACAATTGAACAACGTGCCAAAATCGTTGAACTTTATTTCTCAAATCAACGATGAATTGTTTTGACTCAGCGTGCACATCGTCGTTATTTTAATGTGCGGGTTGGACCCTCAGAGTCAACAATAAACAAACCGTCAGGTTGCAACTTTTCGAGAACAAGGGGCAGTAAGGAACCTTCCTGGTGCCGGCAGACGACGAACGGTGCACACGGATGACAATATTGAACGGGTACAGGAGAGTATTCGGGAAGATAGAGAAACATCAACCAGGAGACGTTCGACACAACCTGGCCTCTCAAGAGGGTCGCTGCAGAGAATTTTGCATACAATAAGAATGTTTCCATACAAAATTCAGCTTGTCCAACAATTGAAACCGACAGATTACCAGCAACGACTTGATTATGCAATTTATTTTCGTCAAAAAGCAGAAGAAAATCATGATTTTATTCATAATTTAATTATGAGCGACGAAACCCATTTCCAATTAAATGGGTTCGTTAATAGGCAAAACTGCAGGATATGGACTACGGAAAATCCAAGAGTAGTTCAACAGCGAGAATTACACCCACTTAAGTGTACCGTTTGGTGCGGTGTTTCGTCGGAAAGGATAATTGGCCCCTATTTTTTTGAAAATGAACAGGGTGTCGCCGTTTCCATCATTGGTGTTATCTATCGGACAATGTTGGAAAATTTTTTAAGGCCAGCCGTGGAAAACCATCCGCAAGTATGGTTCCAACAGGATGGAGCCACAGCGCACACCGCGAGGGACACAATGGCTCTTTTACGCGACATCTTTGGTGAACGAATTATTTCCCGTACAAGCGATTTTAATTGGCCTCCGCGTTCACCGGATTTAACCGCTTCAGACTGCTTCCTTTGGGGTTATTTGAAAGGAAAAGTCTATATTAATAAGCCTCGAACCATACAGCAATTAAAAAATAATATACGCGACGAAATCAACAACATAACACCTGAAGTTTTGAGAAAAGGTTATCGAAAATGTTTTAGAAAGAGCACGAATATGCGAAGCAGAAAATGGCCACCACTTGCGAGATATAATTTTTCATAATTAAATTAAAAATATTCTCCATTAATCTGTATTTAAAATTAAAAAAATTTAATAATTATGTCTTAAATAAGAAGTTATAATGAACCCCTTCGGTCATTTTCGGCCACCCTGTACTATTATCTGTACTTGAAAGACTTTATTTTAGCTCTTCTTGCACTAAAATGGTATTAAACTTTATATGAAAAAGCAAAATACGAGTCAATATATAGAAAAAAATCGTTAGAAAAAAATCCATTTTTTCATGTCTAGGTAAATTACATAAAAATCTCACCTCGTAAATTCATTGTAGATTAGACCTGGCAAAGTTTTGCATCATGGGAATATATTCTTTAGGATTAGATATATAAATAATATTTAATTAGCGAATTTCTAAATCATCTAAAAAGCGTAACAATACTAAAAGTTATTAATTAAAAGAAAAAAGATGAATTAAATCATCAAAACAATAATTTAGAGGTAATAATAAATTAACTATGAATTATGTGTATAAATTATTCAATTAGATTTTAATTCAAGATTAAACTGTTTGTCGCATTAAGTTTCGTGTGTCGCAAGTGTTTCGTGATGGTTAATAAACAACTGTATTTCGAAGAAGTCTCTTTAAAATATTATATACTCTCAATACGGATTAAGAAAGTAAGTGAAAAGGCTTTCTAACCTTAATTATAAATAAAACTCTGATAAAGATGCTTCTGGTAGATAAAAACGTAGAGGTACAACTTTTTATGAGAAAGATTCTAAATACCTGAAAATATCAGTTAATAACTCCGCTCTTTTAACAGATTCATAATTGATAAATTTAGCTGGGTTACGTTTTATTATTCGGGTGATAGTTTTCGATTATATTCATTAGTAGAGAACGGACGCAATTTCCATAAAACGCAATCGGCAACGGTATAACGTCGCTCAGTACATCCCGGCGTAATTCAATGAAGTATTTGTTTGACTTACTCAGACACCTGGTCTCGCCGCGATAACAATGGATAAGCCAGCTATTGTATTCGGAGAATATAGTGTTTCTTAAAGTATTTTCATAAGCGTAGAAAGAAGCGGGGTTTTTATACTGTATTTTATTTATTAGTTTATATTTCGTAAGATAAATAAAGTGCTGTGAGTAAGTTTCTTGTTTTCATAGTTTTAACTGTTAATTACATCGTAATTTTTGTGATAGATCCTGTTTAACATCGTTTGATTGAATCTATTTCTACCAATTATTTCGACGTAAGTGTGCATTGAATTTCGTTCAGTTTCAATAACTTACACACACATTTTTAGTTTTCATTTATTTAGATCTAGAGCATTGTTTAAGTTACTTTTTCAAACATGATATGGAAGAATGTCGAGAACGGCATTGTAAAACAATGGCGAGTTGGATTGACGGTCATACTGATTGTATGTCCATTGTCAGTGATTCCGAAATTTATTACAAAATCCGTAAAATATCGTCAAAAATTCGTCACTTAGGATCGCAAACACATCTGAACTCTGTAAAACTTTTATGGCGGCTAATATTCCATTAAATAAACTTAGCAATCCCACTTTAAAAATATTTCTGAAAAAATATACTGGTCGAAATGTTCCTGATGAATCAACTTTACGCAAATATTATGTTTCTAGGTGCTATACGAGAACAGTAGAATGCATTAGAAGCCATCTTTTAAATCAATACATATGGATAAGCGCCGACGAAACGGTGGATATGTTAGGACGCTGTGTGGTAAATGTTGTAGCTGGTGTACTACATCCAACTATTCCCTATAACTCATATGTAATAGCAACAAGTGTTATAAATAGAGTTGATGCGGAAACAGTTGCTGAAACCATTAAGGAGAATATGCAAAAATGCTTCATTCGGACGCCAAGTACAAAGAAAAAATACTTTTATTTGTCAGTGATAGTGCTGCGTATATGTTAAAAACAGGCAGACTATTGAAGAAAACATATCCTAATATGCTGCATATTACTTGTGTAGCACATGCTCTCCACAGAATCTGTGAATATATCAGAGACACTTTTCCGGAAGTTGATAAACTTGTATCAGCTTTTAAAAAAGTTTTCAGAAAAGCACCATTGAGAGTAGCTTTTTTCAGGGAAAAATTTCCATCTCTGTCACTGCCTCCCACTCCAGTAATAACTAGACGAGGAACATGGCTGGAAGCTACTAGTTATTATGCTGAGAATTTCGATAGTCTAAAACATTTCGTAACACTGCTAAAGGAGAATGCTAGAAGTATTGGTGAGTGCAAGGAGCTCACACAAATCCCAAATTTAAAAAATCAGTTGTACTTTCTTCACGAACACTTTGGAAAATTGCCAAAACTAATCACTTATTTTGAAAATCGAAATCTCAAATTAAATGACGGATTAACCATATCAGATGTGCCTGTTAATAATTTGAAAAGTATTCCAAATGACTTCGGATGTGGCCTTCGACAAAAGTTTGAAGCAATTCTTAATAGAAATCCAGATTTAATTACATTGCAGCAATTATGTATGGAGACAATTCCACAAAATCTAACGGCTAAATATGAAGAAATAAATGAATATTTCCAGTATGCACCTATAACCAGTTGCGCTGTAGAAAGGACGTTTTCTATTTATAAGGATGTATTTAATTCAAAAAGAATAAAATTGACAGAAGAAAACCTTGAGAAACTATTGCTAGTCAATATTAATACTCCTTTACTCAACTTGAACGACAAAATGAACAAATAAAAATGTTCCAATTATAGAAATAAAATTAAAAACTTTAAAAATACAACTTTTCAACAAATACATATGTATTTCGTAATTTTATAGATCACCACCCGTTTGCTTTCCAATTATATAAATAAAATTAATTAATAAATATGTATTTCGTAATTTTAGATAGATAGATCACCACCCGTATGTTTTCCAATTATATGAATAAATTAAAAACTTTATAAATACAACTTTTTAACAAATAAATATGAATTTCGTAATTTTATAGATCACCACCCGTTCGTTTTCCAATTACATATATAAATAAAATTCAATATTTTAGAAATACAGAAATACATGTGGTAAGCGTGTGCGTTCTCTAATTATAAATACTGTCGTAGAAGCACACATCTTGTGTGTTCTTTCAATAAACCAGCTTTAGGAATTCAAGTATACATTTATATAAATAAAAAGCTAACTCAAGTTATCGAACTCTTGCCAAAACACATCGCTTTTATAAATATAAGCATTGCCGCCTTTGAATACTGCCCCATTGTATTATCAATCGGACATTCGTATTTAAATTTCTCTAACAGAAAAAACTTCTAGTAATCTACATGAAATTTTAGTATGATTTTTAAAATGACTAAAGATATTTAGAGAATATTTTTCACCCCACTTTTGTTTGGACTATAACTAGCGAAACATTTTTGCATGTGACTCAATCATTTTCGGTCGGTGCATGTCTATATTTCGATTTATGCCTTACACAACGCTTGAACGTGAACTTCAACGTAAACATGAATGTTTGACATTATTTACATTTATGGTGAAACAGGTGGAAAAGCTCGTCAAACTTGCCGTATGTATAAGGAGCCTTTTCCAAATCGTCGAGCACCATCTCATACGTGTGTGATGGATGTTGTGTTCCGATTAAGAGAAACAGGTAGTTTGTCACCAAATTACGAAGGCTACCGGCGTGAAAGGCCGCGTAGAGTCTAAGAAGTCGCTGAGAGAAATCCAGGAGTAAGTAAACGAGATACAGCAAGACAGATTCGCAATACGGTACACAGCATTTTGACAAGTATTTATTACATCTGCGTCTTCTAGGACCTGATGCACTTTTAGAGCGATTAAATGGGGCAAATTACTTAGAATTTTTGGAAAATGTTTTGCCGAACTATCTGGACGATGCACCGCTTGATATACGGAGGCAAATGTGGTTTATACAAGACGGAGCACCCGACATTTTCTCGAGCAGTACACGCCTTTTAAATGCTACATATACTAGATGGATTGGACGTGGACGTTCCAGATCGTGGCCTCCTCGCACTCCGGATTTAAATTCACTTGATTTCTTCTTGTAGGGTTATATGAAAACCCGTGTCTACAGTGCTGGAGAGATTGAAAATGTAGAAGACATACGGGAAAGAATTTTTGACGCAGCACAGCGTATTAGAAATGCGCCACCTTTCATCGGGTTCGTGACAATTATTTACGTCGTATGGAGGTATGTTTCTGCGCTGAAGGGGGACACTTCCAATATTTCATTTAAGCTTTCCACCTGTTTCACCTATTTACAAATCGTTGTTTTCTAAGAACCAATAGACAGTTACATTTAAACATAGAGAGTTTATAAATTATTCACATCTTATATTTTCTACGTAATCGTATTGATGAAGTAAACAAAGCTGCTTTATTGTCGAGTTTTTATAAAAATATCGACAGCCGCCTAAACAATTTCATTCTTTGGAGTATTTATAAAAATAAACAATGCAGCGTGTAAATTCAATGGCAGCCCTTCTAAAAACATATATTTATTATTTCTCGTAGTAACAAAAAAAAGGAAAACACGTCAAATTTTCAGAATATATCATCTGATTTTGTTATTGACCTTAGCATACAAAAATGTTATGTTTTTATAACATGGGTATGTAAACATATTGTAGTGAATTTTTCCCCGAAGATAAATTTTAAATTTAACAATTTAGTTATATACATTTATAACCATGACTGTATATTTTGTATGTGTACTTTTGATTAGGGCGTTCCCGGATGTCCATGTGCCTGGATCGTATTTTGATGTATAATGATATTTTTTACGTATATCATGCGCTTTGCATATTTCCGCAGACATATTTTTGTGCTCGAGTGGATCGGTTCAGTCTGAAGATAAAAACTTTTTTTTTATCTTTTATATTTTTGTAACTTCGGATTTCTTTTGTTTAATTTGTGCTTTGTGTTTTAAGTCATTATCGTCTATTTACGAGTGTTTGTATCTCGTATTTTGTTTAATAAATTAATCCACTCGATATCTCTCTATTATTTTTTGTGTGTGAAAATTTTACGCTAGCGTAAGTATTTTTTCATACTATTTTATTTGATTGCTTTTCATTGTAATTTAATTGTAATTTTGACGATTTAGATTTATGAATTTATATCTATTTTAGTTTAATAAATAGATGGTGGAGAAAACTATCATTTTTTATAAAAGGGTTTTTTATTGTCACGTTGTTCTAGAACATTTTGAATTAAGGTTGGTGGGAGTTTTATGCTCGTGTTATTGCGCATGAGAGAATGTTATTTACGCGTTTGACAGTTTGGATCTGTTTACGTTTTATTTGGGGTTAAAGTAATTAATGAAATTGAAAGTTTTCTAATCAATCTATTAGGATTAATTTTGCTCGCGTTTCAATTAGAGGTTTTCATTGTATGCGTGTTAATTATCATACAATATTTTTCCTCTGTGCTTCTGTATAAATGATGCATTAGCTGTATTTACATTTTGTAAAGATTTTTTTTTTTTAAATAAAAGAGTACGTGAATGTGTTTGGATTATTATTAATTCATATTTATTTCCACGTTCCTTTACGGGAAACCCTGGATGAAGAAGAGTCTCATTTAAAAAGAAAAATCAGGCTGAGTTCAAGTTCGGACATATTGTGGTGAATAGTGGACTATCCTTCTAATTAAACCCACTATACATAGCAATATGTTTGTGTGAAACTACAATAGAGATATTTATTATTTACACACATTCTGTATATTTGAATTCATGGGCGGAACATGACACAATTTTCAGGGTGGTTTTTAATTTTGGGGTTCGCATGCTTCGTAATTGACTCACAATATTTTGGATTCATATTCTATATAATTAAATCTTTCCATTTTTCATACGTTGTCTTTTTATTTCAAGGACACACTGCATATCACAATTATCAAAATATTTATGATACTAAGACGCTGCCAGTAACCATGTTCCTCAACGTGTAAGTATCGACCGTGGTGGTTCAGAAATAACGGGACACAGTCTATGAAATTGGCGAACACGTTTTGGGGATTTGGGGAATACAGCTTTTGTACTTGAAATTAATGAATTTATATATCTGGACAACATTTACAAATAGTTTCTAGTACGAGATGTAAAGCATCGATTTTACACATAATATGTAACAAGTTACAACAAGGCATCATCACTCACATACATTAATACCTGGTTTGTTGAAAGTTTAAACTTTTTCGTTGTATTTAATACTAATTCTGAAATTATTTCGACTGTACATTGTTGTACTCTTTTGCTAACTATTAAAATTGAAGGTGAGAGTTGATATGGTTCCATTGCGCTAATATAATATTAACGACCGATTTTTTTTTGCAATCTGTAGTTTTGTCCATAGATAATCACAGTTTATTGTTTTTCTATTCAGATTTAATCATATGTTCAATACGTTCACGTAGGGATGGTATAAAATGTAGTAATCTTTTCTGGCTAACTAACGTTCCTTTACCGCTGTACTTCCAAAAGGAACGACATGATTCGTTGCCTATTAACTTAAACGTTAAATTATACAATATGAAAGTTACACATAAAACAGAAATATCTTTCCACTTTTTTGAGTACTATGGATTACATTATTTACATCTCTTTCGCAGTGAAATTTTCTTGAACACATTAGCGGTATTTCACACACTTTATTATACTGCCACAGTACATTAAATCCGGAATCCATTTATCAATCTATAAGCTACATCGAAGAACAGTCTCTTTCTATTTGCTACATTATAAAATTATTATTTATCACTCTAAACCAGCGAAGTGCATTGAACGGTGTTCGGACGGAGACTGGCCAAACAATTCGGACGGAGACTGGTACAGGGTGAGTCGTGGGGAATCGACCAAACTCAAGGAGTGTATTCTACTGGTGAAAGTAATGTAAAAAAACTCAAATGTTGTTATCCGATTTTTATTTGTTTTCGAGTTATAGCGTAATTAAAAATGTAGATTTAGTATACCATGTTTATGTATGTATTCGTAAAAACAGTGAAACCCTGGTAGCAATTCATTATAGGGAAGTCTTCCTAGCTGAAGCGCTACCTGTTCGTGGTTTTCCGAACTAGCGGTAATGACATTGAAAGCAGTCGAGAAATAGTGTAGAGTGGTTGTATGCCTAATGCGTCTAATGTCATTACCTCTAGTTCATCGTTGATATAGTGAGGGCGCTGCCATCATAAAAAAATGTTCCCTATACCTTGGAGTAAATTATAACATTGTGTTCGATTATTATGACATTGACTTGACGTTTGTACGACTATAGAGTAACAAACTAAAATGCCACACACTTATTCTAATTTAGAATATGCTAATGTTATGTTTGTTTATGGATTTTGTGATGGGAATGCTACAGCTGCTGCTAATGAATATCGTCAACGGTTTCCACAACACAGACATCCTAATAAAACTGTATTTATTAGTGTATTCAACACATTGTGCGCGACCGGAAAGCTTCCCAGTGTAAACATAATATCTGAACGAGGCAGTCGACAACAATTACAAGAAGTAGAAGATATTCTGGATGTAGTAGAAGAAGACGCAACTACCAACTCACGGAGAATTAGTATTCAATTGGGCATTCCACAAACAAGGGTGATAAAAACACTCCGCGAGCATGGCTTACGTCCGTACCATGTACAAAGAGTACAGCACCTACAACGAGATGATAATCGTAGACGTATGGAATTTTGTCGATGGATAAATGATAATCCTTGTTTTGTATCGCGTATACTGTTTACGGATGAAGCGACATTCACCCGTGACGGTATTAATAATTATCATAACCAGCATGACGAAAATCCACACGCAACAGTCGAAAGTAACTTTCAACATAAATTCTCGGTAAATGTGTGGTGTGGTATGATCGTTGGATTTTTAATTGGTCCTTACATTTTTCAGAATCGCCTAACGGGAGGCACCTATTTACATTTGTTAGAAAATGAACTGCACGGACTGCTAGAGGATGTTCCCATAAACATCAGAATCCAAATCTTCTACCAGCACGATGGAGCGCCTGCACATTACGCTCGTGCAGTCAGGCAACATTTGGCTGAAAGGTTTCCAGGGAGTTGGATTGGACGTGGTAGTCACATTGGTTGGCCTCCTAGGTCTCCAGACCTCACGCCACTTGATTATTGTTTATGGGGCTGGTTAAAAAATGAAGTGTATCAAGTAAAAGTGGACACTCGTGAAGCACTAATTCAACGGATTATGAATGCTGCTGACAATATCAAACATCAACCTGACGCAATGAGGAACGAAACCAGCGCCCTTGGTAGACGATGTAAAAAATGTTTTGAAATTAAAGGCGGTATTTTTGAAAATATATTATAAAGAACGATAATACCAATAAAATACAAAAACTTCAATGTATGAAATTTTGTTTATTTTTAATTACGCTATAACTCGAAAACAAATAAAAATCGGATAGCAACATTTGAGTTTTTTTGCATTACTTTCACCAGTAGAATACACTCCTACAGTTTGGTCGATTCTTCACGACTCACCCTGTATACACGCTAGGACGAGCGGCCAGTGTAATGTTACTCGAATGAACCTCGCTTCTAGTACACAATTACTAAAGTTACATATTTTACAACAGGAGTATACACCAAAGTGTTTTAATATTAAACTAATTTCAATTTGCGGTACAAAACTATTCTAATAAGTCGTCAACCTCCTAATAACAAATAGCCCATAATATTTTCTTCTATTCTGAACCCGCCCACTATAATCTGAATATAATAATTTAGGCTGACGAGAAAATGTAAAAATTTAATACCATGAAAAACAGTAACATTAAGTTTAATAAAAAGAGTATGTGTTAATGCATTTTGAGAAGCAAAAGATTATTACATTGATTATGTAATCATTTAGTTGTAATATAAGTACTGGAAATTATACACAATACTTACGGTTACTATCTAAACTGTGTCGTAAAATGTAAATGAAGTAGCTTCGTCTACAATTCAAGATTCTTCCGTGCGCTATAAACAACTGTTTCGCTTGTTTGCATAGCTGCTTAGTTGAACATGTATTCCATCGTTTGTAACACTTTTTTTGATAAAAGCCGTTAATTACATAATTTGTGATATAAGAATCACGCTCTTTCGTATCATATAATTTAAGTGGTCTATGTTCAATTCACATTATTTCTTATTATATGATTTTAGTAGTCGCTGAGTCACTTACCTTTAAAGAAGAAACAATCCAAGCCCTATGTGCACAGTTTTTGTGAGTAAAACATTAAAATGAATAATCACAAGATACAGTTACACACAATGAAGCGGTTACAAGTATCTCAGAGAAATAAAAATTTATAGTTGTTTATTGATGTGCTTCAGTAGCATATAATATTTTAATATATTCTTAATTTCCTCTTTTCTTTGTTCCTTTATTGAATATTGACGCAAAACATATTTTGTTATAACAAAACAATTGTTTAGACGTGTATTGATTTATGTTTTATGATAACAATAGTCTTCGAGGGAAAAAATCTGGAAAGCCTTAAAAGAGCTTAGCGTTAAACAAATGTTTTTAAGGTTTACTAGATGTATTTATGACATTACGAATGTAACACGAACGATTAGTATGTAGTCCATGGAATTTAATACAACTATTTGAATCAGGAAAAGTGGGGGTACTAAATACTCCCGATTATCTTATTGATATATTTAACGCTAAGAAATAAGTAATTAAACTTCTAGTTTCAAAAATTATTTTATTGTAAATACCACTACAATATTGTTTCGCCATACAATGGCTTCATCAAGTGGATGAAATACTGAATATGTACAATTTTTTATATGAGTCCTTTTGAGTTTGTTTGGTGGTCGGAGTTGCCTCCATTTCCACTCCAATTTCATTACCCTGGGTTGTGTATGTTTTTTGTTATTGTGTGTAGTTGTGTGTTTGTGTGTTACGATTGTTTATCCTATATGGAATGCTGTGTGTTTTGCTACATTTTTGTGTGTTTGTGTTGATCTCTGTTTATCTGTTAATTTTTGATTTTTTTCGCGGCTAATTGGATATCGTTATCCTCTGCGCGTCTTTTAATTTGTTTAAGTCCGTCTTTTTTAATTAGTCTCCGTTTTGGGTCTATTATTTTCCTTATTGTGGGGTTTTCGTGTGACTGTATTGTTTCTATTGTTTTTAGTGTTCGTTTGCATATTATTGTTTCCAGTGTTTCGAGTTTCGTCTCTTTATGTATCTGCGTTTTTGTCATGTATCGCGGTGCATTTATCGCGAGTCTAATAACCTTGTTTATTTTCCCTTGTACCGATTGTCTTTGCTTTTCGCTGGCTTGATGCCGTATTTCTCCGGCATATGTTGCGCCCGCGAGTATTATCGTTTTTATTATTCATATTTTATTTTCCAGTGTTAGTTTGCTTTTGCCGTTTCGTATCGGGTTCAGTGCGTGTGTTGTGAAGCCTATTTTTCGTTTTATTTCTTTAATATGTGCCGTGTATGTTAGTTGTGAGTCCATTGTGACCCCGAGATATTAAACTTTTTCCTGCCAGTGTATTGTGTGACCTTCGAGTTTGACTTCGTCCAGCCTTTTGTGTCGTTTTCTGTGTTGGAAGTAAATTGCCGCGGTTCTTAATGGGTTAATTTTAATTTTCCATTTGTCGTACCAGTCCTTTAGGAGGACTAGATTGTTTTGTAACTGCTTGTGTATGTACGATGTTCGTCTGCTGCTTATGTATATAGCGGTGTCGTCTGCTTATTGTGCGATATTACATTTTTCTATTGTGGGAATATCCGAAGTGTATATGTTATACAGGAGCGGTCCGAGAACGGATCCTTGTGGTACTCCTGCTGCTATGTGTTCGATTGTCGATTTTTCGTTTCCGATTGTGATATTAAATGTACGGTTCTTTAGATAGTTGTCGGTTATTTTTATTAATGTGTTTGATATTTTGTGACGTTTCATTTTCTGTATGAGGCCGGCGTGCCAAACCCGGTCGAAGGCCTTTTCAATGTCAAGAAAGATTGCGCCCGTTGATGTCGATATGTTCATTTTTTCGGTTATGTGTTCTGTCAGTCTTAGTGCCTGTTGTGTAGTTGAATGGTTTTTCCGGAAACCGTATTGAAAATTTGGGATTATGTTTTTGTTTTCGACTTCATTTTCAAGTCTAGTCTGTATTACGCGTTCTGCCAGCTTACTTATTGACGGAAGTAAGCTGATTGGCCGGTAATCTGCGGTTGTTTTTGTTGTTTTTCCAGGTTTGTGGATCATTATTATCTGCGCGTGTTTCCAAATCGCGGGATAGTGTCCGTGTTTTATTATTCCGTTTATTATGTCGGTTATAATTTGTATACCGGTTTTAGGTAGGTTTTTTATTGCATAGTTAGTTATCCCGTCCGCTTCCGGGGCTTTTCGGTTTTTAAGGTTTTTAATTATTTTTTCCACTTCGTCGGTATTTGTGGCGTCGATTTCTCCATCTGTTATATCGATTTTTGTATTTCGTTGCCGTTCAATTTGGTTTGTAAATGTGTTATGCTTCGGTATTGTTGGGTTCGTTTCGAATTGTCTCTTTAACGCGTTCGCGAATTCGTCTGCTTTTTCTTTATCAGTTATTGCCGGTCCGTTTGAGGTTTTTAGCGGTGGAATTTTGTTTTTTTTGTTTGTTAGGGCTTTTGTCATCTGCCAGAGTGTTTGATCTTGCGTATTAAGGGATTCAATTTTGTTATTCCAGTTTTTGTTAAAGTGTTCGATCATGTCAGATTTTATTTCATTAGTTATCGCGTTTAATTTTGTTTTTATTACCGGATTTAGCGTTCTTTTATATTCTTTAAGTATGTTTTTTTTGAGTCGTATTTTTATTTTTAGTTCAGTCGGGATGTTAAGTTTTGTGTCGATGGTTTTAGTTTTTGTCGTTTGTGCGATTGCGTTTTTTATGTCATCTTCCAGTGTGATCACTGCTTGATCGATGTCTTTCGCGTTGTGAATTTTTACTGTTCTGAGTACTAGGTATTCTTTAAATTTTCCCCAGTCTGTCTTATTAAATGTTTTTTTCGTTCTAGTTGTGTCCATGTCAAGCGTTAATATCACTGGAAAATGATCTGAGGAGAGGTCGTTTATAGTTTCTATTGTATGTGTTGTGGTTATGTTTTTACGTATTGCTATGTCTAAAACGTCAGTAGTACCCGTTGGTATGTGTATGTGTGTGGGTTCCACAGGCCCGATTACATTGAGGTTGTTGTCTTGTGCTATTTTCTTTAGTTTTTTACCTTTTTTATTGGCTACTTTCGTTCCAGTTTTGGTGTTTCGCGTTAAAATCTCCCGCAAATATTGTAGGTGTGTTTTGATTGAAGATCGTTTATATGTCTGATTCTACTATGTCTAATCCGGAGGGAAGATAACTTGCGTAAAGGTTTATCGGTCCCCTTTTTGTGTTTACTTGTATGCCTGTGTTTTCGATGATATCGAGTGTTTTGTATTCAAGTTCGCTGTGTTTTATTGTTTCGTGTACGAGTATAGCGGTTCCGCCGCCTTTTTGTACCGGCCTATCGTGTCTGTATGTTTTGTATTTTTGTATTTTTAATGAGTGACTTGGTTTTAGATGTGTTTCATTTAGCAGCATTACGTCTATTTGGTGTTCGTCTAAAAATACGTGTAATTCATGTTTTTTGTGTGTTATGCTTTGTGCATTCCAATAGGCTATTTTAATGTTGTGTTTGTGATTCATTGTCTGCGTGCGTGGAAAAGTTTTGTAAGTTCATTTGTTTGTTCGAAAAAGCTTTGTGTTTGTTGGGGTGTAGGGTTTGTCGAGCTGAATGTTAGGAATAGTTTCCCAATCATGAGTGCAATTGTGTCGTCAGCTTTTTCGTGTGAGTTAAGTGTTGGTTTTTGTGTATTTTCCCGGGTTGTGGGTGTAGTTGCGGTGATGTTATTTGTCTGTTGTCTTTGAGTCCACGCGTTGTGTTTTGGTAGTGGTGCTTCTATGAGTTTGTGTGTTTGTATTGGTGTGTTTATTGGGTTATTTGGATTCTTTTTGCATGATAAGCTGATCGAGAGGTGAGCTCCGCCACAGTTTGCGCAAGTACGTTGCTAATTCTTTTCATCCTATAACACACAAATTATCAGCATACCAATCAATGATATATAGATTAATTCATGTACCTATGAGCAAAAGTAATTTCGTCCTTGAACTGAATAGAATATACACAATAGCATTAAACATTGGTTACTCTATAAATATTGTCAATAACATCCTAAATAGCCAACAAAAATCTAAAACCCTTTCCTTAGTTTATCCAAAATTAAAATACAAGACAATTAATTCCTATAATTCAATCACTTACTTAGGAAAAATTTCGGAAAAAAATTGGTACTTTCATTAAAAAACTTAATAACGAACATATATCATTTAAAACAGACAATACTATACAGAACATTATTAAAAACAACAAAGATAGAATAGACAAAGCATCAAACTCTGGTGTGTATAAGTTAACATGCGAAGATTGTAATAAGGTATACATAGGACAAACGGGGAGGACATTCAAATTAGGATGAAAGAACACGAGAGAAGCCATAAAAAAAAGAAAACAGATTCAACTTTCGCAAGTCATTGTATAGATATCAATCATAGATTTAATATAGATTTCAAAATTTTACACATTCAAGAAAAAAGTGAAAAAACTTAATCTGTTAGAAAACTTAGAAATTAATAGATACAATAGTTTAGGATTAGCTTTAAATGACCAACTAGATTTAAACAACTCCCCTCTACTAAATTTAAGATTGTGAAAATTTTTCCACTACCACTTCCCCAATAATTTTCACATAAATATTCAAACTTGTATTGTACAGATTCAGTATTTCATCCACCTGATGAAGCCATTGTATGGCGAAACAATGTTGTAGTGGTATTTACAATAAAAGAATTTTTGAATCTAGAAGCTTAATTACTTATTTCTTAGCGTTATAATGAAGTTTCAACAAGTATCTCCTTCGTGAATTAACTATTGATATATTTATAATAAATTTATATATACTTGGAGAAAAGAAATAATAATTAAATATTTATTAATTACATAAACACACAAAGTGTACATAATAAGTCAAAGAAGAAAAAAAGGAAATGTAGGACCCAAACAAATGAATAAAAATGATTGATTGTAGTAGTTAGTACATTATGAAAAGAAATCATACAAAATTACAAATTAATCAAATGATCAAGCAATGTATAAGAGCCTCCAAAACAGGAGTACATAAATTGTTGCAAGTTTACATATCTGATTTAATGTATGTTGATACAAAACTCCGAGGAGAATCTATAGAAGACTATTAGCATCTGGGATGAAGAACTGAAGAAATATATCATCATTGACAAAACAGAAATTACTTGTAAGCCAAGAAAATGAACTACTAAAAATAACATTAAATAATACTAAGTTAAAATAAACAGTAAGGTTTAAATTACTTAGGTTCGATAACACAAGTTTACAGCCAAAATGTACGTTTGGTGCCACTATATTTTTCTAATGTACTTCGACCCGCTAAACTTGAAAATCACATCACAATTTTTTTTATGCTTATATTTTAAAAGATATGAATTTTTTTATTTTCTTTTTGTTTTTCGGGGGTAGTTTGTATTCGGATCATATCTCGAGTTAGGAATGACCAATCTGGTTGTAATTGATACCAAATTAAAGAGAATCGAATTGTATATCAATATTGTTAACATTGTTTTATAATCAGATTAGTATTTTTTGCCTATTTTTATATGCAATGGGCCAAAATAGGTGAAACAGTCGTTTTTTAAGACCAAAATGACAATCTAAAATTCACTCTGTCATCGGAGAAAACAAAAATTCTGGAAATATGGCCAGTTCCGTGCTTTGTTTGTGGAACTTACACTTTTATGAATAGAAAATGTATTTATGAACAAAATATATGGATAAATAGTATTAATGTGAAAATTCCCAATTTTTTTCCCTCATTTACAGCGTATGTTGTTTAATTCAATGAATACACAATTTCATTCTATAGAAGAATTCTATATAGGTATGTGTATCTGCATCTATACTGTCTGTTCTTAGAAGTTTAGCACAAGCATTGTGTATAATTCTTAAATGTATTTGACTAAGAGGGCTACTTTCACTAATTGAAAGCGTCATTAAGGTTTACCTGGGATTGGTAAGTTCACAATTAATGTTATTTTTTTAAGTGAGGATTTAGCAACCTTCTAATTTTCACTACACATATTTTGGGCTTAGTATGTTAATCATAGTATTAGTATATTGTAATATATATAGTTCGCTTGATTTCGGAAATATTAATTATAAATTCAAAATCCAACATTTAAATTTGCCGAAAATTTCAGGAGTAAGAACTATTTGTAGTTCAAAATAAACGCCGTAACGGAGCAGGCTAGTCACTTAATTTTAACAAGGTTTTGAGATTTAACAGCTCCCACCCTGAGTAACCAATATTACTTTAAAATTTTAGGTTAGGGACTATCAAAATTGTCTTTAGCTTCTTACCTAATATTCGTGTATCTCAGTCGAAGTTTGAGTTCGGATTTCCTTAACTAGTTTTCAACTGGCTTTTCGGAAGAAGAACTATTAAACGCTTATGCTTATTACACTGAACTGATGTCTTCACAAAAACGCGGCGTAAATACTAACTCAGAAGTGATCATGTTCTTTTTCAAGTGCAAAGAATAATAATAAGGTAGTTTTACCAAATACAGGCGAGTTTATTCACACACAAAATAATTATAATACATAATCAAACAAATATATATATATATATATATATATATATATATATATATAATATCTTCGTGACCTTGGTATGATAAGGTAAACTTAATAAGTCGGCGATTAAAGGTCTGGTTTACTTTAGAGTATATATATTTAAAACAACTCTACATGTTTCGGCAGTACGCCTTTGTCAAGAGAATACAAAATATAAATTATTTATATTTTGTATTCTCTTGACAAAGGCGTACTGCCGAAACATGTAGAGTTGTTTTAAATATATATACTCTAAAGTAAACCAGACCTTTAATCGCCGACTTATTAAGTTTACCTTATATATATATATATATATATATACATACGTCATCGCATAAACATAAAATACAATTTCGGAGATAAACAAACTAAACAAAATTCAATGCGTGATATTATACAGGCTGATTCAAATTAAGTGCGCACTATTGCTATCTCTGTTACTATTGATTCTAGAAAGTAGGTTAAATTAGCAAAGTATTAGTATTTTTAACATTGATTAGCATGCAGTTCATAAAAAAAAATTGAATGACGCATTTTCGAGAAATTTTGAAATTTATAATTTTTTTAAATGGAACAGTCTGTATACTTTTTAAAATTCTGAATGATAATGTTCTTTGTAATATAAAAGTTTCAATACACTAGTGTCCTAAAACGAATAATAAAGTATTTACGGTGGAATTTATTTGATGTCAAAGATACTCTTTCATTCTGTAAAATCAGTAGTAGGCTTCTTTCACTTTAAACAGAACAAATAGTATGCCCTTTGTAAATGTCAATAACGTACTGAATATAAATCTTTCCCACGTTTAGTTATTAAAAATATATTTTTTTTAAATTTCGTGTTGTGTTCATTAGTTCTCTATTAATATTTCTAAACATGTTGGTTTTACTTTCGTTGCTTAGTGTTTCACAATATTTCACTATGGTATTTCCTCATTTGGAGAAATGCGATATGTTGGAAGCATACATTTTATGTCGTAAAAATTCAATAAGGACTAGCGAATATTATGCTGAACACTATCCTTTACGACAGCAGCCAGATCGACGTTACTTTCGAAAACTTTACAATCAGTTTAGACTGCATGATTGCTTATTTAGATAGAAAAGAACAAAGAAAAATATCGTCGTCAACGAAGAAGTAGAAATTACAGTGTTAGCATATTTTGAAGCCCATCGCGAATTTTCCATTAGGGATGCTACTAAGGAATTGGCATTAAGTTATTCATCAGTTCAAAGAATTTTGAAAGAGCATAAATATATTCCCTTTAAGTTCAGAATCTCCCAAACATTACAGCCAGGAGATTCCGCCAGGAGATTAGCTTTTTGTCATTGGTTTGTTAGTTTTTGTGATGAAAATTTGAATGGAGCACAGTTTATTTTATGGAGTGACGAAACAAATTTTTCAAATAGAGGCATGTTTAATAAGAAAAATAGTCAGTACTGGTCTCAAGAAAACTTATTAATAGTTCGTCCACATGCTGCACAAGTTCGATTTAGTTTTAACGTTTGGTACGAATTAATTGGTTCGGTAGTCGTTGGTCCACTGTTCTATAATGGTCCGTTGACAGGAAACAGATATCTGGAATTTATTCGTAACGTTCTAGAGGATTTCTTTGATAACGCCAATTACCTGATGCGCCAAAATTTATACTTTCAGCAGGACGGTGCTCCTGCACACAACTATCACCTAGTGCAAACCTACCTCGACACCATCTTTGCCGAAAAGTGGATTGGTACAAATGGTCCAATTCAATGGCCAGCACGCTCTCTTGACCTCTCACCTTTAGACTTTTTTCTTTGGGGATACTTAAAAAATGAGGTGTACAAAACGCGATACGACAACGTGCGCGAATTGCAAGACAAGGTCAGAGAAGTTTTTCGCCAATTAGATAGAAGGACAATCTTAAGAGCCACCCAGAGTGTACTGAAGCGGGCACGGAAATGTATTGAGCAGGAAGGTGACAGCTTTGAGCAGTATTTATAAATTATACATGTACTTTCTTCTTTTTAATTTAATTTTGTAAGCTGTAATATGTTAAAATAAACATTAAACACAAAATATGTATCTATTCCGTCAAAACTTAGCGGAGCAATGACAACATTTAGAAGGAAATAGAAACTGCTATAACTACTTTATTATTCGTTTTAGGACAACAGTGTATTGAAACTTTTATATTACAAAGAACATTGTCATTCAGAATTTTAAAAAATATACAGGCTGTTCCATTTAAAAAAAAAATATAAATTTCAAAATTTCTCGAAAATGCATTATTCAATTTTTTTTTCATGAACTGCATGCTAATCAATGTTAAAAACACTAATACTTTGCCAATTTAACCTACTTTCTAGAATCAATAATAACAGAGATAGCAATAGTGCGCACTTAATTTGAATCAGCCTGTATAGCAGGCATGAAACATGCTATCTATTGTAGTATATTCGAATATTTACATATAGGCCTTTCATTTAATTAATGAATAATTATGTTTCAATTATTAATAAAGTTACAACGTGAAAATGCACGTTTTCTTTTTTTAAATATTTTAACGGGATTCAGTACTTAGAAAAAATAGTTTATGAAGGAATTTAATTCGGATATTTCTACTAGAGCTTACCCCTTGGTCGGATTTACGGTTTTACCTTCATAACAGCGTCCAGAACGAATTCCTGGGCGGAATCGTGTCTGGGTTCGATCTGCGTCATATGGGACCTTAAGACGCTTCTGACTAAAACGCTTTCGTGTCGGATATACGGGGGTGCACGAAAGAACACCAACAGGGTCAGACATACGGTGTAATGGATTTAAAAAAAAAGAGACGCAGCGTCGATAAGGTTAGGAAATTCATCCCTTAGCTATGACGATGAGATGCTGCCGGGGGAGGGGCGGTTTCATTGTTCAAACTACAAGCATCGATGAAACGCCGATAGAATGAATCCCTTTGCTACGCCGATGAGACGCTGTGAAGGGTCGGCAGTTCAAGGGTATAAGTTCTGGCTCAATTAGAACGGCATCGATGAGACGCCGATCAAACTGATCGATTCTCCTCGAGAAAAAGGGTTTTTTTATATGAAAATGGTGCTGATGACAGAGTGGCCGTAGTGTGGGGAGAAAAATACTTAGACACTAGATCAAAGACTTTACGATGGCGCAAAGAGTGGGAGGCCAAAGACAGCGCAATTGTATAAGAGCCAAGCAAACATTTCCTAAAAAGATGTATCACCACAAATACGAATAAAATATACAAAATATATACAAGTATCTCTAAATCTTTCGAACATGTGTACAAAATGATTATTTTAATCATACAGCGCTCAAAATATTCTCAAGTTCATAAATTCAAGAGAGCGATTCGTCACAATATCTCTGGTTTATTTCGGCTATTGTTGAATCACTTGGTAGGAGGCATTCGGTCTTAATTATGGCATTTGCGACGTTCCTCCCTAGGAGTCTCACTTTGAGGGGCTGTTATAAAAACCGACAACACATTTGAAAATTCAACAGTTAATTTCTAACGAGGAGGTGACAACTCACTTCTAGCCAGTCTCTTCACCATTATTAGTGTATAGTATTATCGTGTTAAGTCGGATCAGATAAATTAATTTACTTGTTCGAAAATTTTTACAAACGAGTAAAAGAAATCGAGATTTTGAGTGCGAAAAAAAGTATCTCCAATACTTTTGAATCGCAGCTGAAAATTTTCATGAGAGCATCATGTCTTTCGTGTCATGTAAATCTTAGTGGATAGGCTTCTGGTACAACAAGATATGTATTTACTTATGATTTTACATAAATATTTAATAAATTAAAACCATTTTTTAACATTAGGCGGTACATGAAGTTCGGCGTAGCAATGATTTGGAAAAAACCGTTTTGTCATGTGACCCATTGCTGTTTGTGCCTAAGAAAACAAACTGGCATTGGAAAAAGTATGCGATTGGTTTATGCAAATGTACAATCTGCCACGTTTCTAGTTTGGCATTCTGATACGCTTCCCATTTCCAAGTGTGTACATTCATCTAACCCCAAAACAAGTTCCGATTCATTAGATATTTAGAAATCTAATGAAGGCGATTTCGGTTCGTGTGTAGAGCACCATTTTATAACTCAGGCTGAATTGAATGATTGGGTGAGAGACTTAGAGCTTCCAAAAGAGAAAGCAGAATTACATGCATCTCGAATGAAACAATACAACTTTTTGGCTCCGAGTGTTAAAGTAGCGTGTTACAGAGACCGTGACAAGGCTTATGCAAAGTATTATACGACGAGAAATAAGCTTCTGCAAGAACATTCCTGAGAGGTTCCTTCAAGAAAGTCCATTAAGCGGCGTTACCAGGGATTTTAGGACGAGAATGATGGGAGATTATATTTTGTTCCTCGTAAGAAAAACGGATCCCAAACCGACAATCGAAGAGTCAATACTATGAGAAGGTATAACTTGACCGAAAATGTTAGAAATTTACCGGAAAGCGGACAACCAAAAGTCGCAACTAATGAAGTTATTGCGTTTCGCACTTTGAGCAGTACGAACTGCAAAGAAATACTTTATGAACTGTAAAATTAAATTTTGTCATAATTGTCGATATTGGTCATTAGATAACCCTCATTAGATTCTAGAAACGCATACACAACATCCGCAGAAATTAAACGTTTCCGCTGCTATTTTGTCATTATCATTTTTGTCATTCATGGTACACTAACTGCACAAAGATATTTATATCTTTTACGTGATCAGGTTGTTCCTAATATTGCGGAAGATGGGGAATTACCTGTATGTGTTTGGTTCCAACAAGATGGAGTACTCCCTCACTATGTCCTTAATGTTAGAAGTTTTTTAAACGAAACATTCTCAAATCGGTGGATTGGTCGTAGAGTATTCATTCAATGGCCCGCACGGTCTCCAGATTTAAATCCCCTATCTATAGTTACCTTAACGTTTAAAATTTAAATTTAATTGATTTTAATATGTCTATGTACGTCACTTCCATTTTTTAACTCTACATTCCGTGAGTATTTTGCTATTGCTGTATACATTAATTTATTGAATGTCTTGTTCATTAATCTTGTAGGGTCTCCTGAAGAAGCAATAAACTCGTTACGAAATATAGAGATCGAAAATAAATGAGTTTTAATTGACAGGCCGCTTGCCCGTTTTAAACTTATTGTTAACCAATAAAGCACCTTCTGCCATATGTTTTCCCAGTATTGTTTTGTTGTATTTATATCTGGGGTATCTTGTGTTGGTTGAATCTCAGTTCTTTCTTCTAAGGATCGATAGAAGTTTCTTTGGTTCATGTTAAATAACCTATTTTGCTGTTTCCGTAGCTGACTCTCTTTGTATCTTTTGATCCGATTGGAATAGACTGCCAGTTTTTGTTTCAGCAGGTCTAGAACTCGTCAACTTTTTTTTGGTACTGGTTTTAGTAATTGTTTTGTGTGTTGCTTGCGTTAGTCTTGCAATTTGTGTTCGAAGTACGTTAATTTTTGTAGCTATTCTTTTTTACCAGTGTGGCATTCTATTTGGTTTTAGTGTGGTTGTTTGTTCCCTCTGTGGTTTTGTTCTATCATGAAGCTCTGTTGTTGTTATCGCGGCGATATATATTGTCGTTTGTAGATGTTAGAGTGTGGCGCAGCTCTCGATAGCAGGTGCTATTGCCTTATTGATTTGGTCAAGCGGTGTTCTTGTTTTACGGCATGGTTGCAGTCTGGGTATTTTAGGCCTTCTTGTCGGGTCTGTATGAGAATATAGCATGGTGTTTTTTCCAACGTATCTATTATATCTCCGTCGATAGGTTCTTGTTCTTCTTCTGTTTGTTCATAGGTTTCTTGAATATTTTCGATTTTTCTCATTCCTAGTTCTACTTCTACCTCTCTTCATATTCGTATTATTGATTCCGTCGCTAGACGGTTTTGTGTTAGCAGTTGCCTTTTTTGATCCATGATATTTTGTTTGTTTTGTTTCCCAGCACTGGGAATTTCATTGCCATCGTTGTATGTAGCTCTTTTCCATATGGTTCGGAACTTGTTTCCATTTTGGTTTTTTGCACGTAAGCTCGGTAGTGGTATTCATTCATTTCTTTTGTCCATCTCAACCGCTTACTCTTACTGGTCTCTTCGGTGGGCTGAACGGTATGGCCAGTAACACTTTCAGGGATTGGAACTTCTATTTGTTGTTGGTCTTGGTGTGTTCCGGGTCCATTTCCATTGCTATGTTTGTCATCTGGTGCAGGCAGTCTATGGTGGGTCCGATCTGGGGGTGCCTGCTCCCCCATTCCACCCCGGCATCCACTCCTAGTTTTCATAGCGGTCATAAACACACAGAGGGGTGCTAACCCAATGCGGTAGCCAGAACCCATAAAAATTCCGCCTTCTACGACAATGCGCTGGGTTGGTCTTAGGAAGCAGGATAGATGGTGTTAGTGATCGACCAGAGGTCGGAAAGGGGCGGCCCTCCTACGCCCTTCGCCAATTATTATTATTATTATTATTATTATACGATGGCGCCAGCCTTTCTATTATAGACCTGAACATGATTCCAGATTAAAATAAGCATGTCAACAAGAAGGTGATTCAACATTACAAAAATGTATAATAAATTCAAAAAAACGAATACCTATAGTTCACTCTGTGGTAATAATAGGCTATCGAGATATAGTATTACGTTACTGTCCTACTATACGGAACGGTTCTAGTCGTAACGGATATGCCCTGTTACTAACCCAGAGTAGCCGTACTTAGTCAATTATAAATTGAAAAATTAGTTTTGTAATGCTTATTTTTGACTATGCCTAATTGTATTGTATCAAAAAGAATGTATTTATTTGATATTAGTATTTATGTACATATGTTCAATAACACGAAACACATATTGTTGCTGTTAACTAGTGATCAAAGGCGTTTGATTGATCGTATAAGATATTAACACTATTGAATCATCATTCATTACATCGGATAATTAATTAATCTATTGAAAGTAGTTATTACTAAACCAATCGAAGCGAAAACACATTAGTATTATTATACGCAAGGACAACTAATAAAATACAACAAAAGTTATCCTTGATTGTTAAAACTATTTGGATAAAATGATAATCGGGAAAGATGTCAAATTTAATTGATGTACTCTATTGAAAGAACGTTGCTCTTTTTTCGATAGATAAAAAAAACACATCGAACATAGTTATTTGCATTGTTAATTAACAAAAAGAACAGACGCAATCCATTTTGTTGACATAACGCCATTCGTAAGTAAATACGATTTAAAGATATTAAGCAACTTGGACTATACACGTTACAAATGGTTAGTTGATACCATTACCATTTTCTCACGTACCAATAAATAAATACAGGACATTCAGCAATAACCGCGAATAGGTATCTTATTTATAAACTTTAACGACACCGGTAAAATATTTAACTTTAACATTAGTCGTTAGATTATTACTTGTAATGCCTTTATGAAAAGTAATGACAAAGTAAATATTTAGTTTTAATGAATGAATTTTTACTATGAACCCAAAGACAAATTCAGGATAGCAACTTGGGGAACTGTTTTATAGTTGTTATTTAAAGTGAAAAATATGTTGATCAACAAATATAAAACGACTTTATCTTTAATTGTTTTTGTCAACGGTATTTTGCATTAATATTTTGGGACAGAAGAAGACAAAGATATTTAGAATTAAAAATATTACTTTATTGCTTTTAAAAATATTTATCTTTACATTTATATTTTTCTTGCGACTAAGCCTATCAAATATGTCTTATTACTAGAGAACAGACACGCTTACCACCCAGTGCAGTACTGGCGAAAGGCTGTATTTCTAAAATATTTAATTTTATTTATATAATTGGAAAACGAACGGGTGGTGATCTATAAAATTACGAAATACATATTTATTTTTTGAAAAGTTGTATTTATAAAGTTTTTAATTTTATTTATATAATTGGAAAACATACGGGTGGTGATCTATCTATCTAAAATTACGAAATACATATTTATTAATATTAATTTTATTTATATAATTGGAAAACAAATGGGTGGTGATCTATAAAATTACGAAATACATATGTATTTGTTGAAAAGTTGTATTTTTAAAGTTTTTAATTTTATTTCTATAATTGTAACATTTTTATTTGTTAATTTTGTTGTTCAAGTTGAGTAAAGGAGTATTAATATTGACTAGCAATAGTTTCTCAAGGTTTTCTTCTGTCAATTTTGTTCTCTTTGAATTAAGTACATCCTTATAAATAGAAAACGTCCTTTCTACATCGCAACTGGTTATAGGTGCATACTGGAAATATTCTTTTATTTCTTCATATTTAGCCGTTAGATTTTGTGGAATTGTCTCCATACATAATTGCTGCAATGTAATTAAATCTGGATTTCTATTAAGAATTGCTTCAAACTTTTGCCGAAGGGCACATCCGAAGTCACTTGGAATACTTTTCAAATTATTAACAGCCACATCTAATGTGGTTAATTCGTCATTTAATTTGAGATTTCGATTTTCAAAATAAGTGATTAGTTTTGCCAATTTTCCAAAGTGTTCGTGAAGAAAGTACAACTGATTTTTTAAATTTGGGATTTGTGTGAGCTCCTTGCACTCACGAATACTTCTAGCATCCTCCTTTAGCAGTGTTACGAAATGTTTTAGACTATCGAAATTCTCAGCATAATAACTAGTAGCTTCCAGCCATGTCCCCCATATAGTTATTACTGGAGTGGGAGGCAGTGACAGAGATGGAAATTATTCTCTGAAAAGAGCTACTCTCAATGGTGCTTTTCTGAAAACTTTTTTAAAAGCTGATACAAGTCTATCAGCTTCCGGAAAAGTGTCTCTGATATATTCACAGATTCTGTGGAGAGCATGTGCTACACAAGTAATATGCAGCATGTTGTGATATGTTTTCTTCAATAGTCTGCCCGTTTTTAACATATACGCCGCATATTCTCCTTAATGGTTTCAGCAACTGTTTCCGCATCAACTCTATTTATAACACTTGTTACTATTACATATGAGTTATAGGGAATAGTTGGATGTAGTACACCAGCTACAACATTTACCACACATCGTCCTAACACATCCACCGTTTCGTCGGCGCTTATCCATATGTATTGATTTAAAAGATGGCTTCTAATGCGTTCTACTGTTCTCGTATAGCATCTAGAAACATAATATTTGCATAAAGTTGATTCATCAGGAACATTTCGACCAGTATATTTTTTTCAGAAATATTTTTATAGTGGGATTGCTATGCTAAGTTTATTTAATGGAATATTAGCCGCCATAAAATTTTACATAGTTCAGATGTGTTTGCGACCCTAAGTGACGAATTTTTGACGATATTTTACGGATTTTGTAATAAATTTCGGAATCACTGACAATGGAAATACAATCAGTATGACCGTCAATCCAACTCGCCATTGTTTTACAATGCCGTTCTCGACATTCTTCCATATCATGTCTGAAAAAGTAACTTAAACAATGCTCTAGATCTAAATAAATGAAAACTAAAAATGTGTGCGTAAGTTATTGAAACTGAACGAAATTCAATGCGCACTCTTACGTCGAAATATTTGGTAGAAATAGATTCAATCAAACGATATTAAACAGGATCTAAAATCACAAAAATTACGATGTAATTAACAGTTAAAACTATGAAAACAAGAAACTTACTCACAGCACTTTATTTATCTTACGAAATATAAACTAATAAATAAAATACATTATAAAAACCCCGCTTCTATCTACGCTCATGAAAACACTTTAAAAAACACTATATTCTTCGAATACAATAGCTGGCTTGTCCTATGTTATCGCGGCGAGACCAGGTGTCCGAGTAAGTCAAACAAATACTTCATTGAATTACGCCGGGATGTACTGAGCGACGTTATACACAATTCCAATTGCCGATTGCGTTTTATGGAAATTGCGTCCGTTCTCTACTTATTACAATTTAAGTAAGTAGATTTAGCAACCCATCAAAAACAACGCCAGTCCTTGTAGTAAAGCTGTTTTCTTACGAAACTGCGTGGAGGATAGAAATATGACCCTAATGTTTCAAATTTTTATGATTTACCTTTCTCATATGATTCAGAATACGATATTCTTACATAATCATTACATATTCATTCTTTAGTTTTAATTTTTTATTTAGTTTTATTTATAATCCGCAAAAGTGTTTCAATGCTTGTTCGCTAGAATCTCCTAACATAGATGCTTTATTTTTGAATAGAAGGATCACTGTGAAACGTCCTTTTTCATTACGCGTGAATATACTAGGGATAAGCTGAATTTATTGAGAACAAGAAAATCTAGTAGACTGTGAAGAACAATCATAGCAACTGTTTGTCTGTCATTTGTTTTGTTGTTGAAATTGCGTTCGTTACAACTCAGCTACTTATTTTTTAAAAGTAAAAGAAAGTGGAATTAACCAGATAGCACTTTCGAATCATAATTTACTATGACTTTAAAAGTGGTCTAGGCGATTATGAGTGCAAAGAGAGTTTAGATTCAGTATTTAGTTAACAAACACCTTTCTTAGCTGTAATTTATCGATGGTGTAAGGAATTTTATCCAGAAAGGAATTCTGTTCAGTATCAAAAAGGAGCAGGTCGTACGCCTACCGCTGTTACCGACAAAAACATTGCTGCTGCTAAAAAAATAATTGAAGAGGACACTTATGCGGTAATAGCACATCATTTCAAGATTGGATTCTCAACTGTTAAAACAATCATACATGATCACCTTTCTGACTTCCAAAAAGCAGAGCGTGTAAGAATTTGCCATGAAACTTTAAATTTCTTAAATAATGGTGGGCACCAAATTTTTTCCAAAATAGTGACAGGTAACAAAACTTATATTTATTTTTTCGACCTTTCTACCAGCCGACAGAGTCATGTATGGATTCACGAAGATGAGGAAACTCCTACAATGACTAAAAAGCAGCGCGCTACGAAAAAGGTTATGTATGCGGTATTCTTCAGAAGTACGGGCTTAGTAAATGCAATTAAGCTAGATGAACAAAAGACAGTTACAGCTAAGTAGTACACTGAAAAACGTTTGCCTGAAGTGTTCAGTAGAGTACCAGACCAGGGAATTGTGCTCCACCATGATAATACATCGTTCTATATGGCAGTTTAAACTCTCCAGTTTTTGGCTGGAAAAAATATCAAAGTAATAGAACATCCATCGTACTAACCTGATTTAGCAATGTGTGACTTTTCGCTATTTTTTAGACTTAAACGCAATTTGCGGGGTAGAAGGTTTTCGCCTAACGAAGAGACTGATACCCCAGGTTACGCCTATTTTGAAGGTATTCCGAAAAAAGATTGGTTGAGAGCTTTTAAACAGTGCAAAGAAAGAATGGTCAAGTGTGTCATTGCTGGGAATTACTTTGAGCATATTTAAAATGAAATTCTAGAAAATATTAAACGTGCTTTTTATTCTAAATAATTTCATCTTGTCCCGTGTATTGGAGAAATGCTTTTCGCAAAGTTTTTCTTTTAGCGATCAATTATTTTTGGTATGAATATTTACTAATTTCCAAAATTTGATTAAATTATTACTGAGTGCTTCGAAACTTACAAAGTTACAACTAGTTTGTGACAATAAATTTCATAACGCAACTCTACCTGAAATTACTTAATAAGGTTTTTTGCAGACACCGATTACTATTCCCGAGCTTGATTTGACCTACGCACAGTAATTTGAAAATAAAGTACTCAAAAATGAATAGGGAATTAGATCTTTTTTAACAGATCTAATTAATTTAATTAAATTTAACGTATTTTCTCAAACAGATAAATTAGAAGGCCCACAGTCGTTTGTGGACATTTTATTTGGTAAATGTCTTTTCTGTGTGATAAAATATTGAATCTTGCATTTTAACCTTAAATTAATTTAGAATATAAAATTATAAAAATCGCATTTTTTGACAAGTATTATTCATTTTAAACGTTATTTCACATTTTCACGATGCCAAGACGTCATTTAAATAAAGAAACTTTTGATTTAGTTGCGTTATTGCATCAGCGAGGGCAATCTGGAGCAGAAATTGGCGCAATTTTTAATGTGTCTCCAAGTGTTGTTAGTAGGGCTCTAACAAGATTCCAACAGGTAGGATCTACAAGGAGAAGACCCGTAGTGGATCTGAGAGGAAAACAAATCAGAGACAAGACCGCTACATACGAATTCAGACAAGGATGAATCCGTTTAGAAGTGCTGTTTGGTTGCAAACACAGTTACGTGCCGCCACTGGAGTTAGAGTTTCGGATCAAACCATCAGAAACCGTCTGAGGGAAATGGATCTTCATAGCTGCAGACCTGTGAGACGCCCAAAATTAACTAATGCTAATAGAATGGCTAGAAGAACTTAGGTTAACAAACGACTAGCAGAAAATTTTCAATGGGAGCATGGTTTATACACCGATGAATCCAGATTCTGCTTATTTAGTGATAATCGTAGAGTAAGGGTCTGGAGAACTCGAGGAGACCGTTATAGACGCGAGTTTATAAAAGCTATGGTGCCTTTTGGCGGCGCTGGTATCATGGTGTGGGCGGGCATTAGTTTGAATGAACGTACGAACCTCCATCTCTTTGAAAATAATGTCAATGGACACATATACAGAGATGACATTATTCAGCAATATGTAGCCGACTTTCTTGAGGCTGTGGATGAAAATATGGTTTTTATTGATGATAATGCAAGACCTCATCGTGCACAAATTGTAATGCAAGCAATAAATGACCTCCATATTAACCATCTACCTTTACCACCAACGTCTCCCGACTTGAATCCAATTGAGCACATTTGGGACAGACTTCAAGAACAGCTCAACGAATAATCCACCCCCAGTTAACGTGCAACACTTGCGGGAAATTTTACCGCTGTGTTGGAGAAGAGTGTCACAAGAACACATTAATAATTGCATTATGAGTATGCCCCGAAGATGTACAGCTGTGAGAGATGTCCGTGGCCATTATACACGATTTTAGAATAATTGTTACAGAAAAATGTTTATTTTAGCTATTGCTAAAAATGTTGCTTATTTCATTTTTGATCAGTTCTTACTAATCTAACGATTTTTTTGAATAAATATACTTGAAAATTTTAAATTGTTGTGTACAATTACGAGTATGTATCTAATATAATACACTACAAATATTTACCCATACTATCTAAAAAATACAAAAAAGTAAAAATTCCTTATTCATTTTTGAATAGTTTAGTTCAACTCCTAGCAATAGATCGATATCTCCAGCTATGTTGAAGTCCGGGTCAACTAATTTGATGTTTTTAGGTAAATTAATCACTTCTTTGGTTATCGACGCTAGTGATATCTGTTCTGATATTTTCTCTAATACTAAGAAAGTTATATTTTCTTTAAAACCTGGTTCCGGTTTTTTGGACGGCCCTGCTATCGAAATTGTATCCTGTCGTTTAGGAGGATGCAGAATTGGACTGTTAATGTTTTTTGCTACATATTTGACATTTACATGGCTTGGCAGTACACCTACTTGAAATATGATTTTATTATAAGCAGTTTTTGACTTAGCTGCGTTCATTCGCTTATTCACTGGCAATGCAAGAAATGTTTTGCATTGATAAATAAAATGATTACCTTGACAAAATAAGCATTCTATTTTATTTGTGACAATATTAGTTGTTGTCTTGTGAAATATTTTAATATTATTTGCTTTACCTATAGCTTCCAAGCTTTGACATTTTCGAGATAAAGAAACTTTGATTTGTGGAAACGTGGGAAGATAAATTGATGAACCTTGTGTTTCCCATTCTTTTATTGTAGCAATATCTAATTTAGTACTTATAATTGATATTAACAAATGATCCCAGTGTTTAACACGACAATGTAATGCTTTCAGTGCTCTATTGTGCTTCGAAACCCCATCCAAAATTTGACGCAAAATGGTACAAATTTCACAATATTTTTCCTATTAAAAAAATGGGATGGACTCAAGTAATTTTTGACTTTACAAAATGTAATGAAAATGTTAAGTAATAATGGTTTCAGAACTATATGGTGGATGAGCTATTAATTCCATATTTCGACTGATAAAATAATTCATTATTTGTTGTGCTGTATATGAGCTTGCATTGCCTCGATGAATAAAAATAATAATATGTAATAACTAAGGACGGCAGACTATGTGCCCGAACAGTAGCGTGATGTGGAGGGATCGAGTAGAGGCGTACGACGATCAATTCAGTTGCCGTTGAGACGTTGTAAGCGATACATTGTTAACACAATCGTGTTGAAAATGTCGGGAGTGCGTAGAAACAATCCATCGACTCGGTTGCATGCTAACGTAGTAAAGAAATTTTTACATCGGTTTCCCGATTTAATATATGACGGTACCGTAGTGAAATGTTTAGTATGTGAAACAACTTTATTAACTTGGAAAGCAAGTCAGTGCCAAAGACATATAAATAGTGACAAACATAAATCGAATAATAGTGGACGCAGATCATATAATAAATTTGTGTGTGATTTAGCAATGATGTTAATTGCGACCAATATACCAATGCAGAAAGTGGAACACCCAATCTTTCGTCAGTTTTTGGAAGAAATACAATCCTACGTGGAAATTACCAGCAAGAAGTACGCTACGGAATTACGTACCGTCAATGCGTGAGAGAATTGTAAATTGTAAGAAAAATACGGTAAAAAAAAAATTCCTGTGGTTAACAATAGACGAAATTACAGATATTAAAAAACAGTCCATCCTAACCATTCTAGTACGGACGCTGACTCCGCAAGGACCTTCTCCTCCTTATTTACTAACCTGTAAACGAATGCAAGGGTGTACTGCCAGAGCGTTATATGATGTATTAATAGAAACACTATACAAATTTGAGATTTTACCGAAGCAAGTGTTAATGTTAGTTACCGATGCTGCCAAGGTTATGTGTTCCACGGCAAACTTACTCTAAACGATTCAACCAAACCTGCTGCATGTCACATGTTTGCTTCACGCTTTACACCTTGTAACAAACACTATACGTACAACTTATCCTGATGTGGATCAACTGATAGGACAAACGAAAGCGGTTTTTCTTAAATCTCCAAAACGGATTCGGCTATTTCATTCAGTGTCCTCATATACCCGAGCCGCTGCAACCAATTCTTATACGATGGGGTACTTGGTTAGAAGCAGCATTTTATTATTAGAAACATTTTGAAAAAATTAAATCAGTGATTTTACAACTAGATGCCAAAGAAGCAGCTGCAATACGGCTCAGCCAGGTTCAATTTAACAATCCTCAAGTTGCAGCAAATTTAAAAATTATTTACGACAGTTACGTTCCAATACTGGACGCAATAAAAAAATTACAGAACACTGCGCTGTCCTTATCGGACTCATTAGCAATTATTGACCACGTAAAACTAGTGCTGCATATCCTTGAAGATGAAAAAAGTGATTGTGTCCTTGAAAAATTTAACAGTGTATTAGATAAAAATGTAGATTTTACAAAATTAGGGCAACTTTTTACCGATACTGAAGATCCGTTGTACAGATACGAAGAGCGCTTTAACTATGCAAATATAACATCTCTCAACGTCAAACAATCCTTCTCAGTATATAAATATATATATACGTCGCTACGTACGAACCTTTCCGAGACTAATACAGAAACATATATTATGGTGCAGTTTTTTCATCGCGCACATCCGCATTTTTTTGCAACAATGTAAACATCTTGGGTAAGTTATTTATGTTTTTTATTAACGTTTTGTATAGGGATTCGATATATTTATTTTTAAGTAAGCGCACTGTTATTCTGCTAAACTCTCCACGCAACGTCACTGCTGGGGCACATAGTCTGCCGTCTTTAGTAATAACAATTAGAATTAGAATTACTTAACATACGAGGGTATATCAGATATAAACGAGACTGATTTTTTAATGACTCGTACAAAAGTTTTTTGAATCGGCGAAGTAGGTGGCTATGTAGACAAAGCACTTAGGGTGGGGAGAGCAACGTCTGAAATTCCGTCGAGACCGTTCAGTAGTGCAGTGACCATGAGTGAGCAAGCAGTGCACGTTTCCGTGGAGCAGCGGATAATTATTAAGTTTTTGACCAATGAGGGGGTGAATCCAACAGACATTTTACACAGATTGCACGCACATTTCGCGGAGAACACCCTTTCACGACCTCGCGTGTTTGCATGGCATAAACAATTTTCTGGAGAAAGTTGAAAACCAGAGCCACGTTCGACGCCCACGGAGGAGCGTTACCGAATCCAACATTGAGGCTTGATTTTCTTCATGATCGCCGCACAATTAATGCCCAATATTATTGCGACGTTTTGGATGCCGCAAAATTGTCTTTACGACGAGAAAGAAAGACGCAATCCGTTAAAAATGTCATTCTCCTTCACGACAACGCCAGACCACATTCGGCAAACATTACGAGGCAAAATGTGGAACAATTCGGCTGGGAAATCTTGAAACATCCTGCTTACAGTCCAGACTTGTCACCCTGTGACTACCATTTGTTTGGACCTCTAAAAGAAGCTCTTGGGGGGCCAGCGTTTCGACAGCGACCAAGCGGTAGAGACATTTGTACTCCAGTGGCTGTGTGACCGGCCTAAAAGTTTTTACGATAACGGGATTAAAAAGCTTCCAATTCCTTGGAAAAATGTATTGCGCGGGCGGGAGATTATGTAGAAAAATAGTACATTTGTATTAACCTTGTTCAATAAAGCATTAATAGTTTAAAAAAATCAGTCTCGTTTATATCTGATATACCCTCGTAGAAAGAAACTAAATATCCTATTTAAGATTATTAAAATCAGTTCTTTCTATCAAAGATTAGTAGACGAAGAACATACTAAAGTAACCAAACTATCTTGCAAATATTTCTGGAAAAATCTTGTCCGAACTAGTAGAACACACAAATAACAAACAATGGACAAAGAACAAAGAAAATAAATTAAACAGTTTTACTCAGCAAAAAACGTATACTACCACAAGAAAAGTATTAACACAGATAATAGCCAAAATACATAACTGGAAATGCTCAGACATTGATCACATCCAAAACTATTGATACAACTAGCACTGCAACACGCCTAGTGCAACAGATAAATATACCCTTGAAACGTTCCCACAATTATCCAACATCAACTATCGACTAATTACAAACTACCAAACTGATATAAAATAAAAACTCTCTTAATAACAAGTGAAATTAAAGAACAATTCACTACAAATCAAATTCTAACAGAAAAACAAAAAGGTTGTAGAGAATACTATAAAGGATGTGGAGAACAACTAATCATAGATAGTGTGATTATATGAAACAAGCAGAAGAACATTTAGGAAACCTAGGAATGTTTTACAGAGATTACAAAAACTTTTTGTTACTCTTGCCCACTCATGGTTACGGGAACCATTACAAATAAATAAAATAAACAGAAACATCAAACACTTTCTTTCAGTAATAATGTAGCCATGAATTTTTGGGCTGATACAGTTTCGTCCGATAATCTTTGCTCAATTTTTTCTGATAATGCTAACCGCTTCACTGTGTTACAGTTCCGTCCGAGTCGAATTTTGGTTATCCACGAGTAGGTACAGTTTCGTTCGATAATTTTTAAGTTCTTAATCCTTTTATGTTAACTTAGAGGTGTATCTCCAATATCAGTTTTAGTAAAAATAACATCTTTGTTATGATACTTTCGATATATTGAACACAAACAAGCAGATCAGGTAACAATTTAAGAATTTATTCTATTAGAAAAGAAAAATATATAAAATAACAAATGAGGAAAGAAAAGAAATACTTAAATAGTAGAACTAATTCCGGAATTTTCCAGGGCGGTTCGCTTAATGGACTTTGGTTTAACTTAAGTTTAAATTCATTATAAAACACTCTAAATGACACAATACGGTTTCAATATCAAGTAAAATAAAACAACACTACATAAAATAAATCATTTAAAGTACATGAATGATATTAAACTTTACACATCTACAATGACACAAATAAGAGGATTAGTGAATATCACAAAAGAAATAACCAAATGTTGAAATGGCATAACAACCGAAACATATTGCTATGAAATTCCACCTCAATGCAAATCAAATAAATGAATAGAGAATGAGTAGTAATGAAACGTAGTCAAAACGGTTTGTGTTTTGAATGCAGCTAGTATAATTACTGGTAGAATTTTAGTTCCAGTCTATTATGTAAATAGATTTTTAGTTATGATCTTACAATAAACTGAACGTAACAAAAATAACTAAAGAACGTAATTAAATAGGTTGTGCTTTAAGCGCGCCCATATATTATATATATTGGCATATATATTATTTCGTGACCTTTGTATGTTACGGTAGATTCAATTAGTTGGCGATTTAAGGTCTTAAATAGCCAACTAATTGAATCTACTATATATATATCTAGAAGATTAAACTAGTTGGCGATTTAAAGTCTGTTTAACTTTGATATTTATATTTAAAATACTCTTACATGTTTCGGCACATAGTGCCTTTTTCAAATAAATTTATAATATAAATAACCATCATGAATATATGTTGTTATTATATACATATCTATCATATGTCATTTCAATATCTGTACACAGGCTTATCATGCTGGCAGTTCCGTGTTTAGATCCTTGACTAGGCTGTCCGAGTAGATTTTCGTGGTTTTCCTTCTCGTTCAAGGTGAATGCCGACAGCTTAACATCTTAAGTCGCTCCACGGGTGTATACATAATAATAACTCCGTAATTGACGCCTTGCTGTTTTGAGTTCTGAACCAAGAATTATTATTATTAAACTTGAATATATCTTTGAATATTTTAATTTTAGCCATGACAACTACAGATATATAAATCTGACAATATACTGTCATTTATATTTTTAATTTCTTTGATAAAGGCATTATGTGCCGAAATATGGAAGTGTATTTTAAATATATACATATCAAAGTAAAGCAGACCTTAAACGCCAACTAATATATATATATATATATATATATATATATATATATATATATATATTGTTATAAAGCGCCCCTGTTAATGTTTATAATTTAAGGAAATATCAATATAACTAGTTCCAATGCGTAAGCCTTTAATAAGCCAATATTTAAAACAAGAGCGCTTCTTAATCTCAGGCTATGTGGTAGGTTCTAGATACCCAAACAGTTCACATACATACATAAAACAAAAACGATATCATAGAGTAAAAAAAATCAATATATTAAACAATTATTAATTTCTCTTTCTTACAAGTTATAAAGATACACTTAATATATTATGTCAAAAGCATTAAACAATGTTGGGTTGCTTATTTACCACCTTTTACTAATTATATTTGGTTGCATACACAATAAACGTATGGCTCGAAAAGTAATCAAATAACAAAATTAAGGTTATATTTGAGAGAATGAAAAACTATGTATATATGTTGTTTGAAAATGGTATTTTGCCCCAAGATAACGTCAGTTTAATGATATTTAATAATATGATTTAACAAATGAGGTATTATCTTTTAGAAATTAAGCATATCTATTTCCACTTGGAAGTACCTGTTATTAACGCAGAGCATGAAGTTTTTAGGCCTTATATATAAAAGGTTGACAGGAATACAGGAAATACCAAGCTGGTTCTGGAAGGTTGGTTGTTGTGGCTCTTTTTATGTAGGGCTGGAGAATTTCCTTTACGCAGGACTGCTTTCGAAATAAGATCTTGAAGTTATTAACCCGGTTTAATAAGTTTAACATTTTTAGATGGTTCTTGGTGTTCTGAATATGGTTTACGTAATTCTATTAAGCCAATGCTTCCAAAATTAACTGGCTCTGAAACAGTGAAATTTTTGATAATAGTTACTGTTACACTCGCGTATAACCAAATAATTCAGTTTAAAAAAAAAAACATCGCTTTTTAATTGTACGCGCCTTGTTTTTTTTTAAACACTCAGTATATACAGCCTTCCAGTTGCATTCCTTAAAGAGAAAGTTCGACCGGCACCACATCTGCGCGACCGTGATTCTACGAAAAGCTACCTACCCTCTGTTTAACCGCGAAAACTTTCCGTTGTTAGATGCCTAGGTATTAGCGTGGGTTTTTTATTCATTATAAGATTACTCGCCTTCTAATTAATATTCGGTTATAAGCAAGGTACGAGTCTTTCAGGTACATTAATCCCATTCTTCTGTAAAAATCTCATACTTCTGGCTTATCGCTGAAGCAAGATATTTGATAGTTTGTCTATAGTGATTTTCGCGCCATTTTCAATAACGTAGTAATTGTCGTTATTAATCCAGATATCAAACGACACCCGTAGGCTAATGTACATAGGGTTATTCAAAAATCATCTAGACACATTTTCTTTGGTGAAACTACGTCCCCCGGCACTTAGTAATTAATTGTTTCACCTGGCATGCCTAACTTCGTTATAAATACTCCGAACTGTCTACTGTGACATATCATTCGAATCCATTTTTTTTCGCCGATCTCGCGAATATATCTCTATTAATCGATATCTCAATCCCGCGAGCGTATCATGATTTTTATCAATTCTGACTCTTTTGCACCCCTCCCTTTTAGGTCACGGTCAGTAAAAAGAACCATACCCCTCGCGGTGATATATAAACCTCAGCATCCACCTACTCTATCTTATCTCTCGAGTGCTTCGAATTTACTTGTTCTGTGTTTTCCCTAAAAACACCATCAACAGTTTCCTGTGCCCTATCACAAGAAGACCGTAGCAGACAATTGCAAGCTAAGTACCCTTTTACTTTCTCTAGTTATTTGTTTGTTTCTCAATTTCGTTATTTAACCCTAATTAAATAACGCAACAGAGGTGACCCTTTCACTAAGTTTAACGTATCTGTGTATGTTGATTTTAAACGGAAATTAACAATACACGTGGCGAATCGTAATTATTATTTGTTGTATTTGTTATGTTTATTTATAATCAGTGTAGTGTGAAATATTTTTTGTGTTACTATTAAATAAAGCGCTTAAGGACACCCTGCTCTTTTATTACTTATTTAATTAATACGAATTTTATTGTGGCCTGCAATTACGAATATTTATTCTACCCCGACGCCGCCGGTTTTGTGTATGAACCACCATTGTACAATACTATTATCATTACTTTTATTATTTTGATTATCATTTATCATCGCCCTAATCCTAGCCGGAATCGCAACATACAGGGCGGTAATAAACTTGGCGCCCAACTTTTAGAGCTATTTAAGATTAAGCGTAATCTAGGAACCCACGACAAAAATGGTGAATACAAGAGAAAACGCGGAAGGCACATCGAATTCCGGAATAAACGAGCAAGCGACGCCCACAGAGAACACACAATTTACAGAACAATTCATGCGAATGATGCAGCAATTCTGCACGATGTCTCCAACAACACCGCAATTACCACCGAAGCCTGATGCTTTTAGCGGCGACATACTGCAGGACCCAGAGGTATTTATCGAACAGTTAGATAAATACTTAGTCAATAAACAATTGACACCGGAAAGCACGATGCACGAAATTAAACAATTCCTAACTGGAGGCGCAGCCAGATGGCTTGAATCACTAAACAATCAAGTAGATTCGTACGATTGTTTTAAAACGCTATTCGCGGAAGCGTATTCGTCCGAAGCAAGGACTGACCACCTACAGGAGATGCTCTATGGCGTCCCACAGAAGGAAAGCGAGCGCGCCGTCGAGTTTATTTTAAGGAAACGACGCTTATGTAAGAGGTTGAATCCAGACTGGGACGAAGTGCGCGTCATTACATTAATACGTCGGCAATTACAACCGAATTATAAAGTGTCCCTCGGCCCACATCCGCTGAATACCATCGATGACCTGCGAAGAGGGTGTGTACAAATCGATAATTACGTTCACGGCGATCCCACAGAAGCGCCGTCGAAGAAACGCGAAATAACAACAAACAACGCAGTCAAAAGTAAGGCAGCAGACAAATCACCGAAGCCTGTTTCACATACAGCAAACAATACAGCGCAGAGGTATGAGAAAAGAGAGCCGCCACAATGTCAACATTGCCCGGAGTTTCATTGGCATCGTGATTGCCCAATTCTCCGTGAAAAATATAGAAATTCGGGGGAAGGAACACGGGCCGGTTCAAGGGTAGCCCGGCCTTAAACTCTCTCGAACACCCTACAACAAAAGGAACGCCGCGACTAATGTTACAAATAAAAACGGACACAGTAAGTGCATTAGTTGATATCGCAGCGTCCCACAACTTCGCCCGACCATGCCACGTACACCGAATTACATCAAAAAAGGTTAGTAATGTGATCTTAGGTAGCAAATCTGCGGCTATGACTACGACGGGAACAGGAATAGTGAGCGTAAAACTCGGCGACGATGAGATCGACATCCCTATTCTTATTGCACCGGATTTACGAGAGGAATTAATTCTAGGCTTCCCGTGGCTCGACAGTCAAGCGGCAGTCATCGACCTTCAACGCCGATGTATACATATCGGAAATACAACACGACGTACCATCCACTTCGCTCGAACATTCACGACGATGCCCGAATTACCATTCGAAGTTGATATAACTAACCTATTGGACACCGTTCAATTGGATCAACGAGATTCTTTCAGAAAAACTATTAAGGACTTCAGAAAATTACTGACAACAGGTAACGAACTTAATAGAACAACGGCGACCCGACATACGATACGACTGAAAGACACAAAGCCTGTGCGAGTTCACGCCTATCGTTATTCGCCTGAAAAGAAAAGAATAATCGCTGATCAAGTCGAGGAAATGTTAGCAACAAAGGTAATAAGACCGAGTACAAGCGAGTACAACTCTCCGATCGTCCTAGTAAAAAAGAAAGACGGTAAGACACGATTTTGCATTGATTATCGGAAACTCAACAGCAAAACAGAAGACGAAGTGTCACAGTTACCGCCGATTTACGAATCACTGAAAGAACTGGGATCTGCGCGAATATTCACTACGTTGGATTTAAAAAGCGGATATTGGCAAGTGGAAATGGCAGAAGAATCGAGACATTTAACAGCGTTTATTACACCGGATGGAGCAGCGTACGAATTTAATGTGATGCCGTTCGGATTAAAAAACAGTCCTACGACCTTCCAGAAGATGATGTCGCAAGAAGTATTAGCAGGATATTTACGTAAGTTTGTTTTAGTGTACCTAGATGATGTGATTATTTATTCCGATACGTGGGAAGATCATCACCGACACGTGAGACAGGTGCTAGAACGCTTACAACAACATAATCTACAGTTGGCGCCAGACAAGTGCGTCTTTGGTACGTCAACATTACCTTTTCTAGGCCACGTCCTAACCGAGACCGGTAACAAGCCGCAGGAAGGACATATCGACGCCGTTCGCGCCGCGACGCCGCCGCGGACGCGAAAACAGCTCCGACAATTCCTGGGCTTAGTCAATTGGTTAAGAGATTATGTACCACAGTGTTCCGATATTCTTTCTCCCTTAACAGACTTATTGACAACCAAGCGAGGTTATCAGTGGAACTCCAGTGCGCAAGAAGCGTTCGAAAGGATTAAGAGCGAACTTTCACGCCCTCTGCATTTACATCGTCCCGATTTTAAAATACCGTTTGTAGTGCAAACAGACGCGTCTGGAGAAGGAATATCTGCAGTGCTGTACCAAGAATACTCGACAGAAAAGCGCATAATTACATATGCAAGCTCACGTTTCAACGCCGCAGAGAGAAAATACCATATAAACGAACAAGAGTGTCTCGCTGTTATATGGGCAGTTAAACGATTCAGGCCGTACATCGAGGATAGAAAATTTACACTTAGGACAGATAGTCGTGCATTACTTTGGTTGGACCGTACCAAGGATAGCAAGTCGAAACTAACGAGATGGGCCTTATTACTGCAAGAATTTAGTTTCGACATTCAACATTGTCCAGGCAAGGAGAATGAATTACCAGACGCACTGTCGCGTACGCCGGAAAATCGTCTAATAGAACCGGAAGTTGTCGACGAAACGCGGTTACTAATTTCTGATAATAACAACATTTCTCTTCGTGAACAACCAGATTCTGCTGTACATTTGTTTCAGATTGCTGCCGCAGCCGCTGACGCCACCAATCCTGTTGTCGTCGAAGTCCAGGACGCCCAACAACGGGATGACGCCGTCGCCAGGATATCAAGGAAACTCACACTTCGAGGCGGACAACACACCGAAGACGGAGAAGAGGCGCTCGCCCAGCTCTACACGAACAACGATGGATACCTACGCCGTCGCCAAGGAGATCAGGAAGTCTTAGTTGTTCCCCACGCCGCGAAAGAACGAGTTTTGTATGAATACCACGACTGCATCACTGCCGGCCATCCGAGCGCTGACGAAACAATCCGAAACATCGAAAGCCGTTTCTTTTGGAGAACTCTTCGAAAAGATGTGCGTGAATATGTCCGTGCGTGTCCCATATGTACGTGCTATAAGCGAGGACCGCATCAAGAACGCGCTCACCTACGACCTCATCATCCAATGAGACCGTTCCAAACTTTATCGGTCGATCTAATTGGACCACTACCGAAAAGTCGAAGCGGAAAAAGGAACATAATTGTCTGTACGGATTTATGTACGCGCTGGGTTGAAGCTCTCGCAGTTGGAGCAACGCCGACGAAAGCGATCGTCCGTTTCCTGGAAAACATGTTTACCCGATTTGGATACCCCCAGTGCATACTAACAGACAACGGACCGCAGTTTCGGTCCGGGACATGGAAAGACGCTGTGCGTCGTTGGGACGCGACGCACTGGACGACGCCCGTATATCACCCACGCGCTAACCCAGTAGAACGACGGAATCAAGAGATCAAAAAAGGGTTACGAATACACCTGGTTGAACAAGACACCGCTAGGTGGGATGAGCGGTTAGACGCGGTGTTATTTAATATACGAAGTCGCCGAAACGCCGCTACGGGATATTCACCATCGAAGGCAGTATTCGGTAACGAATTGCCACGCCCAGGTGACTGGAGGGAAAAACGATTAACGGAACACGAAACAGCCGAGGAAAGACTGGCCCGCCTACAATTAAACGAGCGAAGATACAGGGAACAAAGATATGTCAATGACGACCCTATGCCAGTGACATATCGTCCAAGCGAAATGGTGTTAATTAAGGCACACCCCTTAAGTGACAAACCGTTCGCCGCCCGCTGGTTGGGCCCGTACCCAGTCGTTAAAGCCATTGGCGACACGTCTTATTTGATAAGACGCAATGGCGGCCGTCCAGTGAAATACCACATAGACCAATTAAGGCATTACAACGTCGGTAACGCTATACCGCCCGTAGCGCTGGAACAAGACCCTTAGTGCGTGTAAATAAGTCGCCTCTCCCCCGCGGGAACGTTTAAAACGCCGCGAAAGACAAAAATTAGAAATTAATTGCACCGTGTAACGAAAACTAACTCTAATTTTGTGCCAGTGTGTGTGTCATCGGGGAAATGGAGCACCGTTCAGTCATCGAGGAGCGATCGTCATTGGAACTCCAGTATTCTTGGACGAGAATACGCGAAGAACACCGTACCTGCAGCACCAAAGTTAGGTCTTATTTTTAGTTATTCTTTCTTTCGTAAATAAACATTAGTAGTAATATCAACTTAGTAATATTTTAATTTTAGCTATGTTTTTTTGTCATTAGTATAAGAGTGTTTAGATTTTCTCTTTTTCCTTTCAACTGTAAGAATCAGATAGGGCAAAATATTATGTATCGGGCTGTGACTAACAACAGTGCGACTTAGGCAATCAGACCCGTTCCCGCTTCCTCGTGTTTTATTTTAGATTGTTTTTTTTTCCCCTCCGCGGATGTCAATTTCATTAAACGCGATTAACTGGAGTTCTGATGCTTAAGAGCGCGCCCTCACCTTGCGCGATCTTTCCAGGTTTTATCGCAGGCACACGTGTGCTAAGGTGAGAACGACGTTAAATCGGTCCTGGCCGTATTTTTTGTCCTTAAGAGTTAATATACGCTGACCAGATCGAACTCTCTCCCACCACTAACATGTCATGCACCACGAAGGCTGTTCTAAGTGGACGGGAATGTTACACTCGCGTATAACCAAATAATTCAGTTTAAAAAAAAAAACATCGCTTTTTAATTGTACGCGCCTTGTTTTTTTTTAAACACTCAGTATATACAGCCTTCCAGTTGCATTCCTTAAAGAGAAAGTTCGACCGGCACCACATCTGCGCGACCGTGATTCTACGAAAAGCTACCTACCCTCTGTTTAACCGCGAAAACTTTCCGTTGTTAGATGCCTAGGTATTAGCGTGGGTTTTTTATTCATTATAAGATTACTCGCCTTCTAATTAATATTCGGTTATAAGCAAGGTACGAGTCTTTCAGGTACATTAATCCCATTCTTCTGTAAAAATCTCATACTTCTGGCTTATCGCTGAAGCAAGATATTTGATAGTTTGTCTATAGTGATTTTCGCGCCATTTTCAATAACGTAGTAATTGTCGTTATTAATCCAGATATCAAACGACACCCGTAGGCTAATGTACATAGGGTTATTCAAAAATCATCTAGACACATTTTCTTTGGTGAAACTACGTCCCCCGGCACTTAGTAATTAATTGTTTCACCTGGCATGCCTAACTTCGTTATAAATACTCCGAACTGTCTACTGTGACATATCATTCGAATCCATTTTTTTTCGCCGATCTCGCGAATATATCTCTATTAATCGATATCTCAATCCCGCGAGCGTATCATGATTTTTATCAATTCTGACTCTTTTGCACCCCTCCCTTTTAGGTCACGGTCAGTAAAAAGAACCATACCCCTCGCGGTGATATATAAACCTCAGCATCCACCTACTCTATCTTATCTCTCGAGTGCTTCGAATTTACTTGTTCTGTGTTTTCCCTAAAAACACCATCAACAGTTTCCTGTGCCCTATCACAAGAAGACCGTAGCAGACAATTGCAAGCTAAGTACCCTTTTACTTTCTCTAGTTATTTGTTTGTTTCTCAATTTCGTTATTTAACCCTAATTAAATAACGCAACAGAGGTGACCCTTTCACTAAGTTTAACGTATCTGTGTATGTTGATTTTAAACGGAAATTAACAATACACGTGGCGAATCGTAATTATTATTTGTTGTATTTGTTATGTTTATTTATAATCAGTGTAGTGTGAAATATTTTTTGTGTTACTATTAAATAAAGCGCTTAAGGACACCCTGCTCTTTTATTACTTATTTAATTAATACGAATTTTATTGTGGCCTGCAATTACGAATATTTATTCTACCCCGACGCCGCCGGTTTTGTGTATCAACCACCATTGTACAATACTATTATCATTACTTTTATTATTTTGATTATCATTTATCATCGCCCTAATCCTAGCCGGAATCGCAACATACAGGGCGGTAATATTACTATAGAAAAAATATTGCTTTTTCTATCGGAGACAGCCTTCAATTAAGGTATTTACCTTTACTATTTTTTTTAAAGTGACATTTATAATTAAATTATATTTATATATTGGTTTTTAATCAATTTTTAAAATGATGCGTCGAAAAAACGTCGTTTCTATCACAAGTTAGGAAAAAATCTCCTCGTAAACAACTTTTGTTTTGTTGTCATGACTACAACAAGAAGTTAGTGATAATTAATTATATTTTCCTAAAATTCTGCTATAACTCCAAATAATATAGATAAAGTAATTTTGTGAATTTTAATAAATTAATTTTCCGGATATTTCTGTGTGTTTCTTGTTCATATGTCAACATTGGTTATTTCTATAAGAGCCTATTTTCATTCAACTATAATACCCTCGCGTGATCACAGTTGCATACTTTTACAGGGTTCAACCAAAAGTCAAATCAACAATGATGTTCACAAATATTTGTACATAAATATTTTAATCATAATTAGCTTTAAAATTCTTGATTTAACGCGATATTAAGTTATGATAAATTAAAAAATTACCAAATAAAATAAATAAGCAAATAATAATATTCAATTAAGTTCGGTATCATGATAAAAAAAAACTAATTTTGATCTTACATCGTGTTTACATATCATTAATGTTTTCATTACCATTATATCCTGGATATTACGTTCTTGGGACCATATAAATTAATTAAATTGTTGATATACCGTAGGTATGAGCTGTACTATAACAATATATATATTTATATATATATTGTTATATATAATATAACAATATATATATATATTTATATATATATATATATATATATATATATATATATATATACAACGTGTCCACTTAAGTATGAGACAAATGGGAAATATTTTTATTTTTGATTTCACAGAAAACTTTATAGAAAAGAAAAGTTCGTGCATCCTAAGAAACTTGATATTTTGTATTCAGGGTTGCGTTGTATTACTTGGTTAGAGGAAAAATTAAAAAACATTGAAGTTGCCGTAAGAGTACGCTACACTTATTTTTAAAGATATCAAAAATATTCATATAAAAATGTTGTTTCAAATTTCAAAATATGCTCAAATACGAATTGTTATTTAAAATTTCGAAAAAATAAAAATTAAATTATCGAGCAATAATAATAGCAAATACGCAATAGTTTTTAACATCCATCTATGTGACAGTAGTTCTATGGTTGTCATTTGTATTGTCACTTTAGTAATAAATTTTATGTAATTGAACGTGAAATCATTTACATTCAATATCAATTTTTTATCGCTGAAATGCAATAGAATGAAACAAAAATCATTTGCTTATAACTTTATCAAAATACATTTTTATATTACAAAATAAATATGAAATTAACAAAAACAACAAATTCAGAAATACAAACAAAAAAAGAAGCTATTCAAAATAATGCCCCTCTCGTTGAATGCATATGTTTGTACGCCTGTTAAAATCCTCGCATGCATGTTGTAACACAATAGGATTATTTCTTAAGAACAGTACCGCATCTCCTATTTTGTTTTTCAATTCTTCTAAATTTTGAAACTGCCTTTCTGAATATACTTTATTCTTTAGCCATCCCCAGATACAGTAATCCAAGGGGTTTAAGTCGGCGAGCGCGCTGGCCATGGAAAAGGTCCATTTCGTCCCATCCATCTTTCTCCAAATTTTTCATTTAAATAGTCTACAACTATTCGTGCACTATGTGCAGGTGCTCCATCATGCATAAACCAAAGGGTTCTTATAATATTTAGTGGCAATTCGTCTAATTCGTTATCGAGGTATGTTTGTAGAAATTCCAAATATCGTTGTGAATTTAATGACGACTGAAAAAAATACGGACCAAAAATTTGTCTGTTTAAAATTCTACACCAAACGTTTACCTTTTGCGAATATTGATTCTTGCAGGGAATTCAAAAAGGTGGGTTGTCAGACGACCACCAACGACAATTTTGTGCACACACAACACCATTAGTAGTAAAGGTTGCTTCATCAGTAAACAAAATGCTTTTGAAAAACGTTTTCTGCGTTCCTAATGTACGGTCGCGGTCACATAAAAGCGACCGGCACTTTTACCTATTGTATACATCATGTCACTTAATAATGAAAAAAGTCAAATATTATTTAATTTGTCATTAGTGTCATTACTTACAAAGCCAAAATTTATGAAAAAAAACACAAAATGTCAAATTAGTGGTCGCTTTTATGTAACCGCGACCGTACCTTGAATATCCAAAGAAAATTCAAATCTATTGTTGTAGTCCCGTTCCTGCAAAGTTTGAATATATCTTGGCTTATAGGGGTGATATCTATTGTTAACCAAAATGTTGCTTACTGATGATTTTTTAATATCCAAATTGCTTGCAATTTTTCTGACAGAAATTTTGGGATTTCAATTACTCATAACACGTAAAGAATTTTCGAACTCACTTGGTTTTCCCTACTTTTTTTGTAACGCATTTCTAAACTACCAGTTGCTTTAAACTGATTTAAAATTCTTGAGACGCTTTGGAAACTAATAAATTTGTTGGGATGTCTTTCATTAAAAATATCAGCTGCGTCTCTACATGTTCTGTAGTTATCTCCGCAAATAAAAATTAATTCAGCTCGCTCTTGCATAGTTAACCGTTCAGCCATAGTTGGTAGGTAATAACTTAATGAATTGTCTTAAAATTACTTAATTATTAAAGTGACAGCGGATCTGACAATCACATAAAATTTATTTCTAAAGTGACAATACAAATGACAACCATAGAACTACTGTCACATAGATGGATGTTAAAAACTATTGCGTATTTGCTATTATTATTGCTCGATAATTTAATTTTTATTTTTTCGAAATTTTAAATAACAATTCGTATTTGAGCATATTTTGAAATTTGAAACAACATTTTTAAATGAATATTTTTGATATCTTTAAAAATAAGTGTTGCGTACTTTTACGGCAACTTCAATTTTTTTTTAAATTTTTCCTCTAACCAAGTAATACAACGCAACCCTGAATACAAAATATCAAGTTTCTTAGGATGCCCGAACTTTTCTTTTCTATAAAGTTTTCTGTGAAATCAAAAATAAAAATATTTCCCATTTGTCTCATACTTAAGTGGGCACGTTGTATATATATATATATTGCTATGCTAACCCGAAGGGCTGCGGAGAATTGCCCCACGTTCGGACGTCATAAAATGCACTGGTCTTCCTCCACTCAATAGTTACTTTAATGTACTGTTGTCTTTCAGTTTTTAACTAAATTCACCGGCTTAACTCACGTAGTAGGCACATTGTTGTCTCTCTCTCTAGGTGGGATTCATGCAGTGGGGTCCAAAATCATTTTGGAAAATACTTGATTGGTAATAAATATCTCCAGATATTTATATTTTGAAATATCTCCAGATATTTATATTTTGAAATATCTCCAGATATTTATATTTTGGGTTTAAATATATTCTCTGTATACTAATTCAAGTAAGTACATTTATTTTTACATAATGATCTATATTTCGGAGTATTTTATTAAAATTGTCAATTCAACGTCAATATTAATTAATTATTAAACTGTCAGACTATATGACATCTGTACAAAATTTTAATATATATTCAACGTACTACCTCAATAAATTGCTTCTCGTGTTCGTTGCCCCAAATATGTTACAATCTCTCCACCCAGTTCGATAGGAGATACTCAATATCAATACTAATATTCTTACAGTTTTATCTCGGTCTTTTATATAGGATTTAATGAAAGATTAATGAAGCAACACAGACTTTTTAATAAGAAAATTTATACATGTCAATTCATAATAATCGGCTTCTATCGTTACCAATTTATATATAAATGCTCAACCCTTAAACATATCTTCACCCAATGCAATCGTTGAACTCCAAATCTTGACATCAGCAGTAGATACAATAACCATCCCCCAACCTGATACAGCTCTGTACTATAACAATATATATATACATATATATATATATATATATATATATATATATATATATATATATATATATATGTATATTTTAGTCGGCGACTTAAGGTCTGTTTTTCCTTAATATGTATATATGTAAAATAATTTTACGATTGCCGACAGCTGAACATCTTAAGTCGTTCCACGGGCGCAGACATAATATAGGTCATGTTATGAATTAACAAAATTTATAGCCTCATTATGTAAAAATACATGCTTACATACCAAAATTAATTAAAAGGAATATTACAAATTATTTTTAATATTTCAAACACATATCTAGTAAACAATTTATATGCTTTTCTTTTAAAACATCCATTATTTACAAGATAATTTTGGTAATATACGATCGATACATAGAATTAAGGATCTAATGTTAAATAACATTTATGGTGCAATCTGAAAAATAAGCACATGTAGCAAATACAAATAATGTTTGAGAAGTGTTCTGATAACAAGAGAATTTACTTACGTACACAAATAAATAATATCACCTGCGGAATAAAATTTAAATAAAGCAAGCAAAATAAGTCATCGAAATTAGACGAATAATATTGATGAAGTTCAAAAATATATTTTTAATAAGCCATTAAATGGTACATAATATCTGTAAAACTGAAATGCACATTGTCAACAAGCAAAATGACCAGATTTATTATGGGCCAGATTTATTTTAATTTAGAGGTTAAACATATTCAACTTACTAGACAAATGTGGGAGATGTGCAAAACAGTATGTAAGAGTGAGAACATCAACGACCTACTTTTAAAAATGCGTTTATTTGAAACCTCCGATTTCAAATACATTAGAAGCAATAAGAAGATACAGAAAATTGTACGCACGACAAAGAACGAAGAAGGACAATAAAAATACATGATTTTTAACATACGATTCTCGACAGCCAATCAAGAATCCGTATGATTAATATTTCGTTGCTAACCAAATTTAATTTGTTACAGGGTGATATAAAAATTAAAAATCGACATAAAATACAGCATATGTGTGAATATGTCTGTTAGTTTACAACTTCTATCACATTTTTTTTCATTTGTCATTATTTTGTATGTACTATTTTCAGTTAAAAATAAAGCTCCAATTTTTTTATCACCCTGTATATAAAATAAGATCCGTTTCCTTATTTTTTGTAGATGTGACATGTCAATGTCCATGACAATTGTATTGTAATATTTTATTCTTTCATTCATTTTAAATAAAATAGAGTCAAGATGCATTTGCTGTCTACTTGTATATCCGTGTGTCCCAATTTCGATGCTTACCATTGGTATCTCGGTTATTAGAAGATATAGAACAACGGTTAAATGGGAAATGTTTTGCAGAATTCAATACTCGGGGCAAATCCCATTTCAAATTAGACCTAACTTTTTAATTTTTTAAAATATTTTTAAAAATCAAAAATTTGCCGATTTCGTTATTCCTCAATAACTCGATAACACTTAGTCTGACCTCTTTTAAAGTTTTACATTGTTCAGACACTTTTTTAAAACAAATTATTTGATACAAACAGCAACCCCCGATTTGTGTTTAAGTTATTACCACTATCTTTTGTTTTTCATATGGCGGCCATATTTGATTTTGGGTTTGTTAGGTAGTCCTCAAAATGTGCTTTTCAACGATGTATAACATGCCTGAAAAATTTTTATTTATAAGGAAAATATTAATAAAAACGTAAATTAATCTATAATATGAAATTAGTAGGCTGAAAAATTAAACACCAATGTCAAATGAAATTGAAAAGATATTCTAAGTAATACTGTAAACAAACGAAACGATAAAAAATTATAGAAATAAAAAGTAAAGATACAAAACTTAAAGTTCACATTCACATTGTTCAATATGACGACCATTCAGTTCCACACAATTTTGACTCCTTGTTCGAGTAGAGTTACAAACTCTACGTAGCGTGTTTCCGTTTACTGATCGTAGCACATCTAGTACTCTGGCGTTTCTGGCGGTTCAAAATCAAATACTTCGTTTTTAGTGGTACCCCATAAATAATAGTCAAGCGGGGTAAGGTCGGGTGATCTCGCAGGCCATTGCACGGGTCCATTATTTGAAATCACTCTCTCATTAAAGCTTTCTCTCAAAAAATGTTGCACGTTACGAGTGTTATGGGCCGGGCAACCATCTTGCTCGAACCAGATGTTTTGCATGTTCTCGGGATTAATAATTTGCCTCAAAGCAGGCATTATCTCGTTTGTTAGTAGCTCCAAATATCTGTTACCAGTTAAATTGTAATCAAAGATGAAAGGACCTATTAACTGATTATCTAAAACGAAAAAAAGAGTTTAAAAAACAAAAAAAAAGTAAACAAAATGTCATACCAATTAAACCGCACCAGACATTAAAACCAAATCGAATTTGAAATCTTCTTTGATTTACCAAACTCAGTAGACCAATGATGATAGTTATTCCTATTGAACACTCCACAATTGGTAAATCGTGTTTCATCTGTCCATAGTATTTTCCTAGGAAAATTAGCGTCATATTCACATTTTTGAAGGTACCACCTGCTAAACTGTAATCGTCGGTGATTGTCATTATCACTTAAACCTTGTACAATTGTTGGTTTGTAAGGGTGATACTTGTTTTTCGTCAAGGTTCTGTGAACAGTAGATTTTGAAATCCCTGTTTCTCGTGTCACACGACGAACTGATGTGCTGGGATTGTTCCTAACGTTCTGCAAAATATTATTTCGACGTGTATCAGCATCATTAACTTCATAGTTAGCTTGCTTTTGTTCGAAGCTCAAAGTTTTTTAATTTGCTAACTAGTCTTCTAAAAATTCTCCTGTGTGGCTGTTTTCTTTCTGGAAAACGCTGTGCATAACTCGTGCACGCATTTTCAGTGTTTCTATTTGCTTTGAAATACACTTCCAACATATCAACTTTTTCTTCGTTTGAATATGTATGTGCCTTTATCAATACTTATAAATCTTAATACTTGACAATAATTACTTATCACTAACTACAAGGAGTTTTAATTAACTTATCTCTGCAGCACTAATTGTAATTTGACAGGTTATGGTTTTGTTTCATTGTCAGAATACATTTGTCATTGACGTTTGACGGAACATAATGTCTTTGCTAGTGATACACGCTCAGAGGTTAGAATTATCTGACATTTGATGTAAAACCAAATACAAATCTCCCCACTACTTTTTATCCTGCGCGAACTTACCCCTCCTCGCGCCAACTTAATTGGTGTTTGCTATACTTAGAATATCTTTTCACTTTCATTTGACATTGGTGTTTAATTTTTCAGCCTACTAATTTCATATTAAAGATTAATTTGCGTTTTTATTAATATTTTCCTTATAAATAAAATTTTTTCAGGCATGTTATACATCGTTGAAAAGCACATTTTGAGGACTACCTAACAAACCCAAAATCACATATGGCCGCCATATGAAAAACAAAAGATAGTGGTAATAACTTAAAAACAAATGACAATCGGGGGTTTCTGTTTGTATCAAATAATTTGTTTTAAAAAAGTGTCTGAACAATGTAAAACTTTAAAAGAGGTCGGACTAAGCGTTATCGAGTTATTGAGGAATAACGAAATCGGCAAATTTTTGATTTTTCAAAATATTTTAAAAATTTAAAAAGTTAGGTCAAATTTGAAATGAGATTTGCCGCGAGTATTGAATTCTGCAAAACATTCCCCATTTAACCGTTGTTCTATATCTTCTAATAACCGAGATACCAATGGTGAGCATCGAAATTGGGACACACGGTATAGGATATTTTTAACTATTACAATATATATATATATATATATATATATATATATATATATACATATATATATGTATATATATATAAATAATTGTATTTCCGTGGACGAGTCCTTTATACAAATGTTTTATTGGACAATAAAGTTATTTATTACGATTGAATTTAATGTGAAAGGGTAATAATGAATTCATAAAATTAATTTTGCGTATCTTTAATTGGATATGAAAATTTCTTCTTCAGTATGCGTTAATAGCGTTAGTAAATGATTAAATCTCCCATAAAATATACCTGCACTACTAAATATGTCAAAATATCACCACACCCTCCACACGATTTCGAGAACCAAGTTCAAATTCAAGTTCATTGCCTAATTTAAATGTTACGTTATTAACGTTTTGATTATTAGCCCGATCGTAAACAATTCGTATTCATACATATCACGTTATACTACATACACATTACATATGTATGGATCTACTTGTCTAGTTGAATCATAAATTTAGTTTAACCGCACCTTCAATGACGTAATTCAATTCATAATTAATATTAATATGGATAGTTTTTGGTTTAAGCGTTGAGTAAGATTGTCCGGTGATCTAATATTTATTGTAGCTATTGAAATATGTATCGTTTCTAAATGTACAGCACAATTACAGAAAACACGCCCATAGCACACCACGATAAGAACTAATTATGATTCAACTTCTTTTTTGCGATTCCACAGAACCGCCTCCTATTATTACATTTTTTTATACTTCAACAGGTGTTTCTTTTCTGTCTTCCTGTCGGTGTATGACATAAAAAATATTAGAATCAGGCCATCGAAATGAATCTAATTTACGTGGAATGTTGACAGAAAACCTACAACTATAAAATGATAAACGCCTGCTATAATAATTCACGAGATCGAGTTTTACGAAAATGGAAGAGTACATTAAAGTTTTACGAGTAGGTGTCGAAAAAGCGAATCTACATTGTATATTGTTGACCGATATTTCGCTTTCAAAGTCAGGAAACATTTTGACGAAATTATTTATTAAATTATGTACAATTTCCATACATTTTATTTAGTTTGGTAAAGTATAAGTGTAAATTCATCTTAGAGAATATGACATGTAATGTGATGAATAAATTTTCCACAATTATCAGAAAAAATCAAATATGCACTGAAATTATATGCTATATCTATGAGTTTTGAACCTAGGACTACGAATAAGTATCAATTATCTAAACTTAAACTTAGGATAGAAAAAAATAAACAAGCCCATAATACCATATAGTGACTGTAACAGCTATTAGAAAAAAATATCTTAATAAAATAATTCAGGCCTACAAATATTCTAAAACGGATAAAACTGCTTTATCAACGCACGAACTTAGAACGACCATCAATTTGATTTTGAAAGCACTGAGAATTGAGAAAGAAATGATTAGTATTAAACAAGAAAAAACTGAATTAATAACAGGAGGATAAAAACATTTTTAGTAATATACATATATTACAATTTAATAACGTAAAGAAGCGGTCCGCAATTTACCTGCTTAAGTACATATTGCCATGGTTTTTTCCCCAATAAATATTAAAAATTTATACATTTATCTATGTACTATTATTTTGGACTTATATGTATATTTCATGTCATGCACCTTGTGGTGTGATGCCACTACGCTTGAGGTGGACGATTTTGATATCTTCAGACACAAGTTAACAGTAAGACGAGAAGTACGTTCTTTTTATTTAAAATAGATAATTATCTATATAATTAAGTAACTTCGGGTTTGATTTTGAGTTTAATTAGTTGTTGGTGTTGTAATTTCATTTACCGAATTTTCTACGAGTTTGATTCTCGTAATTTTTGATTTATTAGCTTTTTCTTGTCCATGTGTCTCCTTAAAAACTGCAAGTTTTTTTTTGAATTTATGATATCATAAAATTATTATATTTAAAAAATTTGAATATTGTATTTTCAATTGTATTTATATTGTAATATTGAGTTTTAGTCTTAATTAATTGAGTTAGATGACAAAGACGATTTTTTAACATTTCTAAGTAAAAAATTTATATGTAACATTTTATATGTTTGGATTTCAAGGGCATTTTTTTCATGTGTGGTGTTTGCACATGCGTTAGATTTTTGATCGAGGTGTCAAGTTTGTTTATATTTTTATTTTGTTCTCTGGGGAGAAATTAAAAATAATCTTTGTTATTATTTTAATATAAGTTTGTTCGGTATTCATTGAGGTTTTTGAACGCATGTTGCGGTCATTTCCGTGTGTTATTTTTACTTCAGATGTAATAAGTATATTATTACACAATCTTTGAACTCTATAAAGATTGTTTTTTTTTCTTTTTTTTTGGATTTTGTATTAAATTTCATTTTAAATTTATATTGTGATTATCATTTAATTATCCTTTCATCTCAAGTTTAATAAGTGACTTAAAGAAATATTATTTTAACATTTCTCAAGAAAATTTTGAGTGGCGCCTAATATTTGTTTTTTATTTCACGTTTCCGATTGGAACCCTGAGAGGAAAGCAGCCCCATTTTTGGAAATAAACCGACTGAATATCCTAGTTGGATAGATTTGTCGTGAACGGTGGTACAGTAAATATAAAACCACAGTTCATAGCATATTTTTGACGAGACCAAGCGTGGGGCGAACAGAAATAGCATATATAATTTTGGAAAGGCCAACGTTGGAACTATAGCAGTATTGGATAGTTAATAACAGAGCACAAAGAGATGGAAGGATTAATGAAATCAGGAGGAGAATGGAGGCAGGAGGCGAGTCAAGTAGCTAGAAGTCAAGAATCTTTGGAGGAAGCAAGGGCAGTATTAGGTCAATTAAAAACAATTACCATACTTGAAGAGGGGCACGAAGGAGTAAACAGGGATAAGATTATGTTGGACATGCTAATGAAAATGTAGGCAACGATGGATATAATGATGGAAAGAGAAATAAAAATTGAAGAGAAAATGAATGTAATGATGGGAAAAATAATGGCATTAAGTAATACAAGTCAAGAAGAAGGTATAATAAAGGGTATGGACTCGTTGGAATTATCAAATGAACAAAATATGGAAGAAAATATTATGGTTTTAAATAGTAAACTGTCAGAAGAAGTGGAAAAGAGAGTTTGCAGAATTACAAAGGAAATATATGGAAAAACAATTAAGAAAGGAAATAGAAGAAGTAAGAAAAGAAAAAAATGAAGTAAATATACCCACATATATTCCTGTTCCTGTACAAAGTGAAGTGCTAGTACTACCTAAATTTTAAGGGATGTAAAACACAAATCCCATGTGTTTCTTAAAGAAAATCAAAGCCAGTTTGGAAAATGTGCCAGGGGATGAGAAAAAGTGGCAAAAGATCGGAAAATGTCTGAAGGATGACGCTATGGTATGGTTGTAGATGGTGTCAGACAAGTTAACAACTATGGACGAATTTGAAGCCAGATTTACAAATCAATTCTGGGGACGAAATAAGCAGACTAGGGTAAGACAAGAATTATTATTTGGTAGATATAATGTCGGAAATAATGAAACGAGAGAAACTTATGTCATGAAAATGTACTCTGTATTAAAATATTTAACCCCTAAAATGAGTGAATTAGATATGGTTTCACAATTAAGTAGACACTTTGATTCTCAAGTCAGTCAGGCAGTAGCCATACACAATATAAATGATATGCAACAGTTTATAGAGTTATTAAAAAGATTAGATGATGCGGAGCGTGGTAATAGATATAACAATAATTATATAGATAGAAATGTTAAAAGAAATGAATATTCAAGAGTTAATTTAAATAATACCCCTCCGAGTTCAGAAAGACCTATGGTAAATAATAATACTCAAAGTAATAGAAATAGAATGGCTTCCCCAAATGGAGTAAGAAATAATTCAAATAGAGATGATGTAAAAGAAAGTATAATAGATCAAAAGAAATACACAGGTACAAGGTATAAAAATACAAAGCCTAATTTTAATTTAGAAGTCAAAGTAGATGAAAAAAATAAATCAGAGCTTGCTTGTAGTAAGGATTTTTGTTAGGGCCAACCAAAAAGAAAGAAAGTTTTGCATTGTTATATGATAAGTCAGATTGCGCGATACATACGAGTTTGCCACACATTAAAATTAATATAGGACAAAGGGAATGTTATTGTTTAATTGATTCTGGTAGTGAAACGTCATTTTTTTATGAAAATGTTATTGATTGGTTAGTTAAGAATAAGGAAGGGAAATATCCAGTTCCCAAGAATATTCAACAACAGGTAGAAGAGGAAGTAAAGAAGATGTTACAAGATGGAATAATTGAACGTGGTAAAACGAGGTATGTAAATCCGTTAGTTGTGGTGAAGAAGAAATCAGGAGACATTAGATTATGTTTGGATGCGCGCAGAATTAATGAGCGAACAAAAGCTCAATTTGAAACTCCGATAACAATAGAAGCATTATTGTCGAAATGTGGCAATGCAAAAGTTTATAGTAAATTGGATTTGACGAGTGCTTTTTGGTTGGTGCCATTGGAAAAAGAATCCAGGAAATATTGTGGCTTTATGGTTAATGGAAGAGTATATCAATTTAGGACTGTACCATATGGATTAAGCAGTTCTGCAGCGGCGTTAGTAAGGGCTATGCAGCAAATACTGGAACTTTATGAAGATCATGTTGTACATTATATAGATGATATTTTAATTTATAGCAGGAATTATCAGGAACACATGGAACATATAAGAAATATAATGGAAGTATTGGTAAGTGAGGGATTAAAACTAAATATTAAGAAGTGTGAATTTTTTAAGAATGAAATAAAGTTTCTAGGGTATAATATAAGTCCTAGATATGTCAGTGGATCAATGTAGGCTGGAGCTAATTAAACAGTATCAACAACCTAAAAATGTAAGAATGCTAAGAGGGTTCTTAGTCATAATTAATTATTATAAACGTTTTATATCATACCTGGCACGAACAAGTGCACCGTTGTATGAAATGCTTAAAAATAATGAGAAATTTAAATGGAATGATGAGAGAATGAAAGCTTTTGAGGATTTAAAGAAAGATTTTTATAACCAGTTAGTTTTAATTTTACCTGATTTTAATAAACAGTTTATATTAAGAGTAGATGCAAGTGATGTCGCTATTAGTGGAGTTTTAATTCAAATTAATAATGAAGGTATAGAACAGCCGATATGTTTCATATCTCGAATCTTAAAAAGCTATGAAGTTAAATATACTATTAGTGAAAAAGAAATGTTAGCTGTAGTACACGCGGCTCAAAAGCTTAGATTTTATTTATTGGGCAAACTTCATAATAGAAACAGATCATGCTGCGTTGACATCACTTCTGAGTACAAGGTTTAAAAATAATAGAGTGTATCGTTGGTCTTTGTTATTGTCAGAGTATAATTTTGAAATTAGGCATATAAAGGGAGCAATTGAAACAGACGTGTAATTAATATACATATCTGTAACTGTACCCTTGGACAATACACCTCGTATTTTCAGCATTTACTTTTGCCTGAGACGCGTGTTTCTGCCATCTCTAGGCGTCGTCAGTCAAGCCAGTGAAGCAATGTATACAAATGATACAAATCCTTATGAATAGATCTGTATCTGTATATAACATTAAGCTGAAATCGCCTACTAGATAAAGCAAATTTCATCCTACAAACTGGCACCCATCTAATAAGTGACATCTGACGAACGAAATAGACTTTGCCGAAAAAGGCGACCTTTCGTTCGACCAGCTATGCTGATACGAAAAACGAAACAATACGGGTAGTCCATTAATAACGAGCCAGATGGCAGTAAATATACAAAAAGGTTTTAAGTACATCTATACGTTACTTAAAACTATAACTAAAACTATATACTACTACTATATACTATATATGGGTGAGTATGTTGCTTCTATTTACGTTAGTCACCATATGATATAAAGTGACTTTTTTAAGATATTGGAATTGGCCCTCGACAGAAGAAAAGTGAGCGAGTAATTTATGCAGGAATTGCAAAATTCACTTGCGAAATAAATGCCACAGAATCATTGTTCTTACTAAGAAGATTTATTAGAAATTTAACAAAATGTCCCTGAAGAAAAGAGCGTAGTTCACATTATACGGTGGATAAAGTCCATGTGACCTAAAGGATAATTTATTTCAAGAAACGCTTCAGTACTCGTTCCAGCCTTAACTGCCGATAAAAGTAAAAGGAAAACCAAGTAATAGAGGCGTACTTCAACTTACTCCTGACAAAAGTAGTAGTAAATCGCTTAGTAAACCTCTTTAAAAATCCCAAAGCCTTTGTTGCAGAACAGCAAATAATACTAATATGTTCAGTGAATTGTAGAAATTAATCATAGAATTCCAAGGTCTTGTGTTTGGGTCTATCTAAGTATAGATGCATTTATTTATGGAGTAGGTAAACAACGAGGAGTTAGATATTTTGGTACGTAGGAATGGTATATCTCTCTACATTTAGAATAATTTCATTCATCCAGTAGGTACTATTTGTGTAGATCTGAAGATTTCTTTGGAGCCAATGACAATCTGAAGAAAAATCAATTTTCAAATCATCGGCATATCCCAGAAATGTGTAGTCCAGCGATGTAAGGAGAGCATGAATATATATACAAGGTGCGGCAGGGAAACTTGCTGATTTGAATTGGAAGCCAATGAGCGAGGGGTGGTCAGAAAGGGGTGGGGAGGGTCTCATTAGAAAGAGGGGGTTCTGAAGTTTTGTTACCCCATAAGCCAGTTGTCGTCATGCGTTGGACTAAGGAACAGCGTGCGGTCGCCGTCGAGGCCTACTTTTCCAACGGTCATTCGGTGGTCGCCACCCAACGTGCCTTCCGAACTCGGTTCAATATTAATCCCGCGGGTCCCGTTCCTGGCCGGCAATCGATTGTTTCGTGGGTGGACACATTCAGGGAAAGTGGGAGTGTTGCAAAAAAAAGGATATAAAATATAAAAAATATATATTTATATTTTATATCCTTGATAAAGGCATCATTGCCGAAACATGTAGGGTTGTTTTAAATATATATGCTTTAAAGTAAATCCAGACCTTAAATCGCCAACTGATTGAATTTACCATATATATATATATATATATATACATATATTGAACAGAAAGTGCCAAAATTTGAACTTTGTGAGACACTTGATGACGGAGTAAATCACTGCGAGGTGTACCCATGATAACCAATGTAACTCAAGCGAGAATTGAAATAGAAAATGTTCAACTGAACCAAACAAAAAAAAAACAAAGGCTAACAAAATACAGTGATCAATGGGGTCAAACGTCTTTGAAAAGTCAATATAAATCACATCGACCTAAGAACGAGCATCTAATGCTTAATAAACCCCGTTTAAGAAATAGAGAGCACTTTGCAGCATCACGACGGAAACACGCTTCAAAATCATGAAGATACTTCAGGATGAACTTCTGAGGTTAATTGGTGGCGTTTCATGATTTGTCAGAAATCAACAACAACAACAAAAAGACATAAGTATTTCCCCTCTACAGGAGTATCTGAAGACATTAGGTACGGATACGTGCACTAGAGTAGAGAGCTCGGAATATACGGTGGTAAAATAGTTGATTGAGCCTCAAGACAGATCCCTACCTCGACTGTGCGGAACTGGCGGTCGAGACAGGAAAGCCGAGAACGGCACCGGATAACGCTTAGATGGAGCCTGGAAGAACCAGCGGTCCGTGCTAGCCATGGCAGCTGTTGAGCTGCACAAACCCCCCAATTACTAGCTGTACAAGACAAAAATAGGCATAAGGACAAATCTGTCCAGTCCTGCGAAAATGCAAAATTTGAAGACACCTTTACCGAAAATGGAAATAAACTCTAAGAAAAAAGCAAGGTCTGCAACAGGAAAGAATATTTGAACATATATTTTATAGAAATGTTGCCATCTATTTATTATTCGTCAAAATATTTACCTCTTCTCTGTATTTGCCTCGCATTATGCATTAATGATGGATCTGATATTTGTTGATGTATCTATGTGGAATGTTTATTATATAATGATATTAATTTTGCGGAAAGATTAGAGAGTACTCCTTATATTACAAGGCAAGTCAAGCGCAAAAATACAAATATACTACGTTAATTTGTATAAACAGTGAAGGATATTTACATCTTTAAAACGAATGTAAAATACAATGCATACACATGTTTAAATCCCGTACACTCATGTCACTATTATGCAAATATTGGATAACATTCATTATACTCCATTTCGTATTGATTTGCTTTATGGTTTTATCGTTCGTACTGTAATTTAACATGTCTTCGTTTTGTACTAATAAGTGTCATGATTGTTAGCTCTTGTTGCAACAATATGTCATTTATCATTTACAAATTATATTTATGCTAATTCAAATAATCTATGTGTATTATGATCAGTCATTTGTTATTTAAATTACTATCGAATTAATATTCTTAGAGAGCTAGATTTCCTTGTAAGAAATGGAGTTGTTATGAGTTATTTAAAATTATGATTTATTATCACGGTTTACATTTTATGCATGTCTTTTGCACGAATGCAGTGTCTGATCAGATAATATAGTCGCTTCACATGTCTCTACGTTGTTATCGATTTTATAAGAGGGAAGTGCGATATGAAATAAAATAAATAAAGGCACCTTATTACTATCAACATATTCGTCCTCAACTTCAACGCACTTGAAACAATGATGATGAGTAGAGGCCGGATTATATGCAATTTGCATAAATTTGCATATTTGTATAATATATGCATTTTGGATATTATTTGCATATTTTGTAGTAATTCAGCATTTTTGCATATTTTAAGTATCCGAGTTTTATTTATTTACTAAATCAAATTTATTACAGGCATTACTAAAAATATGTCGTGGATGTAATAAACAAACAAAAATTAAACAGCCCTCTTTAAATTAAAACTAGCATTTTATTAAGGCCCTTCCCGTTACTTTTCCGATAAGCGTCTCCAAGAATTTATTAATGCTCTTCCCTTACATCTAGGCCGAGACAAAATTCCAGGAAAAGCTAATACCTTAAAACTTCTAAATAAATACAAAGATATATTTTACCAGAAAATTAGGAGTATATGTGTTTCTTCGCTATTCAGAGAAATTTATTCCCATATTCGAAAGTAATTTGATTTTAAACGTTATTTTACGTTGACTTTTCGAAGTGTAAACTTGTGAGTTGTGATATATAATATCAAAAATGTCGAAAATAGCGACTGTGCCTGGATGGATTGCACCTTATTCAGAATTGCGTATGGATGGAGAAAAAGGGTTTGGCGTAGCATGCTGCAAGATTGCGAGTAAAATTTTAAGTTTATTTCCTCTTATTAATTAATTAATTAAGTTTTTAATTATTCGTTTATCTTTTACTAACATTTATTTTATAAGAAAACAACCGATGATATGATATTTTTTTTACAGATTAGAAGTGAGAGAAGGTTTCATTCAAGTTGACCAACATATGAAAACTCAATCTAATGCTGCAAAACTAACAAAGATGAAATTGGCGAAGAAGAACCAGCAAACATTAGCGCAGTGTTTGCCATCAACTTCCAAAAAATTGGAACAAGAACAATTTAATGAAGATTTGTGTCAAATGTTTGTGTCGGCAGATATTCCACTACATAAATTAAACAATTTAAATGTCAAGTTATTTTTGCAAAAGTACATCAGCAAATATAACATTCCCGAAGAGAGCACGTTAAGAAAACATATATTCGTTGTATCTATGCAGAAACATTGAATAGCATTAAGAAGGTTGTTGCAAACAATTATATTTATATATACGTAGATGAAACTACTGATAGTGTGGGCCGATATATAGTTCATTTAATGATTGGTATCCTTAACGTATCGGTTCCAGCAAAATATTATTTAATTTCATCTACACAATTAGAAAAGGCAAATAATTTGACAATAACCAAGGTTTACACAGGAAGAACTGACAACTTTCTTCTTACCGGAATCGATTCCAACAGAGAAAATTCTATTGTTTTTGACGGATGCTGCACCATAAATGGTGACGGTAGCTTTCAACTTGAAAATCTTTTACCCAAATTTAATTCTTAACTTGCTTGGCGCACGGACTAAATCGTGTTGCAGAAGAAGTCAGAAACCATTTTCCCTTAGTAAATACTTTAATTAGTAGTGTTAGGAAAATATTTTTAAAGGCCCCATTACGAGTGCAGTTTTACAAGCAACATCTACCCGGTGTTCCGCTTCCTGCTCAACCAGTAATCACACGATGGGGAACGTGGTTGGAGGCTACTATTTAAAGACAATTATTATGGATCTTGATAGGGATGCACAATCTGTGTAAGTTTAATAGGAAAAATGACGGTTTCAAAAAGCTGACGGACATTGCTAAAATCTTATGTGGTGATTCAGTAGAAAATATTGAGTTGACAATAGATGATATTTCTAATATGAAATATGCTCCTATAACAAGCGTCGATATAGAAGAAACCTTTTCAATATATAAATATATGTTTTCAGACAAGCGTCACAACTTTTGTGCTGAAAACTTTGAGAAATATGTGATTGTAAATTGTTTCACAGTTAATTATGTTGTAAAATGTTCTAAATAAACTTGTAGTGAACATAATAGAATATTTTTTCTACAGTATTCAATTTTCTAACATTCCTCGTATTTTTTTTACCTGCATATTTTTCATAAGAAAGTGCTAAAATATCTGCATATTTTCAGTTTTTTTTTGCATATAATTCGGCCTTTAATGATGAGAGTCATTAAGCCATTTTTGTAACAATTTTTCTCAAGATCCGCAAAATATTGTTCCGTCGCTGCAATGAATTCTTGATGTTTTGGAGTAATATACGTGGCACTCCAATTTTTAAATTCAGAATGTGTGACGGTAATTCGGGAACATCGAGAAAATTTCGTCGGAAAATTCACTATTTCACTTTGGTTCATTATGGAGTCAGGGGATTTGTATGCCACCGTTCACCTGGGATTAAGTTTAAAATGATTTTGTTGGTATCGTGTAGGTCGACAATAAATAATAATTTCTCCTTTTTTTCTTTCAAAAATCCAGCTACTTGTTTAATTGTTTTTCAAATATTAATATTTTCGCTTTTCAAATTTGATAATTGTCTCTCATATATTTTTTTTAAATACCATCTTCATGACATTTATATATAACCTATACACATTATTTTAAGTTTTCATAAAAGACAATTCATTCAAGATGAAATCAAAGTTATCTCCCTTTTTAACAATATGTTAGCGTAAATAGAGTATATGATTAGCGTCAACTTGTAACAAAAAAGTATTACCAAATCAAGTACTTGCGCTATTTATGTTGAAGCGCACCGTCGACATCGCCGTTGCGGAAAGATTTTTGACGCGCGGTTTAAAAAAAAAACAATTTTAATATAAAAACACTCGCGTATTCGAACGCAACTTTGTGTCAAAAGTCAATCGAGCTACCATTTTTCGAGTTTTGCGAACACAAACATACACAGGCTGAATTTATATATATATACAGGGTGAGTTTTTTTGAATGTTTAGCATTGGGATCTCAGAAACTACTGGAGATAGAAAACGCTTAAATGGGGAAAGATGCGCAGTTTTACGAGTTTGATTTAAAACTGCTTTTGTTTCTCGATAACTTTCATGGCTTATTAGATATTCAAAGAAAACAAAATTTTACGATTTTCTTTAAACATGCTTAGCATCGTTAATAGTAATTTTAGAGAAAAAGTGTTCAGACAAAAGTTTTAGATAATTTTGCGCCAAATGAAACTATGTAGCTAATATTTTTTTTTCGTTCACCATTATCGAGTTATGAAACAAACTTGTGTTTTTTTAAATAGAAACCATAGTTGGTTCTGACATCATTAAAAAGCTTATTTTTTGTTGATTACAATTATATAAGGTTTGATATGGTTAATTTAAAAAATAAGGAGGATATAGACATTTTTATGGTTTTTATGGAAAACAATTGAATTTCGAAATGATAAAATACAAACCAAACGAAAACTTATTTTGAAATCTTATGTAGTAATAAAGATTCAATTAGTTGGCGATTTAAGGTCTGGTTTACTTCAAAATGTATATATTTAAAACAATCTTACATGTTTCGGCATATGATGCCTTTTTGTCAAAGAAATTTGAAATATAATTTTATAGCATTATAGCAACAGACGACATTGCCGAAGAAGTAAACAACGCGATTTTTATCAGTTTTCAGCCACTTATGACATTATTACGGTGAAGAAGCTTGCGCAGCGGGAGTAAATGCACGGTGAGTTCCTATACATCTCACCAACTTTTACAAGCTTCAAGGAGTGAGTTCTGCGCTTGTAGACACCGACATAAAAGAGCAATCGAAGCAATGGATGCTACTCTCCCAGCAAACCAAAGAAGTTCAAGCAAACCATTACCATCAGAAAGCGAATGGCTGCTGCGTTTCGGTACGGTTGTTGAATTTTGCTGGTGCAGTTCACGGAACTTGGGACCAGAAAAGTGGTTGGACGTTGTCATCAGGAATTGTCTTCCTTCAAGATAATGCACGCCCTCATGAAGCAGCACAAACAAAGGAACTGCTCAAGAATTTTCAATGAGAGCTGTTCAACCACCCACCCTGCAGCCTGGACGAACTGAGCAATAAGTGGTTTCCGTTTGTTCATCAAAATGAAAGTTTGGTTGGGAAAACAGCGGTGAATCAAACTTTGGTTGGGAAAGCAGCGGTTCAGTACTAATGAGGAGATTAAAACTGTGTGCAAGATTGGTTAAGAACCCAGGGGCAACATGGTATGAGTTGTTTGGTTGGGAAAGCAGCGGTTCAGTACCAATGAGGAGATTAAAAGATAAAACTGTGTTCAAGATTGGTTGAGAACCCAGGGGCAACATGGTATGAGGAGAGTATATAAAAACTGATTCCCTATACGATAAATTCCTTAATGACGGCGGCGACTACATTGAGAAATAGTTAAAATTTATTTGTAACTCTTGTATACATAAAGGGTTTTTCATTAGAAACGCTCGTTTTTTGTAACGCAATAAAACAAATTGTGAGAATGATAGTGATCTATTTTTATTTGTATTATAAAGTACATGTGTTAACATTATCTTTTAAAAATTATATCAGGTAAATGTCCTCCGCGGCTTTGCCTGGTTTGTTGAATCCTGGATACCCAATTTATGATGACTTTATCACATAAAAGTGGCTCAATTTCAGCGATAACGCGCCTAATGTTGGCCTTTAATGCGGCAACCGTCCGCGGTTTGTCAGCATAGACTTTGAATTTTAGAAAGCCCCAGAGAAAAAAATCCAGTGGCGTTAGGTCGCAGGATCTGGGCGGCCAATTAACATCACCATTTCGCGATATAACAAAACCATTAAACTTCTCATGCAATAGTGTCGTTGGGCTTTAGTTCTTCGGTTAATTGCACTTTATAAGGGTGAAGCCTTAAGTCCTTATGCAGGATTCGCCAAGTTGTCGTCGAAGACAGGCCAAGTTCTTGAGCCTGACGCGGAATAGACTGTTGCGAATTCTCATGCACACTTTCCAGAACTGAAGCAATATTTTCAAGGGATCTTGCGCTTCGCTGACGTACAGACACTTTCTGATCTGCCACAGACCCAGTTGTTTCGAATTTGTTTATTAAACGGCGAATTGTGGATTCTGCAGGACGATCGTTGACACCATAAATTGCACGGAGTGCGCGAAACGTTTGCCGAATAGAACATTGGTTTTGATAATAATTTTTAACAATTTCGACGCGTTGCTCAGTCGTGTAACGCTCCATAATAAAATGCAGAGACTAACTGAATACGGCTGTCAAAGATAGCATCTGTGTGACTATCGACTACGTCATGCGCAGTTACCAAACATCGAGCGTTACTATTGGAAAACCCTTTATAATAACACTTTTTTTTCTATTTCGTTGTTACTAGGACATCTGATTATAAAAAAAATCGGAGAGCTAGTGTTTATTCAATTTTGTTGCTTTAAGGCGGGAAAGTGACAGTTATCGAAAGCTTTGCGTTGTCAGCTACGAGAGCAAATGTATATTTTAGATAGCAATTGTAGAAAAATAATATAGTCATTTCTACAAATTATTATTAAATTATAAATTCCCAATAATATTTGTGTAATGAACCAGTTTCTATTTCTACTAACACAATACATTAATTAATTAAATAAAGCTACTAAACATCAATTTAGTATTTCTCAAAATAATTTTTCATTAATTATATTATGTAGCCATACTTTTATAAACTCGTACACGTATTTAAGTAATCAAATAAAATACCAGTTCTTTTGGAAATGGGTGAATTGAACGTATGAAGACTCCGACCGGAAATATTTCGCGAGTTTTCGACACAGATGCCAATGTGACGGAAAATATGCCGAAGCTGTCGAGCCATTCATTCAGTCAGTTAAACTAGTTTAATATGTGTCTGTAGTTCTAAATAGCGTGCCGTGAATATCTAGGAGCAGCGGCACATAAAAGAGACGTCTATTGGACGCATATCTCCTATTGCAGGCAAAGCATATGTTCTTCGATTTTATTACCGTATTAAGATAATTATTATAATTATTGTTATTATTGTTGTGTGTAAATCAACTAAAGTGAGGTACATACATATATACGTATAACACGGTACATGTTTTACTGCAAATCCGGGGCGTTCCACTTCTCTCTTCTGCCGTTAATTAGATTTGTTTATGCACTGTCATATCATGACGCGAATACCGCAAGTAAAATCAACTTAAGCATCTTATTGTTCGGTACCGCTGACATGTATTATTGAATATAATGAAATAATAAAATCTATTCTTACTAGCAAGTGTACAAATGGATGTATATAGTATACAATATTATGATAATTGTTCATGTTCATACATCACGTGTGAAGTCTTTTTCCGCTTTCTAGGCTATATGTTAAGGATTGATTTCAAGATCATACATGCATTACACTACAGATCCGAAACCGGATTTGTCAAGTATAACGCAACATACGTATGATATATTTAGAAAAGAAAGTTATTTTAATTAATTATGATGGATACAAATTATGAATTGAAAGACAAACGCAAGTATCTACATACCATGTGTTCCAGATAATATAGTAAAATTTATGAGTTCATAACAGAATTAATTTTACTCTGTGTATTAGTGGGCCCTTTAGCTACTGCTGATGGAAAGCTTTATTCACGTACATGTCAATATACAACAAGTGTTCATTTGAAAAGTCAATCTAGTTGCATGTGATTTACTAAGAATAGTTTGAAGTATGTCGTAAATTAAAATTTACTACTTAACCTACGTAGTCGTATATTTTAACAGTTTCATACATACAAATAAATAACAAATAATAGGTATTTATTGAAAACTATAACAAATGTTGAAAATGTTGTCCTTCAAGATCAATGCACTTTAAAATCCTCCGTTCAAAATTTCTGATGATATTCTGCAACATTACTGGGTTGTTATTAATTTCCATGCAGTTCTGTTCAATTCTCTGTAGCATATCATTCAAATTCAATATAGGTGTTCGCAATACGTTATTCTTTAGATAAGGCCACAAAAAGAAGTCGCAAGGTGTTAAATCGCATGAACGTGCAGGCCAGGCAATTTCAGTATTTCGACTAATTATACGCTCATCAAAAAATTCCCTTAAACAATCCAAAGATTCTGCAGTACAGTGACAAGTCTGGAAATATGCACTTTGAACTTCATCATCATGCAACTGATTGACAACTGGTTGTAAAATTTCCGTACGGTACCTTTGAGCAGTTAACGTTCCCTGAAAAAATATTGGTCCAATGGGCCTTGACTTATCGCTGCCCAAACACCAATTTTCTCTGGATGTAGTGATTCTTCATTAATTACATGTTGATTTTCACTACTCCAAATTCTTGTATTTTGTGAGTTTAGGTATCCCGTTTTATAAAAACATGCTTCATCAGTAAAGATGACTCTTTACTGCGAAAGTTCTCCATTATTGTTCATATTTACAAACCAATTACAAAACTGTAGTCTACGTGGGTAATCAATTTCTAACAATTCTTGTACTGCTGTGAAACGGTATGAATAAAGTTGCATATCTTTTTTTAATAACATGTGAGTTGTACTAACAGAAAGGTTTATTTGTTGACTCAAATGTCGAACAGATGTTTGTGGTTTATTTTCCATTATTTCTTCAACACGATTGACAACTGGAGGTGTACGTTTCTTAACTGCTCCGCTGCCTGATTTTCTTAAGAGACTACCAGTTTCAGAAAAAAGTTTTAAAGTTCTATCCAGTTTAAATTGTATATAATCTATTACAAAATTTGGAAACTCAACTTGAAATTCTACCATGCAATCTTGAACTGAATAAACCCATAAACCATCAATTTTATTACCATTTCGAAAATAAGCTAGGACAAAAAAAAATTTATGTTCTAAAGTGAAAGCCATTTTAAAACTGAGAAGTAATTTATTTAAACCAGAATCGACGCACGATTATTTTATGCACTAACTGATATTTGTGATTGACATTATCAAATCTCATTTGGATTTACGTTTACGGAACAACAAACACATACTAATATATTTGCGTCTTATTCTATCAAAATTCCAAAGTAACCTAGATTGACTTTTCATATGAACACTTGTTATTTAAATCTAATTTTTTCTTAGAAAATTATATAAAGTAGTACCGGTATAACTTAACACAAGGAAAATGTAACCCATTCATTTCCGCATATTCTAAAATAAAAAAACTAAATGTTTGGAAAATTAACAAACCGACAAATATATAATCCTAAAATCCCACCGTAAAGATGAAAACCAAGAAAACCTGGAAAGGAAGGTTGAAGTTGAAGGCTAACTCAATCCCTAGACATAAATCTAGTTGGGGATTTATGAAAATTACTTAAAAATAATAATAAAAAACATAACTGCATCCTAAAATTAGAAACACAAGGATTGAAAAAATCGCACGTGTGTATAGTTGCCAAATAGAAAAAAAGAAGTTATCAAGACCAAAGGATACCACACAAAATATTAAATATATTTACGTAGAATATATAAATGTATTATTATTAACTATATTCTATTTTTATTTGATAAAAACAGTTTTTTTTACAATTTATAATGTTGCTAACATTTGTGACCTATGCTGTCATAACTAGAGAACGGACATTCTTACCACATGACTAAGTTCTCCCAATACAATAGCCGTTGTCCATTGTTAACGCTGGCGAAATCAGGTGGCCGAGAAAATCGAACACAAATACTTCATTGTATTACGCCGGGATGTACTCAGCGATGTTTATAAACATTTCCAATTGCCGATTGCGTTTAATGGAATATATCCTCCGAATGCAATAGGTGTGTTGTCCATTGTAATCGCTGTCGACCAGATGGCCAGATGGTCTAACAAATACTTCATTGAATTACGCCGAGTCATGTGGTAAGAATGTCCGTTCTCTAGTCATAACATTATAACTAAAGTTGGGATTATATGAAAATATTTTCTATTTATGATATGTTTACCAAAATTCTTGCAGATCTATACGGATCACGTAAAAAGAAAGCATTTGCGACTACTTTCATTTTGTACATTTTGCATACAAATGCTGCTTTGAACATATTTAATATAAAATTACATATTTGTTCAGATTTTATAAAACATATGAAACCATTTATTCAAAATGTATCAAAATTACACTAACAGTCCGTATACAGCGGGAATTCTCATATTTGTGTCTATCAAGTCGGAGAAGTTCCAGTAAATCTACGAGCAATGAGGTTAACCTATAGGTCAGTCATATCGCCAATTGTGTTTAGTTAGTTCTCGAAAGTATATATACACGTAATTTTATCTTGATATTTTCGATATGTCGAAATAATATTCACATGTATCGGTCTAGATAAAAGATTATCGTGAATTTTGTGTATATAATGGCAGAGTGTTTTGTAAGTACAATTGCAGAAAAATTGTAAGTTTATATTTGTTTACGTTTAATTTCATATTTTAATACCTGCAATTAATTATTGTAGATTCGATGCGACAAAAAATTTCAATTAACGTAACATGTAGGAACTGATTTGCATAAAAGAAATATAACAAGATTTAAAAATGCACCACCAGCTACTCTCAATCAATCCTTTACTTCAACAAGTAAAAATATAGAACAGAATTGTTTCCATTGTGAATTGTGTAAGCCTTCTTAAGTCCAAACATTCCACTTTCAAAGTTGGATAATTCAACGTTTAAACTTTTTTAGAGGAGTATACGAAACTGTCAGTTCTTAGTCGCTCAACTACAAAAAAAAGTATATTAATCTATTGTTTGAGAAAACTGTGATGAAAATTAAGGAAACAATAGACGAAAGTTATATTTATTTCGTAGTCGATGAGAGAACAGACAGTTGTGGACGCTTTACTGCCAACTTATTGATTGGCATTTTAAATAAAAATTGCACATGCCAATCCTTTTTAATTGGTATAGTAGAATTGGAGAAAATAAATAACTTAACTATGACAAGATCTATAAACGACAGTTTACCGAGGTTTTATTTTCCGAATGCCGTTCCAAGTGACAAGGTATTACTAATATTATCCGAGGCTACGACATATACGATGAAGTCAGCACAGATTTTGAAGATCTAATTACCCGAATCTGATGCACGCAACATGTTTGGCCCATGCTGTTAACAGAGTAGCAGAAGAAATGCGTTACATATTTCCAGTTGTTAATTCATTGACCAATTTTTACAAAAAAAAGTATTTATTAAAGCACCGCTGAGGGTTCAAACATACACACTAGGGTGACCGCAAAAAATCGATGTCGGAATTTTGTTCGTCTGGACCCCACAAAACGATTCCCTTTCCAGATATTGAGATAGCCGAAATTTGAGCTCGATTAAACGACGTTAACCCGTGCCGTTCGTCGCTCAAAGTTTGAAAAAATCCAAATTTTTTGCCAAAAAGCTGATATATGGAGCCATAACTCCAGAACGGTATATAATAGAAACACGCTTAATATCTCAAAAGAAAGCTAATGTTGTTCTTCAAAATTTATATTCTATACATAATTGTTGTTATTTTAAGTCAAACAGAGTTACAACAGCCTTTGACCCCAAAAACGTGACCTGGTACTAGTAGGAGCCAGTTTGGGAGTATTCTAAGAATTTTACGGGTTTTTACATAATGTGTCTCGGAATTAACATTTTTTTTGTTAAAAAGTATTTTGGAACTCAATTTACAAACATAAAGAGCCTTTTGTTCAAATTTAATCTAAATACTTTAGAGCCCCTGTGTTATAGTTTGTTGAATTTGTGTTATTGATCTAAATCCAAAAATGTAAAAAAAAATACAGGCCGCTCAACTTAAAAAAGTATAACTTTAACACGTTACATTTTATAACACGCTGTGAATTCCAAAAAAAATGCTTCATATGATTTTATTACAATATCTTCTTGAATTTAACGAATATTTACAGGCTCCAAACATTTGCATATCACTATATAAGGGTGTTCTTTATAGAGGTATAAAACTTTAAGTTGGCAAAACTTTTTAACTGGCGGCCATTTTGTCAGCCGTCAAGTGATTTATGTTTAGTTTGGTTTGGCATTTCAACATGAATAGACTGACGCCTGAACAACGCTGCTACCCCTAAAAATGAGTAGGCAGCAATACCACAGTTGGAACTAGGACGTGTCCTAATTCCGCCCTTGGTCTACAAAGGCCCATCGTGAAACTTGCCGGCCAGCTCAGTATAAAAACGCGGGAGCGTCGTGGGCCAACACAACGCAAGATCTTAAATGGGCACCACTACGTTCGGTCTGGCAAGTTTCTGGGTTAACGTAGAACACCCTCGGGCCATAAGGGCAATAGATCACTAAGAGGGTGTTCGGCTACCTGGTATACCAAATCTACAAACACTTTTGCTCGCTAGGGAAATGGGTAAACAAACGCAAACACAATATTAACAGAAACAATAAATTTATTAAACGAACCAATAGAATCAAATAAAAACAAAGTTACAATCTGTAAACGCAAAAAGCGGCTGAATAATTAAAATACTATTGTAAAGTATACCCAAAATTTGATTAGTTAAAGGCTAAGTGAAAGAGAGTTAAACGTGATTAAAGTTATGAGATCGGGCGTTTATAGTTCCTCAAAGCTTTGAAGTACCTAACAATTTAAACGCTACACACACCGTTTTAATCTATAGTAAATTAAAAGAAAATACTGTGACAATATTAAAACAGAAGGATTCACAAATTGGAACTCTCCAAATATTACAGGGCTCAGCCCGTATATGCAAAATGTAACAAAAGAGAATATGAAAATACTAAGTGTAGTAAAGTGACTTTAAAAGTGGCAAATGAAACAATTATCTTAAGATAGGATAAGAATTAATAAATGAATAATAACAAAAGTTTAATCAACAATTTTACGTTACCAGATAAATTAATTAAAAAAAATATATATAAAATTGAATCAAATTTTAACATAAATTAATAGCAATAAAGCCACTAAGATCGGCTGGTTAGATATAATAAATTATTATACGTAAAGATAAACTATTTAACAAATTTAGACAAGATAAAAAGTTAAATTTACGAAAATTACGTACAAAAAAAAAGAAATTCAGATATCGACAAAATGGTGCCGCCAAAAACGGAGCAACACGTGGTTTGAACAGAGAATACTGAAATAACAGATATCCTCCGGGATCTTCGTCCTGTATCAGGAATATGTGACAATTAATTAAATATTCCACACTACCTTGCGGGTAAAATGTATGAGTTTCCAATCGTGGTTACCGGGGTTTCGGGGTTCCAGAAGCACGTGGAAAATTGGAGCGCCTTTCCGCCGAATTGCTGCCTGAGACAGGATTTCCCGCGCAGTCACAAGTTCGGCATATATACTAAGCCGTAATTATCAGCCCTATGTTAATAAGAAAATAAAACGAATAAATGGAAGTTCAAAGAAACAAAAGAAAACGGAGTACGATGCTGTGGTAAAATTACAGCCGTCCCCATGTTTAAAACTCACCTGAAGAACGTGGTCGAGAAAAAAAACTTCACTACACTAATAAATTAATAATACAATTGAGTCAAAATAGACCAAAACCTGCCTACGCAGAATATTATACTAGGTAAAAATAAATCTTGACTTAGGTTACGAACTTCTGAGTACTTCCGAGCTAGCACGAAAGAGAGAGAGAGACCCTTCCTCATCGCAGTACGACATATATATCAGAAAGTACACTACGTCATAATTTCAAAAGGAACACTTAAAAGAAGCGTGAGTTCGTATAAAAGTTCCCCACATGTTGACTGTGCCGAACGTTTTTAAATACTCTGGGAATATACAGAGTCAGACACAGCATTGGAAAAAGAATAAATTTTAAGAAAATAACGAGGTTTAGAGAAACCCAAGCGATAGTTAATTAACAACAAAAATCATTAAAATATTAATACACGAAAAAGATAAGATTTGAAAGGTCTAAATAGATAAACGTAGGGAAAACAAAATAATAACTTCAATATAAATTAACGTACGGTCTTAAATGAATTTTCGAGCGTAACAACGCTTCTAAATTGTGCAAATTTATTTTGAAAATCATGGTTCTGTTCGAAATACGTATCGCGCACTACGTCCATTTTACATAATCAACGGTCAACATAATCGTCCATCAGAGCAATTAATTCGATTAACTATGGAACGTCTTCGCACCACGTTTACTCTAAATGATAATACGCATCCACAGAGACGTCGTACAGTGCGTACAGAAGAAGTCATTGCTGCTGTAAAACGTAGCGTAGAGGAAGAACCGAATCAGTCTATCCGCCATCGTGAACAGGAATTGGATATGTGTCTATCCGCTTTATGGAAGATTTTGTGGAAAGATCTTGCTTTGCGTGCTTACAAAATCCAACTCGTGCAAGAATTGAAGCCATACGATCACCTAGCAAGGCGTAGATTCGGTGAATGGGCCCAAAACAAGATTGCCGTTGATCCCGATTTTCATAAGCGAATTTTGTTTAGCGATGAAGCTCACTTTTGTTTGAATGGATACGTCAATAAACAAAACTGCCGTATTTGGAGTGATGGTAATCCTCAAGTGTATGTTGAGACACCGTTACATCCAGAAAAACTGACTGTTTGGTGTGCTTTATGGGCTGGTGGAATCATTGGTCCGGATTTCTTTAAAAACGATGCTGGTCAGAACGTTACAGTCAATGGTGACCGCTATAGAGCCATGATTACTGACTTTTTCGTTCATCAATTGAACAACCATGATGTGCAGGAGCTGTGGTTTCAACAAGACGGCGCAACATGTCACACAGCTCGTGCCACAATTGATTTATTGAAGGAAACGTTTGGTAACCGCATAGTTTCACGTTTCGGACCCGTGAATTGGCCTCCAAGATCGTGTGATTTAACGCCGCTAGACTACTTTCTGTGGGGATATGTGAAGTCGCTAGTCTACGCCGATAAGCCCGAAACGATTGACCACTTGTAGGACAACATCCGCCGCGTTATTGCCGATATACGGCCACAAATGTTGGAAAAAGTCATCGAAAATTGGACCTCCAGATTAGACTACGTCCGAGCCAGCCGTGGCGGTCATATGCCAGAAGTCATATTTAAATTATAATGCCAGAAGATTATCTTTCGAATAAAGTAAATTTCATGTCAATTTAAAAAATTCATCTTTGTTTTATTCCATTTCAAAGTTCTATACCTCTATAAAAAACACACTTTATTTATCTCTCTGTAATCTAGTAATATTTTAATCAATCTGTGCATTCATTTCTGCTATATTTCTTGACTGAAATTATTTAAAATATCCAATTTTCATCTAATACAAACTTTGGCCAAAATTAAAAATATTCTTTTCATTAAATTAAAAAATTGACTCACATATATTTATATCGCTCTCTTCTACCGATTATGTCGTAGAGGTAAAATGAAATCGCAAATAAAGTGAGTTATACCAAAGTACACTAGACAATTGTTTTTACTTTATTATTTTTAGCGAATAACAAATTCTGTTATTCTCATTTTATACGGGATATGTTCAAAAAGTTTTTATTCTAGAGTGCTTTGCTTTAAGTTGTAAGTTTAATAAATAAATAACAAATTTCAGACGAAATATAAATAATTTATTTTTCAAAATACAATATTTAAATTTTAGAAAATATATATTTAAGTTTAAAAGAAGTCTTTGCAGTTAAAGTTTTGCTTAGTCAAATTTATTTAAATATCCCAATAATACCATGAAATTCTAGTTTTCTGTTTAAATACTGCCTTAATTTAAATTTTCGGACTGTAACTGCTCGCGTTCATTAATCGCTTTCAAAATACTAAGCCATACATTCGTGTTAAATGCATACTTTGTAGTAGGTTTTGAGGGCAATGCCTTATCTAACAGTTATATGGGATTACAGCCACATATTCCTCAAACAGGAACCAAACATAAGATGTAAATGGGATTTAAGTAAAACACTTATACTAATTTCCAGTATATATTACACTTTATTATATATTAATAAATAGATAACATGTTTCGCTACGATGTAGCTTCTTCGGATCTTATATTACTACTGAACACGCTCTTCACAAATGTATGGCTTTTTTCTAAACTATTTCAATGGGTTGCACTTGTCTACATTAGAATCGTCTCTTACCGATATATCGTCTAAAGTTATTGTTATTTTAATATTTAATGAAACCAGTTTAAAAGTGGGGAATTATTAAGGTCTAATTGGTCATTTAACAATATATCTGAATATTTAAGTTTATTTATTTCTAAGGATTCCAGTAAATTTAACTTTAATCCTTTTTGTTGTGACTGTAAAATTTCGATATCTTTATTGAAACTATGATTATTTTCCAACAAATGAAGTGCATAATTGGAATCTGTCTTTTTGTTAATAAAACTTTTAAGATGTTCCTGTATTCTTTTCTCAAAGCTCCTACCAGTTTGGCCTATGTATGTTTTAGGGCACTCTTTACATGTTAGTTTGTATACTCCGAATTTATTACTTTTGCTTGTCTTGGATTTATTATTTTTATGAATTTCCCTAAAGAATGATTAGTTTTATAAGCTACATTTATATCTGTTTTTCGTAAAATTTTTTCCTATTTTTTCACTTATCGGTCCTATGTATGTTAATAATTTATAATTGCTTGGTTTATCTTTTATTATTGGGTACACATTTTCTATTGCTTTCCTATATTTCTTTTTTCTTAAAATTGTATCTACTATATTTGGGTTATATCCATTATTTTGCGCTATTTGTTTAATGCTATTTAATTCTTTAAAGAAGTTTTCATTATTTAAAGGTACTGATATTAATCTGTGTATCATACAATGGAATGATGCTAGTTTATGACTTACCGAGTGACAGGAACTATTGTGAATGATAACATCTGTTTGTGAGGGTTTGTGATATATTGAAATGACATGTTTATTATTTTGTCTAGAAATTGTAAGGTCCAAGAAGTTTATACTTTGATCTGATTCTTTTTCTATGGTGAACTTAATGTTTTAGGTGTAGATTATTTATGTGTTCAAAAAATTGGTTTAATTGTCTATCTGTGCCTCTGAAACAAGCTAATACGTCATCTACATATCTGTGCCAGTATATAAAATATTTAAAATTGGGATGTTCTTTAATTTGACTTTCTAAATTATCCAATCTCTGATAATAACGGACTCAATGGGTTGCCCATTATTAGGCCATCATTACACGAATATATCTTACTGTCAAATTCAAAATAGTTTTGATCTAAACAGATAGTTTTAAGAGAACTTATGATATCTAATTGTTTAACTATATTATATTGCATTAAAAAATACATTGCATAACACAGATAAAAAATATGTAGTATCAAATTTTTTAAAAGCTGAATCTTCCGTAAATTCGAGTCCAAATCATGAAATGTTTACATTAAAATCAATAATAAACAAATCAAACAGCAATAATATTATTTTCACAAAAGCAGATAAAGGAAATACAGTTATAACATTAAGCAAAAACGATTATATTAATAAAACTATGCAATTTTTAGACCCATCAAAATATAAATTGTTAAAATCAGATCCCACAGTGAAATTTCAATCTTCAGTTAAGAAGTGTATCCAGAATTGTAAAAGTTTATTTAATGATAAGGAGGAAGGTAAACTTATCAATATGAATCCACAAGTTCCAAAATTATATTCATTAATCAAACTTCATAAAAAAGATAATCCTATCAGACCAGTCGTGTCGTTTGTCACAGCTCCTTCATATAAATTATCCAAAAAAATCTTGGAACATATTAGAGAAAATACTAAATTTTCAGCGAAATTTACAATTAAAAATTCATTAGAGCTAGTTAACAAAATAAAAGATATTAAACTTCCAGATAATGCCAAGCTAATATCATCGCTAATATATATCGACATTACTAATTTATTCCCTAGTATCCCGATAAAAGACACCATTAATTTGGTGGAGAATTTGCTAACAATTCAAAATGTTAATATACTTAAAAAATTAGATATCATAAGTTCTCTTAAAACTATCTGTTTAGATCAAAACTATTTTGAATTTGACAGTAAGGTATATTCGTGTAATGATGGCCTAATAATGGGCAACCCATTGAGTCCGTTATTATCAGAGATTTTTATGGATAATTTAGAAAGTCAAATTAAAGAACATCCCAATTTTAAATATTTTATATACTGGCACAGATATGTAGATGACGTATTAGCTTGTTTCAGAGGCACAGATAGACAATTACACCAATTTTTTGAACACATAAGTAATCTACACCAAAACATTAAGTTCCCCATAGAAAAAGAATCAGATCAAAGTATAAACTTCTTGGACCTTACAATTTCTAGACAAAATAATAAACATGTCTTTTCAATATATCACAAACCCTCACACACAAATGTTATCATTCACAATAGTTCCTGTCACCCGGTAAGTCATAAACTAGCATCATTTCATTGTATGATATACAGATTAATATCAGTACATACCTTTAAATAATGAAAACTTCTTTAAAGAATTAAATATCATTAAACAAATAGCGCAAAATAATGAATATATCCCAAATATAGTAGATACAATTTTAAGAAAAAAGAAATATAGGAAAGCAATAGAAAATGTGTACCCAATAATAAAAGATAAACCAAGCAATTACGAAAAATTTTACGAAAAACAGATATAAATGTAGCTTATAAAACTAATAATTCTTTAGGGAAATTCATAAAAAATAATAAATCCAAGACAAGCAAAAGTAATAAATTCGGAGTATACAAACTAACATGTAAAGAGTGCCCTAAAACATACATAGGCCAAACTGGTAGGAGCTTTGAGAAAAGAATACAGGAAGATTTTAAAAGTTTTATTAACAAAAGACAGATTCCAATTATGCACTTCATTTGTTGGAAAATAATCATAGTTTCAATAAAGATTTCGAAATTTTACAGTCACAACAAAAAGGATTAAAGTTAAATTTACTGGAATCCTTAGAAATAAATAAACTTAAATATGCAGATATATTGTTAAATGACCAATTAGACCTTCATAATTCCCCACTTTTAAACTGGTTTCATTAAATATTAAAATAACAATAACTTTAGACGATATATCGGTAAGAGACGATTCTAATGTAGACAAGTGCAACCCATTGAAATAGTTTAGAAAAAAGCCATACATTTGTGAAGACCGTGTTCAGTAGTAATATAAGATCCGAAGAAGCTACATCGTAGCGAAACATGTCATCTATTTATTAATATATATAATAAAGTGTAATATATACTGGAAATTAGTATAAGTGTTTTACTTAAATCCCATTTACATATAATGGATTTCCAGCAAGTATCGGCCGATTCAATTAAAAAAAAAAAAAAAATCAAACATAAGATATTAATTGCGGCCGACAGTCATGGACGGAATTCTGCGAGGATCCTGGCCGACTGTCTTGATGATGGGTTCTGATGCGAATTTCGGACAGGTTATTTGTAACCTAATAAACTTGAGTAGGCACTATGACAAAAATGATTAGCTCGTAATTATGGCTGGGTCAAATGATATTCTAAGTCACAATGATAAACTAAAAACTGTTTCTGTAAAAACAAACTTAGTTTATGTTTTTGTGCCTTATTGGAGGAATCGCCCAGCATTGAATGAATCTGTTTATAAATCTAATTGTAATAAAAACTTTTTTATTAAGGGTTTGAAATGTAATTATGTTGATATTAATTCAATAATTAATTTAAATGGCAGACTTCGGACATTTGCATGATTCGGGAAAACGAAAGCTGTTTTCTTATATTGCACATTTAATTCTGAACAGTAATCAAGGGGTGAATAACTCGAATCTTATATCTATAGACTGTGAAGCTGCTGTGACTGATATGACTAACACTGATACGATTGAGCGTTTTTTATGAATGCTCAAAGCTCTATTACTTTGATGCATATGAATGTGCAGTCCATTTCCAACAAAATAATGCGGGTTGAGTCGGTGCTCTTTAACAATAATGTTGATATTCTCTGTGTATCTGAACACTGGTTATATTCTATGGTTATGGATAGTATTTCCTTGGTAAATTTTGTAGATTGTAGATATAAATATGTTCATGGAGGTGTTTGTATATTCCTAAAAAGTAACATAAAATTTAAATCAATAAAATTAGAGAACTATTGTAGTGAGAAGGACTGTGAATTTCGCGCTGTTAGACTTATTGACCTGAGTTTGATAGTAATTGTTATTTACCGATCCCGGAGGGCAATAGTGGGTTCATTGTTGATCGGCTTACTGCTGCAATTGATATGATTACTACGATGTATCCGAATGATGAAGTTATTTTAACGGGTTATTTTAATATAAATTTTCTGGATTGGTAATCAATCCAAGAAATGTCTTGTTGATTTAATGCATAATTTTAATTTAATTAGGTTGATCTTTGATCCAACAATGGTAAAGGTAATTGTTTGGACAATGTATTTGCCAGTGAAACACTGGATGTTATTGTTGGGGACTGGTGTTATGAGCTTGCACATATCTGATCAAGAAGTTGAATACTTAAAATTAAAAAAAAAATATTTCTTAATTGAGAAATTGTCCAGTAACAAACCTATTTTTCCTATTTGATCTCTGATACAGATTGGCACGAGGTGTATGCAGAGGGCACTGTGAACAATCAAATGTTAAAAGTCCTTAACATAATTGTAAGGCACCACGATGCCTCCTCCTCTCTTGTTAAGAAGCAAAGTTTTCGGACAAATACATCCCACATGCTTCGATTGTCGCGCCTGAACTTATAAACAAGAAAGCCTTATTAGACCTTACTTATGATGCTTCGAAAATGGACAAAAGAAATTTAAATTTATACAAAGAATTAAAGAAAGATTACAATGGTCTTCTTTAAAAACAAGACAGAAATATTATTCTGATAGGTTGATGGGGCACCAGTTCTTTCTCATATAATGAACAGTTCTTTTAACGTTGGTACTTATCCTGAGTGCTTAAGGATTTCCAAAATTATACCTATTTGTAAAAATAGTGATCGGAACAATATCGCAAACTATCGTTCCATAGCAATTGTTGCTGTGATGGCAAAGATTTTTGAAAAACCCCTATTCAGTAGGATTATTGGTTATTTTAATAGAAATACTTTCTATCCCTAGAACAATATGTGCACAGTTATAATACTGGGAATAAAGATCAACTGAATAGTCAGTTCTTTAGTCTTACAAAAACTAAAAGAAACAGTATTCAAACTAATTTGTATAATAGACTACCTTTATGGTAAATTAATACTGGTAGCCGTAACTTTGTGGTAATTCATTTTGAAAATAATAAAATAAAATAAGACAATAACTTTGTTATACCACTTTATTCACATGTAATAGTGACCGCGGTTTCGACATACAATGTCATTATCAAACTGCAAAAGTTACAGGCCTACAAATGGCCTTATAAATGACAAAAAATATATGGGGGTGGTTTATGATTTTATTTAAAATTACTACTATATACTTAACTATTATATACAACATTGGAAAAGAGGTGTATATATAAGATCCAACTGGTCGTTAAGAACAATATCTATTGTGTTGTTGCCGCTTTTAAAAATTTCTAGTGACTCTAAAAGATTTAATTTACGACCTTTCTCGGCCAAATGCAATATTTTATGATGACCAAATGTCTGCCTTTCTGTAATAAGATAGTTTGCGAATGTTGAATCTGTCTTCTTTAGTTTATATGACCTCATGTGTTCTTTTACCCGTATAATAAAACTTCGACCAGTCTGACCTATATATACACTTTTACAATCATCATATGTTATTCCAATTACGTTTTTAAAGCGGAGAAGGGTTGACACCTTTAATTTTTTAATGAAATTTTGAATTTACTCTAGGCTAGTGTAACGCGGAAAAGAAATAATGTAAATTTAGTAACGCGTGCTTGTTTGGTTGTTACTCATTATTTCGGAAATCTTCGCCAGTGCCTAATTATAAAAAAATCCACTAAAGTTCAAGTTATTGGCTTCCTTACACATTAAACGGCAGAAATCTAATTCTAATTTTCTAGTGTTTTGGTATTGTTCGCAATCCCTAAACTACTAAGAAAATTAGCTCTATAAGTTGTCAATAATATCGAAATCTGGAGAAATGCTCTACCATTTTTACATTGCGGTCGCTGTATTTTAATTTTTGATAACCTTAGCAAATAGATAAGCGCAGAACCATGTTAAAATATCTATGCCATTTCTTTAGTCACAAAATTAATCCTGGCCTCTGTTGAAACAAGTAGGTAATTGTTTAGAATTCAAGCTATGCAAACATAGTAGTTTTCAATGTGCTTTTATTGATCTGTTCATTCGCTTGCAAAATCCAACTGCGCTTTCTATTGTGTGCTACCAAAGGTGGTTAGTTTTCGTCTTAGACGTTCAAGTTTTAAATGTTCACAGTTTTTAATTGCTGTTTGTACAGATTTTAATTTTCGAAACCTGGTATACACTGTTTAATTTTCGTTGCTATAGACGAAAAATTTGAAATGGATTTGCTCCCGCACTTAGATAATTTCCTCCAAAATTTTATAATAATTAATTACTCCAAAATGATAATTAGTTTGAATAAAATTTGTGAACCGTAGTATAATTCTTATTTTAACGTCTTAATCCTGACTTTCTTATGTATAGAACATTTTTTCTGAAAAACTAATTTTTTTATTCGGAATTGAAAAGTGATCTGATAAAGTGAATCGCTTTCAAGAGCAATTTATAAATTAGACGTTGTTCACATTCTTCTATTTTAAATCATTTGTTTTCTACAAAAAAGTTTAACTTTTGACTTCTCTATCAGTAAATTTAAAACTATTTTTTTTACAAATACGGTAAATCTGAGAATCTACAACACTACCTTTGAAGTTGATCCATTGTTTCATAATATATTCCGTTGAGAAGGATCCAAATTTATAGAAAAAGTTGTTCTATACATTGAAACGCAGTTGTTAATTCTATTACAATTTTCATTTCTATTATTACGTGTTACTTTTCACTACTTGCATAGGTAGGTAGGTATTGGTTAATGAACTCCACTAATATTTAATTCTTTTCTTATGTATACAGGCTGATTCATTTTCGGCCCTCACCATGGGGATCTCGCTTATTATTGGAGATAGAGTATAGGTTTAAATTTGGCAAAGTTGTTAAATTTTGTGTTTGTTATAAATCCGTAAAGAAAATAGACCTGTGACAAATGACCTTCCTTATTTAAAAAAAAAACGCGAAAACCCCATTTTCTTCTTTTAACTGTAGCACCGACATTTGGCCTTGTAGAGAAAAAATAAAAACATATCCTTGTGGCCATTTCTAAACCTCTATCCAGTGGTGTACTTTAAATTTTTATACGACGTTTCGTTTCTTTCTGGCATTCATCAACTATCTAATTTCTTATAGGCGCCATATTGGATTTAGACATCTTCAGAAAGAGTTTTTTTTTCTGATTTCAACAATGTACCACATGCTGACTAAAGTTTTTGACATTAGGTTTTATTTGAATGAATAAATTATAAGATTAAATAAGGTAGCCATGGAATTTCAATCTGTTAAACATTACATTTATTGTTCATTAATAATACAAAAATTTCATACACTAACGAAGAGAAACGAGATATGATAAGTATTTTTTATTCTTCGAACCGAAATTCAACAATAGCGAGTACAAGATATCTACAATTATATCCAGAACGACAACAGCCTCATCGTACCATTTTTCTAGATCTCGACAGAAATTTGGTCGAGAATGGATCATTTACTAAGCCGCGTAATGGTCAAGACAACAGGAATTTAAACGAAAATCGACAAGATATTTTACAAATGGTAAAATAAAAGCGTGTTTTCAAATTTCATGTTAATCTTGTATTTCTATAGATAAATAATAATCCATCAATTTCTACAAGCGAAGTAGCGTCAGAATGAAATTTGTGCCAGTCCAGAGTTTGGAGAACTTTACATAAAAGTAGGTTTAAACCAGACAGGATCCATGTTAGTCACTCCTTACTGCCTGGAGATAATTTGAGAAGGCTAGAATATTGTAATTGGTTAATGGGAAGGATAGAAAATGACGATTTTTAAGCAAAATCATCTGGTCAGATGAAACAAAATTTAAAAATTCTGGAATATTCAACAGAAATACGGAGCACTATTGGGCAGTACAAAATCCCCGACAAAACAGGGCTAGAAGACCACAACATCGTTTTGGAATAAACGTTTGGATGGGTATTTTGGCAAATCGTCTCTTAGGACCAGTTATGTATGAAGAACATTTAAATGGAGAAAGATATTTAAACATTTTACGTACATACGTATCTGACTATCTTGACAACAATATCCCATTAAATCAATTACAATATTTATGGTGGCAACAAGATGGCGCACCAGCACACAATGCAGCTGTTGTTAGAAATTTCTTAAATTAAGAGTTTGCAAACCGTTGGATTGAAAATAGGGGAGTTGTTGAATGGCCTGCGAGATCACCTGATTTACGTCCGCTAGATTTTTTTTTCATGGGGATATGTTAAAAATAATATTTATAAATTAGATGCGCCACAAAACATTGAAGAATTACGAGACAGACTTCAGAATGCCTTCGATGCAGTTCCTAGAAGAACTATACAAAGGGCAGTACAAAATGCCAGAAGGCGTGCCCAATTGTGCATTACCGAAGATGGCCAGATAATTGAACATTTACTGTAATTGTTTATTGTTTACTTTTCTATGTATTTTTATTAATGTTTTTGTTATCTTGTACTCGCTACTGTTGAATTTCGTTTCGAAGAATAAAAAATACTTATCATATCTCGTTTCTCTTCGTTAGTGTATGACATTTTTGTATTATTAATAAACAATAAATGAAATGTTTGACATTATTTAATCTTATAATTTATTCTTTCAAATAAAACCTAATGTCAAAAACTTTAGTCAGCATGTGGTACATGGTTGAAATCAGAAAAAAAAACTCTTTCTGAAGATGTCTTAATCCAATATGGCGCCTATAAGAAATTAGATAGTTGATGAATGCCAGAAAGAAACGAAACGTAAAAATTTAGAGTACACCACTGGATAGAGGTTTAGAAATGGCCACAAGGATATGTTTTTATTTTTTCTCTACAAGGCCAAATGTCGGTGCTACAGGTAAAAGAAGGAAATGGGGTTTTCGCGTTTTTTTTTAAATAACGAAGGTCATTTGTCACAGGTCTATTTTCTTTACGGATTTATAACAAACACAAAATTTAACAACTTTGCCAAATTTAAACCTATACTCTATCTCCAATAATAAGAGAGATCCCCATGGTGAGGGCCGAAAATGAATCAGCCTGTATATGCACAACTGATTGAAAATTAGAGCATTTGGTTATAAGCATGATGATTTTATAAAATAGATGTGCACGTAGAGAAACTAATGCTTTCCTAAATATAGTAATGACCAAGACATTATGTTTTGTTAAAGAAATCGCGGTAGGTTTTACAAAAATGCATTAATTCTAATCAATTTTCTGTAGAAAAAGCGCAAACAAACACATAATTAATAGTAGGCTTTCAACTGAAACACATTTCAATATGATCATAATACGTGTCTCTGGTCATCAGTATTTTACATCATCAGAATAGAAGCAAAATCAAAATTAGAAATACTGCTTGATAAAACTACAATTACTTCAATATTTTGTACCGAACAAAATCTGAACTTTTTATAGGAAAAAAACTTTTTGTCAAATTCTATGTAACACAATCATTGCCTAATGATATATTACTGTTATCAAAAAGTATCTGGGCTGGTTTATTTGAACTTCACGAGTTAAATTGAACTCAATAGTTTTTTCTAGGTTGGTAGCACTATCTTTAATATGCGTACAAAATTTATTGTTATTATTAGAGAACGGACGCAATTTCCATAAAACACAATCGGCAATTGGAATTGTGTATAACATCGCTCAGTACATCCCAGCGTAATTCAATGAAGTATTTGTTTGACTTATTCGGACACCTGGTCTCGCCGCGATAACAATGGACAAGTCAGCTATTGTATTCCGAGAATATAGTGCTTTTTAAAGTGTTTTCATGAGCGTAGATAGAAGTGAGTTTTTATAATGTATATATTTTATTTATTAGTTTATATTTCGTAAGATAAATAAAGTGCTGTGAGTAAGTTTCTTGTTTTCATAGTTTTAACTGTTAATTACATCGTAATTTTTGTGATAGATCCTGTTTAATATCGTTTGATTGAATCTATTTCTACCAATTATTTCGACGTAAGAGTGTTCATTGAATTTCGTTCAGTTTCAATAACTTACGCAAACATTTTTAGTTTTTATTTATTTAGATCTAGGGCATTGTTTAAGTTACTTTTTCAGACATGATATGGAAGAATGTCGAGAACGGCATTGTAAAACAATGGCGAGTTGGATTGACGGTCATACTGATTGTATGTCCATTGTCAGTGATTCCGAAATTTATTACAAAATCCGTAAAATATCGTCAAAAAATCGTCACTTAGGATCGCAAACACATCTGAACTCTGTCAAACTTTTATGGCGGCTAATATTCCATTAAATAAACTTAGCAACCCCACTTTAAAAATATTTCTTCAAAAATATACTGGTCGAAATGTTCCTGATGAATCAACAAAAATCGTCACTTAGGATCGCAAACACATCTGAACTCTGTAAAACTTTTATGGCGGCTAATATTCCATTAAATAAACTTAGCAATCCCACTTTAAAAATATTTCTTCAAAAATATACTGGTCGAAATGTTCCTGATGAATCAACTTTACGCAAATATTAGATTTCTAGGTGCTATACGAGAACAGTAGAACGCATTAGAAGCCATCTTTTAAATCAATACATATGGATAAGCGCCGACGAAACGGTGGATATGTTAGGACGCTGTGTGGTAAATGTTGTAGCTGGTGTACTACATCCAACTATTCCCTAAAACTCATATGTAATAGCAACAAGTGTTATAAATAGAGTTGATGCGGAAACAGTTGCTGAAACCATTAAGGAGAATATGCAAGAAATGCTTCATTCGGACGCCACGTACAAAGAAAAAATACTTTTATTTGTCAGTGATAGTGCTGCGTATATGTTAAAAACAGGCAGACTATTGAAGAAAACATATCCTAATATGCTGCATATTACTTGTGTAGCACATGCTCTCCACAGAATCTGTGAATATATCAGAGACACTTTTCCGGAAGTTGATAGACTTGTATCAGCTTTTAAAAAAGTTTTCAGAAAAGCACCATTGAGAGTAGCTCTTTTCAGAGAAAAATTTCCATCTCTGTCACTGCCTCCCACTCCAGTAATAACTAGTTAGGGAACATGGCTGGAAGCTACTAGTTATTATGCTGAGAATTTCGATAGTCTAAAACATTTCGTAACACTGCTAAAGGAGGATGCTAGAAGTATTGGTGAGTGCAAGGAGCTCACACAAATCCAAAATTTAAAAAATCAGTTGTACTTTCTTCACGAACACTTTGGAAAATTGCCAAAACTAATCACTTATTTTGAAAATCGAAATCTCAAATTAAATGACTGATTAACCACATTAGATGTGGCTGCTAATAATTTGAAAAGTATTCCAAGTGACTTCGGAGGTGGCCTTCGGCAAAAGTTTGAAGCAATTCTTAATAGAAATCCGGATTTAGTTACATTGCAGCAATTATGTATGGAGACAATTCCACAAAATCTAACGGCTAAATATGAAGAAATAAAAGAATATTTCCAGTATGCACCTATAACCAGTTGCGATGTAGAAAGGACGTTTTCTATTTATAAGGATGTTCTTAATTCAAAGAGAACAAAATTGACAGAAGAAAACCTTGAGAAACTATTGCTAGTCAATATTAATACTCCTTTACTCAACTTGAACGACAAAATGAACAAATAAAAATTATAGAAATAAAATTAAAAACTTTATAAATACAACTTTTCAACAAATAAATATGTATTTCGTAATTTTATAGATCACCACCCGTTTGTTTTCCAATTATATAAATAAAATTAAATATTTTAGAAATACAACTTTTCAACAAATAAATATGTATTTCGTAATTTTATAGATCACCACCCGTTCGTTTTCCAATTATATAAATAAAATTAAATATTTTAGAAATACAGCCTTTCGCCAGTACTGCACTGGGTGGTAAGCGTGTCCGTTCTCTAGTTATTATTCTTAATAGGTAAACAAATAAGTGTTTCTCTTTCATGATTTATACTACCTCTACAATGTCTGTAATTGTTTAGTAAATAATTTGCATAAAATTTTGTTCATGGAACAAAATTTTTACTGCTGATACGTCCAAAATATTAGAAAAGGGCATGATGAGTGCATAACAAAAATAAGTGCGTTTGACTGGTAGGAATATTCAAAGAAGGCGCTAAGCGCGTTTAAGACGAGGCACGATATGAACGACCTTCAACATCAACTGATGAAGACTACGTTAAGGAAATAAAAAAATCTCGTCCACAAAAATGATCGGTAGACAATTAGAGAGCTGGTGGATAATATTGAGATTTCATTTGGATCGATGCAAGCAATTTTGAAATACTGTTTGGGTCTCAGACTTACCTCATCTCTCTTGATTTCGAGATCGCTCGATTTTTTCGAAAATGAACAAAGAAGGATGTTTTGTCGTCTATACAGAGATTGTTTTTGACTGCCAGTCTGTCATGAACTCATAATTACGGGCAATGAGATATGGATCGATTTTTATGATCCTAAAACAGGCAGTCAATCCAGTGAATATCGAACAAAACCGAAAAAAGAACATTTTTTGTTTCATGGTGTATTAATGTACTAGGAATTTCCTCAAACAGGCAAAATTGTTAACAAAGAATATTATTTTAAGTGCTATGCATTCTTTGCGTAAAAACATACGTTTATAACACCCTGAATTATGGAAAGATAACTTGTGATTTTTGAATGCACCTCTGGTACACTTCGTCCCTTGTTCGAAACTATTTAACCAAGCACTCAACACACGTTATCTTACAACCACTGTATTTGCCTAATTTGGCAACCTACAACTTTTTTCTATTTCCACTATTCAAAATATCGCTTCGTGGACATCGTTTTGAATCGATCGGAAATAAACTTTCAGAACTGGCGATTAGAAAAAGTATATTGTTTTGGAAGGAAACTAGTTTCAAGAAGGTGAAATACGAGTCAATACTGTGCGTTTTATTTAACCAGTTCCGTTAATTTATAACGTTTCTCTTAAAAAATATAGCAATTATAGTATATTATACTATAAGGGAGAGAAATGCGTTATTTTGGCAGAGGTGCAATTTGCCGAGACAATGCACCGAGGACAAAATAGCATCTCTTCCGAATGGTATATACTATTTTTTCCACGGTCTCATTAACTAAAAACACATATTTTGTCATTATGAAGTAAGTAGCACCAGAATTATTGTATTCGGATTTGAGCATTTATTTAGTAGTAGTTGAGTTATTGTCATAACTACAAAATAAACAAACAAAAAGAATTGTCAAATTAAGGTGCTAGTTTGGTTTAGTTTAAAGTTTGTTTAGTGCACAATGAATAATTGTGAGTCGGAAGAGATTGTGGACGCTGCATATATTGCAATAAGCAATTTGCTGCCTACGAAGTCAAGATATTTATACAATCGGTTCAAAAAGTGGTGCGCCGAGAAAAATGTTCAAGTATACAGCGAGAATGTTTTGTTGGCATACTTCAGTGAAAATGCAAAGAATTACAAGTCTTCCACATTATGGGCGCAATATTCTATGGTTAAGTCATGCTTGATAATTTACGACAACATAGATATAAGCAAATTCCCCAAGCTGATCGCATTTTTGTTGTTAGGTATTTCAATTATTAAGTATTTTGATTTTTTATAGGTTGGATTAATTCTGGGGATTGCCGGAGCTTGTCGAACTGATGAACTAGTCAATTTAACTGTAGATGATATTGAGGATGTAGGCTCTTCCTTGATTGTAAAAATTCCAAACACTAAGACAAAGATTCCACGAACCTTTGTGGTTACCGATGTGGAAAATATGCTTGAGTTGTTTCGAAAATACCTGTCCCTTCGTCCTCCCCACGTCAAGCATAAGCGCCTTTTTTTGTACTGCAAAGCAGGAAAATGTAGTTCGCAGCCAGTTGGCAAGAATACCAGGGAAAAATTCCGAGTGTAGTAGCTTCGTATTTAAAATTACCTGATGCTGCATGTTATACTGGTCACTGCTTACGAAGATCTTCAGCGACATTACTGGCAGATGCTGGTGTGGATATCACGACAATAAAGCGTCATGCTGGTTGGAAATCAACGACAGTCGCTGAGGGTTATGTCGAGAACTCCATTGAAAATAAGACCAAAATTGCTAATCAGGTTTTAGTAGGTACCACTACTAGGGCAATCACAAAAACTGTAAATGTAAGCGAAAGTAATATTCCTTCTAATATTAATTTTGAAAATTGTACAAATGTAACATTTAATTTAAATGTCAATAAATAATTTCAATGTTATCTTTTTTTTGCATGAATCACAAACGTTCTCCATAATGTAAACTCCCTTGGGAGCATTATACTCCCTTGGGAATAATCGACTACTTCTGTTTTAATTTTGATGTCATAGAAACTGATTTCTACTCCCGACCGTGGAAAAAAATATTTATTATTTATTTGATTCTTTGCCAAGAAAAAATAATAACACACGTTTTCTTAATTTGTAATGCGTTTTAATGCACTTTATTTCAAGAAATTACTTATTTACTTTAATAGTAGAATATACATACATCTTCATACATATTTTGGGGATTCCCAAAATTTTAAATTGAATTATTAATCAATTGGACATAAAATGCTCATATATATACATCATTTTTTAAATGTATTAAATAAATTATCTTTTAGTTTTAGGAACATATGAAAGACACAAATTTTTATAATGTTTTTATTATCTATACCGTTTATATTCTTGATGCCCTATTTAATATGTAAAATAAATTAGAAGAGATAAAAAGAGACATACATGATTTCTTTTAATCAATAATAAACACATTTTATTTATTAAGTTACATACTACTTTATTAATATTAATAGAGATATAAATATTTATTGATATTATTCTTCGATGTTACCAATCAATTAATTGCTAGTGATTTGCATATGTTTTAGTATCTACACATTTATATAACATACGTTTAATAATTAGAATGTATTTAATACTACAAAGAGTCTACAAATTATTGTTATTAAGAAATATAGTTTAAATAATTATCATTACTGTACCTTTTTGGCTGCAGAAACGTCTTCAAAGCATCAGGAATATATGATAACAGCTCCTTCGTTTGGAACAACACACATAATCACTGTCAGAAAGAAAAAAATCACCCTAAGGCCCGCACCAAGTGCTTTTATATAAAAGTACGTCTGACTTTTTAACTTCCTTTAAACTGTCTACATAAACGCAGTATAATGTACATTAATTATTAGGCCGTTCGTAGTTTTTACATAAAAATTAATTTTATGTGTACAGTTTTTTTTCTAGATGTCGTTCTAACGCGATTTTCTCACGTGAACTATATTATCTTAGTTGAAACTGTTTTACTGCATCTGTATTAACTCAACAGACGGTTCGTACGCGACTGAAGACTCCGATATTGCTGACTGGCTGTAAGGTAACTAGACTACCAATCCTATCTCGCCGCGGCAGGTGAATCGAGGGGTTTGGAGGCAATTGTAGACGTCGGAGTGATGGTGATCAGACACCAAAGGCCAACGACTCTCTGGGCCGCTCAAGATCCGGAGGAACTCTTTCAAAAGAACATATGTCCGATAGGCTACCAAAGGCCTGTGTCAGCCAGTACCGATCGCTTACTCGCACAGAATGATCTTGGACACCTCGATTGATCGTTTCCATTATTTAAAGATGAAACAATGTGGAAAACAAGACAAGAAACTGTAATATACTAAATAGATTATATGCCTTTAAAATATGTATTATATATTACATATTAATTTGGCGTTGATTAACATTTTATAAATTGTGATAAATAATATTAAATGTTAAGGCGAATAGATGAAAAAGAGCTGTTAACAGCTAGCCTAGTAATTTGCATATGCATTCCCTTCAATTTAAATATTTGTGCTGCACATCCTTGTATTTGTTTTAGAAAAAATATGCTTTTGTAATTTGAACTAAAACAGTGCTCAAATATTTATTAAATTAACGAATGGAATAACGCCAAATTGCTTGGCATAAAATAGTTTTGTAGGCATACTAATTTCTATTTCAAATACATGTCTTCTAAGTTGCAAAACTAAATTATTTAAAAAAATATATACTTACTTCGTTTTAACAACGAACTTATTCAGGAAAAATGTAGATCATTTCTTAACCCTACACTGCGCAATTTTTTCTATTACTGTAGTACCCCGTTATCCGCTGACTCCGTATCCGCGGTTTCAGTCATCCGCGATTTACCTATGATGAGCAGAAAACGCGTTATATCAATAAATATAAAAGTTATAGGAGCATTTGTCGATATATCGTCGTATATATGAGTCATCCCCTGAATTCGGCGCTCTCTTATGATAAGTTAAACAAGTTGGAACGTGCTTAAGGTGCCACTCGCTTTTACTTGTACATATAAACGCTCCTGTTAACTATGAGTTTAGTACTATTCGAAATGTCGGACAAGACAGTGCTTGCAATAGTTTTTAAATAAAGCAAGTAAATTTGAAAATCATTTTAAAATGGCTTCTAAACCAAAAAGAAAACGTGAAATGCTCACTATTAGTGAAAAAATAAAAATCATTAATATGATTGAAATAGAAAAAAAATCTATTGCAACGGTTGCTAAAATATACAATAAAAACGATCTTCGATACGAGAAGTGTTAAAAAACAAAGATAAGATTCGAGCTAGTTTTTCTAGTGCACCCCAAACTGCAAAAGTTGGAACCACAATACGTAATAAAGTGTTACTTAAGGTAGAAAATGCCTTAAATTTATGGGTGGAAGATATGACAAGAAAACATATTCCTATCGATGGCAAAGTGCTACAACAAAAGGCGTTGGTTTTATATGAAGATATGCAGACCCAAGATTATACTGAAGAGGAAGGAAAATCATTCACAGCAAGTACGGGGTGGCTGCATAGATTTAAAACTTGGTTTAATCTAAAAAATATAAAAATGACAGGGGAATCTGCGTCGGCTGATCATATAGCTACTGCCCTGTTTCCAGAAAAATTTAAACAAATTATTGCAGAAAAGAATTATCATCCTAAGCAAGTTTTTAACTGCGATGAGACTGGTCTTATGTGGAAAAAAATGCCTCAACGGACTTATATTCATAAGACTGCAAAGAGTGCACCAGGCTTTAAAGCAATTAAGGATAGACTTACCTTGATATTTTGTACAAATGCAGCTGGTCATATGATTAAACCCGGGCTTGTTTACCGATCACAGAATCCACGTGCTCTTAAATACAAAGATAAAGCTTGCCTGCCTGTGTTTTGGCAATCAAATCGAAAGGCGTGGGTTACGGCTGTTCTATTTACACAATGGTTTCATCAATGTTTTATTGCGGAAGTGAAAAGATATTTGGAAAAGGAAGAATTACCATTTAAAGTGCTGCTGATACTAGACAATGATCCTGGGCATCCTGTGTCACTAGGCACAGAAGATAAAAATGTTGAAGTGCTTTTTTTTACCACCTAACACGACCTCATTGCTTCAGCCCCTTGATCAAGGTGTCATTAGATGCTTTAAAGACATATATATTCGACAGGTTTTCGAAATGCTGTATACAATGGCTAACGAATGCTCTGATATCGGGCTCATGGAATGCTGGAACTCATTTACAATTGCTGACGCAATTCTATTTGTCAAAGGAGTGATGGAGGAATTAAAGTCAGAAACGATAATAGCATGTTGGAAAAATCTGTGGAATGACATCGTTCTTAGTTCTGAAGACACACGTGATATTAATTCACATCTAACAACAATATTTAACATAGCGCAGAAAATAGATGGAGAAGGATTTAACGATATAACCCAAGAGGAACTCAGTGATTACAAAAACGAAGAGGATCAAGTATTCGCCAACGAGGAATTGGAAGACCTTGTGAAATCTTATCCAGAAGCGAGTGACGATGAGGATGAGGGTCAACAAGAACCGCCAGCATGGACGCTTGAAAAATTTTCAGCGATATTTCGAACTGCTCAAATATTAAAAGAACAGATAGTAGAATATGATCCAATAATGGAACGCAGTATAAAAATTACTCGCACTATAACAGAAGCCTTGAAACCTTTGGAGGATTTGTTTATTGAAATGAAAAGACAAAAACGACAACTACCAATAATAATGTTCTTTGAAAAAGTCGACAAAACTATTGATAATGCACAGAAGTCTAGAAAAATACTCGTATTTAAAAAATTCCAAATCCAAATTCCAAATTTTTCTCAAAAATCAAAAAAATATAGTTGTCTTAAATTTAAGACAAAACGGTTTATTAATACTTGTTACATATTTTAAGATATTCGGTTTTTAGTTAGTATGAAATTGCACAAAACAGTTGTTGTTCTTATTTAAACATAAGAACACTCCACATTTGTTGCACTTTATTTGAGAAAAATATTTACACGTAGGAAATTTGCATCGTTGCCTTTCTTTAGTATAAATAGGCCAATGGGATTGGCCATCCGTCCTTATGTCCCTTGGTGGAATGTTGGGAAGTTGTTGCGGAGCGTTTCCTTTTCTCGGTAATATTAGTTTCTATATCTGAGGGTCCCCCTTTCTTTGATAGGCGCTCATTACCAACCTTGCAAAGACAGTCGGCAACTTCTGCCCTAAATTCTGCTAATTTTAGAATTTTATTTTCGTTCCTTTGAGCTGCGACTCTCTTGTAGAGCAGCCAAGCATTTACTAAAGTAAGGTCTACTAAATAATAAAATATTCTCATGTACCATTTTTTACTACGCATAATAATCTTGTAGCGACCAATAAGGCTATCAAGAAGGTCTACGCGACCCATGTGCCTGGTATACTCTAAAACTAGATTAGGGCATTGGACATCCACAGTTTTCTTTTCTTTTTTGTCGAAACGTTTATCTGTTTTCTTTGGAAGTTCTCCCATAAAGGTGGACAGCAAGAAAACATTCTTATTATCCTTCCATGCCACAGATGTTACATCGACGCCATCAAAACTACAAACATACTCGTAAGAAGTACCCCGGTCTTTCTTTTTCATTACTTCATCGGTAGGCAATTTGCAATTAGGAAGGCGATTTTTCCTTACTTTTCCCAAAGCAAATATACCATTGTTTGCCAAAAATGACATAAGTGGTAGAGAAATAAAATAGTTGTCAAAGTAGACCACATGATTTAGATTATGTGGAACAACTCACAAGCACAAACGTACGACAGTATTTGAAGCTGCTCCCAAATCTGGTTCATCTGGTAATCTTAACTTTGCTTGATTTTCACAAATATTGTACATTTCAAAATTATAGGCAAACCCACTAGCTCCACAGTGAATGAATAGTTTATAGCCCCAATTATTAGGCTTTGCAGGCATGTACTGCTTCAAGTGGTGCCTGGCCTTGGTTGCACACAGCTGCTCGTCGACTGATAATTTTTGCTCTAATGGTACACTCTGGAATTTTGAGCAAAGGGCAGTTAACTGGTCTCAACTTATGGAGCCTATCATGGTTTTCAATATCATTGGGTAACATGTACAAATTGTCATTAAAATGAAGCACTTTTTGAATAGATTCAAAGTGTTTTTGGCTCATTGTTTCTTTTATCCTTGAAAATCCCAATCGACTACTTCAAAAAGACCTTACATTAGGCATATGTACGATGGACATATATATATATATATACACTTTGTCCGTTTTCAGTTTGCAGTCACATGACTAACTATGTCATACTATCTCAGACACAGAATCTATATACTTTGTTTTTCAGATATATTGAGCTACAAATATTCAGAATTGAAACGTATGTCATTTGATACAAGACATACGTCTTTGAAATTTCTTCGTAGCAAAGACAAAGAAAAATAATATTAGCATATCTTGTATAATATGAGATACCGACAACTGTTTTAGTCAAAAGAGAAAATACGTATTTATCGACATATACAGGTTATGTTTAGTGCTTGTTTGTATTTTTCCGTTGATATTTTAAGATTTCTTATTTATCTGTTCTTCTTGCAACAATAATAGTCAGTTTCGAGTAATTAATCGTAAGTATTTAACGTAATATTTCTTAATTAAATTATTTTACTTTGACACTGACAAATTACATTTTTTGATAAATTGATATGCATATCGCAAAATGTAATTTTCATAATATGAAGTGATATAAAATTTCATGTTTGTGTTCTTTTTGTTGTAGAATATGCCAGCTAAACGTCTAGATTCACAGGCACAAAATCTAGTTGCCAACCTTCTTCATTATTTTGAAGAAGAGAAATATAATAGAGGTCCATTATTGTCTGTTGATTCAGTTTATGAGGTAAGATAACACCAAATTAATATCTTTAGATTAATGAGGAAAAATATTTTTAGAGAGTAGCAAGTGCTCTTAAGATCTCTGTCCGAACCGTTTACAATATCAAGAAACGTGGGACATCATCACCTGGAAAACAAATACCCCGACGTAAACCAAAAACCAAAGATTTGCCAGAAAGCTTGAAAATGGAAGTCCGAAATACTTTATACGACATGTTTCATCAAAGTATTCTAAGCAATTTTATTTTCATAAATGATTTATTTTTTAACGATATACTTTTTTAGAAAAACATGTTACATTGAAAACATTGAAGACTGAACTGGAAACTAAACAAATGGTGCAAATAGGAAAAACATCTCTTTCCATTTTACTCAAACATATCGGTTTCAAATATAAAAAAGATGATAATAGAAGAGCATTAATGGAAAAACTGATGTTAGTGTAATGCGAAGTGTATTTTTAAGGAAGTACATTGAGAATACAAATTCTGGTTTGCGTCAAGTTGTCTTTTTAGATGAAACATGGATATTTTCCAAAGGATCAAAACCGTAAAGAGAAAGTTTATGAAATTGATGAACTGTTAAGAAATGCAGGACATGAAATTCTTAGACTGCCACCATACCACTGTGACTTCAATGCTATTGAGCTAATTTGGGCAAAAGCAAAAACATATTACAATGTGCACATCGGTAGGGCTGGTTACACCTACGAAAAGGTGAAAGAAATGTGGAAGGAGGCATTACATACATGTGATAGTAATACATGGAGTAACTGCATAAGGCATACTGATAATTTAATAAAACAATGGTATGAAAGAGAAAACTGCTTGGTAGACTTGGATATAGATCCAGTAATAATCAATGTTACAGAATCAAGTACAGAATCAGACTCTGATTCAGATTAATATATGTAATTGCAACTAAAGGTGTCATATTTTATGTTAGTACAAGACAACATTATTTTCTGTCTATGATAGTGTTTTTATGATTGTATTAGAAAGATTATATATTTAAGCTTCCATGTAAATATGTTTTATTCAAATAAATATTTCTTATTAGACCGATTATGAATTAGATGAATTATTTGCTATTTCTACATACTTCTATTTTCTAATATGCTCAGTTAATATATGAACAACTCAAGAGTTTGCAGATACAACCAACATAAATTGCGAAGATAAAGAAAATAGCTTTTGTCACATACTGCACTACTGTTGTTCATTGAGTTTAGTATGCTGTATGGCATTTTAAAATCAGGTTTTAATAGTCTTATGCAGAATAACATTAAAAAATATCAGCGCTCACTTGTGCAGTCACATCCATATCTGTTAACACTAGAATAGAATAATACAATTTCACTATTTTGTATTTATTGTATTGATTAAAGTATCTGCATTTTATTAAGTTGAATAGTTTTTATATGAGCAAGTTTAACAACAGTTATGATAATTTTTTAACATACTGATTCCAAATGAAGTTATATCTTCAATGGTTTTACTTAGCGTAGCAATGTAATAATTGAACTGTATAATTAATTTATACATAATACTAATAGTTCTCTATAGTTTTTGTAAACAAATGAATTATTCGTGTAATTATTATTAACCATTTTCTTGGAAATAATAATACCAATATAATCAAGGTGAGCTTTTATTTATTTAATTTCTAATGCAAAAAATTTGATTATACATATGAAACAATCAAAATTTAGCTTCCTATTTTCTTATTTCCCAACCTTTCTGTTCTACTTTTTGGTTATATTGGATTGCTTTGTAATTCATTTATGTTAGTGAATTTCTTCTCGTATGATTTCTGCAATTTCCAGATTATTTCTTATTCCAAATTTATTTAATGCGATTAATGCTATAAGTGAAGCATCTGTTTACAATACATGAAAAGCTGCATTTTCTACATGTACCTTTGTCTTCTTTAAAGAATATTATTTTATATGCGTATTTGAGATTTAAAACTTCCAAAGTTACTGTGTTTATACTTCAAAAATTTTAGGTTATGTCATACGGCATCGTTCCAATTTAATTACCATTACATTGGTCAATAACATCGATTGATTAAACAGGAAAAACATTTAGAAAATAAATAGAAAACATTATGTATTGAAATAACAATTTTATATTTATAAAATACTTAAACCTCTTTTGACTCAAAAGTACCGACTAGATTCATACTACTAAAAATAAATGAAAATTGATCATGTGACTGCAAACTGAAAACGAACAGAGTGTATATATATATATATATATATATGCCTAAATAATTTTGCAACCCTGATATTGTGAGATTTGTTGTCTTATTTGGATCCTTTTGAATCATGTAGATATTCGATTCTTTAACTATTTTTTCTAGTGATTTATCATCAAAAAAATATTTAAAAAACACAAATGAGGTAGCTAAATCCATGAAACTACCACCAAGAATCTCACTTCCTTTGAAAGTTGTAGCATCTTCATCCAAAACCAAATTTTTTTTTCTCCACATAATTTGAGATAGTCTTTTCTTAGTATTATTGTCTGCAACTGATTGAATATTGCTGGGTCCGGCTTTGTTATGAATCTCAGATTCAGTATTATTTATTTCAGTATTTTTCTCAATGTCATTATTTTTCGCGGTCTCTCCGTTAGTGTCTGTTAGTTCATTTTCCAATATAAATCCGTCATCTTCAAACTCAAAGGCAAGATCTTGTATATCACATTCTTCTAAAGCGTTGTCTATGAGGCAGTTTTCATCGTTATCAGCATCAGAATCATCAAATTCATTTTCACTTTCGAAAAACCGGGCCGCAAGTTCTTCTAATTGGGCCTGTGTAAGATACTTCTTCCTCCAAATCATACCAAAGATAAAGCGCTATGTCTCAAATTTAATACAACTAAGTTTATGACCAATTCTGTAAACCAATATAAAAAATAAGTAAAGAAATAGTGCACCTATATAATAATCTTACCTTTATAAAATAAATTCAAATGTTTTACACAGATGTTTGCAATAAAAATCACTCAAACATGTACGGTTATATCCGTTCTACAAGTACAAAACTATGAAAACTACAATTCTAGAAATTTGATAAGGCGTAGACGTAAACTAAATTGTCCTTGATGGATATTGAGCTTTATGTACCATATACATAAAGGCGTTCTAAATTAAAGACATAATGTTTGTGAACCTAAATAATGTTTGTAAGCGATTTAAAGTGAAAATAAAATTGTCGTCTTAAATTTAATACAGTGCGCAGTGTAGGGTTAAATATAATTCTGATTATAATCTTTTCTTTTTAATGTAATAATGTAATACTTATTTAATGAAATTGAAATAATATGTTTCCTGAAATCTGTTTATATTTTTTCTAATATTCTTTAAAATAATTTTTGTGTACAGAATTTCCAATTTAATTTGGATAACTCATGTTATAAAAAAATATTTAAACTTCAGTCACATCTTTACATAGAATAATACGCGTATATCAATTTAAAAAGTAAATCACATGTAAGAACTTAAATCTCTTCGCTATTCTGCACATTTTCAATTCCTATCCTTCAAAAGTAAGTGTATGAATTTATTTTAAACACAGTTTCAGGACCTCTGATTTTTTGGCATTTATCATAATGATCTCATTTCACTAATGTTAGAAAATCTTTTCGTTGATTTTGGTATATTAAGGTACGCTTTAGAAAGATTGCCTGGATCTGATTTGCAAAAGGTAATGAAATGATTTATTGAATGATTAATTACTATGAATATTAATAGAATAGATGTTATGTCTATGCGAAAATTTAATAATTAATATATATTAATAAAGAGAATTTAAATATAGCGAGCATAGGCTACATTAAATATTTAGATATAATACTTGACAGACGTTTCAGGTGGAATTTTCACATTGACATGTAGTATATATGTAGTAAATAAAATCTATTAATCGTCTATAGTTTTAAATACTTATCTAATATTTTGGATCAGAGTACTATATCACACTCTGGTAAAAACACTTACACTATAAAAATACTAAAATTATATATCATCAGTGCTTTTCGAAGTTCCATAACTGTTATTATTATTTATTTGGCGTATGACTTACATGGAATGAAATTTAAAGTTACATATATATCTACACAGAACGGAGTTAAATTTAAAAATAAGGGCTATTAATCCAATCCAACAAGTGGCTTCAAAGCAGTCACTAATCTAACCTACATAAGGGGGCACTCATTTGTAATATGGTGAATAGTTTGGCAAGGTTCTCCGCATTCCGCAGGTTAGTTCGTATTTATAAAATAAGTCGACAGATGCTGTGATACGTTCATATTCTATTAAGTATCTTGCATTCGTGGCAAGGCAGTTCCATTCCTGGTAAGGGTACGGTGGGATCGATGATATGGGCCATAGCCGTTTCAATCAAATACGAAATTTCGAGCAATATGTGAGCGCTATCTCGGCTTCATATGGCATAATAAATATAATTTTGTTGCCAAGTCTTTGTAGTCTCTGCATCTAAAGGGATTATAATCAAACATCAAAAAAGGTTTTTATATTTTATTTTATTTTATTTTATTTTATATATTTATTACCCAACAGAATTAAAATTCCATTTACAGGATAAAATAAAACAAAATTGTAAATCATACACATAACAATAAGTACTAATAGAAAAAAAAGTATTATAGACATAATTTCCTAAATATAAAAAATATAAAGAAGCCTAAAATAATATACAACATTCAAGCAAATAATATATATGAATATAAACAATAGTCTGGACAAGTGATCAAAACCAATAAAAACAAAAAAAAGAAACGGGAACATCCAGGAATTAATTACACACTACAACGAATACACATCGCAGATGTTATATAGACGCTGTCTGAAGCTTAACAAACCATGAAAATGTATATCCATTTCAGAAGAAGCCTGATTGTAATTACTGCTCATAACGTAGACAGGAGACCTGACCAACACATTGGTTCGAGGAAAAGGAAGATAGAAAGTACGGGAAGGACGTGTGAAAAATAGTGGGATAAGAAAATTAAAGTAGGATAATAGTGTTGTGCAGTCAACTTCATTGTGAAGAAGTCTATGAAGAAAGTTAAGAATGGCTACAAAACGTCTAAAGGAGAGAGAAGGCACGTTGAAATGAGAAAGGAGTTGAGTGTGATCAAAGCCCCTGTCGGGATAGGCGCCGTCCACCTTGAGCCACATGTATTTCAAAAATCGCCGCTGAACTTGCTCAGCTAGACGTTTTTGTGATTGATAAAATGGATACCATATCAAGCTGGCATATTCCAAACGTGATCTCAGTAATGAGTTAAATAAGGATGTCAATACGCTCACGTTAGAAAATTCGCCACTGTTGCGGATAATAAAACCAAGAGTTTGTGTGGCCTGCTTAGACACATTGCTGATATGTTCATTGAAAGTCAGTTTCATATCGAAGGTAAGGCCCGGGTCTTTAACTGATTCAACACGGGATATACTTATATCCCCAAGTTGGTAATCAAAGTGCATAACATTACGTCTTTTGGTGAAAGATAAAACCTTGCACTTAACGGGGTTCAAAGGCAAATTGTTATCCTTGCACCAAGTTTGTGTATTCACCAGATCCGTCTGAAGTCGAAGGCAGTCCCTCGAGTCGGAGACTCGAGAAAACAACTTCAAGTCATCGGCAAAGAAAAGGTTATTAGACTCGAGCTGGTCTGAGAGATCGTTAATGAAAATAATGAAAAGTAGAGGACCCAAGTTAGAGCCTTGCGGAACTCCCGAAGTGGCAATGTAATGTATCGATAAATATCCGTTGTAAAATACACGTTGAGGCCTATTATGTAGATATGAAGTTAAAAGGTTAACCAGCGGTTTACTAAATCCAAAACTCGCCAATTTAGCTGGCAAGATAGCGTGATCCACTCGATCAAATGCCTTGGCAAAGTCAGTATATACGACATCAACCTGTGACCCGCAATTCAACGCGTCAGCAACGTATTGAGAGAATACCGCAAGGTTAGAGACAGTAGATCGCTTTTTCATGAATCCATGTTGATTCGGTGATATTGCAGTCTTAATAAGAGGGTATACCTTTTGGTATAATGCAATTTCAAAAACTTTCGCGGAGTTCGAAATGATGGCAATAGGACGGTAGTTGGAAATGTCCGAAGTATCACCAGCTTTTAAGACAGGAACAATTTTAGTACTCTTCCAAATAGCGGGAAAAGTAGATGTAGCGAGAGCTAAATTAAATATCTTCGCTAATGGTGTTGCAAAGACGTTTCCACAGTCCATCACAACAAAAGCAGGAATTTGATCATCTCCCGAAGTAAATTTATTCCCAAGCATCTTAGTGCTGAGCAATACATCATCATCCGATAAGTGCTGCAAATGGAGAAGCATTGAATTGATTGATAGGAGATCCATGTTATTATTCGTAGAGGGTGTATTATAGACGTTCCTAAAATGATCAGCAAATGCGTTAACTATTGATTGAGGATCCTCAAGATTGACTCCTAATAGCTGCATTCTACCTGGAATACGACTTCTCTTCTTTCTTTCACCAATGTAGGACCAAAATTGTCTGGGATTGTCTCTAAGCTTAGTTTCAGTAATTTTAAGATAGGTCTCATAAGCTGAAGATATTTGTTTCTTAACTAATGCTCTCAGATGCTTGAACAATGATAGAGATGCAGCACTTTTGGTACTTTTAAAATGCTTAAAATATTTGTATTTTAATTTTAGGTTATAAATTATTTCGGGAGTATACCATTTAGGAAAACGAGGGGGTGATTCACGTAAGTGGGGACGTATTTTTCGAACACAGAATATAGAGCATCGTAGAAAACTTCACACATGGAATCAACATCCGAGACACTGTCCAAAAAGTCCCAATCAATACACAACAGTGCATTGTATAAAAGAGGAAGATTTGCTTTACGAAAGTTGAAAGACTTGTTATTGTTAGTGGGAAAGTTGGCCGAGGTATCTGAGAAAATAGAAGTATTAATAATTAAAGGAGGATGGTGAGTGTCCTCGGGAACCAATGGTGAACCGTCACGTATGACCTCGCAATCCATATCAGATAAGACGAGATCCAGCAATTTGTTGTTAGAATTAGTAATGCTGTTGTATTGATTAAGGTTGCACAAGCCCAAAAAAAAGATGTTACAAGTATCGATTTAGTATCATTACCTGTATTGAGGTTAAACTGAGGACAATTGAAGTCACCTATGATGATTAAATTAGGATAGTTGAAAACTACTTCTTCAAATAATTCCAAAAACGATTCGAAATTTGTAATCGAAATATAAGGCGGTATATAGAGAATAATAATATTGAAATAAATCACATTTATGGTACATTTGCCTCCAACTATGTCAACATAAGTAAATTCACTAAACACATCAGATAAATTTAAATCAATAAAATTTTGAGTACTCCTGTATGCTAGTAGAACGCCTCCTCCGCGAGACTGCCCTAGTTCTTCAAATCGTCGATCACAACGGATGACTGAATAGGTATCAGGAAAAAATTCGGCACTATAAATATCACTCGAAAACCACGTTTCACTAAGTCTAATAACATCAAATGGCGAAGAAGTGACAGATGGAAGAAACTGAATGGCCTTTGTTCTCAATCCACGTACGTTCTGATAGTAACTTCTGTTGGGCGAAGCTAGTTTAACGAGACAAGTTTAGGAACACCCCTGATGTACTTAATTTGCAGGGATTCTCCGTTTCCCACACGCTGTTGCAATTCAGTCTTCAAGGAATTGAAATGTTGTTGCTGACAAGGAGTCCGGTCGAAAGCAACACGAACATCCTTGAAACTTCCATCCCGAAGAGATCCCTTAGCTCTACGAATAACATCATGAACCTGTTGCTCATCTTTCAAATTTATTTTGATGGGCCTAGGATTGGATTTATTCGGAACCACCTTCCCCAAGCGCACTGGTGGAGAGCCAGCGTCAGCAGAAAGTTGGCTTAAGATGTCACGACATGTATCATCATCATTCTTTCGACGATCAGCAACTGGCAGGGATGCGTCCTCAGGCAAGCCGAACAATATTATATTACACTTTCTCTTTTCGTGCTCCCAGATTTCCTGGATTACCTCCTCAAAATCCTGAGCGCCCAATGAATGGTTTTGTGGAATTAGAGAATGTGTTCTCAATTCATTAATTTCGTCCTTTAAGGTAACAATTGCGGCTTTTAATTCAGCCATACCGTTCCCAATGCCAGTACACTGCACGCGTGTCCAGGAAACGCCCCGTTTTGAACGAATAACCCGCACCTCAGAAATGGTAACATCAACGCATTGGTAATTAAATACTTTCTTGCATATGTCGCATGTCAACGTTTTATACTCCTCGACAGATACTTTGCAACAGTGACAAATTGACAAAGCAGTAGGAGCCATAATAATAAACTGCTCAGTAAGAAAAATAACAATAGTAATAAGTAAAGAAAGAGAAACAAAAAGGCAGACACAAAAATTAGCAGGATAAAACAGGGATACACACTTCACCTTAGCGCTGCCCGCCGCAAGGACTTTCAAAAAAAGACACACGAGGGATGAAAGGCAACGGTCAGGATCGGCTACCGAAACAGGAGGAACCAACCATGAACCAACCATTATATGAAGAATGTTATTGTTTTTATCGTTATTTTCACCAGAAAATCTTTGTTGCTCATATTCTTAGGAAATCTATGAATAAATATGGTTAACGATAAGAGTATGCGACATGGCAACAGTGCACGATACCGATATACAATGAAAATGCAAATCATATTGACATAGTATTTACGAATTATTTTATTTTAGTATTTTTGAAGAGGTACAAGTTTTGGGTAAGTTTTGTTATTATTAATTGTTGTAGTAATAATTAATTTTAATATTTTGCATAAAAATTTACTTTTATAATAACTTTTCCAAGTATGCACAAATATAAATGTAAAATTCCAGGTTGCGAAAATCGATATTATTCTAATATTTTTCCTGATGCGAGTTATCAAAATAAACATTTCTTCACTCTCCCTTTTGATGATGGTAGAAAACAGGTATGGTTGAACTCTATTCAAAGTTTTTCAGGTATTGATGTTTCTTCGAATCAAAACAAATATATGTTTGCGAGGATCATTTTGAATAAAACTCTTGCTCTCCGAAACTCTTTGAACAGAAACGCTTTTCCAACCTCACTTCATAAGTCTACCCCTAAAAATTTAGCGTTAATAATTTGAAAGTTTAACGAACTATCAGGTAGAATCATCACTACCAGTGAAAGTGGGTTGGATTCATACTCGTCGAGGTGTCATTTTGTGGTGGATAATATAGGATTTGGACATTTGTGAACAAGATTATTAAATAAAGATCACATGGAGAATTTATTTGATGTCATACGTCAGTGGTGGTCTCAATAAAATCCAAGTTGTCATCAGTTCCATTGCCAATTTTGAAACTTGTATTCTAAATAATTTAGTGTCTTTTTATTTCATCGGGTTCAATTGTGAGGAGGATAGTGTACACATCTTAACTAATCAGTTTATGACTTATATTAAGCCTAAAAGTGTTAAGATTAGTACACTGGATACGAATGAATTAGAAGATTCTTCTCTAAATATTCCGATTAATCAGACAATGATTTTAATTATCAAGCTGTCACCTATGTAATGTGGATTCTTCCTAAAGAAGTTTAATTTACCCGATTTTAAGATTTGCAAATCTTCTATATTTTCTGCTAACGTAGAACCTCATTTACAAACACATTTACAATGTTTAAGGAATTTAGTGAATCAAATAATCATCTTTATCCCACTCTTAGTTTGATATTATTTGTTAATAACATTTACGATAAGATGGCTGTGTCGTTAAAATCATTTGATCATGTAAATTCCATTCACAAGAAAATATTAGTAACTTTGCAGAAGGTTAGTTTTTCCGATCATCAAATTTTAGTTCAAAAGCAGTTAAATATATGTATTTAACTGCTTTTAGTTTAATTATTAGGAAGCATCATGATATTTGTCGGTCTTTTAATGATATATCCCTGAATCGAAACTCGAGAAAAATTAGGCAGGCGATGCATTTGTAGAAGATAAATTAGGTTTTTGGTACATTGGCAAGTTTAGGGTTTTCTACTCTTTTGTATATATGAAGAACTGTCCTTATTTTGTATAAAATTTTTATTTATTTATTGTTATGAGTATATCGTTTATTTTGTTTTATTGCCAGAATATTGCAATTTTTATATATTTGTTGAATTTTATTTTTCTTACATAGAGTCTAAATTTACTTTTTAACAGAATTAATTTTTATTTATATGCACGTAAATACGTGGACGTGATTTCCATATTTATAGATATATCTCACTAATAAGATTAAAAAGAGATCAATACACGTATTTAAACGAAAAAAGAACATTATGGTAATTTAAAAATGCCGCCATCGCAGTTTAGTACCAACATATCCACATCAGGAGCGCTAGCGAAGGGTCTAATTTTTAAAGGCTAGTCTAAATCAAGGATTGTATAAGAACATAGGATAGCCAGATCCCTATACTGGCAGTGTTGTTCGCATCGAGCCGTGACTCCGCCTCCTGTGACGTCACAAACGGACCAGTCGCACCGATAAATAGTTGAGGTCTTGGGTTGCTTGAGTTAAAGTAAAGTGTTTTAATTTAGTTTTCGCCGTTACCCTTTGTAAATTAGCGACTGAAATGCCGGGACGTCGTTGTGCGGTAGTTGGCTGTAATAACAGTCGTATTTCTACGAAAATTACCAATAGAGAAATCGTTTATCACAACTTTCCAAAGGCGACAAACTTCGTATCCGATACTGTCCGTAAAGAATGGATAAGGCGCTGCAAACGAGCAGATAAGTGGAATCCAAATACTAGCCAAATTTGCTCAATCCACTTTAATGCAAACGATTATGAACGTGATATGCGGAACAAATTATTAGGTAATAAATGTATTTATGCGTTATGAGATAAATTATTCTAATACATAGTAATTACTGCTAGGGTTACCTGTACGAAAACAGCTTAAATACACTGCTGTGCCTAGTGTAAATCTTCCACAAATGTCCAAAGATATAAAGAAAGTTGCGACAAGAGGGGAAGCATATTTAAAAAGAAAAAAGGAAAATGATAGGAAAGAAGAAGTAAATAGATTGATTGCCGAACAATCGATAGCTTCATGTGTAGCGGCAAGTGAGCTGTCAACAGCGTCTTCAACAGCAGAATTTAAAACCGATAAGCCTTTAACTGTCCCAGCAGAAAATATATTATCTAAACAATATGCGGAGCTTCGTGAAAGTCACACTAAATTATCTACAGAGATGGAAATTATGAAACGCAAATTGAATTTGCAGAGAAAACAACTTTTATACTATAGAAGAAAGAACAAACAAGATAAACCTGCACAAAAACATGAAACGGTAAAAATACTGAGAAAACTCTTAACAGAAAATCAAATTTCTATTCTTCTAAACAAAAAGAAACGCGTTAATTGGACTACTGAAGAGATTGCAGTTGCTTTTACTATTCGTTACCTCAGCAAGAAATGCTATATATTCTCGCGAACTAAACTTAATTTTCCGTTGCCAGCGTTGTCACCTTTGAGAAAGTGGGCATCAAAAATCAGAATAACGCCGGGAGTTTTAGAAGATGTACTAACTTTTCTAAAGGTAGCAGGAGAAAATATGTCTGCAAGAGAGAAAACTGTAGTCATTTCTTTTGATGAAGTCAAAGTTAAAACCACTTTAGAGTATTGTGTTGGTGAAGATCAGGTGCTAGGTCCTTACAATTTAATGCAAGTCTGTATGGTTAGAAGCTTATTTTCGACTTGGAAACAGCCTATCTATCTAGACTTTGACAAAAAGATGACAAAGGTGGTGTTAATGGATCTGATCACCCAATTGCATAAAATATCATATAACTGTGTTGCAATTGTAAGTGATTGCGGAAGCAGTAATGTTGGTCTCTGGAAAGCGTTGTCCGTTGACATAAATAAGACCTATTTCGAGCATCCGCAAACCAAGAAAAATGTTTATGTTTTCGCAGATGCTCCCTATTTACTGAAACTTCTCCGTAATTGGTTTTTGGACACAGGATTTATATTGAGAAGTGCTGGAAAGAAAGAGATAAGAAAAGAACCTTTAGAAAGTTTGATAGAATTAACCAATGTAGAAGTAAATTCCTGTTATAAAATTTCTGAAAAGCATATTACAGTTGAAAAGAGTAAAAGACAAAATGTAAGACTAGCGGCTGAATTGTTATCACATAAGACCGCCCAGGAATTATTACGATACAAACCAGGCCCTGATAAAAAACTTGCTGAAGATGTCGGAATGTTCATAGACAATATTAATTCTTGGTTTGATATTTTTAATAGCCATGTGAATAGATCTCCTGGCCCTTACCCTATGAAAGCCCCTTTTGGAATTTATTTACAGGACCAAGAACAACACTTAAATAAAGTTAGAGATTTAATATTTGACATGAGAGCTGAAGGAAAAAACACTTTTCAAATTTTTCAGAAAGGTATAATAATTTCTATAGAATCGTTGAAACTACTTTTACGAGATATGAAGACCGAATTTGAAGATGTACTTTATATATGTACTCATAAACTTAATCAGGATTGTTTGGAGAATTTTTTCTTCCAGCTTAGATGTCGAGGGCCGAATGAACATCCATCTCCATTGGAAGCCATCAAAAGAATAAGAATGATTATTCTTGGGAAGAATCCTGGTATTTTAGAAGCACAGGTACATAAAATATGTTTATTAATTCTTTACATATTCCTAGTATTATATAGGTACCTATCTACATAGCTATACTTTTTTTAAAGGTGAACACACAAGAAGCTGTTCCTGAAGAATATATAGTGGCCACAGTTTTGGAACAAGCGAAAGTTTCACTTGAATTACCGGAAGAGAAGTTTGACAGTAATGCAACTCAAAGTAGCAATGGAAGCTCGTTTTCATCATCAGGGATTTCAGAAATATCTGATGCAAAATCACCAGAAACAACGGACGATGCATTTATGTACATTGCTGGTTTTATAATCATCCCCAACTCGGCGATTACACTTATAAAATTAAAGCCGATCACGCCTACAATTTACCCTCATGTGTACAACAGCTCTCTTTTGGTGGTCTTGTTAAGCCCTCAACAGATTTCTTAAGTACCATTAAACAGTGGAACAAATATTTTGAGATATATCATGGCGATAATAAACTGCGGAAAGAAACACTGGTTGTTAAAAGACTAGCGAGAAAATTTGTGCTTTGTTATTATAAAATTATTTTGTAAATTAAGAACCGTTATCCGTATGAATTATTTAAATACAAAAAGAACCCTTGACAATGCTAAAAAATCGAGTAAACGTAAGCTTTCTACTAGTACACCGTCAGACACTCAACGAACACTAGCTAAAAAAATGCGAAAAACCACTACTTGATTCGTTTTTATTTAATTACTGCGTAATAAAACATTGCTATATACTGACTCTTTTTATTGAAAAATATATATTTTTTACTTTGTATAGAGAATACATGCTCATCGGCTTTCTTTATTTATGTTTATGTACCTAATAAATGTGTTTATTTGAAGTTGGAAAAGTTTTTTTTTTAATTATAAACCAAAGTATAACCTTATGGCAATAAAAACGTGTATTATATTTAGAGAACGGACATTCTTACCACATGACTATATTGTTATTGTTATCGCTGCGAGAGCAGGTATCCGAGTAAGTCAAACACAAAATCTTCATTGTACTACGCCGGGATGTTCTGAGCGAAGTTTATAAACATTTCCAAGAAGTTTATAAACATTTCCAATTGCCGATTGCATCTAATGGAATATATTCTCCGAATACAATAGCGGGCTTGTGCATTGTTAACGCTGCGGACCAGATGGCCGGGTAAGTCTAACAAATACTTCATTGAATTACGCCGAGTCATGGGGTAAGAATGTCCGTTCCCTAATTATATTTATAACAGTACACTGACGGATATGTTATTATCAAATGAAATATGATATAGATAGAATGTCCGTTCCCTAATTATATTTATAACAGTACACTGACGGATATGTTATTATCAAATGAAATATGATATACCATAATAATAGCACTAATATAACTCGATAATTAATTGTTGTAGTAGCTAAACACATTTTATAAGGTGCTTTACAGTAGTGAACGCGTTCAACCTGGTCCGTTTGTGACGTCATGGCTCCCCACTACGCGGCGAAAATATTTCGGGATCGAGCAATCCTATGTTCTTATACAATCCTTGTCTAAATATCACGCCGAACATGCTAAGTACGCATGCGTAACTTTGGCGCGACACAATCGAATTTCAAAGCCATGCAAAATTATTCCCGCCAAATTTAGTGCGTGTTGCGCACATAATATACACAATTTTCAATTCAGAGTTGTATGATTAATAATGGAGTTAATTTTCTAATAAATTGTTTTTTTATAATGGAACTCTGCATATTATTAACTATAAAATTACGAAATCCATTTAAATATAATTTATTTTTAAACAAAAAGTATAGCGTATTCAAATTATTTACAAAAATAAAAACTAAGTACTATTAAGTTTATTTATTGATTGTTTTATTTTGTAATTCTTAAAGTTATATGTAAATTTATTCATTTATAAGTAAAGATTTATGTAGTAAAAAGACAAACATTTCTAACAACAAATTTGCATCAAAATATAAGTAGGTACGTAGGTAAGTATAATTTTTTTTTCTTTTTTAATGGAAATAATGTTGTTTCTCCATTTTTCGTTTTCCTGCTATTTGGTTATCTTCGTTTATCTTCAAAATATTGTCTACTGTGTAATTTTGATGGTTTATATTGATTGATTTATTGTTATATTAGTTTAATAGATAGATGGTGAAGAAAACTATCATATTTTTTTATAAGGGAGTTTTTGTATGTAAAGATATTCTAGAACATTTTGAAATTCAGGTTTGGAGGGAGATTTATGCTCGTGTTTTTGCGCATGAGTGAATTATTTACGCGTTTGACAGTTGATCTGTTTATTTTTGAAGTTGGGGTTAATTAGTTTTTGAAATTGAAACAATTTCTAAACAATCTATTAGGATAAATTTTGCTCGCGTTTCATGTGAGGTTTTCATTGTGTGCGTGTTATTTATCACACAATCCTTTTCCTCTGTGCTTTTGTTAAATGATGCAATAGCTCTCTTTATACTTAATAAAGATTTTTTTAAATTTTTTTTTAAATAAAAGATAATATAGAATTGTGTATTTTTACTAATTTTTAAATTTCCACATTCCTTTACGGGAAACCCTGGATCAAGAAGAGTCTCAATTAAAAGAAGATAAGCTGACTGAGTTCAAGTTCGGACATATTGTGGTGAACAGTGGACTACCCTCCAATTAAACCCACTATTCAAAGCAATATGTTAGTATCTTTGAATGAGTTTTCTAATAAAATTAGTGAAATATAGCCAAGTGTTTTATCCTCCATATTTAATTTAAATCAAACAATTAATACTTAAATATTGAACAAGAAGTTGCTTGTTATTAATAATAATAATCATAATAATAGTCCTCGCACTAGCCTTCCAGGCCTTTGTGGCCGTAACATGTAGGCTTGTTATAATTTATAACATGAGCCGTTCGGTACATTAGGGTGGTATCGTCTATTATTTCGTCAGAGTTTTACCTCCAGGTACTCATTTTTATCAGCCTGAGTCGAGTTGGGACAGAAAAAACGCCATCGATATTATTAGCTAGAGCAGGCTTGTTATTTATTAGTAGAGCAGACCAATTTCCGTGCGCGCCATGAGCGCCGGTATGGGAATGTAATTCGTAATATATTAGAATATGCGATAGATAGGAACGCAACATGAGCTTATTACCGATATAAGTATAGAAGTAGAGACATTTATTCTATCAGAAATAATTAAATATACATTTGATTTTCTGCTATTAAAGTAATATGCATAAACACACGAAAAATAAGAATAATACATCGGCACACATGGCGCGCACGGAAATTGGATTGCTCTATTTATTAGTATATATTTAATATAAAAGAATTTTTCTGTACACTACTTCTTCTGACTAATTTTAGTGTAAATAAATAAAATTAACCTTGCGAATTTTTGTATTTGTACTAAAGAAAAAATTTAATAGTTTTTAGTTTAGTTTATTTTATAGGATAGAGATACGCATCTTCATTTATAATTTCTTTTTATATTAAAATATCTGTATTTATATCCGGAAATAAAGTTTATTAGTAGTTATACGCATAAATTTGTGTGATATTGATTTTTTTTGGCAAAAAGAAATTCCAGAACAACTTTAAATATACCTCAGATATCGGTAATGAGTTTGACGTTTTTTGTAACAGCAATAAAATATGTTATTAAAGATATCAAACCTCCAATTAAAACACGACCATTTGCAGTAATTTACTAATTAGTAATCTAAATGTCAACACAAATCATTTCCTGGGAAGACTGCTCACACATTTCAGAATTTATATTATACTTAAACACTAAACTTTTTCAGAGAAAACAGAATTTAATGAATCGAATTTACAACTTCATAAAATAAAATTTTGGCATGTCATACATTTAGAAATGGTTTTCAACAATAAAGTGAATTGGACTATTTATACCAAATAAATTTTAGAAAACTGAAATGATAACACTATTACGCGCTTATAAAGTAAAATCAACAATTTACTAGCGGTTAAATGTATTGTCTGAAATTCAGTTAGTGATTATACTCAAATTAATAAATACATTTACCTGGGAGTTTATTGTATTTGTTAAGTCTTGTCTATGAAACAGAAGAACTTCACCTTTGATATCAAAGACCGTATCTTAGCTTGCCAAATGCAATCATAGTAACAGCAAATACTAAGAGAATTTAAATTAAGAAGAGTATTCTTAATTTCTTTTTTAAATAAACCATGTAGTAGATTAAATTAGTTGGCGATTTAAGGTCTGTTTTACTTTTATATGTATATATTTAAAATACTCTTACATGTTTCGTCACATAGTGCTTTTATCAAAGAAATTTAAAATATAAATGACAGCATATTAATGTCAGATTTATATAATACAAAATAATACAAATTTGTATCTGTATATACATGGACACAGCACGTTTTACCAGCGTTTGCTTCAACCACCAGACGCATGCGTTTCTGTCTCACGACTTTGTCAATGATGGGTTTACGAAGACAAACGACTGTAGGTACACTTCGCGGTCATGTAGCAAATTTCGCCCTATCAGATGACACCAGATAACCTCATGACATCTGACGGCCAAAACCAACCACGCCTTAGCTGTTTAATAAATATAACAATTGATAAATTATTGGAGTTTTTCGGCTTTTATATGAAATATTTACAAATATCAAATTAGTATTTACGTAAATGCAAAGTAAGTGGGGATGTAAACACTGCTGACTACAAATTACAAAGCAAATCATACGAAATTTTTTAATTGAAAGATATTGTCTACGTTGCGACTTGAACCCAAGTCTACAGTTCGCCGAACTGTCGCTTTTACCACTTAAGCTTGAACCAAGGTCTATTGTGGCTTATCCTGTTATCTAAGAGAAAATCCATATCAAAAAAGTAATTACCTTATTTTCTTAAAACTTACCTTCTAAAATAAAAGAGGATCTACGTCGTGATTTGAATTTGGCCTTTCGAGGTATTGCCTTATAGTTATTATTACATCGGCTGTAATTTATTTTACTTTCTCTTACTCTTTCTTGCAAAAATCCAAATAATGAAAGTGACTATTGATGTGGACTAATGTCTGTTTCGATTACAGGTATTTGTTCTTTATTTTCAGGATTTACTTTCTTCATAATATTAAACATTTCTTGATCTAGAAAGAAGTATGCCCGTTAGAATTTTCTGTAGTACGAAAACTTTCTCTTTAAATCGAGGTTCTCAAACAGTTGCTACTCTAGTAACTGATCCTCCTTCATATGAAAATAGCCTTGCTTTAACAGATTCCAAAATTTGTTGCATAGTGTATTCCCTTCCGCAATCTTTAATTTCAGTAGTGATGCTGTCAAATAATTGTACAATCCAAATGTTATTGTGATTATTAAAGAAATAGTAACATATTTATTACCAACAAGAATTTAGGAGTTCCTGGAGGAAATCGGGTTGGATGATGGGGATTTGAGACTTCTCAGAAACTTGTATTGGCACCAGTCCGCAAGAATAAGAGTCGAGAATAACTTGTCTTCAAAAACATTGACATTTGTAGAGGTGTGAGATAGGGGTGCGTGTTGTCCCCCACACTATTTAATATATACTCAGAGTATCTGTTTGCGAAGGCGCTTAGGGGTTGTGACGACAGAATAAAAATAAACGGTGTCAATATATCGACTATCCGTTATGCAGACGATACTGTGTTGATTTCGGATACCGATATAGGATTACAAATGATCAACAGATTGAATATGACATGTAAAGATTTTAATATGGCCATAAACATCAGCAAAACGAAACTAATGTTAATTTCTGGTAATTCTAACGTCCCCACACCTCTACAGGTTGACGGGGAAATATTGACCAGGGTTGATCGCTTTAAGTACCTGGGCTGCTGGATTGACTCAAGACTGAACCATGACATCGAAATAAGGTCCAGAATTGAACAGGCAAGGCAAAATTTCTTCAAACTCAAAAACATACTGTGCGATAAACAGCTAAATGTAAATTTACGCATACGATTTACAAAGTGTTACGTCTGGTCAACGCTATTATACGGAGTGGAAACATGGGCCTTGAAAACTGTCAGTATGAACCGTATAGAAGCATTTGAAATGTGGACATACCGAAGAATGCTAAGAATTCCATGGACATCACATACAACTAATGAGGAAACTCTGAAAAGGGTACACAAAGATCGAGAACTGCTCCACATAGTAAAGATGCGAAAGACGGCTTACCTTGGTCACGTTTTGAGAAATGAAAAATATTACCTACTGCAGCTCATAATTGAAGGAAAGATGGAGGGTAAACGTGGGCTTGGCAGAAAGAAACTATCATGGATGCGGAATATTAGGAACTGGACCGGATTAAACTTTGAACAACTCATTAGAGCTGCTGCAAATCGAGAGACTTTTGCTGATGTGATCGCTAACCTCCGATGACGGAGAGGGCACAAAAAGAACAAGAAGACAAGAATTTCCCACTACTGCTTTTTAAGATCAATTTCTCCATTTTATAAAATCACTTATTAGCTAATTAACTTCGTTTAACGTTTAAGGGAAAAGTGATATGTTTAATTTTTTTTACTTCCAGCTATTTATAAGTTTGTTACTTTAGTAAAAATCACTTACTCGTATATTAAACAATTAGTTACGTCATTTTTCTAGTAATTCTTAAGTTCATTTGAAATTAAAAATTATTTTATATAAATTACTTTTTCAGAAATAACTAAACTAGTAATTTTGGTGAACAGAATTAAACTAGGTATTCAATAAAATATATTTAATATTAAGATAAATCAATTTCTGAGACGTGCTTCTATCGACTTGCTTTTAACTGTACAAATCGAGGAATAATTTAATATAAGAAACTTTTAAAGTATTTCGAAGGTAAGTGTTGAGATCATAATATATTAATTCTTCACAATTTTCCCCTCTAAATAAAACCGATAGCCGACATGAGCAAGCTGAGCTTATTGGTTGTGTCAAGGTGTTAGTACAAGGCAAGCTATCGGAACAGATAATACGATGCATCGGATGGATTGGCCGACCGGAAAATTTACCGACATTATCAAGAATGCCAAACCGGGAGATAAAGTTGGTCTGACCTCGGACCAAGTTACAAATTAGTTGGGCCGCACCGAGTTTGGCAATTTTCAAAATATTCATCACACAACATATAATTACTTATACCCATAGTCGGATATTAATCAGGTATTCGATTTCGAGTTCTGTGAACGCGCGATGTTTTCGCTTTCATGGTAGTTTTGCATGTTTTATCGCAGTTAAAATATGCTGATGAGTTTTATTTTATTACTTATAAGAAGAATTCACGATTTTCCAAGTAGATTACATGTATAGGTAATATAGGTCTACAGTTCTGCAAAAACTGATAATTTAATCTATATTGTTATGCGGCAAATTACCCCAGCAACAATATAATTATTTGATTATTTGATAGAGCATCATTTTCATTATGAGAATCCAAAATAGCGACTATTGATATTTGAATTAAATTACCTCAAATTTAATACCTGAAGGAGCATATTAATTAATCCTGAACATCCAGCCTTTAATCGAGATCAGTTTTTAAAAAAACCGAGAAGTTATTCCCTATTTCGGAACAATTCCGATGGATTCCTTGCCCGAACTCCTTTTTATACCGTCAATCCTGTTTGCTTAAGTAGAAGGTACCTACAATTAATCTTATTTACTTGTTATTTAACCATTTATTTAAATTAATCAAATGTACTTCAATAATTTAATCGTAAATTGCACGATTCAAGCAAATCCTATTCAAATACTTACCGCATCATCATATCTTAGTATATTCAAAATTATTATTCACAGATAATTGATCTATTCAATACTAAACGTACATATTTCTATAGTTTCACGTGAAGGTTTATTACTCTCTGATATATATTTGGATTTGAGTTAGATCAGTTGACATATTGTAAGTTGTTATACATAATTAGACCAACTGACTTATATTGCTTTTGACAAAATTTGATTACCTTTTTTGAAAAACAATAGTATAGCACATTAATTGTAAATATTGTTATTTTAGACATAAGATTTTATAACACCTACCTTCGTGAATCCAATTTTCAATTTATATCCATACACGGTATGTCCTATGTTTGTTTACCCTCAAATAAATGTAATTTATGGATGTTTAAAGGAAATGTTTTTTTTATTTAATGTCGTTCTGCCAATCGTATCTATTGTTAAGGTTATAATAAGAAATCTTATAAATATTTATATTGCTTGCTTACTGATAAAGTTCATGCTTTTCTGATATAGACGTCAGGTTATATATCTTGAGGAAAAAAATTATATTTTTTCCAATAAATCAATAATAGAACTGCAAGAAATAAAATTATAGATCTGTATTTCAGTCCATCCAGCTTTCCACGGACTAACGACATGCCCTAAAGAGATATTTAAAAAAGTATAGAGTCTCATAACAGAGTTTTGTTGCTATAAATAATAAAATTGATTTATATATTTTCTTTGTATATATATATATATATATATATAATATTTTCGTGACCTTGGTATGATATGATAAATTCAATCAGTCGGCGATTAAAGGTCTGGTTTACTTCAAAGTATATATATTTAAAACAACCCTACATGTTTCGGCAATGATGCCTTTATCAAGGATATAAAATATAAATGACAGAATACAAATGTCAAATAATTGAGTTCTATGGTTTAAATTATTCAAAGATACATTCCAATTGGTAATAATAAATTATGCCTTAGTATTCTAAAAACAGATAGCAAGGTGTGAACATATGTGTTGTTCGCTGCTAGCAGCTTGTGTCTCTTTCTGGGTATGAACTTGTGTGTTGGTTGCTGCTGGCAGCTTGCGTCTCTCTTTGGGTGTGTGGTTTTGTGTTTGTGTGAGAGCGTAAGTGTAGGGTTTTGTATGTTGGCGCGCTCGTGCGTGTGTTTAGTGACCGGTCGCGTAAATTTAGAGAGATTGGATAATCAGCCGTTGCGCAGGGCCGCCAACCCTTTCCCGGCAACTTCTTTACTTTTTCGTGCAATACTTCGACGGCCCGACCCCGGCCCCATCGAGGCAAGGCGCAGACCAGCGAAGCGGACCCTGCACGAGGTTGCTCATCGCCAACCGAGGGAACACTCTTAGCGGCTACTTCGGTCAACGACGGTCACACTTTGTGACATCTTAACGTTTTCCACCAAGGCGGGGGCACTGCACACACGTCGAACGTGTGCGTGCTGTTAACGGCAGCCTAGTGCACACACCACTAGGACTGGTCCTGGGCGGCAACCTGGCTAGGCTGCCGTTAACAGCACACACATGTTCGACGTGTGTGCAGTGCCCCCGCCTTGGCGGAAAACGTTAAGATGGCACAAAGTGTGACCGTCGTTGACCGAAGTAGCCGCTAAGAGTGTTCCCTCGGTTGGCGATGAGCAACCTCGCGCAGGGTTCGCTTCGCTGGTCTGCGCCTTGCTTCGATGGGGCGGGGTCGGGCCGTCAATGTACTGCACGAAAAAGTAAAGAAGTTTCCGGGAAAGGGTTGGCGGCCCTGCGCAACGGCTGGTTATCCGATCTCTCTAAATTTACGCGACCGGTCACTAAACACACGCACGAGCGCGCCAACATACAAAACCCTACGCTTACGCTCTCACACAAACACAAAACCACACACCCAAAGAGAGACGCAAGCTGCCAGCAGCAACCAACACACAAGTTCATACCCAGAAAGAGACACAAGCTGCTAGCAGCAAACAACACATATGTTCACACCTTGCTATCTGTTTTTGGAATACTAAGGCATAATTTATTATTATCAATTGGAATGTATCTTTGAATAATTTAAACCATAGCAACTCAATTATTTGACATTTGTTTTCTGTCATTTATATTTTATATCCTTGATAAAGGCATCATTGCCGAAACATGTAGGGTTGTTTTAAATATATATACTTTGAAGTAAACCAGACCTTTAAACGCCGACTGATTGAATTTGCCATATATATATATATATATATATATATATATATATATATATCAGATGATAAATTCTTGGAGTTTTTCGGCTTTTATATGAAATATTTACAAATATTATCAAATTAGTATGTAATTACGAAGTAAATGTGGATGTAAGCATTGCTGTCTACATATTACGAAGCAAATCATACGAAATTTTTAATTGAAATTTTTTTGTCTATGTTGGGACTTGAACTCAAGTCTACGGTGTGCCGGACCGTTGCTTTACCACTTAAGCCACGATAGACCCTGGTTGAAGCTATTTAGAAATGCATTATAGAGTAACAGTATTAATGAATCAGATGTCAGTTATTGAAAGTAGATGTCAGTTATAGAAAGCAAATGTTAGTTATTGAAATCAGATGTCTGTTTTGAAAGCAGATGTCTGTTTTGAAAGCAAATGTCAGTTTTGAAAGCAGATGTCATTATTGAAAGCAAATGTCAGTATTTGAAGGTAGATGTCAGTTTTGAAAGCTAATGTCAGTTCTGAAGGTTTGAAACTGCTAATTATTACTCCAAAGCTATATGTGCGTTTAGATCATTTCTTAGCCGTTCATTAAATATATCAATACTAATTTGATAATATTTGTAAATATTTCATATAAAAGCTGAAAAACTACAGGAATTTATCAATTGATATATTTAATGAACGGCTAAGAAATTATCTAAACATATATATAGATAATTATTTCGTGACCTTTGTATGTTGGTGATTTAAAGTATGGTTTTACAAAATGTATATATTTAAAACAATCTAACATGTTTCGGCATATGATGCCTTTTTCAAGGAATTTAAAATATAAATGACAGTATATTAATGTCATACATATACGATATATATTTATATAGTAGTAACATATATTATGATGATAAATTGCAGATCGTTACATAATTAGGTATAGTATATAATGCTTAAATTTTTTATATCACTTCTGTTGTTAATTGAATTTTTTTCCTGTTTAACACTAATCATTTCTATAATTTCCCTTTTCATTGTGTGTTATTCTTTATCAATTATCTGTGTGATTTCATAATCGAAATGGTGATCGCGTTGTAGTTTGTGTGTAAATAAAGCAGTTTTGTCTGTTTTAGAGTATTTGTGGGCTTGTATTCTTTTGTATAAATATTGTTTAGTTGGGCCTATGTAGTAACTATCGCAATTGCGACATGGTATTTTATAGATGACATGTGTTTCTCAATTTTTTTCTATTTTAGGTTTTAGTTTTTAAAATAGATGTTTATTAGTATTACTAAGATTATATGTTGTAGCTATATCATATTTTTTTAAAGTGTATTTATTTTTTTCTGATAATTGTGGAACATATGGAATCGCGATATATGTCGTTTCATTGTTTAAATTGTTTTTGGTGTCTGCAGTGTTGTATGTTTGGTGAATTCTTTTTTTAATTGTTTGGTCTATAAGTTATGGTGGATAGTTACTATTATATTAACATACAAAGGCCACGAAATAATTATCTTTATATGTATATATATATATATATATATATATATATATATATATATATATATATGTATATATATATAATACTGAATGTACTAAACTAAATCTGTATATAACGCATTTTCCTAGAATATAGAAACAAAAAAAAATGCTACTAAGAACCGTAGCCACCTCTATATAATTATATCGTTGTACCTATGCACAAAATATACCGAGTGATTTTCTTAACAAACACAAAATAACTAAATAAACAAAAATATACTAAACACCTCTCTCAAAAAAACGAGAATATTGTAGTGTCCCAAACGTGTTTACTCTCGATTAAGTTCAAACAATACCAGAAATAGCCATTCGCATCTGATTGATTTAACGGCAGTAGAAATTGAAAAATTTATGAGAATTTAAATACAGAAATGACATAATCTATTAACGGTGTTGTCAAATAACTTTTTTTTCTATGAACCCCTACAAACGTTTGACAACGAAACTATGTATCGACCTCGATAATATATTTTTTCTCTAATTAATAGTTTTGAAAAACATAAATATCTTATTTTTAAATTATTTTCTTTATTTTATTAATTTTTCCATAACTTTCTATAATTCATTCTTATTAATTAGCTTTGTATCATAAATTAATATTGGTATTCGAACACTATAATTTACTTGCTTTATTAACACTTAGAAAGGAATGTATAGATTTATACAAGGCGGTCGCAACATCCTCTTTAACTTCCTTCGACAGAAATGCAGTAAAACGGAAATGCACATTTTGTACTACATTACGATTTCCATTATTTACATAACGAACACCTAGAAGAGACAATAAAATTTATTAGTTTATTATTTGTAAAAATTTGACATTATACATTTTGGCGGCAAGATTGCACTCTGAGGATATGAAAATTACCTTTAGTAAAGTATAATTTCCTCGTTTTCACTATAATTGGCGGATATAGCTGCAGACTCAATAAAAAAGCTTTTATACCGGATAACTTGGAAAGAGAAAGCTCTTTGTTGAGAGAATTTCATGACAAATAAATTATAGAGTAGACAATAATATCGTTTAAATTTCGTAGAGATACTAGGATGATTTGGCCTGAGGTGTGACTTGAATACACCATCTTTCAGACAAGTGACAAAATAAAATTTTGTTAATTTCTGCTATCTGTATTTGAAAGTTATAGTAGTTCAAACAAGATGTCTGATTGAAAAATCCAAATTTTTAAAAGATTAAACACATATAAAACTTTGATACAAAATAATACAAATCTGTATAAAAACAAATTCGTATCTGTATATGCATGGACACACAGTACGTATTTACCGCTTTTGCTTCAACTACCAGACGCATGCGTTTCTATGTAACCACTTTGTCAATGATAGATTTACGAAGCAAAAGACTATAGGTACACTTGCGGTCATGTAGTAAGTTTTGTCCTATCCGAAGACATCAGATAACCTCATGCCATCTGACGGACAAAACCGACCACACCGGTGCAAAGTGTTTCTTCTCGAATAGCAAAGCTATTACTGGAAAAGAAGAAAAAATACGCATATTACTGTGAGTCCATTAACTCGTCGCCAGGTGGCGTATAGCAAAAAAAACAGGTTGCATGTTGATGCGATAATTCTCATCAAGCTTTGATACAAAATAATACAAATCTGTATAAAAACAAATTTGTATCTGTATATGCATGGACACACAGTACGTATTTACCAGCTTTTGCTTCAACTACCAGACGCATGCGTTTTTGTGTAACCACTTTGTCAATGATAGATTTACGAAGCAAAAGACTATAGGTACACTTGCGGTCATGCAGTATAGTCTTTTGCTTCGTAAATCTATCATTGACAAAGTGGTTACACAGAAACGCATGCGTCTGGTAGTTGAAGCAAAAGCTGGTAAATACGTACTGCGTGTCCATGCATATACAGATGCAAATTTGTTTTTTGTATCAATGCTTGATGTGAATTATCGCATCGACATGCAACCTGCTTTTTTTTGCTATACTACGCCACCTGGCGACGAGTTAATGGACTCACAGTAATATGCGTATTTTTTCTTCTTTTCCAGTAATAGCTTTGCTATTCGAGAAGAAACACTTTGCACCGGTGTGGTCGGTTTTGTCCGTCAGATGGCATGAGGTTATCTGATGTCTTCGGATAGGACAAAACTTACTACATGACCGCAAGTGTACCTATAGTCTTTTGCTTCGTAAATCTATCATTGACAAAGTGGTTACACAGAAACGCATGCGTCTGGTAGTTGAAGCAAAAGCTGGTAAATACGTACTGTGTGTCCATGCATATACAGATACAAATTTGTTTTTATACAGATTTGTATTATTTTGTATCAAAGCTTGATGTGAATTATCGCATCGACATGCAACCTGTTTTTTTTTGCTATACTACGCCACCTGGCGACGAGTTAATGGACTCACAGTAATATGCGTATTTTTTCTTCTTTTCCAGTAATAGCTTTGCTATTCGAGAAGAAACACTTTGCAACGGCGTGGTTGGTTTTGTCCGTCAGATGGCATGAGGTTATCTGATGTCTTCGGATAGGACAAAACTTACTACATGACCGCAAGTGTACCTATAGTCTTTTGCTTCGTAAATCTATCATTGACAAAGTGGTTACACAGAAACGCATGCGTCTGGTAGTTGAAGCAAAAGCTGGTAAATACGTACTGTGAGTCCATGCATATACAGATACAAATTTATTTTTATACAGATTTGTATTATTTTGTATCAAAGCTTGATGTGAATTATCGCATCGACATGCAACCCGTTTTTTTTTTATATAAAACTTTGTTGATATGCAGCAAACTTAGAGTAACAATGCTTCTTGGACAGCCACAATTTAGCGCTGAATTGTACAATTTAAACATCAAAGACGATATACGATCAGGACTATCAATACTGTAACAATAGAAAGATCAAGAAAAGAAAATTAATTAATAGTTTTGAAAGACCGAAGAATTCGCGTCAAGGAGATTACTAGCATGGTGAATATATCGGCGCATCGCATACATCTTACAAGTAGAATTGGGCATGCTGAGGAGGGGAATCTTAAATTGTGCTCAAAAATCAGTCAAGTATCTGAATTGATACAATACAGTGTCTTCCTTTATTGCAGTATTTATTTTCCAAATTGTGGGTTTTATGTACGGTAATATTATTATACTCTATACAGTTAGAATCTTTATTTCACACGCTTTCCTTTGCCGCGATTGCTATTTAGCTAATTTAAGTTGATGTTACAAATGTGTATTTTATATCAAACAGGTCTGACTTGCTTTATTGTTTTTCCCGTTCTTTTATTTCACTTCTCTTTTTTTTTGTTAACTCAACCTTTTTCTCTCTGTGTTTTTTCTTTTTTTTTACTTATTGTATCACTTTATACCTTAACATTTGATATACAGATTGTTTGAGATTGGTGTATTTTACGTTTTCTTTCCTTTACACAATCTTTTATTTTCCATGGGCATACTTTTTTGTGTGCCGTCAGTTAGTCACCAGAAATGGCCCCCTTGGCGTGAAGCGCGTAAAAAATCGAAGAATTGCAAGCTGTCTTTCTATTGTATAGACTGAGCTGACTTGAAGGCTCAATTACGCAAAGTGCAAGAACTTAATGAACTTGTTAATAGTCTTCAAACAGAACTGCAAGCATTAAAAGATAAGATCTCCCCTCGCTCGATATTAGTCATGAACGCAAGTTAGATACTTCTCACATTGAAAGAAATACTCTGAAGATATCTGAGCGCGAGAAAAGGAAACACAACTTGTTAATGTTTAACTTATCGGAGTCTGCTACCAGAACTGACCGGATTGCATCGGATAAATCTAACGTTACTGAAATGTTTAATTGCTTGAATATTTCCGCTGATTTTGCCAGTCCGATGGGATTGGCTAAGTACGATCCGACTAATCGTCAGCGCAAGAGGCCTATTAAAATTGCTTTAACACAGAGGGGTATTGTAAACGACGTACTAAGTAATATGTGAAACTTAAAGTCATTCGAGAAATTTAAGACAATATCCATTGCTAAAGATAGAACACCTATGCAAAGCGAACACCTTAGATCATTGAGAAGAGAACTAAATGCGAAAGAATCCTCTGGTGAATCTGATTTAACAATTGAATATCTTACTGATGTTCCAACAATAATTAAACTTAAATCACATCAGAAAAACTAATTTTACCCAATGCGTCAACTTCTGTGCAAATATATTACCAAAATGTTCATGGTCTACGCACAAAGGTTGATAAAGTGTATTCAGTTAGTGGTGCTAAGGATGATGACATTAAATTCTAACGGAAATATGACTGCATTTAGATATAAATGACTCTGAGATACTTGATCCTTTGTATGAGGTTTTGTGTAAGGATAGAGACTTACAAGCCGATGGACCTTCAACAAGAGGTGGAGCTCTAACTGCAACAAATATGCTTCAAGTTAACTAGCATAAACTTATCCAAAATCCAAGTCAAATTCCGTTAATAGATATTTGTATATATAAATTTAAATTAGGTGTATTTTGTTTATATTTCGTAAATATTTACATATCCTCTTATGTTTCTTGTGATGATTACTATTATTCTTTGAAATCTTAAGTCTCAAACTTACTAATAAGCAACTCTTTATATGCGGGGCCTTCAATAGTCTCAACTTCGGTTCTTCGTCCGTTGATGATCGTATTCTGCATTGTTATATTTTATGAATACTGCAAACATAATACAATATAATTGGATTTACAATTGCAACAGAAGACTTTTGAAACTTGTCTTTTCTAATATTTCCTCTCAAATTACTGTAATTCATCATACAGCTCCTGCTTCATGTACTTGATCCTTTTTTTGGCATAATTAATAAGATTTTTTTAAAACTTTTTAAGGGTTCTGGAATCCACAATTTTGACGCCTACTTGTCCACCACTCTTATTTGTTTAAGACTCAACCACACGAAGTATATCTACCTTTTTTCTGTTCCATCGAGAGATTTTGAAATAAACTAGTCCACAACTTTTTATGGGAATACATTGCAATTTGAAAAAGAAATGTTACTAGTTTCAAACTTATCTTAAATTCATTCAGACACGTGGCTGAGGAAAGGTAAACCCAAGAGTTAATCTTGGCTTTAATTTATGGGTTTCGCGTGTTCCAAATAAATTTATAATTGCAACTGATTATTTAATTTTATCTAACGAAAACTTAGTCTGAAAAATGAAGTAAAAATTCAAAATCTCTCTCAGTTTACAAAATGAAACATGAAAATACGGCTTAATCAGTTTCAACTCAGATCTTGTAATCCACAGCCAAACGTGATAACCTCTAGACAGCGCGCAATTAGAAAATTTTTCTTGCGGTAGTTCACGAAAATTCAGCTTTTAATAAAGATTTTTAAAAACGGAAAAAAGTTTAATTTACAGTGTATAATGTAGATTGATTTCATACATTTTCAGCCGTTTATTTAAAGTAGCTAGGATTCTACATTCAGGTGAACTTTACCTTTCAAATTTGCATATATTTGCATATATCACTGTATAGGCATGCTTTTTCAATAGGAAAAAACATATGTCCAACGCTATCGATCATGGAGATTCTGAAAATCATACCGCCGTTGGGGAAAAGTCCATTTCTGCACGTTTCTTAAAATATTTTTTCTACGGGTTTGTTATCATCCATAGTTAAAACATGCCTAAGTTTATATCGCCAAAAGGAATCGATTGGTACCATCAGTGATGCTTTGGGGTCCTATACCACTTATACCAGCGGAGTGTAATTTTATGAAGAACGCTGTCAGACGTCAGTTATAATGTATATATGAGGATTATTAAAAAACATCGCATCAAGAAAGCTTTATTGTTTGCTGAAATTCAGGATAACAACATCAGAAATGTGTTTCGAATTTCGTATAATAAATTTCAGAGTTTTTAGTTAGAAACCTAAGTCTTTAACAGAACCAGATACCAAATCGATTCCTTTGGATATCAGATATCAACCCAATGAATTCCACACAATTTCATGGTAGCCCAAAATAGTTACGCGACGCTTTGTACAAACAAAAATAAAAGAGTGACTAGTCGCGTATTCGATATAGTACTATACATTAAAATAAGGAAACAATTTGAAATATACCTGAATTTGTAAAACTAATTTTTGTGTAAAACAAAATACACAAAATAGAACATAATATAAGTTCATATTTGTGCAAAATTTGCTTTTCAAACATGCAGATTGTTGGTTTGTTGATCGTGATCGTGACCCGAAGTTGGTGGAGACTGTGGCTTGAAATCTAAAATAAACAAAAACAAGAAAAAACAGTGCTTAACGTAGTGTCTTTGGCTTAAGGTAAAACCTTTGAAGACATGCTCTTCACCAAATCGCCAATCGGATAACACTGGCGTTTTATTCCACTGGCGATTTGGTGAAGAGCACTGGTGTGTTATCCCACTGCCGATTTTGTGAAAAGCATGTTTTCAAAGGTTTTATCTTAAGCCAAAGACGCTACGTTTACCACTATTTTTCGTTTTCAGTTTGTTCTACTGAAAATGGCTTAGTTGCCGAAATACGGCATAGAATTTATTGATTTATATTGTGGTTAGGGTTTTTTTCTTATTTCTGTCTGTGATAATGACGTTAGTCAATGAACGGCGCTGAATGTTCTTCTACGCTGCCTTTTGTGACTTGATCGCATGTAGCAAGGGAGTTATTGTTTTTAGTTTTTGTTCCCAGCAAAGTCTATAGTAAGATGGCGCACCTGGATAGCAATTTTTACACAAATATGAACTTGTATTGTATTTTTATTTTATCTAATAATTATTTGTTTGAGTGATTTTTCAAGTAAATTTACTAAATTGTAAATAATAACAAATAAATTCGTTGCTATTGCGAATAGAGCATGATGATGTGAAAGGCAACTTTCATCATAACTCCCTTACTGCATACAGTCGAGTCATAAAAGACAGCATGGAAGAAAATCCAGCACCGATCATTGATTAATGTCAACATTGTTGTGAAATATGTCTCTCCCAACATCATGCACTGACGAGTCTATAGCAGCCTGCATATCTGGAAAGCAATTTTCACACAAATATGAACTTGTATTATGTTCTCCACACTCGATTTTTAATCATATTTATTTATTATTAAGGATAAAACAACGATTTACTGAGTATGGCCGCCTAATAGGCGTGGGTGCCATTATTACAAACACCCAACCAATCGCCTGCATGTCTGGAACGCAATTTTCACACAAATATGAACTTGTACTATGTTCTATTTGGTGTATTTGTTTTATAAACAAAAAATGGTGAGGTTTTACGCACTCAGGTATATTTCAAATTGTTTCCTTATTTTAACGTGTAGCACTATAGCGAATACGCAATTAGTCGCTGTTTTATTGTTGAGCATTTGTTTGTACAAATCGTCACGCATCCTTTTTTGGACTATGTGCATATCAATGAGTTGATACCTCGATACCCGAAAGAAATCGATTTGGTATCCGATTCATGTATATGCTCAAGAGTGGACGAATAACAGCGTAAATTATTTAATAGTCATGTCTAATGTCCTATACCATTTATCAGCACGTATTTGTAATTGTGATCTTTAAAAGCTTTTAAAACTGGAATTTTCAATTCAAATATTCTCAGATATAAAAAAAAATCATTCTGGAAGTCGCTACTTCGTTACTTCGCAGAAAACGTGTTGGATGTGTACCCGTTCTAGTGGACATAATTAAGGCTACCGACGAGATAAGGCGACAAAAAGTTTCATGAGACTATATGAAAAAACAAATGTATCTAGTTTTCTTTTGTATTAAAAGTTATAATATCAAAAGCTTTAGACAGAGCTGTATATATATCATCCACTTGACCTCTACTACCCAGGTCTTAACTTATAAATTGTATAATATTTGTTATGTTTATTTTGAGGTGCTCTATGTTCCAGAAGATTTCAATATACTAAGGTACGCATAAATCTTAATTAATAAAGTTTAATAAGATACATGTCAGTCGGTAATTAAAAATATATGAGGTATCGCCCTTTCTAAAAACACGCGTAATTCTTCCAACTTTCCATATTTTTAGAAACTCACTTGTTTTTACGGACAAATTGAAGAGGTCCGTGAGGGGTTCAGCAATATATAAAGCACATTTTCGTATTACAGAATTTGGAATGCAGTCATGAATACCACTTCTGTTAGGTATTAAATTCTTTAAGCTATTTATGACTTCCAATTTAGTAAAAGCTTTGATTTAGAAAATATTAGTATTAATTGGTTTTGGCTTTGAGTCTACGTTTTGCAACCAGGATTGAAATGTTTCCGAAAAATAGTCACAAAAAGCTTGGATGATATCCTGAGTATTTGTCAACTCCACATCACTCGTCAAACCATGGTGGATATTTACAATTTATGTATTTTGGGACATCTGGTCAAGAATTCTCTTAAAATATGGAGAAAAACTAATTAATAGCAACATCAATATCAATGCATTTCTCAATGAAAGACCAATCTGCTTCATCTAAACTCCTGTATGGCACCAAAATCAGCTTTTTTAAAGTATGTTGTTTTATGATGGAAGGATTAGTTGCCTGGTTTTTGCATTGATATTTCATATTATTCGCAATGCAGGATGATGTTTATTTCCAAGAATAAGAGGCCTAGCATAATGCAATACACACATGCAAAATTCTACCATTGCTATTCACTATATAATTGCATTGTTTTAAGTCAAGCGTATCCACAAAGTATCGAATAGACGGTTACGCTTAAAAATATTATTTTTAAATAATAATTGAGTATTTCACCCAGTGCTTGCGTTTTCGCCTTCCGATTGTATATTGCAAAATATTGTAGGGGAATTGTGCTTAATATGACATACTTTTTTTTGGATGCCATTATCTGGAAAAATAAAATTGATTTCGAAAGACTGTTTGTGGCAAGTTCTTATTTGATGCATTGTATTTCCTTTTTGACATCTAAAAAAAATAAACATTCATAGTTGACTTACAATTTTTTGATTAGTACGTTGATGCAAAAACCGTTTTACCCGTATATGCTGGGTAAAATGACATACACTGTGTCATTTTACCCTAATTGAAAAGTAACATCTAATAATGAACAGTTTATTGTTAAAAGAGTATACATAAACAAAAGAACATATTAAAGATAAGATATAATACTTTCTAGAATAATAAAATTTATGCAAAACAATAACAATTAAAGACAAAGCTCACAAACGAATTTTTTTTGTCTCAATGGAATGCCTGCACAGTCATTATGGCACCAACTTTTGCACTTTTGGCATCTAATCCAAGACTCCCCTGCTTTAGATCGCCTGTAGGTATCGTTACAGTATAGACAAGACGCGTCTTCATCTGATTCTTCGTCTTGATATGGTTCTTCAATATCGTCTTCATCACTCATAATTATTGATGATGATGACTGAAATACATTTCTTTTGACAGCTCTTGCTGATTTTCTTTGTAGTTTTATAAATTTATTAGTTTCTTTTTGCTTTATTTCTTCCACATAAGGACTTTTGGTCCATACAGCAGTTCCTTCTGATTTCCTTTTTCTCCGTTTTTCAAACGTAGTTTCATCAGCAGACGGTATAGGTGAAATTAAGTTTAAACAATTTTTAATAGACAAGCCATTTTCTATAACATTTTCTTTACATGTTGAAGCTGATTGAAGGTCTACATTTATATCCTGGAGATTTTCTTCCTCAGGCTGAGAATCCATATTTTGTATTTCACTTTGTTCGGTTGTCTGGTTTTCGAACCATTTTTCATTGTCAGTTACTTCACAGGGTGCATACAAATGATCTGGGAATATATCTGGATTTAACGTAGAAATTACGGTATTTCTTTTATTGTAAATACCACTACAATATTGTTTCGCCATACAATGGCTTCATCAGGTGGATGCAATCAGTATTTCATCCACCTGATGAAGCCATTGTATGGCGAAACTATATTGTAGTGGTATTTACAATAAAAGAATTTTTGAAGCTAGAAGTTTAATTACTTATTTCTTAGCGTTATAATGAAGTTTCAACAAGTATCTCCTTCGTCAATTAACTCTTTAGATAATACTTAAGCTGACCGTCAGAAGGAACAAAAGTGATTGCAGAGTTTTGGTGTTTAAGCCTAAAATTGTTAAGTTTAGGAAGAAAAGATTGAGTTAAGTCTCTATTATATGGTCTACTACCGGAAATTTAAATTAATAAATAAACCGATATATGCTTACCGAAAGTAGATAAAAATTCAAATAATAATCGCTTTAGATATAGTAAATAGGAAAGTTATATATTCCTTTAAGCCTGGTTTAATTTATCAGAGTCTAATAATTGTATAAATATCCATATTATATGCTCTATGATTGTCGTTACGTCAATATTTTTTCTTTAAAAGAAAGCACTTGCATATAATTTTCTTTATAAATAAATGTGCCTAAAAATAATATATACTTAATCATATCATTAACATGTTTGGTCTATACTTGTGTTAAATGCATAAACTTGAGAAAAAAATATTCAAATAAAGAAATTTTCACACTTAGTATAAAGTATATATATATATATATATATATATATATATATATATATATATATAGATAATTATTTCGTGACCATTGTATGTTATGGTAGACTCAATTAGTTGGCGATTTAAGGTCTGGCTTTACTTCAAAATGTATATATTTAAAACAATCTTACATGTTTCGGCATATGTGTCTTTTTCAAGGAATTTAAAATTTAAATGACAGTATATTAATATCATACTTATACATTTGTAGTTGTCATGGATAAAATTATTCAAAGATATATTCCAGTTTAATACTAGTAAATCATGCCTTAGTATTCTAAAAATAGTTAGACAACAAAAACGGGAAATGTCAAGGCATGAGTTATTATTATGTATGCACCCGTGGAGCGGCTTAAAATGTTAAGCTGTCGGCATTCGCGTTAAACGAGAAGGAAAACCACGAAAACCTACTCGGACAGCCAGTCAGGGATCTAAACACGGAACTGTCAGCATGGTAAGCAAATGTACAGATATCTAAATAACATGAGATATATATTTATATAACAGCAACATATATTATCATGGTAAATTGCAGATCGTTACATAATTAGGTTACAGTATATACTGCTTAAATTTTTTATCATTTCTGTTTATTGAATTTTTTTCGTGTTTAATATTAATCATTTCTTTTCATTTTGTGTTGTTCTTTATCAATTATCTGTGTGTTTTCAAAATCGAAATGGTGATCGCGTTGTAGTTTGTGTGTAAATAAGGCAGTTTTGTCTGTTTTAGAGTATTTATAGGCTTGTATTCGTTTGTATAAATATTGTTTAGTTTGGCCTATGTAGTAACTATCGCAATCGCAACATGGTATTTTATAGATGACATGTGTTTTTCGATTTTTTTCGATTTTAGATTTTAGTTTTGAAAGCAGATGTTTATTAGTATTACTAAGTTTATATGTTGTAGCTATATCATATTTTTTTAAAGTATATTTAATTTTTTCTGATAATTGTGGAACATATGGAATCGTGATATATGTTGTTTCATTGTTTAAATTGTTATTGGTGTCTGCAGTGTTGTATATTTGGTGGATTCCTTTTTCAAATTGTTTGGTCTATAAGTTTTGGCGGTTAGTTATTATCTGTTAAGATCGTTTTAATTTTCTTGATGTTATCTTTTCTGTATTGAGTATGTGATAGTTTTACTGCTCTATAAGTCAGATTATTTATAATTATTTTATTGAATACTGTAGGTGCATTTGAGTGGTAATTCATATATCGAAAAGTAGCTCTGGGTTTATTATACCAATTTGTATATATGATATGAATATTTATATTGGTCAAATTGATAATCCAGTTATTGTTAATTTTGTAATTTATCTCTGTTGTTTCTTTATTAGTTTCTCTACTTTGTTTCTAATTTATTTTTGTTTGTCAGAAAATGATTATTGTAAATTTTAGATTCTATTTTTTCGAAGCTGTTTAAAATTTGAGGAGACAATTTCTGTATGATAATATTTTTCAAATTTGAAATAATTTGATTGAATGTATTAATGTCGCAAATGGTTGGGAATATTGTGATGTTTAAAATTTGTAGGGAACAGGAATTCATAATTTTTTGAAATTTAGTTTTTGGTTTTGAAATTGTGAAATTATATCTGTCAAGTTTTCTCGTTTTTAGAAATGTAGGTGTTATTTGCCATATGCCGAAACATGTAAGATTGTTTTAAATATATACGTTTTGAAGTAAAACCAGACCTTAAATCGCCAACTAATTGAGTCTACCATATATATATATATATATATATATATATATATATATATATATATATATCAGGGTGTCACCCTTTTTATTATCTTTTTGACGCTTGATACATTTTTTCATTTGTTTATATTTTTATTTGATTGTCATTTCGTTTGCTTTGCTTTTGTATGAAATTTGGAGAGCCCTTAGCAAATTTAGCTTCCTTGGATACCACCTGGATCGGCGTGAGTATGTTAACACTGAGTTGTAGCCGTGGTACTGATCTGCTGACTTATATTTTTAAGAGGAACCCGTAAGGAACATGTAAGGTATATAACATTTCAAATTCATCTCAGTCTATTTTGAAAAATTTATTTAATGCCTTATTAGATGTACAAAGTTTTTCTGAGTGTATTTCCCAAACAAATAAATTATATTAACTTTTCAGCAGTTTGTTTTTAATGCATTCTGTATAAACTAAAATTACTTGAAAACGTATTATGTATTATATCATAATTTTTTTTCTTTTGAAAATTAAGTAGTTAATCGCTTGTTTGTTACTGCTATTATTTTTTTATTTCTATACCTGTGTTTACATATTAATAGAATTAATTATATAAATAAAACTGTATAAATATATTGTGGTAGGTCAAGCCTACACATAAGAATTCCTGGGATTCGTGAAATACAGATCGTTAACGTTTGTATATAAATATTAGAAAATAAGAAAATTTTGGAACTGAATTCTTCATCTGACATATCAATAAAGTTGATTTCGCGTTTTTAATTGTTCAAAATAAATTCTCATATTTATTTATTTTTATCTTTTCATTTGCCTTAGTCATTTTATTTCAATATTTTGTATTTCCGAAGACATTTCAACTTAATTGATTAATAATATATGACGCGTATTTCTTAGGGAAAACTGTACTTATTTGAAATGAATACAGCGGGAAATATCCCAATCAAAAATTAGCCTAATATAAAATTACTAACATTCTCATGACAATTATTTATTTACTAAAATAAAATATGTAATTTTTGTAAAGTATCTATATGGGTTGAGTAATTAAATTATCATTTTCACTAAAATAATTAGCGAGATTATATTAATACATACAAATTAGACGAATAAGAAGCTAGCATTCGGAACAAACGAGAGTTAGTGTCATTAAGTAGAAAAATGCCAAAAACATATCGACGTTTTTTAAGTGCCGCTCTGGAAATAAGAAGAAAAATCATTAAATAAATCAGAAAAACGAGCTACGAACATATAAAAATATCACCTATTTATCCAGCTCCTTTTTGACGCATTTTGCGTATCCAGACATCAACCAGTGCCTCATAAAACGAAAATTCCATTTCACCGGGAATAGCATCCAGCTAGATCGAAGCTAAGCGGTGACGCCGTCCGATTACCCGCCCAAACCTGTATCCTGCATTTTTGGATCCACAAGAAGACTCCAGACTAACCCATTCCCGTCTATTTCAAATTTAAGTATTATTTCAAACTCCTATAAATTTTGAAAATGTTGAATTAGTTCAATTCATAAAGTAAAACCTCTATCAAAGATTTTTTAGAATAGATATACCTTATGGGTACATTTAGAATTAGAATTATTTGATTTAAAAACTAGAAGAATACAGTTCCCCCGTTTACAAATGTTCATTTTTAAAAGAAGCATTTATGTATGTTGGTTAAATTAAATTCACTTTCTTTAATTATCTTTGCTTAACCTAGAATTTATTTTATGTTTATATTTTCATGTGACTTGATTCATTTTTACATTAATCCTATTATTTTTTATATGAATCACTTACCTGTTAAATCTATACTTCAATAAAACCATTTATATTCTTCTTTAACTCAATCGTTTCATTTTGTTGATATTGCATTTAAAATATACCACCACATGTTATTTTATTCACCACTGATTTGTACATATTCTTGTTGAGTCACGGTACCTACATTTTAAGTGTATTTATTATGCACAACAAAAAGAGTCTCATTGTTCTTATAAGCCGGACATTTAACACAAATTAAAGCCCACAAGAAATTAAACTATAAGAAGTTATTCACATGTAAAGCTGTTGAGGTTAAGTATACTTCGTTTTAAAACGATTATTTATCATTTGAATCATACACATGCAACAGATACAACGTCAAATAACTCCATCTGTATGTAATATTTGAAACCATATTTGAACAGATATTTATAATATTAAAATCACCTTATCAGCTTCAGTATATTAAATTATTTGGTTTTGTATTTATTATACGACCTTTTAGCGTTGTTACAATATATATATATATATATATATATATATATATATAATGTTAAATATAAATGATAAAATTATTTTCAACGGAATTCGTTTAATTGAAAATAAGAATGAGGCCATAAAATATATATTCTCTAAGATTGTTAACATACTATCGTTTAATTTATATCTAAAGAAAGAAAGAAAAATTCACAAAACATAAATACACCGGTGGTATTTTTTTAACATGAATTTAGAAGTCGAAGTTATCCGAGCTATGCACCTGCCGCTTTGAAACAGTTCTAAGAGTTCTCATTACTTGTAAGTCCGATACATTGGCATCGAAGGCTAAGGCATTTTCATAACACTTCCCCTTTTCAAGTTGTTAAATAAAAAGTTGCAGCCTGTTGTTTTCTCAGAATGATCCGGGTCATCCGGTTGGCTCCTTTTAGGGTCGCTGAAGACCTGCCTTGCACATATTTCCTCTTTCTCATAAACGTACGCAACTCCACAGAAGATACCGGTACTCTATTGTATAACACACGTTTTTTTTCCAAAGAAGCAAACGTTATATACACATGAACATAACTATGACACATACAACATCTATTGTAATATTTTACGTGCCTACACACTAAAGAGTTATCAATATGAATAAAAAGAAAAACTATTTGTATAGAAATATTATATGCTCGTTTCTGTATTTCGTACTAATCAGAAAATACTATAAACGAATTGATATCCGGTAGCCCAGAAAGATGTTACCGATAATTATGTTAATTTTCTACTATTTTGTTGTAAAAATTCTAGAAATTCTATCCATATACGATTTGTATTTTAAAAAAATCCTGGAAAGTAACATAACCTCAATATTCATATAAATTTATGCACCTGGCGTTTAGTTAAAAATGTGAATATATTATTATTGTGTTTGTTATTACCGTACTCTTTGTATCTTTGATTATAATAAAATATAATTGTAGTTTAAAATTTAATATTACACAAATCAAGCTTCACACGCTATATGTCCAATTGTTTTAATTTATTTTCTTGTTTATTATTTTACACATATTACATCCACCGCGCGTCAAGTTGTTACTGTACTCTTCGCATCTTTCGGTTTTAATAAAATATACTTGTAACTTAAAATTTGATCATTGAGTACCTTGTTAGACTATTAGTATTTATACATTGATAAGAATAAATAAGGTACGCGGGATGATGCAACACTCTATTTATTGACAAATGCCCCGGCTAGCATGAAATGACTAAAATGACACTTGATTTTATCTAATTGTTATATAAATAACAAAGGAAATGCTATTTACTAATTACATAGGTCTCTGTGTAATTAACTTCTCAGAACGATTAAGTTTCCAAAAGTGCAATAAATATCAATACATTCCTTTTTAATACGCTAAATATAAACAAAGTAAATGACCGCGTCCAAATAAACAAATTCCAATAAACAATCTGAAATATGAAATATGAAATAACGAAACAAAATTACAAATTAATGCAAAATAAATGGAGATTACTATAAGCAATCGGCACAATATACACTGATATATAAGTTTCTACTCTTGAGGAAGGTATATGCACTTCACTAGTTGGTTGCAATAATTAAGCTTACTAGCGTGATCTCTAGGTAAAATCTTTTGAACAACCGATACTTTATATGGATACTCTCTACACATTCAACAATATTTTGCCGTGTACCAGAACTTTTGCTTTTTAACACATATCCTGTAGCCCGAAACTTCTCTACGACTAAAAGAATGTGATGATGTAAAGAGGTATTTTCCAGAATTCTATTAGGAAACTGCAAGTGAAACTGTCGCTTACATTCCGCGTAGAAATATTGCCATTTTCCGTTAAGAGATTGTGCACTTCGGAAATATACTGCAATAATAAACATATTTTCTTGCAATGTGTACATTATTTAGTAGTATTGTTTATTAAGTAAAAAAGTATTTGTAAAAAAAGAATTATATTGCTTAGTCACAAAATGACAAATGTCAAAATGACACTAGATACATAGTTATAATTAAAGGCCGGATGCAGTTTGCATATTTGCATAATATATCCATTTTGTGCATTATTTGCATATTTTGTAGTAATCCAGCATTTATTTGCATATGTATTTTGTAGTAATTCAGCATTTTTGAATATTTGAAGTATCCGAGTTTTATTTATTTACTAAATCCAATTACTATTCTAAATTACTAAAAATATGTCGCGGATGTAACAAACAAACAAAAATTACACAGCCCTCGTTAAATTCAAGATAGCATTTTATTAAGCCTCTTCCCGTTACTTTTCCGATAAGCGTCTCCAAGAATTTATTAATGCTCTTTCCATACATCCAGGCCAAGACAAAATTCCAGGAAAAGCTGATACCTTAAAACTTCTAAATAAATACAAAAATACATTTACCAGAAAATTAGCAGTATATGTGTTTCCTTGCTATTCGGAGAAATTTATTACCATATTCAATTGTAATTTTATTTTAAACGTCATTTTACGTTGGCTTTTCGAAGTGTAAACTTTTGAGTTGTAATATATAATAGCAAAAATGCTGAAAATAGCGACTGTGCCTAGATGGATTGCACCTTATTCAGAATTGCGTGGTGATGGAGAAAAAGTGTTTTGCGTAACATGCTGCAAGATTGTGAGTAAAATTTTAAGTTTATTTCCTCTTATTAATTAATTAATTAAGTTTTTAATTATTCTTTTATCTTTTACAAAAAGTTATTTTATAAGAAAACAACCGATAATGTTGCAGATTACAAGTGAGAGAAAGTTCCAAGTCGGCCAACATATGCAAACTCCATCTCATGCTGCAAAACTAACAAAGATGAAATGGGCGAAGAGTCAGCAAACATTACCGCAATGTTTGCCGTCAACTTCCAAAAAATCCGAACAAGAACAATTTAATGAATAATAATGAAGATTTTTGTCAAATGTTTGTGTCGGCAGATATCCCACTAGATAAACTAAACAATTTAAATGTCAAGTTATTTTTGCAAAAGTACATCAGCAAATATAACATTCCCGACGAGAGCACGTTAAGATAAAAAATATATTCGCTGTATCTATGCAGAAACATTGAATAGCATTAAGAAGGTTGTTGCAAGCTACTAATCTTTATATATGCGTAGATGAAACTACTGATAGTGTTGACCGATACATAGTTCATTTAATGATTGGTATCCTTAACGTATCGGTTCCAGCAAAATCTGATTTAATTTCATCCAAACAGTTGGAAAAGGCAAATAATTTGACAATAACAAGGTTTATACAGGAAGAACTGGCAACTTTATTCTAATCGGAATCGAATCCAACAGAGAAAATTCTATTGTTTTTGACGAATGCTGCACCATACGGCAGGTGGCTTTCAACTTGAAAATCTTTTACCTAAATTTAATTCACACAACTTGCTTGGCGCACGGACTAAATCGTGTTGCAGAAGAAGTCAGAAACCATTTCCCCTTAGTAAATACTTATAATAATAATTAGTAGTGTTAAGAAAGTATTTCTAAAGGGCCCATTACGAGTTCAGTTTTACAAACAACATCTACCCGATTTTCCGCTTCCTCCTCAACCAGTAATCACACGATGGGGAACGTGGTTGGACGCTGCTATTTTTCGTGCAAATCATTATGAAGGAATAAAGACAATTATTATGGATCTTGATAGGGATGCACAATCTGTGGTAGACGCCCAAAAGGTGTACTCGAGTAAAGAAATACCTCAACAGTTGGCGTTTATTAAAGCCAATTACAGTTTTATTTCTACTTCTATACTTCAGTTGGGCAAACAATTTATGTCGCTAATTGAATTTGAATCTAATCAAATTTGAAAAGTCATGTTTTGATGTTCAAGGAGGAGTGAGTGGGATAGTCGTCCTTGTATGAAAATTTTTTAGGTGTAATAGGAAAAAATGAAGATTATAAAAAGCTGAAGGACATTGCTAAAATCTTGTGTGGTGATTCAGTAGAAAATATTGAGTTGACAATAGATGATATTTCTAATTTGAAATATGCTCCTATATCAAGCGTTGACGTAGAACAAACCTTTTCAATATATAAATACATATACAAAAAGGTTGTGTTTATGTTATGACAATACGTTATGCACGTATAAAGCATTTGTTACAATATGAAACAGACATGTAAATAATTTACATATCTGTAACTGTACACATGAACAATACACCTCGTATTTTCAGCATTTACTTCTGCTTAATACATATGTTTCTGCCATCTAGGCATCAAGCTAGTGAAGCAATGTATACAAATTGATACAAATGTGTTAAACAACTGATTTGTATCTGTATTTATATTTCACTGAAATCGCCCACAATGATAAAGCAAGTTTCGTCCTATAAAGTGACACTATTTAATAAGTGACATCTTACGGACGAAAGAGACTATGTCGGAAGGCGACCTATCGTTCGAACAGCTATGCTGTTACAGGAAACTAAAAATACGTATGTCGATGTAGTCCATTAACAACGAGCCAGATGGCGGTAAATATACAAAAAGTTGTTAATGGACTACACCGACATACGTATTTTTTCGTATGTCGGTGTAGTCCATTAACAACGAGCCAAATGGCGGTAAATATACAAAAAGTTGTTAATGGACTACACCGACATACGTATTTTTTCGTTTCCTGTAACTGCATAGCTGTTCGAACGATAGGTCGCCTTCCGACATAGTCTCTTTCGTCCGTAAGATGTCACTTATTAAATAGTGTCACCTTATAGGACGAAACTTGATTTATCTTTGTGGGCGATTTCAGTAAAATATAAATACAGATACAAATCAGTTGTTTAACAGATATACATTGCGTCACTAGCTTGACTGATGACGCCTAAATGGCAGAAACATATTGCTGTGAACTGTGCCTTTGCTTATGAATGCAGTTCACAACAAATGTCCGGATAAACTCAGTCGTCTAATCTTCTAGCTGGAATCTTCGTACCTCAGGTCTTGCTCTCAAACAAGCAAGAACGCGTAAAGAAAAATACAAAAATAGCATTAATAAAAGTTCTGTTTTCCTTAATAATATTTATTTAAAAAAAAAAATCCAAAAAAATCCCTTTACCGAATGTAAAGAGAGCTAAAGCCAGAATAACTAAAGCTAGGAGGAAACAGTCTGTGTGATAATTACACGCACACAGAGAAAAACCCCCTGTGACTCGCGAGAAAACATAAAAGCTAATAAATAATTAAGAAAATTGTCAAATTTGACCTCTAAATTATAACCCATGAATTCAAATGTCAACAGAAACCAAACTATTGACTACGCGTGTCAAAATTAAGATCATGCGCAACATACCATGATAAAAATATATATATTCCCTCCAAAACCAACCTGACTACAAAACGATCTCGAACATCTTGACATAACAAAAAAACTCCCTCACAAAAACATGACAATTTTCTTGAATATTCATATACTACTTTAATATCAAAATTATGATAATTATAATCTATAAATACAATCATCAACAAATTATCGTACTAGCAATTATATAAAACAAATGTGTCCTGTACTTACATCGATATAAACACATTTACACAAAAACTAGGCGAGACATACCAATACCTAATTATATTATAAAAGAAACAACGAGATCACAAATCCTCGTAAAAATCGTAAATGAATTTAAATGCGCAAATAAAAGCACTACAAATCAAATAAGCCGACTTTAATCAAATACATCAAGGCAAAAAATTAAGTTTTTTATCCATCCACATGCTTTACTAGCTCTGGTATCTCTGTCGAAAATACCCCGGAAAATCTCGTACATCGGCCACATATAGTACATAATTCTACCGAGTCCACACATTTTCAGTCTAAAATAAAATTGTACAGTCCCGATCGTAATAATAAATTCAAACATTATAAACATTTAAATATACACAATAAAATAAAAATACATTTTAATTACATGTCAAAAACAATATAATGTTCAATATAAATCTTCGTTTCTTCGGGGAAAAATCCATTACAATATGTATTAAGCAGAAGTAAATGCTGAAAATACGAGGTGTATTGTCCATGTGTACAGTTACAGATATGTAAATTATTTACATGTCTGTTTCATATTGTATATAAATACATGTTTTCAACAAGCGTCACAAGTTTTCTAATAAACGAAAACGTTGCGAATATAGAGAAGAGAATCGAAATTATCTAAAATGAGAAACGCAAAAACAATTTGTGTGTAACATGCATCGACATAGATACGTAGCGTGAAAACTTAACTAAGGCAATGGAAGTAGCTATGAAGAAACTAATAAATTGTGATGTCAAAATAAAAGAAGCAACGAAAAACGGAAATAGTAGGTACTTAATAAAACTAGACAATTTTGAGCGTAAATTAAACATCTTGAAAAACAAAGCTAAATTACAAGGAAATCCAATATACATTCATAATGATTTGTCGCCAAAAGAAAGAGAGATTCAATAAAAACTAAGAACAATCGCTAAAAGCAAAAGAGACAAAGGTTTGGAACAGGGTTCTTAGTAGACAAGTCTCTTAAGCAAGCGATATCTAAATTTACGAATTAACGAAAGAATGTGCCATTTACAAATAAAGATCCAGAATGAATGTGTCAAACTTCTTAATGTGCATGCGCCAACCGAAGTAAAGGATCATGAAGAGGAAAATGAATTTTACGAAAAAATAGAGGATTTCTGTGATTCATTGCCAAAAAGTGAATTAAGTATTATATTTGGCGATTTTAATGCGAAAGTGGGAAGGGAAGAAAGATATAAACCAACCATTTGAAACTTCAGTAAATACGAGTATTTGTACGATAACGGGCTCAGGTTGATAGGTTTAGCATCAGCCAAAGAATGCAGAATAATAAGTACGTATTTTCAACATAAAAAGATTCACAAAGGAACATGGATATCTATGGACGGAAGGACAGTGAATCCAAATAGATCATGTATTAATCCCAGATAGATGTAAAAAACTTATAAGAGATGTAAAGACGCTTCGTGGCGCAGAAATGGGATCGTGACTGGTAAGAATAAAGGTCAACAACTTCAAAAGGCAAAGCACTAAGGAACAAAGATTAATCAATAGAAGTCGCAAAGAACATACCAAGGAAAAATAAAAGAAAAACTCAAAAATATTACAGGGAACGAAACAGTGGAAGAGATATGGATAAAAATAGAGGTTGCCTTAAAAAGTGCTACCAAAGAAACATTGGGAAGGATAAAACAGAGGAAAAAAGAAGGCTGGTTTAGTAAAGAATGTCAAGAAAGTAGAAAGAAAACACAAGAAGCAAGGAAAAGGATGCTACAAGAAACTAATCAGGAACTTATGCAGGCTTATAGAGAACAAGAAAAGATAACAATAGGTATTTAGAAGACATAAAAGAAACTATCTTGAAAACAAGTTACAAAATATAGAGGATCACTATGCAAAGAAAGACATTAAAAATTTTTATCAAGAAGTAAAGAACGCAAGAGGAGAAAGACAACCCTTTTCTACAAAGACTTTTTATTTTTTTTTTAACTATACATCCTTATACCGTTAGGTGTCGCATTTTAATAATATACTTCAAATTAGTAGTGCATTTATTCTATCCTTCCATACGTTTCTGTTCTGTGCCAAGTTCCTTGCTTCACACCACGGTATACCACGTTCTGCGGCTGCTTGTCGTACTTGTTTTTCCCATTGTAGTCTACGTCTTCCTATTCTGTTCTTTTTCTGTACTCTGGCTTTATACTCCTGCCTTGATGTTCTGTTTTCGTGCATACAGTGTAAGTGTCCTAACCAACCCAGCTATCTCTCTTCGATAATTCTCTTAACCGGTTTAAGGTTCCTTCTTTGTATTATTGCCTCATCCTAATTCTGTCTGTCCTTGTAATTCCTTCAATTTTTCTCAGGAATCTCATTTCTACTGCTGCTATTCTGCTTTTGTCTCTATCTGTAACCGTCCAAGACTCACTACTATATATTAGTGAAGTTTAGTTATTTCGCGACAGACTTTGTCGCTTCTTCTGGGGTAAAAAATGTAGAGTTAAAAATAATAAAATTGACGTACAAAATATAATATCTAATCATTTTTATACTTTGTACGTCAATTTTATTATTTTTTAACTCTACATTTTTTACCCCAGAAGAAGCGACAAAGTCTGTCGCGAAATATAGGGTAATTTAATAAAGGAGTTTTTTAATTGACCGCTTACCCGAATTTTAATTAATTTTTGATTATATATATATATATATATATATATAATAATATAATAACTTCGTGACCTTGGTATGATATGGTAAACCTAATCAGTAGGCGATTAAAGGTCTGTATATTACTTCAAAATATATGTAATTAAAAAACTCTACATGTTCTACATCTTGATAAAGGCGTACACAGCCGAAACATGTAGAGTTTTTTAATTACATATATTTTGAAGTAATATACAGACCTTTAATCGCCTACTGATTAGGTTTACCATATTTATATATATATATATATATATATATATATATATATATTGTGTTAATTTTATTTTGAACTGCTCTCCTATGGTACCTCACATTATAAATTTTACTCTTAAAACTTTGAATCAATTCTATCGTTTCGCGGAGTTCAACATCTTGAGTTTCAAGTTTTCGTAGTGTTCCACTAATAAAACCATAGTTTGCCTTGATAAAAGTTAACTCTTGGCGTATCTGCAGTTCATTTAGTATATCTTTGCAATCTGCAATTGCCTTCGAGTCTTTTGAAAAAGAGACAATGAATTCTCGTATCTGTTCAAAGTTATCTGCATAAAATACAGCGGCATTAAGCCACGTGCTCCATCTTTATTATGGGTTGTAGTGGTAGTGCCAGACCATGTAACTTATCTTTGTATGCTTGAACCCTCGGCGATGCTTTAATAAATACTTTTTTCGTCAAATTGATAAATGAATTAATATCTGGAAATGTGTAATATATTTCTTTTGCTACTACGTTAACAGCATTGGCCAAATATGTTACGTACATCAGATTGGAGTAAAAAATCTTCAAATTTTGTGCTGACTTCATTATATATGTCACAATATCCGATAACATCAGTAATATCCTGCCACTTGGAACGGTATTCAGCAAATAAAACTTCGTTAAACTGTCGTTTATAAATAAATAAATAAAAGATATTTGTTTCCTCGAACTTCTGTACTAATTAAAAAGGATTGGCTAGCGCTATTTTCGTTTAAAATGCCAATCAATAAGTTGGCAATATAGCGTCCATAACTGTCTGTTGTCTCATCGACTACGAAATAAGTATAATTTTCACCTATTGTTTTCTTAATTTTCATCATAGCTTTCTCAAACAATAGATTAATATACTTTTTTCTTATGGTTGAGCGACTAGTAACTGACAACTTCGTATACATCTCTAAAAGAATTTGAAACGTCGAATTATCAAACTTTGAAAGTGGAATGTTTGCATTTAAGAAGGCGTTACACAAGTCATAATAGAAACTATTCTGTTCTATATTTTTACTTGTTGAAGTAAGGGATTGATTCAGAGTAGCTTGTGGTGCATTTTTAAATCTTGTGATATTTCTTTTATGCAAATTATTTTCTACATGCTGCAATAATTGAAATTTTTTGTCGCATCAAATCTACAATAATTAATTGCAGGTATTAAAATATGAAATTAAAAGTAAACAAATATAAACTAACAATTTTACTGCAATACTTACAAAACACTCTGCCATTATCTACACAAAATGCAGAATAATCTTTTATCCAGATCACACATGTGAATATGATTTCGATATATTAAAATTAACAAGTTAAAATTACGTGTACATATACTTTCGAGAACTAACAAAACACAACTGGCGATATCACTGACCCATAGGTCAACCTCATTGATCGTAGATTCACTGGAACTTCCCCGACTTGATAAACACAAATCTGGGAATTCCCGCTGTATGGAAATGCTCATGCGGAGTAATTTTGATATATTACGAATGAATGGTTTTATATATTTTTACGGTGCATTTTAGAAATAAATTATAAAATATGAACAAATATGCAATTTTATATGAAATATGCTCAAAGTACCGGGTGTTTGTTTAGCTGCACGAGAACTATCGATATCGATAACTATGGTTTGACAGCTGAGCATGTCAAACTGTGTTGATATTTCTGTTCAGTAAGGTTTGGCAAGTCATCATGAATCGTTTAACGCTAGAACAACGCTTCCAAATTGTGGAAATTTACTTTGAAAAAATAATCTGTTCGCGAAGTTCATAGAGCACTTCGTCTATTTTACGGTCAACATAATCGGCCTAGTGAGCAAGCAATTCGTGCAGTTATTGATCGTTCTCGCACTAATTTTACTCTTCTCAATTCAAAATCATCAACAAGACAAAGAAATGTGCGTACCGAAGAGAATATTGCTGCTGTAGCGCGAAGTATTGAAGAAGACGCCGAAATGTCAATTCGTCGTCGTTATCAAATTGTTGGCCTTTGTCCTTTGACTACGTGGAAAATTTTACGCAAGGATCTTGGCTTACGTGCCTATAAAATACAGCTCGTGCAAGAATTGAAGCCAAACGACCATCGTTTGCGTCGCATTTTTGCTGATTGGGCTCATTTGAAACTGGCCGAAGATGAGCATTTTTATTAAAAAATTGTGTTTAGTGATGAAGCTCATTTCTGGTTAAATGGCTACGTCAATATGCAATCTTGCCGTATTTGGAGCGAAGACAATCCTCAAGCCGTTAACGAACCACCATTACATCCATTAAAATTGACTGTTTGGTGCGGTTTACGCGCTGGCGGCATCATCGGTCCTAATTTCTTTCGAAATGAGCAAGGAGCTGCCGTTACGGTGAATGGCGAGCGCTATCGAGCCATGCTGACTGAATTTTTGTTTCCAAAAATGAATCAGCTAAACATCAACGACATTTGGTTCCAACAAGACGGCGCAACTTGCTATACAGCACGCTTAACAATCGATTTATTGCAAAATCAATTTGGTGACAACCGGGTCCTATTCAGTGGCCCCCTCGTTCGCGCGATTTAACGCCTCTGGATTACTTTTTATGGGGCTATGTTAAGTCATTGGTTTATGCCGACAAACCAGCAACTCTTGAAGCATTGGAAGCCAATATTCAAGCCACCATTGAAGCCATACAGCCAGATTTATTGGAAAAAGAAGTCAAAAATTGGACTGATCGAATGGACCGTGTAACTCGTAGCCGCGGTGGACATATGCCGGAAATCATATTTCAAAAATAAATGCCATGAAATTATCTACCAGATTATAATAAAAAAAAATTCATTCCAACAATATTTCTGTCTTGTATTATCATTTTAAGTTCTCAAGCTCTTAAAAAAAGACACATTAGTCGGCGTTTGTCGACTCGGCCAGGGATTAGACAGGTAAGAAATTTTACCTGTCAACTCGGCCAGAGATTTGTGGGCTATAGGATTAACGGATTATTAATAAATTTAATGACACTGTAAATTTCTTCGTAATTGATACTTACTGTTAATAGTTAGGTATTGTTATATGTTATATGTTCACTTGGAAATAAATAAATTAAAATACCACTGATCTTTATTAACATGCATTTATTTTACAAAAAATAAATAAATCTAGTCACGCAATACAATACTATATACAATATTACACATAGTACCTACTTCAACTTGACAAGTATTTACAACTCACTGATTTGGCAAAATAAAATCTAGTGATATTTTTCTTATCATAAGCACTAATTAATTTATTTACAGTATCCATTTTATCTTTAGTATCTTTGCGTAATTTCTTAATATATGTGTTAGCTGTTCTAATTTTAATGTAAACATCAGTTTGAAATAACAACAGAACATTTACAAATTGCATCAAGTCGGATGACTGGAGTAGAAACTACTATTAAATTTTGAACGGAAAGATTCGCAGCTATTTGTTGTTCTATATAAAAAATTTGATTTTGAGGCCCATATTTTTGGAGGAAAAGTAGCATTTTGAGAAATATAATATTTAAATAAATAATCGAAATTCAATTAACTGAGGTACACCTGGAAGTAATAAAAAATACAATTCATTATTAAAAAAGTCCAATATTTCGTTTTCATCTAAAAATTGCACACCAAAATATAACTTTAAATAATTTCCAATAATAGAGTCCTTATTTTTATATTCTTGAACTAAATGGAGTTCTTGAATTTTGCGATACCAACTTTGGCATAAGTGGAATCTGCAGCCTACTATTGTCGCAGAAGGCCATATTACAGCGCTTGCCTTGTGTATAGCGTGTTCAATGTCAATCACTATTTCTTGTGGTTGCAAAGTTAGTCCAGCATCACTGCACTTTTCCTTAAGGCGTTGGAATAACAATCGGTAGGTGTCTTCTGTTTTGTTTGAAAGCAAACAAAACACTAGGGGAACATAATGGCCGTTCTTGATACCATGAATTGTGAACATCTGGTAGAAGAACTTTGTACAAAATGAGAAAGTGCCATCCATATAAATTTTTTCCGCTGTACATAGAAAATACAAGTTTAAATACAAGTATAACAGGAAAATATTACTATTTTATCCAAACTGTTAACATCTAACACGAAATCTTCATCCTTTTCTGTTTTGAGTGTCATGCTTCGAACATGTTCTAAAGCCTCTTGCCGATTTTTTGGTAGAACTGGAAGTATTTTTCGTCGGGCAATGTACATGTTTCGTCTGATGCAGTCTATATCTTTACTTACAATCTCAGTATCGGGATTTTTTCGTAACTCACTATTTATTAATTTCCCGGGTCGTTCACAAATGTCTTCTCAAGCTTTCCGTTTTAGCAAATTACTTAAAATTTGCCTGGGAAGATTTATGTCAACGTCATGATTGTGAGACTCGTGTGTTATGTACAATTTTCTGCTCGTCACTTACAGTTGTATAAATCCGCATCGGGCACTTGCGGTTGCAACACTTCCAGCGAATTTGTCCAATTTTTGTTACATTTGCTCTTGAAAACTTATACTTATTCACCAACAAAAGTTTATGGCCCCTTTGACTGTACATACACTGCACATCCATTCTTCCGAATTTGCGGTATTATACTTAACACGTTACAACACAACAACAACAGCCTGTGGTTGAAGCACTACTAACGATAACACATTACATTTGTAATATGTAACTATGTATATTTATTTGACTAATAAACTGTGTCCAATCCCTGGCCGAGTCGACAACGCCGCCCGTTAATCCTATCATTAAGAAGAAATACTTTTGGCCCGGTTGACCTGTTCTACTAATCCTCTCCCTCAACGAAAATCTCGGGTTAATTACTTTCTGGCCGAGTTGTCATACGCCCCACATTAGTATTTATATGCAGGATATGCAAAACAAAAGTACACGACCAAAACCTCGTGATAGTTGCGCGGTAGCAAAACGTATAGAGCTATTGGCGCGCTGATAAAAGGGGCGGGCGTAAAGCTAGATAAGCGTAATTGCATCACTCCACCCACTCTAATACAATATGCGCAGACCGGCCCATCGCTATCACGAGGTTTTGGTCGTAATTTCTTTTTACGTGATCCACGTAGATCTGCAAGAATTTTGGTAAACATATAATAAATAACAAATATGTATTTTCATATAGTCTCAGCATTAGTTATTAGATTTACGTTAACACCCCGTGAAACTAACAGTTGTTTTATCTTCGCTTGACCGGCAGCTTTTGGTGAGACTGTGAACTATTACATGCTGTTTTATTGTTGGTTCCATTTCAGGTGACTCCACTACAGCAGCGTCAATCCGGTAATTAAATTGCCACACCCCGTACATACACAACGTTATTTTACTTTTAGAAAACTTCCAAAATTTCTCTTCTTGTGATTAATGTTAAACATATTACTTTAATTTTAAAAGCGATCTAATGTAGGATATAAATAAATGTAGTTCATGTAATTATAATTCCTTTACTCGTATGAACTACAAAATAGTTCGATATTAGTTGCATTGAAAATTCCATTTCCCCAACACGCCCTAAAAGTTATCAGTTATTAATATAAATACGTAAAATATTAGTATTAGTGGAGACATAGATGATGACCAGGATAACAAAAAGGACATGAATACGGAAGAATTAAAAAAAAGATCGAAACAATCACAAGCATGCAAGAATGAGAATGAAATAAACACAACGGGAAGATTGAAAACACATGCGGAGAACAAATTAGATAAACTTCGTAAAAATATAACGAACGCGGCAACCGAAAGGGACATAGTGATGGTAAATGCAAATAGACAAAATGAAAAAAACGGGATAGGCAAAACAAAAAGAATAACAAAAAGCTGGAAGATGGGAACATGGAATGTTAGAAGTTTAACAGGAAAGGAAGAAGAATTGGTGGAGGAATTGGTAATGGTCGATATGGATATACTTGGTATCACCGAAACGAAAAAAAAAAGGAACAGGTGAAATAATATTAACAGAAGGACATTTGTTGGTGTATAGTGGAGTCAAAATAGAAAGGAGAGCCAGGGAAGGAGTAGCTTGCTATATAAAAAAAGAAAATATAAAGCATTTACAGAAATGGACTGCGGTCTCGGAAAGAATTTTGACGGTGGAATTCGACTTTGAAAAAACAACGAAAACAACAATCATAGTAGCTTACGGACCAAATGAAGATGAAGATGTAAAAAATAAAGAAAAATTTTGGGAACAGATATCTGAAATAACAGAAGAAACCAAAGGAAGGGTAATAATATTGGGAGACCTAAATGGAAGAGTGGGAAGAAAGGATAATGAAACAGGAGAAACGATTGGCAGACACGGAGAAGTAACTAGAAACAATAATGGAAGAAGACTAATAGAATACTGTATATTCCACAACTTAGTTATAACAAATAGTTTCTATGCACATAAGGATATTCATAAATACACCAGGGAAGTACGAAGCAGAAACGAAAAATCGATAATAGACTATATCGTAATAGACAGAGAATACCGGAGAGAAGTAAAGGATACGAAAGTAAGGAGAGGGTGTGAGATAAATACAGATCATTATTTGGTTCTCTCGAAAATAAAAATAGATAGCCAAGAAACAAACGAGAAAGTAAAAACAAATATTAATAAAAGAGGGAAAGAGAAGAAGGTAGTTAGGACATACAAACTTAGAGAAGAATATACCGTTGAAGTGTACAAAGAAAAAATTGAGCGAGAAATGAGTAAAATCAAACAAAAAATAAGTAAAAACATAGAAAGAGAAACGCTATGGAAAATAGTCAGAGACACAATAATGATAGTATCGGAAGAAAGTTGTGGGTATAGTAAAATAAGGAAACATATTAAGCAAACAAAGTGGTGGAATGAAGAGATAAAGCAAGAAATAAAACGAAAAAACCAAGCATGGAAAAACTACTTATGCAACAGAAATAATCAAACATACAACAAATATAAAGAACAGAGAAGAAAAGTTAAAGAACTGGTAAAAGATGCAAAACAAAAGACATGGGAAGAATTTGGGGAAGCAATGGAGAGAGATAGCAGAGGAAATCAAAAACTGTTGTATGGAGTACTGAAACGATTAAGGAAAGGAAATCTAGTTAAAACCTTGTACATAAAATCCAAAGAAGGAAAATTACTAGAAGATGAGAACGACATTATGGCGAGATGGAAAGAATACTTTGAGGATTTACTAAGCACGGAAATTAATGACCAAGTAAACAAACCGGAAATATTGCACGAGTCGCCTACAAGAAAAAAAGAACACACGGAACAGGACAAAATAACCATGGAAGAAATAAAAGATGCACTAAAGAGGCTAAAGAGAGGCAAGACAGCAGGAATTGACGGAATAACAACAGAGATGGTAAAGAATTTGGGAGAAAATGGAATAGAAGTATTAGAAATACTATTTAATAAAATATTGGATGAACAGAAAATACCAGAGGATTGGGAAATGGGAGTTTTATTACCGATATATAAAAAAGGAGTCAACAAACAGTGTAAGAATTATAGAGGCATAAAGGAATTACACTATTGTGCGTCATGCTAAAAGTTTATGAAAGAATCTTGGAAGAGAGATTAAAAACAATAATCGAGGCGCAACTCAAAGAATCACAGAGTGGATTTAGAAAAGGTAGAAGTGTACAGGACAATATATTCACATTGAAGCAGATGACGGAAAAGTGTGCAAACAGCACGAAATACATAGGTTTTATAGACATAGAAAAGGCTTTCGATTGTATACCTCGAAAGTTGGTGTGGAGGAGCCTAGAAAAAGGAGGAATAAATAGCAAACTGAGGAAAGCAATAGCAAGCATATACAAGTGTACAATAAACGTGGTGAGAGCGTGTAATAGACAATCAGAAGAGTTTGAAACAAGGAAAGGATTGCGGCAAGGAGGAGTACTTAGTCCTATACTATTTAATATAATACTTGATGACGTACTGAAAGATATTAAAAACAACACAAAAAAGATACAAATAGGATATAGAAATATGGGGCTGGTGGAGGTAGCGGAGAACGCGTTTGCTGATGATTTGGTGGTATACGCAAATACCGAAAAGGACCTGCAAACAAACTTGGTAATTTGGGAAACAGTACTGAAAAAGAGAAACACGAAAATTAACGCAGACAAAACTAAAGTTATGGCGATAGGGAAAAACCATAAACAGTTAACAATTAAAGTAGGAGGAAAGGACATCGAACAAGTTGAAACATTTAAATACTTAGGAGTAAACATTCAAAGAGAAGGGAAAGAAGACACAGAGATTAATGGCAGAATTGAAAGCACGACAAAGTTGTACTATACACTCAACAACACTTTCATCAGAAATAGAGAAATTTCAACGAAGACAAAAATGACTGTGTTTAAAACCGTATATAGACCAATACTAACATATGGGTGTGAAAGCTGGATACTAAATAACAAAACAAAATCCAAAATACAAGCGATGGAGATGAGGTATTTAAAAGCAGTCAAAGGAGTAACACGCAAAGACAGAATAAGAAATGAAGTGATAAGGCAAGATCTGAATACAGAACCGATCCTCGAAAGTATAGAGAGACAAATATTGAAATGATTCGGACACGTCGTTCGTATGGAAGAAACAAGGCAGACAAAGAGAGTATGGAAAGCTAAGACAATACAGAAAAGGAAGAGAGGTAGACCAAAGAATACATGGGACAATACAGTAGCGGAAAACCTGCAAAAACGTGGAATGACATGGAGAGAAGCAGAAGTTGCGGCAAAAAATAAGAAGGAATGGGAAAAATTCATTTATAAAAAAAATAGAATTAAGTTTCAGAGTGAAAATTAAGTGAATACCTTGACACCCGTAGGGTAATTTCAAGGTTTATTGATTATAATAATAAATAATAGTTCATATAATTATAATTCCTTTACTCGTATGAACTACAAAATAGTTCGATATTAGTTGCATTGAAAATTCCATTTCCCCAACACGCCCTAAAAGTTATCAGTTGTTAATAAAAATACGTAAAATATTAGTATTAGTAGTAATATTTAACCTTCTAAAATTCATTCACAATGTCAGAGTACGAATCTAAAATATAAAGATGTTATTTTTATTATCACATTGTAGAACCTATTTCTACCCGGAAATTGTGAATTCTTTTTCACGAGTATTTGTAAATGGAACTAAATACATTTTAGTTCTGCAATTACATGGTCGCTTACAGGAAAGTAGAATACGGGAATCATTAAAAAAATTGAGTAAGATCTCCATGGTCAATAACTTTACGTTATGATATTCTCATGGTGCGAATACTGAGAACATATTCTAACTTTTTCTTTAATATAAAATATTATAGAATACATGCACGTAAGTGTGTAGTATATTACATATAAATAAAAACCTAACAATTAAATTTTATGTAGAACTAGTAAGTGGAATGAATTCAAACCGTTTATCTGTATAATTTGAAACCTTCTGCAAAAGAAACTGTAATCCTGAACACAATTAAAAGTTCATTATAGACCGATGTATTTGTAGGTTAATTACGTAATTGTACATTAAAAAGTAAGAATTAATTAGTTTTATTTGTTCACTAATTAATATCAAACAGAGAATGCACCACTGGAGCGAGTAACCTAACGCATAAAATATTCATAAGAAAATCTTATAATACATATATGAAACATGGGGACTATTATTTCATAAATGTGCGTATGCAGATATGAATGGAATCGCACATTAGTTGTGTGAAAAATAAATTAAAGGAGCAAAAATCATAATTTTAGTAAGATTTAACAATTTTAAAAGAAATTTATTTCGTAGTAGCTTATTAATTTGAATATTTTACAAAAGCAAAAGAAAAACGTGCAGTCATTATCTCGTTGAGACTGTTTCCTTCATTATTTTTGCAGAGACACATTTTAATTGTTGAAAATGATGAATCTCTCTACATATATACATTTTTATGTTTTGCATTTCCTAATAAAAATAAATTTTGGGGTGCTGAATATCATTATGAAACAAACCATATTTATTTATTTATTTAACGTATGGCCAACATGGATTAAAAATATATATCCTAAAGATAAATTTTAAAACGAAGGCTACTGATTCAGTCTCTCACCTCCATATGCTTTAAGAAGACACTCAGCTGTAATATGATGAATAGTCTGGCAAGTTTCTTCGCATTACAAGTTTGTGTCTCAATCAGTCCCCATTTGCAGAATTAGTCACGACAAATTCCGTGGGACGTTCTTATTGTATTAAGTATCTTGAGTGTCTTCCACTCATGGTAAGGCAATTCCATTTCTGGTAAGGGCACGGTAGAATCAATAATATGGGCCTTTTGAGCGAATTCCAAAGCTTCCCAATACTCTCTCCATCTATCATTTGGGCTGAAGTCTTCTGCTATAAGTTTTTCTGCTAGCAGTAATTGAGGAGATCTAGACTTTAATCTCGACAGCATCAGGCAAATCACTGCGTATCGGAAGGTGGGGATTCGATATTATTTTATTATATTCTGTTACCAGCCTTTCCTGTATCCCGATGATGGGAGGTGCAATATGGCTTAGAACCGAGAGCTAAGAGAGAGGTGTACTTCTTAAACAGCCGCTAATTATTTTCATGGTCTTGTTGAGTTTGATGTCGATTTTCTTTACGTGGCAGCTGTTTAGCCAGACCGGGACGCAGTATCCAGTTTGACGGCGGAGTGTCAGTTGTTTCTTAGTGTCTGCGTTCTGTTCTCAAACCATAAAAAATATAATGTATGACAAAAAAAAAATCACACAATAAAAGTATATATTTTCAAACCAAATTTTGTTCAAATGTTTACTGTGTTGAGAATAATAAAGATTAAATAATAACAAGAAATTGTTATTTTGTTCTTCGCCGAACGTTAACGAAAAAATTCGTTTTCCTTTTCTGTATTTTGAGTCAGTTTAGTACAGTTATTCCTTGTAACCGTCTATAGTTATGAATTAATGTATTAAAATTCCAAGATTTCGAAAATAACCAAATTATCGCCAGCTAAACCATTTATTTAGCGAAATCCAAATATAGATATTAGTGTATAAATTAATTTTATGACAAAAAAGGTAATAAAACGAATTTATACACTAATATCAACATTTTTTAAACATTCGCGAGCTGCAGGAGTTGCTTTGCTCAGCTCGTGGACGCCACTAGGAAAACTACTTTTGGGACAGTCGGTTACTATGTGAGTAGTTTGTTCCACATATCCACAATCGCAGAAGCTAGTATCTGCTAGTTTTTATTTATACAACATTGAGTTGCACCCTCCGTACGCCGGTGCGAAACCAATTTGATTGAGATCATTGCCTACGCGAGAGGGTTACGCCCGGCAGAGGTTCTGAAGGATTAGAAATTAGATCTTTATTCCTCAATTCAGGGTTTTGTTCGAGGAGGGTTATCCAGCAGTCATTCACATTAATGGAATGCTAAACCTCCAGGCCGATTTGGCTAGATACTTCGTATCTGAAGCTAAATCGGTCTCCTAGATTTCAGCCGGATCCTGGGGACGCTTTCCAAATCATCGTATATGGGAAAATCAATGATATTGGAAATTTTCGCCCATCCATTCTGTGTTGCAGCGAAATGTCTGATATCCGGCGGGGCAATATTAGAAAAAATCAGTAGCCAACGACTAGGAGTGATTCGAACAGTACCGGTGACGATTCTCATTGTATTATTAAGTTGAAGATCTACTAGTTTGGTGTGAGAGCTTCAATGTCAGACAACAGCACAGTATTCAGCAGAAGAGTAAGCCAGTGCAATGACTACCTTTCGCAAAGCCTCCCCATTCGCTCTCCATGAATTGCTGGCAAGTTTATGTAATATATTATCACGGGTCTTCACCTTTTGACTAGTTTTATAAAGGAGGTGCTCGAACGTCAAAAATTAGCCTAACGTTAAGCCCAGATATTTATGGTGGGGGCTGCAGTTGATCCTCTAAATTATTGGTTTGTGTTAATAACTGCAGATCATCAGCATATAGAAATTTTCGTGATTTTGTAAATCATTGGTGTAAATGCTGAACATTAGAGGAGCTAGAACCGAGCCTTGATGAAGGCAATTTTTCAAGGTTTTGCCATTACTGGTACGATTGTTTAGTCAGACTACGATTCGGCGATTGCTCAGTATGTTCCGGATAAGTTTAGTTAATTTAGCACATGAAATGATATTTTGGAATTTAAAAATCATTCCATTCTTTCAGTCTGTGTTATAGGCATCGGAGAGATCAAAAGCTGCAGATGATTTCAGGCTCTTCTGAAAACCTGTTTAAATATGCGTTATTATCACCAAGAGTTCCCGTTCTGAAACCAGCTTACACCTTCTTAATAATTTCATCGACGGTGGGCACTATTATATTGTAGATAAACCGTTCTAGAAGTTTATAACAAACAGTTAAGAGAGCTATAGGACTGTTAAGATGCTATTACAAAAAGCTAAGCATTATTGAAATTGGTCGTATTGTTAGATTTCATGAGGCGGATATTGCATTTCGAAATCGAATGGCGGATACAAGGAAATATTGCTACAGTTATTCGTTGTTAGGAAGATTGGTCTCAAGAAGGTAAGCAGTATATAGATGGAGCTCTGAACGACCTAAAGGAACCCGTTGGTTCTTCTCAAACATTATCTCCTGTTAACAGGAAGATAGGAGACGAAGCTTGCTTATCATTAGGGATCGGTAGAGTACTTTAAGGTCTGCGTAAAATTTCATTTTTAAAGATATAGGCTAAAGAATAACAGTGCGTTCCATGTATGGTCCTATTCTTTGATTTGGGTTCCTAGTATCTAAGACTAATATTGCCTGTCATTAGAATGGTGCACTGTACTGGCAGATTAGAATCAAGAATGAAAAAATCAAGAAACGATATCGTTTCAAAACGAATTTTATTTTTATTTAGGGGCTCGTAATGGTCATAGACGAGTCCGATGTAGAGGGGAAAAAGGTAGTTTCTTAATTGTTGCGGAGAACATGATACTAAACTTACTAGGAGATTTATGGTTTGCGGTAGAATTAACACTGTTAGCGATACCGATACCATTCGCTTTACCGCATACTTATTCAAGGGCTAAACAATTGCCCATTGCCTGGCCTCATGTTACTGCTGCACATTAGGTCAAACGGCCGCTTTTGTGTGCAAAAGTGAAAAAATCAAAGTTTAGTTTTACTTTCGTTGTTGTTGTTTTCTAATAGGAAACCATTCAAAACAAATATACCAAATTTTTGTTTGTACTAAATATAAAGCACCGTTATATATATGTCAAAGTCATTCGAAGTAATATTTTTACAAATGTGCGAGCGAGATCAGTATTTATTTATTGGTCAACTTTAACTATGTGTTTCTCGAATTGTGTTGACGATAATTAATTTCTGTAAAATGCAAAATAAAGAGACAAGTAAATATAAATGTGTGTCATTGATACTGCTTTATGTTTACGTCGGTATACTTGAAACTTACTCATCAGAGTACATAACCTTAAAATGGTGCAATTTCTCTAAATGTTTGATCTTCTGTAAGCCATACAAAATTTTGACCCAATTTGACCTCTTTGAAATTGAAAACATAGATTAAGCAATATTTAATGAGTTATTTGCAATTAATTTCAAGCTGCTATTTTTTGCGTTTTACGAGTAATGCCTCTTTTTTTCAGGTAACCTTTGTTTTAATAAAATTGAACTGTTAGAAATATGGCGAAAAAAATGCATAAAAAAGGAAAAGCCTTTTTCAAGCATGTAGTTGAAAGAATTGAAGCTAATACGATTTCGGATAAAATGGAGAAACATATAAAGCAAACATTACATTTTCTTGGCGTAAAGTTGACTCAAAAGTGGGAAAAACGTCACAGAAGGATGCATGTGTTTAAGGATCAAAATCATGCGTGGTTAAATTAAGATTAAATTTTGTGGTGAATTGCACCGAAAAAGTTGTTGGTCGTCCACGTGTGCCATTCAACGCAAAATCAGAATTTGGGAAAAGAAAAGAAACTGCAGACCTTTCAAATGAGAAAGCTGATACAAATCTTCTCGTTCGTGCAGCAGAAATATCAGCTCGTAAGCACGGTGATGCTGATTTAGCTGCAGTGCTAAAAGAAAGTATTGAAAGCCCAACAAGACCATCAAAAATGCGTAAGGTTTGCTTGCTATCAAGATCTCCAAAAGCCAATTCCACTATCTGCGGATGAGGCTTTAGCTTTTCTTCTTGAATATAATTTTTCCAAAGAACAATATAATGTAATACGCCACGAAAACAAATTACGTAATTGCGATATATATCCACATTATAGGAAAAGTACAGCTGCAAAGTTGAAATGTCGACCTCAGGGTATAATAGCCAATGAAACCCTTGCCAAAGTTTCGTTGCAATCTCTTTTACTGCATACAGCTGAAAGAATTGTTGACCTCCAAAAAGAAGTTTTTGAAACTGTAATGGAAGCGGAGAAGACGAATTTTTTGGGATCGGTATTAATATTAAGCTATGGATTTGATAGCAGCACTGGTCAGTCGCAATATAAACAAACTTTTAATGAGGCAGGTTCGTCAAATAGCTGTGATGCCTCTCTTTTAGCTACTACAGTTGTTCCTTTAAGGTTACTGCTCTTATCCGGAATGCCAATTTGGGACAACCGCACACCATAGTCTGTAAGATTTTGTCGGCCCATAAAATTGCAGTACATAAAGGAGACAAAACAAGTTATTTTAAAGGAAGACCTGGATTTAAAAAAAGGAATTGACGCTCTGGCAAGCGTAAGAATATCAATAGGTGATGGAAAATTTGTTGAAGTATCATTTAAATTATTTTTAACACTCATTGATGGAAAAGCTTTAAACATTATAACTGGAACTAGATCAAACCAGGCTTGTCCCATTTGTGCTGCTACGCCGAAGGACTTTATGAACACATTTAATTACAAAAGTGAAATATTCCGGGCAAAAGATGAAAACCTAAAGTTTGGACTTAGTCCCCTTCATTGCTGGATTAGATTTTTTGAATTTGTATTACATTTAGGCTATAAATGCGAATTACAAAAGTGGCAGGTACGAGGAGATGATAAGTTAATTATTTTAAAAAGAAAAACAGACATACAGAACGCTTTTTGGAAAAGGCTCGGACTTCGTGTCGACATGCCCAGAGTAGATGGCTCCGGTTCCACAAATGACGGAAACACTGCTCGTCGAGCTTTTACTGACCATGTAATTTTTTCTGAAATAACTAATGTCGACAAAGACAGCAAAATGTTTTCAGAATCTATATCCTTGGTTGCCAATGACTTCCACAGTACATAAAGTACTAATACATTCAAAAGAAATATTAGAAAATACAGCACTTCCAATGGGTTATTTTGCAGAAGAAGCAGCTGAATCGCGACATAAGATATACAAAGCCGATAGATTGCATCAAGCCCACAGAAACAATCGTACCAATAACCTGCTAGACATATATTTAATAGAGCTGTCGATACTTCAGATTCATTAATTTCCACAAAATTTTTAAATGGGCGCTTACAAAAGCGGAAATGTTCTACTCTTCCACCTGAAGCAATTGAACTGTTATGTTGCAGCGAAACCAAAGAAAAAATTCATCTTAGCAACCAAGACGATGAAATTAATGAAATTGAAGAGGACCTATTTGATTTATATTTACAAAACGAATTAGATTTAAGCAATTACTGAATATTGTAGTTTAATTAAAATAAATAAATGAATACTACGTATAATGTTTGCATTAATGGTTGCAAAAGGGTTAATTTTTGGTCGCTAATGGGTTAAGTTGCATTTTTTAATAGATTTATTCTTACATAGTAAATTCCTACAGGTTTTAGTATGAATACCATGGTTTTGAAGAAGTTATTAATTTAGCACAGAAAAAGTGGCTCTTTGACCTATAGTGCGCTGTTGCATTAGGATTTCGGCAAGGGGGCTATGACAATATTTTCAATTAACCTGCGCTGTCGCCAGACCTATCATCCACAGAACCTATCTGGGACATGGTAGGTCCAAGAGTTGATAGTTTATATGCCTTCTAACCGCCAATAAACTTACAAATGATACTTACAATGATACTCTCCAAGTTGCTTGGAATAATCTTCTACACGAGTCGATAGTTCATCTTATTAGAAGCATGTGAAGGCGAATAGCAGAATATATTCATTTACTTGGCGACAATCCATTATTAAATTTTCTTCTAACTTTTCGATGAAAATTTAATAATTTATTATTATCAACATAGTGAACATTTGTACAAAATTTGGTATATACGGTCACATTGCGCATATATACAGAATTTTTTAATCCTGTTTTAAATTGGATTATTCAAATCAAATTTAAATACGTTAAAAAATTCATAAGGCACGTTCTAAAATTTTATTCATATCTTCGAGAGAAAACCTTTCTTTTGTATCATCGCACTAGTCATAAACGACACTCTTCCGTGAACCTATCACCAACAATCATGTCGAGCATTTAATATAATTCCGGAACTTTCCTTTTGAATTTATATTTTAGGTTTAAATTCAGCTATACATTAATTACATACGTCGCTATTCTAATTCTCTATTAATTAGTAATTTTACTTATTACTAAACACTTCTTGCTATCTGTAAAAATTATAACGACCGCGTATCAATTAATATAATGTTAGAGCGGTCCTTTAATTTGTTATTTTAAACTTTACCTAGACGATATCGTGTGACATATCATTTTAAAGTATTTTTACAAACGATTTTTTAAAGCTATTAATTTCATTGTCGGCACAACCTTTTACCTCGCGCCATTAATTAAATTTTAATTGATTACCTTCAGTTATATACAACATTATTGATTGTCTCATATATCTCAGTCGGTCATAAAAGTAATCCCACTTTCTACCCGCATTTTTGAAAAAAAGCCCTTGAAAAAGTCTTCTCCGATTCACGCATTCATCGATTAAAGACGTAGATCATCGGCGGATGCTCGGTCGAGCACACACAATTAACCACGCCGTCCAGTGTTTCTTTACACGTATTTGGTCTTTTTTACCAATACCGGATAAATAAAACCAGGTAAATTCTGTAGTGTTCAATACATATATTATTTGACAATTTACATTTACACTGTAGATAATTTTATTCATTTTAATTACCTCTAAGCTTTAATTCCTTTCATTTACTCATTAAATGAAAAACTTTAAGAACAATGTCGTTATGTTTCTCTTATTTAATAAATTTCTTTCAGCATACTCAATACGCCGTGGACCTTTGATGCATCATCATTAAATTATAATTAATCAATTTTCCTTATCGTTAGCACTACCGACTAATTGCTAAACAACATGTTGTCAACAGGTGGTCAAAATATTGAGAGCAACAAATACGTATAAGTTCTTCAACCCCCTCACGAAAGATATTAAAGTTATTTCATCAACAGGTGTTTCTAAAACAAAAGCCAAAAATGTGTTAATTGTAAGAGTACTTTATGGTCAAGGCACAATTTTTTGTTTTTTATCTTTAAAGCGTTATGTTATATTTATATAAAGACACATGTTATCATATTTAATTATCCATTATTATTATTAATATTTATTATATTAATGTTTTTACTTGTTTAAGCTTTTTATTTTGACAGTGTTGGAATGTGTTTGCAAATAACTTAATTATTATTGAGTCTCTAGCCATCTTTTATCACGGATAAACATTATTATTATGTGTCTTCTTAAAATAATTATAGTTATTAATATTATTGTCATAACTTATGTCTCAGAATTTTGGGACCATTAAATATGCTCCGCAAGAAATTATGGAATCATACAATTTTTTTTGAGAATTTTTAATTTTTTTTTAAATTTTATGTTCTATAACTAAGTAGTACACAAACATATTAAAAATAGAACAAAATGCAAAGGTAAAACCAAAGACCGCAACTTGATAAACATAACAATTGAAAAATTAACACAAAACGCAGAGAATTTAATTAACGGAAGCTTTAACTAATTATGAATATTTCCGCTTCGGGCCCATATTACGGTTGCCATCCGCCCAGGCAAACACTCAATAAGACCTCTGATGTAGCCTTGACTCACCTGGTTCCATCCTTCAGTGAAGCTGCTTCTAGCTCTTCTAGCGTTCTTGGTGGAACTTGCTTCAGACATGTTCTATTGGATTCATGTCGAGGCTTCTAGCTGGCCACTTCATAACAGGATAGGGTACGTTTCGCCGGCAACGTTTCGCCGGTAACGTTTCACCGGGAATTTTTCGCCGGTAACGTTTCGCCAGCAGTGCATTTATGAAATAACTCATTTCCACACAAGTATTTTATTTGAAAATATCTTAGAAAATATATTATGTACAAAAGTGTTATAAAAAACTGTATTTTGATCATTTCAAAATTGTGAGCTAACCCTCGCAAAAAATCTAATATATTTCTGTTATTAAAATCTTCTACAATTGTGAGAATCTGTCGGTCTGTCCTAATATAAACGTCTTTTTTTTTATTGGGTTCATTTCCAGCAACTAACTTTTCGTAGAAAATGTCCCTATTTTTTTGAATCTTCTTCAGTTCCGAAATGAATTTCCAAATTGTGGGGTGCTGCGAGCCCAGTTGTGCTTGAATTCTTCTTTGCGCAGCCTCTACTATATTGTTAGTTTTCTAAAAAACACATCTTTTATTATTTTTAATAATTTTGGTTACATTATTTTACCTCTATTGCATTCAAAACCCGGTTATGCAAGTTCCAAGTTTCTGGTGGAAAATTTGGAATACGTCTACCATTTCCCCTCCTATTGCGAACTCCCAAATAATTTGTTTCAAACCAGTTTGCAACAGGCAATAACGCTTCTTCCAGATGATCATAGAGTAAGTCGAATGAATCACTTAGATTTGGAACAGGCACAAAAGCCAATGCAGTGATCATTCTAGCTTGTAACGCAAAATCTCCATTATTTCGATATTCTCTAAAAATAAAAAAGTTAATTTTTTTTTTGTTTTTGTAAACTTACTACAAACCTTGTTAAGTGTTCTTGTCCAATAACTTTTTTCAAATTTTTCACAAGGTGGAAAAAGCATCCATCAATAGACATTCCTGGAAATATTGCACGGAAAGCATTGTGTATTGCAAGCTCAAAATCGACTGACACCCTTGATAGATTTAATAAAGGCTCTAACTCGATCAGCATTTGGAGCATTTTTTTCATAAGTTCTCTGTCTTTTATCTGGTAAAAGTATATACACGCAAGGATGGATGCCTCCATACTTTTCACCCATTATAACAAACACCTGGGCAAATAACGTCGGTGCAACGCTAAAGGTGCCATCAACATACCACCTTGATGATGTTTTTAAAATGTCAATTCCTCGGCGTCTCCCAAATATTAATAAGCGTGGTAATTCTGGGTAATTGTCTGCTAGTAAAAAACGTTCTGTTGTGTTGCCACCGTCTGTGGAGTACTCTTTATATTCTTGAGGAATTTCTAGTTCTTCCAAAGAATTAGGTGCAACGGGGGCATGATTGATTACCTTCCGTGCTCTTTTTATTTGCATCTTTAAACTTCGATCAGATGGGCAAATTCCAGTTGCAGAAATGGTAAGTGTTTGTTGACAGTTATTTATGATCACATTAGCAGTTTCTTGGCTTTCAACTGCTCTCTTTTTAAGGGATGTAACCATTTTGGACACCTAAATTTATAAAACAAAGATTAATTAAATTATCTAGTTAAGATGATAAATCACTTATTTAAAAATAAAAGGATTTTACAAGTAACTAATAAATTAAAACATATTATATTTACCTCTACTTTGGCGGCTGAAGCGTCATGTACGTGATGTCCAACTTTTTTAATTATTTCATTATTTAATGATAAGTGCACTCTCGCTTTACATTGTATATCTCTTCGTCAGCAACGAAAATATTGTTTTTCACCATTTGCACTCAAAGAATCAAAAATATACATAAAACCGTCTTCGCTAAAAATTCGGCCACTTCTTTTAGTCTCCATCACTGGCACTGCACTAAACTTGATGCAAAAGGTAACTAATCATTTTAGAAAAATTCTGCACTTAATGTAGGCGTTAGTAGGCGTGACTTACATTATATGCCCTCTAATACCATTTGTTGAATATCTCCATTTGTTGGATATCCCCATTTGTTTATCGGTTAATCCGACAACCCTTCAAAGTGGAATAGAAAGTTTCTCAACCTTAATCTGATTTTGGGTTTGCAATTCGTTCTACCTAGTAAGATTACTGGGAAAAAGACATTAACATTGTTATACAAGCTTAATTATACCTATTTATCCACCTTAACTCTGCTTGATGGTTTTTTTCCGTTGTTTCTTTCTGTTGTCTTAATTTGTGGGCACAATATCTGTGGAAGAGATAACTAAAGGAACCCACCGGCGTGAGGTCGGCGATTCGTGCTACCGGCGAAACATTCCCGGCGAAACATTCCTGGCGAAACATTATAGGCGAAACGTTACCGGCGAAACGTTGCCGGCGAAACGTACCGTTTCCTTCATAACACGTATGTCAACCTCATTTAGTTAATTTTGTACATTGTAGGCTAGGTGGGGGCGAGTGCTTGCATTTAACGGAAATTCGGGCTTATGTAAGGTCCAAATGGAACCACAAATGGCTCTAATGTAATCTTAATGTACCTATCTGCCATTATAAATAACCTCCAACTCCATCTTAGCCTTCGAATATACATTTCCCCATATCATAATCGAACAACCTCCGAAACTTATTCCTTTCCTAAAGTTTCGCTGACTGAAGCGTTTACCATCTCGTCTATAAACTAGCAGGCGTCTATCTGATGGGAAGTGGTAATACCTAGACTCGTATGTGAACAGAATGTTAGCCTAATCTTCAGCGATCCAATCACGATGATCTCTCGCAAATTGTAGTCTGTGAACTCGGTGTTCTCTAATGAGTATGGTGCCTTTGACCGTTATTTTTGTACGTATTCCTTGCTCTTTAAGTAGGTTCCTTACTGTCTGCAATGTAATATTTATATTTCGAATCGTAAGCAGCTCGTTTTTTACCTGTATTGCAGTGCAGTGCCTTATTCGCAGGGCTACAACTCGTAAAAAGCGATCGTCTATGGCCGTAGTTGACCGCTTCCTACCTCGTCCTGGTCTCTTGTTATATCTCTCAGCTTCTCTATACCTACGCACCAGTTACGAAATTGTCGCTTGTCGGACATCTAACACCCTACCAACGTATCTTTGACTCCATTGTTAATTAACGATATCGCTTGGATATCTTCTTCGTGACTCAAACTACGTGTATTGCGCATTGGGTGGCCGTCAATCATCTTTACCAAGGCAAGAGGATTCTACATGAAAACATGTGATAAATGTTAAAAGAAAAACCTGTATTTTTAAACTTAAAGAAATAAGAAGATATAAAGCACCTAAAGCTCACGAAATTAGAAAAAAAATTAATCTAAACTTAGTGACAATGTCATACAATCAAAACAAAATATTATTGGAACGATTTACTTTGCATAGATAAGGGGTTTCCATAATTTTTTGCGAAGTGTATATACATATTTATAAAGCTATTGTTTTATAAAAAGATGTTTATTTTTCTACATAATTGCCTTTCAACTCGATATCCTTAGACCATATTCTTTTTAATGCCCTCCAAAATTTAGGATCTCTAAATCTCTGAAAAATAAGCCTTTTCTTCAAATTAAGAAATAGAAGATGTAATCGACAATTACAGCTGTGACTGTCCGATGGAAACCATTTGATTTGTCCTACACACTGGCCATGTGGACAGCTTTGAATTGACGTTCGTGATATTGACAGTGTTTTTGTTGTGAAATTTGTCTTTCCCGGCATCAAGCACTAAAGAATCTATAGCCAGACGAAATGCGTGTTCACATGTCTGGATAGCAATTTTCACACAAATCTTAACATGTATTGTTCCGCGCCCAATGTCTAATAATACTTGGATATTATTAAAAATGTTTTTGTTCTATACAAAAAATGGTGATGGTTTACCTTCTCAAGTACGTTTAAAACTCATTTTGTTAAATGTTTATATTTGTGAAAGAGAAAGCAAGAGAATATGGACTCAAAAATTAATGAAAAGAGGACAATAAAAATATAAGATAAAGATAAAAGATAGACAAGCAATTTAGGTATAAATTGTATAGGAAATAGAAGGTATCCCATGAAGAAAGAACGGTGAACAAATATCTTAAAATGATGATAACAAGTTGGTGAAGAAAAAGATATTGAAAAAAGATTATTTAAAGTAAGAAAAGCTATATATGTAATCTAAAACCCCCTGCTACCTTTAATGGTGTAGGGTATAGTGTCTAATTTTTAACAAATTTTCTCCACTCTTTTCTATTTCGAGCCATCACAGTAGCCTCCTTCCAGGTTTTGCCTCTGTCCGTCAGTATTTCAGCTACCATCTTATTCCACGTCTTTCTTGGCCTCCCTCTTTTTGTGTTCTTCTGTATTTTGGCTTGCTATATTTTTTTAACTAGTCTTTCTTCGTTCATTCTCTGTAGATGTCCCCACCAAGATAATTGTCTGTCTTCTATGAATCTATGTATGGACTGTATGTCAAGGTCTCTTCTTATATCTACACTTTTAATCCTATCTTTCTTTCACACTCCTCGTACTCTTCTCAAGAACCTCATTTCTACTGCTTGTATTCTACTCCTTTGTTGTTCTGTTAGTGTCCAAGATTCGCAGCCAAAAGTCAACACTGGTCAGTATATTGTTTTAAAAATCTTTAATTTTGCCTGTTTCGATATTTCTCTTTTGTTTATAAACTTAGAGTTCCTTGCATAATATAGCTTATTGGCTTTTTGTACTCTATCATTAATATCTATATCCTGTGTGCCTGTTCTCTCTATGGATACTTCTAGGTATTGGAAATGATCTACCTGTTCTATTTTCTTTCCATCTAGTTCTATATTAAGATTTTCTCTGTTCGCTCCAATCATCATTACTTTCGTCTTCGTTTTATTAATTCTCATTCCACTTTCCTTCATTATTCTATTCCAGACATTTAAGTTTATTTGTAGGTCCTTTTCGTTTTTAGCCAATATCACGACATCATCTGCAAATGCTCCTTCGGTTATTCCTACCTTTTGCAGTCGTAAATAACCTACATTCAGTTTTTTTGTTAGTGGTTTGCATCTCTTAATTATCTCACCCATGAACACTATGAACAGCAACGGACTTAAACTTCCTCCGTGTCTCAATCCTATAGTTGTCGTGAATGTTTCTGATATCATATTGTTTTTTGTAATTGCATTTATGTTATTTTGATATATCTTTTGTGTCAATCTTAAAATTTTTCCACTAATACCTCTTTCGCTTAATACTTCCCATAGTTCCCGTCGTGGGACAGTGTCAAATGCTTTCTCATTTTCTCATTTTTCGATGATTTGTTTTATTGCAAACATATGATCTTGAGTGCTTCTTCCGCTTCTAAACCCACTTTGTGATTCCTCTGTTTTTTCTATTTTCGTTCTAATCCTTTTTTCTATTATTTTTTCCAATATTTTTACAGTAACGTAATACCTCGGTAGATATTACACTCCTTCATATCTCCTTTTTTCCATATAGGTACAATCAACGATTTCTTCCACTCCTTTGGTATATATTCTTCTGTCCATATCCTGTTATATGTAGATGTATAACAACATATCTTTGCCTTTATGTCCTACATTCTTAATCATTTCTGACGTTATCTTATCCGAGCCTGGTGCTTTTCCATTACTCAGTTCTTGGATTACTTCTTCCAATTCTCGTTTGCTTATTTTCTCCTCTGTATCTTCTTCTACTTCCTCATCTTGCTCAGGTTCTTTGGTATGTTGTCTGTCGTTCAATAGCTCCCGGTAATGTTCTCTCCATCTCTCCATAATTTCCTTTTCCTGCGTTAGTATTTCACCGTTTTTGTTTTTAATTAACTGCATATTTTCTTTATTTTCAGTCCTTAATGTTTTTAGTGCTCTATAGAATAGTTTCTGGTTTCCCTTGCAATCTCTTTCTATTTTTTCCCCAAACTTTTCCCACTGTTTCTTTTTAGATTCTATTATTAGGTTCTTAGTTCTTTCTCTTTCTTTCTTATATACATTATATTGACTTTCCGTTTTATTTGCTAAGTAGTTTTTCCATGTTTTTTTCTTGATTCGTATTTGACTTTTAATCTCTTCTGTCCACCACGTTGTTTGTTTTCTATTGTTGTTGTAATTTACTCATACAATATTGTATTTTTAAAACAATTCCAGGTATCTTCTATATTCAGGTTTTGAGCTTGTATATTATTACTTGTCAATTCCTTATTTATTTTTCGTTCGTATTCCTTTGCGATTTCTTTTTCTCTCAATTTGTAAAATCTGATGGAGTTGTGTTGTATCTTACTCGTCCCTGTGGTACTTTGCTGATTATGAATTTCTTTCTTTTCATTAATTTTAGAAATTACTACATAATGGTCACTGGCGATTTCGGGTCCTCTTCTTACTTTGGTGTCCATTATTATTTTTCTGAACCTTTTTTCTATTACTACGTAGTCAATTATGGATTTCTCCTTTCTGCTTTCCACCTCGCGTGTGTATTTATGTATATCTTTGTGTTGGAAAAATGTATTTGTTATTATCAAAAATGTTTCTAAAGCTAAAATTGGATTGAATCAAACAATAATACTGTCCAGCGGTACACTTGCGAAACATGCATAAAGAATTGAATGGATGAAAACAAACTCGGAGAATGGGAAAAAAAAATTATGCAGGGATTATAGACGGAGAATTTACAAAAAAAAAGAAATAACAAGAGCTCTTCAATAAACCGAGCATTGTCCCAGTAACGAGAACAAAAATAGCCTTATAGTTGTGGCGTATAACCAGGACGTTTGACGAAAGATAGGTTCAAACAACTACAATTGGAGGAAAAGGGAAAACACCAAAAGAGAATGACCCAGACATAGATAACTGGAGAAAGTAAAAAAGACTGAAGAAAATGGCAAAGAAAAGTGACCGAACTCAAAGCTAAAGGCCACTAAACATGTGGTGTTGCTCTCTTCCGAAATCATACACAACAAATAAGGTAAATAATAGAAATGAATATATCACTCGCAATAAGGAACGGAGAAATAGAAGTAAGAAGAAGTGCAATATATCGGATATAGAGAAATTCATAGAAAGCTTTTAAATGACAATGGAACAACGTTAACCTAGCAATATAATAATTACTGAAATGAAGAGCAAAAACTTTCAAACAAACTTTTCATAAGATAGTAAATTATTAAATGGACATCAGTGCCGGAAGATAGGATGAAATTAATTAATAAATTAAGAGCTATTTAATAAGCAAAACACGACAATATTAAATGCAAGATATTCTTATTAATTTAAGAGAATAAACGACAAGCAAATATGACGTTTTCTAATTAATACAGAAATTAAACGTAATTGTTAATGAGTTTTATGTATGTAGTTAAGTGGAACAAAAATACGCTAAGAAGCAAAAGTAAATATACAGATAGTTTTTTAAGAGAGTTACCATGTTTTACAATATTCATAATGATAAAGAAAACTGTGATTCAAAAACTAGACTTAGTAGAAGACAATAGTATATGTAACATATGTTATAACACACTTTCGAAGTAAAATTTAAAAACGAAGTTCACTTAAAGTGCTTTTCCATTATAATTAAAATTTATAGTAACGTTCTTAGTTTAAATGTAACACAAGCGGACTTAATTAAAGCATATATCAAAAGTAGGTAACCTAAATATTATTGTACTGTGTAATTTTTCTTTCTTTTTTAAATTTAACAACGGTAACATGTAAATTTAGACTATTTTAATTATTATGTCTTCATTATATTTCGCATGCAAATTGCCCAAAACATCCAAACAAATTTAATTAGTTTAACTATATACATATATATATATATATATATATATATATATATATATATATATGTATAGTGAATAATTTACAAGACACGTTTAGAAGGAACCATTTTTTGATGTTCTGTTTCGTTTAACACATTTTATATCTACAAGAAAGGTATCGTTAGCATTAAAAAGTAAATTTCGCATATCTATCATGTAATTAAATTTTTATAAGTATAATTAATATATTGTAACGAGAAAGGTGAAAACATTATGAAATAAAACGTATAGGAAACAATCAACCCAAAATTCGGGAAATCCCTGTAATTTCTTAAATTGTGTCTTATGTATTTGCACATAATAATATTACTGGCACAGAAATTTTAAAACAAATGAGAAACTGAAACACAAGTCTAAATTTGTATCTGCCACCCTTATAGTTCGTTTCAACTTATGTTAATTTGATTAAATAGAAAGTATGTACCTTTATAGTACCACTCGGTGTAAGAGTGTGATCAGTTAACGATAAAGTTAATGAGATGGACGTATTTTTCAATACTCGTACAATCGTTTAAATATATCGTTATATATATATATATATATATATATATATATATATATATATCAACTGATAAATTCTTGGAGCTTTTCGGCTTTTATATGAAATATTTACATATCAAATTAGTATGTAATTGCAAAGTAGGTGAGGATGTAAACATTGCTGTTTACAAATTACAAAGCAAATCATACGAAATTTTTTTAAATGAAAAATATTGTCTACGTTTGGACTTGAACTCAAGTCTAAGGTTTGCCGGACCGTTGCTTTACCACTTAAGCAACGATAGACATTGGTTCAAAACTGACATTTGCTTTCATTAACTGACATTTGCTTTCAATAACTGACATCTGCTATCAAAACTGACATATATGCATTTCTAAATATCTTGAACCAATGTATGTCGTTGCTTAAGTGGTAAAGCAACGGTCTGGCAAACCGTAGACTTGGGTTCAAGTCCCAACGTAGACAATATTTTTAAATTACTGATAATGACATTTGCCAGAGTTCCGTTATGAATATACCGAAATCAGAAGAGCTGAAGCCCTATAAATTTCATTTCTGTCACGAGTTAACTGAAGACGACCCTGATCGCAGAATATAATTTTGTGCAAATTTGCAGAACAGTTGGGTAGCAAGTTATTAGACGTTATTAGAAAAAGTTGCTGTTTGATAGTTCGTCCATGGCTAACTTGGTACAAAACTTAAAATTATTCATTAGTGATTTAATATTCAATAAAACATTTAATTTAGTCAGCAAATCATTGTTTTTTAAAATAAATTGTTAGAATCCCGAGTTTAAAGGACTTGTTTTTGGAAATTAGCTATTTTACTAATTTATTAATGCCTTATGATGTTACTAATGGAAACTGATTTTCAGGAACTAATGTTTTTATCTCAATAACAATGTGGAGGTTTACTCTATCCAGAATTTAACAAGGCATTCAAAAGTGTAAATATATACAGGCTATTCCATTTAAAATAACAAAATGTATATCTATTTCCGGTATAACCAGAAGTGATACAGAAAATCTGATATTATTTTTAGAATCCTTTTACAAAGGAATACCCAATTTTATTTAAAAGGATCGAACCGTTGCAGAGATACTTAAGGGATCCATACCTTTTACTAACACGGTATATATATATATATATATATATATATATATATATATATATATATATATAATAACTTCGTGACCTTGGTATGATATGGTAAACCTAATCAGTAGGCGATTAAAGGTCTGTATATTACTTCAAAATATATGTATTTAAAAAACTCTACATGTTTCGGCTGTGTACGCCTTTATCAAGAGAATACAAAATATTCATATTTTGTATTCTCTTGAAAAAGGCGTATACAGCCGAAACATGTAGAGTTTTTTAAATACATATATTTTGAAGTAATATACAGACCTTTAATCGCCTACTGATTAGGTTTACCATATCATACCAAGGTCACGAAGTTATTATATTTATATATATATATATATATATAAATATATTCACTACAGTAGTGAAGGTGTCGCATGTTTCCGACCATGCATTTGCACTGGGCATGTGTTTTAACACAAAATAAATTGGTGAGTTTGTATCCTTTAAAAATGTTTAAATTTTTTAATTTTAAATTCAAATTTTAACTTCCTTTACTCTAATCATTATCTTAAGTTTAATTCTTTCATATAATGTAAATATAATTCTTGCCTTTCGTTTGTAATTTTGTTGTTTTTTTTAGTTCTAAATTTATACTTGAAAAAGACTTAATTATACACAAAAAAGTCGAAACGCCGTTAGATCAATAAATTGAATTTCAATAAATGTCGCTAAAATAAATAAAAGCTTATTATTTTAATATAACAGGTAGGGCAAAAGTCCCTCTACCATTTTGATTGCCTATAACTTTGTTGAAAGAAAAGATAAGTAAGTTTGGTTTTCATAAAAAATTTATTTGCTCTTAACATTTTTTTTCGTTATGATTGGAAAATTATATCGGCTAAATGGTGACCGCGATTCGCTATGCAACTTTCGGCTCTTTTTAAGGCATTTTTCATAACATCCTGCAACATCTCAGGCTGAATTTCTTCAATTTCTTGACGAATATTCTCTTTAAGATGTTGAATCGTTTGGGGCTTATTCACATAAACTTTTGATTTTAAAAAACCCCATAAGAAAAAGTCAGGTGCAGGTGGGTATATTTGTTGAATATCCATTAAATTAGCTTACTTTCTTACACAAGCATATATCTACATAGAGTTTTTCTTTATTTACTTATTTATTTCAGAGGTTAACTAGGTTCTGCTGCATACAATTTGTAAATATTGTTAACATAACTGAAACAACAAATTTATTAGTACCTTATTAGAATCATTTATTCAAACTTCGGAATTTCTATTATACACATCTCACTTTACATAAAAAAAAGTAAGTAATGGTATAACTTCTAGGGATTTCAACCCTGCAAGACCAAGGTAATGGTAAAACTTGAATATTGAGATAAATAGTATATTAAAAAATAAGTTTCATAAGGCACCATTTTGCCGCACGAGATCAGTTTAGAAAACGAGCCGCGATAGCGGCGAGTTTTCTAAAGAGCGAGTGCGGCAAAAGGCCTTATGAAACGAGTTTTTTATACTATTTTTTCTATTTTGCGTTTTTTACATTAATAAATTGCTTAAATTGGAATTATTTAATTTGAAAGTTCAGAATTTAATTTTTATATAAAGCATGCAGTTGTGCACATTGATACTTGACATTTTCAAATTTAAATCTTGCTATCCGCGAAGTATATTATATTAGTACATATTATTTACTAATTTTCGTTAACATTACTTGATACTTCATTTAAAAATATAAACATGAGTGACATAGAAACATATATATGTTGTTGTCAATTGTATACAACATACGTTGTTTGTGTAAAATACGGACATATATCATATCTGTCAAATGTACATAAATTCTTAAAATCAAATGACAGCAATGATATTTATTTCTGTATTCGAACAACGCCAACATTAAAAAATGAAAAAAAGCGTATCGAAATGAAACTCATTTCGATACTGTTTTGGGTTTCATAATGAGTTCATTTCGAACGCAAAATAGAAAAAATATTTTATATCTAGACTTTTGCCCTGCATATTGTATTGACATGAGTATTGACAGTTGTGCCACATTTGTTGACAGGGAATTAATAAAGTTAAGCGATTTAAATTTATTATTAGCGTTGCTAAGATACTTCTTAAGCACTTCTTAAACACTCAAAATGAGTGCTTTAATAAATCATTAAAGCATGGAACATTTAGCGCATTCAGTCTTAAGTTGGTCACACTACGCATATAACTCAGTAGTTATTGTGATGATTTAAGGTTATGATTAAACTGACAATTAATAAACAAGTTATTATACAGTAATTGTATTTACAACACAATAACAACTATTTTATTATGAAGAGTCAAATGTCAAGTTAATTCAAGGCAACCGTGGACAACTAATTAAAAAATTTGAATTTTTTTCTAAACATTCGCGCACGTTACCAACTGCCATGAAATTTCCCTAAATTATAAAATATCTCATTTTCTCTTAAAATAAATAAATTAACAAAGCTTATTGCAAAAAATAGCATAAAAAATACGTTTCATAAGACATTAAGACATTTATTAAAAAACTCGTGGCTTTGCAATTCGTTTTTTAAACTTGAATTCGTACTTTAAAACGTGTCTTATGAAACTCGTTTTTTAATATACTACTATGAACTCAAAGACTAATGTGCTTAATCACTGGAGGCATTTCTGGATATTAACCCAAGCATTTATTCCCAATATGTTATTTAAAAATCTGTATACTGGCTTATCATGCTGGAAGTTCCGTGTTTAGATACCTGACTAACCCCTCTGAGTGAAAAATGAGGTTAGATCATTCTCTGAGAACGTAGCACTGGCTTATATTTAAGAATTATCATATAGATTTAAACCTTCTTCACTTTACAGTTAACATAAACCACAACATCAACAGTCCAACTTATTTCAAACTATTAGCTTTACTGGAAAGAAAATTTGGCGGTTTTAAAAACAGGAAGTCAAAAGTTTTGACTAAAAGCAAATGTGTCCATAGCCCTTTCTTGTAGACATCATAGGGTCTAAATGGTCGATGTGATAGGTGTGTAAAGGTCCTTCTTTTGGTATAGAATGAAGCAATCCCTCTTTCTTGCCTTCCTTTCTACTCCCAAGTATGCAGGGAATGCAATTTCTTATGCATTTCTGAATTTTGTTTTCAGCTTAGGTACAAAGAATTCTCGTTTCACCATTTCTTCCGTTTTGGTTACGGCAAAGTGTCCTACTTCGTGTGCTCTCTTAACGATTTCAGTCTGCATAGCTCTCGGGACAACTAGCAATTCCTTTCCGTTTTCGTATTTGTAGATTATATTTCTCATGAAATAATCTTCATATTCTCCTTTTTCCAATATTTTACGTATTGCTAAAAGGTGTTCGTCTTTATTTTGAGCTATTCGTATTCTTTCGGAAATTCCGTTCTCTCTTGTCATAAACTAAATCCTCGTTGATCATTTTTTTTTGTAAAAAGGAATAGTCATTCATTATTTTTATTTATTAATATCTTTTAACCATAACAATACTTATTTCGTACTGTATATATCTATCGTTGAAAAATATTTGACAAATTTGAAACTCACGTCTCTATATTTTATTACAGAACGTACACATCTGATTCATTTTAATGCCAAGATAGGGATGCCTAATTTTTGTTTGCGCCATCCTTTTATTACTTAGTCGATACCTCTTCCGACTTTCTCCGAACATATCGTTATGCTACTTCGTTTTTTTTAATTCGTGATTATACATGCATTTTCTTTATAGTTTAAATGTTTACTTACAGTATTTGTAAATGTGATGGTAATTCGTACAAAAATTCTAACTTTTGATTTTACATTGATTTTCAATGTTTTAGGTTTTTTTATTCAGATTATATTTTGACATTGGATAAAGTAGATGCTACCTATTATCACGTGTACAGACGGTACGATATTTGTTGAGCCAAAATTTCTAGAAGGCAGCTACGTAATTTCTTGAAATAAGCCGCACTTTCCTCCACTTTCCTCTAAGGTCTGACTAAATATTAGAAAGCAGCCGCGTACCTTAAAATTTTCCTCGTTATTTGGTGAATATTTCAGTGACGGACTTTAAGCAAGTTTCCTTTGTTGTGAGAAATTAATTACGACTTTTTGTTAGGTGTAGCTTTTTCGCCGAATTTGCAAAAGCCACAGCTGCATGAAATGACAAAGTAGTATAGAAAACAACACATTGTTTACAAATTCGATAATTTGCTTAAAAAAATTAGCATGTGTCTTTAAGCCACATACCGCGGCCCGCGGGCCGCATGCGGCCCTCTGTCGATATTTATGCGGCCCGCCAACGAATTTTAAAAATGGTTCGAAAAACTAAAAAAGTATGTAAAAATCCAGGCCCCAGTAAAAAAAAAGTAGTCGTAAGGTTGAAGATGAAAATCGACAGCTACATCGCATAACAAAAGTGTCTGTTTAATATGCAAGAGTAGTGTTTCTATTCCGAAGGAATATAATGTGAAAAGGCCTTATGGAACTCAGCATCATACTTTTACCAAATTAACCGGCGAAAATCGAACGCAAAAAATTTCCACTTTACAAAGGGAACTAATAGGCCAGCAAGCTATGTTTACAAAACCAATTCAAGATGCTGAAACAGCTACTGAAGTTAGCTTTGAAATATCTCGAATAATAGCGAAAACTTGTCAGTCTTTTAAAGATGGTGGGTTTGTTAAGCAGTGTTTAGATATCACCGCAAAAAAAATGTGTCCGAAAGATGCAAAGAGGTTTGAGAAAATTCAACTAAATCGGATGATTGTTCAAAGAAGACTTACCAAATTAGCAGCTAGTATAGAAGAGCAATTAGCTACGAAATCGAAAAGTTTTGAGTATTTTTCTATAGCACTCGACGAAAGTACAGATATAAGTTCCACTGCTCAGCTCTTAATATTTTTATGAGGTGTAACGCAAAATTTTGAAGTGAGTGAAGAACTGATTGGTATGAGTTCTTTGACAAGTCAAACCAAGGGGAGTGACATGCTCAAAGCTCTTCTGGACAAATGTTCTATAATGGATTTGGATTTAACAAAATTATCTCGAATTACGACTGACGGAGCACCTACAATGGTTAGAAGTAAATCTGGGATAATAACTATGTTAAAAGAGTATTTACACACTAAAAACATAGATACCAAGGAACTAATGCAGTTTCATTGCATTATATGTCAAGAGGCCCTTTGTTCAAAATTATTGGGATTTGAAAATATGATGAAAGTTGTAATACCTACTGTAAACTTTATAAAATCACGAGGTCTCAATCACCGACAATTCACACAATTTCTAGAGGATATTGAAAGCGAATATGGTGATCTAAGTCGTGGGTTGTCACTAGAGTGGTTTCTCAACTTGATTGAAGAAATCAACATATTTCAGGCGGAAAAGAAAAAGGACGTCTCCAAACTCGACAACCCTGATTGGCTGTGTGACTTGGCGTTTCTTGTAGACATCACAAATCACTTGAATGTCTTAAATACGCGACTCCAAGGCAAAGATCAATTTATTTCGCAGTTATACTCTTATGTTTCGTCCTTTCAATGCAAATTGAGTCTTTTCAGAACACAAATCAATTAAGCCAATTACAGCCATTTTCCAAACTACAAAAAAGTTATGGAGAAATTCAATAAAACTGAATTTGAATCAATTTCGGTTATGTTGAAAAAATTGATATTTCATTACAAGCTTTTCATGATCGTTTTCTAGACTTCAAAAAAGTTAAACCTCTATTAGACATTCTCAGCAATCATTTTAACATTTCACCTGAAAATGCAATAGGAGCGGCTAAAGGAGAGCCCATGGCAATACCAAATGTTTGACTATAAAAAGAATTTTTGTACTGAAAATATGTGTTGTCGAGACAGAAGTGTACCTCTAATAAATTCGTTTTTATTTCGTGATGTGTGTGGACTAATTTCATCCCATGTGGATTCTATTATGTTTATAGCTAGATCTGTAGGAATGTTAGTATTTAAAGATTCTATATCAAGTGATATAATTTTGTGATTAGTTGGTACTTTTTGTTCCTTGATGAAATTTTGGAAATTGCCATGAGTCTTTGGTATGATATTCAGTTTTTCATAACATCTTAGATAAACTATCACCTAGGAATTCTGTTATATTATAAGTAGGGGCTATATATATATAAGTAGGAATATTATTTTTGTGAATTTTTGGTAATTATTATTATTATATAATATATATATATATATATATATATATATATATATTATATATATATAATATAATTATTATTGATGGAGGGTGGGAATTAAAAATGCGAAGGTTGTTTTTAGTAAAAAGTCTTTCTTTGGAGACTTACTAAGGAATTACTAACTGACAAATTTTCTGGTTTTACGGCATTTTCCGGAAAGAAACCAATGTTAATAGATTCATCATCGCGGATTCAAATCATAGTTATCAACATAAGACAGCTTCCTTTAATTTCTTAGTCAATCGGTTACTAAATTTTCCGTTAACAAAAGAGAGATATGAAATAGAACTGAATTTCATTAAAAATATCGCGACATATAATGGCTTTGACATAGAAATAATGAATAAATTAATTAGAAAAACAAAAATAAAAAATACAATCCGCGAATCCACAAGTTAGATATCTCAAAGTAACCAGGAGAAAAAGTACATGTGTTTACCATACCACCGCATCACGAAAAACATTAATAAAGTTGTGAAAGAAAGAGGTCTCCAAGTTGCCTTTCGGTCCGAAAATGCTATCAAAAGTCTTCTAGGGAATACTAAAGATAGAGTTAATTTTAATTCGAAATCAGGTATATACGAAATTAGTTGCGATGATTGTAATTTGAAATATATAGGCCAAACAAAACGACCAATAATAACCCGGTTTAAAGAACACATATCACATATTAAATACAATAGACCGGATAAATCTAACGTTGCCAACCATGCTTTAAGTACACTACACAATGTGTCGATTAAACGGTTAAAGCTTGTAAAGGGCTTTAATAACCCCCGCGATCTTGACGCCTACGAAAGCATTCATATCGCTAAAAACAAACAACATTCCATGAACGGTAATATAGCACCGATCCCCTTCACTTGTCTCTTTTCATTCTTGGAACCATAAAAGGGTCGTCGACGTTTTAAATTGAAGTATTAACACATGTTGAGTGCCGTTTCCTTAAGAGAGGTAATTTTTGTCGATCTTTCGTTCGATATATTTCAAATTGGAGTATAAACATATGTGAATGCCGTTTCCCTAAGAGAGGTAAGTTTGTCGATCTTTTCGTTAGATATATTTGCATGTTTAAATTAGTCTATACGTGGACGCCGTGTAAAGTAGTTGTTGCGTAAGCGGTGTTCTAGCTTTACTGTGCCCCATGTGCGACACCTTGGTTAGTGGTTTAGTTGTTGAAATACGTATTTAGGATACGATTAATAATTGTGGTAAGGGGTTATATACCTTTTTTAAGTTTTTGTTTTTAGTGTTGAAATCTATTAGGTTTAGTCTTTGCCATTTATATATTAAGTTATTATTTTCTTTTTGAGTTTTCTCTGCTGGATTATTTCTTTCTTTTTGTATAGGTGAATTTATCGTCGAATAGTTTTTCTATTTTTTTGCTCATATTCCTATTTAAGAATGATCACTGTTTTATTTGATTTATCTGCTGTTGCTATTATAATTTGAGGGTTGTCTTGGAGAAATCTTTTTGTTTCTTTAATGATCTTATTCATATATAAATTTAATATATGTTTTTTATTATTTACTTTCTTATGTTTATGGTTAGTGTTATTTTACAGATTTTGTTACGTATTTCATTCCGTTTGGCTTGTGGTAAATTTTGTATTCCTGTTTCAATGTTAGATATAGTCATTAATGGGTATTTTATTAGGTGGCATATTAAATTTATAGATATATATATATATATACATATATATATATATATATATATATATATATATATATATATATATATATGAGTTGTACTATTGATATTGTCTTAATATGAATCTTAAATTAATTTAACAAATTTAAAATTTATAACTAAATATAATTGAAAATGATATTTATATCTGGATAGCACGTAACAAGTAGGTAAGACAATATTATAATGTTTTGGCGAATAATACTGTTTAAAAGTGTATATTGAAACAACGTGTAACTTTTTAGCGATAAAAATATACCTTGGTAAAAATTTATATACTTTCCTTTAATAATTTTACAGGACTATTGGAAGTGGATAAAGACTCCCGGGAGTCTATTAGTCAGGATAATCTTTGGGTGTGGGGAAGTCCAATTGGAATAGATTCGGTTTATAACCACCAAAAATTCAGCTTCGATTTTTCTTGTGTTCGGGTAATGATTTTTTCTTAGCTCGTGAATATCAAATTAGGCTATATAAATATTAATTTCAAAGTGTTTTTATAATTCTGAATTCGAAGACCAAATTCTAAGGACGCTTTCTAAAAATCTTCTCAAGGCACACTATTCGTCATTTGTTAATTTCCATAAACTTGGTTTAGTATTATAATATTATGTATTTGTATTAATTAAATAGAAGAGTGCTCAAAATGTTATTGAGATGAGTTCAAAATTAACAAATGTATACCACAAACCATACAAAATACCAGAAATAAACGAAACTAGAAATAAAATTAGAGACAAAACGACATAAAATTTGTGCAGACCAATTAGAAATTTTGGTGGTAAATAAGTGCTTTAATACTACGAGGTGCATTCAAGTTCTAAGGCCTCTGATTTTTTTTCTTCAGACTGGAAAGAGATAGAAGCATGTGCATTATTTTAAAATGAGCGTGCGTTCGTTGTCAATACATCACAGGGATGGCACCACTGTACGGCAGATGGAATTGTAGTGGCAGCGTCGAGAATGAGAACTGTTTTAGATACTTAAAATGGCTACGTTTTCCTTACTTGAACAGCGGGCAATCATTCGTTTTCTGAATTTGCGTGGTGTGACACCAATTGAAATTCATCGACAGTTGAAGGAGACATGTGGTGATGGAGTTATGGATGTGACGAAAGTGTGTTCGTGGGCGCGACAGTTTAATGAAGGCAGAACATCGTGTGACAACAAACCGAAACAACCTCGGGCTCGCACAAGCCGGTCTGACGACAAGATCGAGAAAGTGGAGAGACTTGTTTTGGGGGATCGCTGAATGACAGTTGAACAGATCGCCTCCAGTGTTAGCATTTCCGTGGGTTCTGTGCACACAATCCTGCATGACGACCTGAAAATGCGAAAAGTGTCCACCAGGTGGGTGCCACGAATGCTGACGGACGACCACAAGGCTGCTCGTGTGGCATGTTGCCAAGCAATGTTGACGCGCAACCAAGGCATGAACGGGACTCTCTTTTCGTCGATTGTGACAATGGATGAGACATGGATGCCATTTTTCAATCCAGAAACAAAGCCCTAGTCAGCTCAACCACCAAAAAAAATTCGGGTAACCGCCAGTGCTGAAAAAATGATGGTGTCTATGTTCTGGGAGAGTGAGGGCGTAATCCTTACCCATTGTGTTCCAAAGGGCACTACGGTGACAGGTGCATCCTACGAAAATGTTTTGAAGAACAAGTTCCTTCCTGCACTGCAACAAAAACGTCCGGGAAAGGCTGCGCGTGTGCTGTTTCACCAAGACAACGCACCCGCACATAGGGCTAACGTTACGCAACAGTTTCTTCGTGAAAACAACTTTGACGTGATTTCTCATGCTCCCTACTCACCTGACCTGGCTCCTAGTGACTTTTGGCTGTTTCCAACAATGAAAGACACTGTCCGTGGCCGCACATTCACTAGCCGTGCTGCTATTGCTTTAGCGATTTTCCAGTGGTCGAAACAGACTCCTAAAGAAGCCTTCGCCGCGGCCATGGAATCATGGCGTCGACGTTGTGAAAAATGTGTACGTCTGCAGGGATATTACGTCGAGAAGTAACACCAGTTTCATAGTTTTCGGGTGAGTAGTAAGTTAGAAAAAAAATCGGAAGCCTTAGAACTTGAATGCACCTCGTATATAACTAATAGATAGAATTACAGTAACTTGAACGTTCCGATACAATGTGTGAAGTAAGTGAACTTGCATATAATAGAATTGTGATAAGTTTAAATAACTTACTGCGATAATAAACTTACCCATAATATAATATATTGATGAAACCTTAGGATGTATAAAATATAATAAATATTCTTGAGTTTTCCGAACAAATACCACAGATATTTTGCGTCTATAAGTTGTGTCTCAAATACCTCAAACATTACATCTGAGTTTATATAAGGATTTTATTGATACTCAAACGACGCATTGTCAACCTTTCAGTAATTATAATTGGAAAAAATCTTGCTTTAGTGTGATCTTCGTGTTTTCGTGCTAGTTCTTTATGAATGAAGGAAGGAGCGGCCCATTAAGGTGAAGATTTTTTTTACTATCGTGCTAATTGCAAACTTAATATACTTAGATGTTTGTTCTGTATAGAAATGTTTACATACATAATTTTAAATTCAACTAGGTTATTACCTTATCTGACGCAATATTTGTATTTGGTTTACCTTTCTCAAATTTATGACCGTATAGTTTTAGAAATTGTGTAATAAAACAAAAAAGTAAATAAGGTATTCACTACATAGGATCTTTTACATAAATTATTTCTAAAGGCATTCCTTTTAGGCGATTTCTTCAATGATATATGGTGCCATTCTCAAAGGGTTTACTCAATTAAAGAAAGTTCAGTTTAGTAATGTTTTTGAAAATGGTAGAATATACCAAAATATATTATTTATGTTAAGTTTTGTTACGCTCTGCATATAAGAATATTTTAATTTATTTTTAAATAATATATTCTTCTTTAAATATCTCGATTTAAAATATTTAACGTAAGACATTTTTCTTCTGTACAGTTTCGTTGCAAAGAGAAAGCATTTCTTGTGTTATATCGACGAGACCCTTCGTTTTCTACCTGACCCGGCAACAACCGTTCTGTGGAATTTCCAGATACATTTCATTTTAAATTGTTTTAATTTAATTATACATTTTCTCTTATATATGGTGTTTCATATCATTAGAAAGCTTATGTCACAAGCGTGATTTTAATAATATTTATGCCATTGACAGAACACATCTTCAGGTCCCGCTTCTTAATTAATTATTACTCAAGATATCGACCCCTCTCTTCGACAGGTCATAAAACAGACCGTTTTCCAATACCAATATTCTATCGACAAACGGGCAGTCCAATCTTCTCTTTAGAACCTTCGTGAGTTAAACAACTCCTCGTGCTGTTCAAGTACACAATGCAACTCACCACGCCGTCCGGCCTCTTTCGCTTCTAAGGTAAACTGTATTGTTCTGTATATATTATTCTTTTAAGCGAATCCACATTAATTCACATTAATTTAACTAATTAATTTCTTCTTCCTCCGGTCAAACATCGATCTGCATATCTGTCCAGGTATATGACGCATCACGTGGCCGCCCATCGCCGCAAATCAAAGGTAACTCTATATTGTTCGATACAGAGATTATTTTATATTAATCCTAATTAATTAACATTTAATTTACTACTCAAGTTAACGTTCGTTTTCAGGGTATTTTGTGTTAATTTTCAATTACTTATTTACCGCTCCTTGTGTACATATTACTTTTGTTTTAATTACTTTTAAATATAACAATTTCAATTTCTTTCTTATGTAAATATAAATACAAACTTTAAGGACAACGCTTATGTGTTTTATTTATTTAGTAAATAAGTTATGTATATATATATATATATATATATATATATATATATTAATTAACAATCATCATGCACGTCCTGGACCTTTGAAGAAACTTCACCAGCACCACTAATTATTTTATTTGTCTTAGAATAATTTCATTATTATTAGCACGGCACATCCACATCCCGATATCCAGCACAAGCCGCCGTTTGTAATAGTTTACATAAATAATGTTTCAAGAAAAACCGTCTGTTACATCCAATCAAGAAAATATTATTTGTTCTAACGTGGAAAAAAAGAATTTCCTATTCTATCAACGATAAGTAAGTAATAAATCTACTTGGATATACATATACATTTAGCACCTTTTGGATTACGAGTATCTATTAAAATTGTTAAGTGTCCTCATGTTTAAAATGAACTAAAGCTAGTTATTTTGACTTTTATTAGTTTATTTAGGTTTGTATGCGATTTTCAAAATTGTAAGTCTGAAGTTTAATTGAATTTAATGCAGATCTTATTGTTATTTCGTAGCTATGAATGATTGACTGTGGTTTTTACTGTCAAACCTTTTCTCCGTGTATGCCATTAAGTAATCATGGAACAGTGATCCGGTAAACATCGTGCTTTTGCAATTAAATAGTTCTTCAACAATAATGACTGTTTGGTTGCTGCGCAACGACAATTCCTAATTAATTTCAATATTCCTCGCCTCATGCCATTAAGGATTGTATACGTAAATTCGAAGAAACACGTTCAGGCGCTGCTCACAATGCTGCAATTGCGTGACACTGTTGCGGATGACTATATTGCATAACTCGTTTGGTTAACGAACAACAATGTTCACTATTCGTAACCTGTGACAAGTCTAAGTTTATCAATTTTTTTGCAGGTCTATGAACTTGAATCATGAGCTGTATTTAAATAAATATAGTTGAAATATAGTGAATTTACAGTAGTAATAATAGTTTGATTATCGGTAACCCCCTCAGTCCGCTACTAGCTGAAGTTTTTATGGACAATATTGAAAAATTAATTCATAAACACCCTATGAGTAACAAATTTATTTACTGGCACCGATATGCGGATGATATTTTTAGCCAGCTTTACTGGTACCACTAGACAATTAGATAGTTTCGTAACATATATAAATACAATCCATAGTAATATCAAATGCACTGTAGAAATTGAACAAAGTAACTCTATCAATTTTTTAGACCTTACTGTTTCGTCTTATAAACGAAACGAATTTATATATCGTATAGTAAGCATAAGTATTATTAATTTTGTATTATATATTCAATATAAGTATTATTCATTTTAATATTACACATGAAATATAAAGAAATAATAGATTATAGTATTTAAATACGTATAAGGGTCAGAAAGAAAATTAATACCTTCTGTATATGTAATTATTATATTCTTCTTATTGTATTAAGATGCAAACGTTTCACGATAAAATTTATGATACCGCGTATTACATATTTGTCATCAGATATGAATGCCCGGTACTTATTTATTTATGGCACACATATATGTCATCAATGTTATTATACCGGCACTTATTTATCGCTGCATTTTTCTAGATAAGTTTCAAGTTATATTTATTAGTTAACGTGCCTCCACATGTATACAGTTAGATTCAAAAACTAGATGCAACGTTTTCTGGTTTGTAGGCACAATTTATACAAGCAAGGCGTTTCTTTGTAACTCGCCGACCTTTGTTCGTCATTTAGCCGCATGTGGCCTATTTTGTTAATTGAAGGTAAGGGTAAATTTTGGTTACAATGTTTAAAAAGTTTTTAATTAGTTCTGCACGCGATGACTACAGAAGCAATTCGCTAAAGCAAGCCGCGAACTCAAGTCACTAAGACAAGTCGAGTAGCAATTCGCCACAGAACAACGTTCTTACAATACTCGTAAGAACAATGTTCAAGACAACAGTCCACATAATAATTAACCCTGCCGAACTCGAGCCTATATGCATTTCGCTCACGCTTAAGCCAGAATTGCTGTATTTTTAAAGAGGGTTGAGATATAGGAACGAGGCGCCCTCTAGCTGAGTTTACGTATCACTTCTGCTTATAAATGCAACCTAAACACCAATTAGTCGTCTGTAGCAATTTCTAGGAAGAACTTGTAAATCACTTGCAGACTGCGTGAGAATTTCGCTCACGGCGCTAGTTCCGGCATTGGTGTTTTGTTTTGCCTATTGACGTTCCTCTCACTACGCGAGTTATAGCATTGACGTGTTTTTCTAACCTTATTTATGTAAGTATTGCATTTATTAGTATTTAGTCGTGTACTAAATGTTTTATATTAGTGAAAATGACATATTTATATGACGATGTTATTTTTTTAGTATAATGGCAATGAGTAGAACTCAGAAAATTGTCGAATTAGCAAGACAACAATATGCAGAATTAAATCCACAACCAACATGGATGGCTACTCAACCAGCCCTTGACCAGCAATCAGAAAATTTATTTGATGATGGAGATCATTATGAAGTGGAGAGTGACAATGTCAGTGAACACAGTGACCATAATACAGACACAGAAGAATCAGATCGTGATAACGAAAATTATGATATGATAGTTGACACAGAGCCTCAATTTGATGGAGAACATCATTATATTGGTAAAGATGGCACAACTCGCTGGTTGGCCCACTCGCCTTATCCTAACACTCGCGCTCCGAGACATAATATTGTTAGTCATTTACCCGGTGTCACCTCCATTGCAAAAAATGCAAAATCTGTAAGAGAATGCTGGGAGTTATTTTTTCCGCCTGATATGATTCGACATATTGTGAACTGTACAAATATTTTTCTAGACAAGTTACGCCCAAATTATACGCGAGATAGGGATTGTCGCGCAACAAATGAGACAGAAATATATGCTCTCATTCGACTATTATATATGGCTGGGATAAAAAAGGCTCAATATTTGAACACTCGGGAACTCTGGTCGGACGATGGCACGGCTCCAGAATGCTTCAAGCTTACAATGTCTAGAGAGAGATTTCACCTTTTATTACGCTCTCTTAGATTTGATAACGTAACTGACAGAGTGGAAAGAAAGAAATATGACAATTTAGCTCAATTCGGCAAGTATTTGAGCAATTTGTAGAGAAATGCCTAAACAACTATCAAGTTGGTGAATACTGCACAGTCGATGAAATGCTGGAAAATTTTCGTGGCCGGTACAAATTCAGGCAGTACATCGCGAATAAACCAGCAAAATATGGTTTGAAGATATGGGCCTTAGTAGATTCTAGAATGTTTTATACAGGCAACTTACAATTTTATGCAGGTAAACAGCCTGAAGGCCCATTTAAATTGGATAACTCGGCAAGCTCTGTAGTAAAACGAATAACGCAACCAATTTTGAACACAGGCCGAAACGTTACGATGGATAACTATTTCACATCTATACCACTAGCCAAAGACATGATTCAAATGAAAACAACTATAGTCGGAACGTTAAGAAAAAATAAAAAAGAGATACCGCCTTTGATGTTGAATACTAAAATTAGACCACTAAATAGCAGTATATATGCATTTTGCAAATCTATGGTTTTAGTTTCATACAAACCGAAACCAAACAAAATTGTTTCTATGTTATCTACATTTCATAGTGATGATAAAATCGATGAAGAATCTGGAGATGCTTCAAAACCGGAGATAATCACGTTTTATAATTTGACAAAAGGCGGAGTCGATGTTGTAGATGAGCTGAAGTCAACTTACTCTGTCTCTAGGTTCTGTTGTAGATGGCCTCTAAGATTATTTTTCTCAATTTTGGAAATAGGCGGTATCAACTCTCAAATAATATATAAAAATAATACCGAAATTATTCAAGACCGCAGATTATATTTGAAAGAGTTGGCTCAAGAATTGATCAAACCACATTTGATAAATCGATCTTCAAAACAGAATTTGCCGGTGAGTTTACGTACCCGAATTCGAAAAATTTGTAACATGAAGGAATCAACAGTTGTGCGAGAGGTTGCCTCAGGTTTTTGTGCGTTTTGTCCTAGGCGAAAAAATCGAAAAAGCAAGAAACATTGCGAGAGGTGCAATAAAGTGATTTGTACAGAACATGCTAAATATGTCTTTCCCTCATGTTCCAACGTCAATAGTTCCTCAGATCAGAGTGATCAGCATTTTAGAGAATACAGGATTTTTTGCAATTTATTTTCGATTACAATTTTATTATTTTTATTTTATTAGCAAATGTTAGAGATTTTAAACTTTTATAAGCAAATAACATGTTTAAAAAAACAATAAATATTGATTTTTACTTAAAAAATACTAGTTTTATTTGCATCCTGACGTTATATAAAAAAAATATGAAGCGTGAGAAAAATGCTCACGCGTGAGGGCTCACGTTCCACAGAATGGCGCGAGTTCTGCAGGGTTAATAACAGTCGCGAGTCTTAACATAATAAAATCTAGACAAACAGTCGTAAGAACAATGTTAAAGACAGCAATCGATTTTTAATATCAAGAGACACCAGTCTCATATTTAACTATTAGGATAAAATAAAACAAATTTTATGAATTTAACTTTTTATTTTATTTATTTTGTTTTATTTTATCCTAATAGTTATAATGGAATTTCATCAAGTAAAGGCCGAAACAATCATATATAGTCTCATATTTTATCAAAAGACAACCGTCTTTCATTATACAACAAATTTTATGTATGAAGTAATGTATATATGTAAATAAAGGTGTTAAATTGGATGTGCCGCATTTCATTAATAACTGTCACCGAAGATTAAAAAATTAGTGCGTATACGGCCTTACAACCCGTGCGTGGTGAGTCAACATAGGAGCGACGACCAAAAACACTAGTTGCCCCAACACTTACTATTTCAAAAATAAATAATAAACATGACTTTTCCATATTTCATAAACCATCACATACTGATATAACAATTCATAATTGTTCAGTCCACCCATATAACCATAAATTAGCAGCTTACAATAGTATGATACACATACTTTTAACAATTCCTTTAACGACTAATAATTACAACAAAGAATAGAATATTATTAAAAATAATAACTATGTCTCAAATTTTAATTATATTATGATAATATTATAGCCAAGAAAATGTGCAAGCAAATGTTAAAACAAGTATTTCCTTCTGATAAGAGTAAAAATAAAAATAATCAATTTAAAAGTTTAACGTACATAGGAAAACCTTCAATTAAAATTAAAAAATGTTTAGAAACTTCAGACCTAAATACATGCTTTAAAACAGACAACAATTTAGCCAGGTTCAATAAAAAGAATAAATCGAAATCCTCAAAAGTTAATAAATCAGGGGTATATAAATTAAAATGTGATAGTAATTGTGACAAAATTTATATTTGTAGAACTTTCAGAAATTTCAAAACTAGAATTTCAGAACATAAACGTAGTTGTGATAACAAAAAACTAGATTCTAATTACTCAAATCACTTATTATCTGAAAACCATTCATTCGATCCGTAGTTTGAAATCTTACATGTACAAAATAAATCGCATAAATTAGACCTCTTAGAAGCCCTGGAAATAAATAAAAATAAAAAGTCTGGGAATTTACTGATTGACCAACTAAATATAAATAGTTCTCCTTTACTAAACTTATTCAATTAGGGTTTTTCCATGTGATTATCTTGTTTGAATGCCTAATCTCTTCCTTTCTTTGTTAACAGCTTATCGCTTCTTTCTTTATATACCTGTAAGTATCAAATTTATGTGCATACACTCATTTCATTTATAGAATAACCATCAAACAACGATGGTATACGTCGTTTGATAAAGCTACAGTGTTAGCGAAACGCGTCACCTTTTTTAAACGTTTAGTAAATATACGTTTTATGTAGTGAAGATTAAACAAATTAATTGTGTCGTTTTATTTTACAACATAAATATAGGATATACAAAAGACATGAACCAACATTAACTTCATTTTGGCCCTAAAAATTTGGAAATTTTCGATAAATTAGAAATAAGTTTCTTTTTTTGATTTTCAGTTAGACATACATATTTTTCAGATTCGCATAGCTATGGCGCTATTAAGCGGAAACCCTGTATATATATATATATAATGTTATGGTTCAAACTGCACCCATATATCTGCATCTGAAACGGAAAAACAGATAGAACAATGCATATAACACAATTATAAAAAGGGTGAAATTGGCGAATTTCGTTTGTAAAATTAGTATCAACATGTATATAAATTAATACAACGAGAACAGTATAATTCAAATTAACTTATTTTTATTTTTATAACTTACTTACTATTTCTATTTTAAATTTCATAATTCAAATAATTCGCGCGAAACTACCGGTATCTAATTTATCTACATTGAAATAATGTATTGATACTGATTGGACACGCCCTCTTTTTAAATTTAGCATGAACTCGTAAGAATGCAACTTTAAACACATGATAATAACATAACCTTATATTCAAAAGTAAACAAATTGTATTTGTAAATTATTTTAAAAATTTAATAATTTAATTAAAAATTAAATATCAATTAAATTCAAAGCACAAAGCGATGTTATGATAATAAAGTTTCGAGGCTATTTGTCAATATACAAATAGGCCTTGAAAAATAAATGAACGAAGAGAAGCCGAAAAATAATTTTACAACATATCGCCGCGTTTTTGTAATTTTCCAAGTTTAAAATTAAATTACCATTATAATACTTAAAATATCTCGTCAAAAATATATAAGATTGAAACGCAAAATATTGGCCAACCTTTTAAAGTAAGAACCAGCTCGGCATCATCAAAAATACGCCGGATATCGAGAATAGCATCATTGCAAGAATCCTAACTGCAAAGCGTGGGCAACTTGGACGATCGATCGATGCCAAAGCCGACATCAAGAATCCTAACGCCGTACTTGGTGCTGTACAACGGACAACGCTCCCAGCCTGATCCTACTCGTAATATCTTGGAACACAGGTTCTTGAATAATCGATTTATTCTTTTCATTGCCTACAAAAATTTATATTTCAATAATCAAGATCGTCATAACCAATTAAAACATTTACAAAACTTCTATATTTATTATCCATACATCGTCTATCCCAGCTTTATAGTGACAAACATAATTTAATTGAGTAATATAATCGTAGTACTAACCAAATTTGTATAAATAATATAACATATTCAATAACTTAGTTTTTTGTTCACCAACACTATTTTTAGTATAATTTGATACACACATGTTAAGATAGTAATTCCTTTTATAGACACTTGTCAACGTTAATATAATTGTTACAGTTTTCTAATTTTTTATTTCAATATATTTTATTTTTATCTCTTTAAACAGTTTTTTTATTTGTTAGCATTTAGTTGTTGAGTAAAACATACAACATAGACATCAAACTACAATTAAGGGAGGTAATTCACAGACCAACGAAGATCCGGAGGTAATTAATATTAAAACCATTTAATAATCTTGCTCTCCGACTGCTGGCAGTGCTATTGTATGTACACAGAGGACGTTGTATTTATTGTGATTAATTTAATCGCTGGCGCCCAATATTTAAAATTCAACATCTTCATCATAACTTATTATTCATTGTTATATTAATTAAATACGTCTTCTTCACTGTATTACTTCATTTGGCACCAATAACGTGGAGGCCTTGTTTATTTCTTTTAAATATATCAGCCCTTCACAGCTACATTACTACAATATATATATATATATATATATATATATATGGTAAATTAAATCAGTTGGCGATTAAAGGTCTGTTTTACTTCAAAGTACATATATTTAAAAAAACCCTACATGTTTCGGCAATGATGCCCTTATCAAGGATATAAAAAATATAAATGACAGAACACAAATGTCAAATAATTGAGTTGCTATGGTTTAAATTATTCAAAGATACATTCCAATTGAAGTAATAAATCATGCCTTAGTTTTCCAAAAACAAATAGCAAGGTGTGAACACATGTGTTGTTCGCTGCTAGCAGATTGTGTCTCTTTCTGGGTATGAACTTCTGTGTTGGTTGCTGCTGGCAGCTTGCGTCTCTCTCTGGGTGTGTGGTTTTGTGTTTGTGTGAGCGCGTAAGTGTAGGGTTTTATATGTTGGTGTGTTCGTGCGTGTGTTTAGTGACTGGTCGCGTAAATTTAGAGAGATCGGAAAACCAGCCGTTGCGTAGGGCCGCCAACCCTTTCCCGGCAACTTCTTTACTTTTCCGTGCAGTACTTCGACGGCCCGACCCCCGCCCTATCGAGGCAAGGCGCAGACCAGCGAAGCGCACCCTGCCCGAGGTTGCTCATCGCCAACCGAGGGAACACTCTTAGTGGCTACTTCGGTCGACGACGGTCACACTTTGTGCAATCTTAACGTTTTCCGCCGAAGCGGGGGCATTGCACACACGTCGAACGTGTGTGTGCTGTTAACGGCAGCCTAGCTAGGTTGCCACCCAGGACCGGTCCTAGTGGTGTGTGCATTGCGCGGCGCCGAGATTTGCGCCGCGTAGCTTGGTTCCTCACTCCTGCTGGAAATGCGGAATGGCACCTGTCCGCCCATCGGGTAGACCCCCCTAGAGTTTGGTAGCGCATATGCTAGGCTACAACCCAGTAGAGGACCACATCAGCACAAAACAAAAACAGGGAAAAGCACAACTGTTAAAATAGCAGCAACCAACACACAAGTTCATACCCAGAAAGAGACACAATCTGCTAGCAGCGAACAACACATATTAATAAAATCAGAACTTGCTAATAGTAAACAGTTTTAGATAGGCCCAACAAGATGGTGTAAACTATTGAGAATTTGATTATGCGAGAAATATGATTTTTGCCTTGGGATAAGTAATTAGGAATGTGAAATTGGTATTGCTGGATAATTAAAAATATTAGTTAATAAGAAAATGGATTTGATTTAATGGATTTATTAGAGAAAAATATTGATGTATTTATGAAAAGTTAATTAATCAAAATATTTATAAGGAAAATGTTCCAAAGTGAAAGAAAGAAATTATTTGAAAATGAATAAATTGTCTTCGAAAGTTTATATATATATATTTATAAAATTATATGCATTGGAAAACGTAAATTTACTATTTAATAAATTGGTAATAGTAAAATTATATATATATATATATATTATCAATACCTTATTTACCGTTAGGTGTTAAGGTTAAATACAAAAATCAAACAATTCCTTAAAGTTACAGTACATTAAATCAGTAAGTGCGGCCTATCAGAATCTATCATTATTATTTTATTCTAATTTCGTTCCGTATATCATCCTTGCCCATTCTTTCTTGTTGATTGCCATTCTTTTCGCCTCTCTCCCTGACATTCCCTTGGCTCTCAATATGTCTTCCACTTGGCTATCCCACGAATTCCTAGGTCTACCTCTTGGTCTTCTCTGATATCTTCTTGCTTGCCATACTTTTCTTACTGTTCTCTCCTCTCCCATTCTTGTCAAGTGTCCAAACCATCTTAATTGATTTCGTTGTATATCTAAATTATACTGTATGAAAAATTTGAAGATAGGAAGTTGATTGGAAATTAAATTATAGAATTGTTCGATGGTTTGAATATAGGAAGTTGATTGGCAATTAAGTCATGGATTTGATGGTTTGGATATGGGAAGTTGGTTATAAAAAGAAGATTGTTAAAGTAATATATATTACTGCATAATTTTATGAAACTAAATGAAGAAGTTAGTAATTATAACTCTGTGAAACAGAGAAAAAGTTTGTTACTCTAATTAAAAGAGATTGAGTAATTTATTTAAAGCAATAAAATTTTGCTAATAAGAAGAAATTTTTGATGGAAATTGAAATATGAAATAAGAAAAAGTTTGTTACTCTAATTAAAAGAGATTGAGTAATTTATTTAAAGCAATAAAATGTTGCTTATAAGAAGAAATTTTTGATGGAAATTTAAATATGAAATAAGAAGAAGTTGGTTACTCTAATTAAAAGAGATTGATATATTTATTTAAAAGCAATAAAATTTGCTAATTAGAAAAATTATTTATAGCAATGGATGCTTGATGGTTAATTGAATTTGTTTATGAAAAATAAAATTATGATTGAATGAAGAAAGGGGATGAAATTGTTTATGTTGAGGAAAAGTATATAGTAGCAGTGGCTATAAGAATTAGATGAATAATTATAATTATAATGATTAATTAAGACGTTTCAATGGAAAGTTAATTAAAGGAAGAATTATTTTATGAGAATTATTTATAAGAAAATATATTATGATGTTTATAAGGAGATTTATGGTAAGAAGATTTATGTTATGGAAATGGTTTTGGAGAAAATATTATATGATATGATAGTTGATTAGTAATTATGAAAATGGTAATGAATAAGAATTTTTACAAATTATGTATTTTTTTTTGTTTATGAAAACCATAGAGAGACGAATGCCCAGGAGATCGAGGAAGAGCCTGATGATTCGACGGAGACCGTTCCTCCGGAGTGGTTCTTTCGTCTGCGATGCATGGTACCAAACCTATTGCAGTATGTCAAAGTTCAAATGACATAAATTATTTTAAATGTCTAAAATTAAAACGACATAAGTTATTTTAAAATGTCAAAAGCTAAGATGACATAAGTATTTATGGTAAATCTCAATAGATAAATATGACATAATGAAAAGTTTTGAAAAATGGAAAATTGATATTTTCGAAAAATGTAAAGTAAATGGAAATTTCAAACTGTTCGCCCACCACCATTGCTGTTCAACGAGGAAGTTCCTGTTCGACTTTATGCAACATGTGAGTGCGGGGACAAGTTACATGTCAGGGTGCGTTACTGGCATGAGTTCTGAAAATTATTCTATGAAAAAGATTATGAATGTACAGGCTTTTCCATTGAATAATTTTGGGGATATGTTGTGATTTTTTTCCCCGAAAAAATAGAAGATTATTTTGAACGATATATTTTATTTATGTACATTTATTTTGCAGGATATTTTAATATATATTTTAAATATTATGTTATTTAAATGTTTGGACCGATTCTATTGAGCGTAACTGTACATTTTTATGACGTAGATTGTTATAGTTCGTCATGTTGACACTTTATGCGCTTTATTTAAGTGATTTTGGGGGGTGTAAGACAGACACATTAAACATCGGTAGATGTAGTTTGACTTTAAAGAAATGGTTAATTAACTATTAATTTTGATTAAAATCACGTTTTATTATTTTCAAGTTGTTTGAGATTGATCTTATATTCATTACGGGTTTATTAACAAGTGTTTTGACTCGTTAATTTTGTTTAATATTTTACTTATCTGCCATGTGTGTTTCAAATATAGTTTTTATGATATAAAAAATGTAAGTAGTTTTAAAGTATTAATATTTCGATGCATTGATTATTAACTCTTTCTTTATATAAGTGATTGATTGTTAGAATTGTATTCATTATTGAGTATCTTGAATTTTGAAATGTTTTATAGTTGTTGGAATAGAAAGGAAAAGTTTCATAGTTCTTATGAGGAATTTTTTTGTATTCACGTATAAGATATTTTTTGAAATAAGGTTCTGGAGGGAAAAATTCATATTCATGTTGAAGTGCGCATGATTGGTTTTCAGACACGCGTATTGCAGTTTGTATGTGTTTGACGTTTGATTTAGGGGTTAACGTAAACAATTAAAACATAAAATTTTTCCATCCTATTTAATTAGGTTTATGTTTGTTCGCGAGTCAGAGGGGGTTTTTCTCTATGTGCGAGTAAAGTTATCATATAGACTGTTTCCTCCTAGTTCGAGTATATTACACTTGAGCTCTATTTACATTCTGTAAAGGGTTTTTTTTTTGTTTTTGTAAATAAACGTCGTTAAGGAAAATTGTGATTTTTATTAATACTGTGTTGAATTTTTCTTTCCACGCTCTTACTTGAACGAGAGTAACACCTGAGGTACGAAGATCCCAGCTAGAAGATTAGACGACTGAGTTTATCCGGACATTTGTTGTGAACTGCATTCATAAGCAAAGGTACAGTTCACAGCAATATGTTCACACCTTGCTATCTGTTTTTGTAATACTAAGGCATGATTTATTATTACTTCAATTTGAATGTATCTTTGAATAATATAAACCATAGCAACTCAATTATTTGACATTTGTATTCTGTCATTTATATTTTTTATATCCTTGATAAAGGCATCATTGCCGAAACATGTAGGGTTTTTTTAAATATATGTACTTTGAAGTAAAACAGACCTTTAATCGCCAACTGATTTAATTTACCATATCATACCAAGGTCACGAAAATATTATATATATATATATATATATATATATATATATATATATATATATATATATATATATAGGGCTGGATGTAAATTGGGCACTAACCTACCTGAAATTTTAATCTCGTTGGTAATTCGGGCACTAGCTAAAAATGTACTCGCAGAGGGTCTATGTAAACTGGGCACCGTATAAAGCAAACAAAAACAATAATATAGAAATAGTGTATTTCAAGTTGAAGTACAGCAAAAAGATAGAAAATAAAAAATATTTCTCATATGAAAACAATAATAAAAGCAAATACTTAATTATATAAAAACTATAATAAAAAAATAGTGTATTTGAAGTAATACTGATGAATAAGATGATATACACTTCACAAAGTGTAATCGTGATATTGTTCCATTATTTAGTTGTTCACACAGTTCATATAGAGTTCTTAATTTTTGTTTTGCGACAATTTAAGGATTTTTTTGTACAACGCCAAAGCACTTCGCCACTCTTCAACACTATCTGTTTTGAAAAGGTGTACTTGTTAACCACTAGCAAATATTTTCCGTTATTACTGTCCACGAAAGAGACCTCCATAATTCTTAACAGTGTGCAACAAAACTCGAGACTGAGAAGCGGATCTAATTTCTTACTTTAAGCAAACGCCGCAAACAAGATAGAAATAACTAAATACACAAACTAAATGTTTCCTTATATATAGAATATATTATAGCATAATACAATAGAGGCCCGCCCACAATAGATGTACAAATAAAAATACATTTGAAATAATCTATTTTGTCATTAGGAAATTCCTTAATTTATTAACGTCTAATTTCTTACTTTAAGCTTTAAAGCGATCATTACCCGAACGGTACTGGTGCCTAGATTACCTGTAGGATTAAGCAATCCTTTTTTCAGGGCAGGTAAATCCATATACTTGGTGCCCAGTTTACATCCGCCCATATATACTGATATACTCTTAGGTGCTGAATGAGTATATAAATATAATTATAGTATAATATAAAATGTATTATTACCTGGTTACTCTTTCTTTTTGTCAACCAAAATACAAGTGCTTCTCAGAATTTTGAAATGGCTTTATAATAAATTAGCATGAGATTAATATGTTGTTATAATAAACTAACAAGAGATTAATATGGTATGTTCAAAAATCCACTGATAATGACTCTTTTCTGATTTAATATACTAATTCAATGTATTTGAAACTAAATGAATTAATAAAAGAACAGGTCACGGTGTAAATAAGGTATTTTCTTTATTACATCCAAAAAATATATATATTCTCTTCTGTACAAAGATGATTGTCAATTAGGTTGAAAATTCCAAATTGCGTATGTTTATTTTTATCTGTACGTAACCTAATTAAATGTGCAATTCTAAAGTAGATATTGTCTAAATCTGGCAATTAAACTTATAGTTACTTATGGTAAGTATTAGTTAACATTAGAATATAATCAATTTAGATATTTAACATGGGAAATACTGAAATAATCTGATTTTAGTTAGTTTTTATGGTTTTATTAAAATACCTGGCGATGGAAAAAGTTTGTGGGAAACTTCAAAAGTCTCTGGAAGTTCTAGACGATATTTTCTATATACAAAACGGGTTTCTATCAGAATTCAGAAAGGATTTCTTGGATGAATACAGGTAAATGGAGACAGCGGCTTTCCTAACCCCAATAAGGGATACTTTATTTGGAGAATTCTTCTTTGTGCTGTCAGAGTGTTGACTTTTTTAGAGGATATTAATAAGTGAGGTATTTATATCGTTTAAAAAGGTTTATTTTTATAAAATAATTGTGGAACTCAATTAATTACGTACTAAGCGTCGCTTCTATATTTTCTATCTCCTTGTGTAAACACCGTCGCTGTTCCTTTGGTCCATTGGTTGATTATCAATCACGCGCCTAAATAAAGGCCTTTGCCGCGCTTTAATTTTTAAAAAGTACTGTTACGTCAAAGTAAATTACTTTTATTTTTTTAATCATAAATGATCAAGTTATGTCCTAACAGAAAAGTTGATATTAATGAATAAAATGAAATAATGAAGTTTTTAAGAATTTTTGATAATTTAGAAAGTCTGGCTTGATAGTTTAAGACATTCTACATTTTTTTATATTTTAAATTTCTTTGAAAAAGGCACTGTGTCGAAACACGTCAGATTGTTGTGAGCAATTGCACCCCCTGGAATTATGAAACAAAACAAACCAAGCGGCGACTAACTGAAAGTATTTATTTATTATGTATATTATGTATTCATAGTTATTGACGAGGAACGTGGCACGCTAACAACGTACATACACCGAGCGTCGTCACAGATATACTGAGCAAAGCCCTACCGTTGCTCTGTTAAGGCATTAACATTACATTGATGGTGGGGAGAACTGTATTTTGCCGTACTTCATTGTCGTATAATACATCGCGTTGGAGCAACTAAACCAGACTGCTCTCATGCGTTATTGCGATGAACTCCGTGTCTTTTTTAGAAAACAACGCGTTTTCGCGTTTTACGTATAATGAAAAAATCGCAGTAAAAAATCTTAAACGGCCGATGCCTCAATTATGTTTAGAAAATAAACAATCTGTTAAAGGTAAAGACGTTGTAAGAAAATTCAAAATGAATATTTATCAGAAAAAATGACTGGATTTGTGGGTGTGAAATTAAAAATACTTTGTTTTGTTTTCCGTGTCTTTTGTTTGGTGGTGAACCGTCTTGGTCAAAGAACAGAATAAGAGACTTAATTTATCTTAATGCTAAAATTAGTAAACATGAAAATTCCGAAGGGCATTTGAAAAATATATTTAGTCTAAGAATGTTAGGTAAAAATAACATTCAGAATGTTTTAGATTCATCATATAGAAAAGCAATTCAACAACACAATGAAAATGTAACAAAAAATAGGCATGTGTTAAATTTAATAATAAATTGGGTTAGATTTTGTGGCGCGTTTGAACTGGCACTTCGGGGTCATGATAAACAGCAAACGTCGAATAACAAGGGCATTTTTCGGGAATTGATAAATTTTACGGCAGAATTGGATAAATCGCTCAGAGATCACACCGAAGCAGCACCGGTTTTTAAGGGATTATCAAAAACGATACAGAATGAGCTGCTTGATGCAATGTTGAACGTGTATACTGAACAAGTTGCCAGTGAAATTAAAGCAACCGACTTCATATCTGTGATAGCTGATGAAACCACAGATGTGTCCAATCAGTTTCAGTTGGTGGTTGTTTTAAGATATATTGTGAACGCGAGACCGGTCGAAAGATTTTGGAAATTTCTTCTGCCTAGTGGACATGATGCTAATTCTTTATCTGCCTCCATCCTTAACGAAATTAGTTTGCTTGTTGATGACCCAGAAAAACTGATTGCACAGAGCTATGATGGGGCAGCAGTCATGAGTGGTGCTATTAACGGCGTGCAAAGACATGTCCAAGACCAATATCCAAGGGCTAATTTTGTACATTGTTATGCACATCACACAAATCTAATTATGTCACATGCTACATCGAGCAGTAGTAATTGCGGAATTTTTTTTGCCAATCTGACGGGATTATGTACATTTTTCCTCACTTCACCACAACGAGCTGCAAGATTGGGAAGAATTCCTTCAGAGAAAAAGCTTACCTCGTTCTTCAAAAATAAGATGGAACTTCAATTCTAGGACAGTGAATACAATATATGAGCACCGAGAAGAAATAATTGAAGCTCTAGAACAAATCGAGGGAGAAGCTAGTTTACAAACTACCATTCATCAAGCTAGTGCCAATTTGCGAATTTTAGAGGAGGAAAATTTTATCTATTGGTTAACTTTCTTTCATAAAATTATGCCACATGTGAACATATTGTTTAATCAATTACTAAATGTCAATACAGATGCATTAAAAATCAAGAATAATTTAGATAATTTTGAACGTGTTATTAGAAAAATTCGAACCGAAATCGCTGACACAGATAATCAGTTGGTTAAACAAAATGACCCAGAACTGACTCCTCGACCATCAAAGCGGCGAAGAGTAACTGATGGTAGCCAAAGAAGGAGGGAAACTATTGAAGTGTGCGATATTATTTTGCTAGAAATAAAAACTAGATTTCGGTATACAGGGCGCTTACTATTAGCAAACTTAATTTATTTTAAACAGTTCTCCTCTTTTCAAAAAAAATTTCCGGGAGATTACCTTAAAGAAGCAGTAAAATTTTATCCATGCCTCAATGAAAGCAGACTACGAACTGAATTAAGCGTTCTATATTCTAGAGAAGAATTTAGGCAAAATATAGAAGTCGGTGCTGTAGGTCTGCTAGGTCTTCTGCTGGATGGATTAAGCGACACCTTTAATGAAGTTGTTAAGCTTTTAAAAATTGTCATTACAATCCCAATGACAACGTCCGAAGAAGAACGCCAGTTTTCACGGCTGAAGAGAATAAAAACTTTCCTGAGAAATACAATGAAAGAAGAGAGATTAAATGCCCTTACTATGTTATCTTGTGAAAAAGAATGTATAAATGATTTCCCAAACTTTAATGAAAAAGCGATAGAACTGTTTTGCAAGTCAAAGACACGTAAAATGGACTTCGTTTATCGTCAGATGTAATTAAACTGTGTAGTGTAATATTTACTATTCCCTCAAAACAAACTCTACAATGAACAGTACCTGTCTGGAACAGTACGTCGGTGAAATTTATAAGGATTGGGTAAGCGTTTTTGTATTGCACTTTTTAATTTTGAAATTATGCACTCCCTATGTGAACCACCCCGAGCCGCCACTGTATCAAAGTAAACCAGACCTTAAGTCACCGACTAATTTAATCTACTATAACATACAAAGATCAAGAAATCATTATCTATATATATATAGACAATTTTAGCCTACCTTTATTCTTAATTTTAAGAAGAGAGTTAGGAATAGCTACTTGAAGTAAATGGATAAAATAATAATATGGAAAAGACATTATTTGATTATGCTAAAGTAATTTAGAATGGAAAATAGGAAGGTAAAGTGAGTAGGTTAATTATGGAGCGTGATTATTGATTGTACCTGTTGGGCATTATGGTGCGGGTGTGCAAATAAAAACTGTAAGAACAATTAATCTAATTTTATTTACAAACAAAATCGATAATTCATAAATACGACAAGTTGTAAAGCGTCTAATGATTTGATCTAAAAGTAAAATTTATCATTTCTATATCTTTATTTACATGCATACGGATTGCAAAAATAACAAAATGTTAAAAAATGAATCGTGTAATAAAACATGCATGCTTTGAACAAAATAAACGAAAGACAAGAAAAACAAATGCACACGTGTCACGTGCGACAATACTACTACTAATTATAAATGAAAATAAAATGGAAACTTTGGTCGAAGCGTGTCTTGGTTATTCCTTAAAATATCTATTAAATTTCTGTCTTGCTCATTTTTTTTTCGTGTTCTTTTATTTCTATATATTTTTGTACAAATCGTACGGCAGGCATTTTCTTTTAATACATACTAATACATACTTCTACTAATACATACTTATTTTTAAAATTAAATCTGTACTTGAATTAGATACTACTTTCAACTACCAGACAATATATACATTGTTTATTTTAATATGTGTCACATGTAAATTAGCCATACGGCGTGGTGAAATAAATGAACATTAGATAAAAGAATAAAATAAATTATTAATGGATAAACTTATAGGCAATATTAAAGGCGATAGGCAGTAAGACCAATACTGTTTTTTACCTCATTGGGTTTTCTATAAGCTGGGATTATTCCTCTCGTTTTATATTTATCCTACGCTCATCATTTACATAGATTCTTCTTCTTCTCTATACTAGAATCGCTGAACGGATTCAGTAATAAAAGTGCGTGATCACCTCGTGAGCAAGACAAAAATGCATTCTATTGGTCGGCGGCCACGACCGTTTACATTAAGCGATTCGACAAACTAAATTGTTTGTCACAGTATCACAGATCAATCACAGATGGCAGATTTGTATTTATTTTTACGTTTGTGTTTGCGTTAATTCTGTTTTGTCTGCATTTATTCTGTTTTCTTTTGGATATTTTGATCAGTATTTTTAAATACGCACGTAAGTAACTAGTAAACCGAAATGTAACGAATTATAAGTAATTCTATCTTCTAGGTTAGAATTCGACAGGAATTCAAATATTACTTCAATTTCTTTGTTTCGAGCTAAGTTATACGTGTTAAGCTACGGAATATTCACCTCCAGAAAGAGGCCAGCAAAACACTTCTCAGTGGAAGAAAAAAACGTGGTTTTGAATATATTTAAAACCAGTCTTGACCAGCCAGGTACATCAAAAGTTGATAGTGTTGAAACGACTGCAAAAGCGGCAGGTAGCCATTATTTCTGTTATAATAAATTATAACAATATTATTTTTATCATATTTATAGGAATTACCACTGGCAGTGTTTATAATATATTGAAAGAACATAACACTGAGCAACAATTTAATCCACCCAAAAAATATCAGAGGAAAAGGGGTGTTTTGGGTACTGTTGATGAAGAAACGAAAAACAGAATTCGTAGAATTGTTCATTCATTCTATTTTAAAAACAGACCACCAAGTGTGCAAAAAATTCTCGCAGCTGTAAATGAAACAGAAGATCTGCGTAATTTTAAAATAACGACATTCAGGATGATCTTAAAGGAACTAAATTTTCTGTAAACTATCTAAGTTCTGTAACCTGAACTTCACTACATAAATATTATTTATATTAGGTATTACGTGTTTCATAGTAGTTGATGTTATATTTCTAGGTATGAAAAGAGAAAGCGCAATAGCATCTTGAAAGAAAAAGAAGAAATTATTGCTTGGAGAAGAAGATACCTACGTCAAATTATTCAATTTCGTATAGAAGGAAGGCCTATATATTATTTAGATGAAACATGGGTGAATGCTGGCCATACTGGAAGAAAAGTATGGACTGATAAATCTGTTCTGACTGCAAGGCAAGCATTCATAGAAGGGTTGTCTATATGCCTTAAAAACCCCTCCGGAAAAGGAAAACAACTTATTATTGGCCATATAGGATCAGACGACGGATTTGTAAATAACAGATTACTACTCTTTGAATCAAAAAGAACTGGCGATTATCACGAGGATATGAATGCGGCAAAATTTGAAGAGTGGTTGCAACAAATACTCCCTAATTTAAGAGAAGAATCAGTAATCGTTTTAGACAATGCTCCCTACCATAGTCGAAAACTAAACAAACGACCTACAGGTAGTACTAAAAAAAAGGAAATACAAGAGTGGCTCAAGAAAAACAATATCCCATATGAGGAAGATATGGTTAAAGCGGAACTTTTAGTACTAGTTAAAGATAGCAACAGAAAGGTTCTTAGACTTCCACCATATCACTGTGAAATGAATCCTATTGAGTTAATATGGGCACAAGTGAAGGGATATGTCGCTAGAAACAATACGACATTTAAGTTATTAGATGTGAAAAGCTTATTCCAACAGGCTATCGATAATACTTCACCTGAAAATTGGAAAAATGCAGTGAAGCATGTCCTTGGAGAAGAAAAAGAAATGTGGGAACTGGATAATATAATCGATAAGCATATAGAAGCCATAATAATAACTGGAAGTGATGATTCATCGACATCGTCAGATGAAGACGAATCTACCTAATTTTACTGATATTATTATTATATTTATACTTATAAAATGTAAAAGTTCTCATCAATAATAAAAATATTTCATTTATTTAACGTACTTGAATTTGTTTTATGATTATAGCCACTTTAAGTGTTCATATGTTTTTATCGTTTTTAAACAACAGAAAATTATTTAAAATAACAGTTTTTTCATGTGCAAAATAGTTTATTTGTTCATATTGAGGATTACTACGTGTTAATTTATAGAGACAATACAATTGTGTAAAAGTTCTCATCAATAATAAAAATATTTCATTTATTTAACGTACTTGAATTTGTTTTATGATTATAGCCACTTTGAGTGTTCATATGTTTTTATCGTTTTTAAACAACTGAGAAAAATTATTTAAAATAACACAGTTTTTTCATCTGCAAAATAGTTTATTCGTTCATATTGGGGATTACTACGTGTTAATTTATAGAGACAATATAATTGTAAAACGTTTTGATAGAAAACATTTGAATATGCACAATTTCTCATGTCAAATACTACGGCGATAACTATTTTACCGACATTGATTCTTGAATGATTCCATGTGCGCATACGGTTTTGGCGTGATCACGTGAACCCAACGTGATTACTGAATCTGGTCAGCGATTTGAGTATAGATTATTTTGTCTATTGTTATTAATTGGTGTTTCGAAATTATGTATATTCTATTCTTCTTACCTACAAACTATCAGATTTATATTTGGTAAATTTGACGTAGATAAATTAAAATTCAACTCAGTCTTATCCTTAAAGAATAGAAAATAATCACGTGTGCTAATCGGGATGTGGTTTCTTTTTCAAAGAAATCTATTTTTCTTCTTTTTCTTTCTGCCGCCGGTGGAGAGGTTTTAAAGAAAATCGGTATCTAGTTTAATATCAAGTAATTTTCTATAGCAGATAATGGTGATGGTGTAAGGCATTAGCATAAATCAACTGTTAACGGTGATGTCGGTTAATTGGCAGTGATGAATGCTGTGTAATAAATCCTAGATTTTAAGAAGCTCCCTCACACGCGTGAATGGTCTGGTATCGGGAAAGCGGGCGACTGTTTGACGCCGGGAATTCGCGAGAAAATTTACAAGCGGGTAATTAACACCAAAAGGTGGGGGGAGATTAAAGTCAGCGAAATTGCTAAACAGTAACCTTCAGGGCTAGATCAGAGTCGGCGGAATTGCCGACTATTGACCTCCAGGGTTTGAAGGGAAGAAATCAGATTTAAAGACGGCGGAATTGCCGATCAGACATCGCTATGGTCACAGATGATTACTGACATAAATATAAATAATATAAATATAAATAAAATACTCAACATTTATACAATACTTATACACTGCTTGCGAAAAGTTTGCAATTGCAACTGCGGGGAATGGAATTTAACGATACGGGCCTCGCATTAATGTTTGTACAATTGGAGCTTTAAAAACGAGATCCGTTACAGTGTGACTTGGTAATTCCAAATTCGACACACACACACACACATCTGTAGATTGTATGTTTCCAGTAATAAAACAAAAGAAAAGACTTTACAATATATTGAAATTATAGTCTACATTAACAAAAGCTAAGTTCAACTTTCTTACATGGTATTAAGATACACAGGTTGGTGGTTTGCATGACCAGATCTGAGGACTTGGTCTGAAAAAATTAAATACATTTGAAAATTATTCGAAATATATATAATAATCATAAGTAAACCTGGACAAACGAAAGGATGTACGACACGACATTATTGTATCTATAAGGAAATAGTATATTAAAACGCAAGTTTTGTAGGGCACCACTTAGTCGCACGAATTTAGTTTAGAAATCTAGCCACGACAGCGGCGAGTTTTCTAAATAACTAGAGCGACAAAAGGCCTTATGAAACGAGTTTTTTATACTATTTTTTCTATTTTGCATTTTTTACATTAATAAATTGAAATTACATATTTAATTTGAAGGTTCAGAGTTTTATTTTATATCAAGTATACAGTTGGTCACATTGGTACTTGACATTTTCAAATTTAAATGTTGCTATCCGCGAAATATTATTTAATAATTTTTGTTAATTGTATTTTACTTAAAAATATAAACATGAGTGACATAGAAACTAATATAATTTGTTGTTAATTGTATATAATATACGTTGTTTGTGTAACATTTTTCATTTTTACATATATCATTTCTGTCAAATGTACTTAAATTCTTAAAATCAAATGACAGCTATAATATTTATTTTTGTGTTCGAACAACGCCAACATTGAAAATGAAAAAAAAGCGTATCGAAATTACTCACTTCGATACTGTTTTCGGCTTCATAATTGAGTTCATTACGAAGGCAAAATAGAAAAAAAAACATATATGTATTTGTTTGGATTGCTACATCTAACATACATAATGTCGTTTTCCTTTGCCTTGTCCTGGTTTAAGTTCATAAGCCCAAACAACATTAATTAATATTAATAGTAGTAGATACTAGTATTGAAATTTTTAATGAACTAATCTTTTAGAATGAAATATAGAAATACAAATTATAATTAAAATTAAAAGAAGTTCCACTGATTTATTTTATTGTTTTGACAATATTGTTTCGGTAATTTCTACCATGCTCAAAGAAAGATCTTGTTCAATTAAATGTAGGGGCACTAACTACTATGTAATGTATGTGTTGTTTGTGTGTCTATGTGTAGTGATTATTTTGACCATGATTGTATCAATTAGTGGAATGTTTAAATAGTATATTAAAAAACGAATTTCATAAGACACGTTTTAAAGCACGAATTCAAGTTTAAAAAACGAGTTTTTTATTGAATGAGTATAATAAGACGTTAAAGCACTCATTCATTAAAAAACTGTGGCTTAGCCACTCGTTTTTTAAACTTGAATTCGTACTTTAAAACGTGTCTTATGAAACGAATTTTTTATATTATTTTTTTGCAATTAGCTTTGTTAAAATAGTTATTTAAAGAGAAAATAAGAAATTTGATAATTTAGGAAAATTTTATAGCAGTTGGTAACGTATGTTTAGAATAAATAAAATAAATTCAAATTCAAATTTTTGAATTTAGTTGCCAATGGCTGATTTGAATTAACATGCCATTTGGCTCTTCATAAATAAAATATTTGTTATTGTATTGTAAATATAATTACCGTATAATAAAATGTTTATCAATTGTCAGTTTAAATTATCACTATAACTACGACATATAGAAGTAGTGTGACCAACTTAAAACTGAATCCGCTAAATGTTCCATCCTTGATGGATGATTTATTAAAGCACTCATTTTGAATGCTTTAATAGAAGTTTTAGACAAAAAATTCTTTCTATATATTTGTCAGATTTTTGTTCTTAGAAATTGCTTTTTTATTTCTGTATTAATTAATAATCTAGTTTTTTTGCTTTTATTTGCACAGAAGTTTGTGGCCTTGTATATAGGAAAAGTGAATGTTATTTATTCAATGTTCGACAAATTATTTTTATTACCTTGAATTATGTACAATTTAGATTACTAAACAAAATCGGACTAAATATATTAATAAAAATAATGTGTTTACCATGTTTGGATAAATGTGGGATACATGAAATAAATTGTAAAGATTGTGATGTGATCTATATCAGACAAAGTTGTAAGAATATAAATATCAGGTTAAAATAACATAAAAAAGGATATTAGTCAATGTAATAAAAAAGACAGCATTTGAGCTGAGCATTCCATAAATCACATTCGCTTTTTCGATTAGAAGGCTACAAACTACTGTACAATGTAAATAAAAGCAAAAAACTGGATTGCTTAGAAATATTAGAATTAAAAAGCCAATATCTAAGAATAGAAATATGACAGACACACAGAAAGAAACACCCCAATAATACATAATCATAAAATGGTCACAATAGATACATGGTTTTGATAAACCCGAAACCATGTCCTCGTAGCTCAGTTGGTTAGAGCCATGATCCGGCAAGCCATGGACGTGGGTACGAGTCCCACCTAGGACGAAATTTTTTCAATTTAAAATTTCGAATAATTGGCGTTGTAATTGTAGATAGCAATGTTTACAATTCACATTACTTCGCAAAATAACGTCCTAATTTAAATATTTAATATAAATCCGAAATTACAAGAATTTATCAAATTATATATATATATATGTATATATATACCGGGTGTCCCAATAGTGTGGTGTCGGTCGATATCTCGATACCGTTTGAAGGTACAAAAAAATTTTCAAACAAATGTTGGTTAATTCTTAAATAGGCATAGCCTAAAAACACCTCCGTCTATAGAGGGTGTGTCAGAATAGCAGTACTGAACGTAGCTTAATTTTTTCAGTGGAAACACCCTATATTTTATTCCATTTTTATAGTCTGCTTTAAAATCGACATGCTTCTTATATGCCTAACCCGAATAGTCTTAAAAATATTTAACATTTTCTCTAATAAATGTCATGTGCAGGTACTATTTTGCTAATTCATATCTTACTTATGTTCGATCCCAGAAACGAAATTTTTGGTATGTGAGCAGTTTATACTTACGATAACTTTTACGATTTGCTAAAATTATTTTTTTTTTCATGCAGAATTTTCAGGAAAAGGAAAGCAACATGACAAATATCAGATGGAAAAACGGAAATTAAATGGAAACTAAATGGAATGCATAGTGCTTTTTTGTTATTTTACTACTAAAGTAGACCACTTTATTTTTACTTAAGCATATCATATACCTATCTGCAATAGATTTAGAAATTTATTCGGTTTGTCCACATCGAGGCAATAAATTCTTAAAACTAAGACGGCCATGGAAAATAAAATAACCCACATCAAAATTCTAAACTGTCAAATATTTTAAAAATGAATTTTTCACAATAAGAACCTATTAATATAATGTGATTCATGTTTTAGGATCGAGCGACCAGAATTTTTTACTTGCAATCCTAATATTTATGCATTTGCTAGACTAAAAGAACATTTGGCAAGAACAGGAAGCATGCATTATGAAAGGAAATTGCAAAGGCAAAAACTGGTGGTCATTGAAGAAAATTAATACACAATATTGGAGACTGTAGTGTAAAATCCTCATACATCAGCACGTATGTTGGAATATCGAGAACTTCGGTGAACAGAATTACTCGAAAACATAAATTTCACCCATACCATCTACAACCAGTACAAGAACTAACCCAACAAGATTTTATTAACAGCCGCAATTTCTGTAACTGGGCAATAAACAAGAATTATCACGAGCCGAATTTCTTTGATAACGTGTGATTTACAGATGAAGCCACATTTCATAAAATGCGTTTGTTAATCGCCACAATTTTCATTATTGTAATAATGAAAATCCTAGAATGATAGTTCCTCTAGACAATCAGCATAAATGGTCTCTTAATGTTTGGGGTAGAATTCTTGGACGTTTTGTTATAGGACACGGTAAACGGAGAATCATTTTTGAGTTTTTTACGAAATCAGTTTGAAGATATGATTTACAAATTATCGGGTAAATGTGGTTACAATTAGATGGAGCTTCTCGACATTTTGGCAGACAGGTGAGGATGATCTCAACCCAAATTTTGAAGGTAAATGGATTTATAGAGGAAGGCCAGTGAACTGGCCTGCAAGATTTCCGAATCTGACGAAATTAAACTTCATTTTATAGGATTATGTGAAAGCACAGGTATACAAAACTACTCCAAACACAGTGGAAGATATTAAGTTTAGAATAAGACGTTTATTTGAATCTATTGATGAAAATATGTTTCAAAGGGTGCATAGAAATCTTATTCGCAAGCTTACTGGCTGTCAAAAACAAAATGGTGGGCATATTGAACACCTAGTCTAGTGAGTGTCATTTAGCAGTAGTTTTGTGTAACCTTGGAAGTAGGCTGCAGTCGTTATACAGTTCGCTGTCTCCAATTTATATGCCCATTGCTCACTACTATTTTTGTTTAATTTTCTTACTATTTCTTGATTTAAATAAAAATTCTTTGTTTTGTGTCATTAGTTTTTCAGAAGCATATTGCTGTGAATTTTTCCCCAATAAATAGTAAAAATTTATTTAAAAATTAATGTAATATTATTTTGGATATCTGTGTATATCCGTATGTATTTATGTGTAAGGAAAACTGCATTTTTATGCGAAGCCTACATGCTTGTTTTTTCTTACCTTCAGAGACAAGTTACCTGCTGACGAGAACGTGCATTTTTATTTAAGATAGATAATTATCTATTGTATATTCGGGTTGTTTTGAGTTTATTAGTTGATGTGATTGTATTTCAATTTCCCGAACTTTCTACGAGTTTGTTAATCTCGTAATTTTTGATTTAATTACGCTTTCTCCTTAAATGTGTCTCACATTTTTTTTATGTAAGTAAAAATATATATATATTTTTTAAAAGGTATCTTATTTGTTCAAAAGATTTGAATATTATATTTCAATTGTATTAACATTGTTATTTAAGAGATTTAGTCTTAGTTAGTTGAGATTAATGAAAAAGAATATTTTTAAAATTCTACGTAAAAAAATATAATTGTAAAATTTTATTTCGTTTGGTTTTCGATTTTTTTGTTACATGTGAGCGCGCATGTAGTAGATTTTTATCGCGTTGTCAAATTTATACAGTGTGTTTCTCTGGGGAGAAATTAAAAATAATCTTTATTATTATTTTAATATAAGTTTGTTTGGATGTAATAGAGGGATTTTTATTTCATTTAGCTGTCAATATCAATGAAATTTTTACCTCTGGGTGTAATATATTACATTACACAATCTTTATACTTTATAAAGATTTTTTTTTTCTTTTTTTTTTATTTTTGTATTAAATTTTCATTTTAAATTTATATTGTGATTTTTAATTTAATCATCCTTCCATTACGAGTTTATAAGTAACTTAAAGATATTGTAATTATTACATTTGTCATTACTCTTTTAGTGGCGCCTTAAAAATTTTGTAGAAGAGTCAACCACGTTTCCGATTGGAACCCTGAGAGGAAAGCAGTCCTATTTTTTGGAAATAAACCGACCGAATATCCTAACTGGATAGATTTGTCGTGAATGGTGGTACAACAAATATAAAAACCACAGTTCATAGCAATATGTTATAATTTAATATCTTATGTTTCACTGAATATGATAAAATATTATGTAAGTATAAACAATTCAAATTAAAATCGTTTTTGTTGTGAAAAATTCACTTTTGAAACATGAGAAAACACTCATGTAGTTTACTTATAGAGCAAATACTACATTAAGCAATTTGGCAAATTAGAATTTTGATGTGCGTTATTTGTTTTACAAGGCCGTCTAAGTTTTAGGAAATTATTGGCTCAAAGTGGACAGCTTTTTGTAAAGCGATTTTAAAAACGAGAAAATCTCGAAATCTATTGCAGATAAGTGTATCATATGCTTAAATAAAAATAAAGCGCTTTGCTTTAGGAGTAAAATAATATAAAAAAGCTCTATGCATTCTATTTAAAAAAGTGGAGATTTTTCCATCTGAAATTTCTGATGTTGCTTTCCCTTTCCTGAACACTCCGATTCAAATAAATTAATTTTAGTAATTCCCAAAAGTTATCGCAAGTATAAACTACTCACGCACCAAAAATTTCGGTTTCTAGGATCAAACATAAGTAAGACATGACTTAGCAACATAATACCTACACATGACATTTATTACAGAAAATGTTAAATATTTCAAAAAATATTACGATTAGGTATAGGCAATGATACATGAGAAGCATGTCGATTTTATAGTATACTCTAAAAATAGAATAAAATATAGGATGTTTAGTTTGAAAAAATTAAGTTAGGTTCAGTAATGCTATTCTGAGACATCCTGTATAAACGAAAATATTTTTAGACTATGCCCTTTAAGAATTAGACAACATTTGTTCGAAAAGTTTTTTGTATCTTCAAACGGTATCGAGATATCGACCGACATCGCACTATTGGGACACCCGGTATATATATATATATATATATATATATATATATATATATAGACAAAGAGTCTTTGCCGTTAAAACAAGTATGTAAAATAAAAATTGTTGGGGAATCCGGCAATAAAAACCTTTAGTTAGTCAATTAGAGTCCTTTATTTTTTACCTTATATTTCGCTCTGTAGATTTAGAGCTTCATCAGAGGTCAAAAAGCGAAACTATTTTTTGTGAGAGATATAACATTTTTAAAAAAACAAAACCTATAGAGAAACAAGCAGTCCACGTAATACAAATAAAACTTTATATTAATTAAAAATTGTTACTTTAAAAGCTTATTGTTTTTACATATTAAAACCATTTAAAAAATTATTATTTTTTCAACAAACACATCTAAAAAGAAACACACACGTAGTAAGGACCTACTTGTCTTGATTTAAATTACATTTTAACAATTCAAGTGTCGAGTTCAAATTCGAGTGTAGGACACTTGAATTGTTAAAATGTAATTTAAATCAAGACAAGTAGGTCCTTACTACGTGTGTGTTTCTTTTTAGATGTGTTTGTTGAAAAAATAATAATTTTTTAAATGGTTTTAATATGTAAAAACAATAAGCTTTTAAAGTAACAATTTTTAATTAATATAAAGTTTTATTTGTATTACGTGGACTGCTTGTTTCTCTATAGGTTTTGTTTTTTAAAAATGTTATATCTCTGACAAAAAATAGTTTCGCTTTTTGACCTCTGATGAAGCTCTAAATCTACAGAGCGAAATATAAGGTAAAAAATAAAGGACTCTAATTGACTAACTAAAGGTTTTTATTGCCGGATTCCCCAACAATTTTTATTTTACATATATATATATATATATATATATATATATATATATATATATATATATATATATATATATATATATATTAAAATAATAGACTTTTTTTATTGGTTTAGCGACCTTTAATGAATTTTAATGTTTTCTTCTACAACGTTTCGACTCTTTTTATTATTGAGTCTTTTTCAAGTAACGATATTATTCTGTTTCAACGTTCATTATGTGCACATGTGTCGTTCGGAAATTGACCGAGGCCATTTTTAGGGAAAAAACGAACCGCGCTGTTTCGTCTATTTTGTGTGACACGGCCAATAAAATAAATAAGAAAATTAAATTCTTATAAACACTAAATATATATATATATATGATATCTTCGTGACCTTGGTATGATAAGGTAAACTTAATAAGTTTTAAATATATATACTTTGAAGTAATGAACCAGACCTTTAATCGCCGACTTATTAAGTTTACCTTATATATATATATATATATATATATATATATATATATATATATATTTATATATTATATTGTAAGTTGTACCCCTACATTTAGTTGAATAAAATATTTATTTGAGAATTGTAGAAATTACCGAAACAATATTATCAGAAGAATAAAATAAAACAGGGAAACTTATCAAGTGTTTCTTAATTATAATTTGTATTAAGTTTATCTACGAGGGGAGTTTTTTTATGTGATCTGCTTAGCTATAAAGACAATATGCTATTGCACGTCAAGTTTCTGCGACATTTTGTAGTGTCGTCTCTAAAATTTGGTTCAAATCGCTTAATGTTTGTTATCCTAACATTCGTTTAAAGAAGAGTAAATGAGTGATTTGAAACTTGAAGACAAGCGTCATAAAATTTTTATCAAAAGAAGACTGTGTCCCGAGAGAGCTACAGCCTTGAGAGCATGATGGCAGTGTATGGGGAAAATAACCCGCCCTATTTCCAAGTAACATTTTGTTGTAATCAGTTCAAATGGGGCAGAGAATGCATTCGTGACGACTCAAAGTGTGGAAAACTTCTAGAAGCACGAACTGAAGAAGAAACGGAAATATCAGGAACGAGCGTTTTGAGTAAACGGCAAATTTGTGAAGAGAATTTGACTGTTTTATCTCGAGATGAAGACTTCTTAAATAAAATTTTACACCACTGGGATACTCCCATGAAACAAAACTCTACGCAATGGATTCATAAGGGCATTCCACCGCTCAAGAAGGCAAAAACGCAATTTTCTGCTGGAAAAGTGATGGCCACAGTTTTCTTGGACGCGTAGGGAATTTTCTTAATTAGTATATGCCAAAAGAGACTACAATAACAGGAAATGTCTATACAATTAAGAACTTGAACACGGCTATAGGCGAAAAAAACCCATAATTTTACTTAGAAAACTCTGCTTTACACAACGGCAGGGTGCACAAAGCACGAATTGTTCAAGCAATAATCAATGAATTAATGCGGTTTTAACGAATTACAACATCCATCCTAAAGTCCAGGCCGCGCCCCCTGTCACTATTATCTCTTTCCAAAACTCAAAACATACTTGAGAGGGCGTCGATTTTTATCGATTGCTGACGTGGAAAACACTGCGAAGAATTTTTTTCCAAGGCATGGCGTTATTTAAAAAACGTTTGACTTATTCTAACCTTAGTATTAATGGTTATTACGTTGAACAAAATTTTTTTTTGTTTTTTAACTCGTTTCATTCACAGTTAGATAGATAACATAGAAAACTTCCCTGGTAAATACAATATTTTATCAAGAACCGACTGCAACATCCATTACATATAAAGAAAATCTGCTTATCGGAAAGTGGTGTATTTATTATACAAAAAACATGAATTTGATTGGCTTCCAAACGCATTTACAGTAAGTGTAAAAATTGCCTTTCAAATACTCGAAACAGAAAACTTGCATCATTCGAGTAGAAATAATATAAAATTCAAATGGGATACTGAATATTGCGATAATTAAAATGTACTTTACCACTTACATAGGGCTTGCATAGTTCCTATCGAACAACAGCATTGCAGTTATAATGAAATGTAATACTTTTACCACAGTTATCTTCATCTTTACAAAATAATATTTAAATGTGAAAATGTAAAAGTTCACTGATTTTATGTTGGATTGGGAAGTGTGTGTTTTTACCGCTAATTTAACATATTCGGTAATAAATGAATTGTATATTGTTTACGTTTTAGAATTATAATTGGTGTATTGTTATGCGACTTATAAAAATAATATGGTGTAAACTGACGTCAATGATTATGTACACACAATACACGGGCTAAATTATATTAATGAATTAATGATTATATTAAAATAATAAAAAAAGGAAGAAAATTTACTGACCTGCATCGTTAGAGATTTGAACAGACAAAAATGGCATGCTCGCATTTCAGACTGTATAAGATTATTCTTAAATGCATTTAATTCAAAATCGTTTGAAAAGATCTTATATATTTTATTTTTTACGCAGTTCTGTGACACTAAGTTTAAATTTGAACTGTAACTGGGTGTAACTGTAACTGCGACATAAGTATATTACATACATACATATAGGTCTTTCATGATAACAGACGAGACACGTGACAAACAGTTACTTCGGAACAAGTAACATTCAAATTACAATAATACCTAATAATCGAGTATTTCTCTCTATTAAGTGAATATATTATGTTACCGTAACTGGGCATGGTTGCCGGCTTGAATTCCGTCAAATGTCATTCAAATAAATTGTTTACAATTTCATATTTAGAAGTTCCTATCTATTTCATTTTATTTATAAATCGATATTATATTTAAGATCAGTTATTTTCGCAACTAAATCATTCCTAGACCGTTAGGAAAACAAGCGAAAGAAATCATTCGATCATTAATATTTCGAAATAGAACGCGATAATAATTATGGGGCCATTACTCCCGCTCTCTGCTTGTGTCAAATATGGGGGTTAAACCATCTAGTCCAAAGCGAAAACGGACTAAAGAAAAAGCCTGTCATAGATATTGATGATTTTAATCAATATGCAATTAGAAACACAGTTTATGACATGTATAAAAACAGTAAGTTCAAAGTAATTTAGTACTTATATTTATAAAATAAATATTTCAATTAATTACAGAACAGCATATTACGATTTCATCTTTGAATACCCTCAACGAAAAGGAACTTTTTTCTGTTGATAATACATCTTTATGGAGAATATTGCGTGGAATAGGTTTTCATTAGAAGAAGGATGATCTAAATCGAGCATTAATGGAATTCCCACATATTGTATTAAAACGTGTTACGTTCTTGCAACAAAATGTTCATATGAAACATGAGCATTTATTGTTTGGTTTCTTCGATTAAACCTAGGTTTTCCAAGATGGAACTATTTGCAAATCTTTACAAAATGAGTCAATATAAACAGTCAAAGCTACAAAAGAGGGTGGTAAAAGGTACAATCTATTACTAAGAGAATATTATTAGTACGTAAAGTGTATTTATCTTAACTGAATTGATTCGGCTTTTACTTGATGTAGATCCAGAATTTAAAATAGAAATAAAACTACGGTTCAAATATTCAGTTTTTAATATGTAATCATAACACAATTATTTCGCCAACACAGTGGCTTCCTCAGGTACTTACAGCTAAAGAGCACGTTACAAACTAAGCCACTGCGTTGGCGAAACAATTGTCGCGTTACGATTAAATATTAAAAAATGAAGATTTGAACCGTATTTTTATTTCTATTTTGTATTTATCTTGTTATAGGTACATTGTATTGCATGCACGCAATTCTAATGGGTTTATTCCTGAAGCTGAATTAATATTGTTATATATACTATAAACAGTGTTACATATACATACATATATGTATATCTATTTAAGTTAATATTTTATATTTGTTTCATATACACACATATACATATCCACTAATAAGTAAAGTGTTATTTTTCTAATGTATATTACTTCATACATTTGCAATCTCTATATTTTGATAAGCATATGAATCATTGTTAACAGTCTAATATCCGTATCGATTTCAAATAAACATTTCATGTATTATTCTCGTGCAGATTATCAGTAACAAATATTGCTTATTTAACACGTCTTTGTGACCACGTTTTATATTGAATGAATAACATCCTGTTTATATTGTATACAAATTTATTACGAACAAATAATCTATCGATATATAACCGCATATTTTGGTATATTACAGTTAGTTAAGGGTACGTAGTACAGTAAGAAACTTAAAACATTTCCATGTATAATAAATGTATTATAAATAATAAAATAGTATTCTAGTGATTTTTAAAAACATTTCGTACTTGTTTTATTTTGAACATAACAATATTTACAACAAATAGACAGCATCTGGGCCACCACGGTGACAGGAACAGGAACAATTTCTTATACTGGTTTGAACATCAACTTCTTGTGAATTTAGAAGAACCCTCCACAATTTCTTTAGATAATGCCCGTTATCATAGTATGTACTATTAAAAATAAAAGAGATATTCAATAAAAATTATATTCATTGGGTTTTGAAAGGCAAGACATATTGCCATTTATAATCAATGAAAGTAATTCTGATTCTGAAGACAGCATAAATGTTTAATACAATTAGTATTTCATATTAATATTGTCTTCTTTTTATTTATATCACATGTTTATCACAATGTTACAAGCCCTTAATCTCTATGTATTTTGATTTTCTGTATATTATTTTTGTATATGTAGTCCAAAATAAATAAATTCACATATACATTTTTATTTTGTTTGTATATATAATAACAACATAAAGCATATTATAAGTTGTAAATATTTTAAAATGACATAAACCTAATCTCATATATTATTTACTAACAACAGCTGACTCAAAGCAATGTAGATTTGTCAACCCTGTTTTGTAACTATTTATCCCGTGTCTCGTCTGTTATCGTGAAAGACCTATATCTCAGTAGACACTGAGTAACTAGTACTTGCAAATTATTATAAGCCACTTGCCTTTTATTTATAACTAACTATTTATCTGTCATTTTTGCATTTGTCATTTTGTGACTAGCCATATAATTTTTTCTTACGAATATTTTTTTTTGCTTAATAAACAATACTACTAAATAATGTACACATTGCAAGAAAATAATTTTATTGTTGAAGCATATTTTCAAAGTGTACAATTTCTTAACGGAGAATGGCAATATTCCTACGCAGAATGTAAGCGACAGTTTCACTTGCAGATTCCTAATGGCGTTGCGGATAATACCCCTTTACATCATCACATTTGCTTAGTCGTGCAGGATTAAATTGAGCGTTTTTAAAAGATTACTTCCCTCATCGAGTTATAAGCAGAGGTGTTTGGTCAGCGTGGTCACCATTAGATTTTGCTATTTTCGGATTGCTAAAAAATTAAGTATATAAGACAACAATGAATAACTTAAGTTAATTATAAGAAATTGTAATACATTGCTTATAATAATTTGCAAGTACTAGTTATTCAGTGCCTACTGAGAGCAAGTTCTTTTTGAAACACGTTGTATATAAGTATATATATATATATATAAATAAAAATTTCATTAACGGGTGAGCGGTCTGTCAAGTAAAAATAAAACTCCTTTATTCCACTCTATATTTCATAACGCATCGGTTACTTCATCAGGAGTGTAATTCAGAGTCAAAATTTAACAAATAACGGCACTAAACATGTTAAAATTCGTCAACTTCAAAACATCACATCAATATGTTGTTAGTTTGTCGTCAACCTCTTGGAATAAAGGGGTTTTATTTTTACTTGACTGACCGCTCACCCGTTAATGAAATTTTTACTTATACAGTACGGTCGATAATACTTTATAGTCTATATATATATATATATATATATATATATATATATATATAACATTTGATAAATTATTGGAGTTTTTCGGCTTTTTTATATGAAATATTTACAAATATTAAATTAGAATGTATGTAATTGCAGAGTAAGTGGGGATGTAAACATTGCTGTCTACAAATTACAAAGCAAAACATACGAAATTTTTATTTGAAAAATATGGTCTACGTTGGGACTCGAACCCAAGTCTACAGCTATCCGGGCTGTCGCCTTTACCACTAGGCCACAATAGACCCAGGTTCAAGCCATATAGAAATGCATTATAAAGTAACAGTGTTAATGAATCAGATGTCAGTTATTCAATGTAGATGTCAAGCTGAAAGCAGAAGTCAGTTTTGAAAGCTCATGTCAGTTTTGATAGCAGATGTCAGTTAGTGAAAGCAAATGTCAGTTATTAAAAGCAGATGTCTGTTTTTAAAGCAGGTGTCAGTTATGAAAGCAAACGTCAGATTAGAAAGCACATGCCTATTTTGAAATTAGATGTGAGTTACTGAAAGTAGATGTCAGTATTTTGAGAGCAGATGTCAGATTTGAACGGCTAAGAAATTATCTAATATATATATATATATATATATATATATATATATATATACAGGGTTAGGAAAATGTATGGATACATTGTATTATCTTTGACATGGCTACCTAGATTTTAGACTTTGAACAATTAACTAAATGCCAATCGAGGATTCGATAAGTATATTCACGGCCTCTTAAAGCGACAAGAAGGAACATCGGGAACAATTTTAAATTTGTGAGGACTTATCTTTAACATAAACATTCGAATACCAAGGTTTTTACTTACAATATAACATATATGTGTGCATGGGCATATGTCTGTTTGTGTGTTTGTGCACGCGTGCGTGGGTGTGTTTGTGTATTATGACAACGAGCTCGAAAAACAATTGATTTTATAGCCAGTAAAATTTTGAATTAATGAATTGCGCATATTCACTTGATTCCTCGACTTGTGATGTATGTGTTCCGAAACATCAAAAACAAAATGCGTGGTAGGCGACGTTGTCGCCTAAAACAGCTGTTGGAGCACGTCGAACATTGTTTTCGGAAGTATCAGCTTCAGTGTGGAAAAAATGTTTCATAAATTGATTCGAGCGTATGAAAAAATGTATTGATATTAAAATACCTCGAAAAACAATAAAGTCGTTTATTTAATTTTATGTATATTATTATCAACGGCGGCTTCGCTGGATATTGGATGTAGATGTGCCGTGCTAATAATAATGATATTATTCTAAGATAATAAAATAATTAGTGGTGCTGGTGAAGTTTCATCAAAGTTCCAGGACGTGTGTGATGATGGTTAATTAAATAAATATACTATAAATTTACTAACTAAATAAAACACAGCAGCGTTGTCCTTAAAGTTTGTATTTATATTTACACAAGAAAGAAATTGAAATTGGTATATTTAGAAGTAATTAAACAAAGTAATATATACACGAGGAGCGGTAAATAAGTAATTAAGAATTAACACAAAATACACTGAAAACGAACGTTAACTTGAGTAGTAAATTAAATGTTAATTAATTAGGATTAATATAAAATAATCTCTGTATCGAACAATACAAAGTTACCTTTGTGTGGCGATGGTTGTCGCGTGGCCTTCGAAGATATACCTGGTCAAGTATATGTAGAGCGGTTCTTAGAAGCAAAAGACGCCGGGCGGCGTGGCATCGTGGACTTGCACAGTACGATGAGTAAGATGTGTGTGTCTCTTACGAGGGTTCTAACGAGAAGATAGACTGATCGTTTTTCGATAGAACACTGGTTTTCGAAAACGGTCTGTTTTATGACCTGAGTCGAAGAGAGGGTCGATATCTTCAATAATAATTAATAAGAAGCGCGACCTGAAGAGATGTTCTGTCAATGGCATAATTATTATTAAAATAACGCTTGTGACATAAGCTTTCTAATGATATGAAACACCATAGGGGATGTATGTAATTAAATTAAAGCAATTTAAAATGAAATGTATATAGAAATTCCACAGTAACGTTAGGGTTGCTGACGGTCAGGTAGAAAACGAATAGTCTCGGTTAAGATATAACAAAAGAAATGCTTTCTCTTTGTAACGAATATGTACAGAAAAATGTCCAAGTTAAATCGAGATATTTAAAGAAGAAATATATTATTTAAAAATAAATTAAAATATTTTCTTTTTCATTGTTTCCAGAAATATTCCTAGTAGTTCTCGTATCTTATGTGATTAAGCAATCGATTTATTCTTTATGTATTATGTATTTTTTTTCAATATAATAATTATAAACACAAATATTAATTAATATTAACAGTAACACATACTCATATATAAAGTTAGCGTAGGACGACTTATAGAAGCAATCATGTAGATAAAATCCCTTTTCGAACCGTTATGTATTTATTATGGAAATAAATATTATTCACTTATCGGATTGGCTTTCAGAAGCGCTTACAGTGAGTTCAAAGGCTATCTTTCGGATACGCGATCATATAAAATTCTTAGGCATCATAGGTACAAACGCACAACAATGTTTTAAACATTTTATCTTGAACTCAATCTCAGATTTTAAAAAATAATGGAAATAAATAGGAATATAAATTACAGATATCTGATGATTCATCTTTAAGATACTTTAACTTTATTGTTTATATAAAGTTTGCATTATTCATGGCGAATACCAGTGATCTAGCTGTAATTTGTAGATATAATATGATTAATGTATGTTAAATAAAATTTTAAGTAGAACTGTTTTTATACTGGATTATTGTGTATTGTTTACATTCCAAAATTATAAACGGTGGATTGTTATATCGCATATAAAAATAAGATTGCATAAGCTTACGCCAATATGCACATTATAGTTGCACAAAATTCCATTACCGAATTTAATTTTACGAAATTATTGTATTATATCATAAGTGATCATTAAATAGTCTTTCTTTGGAGACTGTGGTTAAGTGAAAACTCAAAAAAGGTATAAAACCCCTTACCACAATTAATCATCGTTCCTAAATACGTATTTCGACAACTAAGTTGTCATTATCAGCAGGTAAAACCACAAATAAAAGTATTGAACATAGAGAACAGTAAAGCTAACACAGCAGCGCCCACAAATTTACACGGTGTCCACGTATACACTGACATTAGAGTGAATACACAAACTAAAATTACGTCAACTTGCCCTTCTTAAGAAAACGACAACACCATGTGTTTATTCTCAATGCCCTCAACCTTTTCTATCTCTTTTCGAAGAACGAAAAAAGACAAATGTATGGGACCGTTGTCCGAGTTAAACGTATTAAATTTGTTTTTAACGATATGAACGCTTTCGTATGTGTCGATATCTCTGGGGTTGTTGATGATTTTGACAAGTCTTAACTCTTTTATTGAGACGTTGTGATCCGTGACAAATACATAGTTTGCGAGGCTCGATTTTTCTGGTCTATTAAATATAATATGTGATATGTGTTCTTTAAAACGGGTCGGCGTTCAGCGTTTCATTTAACCTATACAGGTATCCCAGCTGACGCGGTTTCTTTGATAATTTGTTTATTTTACAGTATAGAGAAAAAAGTTTCAAATAAAAGTTGTCTCTATTTAAACGACGCATTGCTAGAAAATATTTTCAAATATAAAGGGTGTCCCAGTTATAGAAAAAGCGTATGTAACTTTATTATTTTAAATGGATTACCCTATATATTACACTTTTTTTAGATTCTACATGATATTTTAAGTAACTTTTATTAAGACCTACCTATACCTATGTGCTTTTGTTTTCGAGAAAATAAATATTTTATCAAAAATTTTGCAATTGCAGCGCTCTCGTTAATGAGCTGTAGGATCAAAACTAAAAAAGGTAGAAAATTTTGGTTTGCGCAAATTGATACGTCTTGAATTGCTTTACTATTTACTATATTAACATGTACGGATCCTTTTGTTGACATACAGTTACTGGCGCCAACATTTGGAAACATTTAAATGCCAGTAACTCTGTTTTTTTAAATAGGACACCCTATATCTGTTTACAGGATTGGATGTAAAATTAAATTCTCTTTCTTTTGATATAAGAATGTACCCATTTATCTTCAACCGTTTTAGAGAAAAATGTATATTTCTTCTGCTACTGTCGAAACAGACCACTTCAATTTACACGAAGTAGGCTACGTAACAATAATATTATGGCAGATATTATATTTAATAACCATTTGAACCATTTATAATTATACACAAGTATAGCAAGCGCCAATTAAGTTGGCGCGAGGAGGGGGTGCGCAGAAGCCGCTTTTAAAAACGTTCACCCCCACTACTCAAGTAATTGTCAGAATACATTTGTCATTGACGCTTGACGGAACATAATGTTTTTGCTAGAGGATCATAAAGTGACACACGCTTAGAGGTTAGAATTTTCTGACATTTGATGTAAAACCAAATACAAATCTCCCCACTACTTTTAGTCCTGCGCGAACTTACCCCTCCTCGCGCCAACTTATTTGGCGTTTGCTATAATAAGCTTAATTTAAATTTGTATTATAAAGCAATTTCTAAGGATAACATTTGTTCACAATCCTTTTATAAAAAATGTAATTACTTTCTATTTTGTGACAAAATACAACTGCTGAAATACAACGGCTGACATAATACTAAATGTATGTAATTGCAGAGTAAGTGGGGATGTAAACATTGCTGTCTACAAATTACAAAGCAAAACATACGAAATTTTTATTTGAAAAATATGGTCTACGTTGGGACTCGAACCCAAGTCTACAGCTATCCGGGCTGTCGCCTTTACCACTAGGCCACAATAGACCCAGGTTCAAGCCATATAGAAATGCATTATAAAGTAACAGTGTTAATGAATCAGATGTCAGTTATTCAATGTAGATGTCAAGCTGAAAGCAGAAGTCAGTTTTGAAAGCTCATGTCAGTTTTGATAGCAGATGTCAGTTAGTGAAAGCAAATGTCAGTTATTAAAAGCAGATGTCTGTTTTTAAAGCAGGTGTCAGTTATGAAAGCAAACGTCAGATTAGAAAGCACATGCCTATTTTGAAATTAGATGTGAGTTACTGAAAGTAGATGTCAGTATTTTGAGAGCAGATGTCAGATTTGAACGGCTAAGAAATTATCTAAATATATATATATATATATATATATATATATATATATATATACAGGGTTAGGAAAATGTATGGATACATTGTATTATCTTTGACATGGCTACCTAGATTTTAGACTTTGAACAATTAACTAAATGCCAATCGAGGATTCGATAAGTATATTCACGGCCTCTTAAAGCGACAAGAAGGAACATCGGGAACAATTTTAAATTTGTGAGGACTTATCTTTAACATAAACATTCGAATACCAAGGTTTTTACTTACAATATAACATATATGTGTGCATGGGCATATGTCTGTTTGTGTGTTTGTGCACGCGTGCGTGGGTGTGTTTGTGTATTATGACAACGAGCTCGAAAAACAATTGATTTTATAGCCAGTAAAATTTTGAATTAATGAATTGCGCATATTCACTTGATTCCTCGACTTGTGATGTATGTGTTCCGAAACATCAAAAACAAAATGCGTGGTAGGCGACGTTGTCGCCTAAAACAGCTGTTGGAGCACGTCGAACATTGTTTTCGGAAGTATCAGCTTCAGTGTGGAAAAAATGTTTCATAAATTGATTCGAGCGTATGAAAAAATGTATTGATATTAAAATACCTCGAAAAACAATAAAGTCGTTTATTTAATTTTATGTATATTATTATCAACGGCGGCTTCGCTGGATATTGGATGTAGATGTGCCGTGCTAATAATAATGATATTATTCTAAGATAATAAAATAATTAGTGGTGCTGGTGAAGTTTCATCAAAGTTCCAGGACGTGTGTGATGATGGTTAATTAAATAAATATACTATAAATTTACTAACTAAATAAAACACAGCAGCGTTGTCCTTAAAGTTTGTATTTATATTTACACAAGAAAGAAATTGAAATTGGTATATTTAGAAGTAATTAAACAAAGTAATATATACACGAGGAGCGGTAAATAAGTAATTAAGAATTAACACAAAATACACTGAAAACGAACGTTAACTTGAGTAGTAAATTAAATGTTAATTAATTAGGATTAATATAAAATAATCTCTGTATCGAACAATACAAAGTTACCTTTGTGTGGCGATGGTTGTCGCGTGGCCTTCGAAGATATACCTGGTCAAGTATATGTAGAGCGGTTCTTAGAAGCAAAAGACGCCGGGCGGCGTGGCATCGTGGACTTGCACAGTACGATGAGTAAGATGTGTGTGTCTCTTACGAGGGTTCTAACGAGAAGATAGACTGATCGTTTTTCGATAGAACACTGGTTTTCGAAAACGGTCTGTTTTATGACCTGAGTCGAAGAGAGGGTCGATATCTTCAATAATAATTAATAAGAAGCGCGACCTGAAGAGATGTTCTGTCAATGGCATAATTATTATTAAAATAACGCTTGTGACATAAGCTTTCTAATGATATGAAACACCATAGGGGATGTATGTAATTAAATTAAAGCAATTTAAAATGAAATGTATATAGAAATTCCACAGTAACGTTAGGGTTGCTGACGGTCAGGTAGAAAACGAATAGTCTCGGTTAAGATATAACAAAAGAAATGCTTTCTCTTTGTAACGAATATGTACAGAAAAATGTCCAAGTTAAATCGAGATATTTAAAGAAGAAATATATTATTTAAAAATAAATTAAAATATTTTCTTTTTCATTGTTTCCAGAAATATTCCTAGTAGTTCTCGTATCTTATGTGATTAAGCAATCGATTTATTCTTTATGTATTATGTATTTTTTTTCAATATAATAATTATAAACACAAATATTAATTAATATTAACAGTAACACATACTCATATATAAAGTTAGCGTAGGACGACTTATAGAAGCAATCATGTAGATAAAATCCCTTTTCGAACCGTTATGTATTTATTATGGAAATAAATATTATTCACTTATCGGATTGGCTTTCAGAAGCGCTTACAGTGAGTTCAAAGGCTATCTTTCGGATACGCGATCATATAAAATTCTTAGGCATCATAGGTACAAACGCACAACAATGTTTTAAACATTTTATCTTGAACTCAATCTCAGATTTTAAAAAATAATGGAAATAAATAGGAATATAAATTACAGATATCTGATGATTCATCTTTAAGATACTTTAACTTTATTGTTTATATAAAGTTTGCATTATTCATGGCGAATACCAGTGATCTAGCTGTAATTTGTAGATATAATATGATTAATGTATGTTAAATAAAATTTTAAGTAGAACTGTTTTTATACTGGATTATTGTGTATTGTTTACATTCCAAAATTATAAACGGTGGATTGTTATATCGCATATAAAAATAAGATTGCATAAGCTTACGCCAATATGCACATTATAGTTGCACAAAATTCCATTACCGAATTTAATTTTACGAAATTATTGTATTATATCATAAGTGATCATTAAATAGTCTTTCTTTGGAGACTGTGGTTAAGTGAAAACTCAAAAAAGGTATAAAACCCCTTACCACAATTAATCATCGTTCCTAAATACGTATTTCGACAACTAAGTTGTCATTATCAGCAGGTAAAACCACAAATAAAAGTATTGAACATAGAGAACAGTAAAGCTAACACAGCAGCGCCCACAAATTTACACGGTGTCCACGTATACACTGACATTAGAGTGAATACACAAACTAAAATTACGTCAACTTGCCCTTCTTAAGAAAACGACAACACCATGTGTTTATTCTCAATGCCCTCAACCTTTTCTATCTCTTTTCGAAGAACGAAAAAAGACAAATGTATGGGACCGTTGTCCGAGTTAAACGTATTAAATTTGTTTTTAACGATATGAACGCTTTCGTATGTGTCGATATCTCTGGGGTTGTTGATGATTTTGACAAGTCTTAACTCTTTTATTGAGACGTTGTGATCCGTGACAAATACATAGTTTGCGAGGCTCGATTTTTCTGGTCTATTAAATATAATATGTGATATGTGTTCTTTAAAACGGGTCGGCGTTCAGCGTTTCATTTAACCTATACAGGTATCCCAGCTGACGCGGTTTCTTTGATAATTTGTTTATTTTACAGTATAGAGAAAAAAGTTTCAAATAAAAGTTGTCTCTATTTAAACGACGCATTGCTAGAAAATATTTTCAAATATAAAGGGTGTCCCAGTTATAGAAAAAGCGTATGTAACTTTATTATTTTAAATGGATTACCCTATATATTACACTTTTTTTAGATTCTACATGATATTTTAAGTAACTTTTATTAAGACCTACCTATACCTATGTGCTTTTGTTTTCGAGAAAATAAATATTTTATCAAAAATTTTGCAATTGCAGCGCTCTCGTTAATGAGCTGTAGGATCAAAACTAAAAAAGGTAGAAAATTTTGGTTTGCGCAAATTGATACGTCTTGAATTGCTTTACTATTTACTATATTAACATGTACGGATCCTTTTGTTGACATACAGTTACTGGCGCCAACATTTGGAAACATTTAAATGCCAGTAACTCTGTTTTTTTAAATAGGACACCCTATATCTGTTTACAGGATTGGATGTAAAATTAAATTCTCTTTCTTTTGATATAAGAATGTACCCATTTATCTTCAACCGTTTTAGAGAAAAATGTATATTTCTTCTGCTACTGTCGAAACAGACCACTTCAATTTACACGAAGTAGGCTACGTAACAATAATATTATGGCAGATATTATATTTAATAACCATTTGAACCATTTATAATTATACACAAGTATAGCAAGCGCCAATTAAGTTGGCGCGAGGAGGGGGTGCGCAGAAGCCGCTTTTAAAAACGTTCACCCCCACTACTCAAGTAATTGTCAGAATACATTTGTCATTGACGCTTGACGGAACATAATGTTTTTGCTAGAGGATCATAAAGTGACACACGCTTAGAGGTTAGAATTTTCTGACATTTGATGTAAAACCAAATACAAATCTCCCCACTACTTTTAGTCCTGCGCGAACTTACCCCTCCTCGCGCCAACTTATTTGGCGTTTGCTATAATAAGCTTAATTTAAATTTGTATTATAAAGCAATTTCTAAGGATAACATTTGTTCACAATCCTTTTATAAAAAATGTAATTACTTTCTATTTTGTGACAAAATACAACTGCTGAAATACAACGGCTGACATAATACTATCAAAAAACAAAAGTTACAAAATCATACAAATGACGTTTGTAAATGTCAAACAAAGTAGTAAGAAACACAGTAGTAAGAGTACCACAATCCAACAGACATTTTGAATTTTGGAACATTTTTTCCTGAAGGGGATACGAAATACCAATTTTTCTTTAAAAATTAAACGTTTTCGCCAATTTAAAATGTCATTGACTCGAGAGGAAATGACTGACATGATATTTGTTTTGGTAGAATGCAACCGTAATCCCCTGTTAGCGTCGAGATGTTATGCCCAGCAATATCCGGAACGCAGGCATCCGCGAAGTACAGCGTTTGAGTTGTTGCGAGAAAGATTTGAAAATTCAGGCAGTATTAATTATAAAAAACCAATCCGTATTAGTATGGCGATAACGGAAGAAAATGAATTCTTAGTGTTGGGCTGCATTCAAGAAAATCCTCATACCAGTGTGCGACTAGTAAGCAGAACCACAGAAATCAGGAAAACATCTGTGCATAGAATTATAAAAAAGTATAAATTTCATCCCTACCACATTCAACTTCATCAAGAATTACTTCCAACTGATTTTGAACATCGACAGAACTTCTGCCAGTGGGCCATTGACAAAATTGACAACGATGAACATTTTTTTAGTTTTGTTATGTTTTCGGATGAAGCAACTTTTCACAAAAACGGTTTTGTTAATCGTCACAATTATCATTATTATGACACCGTCAATCCCCATAAATTCCAGACAACTGGTAGCCAACAAAGATGGTCCCTAAATAGGTATATTAGGTACTCGCATAATTGGACCGTTTTTTTTTAACGAACATCTGACTGGAGCCATATATTTGAACTTATTCAAAATGAGTTGGATAATTTATTAGAAGACGTTCCTCTAGCAGTTCTACGTAGGATGTGGATGCAGCAGGATGGAGCACCTCCACATAATGCCGTAGAAGTGCGCCGGTTCTTGACCGAAACTTTCCCCAATAGATGGATTGGACGTGGAGGTCCAGTAAGCTGGCCCGCGAGATCACCAGACTTGACAAGTTGTGATTTCTTTTTATGGGGTTTCATTAAAGACAAAGTCTATGTTACGCCACCGACTACACCACACCGGCAGATATGTGTCAGCGGATTACCCTGGCATTTCAAGAAATGAGCCCAATCATGTTGAGAAATGTTGAACAATCGTTTAAAAAACGTGTTCGTAATTGTTTCGACCAAAACGGAAGACATTTCGAAAAATAAATTAATGAACACTACATTTGTAATGTGCGTTTCCTATTTCAAGCATTTCCTTATGTCTTTTTAAAACTGTTTTTGTTGCGTTTTATGTTTATGTTATGTTTTTATTTGTTGAGAAGTCCTGTTTTGTTAAAATTGTTTATAATACAAATTTAAATTAAGCTTATTACTTGTATATAATTATAAATGGTTCAAATGGTTATTAAATATATCTGCCATAATATTATTGTTACGTAGCCTACTTCGTGCAAATTGAAGTGGTCTGTTTCGACAGTAGCAGAAGAAATATACATTTTTCTCTAAAACGGTTGAAGATAAATGGGTAGATTCTTATATCAAAAGAAAGAGAATTTAATTTTACATCCAACCCTGTAAACAGATATAGGGTGTCCTATTTAAAAAAACAGAGTACTGGCATTTAAATGTTTCCAAATGTTGGCGCCAGTAACTGTATGTCAACAAAAGGATCCGTACATGTTAATATAGAAAATAGTAAAGCAATTCAAGACGTATCAATTTGCGCAAACCAAAATTTTCTACCTTTTTTAGTTTTGATCCTACAGCTCATTAACGAGAGCGCTGCAATTGCAAAATTTTTGATAAAATATTCATTTTCTCGAAAACAAAAGCACATAGGTATAGGTAGGTCTTAATAAAAGTTACTTAGAATATCATGTAGAATCTAAAAAAAAATATAATATATAGGGTCATCCATTTAAAATAATAAAGTTACATACGGTTTTCTATAACTGGGACACCCTGTATATTTGAAAATATTTTCTGGCTATGCGTCTTCTAAATAGGGACAACTTTTATCTGAAACTCTTTTCTCTATACTGTAAAATAAACAAATTATCAAAGAAACCGCGTCAGCTGGGACACACTTGTATGTTAGAAATTACATTCACCAAAATTAATTTCGTATATACCTCATTTCAAATTCAAATTAACTTTATCTTTCGTATTGCCTAGGAGACATTTGATGGTGTTTTCGGACCGAAAAGTAACATTGAGAACTTGTTCTTTAACAACTCTATTAATGTTTTGCGTGATTGGGTGGTGTGGTAAACACATATACTTTTTCTCCTGGTTACGTTGAAATATCAAACTTGTGGATTCGTGGTTTGTCTCTTTTAATTTCATTCTTTGTAATTTGAAATAAATAGGTCAAACGAAACTCAATAATAACCTGTTTTAAAGAATCACATATTAGATTTAATAGACCAGAAAAATCGAACCTCGCAAACCATGCATTGGCCACGGATCACAACGTCTGGATAAAAGAGTTAAAATTTGTCAAAAACATCAACAACCCCAGAGATCTCGACGCATAAGAGAACATTCATATGGTTAAAAACAAATTCAATACGTTTAACTTGGACAACGGTCCTATCCCATACATTTCATGATGCCGTTTTCTTAAGAAGGGTAAGTTGACGTAATTTTAGCTTGTGTATCTACTTTAAAGTAAAGCTATGCACGTCTCTGTGTGTTAGTTTTACTGTGCCCCATGTTTAACGCTTTCATTAGTGGTTTCACCTACTGATGATGACAACTTAGTTGTTGAAATACCTATTTAGGATACGATTATTGAATGAGGAAATGGGTTTTATACACTTTTTTGAATCATTAAATAAGTTGTAAAGAAGTTGTAGATAAGTTGTAATAAAAATAACCAAATATAAGGGCGTTCACTAGATTTTTATTAGCGTTTTTATTATTTCTTTAAAGTGACTAAAATTGAAGGAGTCTATTTACAAAAATTTTTTAACGTAAATTCTGAACGCTTGCATATACTTAATAAAGATTATATTTTGAACCTCACGTATCATATACAGCTATTTTGAAAATTTAAATATTTAATATACAGGCTGATTCATTTTCGGCCCTCACCATGGGGATCTCTCTTATTATTGGAGATAGAGTATGGGTTTAAATTTGGCAAAGTTGTTAAATTTTGTGTTTGTTATAAATCCGTAAAGAAAATAGACCTGTGACAAATGACCTTCGTTATTAAAAAAAAAAACGCGAAAACCCCAGTTTCTTCTTTTACCTGTAGCACCGACATTTGGCCTTGTAGAGAAAAAATAAAAACACATCCTTGTGGCCATTTCCAAACCTCTATCCAGCAGTGTACTCTAAATTTTTATACGACGTTTCGTTTCTTTCTGGCCATCATCAACTATCTAATTTCTTATAGGGCCATATTGGATTTAGACATCTTCAGAAAGAGTATTTTTTTCTGATTTCAACCATGTATCACATGCTGACTATAGTTTTTTAACATTAGGTTTTATTTGAAAGAATAAATTATAAGATTAAATAAGGTAGCCTTTGGAATTTCAATCTGTCAAACATTTCATTTATTGTTCATTAATAATACAAAAATGTCATACACTAACGAAGAGAAACGAGATATTATAAGTATTTTTTATTCTTCGAAACGAAATTCAACAGTAGCGAGTACAAGATAACAAAAACCTTAATAAAAATACATAGAAAAGTAAACAATAAACAATTACAGTAAATGTTCAATTATCTGGCCATCTTCGGTAATGCACAATTGGGCACGCCTTCTGGCATTTTGTACTGCCCTTTGTATAGTTCTTCTAGGAACTGCATCGAAGGCATTCTGAAGTCTGTCTCGTAATTCTTCAATGTTTTGTGGCGCATCTACTTTATAAATATTATTTTTAACATATCCCCATAAAAAAAAATCTAGCGGACTTAAATCAGGTGATCTCGCAGGCCATTCAACAGCTCCCCTATTTCCAATCCAACGGTTTGCAAACTCTTGATTTAAGAAATTCCTAACAACAGCTGCATTGTGTGCTGGTGCGCCATCTTGTTGTAATTGATTTAATGGGATATTGTCGTCAAGATAGTCAGATACGTATGTACGTAAAATGTTTAAATATCTTTCTCCATTTAAATGTTCTTCATACATAACTGGTCCTAAGAGACGATTTGCCAAAATACCCATCCAAATGATTATTCCAAAACGATGTTGTGGTCTTCTAGCCCTGTTTTGTCGGGGATTTTGTACTGCCCAATAGTGCTCCGTATTTCTGTTGAACATTCCAGAATTTGTAAATTTTGTTTCATCTGACCAGATGATTTTGCTTAAAAAATTTTCGTCATTTTCTATCCTTCCCATTAACCAATTACAATATTCTTGCCTTCTCAAATTATCTCCAGGCAGTAAAGAGTGACTAACATGGATCCTGTATGGTTTAAACCTACTTTTATGTAAAGTTCTCCAAACTCTGGACTGGCACAAATTTAATTCTGACGCTACTTCGCGTGTAGAAATTGATGGATTATTATTTATCTATAAAAATACAAGATTAACATGAAATTTGAAAACACGCTTTTAATTTACCATTTGTAAAATATCTTGTCGATTTTCATTTAAATTCCTGTTGTCTTGACCATTACGCAGCTTAGTAAATGATCCATTTTCGACCAAATTTTTGTCGAGATCTAGAAAAATGGTACGATGAGGCTGTTGTCGTTCTGGATATAATTGTAGTTATCTTGTACTCGCTACTGTTGAATTTCGGTTCGAAGAATAAAAAATACTTATATCTCGTTTCTCTTCGTTAGTCTATCACATTTTTGTATTATTAATGAACAATAAATGAAATGTTTGACAGATTGAAATTCCATGGATACCTTATTTAATCTTATAATTTATTCTTTCAAATAAAACCTAATGTCAAAAACTTTAGTCAGCATGTTGTACATGGTTGAAATCAGAAAGAAAAGCTCTTTCTGAAGATGTCTAAATCCAATATGGCGTCTATAAGAAATTAGATAGTTGATGATGGCCAGAAAGAAACGAAACGTCGTATAAAAATTTAGAGTACACCACTGGATAGAGGTTTAGAAGTGGCCACAAGGATGTGTTTTTATATTTTCTCTACAAGGCCAAATGTCGGTGCTACGGGTAAATGAAGAAAATGGGGTTTTCGAGTTTTTTTTTTAAATAACGAAGGTCATTTGTCACAGGTCTATTTTCTTTATGGATTTATAACAAACACAAAATTTAACAACTTTTCCAAATTTAAACCTATACTCTATCTCCAATAATAAGAGAGATCCCCATGGTGAGGGCCGAAAATGAATCAGCCTGTATAAATCTAAGAGAAACGATCACTAAAATATAAAGAATTTATACCATAAATACACATAATTGAGAAAAGTTATATATTTCCTATTTATCGGTTGTAAGTAATAATAATAAAATCCAATTAATCAAACTAATTAAGTTGCACTTTATTTCAGTATTCTTAAAATGTAGGTTAAATAAAACATATTTATAATAAAAATTTTAAATAAATTTTTTTTAAGTGCTTTTGTTAAGCGCCTTAAAACGATAATTTGAATTTACATATTCTTTCAAAGAAATTAAATACTTGGGATGTTGTAACAATCCATTAAAATGAAATGCTCCGACTAGCAGAAAAATAAATAACTCTTGACTTTATAAATTCGAATTTTGTTATGCCTTTTAGTAGGTACCTTCTTTAAAACTGTGCAAAATAGGTCTCTGCTTCAGAAATAACCTCCCCGTTTCGTGCGAACCTCGAGCCCACAGAGTAATTTGTTCAGACTCGAGAATAAAAACAATTAGGTGAATATGGGGAATTAGTCAACAATTCTAAATTTAATTGAATCAAAGTAGTGCAGACGATTCAATAAGTTAGCATATATGTTCGTATGATCATTCTTCTCTTGTTCAAATAATCGATATAGATTCTGCCGTGATAATTCAAATACACCGTAGCCATAAACTATGTGGCAAATGAAACCACTTTTTTCTTCTTTGGTTTCCGTTGGCCAACGAAAATACATTTTTTAGGCTGTTCTTTCAATTCTGGCATGAAGTGGTGGATCCATGGTCCGTGCACAATTATAACGACGCCAAAACTCACTTGGATTACGTTTGCTCATTTTCGAACATTGCGCTGAAATTGTCACCCGATTTCATTCTTTGTAAATGGAACTTTTTCATACACAAATGTTCGCACAATTTCTATTTCGCTTCTCATACGAAATAAATAAACCAAAGTAGTTTACTCTTTATTATTATTTCTATCAATTTAATGGAAATAGATTCACCAATTGTTCGAAATTTTAGTAACTTCAGGCCTGATGATAAATGGCCTGATATATTTATTTCTACGGATCGTACCCAGGCCCAAAGAGATCTTTATCGCAGGACTAAGACTGACTTGGTGAATGGTAAACAGAATCTGAAGATTAAATATCGTCATGGTATTTCGATCATTGTTTCTGCAGTATCGTCAAACTAATATTGGCCAACAATCAAACAATCAATCTAAATATTTCTTACCAAAATACCAGGGTTTACGTTCTAAAACACATTTATTCTACAGTGATATTTGCGAGTTGTCTTCTGACAGAAACTAGGCTTAACGACTCTGTTAGATTCAGAACTATTTCCGAGTAATTATAGTGTTATACGTAGTGATCGGTGATTTGAGGTTGTTGGTAGGTCTACGGAGGAGGTGTTCTAATATGTTCTGCCAGGGAGAATTATTTATAATGTTATTGACACCATTTGTACTAGTGATAGCATACCATTAATAGATCAAATTGCTTGTAAATGTTCTTTTCTTGTCTACCAATTTAATTTAGTATTAGTATATATATATATATATATATATATATATATATATATATATATATAATATTTTCGTGACCTTGGTATTATATGGTAAACTTAATCAGTCGGCGATTAAAGGTCTGGTTTATTACTTCAAAGTATAAATATTCAAAAAAATCCTACATGTTTCGGCAATTATGCCTTTATTATGGATATAAAATATAGATGACAGAATATAAATGTCAAATAATTGAGTTGAACTGAATTATTTGACATTTATATTCTGTCATCTATATTTTATATCCTTGATAAAGGCATAATTGCCGAAACATGTAGGGGTTTTCTTGAATATATATACTTTGAAGTAATAAACCAGACCTTTAATTGCCGACTGATTAAGTTTACCATATATATATATATATATATATATATATATATATATATATATATATATATGGTAAACCTAATCAGTAGGCGATTAAAGGTCTGTATATTACTTCAAAATGTATGTATTTAAAAAACTCTACATGTTTCGGCTGTATACGCCTTTTTCAAGAGAATACAAAATATATTACATATTTTGTATTCTCTTGAAAAAGGCGTATACAGCCGAAACATGTAGAGTTTTTTAAATACATACATTTTGAAGTAATATACAGACCTTTAATCGCCTACTGATTAGGTTTACCATATCATACCAAGGTCACGAAGTTATTATATTTATATATATATATATATATATATATATATATATATACAATGTGTCCGGGAAAATGTGGGAAATCTCTCAGATTCAGATAGAACATTAAAAAATAAGATGACAAGTTCCCATAATTTTTTTCCTAGCGGCCCTCCCTACGGAGATACGGCCTCCTAAATGACGCCACTGGAAATAAATTTTTCTTGAATAACTTTTAAACTAATTATTATAATTTAATGAAAATTTAATATGATAAACAGTAGTTAGGACCTCTTAAAATACTGCCCTTAAATTTAAATTAGCTTGTTTAGTTTACCAGGGGCGGACTAGGTTGTATATTTTAATGCTTACATTTTTAACACCCTGTATGATCAGGAGTTAAAAAAAAAAATTTGGATACCTTGAACATAAAGCTAAAGAAAAGGTACTCTTGTTCATTGTCTATAAAATGAACCGTTTTCGGGGAAAAAAAAATGAAAGAGTTAATGTCTTATTTCTATTAATAAGAACCATGTTTTTTATTTTTTTTGTCTGCAACAAAGTGTGATACAAAAGTCTGAAATAAAACTGTTTCAGTACTAAAAAACGCATTGTTTTTACAAACGTTACTATGGTACCCACGAATTAATAAATATCTTGCATTGACGTGTAAATTTTAAATCTTGTAATCTTTCATATTGTTTACACGTTGATCCTTTACTTCGATATTAATTTATTGAATTTTGAATATCTTGGTAAATTTAATTTGATAATGGGATACACATTTAGTGAGTATGCAGATATGCATCTTATGTACGGTCTTGCATCTTGCAATGCTTTGGAAGCAAGAAGGTTGTATGAAGAAAGATATCCGAATCGCAATATTCCAAATCAGAAAACATTTCAGCGACTTGACCAACGTCTATGAGAGACTGGTGGGCGATTCCATTTAATAAGGTAACATTATTGACTTTCTTTAATGTTTTAGGAAGTTTTGCGAAAAAAAGTACTGATGCTGGTGTGAGAAGAACAGTACGTACGGTGCAATTGGAGGAAAATATTTTGGATACTGTAGGTGATACCCCTTCAATAAGCAATCGAAGATTAGCCGCGCAGCTTAATACGTCAAAAACGACAACTCATGAAGTACAAAAAAGAACAGTTGAATAACCCTTATCATCTGCAAAAAGTGCATCTACTACTTCTTGAAGATTTTCCTCGTAGAATCCAGTTCGGAAACTGGCTGTTAGATCAGCAACGAACAAACCCAAACTTCATTAGCACTATTCTTTTTACCGATGAAGCTGGGTTTACCAAAAATGGTATTGTAAATTTACATAACTCGCATGTATGGGCTGATGAAAACCCTCATGCCACTGTCGTTCATCATTATCAACATCAGTTCCAATCAATTAATGTTTGGGCAGGAATAATTGGCAATTTTTTGATTGGACCATGCGTATTGCCGCCACGATTGAATGGTGAACTTTATTTACAGTTCCTTCAGAACGCTTTTCTGGATTCAATAGAGCATTTGCCTCTTGCAACCCGCCAAAGCATGTATTTTATGCATGATGGGGCCCCACCTCATTTTAGCTTTGCTGTACGCGACCACCTGAATAACGTCTATCCAAACCGTTGGATAGGCAGAGGAGGTCCCATTGCCTGGCCTCCACGGTCTCCCGACTTAACACCAATGGATTTTCACCTGTGGGGCCATCTCAAAACCTTGGTGTATTCCTCTCCGGTTGATACTAGGGAGGAACTTTTACAGAGAATCACATTTCAGTGTGATGTGATAAGAAACAATGCTGGGTTGTTGTGGCGAGTACAGCAGTCCTCTATCAGAGTTCACGAAGCCCATGTTGAACCCACTTATGAAGTTTTTAATTGATTATTTCTAATTAGCGTATTTAGGTTCAATCGTTGCAAGCTTTAGTGAGTACATTTCTAAACATAATTTTTGTTAAGGTGCCTTTCTGGGACAAAACTGCATTTCTAAAAATCTTTGTAATTTTGTCGTATTAAATAACCTAAACTAAAACTTTTTTGTTCCTGGAATGACTTTTGTATCACACTTTGTTGCAGACAAAAAAAAATAAAAAACATGGTTCTTTTTAATAGAAATAAAACATTAATTCTTTTATTTTTTTTCCTCGAAAACGGTTCATTTTATCGACAATGAACAAGAGTACCTTTTCTTTAGCTTAATGTTCAAGGTATCCAAATTTGTTTTTTTTAACTCCTTATCATACAGGGTGTTAATAATGTAAGCATTAAAATGTACAACCTAGTCCGCCCCTGGTAAACTAAACAAGCTAGTTTAAATTTAAGGGCAGTATTTTAAGAGGTCCTTACTACTGTTTATCATATTAAATTTTCATTAAATTATAATAAGTAGTTTAAAAGTTATTCAAGAAAAATTGATTTCCAGTGGCGTCCTTTAGGAGGCCGTATATCTTGGAACTTGTCATCTTATTTTTTAATGTTCTATCTGAATCTGAGAGATTTCCCACATTTTCCCGGACACATTGTATATATATATATATATATATATATATATAGTAAACCTAATCAGTAGGCGATTAAAGGTCTGTATATTACTTCAAAATATATGTATTTAAAAAACTCTACATGTTTCGGCTGTATACGCCTTTTTCAAGAGAATACAAAATATCATATTTTGTATTCTCTTGAAAAAGGCGTATACAGCCGAAACATGTAGAGTTTTTTAAATACATATATTTTGAAGTAATATACAGACCTTTAATCGCCTACTGATTAGGTTTACCATATCATACCAAGGTCACGAAGTTATTATATATATATATATATATATATATCAAATCAGTACAAGAAATATCAGGTGATATATATATATATATATATATATATATATATATATATATATATATGGTAAATTTAATTTGTTGGCGATTTAAGATCTGGTTTTACTTCAAAATGTATATATTTAAAACAATCCTACATGTTTCCGCAAATGATGCCTTTTTCAAGGAATATAAAATATAAATGACAGTATATTAATGTCATACTTATACATTTGTAGTTGCTATGTATAAAATTATTCAAAGATACATTCCCATTTAATAATAATAAATCATGCCTTAGTATTCTAAAATATGTAGATAGACAACAAAAACAGGGAAACGCAAGACATGACTTATAATTATGTATGTGGCCGTGGAGCGACTTAAGATGTTAAACTGTCGGCATTCGCCTTAAACGAGAAGGAAAACCACGAAAACCTATTGGGACAGCCAGACAGGAATCAAAATAGGGAACTGTCAGCATGATAAGCAAATGTATAGATATTTAAATAACATAAGAAATATAATTATATAACAGCAACATATATTATGATGGTAAATTGCAGATCCTTACATAATTAAGTTATAGTATATACCGCTTAAATTTTTTATTTCACTTCTGTTGTTAATTGAATTTTTTTCCTGTTTAATAGTAATCATTTCTTTAATTTCCCTTTTCATTGTGTGTTATTCTTTATCAATTATCTGTGTGTTTTCAAAATCGAAATGGTGATCGCGTTGTAGTTTGTGTGTAGATAAAGCAGCTTTGTCTGTTTTAGAGTATTTGGGGGCTTGTATTATTTTGTATAAATATTGTTTAGTTTGGCCTATGTAGTAACTATCGCAATCGCGACATGGCATTTTATAGACGACATATGTTTCTCGATTTTTTTCTATTTTAGGTTTAAATTTTGAAAATAGATGTTTATTAGTATTACTAAGTTTATATGTTGTAGCTATATCATATTTTTTTAAATAGTATTTAATTTTTTCTGATAGTTGTGGAAAATATTGAATCGTGATATATGTTGTGTCAGTGTTTAAATTGTTATTGGTGTCTGCAGTGTTGTATATTTGGTGGATTCTTTTTTTAATTGTTTGGTCTATAAGTTAATTAAGTGATATAAAAATTTAAGCAGTATATACTATAACTGAATTATGTAACGCTCTGCAATTTACCATCATAATATATGTTGCTGTTATATAATTATATTTCTTATGTTATTTAAATATCTATACATTTGCTTATCATGCTGACAGTTCCGTGTTTTGATTCCTGTCTGGCTGTTCGAGTAGGTTTTCGTGATTTTCCTTCTCGTTTAAGGCGAATGCCGACAGTCTAACATATTAAGTAGCTCCACGGGCGCATACATAATAATAACTCATGTCTTGCGTTTCCCTGTTTTTCTTGTCTATCTATTTTAGAATATTATGGCATGATTTATTATTATTAAATTGGAATGTAGCTTTGAATAATTATATACATAGCAACTACAAATGTAAAAGTATGACATTAATATACTGTCATTTATATTTTATATTCCTTGAAAAAGACATCATTTTCCGAAACATGTAGGATTGTTTTAAATATATACATTTTGAAGTAAAACCAGACCTTAAATCACCAACAAATTGAATTTACCATAACATACAAAAGTCGCGAAATATTTATCTTTATATATATATATATATATATATATATATATATATATATATCACCTGATATTTCCTCTACTGATTTTGACCTATTCTTCGGTGAGTTGAGTCAGCTACTATTCAGAATTTCTACTTTACTTGTCGGTAATTTTAACGAACCCAATTTAAATAGCAACCTCGCACATCAAATCAATACAAAAGTTGATACTCTTAGTGAATGTTACAATTTTCGTGATCTAAAACAAGTGAATAGCATTTATCAGCACTAATGGTAGGCTTCTTGATTTGGTGTTAGGCAATCTTGAAGGTGCTATTCTGGTTTGTCATGATGATTCACCTACGGTTTCCAAAGTTTCGCACCACCCTGCCCTGTATATTTCTTATCAACTAAGAAGGGCTACTCAGTTTCCGCAATCCTGTACCTTTAGTTATGACTTCCGCAAAGCTAATTATTCACTAATTATCAATGATCTTAAAAATTTTGATTGGCCCATTCTGAATTCATATTAAGATGTTAATTTAGCTCTTAATAAGTTTTATGATTGTCTTTATGATATACTTGATAAAACAGCCCCTAAGTATATTCCTACTAACTCTAATTTTCCTCTTTGGTTTACACTTGAAATAAAGAAAAATCCAGAAACTGAAGAACATTATAGTCAGAAATGGCGTACTAATGGAAATGAAATTTTCTATTAGGAGTTTAAAAAGACGATGTCTTTGGTTAAAGAGCAGATCAAGTTTGCTTATGTTAAATATCTGGCTAATATGGAGAATTCTATTCGGGTAAATTGTGTGGTATATTAACCACAGGAAAAGAAAAACTAGAATCCCTGTGGACTTTATTATCATGAATGTGAATTTAGTGATTTTCAAGGGATAGTTGATGCTTTTGCTGACGTTTTACCGATGTTTTTCTTCCTGAATCCATTACAACTGTTCCAGATACTGACACAAATATATTGTTCTTCAGATTTCTCCCTGCATTTCTAATTGAAATTGAAAAAATGATGTCTAGTTTTCCAGATAAGATAACAATGGGTAATGATTTGATACCCAGTTGCTTTATTCGTAATACCAGTAAAGTGTTAGCAAACCCGTTACAGATTGTTAGTAATTTGGCTCTGAAAACGTGTGCTTTTCCTGATCGATGGAAGAAAGCTAAAATTATACCAGTTCACAAGTGTGATGTATAGTACTTATATAACGATTTTGCCAAATTTTGGTAAAATTTTAGAGCAGATTTTATACAACACTATTCTTTATAACACTCGTCCCTACATATCTAGCAACCTATTGGATTCTTGCCATTGTGGTCTACCGTTACGAAACTAGCAATAGTGACTCAAAATATTTGCGAGGTATTGGATAATAATGGTCAACTAGGCGTTGTATACTCGACTTTTCTCGGGCCTTCGATATTATTGACCATCAAATTTTATTAAACAAATTGAGTGCTTTGTGAATATAGTTAATTATGTATTTTATAACGGCTTCAACTTTTACCAATTCTTTTCAACATCTGGCGTGTCTCAGGGCTCTAATCCTTACATCTTTAAGTTGTTCTGTACTGGCCTACGCTGATGACACTAAATTATATATATCCGTCGAATAACAGAATGATGTTGATGTCTTACAAAATAATATTAATGTATTTGCGGATAGTGTAGTAAAAACAGAATAGGGATTAATATGAACAAATGATGTTTTGTATCTTACACGCGTAAAATTAATAAAGTGGAGTCGCCAAAAGTTAGTGAAAAGGAACTCCATCAGTGATTTTAGCGTCAAATTAGATTCGGATATGTCCTTTAACTTGCACCTTTCAGATATCATCTCGTCTGCTTCTAAGACGTTGGGCGTTATGAGGTCTACCAGTCAGTTTCAGGATCTAACTGTTCTGAAATCACTGTACCAGGCATTTATTTTGAGTACATTGGAGTATGCTTCGGTAATATGGTCTCCTTACTATTCGACGTATAACTTCTCACTTGAACGGATTCAGAGGATATTTCTGAGATACCTTCCCTACGGATGTGATGGTAGATATCCCGCAAGAAATATTGACTACAACCGCCTTCTAGACAGATATAACTTCAAATCTTTAAAACATCGTCGAGAGGTTAATGCTGCGTGATTTATGTGTAAGTTAATTGATGGTCGAATATTTTGGGTGAGTTAATCGCCCGAAATATTAAACAGTATAGCTTTTCACGTGCCTCGAATGACGTCAACATCCAATCCTACTTTTTACACACCAAGAGCTAGAACTAACGCGCTACTAAGAATTCCAATTAATTTTATCTACCAATGTGCTGATATTATTTGTAGTGACATTTTTACGGGAGGTGTTTAGATTAAATTTTGTTTTAGTTTATTAGTGTACTTACTTATTTTATTTCATACATTTATATTTTGTATTTTTATATAATTTAGCACACATCTGTTTCTTTCTTCTTTCTTTCTTTTTTTATGTATTTGTCTTAGAAATGGAATTATCTGTTGAGCAATAAAAATTATTATTATTATCATTATTATCACCGTTTTATAGTAAGCGTGAATGCTTCATTTGCAACAAGCGGTTGCAAATGAACCATTTATTCAGTTCGCATGTAGTTTTATTTGTTTTTGTTTTTAAAAATTTGAAGCAAAAGAAAATCATTATAAAATGAACTAACTTACATACTAAGTAATTAAACACCAGAATAACAGAATGACAAATATATTCATGCAGCTCTAAAAGCGAAGAATATGCAATAAAATGCTTATATGGCTAAATGAATTCAACAACTATGCGACTCATACTTTGCTACCTAAACGCGACCAAAATATCAATAGGCAAGTAACAAGGAGGATGCGAGATGTTCTGCAAAACCTCCCTCTCTTGATCTGACCCACCTGAAGGTGGACGTCCCGTCGTTAACACCCCACCGGCTAGCTCAATTGAAACGTAGAGCGTGCGAGTCCCACGATCGCAAGTTGTTATAACGGCGCCACCGTATATTAATACCAGCAAGGTTCACCCCGTATATACGGTAGCGGGTGGGACCCAGGTAGCACCAAAACAAGAGAGGCAGGCAGCTCCCTATCACTTGCTACTGTAATAAGCGAGAGACTTTGCTTTATCCAACACTTGTAGGAAAGGAGATCAAACAAAAACACAAGTTAACAACAATAACAAGATTTAATTCCAAGAAGTTGTTTCTTACAGTTTAACAGAATAATTATCAGCTGTCGTAGAACACAGTTTATCAAAGGTATTACAAATGTGCTCGTAATTCAATTAATAAGTAGATACCTAACCAGCAAAAGATAAATGAAACAAAAATAATATTGAATAAATTTTAAATCAAATTCTGAAATATAATAATATCAAAAGTAACAAGATAATATTACAAGTATACAAGTATACAAAATATTACAAAACTAACAAGATGTAACAGAATAGAAATATCCGTGTAAAAAAAATAATAAAGGAAATCTGAATTTAAATTAAATTATTACTCAAAATAGTACTACAATGCAACAGATTAATTAAGATAGATTATCAAGTCTATAAGATTTATTCGAAGTGAAAACCATATGCAACATTAAAAGCATCAAGCTGCTAAGAGTTAATTGTCTAAGCATCTATTTGATTGAGAATCTAAAATTCAATCTAAGCTCTCCAAGGCCTAAAAATAAGCTTAGTTTAAAAGGTAATAACCCTAATTCTCCCAGTAATATTCCCCTGAATCACCCTAGTTCCGCTCAAGGCGCAATATAGAGCATTCAATAAAACAGGATCACCTGTCAAGATGTCTACACCCTGTATACACAGGTGTTAAAAAATTGAGAAAGATTAAATTAAGTACGTTTATAATTAAAGACAAATGAAAAATTAGAACACAGATTATGTATACATATCAATGGTTCTTTACATTAGTTTACAGAGTAAATTTTAAAGATATCCAGCTCTTCGACTTAACCCAAGTAATGTATATGTAAATTAGTACGAAGGCCCGACTGAAGGTCCGATGCCTCGTCCAAGAATCTAAACTATCTATTGGCCACTGGTGAAGCTAGTCAACCAAATAATTTATAACATTTAAAGATTAAATTAGTATCCAGACGATTAAGGCCCATCGGACAGAGTGAAAAGTTAAAACCTAGTATGCTATCTTAATTTTGTGCAAATTTTCTGAAGTAGCCCTGAGAAGTGATTAGCTTCTCTAACGCCCACAGAAGACTAATTATTCAATAGATTAAACATTAAATTTAAATTTTGACAGAGAAAGTATTAGGTTATAAGAAACAATAACTAAAAGAAATACTACAGCATCTACTTAGCTTGATATTAAAAATGTGCAGAGTCCATAACTTTTCCCCATATAAGTCCTCACAGCGGAAGAACGGATCGTCGTTTTACTTATATGTATTAATGGAGAACAACCGCCATTTTAGACGCCGTGTACATGAATCAAGATAAGTCGGATCTGGAAGCTCCGAAGTCTTCAGAAACACCGTTGAGTGTGGATTGAAGGTTTCCGCACGAATCTCCCTACGGTAGAACGCAATTCAACGATTCCTGGTTGAAAGGATTAATTTCGAATCCAAAAGAAAAACTGTCACCACGAGGTTTGTCCCTCGTAATAATCTCGTCGTAAGTGTACGATAATAACACTTAAAAATTGGAAAAAAATAGCTCCAATAATAATATATAATCCTAGGGAAAACAAAGGAAAAGAATAAGCAAAAATACAATTGATTATGATAAGTCTTACCGCACAAAAGATTCACTGACAAGACATTAGATAGGATCAGCGCGTCTCACGTCTGAAGAACGAATGCCAATGCCGGAGTCTCACAGGAACGTATAATTATCGATCTACGTCATAGGTAAGGTCGATAGACAGGTAATTTTGAAAAGAAAGGAATTTAATTTGCGAAAACCCTAGCCAGGTATAAGTAAAATGATCCAAGCTATATAGCGAAAGATCGCTAATTAAAACACCGTAATAATGGGGAAAAAGACAGAGAAAAAATGTCAAGAAATCTGCAAAAGCTAGATAAATCAAATGTTGAGAGGTGGCGCTCCGAGCGAGAGAAAATAATTACACCAATAAAAGTAAACTAACAGAGTTAATTAGACAAATAAGCTCTAGAAAAGTTCACGAAATTCTAAAAGAATTTCTACAATTTAAGTAATGAATTAAAGAAACAAAATCTGATTTACAAACAGATATAACCTGCAACGTGACTAAGCATTAAAATATATTCAAGATGTCGGACCATGTCCAACAGAAGAAATACGGTTACAGAGACATCCAAGATAATTGAACATAAGTAAATTTCAAGAGTAAACCAAGTTTGAAGAAGCCCTAAACGTATTAAAATTAACAACAAAAAGAATAAAATAATAATTCACGAAAAGGTGAAATTTGAAAGGTCTAAATGGATAAACGTAGGAAAGTAATGAAATAACTTCAACATAAATTACCGAATAATCTCAAAATGATTTTTCGAACGTAACAACTTATACAGAGAACGCCACAACTTCTATTGTGGGAGAAGTCTCCTATGCTGTTAATACAGCCCTATCTATCGGTCGCCTCCTACCGGATCGTAATCACGTAATCGTAATCGTAATCACGCACACAACGGTCAGGTATAAGATCTTTTATTTCTAACTGTTTATGTATTTACTTAGGGAACATTTAATCTAAGAAGAATTATTTTTCTTGCTTTTAATGCTGATTATTTATTTAAAAACTTAAGTTGATTATTGAGCTTAATTACTTAATGCGTTAATTAATTTTATATAATTTTTTTTTAAAATTTTGTGCCGACCTTCAAAAGTTTAGGTTCATGTAATAAATTTTAAAAAATAAATAAATTATTTTTTCTTTGTTCGTGACCTTTTTTATTTGGTTTAATTTTTTCGAAATTTTTTTATAAATTTAAAATTACAATTATGGTGTATCAAAGTAATAACAAATTTATTTCGAATTATTCACTGATCCGTGGCTATTTTGTTTACTCTGTCATTTAACGACGATGGTATATGCGAAAGTTTAATGTCTACTGAAACATATTTTATTTTAATAGTTTCTTTTTGCAAATACTAAGGAAATATATCTTAAGTTTTACAAATTGTCATAGAATAAATAAAAAATCGCAATGTAATTATTGTCGTCACATAAATCTGCTTATTATTAAACGCTAAACAACGACAAGTATATTATTTTTCTGTAAAAAAAAGTTTAACAGTATTTTAAACTTACATCGCTCAATATAAATAGGGTATATATTCTGCTCGCTTTTAAATTTTCGTTTAATTGCAATTACTAACCTATGTAACTATGGCACAGATATGAAATACTTATTAGACGAACTGCGAATAGATACACGAATACCAAACATTGTTAAAATCAATAGCCTTTATGTAAGATCAAGGTAGATTTGAATCAAGGACGATTTTTTTTCACGGCTTGTCGAACTTGTCCTCCAATAATATACATTCACCTCAGCTAAGCATCACATGTATGTATGTATGTACCCACGTATGTGTACTATATACTGTACAGAGTTCGTATGAAACCTGTTCACGAAATTTATTTTGCGAATAATTTGGACATACAGTGGAGACGGTATACTTCATTACACTAAAGGAAATCTGTATTTTAGATAGCTAAAATATGTTTTTGTATTAAGTTAAATCAAATACAAAATTTCATTTACTATAAATTAAAAACTACAGGGTGGCCCAAAATGACCGAAGGGGTTTGAGTTCATTATAACTTCTTATTTAAGACATAATTATTAAATTTCTTTTATTTTAAATACAGTATATTAATGGAGAATATTTTTAATTTAATTATGAAAAATTATATCTCGCAAGTGGTGGCCATTTTCTGCTTCGCATATTCGTGCTCTTTCCAAAACATTTTCCATAACCTTTCGCAAAACTTCAGGTGTTATGTTGTTGATTTCGTCGCGTATATTATTTTTTAATTGCTGTATGGTTCGAGGCTTATTAATATAGACTTTTCCTTTCAAATAACCCCAAAGGAAACAGTCTGAAGCGGTTAAATCCGGTGAACGCGGAGGCCAATTAAAATCGCTTGTACGGGAAATAATTCGTTCACCAAAGATGTCGCGTAAAAGAGCCCATTGTGTCCCTCGCAGTGTGCGCTGTGGCTCCATCCTGTTGGAACCATACTTGCGGATGGTTTTCCACGGCTGGCCTTAAAAAATTTTCCAACATTGTCCGATATCTAACACCAGTGATGGAAACGGCGACACCGTATTCATTTTCAAAAAAATATTGGCCAATTATCCTTTCCGATGAAGCACCGCACCAAACGGTACACTTAAGTGGGTGTAATTCTCGCTGTTGAACTACTCTTGGATTTTCCGTAGCCCATATCCTGCAGTTTTGCCTATTAACGAACCCATTTAATTGGAAATGGGCTTCGTCGCTCATAATTAAATTATGAATAAAATCATGATTTTCTTCTGCTTCTTGACGATAATAAATTGCATAATCAAGTCGTTGCTGGTAATCTGTCGGTTTAAATTGTTGGACAAGCTGAATTTTGTATAGAAACATTCTTATTGTATGCAAAATTCTCTGCAGCGACCCTCTTGAGAGGCCAAGTTGTGTCGAACGTCTCCTGGTTGATGTTTCTCCATCTTCCCGAATACTCTCCTGTGCCCGTTCAATATTGTCATCCGTGTGCACCGTTCGTCATCTGCCGGCACCAGGAAGGTTCCTTACTGCCCCTTGTTCTCGAAAATTTGCAACCAGACGGTTTATTGTTGACTCTGAGGGTCCAACCCGCACATTAAAATAACGACGATATGCACGCTGAGTCAAAACAATGGTACGTTGATTTGATAAATAAAGTTCAACGATTTCGGCACGTTGTTCAATTGTGTACTGTTCCATTTTAAATTCCCCAAGTCTTCTTTACAAAATTCTGAAAACAAAAAAAAAAATTATAACAAAAATGTTATAAGGAATTAAAACCCCTTCGGTCAATTTGGGCCAGCCTGTATAATATAAATACACATTATGTATGCATAATTTTCGGTTTTCCTAGTTTTCTTTAAACAGTTTGTTATCTCGTAATTTATGTGATGAATACATTAGTTTCCTTTCCTTTCTTTTGACTTCTGTATTTGTATCATCCTTTATACGAGATTTATTTTCTTATGAAATTTAAGGCTGCAACAACCATTACATAGGTCATACTAAAGAATTTGTGTATAAAAGAATTCAAGCCCACAAATACTCCAAAACATATAAAACTGCTTCACATCGATGTTCAAACTGAAGTACGATGATAATTTCGATTTCGAAAACAGTGAGATAACACAGGTCCAAAACCAAAAAACTACACAGGATTTTTATACTGTTTCTTATAGATTTTTAATCATTAAAGCCAGAAGAAATACTCGGGAAATTCTATCACGTTAGGTTTTCTTGCAAAACTAGTGTTTGTAGTTTCATTTAGATTTAGTGAAAAGTGAGGAATCTTACTAACTGGGTTGAACATGCTTATACATACTTGCCAGGGTATTAAGAATCAGTATAAAGAAGCGTATTGTCAGATTTGATCATGTTTCCACATGATAAATATGTTCAGGATATTATTTGCTATTTAAGCTACGGTCAGTTTACATTTTGCTTTCAAACATGACTGCACTCGTGTATAAGGCAATGAGATAGCCGACAAACTGGCCAAAGAAGGTACTAATAGGAACTTCATAGGACCAGAACCTGTATGTGGAGTCGCTAAGGATTCCGCTAAAAGGGAGATCTGGTTATGGCTAGAAAAAGAACATAAAAATAAATGGAGGTTAACGGAAGGTCAACTCCATACCAAAACACGACTAAGGGGGCTGGACGGAAAGTTTTCAGCCAACCTAATTCGTAGTAGCAAAAAAGAAATTAAAATAATTACCGGGTTAATATCCGGACATTGTCCTTTAAGGAAGCATTTGTACACCATGGGCTTGGTTAGCGAGCCCTGGTGTAGGAGATGTGAAAAACAGGAGGAAACTAGCCTTCATGTAATATGCACGTGTGAGGAACTGAAGGAACTCAGACAGAAATATTTCGGGAGGGATCTATTGGATCCTTCGAGTGTACTCAAACTTCCCCTGAGGAGGATAGTGGCTTTTATCCAACCCAAAACAAAGAAGAAGAAGAAGAAGCACTCGTGTATTTAGTTATATATTATGGCTCTAAGAGGTTGCGTTATATTTCCTGACAATTTTTGTTTTATTTGTGGTGAATACACTGTTATCGTAAAAGTGAACAAAGAAGCATAAGTGATTTTGTGAAAAAAGTGTATTTTGCTTACTTCATGTTGAAACTTGGGATGGAGACAAAATCTGTGCTCCTCATAAGGTGTGCAGAAGGTGCAAGAAAGATCTTTGTTGTGATTCAAGGGTAAAAAGCACTCGTTTCGTTCTCGTATTTCTATGACGTGGCATGAACAACAAAACCACATTACCGACTGCTATTTCTGTTCAGTAGATGGTAGAGGTTTCAATACAAAAAATAAAAAGAAAATATCTTATCCAAACCTTGATTTAGCTATTCGTCCAATGCCTCATAGCTCTGAAATACCAGTTCCACACCCACCTTTCAGGTTTGATGATTTTCTGAGTAATTCTGAGGATAAAAACACATTACCACCCCAGGACAAATCTAATTCAGATTTTTTTGTTGATGAGGGCTCCGAAGTTTTTCTCACAGGGAGCTCAAACACCAGGTTAGAGATTTAGGCCCTTCAAAAGGTGCTACCGAATTGCTGGGGTTAAAACCAAAAAATAAAAACCTGCTGTCACCCGGAACCTCATTTACGTGCTACAGGCAACGAAAGAGAGGATTCACTAAATTTTTATCTAAAGCGCGAAATATCGTTTTTTGTAGTGATGTTCAAGGGCTAATGAAATGTTTTGAAATAGAATATGATTAACTATAAGAAATATTGTGAAATATCTTCTTCAATTGTTAATCAGAAATTAATAACAGTATTAATTTTCTTGATATTTCATTAACCTATGATAGGACAGGTACTATTTATACAAATTTATACAACAAACCCACAGCTTCTTTTCGATATATGAATTACCACTCAAATTCATCTAGAGCATTGATTCCCAAAGTGGTCCAGGTGGACCCCCAAGGGTCCACGGGAGACTCGACGGGGGTCTACGTTGGCGTGAGAAAAAAATGGGGATTCACAATTCGTAAGCGGGGGTCCACGAAAATTTATCTGGTTTCGATAGCGAAGAACTAAAATGTTGGCTTGAGTTCACCTATCGATGTAGGCAGATAATATTTTAAGAAGCTCAGCGACTGTTACTTGCAAAAACTTGCATATTCCATATTCAGTACAACGTGTCGAGACTGGCAAAGCGCTGCCGCATCCGCCGTCCGCAATGCTTGTTCAGACGTGCAAAGGGACGAAGTACGACTTGTGGTGTGTGTGCTTGCAATCTTGCATGAACTTGTTTGATTCTTTACCTATATAAATACGAATGCCACGGATAAACGTTACTCATTTGTTTCCCGAATTTCGAAAAGAAAAGTAAAGTAAAGTGAAGAATCGATGTTAGTGTTTGCCACTGTCGGAATTGTAAGTACTTACCTGCCTATTTGTTATACATACTTTTACTTTATTTATTATTTATCTATATTTTACTATTTATTGTACACGTAAGTAAACAAAAAATGGACAAATTGCAAAAAAATATGTAGGTACAAAAGGTGTGGCTTATTCCTAAAAGAAATCTCTTCCAACCCACCTGCGATAGGAGATATATTTATGTTGTAATAAGTATATTTGTAATGTTTGCGTGTAGTAGGTACGTATTAAAAATTAAATACTGAACAGAGCCATTATTAGATATATAAAAGAACAGAAAGCCGAGAAAGGTTGAACTTCTTGTCCCTACTTTATTAGTAATTTTTTTATTACCCGACTGTGTGGTGGTTCAATAATAATTAAATATATTTTCATAAATTGTACGTGTCTTTATATATTACATACTCGCAACGTGCATCAAAGTAATAAATAAATAATTAAAATCGCGAAGTTTTTATATCAAAATATTATTTACAAGTATTTTCTATCGAATTTACACAATTATGTTACAAAAAATGTTCATTTTGTCGTTCAAGTTGAGTAAAGGAGTATTAATATTGACTAGCAATAGTTTCTCAAGGTTTTCTTCTGTCAATTTTGTTCTCTTTGAATTAAGTACATCCTTATAAATAGAAAACGTCCTTTCTACATCGCAACTGGTTATAGGTGCATACTGGAAATATTCTTTTATTTCTTCATATTTAGCCGTTAGATTTTGTGGAATTGTCTCCATACATAATTGCTGCAATGTAATTGCAATGTAAATCTGGATTTCTATTAAGAATTGCTTCAAACTTTTGCCGAAGGCCACATCCGAAGTCACTTGGAATACTTTTCAAATTATTAACAGACACATCTAATGTGGTTAATCCGTCATTTAATTTGAGATTTCGATTTTCAAAATAAGTGGTTAGTTTTGGCAATTTTCCAAAGTGTTCGTGAAGAAAGTACAACTGATTTTTTAAATTTGGGATTTGTGTGAGCTCCTTGCACTCACCAATACTTCTAGCATCCTCCTTTAGCAGTGTTACGAAATGTTTTAGACTATCGAAATTCTCAGCATAATAACTAGTATCTTCCAGCCATGTTTCTCGTCTAGTTATTACTGGAGTGGGAGGCAGTGACAGAGATGGAAATTTTTCCCTGAAAAGAGCTACTCTCAATGGTGCTTTTCTGAAAACTTTTTTAAAAGCTGATACAAGTCTATCAACTTCCGGAAAAGTGTCTCTGATATATTCACAGATTCTGTGGAGAGCATGTGCTACACAAGTAATATGCAGTATATTAGGATATGTTTTCTTCAATAGTCTGCCTGTTTTTAACATATACGCAGCACTATCACTGACAAATAAAGATATTTTTTCTTTGTACGTGGCGTCCGAATGAAGCATTTTTTGCATATTCTCCTTAATGGTTTCAGCAACTGTTTCCGCATCAACTCTATTTATAACACTTGTTGCTATTACATATGAGTTATAGGGAATAGTTGGATGTAGTACACCAGCTACAACATTTACCACACAGCGTCCTAACATATCCACCGTTTCGTCGGCGCTTATCCATATGTATTGATTTAAAAGATTGCTTCTAATGCGTTCTACTGTTCTCGTCTAGCACCTAGAAACATAATATTTGCGTAAAGTTGATTCATCAGGAACATTTCGACCAGTATATTTTTTCAGAAATCCCTTCAAAATTGGATTGTTCAATTTCAATAATGGAATATTAGCTGCCATAAAAGTTTCACAGAGTTCTTCGTTAAAATTGTCAGATTCCAACGGGTTCAATTTTTTTTCGTACTTTAACGATCCTACGTGACGTTTTACGGTTGATTTATTGCAATTTTTCAATAACGTTTCACACACTTCACAATAAATTTCGGAATCACTGGCAATGTCCATACAATCAGTATGGCCCTCAATCCAACTCGCCATTGTTTCACGATGCCATTCTCGACGCTCTTCCATTGTCTGAAAAAGTAAGAATATTCTAGATCCAAATAAACGAAATTAAATAACGAAATTTTATGCACACTTACGTGAAAATAATTGGAAGATGTTGCTTAAATTATTATTTTATTTTATCTACGTACACGACACCACTTGAAAACACTATATTCTCCGAATACAATAGCTGGGTTGTCCATTGATATCGCTGCGAGACCAGGTGGCCGAGTAAGTCAAACAAATACTTCATTGAATTACGCCGGGATGTACTGAGCGTCGTTATACACAATTCCAATTGCCGATTGCGTTTTATGGAAATTGCATCCGTTCTCTAATTATAATACCAAATAAAAATGCAAAAACGTCAAAAATATTTCCTTGGGAGTAGCGGCCTGGTAATTAAGACAATTAGACAACAATTCCATAGTTACCTTTGGGCAGTATGCATACTCTTTTTCAAACTTTAATTTTATTAAATTATAATTAGTGAAAGTACAGTTTTTGTTAATTAATTTACTTACACTAAATGTTATTCTGTTAAAATATAAGTTACACTGTATGTTACATATTAACAATTAAGATATGAGTTTACGTGTTAAAATAATTTGCTATATGTAATAATGCATGTTGGTGGAGTGCGCGCTAACTCTAGCGTGTGTTTGTATTTGTGTTTTTTCTCTGAAAATTTATATAAATATTAATAGGAATGTTACTTGTATTTAAACGCGAGAATGTAAACTTTTCTCTTAAAAAAATAGGATTGATATTTAGCCGTGATTAGGGGGTGACATTAATTTCTCAACAAACTGTACCGTAAATTGTAAATTAACGTAAAAGTTTCCACAATCCTCTTAACATTTTTTGTTATTCACCAGCTTGCTAAACTACATAATATCTTAATCTTACAATTATATTGTCGTTTTTAAGTTTGCAAAAGTTTAGCAAAATGTATTGTTTGTTTATATGATCTACTCATAATTCGATAGTTTTTACTCGAGCGGATAAAGGGAAAACGGTTGTAGCAATGAACAGAGCAGATTATTTGAATAAAACGAATGAGTTTTTAGTAATGAATAAATTTAAAATAATTAAGAGAGATCCTACAGAAAAATTTCAACACACTCTAAAAACAGTTATAAGAAATTCTGCTAATCTTTTTAGTGAAAAGGAACAAAATAGTTTAATTATTATGAACCCTCAACCGCCAAAATTATATTCCCTTATTAAATTACATAAAGAATATCACCCGATTCGTCCGGTTGTTTCATATGTGACAGCTCCGTCCTACAAACTCTCGAAAAGGCTTATAGATATCATTATTAAATATACAGGATTTAAACCTAAATTAAGCGTAAAAAACTCATATGCACTAATAAACAAAATCAAAGACGTTACTTTAACGTCTAACACAAAACTTATTTCCTTCGACGTTCAAAATTTATTCCCTAGTATCCCTCCAGAAAAAAACGGTTATTTTAGTAAAAGATCTTCTCCATAAAAATAATGTAAATCCGTTAATTATTAATGAAATTCTTAATCTACTAAACTTATGCATAGAACAAAATTACTTTCAATTTAATGAAAACATATACACTTGCAAAGAAGGTTTAATCATGGGTAATCCCCTAAGTCCGTTATTAGCTGAGATTTTTATGGATCCTCTTGAAAATTCTATTTCAAAAAATCCTCTTTTTCAAAATGTATTATTTTGGTATTGATACGTAGATGACATATTACTAGGTTTCATAGGAACAAATAGACAATTAAATTTATTATTTGATTATATTAATACATTGCATCAAAATATTAAGTTTACAATGGAACAGGAAACAAATAATAGTATTAACTTTCTCGATTTAACGATTACTAGAATTAACAATAAATGTAACTTTGCTATTTACCACAAACCGTCAACTACAGATATTACTATACATAACACTTCTTGCCACCCGATACAACACAAATTAGCGGCTTATCACAGTCTTATATATAGATTAATAAATACTCCGTTCAACCAAACAAATTTCGAGAAAGAGTTAAATTTGATTAGACAAATAGCTATCAACAATGGATATAAAAGTAATATAATAGATAACATTTTAAATAAAAAACTCCGTACAAAAGCCATATCACAAGTTTACCCAATATTAAATAATAACACCCAAAAATTTAAAATGATCACGTTTATAGGCTCTTCAAGCACAAAAATTTGTAAATATTTAAGAAAGTTTGACATTAATACAGCGTATAAAACTAATAACAATTTATCCAAATTTATAAAAAACAATAAGGATTTAACAAACAACTATAAAAAGTCAGGGGTCTATGAGTTAACCTGCGGTAGTTGCCCTATGACTTATATCGGACAGACAGGCAGATCGTTTGAAATACGCGTCAAAGAACATTTTTCTTCATTTAGAAATAATAAAAGTGACTCTTCATATGCGTCTCATATCAATTCAACGAACCACAATTTTAACAAAGAATTTAAAATATTACATCTAGAAAATAAGGGCAAAAAACTTAATTTATTAGAGTCACTTGAAATCAATAAAATAAAGAAAACTGACAAGATCTTTAAATGATCAATTAGAAACAAATAATTCACCCTTACTCAATCTATTTATTTGATATGCAGACAGTTACATATTGTATTTTTGTATTCTTCCATAGAATTCTTTACCTCCCTGTAATATAATGTAAACCTCTAGTTTTATTACTTAAGAACAGTACATTTTGTATAAACCGTAGCGAAAGTTTTGTGCATAGACATCCAGTAATAAAAAGCACCCATCCCTCTGACTATTTTTTAAAATAAAACATGTGTTTTTGCTTGTTACCGTTTACTTATGTTTAATATAAAAAATATTTTATAAATAAGTTAGTTATATGTCTGACGAAGCCCAGGTTGGTGCGAAACGACTCGTTACAGTGATAATTAAAAAGTGAAATTCATAAAATTTGTTTTATTTTATCTTAATAGTTATTGTTTGTTTCTTTGTGAATTTTCTGTCTACGGGGTTTATAAAATTACATTCGCAGTAACTGCGACTTGTAGACCTTGATTGCAACTACACAAGTTATACATATAGTTTTTAGGTAGTTTTGCAAACGCGAACGAGAAGTCTGACTAGTTACATTCATTACTTCCAGCGTCTCCGCGAAAGTGAATGCTCGACAACGACAAAAAAAATTTTCACATCTACAACTAACATCTCATAATCGGAGACGGTAATACAAAACAAGTGGTAAGCAATGACTTTTATGTATCGTATAAATCATTAAATACTATCTACACACCTTTCTTCGGCAATTCATGTTCCTTTGAGTGTTTTAGAATAGTTTCTCGTTAAAACGATAAAACTTAAATAAATTAGATTTTAAATTTACGTTCTTCACTCTTTCTACTGAATACGTAAAAGTATACGGTTAGTTAAAATTTGTAATGTTATTACACGTTGTTTGTCAAGATTTATTATGATAGATAGATGTACATGTTTTATACGTTGTAGGAGCATATAATATACTATATTACAAATTTATTATATAGACTCTTAGAAGAGAAGTTCAGTATTACAATGTCGCTCGTTTTCGAGGAAAATATTATTTAAAAACAACTCGATCAGTTCATATTGCAACTATAATAAAAATATATGTTTTGATAATAACACAGGTCTACAGTGATTTTGATGTTTGAAAGCTGTTTGCTAATTTGTATATGTTTGGGGGCCCTTATTCAAAAAAACGCCATATTTTTGCTCTATCACGTAATTTTTTTTTATAGCGCTCTATATCTTAAAAATGTTAATTTATTAATATACATACCTATGACAAGAATATGTTTGTTCCATGTTAGGCATGATTTTTAAATGAATTGATTTTTATGAAATGAAATGTGATTTGGCAAAACTGGTTAATATTAGATTTCTCAGCAAAGCAACAGAGTCGGCGCAGAAGCGTCAATACAACGTTGAAACCTGCTTATGTGCGGTTTGGTTGTATTAGTCGTCGTGCTACTGTGTCCGCGCGCTTGTTGTCTTCGTTGTTGCGTATTTTAAGTGTTCTAGAACGTATAAGTATGGAAAGAAGACATTGTGTGAACAATCCGAATAACTTTTGTTATATCTGTGGTAGTTATGTCGTAGTAAAGCAGAGGCAAACTATAACTTCTTTTGTGAAAAATGTATACCACGCTTATTTTGGTGTAAAAATTGGCGACCAAGACAAGTCCTGGGCTCCTCATACTGTTTGTTCCGTTTGCGTTGAAGCATTAAGAAACTGGCAAAAAGGTAGGAAGAAATGTTTAAGCTTTAGTGTTCCTATGGTATGGCGAGAGCCTAGAAATCACAGTGATGATTGTTATTTTTGTTCGTGTAATGTTCAAGGATTCAACAGAAAAAATAAGAAACAAATCGTGTATCCCAATCTTGACTCTGCTATTCGACCAGTTCCTCATGGACCAGATGTACCGATACCTACCGCCCCAAATGCACTAGAAAACGTCATATCGTCAGAATCAGAGGAATCTAATTGCGACCAAGATGACTCAGATTTCACACCAGATTTCAGAGAGCCCGAAGGGTTTAACCAGAGCGAACTAAATGATTTAATTAGAGATTTGCACCTCCTAAAGGATGCATCCGAATTGTTAGCCTCCCGACTTCGTGAGAAACATTTACTGGCACCTGGCGTCACATCAAGCTTTTACCGGGATCGCGAAAAAGAGTTATGTCAATATTTTACTCAAGACGGACCTCTAGTGTATTGCAACAATATTCCTGACTTAATTACAAAATTAGGAAATGTGCCGTATGTAAAAGAAGAATGGCGCCTGTTTATTGACTCAAGTAAGCGTAGTTTAAAAGGCGTTTTATTGCACAATGGTAACGAGCTGACCTCGGTTCCCGTGCCTATTCGGTACATTTAATGGAAAAGTATGAAAATTTTGAACTTCTTTTAAAGAAAATAAACTACCAGGAACATCAGTGGATGCTTTGTGGTGACCTTAAAGTGCTGTGCATGCTACTAGGACAACAAGAAGGTTATACAAAATTTCCATGCTTTATTTGTGAGTGGGATACTCGAGCAAGGGATAGACATTGGACTCAAATAGAATGGCCCTCTAGAACAAGCCTTACACCTGGTAGCAAAAATGTATTAAGAGATAGCTTGGTTCACCCCGAAAAAGTCTTACTGCTCCATTACTACTCCATATCAAACTTGGCTTGATGAAGCAGTTTGTTAAAGCCCTAGACAAAAATGGACAGTGTTTTAAATATTTGTGCGAGACATTTCCAGCCTTATCCGATGCCAAGTTAAAAGAAGGTATTTTTGTTGGGCCGCAGATAAGAACATTATGCAAAGACAAGGATTTTCAAAACACAATGATCAATGTCGCGAAAAACGCCTGGGTTTCATTTAAAGAAGTAATTGATAAGTTTCTTGGGAACTCTAAGGACGAAAACTACGAAAATATTGTTCAAAATATGTTACAACACTTTCATCGTCTAGGTTGTAATATGAGTTTGAAAGTGCATTTCCTGTTTTCACACTTGAACTATTTTCCTGAAAATCTTGGAGCAGTTAGCGAAGAACAGGGAGAGAGGTTTCACCAAGACATTAAGGAAATGGAACGGCGATACCAAAGCAGATGGAGCATAACGATGATGGCGGACTACTGCTGGATGTTTAAACGGGATATGCCCTTAAAAACATACAACCGAATGTCCGGACAACGCAGCTTTCTGGCAAAAAGACAAGGATTTCCTTAAAAAAGACTGCTGAGTAAAGTATTTTTTTCCAGTTTTTAACTTGTATTCCACCTTTTTACTCAATAAACAAATATTTTTTTTTAGAAATATGATACTATACTTATATTACGTGATACAAATAAACGCATAGAATTTTTTAAATCAGCCTACCAAAATTATATAAAATCAGTTTTCAAAATAAAAACATATGTCAAAAAGTTTAATTTTGAAGACCTGTGTAATAGATTAACAAGCCTCTGAAATTTTTGTGCCAGTGGATATACCATATACATACGAGTATAATCATCAGAGAGCGGACTAGAGCGATTGATGATTCATAGCCCATAGGCGTCTGCCTTGTATTCGCAATAGGTTTGCTTCTGTAAGCGAACCGTGAGTTTCGAAAAATTTGATACATGCATAAGTGGCACATACCTACATATGAAGTTAATGTATTTGTCAATGCACAACAGAGCGAATGTAATAAACGGTTTGGTGACCGGCAGCAACCGCTGAAATAAAAGTAATGCTGACAAGCAAATGCGTATGTGTTACTGTGTTAAATTAGTTCATTTAGATGTTAAAACGTCTTTAAAAATAGAAAATGTCCGTTCCATATCACAACTGTTGATAGGTGCGTAAATAAAATATTGTAAAAGTGCACCCCATACTTCGAATGTATAGATTTTTCAATCGGTTCTCTGCAGAATTGATATAGTATATTCAAATCTGGATTTCTGCTAAATATGGCATCAACTTTTTGTGCCAGCTTTGAGAAATATATTTTTAAATGATGAAACTAACTTATCAACATTTGGAAAATGATCCCTATTGTATTCATATACTCTGTGTGGTGAATGTGCTGCACAGGTAAGGTGTAGCATATTGGGATAAGATTGCTTTAATAACTTCCCTGTTTTTAACATATAAGCTGCCGCATCGGTCAAAAATAGTAGCATCTTGTCTTTATAGTTGTTACCCGATGACAGAATATTATGAATACATTGATCAATTACTTCTGCAACTGTTTCACCATTTACGACTGGCAATATTTTAGTTGCAATTAAGCATGGTTAGTATGAAGTTGTCGGATGAAGAATACCAACAATTACATTTAACTCATATCGTCCCATTACATCCGTTGTTTCGTCTGCACTTACCCAAAGATAATGACCAGAGAGGTTGGTTCGTATTTTTTCAATGGTTCTCAATTAACATTTTGGTAAGTTGTATTTACGTAAAGTAGATTCATCTGGTATATGACGATCAGCATATTTTGTAAGAAACCTCTTGAGGACTGTATTGTTAAGCTTTTTGAATGGAATATTGGCCGCGAAAGCTTCACACAGTTCTTCGTGTCAGTTGCAGATGGACATATTGCAATGAATAGTGAGTTCAAGCTTGAATGAATCACTATTCACACCAACTCTGTCCAGCTTAAATACTCAGTCGGTAACTTGCTTTAAATGGAACTGCTTTCCTCTCCGGGTTTCCAATGGAAAACGTGGAAAACACAATAATATCAGTTAACTATCCTTATAAGGGCGCCACTCAAAACTTGTTTGAGAAAATATTTAATAAAGTCTTTGAGTTGTATAATTACACAAACGAATAGGTAAAATTCAAATACACAATGAAATTAAATGAAATTTTATTATATAAAAAAAAGTCTTTATAGAATATAAAGACCAATATTGCAAGAATAACCAATATTGTTAAGGCAAAAATATTATATGAGTATTGACTAAGCATATAATTAAAACACTTTAATGACTCCGATCAAAATTACAACTAATAAATTACAAAGAAGTGTTCTAAATCTCTTCCACAATATAAAAATGTAAACAACAATATGTGACAGACTGAACTAACTTCCACGCATGTGTGAGATACCACATGTACAAAAACTATATGCCCTTGACACCAACGTGCAAAATTTTATCGTTAAAGAAACTTTTTTACTTAGAAATTTTTTAAATACATCCTTTGTCATCTAATACAACTATTAATATTAAACATAGAAGTTCATACAAACAATAATACAATAAAATGCATACAATAAAGAGATATTAATATAATAAAAATTTAACTTACAAGAAATATATATATTTTTTCACTACACGAGACACGCACCTCGAGTAAAATTTAATTAAATCAAAATCACGAAGTAAACAACCTCGTACAAATACGATAATGAGTAAAGCAAACAACCACAATGAATTCAAAAACAAAAACCGTAATTAATATGAAATTTAGAGATCAAAAGTTTACCTACAAATATGCAAACACCTTACTCGGGCATCAAAACGTGTCTAAGGAAATAGGCCGGCCACATGGCGAACCACATCCCCGGTCAAAATCAAATCAAAAGCAACTAAAAATAACATTAATATTCATACAATATACAGAGTTTTCGGAAAATATAATTTAATATTAAAATAATACAAAATAATACAAATCTGTATAAAAACAAATTTGTATCTGTATATGCATGGACACACAGTACGTATTTACCAGCTTTTGCTTCAACTACCAGACGCATGCGTTTCTGTGTAACCACTTTGTCAATGATAGATTTACGAAGCAAAAGACTGTAGTACACTTGCGGTCATGTAGTAAGTTTTGTCCTATCCGAAGACAACAGATTACCTCTTGCCATCTGACGGACAAAACCGACCACGCCGGTGCAAAGTGTTCTTCTCGAATAGCGATGCTATTACTGATAAAGAAGAATGCAGATGGCAAGAGGTAATCTGTTGTCTTCGGATAGGACAAAACTTACTACATGACCGCAAGTGTACTACAGTCTTTTGCTTCGTAAATCTATCATTGACAAAGTGGTTACACAGAAACGCATGCGTCTGGTAGTTGAAGCAAAAGCTGGTAAATACGTACTGTGTGTCCATGCATATACAGATACAAATTTGTTTTTATACAGATTTGTATTATTTTGTATCAAAGCTTGATGTGAATTATCGCATCGACATGCAATCTATTTTTTGCTATACTACGCCACCTGGCGACGAGTTAATGGACTCACAGTAATATGCGTATTTTTTCTTCTTTATCAGTAATAGCATCGCTATTCGAGAAGAACACTTTGCACCGGCGTGGTCGGTTTTGTCCGTCAGATGGCAAGAGGTAATCTGTTGTCTTCGGATAGGACAAAACTTACTACATGACCGCAAGTGTACTACAGTCTTTTGCTTCGTAAATCTATCATTGACAAAGTGGTTACACAGAAACGCATGCGTCTGGTAGTTGAAGCAAAAGCTGGTAAATACGTACTGTGTGTCCATGCATATACAGATACAAATTTGTTTTTATACAGATTTGTATTATGTTGTATCAAAGCTTGATGTGAATTATCGCATCGACATGCAATCTATTTTTTGCTATACTACGCCACCTGGCGACGAGTTAATGGACTCACAGTAATATGCGTATTTTTTCTTCTTTATCAGTAATAGCATCGCTATTCGAGAAGAACACTTTGCACCGGCGTGGTCGGTTTTGTCCGTCAGATGGCAAGAGGTAATCTGTTGTCTTCGGATAGGACAAAACTTACTACATGACCGCAAGTGTACTACAGTCTTTTGCTTCGTAAATCTATCATTGACAAAGTGGTTACACAGAAACGCATGCGTCTGGTAGTTGAAGAAAAAGCTGGTAAATACGTACTGTGTGTCCATGCATATACAGATACAAATTTGTTTTTATACAGATTTGTATTATTTTGTATCAAAGCTTGATGTGAATTATCGCATCGACATGCAATCTATTTTTTGCTATACTACGCCACCTGGCGACGAGTTAATGGACTCACAGTAATATGCGTATTTTTTCTTCTTTATCAGTAATAGCATCGCTATTCGAGAAGAACACTTTGCACCGGCGTGGTCGGTTTTGTCCGTCAGATGGCAAGAGGTAATCTGTTGTCTTCGGATAGGACAAAACTTACTACATGACCGCAAGTGTACTACAGTCTTTTGCTTCGTAAATCTATCATTGACAAAGTGGTTACACAGAAACGCATGCGTCTGGTAGTTGAAGCAAAAGCTGGTAAATACGTACTGTGTGTCCATGCATATACAGATACAAATTTGTTTTTATACAGATTTGTATTATTTTGTATCAAAGCTTGATGTGAATTATCGCATCGACATGCAATCTGTTTTTTATTAAAATAATGTTTTTCTCTAAAAATTGCGCGAAAAATCCACTGCAATATGTTATCTAGATGAGTTTTCGAAGAAACATGTCTCTGCACATGACACTTTTGTGGACACCATAAACTTAATATTCTTTCTGGTACAGAAAGTCAACTTCATCTGGTCGGTTCATTAATTACTATTCTCATCATCCTCTCAATCAAAAATATAACACCGTCATAGCTATGAAAAATAGAATAGCACACATAAGTCACACTACCTTCTTAAAAGCCAATCTTAGAGAACTTTTTAGCATCTTCGTCAACAATGGCTATCCTAGGCATAAACTGAATAAATTGATATATAGCTCCAATTTTTACGACGGTTCTACTGAGGACGTCCCTGCGGCCAGTGTGATCTACAAGAAAATTCCATATATTGGTGGTCTTACTTATTCAATTATATCACCCTTTAAACAATTTAGTAACATTAAAATAGCGAAATACAACACATTTACTTTGCAAAAATTATATAGTAAGACCAAAGATGTAACACCTTTGATTTTAAATAATCATGTTATCTGCAGGATACCATGTTCGGATTGTCGTGGCGTGTACATAGGCCAAACGTCACAATGGCTAAAACAGCGTATCACACAACACAAAAGTGATGTCCGTATTGGTAAGAGATCTTGTGCTCTGGTGGATCATGCACTTGATCTCAGCCATACATTTAATTTTGGCGATGTCAGAATTGTAGACGCTGAAAATAATTACAAAAAAAGATTCTTTTTAGAAATGGTTCACATCAACGGAGACACTAATAGCGTAAATTATAGTCGGATACTAATGGACTAAGTATAATCTATTGCAATATACTCGGTGTTGGCGGTTAATTGACCTGCCAAGTTTTATTAACCAGTGTGTTTTATAAGTTTAGTTTTATATTTTAACATTTATGTATATTTGTTTCTAAAAGGTTGACTATAAACCAACATCGTATTAATTTAATGTTTTAAATTTGATTAATTTTAACATGTTTAGTGTCGTTGTTTGCTAAATTTTAACTCTCAATTGTAAGTATTTTGTTATTGTCATATTGTTTAATATATTGTGGTTTTATTAAACATGTAGACACTCCTGAGGAAGTAACAAATTCGTTATGAAATATAGAGCGAATTAAAGTTTTTTTTTGCTTGACAGACCCAGACCGCTCACCCGTTAATTAATTTTTACTTATATATATGTTACTCTTGATGTTCTCGCGGACGTATCAAGAAGGTCTAGTTTCTCGGGTTCTTGGCCGCGTGTGAGTTTTGTCCTGAAAAGGACTATTTACTCTACGTTTCAACGAGATCGCACTCGGCATCTTCAGGAGCTAGTCGGTCTGTCGCTGGTTAGAGCTGGAGATCGTCTGATGTGCGCCTAGCACTACCTCTTGTTATATGCTGCTGTGTCGGGAGTGTGCGTCCCACTATTGACGTCATGCGTGCGCGGCTTCATGTAATTGGTCCGAGTGTCTATAAGTTCCCTGGTCGGTCCGTGTGTCTGTGTAGGGGTTGCAATCTGTCGGGATTTGGTTGTGTTTTTATCTGTCGGTGAGCTAGGAGCGGTTTCCATGTATGCGGCAAGCGCTGGCCGTCGTCACGTTTATTTGAGCACTTAAGACGCTTTTCTATTTCTATAGCTTCTCTTGTAATTCTCGTCGTTAGGTTTTCAGTTTAGGCTAGGATCTTCGTGTTTTCAAAGTCGATAGAGTGCCCGGTCAGAAGTTTATGTTGTGCTAACGATGACGTTACTTCTTTCTTAACGACTGCGTTTCGGTGTTCGTCTCTTCTCACGCTAACTCGCCTGTTTGTCTGCCTCACATATGATTGATCACACACTTAAAATGGTATTTCGTAAACGCCCTGATCTTCTAGAGGAATTCTGTCTTTCGCATTACCTATTTCATCGGCTATTTTTCTGTGTGTTGTGAAAACGGTGTCGATGTTGTGTCTTCTTAATAATCTACTGATAGTTCCCTTTATATATGGAAGGAAAGCTCTGGAAGCGAACTCTTGTTTTTCTGTTCTTCTGTTGACGTTAATTCTGGCTTTATTTATTGTTTTTGATGAATAGTCGTTCGTGATGAGGGTGTTTCATATGTTCCTTCTTTCTTCGTGGATGTGTTCCTTGTCTGTTAGTCTCCCAGATCGCAAAACTAGTGTTTTTACAACGGAGTTTAGTTGTGCCGGGTGATGGTGTGATTGTGGTTTTAAATATCTATTTGTGTGTGTAGGTTTTCGATATACCGTGTGTCCCAGTAGTCCGTTCTCTTTCTTGATTACCAACACGTCAAGGAAAGGGAGTTTCCCTTGTCCTTCTACCTCCATTCTTAAACGTATGTTTGGATGTTCGGCATTCAATTCAAGTGGTGTAGAAAAATATCCAGCTTCTCTCTGCCATGTGTCCAAATGACGAATGTATCGTCGACATAACGTAGCCACGAATTGGGCTTGCCTGCGCAGTTGATTAATGCCTGTTTCGCAGTTCTCAATGAATATGTTGGCAATAATCGGTGACAGAGGATATCCCACCGGAAAACCTACACACACAAATAGATATTTAAAAGCACAATCACACCATCACCCGGCACAACTAAACTCCGTTGTAAAAACACTAGTTTTTCGATCTGGGAGACTAACAGACAAGGAACACATCCACGAAGAAAGAAGGAACATATGAAACGCCCTCATCACGAACGACTATTCATCAAAAACAATAAATAAAGCCAGAATTAACGTCAACAGAAGAACAGAAAAACAAGAGTTCGCTTCCAGAGCTTTCCTTCCATATATAAAGGGAACTATCAGTAGATTATTAAGAAGACACAACATCGACACCGTTTTCACAACACACAGAAAAATAGCCGATCAAATAGGTAATGCGAAAGACAGAATTCTTCTAGAAGATCAGGGCGTTTACGAAATACCATGTTCAGTGTGTGATCAATCATATGTGGGGCAGACAAACAGGCGAGTTAGCGTGAGAAGAGAAGAACACCGAAACGCAGTCGTCAAGAAAGAAGTAACGTCATCGTTAGCACAACATAAACTTGTGACAGGGCACTCTATCGACTTTGAAAACACGAAGATCCTAGCCAAAAGTTAAAACCTAACGACGAGAAATACAAGAGAAGCGATAGAAATAGAAAAGCGTCCTAAGTGCTCAAATAAACGTGAGGACGGCCAGCGCTTGCCGCATACATGGAAACCGCTCCTAGCTCACCGACAGATAAAAACACAACCAAATCGCGACAGATCGCAACCCCTACACAGACACACGGACCGGCCAGGGAACTTACAGGCACTCGGACCAATTACACGAAACCGCGCACGCATGACGACGTCAATAGTGGGACGCCCCCTCCCGACATATAACAAGAGGTAGTGCTAGACGCACATCAGACAATCTCCAGCTCTAACCAGCGACAGACCGACTAGCTCCTGAAGATGACGAGTACGATCTCGTTGAAACGTACAGTAAATAGTCCTTTTCAGGACAAAACTCAGACGCGGCCAAGAACCCGAGAAACTACACCTTTATATATATATATATATATATATATATATATATATATATATATATATATATATGTAGTATAATGGATACAACGCCCACGTTGCTGCCAAATTTAATTTTAAATTATAGTTAATCTCAGATCAAGGATCAAGTCTTAAGGCAGTTAGTTTAAAAAAAAAATAAATTCAGAATATACATTGAAACATTTTGTAAGAAAAATATATAACAAATTAATTTTTTAATATAACACAAATAAATATTTGCAAAAATACACTTTTTATTTTAATAAATTTATTATTTTATTTATTTATTTTGGTTTTTAATAAATTCATTAATTTATTATGTATTTTAAAATTGAGCACTTAATTTATTTTACTTGATACCACATGTCACTAGCAAAATTTGGAATTATAATATATTTTAAAATATGTAATTACTTCCTGCCTATTTATTTTAACGAAATTTAAGATAAACTATTTAACTCAAGAAAATGGAATTAATAAAGTTAAACCTCGATATATTGTGGATTTAACGACTGAATTGGAAACTTTTGATGAAAATCGATTACTAATTTAGTTAACCTCACAATATTTACAAATTTGATAACATTAATTATATGAATATATTATTTTTTGACATCTTACTTATTAAATTAATTAAAATTTTAGCACTTCTACTTCGTTCAAGGAAGATTTATTGCCTAAGTGATAAAATAACAGTTTATCTAAGTTACCTAGATTCCAAGTGTATATTATTGAACAATAGAATAACAATACATCATATAAACAAATAATATACATACCTTTAATAATCCCGTTACCTAAAATTGAAAATTAATATTATAAATAAAATTTCTGTCCCGATAAACCCTTATATAACAAGTTTCTTAAATTAAATGTGTGTATAAGCATAACACATTTTACGTGCTAATTGTAATGTTTAATTAAAGCAATTTCTACTAGTAGGCATGCAAAACGTTATACACTAGTTACAAATATTTAATTTCATTAATTTAGATTTATCTAAATGTACTGAAATATAACAAAGTTCCAGATTATAAACTTGTCGAATGAGAAAAAATTAAATTAAGAAAGTATGTTTCAAATAAAACAGAACAAGTGCACAAAATTGATGATATTCAAGTTTATTCTAAATGTATAGGATTATTTACTATTTAATGTAAGCAAATATCTCCTGTTAGATCTTGACGCAATGAAGAAATTTCGAACGAATCAAGATGCAAAAACGATTAAGATGCACTTGTTAATGTATAAGAAACTGGAAATCCTGTTGATTGAATTGATAATATTGATAATTGGAGTTCTTTAGAAAATATGGCTTTTTAATAAATCATGTTGTATGTTGATCCATAATTCCAATGTAAATAAAATTGTATATATAAAATATTCTTAACGAGAAATATTAAATGAAAATTAAAACAGCTACGACCAAATTTTTAAAAGAAGACATTTGCTGAAGCAAGACTATTGTTTAAAAATTAATCGAACACGCGAGCTTTATTACAATAAATCAAAGATATTTTTATCAATGTGTTAAATTAATGTTTTAACTATAGGTTTGCTTCAATGTACGTGTAAATAGATCGTAGAATTGTTTTAATTCGTTTTAGAATCTTCTTATTTATTCTGCAAAAAAATTACACGCAGTTTTATTAACAATTGAATTATGAATCAATATGTAGTCTTCTATTAAAGAAAATACATTCCCTAGAAAATATTTTTTTAAATTCTAAAACTGTATACCTTCAGCAATTTTATTATTATCTAACCTACATTTTTCTGCGAAATATGAATTCCCTTTAAACGTATAAACTTAGTTGTCAGATAGTTCAGCCAACTATAGATATTCAAGAATTTTAATTATACATATTTTAATTTTAATGTGGAAAGGGAACACGCAAAACACTTAATTGTAACGTATTTGTTTCTATATTTGTATATGAAGACAGGAAATAGCTATAACAGTTACAGGTATTATTCTCTGCATTTTGAATTAGAGTATCTTTAAAATTCTAATAATGTAGTTTTCTCTGCAAAGGTAATTTGTTTGTAGTGCTTTGGAATTTTAATGTTCAGTATTAACAAATTAGATATTAAATTCCAGCAATGTGTTATAGGCAACTTAAAATACACTGCTGTTATTCATAAAGGATATAATAGAGGTAATTATATGATTATATGTACAGGTGACGCAAAAGTACCCTCACGATTTTAAATTTCTATAATTCTTTGTGGAATTAATATTCATTGAGTTTCTCTTTTTTAGAGTAAATACTTGAGAGTTTTTATATGGACGAAGAGCTGGAACAGCGGAATAGTTTTTATAATATCATAAAAAATCACTTCACAAAGTAGGTAGCCACGGTTTATAAGTAGGAAAAAGAAAGAACAACATATTTACACAGATTAAACTAAACAAAATGGGTGGATAAGTCATTTTTTTTAAATGAAATCCGCTCTGCGGTCCTTCATGAAAATGAATTTTTCCATGACTTTATTATGAAAATTGTTTATTTCATGCACTAAATTTCGATTTATGGACATCATAGCTAAAGCATCAAAAATGTTTTTATGTGTTTAAGCGTCGAAAAAGTGCGTTCTGCTTCGCTTGTTGTCATTGGAGTCGTAACGATAATTTTTAATATTTTCGATGTTTCGATAAATGTTTCACTAAGGTTATTTTCCATAATAAATAAAAGAAGATTCATTGCTCCAACAATTTCTTTTAAATCTTCTCTCGAGTAAATTACCTCCAACTCAGTTCTTAATCTTGATTTGCTCAACATCGGATAAAATGAACATACATCGTTTAAAACAGTCACAGTGAAACTTTTTGAAAACAGCCGTTTGTAAATGACCCCGGTAAGAAAAGCGTTCCTTCATTTGTACTGCTATTATATCACAAACTTATTTGGCAATAACACTTCGAAAATTATCATCCATTCGCCTTCTTTTAGATGTTGGATATTCTGATTCAACAATGTTTTTAAGAGAATCAATTTGATTTCTAATGCCAGAAACACTTTTCTCGAAAATTAGTAAGTCTTTTTGCAACTGTACGCTGTCCTTATTTTTTTGATTGCAATTATTATACAGTATGTCAACATGTGGCAAAATTTTATGGAAGAATTTTAACCAAAATATAAATTCGGGATCTTCCAATGCCCTTCTTAGACCGGATGCTTCATTCGAAGTAACACTTTCTCACATCTGGTTTCAATTTCTTCGAACACTTCTACAAGCTTTTCAAGATTTTCGTGAACAAAATTAACTGTACGATTATTATAATTCCATCTAGTTGTCACCGCCTTTTGTAATCTTTCATATATTATCTCTTGCAAAACATCACAACGACGTAGTACGCAATAAGAATTGATGTGGTCACGAGACGATTCATGTTTTCTCATTTTCTCAGGAAGATGGTGTAAATCATTGATTCCACTTCTTGCCCAGATGGGGCCCATTCTAGAGTCGGCTTTATAAAAAAGCAAGCACGGAAAACAGTACAACAAATTTGTTATTTCACACCCACATGTCCAATTGCTTTTTATAAATATCTTTTGAAAACCGACGCGTAAAAGACCGGTTTTCGGCTTTTCGTTCACAAGTTTGTGTCAACTTTATATCTGGCAACGGCCTCCCCAGTTCTTTAATTTTAAGTTTATCGGCTAATGGCAGCCTATCAAAATTTATTTGAATAATATTATTTACGAAATTTATTATTTATTATGACTAATCACACCCGAATTATATTATACGATACGGTACGATAGCATGGATGTAGTATATATGGATTGCCTATGCGTATTACGAATTGATTCCAACATTAGAGAGAGAAAATTGTAAGCGAGATAGAGCTGGTACTGGCAAAATATTTCGAGTTCGTATTCTGGTAGTGAATGATTTTGAATAGTTAAATCAGTTTTATTTTAAGCACGTGGTGAAATTGCATTAAGTAAAGTTACAACTGTTTATATCTATCATTAATATAAACAGTAGTAGTTTTATTTTGCGTTATGGTTTGTGTAAAAGATGATCATTTCGTGTTCCGCTTACGGTTGCACAAACCGCTTTGTTAAAAATAGTAACATAAAATACCTTAGGTAAGTGTACTTATTTTTACATTTTTCTATCACATTAGCGTATGTTTTAAATTTGTATATTCCCTTGTGATCCACAGTTACGGAAAAAATGGGTTATAACATTAAAAAGAAAAGATTTTGAACCTTCAAAAACAGCAGTAATTTGTAGTTGTACACTTTGTCCGTTTTCAGTTTGCAGTCACATGACTAACTATGTCATACTATCTCAGACACAGAATCTATATACTTTGTTTTTCAGATATATTGAGCTACAAATATTCATAATTGAAACGTATGTCATTTGATACAAGACATACGTCTTTGAAATTTCTTCGTAGCAAAGACAAAGAAAAATAATATTAGCATGTCTTGTATAATATGAGATACCGACAACTGTTTTAGTCAAAAAAGAAAATACGTATTTATCGACATATACAGGTTATGTTTAGTGCGCTCTACTTCTTGTTTGTATTTTTCCGTTGATATTTTAAGATTTCTTATTTATCTGTTCTTCTTGCAACAATAATAGTCAGTTTCGAGTAATTAATCGTAAGTATTTAACGTAATATTTCTTAATTAAATTATTTTACTTTGACACTGACAAATTACATTTTTTAATAAATTGATATGCATATCGCAAAATGTAATTTTCATAATATGAAGTGATATAAATTTCATGTTTGTGTTCTTTTTGTTGTAGAATATGCCAGGTAAACGTCTAGATTCACAGGCACAAAATCTAGTTGCCAACCTTCTTCATTATTTTGAAGAAGAGAAATATAATAGAGGTCCATTATTGTCTGTTGATTCAGTTTATGAGGTAAGTTAACACCAAATTAATATCTTTAGATTAATGAGGAAAAATATTTTTAGAGAGTAGCAAGTGCTCTTAAGATCTCTGTCCGAACCGTTTACAATATCAAGAAACGTGGGACATCATCACCTGGAAAACAAATACCCCGACGTAAACCAAAAACCAAAGATTTGCCAGAAAGCTTGAAAATGGAAGTCCGAAATACTTTATACGACATGTTTCATCAAAGTATTCTAAGCAATTTTATTTTCATAAATGATTTATTTTTTAACGATATACTTTTTTAGAAAAACATGTTACATTGAAAACATTGAAGACTGAACTGGAAACTAAACAAATGGTGCAAATAGGAAAAACATCTCTTTCCATTTTACTCAAACATGTCGGTTTCAAATATAAAAAAGATGATAATAGAAGAGCATTAATGGAAAAACTTGATGTTAGTGTAATGCGAAGTGTATTTTTAAGGAAGTACATTGAGAATACAAATTCTGGTTTGCGTCAAGTTGTCTTTTTAGATGAAACATGGATATTTTCCAAAGGATCGAAACCGTAAAGAGAAAGTTTATGAAATTGATGAACTGTTAAGAAATGCAGGACATGAAATTCTTAGACTGCCACCATACCACTGTGACTTCAATGCTATAGAGCAAATTTGGGCAAAAGCAAAAACATATTACAATGTGCACATCGGTAGGGCTGGTTACACCGACGAAAAGGTGAAAGAAATGTGGAAGGAGGCATTACATACATGTGATAGTAATACATGGAGTAACTGCATAAGGCATACTGATAATTTAATAAAACAATGGTATGAAAGAGAAAACTGCTTGGTAGACTTGGATATAGATCCAGGAATAATCAATGTTACAGAATCAAGTACAGAATCAGACTCTGATTCAGATTAATATATGTAATTGCAACTAAAGGTGTCATATTTTATGTTAGTACAAGACAACATTATTTTCTGTCTATGATAGTGTTTTTATGATTGTATTTGAAAGATTATATATTTAAGCTTCCATGTAAATATGTTTTATTCAAATAAATATTTCTCATTAGACCGATTATGAATTAGATGAATTATTTGCTATTTCTACATACTTCTATTTTCTAATATGCTCAGTTAATATATGAACAACTCAAGAGTTTGCAGATACAACCAACATAAATTGCAAAGATAAAGAAAATAGCTTTTGTCACATACTGCACTACTGTTGTTCATTGAGTTTAATATGCTGTATGGCATTTCAAAATCAGGTTTTAATAGTCTTATGCAGAATAATAAAAAATATCAGTGCTCACTTGTGCAGTCACATCCATATCTGTTAACACTAGAATAGAATAATACATAATACAATTTCGCTATTTTGTATTTATTGTATTGATTAAAGTATCTGCATTTTATTAAGTTGAATAGTTCTTATATGAGCAAGTTTAACAAACAGTTATGATAATTTTTTAACATACTGATTCCAAATGAAGTTATATCTTCAATGGTTTTACTTAGCGTAGCAATGTAATAATTGAACTGTATAATTAATTTATACATAATACTAATAGTTCTCTATAGTTTTTGTAAACAAATGAATTATTCGTGTAATTATTATTAACCATTTTCTTGGAAATAATAATACCAATATAATCAAGGTGAGCTTTTATTTATTTAATTTCTAATGCAAAAATTTGATTATACATATGAAACAATCAAAATTTAGCTTCCTATTTTCTTATTTCCCAACCTTTCTGTTCTACTTTTTGGTTATATTGAATTGCTTTGTAATTCATTTATGTTAGTGAATTTCTTCTCGTATGATTTCTGCAATTTCCAGATTATTTCTTATTCCAAATTTATTTAATGCGATTAATGCTAGAAGTGAAGCATCTGTTTACAATACATGAAAAGCTGCATTTTCTACATGTACCTTTGTCTTCTTTAAAGAATATTATTTTATATGCGTATTTGAGATTTAAAACTTCCAAATTTACTGTGTTTATACTTCAAAAATTTTAGGTTATGTCATACGGCATCGTTCCAATTTCATTACCATTACATTGGTCAGTAACATCGATTGATTAAACAGGAAAAACATTTAGAAAATAAATAGAAAACATTATGTATTGAAATAACAATTTTATATTTATAAAATACTTAAACCTCTTTTGACTCAAAAGTACCGACTAGATTCATACTACTAAAAATAAATGAAAATTGATCATGTGACTGCAAACTGAAAACGAACAGAGTGTAGTACCCATTTTAGTGCAAATGATTACGAAATAATTGTCCAGGGCAATAGAATCTTGAAGAAAGGTTCTATACCAACGAATTTTAAATCTATACGAGTCATTGTACGCACTTCAAATATAGAAAGTGGAAACGAAATTCAAGAGTTACACAATAGAGAAATTGAAGAAAAAAAAATGCAATATTTTAAGCACCTGTGGAAGAATTGGTTGTTGAGGCTTCAAGCTCCCAATGTATCTAAAAGAAAAATTTTAATGAGAGGAAATGTTAACAAGTAAATATATGTATTATCAATTATAGAAAATATGAACCTTGTATTGTAGGAAAAGAACGGAAACACACTACTTTTGAGATTTTGAGGGGCACAACATTTAGAGGATCTCATAAAAAGAAAAAATGATTGGTTAACATTTCAGAAAGTAGTTAAAACACTGAAACATAAATGTAAATATTGCTTTCTACATTTTACGACGCTAATTATTCGATTTTTTTTAATTGAAAAAATTCACCCGGGCGAAATTTTTTCCATAAATAATTCAAATAATTAGCATCGTAAAATGTAGAAAGCAATATATACATTTACATTACTTTGCAAAAATGCAATTAACTTGCAACTGAGTCACAAAGTTAAATACTTTGAAACAAAAATAAGAAGAATGAAAAATAAAATTAAAACGTTATTAAATCTAGTTGTGTTTTACTACCCATGTGTTTTCTATTGCCATCTATTACTAAGTAACTATTTAATTAATTTCTTTCTATAAATACATATGCATTTATTTCATACTCACTCGAATTTTTTAAAGCTGTACTCTATATATTCCTTTAAATTAAATTAAAATTGTAATTCAGTAACAAAATATTTATTTTATAAAGACAGAAACAAATCCACGAATATTTTTTTAAAGTAACTTGATAAATGTATTACAGTTAAACAGCCAGGTAAGTATATGCCGCAGGTATATTTACCCGTCCCGGTCGATCGCCCATGTATTTTATAGGGAACGCGAGTTTTCTTGCCAGTACTAGCTCTATCTCGGTCGGTAGTTTCTCTCTCTAATGTTGGAGTCAATTGAATGTAGTTATGCGCTATCCATATATACTACATCCATGTACGATAGTCCCGTAGACGGTACTGAAACACTGGCCCGCTAAATAACTGCGCCATAAAATATCCTAAATGTTTTTATGGAATCGTGTACTATCGGGCACATTCACCAGGAATCTATAATGATTTATGCAGGCCGCTGCGTATTCGCGCCTTAATATAATTCTGTGGGTTCTAATAACATTAGACAACGAAAACAGAGTTCAGTTTTTGAAATTTAGAAATTTTAACTAGTTATATGAATAATAATAATAAAATGAATAGTAATAATAAATATTTAAATAAACATTTAAATTGTGTGTTATATTAAAAATTCTAGGAGCGGCGCGCAGCTTCGCGGCCTTATACAGCTACCGCCACTGCACATTAGGTCAAACGGCCGCTTTTTCTGTGCAAAAGGGAAAAAATCAAAGTTCAGTTTTACTTTCGTTGTTGTTTTCTAATTGGAAACCATTCAAAACAAATATACCTAATTTTTGTTTGTGCTAAATATAAAGCACCGTTATATATATGTCAAAGTCATTCGAAGTAATATTTTTACAAATGTGCTAGCGAGATCAGTATTTATTTATTGGTCAACTTTAACTGTGTGTTTCTCGAATTGTGTTGACGATAATTAATTTCTGTAAAATACAAAATAAAGAGACAAGAAAGTATAAATGTGTGTCATTGATACTGCTTTATGTTTACGTCGCTATACTTGAAAATTACCCATTAGAGTACATAACCTTAAAATGGTGCAATTTCTCTAAAAGTTTGATCTTCTGTAAGCCATACAAAATTTTGACCCAATTTGACCTCCTTGAAAGTGAAAACATAGATTAAGCAATATTTAATGAGTTATTTGCAATTAATTTCAAGCTGCTATTTTTTGCGTTTTACGAGTAATGCCTCTTTTTTTCAGGTAACCTTTGTTTTAATAAAATTTAACTGTTAGAAATATGGCGAAAAGAATGCATAAAAAAAGAAAAGTTTGATGCCCTTTTCAAGCATGTAGTTGAAAGAATTGAAGCTAATACGATTTCGGATAAAATGGAGAAACATATAAAGCAAACATTACATTTTTTTGCGTAAAGTTGGCTGAAAAGTGGGAAAAATGTCACAGAAGGATGCATGTGTTTAAGGATCAAAATCATGCGTGGTTAAATTCAGATTTAAATTTTGTGGTGAATTGCACCGAAAAAGTTGTTGGTCGTCCACGTGTGCCATTCAACGCAAAATCAGAATTTGGGAAAAGAAAAGAAGCTGCAGACCTTTCAAATGAGAAAGCTGATACAAATCTTCTCGTTCGTGCAGCAGCAATATCAGCTCGTAAGCACGGTGATGCTGATTTAGCTGCAGTGCTAAAAGAAAGTATTGAAAGCCCAACAAGACCATCAAAAATGCGTAAGGTTGCTATCAAGATCTCCAAAAGCCAATTCCACTATCTGCGGATGAGGCTTTAGATTTTCTTCTTGAATATAATTTTTCCAAAGAACAATATAATGTAATACGCCACGAAAACAAATTCGTAATTGCGATATATATCCACATTATAGGAAAATTACAGCTGCAAAGTTGAAATGTCGACCTCAGGGTATAATAGCAAATGAGACCCCTGCCAAAGTTTCGTTGCAAACTATTTTACGGCTGAAAGAATTGTTGACCTCCAAAAAGAAGTTTTTGAAACTGTAATGGAAGCGGAGAAGACGAATTTTTTGGGATCAGGAAGACCTGGATTTAAAAAAAGAAATTGACGCTCTGGCAAGCGTAAGAATATCAATTGGTGATGGAAAATTTGTTGAAGTATCGTTTAAATTATTTTTAACACTCATTGATGGAAAAGTTTTAAACATTATAACTGGAACTAGATCGAAACAGGCTTGTCCCATTTGTGCTGCTACGCCGAAGGACTTTATGAACACATTTAATTACAAAAGTGAAATATTCCGGGCAAAAGATGAAAACTTAAAGTTTGGGCTTAATCCCCTTCATTGCTGGATTAGATTTTTTGAATTTGTATTACATTTAGGCTATAAATGCGAATTACAATAGTGGCAGGTACGAGGAGATGATAAGTTAATTATTTTAAAAAGAAAAACAGACATACAAAACGCTTTTTGGAAAAAGCTCGGACTTCGTGTCGACATGCCCAGAGTAGGTGGCTCCGGTTCACAAATGACGGAAACACTGCTCGTCGAGCTTTTACTAAGCATGTTATTTTTTCTGAAATAAATAATGTCGACAAAGATTTAATATATCGATTCAAAATCATTTTGATTTGTTTATCCTGCCAGTTTGCAATTAATTCAAGTAAATTTGAAACATATTGCTTTGAAACAGCAAAATGTATTCAGAATCTATATCCTTGGTTGCCAATGACTTCCACAGTACATAAAGTACTAATACATTCAAAAGAAATATTAGAAAATACAGCACTTCCAATGGGTTATTTTGCAGAAAAAGCAGCTGAATCGCGACATAAGATATACAAAGCCGATAGATTGCATCACGCCCGCAGAAACAATCGTACCAATAACCTGCTAGACGTATTTAATATAGCTGTCGATACTTCAGATCCATTAATTTCAACAAAATTTTTAAATAGGCGCTTGCAAAAGCGGAAACATTCTACTCTTCCACCTGAAGCAATTGAACTGTTATGTTGCAGCGAAACCATAGAATAAATCCATCTTAGCAACCAAGACGATGAAATTAATGAAATTGAAGAGGACCTATTTGATTTAAATTTACAAAACGAATTAGATTTAAGCAATCACTGAATATTGTAGTTTAATTAAAATAAATAAATGAATACTACATATAATGTTTGCATTAATGGTTGCAAAAGGGTTAATTTTTGGTCGCTAATGGATTAAGTTTCATTTTTTAATAGATTTATTCTTACATAGTAAATTCCTACAGGTTTTAGTTTGAATACCATGGTTTTGAAGAAGTTATTAATTTAGCACAGAAAAAGTGGCTATTTGACCTATAGTGCACTGTCAGGAATGTACTCTACCATAAGTTTGTACATTGTTGGTTCTTTGGGAATAACCCGCTTCTGTTTTTGCCGTAAGTTATTGCATGTTTAGGCTTTTGGCTTTCAGGAAGAATGAGTGAAGTCCAATATTATAACATATTGCCACGTTTTCATTTTCAGTTATTATCACGGCATCATCGGCGTAGCATGTAATATAAGTATGTATTATTTTGTTTATTATTATTGCTATTATTACTATTAATAGTAGTGGCATTAAGTAAATGTATTTTTTCCCTTTAAGTATTGTTATTTGCTTTATTATAATATTCCTTTAAAACACTAACCTTTATGTAATATAAGAATATATATCAACCTATTTGTTGTTTCTTGCATATTTAACTATTGTTTTGTCAATGCTGCTTTAAGAACTTCTCTGATTATGAACCGCTCAACAACTTTTTATGTTTCCGCTCGTTTTCCATTCTTCGAAATCTTACTAAACATTTATTACTTACTTAGGGCGTTCACTTTTTGTGATTTTACATGTTCCACATAAAAAACTTTGGCGAAGGAAAGAAAAATTACATTTCCCGTCTTCGCAACACTTTTATTTCTTTGGGCGTTTCACTTGTTGCATGTCGCCTTCGTACACCATATTAAAATCTAAGAAGAATCATTTACGCATTGAAAGTGTTAAAGTATATATGGAGAAAAACGAACAATGCAATAACCTAATAGGTAAAGCTCCTTACTCTGAAATAATTACGAGTAATTTGTATGTGAAACTGCAGCGGTCGTTATTTACTGGTGCTATTTAAAGGCCATTCGAGCGTATGTAGCGACATTGTTCACATTTTTATACTTATACCCCGTATGCAGTATGCTATTCTTTGCTGTTTTGTTTCAGTAATACCGAGCCACTGTAGTGTTATACAAATTATCGAAAGGACGATATATTAGGTATAACGAAAAACTCTTCAGGTTATATCCTGTCAGAATATTCGAAAACTTGGAATAATTTGTAATAATGTACATAATAATAAAAATTAGTTTAACTTACTGAAAATAAAAAGTTTATCAACCAATCTAAAATATTAGTGTTCCACTACAGCCAGACAAATATGGGTGTTGAAGCTGTCTTGGTATAAATTATTGGAATTCTCGTATGTTTATTATAATATATATAACGTGTGTTCATTTGAAAAGTCAATCTAGGTTACTTTGAAATTTTGATAGAATAAGACGCAAATATATTAGTATGTGTTTGTTGTTCCGTAAACGTAAATCCAAATGACATTTGATAATGTCAATCACAAATATCAGTTAGTGCATAAAATAATCGTGCGTCGATTTTGGTTTAAATAAATTGCTTCTCAGTTTTAAAATGGCTTTCACTTTAGAACATAACATTTTTTTAGTCCAGGCTTATTTTCGAAGTGGTAATAAAATTGATGGTTTATGGGTTTATTCAGTTCAAGATTGCATGGTAGAATTTCAAGTTGAGTTTCCACATTTTGTAATAGATTATATACAATTTAAGAATACTTTGGATAAAACTTTAAAACTTTTTTCTGAAACTGGTAGTCTCTTAAGAAAATCAGGCAGCGGAGCAGTTAAGAAAGGTACACCTCAAGTTGTCAATCGTGTTGAAGAAATAATGGAAAATGAACCACAAACATCTGTTGTGACATTTGAGTCAACAAATAAACCTTTCTGTTGACACAACTCACAAGTTATTAAAAAAAGATATGCAACTTTATTCATACCGTGTCACAGCAGTACAAGAATTGTTAGAAATTGATTACCCACGTAGACTACAGTTTTGTAATTGGTTTGTAAATATGAACAATAATGGAGAAGAATTTGGAGTAGTGAAAATCCACATGTAATTAATGAAGAATCGCTACAACCAGAGAAAATTGGTGTTTGGGCAGCGATAAGCCAAAGGCGAATCATTGGACCAATATTTTTTCAGGGAACGTTAACTTCTCAAAGGTACCGTACGGAAATTTTACAACCATTTGTCAATCAGTTGCATGATGACGAACTTCAAAATGCATATTTCCAACAAGACGGAGCACCTTGTCACGGTACTGCAGAATCTTTGGATTATTTAAGAAAATATTTTGATGAGCGTATAATTAGTCGAAATACTGAAATTGCCTGGCCTACACGTTCATGCGATTTAACACATTGTGACTTCTTTTTGTGGCCTTATCTAAAAAATAACATATTTCGAACACCTATATTGAATTTGAATGATATGCTACAGAGAATCGAACAGAAATGCATGGAAATTAATAACAATCCAGTAATGTTGCAGAATATCATCAGAAATTTTGAACGGAGGATTTTAAAGTGCATTGATCTTGAAGGACAACATTTTCAACATTTGTTATAGTTTTCAATAAATACCTATTATTTGTTATTTATTTGTATGGTAGAAGCTGTCAAAATATACCACTTCGTAGGTTTAAGTAGTAAATTTCAATCTACGACATACTTCAAAATGTTCTCAGTAAATCACATGCTACTAGATTGACTTTTCAAATGAACACATGTTACATAACAAGCATGCGTCGAATCACTCTCCCGTCAAGGGTTGCCGACACTTTTGCCATGATGATTATATTTTTGACATCAGCCATGTTTTAGAAGCCCCCTGTCAAAATCTGCCGAGATATGTTTTCAGAATCATTTACTATGTTTTCGTGTTAATAAGGTGTAAAAGTAATTTTGTCTGTTAATTAACCCATTTGTTTCCACACGATTTTTAAAAAATAATAATAACACTTTAGGTGTAGGTTTCCGCGGTCGTTCTCTAGATGTAGATCTCGGTTTCCGGGTTGGAACCGCGTCGAGTTAGGCGTAATTGCCAACGTTTCGTCCACTGGGACATCTTCAGGGCTGTACGTAGATGTTCGTCGTTTCACAGTAGCTTGAAGAATGCTATGACAGATACCGGCACAACTTATATAGGGTGGACCGGACCAGATAGTGGCCTGCTATTGGCTGGGGACAATGAGCCAATGGCATGCGGGTAATTCTTGTAGAGTTCAGAAGAGTTTGCCACGTCGGATATAACGTATAGCCATCGCCTCTATTGAGATTGCAGGGATGTTTGTAAATTTCAATAGATTCACGGATTTTCCTAGGGAAATAATGCGATTCACGGGACAGAAGCTTGACATCTTTGAATATAATTTGATGACCGAAGTTGAGTTTGTGTTCTGCCAGCGCTGAACCGGCTATATGTAACAGTCTAGTACAACGTTCATGTTCGGACACATGCACACCGACTGGCTGCTTCGTTTCGGCAATGTACACACTGCCACACGAACACGAAATGCGATACACTTCTTGTGCTTGGAGCGGATATATTTTGTCTTTAACCGAGGGTAAGAGGTCCGAAACTTTGTAATGGGGCCTGATTTTATTTCTATGTAGAACCTTTCCTATATGATCGGTGATACCTTGAATATACGGTAAGAAGGCGGTGCTGATGTTAGGATCGGGTTCACTCCGAGGTTTGGGGTTACGATGTCTCACTATAGTACGGTGTATGTCGTGGGCGTTATAATTATTCTGGAGTAGGGTGTTAGAAACATGCTTAGGTTCGGAGGGTAGTGCTCTAGGTTCTGACATATACGATGTACAAGAGTATTGATGACCGCTTGTTTGTGTGCCGGGTGATGATGGGAAAACTCGTTCAGATATCAGTCCGTATGAGTCGGTTTCCTGTAAACCGTGTGGCCCAGTTTGCCATTGATATTGCGGGTCACTACGACGTCTAAAAATGGGTGACTTCCGTCTGATTCCACCTCCATGGTAAAGCGAATGTCACGGTGCTGGGAGTTTTAGAAAAAGTAAGAATTCATCTAAAGACTGCCGCCCAAGCGGCCAGATGACGAACGTATCGTCTACATATCTAAACTAACATTTAGGTTTTAAATGAAAGGAGCTTAAGACTTGTTGTTCGAACGCTTCCATAAAAATGTTAGCGACAACCGGGGATAAGGGGGAACCTATAGCGGCTCCCGACACTTGTTCATAGAACTTGTTTCGAAATTGGAAGTACATGGAAGTAAGGCACACATTTACGAGCTCGGATATATCATTCGGTTTGCCGTGGGCGGCTATAATGTCAGAGATGATTGACCCTGTGTCCGGGATCGGGACTTTTGTGAAAAGAGATTCAACGTCAAAACTACAAGAATTACCACGCCCATACGACGCATGCCATTGGCTTATTGTCCCCAGCCAATAGCAGGCCACCATCTGATCCGGTCCCCCCTAAATAAGTTGTGCCGGTCTCTGTCATAGCAATCTTCAAGGTACTGCGAAACGACGAACATCTACGTACAGCCCTGAAGATGTCTCTTGAAACAGTGGACGAAACGTTGGCAATTACGCCTAACTCGACGCGGTTCCAACCCGGAAACCGATCTACAATAATAACACTATTATTAACTACAATTTTATTAAGCAAACTAAACTATTTTTTTTACAATATAATTATTAATATTTTTATTGTTACTTCAATGTTTATGGCTGTACTCATATGAGTACGACTGGAACACATATGTGCATTATTTCTGATGAAAATTTATGATACATTTCCTTTCCAAACAAAGTGTTACATTGCATTTTATGCAAATTCACCTTACTCGTAAATGGTATTTGCGGCGTCGCAACTGTCTTTCAATTTTTTTCGAAAAATGTCCACCCTCATCATGTATACCTAATCAAAAGTCTTCCTTTGTAGACTGTGGTTAAGTAAAAACTCAGAAAAGGTATAAAATCCCCTATCACAATTAATAATTGTATCCTAAATACGTATTTCGACAACCACATTGTCATCATCAATAGGTAAAACCACTAATCAAAGTGTCGCACGTAGAAATAATTAATAAATTAATTAGAAAAACGAATTTAAAAAAGATAATCCACGAATCCACAAGTTTCATATCTCAATGTAATCAGGAGAAAACTACATGTGTTTACCATACCATCCAATCACGAAAAATATTAATAGAGTTGTTAAAGAACGAGGTCTCCAAGTTACTTTTCGGTCCGAAAACACTATCAAAAGTCTCCTAGGTAATACCAAAGATAAAGTTAATTTTAATTTGAAATCAGGTATATACGAATTAATTGCGATGATTGTAATTTGAAATATATAGATCAAACGAAACGCTGAATAATAACCCGATTTAAAAAACACATATCACATATTAAATTTAATAGACCAGAAAAATCTAGCGTGGCCAATCATGCATTAGATACAGATCACAATATGTCGGTTAAAGGGTTAAAACTTGTCAAAGCCATCAACAACCCTAGAAATCTCGACGCACACGAAAGCATTAATATCGTTAAAAACAAACGTAATACGTTTATCTCGGACAACGGTCCGATCCCATACAGTTGTCTAGAAGTAGCCGTTTTCTTAAGAGAAGTAAGTTGTCGTAATTTTTAGTCTGCATACTTTTATTTTAAAGTCAGTGTATACGTGGAAGACGTGTAAAGTTGTTACTTTGTTATATTTGCTAGCTTTACAGTGCCCCATTTGCGACACTTTGATTAGTGGTTTTACCTGCTGATTATGACAACTTTGTTGTCGAAGTACGTATCTAGTATACGATTATTAATTGTGGTAAGGGGTTTTATACCTTTTTTTATGTATACTTAATGCTTTTTGGGACAGTTTTTTAATGTCGTGAATATTCTGCTTTATCACAAACTCGAAGATAATGGCTTGTTATATTTCTTACAAACTTGAGTAAGTTATCATTTCCTCCTGCCAATAAATGTAATCTCCAAGCATTCACAACTGCAAGATACAACATGTGAGTCTGGATAGATCCCCACGACTTCTTACCCTGTACAGATATACTGTAATATACGGTTCACACTTGGTGAAGCAAATCAATGCCTCCCATTCGTGGATTATAATTCGCGAAAAGACGTGGTTGTGGGATGTCCGTTTCACAATTTTCTCCTTAGACCAACGTTTCACTTTAGATAGTGGAAGTACATTTTCAAAATTAGTCATTATGGTTACAATGCTATTATCTTTCCACCTAACTATGAGTAATAGATTATCTTCGTCATACTTGTAGTTGACGCTACCATGATCTAGATTTTGATCTGGTAAAGGATACTTTTTGGTTCGGTTATCCCTAACTGTCCCTATCGCTCTGTCACCTAATTCTCGCAGAGTTCCCATCAAATTATAGCTTATAAACAAATGATAAAAATACACAACGTGATCTTGCGAATGTGTTATTGCTTCTAATAAATTCAAAACAACTCGGGATTCTAGAGGTATACAGTAGTACCCCAATATCCGCGGGGGTTTGGTTCTGTGGTCTTCCGCGAATACTGAAAACCGCGGATAGTAGCGAACGCTTTATTTTCGAGTACAATATGAAATATGAAGCAAAGTTAAAACAATGAAACAAGAAAAAATAAGTTATGTAATATTTATTTAAAATAAATAAACAATAAATAAATAAATAAATATTCTTGTGCTGTGGCACAAATAGAATTTAAGTTTAATAAATATATAAGTTCATACATGTACATATAGTACATATTTACATACACAACAAGAAAATATACAATAAGAAAAACTTTATCATCGTGAGCTACATATTCATTCATCTTCCTCCAAGTCCAAGTTAGCAGTCGATTGTTTACTTAGATCCGAAGCAAACGATGTTGATGGCTGTGCATTATCAATAGTTTTGTCGACTTTTTCAAAGAACATTGTTATTGGTAGTTGTCGTTTTTGTCTTTTCATTTCAATAAACAAATCCTCCAAAGGTTTCAAGGCTTCTGTTATAGTGCGAGTAATTTTTATACTGCGTTCCATTATTGGATCATATTCTACTAACTGTTCTTTTAATGTTTGAGCAGTTCGAAATATCGCTGAAAATTTTTCAAGCGTCCATGCTGGCGGTTCTTGTTGACCCTCATCCTCATCGTCACTCGCTTCTGGAGAAGATTTCACAAGGTCTTCCAATTCCTCGTTGGTGAATACTTGATCCTCTTCGTTTTTGTAATCACTGAGTTCCTCTTGGGTTATATCGTTAAATCCTTCTCCATCTATTTTCTGCGTTATGTTAAATATCGTTGTTAGATGTGAATTAATATCATGTGTGTCTTCAGAACTAAGAACGATGTCATTCCACAGATTTTTCCAACATGCTATTATCATTTCTGACTTTAATTCCTCCATCGCTCCTTTGATAAATAGAATTGCGTCAGCAATTGTAAATGACTTCCAGCATTCCATGAGCCCGATATCAGAGCATTCGTTAGCCATTGTATACAGCATTTCGAAAACCTGTCGAATATATATGGCTTTAAAGCATCTAATGACACCTTGATCAAGGGGTTGAAGCAATGAGGTCGTGTTAGGTGGTAAAAAAAAGCACTTCAACATTTTTATCTTCTGTGCCTAGTGACACAGGATGCCCAGGAGCATTGTCTAGTATCAGCAGCACTTTAAATGGTAATTCTTCCTTTTCCAAATATCTTTTCACTTCCGCAATAAAGCATTGATGAAACCATTGTGTAAATAGAACAGCCGTAACCCACGCCTTTCGATTTGATTGCCAAAACACAGGCAGGCAAGCTTTATCTTTGTATTTAAGAGCACGTGGATTCTGTGATCGGTAAACAAGCCCGGGTTTAATCATATGACCAGCTGCATTTGTACAAAATATCAAGGCAAGTCTATCCTTAATTGCATTAAAGCCTGGTACACTCTTTGCAGTCTTATGAATATAAGTCCGTTGAGGCATTTTTTTCCACATAAGACCAGTTTCATCGCAGTTAAAAACTTGCTTAGGATGATAATTCTTTTCTGCAATAATTTGTTTAAATTTTTCTGGAAACAGGGCTGTAGCTACATGATCAGCCGACGCAGATTCCCCTGTCATTTTTATATTTTTTAGATTAAACCGAGTTTTAAATCTATGCAGCCACCCCGTACTTGCTGTGAATGATTTTCCTTCCTCGTCAGTATAATCTTGGGTCTGCATATCTTCATATAAAACCAACGCCTTTTGTTGTAGCAGTTTGCCATCGATAGGAATATGTTTTCTTGTCATATCTTCCACCCATAAATTTAAGGCATTTTCTACCTTAAGTAACACTTTATTACGTATTGTGGTTGCAACTTTTGCAGTTTGGGGTGCACTAGAAAAACTAGCTCGAATCTTATCTTTGTTTTTTAACACTTCTCGTATCGAAGATCGATTTTATTGTATATTTTAGCAACAGTTGCAATAGATTTTTTTTCTATTTCAATCATATTAATGATTTTTATTTTTTCACTAATAGTGAGCATTTCACGTTTTCTTTTTGGTTTAGAAGCCATTTTAAAATGATTCTCAAATTTACTTGCTTTATCTAAAAACTATTGCAAGCACGGTCTTGTCCGACAATTCGAATAGTACTAAACTCATAGTTAACAGGAGCGTTTATAGGTACAAGTAAAAGCGAGTGGCACCTTAAGCACGTTCCAACTTGTTTAACTTATCATAAGAGAGCGCCGAATTCAGGGGATGACTCATATATACGACGATATATCGACAAATGCTCCTATAACTTTTATATTTATTGATATAACGCGTTTTCTGCTCATCATAGGTAAATCGCGGATGACTGAAACGGCGGATACGGAGTCAGCGGATAACGGGGTACTACTGTATTTTCGCCAAAAACATTATTTTGTTTTGCGCCGCAATATATATTGAAGTTGTAACAGTATCCTGCGGAACTGCAGAGCATCCAATCCTTATAACAGAACCGTAAGGGCTTTCCTCTAATAAATTGTTTGAATTAATGGTGGCCAAAATATTTTACCATGGCTTCATCGACATGAAATATACCCTACTGCAAAAATTTCTTGTTCAACTTAATAAGAGGACATGGTAGTTTATACAATTTTTCAAGTTTGTCAATTTGCTCATCATTTGCTAAGTGAGAATATTTTTTTATTTCGTAGTATCTTTTGCGAGGAATACAATTTGTAATCAAGGGTATGCATAAGTCTTCATCTACGAACCAATAAAGTTTTTGACGTGGTAAGCGATGATAGCCAGTAAATAGTAAAAACCGAATAAACATTTTTATTTCTTCTTTGGTCACGGAAAATGTATGATTAATTATTCTTCTGAGAAGCGTACCTTACAGTTTCCTCTCTAAGAAGATCTATAATATCGTCATCAAAAAAACTTTGCATTTATATCAATAGTATGTATTTAGGTTTGCTATTTCTATCTTGATTTTGTTTTCTTGGTCTAAGTATCCATTTCCCGAGCTCATACTAATATAAACTATACCTTCGCTCCATTTTAGACTACTTTCTAGGGCTTTTCTCTTTTGTATTGATAATTGATGCAATCTGGATAAAGGAATGTCTCATTCAGATTCGTCCCCTGAAGTTTCTTGAGAAAATATTTCAATTGCTCCTGGAATTAATTTGGAAGTTTATTTGCTTAAATATTATCCTCATTCATGTTATCCATAATCTGCATCTAGTGGAATAACAACAATATCAACATCTTGTTCCTCTTCATCTAAATCAGAGGCTCCCAAACTTTTTTTTCTCATAGACCACTTTGAAAGTTTTGCTGGTTCCGGTGGACCCCCTGCAGCTACATTTCTACCATATTCCCAAAACTTGACAAAAAATGTGAAGATTAGATCTAACTATGGAAATTTGCGTTGCGGCTGAGTTATTGGTTAATTAATTCATTGATTGTGCTGTGAGTGGATGTCAAAAAAGTAAAGTTAGCCAGTCAAAAAAGTGATTCTATCCAACTTTACTCCTTTGACATCTACTCACAGCACAAGAAACCAATCAATTCTCACATATTTTATTTAGAAAACTCCCCATTCGGAGTGGTAAAAATAAAAAGAAAAATAGTATATTTCCTTGTGTTGTATTTATTCAAATATGAAATTATTACACTATTAATTATGTGTGTTGGAAGAGATTTCTTTTAGGAATAAGCCTCACCTTTTGTACCTACGTATTTTTTTGTAATTTCTCCTTTCTTTTGTTTACTTACGTGTACAATAAATTGTAAAATAAATAGATAAATAATAAATAAAATAAAAGTATGTATAACAAATAGGCAGGTAAGTACTTACTTTTCCGACAATGGCAAACACTAACATCGATTCACTTTACTTTTCTTTTCGAAATTCGGGAAACAAATGAGTAACGTTTATCCGTGGCATTCGTATTTATATTGGTGAGGAATCAAACAAGTTCATGCAAGATTGCAAGCACACACACCACAAGTCGTACTTCGTCCCTTTGCACGTCTGAACAAGCATTGCGGACGGCGGCAGCGGCAGCGCTTTGCAAGTCTCGACACGTTATACTGAATATGGAATATGCAAGTTTTTACAAGTAACAGTCGCTGAGCTTCTTAAAATATTATGTGCCTACATTGATAGGTGAACTCAAGCTAACATTTTAGTTTTTCACTATCGAAACCAGATAAATTTTCGTGGACCCCCGCTTACGAATTGTGAACCCCCATTTTTTTGTCACGCCAATGTAGACCCCCGTCGAGTCTCCCGTTGACCCCTGGGGGTCCACCTGGACCACTTTGGGAATCAATGATCTAAATCATCTATAGTAGGTTGTAAATTTTTATAGCATCTTCCATAAAATATGTTTGGTTCTATTGATTTGTAGTCCATTATACTTTTCTACGACAAAAATATTTTTGTATACTACATCTTCCCACTGTACTCATATGAGTACATCAAAAATAAATGTGTAATAAAATTTTATATATACATATATACTTTGTTGAAATTGTGAGTGAATAATTATAAAAGTAGCTTACCTGAGTACAAATATACCAACAAAATTTTATTACAGTTTATGTTATGAATTGTTGTGGTATCATTGCAAAGATACGCTATCTAGTATTGAATCTACGATTTAAATATTTTCAGAAGGTTCAAATACCAGTCAACAGAGGCCATAATACCACTTATACATTCTTACAAAAATTACAGTATATTATCTACCATATATGTACTCAAATGAGTACATTAGGGCAAAATGGGTTAAACATTATCTCTTACGTGAAGAAAACGATTAAGGAAACTAAAGAAAAGTTAGTTGAATTTTACGAGCACACAATATACAAAAAGTTTGGGGATCTATATTTATACCCTTAAAATTAATAATAAAGTCCATACCAATGCAAATAGCGACCGCCGAATGTGTATGAGATAACTAATGCCGTAAATATTTTAATTTAGGGGATACATAATATTTTGCGTGAATATTAAAATCCGAAAAAACTAACCACAATTGGATATAGCGTTACTGTTAAGTAATTGCTAAATCATGTTCCAATTTCAAATGGCTACATAGCTAACTTCAAACGTATTCCAAGAGAATTTTTTTGTCAATATATTACCGTAGATAAAACATGGATACATCTCTATAATCCTAAGGCAGAAAAACATTTAAAATAATGAATTTCATCTTATTAACGTGTTCCGAAGAAGGCAAAAATCGTTTTCTTTGCCAATAAGATTATGGCTACGATTTTGTGAAACCAAAGGCGAAATTTATATTATCAATTTACAGAAGTGAAGTTCAATAAGTATGTAACGAAGAACATAAATGCTGAACTTAAAAACGACGCCATTTACTCAGAAAAAAAGTGTTATTCCAACTGGACAAGGTGCCCTTTCATCCATTCATTCATTCGCTGTACCAACTGCTGAATTTGTCGAATTAAAAATTATTGCCTAATGCACTAAATTATCTGACTCCGAATGATTTTGCCTTGCTCCAAAACTTACAAAAGTGGAAAGAGATTTCGGACAAATGACGATGTAATAATAGTAACAAATGGCATTTTGATGACTTTCTGAAAGATTACATTTTAGACAACTTAAAAAATTCGAAAATCACTGGGTTAAGTGTTTAGAATTGATGGGACTTATGTTGAAAAATAATATATATTTTTACCCTAAAATAAGCAAATTGCCCTCATGCAAGTACATCACGGTTGGCGCGCTTTAAAATACAACGTAATATCCGCTATTGCGCATGCGTTACGATAGTTACGATAAATGAAAATTCTATTGGTGTTAAATTTTTTAATGTATTAAAATTATTTCAGGGTCTGGTCTTCGTAGAATACCCAATTACGAAAACTTAAAAAATAGAAACAATATTAACATGATAGCTATCATAGTTAAAATTATTTATAAAGGAATAAGTATGAGCTCAAGAGATTAAGTTTATAAAATTTGATATAAAACTAACAATTATTGAATTCAAAAATTGGAATAATCTGATATTTAACACTTATTGGCATAGTTAAATAGTTACATCTAATTTTAGCTCTTAATTACTGTTGCGTTTTAACAACATATCATATTTGTTATTATATTGTGATGTAAGTTATACACAATATTCGCGAACAGTCTAACGATAACTCACATACGCGAACATACAACCGTGTCTAGAAAGACCGAGGAACTTCGGGGATATTTTCGAAGGTCTATAGACTATAAGAAGACTGGAAATGGAGGGAGAGATTCATTCGATACCGAATTATCGCCGAGTGAACGTACATAAATACAAATACATAAATGTGCTTATTGTTAGTAATTAGTTTTTATATTGCTATTCGTTTTTATTATTAATATAGTGTGTCTATTTTTATTGTTAATATAGTGTGTCTACGTTACCGTTAGTTTTATTTAAGAACCCGAAAAGACGAAAACAGTACAGTGGTGTCAGGTGTGGGGTAACCATCGAGAAACAGCAAGATTTGTTTACGGTGCCGTCAGACTACGCGCTTGCTCATTCCGTAACCCGAGATCTGCGAATGGCCAAAGGAATTACCAGAGAATTTAAAAGAAATTTGGCAGAATCGAAAAATTAAGGCAGCAGGGACCAGCAATTGGAAAGGGTCTCCAAATAACAAATGAAGAACAGCCCATATTTTATTTGGTCACGAAAGAACTGTCAAGCCTGAAGCCAACCTATCGTGCCTTAAGGGAGGCCCTGGTCCACTTACGCGAACAAATGTTACAACAAGACATTTTGAAATTAGCAGTTCCAAAATTGGGTTGTGGATTGGACCGTCTGGACTGGAGAATTGTAAGGAGCATGTTAGAAGTAATATTCCAACATACTGGTATGGAAATTTTGGTATGCAGTTACCGGCTTGAATACTCCTGTACATCCAGGCAAGATAAGACCGTAGACTGTTATTTCGATATGACGTCACAATGTAACAAAGGCCCTACCTGTCGATTTCGCCATCGTTTTAGGGAACCAAAGCATGACATGTTTCGGGACGAAACTTCATTTTTAAGAAGGGGGCAATGTTATGTGAGTTATTCACAATATTCGCGAACAGTCTAACGATGACTCACATGCCCGAACATACCACCATCTCTAGAAAGACCGAGGAACTTCGGTGATATTTTCGAAGGTCTATAGACTATAAGAAGACTGGAAATGGAGGGAGAGATGCATTCGATACCGAATTATCGCCTAGTGAACTTACATAAATACAAATACATAAATGTGCTTATTGTTAGTAATTAGTTTTTATATTGTTATTCGTATTTATTATTAATATAGTGTGTGTCTACGTTACCGTTAGTTTTATTTAAGAACCCGAAAAGACGAAAACAATACAATATATTATAAGGTAAAATTCACCAAAGATTACCGACGTATCATGAATTTATGACTAAATTAAGGACCTAGTGTAACTATATCACATGCCTATACTAATTATGACAAACAATGATACAAATATTTGAGGTTTTTCTTCTGCCTCTTAGTAATACGTTCAAAATTATACATATATATTAATGAAACACTAACAAACTGTAATGGTACCTAAATTGCAAAACGTTTATTTAGTTTAAATTAATTTATATATCCAAAAACAACTATTAATATTGCGAAGCAAGTGTAGTTTTCAACGTTAAATCAGATAGACATCAGAAAACTCTACTTATTCCAGTATTAAATAAAGTCAAAACTTTAAATTATTGTTTTTTTTATTTTGCGTTCGTAAGGAACTCATTATGAAATCCAAAACAGTATCAAAATGGGCTTTAATTTCGATACGCTTTTTTTCATTTTTCAATGTTGGCGTTGATTCAACACTAATAAAATATAATAAATAAAAATCTTATTATCATTCGAATTTACGAATTTAAGTACATTTGAGAGAAATGATATTCGTAGAAAAGAAAAATGCTGCATATACAACCTATATTGTATATAATTGACAACAAGATAAATTAGTTTCTATGTCACTCGTGTTTGTATTTTTAAATAAAATGTCAAGTAATGTTGACGAAAATTTATGAATATTTCGCGGATAGCAACATTTAAATTTGAAAATGTCAAGTATCAATGTGACTAACTACATACTTTATATAAAAATAAAGCTAGTAAATAATTTCAATTTATGAGTGTAAAAAATTCAAAATAGAAAAAATAGTATGAAAAACTCGTTTCATAAGGCCTTTTGTCGCACTTGTTCTTTAGAAAACTTGCCGCTATCGGGGCTCGTTTTCTAATCTGAATTCATGCGACAAAATTGGTGCCTTATGAAACTTGTGTTTTAATATACTATATTAGAACTGCATATTTTAAATGTAGTATTTATATATAAAATTTACATTCGGAGAGGAGGTATGTAATGTAGGTATACTCTATTATTTCCAACTATGGGAATGCGATTATAAAAATCTATATACTTCAATAAACAAGCATGGATACATACAGACATCACATTGACTCTTCACATACGCAATGTCGGATAGCAAAAACACTTATTGTCATTTTAAATATGATCAAACTTCCCCGACTGCACAACGAAAGAAGACAGTAAATCCCCGAGATGGCATCAGTTTTGATCAAGGAAAAACTACAAAGAGAACAGGTCGCCTTTGACTGTTAAGGGTGATAGACGTACAGAAAAGTGAGCGTCTGAGAGAGCTGTCCAATTAGTGAACATAGTGGTATATATCGCTAGAACGATATAAGTTAAAAAGTTATATTATTATTGCTCCAGAAAATAGAGCAATATAACGAAATACAGGAGCCAATAGTTTTTCCACTCCAATATTGAAATAAAATATTGATTTCAAAGTAAATTGTTTAATCGAGTATCACGGTGTATATATCTATCTCGTGAATACACCAGCAATTTGTCAACGTTTGTCAACTATTTCTTAGACCGATAAAAAGGTTAGTTTTCTTTTTATATTCCATATGTACATATAAATATCTCTTAATTAACCCTAAGAAAGGGCTAATTCAGAGTAATAATGATATAGGTTGTGTAACCTACTGTTATTTTAATTTAAGTCAGACTTTGAACTATTGTTTATTAATGATTTCTGCGTGTCCAATTATGTGTTTAATATTGTGCTAAATTTGCGTTTTATAACTAACCCCCAACTGGTATGGTGATTTCCGGGTCACATAACTAGTATCGTTGGCTCAGAAATGACCCTGCCACGTTTTAAGAGGTTGGCAGAAATTTATTTGTTCAGTTAAATGTAAAGGATGATTTGTGTAGGTAGAAATAAAAAAACATTATGGCAGAAAAGTAGCAAATATTATAACTCAAAAATACAATTATCAAAAGAAAAGAATATAAAAAAATTTGGCACCATACTCTTTTCATTAATAAAAATAACATATACTTCAGAATTAAATTAAACCTTAAAAACTAGTAAAAGAGAGTATGAAGTACACATTTATGCAAACATAAACGCCGAAGAAATCATGAACTAAAAACTAACAATGGCTTTTATCCGTAACTGCAAAACGACTTATTGGGTATCTTTACATTGATTACACAAAATGTTTTTATTTGAATGTTGTTTACAGATTATTTTGTTGCATTTAGAACAGAAAGTGGAGTGTCTTCGATCCGGTGTCTTGGGCAGTCTTTGAATAGTCGCCTTTTTGGGGAGTCTTGTTGCTCGTCTCCTTGATTTTCAATCTCAACTCCTTCTACGATTATGTCAATAATTTCCTCTGTCTTCAAAAGGAACCATGCTCCGCAAGGTAAAGTTGGTGGGTTTGTTGCAGCAAATCCACTCAACCAAGGAAGGTGTAAACGATGTTTTAGCTATTGCTCTCGAACTTGAAAGGGGGAATTTAACCATCTGTACCCGTTTTCCCATAAGAGTACTGTTCTTGGTTAGGGGATGACGTTTCGCCTTCATCGTCACTCTCCGAATCGATATCTGATTCAGAATGTTCACTTATCGATTCTACATAACTCAAGTCACTGTCATCTTCTGGAATTATAGTCTCCACGGGTTCCTCATAGTCACTATCATCATATAAATTGTTTAGAATTTCTTCCATTTTCGAGAAGCGGCACTTGTGAAATAGGTAAAGACAACTGATGTAATTTGGTCAAATTTGACCCATAACATGTACACCGGTCCGATTATAAACAATAACTGCAACACTTATATTACATTAGAAAGGATATATCATGCCTAAAGAATAACTGGCGAAATGGAGGGTTATCGCGTCTACGCACTTAAATACAGCCGTTTGAAAATGCTCTGGGTCCAATACCAGTTGAGCGATAGTAATACATTTACAACAGTAAAATTATTCAGGAGTTTATTTGAATATTAAGGTAAATTGGCGGAATTTAGATAGCACCTTTAGAACAACAACGAATCTGAAGTTGTTATAGAAAGGAGGTAACATTTTTTTATACAGTCTAAATAGTTATTTAATCTTGCTCTAAATAATGGTGAACTAAGCCGTTGCATAGTAACTAACATTTAGGTCTTAGATCATTTTCAAATATAAACAATTGTAGGGTTAGATGCGAGAAGAGAGGGGAGAGTAGTGAAGACGGCATAACGAAAGGACGTGTGTGTGTAAAGTAGTGGAGATGATATATACGACGAAAGAGTGTTAGTGAGTTAAGACAAAAGTTAAGCCGAGAGTTAAGACGAAAGCCGAAGACGAAACTTAAGACGAAACATTCTTGTATATTATTACCTTAGTTAAATATAACACCTATCTTGTAACTGTTTAAATAAAATCCTACACAATATGGGGGCTCAACCGCGATTATCAGCCATAAATAGTGATTGCATAAGGTGTTAAGCGTGTGGCAGGTGAAACATTGTATTTTGTGAAAAGAAAATTAAGTGTATTATTAGACAAATGGTTTATTAACGTAAGACAAACTAAATAAGTGAAATATTCGATAAACCGGTAAGTTATAATCTATAACAAACATTTTAATATCGTGGTAAAGTGATAGATTTATACGCGATTGGGACAATAACTTTAACGTTAAGGTGACATATGAACTATTTTCGAGTGCGTCGAGAACATATTTCGCCCGCCTTTTTTTATCAAAATTGACAGCATTTAAGGTATAGTGAAATAAGTATCATTTTTGCTTGCTCGGTAAGAACGCTTTGAAGACGATAACCGTTTATGTTTAGATTTGAAAGAATTCGTTTTATTTACTTTAAAAAATAAAATAAGTAAAAGTGCACGTGTAAATAATAGTCAAAACTAATAAAAATGAATTTGGGACAAATTCCATACGTTTCCGATAGTATTAACACGGCTCCGATGCCAGTTATAAAAACATTTTACAAACTTATTTTTGAATACGAGGGTGATAGACATAGTCGAAAAAAAGTGCGTGAATTTTCGGGCTTCGCTTTCGACAACGGGAGTGACGAATATAAAGACAAACTGCAATTTATTAAAGACAATTTTACCGTTAGTGAATTAACTTTAATTTCTTGTATTATACGTGTAGATTATAATACTACGGCAGAGAAATTAGCCAAGGCGATTTGTGTAAGTTTAATGGATTTAAATACTTTAAAATGCACAATAGCAAGTGGCAGACAAGAAGACGAAACGGAAGAAGAAGATGAAGAAGGAAATGGCGATGAAGAAAACAAGAACAAAGAAAACAACCCCCAGGAAGAAAATAGCGTATGCTCATCTGGTATTGCATCGAATTTGGACAGAAGCGTATCAGCAAATGTAGGTATGGGTTTCGCTTTAAATTTTCGAGACATAGAAGATTCTATTCGTCCGTTTGATGGCACATATCCGGTAGAGAAATGGATATCAGACATTGAAGATTTATCAATATTATTTAAATGGGGTGAGTTGCACACATATATTTTCGCAAAAAAGTCTCTAAAAGGCTTGGCCAGACTTTTCATTCAAGGCGAGTCTAAAATAACGACATGGAAAGCATAGAAAGAAGCTTTGTTGACAGAATTTTCGTCAAAATTAAATAGTGCTCAACTCCATCAACTATTGTCTCAACGAAGAATGTTAAGAAATGAGAGTGTACAAGAATATTTTCTAGTAATGAAGGAATTAGCAAGTCGTGGTTCCATGGAAGCAGACGCTTTGTTGCAGTATATTATCGAAGGAATTCAAGATGATAACACAAATAAAATAGTTTTATACGGTGCCTTAGACATTGCCGATTTTAAAAGAAGGCTGAAAATCTACAATGACATTAGGAGTAAAACAACAAGAGGGCCAACAACTAGTGTTCCTTCAAGGATGGAAACGAGGTCGAGAAATGAACCAAAACAGGGAAAGCCTTTGCGATGTTTCAATTGTGGAATAATAGGCCATAAGTCTGTTGATTGTAAATCAAAGAATCTTGGAACAAAATGTTTTAAGTGTAACAATTTTGGTCATCGAAGTTTTGAGTGTAAGGGGAGAGATGATGGAAGATCAAATCAAAGTACATCTACAGCAAACGTCCATATAATTGAGAATTCAGACAGTAGGTTATTCAAGACAGTGGTAATCAATGGTGTTTCCGTAGATTTGTTAGTCGATACCGGAAGTCAAGTCAACATCATCAGAGAAGACATGTTAGAAGCTATTGGATCACCTGTATTGTACAAATCAAGTATTACATTGAATGGATTTGGTATGTCAAGTATAGAAACAATAGGTTTTTTCCAGTGTATGGTTAACATAGATGAGGGTAGTTATTTTTGTACTTTTCATGTGGTTGGCAATGGTGTTATGCCAATGGGAGGGGTGTTAGGAAATGAACTATTAACTCAGGCCGATTTGGTAATTAATCAAGATGGCATCAAGGTGATTAAAAAGCATGAAAATGTATTGTTCGCAAATATGGAAATCCAGGAAGAAGAATTAGACATCGGATTGGAAATAAGCGACGAATTGAAGGATGAAATAAAAGATATGGTTTATTCTTATAAGCCCAAGAAGGCCAAAAGTGCGAATGTCGAAATGAAGATTATCACCAAGAACGAAGAACCAATTGCACATAGACCGAGACGATTGCCATTTATGGAAAGATCAATTGTGGATCAACAAGTCGAGGAATGGTTGAATGATGGAATAATAGAACCAAGTACATCTGATTACTCAAGTCAAGTGGTAGTGGCTCGTAAAAAGAACGGATCGCCCAGAGTATGCATCGATTTCCGTAAAATAAACAGAATGGTGGTGAAGGATCGTTATTCATTACCATTAATTGAGGACCAATTAGACAAACTGCAAGATGCCCAAATTTTTAGTACTATCGATTTGAAAAATGGATTTTTTCATGTAAACGTAGAAGAACAGAGTAGAAAATATACATCATTTGTTACACACAATAATCAGTATCAATTTCGTAAGATGCCTTTTGGTATGTGTAACGTTCCAGCAGTGTTTCAACGATATATTAATGTTATTTTTCGAGATTTATCTAACAAAAATATCGCTTTGCCGTACATGGATGATTTAATTATTCCTGCCTCTAACGAATTCGAAGCTATTCGTAGATTGAAACTTGTTTTTCAGACAGCTGAGGAATATGGTCTGGAAATAAACGTCAAGAAATGTCAGTTTTTGAAGAGACGAGTTGAATTCCTTGGTCATGTGATAGAAGGAGGAAAAATATTTCCATCATCTGAGAAAACTCAAGCCGTTACACGTTTTCCTGAACCAAAAACAGTGAAACAAGTGCAGAGTTACTTAGGGTTAACGGGATACTTTAGAAAATTTATACCATATTACTCCATCATAGCCAAACCTCTAAGTGATATGTTGAAGAAGGGGGCTCAGTTTCGTTTCGATAAAAATGAGCGTGCCGCTTTTCAAGAACTCAAAAGAATGCTAACTAACAAACCAGTTCTGGATATATACAAGCAAGGAGCAGAATTAGAATTACATACGGATGCATGTCAGGAAGGATATGGAGCAATCTTATTTCAAAAATCGATCAAAGACAATCGCTTCCATCCGATTTACTATATGAGCAAGAAAACTTCAGATGCAGAGAAACGGTACAGTAGCTACGAATTGGAAGTCCTAGCGGTGATTGAAGCGCTGAAGAAATTTCGTGTTTATTTATTGGGTACTCATTTTAAAGTTGTTACGGATTGCTCAGCCTTTCAAAAGACCATAAACAAGAAAGACCTAACCACCAGGGTAGCTCGATGGATTATGTTATTGGAAGAATATGACTATAACATTGAACATCGTCCATCTACAAGAATGAAACACGCGGACTCACTCAGTAGGAACCCAGTAATGACTGTCAGTACTGATAGCATCATCAAACGAATTCGAGATGCACAAGAAACAGATGTGTTGCTGAAACCAATAAAAGAAATTTTAAAAGAAAAGCCTTACGAAGAAATGACATTTTGTATAAAGTTGTTGACGGTCGTGAACTTTTAGTGGTGCCTAAGTTAATGCAAACGGAAATGATACAAGAAGCACATGGTAAAGGACACTTAAGTGCAAAGAAGATAGAGCAAATAATGAAAGAAGATTACTTTATCTCTAAATCAAAAACGAAGATAGAAAAGTGTATTGCGAATTGTGTTCCTTGCCTACTAGCAGGCGCGGCTCGTGATGACGTATTTTGGTTTGCAGTACAATGATCCGAGTGCTTCGTGTATTCTCGTGTACTAACTGTAACGTTTGCTTAGTAAACACCGAAAACACACGAGGCACTCGTATCATTGTACTGCAAACCAAAATACGTCATCACGAGCCGCGCCTGCCTACTAGTAAACCGAAAGAGAGGTAAGCAAGAAGGATATTTGCACCCGCTTCACAAAGGGGACGTACCTTTGAACACATAGCATATTGATCATCTTGGACCGTTGGAATCGACGAACAAAAATTATAAGTACATCCTTGTAGTGGTGGACGCCTTCACTAAATTCATTTGGTTATATCCAACAAAGACGACAACAGCACGTGAAGTAATCAATAAGTTGAAACAGCAAAAGGAAATATTCGGAAACCCGGCGTGCATTATTTCCGATAGAGGTACAGCTTTCACAGCAGAAGAATTTAACACTTATTGCAATGATGAAGACATAAAGCATTTCACCGTAACAACAGGATTGCCACGAGCAAATGGGCAAGTAGAAAGAGTGAATGCAACGATTATTCCTATTATTTCTAAACTATCTGTAGACGATCCAACCAAGTGGTATCGTCACGTGGGGAAGGTTCAAGAGGTACTAAATTCTAGTTACCACAGAAGTATAGGAACTACACCTTTCGAGCTAAGGACTGGTACTAAAATGAGAGGAGGAAATAGCAACATTAGAGAATTGATAGAAGAAGAAATAGTCAAAAAATACGACGAAGAACGAGACGGATTACGAAATACAGCGAAAGAACAGATTGTAAAAATTCAAGAAGAAAACAGAGAATACTACAATCTGAGAAGAAGGAAACCTACCGAATATAAGGTGAACGACGCAGTTGCGACAAAACGAACGCAATTTGGACCAGGTCTTAAATTAAAACCAAAGTATTTGGGACCTTACAAAGTGGGTAAAGTTAAAATGAATGATACTTACGAGGTAACGAAGAGTGGTTTTCACGACGGTCCCATCCACACGACCACTTGCGCCGAATATATGAAGCCCTGGATGAATGAAGATGTGTCGTCCGGGTCGGACGAAATGCAGGACGGCCGAGATGTAGGGTTAGATGCGAGAAGAGAGGGGAGAGTAGTGAAGACGGCATAACGAAAGGACGTGTGTGTGTAAAGTAGTGGAGATGATATATACGACGAAAGAGTGTTAGTGAGTTAAGACAAAAGTTAAGCCGAGAGTTAAGACGAAAGCCGAAGACGAAACTTAAGACGAAACATTCTTGTATATTATTACCTTAGTTAAATATAACACCTATCTTGTAACTGTTTAAATAAAATCCTACACAATTAATACATTTTTTCCAATTTTACTTATTAAAATGATCATTACATATATTGAATTTCATTATTAAAACAAGATTTTAAGTATAAAGGTGAATAAAATTAATCAAAACAGTGAATAAAATGTTTCTAGGAACACTTTATTCACACTGCTATTGACAACAGTAGCAAAACAGTATATCGACGAATCAATTGCTCAAAAAATGTCCACGTCAAAAAAAATTTTGGCAGATGTAAATTCAAATGAAAGGCCTGGAACTTCCACTGCACTTGACCCTGACGAAAGTAGAGTCAACTTAGCTTGCTCTGTACTTGACTCTGACGAAAATAGAGTCAACTTTCCTGGTTTAAGAATTCATCAAATTATTAATAGTACAATCAATATTCATGTAAATAAATTACCTAATCAATAAATTTTTTTGAAACTTTTGCAAAATTGGAAAAAATCTTGTATGATACACGTGAATAAGCAAATTTTATCCACTCAAAAACATTATCGCACTTGGCTTGCACCTCGTGCGCTAAACAATTTTTTCGTGAATAAAATTTGTCTTTATTCACTTATACCATAAATAGCTATTATCCAACACCTCCTAATAATAGACCTATAACTATGGCGATTTTAAATCAATTATGTAGCTTATAACTCACTAGTGAGTTAAAAACATAATTTATCTCACTAGTGAGATAAAACAAGGTGAAATTTAGATTGCATAGAGACATTCAAACTGCTATAGTATTAACACATTTATATTAATTCTAAAGGGTAAACAATAGCAACTAATTAACATTTACATTAATATTAAAGTTGAAGGAAATCCTCTTTGTATCTGACTCTGCATTCAGGTTATTCGAATTTAGAGTTATACTAGAAGACGTATTTGAAGTATCCTGAACAGAAATTTGATGACCAGAAGTCGAGGACGTTAGACTGTCTGGACCTTGTATCTTTCTGGCTATATAAATCTTGTTGGATACTGAATCTTGTATATAACCTTCTGCCACAGTGGACGATTTCCACCCACCATGTCGTTTAACTGTTGTAATATCAGCTCCTGCGTTTGCCAGAAGAGATGCTGACGAACGTCTCAGACTATGTCCTGTATATAATTGAGCTTCTGGTAGGTTCAGGAAAGATGCAACTTTCAGTATCTTAGAAATGGTGTTAATTCCAACTGGCTGGATAGTGCATTTTTCTTTCTTGTAATTTAGGAAGAATCTGCCATGTGGAATACCTTTTGGTCTCATACAGACATATTTTCTGTAGAGGTCAAGAATATCTGTTGTAAATTCTTCTGCCATAATAGTGAAACTTCTAGATACGTTTGTCTTTGTGTCAGGTATCGAAACATACAAGTATCCTCCTTTATCTTCTATATCGTCAACTTTCAGCTTAGTTATTTCATCACAACGACACGCACCTGATATACCCATTATTAAGGCAACCTGCATAGAATACACGAACGAATAATGAATAAATATTTTGAATTAAATATAAGAAAATAAATAATACCTTCATCATCAAATATTTATTGTTAGGAGCCTCATTCAGAAACTTCTCTATATGTAGCCTCTCCAAGACTTTCGCCTTTTTGGACTTGTGGGTTCTTGCCTCACTATTCAAATAGGAAATCAGTTTTCCGTATTTCGATATGTCACTATTCATATACACTTTCAAAGTACTTCTTAACATGGAATACTTCGTCCACAATGAAGAAGGTGCTATTTTCCTTCTTTAAATATGTAAATACGCCAGCATAACTTCTTCGTTAATTCCAGTGATACTTTGCTGTTTTCTCCATTCTTCAAAATGACGAAATTCTTTGTCGTAATTATCCTTCGATTTTTTTGGCAGTAATTTATAACATGCTGCTTGAGCTTCTTTCTGAACTTCTAGCGGAATGAAAACAGCCTCTTGCAACTCTTCCATTACCATCAACTTTTAACTGCAGTATTATTAATCAATCACTAATTTTGTTTGCTTGTTGATTTGCATTATTTATTCTCCATAGTAACTGCATTACTGTATATGAACTTCTTGCATTAGTCGTTTATAATTTAAATTTGACATGGAACGTCAAATTTATAAAACATTAAAAGCCATTTTGAACGGATCTTAAGAGGTGTTGGATAAAGTTTTGTATTGCACACGTGTGTTAATTACAAATAAGTCACTTGAGAAAAGTAGCTCACTCGTCCTAGCGGACTCGTGAGCTAAACATTTTCTCGCGTGACTTATTTGTAACATAACACACTTGTACAATAAATAACTATTAAGTAACATTCCAAATTAAACGTACTACGTCTCAATATTTTTACTATGTGACATTCCGTTGGGAAAGATAGGGCTTAAAATAAGAACTTGTGATTGGCTAAAATAGAGACTAATTTTATGCAGGAAAAATAAAGTTTATTTTGTTCTGTCAAAGTTTCTTTTTGCTGTCAATGCTGATCAGTATTTTTGTCAGTGCTAGTAAATTGCGTGTTTTAGTAGTTGTTTATTGTGCTATTTATTATTAATATTCGTGAAAAATAGTTCTTTATAGAGATTATAAAGTGAAAAACTAATTTTCTAAAGAAATTTTATCACTTTCATCAATTTCTTTAATTTATTTAACCGAAAACGTTTTAGAGCATGGATGACGCAGCTTCACCAGGTCCATAAAAAAATCGTAAAGGAAAATATGTAAAAAGTGGACAAAAGCAAATGGCTTACAATGTCTATTCTAAGAACAAATTTAATATGCCCAAAACAGCTGCTGTTCGTCAAACTTCAAGGGAAGTAGGGATTAATAGGAATACTATGTTTGACATTGTTAAGGAAATTGAAATGTCTGCAGTTACACATTCTCCTTTAAGAAAACGGAGTTGCCGAGATGCTGTTGAAGTATCACAAAATATATAAAGCTATTAAAGGGCATGCCCGTTTACCTCCTTTAAAACGAGCATCACTTTGGAGAATCCTAAAGAAACTATTATTCAAGTGGGAAAAACGCACACGAAGTAACATATTAATTGAACGAAATAATATTATCTTATGGAGACGTCGTTATTTTTAAATATAAGGAAGTTCCGTGCAGAAGGGGAAAAAATCTATTATTTAAATGAAACATGGATGAATGCAGGTTACACAAAAGCAAAAATATAAAAAGATCCAACGGTACTTAATCCAAGACAAGCATTTGTTGGAGGTTAAAGGAAAACTACTGGTTTAAAAGATCCATCTGCCAAAGGAAAGCGGCTAATTGTGCTTCACATTGGCAGAGAAACTGGTTTTATGAATAGGGGTTTGTTATTATTTGAATCCAAGGAAACTGGAGATTACCATGAAGATATGAATAGTGAGGTGTTCATCGCATGGATGCAAAATATATTACCTTCTCTTGAGCACATTTGTGTTATAGTAATGGATAATGCGCATATCATTATACTGAAACAGAAAAGTCTCCTACTTCATCATGGGAAAAGTGCCTTCTTTTACCGAATTGCTTTTGACAAAAGGATTTTTAGCTGATAATACTATGCTAAAGGTTAAATTGTTTGAGCTTCTAAAAAAATTACGCATCCTGTCATCCAGTTTCATACGTGGTCGATGAAATAGCTAGAGAAAGTGGTCGTGCAGTTTTATGTTTGCCTTCACATCACTGTAATCTGAACCCCATTGAACTCGTATAGGCTCAAGTTATGCATCATGTTGCGGCCAATAATTTAAATTGGACGAAGTAAGAAATTTATTATTAGAAGGATTAGACATGGTTAATGCTGACGCATGGAAAAAGCATTCATCACATTATAACAGAAGGAAACAATATGTATTATTTAGATAATATTGTTGAAAATGTGTTAGAAAATGGTACTTTTACTGTGAATCCTGCGTCATCCTCAGAATTTTCATTAGATTGAGGTTCTGATCTTGAAAATGAGTAGTTTTCAATACATATTCGTGAACAATATGCAATATAATGAACTGTGTGTTAAGTATAGTTACGTGTGTGTGTGATGTTCTTGATTTAGTTATATGTGCATGTGATGTGTTGTGTATAATTATACTTATAAATTGTATAGTGTAGTAAATATAATCAATATTGTGAATAAAGTGTAAATCAAATATAATTATATAATAATATTTACCATATAAATTCATGAGATTATAAGTTGTTTCAGGTCCTCAGAAATTGGTCGACATACTGGGTGTCAAGTAACTACCAGATATTGTAATACTCGCAGAATATTAATGAAATTTCTAAGTAGGAAATGACAATATAATTTTTTTAATGTAATTATATAAGTGTAGATAAAAGTTTTAAAGTACATTATGCTAATAAAAGAGGGTTGTATACTCATTGTGTTCAGACATTTATGAAAGAGCTTGTTTCTACTGAACGCACAGAGTTACTCATCAAAACAATTTCTCTTTTTATTTATTCTCCTCTACATATTTTTGCTTATTAATAAAAAAAATTATTTATATCATTTGTTTAAAATATATTAAACACACATATACATATACTATATTTGGCACTAAAGCAATTACATTGAGAAAAATATAAATCTTAAACTTTAATCAACCCATATTTCTGCTAAAAGCAAAAAAAAAATCATTTTTCGATAGCAGCAATTTACCCCATACACAAGCAAAAAAGTCAGTATTAATCAGCCATAACTTGGAATAAAGGAACGGACACACGTTTAACCAAATACTGAAACTGGAAAATACTTACGTTTTACCTACATTTGGGCGCTAAACTGCTGTTTTATCCCTTTTAATATGTACTTACTTATTTTTGCAAAATGAAAATATAAATACCTTTTTTAGATGTATAAAAATGTTTATCCACATTATGTGAAATGATGTGCAGTTAAATGAATTTCGTTATTGCTTTCTCATTATAGACACTATTAAAATACTGTGATGACTCATCAAACGGTGCATCATACCTCTAGCGTTTTCTCGAGGCAGGTAGAACTCTCGAGAACAATATTCCCATTCATATATAAGCCGTCGAGGAAGGGATGAAGAGATCATTCCATACCGAAGCATCGCGGATTAAAGTTACATAAATATAAATACGTAAATGTGCTTATTGTTAGTAGTTAGTTTTTATATTGTTATTCGCTTTATTATTAATATAGTGTGTGTCTAAAGTTATCGTTAGTTTTATTTAAGAACCCGAAAAGACAAACTTTACAATACTATTTTGTAAAATGCTATATTTGTTAAGCAAGCACTAATTTAAACGATACACAAATATTATGAAAATTATAATACACCGTCACCATATCAATCCTTTAAATTTATTAGTTTTACATCTACACAATAGTTTTGTTCTCTAGTAAAATCAAAGTAAGATGTAAATATTTCTCCTATGGTAATTTTAACACATTCTCACTGTATTTATGCACAAATTTATTGCTTCAAACAATAAATAACAGATTATAAATATTTTATATAAGTCTAATATCTTGCATTGTTAAATATTTGCTGCTTCTTGTTTGAATAAAATTATTAAAGTCTAAACTTTCTTAATAATAAATATGTTAATAAACAAACGTAAACAGAATTATGAAAAGCTTGTTCATGAAAATAATAAAATAGAAAATCATGAAAAATGCACGAATGGACTAAATTAAATGATAAGAAAATACAAACATTACTTTTTGTTATTTTGTATTTTACTATATTGTTTCAAAATTTTTAAAACAACAAATAACTTTAAAAGTATAACATGATGTCTCAATGAAATAAACAATTGTTCAATAAATTTTCTTTTCATACTTGAGAAACATCGGGTTGCAAATAATCGCAGAATATGTGATTTGTGTAATTTTGACTGGAACTAAACTTTTGTTCCCCTTATAGATTCTATAAAGCACTTATTGGAAACAATACAATATGCATTTTAAAATACATTTACCTTTTGTTAATTGGAAAAATTGTATCAAAAATTAAATATAGTACTTTTTTTTATCAATAAATTATGTAAATTTAATAATTTTCAGAATCACAAATCCTGTCAAATATGAATGTCAATTCTAACTATTCTATTTTGAATGTTTGTCGTTTATTAAAAATAACTGACTTTACTTTAAATTTGCAGTACCAGTTTGATTTATACTGCTATAATATAGTGAGGCATCAGTAAACATTTGTGACGTCTAACTTAGTAACAAATAAATTGATACATGGGTTTGCAAACTCTTTATTTTAAGTGGAGCATCTAGCTTTGCAAATCAATTTGAAATATTCTGGTCATGAGAACAATTTTCCTGAAATGAACAATTGCTACTAACGTTGGTATGCATTTACTACGCACAATACCAAACAAAGCCCATTTTATTTTGATTATTATTATACTTCAGTAAAAAAAAGCACACAATATATGGTTCGAGAGTGGAATAATAAAAAACATTACACAGTATCAAGCTGACAAAAGTAAAACGAGATAGGCAGAGGAAAAAAGATAATCAAAATAGAACATCGTTACTGTAGAATAAAAATCTAACAAAAACAATAAAGAAGAATATATTTTATACTATAATACAGCCATTTATGACACACGGGTTGGAGGTATGGGTTATATAGTTAATTGACGAAGGAGATACTTGTTGAAACTTCATTATAACGCTAAGAAATAAGTAATTAAACTTCTAGTTTCAAAAATTCTTTTATTGTAAATACCACTAGAATATTGTTTCGCCATACAATGGCTTCATCAGGTGGATGAAATACTGAATATGTACAATACAAGTTTGAATATTTATGTGAAAATTATTGGGGAAATGGTGGTGGAAAAATTTTTACAATCTTAAATTTAGTATCTATTAATTTCTAAGTTTTCTAACAGGTTAAGTTTTTTACTTTTTTCTTGAATGTGTAAAATTTTGAAATCTATATTAAATCTATGATTAATATCTATACAATGACTTGCGAAAGTTGAATCTGTTTTCTTTTCTTTATGGCTTCTCTCGTGTTCTTTCATCCTAATTTTGAATGTCCTCCCCGTTTGTCCTATGTATACCTTATTACAATCTTCGCATGTTAACTTATATACACCAGAGTTTGATTCTTTGTCTATTTTATCTTTGTTGTTTTTAATAATGTTCTGTATAGTATTGTTTGTTTTAAATGATATATGTTCGTTATTAAGTTTTTTAATGAATGTACCAATTTTTTCCGAAATTTTTCCTAAGTAAGTGATTGAATTATAGGAATTAATTATCTTGTATTTTAATTTTGGATAAACTAAGGAAAGGGTTTTAGATTTTTGTTGACTATTTAGGATGTTATTGACAATATTTATAGAGTAACCATTGTTTAATGCTATTGTGTATATTCTATTTAGTTCAAGGTCGAAATTACTTTTACTCATAGGTACATGAATTAATCTATATACCATTGATTGGTATGCTGATAATTTGTGTGTTATAGGATGAAAACAATTAGCGTGTATTGTGGTATATGTATGTGTTGGTTTATGATATATAGCGAACTCGTGTTTATTAGTTTTGTGTGATATGGTTAAATCTAGAAAATTAATGCTTTTATTTATTTCTGTTTCTATAGTAAAATTTATTTTGGGGTGAATAGTGTTGATATAATTATGTAAAGTTTTTAATTGTCTATCTGAACCGTTAAAGTAAATTAATATGTCATCAACATACCTAAACCAATATACACAATTACCAAACAAGGGATGTGTACTAATTATAGTTTCTAAATTATTCATGAAAATTTCCGCTAATAAGGGGCTTAGTGGGTTTCCCATTGCTAGACCCTCTGTTTGTTTATAAAATTTCTTTTCAAATTGAAAATAATTTTGTTCCAGGCACGTTTCTATAGAGCTGTAAAATTTCGGTCTTTGTGACAATGTTCGTGTTTCTACGTTCTAGTTGTAAAGTAATTAAATCTATTACCTCCTGGGGTGGGATACTAGTGAACAAATTCGAGACATCAAAAGAAATGAGTTTACATTTGTTTGGTAATTGCAAGTTTGAAATGTTGTTAATTAATTCCTGGGAATTTTTAACGGAGAACTTCGATTTGAATTTAGTGTGTGTAAGAATTAATCTATTAAATGTTTGGACACATTTCTACAAGGTGCTTTTACGTACGATACTACTGGCCGTATAGGTGTATTTTCTTTATGTAGTTTAATTAAACCGTATAATTTGGGAGGTAGGGGATTCATAGTGGTTAATATACGTTTTTGAGTGTTATTAAAAAGAGATCCTGATTTTTCTATAGTTTGTTTAATCTGTTTTTGAAATTTGTTAGTAGGAACAGATTTAAGTTTTATGAATGAATTATTATCGAGGAATTCATGAATTATGTATGTAGTTTGATTTCGGAATTGCTATAGCTGTATTTCCTTTATCAGCTTTTGTAAATACATATAATATTGTTACTAGTCGCTTTCTGTTTAATTGATTTAATTATTTTATTTTCAATATTAAAATGATTAGTAGTACGGTAATTTTCTAGAATATGTTTAGCTGCATATTTATTTCCCTGGTTATCCTTTTGCTTATTCAAGGCTAAATCTGTTTCTACTGCTGAGATTTCTAAGTGTTTATTATTAATGTTAGGGGTTAAGTTGTATTTGAAACCTTTAGATAAAAGATTAATTTCTTCGGTTTTGAATTCTACATCCGTAAGGTTTTTAAATCGTTCATAAAAATTAATATTTTGATTTATGTTAACTAAAAGAATTTTTGAAACTAGAAGTTTAATTACTTATATTGATATATATATATATATATATATTGATGACATATTAATTTATTTAAGGCTAAATCTGTTTCTACTGCTAAGATTTCTAAGTGTTTATTATTAATGTTAGGGGTTAAGTTGTATTTGAAACCTTTAAATAAAAGATTGATTTCTTCGGTTTTGAATTCTACATCCGTGAGGTTTTTAAATCGTTCATAAAAACTGGTATTTTGATTTATGTTAACTAAAGGAATCGGCATTGTGCTATGTTTTACAGGAAATAAGTTTATCTAGTTTACTATTTTGAATTAAGTATTTTTTGTGAATTATAAGATTAATTTTATCATGGATCGCATTATACAAAAGATCAAACTCTAAATTATAAAGTTTAAAAGTTAACTGTGAATGTAATACCTTAAGATATATTGACAACGTGTCTCGTTTGTTGAATAGATTTTTCAATTCTTCCTTTATCCATGTTCTTTCCCCTATCTCGACTGCTTTAAGTGCTGCTTTACTATTGTTTTTGGTCTTGAGTTTTATGTGTTTAGGTGTGACATTATGTTTCTTGCACTGGTGTAGGAACCAAATATCCTGTCCATTGATTTTGTATTTTAACCGTAGTTTAAAGAACCACTTTTCCTGTTCACCATCACTTGCTAATTTTAAATAGTTAATTGACGAAGAAGATACTTGTTGAAACTTCATTATAACGCTAAGAAATAAATAATTAAACTTCTAGTTTCAAAAATTCTTTTAGTTAACATAAATCAAAATATTAATTTTTATGAATTTAAAAACATTACGGATGTAGAATTCAAAACCGAAGAAATTAATCTTTTATCTAAAGGTTTTAAATACAACTTAACCCCTAACATTAATAATAAACACTTAGAAATCTTAGCAGTAGAAACAGATTTAGCCTTAAATAAGCAAAAGGATAACCAGGGAAATTAATACGCAGCTAAACATATTCTAGAAAATTACCGTACTACTAAGCATTTTAATATTGAAAATAAAATAATTAAATCAATTAAACAGAAAGCGACTAGTAACAATATTATATTTACAAAAGCTGATAAAGGAAATACAGTTATAGCAATTCCGGAATCAAACTACATACATAAAGTTCATGAATTCCTCGATAATAATTCATTCATAAAACTTAAATCTGTTCCTACTAACAAATTTCAAAAACAGATTAAACAAACTATAGAAAAATCGGGATCTCTTTTTAATAACACTCAAAAACGTATATTAACCACTATGAATCCCCTACCTCCCAAATTATACGGTTTAATTAAACTACATAAAGAAAATACACCTATACGACCAGTAGTATCGTACGTAAAAGCACCTTGTAGAAATGTGTCCAAACACTTAATAGATTAATTCTTACACACACTAAATTCAAATCGAAGTTCTCCGTTAAAAATTCCCAGGAATTAATTAACAACATTTCAAACTTGCAATTACCAAACAAATGTGAACTAATTTCTTTTGATGTCTCGAATTTGTTCACTAGTATCCCACCCCAGGAGGTAATAGTTTTAATTACTTTACAACTAGAACGTAGAAACACGAACATTGTCACAAGGACCGAAATTTTACAGCTATTAGAAACGTGCCTGGAACAAAATTATTTTCAATTTGAAAAGAAATTTTATAAACAAACAGAGGGTCTAGCAATGGGAAACCCACTAAGCCCTTGTTAGCCTTATTATTAGCCTTATTAGCCCCAATACTATATAGAACATTATTAAAAACAACAAAGATAAAATAGACAAAGAATCAAAGTCTGGTGTATATAAGTTAACATACGAAGATTGTAATAAGGTATACATAGGACAAACGGGGAGGACATTCAAAATTAGGATGAAAGAACACGAGAGAAGCCATAAAGAAAAGAATACAGATTCAACTTTCGCAAGTCATTGTATAGATATTAATCATAGATTTAATATAGATTTCAAAATTTTACACACTCAAGAAAAAAGTAAAAAACTTAACCTGTTAGAAAACTTAGAAATTAATAGATACAATAGTTTAGGATTAGCTTTAAATGACCAACTAGATTTAAACAACTCCCCTCTACTAAATTTAAGATTGTAAAAATTTTTCCACCACCATTTCCCCAATAATTTTCACATAAACATTCAAACTTGTATTTGTACATATTCAGTATTTCATCCACCTGATGAAGCCATTGTATGGCGAAACAATATTGTAGTGGTATTTACAATAAAAGAATTTTTGAAACTAGAAATTTAATTACTTATTTTTTAGCGGTATGGGTTATATATGGGAATATAAATCAGAAGCTACTCTCAGCTGAAATAACTTATTGAAAAGGTGACCTCACACTGTATGATCACTTCAGAAGTAAAGACATCGGAGATCGAATTAAAGTTAGAGATACTATTATAACGAGAACAAATGGAAACACCTGAAATCGTACGTACACTTACAAAGAATGAGTGAAGCGAGAATATCAAAGAAGGTAGGAGATTGGATTCCAAAATGGATAAATAAATTAGGACGACCACGTACGAATTAGTTAAAGAAATTAGTAAAATGAAAAGTGAAATAGAAAAGAGAGGATTGTATGATGGGGACACCTAAAAGTAAGTTATCTTTCTTATACGTAAGATTTTATAAAAGTGTACTTTAAAGAAGCAAACCATAAGATTAGAGTGTTTGCCTTGGACTATTAGTTAAACATATTTAATATTAAGAAAAAAGAATACGCAACTAAGATAATATATTATAATCATAGATCAAATACAATATAACATTATTTCTGCACAGCCAAGGATAAACAATACCGGACGAAAGGAGAAGGAGTGCAAACTAATTTGCTAGTACAGAAAGAGTTACCTTAAACAAACTAACATAGTATAAAAGATCATAAGAAAGACACATAACTAAAAATAATGGAACAATCAGATCATGTACACAGGAATGCCCATGAACTAAAGTTTGAAGCTACTACAAATAATGAATATGAAGAAACAAAAAATTTAACTGAGAGGATGGTTACAAATTTAGATCGAAAGATTATGTATCAATGAGCAACCACAACGAAGAGAATACATCTAATAACAAACTCTGAAGAAGCTGGAAGTATGAATAAGGAGATGTTGATTGATTCAACGATTCGGCAAAACTCGGATGGAATATTAATAATTATATTTCTACACGATCACGCTTGTATGTTAAATAAGAGAAAAGTACACTAATATATTATGCTAAAAATGTATTGAAACCTTTTCTCGACATTTTCAAGACAACAATATGTTATGTTTTGGGAAGCAAAAAGGCCAATTGGAATATTTATATTTATTTTAATTATTAGTTGAATTAACTTCCTGTCTTTCTTTTTACTTTTCTATTCATTTAATACGTTTTCGAACCCTGTGGATCGGCAAACTCTTTTGCCTGACTACTTTTGCTCGATAGATGTCGCCATACCTTGAATCTTCCGACGAACGTGTATGACGTATGTCGGGCCTCGTTCGCTTATCGGGCATCTCGTTCGAACGACACTTGGTCCGAGGACGCACACGGCACTGGCTGTGTTTTATTTTTGTGTGAGAACTGAGTCTTGCGGTAAGAAGTATGATATTCTTTTGAACTTTTACTTATGTCTTTCCTTTAATCCTTTGTAGGATATATTTTTATTGTACCACTTATTTGATTGGGAATTTTCCTGTTTTCTGCTGTACTCCAACGAAGTCTTTAATTAAAACCTCGTGAAAGGCTGGACAAGTGAACACATTTTTCCTCGTAGCAGATCAATTAATTTTCGATATTTTGGAGGAAATCCCGGAGGAGAAAACCACTTTTCACCCACAACTGCTATAGTTATTAATTTCGGCGTGGCCTACACAAAAAAGCTTCCAGAAGAATTTTGCTAGCGTCCAAAATGGCGTACTAAAGCTTAATGGCGGCGTTAATGGCAGCTATTGTTTGATACAATCTACGGAATTGTCTAACCCGTGCAACCACTGTGAAGGCTTTCTCAAATTAAGTTTGAAAATTTGGTCGTTATAAGGGACATGTTAAAGTAGGCGCTGAAATTCTATTTCTTGTTGTTGGTTATTACTTAGTCTTTAGCAAACCATTTAAAATTTAACTAATTAACTGTTTGTTTACACTTAAATAAGGCTCTAGAGATGCCATTCACTTTTAAGACGATGTAAAGTAAACCCTTCATTTTTAATAGTATCGTAAGACCTAGATTGATGAAATCAGGTTAGTTTTTATAGGGATCGTTCATTGCACGAACTTTTTCAGAGATTGAATTCAATAATATTTTGCTGATCTTAACTTTACAACGTTTGTTTACTTCTCTTGTCACTCAATAAATTTTTCCGTATAACATTGATAGCGAGCAAGGCATTATTGAATTAAGTTTTGAAGTTAGGTGTTTGTACATCTGGATACAAGCATTTGTCTAATTTATTAATTAAAACTGGTTGTCTAGCTTCACCAGCAGCCAGATTTAGTTAGCTTAGTTCTATTGTACGAGGCTAAGAACCTTCATACGGGCCTCCGTACAGTTTATTCAATAACTTGGGGTACGATGTAGATTTGTAATACTTTCAATTAAAACTTTGTAACCATATTGTAAAGAACCAACGATTACGTATACCTAATTTGTGTTCTGCTTAACTCTTGTTCGGATTTTTAATCAAATTTATCATATTTGATCACAGTATTTCTTCCTGTTTATACAGAGTGATGTTTTGGCAGGTGAATCTGTATTATAGTAAACACTGTATTGCGCCTAGTCCGTTTCTAATGAGATTTGGGGAATTAATCTTGGAGATTTTGTGCTAAATTTAAAATTAATCTGAGCTTAATTATTGCCTTGGCGCTTTTGTTATGTATTGGCGATTCTTTAATTTAATCTTTGAATTGCTAACTGTATTCATTCTATATATCTATTGTAAATTACTCATTCGTCTACTGATTATTATGACACTTTATATTCTGAACCTACTTTGATTTGTTATTAAATTTTGCTATTGTTGATGACATGTGTTTATTTGATACCTTTCCCTCAAGTGTTTGAGAGCAAAGAATAAATTGATTTGGGGAAACAAGTAGTAAAGGGGCATACTCTTTTGCTTGTGGAGCTACCAGAGTCCCACCCGCTTCCGTGTTTCGGGGGGTACTTTGCAGGAAAATAATACGGTGGCGTCTTATCCACCATCAAGCGACCTTGGAACTCGCGACACTCTCCGATAACGTTAGAGCTAGCCGGCAGAGTATTTTCCACGGGACGACCACCATCAGGTAGGTTCGGGCAAGAGAAGGAGGCCCTGCAGAACATCTCGCAACCACGTAATTACTTGTTATATTTTGCTTTGGTCGCGTAAAGTGTAGCAAATATGTAACTTAATTTTCGTATTTAACTGTTCACCATTTTTATGCATTAATTGGGCATAGCATAACATTTTTTACTTATCGATTTACTAATCTGTAAGGCACTATGCCTCCTGGAAATGTCACCTCTCCAAAGACCAATAGTTTTATGTTACCTTTTCTCATCAGAATGATTAACGACTCTGCATCTTTGCCAACCTTAACATACCCGCAATAAAATATAAATTAAAGAATATAAGCATTCCTTTATCAAGAGATAATACGATTCCTAGCAAATACTACAAAACAACAACAATTATGCCCCCTAAATAAATGGACATAATCTCTACATTTATATCAATGAGAATAATAACAAGTATGTATAACCTATAGTTCTGTTGTTTAATTATAATTTTAAATTGTTTTTATTTGGATTTTATTACCATCGGTTTGGTTTTGTAGGTATAGCTTAAATAATAATTAAAATTGACTCTGCGAACGATCGGTTAATAGTGTATGTTTCGAAAAAGTGAAGTTATAATTGGGAGACCGTCAGTTAGCCATTGTTCTACGGGCCCAGTATATACTTCGCTTGTATGACTGTCTTGTCTTCATTGTGTTAGGTGCTTTATATGGTTCAGTTTAATAATGTTGCAATTATGAACGTCGACAAACCTACATCGATTCACAAAGTACGGCGAATTTTCAGATTACATACGGGCAATTTCCAGATTATGATGGAAGGAAAATAATTTGTGAAGCTTGTGACGAAGCTTTCATGTTCATGAATAGATTTAAATGTAAGAAACATGTGGATAGTGCAAAGAATATATCATCAGTGCCTGATAAAATTGAGGACAGTATTAAATAAGAACTAAAAAATTTTAAAAATCTGGTAATGTCAATTAATCGCCAAAGAAATTATGTTTTGAATTGTCAGGGTAAGGACAATTAAACCTCTGAAACCGTTAGTTTCACTCCTACCAGCCAGCAAGAGACTAGAAAAATGTCAACAAAACAACTCTTAATATTAATGACTAGAGAAGACTAATTTCCGTGCGCGCCATGTGCGCCGATGTGAGGATGATTGTATTGCATCAGAACTAATAAAAAGCATTCAGTATGTGTTTGGTACTTGCTTAGACTGCATGTAAGTGTAAGCATACGTAATAAAATGTCGTCGACACATAAATCGAGAAAACGACCGTTATCAGACGAAGTGAATAAGTTTATTATGGATTTCCTGGACTTAATATACGATGGCTCAAAAATTAAATGTTAAGTGTGCAACACATATCTAATGTGTTGGTCAAAAACACATTGTAAAGAACACGTAAGCAGTTCGAAGCACAATAATAACAAAATTAATCGACAACAGTTTATACATGAACTATGTGTAACTATGATTGTTTGTACACTGCCGTTTACCTTGTTAAGTAATGATTCATTTATTTCATTTTGGAATAAATATGCGAATCAAACATTAGCGAGCACGACAACGTTACGAAGGAATTTACCATCGATGCGTAAACAGGTTGAAAATAAAATCAAAGCCGAACTGAAAAATAATAAACTGTGATTATGTGTGGACGAAACAACTGACAGCAAAAACAATCTGTAGTTAATGTGATGGCGCGTAATATGGAACCCCATCAACAAACGTCTTCAATTTTATTAGCATCCAGACGACTAGAACAAAGCATTGCCGACAAAATTTCAGAGGTGCTATTAGATACTTTGGAAAAATTTAAACTTTCGAAAGACCAAGTATTAATGTTTATGACCGATGGTGTTCTGTAGGCCGGTCTCTTAGAAAATATTCTCCTAACTTGTTACATATTACTTGTAAACTCCATGCTGTACACCTTGTGGCAGAACAGGTTCGTAGATGCTATCCAGAGGTAGATGTTAATATCGAGTACAAAGGCAGTATTGCTGAAATCTCCAAAACGTATACGGAAATTTCACGAATTGTGTGCCCATACGCCTGAGCCACCACAGCCGATTCTGACACGTTGGGGTACATGGTTACGGGCGGGGTTTTACTATCAAGAACGTTTTGAAAAAATTAAGGACGTGGTTTTATCATTCGATCCGAAAGAAAGTGCAGCTATTAATACAAGCCAGAAAAAATGTCAAGAGGCCCAGATTAAAATGGATTTACTAAGTATTCGTGAGAATTACTTGGGACCAGAACAAGCAATAACAAAATTAGAAAATTCGTCGCTGTCGTTAGAGGAATCACTGCAAATCGTTAAAGATGTTGACGCACAACTGTGTGCTGTAGAAGACGCAAAAAGTGAAAGTGTTCTAATTAAATTTGAAAGTGTTTTAGACAGAAATGCAGATTTTGACACCTTAACACGTATTTGTTGCTAATTAATAATTTGTTGCTTGAAAAAGTATTTTGATTATGCGAATATAACATCACTAGATGTAGAACGCTCGTTTTCTGAATATAAACATATTTTTCCTCACGGCGGACATGTTTTTCAGAAATAACCTTAGAAACGCACCTGATGTTGAAAATATACAATCGAGTTTCTCCAGTTTGTCAATTCTTGGAAGACGCTTAAAACGGTAAGTGTTTTTTTAAATCCTCTGTCGTGCACACAATCACTGATTTCATACATTTTCCATTTTATTTATAGGTACATACAACGCTGCTACAATATGTACTATTCTTATGTTTCGTGTGTTTATGCATATTACTTTAACAGCAGAAAACCAAATGTATATTTAATTATTTCTGATAGAATAAATGTCTCTATTTCTATACTTATATCGGTAACAAGCTCATGTTGCGTCCCTATTTTATCGAATATTCTAATATATTATGAATCACACTCCCATACCGGCGCTCATGGCGCGCCCGGAAATTGGTCTGCTATATTAATGACTAATGAATAGAGCTGAGGATGTTTGCGGTATATCATGTAACCATAGTAAATTACTATGGTTACATGATATAACCATGGTTATACCGCAAACATCCTCAGATCTACTAATGAACTTATTACACGTGAGAATTGATAATTATTCAAATCTCATCTCACATGCAATTGTCGGTTAATTTGTTGCGTTGGTTCTAGAATCTGGCAAGATTACTCCTGCCGAAGAACCTAGACGCAACATGTCACGACGTTAACCATTCAAGTTGAGCGGATAATGAAAAATGTATGAAAACCACGTTTGTCCCAAAACGTACACATATAAATATTTAAGTGTCATTACAGATCTTCAGTATACGATATTCGGACACAGTCATGATTTTCAATTGTTTATTTTCGTGTATGTACTCGTATATATGAACTTTTGCATGTGAGAATTGATAATTATTCAAATCTCATCTCACATGCAATCGTCGCTTAATTTGTTACGTTGGTTCTACAATCTGGCAAGATTACTCCTGACGAAGAATGTAGACGCAACCTGTCACGACGTTAACCATCCAGATTGAGCGGATAATGAAAAATCTATGAAAACCATGTCTGTCCCAAAACGTACAAATATCGATATTTCACTGTCCGTTACAGATTATCAATATACGATATTTGGACACAGACATGATTTTCATTTGCATACTTTCGTATATATATATGAATTATATTGAACTTATTGCATGAGAGAATTGATAATTATTCAAATCTCATCTCACATGCTATTGTCGCTTAATTTGTTGCGTTGATTCTACAATCTGGCAAGATTACTCCTGCAGAAGAATGAGACACAAAACGTCGCGACATCAACCATTCAGGTTGTGCGAATAATGAAAAATGTATTAAAACGACGTATGTCCCGAAACGTGGAGATATTGATATTTTACTGTCGTTACAGATTATCAGTACACGAAATTCGATGTCAGCGATTTATTCTTAACTCCAATAATACAAATGAGTATGCAATTTAATACAAATATGTATAAAACATATCTGTATCTGTACACATTAGACATTAACACAGACAAATTATATTGAACCTATTGCACGTGAGAGTTGATAATTATTCAAATTCCATCTCACATGCAATTGTCGCTTAATTGAGGCAGGCGTGGTTTTCATACATTTTTAATGACTGATGCTGCAAACATGGTTTCCGTAGGCGAATCTCTCAAACAACATTGTGGAAACGTGTTACATGTGACGTGTAACATCCATGCATTACAACATGCAGAAACTATTTGTAAGCGTTATACACAAGTAAATGGTTCAGTAGCGCATACAAAAATAGTGTTTCTTAAATCCACAAAACGTATTCGCAAATTTAACAGACAATGCCCGATGTCATTAAACCTCCACAACCGATTTTTACACGCTGGAAGTTGGAAGATAAGCCGAGTTTTACAATTTGACTATCAACGAAAGTCAAATGAAATTTCAATATTTTCAGGGTGAAGCAGATTTACAAATTATTAATAACAATTACAATGGACTAGTGAAAATACTTCAAAAATGATAAAATTTTTCGTTGTTCTTAGTAAACTTAATACAAATAGTGTATATACTATACAAATATAGCTACACGCATTCAGTAACACAAGAAATATTTGTGTAATTGTTAAGGTAGATAATGTGTTAAAAAAAGATTTAGATTTTACGAGACTAAAACAAATTTATGGCGATAATGAGTCTACAGATCAAGTATTTACAAAAATTATTTTAATTATACCAGTACTATATCATTATGTATTGAACGGTCGTTCTCTACATATGAGTACATTTATTTCTCACGGCGAACACGGTTACATGAAGAAACACATCTGATGCTGCAAATATTTCAACAATTTTATCCACTTTGTGCATCTACATACTGAAACACTAATAATAATCATAATTTTATTTTTTTTTTCTAATTCTGTAATTTAAGAAACGTCCGAAATATACTTTATTTAATAAGTATATTTTAAAAATTCTTTCAATGGAGACTGTGGTTAAATAATAATTTAAAAAGGTATATAACCCCTTACCACAATTATTAGTCGTATCCTAAATACGTATTTCGACAACTAAGTTGTCATCATCAGTAGGTAAAAACTACTAATTAAAAGTCGCACATGGGGCACAGTAAAGTAACATAAACGCTTCCGCACAACTACTATACACTGCAACCCTGTAAAGACTAAATTTAACATGCCAATCTCAAACTACGAGACAAACATTTGCCTCTTTAAGGAAAAAGGTTTTAAACATGTGTTAAATTATCGAACAAAGGAACGGCAGAAATTCTTCTCTAAAGAAGGCGCCAAATAAAAACGATTTTTAAAAGCTACGATGACCTGCTATTAAAATTAAATGAAACACCTTATATTTTCACAAAACACTAGTACATTTAACTATATGAATATTTCATGTGCATTGTACACATCGGTAGTTATTATTTAAACGTATTATTTCGAGTAACAAGTAACAAAATCTATATTGGGTAGGGGTGTAAAAATTTCCATTACAAATGGTTAAAAAGTGTGGTCGTATATTGTAAAAGCCGACCTCTCTTGCAAATTCTGAGAAAGACAAAATTAAGAAGGGGCGTTACATGTGAAAAAACAAGACATCCGACGGTGTTGTGTTTAGAAAAGTATTTATCATGTTTCACCTAGAGCCAACCGTGTATTCCATACATTATATTAAAGTGCTTAACTCTTTAACTAGGGCATGTCACCTATTTATAATTAACTTTTAAATTATATACCTACAATATCTAATAATTCATAGACCCTTTTCACGTGAATTGATTCTCATTTAATATAACACAACACAGTCGGATGTCTTGTTTTTTCACATGTAACGCCCTTTCTTAATTTTGTCTTTCTCAGAATTTGCAAGAGAGGTCGGCTTTTACAATATACGACCACACTTTTTAACCATTTGTAATGGAAATTTTTACACCCCTACCCAATATAGATTTTGTTACTTGTTACTCGAAATAATACGTTTAAATAATAACTACCGATGTGTACAATGCACATGAAATATTCATATAGTTAAATGTACTAGTGTTTTGTGAAAATATAAGGTGTTTCATTTAATTTTAATAGCAGGTCATCGTAGCTTTTAAAAATCGTTTTTATTTGGCGCCTTCTTTAGAGAAGAATTTCTGCCGTTCCTTTGTTCGATAATTTAACACATGTTTAAAACCTTTTTCCAAATGTTTGTCTCGTAGTTTGAGATTGGCATGTTAAATTTAGTCTTTACAGGGTTGCAGTGTATAGTAGTTGTGCGGAAGCGTTTATGTTACTTTACTGTGCCCCATGTGCGACTTTTAATTAGTAGTTCTTACCTACTGATGATGACAACTTAGTTGTCGAAATACGTATTTAGGATACGACTAATAATTGTGGTAAGGGGTTATATACCTTTTTAAAGTATATTTTACAAAAACAGCGACTGTTACTATCACAAGTTAAATTATTTCTGTCATAGTAAGCTCTATAAAACGCCCGCGTTGTTCCAGCTTAAAAAACTACACATATATTTGATATATTCGTAATTGCAGCGAATTTACTTGCTGTATATAGTAAGTTGACCATTTCCATCGCCCCTATCGACAGATTAAGGAACCCATAATACCTTTTGCCGCAACTTTATATCATACGTACATACTTCTTCTAACATGGAATCATTAATTACTATAAAATAAATCTAATGTTATAGCAATTGTAAATAATATGTTAAGTTCTGCGAGAATAAAATTCACGAACCCGCTTTTCTTCTTCAGTAGATGTAAAAAAATTAACTTTGTCCTTCAATGTGATAATGTATTGTGTAGAATTTTCGCAGATATATTTGTTAATGGTATGTATGATCGTATGGTGTCATAGTTAATATATTATAGTCATAGTGTTAATAGTTCCATGCAAAATCTAAGCAACAAAAGTAACGAAATTCAAAATGTCAAAGTAAGAACAAACTTTTAATATTTTAAATTATTAGATTATGCCATCAGCGCATTAAACTAAAGTGTAAAAGTATTATTCTAGTAGTAGATTTAAAGCATAATTTGTATAAATACTGTTTCGAGTTGCGTGTATAAGCTTTCTATAGCTACGTATGTGCTGAGGGTGGCGTAATTTTAATTAGTTAATCAATTAGTGCTTCCACAATAATGAAAACATATTTTCATGGACAGATGGATAATTTTTTTTCAGGGTAGACTATGAACAAGAGTGATACATAGTTTGATATAGAGAAATTGACAGAATCTTTTAACTGTCATTTATAATTGTTGAAATTTATTTAAGAAACATCATAAAAATCGGAGAGGTGACAGGTGACAGGTGACAAGAGATATCTCGTGATATCTGACGGACAAGAGAGACTCGCCAGTATAAGCGCTTTTTTCTTGAAAGCTACATAATTACAAAAGAGGAAACACATATACTAGTGTAGTTCATTAACTCGTAGCCAGATGGCGCAATATACCAAAAATTAGCATATCAATGTGTAACAACATCAAGCGTATACAAATTAATAAAAACATGCATAAAACTTATCTATGTCTGTACACATGGACATACATCACGTAGTAGCAGTGGTGACAAGTGCTCACTTCAACCGCAGACTCATGGGTTTCCATCTTAATTGATCTTATTCGTGCTGGTTTCAGGAGTGACGTCTTATGGTTCGCTTCCGCAAATAATTACAATCTTATCCTGTCAAGTGACCAATAATATATATATAAATAAAACCTTGTTTAACCTAAGGTGTAAGGTTGTTACATATTGTTACATAGAGTATACAAATTTTAAAATTCCTTGTCCTTTTTCTTTGTTTCTATGATTGCCGATATATCGAGATTTGTGTTGTAGAATTCAGTTCTTGTTCTTTTGCACTTAGACTTCTGATGTTCCATGTTCCCAATCTCATAACTTTAGTTTCTTTGTGTCGCTTCTTGCTCTTTATAGTTGAAACTTCGTGCTTATAGGCCGATATTTTTATGTTTTCTAGAATATGTCGTCTATATTGTTCATGTGTGTTCTTATTGCTGTTCATTAGCCATATTGTCATCATTAAGTGCTGGTCCGGGTCTAGTTTTTTTTGGGTTTTGGGCTTTATTTTCAATTTTTAGTTTCTGTTCTTTTAGGTTCCATTTCATTTCCTTACCATTAATTACCAATTCTTAGTATTCCACTCTCACTCTGTCTCCTTTACTATTTTCCTCTCTTGCTGTGTCTCTGATCTCTTTCTGTATTCCTCTTTTCTTTTGGGTTAGTTCCGAATCAATAAATATATTTTTTCCTTTAAGATTTCCGACGATTTTTGTTTCCAAAATAAGGAATGCTGATCAAGATGTTCATTGGCAGACAATAATCGAGGAGAAATTTGGATAATGTGCATGTTATGTAACTGTTGGGCACATGAAGAAGTGTACAGGACCTGAGAAAGAATCATATGTTTGCGAGTTCTGCCGTAAGCACCGTTAGTTTTAAGTTTTCTTTGTGTTAATTTCTATCTTTATTTATTAAATACATTTGCATTCCAATTTCGTTGTTTTCTTAAAAAAAAAAAATAATAAATGATATTTTACACTGGGGTCATAGGTATTTAACATTAACAATACATTTTTGAGGATCTAAAAAAATCCTCTATTCTCATTTTTTTGATTATATATTTTTAAGACATATTTATACAAAAGATCTAAAGACAATATAAATTGTTTTTTTTTATTAAAATAAAATGTTATTCCACATTATGCAACTTTACTCTACATTATATACTAGTGATAAAACAATTTAAATTTATATAATTGCTACGATTTCTTTTTAGAGAAAATTTAACCACGTATAAGCAAAAGAAAATATAAGTAAGATGTCAGAAGTGGGATTCGAACCCACGCCCACAGGGTGGACTGCGACCTGAACGCAGCGCCTTAGACCGCTCGGCCATCCTGACACATTTTCCGATAATAAAATGAATTTTCATGTATGAGAAGCGTCTAATATAGGTAATTACTATTTACTTTATTTCAGAAACCTATATTTATTGAATTATCTGGCTTTTATAATCTACCTACATATTTACATTTATTGTATAAAGTCTAAGTTGAATGCAAGTATGCCTTGTTTACTTACATATACTGGGTGTATAATGTGTATATACATGATTTAAACAAATATTCAATTTGACGTGCCTAAAAAATTGGCTTGCCTGCTCCTTCACTTTATATTTAACTTTTGGAGTTAATAGTATAATATAAATCCGACAGAGAAAGCTCATAATATAGCCGAGCATACGGTTCACTGTCTAGGTGCTAGCCGAGGCAGTAGAATCTGTACGAGGCAATTAATATGCTTTCGCTGGCTTGTATTATATACTATTATTTTTCAAGCTTTTAATTAGAATATTTCTTTGAGATTTTGTAAATGATTTTTAGGTTAAGCTCAAATGACAGATTACACATTTAATTCTCTTTATTAACGATAATGTTGGCGTTTGGCGTTTAAAGTTAGTTGTCAGAATAAATTTACGATACATAAATAAATAATATACCTAGAATACATAGAGGGAGGCACTCTTCCCATGTTCCCATCTATAGGTATTACAAACAATACAATTTTGTACAAAGAAAACTACTCTAAGAAAATGCTCAAAATGTTTAGCCTCCTACTTGTAAACAACAGTGAACTGATGATTTTGCACACTTGCAATTACCTTTTCAATTGGGTACCGTATTTCTTGTAAATTATTGAAAATAATAACTACTGAATTCTATGTTATCCAACTAAATTATAAGTAACTTTAAAATAGTGGTTTCGCATCTTTAAGCGTTAATTGTTTTTCGAAAGAATATCGGCCCAAAATTCTTTGTCTTCACATTGTTACCCAAACACCAATTTTAACTAGATGTAATGGTACTTTGATTAAATTGTGTGGATTATCTGTCCACCAAATTCTGCGAATTATCATAATCAAACATTCCATTCTTCATTGGAATAGAAAGTAAATTATGCTGGTTAATGTTATTATGCAGATGATCATTATACCACTGACTGGATATGTTGTAAGCAAAATAAAACGATATCTAAACCATTATATCTATCGTAATCTTGAAATAAAACAAATTTGGAATATATGTAAGGAGAAGATGTGGCCAAGGTATTGCTCGTCTACAACATTTCATACTTCAATCTATTAATATATTACTAACTATTAATATGTAACGATTTACACCTAAAAGAATTTAGTTGGTTTCAAATTGAAGTACTTGTTAAACACAATGGTAACGTCATTTTGGCACTGAAAACTTTTTTTTATTTAAAAAAAGTGCACTGTTTTGAGAAGGCAAAAATTCAGACGCGTTTTATTCGGGTAATTTGGAGGATGTGGAAACACTTTCCAGTCTATTCTATAAACATTCTCCAAACATGCATATAATCTCTATTAAAAAGTATTAAAAAGCAATTATTTTCCTACTTGCAAAAACTGGCGAATTTTCTATAACTGCCGCATTCAAACTTGCGAATTTTTGATTATAATTGTTAGTGTTAATGGCTCTATAGAATTCATAATTAATAAGATATTGTTTATTCAGCCAAATTTACAGCATAATTTTCTTCTATGCAAATTCAGTTCAGTAATTGTTGAAATGAGAAGCGTACTAAAATCCGGCTTCCAAGGATTATGTAACGAGAAGGACAATCAAATCCGGCTACAATAGACCATGTAACGAAAAGTTGAACTGTAATTGCCGTGCTAGATTTAATCCATGGGAACTAAGTTCAGTGAGGTTGTAAGTATGTGAATACTAAGTTAGGTTTAAAGAACTAAAGCGAATGTTTGCTTTCGAAGTCTGTCTATTCCATTTCGTTAAGTGATTCACTTAATTGTATAATAAATTAATTCTACTCATTATTTATATATATATATATATATATATATATATATATATATATAATGTTATGGTTCATACTGCACTCATATATCTGCATCTGAAACGGAAAAACAGATTAAACAATGCATATAACAATTATAAAAAGGGTGAAATTAGCGAATTAAGATTGTAAAATTAGTATCAACATGTTTATAAATTAATACAACGAGAACAGTAATTCAAATTAACTTATTTTTATTTTTATAACTTATTTTATATTTCTATTTAAAATTTCATAATTCAAATATTTCGCGCGATACTACCGGTATCTAATTTATCCACATTGAAATATTGTATTGATACTGATTAGACACGCCCTCTTTTTAAATTTAACCAAAACACGTAAGAATGCAACTTAGAACACATAATAATGACATAACCTACATTTAAAAGTAAACAAAGTGTATTTGAAAATTATTTAAAAAATTTTATAATTTGATTAGAAATGTAATATCAATTTAATTCAAAACACCAGCGATGCTATGATAATAAAGTTTCGAGGCTATTTGCCAATATAAAAAGAGGCCATGAAAAATAAATGAACGTAGAGGAGGCCGAAAAAGAATTTTACAATATATGGCCGCGTTTGTGCATTTATCCAAGTTAAAAATTAAATTACCATAATTAAACCTAACAGATCTCATCGAAAATATCTATATTTGAAACGCAGAAAATTAGCTAACGTTTTTAAGTAAAAACCAGCCTCTCATCATCGAAGATACGCCGAATATTGACGATAGCATCTTTACAAGTATCCAAACTGCAACGCGTGGGCCATTTGGACGATCGGACGACGCCAAACCCATATCAAGAATTCTAACGCCGAACTTGCTGCTGCTCTACTACAACGTTTCCAGCTTGAGCCAACACGCAAAATCTTGGAACACAGGTTCTTGAATGACCCATTTATAATTTCATTGCCTATAAAATTTACATATCAATAAACAAGTTCATAATAACCTATATAAACTTTAATAAAACTTCGGTATTTATTATCTATGTATCGTTTACCCTAGCTTAATAAATACAAGCATAATTTAACATCCAGATAACACCGTAGTACTTACCAAATTAGTATAAATAATCCTATATATTCTTTAACTTAGTTTTCTTTGTTCACCAACACTATATTTAGTAATACTATATTTACACATGTTTAGATCGTAATTCTCTTTATAGACACATGTCTATGTTATGATAATTGTTACAGTTCTTTAATTTTCGTTTCAATATATTTTATTTTTATCACTTTAAACTGTTTTATTTGTTAGCATTTAGTTGTTGAGTTAAACATATTATATAGACACCTAACTACAATTAGGGAGATAATTCACAGACCGACTTTGAACCTGAGGTATTTTATTATCTAATCTATTTTATAACCATGCTTTCCGACTGCTGTTAGTGCATTTGTATGTACACAGAGGACGTAGGTATATTTGTGATTAATTTAATCACTGGCGCCCATTATTTGAAAATTCAACATTTACAACATTACATATCATTATTATTATAATACCATAACGACTCATAAGCATCTCTTTGAGGATACTATATAAATATATTGATATAATACCGAATGCTATATGAAGAGAAAAGCCACCACGTTCCGGCTTCAATATGATATAATATGATGGCTATGAATAATTATGTATATAGAATTCAATAAAATAACTGTATAGCTAGCTCCAATTCGTTAATTTTAAAAAGACAATACTTAACAAGAGCACTTCTTAATCTCAGGTCTTAAGGTAGGTTCTAGATGCTCAGACAGTACACATACATACATAAAATAAAACGATTTTATAGCGTAAAATAAATATATAATCAGAAGGAATATTAATTGTTTTTATACAAGATACAAATTATAAGATATCAATGTGCACTTAATATGCTAAAACTTACATAGATCAAAATTGGGTGGCTTGTATACCCCTTCTTACAAGTTATATTAAGCTGCCTATACAGTAGACGTATGGTTCAAAATGTAAATACAACAAATACAGGTTATTCAAGAGATTATTATTAAAAATTAATTAAAAAACTGATATTTGAAAATGGTATTTTTCCCCTCAAGATAACGTGAGTTTATAACTTTATAAAATGTAACAACAAATGAATTGATATCTTTTAAGACAATAAGAGAATCTATTTTCGCTGGTGTACCTGGTGTATTTGAGAGTATGGAGATTTCAGGCCTTGAATATTTAAAATATGCTGAAAGTTCTGGAAATATCCAACTGGAACTGGAAGGTTGGGGGTTATGTTGCACTTCACGAACGGCTGGAAAATATTATCTTCGTAGAGCTGCTTACGTACCAAGTTCTCGAGGTTATCCACTCGGTTATGTTAATAAAATCCTTTTGATATGGTTCTTAATAATCCGAAGAGAATCTAGGTTCTTCTTTAAGCCACTGCTTTAATAATTAACTGGTTTAGACTTGATGATATTCTTGATTGTTTTATTGTAAACAAAAACTTTTTCTGTTATACTATTAGGTATTTATAATTAATTTTAAATAATTTTTTAAAAGATGCGTTCAAAATTCGTCGTTTCTATGTCACCACATGCAAAAATCTCGTTATTAACAACTTTTTTGTTGTTGTCCTGACTACAATACGAAGTTGTTGTAAAATTAATTATATCTTCCTAAAATTCTGCAATAACTCCAAATAATTTAAATAAGATAATTTTGTCAATTTTGATAAAATAATTTTCTGAATATTTCTAAATATTTCTTTTTAGTATTCCAGCGTTAGTTATTTCTCTATCAGCCTATTTTCATTCTATAAATACACTATCACGTGATCTCAGTTGCCTATTTTAAACAGGGTTCTGCCAAAAGTCATATGTACAATGATGTTTACAATTATTTGTACAAAGATATTTTAATCATAATTAGTTTTAAAATTCTTGATTTCTCGTGATATTTAGTTATGATAATTTAATAAATGACCGAATAAAATAAATAAACAAATAAAAATATTCAAATTAATTCGGTATCGTGATTTAAAAAACAAATTTTGATCTTACATCGTTAATACATACTTTTTATTTAACTATAAACGTTTTTCATACCATTATATTTCAAATATTACAATCTTGGGACATATTAAATTATTGAGTTATGTATATGCTGAGGATCTAAGATATATATATATATATATATATATATAAGGTAAACTTAATTAGTCGGCGATTAAAGGTCTGGTTATTACTTCAAAGTGTATATATTTAAAATAATCCTACATGTTTCGGCAATGATGCCTTTGTCAAGGATATAAAAAATATAAATGACAGAATATAAATGTCAAGTAATTGAGTTGCTATGGTTTAAATTATTCAAAGATACATTCAAATAGTAATAATAAATCATGCCTTAGTATTCCAAAAAATAGATAGCAAGGTGAGAACAGATGTATTGTTCGCTGCTAGCAGCTTGTGTCTTTTTCTGGGTATGAATTTGTGTGTTGGTTGCTGCTGGCAGCTTGCGTGTCATTGGGTGTGTGATTTTGTGTTTGTGTAAGAGCGTAAGTATAGGGTTTTGTATGATGGTGCGCTCGTGCGTGTGTTAAGTGACCGGTCACGTAAATTAGAGAGATATATATTAAAAATAATAGATTTTTATTGGTTTTAGCGACCTTTTATTGAATTTAGATGTTTGTTTGCGACGTTTCGACTTTTATCAATTCAGTCTTTTTCAAGCATCTGGAAACAAGAATCATTACAATGAACATGAGAACTGTGTTTGTTTTGTGTGATATAACAATTGAATTAACCATTTTAAATTTAACATTATATTAAGAAATGAATTACGAATTAGGTTAGTGTTTTACGTTGAAAATTAAATAACATTAAATTAAAATAGCTTAGAATGGTAGGGGGACATTTATGTGATTAATATCTGTATGAATTAATTGGAGACTTAACAAATATTAACAATTTTTAAGTTTAAAATTAGATTAAAGATGATTACAAATTGAGTTAACATTTAACGTTGAAACTTACATAAAATAAAAATAAGAATGGCTAAAATGAACAGGTAGGGAGACATTTAGGTGATTAAAAGTATGACTGATTGGAAAGTTGAATTACAATACAATACGTAAAGAGAACAAAGAAAAGTCAAATAAAACTCACATTTGTTGTTTGTTCTACACGGGTACGCATTCATGTGCCACATGTGTTTGGACATCCGGGACCAATTTTCTTAGAACGAACATGCTCGTGCGGATTTTGTAAGTGAACTAATGCTTTAGTTTGCGGGGGTTTAATTTCTGTTTTTTGAAATGAGCATGGTAGTCAGGACCGTATTTAGGGGTATAAGTTAACATTGTTATTTCTAATGGGAGATATTTTTTCCCCGTTTTTGTCTTGTGCGTGCAGGGGGTTTTTTTTTTTATTTTTCTATTGTTTTATGAGAGGGTAATAAAGTTTTGAAAGCCCATCGATTTCGTTCCTGTCGTTGATTGTTTTGCTATTTTTGAAAATGTGTATCATTTCTAAGACCTCTCTAGCTTTTGTGTTCTTTTTTGTGTTATTACTTTGATGTTTTCAAAATCAAAATTATGATTTAGTGTCAATTGGTGTTTTTTTAAAGCAGTTTGATTTTTTGCGTATTTGTGACCTTTCAATCTTTCTTGTAGTAACTGTTTTGTTTGGCCTATGTATATTTTGTCACAGTCTTTGCAGGGTATGTTGTATATTGTGTGTGATTGTTTTAGTGTAGGTGTTGAGTCTTTAAGTTTTGTGTGTTGGAATTTTAGGTTTTTACCGCTTTGGTGTGCTATTTTAAAATTAAATGGTTTGAATATGTTGTCTAATTTTTCGGATAATCCAGTTATATAGGGTGTGGGGATATATGTGAATTCATTGGTTTTTTTGTTATTGTTTTGGTTGTTTGTTTTGTTATAAATTTTATTGAGTCTAAGTTTTATAATTTTTTGTATGAATTGTGGTGGATAGTTGTTTTCTGACAAAATTGTTTTAACTTTATTTAGTACTGTTGGTCTGAAAATTGGGTTTGTGAGATTTAAGGCTCTGTCTACTAACGCTGTTACCACATTTTTTTTGTGGGCTAGGGGTTGGTTAGAAAAAAAGGTTTCCTTATCTGCCGGAAGCGGTTGGTTTAGTGTACCATTTTGTTTGTATGTTGTTTTTTGTTCTTGTCAGTGTTAGGTCTAGGTAGTTTATGGAGTTGTTTTTTTCTATTTCAATGGTAAACTTTAAATTTGGGTGGAAATTGTTGAAACTATTTTGTATATTGTTTATTTCATTTTCTGGTAGTAACATTATGCAATCATCGACATATCTTTTGAAAAAGGTTGGTTTTGTTTTCAGGGATTTTATAACATTTTCTTCGATGTGCTCTTGTACTAATTGGGCTACTACGCTGGATATAGGTGCTCCCATTGCTAGTCCTTCAATTTGTTTGAAAAATTTGTTGTCGAATTGAAAATATGTGGAAGTTAAAGTTAGTTCTATTGCTTCTAGGAAATCTATTAGTGGTAAGTCTGTGAAATTTTTGATGGAGTCCCATTTTTCTGTGATTACTTTTTTGGCCAGTGTTAAAGGTATATTGGTGTACATTGATTCTACGTCTAGGGAAACTAGTTTTTCGTTGTTTTTCGTTTTATTGTATTGATATGTTTTTTGAAATCGAAAGTATTTTTAATATAATATTGGTTTTTACCTATGATATTTGTTAGTGTTTTTGTTAAGTATTTTGATAATTCATAAAACGGGCTTTGTATACATGATACATGATTTATGGGATGTTTTTTTTATGTAATTTTGGTAAGCCGTATATTTTGGGTGGTTGTGCATTATGTATTTTTAATTTGTTTGCTGTTTTTGGTGAGATGATCTGTTTGTTTTCCCATTTTTTAATTAGTGTGTTGTTTATTTTTTGAAATTTGGTTGTGGGGTCGTTTTTTAATTTTGTATAAGTTTTGTCGTCATTTAGGAGTTTTTCCATGTTTTCCATGTATTGTCTTTTTTCCATTATTATTGTTTTGTTTGATTTGTCTGATTGTAGTACTGTTAAATGACTGTTGTTTTTTAGGAAGGTTTTGGTTTCTTTTATGTGTTTATTTAATGCTTTTTCTGTTTCGTTATTATCGGCTGTTTTGTTTGATTGTTTGTAATTTAGGAGGCTATTGCAGATTTTAGATCTTATATGATTTTTGTCATTTTCCTTGATGTTAACTATTGAAGATTCTATGTTTGCAATAATTACGTCTGTGGGTATTATCCTTTGGTTTTTATTGTCAGTTTTGTATGGTATTGTGAATTTTGGTCCTAGACTTAAAATTTTCATAACGTTGTTTGGTATATTTTCATTGGTTAGGTTTGTTATCCAATTTTTGTTATATGTATCATTTTTTAGGAAGTTTGGTGTGTTGTTGCTTTGGTTTGTATTTTGTATTAGTGTTTCTAGTTTCTGTTTTTGTTTTGTTTTTATATTATTGAAGAAGTTTATATGTTTATGCTTTATCCATTCTTTTAATCTGTTGTATGTTTTAAGGTTTATTAGTTTTTTGAGTTCTGTGTATTGTATGTTTATTTCTTTCTGTAGGATGTTTATGTTTTTTACAGTGTCTGTGATTAAGTAATTCAAAATGGTGTGTGTAAAGCTACTTACTTTAGCATCGAACATGTTTCCAGTTTCGTTATTTTTTTGGTTCTCGTGTACGTTTCTTGTCCGAGGTGGTTTTTTTATTTTGGTGTAACTCCATTCTTCTTGTTTCGTTACCATATTCTCAACCATGGTTTTCAATATTTAGTGTTTAAAGAATTTTGTTTTTCTTTTTTATTTTATTGGCCATGTTTTAATATTAAAAATAATAGATTTTTATTGTTTTTAGCGACCTTTTATTGAATTTAGATGTTTGTTTGCGACGTTTCGACTTTTATCAATTCAGTCTTTTTCAAGCATCTGGAAGTAAGTTTCAGCGTTAAATATTAACTCAATTTGTAATCACCTTTAATCTAATTTTAAACTTAAAAATTGTTAATATTTGTTAAGTCTCCAATTAATTCATACAGATATTAATCACATAAATGTCCCCCTACCATTCTAAGCTATTTTAATTTAATGTTATTTAATTTTCTACGTAAAACACTAACCTAATTCGTAATTCATTTCTTAATATAATGTTAAATTTAAAATGGTTAATTCAATTGTTATATCACACAAAACAAACACAGTTCTCATGTTCATTGTAATGATTCTTGTTTCCAGATGCTTGAAAAAGACTGAATTGATAAAAGTCGAAACGTCGCAAACAAACATCTAAATTCAATAAAAGGTCGCTAAAACCAATAAAAATCTATTATTTTTAATATTAAAACACGGCCAATAAAATAAAAAAGAAAAACAAAATTCTTTAAACACTAAATATATATATATATTAAAAATAATAGACTTTTTATTGGTTTAGCGACCTTTTATTGAATTTTGATGTTTTATTCTACGACGTTTCGACTTTTATTATTATTCAGTCTTTTTCAAGTAACTAGAAACAAGAATTAATACAATGAAAACATGAGAACTGAGTTTGCTTTTGTGAGACTGAATTAACAATTAAATTAACAATTAAAATTAAAATTAGATTTAAGACTGAATTACCAATTAAATTAACAATTAAAGTTAAACATTAAATTAAAATTAGATTAATAATAAGTAAGGAAAAATTAAAGTGATTACATCTGTATAAATGAATTGAAAATTTGAATTAAACATTGAATGACAATAAACTCACCGTTTTGGGGGGGGGTCAAAAACACGTATTCTGTGCAACATGTGTCATCGGGGACATCCGAGACCTTTTTTAAGGACCGACCACACTCGTCCGAATATTGTAAGAGTCTGTGTCTTTGGCTTAGAGAGTTTAATTTCTGTTCTATTTTGGAATTAGTAAAATGGTCAGGACCGTGTTTAGGGGTATATAGTAAAAGTATTTACAAATGGGAACTGATAAAAAAAAATTTGGGGTTTGTGTTTGTGTGTGCGGGCGGGTTTTGATTTTAACTATTGTTTAATGAGTGGGTAATAGAGTTTAGAAAGTCCATCAATTTCGTTTATGTCGTTGATTGTTCTGCTGTTTTTGAAAGTATGGATCATTTCTAAGACCTACCTAGCTTTTGTATTCTTTTTCTGTGTTATTACTAGAGCTGAGGATGTTTGCGGTATAACCATGGTTATATCATGTAACCATAGGAAATTACTATGGTTACTTGATATAACTATGGTTATACCGCAAACATCCTCAGCTCTAGTTATTACTTTGGTGTTATCAAAATCAAAATTATTGAAAGGTCACAAATACGCAGAAAATCAAACTGCTTTTAAAAAACACCAATTGACACTAAAACATAATTTTGATTTTGATAACACCAAAGTAATAACAGAAAAGAATACAAAAGCTAGGGAGGTCTTAGAAATGATCCATATTTTAAAAAACAGCAGAACAATCAACGACAGAAACGAAATTGATGGACTTTCTAAACTCTATTACCCACTCACTAAACAATAAAATAAAATCAACCCCCCCCCCCCCCCCGCACACACAAACACAAACCAAAAAAAAAATTTATTATTACCCATTTGTAAATACTTTTATTATATACCCCTTAACACACACGGTCCTGACCTATTTGCTAATTCCAAAATAGAACAGAAATCCACCTCTCTAAACAAAAGGCACAGACACACAATATTCGAACCAGTGCGGTCGGTTCCCTAAAAAAGGTCTCGAATAAGCTCCGACACATGTTGCACAGAATGAGTGTTTTTGAAACACCAAAAAAGAAACGGTGAGTTTATTGTCATTCAATGTTTCTTTACTGTATTAGTAGTTTAATTCAAATTTTCAATTCATTTATACAGATGTAATCATTTTAATTTTTCCTTACTTATTATTAATCTAATTTTAATTTGTTTGTTAATTTAATTGTTAATTCAGTCTCACAAAAGCAAACTCAGTTCTCATGTTTTCATTGTATTAATTCTTGTTTCTAGTTACTTGAAAAAGACTGAATAATAATAAAAGTCGAAACGTCGTAGAATAAAACATCAAAATTCAATAAAAGGTCGCTAAACCAATAAAAAGTCTATTATTTTTAATATTAAGACACGGCCAATAAAATAAATAAGAAAAATAAAATTCTTATAAACACTAAATATATATATATATATATATATATATATATATATATATATATATTGTTATGAGGCAAATAGCTCAGTTATTTCAACTATCTGCAAATGAAAAATCAAGAATCAATACTAGAAATACACTCAATTGAATAGCTACATTAAGTGGAAATAACATGTAAAATTAGTATCGAAGTGTTAATAAATTAATATTACGATAACTTTGTATATTTCAGATTAATTTATATTTATTTCAAAATTTACTTTTCATATTTTTCATTTTCATTTTCATCATTCAAGTCAATTACGCGAAATTAAAAAAGATAGATAATTTATTTACATTTGAATTTTATATCGATACTAATTGAACACGCCCACTTTTCAAATTATAAGAAAAACCCGCGAACAGGTTATTTTTGCATTGAATATTGTACATAACCTAACATTGAAAAGCCAGTCATATCTATTTGTAAATTAATATTTTAATTTTGTTATTCTGTCCAAATTAACATTTCATCTACATTTTGAGTATTGTTAATAGTATATAATTGTTTCAGCCTTTACTTGATGAAATTCCATTATAACTATTATCAGGATAAAATAATACAAATTTTAATGAATTTCACTTTTTAATTGACACTGCAACACTGCATTAACGATAGTTATATGTCTGATGAAGATCAGGTTGAAGCGAAACGATCGTTGCAGTGTCAATTAAAAAGTGAAATTCATTAAAATTTGTTTTATTTTATCCTGATAATAATTATTAATAGTAATAAAAGTACAAATCAAGTCAATTTTCTAATTTCTAATAAGGCTTTGGAAAGAAATAATTGATAGAGAGCGTCAGCACAGAATTTTTACAATAGTTGCCTAAAAATGTGATACTCCGTCTTTAAAATTAATTAAATATTAAAATACCAATGTTAAAAGAATAAAATTATAGAGAAAAAGTGTAATTAATACCGGCGCAACTTTTGAAACATTTTTTGGGAGAATTATATCCGACTCCGGCAAGAAAATTTCGAACATATCTTTTGGCCGCCGAGCTTCGTACGATTTCTACGTACTAGAACAAGCGTCTGCATACCTGCATCGTATAACCTAAGAATACCTATCTTGATCCCGCACCGTTGAACATCCAGAATAACCGAAACCTTCTGAATACCTGCACGCTCCCTGCAAGACACAGGTTTATTTAATTCAATTTTTTTATAAAAAGTCTTATTAATAACTATTACTTAACAAATCAAAATTTTACTAAATTCATTACATCTTGATTTTGCTTTGAAACATATTACCATCTTGCTTAAATTTGTAAAAGGAACAATATTTATTAAGAATTGTATTACTTACCATCACTGTGTTTGTTTATTTATTTATATTATAATAGACTTTACTGTAGCAATTCACTTGATACATAACCATAACTTCACACGTGCATATTATTTTAATTCCTTGTTTTGCCGTTAGTGACGTTACTTATTCATTGTATACAGATAACTTGCATTCAATAAATATTTACACTTATTATTTTAAAGAAGCTCTTCTATTTATCATTGCGTAGCTAGATATAAATTTGTAATACATTAATTAATTTTCTGTCAAATTTATAGGAGTATAAACCTACCGACGATGATCCTAATAAGAGTCAAATTTATTTAAAATATTAGTCTTGTTCTACCGACCCCTAGCCGTAATCAGAGAGACTACGTACTACTGGCTAGTAATCTAACTTCACCAGTTTTAAAATAAGGTTCCCAACTCAAATACAGCCAAAGTACGATTTAATTACTAAAACTACTTAATATCATCTCATTATAATATTTAACACATCCAGCAATTTATCAATTGACGTACAAACGTGGTGGCGAATTATTTATCAATTGGCGCTCGAACGTGGTGGCGTTTCTTTACATCAGTAATTTAACAATATATATATATATATATATATATATATATATATATATATATATATATATTGTAATGGCCCAAACTGATAAAACTAAATTTATCAAATTAAAGGGCAGTCATAATATATATGTAACAATTATAATTTGAGTAATTCAGTTTTAATATCACTATTCTTGCAAGTGGGTCGGGTGCAAAGAATAGGATATATATATATATATATATATGTTAAATTGTTTTCTATAAGTATTTTTATGCCACGGCTGCCCAATTATCTTTAATTGAAATAATAATAATTTAGATATTAATTCTAAATCTTTCTAAAAAAAAATTATATCAGGACATCTATACTTGAGCTTCTAAATAATTAAAATAGAAACCAGTTACCTTCCTTACCTTAAAACTTTCAATGGTTGTTCTTGTAGAAAATTATGGTGAATATCTTTACCTACTTATTAGTTATATTTTAATAAAGTTTAATAATACTCTTCAGAAATTAAACATAAATTATAGAAAAATCAGTATAATTGAATTGATTCGGCATTTACTTGATGAAGATCCTGTTCTTCGTTTAAAAATAAAAAACAAGATTCTACTTTTGCGAATCATCTATTAGAAGAAAACTACACTTTCGATAAAGATTTTCAAATTCTGCATTTCGAAAATAAAGGCAAGAAATTAAATTTACTGGAAAGTTTAGAAATCAATAAATTAAAACAGTCACAAATTTTATTAAATGATAAATTAGATTTAAATAACTCGCCTTTATTAAATTTATTTACTTAAAATCTGTTTAGACGATAATACAAATGTATATGTAGGTTGCTAAACAAATTTATGCGTAAACATGTTTAGTACCCTATAATATACAGTTAGGGCCGACCAGATGGGCCACATTCTTTCACTACCGACAATACTTGTAATTCATAGATTTCTTTAAAAATATTTCAAATACCATCCTTCTTGATTTTATAGATATATTATTTATTTTTTATTTAGTTTGTAACGTACTGTTTAGAGGTAAATACCTGAGGAAGCCACTGTGTTGGCGAAACAATTGTCGTTTTACTAGTAATGATTAAAAGTGAAGATTAAAACCGTGGTTTTATTTCTATTCTTAAAAATCAGTATGTTTATTGGAAAAGACTAAACGCGTTCAAAACCTCTCGGAAATTAATAAGAAAAGTAAATTAAATATTTTATTTCTTTATTTAGAATAATTTTCTTTTAATTGACTGTTAGTTTTACTAAAAATCCTTTTCGTCTCAGCTAACTATATCACTATCTTAGTTTACACAAATTCTATCTTGATTTGCATAAACTCCAAATATCTTGAACAAAATTTGCTGCTCCAAAGATGTATATTAAATATTTACTAGCTTTAATAAATTAATCGAACACCTTTAATCGCCTTTAACTACATTTTCTTTATATCTTCTAGGAACGCTTATAAAATTTCCAATATGATGCTGGGAAAATTGCGCTATCTAGCACCCTTTGGAAGCTGAGACGCGTCTTCTCATTCAGGTTTCTCATTTCAAGGCACCTACTTCTTTTAATTATTTGTGATACCAGCTTATTTTAATAGTAATCAAAATTTTATAAGTATTTAGTTTTAATTTTTGACAGCTGTCATTCATTTTTGATCTTATATCCTTATTTTTAGAAGAAGTGCTTTATACACTCACTTTCATATGAAATACACCACCCAATAAGAATTGGACTACAATTTTGAAACTTCGGTAAAATAATGCTTTATTATTAACTAAGAAACGATGAAAGTTTAGTTGAAAAAAGCAAAACAAAAATTAACATTTTTCAAGAAGAATATGTAGTTGGTTGCATCCCCACGCGTAGCTATGCATGCATTAACTCTTCTTCTCTATTAAGTGATCGATGTCCTCCTGGGGTATCTCGTTCCATGTAACCTCTATATGGTGTCGATGTTCGTCCAGATTCTCAGAAGTCCTGGGTAGTTGTCTTAGTCGCCGACCCATCATATCCCAGACATGTTCAATCGGCGACAAGACCTGTGACCGTGCAGGCCAGGGCAAAATCTGCAATCCAAGCTGCTCCAGGAATGTTCTTGTAACCACAGCAGTATGGGGTGTTGTATTATCCAGTTGGAAAGTGGCATTCTGCAACGTCTGCATGAAAGGTACTAACACCGGTTTCAGAACGTTGTCGATGTAACGACGTGCGTTTAATGTGCCTGGAATGAACGTAAGGGGTGACCTTCGTCCAGCACATATCGCTCCCCAAACCATAGCCCCAGGTGTTAAGGCTGTGTGTCGTCTTTGAACGAACCCCAAATTCCGTCTTTCTCCTCGATATCGCCGCACCCTTCTACGACCATCATTCACCCATAAACAAAACCTTGATTCATCACTAAACACGATGTCATTCCATTGATGAACCCACCCTTGCCGTTCTTGACACCATGCAAGTCTGGCTGCTTTATGGGGAGGTGTTAATGGAAGCCGAAAGTAAGGACGGTATGAATGAAGCCCAAAGGTAGAAATTCTTTTGTAAACAGTTGCCATCGAGAAGTGTCGGTTCAAAGCTCTCATTCAATCCACAGCAACCGACTTTGTTGTTGAAATCGATCCCTGGTAGCCATCCGCCTAAGAAGTCGGTCTTCACGTGCGTTGCTTCTTCGGGAGGGTTTTCCAGCAGGACGGCGCCTCTGAATACCTTCTTCGGACCATAAAGACCACATCCGAGCAACTGTAGTGTGGTCCCGATTCAGCCTTCTCCCAATCTCTCGGAATGAGAGACTCGCCTCTTTCATACCGATAATTCGGCCCCTAACAAAATCATAAATATGGGTAAAATTTCGACGACGTCGCACTGGGGCATTACAAAGCGTCTACTTGACAGTTTTACAATCAAATAAACTGACATTTTGTTGGCAGAAATTCATTAATTGGTAGGAAGAAAATATTGAAAGTTGGAGATAATAATGATACAGGAAACATAATAGTTGAGTTTTTTCGGCGGAAACTTTCATCGTTTCTTAGTTGATAATAAAGCATTATTTTATCGAAGTTTCAAAATTGTGGTTTGAATTTTAGTGGGTGGTGGATTTCATATGAAAGTGAGTATATTTCACAATAAAGTACAAATTAAATTACAATTCTTATATTAATTCTTAATCTAGATCATATATTCTAATTTCTCATTAATTCTTCCTTTGTGCTTGTTTTAATGCTAGTAATAGTAACTTTAATTTATAGAATTAAGTATTCAAATCATCTGTAACTCAGGCTATATTAATATATATAACAATTGATAAATTATTGGAGTTTTTCGGCTTTTATATGAAATATTTACTAATATCAAATTAGAATGTATGTAATTGCAGAGTAAGTCGGGATGTAAACATTGCTGTCTACAAATTACAAAGCTAATCATACGAAATTTTTTTTTAATTGAAAAATATGGTCTACGGCTAAGAAATTATCTAAACACTTATATATATATATATATATATATATATATATATATATATAGAAAAGATACGAATGTCTATAGAAACGCCACCACGTTCGGGCGTCTAAATGAAAAGATGCTGATGAGCTGAATAATAATAAAAAGATAATATTAAGTAGTTACGTCGTACTTCGGCTGTAAGATGTGTTGGGCGCCTCATTGTATAAACAGGTAAAGTTAGATTATCAGCTGATAGTACGTAGTATCTCTGATTACGACTAGAGGTCGATAGAGCATGACTAAGATACCAAATAAATTTGATTCTTACACGGGATCATCGTCGGTGGTTTATACTCCTATAAAACTGACGGAAAATTTTTCACTTTTTCATTTGCAGATAGCTGGAATAACTGAGCTATTTGTATCATAACAATATATGTATATATATATATATATATATATATATATATATATGAAAAATGTGTGAAAGTCAAATCCATCTGGATTGTGTAGATGCCGACATTTCATAGTTTTTACTAATCATCAGTACACATCCAGAAATAGATACGACTTTCATTTCTATAATGCGTGTATACACGCAGTATAGAATTACATGCGGTAAGTTTTTAACTTGATTCATGTACAATTTTTATATTTTAAATTACGTGAATTAATAATGTTTGACTGGTTCATAACCTTAATGAAATACCTGTTGGATTTGTTTGTTTTTTGGAACTGTTTTCCCGGTATATCTCTCTGGAATACAGCCTGTAATTTAATGGTGGGGAAAATAATCAGAAATACTAGTTTTGGATCGGGAATCAGTTTATTTTTTTCTCATGACGTTCAGGATAAAAGTTAACAGGTAAAATGTACCAATTTAATTGTAAAAACACCTTCTGATATTATTTTCTCTCCAAACATTATTATAACTTCTTTCAGCATAATGATGATTACCAATGTGGGTTCGATATGGACAATATCCGATATTTTCTAATTATTATAAATGAACACTTTTCTGGATCGGAAACTTGTTTAAATGCAGGTTTCTTTGAATATTTACTAGTTAAAGAATATTTTGATATTATTTTAATGGTTTTTATACATTTTTAAATAACTAATTTGAAAACGCGTGCTTTTTGTGACCGCAGTAAAAAAAATCTTTCCTTCTTTTCTCCATGGCAACGGTAAAAATTTCTCAAAAATTCATTTTTCTTATTTCTTTTCTAAATACCAGGTGGCTCAAAAGTTGTCACCCGATGATCTTTGCCTGTAATTTTTTTTATGAAAGAAAAACTTTGGTTCTGCTTTTGGATTGTTTATTTTATGTCTTCAATTTTTTTTATTAAGTCGAAAAATGATATCGTCCAAGTGGCCGCCGCCAGAATTGATGATCATACGAGCCCGATTTATGGCATTTTCCATGATTCTTGCCAAAACTTCCGGCGATAGGTTTTCGCATTTTTGAGGGCTTTGAGGGCTTTAAGAGTCCGAGGTTTGTTGACATAGACTCGTGACTTCATAAAACCCCACAAAAAAAGTCTGGAACGGTTAAATCGGACGATCTTGCCGGCCAGTGCAAATCGCCAAAACGAGAGATAAGGCGACCCGGAAATGCAGCCTTCAGAATTTCGATTGTGGTTCGTGCAGTAAGTGCCTTTGCTCCATCCTGTTCTCCAGTCCTATTCATCCAATTAAGGAAGGGGAAAGTCGTTCAGTATGGCTCTGTAGCGCTCGCCGCCCACAGTAGTCGTTTTACCCGCGGCGTTTTAGAAAAAATAAGGCCCGATGACGCCTCCAGCCTAAACAACACACCGGCAGCATGAAAGGATGGCAGATTTTTTGAGTGCAATCACGACACAATTTCAACCTTCTTGTATATAGCTGTTAGTGCGAACACTGCGATAGGGTACATTATTCATTACAATAACTGAGTCATTTAGCAGCTTTGGAAATAAAACTGCCTTGAACCATCTTGAAATCTCTCGATGAAACCCAGATTGCCTCCAGTATGAGTCATCCTCTTTTAAAACACCCTTGACTTTATTACGTTGGCAAGGTTTTCCTACGGTGTAATTTTGTATGTATACAAGGCTCATCTAAATTCAACCAACAAAATTTTTATGATGATGGAGGGTAATAAATGGAAGAACTTTTTTAGTACCTTTAGTAGTTTTAAAATACCTTATGTCGGCTGACATGTCAGTCAACTTTTATATATATATATATATATATATATATATATATATATATATTATTATAGTCTGCTACCTACGCGATCCAAATAGTAGCAGGCGCGCTTGCAACAAGGCTGACGCTCGATGTTCAGCGAATACCTCTCACTCCCGGCCTGACCCACCTGAAGGTAGACGCTCCGAAGAATTACCCCGCCGACTAGCTCAATAGTAAGGAGAGCGTGTGGGATCAAAGATCGCTCGATGTTAAAAGGCGTCACCGCATAGAAGTCCACGGCAAGGCGCACCCCGTATATACGGATGCGGGTGGAACTTAGGTGGCCTCAGACACAAGAGAGAGTTGTATTCCCCCCACCTTGCTGCTGCCATAAACGTGAAACTGTGCTCTCCCCAACACCAGTAGGGAAAGAAATCAAACACGAAAAATTAAATTCAACTATAAACTTTAATAACAACAAATAACTTTTCAACAATCCTCGTACAACGCAGTAACCTAAATAAAGATATAAAAGCAATGGTCAAACGACAAAATAAGTTAACCACCCCTTTACAAATGTATCAGATCAGGTTCAAAAACAAATATTACCAACAATTTTAGATCTAACAAAAGTAGCTTGATATTAAAAACAAGTCTAACTTGAATCCGTGAATTCCAGAATATAGAAAAATAGAAAATTGATTAAGCAAATCAAATAGAGAGGAAGGTAATAAAATATTCAATTACGTTCAACAGACGAGGTTAAGCCTCTCTGTATAAAGTGTATAATATGACAAGAGAAAATAAAGTGGCTTATAACAAAAAGTTAATACCCCACAAATTAAATAGCCACCGGGTATATCTACAAAATAAATAATTATCTACAGATAAATTAACAGAGAAAAAGCTTAAAAAAAAAACTAAGGTGTACGTTAAATAACAAAAGCACAGGTACACCTGTTACGTTAGCACCACCCTGTATACACAGGTGATTATTAAACGAACAACTAAATACTAATACGTCAATTTAACAAATTAGAAATAAATTCGAACGCAAGAATGAATTCACACAGTGGTTCCTTACATAAACGTTTACAGATAAGTTAATTTAAAATTAGGTCTTGACGTAACCCCCAATTATTAGACAGAAGCTCTACTGAAGGTACTGAGCCTAGTGAATAATATTGCTAAATGCTACGGTTGATAGAAAAATCAGTCAACCTTTTATGTAATAAAAATAAAATGAATATTAACGTACTATTACCTTTCGATCAAAATTGGTGGGTGAAGCCCATTATCTAACTACGTAAAGAGTTAGGTTTTACACCAGAATAATTCAGGGAAGGGTGAAGCCCCTCTCTGGAGTTCTCAAAAGATTTTAAATGATTAAAAGTAACACACTAACGAAGATTATAATTACAAGAGAAAATCTTGACAACAAGACCCTCCTGAAGTAACAAAATTATAGCTACACTTAGCTTGTACAAAAAATAAGAGAGCCTAGTCCTCCTGGAGTCTTTCCTCCTAGTCAATTCTTCCAGTAGAATATTCGGAAGAGTCTGTTCTCCAACCAGTAATTCTCGGTTCCAAAATGGCCGTAGTTAGCCACGTGGAAAGAAAAATCTCGATAAAACTTTATCAGTTTCGATATTAGTTGCTATTCACTCGGAATCTAGCACTAATTATCAAGCAATCCTAAGAAGAAAATACGAAATAAGTAACGTTTCAATAGATAAAAATAATTCTTACCGCAGAAATGCTTCTTTGCACAGAAAAAATACAAGCTAGCGCATGGATGACTTAAGATCAAATGTACGGAAAAAAGTCCGACGTGTTTCAACCACATGGCCGTCGAAGGTCACCAAGATATTCGGAGGATTTAAAAGAGGGAAAATAATTACTCAAAATCTCACAAACGATTCAAGATCCTCATAAGAGTCCAACAGAACACATTTCGTCAATTAATTTATTCGCAGAAGCCGGCAATTACATTACAAACGCTTACCTCCCACATACAGATTTCTGTAAATGGAAGAAACCAAAATGGCGGAAAGAGGGCGCTTCCAACGAAAGAATTAATTAGGCCAATTAAATCAGAATATCAAGACTAATCAAAAAGGAAAATGCGTCTAGACGGTCTTGAAATTCAAAACAAAAATTACCACAACATAAGAGTGGGTAACGGAGTTTCAAATACGAGATAAAGCGAAATACGGCGTGTATGACTAAGCGGAAAAATTTTCAAGATGGGAGCCGATTGAATATGTACATAGGCATCCCAAATAATTTGAACGAAAGAAAATTAAATGAAAATATCCAGGTTTGGATAAGCCTAAGCTGGACGATAATTAACAATATAATGAATAAAATAGCATATCACGTACATGTTGAAAAATAAGCGGACCAAGTTGACTTGAAGGGGTTGATAATGAAATAAATGGATTAAAAATATACTAGCAGAACGCAGAGTGATTTTCTACACGTAACAAGTCCATCCTCCTCTTACTATAATAATAGTTTAAAAATTCAACTAGACTTATTTATTTTTTAATATATATATATATATATATATATACTTACAAGTGAGTTCTAGAGTGTAAGTTTTAATAAAATAAAATATATAAATTCTAACTTTGTATGTCCTATTATTTGAGGACATTTATCTGTGAGATATTTAAATAATAGTTTTCAGAATACAGTTATCTATTTTATTTTAATTTGTTGCCTGTTAACGTTCAAGTAGAAGTTTATGAAAGTCTAGATTTTCTTGTTTACTTTAGAGGTTAAGCTTATAGTATCGAATTGATTTTCTATTTACAATCAATGATAGATTTTAAATAAATCAATCAGTTTATTGGACACACTTAAATACAAATTACGAGGATTATATAATATAGTTTGAATATGTAAATGAAAACTTTCTGGTATATTGCTTTCAAATGATTATTCTAATGCACAGGTGACAAGAAAGAATATATAGCACTTCTTTGTTTTTTAATTGTTTCAAATCTAATAAATTTAGCTTTTAGGTAAATGGACAACTTAATATATACAAATTCGAATGGATTAATATTTAAATTGGTTTCGGATAGATCTTATGTTTATATGAATATATCGAAGGATAATAACTTTCTAAATGATATATTTTTCATTTAATGAGTATTTATTTATAAAGATAGTTAATAATAAAACCTGGGTTTGCCTTGTCTTGAACTGAGACTTGGAATCCGGCTAGCATGTATACTTTGTGACTGGTTTCTCGAGCAGTGGCCCCGATGATCTGAATAGTGTTTCCTGTTACTCTTGGATGATATTATTCCCTAGTCCTGCTGATGTGCTATCGATCTGGATACTGTTGTTTAGCTTAAACAGGAACTTATGGCTGCTATTCGCTTCAAAATTTCTTGCTTATCCTTCGAAGCTTCTCGAAAAGAATAATAAAGGTAAAATTAATTTATGTATTTTCTTTAAAGTGTAGTCTCCTTCAAATTGATTGTTCCATTTTTAATGTAGAAGACCTTCCTATCTTCTTAATAACCAAACTCCTTCTTGGTTCCACGAATTTACTCATAAATTGTATATGTTCATGAATCTTAATACTAATTACTGCTCCAATATAAATATTACTTATTTTCTTCCTTTATTATTATTTATAAACACTTAAATTCGCCTTTAAAATGCATTTTTCCTGTTTTTCCAGGAACGTTTATATAATTTCCAATATGGCTCCTAGAAAATTACACCAACTTGCACGTCCGATCCCTATCGATGTTGGGACGCGTCTCCCCATTCAGATTTTCCATTACAAGGCAAGTACTTATTTAATTACTCATAATACCAACATATTTAAAAAAAGTAAACAAATATTTGTGAGTATATAATTTTGAATTTAAAAAGATAAATTTAATTCATTTAAATTTAATAACTGTCATTCATTTAAGTATCTTCTTTCTTTAAATAGAAGAAGTGCTTTATATTTTACAATCATATTCACATTTAATAATTACAATACTTATTATAATACTTAATCTAAACTTATTCTATTTGCTCAATATTCTTTCTTGTTATGCTTTTCAAATAATTTATATACTATATCCAAATCTTCAATAATTATTAATAGAACATAAATAGACTATATTAATATATATATATATATAAACTTAATAAGTCGGCGATTAAAGGTCTGGTTTATTACTTCAAAGTATATATATTTAAAACAACCCTACATGTTTCGGCAATGATGCCTTTGTCAAGGGAATAAAAAATATAAGTCTTATATATTTATTCTTTATATCTATTTATATTTTTTATTCCCTTGACAAAGGCATCATTGCGGAAACATGTAGGGTTGTTTTAAATATATATACTTTGAAGTAATAAACCAGACCTTTAATCGCCGACTTATTAAGTTTACCTTATCATACCAAGGTCACGAAAATATTATTTATATATATATATATATATATATACCGTGTGTCCCAATTTCGATGCTCACCATTGGTATCTCGGTTATTAGAAGATATAGAACAACGGTTAAATGGGGAATGTTTTGCAGAACTCAATACTCGCGGCAAATCTAATTTCAAATTTGACCTAACTTTTTAAATTTTTAAAATATTTTGGAAAATCAAAAATTTGCCGATTTCGTTATTCCTCAATAACTCGATAACGCTTAGTCTGACCTCTTTTAAAGTTTTACATTGTTGAGACACTTTTTTAAAACAAATTATTTGATACTAACAGAAACCCCCGATTGTCATTTGTTTTTAAGTTATTACCACTATCTTTTGTTTTTCATATGGCGGCCATATTGGATTTTGGGTTTGTTAGGAAGTCCTCAAAATGTGCTTTTCAACGATGTATAACATGCCTGAAAAATTTTTATTTATAAGGAAAATATTAATAAAAACGTAAATTAATCTTTAATATGAAATTAGTAGGCTGAAAAATTAAACACCAATGTCAAATGAAAGTGAAAAGATATTCTAAGTAATACTGTAAACAAACGAAACGATAAAAAAATTATAGAAATAAAAAGTAAAGATACAGAACTTAAAGTTCACATTCACTTAAAGATATTGTTCAATATGACGACCATTCTGTTCCACACAATTTTGACACCTTGTTCGAGTAGAGTTACAAACTCTACGTAGCGTGTTTCCGTTTACTGATCGTAGCACATCTAGTACTCTTTGTTCTAAAATTTCCCGAGTTTCTGGCGGTTCAAAATCAAATACTTCGTTTTTAGTGGTACCCCATAAATAAAAGTCAAGGGTAAGGTCGGGTGATCTCGCAGGCCATTGCACGGGTCCATTATTTGAAATCACTCTCTCATTAAAGTTTTCTCTCAAAAAATGTTGCACGTTACGAGTGTTATGGGCCGGGCAAACATCTTGCTGGAACCAGATGTTTTGCATGTTCTCGGGATTAATAATTTGCCTCAAAGCAGGCATTATCTCGTTTGTTAGTAGCTCCAAATATCTGTTACCAGTTAAATTGTAACCAAAGATGAAAGGACCTATTAACTGATTATCTAAAACGAAAAAAAGAGTTTAAAAAACAAAAAAAAATGTAAACAAAATGTCATACCAATTAAACCGCACCAGACATTAAAACCAAATCGAACTTGAAATCTTCTTTGATTTATCAAATGTGGATTTTCAGTAGACCAATGATGATAGTTATTCCTATTGAACACTCCACAATTAGTAAATCGTGTTTCATCTGTCCATAGTATTTTCCTAGGAAAATTAGCGTCATATTCACATTTTTGAAGGTACCACCTGCTAAACTGTAATCGTCGGAGATTGTCATTATCACTTAAACCTTGTACAATTGTTGGTTTGTAAGGGTGATACTTGTTTTTCGTCAAGGTTCTGTGAACAGTAGATTTTGATATCCCTGTTTCTCGTGTCACACGACGAACTGATGGGCTGGGATTGTTTATAACGTTCTGCAAAATATTATTTAGACGTGTATCAGCATCATTAACTTCATAGTTAGGTCGTTTTTGTTCGAAGCTTCCAAAGCTTTTTAATTTGCTAACTAGTCTTCTAAAAATTGTCCTATGTGGCTGTTGTCTTTCTGGAAAACGCTCTGCATAACTCGTGCACGCATTTTTAGTGTTTCTATTTGCTTTGAAATACACTTCCAACATATCAACTTTTTCTTCGTTTGAATATGTATGTGCCATTATCAATACTTATAAATCTTAATACTTGACAATAATTACTTATCACTAACTACAAGTAGTTCTAATTAACTTATCTCTGCAGCACTTGACAGGTTATCGTTTTGTTTCATTGTCAGAATACATTTGTCATTGACGTTTGACGGAACATAATGTCTTTGCTAGTGATACACGCTCAGAGGTTAGAATTATCTGACATTTGATGTAAAACCAAATACAAATCTCCCAACTACTTTTAATCCTGCGCGAACTTACCCCTCCTCGCGCCAACTTAATTGGCGTTTGCTATACTTAGAATATCTTTTCACTTTCATTTGACATTGGTGTTTAATTTTTCAGCCTACTAACTTCATATTAAAGATTAATTTACATTTTTATTAATATTTTCCTTATAGATAAAAATTTTTCAGGCATGTTATACATCGTTGAAAAGCACATTTTGAGGACTACCTGACAAACCCAAAATCCAATATGGCCGCTATATGAAAAACAAAAGATAGTGGTAATAACTTAAAAACAAATGACAATCGGGGGTTTCTGTTTGTATCAAATAATTTGTTTTAAAAAAGTGTCTGAACAATGTAAAACTTTAAAAGAGGTCAGACTAAGCGGTATCGAGCAAATTTTTGATTTTTCAAAATATTTTAAAAATTTAAAAAGTTAGGTCAAATTTGAAATGAGATTTGCCACGAGTATTGAATTCTGCAAAACATTCCCCATTTAATCGTTGTTCTATATCTACTAATAACCGAGATACCAATGGTGAGCATCGAAATTGGGACACACGGTATATATATATATATTGTAAAAGAGCAAACCTCGCTCTCTGTTCTGTATTATATTTCCAACACGGTCGTGCGCCTATAATGTAATATGAAAGAAAACCACTTTAAACAGATTAAACTCTCTTTAATGTATTAAATCTTTAGTAATATGAACAATATTAAAGCATAACAATTTGAATTTCCCCCCCCCCCCCCTTTTACATATTTGAGTGCATGTGTACCCAAAGAATATTGACAGCAACAATTAGTTTAAAATGGGTGATAAGCTCTTTCAGTATGATAATATAATTAAAAATACGAACAAGGTAAGTAATTGATATACATTAGCTACAAACAATATATCAATTTTATTAATGCCTTTAAGGTGGATTGGAAGGATTTATATTAAAAATCAATACAAATCAATATGGTTTAACCTCAAAATGGAGTATGTTCTCTATAACAATAATAACGTAATCTCAGGGAAAATGAGGTAGGTTCGTCTTAATTATCGACCAATACGTTTATGAAATATGCTAGCTCGGTGGTTAAACTATTATTAAAATAATCAAAATAGGTGATATTTAGCACAGTGAAGCTGCTCCAACTACGATTTATAATAATAATAATACACAAATAATCCTTTATTTATAGGGTAAATTCTGCCTTGACTATGAGCACTAATTAACTTGAAACAGAAGATATGCAGGCTTTGGGATTAGGTTGCATCGGGAAGGTACTCGGACTGGATACAGGATATAATCTTCCGGTAAAATGGCAGGAGATTGGTTGTACAGCACAATTAACTGGATGGCTTTTATATAATGAAATAAAATTAAGGATTAGAAGGTTTAATATAATTAGATGCTGGCTCGATACTTGTCCGTAGTGAATGTTCAAATTTCTGGAATAAGCATTTAGCAAACATAGGTAATTTGTAACTCCAAAGTAGTATAGATATTTTTATAATATAATTCTTTATATTTCAGCTTTTTAATATGAATTATAACTTAAAAATCGCCTTATAAATCTTGATATGGTATAATTATTTTTAAAAACACGACGCTTCGCTTTTTTTTCTTTTTTGATATTCCCCGTTACCTAAACGAAGCGATATTCCTTTTTTTCTGAACGTGTTGACTACCTGGAAAAAAAACCTCCGAAAAGAGAAAGGCGTGGCCAATTTGAAATGTTGGTTTGAACTTCTAGTTAAAAGTAAATTTAAACAAATTGAAGGTATTTAAATATCCTAAATAATAAAACAATTAGTTAGAAAATAAATTGACATTTAAAATTGTAAATAACTACATAATAGATAACCCTACTTATGTCGTTCCTAAATAGATGGCGCGATCTGACAATGTCTAAGAATTATAAGATATTAATTTCAATTAGAACTTGTAATATTATCAAAAATTGTTTATATTAACGTAAATAGTATACTGAAGGCTGTACCAGCTTATTTTACCCACAAACTAAAAGAAATTGTTGCTTGTAACAATTTGTTTTTGTTATTATAAATATGTCTAATCTATAGTATTTGAAACTTGTAATAGAGATATTGGTTAGCCTTTCTGGTTTGTCTAAAGAAAATATAGTATTTTCAAAATTTGTGTGTACAAGTACGGTTTTCCAATATCCCAAGTTCTTGCTTGCTTCCTAAAAACTAATTATGTAGACATAGTAACTTCACAAAAATACTTATCCTAATATAGTTTAAAATGAATATACAATTTCGTGTTCATGTATTGTTTATAAAAATGTAATGTTTTAATCATAAGAATAATGGATCACTTGGTAATAATGTGGAATGGGATAATTTTTACATGTTAATGGTGAATCGTCATCTACTCTTATAGTTTGGGTATAGTTACGGGCAAATGTAATTTCTTCATTGATTAATTGTATGTTGCGGTTGAGTATTTCTATTAATTCTCGTTTACATCGTTTACTCGTTTACATCATTAATTTCTTGTTTATCAATAATATTTTTAATATCTTCTACATCAGTTACCATCGTATAATCTCTCGTATCTTCCTTAATAACAACTTCCTCTTGCTCTTCTTCCAAATTACCATTCCATTTCCCTTCTCCGTTTTCTCTTTCCAAATTAACATCATCATTATTATTTTCATATAAAATATTATTAATTAAACAATTCAATACTTTTTTTTATATTCTGCATATCTTCCTATGCTTAATACATTTATTTCTTTATCCATCTTCATTTGATTTTTTCCAATCTTTACTTTCCCTTTTTCAAAATTTAATACCATTCCTAACTTTTTCATACTGTCCACTCCTATTATACAATCATAATGTAACTATTTAATAACGTAGAATTGTAAGATATAAATTTTCATGTTTATCAAAACTTCTATGCTCAAACATCGGTTAATAGAACCCATTTTCTTTTTATTTGCCGTCACTATATCAGTGCTTTTAATTTTAATTATACTTTCTTCATATCCCTTGATCTTCTTTGCTTTCTCTTCATTGATCAACGTTATTTCAGCTCCAGAATCAATTAATGTTGTGAATTTAATGTTCGTAATAGTAATGTTTATAAACGGTAGACTTGTATTAGTCGATATTATCGAATTACCTTCCTCTGTTGTTAAAAATTCTTGTGGGTCATGATAAAACTGTATATTCATAAAACTTAACTTATTTTTTAGACTATTTACAACGGTTTGTACATGGTGAGATTCCTCTAATCTCGGGAAGTGCTCGGTTGAGGGTCCCGATATCTCTCGTCTTGAGAAATCGGCGTTTTTTTTTTGTATAGGCCCAGTGTCGTCCTTGATTTCTTCTTGAAACGAAGTACCTTTATTTACATTATTTACTTCCCGTCTTTCGGGAGGTGCGCTCGGTCTGTGATTCCTATTAGAATTGTAGCCGGCGTTGTTAGTGTAATTAGTATTCTGACTATGATATGACGATCGGGAGTAATTATTGTTAGACCGATTGTTGTTTATACCGTTATATCTACTGTGAGCATTATTACAAGGAGGATGGCCGTTCTGCTGATTGTGTGCATGAGTGTGTGATGGTTTGTTGTTTGTATAATTGTGGTTGTATGCCTGTTGTGACTGTTGGAAATTCGGCACGTACGGTCTGGACTGGTATCCCAGGTTCTGGTTAGCATAATTGGTTCTTGATGGGAAGTTTCGGGGTTCAGGACTCGTTCTGGTTTGTGTGTTGGCCTCATGGTTGTCTAGCTTGCGTAATATATCGATCAGTGATTCCATATCCATTATGTTTTGGCAAATGATAGCGTGTGTGTCCGTAAAAATGAAGTGATTCAGGATCTGGCGTACGATTGTCGTTTCTTGCAACTCGTGTACATATTTGCAGGTGTTATATATACGTGTTGCATAGGCTTCTCGGGATAAATTTCCTATGCGATATTTTCCCGTAAGTAATTTGGCCTTTACCTGGTCCTGCTGGCTCTCATTCCAATAATTTCGTTTGAACAGTGCGATGAAATGTTCTACGCTTTCACAGTTATCTTCAATCCACTGGAACCATTCTGCGGCCGATTGTGTGAGTGTAGCACGTATGACATTAATTTTTGTTTTCGTGTCCGTTAAGTCCTCGATGTATCTGAGAGTGTTCTTCAGATATGTCATCGGGTGGATCGCAGATCTGTCCCCATTAAAATGGATAAAGTTTTCTACCTTGATACCACTATTCAATAAGTTGAGATTAGGCATACTTATTACATTGCCGTCATTTTGTTTAAGCCGTTCCAACTCTGATTGGATCTCCTTCAATTGACTGCAATTAGTTTCCTTAATATGGTCGAACTCTCTATTTCTTTGCGATTCGGTCTCCGTTAGTAAGATGCCTACCTGCTGATTTACTTCTTCGCGCATTGGTTGCTGGTCTTTGTTCGATGACACCTCCAAAAGAATTTTTTCTTCTAACGCTTTATTTTGCGTCTCGCATACAGCAATCTTAGCTTGCAAGTTAGTGTTAAGTGTTTCAGTAGTGCTTTGAGTTACACCCCTTAACTTATCATGAGCGTCTAATAATTCTTCTCGCAACTGTGTGGTTTTATTACTGATCGCCACATTAACTAGTTGCAATTGGGAGTCCAGTTTTGCGTCTAAACGGTCCTCAATTTCTTTGATTTTGTTTTGCGTGGTTGCTAATTGACGATTGATTTCCACTTGATAGGTATCCAGTTTTTTATTTACCTCTCCCAACATTTGTTCCTTATTTTCATCTAACTTTTTATTCATTTCCCCCATCTGTTGTTTATTGTCTTCCTTGCTGTCATCTAGTCTTTTATTCATCTGTACTTGAAAACCTTTCATCTGTTGCTGATTAATTTCTTGGAATTCTTTCATCTGTACTTGAAAACCTTTCATCTGTTGCTGATTGTCTTCCTTACTGTCATCAATTTTTTTATTTATCTGTTCTTGAAAACCTTCCATCTGTTGCTGATTGTCTTTCAACATTGCACACAACATCGTGAAAGCATCATTACTTATTTCCGGTGTCGCGGAACTGACAGGCTTTGCTATAGTTTTTGCAGTACCTGCAGCTGCTTCTTTTTCCGGTCCTTGAACAGTTGTAACAGGCCCTTGAGCTTCCATCCCCACCAAATCTTGATCCCCCATTTGGTCAGTTTCCTCTTCTGCACCTGTCCTCTTTCCTCTCTCTTCAGATACTTGTGATCTTGATTTCCTTGGCATGATTACGAGTGTTGTGTAGTGTTTGTGAGGTACAGAATAAATACAATTGATATCACCTTTTTATTAATAACACTCTATGTATGATTTTGTAATTTTAAATTTAGGTAAACTTTATATATTTATTCTTAATAAATGCTTATACGAAACTATGATCATTTAATTATTTTTACATATAGATATTATATAAAAATAAACTTATTGATCTGCCAATTAAGCCACTTTTCCCTCTTAAATACAATAGCTAGTCAAAATGAATTTGGGTTCTTGTTTTTTATAAAAATTTTAAAAAAAAATAGGCACCTACGTTGTGGCGCCAATTATGTAAAAGAGCAAACCTCGCTCTCTGTTCTGTATTATATTTCCAACACGGTCCTGTGCCTATAATGTAATATGAAAGAAAAACCACTTTAAACAGATTAAAATCTCTTTAATGTATTAAATCTTTAGTAATATGAACAATATTAAAGCATAACAATTTGAATTTTCCTCCCCTTTTACATATTTGAGTGCATGTGTACCGAAAGAATATTGACAGCAACAATTAGTTTAAAATAGGTGATAAGCTCTTTCTGTGTGATAATATAATTAAAAATACGAACAAGGGAAGTAATTGATATACATTAGCTATAAACAATATGTCAATTTTATTAATGCCTTTAAGGTGGATTGGAAGGATTTATATTAAAAATAAATATGGTTTAACCTCAAAATGGAGTCTGTTCTCTATAACAATAATAACGTACTCTCAGGGAAAATGAGGTAGGTTCGTCATAATTATCGACCAATTCGTTTATGAAATATGCTAGCTCGGTTAAACTATTATTAAAATAATCAAAATTGGTGATATTTAGCACAGTGAAGCTGCTCTAACTACGATTTATAATAATAATACACAAATAATCCTTTATTTATAGGGTAAATTCTACCTTGACTATGAGCACTAATTAACTTGAAACAGAAGATATGCTGGCTTTGGGAATAGGTTGCATCGGGAAGGTACTCTGACTGGATACAGGATATAATCTTCCGGTAAAATGGCAGGAGATTGGTTGTAAAGCACAATTAACTGGATGGCTTTTATATAATGAAATAAAATTAAGGATTAGAAGGTTTAATATAATTAGATGCTGACTCGATACTTGTCCGTAGTGAATGTTCAAATTTCTTGAATAAGCATTTAGCAAACATAGGTAATTTGTAACTCCAAAGTAGTATAGATATTTTTATAACATAATTCTTTATATTTCAGCTTTTTAATACGAATTATAACTTAAAAATCGCCTTATAAATCTTGATATGGTATAATTATTTTTAAAAAAACGAAGCTTCGCTTTTTTTTTCTTTTTTGATATTCCCCGTTACCTAAACGAAGCGATATTCCTTTTTTTGAACGCGTTGACTACCTGGAAAAAAGCCGCCGAAAAGAGAAAGGCGTGGCCAATTTGAAATGTTGGTTTGAACTTCTAGAAAAGAAAATTTAAACAAATTGAAGGTATTTAAATATCCTAAATAATAAAACAATTAGTTAGAAAATAAATTGACATTTAAAATTGTAAATAACTACATATTAACGGGTGTTCAGAAACGTTCGAAGTCAAGTGGGCTCTGAACAAAAAATCGTATATCTTTACTTAAGTATCTGATTTGTAATAATTATTAAATGTCAACTGTTGTCTGTCAAAAATCAATCTATCTCAGACATGACTTCATATTTTCAAGGACTACTTTGACTTCAAATGTTTCTGAACACCTGTTAGATAGCCCTACTTATGTCGTTCCTAAATAGATGGCGCGATCTGACAATGTCTAAGAATTATAAGATTAATTTAAATTAGAACTTGTAATATTATCAAAAAATTGTTTATATTAACGTAAATAGTATACTGAAGGCTGTACCAGCTTAATATATATATATATATATATATATATATATATATATATATATATCCTTAGGTTAAGTTTTTTGTTAGCAGTCACATATTCCAGATGCAGTATAGTTCTTATTGAATTAAATTCTATAAGGATAATGTTATTAATAAATACTAAGGAAATAAGAGAGCTATTTAGTCATGTACTGCATCCTTCGGTTGATTTTTTTTTTATATCCACCCCCATAGTATTTTAAATTCTACTTGAAAAATTTAGATGGAATAATTGCAATAAAAATTTTAAAAAAATTATTTTAACGAAATAAAAATAAACAATGCAATAAGGTTATACTTAAGCGATATACTAAAAGAACTAGAAAATGTTTTCAAAATTTTGGCCATTCATTTCAATACAAGCATTGCACTATAGAATTATTGACCTTCGAACACGCCCAAACATTCTAGATTTTTATTTGATTGTTTGCGTCGCTAAAAGTATTCGTTCTCTTAATTCATCTCGAGTTTAGACAGATGTTTAATAAGTAAGCGTATTAAGATGGTCCCATAAATAAAAATCCAACATGCTTAAATCGGGACTTCGTGAAGGCCAAGGTTCAGATCCTCCTCTGCCATCCATTTTCCTGTATAGGCATTATTTAATTACCTTCGAAGCTCATGTCCAAAATGCGGAGGCGCCCCATCATGCTGAAGCCACATTCTTCGTATGACACTATACTCTACATCTTCCAACAGTACGGGAAGTTTCTTGTTGGAGAAATGCCGAATAGTTTTCAGAAGTTAAGCGGCGTGGCAAGAAACGTCCAATAAAATAATCGCCTTATGATTCCAGTCCAAAGATGAAGGGAAAATTGATTTTTATGATGCCGCATGAATGCTTTATAAGGATTTTGGTTCGCCTAAATATGTAAATTCTTATTATTGAAAGAGCTTTCGCGATGGAAACAGCATTCATCCGTAAATAACACCATACTTTGAAAATTATTTTCATTTGCCGCACGTTGTAAACACCATTGTATAACCCTCGGAACAAAGTCCACTGGATTTATGCATGCTCTGCTAATGTCCAAATAGGAACTTTACCTGAAAAAAAAAACAGTTTTTCTAAGACGCCGATCAAAAACATTAAGTGTCGCGTGACGCATTTCAGTGTTGTACCCAAATAGAAGATTACCGCAGTAATCTTCTATTTGGGTCATTTTGGGTACAACACTGCATAGAGACACTGTGCTGCTCTACTAGGTCCTCCTCACACACCATACACTAAGTGCATATCGGCATACTCAGAAAATGTGCAATTTTCCATTTTTATTAATCACGATAAATAGCTTAATGACAATACAAACAAATTTGGTACATTTATCTTGTTGTTTCATAATATTAGTAAAATAATATTAGTAAAATAGGAGGTTAAGAGATGTCAAAATAAGGTCGAAAATTGCGTGAAGTTTAATTTGTTAAGGAAAGCAAATATTGAGCAAATACGCGTTTGGACACTTGAAGATAGGCAACACAACGAACATCTCGAATCGGAGTGCAACTTAAAATCAGGCTGACAAACGAATAATAAATACCGTGGTTAAAGTAAACCGATAGAATAGTCGAGGGAAAATTAAAATAATAACAAGTGTAAGAAGGTACGCACGGATAGAAGCAAGGGTCCGACAGATTGACTGGCCCGAACTTCTTACGCAGTGAAGTAGACAATAAAACCAGTACAATGACGGACAGAGATAGTGGGAAATATACGACGGACGAGGAAAAAAGAAAAAAAAGAGTGGGAAATCTTGAACAGTTTCTCGGACGGTCTGCAAAAACAAAAAGGTCTCCAAATATAAAAACAAAAGAGGAAGCCGAAGAAAAATTAGATAAGATACTAGGGATTATGGAGGAAATACGCAAAGATCAAAAAGATATGAAGACAGAACAGAAGGAAATCAATAGGGAAGTTAAAGAAATAAAAAAGCAACAGAGAGGGTTTAACGAAGAACTCCTAAAACTAAACCAGGAAAATGAACGCTTGAAAAAAGAAAATCAAGAAATAAGAAAAGAAAATGAGAAAGTACGAGATAAATTAGAAAGAGTGGAGAAGACATTGAAAGTCATAGAAAAGGAACGAAGAAGATATAATGTGGTAATACATGGATTAGTGACAGGAACAAATGAAACTATGGAGCTGAAAAAACAAATTAAAACCTTCATAGGTGAACAGCTAGAAATAGAGATCACCCAGAAATCTATCAAAAAAGTAGGAGCTAAGACATGTGTTGTCGAACTGGGTAGTGAAATGGAAAAGAATGAAATTATGAGGAATAAATCGAAATTAAAAAATAAAAGAGGGGACAGGATATATATCAATGATGACTTAACGCCAAAGGAACTAGAGAAACAATCGCAACTAAGAAAATTTGCCAAAGTCGAAAGGGAAAAAGGAAAGACAACAAAAATTGGGTATAACAAAGTGATGATAAACGAGGAAGAATGGAGATGGAACAAAAGTACTGGGAAAATTGAAAAACAACAATAAAAAAACTAAGGAAGAATAAACAGAATGGGAAAAATGAAAACGACATTGGCAAACAAATGGATGTGATTATGGAGAAAAATAAAAGTGCGAATGGACATAAAGTAGGTAAATATATAATAGCAAGAAACACCGCTGGAAAAGTTGGTGGAATAGTAAGAACACGTACGACAAGCAAAGAAGATGAAAATAGAGCAGTGGATAAGAGAAAACATATGTTAGGAGAAAGGAAAATAAATAAACTAAATAAAATAACAAAGAAAGAAAAAGTTTGGAAAATAGGAACGTGGAATGTCAGAAGCTTAACAGGAAAGGAAGAGGAATTAGCAGAAGAATTGGAAAAAGTAAATGCAGATATTGTTGGCATCGCCGAAACAAAAAAGAAAGGTAATGGAGAAAAGATCATAGAAGGAGGACACCTATTAATATATAATGGAGTTAATGAAAGAAACAGAGCTAGTGAGGGAGTGGGATGCTTTATTAAGAAAGAAAATATAAAATACATACAGAAATGGACCGGAATATCAGAAAGGATATTGAAACTAGAAATGAAAATATATGAAGAAGTAAAAACAACCATCATAGTAGTGTACGGCCCTAACGAAGATGAAAAAACCAGTGCAAAGGAGAAATTTTGGGACCAACTAACAGAGGTGGCAGAAGAAAGTGAAGGAAGATTGTTAATATTAGGAGACCTAAATGGAAGAGTAGGCAAGAAAGATGATGAAACAGGAAATGTAATAGGTATAAACGGAGAAAATGTCAGAAACAATAATGGACGAAGATTAATAGAATTCTGCATTCTGAATAATTTAATAGTTACAAACACCTTCTTCACACACAAGAATATACATAAATATACTAGAGAAATAGTAAGTAGGAAGGAAAGATCAATAATAGATTATGTCATAATTAACAAACCATATAGAAGAGAAATAATAGATACAAAAGTAAGAAGAGGCTGTGAAATATATTCCGACCACTACATAGTGCTATCAAAAATAAAAATAGAAATAAAAGACCAAAAACAAACAGAAATGTACAAGACAAATAGTAAATCTAAAATTAACACATTAAAAAAGTAATAAGAACATATAAACTCAGAGAAGAGGTGATAGCAAATATATATAAAGAAAAAATAGAGGCAGAAATGATAAAAAGCAAAGAGAGTTTAAACAACGTGGAGGTGGAAGACATGTGGAAAATAATTAAAGATTCAATAATGAAAATAACTAAAGAAACGTGTGGAAGCAGCAAACCAGACAAAAACAAAAAACAAACAAGATGGTGGAATGAGGAAATTAAAAGGGAAGTAAAGATGAAGAAAGACAAATGGAAAAATTGTCTTAGTGAAAAGAACAAAGATAATTATGACAAGTACAAGGAACAAAGGTTAAAAGTGAAGGGGATGGTGAAAGAAGCGAAACAACAAGCTTGGGAAGAATTTGGGGAAAAGATGGAACAAGACAGTAAAGGCAACCAAAAGTTATTCTATAAAATATTGAAGACACTAAGAAAAGGTAAACAAAACAAAATTAGATACATAAAAGCAGAAAACGGGAGCATTTTAGAAGACGAAGATAATATAATGAAAAGATGGAAAGAATATTTCGAAGGAATGCTTAACACAGAACGAATAAACTTAATAGACGAAATAGAGGGGAGCGAAGAAAACATAGAAAGTGGGGAGAGGGGAGGAGAGGAACCGATCAACAAGGAAGAAATAATGGAAGCTATAAGGAAGTTAAAACGAGGCAAGGCGGCAGGACATGACGGTATAACAGCGGAAATGATAAAAAATATGATGGAAAACGGCATAGAAGTCCTAGAGAAATTGTTTAATAGGATTTGGAATGAACAAAATATACCAAAGGACTGGAAAGTAGGCATAATACTACCCATCCATAAAAAAGGTGACAATAAAGAGTGTATCAACTATAGAGGAATTACACTACTCAGTGTAATGCTAAAAATATATGAGAGAATCCTAGAAAAGAGATTAAAAATATTAATTGATAACCAACTAGAAGAACCGCAAAGCGGATTTCGGAAAGGCAGAGGAGTGCACGATCACATTTTCACTATGAAACAACTGATAGAAAAAAAACGAAATAAGACTATATATGCGGCCTTCATAGACCTAGCAAAAGCTTTTGATAGTATTCCAAGAGCAGAAGTTTGGAAAAGCCTTAAAAAAAGAGGAATAGGCGAAAAACTCATAGAAGCTATAAGAACCATATACCAGAAAACTAGAAATTATGTGAGAACTGAAAATAGGAAGTCCGAAGAGTTCATAACCAAAGAAGGACTGAGACAAGGAGGGGTGCTCAGCCCCGTACTATTTAACATAATATTAGATGATGTACTAAAAGAAATAAGGGGAATAACAAAGAAACTCCAAGTAGGGTATAAGAACATGGAGAGGGTTGAAATAGCAGAATGTGTCTTCGCTGATGACATAATAATATACGCAAAGAACGAAAGAGACTTACAAGAAAACCTATGCACATGGAATATAGCATTAAAAAAGAGGAATCTAAAAATAAACATTGATAAAACAAAAGTGATGACAATAGGGAGAAATGATTTAAAAGTAAAAATTGAAATAGAAGGAAGAAACATAGAACAAACAGACACATTCAAGTACCTCGGAATAAACATACATAAAGACGGAAAAGAAGATATGGGAATAAACAGCGGAATAGAAAATGCAACAAAACTATATTGTGCACTAAATACCACATTTATAAGAAAGAAGGAAATAACGAAGAAAACAAAAATCACAGTATATAACGCGTTGTTCAAACCAATAACGACGTACGGATGCGAAAGCTGGATACTTAATAAACATATGAAGAGCAGACTACAAGCCGTAGAAATGAAATACCTAAGAACGGTGAAAGGAGTTAGTAGAAGGGACAAAATAAGAAATGAAGTAATAAGAAAAGAATTAAATGTACAACCCATAATGGAAGAAATTGCAAAACAACAACTAAGGTGGTTCGGTCATGTAGTAAGAATGGAAGAAGAAAGACAGACTAAAAGAGTATGGCTAGCAAGAACAACGCAGAAGAAAACAAGAGGAAGACCACAAAAAACGTGGGACAATGTCATAGTGGAAAATTTAAAGAAAAGAGGAGTAACATTGTACGAAGGGAAGGGAATAGCGAGAAACAAAAAGGAATGGGCAAGATTTATAGTATATCAGGAATAGTCATATAAGCAAAATGTAAATAGCTTGACACCCTAGGGGTAATCAAGCTTATAGATTATAATAATAATCTTGTTGCTAACTTGACAAATTTATACAGCTAACAAAAAAATAATCTACAGATGTATAAAAAGTTTAACTTTCCAATGAGGCGTTTCCAGAACAAAAAGATATTAAAAAAGTTCTTCCATTTATTACCCTCCATCACCATAAAAATTCTGTCGGTTGAATTTAGACGGACCCAGTATAGATCTCATCAAGGTATACAATTGATCTCTTGTTTATTCCACGATTATCATTTTACATTTTAAAGCGTAAATAACATGCTCTAGACGCCACAATATTTTGTCGCTCCATCAGGCTATACCTGTTTGATTGGTATTTCTAATATTGATACCCAATTTTTAAGACAATTTTACGCAATACCACTTTGCAATCACAATATGATGTTTCCTGAGTCATATACGTATGCAGAAAATTTACTGTTTACAACTTTCGTTAGAGTGTCCTAAGAATTTATCTTATTTCACAAAACACATCTGCAAATTTAATGTATATTTAAATATTATTTATACTAATATTTAAGTATAAACTAATAATGGGCATCATGTTTCGTGACTTCTGTGTGGAAGCTGATTTTTAACTGGTTGTCCTTAATGTTGATGCTTGAGGTTTTTATTGCGAGTGCGTACGGTTGTACTTCTGGATTTACCTGTTACCGTAATAACATTGTTAATAACTTATTCACCTGGAAACGAATATAACCCTGTTGCCTTTTCCTCTTCACAATATTTTATAATATTCTGAAGAACAACTAAGACTTCGTCCATCGCAGAACTAGTCCTAGCCAATACGGAATGGTAGTAACTGAAATTTATGTACTGAATACTCACACACATAAAAAGTAAGATTATAGAAATTTTGCCGCAACACTATTGTTACTTGAAGATGATAACTTTGTCAAAAACTAGTACTTAATACATAACACGCAAAATGGCGAAGAAATAAGAAAACAAGGTAAAAATATATAAATAACGAAGTTCAAAAGCAACAACATTTATCTTCCCATACATGATGATTTCGACTGAAATCTAGGAGACCGATTTGGCTGGATATGGTAGGTCAGTATCCCATCAATGTGAATGATTGCTGGATAGCCCTTCTCGAACAGCACCCTGAGTTGAGAAATAGAGATTTAATCTCTAATCATTCAGAACTTCTGTCGGGCCTAACCCTCCCATTGATCTCTATTAAATAGGTTCCGCACAGGCCATGGAAACTAACAGATACTAGCCTTTACGGCTGCGGAAATGTGTAACAAATGATGGCTTACATTGTAAATGACTGCCCCAGAAGTTTTCCTGATGGCTGAGCAAGACAACTCCTACAGCTCTGGATTTATATATCAGATATATAAATCTGACATTAAGATACTGTCATTTATATTTTAAATTTCTTTGAAAACGGGATTATGTGCCCAAACATGTAAGAGTATTTTAAATATATACATATGAAAGTAAAAAAATCTTAAATCGCCAACTAATTTAACCCACTATATCATACAAAGGTCAAGAAATAATTATTGATATATACATTATACATATCATCATCAATCATATATATATCAAAATTATGAGTTATCATGTTATAAGACGTATTCCTTCTTCCGGACACAGCATTAATCCAATCTTTTCATCGTCTAAACGTCAGCTGTCAATAAAAATGTGTGAAATTAATGTGAGAATTTATTAAAATAATTAATTTTAACATTATATAAGTATTATAAATAAAATTCTCGTAAGATAAGAAAATTTAATGAACGGGAAAGTAATATCAAAATGTATTATAAAAATTCCAATAATAAATGTTAATAAGAAAAGATTCGCTCTAATGTGGGACAAAAAGGAAAGTATTACATTAACGAAATAAGATCATAATCCCAACTGGCGAAAAATAAATATAAATATTCCGTGAGATAGGTAGCGACATCTTTTAGCAAATTCCTGCAAAACTGCGTATTTAAATTAAATAGAAAACTGACACGAACATCAAGACAGAAGCAACCCACAATGCAGAAGATAAAGTAAAGTTGTATAAATAGAAATAATTCAAAATAATAAAAAGAAATACCTAAATGAGAGAATTAGTACAGTTTACAAATGAAGAAATGGGACAAACGAAATCGTCAATAAAAGAACAATAAAACATGTAATAATAATAATAATAGATCTTTGTTACCCAATGGTCGAGCCATTTATAGGAAAATATAATAGCTTAAAAAACGAAGGCAAAAGCGAACAGTAAGTAATTGAAAATAAAAGATATAGTAACTAAAATATTTCAAAGTACCTACATAAATAAATATTAGTAAATTCATAATAACCTAAAAGCAAAAATTTTAATATTCATACAGATGCAAGACAAAAGTAAAAAAGAATATTAACACAAAAAAATCTAATGAACGAAATTTACAAAATTTAAGAAAATAAGCTGGTATATATATATATATATATATATATATATATATATATATATAAATATAATATTTTCGTGACCTTGGTATGATATGGTAAATTAAATCAAGATTTATATTTTTTATATCCTTGATAATGGCATCATTGCCGAAACATGTAAGGTTTTTTTAAATATATGTACTTTGAAGTAAAACAGACCTTTAATCGCCAACTGATTTAATTTATCATATATATATATATATATATATATATATAAAATAAAAATTGTTGGGGAATCCGGCAATAAAAACGTCATATTAATTAATATGACGTTTTGTTTGTATTTCGTGGATTTCCTGTTCTCTATCGGTTTGTGTTTTTTTGAAAATGTATATATCTCTCACAACAACTAGTCTGCTTTTTGACCTCTGATGAAGCTCTAAATCTACAGAGCGAAATATAAGGTATAAAATAAAGGACTCTAATTGACTAATTAAAGGTTTTTAGTGCCGGATTCCCCAACAATTTTTACATACTTGTTTTAACGGCAAAGACTCGTTGTCTACTTATATATATATATATAACAAATGATAAATTATTAGAGTTTTTCGGCTTTTATATGAAATATTTACAAATATCAAATTAGAATGTATGTAATTTTTTTTGGTATTTGTAAATATTTCATATGAAAGCCGAAAAACTCCTTATTGGAACTTATTTAAACTTTACCATTGAAATAGAAAAAAACAACTCCATATACTACTTAGACTTAACACTAATAAAAACAAACAACAACATACAAACAAAATGGTACACTAAACCAATCACATCCGGCAGATACGTAAACTTTTATTCAAACCAACCCCTATCCCACAAAAAAAAATGTTGTAACAGCGTTAGTGGACAGGGCTTTAAATCTCACCAATCCAGTTTTCAGACCAACAGTACTGAAAAAAGTAAAAACAATTGTAACAGAAAACAATTATCCACCACAATTTATACAAAACATTATAAAACAGAAACTTAATAAAATATATAACAAAACTAAGTGCCAAAATATAAATAAAACAACCAATGAATTAACATATATCCCTACACCCTATAAAACTGGATTATCCGAAAAACTAAACAATATATTTAAACCATTTAATTTTAACATTCTAGGTCTTTATCTGATTGTTTACGCAGCTAAAAGTATTCGTTCTCTTAATTCATCTAGAATTTAGACAGATGTTTCATAAGTAAGCGTATTAAGATGGTCCCATAAATAAAAATCCAACATGCTTAAATCGGGACTTCGTGAAGGCCAAGGTTCAGGTCCTCCTCTGCTAATCCACTTTCCTGTATAGGTATTATTTAAATACGTTCGAAGCTCATGTCCAAAATGTGGAGGCTCTCGGTCATGCTTAAGCCACATTCTTCGCATGACACTATACGGTACATCTTCCAACAGTACGGGAAGTTTCTTGTTGGAGAAATGGCGAATAGTTTTCAGAAGTTAAGCGGCGCGGCAAGAAACGTCCAATCAAATAATCGCCTATGATTCCAGTCCAAAGATGAAGGGAAAATTGATTTTTATGATGCCGCATGAATGCTGTATAAGGATTTTGATCCGCCTAAATATGTAAATTCTTATTATTGAAAGAGCTAACAGTACTGAAAAAAGTAAAAACAATTTTAACAGAAAACAATTATCCACCACAATTTATACAAAACATTATAAAACAGAAACTTAATAAAATATATAACAAAACTAAGTGCCAAAATATAAATAAAACAACCAATGAATTAACATATATCCCTACACCCTATATAACTGGATTATCCGAAAAACTAAACAATATATTTAAACCATTTAATTTTAAAATAGCACATCAAAGCGGAAAAAACCTAAAATTCCTAACACAAAACTAAAAGACTCAACACCAACACTTAAACAATCACATACAATATATAACATACCCTGCAAAGACTATGACAAAGTATACATAGGCCAAACAAAACAGTTACTACAGGAAAGATTAAAACAATGCATTTTAGAGGTGGCGTCCAATGAGGTTAATATTTGTACATTGTCTTCAATTGTTCAGTGTTTTCATAATAATGCTCCTTGGACTGATTGAAAAGTTTTATGGAGAGAAATTCTGTCCTTACTAGAAGAAATTGTGAAAATATAGAGAGAAGTTGGGCTGAAATAACTCCTGAAGTAATAAATCATTATTTTTATAAATTAGACTGGAGTGCCACCAAATAATATAGTGAATTTCGATGAAACAAACCTTAGAGATGACCCTGCAAAACAAAAGTTTTATATCAGAAGAGGAAGTAAGCATACTCGGCGAATAATGGATTCATTCAAATCGCCCACTTCCATAATGTTTCCTGACACTGCAGGTAGTGAATTATTGCCGCTATATGTTGTTTATGCAGCTACAAATTTGTATCCTGAACGGGTCCAAGGAGGTCCTGATAAGGCATGTTATAATTGTACAGCTTCGGATTGGTTTGATGCAGTTGTTTTCAAAGACTGGTTTTCTAAAATTGCATTACCTTTTCGGAAACGAAAAGATGGAAGAAACGTTATTATAGGTGACAATCTGGCGAGCCACTTATCAGTCAGCATCATTATATTATGTGAAGTTAATAATATTTCTTTCATCGTTTTACCACCAAATACCACCCACTTATGCCAACCTCTAGATTTAGAAGTTTTGCGTCCAGTTAAAATAGCATTGGGAAAAGTAATCACAGGGTGGAAAAAGGGCACAAGCTGTAATTCCTAAAACAGTGTTTCCCAGTTTATTACACAAATTATTAAATCAGTTAAAACCGCCGTGATTTTCCCTTTAAATTCGGACATTGTTTTGAAAAAATTGTTGGGGACAAAACGTCACGGTAATACAAATGATATCGCTTTAACAGAGTCTTGTGCTGCAGTTATGGAGAAATACGAGAACCCCAACAAACACAACATCCAAGCGCTCAAAGAAACTGGATGTTCCTACTGTGCAAGTAATCTGTTCAGCAGAGCTAGCTGGAAGAAATTGTATAGAAATTGAACAGACCACCAATTCTGAGACGTTGTCATCAACTTCGCAAGACAGTGATCTCAGTAATGAAGAGAATTGTGACTCTGAGACTGAAGAAACCAACAAGATTGAACTAATACGAAGTCGTCCTTTGAATAAGGATGAAGTTTTTCCAAATGCTTTCCTAGTTTGTAGTTCTGTATATAATGCAAATACAAACAAAGAGCATGCCAAAGATTTTGTTGCGAAAATTTTACATAATGTTAACAATGATAGGTTTGAAAGTGAACGTATGCGAAGCTTTAAAGAATCTAAGAAAAAAATTATTTTTCCAAATATAAAAGATATTATGGTGGTAAATTTTTCACAATTCAAATATAGACTTTATTATCAAGTCTATATTTGAATTGTGAAACTGTTTTTTCTCGAGGAATGCATATTTTTGATAAAGACACTTTTTAATAGTTACCTATAGCAAGCGCCAATTAAGTTGGCGCGAGGAGGGGGTGCGCAGAAGCCGTTTTTAAAAACGTCCATCCCCACTACTCAAATAATTGTCAGAATACATTTGTCATTGACGTTTGACGGAGCATAATGTCTTTGTTAGGGGATCATAAAGTACGCTCAGAGGTTAGAATTATCTGACATTTGATGTAAAACCAAATACAAACCTCCCCACTACTTTTAATCCTGCGCGAACTTACCCCTCCTCGCGCCAACTTAATTGGCGTTTGCCTACCTATCCATTTAATTTGTATTATATTATTTAATTTTATAAAATTGTTTTTTTATATTTTGTCTTAATAGACTTGCAGAAGAAGAATGCAATATGTGCCTACGTTTCCGGCTCCCGTTTTCTGGCCATTGGCAGCAAAATGAGTCAAATTTATGCCCTAGGTTGTTTAATAAAGGCAGCTCTATAGAATAACATAAAATTCTACATCAAAAGCGAAGGATATCTATTAATTTTGATGCCATTTAATATATCCCCAAACTGCGGGTTATATTGAACGCCAATTTTACTTTTTAATTCAGGGTTACTTTTAATTTTAGGTAAAAGAGCATAACATTATATGCTTCCAAAAACACATTGCCAAAATGGACTAAGTATAATATATTGTAATATACTCGGTGTTGGTGGTTAGTTTACCTGCCAAGTTTTGTTAACTAGTCCTCATATGTATACTTAATATTTCGATATTTTTATGACAACAGTTTTTTGCTGTGTTTTATATTTTATATATATATATATATACATATATATATATATATATATATATATATATATATGGTAAACTCAATCAGTCGGCGATTAAAGGTCTGGTTTATTACTTCAAAGTATATATATTTAAAATAACCCTACATGTTTCGGCAATGATGCCTTTATCAAGGATATAAAAAATATAATTTTTTTATATTTATTTATATTTTTTATATCCTTGATTAAGGCATCATTGCCGAAACATGTAGGGTTATTTTAAATATATATACTTTGAAGTAATAAACCAGACCTTTAATCGCCGACTGATTGAGTTTATCATATCATACCAAGGTCACGAAAATATTATATATATATATATATATACAGGATTAGTCAAAAGTATGGAGACGGCGATATATTGTCGTTAATATTCATTTTAGGGAACTATGTTCAATATAAAAGTTTGTTAAGATATTTTCATCTACATTTGAGATTATTTGTTTTTTTTTTCTTCAATTGTTTTTTTAGATACGCCTGTTCGCGCATTTTTTTTAAATGGGAACTGGTAAATTTTGCTCTTCCATTCGATAGAGGTTTTTTTTCTCTTTACAATAATATTTTTGTTTTTTTAAATTCATTTTAATAACTTTTTTACAAGAAAAATTAAACAAATTAATAACAAAGTAAATTAAAGTAAGTGTTCAAATTGTCGTCCATTAGTAATTTGACAATGATCCAATCGATTTACAAAACCCCGAACAGAGTTCTGTAAAAAATCTCGGGGAATTTCTTGTATCGTTCTGGTAATTCGGATTTGTAAATCTTCGACGTTATCGGGCTTATCTTTGTAAACTTTGTTTTTTACGTATCCCCAAAGAAAAGAATCTAAATGACTTAAATCTGGCGAACGGGCTGGCCATTCAATGGTTCCTCGTCTTCCAATCCATCTGTGGGGAAAAACGTTGTCCAGATATTGACGAACATTTACACCATAATGTGGTGAGGCGCCATCTTGCTGGAACCAGATACTGTCATTGGGCAGGTGTTCATTGTTCTCATGAGGATAGAGCGTAGCACTAGCAAGTATTATTTCATTTTGCAATAACTGCAAATGAAAAAGGGGCCGATAATATGACCGCCTAGAATGCCAACCCAAACATTAACCTTTTGGGGGTACTGCGTATGGTGCTCCAAAAACCAAGAGGGATTTTCCGATGACCAGTATGTGCAGTTATGTCTGTTTACTTCATCGGTAAGGCAAAAAGTAGCTTCGTCTGAGAAAATAATATTGTTGACAAAATTTTCATTATTATTGCAAATATTTAACATTTCTTCAGAAAATTGTAATCTCCTATCAAAATCATCTTCCGTTAACTCGTGTACAAGGTGTACCTTATAAGGTTTATACTTTTCACTTTTTAAAAATGACACGATCGATGACTGTGAAATATTGAAATTGGCCGCTAATTGATTGATAAATGGGGATATTCAGATACAGCCAATAAAATATCCAGTTTGTTATCATCGCTTTCAGCTGCTCTAGGTCTACCACTCCTTGGCAAATCTTTAACGCTACCTGTTTGTTCAAAGCGTCTTAAAGTTTTACCAACAACGAATTTAGAAATTGGATTTCTATTTGGATGCGTATCATTAAATAAATTACTAACGTCTTGTAAACTTCTGCGTCTATCTCCATAACCCAACATCATAAGTATTTCAATTCGTTCATGTTCACTTAAACTCGCCATTGTTAATATTAACAGCAACACATTGCACAAATGAATTATTTCTGTCAAAGATTTGACGTACACAATAACCACTGATAAAATTATGTCGCTCAAGTTTGTTTATCGCTACGCTTCTGTCTATCTGCGATGTACCGAACATCTGCTAAACACATAAACCAGCTTTTTCTTATAAAAAAGTTATTAAAATGAATTTAAAAAAACAAAAAAAAATTTGTAAAGAGAAAAGATTCTCTATCGAATGGTAGAGTAAAATTTACAAGTTCTCATTTAAACAAAATGCGCGGACAGGCGTAACTAAAAAACAATTGAAGAAAAAAAAAATTGATATATTCTCAAATGTAGATCAAAATATCCTAACAAACTTTTATATTGAACATAATTCCCTAAAATGAATATTAACGACAATAAATCGCCGTCTCCATACTTTTAACTAACCCTGTATATACATATGTATTATATAGGGTGATTCTTAATATATGCGACAAACTTTAGGAGCTGATTCCTGGGGCTATTTTGATCATAAAAGTTCATAAGAACATATGTCCAAAACCGCTTGGTTCAGAAGTTATACAATGTTTAATAGAAAGTTAAAATAATAAATGGTTTTGTATCAGAATAATTGAAACATACATGAGTAGGTAAACTCCACCAGTTTTGTATAATACAAAGGTATTTTTAATAATATAAAATATTATTATTGTGTTCTTCACACCAGATTTTTAATAATATTTTATATTATTAAAAATACCTTTGTATTATAAATGGTTTTATTATAAATTAACAAAATAATTAGTAAAACAAAATTAACTTATAGTAACTGTTGAAAATGACCGCCCCCAACTGCACTACAAGCTGCTATCCTCCGTCGTATTGACTGGCGAGTCCGTTCGAAAATACCAGGGGTATTTCGAATTGTTTCAAAAGCTGCTATAATACGATTTCTTAGTTCATCGACATTTTCCATGGGAGTCGTGTAAACTAATGATTTAAGGTGGCCCCAGAGAAAAAGTCCAATGAATTTAAGTCTGGAGACCGAGGAGGCCACGGTTGTGGACCTCCCCGTCCTATCCACCGATTTGGATACGTACTGTCCAGAAACTCGCGAGCAGGTAAACTAAAATGCGCTGGAGCACCGTCATGCATAAAATACATTTGTAATCTTAACTGCAACGGAACTTCTTCCAGCAGTAGTGGTAACTCCTCTTCAAGAAAATTGCGGTATACCTCGCCATTTAACCGCATCGGTAAAAAATGTGGACCTAACAAGTGATCTGCAACAATTCCGGCCCACACATTTACAGAGAATTGATGCTGATGACGGGCATTCATTATTTCTCGCGGATTTTCTTCGGCCCATAAGTGATTATTATGAAAATTAATAATCGCGTTTCTAGAGAAAGTAGCCTCGTCGGTAAAGAATATTTGAGCCAAATGGTTAGGATTTTGTACGACTTCGTGTTGCATCCATTGACAAAAAGCTAATCTTTGTGGAAAATCTGCTGGCAATAGAGCCTGCAGCCATTGAATGTGATATGGATACAACAGTTGATCTTTCAATATTCTCCAAACTGTGGCCTGACTAATGTTTAAATCAAACGCAATTTTTCTGGTGCTTGTTGTCGGATGTTCCTCAATTTCATTTAATACCATTTCTTGAACTCGTGGAGTTCTCACTGTAGATGGGGGCCCGCTATCAGTCGTCCGTTTTTTAAAACTTCCCGTTTCACGTTGATGAAGACGGGCAAACATGGAATGATGCGGTATGATACGGTTCGGGTATCGTTCTGCATAAAGACGTCTAGCAGCACGCGCATTTCCATTGGCAAGACCGTAAACGAAATGCATATCACACATCTCAGCATTCGTATAATTCATTTTAGAAAACAGAAACTGGCAATAAACTGAATGAATACTCTGATACTATTAACAAATATTGAAATAACAAATAAACAATTCGTAAATACCGTACATAATTACAACACGTGCTTCTTGAGCAACTGGTAAACACCAACTGATTAGCATCGACAACGCGACCACTACGCATATTAGAGAAACAGGCACAGACTTGACAGACAGGCACAGACGAGCTTGTATTACAGTTGGAAGCGGTCATTTTCAACATTTACTATAAGTTAATTTTGTTTTACTAATTATTTTGTTAATTTATAATAAAACCATTTATTATTTTAACTTTCTATTAAACATTGTATAACTTCTGAACTAAGCGGTTTTGGACATATGTTCTTATGAACTTTTATGATCAAAATAACCCCAGGAATCAGCTCCTAAAGTTTGTCGCATATATTAAGAATCACCCTGTATATGTAGGGTGTAAATGAAATATTCCGACGTACGCTAATATATAATAGATACGTTATACAGCAGTTCAAAACTACAAAAAACTTTATTCTATCGAAACTTTAATTTTTACGGAAATTTAGGAACACAAACTTTTCAAATACGATCCTGTATTCAGATTGAATCTAAATAAATAGAAATTATATGTTTATATGTTATCGATCCAACAAGAAATAGCCATTTATTTGTTCAAGTTCACGAAAAAATCGCCTTCACATTTCGGATATAATAGGTACCTTTCTGCGTGAAAGTTTTATGACATGTACTCGTATTCATACATAAATTTTCTTAAGCATTAGCTGTTGTCTTGCCATTTATAAGTAGGTCAATGCCCTGACCTTTTTAATATCCGAAAAAAAAACGATATCCAGATTCTTTAAAGATTTTGAACGGTATAATAGTTTTGTGGTGATTTTTAATTTAGTTGTCTTAACACTAAAAATAATAAATTACATTTGTAATTTGAAGTGTATGTTCATATTTTTTTTCTGTGTTCTATTTGCCTCTTTTTTTAATGACAACTTTTTTGCCCTAAAAAGGGCAAATTTGTGTGAAGCAGGTCGAATGCTTAAAGGAGATATTCAATGTGGCTGTCATTTGCATAAATACAAGTATGTACATACATACTTTAACACGACTCGGTCTTCACGAATATGGGCCGCAAGTTGAAAATTACGTTGCCGAAGATCGTCTTTTACGGCCACGGCCTTCCTAACTTGGATGCAATGTACCGCGATCTCTCAATCTGTACACGGTTTGTAAAATTTAATTATTTGATGGACATCTTCGGTTTGGAAACTGCCCTTCATAAATACGTCTAGCAGTTCAAACATTTTCGCCTGTTTCACCGTATAGTAAGACGATATCCGTTAGTTCGTGATTTGAATAATCCATTCTTTACGGAAGTTGATAGCAGACTGACTTCTGACTTATAGTTTATTTCAAATTATAAGAATATAACTTTGAACGGCCCTAATGCTTTTATTTCACCACCTGCGGCAATAACTACCTGGCCACTCAATACGATTATCTTTTACGCAAACAAACTGCTGAGGTACGTAATGACAAAATTTAAGTAAAATGTAATTACTGCAATTTAGATGAAATAAAATTTAATAATAATATAAGTACCAACAGTTGTTAATTTGAATATATAGTTATTATATATAGTTAAATAGTCATTAAATTACAATTTAGATTAAATAAAATTTAATAATAATATAAGTACCAACAGTTGTTAATTTGAATATATAGTTATTATATATAGTTAAATAGTCATTAAATTACAATTTAGATGAAGTAAGCGCTTATATTTATTAAACAAAATTTAAGTAAATATAGTTAGGAGAGTTGGTATATATTACATCTAATATTGAGTCTATTTATCATTTATTGTTAATCTTTACTGCTGTATACATATTTGATTTTTCTATCTTTACTTAACGAACATGTGGCGACCTTTTTCTGAAAGTGTTAGTGATTATGATGTGAATAGTGATAATACTGTTGGAGCACGACAGAGAAAGCATATATCAGAAGATGCAAAACAGATAATTTTCAATGTCTATCATATCCTGATGGAAGAAAATAATGAACTACAAACCCAGAACATTCAACGCACGTCGCAATTAAGCAAGGTGCCTTTTGGAACAATATATAAAATAATAAAGAATAATGCAGGGCCTCGAAAGCAAAGAAGTGACAAAGGAGCACCGAGAAAAATTGAAGAGTATGAAATTGATACTATTAGGCAGCAAGTATACTCCTTCTACAGAGGAAATGTTGTATCTACACTTGACTGTTTACATAAAAGAATTAGTGATGAGCCTATAAATATTCAGTGTTCTAAAGCAACTTTGTGGCGGATGCTAAAGAAAGCTGGTTTTAAGTTTGGCACTATAGACAAACGTCGCACAATTATGGAAAGCCCGAAGTTACAGAAACTTCGATATGAATACTTAACGGCAATTAGAAGGTATAGACAGGAAGGACGATTCATAGAGACGTGGTATGACACCCATGAAACAATTTGCAAAGTTTGGGTGGATAGTTCGAGTATGCGTAAGTTGGACGCGCCGGTTTCGAAAGGGAAGAGAATAATCGTTCTTCATGCTGGGTCAGAAAAAGGATGGATCGGACAGCCGCTATTATCTGCTAAAAATGTTAAATCCTCAAGTTCAGATTACCATGAAGATATGAACTCATCTTTATTTGAAAAATGGTTTTGTGATACTTTGCTGCCAAATTTACCAAAAGATAGTGTGAAAGTTCCTACAAAATGTAATAATAAGAAAGATATTGAAACATTTTTAGAAGCAAATGATTTATATTTTGAGGATCATTATACAAAAAACCAATTAATAGAGGTGATGAAGGCAAAAGAATATTTAAATGATTATTATGTGGATTACAGAGCCAAAGAAGCAGGACATACAATTTTGCGTTTACCACCATACCATTGCATTTTCAATCCCATTGAATTGATATGGGCCCGACTGAAAAATACCATAAGACGAACAAATCAAACACCGAAATTTAGTGAAAGCAGTGTAACACACATAACAAATGCTATGGAACATATAACTGATGTAAATTGGAAAAATACTGTTAAACACGCAATAGCAAAAAAGACGAATATATGCGCATGTACAAAATAGTAGCACTTTTGATTATAAATTTGCAATACGATTCAGACACAGACACCGATTTGCAAGACGACTCAATCACAGATGATTTATGAAATGCGGTGACACATAAAAATTTTATTGTGTATTACAAATACATTAGCTTTATATAGCTATATGTATCCACTACACATGATGCCACACGATTTGTAATTTTTTCTTTGTACATAAACCCAATGTACAGATATTTTTTATTATATTCTTGAAATTTACAGCTTTTTATTATTATATTATAGGGCCCTAATTTATAGTCAATACGGCCCCTAGATTCACACGTTGCAAATAGGTAAACCGTACCCGTTCAATAAGGAGACCAGGTATAATAATTATCGTCACAGAAGGTGGTGCAATAAAAGCATTGGAGCCGTTCAAAGTTATATTCTTATAATTTGAAATAAACTATACAGTATGCATCATCGCATCTACTACTCCCACCATTACGCTTCAGTAGCGGTAGCGCTGCAGTTCTAAAGGAATACTAAATTAACCAGAGTCTGGTCGAGCTACGCGCATTTATAAAATAATTTTTTTTTGATCTCGTTCGAGATAGAGATTTCGTGCATTAGCATTTTATGCTTAATATTATTACAGCTATTACATATTAAAGTATGCAGGAATATTTCGTTTACACCTTGTTACTTGCGTTAAACCATAATAAGTAATATAGTAATAAATATGTATACATATATAGAATTTAGTACTGCCCTGGCGTGTAGACAAAAGTGGCTCACTCTAGTTAAAAAATATTTTTATTTTGCGTACGTAATGAACTCATTATGTAACTCAAAACATTATCGAATGAGCTTCATTTTTATACGCTTTTTTTCATTTTTCAATGTTGGCGTTGTTCGAATATTGAAATAAATATTATTGCTGTCACTTGATTTTAAGAATTTAAGTACATTTGACAGATATGATATAAAAATTCTTTCAATGGAGACTGTGGTTAAATAATAATTTAAAAAAGGTATATAACCCCTTACCACAATTATTAGTCGTATCCTAAATACGTATTTCGACAACTAAGTTGTCATCATCAGTAGGTAAAAACTACTAATTAAAGTCACACGGGGCACAATAAAGTAAGATGAACGCTTCCGCACAACTACTATACACTGCAACCCTGTAAAGACTGTGAGAGTCTTTACAGGGTTGCAGTGTATAGTAGTTGTGCGGAAGCGTTCATCTTACTTTATTGTGCCCCGTGTGACTTTAATTAGTAGTTTTTACCTACTGATGATGACAACTTAGTTGTCGAAATACGTATTTAGGATACGACTAATAATTGTGGTAAGGGGTTATATACCTTTTTTAAGATATGATATATGTACGTAAGCTACACACACAACATATATTGTATACAATTGACAACAAGATATGTCATTTATATTTATATTTTTAAATAAAATATCAAGTAATGTTAAAGAAAATTAATAAATAATATGTAATATAAGATACTTCGCGGATAGGAAGATTTAAATTTCAAAATGTTAAGTATCAATGTGACCAACTGTATACTTTATATAAAAATGAAACTCTCAACTTTCAAATTAAATAATTTCAATTTATTAATGTAAAAAATGTAAAACAGAAAAAATAATATAAAAAACTCGCGTCATAAAGACTTTTGTGCACTCGTTCTTTAGAAAACTAGCCACGATCGGGGCTCGGTTTCTAAACTGAATTCGTGCGGCAAAATGGTGCCTTATGAAACTTGTGTTTTAATATACTATTTTATTTAACCCTGGAACATCACAGTTATTTCCTGAGACATGAACTTCACACTCGGGACTCAGAACCCAAATGCCTTTTTTAGCAAAAAAAATACAATATGTAAATATTTTATGATTTTGGGATATTATCTAATCTTAATAGAAAGCGTACAAAAAATTTCAGTCATAGTGTTTTATTTTAAGGTCACACGTTCTCGTAAATGTGGTTCAATTAGAACCATTCCTAACTGCTTTAGAAAAATTTTTCGATTATTTTTTCTATGTTCCTTCCATTGCGGAATTGAGAGAGAAAATAAAACCATTGCGTTTATACCAGTAGCATCTAGAATATTGAAGAAAATTCGTAGGGGCCAACGTCTGGTTTTCCGCGAAGTAGTGTACGAATGGCAAAGCTGGTCAAACGTATCTGTTCCTCCCTTGGTCTCGTTATATGAATGTATAATATTGGGCTTCCCAGTAACGGCATTTAGGGAAGCATCCGAATGCAATGTTGACAGCAAAAGTACAATTTTGTTTTGTTTAGGAGTGTAAGAAACAAGTGTCTTATTTCTGTCAAAAGCAAATAGCGACGTGCCCACTTCTTTTTCATTGAGAAAAGCAGGAGGTATTTCTGTCTTGTTTTTTCTTAGGGTCCCAAGAAGAGTTAATTGATACTGTTCTAGCATTTGCTCAGCCAGCGGAATTGATGTAAACCAATTGTCTACTCTAAGGTTTCGATTAGTTCCGTGTATTGGTTCGGACAATTTTCGAACATAATAAGCCGGTACTGACTCAGTGTTTTGCGTTGTTACTCTTCCAAGGTATGGTATTGCATTGAACATGTAAAATTTTTTGAATCGTTCAGCATCATTATTTTAATGCCATACTTATCAGGCTTACTAGCCATGTAGATTCTAAATGGACATTTTCCTCTGTAACCGACGAGCTACTCGTCAATAGTGCAGTATTCATATGGTGTATAGTAGGATTTATAGTTGTTAACAAAAATATCCCATAATTCACGAATAGGTGCGTATTTATCAACTAACCTTCTTTCAGCTCTAGTTTCTTTAGTATCAAACCTCAGACATGAAGCTATGAGTTGAAAACGCTGCTGTGACATTGTTGCACGAAATATTCCATTTCCAAATGTTACTAACCAAAGTTCATCGTTACAGTTTGATACCCGTAATGCACCTGCTAAAAACAACAAGCCAATAAAAGCCTTCACTTCTGTGTTATTTATTGGTCGTGGGTAACTCTGTTGTCTAATATTTTTGCATTTACGAGCAATTTCTTCATTTGTATGTAAGACAATAATATCTAACATTTGTTCGTTGAAAAATAAATTCCAAGCTTGTTCAGGAGATTGAACTGCTCTGGCATCTCATTTGGGACCAGGTAAATGTAAAACAATGTTTTCTCGTCTTGTACGACCTTGTCTTGGTGGTGCTTGAGTACTCCAACAATGACCATTTTTACCCTGTAATCTGTAAATCTCACTGGTTCGTTTACTACTTCGTCTTCATTTTCGCTTTGTTCACTGTCGGTATCTGAGAGTCGTTCTTCTATATAATCCTCATCAGAATCTTCTCCTCCAAAAATATCTTCAACGATGTCGTTTTCAGTCTCATTTGACCACATTGCTCTATCTGTAATTCCACCTCAGTTGACGGACGACGATTTTCTCTACTCGTTGAAGCCATTATACTAAAACAATCAACCATAAGTTGACACAAAATAATTAACATGAACATCACACTTGGGTCTGACGTACCCATGCTACTATTCTATCGAATATCTTACCTCTCTATTTCACTAAAATGCAACAATTGACCCCACACCTCAACTCGGCAAACTGCAAACTGAATTTACATAAATTGGCGACACAAACAAATCACTCATGCGCATATTACATTATATTAATGACGCTCTGGGTGTATGAGACCTAACTGTGCAGTTCCAGGGTTAAGTAATATTTATTACTAGAGCTGAGGATGTTTGCGGCACGGCAGGACCGTAAGTAGTGCATCCCCACCAGCGTATAAACACGATGCAGCGAAACATTTTAGTTAGTCGTGAACTGGCAACGTGATAGTGTGTTGTCTTGAGCTCTATTTAATAAGTATGACGGACGTGCCCAAGCCAAGAAAGCGCCCATTGTATAACGACGTGAAGAAATTTATCCGATACTTTCCCGATTTGTTTTATAATGGAGCAAAAGTGGTTTGTAAATTATGCGATAAACAGTTACTTTGCTGGGACAAATACGACTGTAAAAGACATGTTGAAAGTGTACACCACAAAGACAAAAAAAATAATGTGCTGTCTAAAACGCAATTCATTTTCGATTTATTGACAATGCTACTCGTCTGCGATGTGCCAGTTCACCTGCTAGATAAAAAAGCCTTTCACGACTTTTGGAATAAATACAATTCCAACAAAAAGCTACCGTCACGGAGAACGTTACTCACCTATTTACCAATTGTGCGTGTGGACATTGAAATCAGAATGAAAGCAGTAGTAAATGATAAACAGTTATGGGTATGTGTCGACGAAACGACAGATCGAAAAAAACATTCTATTGTGAATATAATAGTGCGTGTACTAGATCCTGTCAAATCAACATTTCCCATTTTATTAGCCAGCAAAAGATTGGAAAAGTGCACTAGCGAAGTAACTACGAAGGTAGTGCTCGATACGCTACAAAAATTTCAAGTTTCAACTAATCAACTCCTGATGTTTATGAGCGATGGTGCTGCGACAATGCGTTCTGTAGGCCGTTCTCTTAAAGCAGATTGTGAGAGACTTTTGCATGTGACATGTAAAGTTCATGCTTTACACCTTGTGGCACAAACTATTCGGCAATGTTATCCAGAGGTGGATGCATTAATAGCAACCACAAAAAAAAGTGTTTCTAAAATCTCCCAAACGAATTCGAGAGTTTCACAGTCGGTGCCCTGGTATTCCCGAACCACCAGAGCCAATCCTTACACGTTAGGGAAGTAGGTTAAAGGCGGCATTTTATTATGCCAAGTATTTCCAACAAATAAAATCTGTGGTTCTACAATTCAATCCTGCCGAAGCTGTAGCCATTAAGGAAAGCCAGAGACTCTTTCAAAACCCTTCCCTTGATGCAGATTTACAAACTATTTATAACAATCATATAGGATTGTTTAACGCAATCGAGAAATTTCAAAATACTGCATTATCGTTAGCGGAGTCACTGCAAATACTGGACGATGTACACGCCCAGCTATGCGCAGTAAATGACAACAAAAATGTTAATGTAATAGAAAAGTTCGAGAGTGTGATAAACAATGATTTTGATTTTACCAGGTTAAAACAAATTAGTAATGGTGCAAGTGTAGATTCGGTTTCTATCTATAAAGATTATTTTAATTGTGCGTGTGTTACATCCGTAGATGTCGAGCGGTCTTTCTCAAAATATAAAAAAAATTATTCATCACGGCGTACTTCGCTCACCGCTACAAATATGGAAACGTATCTAATGCTAAAAACTTACTGCAAGTCTTATCCACTTGGCGCTATGCTATAATAATCGTAAATAAGGTAAGTGTGTTATTTATATACAGTACACATAACTGACATACCTAAGTGATATAAATAGCGAATGCATGTAAAGCAATAAAATCACGCATGCATCACCGATCGAAGCAAGGTCATTATATTCGTGCGTTTAACTGAATACTATCCTGGCACACCGCAAACATCCCCAGCTCTATTTATTACACACATGCATTATACTTTCTTAGTACAAATTTTTATTATGTTTATTAAGTTTCATGTAAAAATAGAATGTATTTATACAAATTAAACTATAATGCAAATTATTTTTAAGTATAAAATATGGAAAAACCGTAAAAATCATTTATAGGTAACTCTTGCTTTTTTTTTACTTTTTGCGTGTTCGTTATATCCGAGTTCAACTGCATATAAAAATATTACAAAATGCAATTCGCGATATAATGCAATGCATCTTTGCAAAGCAAGCAATTATAACCTATAACAAGCATTGAATTAATTTGGCGCCAAGTTAACAGTGAAATAAAATACAGATTATTCAAACTTAAACAGTATTTGATATTCATCATTATACGACATTTAGTTGTAATCCATTAAATTAAGTGAAATAACAATAAACTATGCTAGACACATTTACATACTTGTTTAGGTAGTCTAGAGCTCAAAATTTATTTAAACGCACTATACTACTAACTATTATATTTAATATGGATTTAAGCGAGTAAGTGGAAGTGGAACTTTAAATAGATAGGACAGGCTTTCTACAAAGCAAATAATCGTTAAACTTCATTTCAAATATTGGAAGCAATGCGAGTATTTATTTCTACGTCAGAGCCTCGTGTAATTTGCGAGTTATAATTAATACATTCAATAATTGTTATCATTACGTTTCATTTCCTTAACGTCCGAATTACGAAGAATAATACAATTTTAGTGTAAAGTGATCAGAGTGTAAAACGCTGCGACAATGAAGTTAAGAAAAAGTAAGTTAGCATTGTTTATAAATGTAAATTTCATTTATTCATTAGTGCACATTTAGATATGCTTTCTTTGTGAAAGTGTTGATACGAATGTGATAGAATCTTATTTACCCTTATACTTATTGAAATCAAATTGAATTATTTATTTATTTGTAAAAAACATTACTTTCTTTGTATTTTAAACAATTTCAGTGTATTAATTTCCGTAAATATATCTTAAAATTGGTATTTTTACATATAATAAAACTTTTTAACTTTGACAAAAACGTATTATTAAAACATTTGGTAACAATCAACGACAACGAAACTATTAATATTTCTAATTGAGCTAAAACATGGAATGCAAAATTACTTGTTAAGTGTTTGGGTACAGTTTTTAATAGGTTCATTTTATACAATTATTTATTTTAATTTTTTTATTATATTACCTATGATGTAAGAGATTTCTGTTTCACTAGGCTAACAATAGATTTAGTACATCTATACTCAATAAATAAAAATTCAAATGAAAAGTAGGATCCACATTTGCAAAAAAAAAATATATTATTGTATATTAATATCTAATACAGGGTTTTTCGGTTGCCTTTCACGATTTGTCATTTGTGATTCATTATTTATCAAATGACATTCACTTTTTTATTTGTCTTTCACCATTTGTCATTTGTATTTCACCATTATTCAAATGATATTCACATTTGTCAAATGAATTTTATCTTTTGTCAAAATAATTTCATGAACTGTACAAAAAGGTTTTGTTTAAGTATGACAATACGTTAAGCACGTATAAAGAGTTTGTACAATATGAAACAAACATGTAAATAATTTACATATCTGTAACTATGCACATGGACAATACACCTCGTATTTTCAGCATTTACTTCTGCTTAATACATATGTTTCTGCCATTTAGGCGTCCTCAGCTAAGCTAGTGAAGCAATGTATACAAATTAATACAAACATGTTAAAACACCTGGTTTGTATCTGTATTTAAATTTACTGAAATAGCCCGCATAGATCAAGCAAGTTCCGTCCTATAAGAAGACAACTATTTAATAATTGACATCTTACGGGCGAAAGAGACTTTGTCTGGAGGGCTACCTATCGTTCGAACAGCTAAGCTGCTACGGGAAACGATAAAATACGTATGTAGATGTAGTCCATTAACAACCAGCCAGATGGCGGTAAATATACAAAAAGGTTTTGTTTAAGTATGACAATACGTTAAGCACGTATAAAGAGTTTGTACAATATGAAACAAACATGTTGTACAAACTCTTTATACGTGCTTAACGTATTGTCATACTTAAACAAAACCTTTTTGTATATTTACCGCCATCTGGCTGGTTGTTAATGGACTACATCTACATACGTATTTTATCGTTTCCCGTAGCAGCTTAGCTGTTCGAACGATAGGTAGCCCTCCAGACAAAGTCTCTTTCGCCCGTAAGATGTCAATTATTAAATAGTTGTCTTCTTATAGGACGGAACTTGCTTGATCTATGCGGGCTATTTCAGTAAATTTAAATACAGATACAAACCAGGTGTTTATAACATGTTTGTATTAATTTGTATACATTGCTTCACTAGCTTAGCTGAGGACGCCTAAATGGCAGAAACATATGTATTAAGCAGAAGTAAATGCTGAAAATACGAGGTGTATTGTCCATGTGCATAGTTACAGATATGTAAATTATTTACATGTTTGTTTCATATTGTACAAACTCTTTATACGTGCTTAACGTATTGTCATACTTAAACAAAACCTTTTTGTATATTTACCGCCATCTGGCTGGTTGTTAATGGACTACATCTACATACGTATTTTATCGTTTCCCGTAGCAGCTTAGCTGTTCGAACGATAGGTAGCCCTCCAGACAAAGTCTCTTTCGCCCGTAAGATGTCAATTATTAAATAGTTGTCTTCTTATAGGACGGAACTTGCTTGATCTATGCGGGCTATTTCAGTAAATTTAAATACAGATACAAACCAGGTGTTTATAACATGTTTGTATTAATTTGTATACATTGCTTCACTAGCTTAGCTGAGGACGCCTAAATGGCAGAAACATATGTATTAAGCAGAAGTAAATGCTGAAAATACGAGGTGTATTGTCCATGTGCATAGTTACAGATATGTAAATTATTTACATGTTTGTTTCATCATGAACTGTGATTACTGTAACATGGAGCGTGTGAGAAGGCGAAATGCGAAAATTAGTAACGAAGTGCGCGCATTAATTATTAACTCCATGAATCAGGGAAAATCTTCTATTGATGTGGGAATACAGTTTAATGTAAAACCGAATACAGTGCGTAAAATTTATGCAAAACATGTGCAAACGGGACAGATACATAAACAACCTCCGGGTCACAGAAAGCAAAAGCTTAATGAAGCTCAAAAGGAACGAATATGTGATTGGATTGACGAGGATTGTACTCTTACACTTCGTGATTTACATGCAAAGAGTCTTTGCCAATGGCCCGACATGCAAATATCTACATCAACAATTAATAGGGCTTTAAAAGAATTCCATTATTCTATGAAACGAGTGACGTGCATCCCAGAAAGAAGAAATACACCAGCTATAATACAAAATCGTTTTGATTATGCAATTGAATTCAACAGAATTATGCATGAGAGAGACAAAATTTTTTTCGTTGATGAATTTGGTATAAATGTTTACTCAAGAGTGTCCTCTGGTAGATCTGCCAAAAATACTTCAGCATGTTTACGTAAAGCCCAAGTTAGAGGACGAAATTATTCAATTGTAGCTGGAATTAATTTTAATTCGTTATATTTATTTCAAATACAGGATAGACCATACAACGTGGAACATTTTTCAGAGTATCTGTTAAATTTTATTAATTATTTTCGTGATGATAATATCGTAGAAGCTTATCTTATAATGGACAATGTTCGCTTTCACAAAAATGCTGAAGTACTAAATCTTATTCAAGCTCATGGCCACCATGCTGTATTTATTCCGGCGTATAGCCCATTCTTGAATCCAATTGAGGAATTGTTTAGTCAATGGAAAAATTACATCAAGAGATCACAACCAAGAAATGCGTATGAGCTATATCAGTCCATCCACAGAGTATCAGAAAATATCACTCACGAACACTGCCTTCACTACATACAACATGGAGTCCTACTTAGGCGATTGTTTACGAAGAATCGAAATTCTTTCGTAAATTGTACTTGAATGTTTAAGAATTTCATTACTTATTGTCTATTTTACATAATAAGTTTCGTTGGTTCCTAATAAATATACATGAGTTCGATTGCTTTCTATTATTTTATTTGCATAAGAATAGAGAAAATCATTTGACAAATAGTGAAACAGTTTTGATAAAAGGGAATTACAATTGAAACAAATTTGACAGTTGGTAAAGTCATTTGATAATTAGTGAATTACAAATGACAAATCGTGAAAGGCAACCGAAAAGCCCTGTATTGTGGGTTTTATGGGCAATCATGATCAGGAGTCCGGACACATGACGTAGTCGTGTCCCGACTCGATCGATTGCCCCCTTCACCCCTCCCCGCTTACTCTCCCCGCCGCTGTTGCCGCTGTGGATAAAAACCAAAGGTTTTAGATAACTTACCTTTCTCTCGCTTCGAATTCAAATTAGTTTGAAAAGTTACCAACAGCATCAACAGCGTTTATTTAGTTTATAAGTGTTTGTTATTCTATAAATAGTTAAATGTCATTACGTTTTCCTTGGCATAAGTATTTAGGTCCGGGTAATAAATTAACAGAAGGTGCAGCAATAGACTTTGACGACTATCTTGCGTATTTACATGATCTTGAATATGAGAAAAATAATATACACGGTAGTGATAAACATTTTGCAAATGATTTTTTAACGGATTTTTTAAATAATAATAATCCACATTCTTTATTCGGATTTCTTGGTTTAAGTGGCAAATATTTATTTGAAGAAAAGTTTGGGCAAGTGTATCCAATGCCCCCAAAAAAAAATAGATACGGGAAAACAACAGGAGAATTACATGAAGGACAACGTTTATATGCAGATAGACAACGACAACTAGGCAGAGATTATCAATTAGCAAGACAAAGGGGATTTACTGGCAACTGGCACGATTGGTTACGTTCACAAGGAAATAGAACTACAGGTGTTCCTCCTATTGAGGCTGTTATTCCTAGCAGAACTCCAAATCAAGTAGGACGACCACCTAGAGCTGGCACATCTCATGACGATTTCGAAGGAGAAAATCCAGTATTAGAAGAACCTTCCGATATAATTCAAGATATAGGAAATATATTTGACGAAAGCATGCATATGGAAGAAGATGTTACTGATCCAACAGCAGATCCTCATAGTAGTAGTGGTGGTGGGGGTGTTGCTAATGCTATCGGTAATATTGAAACTGCTACAAAATATTTAAATATTCCAAGGTCAGTAGGAATGAAGGATGTTACTTTAACTTTCAGAAAGTCAAGAATTTTTTATACATATGGTTATGCTTTTCAACAAATAACAACAAAAAAAACAAATAATACAGTTGATTTAGGAGATTTATTAGAATTATGTACACCTTTTAGTACATTGCCAGCAGATATGTTAGGTTTCTATATTGATTTATCCGAATTTAAAATCTTAAACGGTAGTGTAAAAGTTCTTAATGCTAACATCACAGTAGTTCCTCAAGGATTACGAACAGCTTTTGACTATGGAACAACTCTCACCGGAACTGCTACATCTGAACATGTTTCTATTGGATGCTCTGGAATTGGTTTAAATAAAAAAGTATATAGTCGTCATGGTACTTATAACAGTGAAGCTGCTTCACCAATGAAACCGACAGGTGTAAATGACTTTAATGGAGAAACGTTTATTAAGAAATTGTATGGTACAAATAATTTTAATGCTGAACAATTAGGAATGAATTTAGGTATACCTAGACATGTCAATATGTATTTTGTATTAGTAAGTAACAGTAGTCGTGAACTGCCGGCTCCAAATACTAATAAATATCAAAGAAATATTTGTGGATGGCCTGCCATTGATAAAATGTATGATAGATGGAGTTTTATGCCTAAAATTGGTGAAATTGTTATAGATTATAATTATAAACCAGTTAATGGTATCATTGGTCTAAAACGTCATTATTTACCATATCCGGTTGATACTGGTGACGTTGCTTGGGCAACTACGCCACATTTTCTTGCAAGTAAACTTACTATAAAAAATCAATATGACGCTACTCGAAAAGATACTACACCTGTTATTGCACCAGATGTTAATAAAAAATCTTATATTAATGCCAATTATTATGATCAACCTTATGCAATGGACATGTTATATTCCAGTATTGATCCTGTCAAAATGTATCATCCACAGTCTACGAAACAAAGAAATACAACAATACCCCTTCCTTATTTTGGTATTCTACCAGTTCCACAACTAAATCCCGCACAAGACACAACCCAATTTCAAAATAGTTGCGCATATTGGTCTGTGAAATGTGAATTGACTTTAACAATAAATACTGAATCACTTTACTCTCAAGGTCATATGTTTGTAGCTGCACCTGACGAAGCTGCATTCAAATTAGATAGTGCCGTTGAAGGTTGTAATTATAATAACTTTTATCCAATGAATCTTATTACTTATGGTAATTAATAAAAGAACAAAATAAAATATAATTGTTTTATTCAGTAATACCTTCCAATAAATTATAATTTTGTAACAATATAAAAAAACATAAAGGATATGGTTTTTTATTACAATGTTTCAAGAAAGGTGCACTTTGCCATTTATATCTAATCATACGACATGTAAATGTAGGGTCATTAGGAAATATGTTTTGATTACTTAATACTACTACAGGAGTTCTATTTATAATCGCATCTTGTTGATATTTAACTTTTACATTCAATGTATCGCCACCAAATAACATTTTAATAGTATCAAATTGACCTACTTCGCATTGTGGTTCATTCCATAATAATATTCTTTTATTAACACATTCCTGTAACGGAAAATTACTAAACTTAGAAAAATTACCAATTTGCCCAAAACTTATAAAAAAATGAAGTACCATATCGAAAAAAAAATTTTTACCACTACTAGGTGGTGAAACGACTTCAAAACAGTTGACCTTTGGAATTGTTTTGTCCACAATATTAAGTAAATCTAATAAAAATTGTCGAATATTATCATTTGTATGTAATTGAAATAATAATAATCGCTCACAAATTTTAACAGAATCTTCTAATGTATAATAATAATCAAAGACATTATCAGTAGTACATGAAAAATATGGTGAAGAATTTTTTAAAAAATTATACATACTCATTACGTCATAATTGATAATTTGTAAATTTAAAATGTCAACTATTGTTTGAATCATATAGTCATTACGACGTTTGAATTTATACGGTGAACTTAACCAAATAGGTGTATTAACAATATTTAATAAGGGGCTTGTCGGATATTGGGATATGAATTCCAGTAACTCTTCTTCTTCACTTCCTTCTTGATGTCTTTTATGTTTTTTATTCTTTTGATTGCGTCCTTGATTATATGTTGGATTGGTTGGTAAAGTGGATCGACTGGTGTCGCAAGTAGAAAATTCATGCGGATCGTTGCTTCCTTCCACCATAAATTCTTCGGAATTTGTCGCAAATTCTTCAGCTCGTAAAGTTCTAATTTCACGAGGTGGGAACCTCTTTCTCCCGGCGACTGAATAGTACAATATCCTTCTGGGGTATTCCATGAAATATTTTGTGAGGTTGAAGATATATTGGTGAGTGATGTCGAATGTTCGTCTAATTCGGCGTGAATTTCGCTTGATAGGCAATCCAACAATTCGGGAACATCTACAATATCCTCCACTCCAGGAACAATCGTGGATAATGTGGGCGTGGTCTTCATGCCACACCCAGATGAAACATCCTCCTTTAAATTTTTGCTGTATACATCTACTAAAATATCTTTCATTTTGCTCGGAAGTAATGTTTGGCAAAACATCATGAATAAGTTTTTTTCCTTTAAGAGCTCCACAAACTTCTCGAACGAAATTTCGGACCCTACGTCTATTTTCACGTCCTTCATCTCCTTCGATATTTTCCGCAGTGGCATCAAGAAGTTCTTGCAAATCCGTTTGCCAGTTAGGTATTGGTCCTTCACGCAATGCGATATCGACATTTCCAACCACATTATTAGTAGAGGTACTTGGAAGGGATCCATCCAAATCAATTCGATTAAGTTCAGAAGACACTCCTGTTGACAATTCTCGGTAACTTCGACACCAATCTCGATCTGTTGTAATTGAAGTTGATTCTCCATCGTGTTCTGAAGGCAGCTTTTAAAAACAATTATACATTATAAACATTAAATTAAAAATTAAGTGTAGCCGAATGAGTTTCCCAATCTTGTAAATTCATTGACCTACAACGCGATTGACTGCTAATAACCATGGGTGGAAGACTCATTTCAGCCATAATTAATTCGTTGAGAATGCAAGAGTAATTAATACTAGTCGGGTACAAACACCAACTACAATGTGTGTGGATTAACTTATGCTCATGAATGTACCAAAATGTAATATCATAATAATTGATTGTTAATTTTCGGAATTTAGGTAAACAATTTATACATGAAATCGCGCATTTCTGATCTATTGTATCATATATAAAAATAAATTGTGAACATGTAAAATCATAATTAGGATGTGAAGAAGCGTCATATACAGGCCGAAATGCCCAATTTGGAAAAGTTTCTAGAACATGTCCGTCGAAGCTGAACCGGCTGACATTTGCACTACCTTCGGGTGCTAACTGTTTAAATTTCAAAAGGCGATGTTTTACTGAATCTAAACTACTTACATTTAATTTACAAAAACCATCGGATTCGTCATAAAACCCATCAGGGTCTAATTGAAATACTTCGGTTGTACTTGCTTCACTAACGTTTGGTTCAACATTATTTACTGGTACATTTGGCAATTCTTGATTAAAATATACATTCGACATTGTAGCTGGTGTTTCTTACCTGAATAGTATTACACAAAGTGTAGAGGCTGTGGGAGTTGGCTCTTTTATATGAATAAAGCGAGGCCGCTGTTGCTAAACTTTCAAACTAATTTGAATTCGAAGCGAGAGAAAGGTAAGTTATCTAAAACCTTTGGTTTTTATCCACAGCGGCAACAGCGGCGGGGAGAGTAAGCGGGGAGGGGTGAAGAGGGCAATCGATCGAGTCGGGACACGACTACGTCATGTGTCCGGACTCCTGATCATGATTGCCCTCTTTATTATTATATTAATATATAATTAATATATAATATATTATTATATATTAATAGGAATTTCTTATTTTCTTGGCTGTAATTATAATATAAAATGAAAAGTGTTTCTTGGGAGTAGCGGCCAGGTAATTGAAACGATATTTAATCTATGTTGACGTTTCGGTAATATATCTTGTGCCTTTTTCAAAACTGTAATATTTATTGAAAATATTTAAAAAATGATAAGATTACAATGTTAATTAAAACTACTTATATTAAGATTAATCATAGTTTAAAAAGACTGTAATTAACACTAAGAGGATTACAAGGAATGCCTGCTGTGAGTTTACCTGTGGGGCACGAAACATTTAGAAATAGTATTTGTTTATCAGGAGTGTACTCCGAAAAATTATAAAGCGGCAACAGGTGCTGTTTTAAATAATAAATATTGAAAATATTAATCGAAGTTCATGATAGATATGACCATTTTATTGGGAGAGTTATGATGCAAGTATAACTTCGGCAAAAGATTCAAAATCCACTTCACTCACACTTGCTTCACAAGCCCGCGGTCGCCACAATATCATCGGCTCTATGTTTTATATGAACATGAATAATTAATGTCTTGCACCAGCTACCTATAATAAGTAGTGTATAGGTACTACTGCTGACAAAGTAATATTAAAAAATGTAATAGATAATTTCTAAATATACCTACATAAACAGGTTATTAAAATCTCATACACAAATACCTACAAAAAATTTTCAATTAACTATTTAGAAAGTTATACGCAAAATTCATAATAATGGTAAACAATGCATTTGGAACAAGGTATTTAACAAATAATGAATTTCATAATAAAAATAAATTAATAGAATCACTATTTGATACACATTTCTATACATTTCCGTCCCTTTTAAATGTTTTTGATATGTTTTATATATTTTTGAAGAAATGATTTACAGTTTGTATTATTCAACTAATTAAGGGTAATATCAGCACTAACTAAAGCGCGACATAATTCTTCATTAAATAGCTTTGGGTCGGTTTTCTTTGTTCCCAATTAAATGCATTTTAAAATTGACTGGTTCTTTACTCTACAATTTTTCAGTTTGGCAGCATGTGAAGGTATTTTGATATGTTGGTCTACTTGAATTTTACAGGGGCTCTGAAGAAAATAATTTCAAAACTAATGTTGGAAATGCTGCCAATAAATTTTTATTATTAACCGTTCCTATAAGTCTCAAAATATTTGTATTTTTTTTAATTTAAATTACATTACTATAAAAAAGCTTAAAATAAGTACTTACGATTTTGCAACACACTGTATAAAACACTTTTTGGTTATCCACACGAAGTTCAGTGTGAGATTTGATCGAAGCTAATATACCAACTGCTAACTTTCGGCATGATTGAACGAACGTTTTCACTGCACACCCCTATTTACGATTGCTTGGGTGACTCGTCGTTTGAAATCACTGACTTACTTTTTTAAATGAAGCCACAACCTTATACTTAAACTGCATGTCTTTGCTGAACGGGGCCGCTTTTGCGATAAGAGCTTCTTTGTAGTACCTCGGAAATTTTAAATTAGACAGAGTGACGCACAATGTACTAAAATTTCATGTCTGCCTTTGAATAGTATCTCAAATAAACAGCTTTAACTCGTATAATGCCGCACTATCGCTTTTAACGGTCGGGGTAAACCCAAAGTGGCTACTGTCCCCTTTAATTTAAGGTAATTCTTGAGGCTTACGCGTGCACTTGACTACTATTACAAATTAAAGTGGGAATTCCTACTATTTACAATCTATACGAACATACGAAAGTTCCTGTTTCCTGACCACCCTCCAAATTTTTCTGCTCGGGTATCACACAACCGAAAAGAAAAAGCTGGCGCTGTTGGTTGAATTATAAATTATGCAAATTTTAAGCGGCGCTTTCGTCTCTCGTAACAGGAAGGGAAAGCCTAGAGAATTTTGTTCACATTTGATTATGTATTTACTAACGTAAATTGTATTTTACAATTTACGTATAACTCTTTCGTTATTATTTAAATATGTGAACCAAAAAGAAAAACCAAAAATTATGCATCAATATACAAAATTCTATCAGATATGTATTAAAAGGGATAAATGCATATTATATGTAAAATATGCACATTTGCATATAATCTATTCCATTACGTTTAGATTTACAAGAAAAACGAAAAAATCTTAAGATTTTTTCAAAAATTGAAAGACAATATTTTCTCAACTAAATTCCTAAACATAATTCTTACAACAAAGTATTTATTTTAATATTAACTACAGGGTTGATAAGAATCACGATTTAAAAAAAAATAAAAAATCGTAAATTTTTATAAAAAGTCATGATTTTTTTATTATTTTAAATACTGATACTATATAATAGCGTCTTATTTTATTTTCATAAAAAAGCACTGACACAATATTGCCAACACTCTGAAACTGGTAGGAAGCTGACAAGTTTTGTGATTTTGTTGCTAGCAATCCTACCGCAAAGGTATCGAAACGTGTTGAAACTTGTAAAGTCTTGTACATACTGCAGCCGCAACGTGCAATGCAACATGTAACGCAACGTGGACGGCTTGAAATAGACAGCGCAACGTTGAGAACGCGCAACCTACTTCAACGCGTTTCTAGTTGTTTCCACTAGTGGTTTGCGAGCACTGCAGCAACATGGAGTGTTCCTTTAGTTATAATTATTACTACTACCATCACCTAGCTCTAGCGTGCGGAGCTTATATATTAATACATGAATTAACCACTGACAGGAATCCACAAAGATGGTGGAGAACCAATCTATTTTGGCATTTTCGCCCCTAAAAGATGATAAGAGACTAATTATTTTATTTTTACAAATCTCTCCCGCCGTACCAATGCATGGTCGATATCCTTGCACGCATCCGCTTTAGCTTTCTTTTCTTATAATTTATATTTGAGGGATTCCATAAAAGCTCCTTCTGCTTATATAATTGAATGAGCAATATGGACTTTCCTTCATGCCATGATTCTGATAATGAGTTTTTTTGGTGATATCGACATTGTTAATAACGTATATCTAGACAGATCTATACAAATTCGATGTTGCACGTGCGCGAAATAAGTACACACTCACCAATTACACAGGGCTGCATAAAATTTGTGATGACGTAATTTTTGTTTGTTAAGCTCAGTTTTTATATAGCAATAACTAATTAAAATACAGTTGGTCTCTACAACCCAAAGATTTTTTTTGCACAAAAGAAAAAGAAAAAAATATAAAAAAAATCTTATAATAGGCGTTTAAATACATTTTAAAATGAATGTACTACTTCAAATTCTAGGTATTAACCCAAAAATGATTTTCCGTTGTGGTTTTAAAGAAATTTGCTAAATAGGCTCTCATTACCTGATGTAAATCTTTTATACATGTATTAGTTTTGGACAAGATTTCCGGGAATTTTTACCTGCTAAATCCTATTTATTATGCTTGCACTTTATTAGTACTGCGAAGAAGGATTTCAAGTTTATCACTCCAAACAAAATGTATATTTTAATGTCATTTACTTCATTATAGCTCTGAGTGTCGATCAGTAAACAAGTAAAATTAATTTGTCTTTAGTGTTGTGCGTGGTATTTGATAAATAAACATTGCTTAAAAATATTTCTAGCCGGTGTTGCAAAAACAAACCAGATGATTTCTGTTATATTTGTGGATATTTCGTCTTGAAAAAGTTTAAGAGACAAATTGGTGAATTTGTGAAAAATGCATATTATACTTATTTCAAAATCAAATTAGGAGATCAAGATAAAGATTGGGCACCGCACGTTGTTTGTAAGGTATGTGAAGAAGGTTTAAGACGTTGGACCAAAGGAAATAGAAAAAGCCTTCCTTTTGGAATACCGATGGTTTGGAGAGAACCGCAAAATCATCATGAAGATTGTTACTTTTGTCTTTGTGATATTAAGGGGCATAATAGAAAAACTTTGAAACATATTTTGTACCCAAACAATATTAAATCAGCTATCAGACCAGTTCCTCACAGTAATCATGTACCTATACCTATACCCCCCAAAGTACTACCAAAAGATAGTGAAATCTCTTCAACTTCCGGCTCCGTACAGATGGATAGTGATTTTAAACTATCAACCTCAGGTCAAAACCAACCTCAGCTATTTTCACAAGCCGAACTGAATGATTTAGTAAGAGATTTGGGACTTTCAAAAGATCTTTCTGAAGTACTGGGGTCTAGGTTGAAACAAAAAAAATTACCTGCCCCATAAACTACCTTCTCTTGGTATAGAAATCATGAGGCTGGATTTGTAAAATATTTTGCACAAAACGGACCACTCGTGTACTGCCAAATAATTGCTGATCTACTTACTTTCCTCGCAGCTCCTGAGTACATACCTTCTGATTGGAGACTTTTCATCGACTCTTCAAAAAGGAGCCTTAAAGCTGTTCTTTAAAATAATGGCAATGTTTTTGCTTCTATTCCGGTCGGCCACTCTGTTCATTTAAAGGAAAACTATGAAAATTTACAGGAATTACTTTTAAGAATACAATATGAAAATCACAACTGGGAAGTGTGTGGAGATTTAAAAATTTTAGGCCTTCTCTTGGGTCAGCAGTGTGGATATACTAAATTTCCATGTTTCCTGTGCGATTGGGATAGCAGAAATCGAGAACAGCATTGGATAAAAATAGACTGGCCACAAAGGGTGACTTTAACACCTGGAACCAAAAATGTAATTCGCGAAAGTCTTATTGACCCTCAAAAAGTGTTACTTCCACCGCTTCACATAAAACTTGGAAACAATTTGTTAAGGCATTAAACAAAGAAGGAAATTGTTTTAAATATTTGTGTAAAACATTTACGACTCTGTCAGAGGCAAAATTAAAGGAGGGAATCCTTGTAGGCCCGCAGATTAGGAGCTTGGTGACAGATCAAGAATTTGAAAATGTTATGGAAGATAAAGAAAAACATGCATGGCATGCTTTTAACGAAGTTGTACATAAATTTCTAGGGAATTATAAAGACAAAAACTATGTTGAGATCGTTGAAAATATGCTGGAAAAATTCAGGATTCTTGGTTACAATATGAGCATAAAAATTCACTTTTTACATTCCCATTTGGACTATTTCCCAGAAAACCTTGGGGACGTGAGTGAATAGCAAGGAGAAAGATTTCACCAGGATATTAAAGAGATGGAAAAAAGATACCAAGGGCGCTGGGACACAAAAATGATGGCCGATTACTGTTGGACATTGAGAAGAGATCTTCCTTTAGCTGAATATGACAGAAAAACAACCAAACGAAGCTTTTCTGAAAAACGAAAACGTTTTTTTAGAAGCATAAAGAATAAATAACTATTTCTAATAGTTTCTATGTGTATATTTTTGTATTTTTTTAATATAATATAAAACTAGCTTATAAATGAAATAAATCGTGTTTTTTTTATATTTTTTGATTTTACTGGTTTGAAAAATAACCTTACGTGATACAAAAAAAATAAAAGCAGATTTTAAATCAGCGCTACCCAATTACTAGAAAACAGTTAAAATTTTTAAATCAACTTTCAAAGTGTTGAAAAATGCAGGCCTGTGTTATTCATATGCAACTGCAAACTGCAACCGAGAATCTCTTTGTGTTCGCACGAAAAACCAACAACCGACGGATCATCAGTACGCAATATCTGCAACACGAGCTGTAGCATGCAACGCATGTCCACACACGTTGCATTATTTGTTGCTTTACATGTTGCACTGCACGTTACAGCTGCAGTGTGTAGAAGGCTTAACTTGTAATTCGCGCTAGACACTGGACCGTATAAAAGTACTCTTTCGATCTAAATGTGTGAAGGTATATGTGAACGCGCGAAAATTATAAGTAGAGGTAAAGAAGATAGAAGATAGACTGGCAGTATTTTGTTAAACAAACTATTGTTGGCAAACTTGGGTGTCGCGCTCTCTGTAAAAGGTACGATAAAAATATGCAAGGGTTGGTAGAGAGACTTAAATCCCATTGGAAAACTTTTAACAATAAAATTACTCAAATAATGGTGACGACGAAATTGAAAATATAAATGAATCTCAACCGTCGAAACAAAGAAAGAAGAATGGAAAGAAAGAAACTCTAACTATACAGTATATAAAAAAAAATTAACAAAATTGGAAGTTTGAGTGGCAGTAGTAGTTTTTATTTAGGTGCAGATTGTAGTAGCAATAGCGACGTGTTGACGTTTTAAGCTCATTTGTTGTTAGAAGTCAGGACAAAAAAAAAGAATTAGACAAGCAGATAGCTAGGGGCTACTTTACACCAAATTGTAGCTTCAGGTCAATTAAACATAAAGAAGTTCTAAAAGCAATTGAACTGCTAAGGCCAGAATATGTTCCACCTTCTAGGTATCAGTTATCTTTTCTTTTAGATGAAATATTTGAAGAAGAGAAAACAAACTATTGTAAATATTTATCAGGCAAGTCAGTTTGTATGTCTCTTGATGGATGGTTAAATATTCATAATGAACCAATAATTTGTATCGTTTTGACAGCAGAGGATGGAAACAATTTCTTGTTCGAAAGTATAGATACATCAGGGTATTAACATACATCTGATTATCGTACAGAGATCGTTTTAGATGTAATAAATAAGCGTAACACTCAGTAAAGTGACAAGCGTTGTCACAGAGAACGCGGCTAATATGAGCAGCATGAGAAAAATCAGAGCTCCTGAATCTGAAAAATCCCATTAAAACTTATGGATGTTCTGTCCATATACTGAATTTGCTATCAAAGGATTTAGAAACAAATAAAAGGCATGTACTTCAAGTTGTAAAATATTTTCGCAATACGCATTTGCCTAATGCTTGGTATAAACAAAAAGGAGGCAAAAAATTAATACTACCTCACGACGTTCAATGGCATACACTTTCTAACTGTCTTGAAACATATTGCTATATGCCCCACTAGCACTAGTCTTACGCTTACTTACGTAATACCTACTTTTTATAACTTACCCAATTTACCTCAATACATGATTGTCGCGGAGATCTTCCGGCTAAATACCAGTTCAGTTTAGAAGCGAGTGGAGTATCATAAAGGCCACCACAATGTTTATACCTTTAGCCGTGACAGAAAACACAGACTCTGCCGATAGTAGTTGAATAAATCTAAGTAACTACTTGTATCGTTGTTAAACCAAATAAAACAACCAAGTTCAAAACAATAACAATAAGGATTTATTGTAATCCAACAACAAAGGGATATTGTACCCAGAATGTCAAAATAAAACGGTTACACTAACTTGGCTAACCACGTCACAATAAAATATTTGAAGGATTCAGAAAATATTAAAGTTTAATGAATAAAAAAACTATATTAAATTTGATCAAAGCGATAATGACATTAAAATAGTGACATATATCTTAATAACAAAATAAATTCTGGTCATGAGTAAAAGACTCACCCAGTATAATATATGAATGAAAATCATTTTAAAGAGCAGACAAGAAATTGACTAAAATATGAAGTTAAACTATTTGCAAATAAAAGCAGGTGTTTTAGATAAATTACAAAAAAAATACTGAGATCACCAGATTTTATAAAAAAATTTAAGGGCAACGTCTGTAATGATTTGACCAAATATGGAAAACAATTAAATTAATTAAGAATCTTAATAGAAGAATTGCATAAATAATTTATCAATGATCTTTAATAAACCTTACATAGATATTGACACACACTGTATATGCTATATTCCCTTAAATAATACACAATTAATTATTTAATTACGTAAATTTAAATTTACAAAGAGCTATTCCAAAATAAATCTATTAAGATTTGTCCATACTGTATGTTAGAAAATATATAAATCAGATGTGAAATAAAATTGTTCGCAAAGCTTAGTTATAATAAAAAATTATATTACACAAATTAAATCGAAAATTATCTTTATATAATTTTAAAAAAAATTAGATGATGCCTGAGTTAAATTCTTTGCACTAAGGAAAAAAAGGCACAAAGCAAAACGACGTAAAATTTATAAATTTAAATAAAGAGAACAAAAAAATTGTGCTCACTAGACAAGTTTGTATCTGAATACGGACAGAAAAAATGTGACATAGTAAAAACTATATTTAAATTATATACAAGTTTATATTCACGTGTTTCCGTGTAAGCGGTCGAATCAAACCAATTAAGTCTTTGCGAATATGATAAAATGACCTTATGGTGAACTTCTCTATCATTTGGTACGGAAATACCACGTGGTAGATGCAAATCGACCGACAGCTGATTACGTCCAAGTTCTAATTAGCTGATTGAGAAATAGCCCCATACAAGTTCTCTAATGAATTTAATGAAGAAGAAAACAATATGAGTAACAAAAACGAAACTAATGAGAGAAGCAATGCCGTTTACAAGACATTCTTCGTTATGGACTCACCTCGTTCAATGAATTTTTAATTCCTATTAACCTAAGACTTCCCACGTAGTCGAAGAATGTATCCATTTAAATCCGAGTCATCACGATGCAAACCAACCTTAGAACAACTTAAACGTTGCCTTGCAATGCCCAGTAGAATTTAACACCCGCTATAAGCGAACACATACTATGTTTTAATTAAAATTCTACCAATTTAGATACTTCACCACCCTAGCGATGAAGGCTTAACCACAAATACTTGAACGAAATATTAATGAGAGCGAGAATGCCTTGCACGCGCCTTATATAGACGACAATACAACATCATATGGCAAAAAAAACAATATTTAAAAGAATATTCCAATTATCCCACATTTAATTATTTTCAAAAAGGAAAACTGATTATAAATTTACAACCTCTTTCCTTTTAAATTTCAACTAATTAATATCCCAAATTTGACTAATTAACTCCTCGTACTATATCACAAATAAATACTAATAAATGGCGTGGTAATTCTCAAATCCTATACGAAATACAAATTAAAAGCCATAACTGACATCCTCGAAAATTTCATAATTACCTAGGTTCCATTTTAATTAGGAATACTAAATTAAAACAACGTTTATTAATTTATAGAAAAAAATTACTGCAGAAATTAAGTAAACGCACACACATGCCAATTCTATGTCTATGTGAAGCTAAACCGCATTCGAAACGTTTGGCAGTATAAGCAATATACTTAACCTTATGTTTGAAAACAAGCCATCGGGAAATTAATTTAAATAAACTAAAAATCACGCAAAAGAAAGCCCCAATTGACTCAGGTATTTATAAATGGATATAATATTAACCCTCTAATGCGACATGACTTACAGAATACACAGACTTCATAATTTAAGTAGAAAATTAACTTAATTTAAAGGATGTCCTATTAAATCAATTGTAAATGGAAACTAACCCAATTGCCGTTACGATATTTAAAGGAGAGGCCTAAGTTACAATAGTAACAATTAACTGGCAGTAGTACGTATATAACACAAATTAATTATAAAGGAATCAAAGCACTACAAGAAATATATAATTTTAGGATTTGGAAAAGTTAAGAAATCGTTACTGAAAGATCTAATAACTGGGAAGTAGGAATAAAATTAGCGAACCTTTTATGTATACCTAGTTATACAAAAATAACTAACAACCAAAAGCAAGATAAGGTATTTTAAATTTTAAGAATTCAGTTAGTACGAAGAATAGTACTTAAATATAGCAGAAACCTAGTATATATACTAGACTGGTCGCAGCTTGTATGGATTTTTTTTTTAATTCTTAGTATATGCACTGTCTAAAATATGAGGTTTGCTGTTATAAATGCGCTATTAATTTTTTAGCTCGATTCGACGGTACATTCTGGTGCCTAGTGGGGCCCAAAGTACCAGATATAATGAAAAAACATACATTTTTACATACATCTTTATTGCTTGTTGTAACTACGGTAGAAAATATATAATTCTTTCGATAAAACATAATTTTAATTATCTAATAAGTGTTTTTAAACTGAAATTATTGTCAAAGTTTTAAAACTTTGCTAATGCATGATTCACATTCACGAGACAGTTGTTATTAAATGCCTGTCATTGCTTGCAATCGGTGTTCATTGATATGATTCACAAAAGCAGTGAATCAATATGATTGTTTTGAATGTTTTTTAAAAAACCTTTTAAAATCACAGATTTATGGAGCATGTTTTTAGGGGTGTATTTTTTAGTAATAAATGAATGAAGAGAGAAAGAGATAATACATATACATTTGTATGTAAATATTATGTGCTGTTAGCAACTAAAAGAACTACATCTGTTCAACGAGCTTTTGTGAGTTAATTGAATACTTTGCAAAACAATCAAACGACAGTGAATTGACATTTGCTAACAGTTCTTAAAAAACGTGTGAGTAAAAGGCAATCAATTGTTAGAGAGTTAACACTGCATACAATATCAATAGTGTATATTGTTGTGCGAAAGCAATACAAAAGCAATGTTAATATGAGTGGACAGCAAAAGTGAATCAACTCATACATTTCTCTGGTACAGATAACGGTATTTTTGCTCAACGTCGTGTTATTTATGTGCGACTTGAAAGAAAGCGTCATTTATGTTTTGCTGATTTTTACATATTCTGCCAACCATTGACGTTATAAGTAGTGCAAATTAATATTTGATCACCAATAAATAATATAAAGTGAAATCTTCGTGTTAGAAATATGACTTCTGAGAGTGCAGTGATTAAAAAGAAAAACTTACGCTCTGACCAAGATATTTTTTATTGGGCAAATGTGCAAATGACATTTTGGGAGCCAAACTACCATCTATTAAGCAAGTACTTCAATTATTTTTTTACAAAATGCGGATTGAACATAAGACATTGTTAAGTAGTATGAAATATGCTATTGGCGTTGCAATGGAATTTTGAGGCACACATTCCAACCATGCATGAGACAAGTTGTATGCGGAAATTGAAAAAAGTATGCGAAAAATGGAGACAAATACAAAAAAACTGTAGAACCCCATACGAAAAATATCGAAAACAAGAAGAAGATTTTTGTGATGAAATAGAAAATTTTATTTTTGATATCACAACTCCAGATGCTTTGGAAAAAATGAAAATAAAGGAAGACAAAGATTTTTTAGTGCTCCAAAGAAAGAGAGGTCGCCCAGGAATTATGCATGGTGTAGATAGAATTCTCCAGAAAAAAGAAAAACGTAAAGAGAAGCGATTGGAAGAAGAAAACAATAGTGTTGCAAAGTATAAAAATCAAGGTATTTATTTTACTATTTATTAGATTTATACTGTTTCTGTAAAAAATCGTCGGCAAATAATTTCAGCTAAATTAGGCACGGATATTGCAGATGACACAGAAGCCGAAGATGTTGAACTAGGTCATGCAATGGACTCCCAAAACGTATCGGATACTGAGAATGTCTTCGAAAATATGAAAAAAACACAGACTCAATCTCGCGGTACTATTCACTTTATTGATGACAGAATGTTAGCAAGAATGGACAAATGCAAGCTTTCTACAAGACATGCCATGCATATTGTTACTTCAACTGCTGCTGCCATTCTAAATAAATTGAAAGACGCTTCCACTGCTTCTACAGAAATAAATTTAGAAGATCTGGTATTAAATCGAACCACAATCCATTCTATGCGAAGAGAATACCGTAGAAGACATGCTAAGCGGATTATCGATGAATTCAATGTAGGTAGTTGATTTAATATTAAATTTCAGAATTATAGTAATGCATTTTATTTATTACAATACAGATTCCCCAAGTATTTGTTTTGCACTGGGACGGCAAACTCCTTCCAGGCATAAAGGGAATAGAAAAACAATATCGACTTTCTCTCGTTGTGACCAGTGAAAACATGGAAAAATTGCTAGGTATACCAAAAATATAAAATTCTACCGGGGAAAATATAGCTGACGCCACCTTAAATTTTTTGCGACACTGGGCACTTGATGGATTTGTAGAAGTTGTATCTTTTGACACCACAGCCACTAATACTGGGATTAATAACGGCGCTGCATATTTACTTGAAAAAAAGTTGGAACGCAAACTACTTTTTCTTCCATGTCGCCACCATATTAGCGAATTATTAGTAAGGTCAGTGTTTGAACTGAATTTTGGAAAAACATCCGGACCAGAAGTTCTTCTCTTCAACCGATTTGCAAAGTATTGGAAAAACATTGCAGCTAGCAACTTCACAAAAGGGACTTTGGACGAAGAAGTTCTGCGGAATTTAACAGCATCGCAGATGGAATACGTAAAGAATTTTTGCCTGAATGCATTAAAATGTCATTACGTGCGTGCGGACTACAAAGAGTTGCTTCAGTTAACACTTCACTTTATTGGAGAGCATGTACCAGATTTTAATCAATTTCGTTTACCTGGTGCAACATCCCATGCACGATTTATGTCAAAGTGTATTTATTTCTTGAAAATTTTGTTCTTTCGCAAGCAATTCAAAATGACAGCAGCGGAATTGAAAAGTCTTCGCAGTATTTGTTTATTCCTAGTAATTATTTATGTTCCTTACTGGTTCCGATGTGTGAATGCTATTGAAGCGCCGAAACAGACCTTGATTTTATACAAAACGTAGTTACTTATTTCGACAAAGAAGTTTCCACTACATTGTTGCAAAAACTAAGGAAACATTTGTGGTATTTAGCAGAAGAAGCAGTTGGCCTTTCATTTTTTGATGAAAGTGTCCCGTTGGTAGTAAAAAAGAAAATGGTCCAAAAACTTGACATCAATAATGAAGACGAAGACGAAAATGATGCAGAAGTCTCGAAAAGAAATGTGGTAACAATGGAAGAAATTTTGTCTTACAGTGCAAAAGATATATCTATCGCATTTCGTAACTTCACGGACAAACAGATTTTTTACTCGACTGTCTATAGATGTATCATTTTTACAATTAGATCCCTCTGAATGGCAGCAAAGAGACGATTACTGTGCTGGCAAACGAGTCTGTCACCATTTGCACGTCGTGAACGATGCAATTAAACTTATAACGGACTTCAATCGATCTTTGACCTACGATGAGGAAGATAAGCAGTTCCTACTTCAAGTTGTGGAGCAGTATCGCCAATTATATCCATCTTACAACAAATTCGCTCTCATGAATTAATACAAAAAATACCACTGTAAATTAATAATCTAGTTCTTACATTTAAATAATAAAAGTATGTAGTTTTTTATCCAACGAATTATATTTTTCTTTCGAATAGTTATGAAAACCAATAAAAATAGGACTAAATGTGTGTTTTTCATAATATCGGATACTTTGGGCCCCACTAGGCACCAGAAGGCACCATCGAATCGAGCTAAAAAATGATGTCCGCATTTGCGACAGCAAACCTCATATTTTAGACAGTGCATATATATCAATTAAAGAAAAAAAAATTTTGCGACCAGTCTAATATATACCCCTTGTTCAAAAATAACCAACAAACTAAAACGCAAAATAAGGTAATTTATTTTTAAGCTATACAAGTAGTACGATAAAGTAATAATTAATCTAGCAGATACTAAAAATATACAAGGGTCGAAATTTGACGTATAACAATATGTCAGTGAATGGTCAAAATTATTACTAATTTGTGAAGAGTATGAAGATGACATTAATTTAGTTATTTGTAAAAAGGTTTCGAATATTCATATCAGACGAAAGATCGACAACATTTTAACATTATTTAAACCAATATCTGTGAAACTTGACAGAATTCAGCAGAAATGTGCCTGTTTATCTTATATGGTTGAAGAATGGAACCAGTTAGACGCAGTCTTTATAAGTTTTGAAGAAACTGAAAAAATCATGAGACTAAAGCTTATTAAAAGGTATGAACAAGCCACAACACCTTTTCACTTTTTAGCTTATTTGCTGGATCGTACTAGAAATAAAACTGAATACCCAAGGTCATATCAAGAAAAAAGAATCAGCTGGGCTTGTCCATTCAAAATTAATAAATATATTTGATTGCGTAATGAAAAAGGTAAAATGAAATTTTCTATTTTTTTTTCTTTTTGCTTAAACGATATAAATATAATAAAACATATAAAAAGACTATTTTACAATAAAAGAAATCATAATTTTTTTAAATAGAAATCACCTTGATTTAAATCATGATCTAGATTCTGACTTTATTTAAATAATTTAAATCATCTCAACTCTGATTAGCCGCAATTTAATAAATTTTCAAGTTATACCTACCAAATTATAATTACCCAGTTTCCCATGTATCTTTAATTATATATCATATATTCCCATGGTACTTAAATATAATTACAAAGTTACATATAATTTTGTTATAATTATTATCTCCATCACAGGCTGTGTGTAGTTTCTAATATGTTTACTATAATTTAATTATTTGATAATGAAAAGAACCATAGCTTATGACAAAAAAATGAGAATGAAAATGAATAAAATGAAACTTGTCTATGGCGAAAAAAGCAAAACCTTGGCATTTAGAAAAATATAAATAAAAAATATCTGATTTTCGTAGATGTAAAATGCGGATACACTGATCACGTTTTGAAATCTTTATAAAGAAAAGTATAGCAAGCACCAAATAATATGGCGAGGGGAGGGGGTGCGCAGAAGCCATTTAAATTTTATATATATATATATATTGTAATGAGGCTAACCATGTATGTGTGGGGCCTATAGCAAAAATACAATATTAATATTTAAAATTGTTGATTTAGAATAAGTTTTCACATGAACTGCATTTTTCACATGCCATATCAATTAAGTTAACGCCGCGTTTTTAATTTATCTAATTTGTTTCGCTTAATTATTGAATTCCTTGTATCCTTTCACTTTAATCATTTTCATTTACTTTTAAATTTTCCTGAAGATGTTTAACTTAATTGATTGGAATTATATATCACATAACATGATAATGGTTGTTTCTAATTTTAAAATTGTTACGGCAGGAATTTTCCTTAAAATGAGTATAGGTATAATATGGAGATTGTATATTTAAAATAAGCTTTTGTTTACTGTTAAATTAATACTATATTATTATTGAAATGTCAAACGTTTAGGTGTAGTGATGTATTTTATTTGAGGAAATTATTGTCAAGATAAAATGTATATAAACAACATTGAAGTTAAGGTGCCTGGAGATTTAATGAAAAACAAAGTGAGCAATTATTATTGTAAAATTGGGATGACAAGTCGAATTTATCAAAAAGTGTTGTTAAAGGTAAAAAGTGATTAAAAGTCCTTAATATATCAACAAATCCTTACCAGAAAGATTTCTAATGTGTTCCCGAATTACCAGAATTGTTATTTCCCTGGAAAAGAAGATTGCTATATTTTGAACCCGTTGTCAGTTATCCAAATCTCTAACATCTAAGGGACGTTTACCCGGATCCACTACTGCGAAGAACGACACAACTCCGACACCTATAACCTGTTTCTAGTGTATCAAGACTTGGACACCATTTACTCATACGGAGAAACTACCGGCTTTAAAACTAAGTATTGTCTGAATAATCTCCTAAAATATAAAACCTTAATAGTCACATTTCAAGGATTGCTTTTACGTTATTTTAAATTCTGTTTTATTAGCAATAGTACACTTTACCGTTAGTAACCGAAAAGTACAGTTCTTTTTACTCTGTTTTCACATTTCCTAATATAATCATTTGAATTACAACAATTTCTATAGTACACTTAACCTCTTTATTATATTTCATTGTTACTCATGTTTTTTTTTTACTTGTTTATGTTATACTTAATGTCTATTTATACTCCCCCTTTTAAAATTGTGATTTGAGAATTTTATTAAACCTGTGTTTTATACCATTTATATTCTAGTTTGATTCATTTTCTATTTTAGAAATTTATCCACTTGGAATATCTTTGCTTAAACGGTTGAACATAATCTATCATAACACCGAACCGACTTTACGTAAATCTTGTTCTTAATAAACTGAGCTAGTCATTTCATGTTTTAGATACTCTTTAAATACTTATAAATTTCTATTGCACGTGTTTCATTATAGTAATCAAAACCATATCTGTATCACTTTTGACAACTGTCAACTTTTGACAACTGTTAAATCCAGTATTACTATATTCTTTTATATTGATTCCGTGTTTATTAAACGACCTTTTGGCTCGTTATCAATTTGGCGCCCAACGTGGGGCCGTTTTAAACGTGTTTGATAGATTATTGTATTAGGAACTTGTGAGAAGGCAAATTAGGAAGAACTGTATTCAAAATGTTTTAATATTAAGTTATATAAGATTTATTGCACTTGTAAATCTGTATTTTTGTTAGTGGCTCTTTTATGTACTAGGAAGGCATTACTACTCAGGAGTAAGGAATTTGTCGGTTTATTTGTATAAGGAGTTATAGTTTTGGTAACTAACATTTAAAACCTAAAAATAAAGAATTAAAACAAGTATAATTTTATAAGATAACAATTTATTTTAAAAGGTTTAAATCAACACCTAATAATACTATCTGAATTGGAAATATATACAACTAAACTAACGACATGGACAGACAAACAAGGAGTAAATCAAGGGAAAACCTTGCAGAGAGAGAAAGAGAAACAGATCAGGGTGATTCTGTCACAGTTTCTGCTCAACCAGAAACATCGAAAGAAGAGATGCCGATGAATATCAATACTTTAACGGATCTATTGTCTAATTTTAAACAAATCATGATGGAGAATAACGAAAAACTGGATACGAATAACAAAAAAATAGAAAGTCAAGAAACTAATTTAAAACAATTTATAACAGACACTAACAAGAATATAGAAACGAATATAGTACTAAAATTAGAAATGAATAATAAAATCTTAAACCAAAAATTAGACTCGAATAATATTAAATTAGACCAACTTAGGCAGGATAAGGACGAGATAAAAAAGGAAATGAAGGGATTAACAGAGGGTCAGATTAAAATGGAAGAAAGAATTATACAAAAAATAGACGCATTTAATGGAAATTTAATAATAAATTTAACACATAGAAGATACTGGACCAATAATATTGACACACACTCACTTCCTATTATTAAAATCAAATTTCCAAACATAATTTTGAACTGTTTAATTGACACTGGGGCAGAAATAACATTAATAGAAGAACAGAAGGCTCTCTTAATAAATGATTACGAAAATAAGATTATAAAAACAAAAGGAACCGATCTAATTGCTGCTAATGGAAAAAGAATGGGTAAAATTCATAAGAGAATATGTACTGAGATAATGGTGAAGGATAAAGAATACGTAATACAATGCTATATTATAGGAAAACTACAATACGATTGTATCATTGGGATCGATAATATTAGAAGTTTGAGAACATAGGTAAAAACGAGGTATATGTGATTAACGAAGAGCATACAAGGGAAATAGCGAAATACCTACACAACAACTTTTCACATATTGGAGCGAGGAAATGCTGGTTAGTGTATAGAGAAGCATACTTTTGTACGAATGATGAAAGAATTATCAAGAGTGTCGTTAAAGTATGCCAAGTTTGCTTATTTGCAAAGGATAAGAATCGCACTCACTCGTATTGGAGTAGTAATATAATCGCATATGATCGACTAGAGCTTATAACAATCGATTTCTTGTCGAATCTAATATCCAGTACAAGAGGTTATAGAAATATTTTAGTCATTTGTGATATTTTTTCAAAGTACATAAAATTAATACCAACTCAAAAATGCAATACAGACACTGTCTTACAGGCATTAACCGATTATTTTGTACAATATGGTACACCGTTAGCTATTCTCTCAGATCATGCTACGTACTTCACGAACGACCGGTATAAAGAATTTTTACATAATAGAAATATCAAAACTTATTATACATCTATTCGCCATCCACAAGGAAATCCCACAGAAAGATATATTCGGGAAACATTAAAATATTTAAGAATTCTTTTGGATGAAGATCATAATCGATGGGCAAAATATTTACAACACGTAGAATTTATAATGAATAATACCCCAAGCACGGTACACAATCAGTGTCCTATAACAATATTTACAGGAGAAGCACCACATAGACAATGGGTTGATCAAGACTTAATTGATTTATCAGAACGTACAGATGAGGTTAGACAGATATTGATTAAACGCAAAAGGAAATGGGAAAAGAAACAAAACAAGAATAATAAGAAATATAAAACATATGGAATAGGAGATCAGGTAATAGTGAAAAATTTAAGAGTGTCAAATTTAAAACAGAAAATCATGGGAAAATTATTGAAAGCTTACCAAGGTCCATATATTATTAACCAGAAATTAGGTTATAACACCTATGAACTAATTGAGCCAAATACTGAATTTATAAAAGGTAGATACCACATATCCATGCTTCAGGATTATATTATATAAAATAATTATCACCAAAAAAAAAAAAAAAAACATAAATATCCAAAATGAAACGTTAATAATAATAATAGAAAAATTTTAATCTTTTAGATAATTTCTATAATAATAATAAACATTAAAGGGTTAAACATCAAAGGGGTAGTTACCAGTTCGTAGAACACAATGAAACGAAAATCTATATAAGAGGAAGATTATTAAGACGAAAATAAAATAAATATTATCTTTATACGAGTTAAAAGTTAATAGAAAGACACTAAAACTAAGACATGCATAGAGACAGTAAAAGAAATGTATACTAACAATATATTGACTTAATTTCTACAAATTAACATATCACGTTTTTAATTCTTTAAATTTCTTGATATTTTTGTTTCTTAGACCTTTGAGTGGTATAATAAGAGAAGTCTTCTTGTTGCCACATATCAGCCTTCTTTATTATGGGGAATTTGTAATGAGGCTAACCATGTATGTGTGGGGCCTATAGCAAAAATACAATATTAATATTTAAAATTGTTGATTTAGAATAAGTTTTTACTAGAACTGCATTTTTCACATGCCATTTCAATTAAGTTAACGCCGCGTTTTTAATTTATCTAATTTGTTTCGCTTAATTATTGAATTCCTTGTATCCTTTCACTTTAATCATTTTCATTTACTTTTAAATTTTCCTGAAGATGTTTAACTTAATTGATTGGAATTATATATCACATAACATGATAATGGTTGTTTCTAATTTTAAAATTGTTACGGCAGGAATTTTCCTTAAAATGAGTATAGGTATAATATGGAGATTGTATATTTAAAATAAGCTTTTGTTTACTGTTAAATTAATACTATATTATTATTGAAATGTCAAACGTTTAGGTGTAGTGATGTATTTTATTTGAGGAAATTATTGTCAAGATAAAATGTATATAAACAACATTGAAGTTAAGGTGCCTGGAGATTTAATGAAAAACAAAGTGAGCAATTATTATTGAAAAAATTGGGATGACAAGTCGAATTTATCAAAAAGTGTTGTTAAAGGTAAAAAGTGATTAAAAGTCCTTAATATATCAACAAATCCTTACCAGAAAGATTTCTAATGTGTTCCCGAATTACTAGAATTGTTATTTCCCTGGAAAAGAAGATTGCTATATTTTGAACCCGTTGTCAGTTATCCAAATCTCTAACATCTAAGGGACGTTTACCCGGATCCACTACTGCGAAGAACGACACAACTCCGACACCTATAACCTGTTTCTAGTGTATCAAGACTTGGACACCATTTACTCATACGGAGAAACTACCGGCTTTAAAACTAAGTATTGTCTGAATAATCTCCTAAAATATAAAACTTTAATAGTCACATTTCAAGGATTGCTTTTACGTTATTTTAAATTCTGTTTTATTAGCAATAGTACACTTTACCGTTAGTAACCGAAAAGTACAGTTCTTTTTACTCTGTTTTCACATTTCCTAATATAATCATTTGAATTATAACAATTTCTATAGTACACTTAACCTCTTTATTATATTTCATTGTTACTCATGTTTTTTTTTTACTTGTTTATGTTATACTTAATGTCTATTTATACTCCCCCTTTTAAAATTGTGATTTGAGAATTTTATTAAACCTGTGTTTTATACCATTTATATTCTAGTTTGATTCATTTTCTATTTTAGAAATTTATCCACTTGGAATATCTTTGCTTAAACGGTTGAACATAATCTATCATAACACCGAACCGACTTTACGTAAATCTTGTTCTTAATAAACTGCTCCGTCTTGTTGGAAATATGCATTTTGAAGTTCATCATCATGCAACTGATTGACAAATGGTTGTAAAATTTCCGTACGGTACCTTTGAGCATTTAACGTTCCCTGAAAAAATATTAGTCCGCCTTTGGCTTATCGCTGCCCAAAAGACCAATTTTCTCTGGATGTAGCGATTCTTCATTAATTACATGTGGATTTTCACTACTCCAAATTCTTGTATTTTGTGAATTTAGGTATCCCGTTTTATAAAACCATGCTTCATCAGTAAAGATGACTCTTTGCGAAAGTTCTCCACTATTGTTCATATTTACAAACCAATTACAAAACTGTAGTCTACGTAGGTAATCAATTTCTAACAATTCTTGTACTACTGTGACACGGCATGGATAAAGTTGCATATCTTTTTTTAATAACTTGTGAATTGTGCCAACAGAAAGGTTTATTTGTTGACTCAAATGTCGAACAGATGTTTGTGGTTCATTTTCCATTATTTCTTCAACGCGATTGATAACTTGAGGTGTACGTTTCTTAACTGCTCCGCTGCCTGATTTTTTTAAGAGACTACCAGTTTCAGAAAAAAGTTTTGAAGTTATATCCAAAGTATTCTTAAATTATATATAATCTATTACAAAATGTCGAAACTCAACTTGAAATTCTACCATGCAATCTTGAACTGAATAAACCCATAAACCATCAATTTTATTACCACTTCGAAAATAAGCCTGGACTAAAAAAATTTTATGTTCTAAAGTGAAAGCCATTTTAAAACTGAGAAGCAATTTATTTAAACCAGAATCGACGCACGATTATTTTATGCACTAACTGATATTTGTGATTGACATTATCAAATGTCATTTGGATTTACGTTTACGGAACAACATACACATACTAATATATTTGAGTCTTATTCTATCAAAATTTCAAAGTAACCTAGATTGACTTTTCAAATGAACATTTGTTATAAAGTTTTGTTTTCTTCTCCCTAATCGATATCGTCGCCGTTATGTTATCTTCTGAGCGTTCTATTATATTACTTCTTTAATAGTTCAGTACAGAGATAAACTAGGGGAGAATGGAAGTTTAATGTCAAAAAATTGGCATTTAATTTGACATTTTGCGCCAACTACATGTATAATGAAACTATTGACGCCATTTTTATAGACGCGCGCAGTTTAAATAGCTGTAATAAAATTAATTTCGTATTATAATTTAAACTTAGTGTTTGTTGCTCAACATGGATTTTTTGTCAACTTCTTTCGAAATAATCAACAAAAAGCAAATATTAAGAAACAAGCCTAAATCAAAAGAATTTAAATTATGTTTAATTTTTTGTACAAAATATAGATCAAATATGAAAACTATTAATAAGCAACATAATCAACTGCTTAAAAATATAATCATCAAATGAAACCAGAAAGAGATGCGTACAAGTATTTATTTTTTTATGCTTCAAACACTTTGTTATACTAGGTATATTTGAAAAACTCATTTAAACTAAATTCTCTCTTTACCACTTAAAAACCTGCAGGCTCAATTATAAAAATTTTAAAAAACCTAAAAAAATCACCTGAACAAAGTCTATAAACACTTTAAACGCTACTATAATAAAGTCTAAAACACAAAAATAAATAAAAAAATCCAATAATAAAGTCTATAACACATACAATACACACACTTCCAACAGAAAACCAAATATGGTGGGTGATAAGTGATCATTCCAAAATCAAATGCATGACGGGAAGCCAACCGATTGCAGCGCTAATTACATGTATAATCTTGTACTAAAATATTATTTGCCCTAATTTCCTATTAAACCTCCCACCCCGTTAGTCAGTCTAATACTGGGCAGCGAAAGATGTGTATCTGTAATGCGTATTGTCTGGCGCGTTAATAAGGATTATTCAAGATAATTATTGTTCCATTTCATAACAAAAGTTAAGTTAATATGTCCGGCTCCTGAAAAGGTGTTTATTTGGTTGGTTCAATGAACAATAACAAAGAAACCAGTAAATTGCCCTCTAAAGGAGATGTTTTGAGTGTGTTTTTTTATAACATGAGAATAGTAAATTTAAATCTCTATGGCAGTGCTAGTTTGGTGATTGATATAGTGAATGTATTCTGGAAGAAAGCTATAATTCCAACACAAAATCGTTCAAATTGTATTATAAAATTACAAGGGCTATATAATTTCGTTGCGAGATTTAGAGAAATCAAAAAAACGGAAGAGTGAACTACAAAGGCAGAGAGAAACTGATTTTGTAGAGGGTTTGAATAAATGTTTGATATTGCGACTTCGAACGCTTTGAATGATATAAAAATTCCCGAAGACAAACAATTTTTAATTATACAGAGACAGAAAGGTCGGCCTGGTTGTATGTTGGGATCAATGTAAGATTAACGCAAATGGAAAAACAGAAAGAGGAACGAATAACCGCAGAGGAAAAAAATAAAAAAGGTACGAATCTCAAAATCTTAGTTTATTATGTAAACAAGATAGCTAAACAAGATAGATACAGTTGTCTGAATTCAATGAAAGTAAAGCGGAAAGTACCGAGGAAGATAATAGTGCAACAGAAGCTGTAAAAACAGTTAAGAATAAGAAAGCGGAAGACACAGGCATAGAAGTCTGTTCTGCTGTGTAGCGAAAGAGTGGAATATGGGAGAGCAGATTCAGGCTTGTTGTTTTGATACGACAGCGTCAAATACCGGAAAGGTAAAAGGTGCTGCAACTTTGCTTGAACAAAAGTTAGGACGTGATATTTTATCACATCTCTGAGGTAGTGCTGGCAGGGTTATTTTTAAGGACCAAATTAATAGTAACGTCTGGTCCAGAAATTGGTTTGCTTAAACGGTTCAAGACTGAATTGCAAACCATGGATAGGACAAAATACCACGATTTTACGACAGACACTCGTGTTTATGACTCCTTAAAAAATGTAGCTGCAGAAATGATTACATTCGTTAAGGATAAACTAGTAGAGAATCAACCACGTGACGACTACAAAGAACTGCTTCAACTGATTCTCATTTTACTTGAAGAAAAGATGGAAAATGTAGATTTTAGGTCGCCTGGACATTACCACTTAGCAAGGTGGATGGCCAAAAGTATTTACTGTTTTTTTTATTTCGAAAGCAATTTGCATACATTGGAAAGAAGGACCTTAGACTAATTGGAGAAATAAGTGTGTTTGTCGTAAGCGTATATGTGAGAACGTGGTTTTCTGCGCCTAACACGGTAGAAGCTTCTTTAAATGACATTAATTTTTTTAGAAGTTCGCTAGAATTCAAAAAAATTAACGAGACAATTGCTAATATTGCTACACTGAAATTTAGAACTAGATGAGGAATGCGTCGAACTTTCAGTATTTGATGGAAGAATTACAAGAGCAGAAAAACAATGAATGGCTAGAAAACTTACAGATCAACTTCGTGATGAGCTTAGAGCTGAGAAACAGAAGGAGGAATAAGAAAGTGTACTTGCTAGTGAAGCTGAAATTAAAGAGAGTGAAGAACAAAATGAAAAGAAAATAACCCTAAAATTTAAAGATGTTCCAGATTTTATTAACAGCGACTTACCAATAGAATTATTATCTAATAATTCGACAAAGTTATTTACAAGATTTGATATATCTACTGACTTCTTATACGGCAATACATTAAACTGGCCATTTCGTGAGGATTATCAGAAAGGTAAAAAAATTGTTTCATCAGTAAAGAGTGCGAATGGTACAGCTGAGAGAGGGGTCAAGTTAATGCAAGAATATAACGATAAAATTACAAAGAATGAAGATCAGAAACAGTTTCTACTACAGGTTATTTAACTACCGAAAAAAATTTCCAAAATTTCTGTACTTTGTAATTAATAAACGACATTTTTAAAGAACAATGTGGAGTAGCCTATTTAATTATATTTTTTTAAGATAGAGATATGTACTGCAGCTTATTGCCCTATTAACTTGTCAGGCAAAACTTTAGTCTCAATGCGCGACGTGTTAATATTATCAGATTGAGCTGAAATTTTGTATTTTCCATGTTTGCATGTAGCTTCACAAAACTACACATAATTATTTTAATTTTGAAAAATAAAGACCACCTTAATAAGTATTTAGTTTTAACATTTAGTAGAAAAGAATTAGTGGTTGGTCTATCAGCCCAGTTTTAATATTTAAACACCAGAGTGTTACTTAAAAAGAAATCCAAAAACTAACGTGATGCTTTCTGTCTATGGAAAATTTGTCTTCAAGAATTCTAAAGTGCACTGTATAAAATACTAATAAGAGTTTCTAGGTCTAGTTTTATATAATTTGCATGTACCTTAGTAATTTTAAAATCTTTCTCTTATAAGTATATATCTATAGTAAACCTTTTTTATAACGAGCCATCGAAAAAATTCATAATTGGAGTAGACTGTGAAATTGTGCTGGTACTTTAGCTACTTCCACATAATGACATTTATTATTTGACATTGAAACTATAAGTTGTTGCTGGATTGCGGAGAAGAGTTCGTTTGTGTTTAGATGTAAATGGACAACATTTTCAACAACTTCTGTAGCTATATGTAAATTTTGATTATAATTTCGATATTAAATAAATTATTTGTTTTATTTTTTGTTGTAGTATCATTTCAATGCCATAACCTTTTTTTACAATGAAACCAAATGAAACTGTCAAACATCAAATAATGTGTCATTATGTGGAAGTGGCTAAAGTACCAACCCAATTTCACAATCTACTCCAATTATGAATTTTTTTGATGGCTCGTTATAAACTTGACGACAATTGATAATAATATTAACCACGACCTTCGCGACATGTGGACTCAGTTATCGTCAATTAAACATAATTTTAAATTGTCCTATATCACAAATATGGGAACCTAATATCTTGTGTTCCAAGGTAAAAGAAACTCTAATATTATTTATTCATTAAATTCAAGAAATTAAATAATTCATCATTCTAATGCGAAGCGAAAGAACGTTTTCTAATAGGAATATACAACAAAATATATTAATCGTTAAAATAGTAGTGTTTTTCCTTAACACATCGTCTTAATATTACGCATTTTAAATTTTGTTCTTCACGTGTCCTTAATTAATGCCAATGTAAATATTAAATATTTACTTTGTGTAAACTATTTGCTCATTTTTTCAAATACATAAAACGATCAAACTTTACTGACAAAGAACAATATAAATTTCCTATATTGGTGTTCTTAGTTGTGGAAAGACCCAAATGCAAGGTTAAAACAATTTATTAAGTTTGACAATAAATTCATCGACTGCATTTTTTGAACATACGAGTACATAGGTACGTGATGTTTAACGCAGTTGCTAATTTGATCATTTTCGATGTGTTTTATTTAAGTACTTTGTAATTACAAAAACAAACAACAAACGTCAATTTATGTACACGCTTAATGATATTTTGTAACATTAACACTTAAATATTTTTAGTTTTAATAACAAATAAATCAACAATTTCTCAAAAAACCCGCCAATAAGTGTAGATCTCGGTGTCTGGGTTGGAACCTCATCGAGTTAGTCGTAACTGCCAACGTTTCGTCCACTGTTGCAAGGGACATTTTCAGGGCTGTACGTAGATGTTCATCGAATCGCAGTAGCTTGAAGAATGTTCTTTCTTACAGCTACTGCAAATTGACGAACATCTACGTACAGCCCTGAAGAAGTCCCTTGCAATAGTGGACGAAACGTTGGCAATTACGCGGTTCCAACCCAGGAACCGAGATCTACTTTTATAAAACGACCACGGAAACCTACATCCCGCTAATAAGTATTTAAAATTTTCAAGAGCGCGAATATTGTTAACCACCAAAGCATTTGCATACAATTTTCGTAAAAACAGACATTTAGAGACGAATACTTGTTATACAACTAGCGATTGTTTCAAACATAGTGTTGGCAACGTTGAATTATATTAACGTGGTTTTGGTATATATCTGACTCAAGCAGAGTGAAAAGGATGAAACGCCGCTATGTAATTTTGCCTTGCGTAAACGCAATGCAAACTAAATGTACTGACTTTCCAAAAAATCCGAGCACCTAGTAGGAGTTTATCAATTTTAATAAAATTTATACACAATCTTTATTTAATCAATCTTAAGAAATTATTACATTTTCAAACTAAAATATTAAAAAATAACAATATTATTTAATAATGAGTGGATCCGCCGCGGTTTCTCATGCATTCGATAACTCTTCGAGGCATGCTTAAAATTAATGATTTATGGGATTCAGGGGAAAAGTCGTCCCTGTCTTCTTGAATTTGGTGACGAAGGTGATGTAGGTTATTTTGTGGTTGAGGTAAATTACCCAGTCAAGTGCCAATCATATCCCATGTTCGATTGGCGAGTTTAGGGAGCGAGAAGGCTATGGTAGCAAGGTTACGTTATTTTCTTTAAAGAACCTGGTAGTAACCCTCGCTGTATGAGTACATATGTTGTCTTGTTGGAAACGTTGAATTAATCTTTGCAGGTATGGCAGTGCAACAGGCTGCAATAAGTTCCGTATATAATCATTTGCATTCAAATTTCTGTCAATAAAAACTAGAGGTGACCTTGACCTTCGTCACCAAATTCAAGAAGTTGGGATAACATTCCCCAGGATACCATAAATCTTTTAATTTCAAGCATGCCTCGAAGAGTTATCGAATGTAAAGGGTGGGCAAATTTGAGGTTAGGAAGTAAATTGGCTTAAAAACACACTTTTTTTTGACAAATTCAGTTTTATTGATACCAATGTAAAGTAGAAATATGGAAATTAATAATGGAATATGATGTCGGCCAAATGTCCACCTCTAGCACGTCGGCAGACGTCCACTCTTTTCACAAAATTTTGAACCACATTTTGCAACATAGCTTCGCTTATCTCGGCAATGCAGAACCGAATTTCATCCTTCAGAGCGTCAGTTGTTTGTGGTTTGTTCACGTAAACCCGGTCTTTCAAATGGCCCCAGAGAAAATAATCAAGCGGCGTTAAATCACAAGAACGAGGCGGCCAATTGACATCGCCAAATCGAGAAATTACGCGACCGGGAAATTTCTCATGCAACAACTGAATTGTTTGGCCGGCTGTGTGGCTTGTGGCGCCATCTTGCTGAAACCAAAGGTCATTGATGTCAACATTAGCCAATTGTGGCCACAAAAAATCGGTTATTATGGTTTGGTAGCGCAGAGAATTCACGGTGACGGCGTTTCCTTGCTCATTCTCGAAAAAATACGGGCCGATGATGCCGCCTGACCACAAACCGCACCATACGGTTACTTTCTTTGGATGTAATGGTTTATCGAGGACTGTTTGTGGATTTTGTGAGCCCCATATGCGACAATTTTGTTTGTTTACATAACCGCCTATTTGAAAATGGGCCTCATCACTAAAGATGATTTTGTTGAAAAATGCGTTGTTTTCGTTCAGTTTTTCAAATAGCCTATTCACAAACGTTCGACGCAAACAATGGTCGGCCGGCTTTAATTGTTGAACGAGTTGAACTTTATAAGCGTGAAGATGAAGATCTTTATGCAAAATGTTGCGCAAAGTGCCTCTGGTGATGCCCAATTGTTGCGAACGTCGACGAGTTGATGTTCCAGGCTCATTCTCAACACTTTGCTGTACAGAGGCTATGTTTACATCACTACGGCCACTACGAGCGTATTGTTTTGGTCTATTGTCAGCAACAGTACCGTGAGCCTCGAATTTAGCGATTAAATTACGCACAGCGGTCTCAGAAGGAGCCTGATTATGAGGAAAAGCTGCTCGAATTTTACGAAGTGATACAGTAAAATTTTCACGATTTTGATAGTAAATCTTCACAATTAAAATTCTTTGTTCAAGAGTGTAGCGTTCCATTGTTAAAATTTCCCAATTTTTTACTAAATAAATGTCAAAGGATGACAGCACAATTCTTGAAATTTCATCATTTGACAGCCAAATTAATTCCTAACCTCAAATTTGCCCACCCGTTATAAGAAACCGCGGCGGAGCCACTCATTACTAAATAACATTTAATTTCAAGCATGCCTCGAAGAGTTATCGAATGTACAGGGTGGCCTAAAATGGCCGAAGGGGCTTGAGTTCATTATAACTTCTTATTTAAGGCATAATTATTAATTTTTTTTAATTTTAAATACAGTATATTAATGGAGAATATTTTTAAAAAAATTATATCTCGCAATGGATCGTTGATTTGAGAAATAAAGGTCAACGATTTTGGCACGTTGTTCAATTGTGTACTGTTCCATTTTAAATTCCCCAAGTCTTCTTTACAAAATACTGAAAACAAAAAAAAATAAAAAATTATAATAAAAAAGTTATAAGGAATTAAAACCCCTTCGGTCATTTTGGGCCACCCTGTATAAGAAACCGCGGCGGAGCCACTCATTACTAAATAACATTGTTATTTTTTAATATTTTAGATCGAAAGTATAATCATTTCTTAAGTTTGATTAAACAAACATTATGTAAACTGTGAGTGAGAACTGTGAAACTGTGGCGTGAAATATTAAATAAAAAAGAGTAGTGTGTTAGAAATGGTATCATCTTGCAACAAGACTAAAAATAGTACTTCTTCAATTTAAAGATATGCCTGTTGATTTCAGTATGTCGTCATGCAGATTGTTATAAAACCTATACTGTTACTGGAATGTGCTCCCTTTAGAACATTATAACTTTGCCTTACCGGTATGTCTTTTTGTTAGTTAGTTTTGGTTGGGTTATTAAATTTCTAAAAAACGCTGGATTTTAGAATAGTTTTTTTACAACTTTCTTCATTTGTTGATTCAATACACCTGTAATAAAGATGTTGCTTTTAATATATCAAATGATTAAGATGTATTCCTAAAATTAAAGATTTAATAAGGATGGTATTGAAAACATTAAATTATACTAACGTATTTAAATCAACCAGTAAGAAGAGAATAAAATCACGCTCTGTGTAAACTGTATAATTTTGACTTACGTAAACTGAACGTAAACTAGGTATTATAATTCAAGAGCGTGGAATAAAAATATTAAAATTTTATTATTTTTTACGTAGAAAATGTTGAATGTAATATTAAATAAATAAGTCTATTGTGTTAGAAAAGTTATTTCCTCTTACAATACCACTGTAAAAATAGTATGCTTTTCGTTTAAAAAATATGTTTCTTACTTTTAGTGTAACGATTATCAATCCCATAAATTGTAATCGGAGTTCTAAAGCTTAAACCATTTTGTAATAGTTGTAATACTGCCAATACTGCGCCTCGTCAATATTAGTACATATTGTCATGAATTTTTCCCCGAGGAAAAATTATAGAAACAGTAAAAGACTATATATATTTATGTACATTTTATTCCAGGAAAATAATTAGAGATATTTAATATTTATTTAAATTTTGATTATAATGTGTATTTTGGTCCACGTCTGTAGGTTGTTCGAGCGTGATCTTGATGTACGCAGTCCCGGTACAGCGGAAGTATATCGTCGTAGTCGGTCTTTTGATTTTGTTTTAGGCATGGTGATATTTTCATTTCCGAGAGGAAGGAGTTAGAGATTTTCCATCCATTAAACAGATAGGTTCAGATAATTTTTGCTGAATAAAGACTTCCTTTTTATTCAGTATATTATAGTTAATTTCGGTTTGTGTTTTAGGTGTGTTATTGCTGATGTGTTTAAAGTAATTCCCGATTAATTATGAGTTTCTACTACTTGTAATTTTTGATTTATGCGACCTATCTGAAATCTCTCTTTTAGAATTTTTTTGTGAAGTGTGACGACTACATTAATTAATGTACGTGTATATTTGCAAGTATAATTATTTATATATATATATATTAATTTGGTTATATGATTTGTATATTGATTGAGCTCGTAAATTCAGTAAATTATTAGTTTATAAATTATATTTATAGTCAAATAAATATCAAGGAAAATTTTGATACTTTTTATGAAGTATTTTTTTTTATCAGTAATATATTTTAGAAAGTAGGAATTGGTGGGAAAATTACATTTTACCATGTTGAATGTGCGCATGGGTTAGTTTTGATGCGCGCGCTTACAGCTATTTTTCTGTTTTTGACGTTTGAATTTGGAAATATCGTAATTATTGAAGTCTGATAGTTTTCCTAAATATTTAATTAGTTTAATTTTGTTCGCGGTCAAAGTGAGGTTTTTTATCTTATATAAGTCATTATTTATAAAAGTTTTCCTCACGCTGTGGCACATTTATTGCCTCAGCACTTCTTTATACTCTATAAAGTTGAAAAAATTTTTTTTTTCTTTTGTAGTACATGTTTGTGTTGTTAATGCTAGTTTTATTTCTTTGCTAATACCCTTTGTTTTATTTAACACATATTTCTAAAAGAGAGATTTCAGATAGGTCGTATAAATCAAAAATTACAAGTATCAGAAACTGATAATTAATCGGGAATTACTTTAAACACATCAGCAATTACACAACTAAAAACATAAACCGAAATTACTATAATATACTGAATAAAAAGGAAGTCTTTATTCAGCAAAAATTAACAGAACCTATCCGTCTAATAGATGGAAATTCTCTGACTCCTTCCTCTCGGAAATGAAAAATGTCACCATGCCTAAAACAAAATCAAAAGACCGACTACGACGATTTACTACCGCTGTACCGGGACTGCATACATCAAGACTACGCTCGAACAACCTACAGACGCGGATCAAAATACACATTATAATCAAAATTTAAATAAATATTAAATATTTCTAAATATTTTCCTGGAATAAAATGTACATAAATATATATAGTCTTATACTGTTTCTATAATTTTTCTCCGGTGAAAAATTCATGACAATATGTATTTGTTGAAAAGTTGTATTTTTAAAGTTTTTAATTTTATTTCTATAATTGGAACATTTTTATTTGTTCATTTTGTCGTTCAAGTTGAGTAAAGGAGTATTAATATTGACTAGCAATAGTTTTTCAAGGTTTTCTTCTGTCAATTTTTTCTCTTTGAAGTAAGTACATCCTTATAAATAGAAAACGTCCTTTCTACATCGTAACTGGTTATAGGTGCATACTGGAAATATTCTTTTATTTCTTCATATTTAGCCGTTAGATTTTGTGAAATTGTCTCCATACATAATTGCTGCAATGTAATTAAATCTGGATTTCTATTAAGAATTGCTTCAAACTTTTGCCGAAGGCCACATCCGAAGTCACTTGGAATACTTTTCAAATTATTAACAGCCACATCTAATGTGGTTAATGCGTCATTTAATTTGAGATTTCGATTTTCAAAATAAGTGATTAGTTTTGGCAATTTTCCAAAGTGTTCGTGAAGAAAGTACAACTGATTTTTTAAATTTGGGATTTGTGTGAGCTCCTTGCACTCACCAATACTTCGAGCATCCTCCTTTAGCAGTGTTACGGAATGTTTTAGACTATCGAAATTCTCAGCATAATAACTAGTAGCTTCCAGCCATGTTCCCCATCTAGTTATTACTGGAGTGGGAGACAGTGACAGAGATGGAAATTTTTCCCTGAAAAGAGCTACTCTCAATGGTGTTTTTCTGAAAACTTTTTTAAAAGCTGATACAAGTCTATCAACTTCCGGAAAAGTGTCTCTGATATATTCACAGATTCTGTGGAGAGCATGTGCTACACAAGTAATATGCAGCATATTGGGATATATTTTCTTCAATAGTCTGCCTGTTTTTAACATATACGCAGCACTATCACTGACAAATAAAAGTATTTTTTCTTTGTACGTGGCGTCCGAATGAAGCATTTTTTGCATGTTCTCCTTAATGGTTTCAGCAAGTGTTTCCGCATCAACTCTATTTATAACACTTGTTGCTATTACATATGAGTTATAGGGAATAGTTGGATGTAGTACACCAATTACAACATTTACCACACAGCGTCCAAACATATCCACCGTTTCGTCGGCGCTTATCCATATGTATTGATTTAAAGGATGGCTTCTAATGCGTTCTTTCTACTGTTCTCGTATAGCACCTAGAAACATAATATTTGCGTAAAGTTGATTCATCAGGAACATTTCGACCAGTATATTTTTTCAGAAATGTCTTCAAAATTGGATTGTTCAATTTAAATAATGGAATATTAGCTGCCATAAAAGTTTCACGGAGTTCTTCGTTAAAATTGTCAGATTCCAACGGGTTCAATTTTTTTTCGTGCTTTAACGATCCTACGTGACGTTTTACGGTTGATTTATTGCAATTTTTCAATAACGTTCCACACACTTCACAATAAATTTCGGAATCACTGGCAATGTACATACAATCAGTATGGCCCTCAATCCAACTCGCCATTGTTTCACGATGCCATTCTCGACGCTCTTCCATTGTCTGAAAAAGTAAGAATATTCTAGATCCAAATAAACGAAATTAAATAACGAAATTTTATGCACACTTACGTGAAAATAATTGGAAGATGTTGCTTAAATGAAAAGAAAAGGAATGTACGTGCTATTTCTCTTACGAAATATGATAAACTTATTTATTTTATCTACGTACACGACACCACTGACAAACACTATATTCTCCGAATACAATAGCTGGGTTGTCCATTGCTATCGCTGCGAGACCAGGTGGCTGAGTAAGTCAAACAAATACTTCATTGAATTATGCCGTGATGTACTGAGCGACGTTATACACAATTCCAATTGCCGATTGCGTTTTATGGAAATTGCATCCGTTCTCTAGTGATAAGTGATCATTCCAAAATCCAATGCATGACGGGAAGCCAACCGATTGCAGCGCTAACTACATGTATAATCTTGTAGTAAAATATTATTTGCCCTAATTTCCTATTAAACCTCCCACCCCGTTAGTCAGTCTAATACTGGGCAGCGAAAGATGTGTATCTGTAATGCGTATTGTCTTGCGCGTTAATAAGGATTATTCAAGATAATTATTGTTCCATTTCATAACAAAAGTTAAGTTAATATGTCCGGCTCCTGAAAAGGTGTTAATTTGGTTGGTTCGATGAACAGTAAAAAAGAAACCAGTAAATTGCCCTCTAAAGGAGATGTTTTGATTGTGTTTTTTTATAACATGAGAATAGTAAATTTAAATCTCTATGACAGTGCTTGTTTGCTGATTGATATAGTGAATGTATTCTGGAAAAAAGCTAGAATTCCAACACAAAATCGTTCAAATTGTATTATAAAATTACAAGGGCTATATAATTTCGTTGCGAGATTTAGAGAAATCAAAAAAAACGGAAGAGTGAACTACAAAGCCAGAGACAAACTGATTTCGTAGAGGGTTTGAGTGATCTGTTTGATATTGCGACTTCGAACGCTTTGAATGATTCCCGAAGACAAACAATTTTTAATTATGCAGAGACAGAAAGGTCGGCCTGGTTGTATGTTGGGGATCAATGTAAGATTAACGCAAATGGAAAAACGGAAAGAGGAACGAATAACCGCAGAGGAAAAAAATAAAAAAGGTACAAATCTAAAAATCTTAGTTTATTATATAAACAAGATAGCCAGTTGTCTGAATTCAATGAAAGTGAAACGGAAAGTACCGAGGAAGATAATAGTGCAACAGAAGCTGTAAAAACAGCTAAGAATAAGAAAGCGGAAGACACAGCTGATTCGTCTAGTAGTAAAAGAGCTAGGAAAGCTATAATGACTCCTCGTCTTGCCGCTGCTTTGGATAAAAGCAGAGTAAGTGATCAGGATGCAGTATATATTTTAATTGCGGTGGTAGAAACGTTATCATTTAATATTAGCGAATATGTTTTAAACCGGTCTTCGGTGAAACGAAGTAGAGATAATTTTCGAGTAGAAAGATATGCATTCATAAAATGTTGAAATAGATGTACTGCATTGGGATTCGAAACTACTTCCTCATTTAACAGAAAACAAAAATATTGATCGACTTCCTGTGATTACGGTTAGCGTAAATTTTGAACAGTTATTAAGTGTACCTGGAATTACATCAGGTGAAGGCATAGAAGTCTGTTCTGCTGTGTAGCGAAAGAGTGGAATATGGGAGAGCAGATTCAGGCTTGTTGTTTTGATACGACAGCGTCAAATACCGGAAAGGTAAAAGGTGCTGCAACTTTGCTTCAACAAAAGTTAGGACGTGATATTTTATCACATATTTTATCACACAGGTAGTGCTGGCAGGGGTATTTTTAAGGACCAAATTAATAGTAACTTCTGGTCCAGAAATTGCTTTGCTTAAACGGTTCAAAACTGAATTGCACACCATGGATAGGACACTCATGTTTATGACTCCTTAAAAAATGTAGCTGCAGAAATGATTACATTCGTTAAGGAAAAACTAGTAGAGAATCAACCACGTGACGACTACAAAGAACTGCTTCAACTGATTCTCTTTTTTTTTGAGAAAATATGGAAAATGTAGATTTTAGGTCGCATGGACATTACCACTTAGCAAGGTAGCAAGCCAAAAGTATTTACTGTTTGAATTTTTTTTTATTTCGAAAGCAATTTGCATACATTGGAAAGAAGAACCTTAGACCAATTGGAGAAATAAGTGTGCTTACGACAAACACATATATGTGAGAGCGTAGTTTTCTACGCCTAACACGATAGAAGCTTCTTTAAATGACATTATTTTTTTAAGAAGTTCGCAAGAATTCAAAAAAATTAACGAGACAATTGCTAATATTGCTACACTGAAATTTTTAAACCATTTATTATTCTAGTAACTAGATGAGGAATGCGTCGCCCTTTCAGTATTTGATGGAAGAATTAGAAGAGAAGAAAAACAACGACTGGCTAGAAAACTTACAGATCAACTTCGTGATGAGCTTGGAGCTGAGAAACAGAAGGAGGAACAAGAAAGTGTACTTGCTAGTGAAGCTGAAATTAAAGAGAGTGAAGAACAAAATGAAAAGAAAATAACCCTAAAATTTAAAGATGTTCCAGATTTTATTAACAGCGACTTACCAATAGAATTATTATCTAATAATTCGACAAAGTTATTTATAAGATTTGATATATCTACTGGCTTCTTATACGGCAATACATTAAACTGACCATTTCGTGAGGATTATCAGAAAGGTAAAAAAATTGTTTCATCATTAAAGAGTGCGAATGGTACAGCTGAGAGAGGGGTCAAGTTAATGCAAGAATATAACGATAAAATTACAAAGAATGAAGATCAGAAACAGTTTCTACTACAGGTTATTTAACTACCGAAAAAAATTTCCAAAATTTCTGTACTTTGTAATTAATAAACGACATTTTTAAAGAACAATGTGGAGTAGCCTATTTAATTATATTTTTTTAAGATAGAGATATGTACTGCAGCTTATTGCCCTATTAACTTGTCAGGCAAAACTTTAGTCTCAATGCGCGACGTGTGAATATTATCCGATTGAGCTGAAATTTTGTATTTTCCATGTTTGCACGTAGCTTCACAAAACTACACATAATTATTTTAATTTTGAAAAATAAAGACCACCCTAATAAGTTTTTAGTTTTAAGATTTAGTAGAAAAGAATTAGTGGTTGGTCTATCAGCCCAGTTTTAATATTTAAACACCAGAGTGTTACTTAAAAAGAAACCCAAAAACTAGTAACGTCAGGCTATCTGTCTATGGAAAATTTGTCTTCAAGAATTCTAACGTGCACTATATAAAATACTAATGAGAGTTTGTGGGTCTAGTTTTATATAATTTTCATGTTTCTTAGTAATTTTAAAATCTTTCTCTTATAAGTATAAAAATTCATAATTGGAGTAGACTCTGAAACTGGGCTGGTACTTTAGCCACTTCCACATAATGACATTTATTATTTAACATTGAAACTATAAGTTTTTGCTGGATTGCGGAGAAGAGTTGGTTTGTCTTTAGATGTAAATGGACAACATTTTCAACAACTTATGTAGCAAAATAACAACTATAAAACACTTGCAAACAAACAATCAACCCGATATGTAAATTTTGATTATAATTTCGATATTAAATAAATTATTTGTTTTCTTTTTTGTTGTAGTATCATTTCAATGCCATAACCTTTTTTTACAATGAAACCAAATGAAACTGTCAAGCTTCAAGTAATGTGTCATTATATGGAAGTGGCTAAAGTACCAACCCAATTTCACAATCTACTCCAATTATGAACTTTTTTGATGGCTCGTTATAAACTTGACGACAATTGATAATAATATTAACCACGACCTTCGCGACATGTGGACTCAGTTATCGTCAATTAAACATAATTTTAAATTATCCTATATCACAAATATGCGAACTTAATATCTTGTATTCCAAGGTAAAGGAAACTCTAATATTATTTATTATTTGTTCATTAAATTCAAGAAATGAAATTATTCATCATTCTAATGCTAAGCGAAAGAACGTTTTCTAATTGGAATATACAACAAAATATATTAATCGTTAAAATAGTAGTGTTTTTCCTTAACACATCGTCTTGATATTACGCATTTTAAATTTTGTTCTTCACGTGTCCTTAATTAATGCCAATGTAAATATTAAATATTTACTTTGTGTAAACTATTTGCTTATTTTTTCAAATACATAAAACGATCAAACTTTACTGACAAAGAACAATAAAAATTTCCTATATTGGTGTTCTTAGTTGTAGAAAGACTCAAATGCAAGGTTGAAACAATTAAATTTACTAAAGAAAACACTCGGTATGTTTGTTTATTCTGTGAAACAAATATACCGAGTGTTTTGTTTAGTAAATTTATTCATTATGTTTCACCAAGAGCCAACCGTGGATTCAATACATTATGTTAAAACAATTTATTAAGTTTGGCAATAAATTCCTTGATTGCATTTTTTGAACATACATAGGTACGTGATATTTAGCGCAGTTGCTAATTTGATCATTTTCGATGTGTTTTATTTAAGTAGTTTGTAATTACAAAAACAAACAACAAACGTCAATTTATGTACACCCTTAATGATATTTTGTAACATTAACACTTAAATGTTTTTAGTTTTAATAACAAATAAATCAACAATTTCTCAAAAAACCCGTTAATAAGTGTAGATCTCGGTATCTGGGTTGGAACCGCATCGGTTAGTCGTAATTGCCAACGTTTCGTCCACTGTTGCAAGGGACATTTTCAGGGCTGTACGTAGATGTTCATCGATTCGCAGTAGCTTGAAGAATGTTCTTTCTTACAGCTTACAACAAGTTTTTTCATAAAATGTAAAATAAAGAGCTTTCCTATTTTGAAGAGATTCTGTGAAGAATTCCTTCAAAACAATATAATTTGCTTTAAATTAACTTATTTTAGACAATATATTTGTCATTCCTAATCATTACATGTATACAACCTAACATTAGGTTTCTGTTTTCAATAATTAGCGCAATTTGTTGATTTGTAGTTGTCTTCGTGATATATAAAACACTATTTATAAAAATAATGAAATTCCTCATCATATTAGGCGATATATTCATAAGTTTTCCAAGAGCAACGTATTTAGCTTGTAAATCCAAAGAAAATATTCCTCCAATCACTGATAGTCTACTTCTAGTACCAGCCATAATATTAGCAAGAAAGATCCGTGAAAGAGAAGTAAACAAATACATATTAAATAATTGTCCTTAATGCTAATGAAAAACTACTCTTACAGGTAACAAGCGAAACATTAGTTAGAGCTTTTATTACAAGAATAGGAGAAGTAAATTCAGTAGTGAATGCAATCGTAGAGAATCGTTTCGCAACTGCTATTGAGGAAGCCAAAAAAACAGATGAAACAATTTCTAGGCGATTACATGACTCGCAAATTTTAGAACAAAGATATCCTTTATTAGGAGTGCCTATCACTATCAAAGAAGCTATAGCGGTTTCTGGAATGAGTCATAGCGCAGGAATGATTTGTTCACGTAGAAAGGCTCATGAAGATGCCGATGTTGTTAAAAAACTAAAAGATGCCGGTGCAATTATATTAGCAGTTACAAACACGCCAGAATTGTGTTCAGATTGGGAATGTTATAATAAAATTACTGGTAGAACTTCCAATCCATATGATAACAGAAGAACTAGTGGAGGCTCTTCAGGAGGAGAAGTAAGGTATCTAACAAAATAACTTATAGACACTATAAATTGCAATAAATTTTCTTAAATATAGGCTGCCTTAATAAGTTCTGCAGCATCTATTATTGGAATAGGATCGGATGCATTAGGCTCTCTACGTTTGCCTGCTCATTTTTGCGGAATTTTTTGTCATAAACCAACACCTTGCTTAGTACCAACACAGGGTCATTTTCCTATGGCAGAAGAAACAATAATATGGCAAAAAGTAATTAGTTTGGGGCCTATGACCAGATACTCTATAGATTTGGCCTTACTATTAAAAGTTATTTGCAAAGATGAAATAAAAGGCGAATTAAATTTAGACAAGAAGGTAAACGATCGATTGTTTTTAGAAGATTATTTGCAAAATATTTCTTTTCTAGGTAGATTATTCAAAAGTGACAATTTTCTATTTGGAATCTTGGGAGCATGAATTGGTTCATCCTGTAATACCGGAAATTGTACAAGCTATTCATAAAACTACACAGTATTTTCGCAAAAAATACAATACCCAAATACAAGAGGTGTGTTGTCAAAACTCAAGTTTGACTCAACAGTTTGAAATTAATTAAAAGATAATTTCTCAATCCTAGTTCTGAAAATGTTTCATTTTAATTCTTCATATTCTTGTCATTAACGTACTGTAGAAACTCATTGTCTGAAATTTTCCTCTACTAAATCTTGATAAATGTGTTTATATGTTTTTTACAAGCAGGGTCTCCGGGTAATAGATTCTGTTTATTTGTTAGAAAATGCTCTCTCAAAAATGTTTCTAAAATGAGAGATTTGGAGAGATTACATTTCATTGTACATTAACTTTCAATTATCATGTAGAGTGTGTCGTTACAGAATATAATTGATAGATGGGATTCATATATCGACTCCTATATTAGAGTATTTATGTCATTGCTTAATGCCTATCTTAAGTCGCAAATTATTTAATAATTAAATTAATTACTAATACATTAGCGGTCACAATTACAGCTCAGCTGAAGCATGCAATTTCAGCATGCGCCCGTGCACTATCATGAGGCATTAATTAACCATTGAAATAATCCATATACCATAACCATATAACGATAATAATCAGCATAATCCATAACCCATATAGATTATGCTGTACAAATCAAAAACCGTAGTCATAACCTTTCCGGTAGAAGATACCACTTTGCCTTGTTTGGTGGTCGTTCGCCAAACTGTTATTTCGTTTTTGGCATGAAGTGATGAATCCATACATAGTTATTTAATGCTGCACAAACTTACTTGTACTGTGCTTGTATATATTCAAATATTTCTATAGTTAGACTGCATTATGACCTGCTTTGTGATTTCGCTTAACTAACTCCTAGCGTGTTGTCCTCTTAAGTCTCCTGACTAGGTTGGTGTTATTGAGAAGTTTGATAACCTCAACATTTACGTGATCGAGGAGCCGCTGCTTATGGCTTACTGCACATCTCGATATATTCTGGTAAACCGTTTCCATTCCAAGATGAAGATCGCTAGTATGGTAGTACCAAGACGCATTAACAATACTCTTCAGTACTTTGTTTCGAAAACTTTGAATAATCTCGATAATGCTCTTGATGGTACAACCCCAAAGCTGAAAGTCATATGTCCAGACAGATTTCAAAATCTGTCTGTAAAGAAGCAATTTATTGTATGTGGATAGCTTGGGATTTCTCCCAAGGGGATTTCTCCCAAGCGACAAATATATTCTTCTGAATTTTAGTCCCAGCTCTTTACGTTTCCTTTTAGTATGTACCTTTCATCGCATTAATCCTAAGAATAATTCTTAAATATTTAACAGAGTTAATGTAAGAAATCTGGATATGATTTCCTTTGATGAGTAGATATTGTTTGTAAAATTCAGTTATTTATCTAATCAGGTGACGCTTGCAGTTTTTGTGAGGCTTCTGCATAGTTTCTACCTACCCCAAAGATTGCAATATCATCTGCAAACGTTGCTATTGTTTGAGTCCGGGGCTAGCAATCACTGGTACACAGTAGATAAAGTATGGTATCCAGCACACTGCCTTTAATTTCTTTAAAATCACAATAGCCTCTTCTTGCTTTACTCTAAAGTATCTGTCCGAAAATGTATGATTTTAGAAGTTTCAATGTTGCCTTGGTTGTAACTATTAAAAGCCTGTGCCACGTCAGAAAAGACAGTAGAACAGACTTTGTATATTTCCAGCGACTTCTGAATTATATCAGTGATTCTGTAAACTTGTAGCTTTCGCTCAAACCAAATTTATGAGAAGATTCTTTTGTTTAATTATTGGTTTGAATTTTTTAAGAAACACATTCTCGTAAAGTTTCGAAATGACAGGGAGTAAGGAAAAATTAAATGGCAGTAAATTTTTATTGAATTGGTGTTCTCGCCTGTATACAATTTCATTTACTTCAAACTTGAAGAACGATCTCTAGATAAAAAATTAAATAATATTAATGTTAAAGGAGGTGTATTGACTGTAATATTAACATTATACAGAGTGTCCAGAAACTCTCCTGACAAACGAAGACCGGAGTTTCCTCAGATAATTTTAAGACAATTAAACCCAAATTCACCTAGTCCGAAAATGCTTCCTAAGGGCGCTAGAGTTCTTTGAAGATGGCGCCTTGTATTTATTTTTTTTTTAATTCCTCCAGAACGCTTCTATTTAGAAAAACAAAAACTGGTATGCTTATTTATTCTCCAGAGATGAATCGATTCCATCAATTGCGAATTTCTAGTACCGGTCATAGGCGTCCGTTTTGGGTAGGTCAACGGTTATTTTAAGGCATAACTTTTTTGTCTTTAACTTTTAAGCATTTGTGACACTAGATTATTAAATTTTCAGGTATTCCAGTACTAAAATGTACTCTTACTTTAAGTCGGTAGGATACACAGTTTTCTAGAAAAATCGATTTGTAAATTTTTCGTTTTTTCTTCATTAAAGTTCAATTTTTTATTTTTTGCAATAGTTAGCTCTGAACTGCCAACAGAAGTAAAACCTACGTTTTTCATTGTCAAATTGTTGTCAGTTCGCGAAGTTTATCTTTTCATTTTTTACTTTGTGTTATTCAAACACAACGATTTCAATTTAAAAAAAAATGGTTTTTACTAATGAGGAATACGCCGATATGCATTTAGTTTATGGCGAAATGAGGTGTAACGCTCGAGCGGCGCAACGTAGATACGCTGAAAAATTTCCCAATCGTCAGCATCCTACTCACTCAACATTTTCAGCTCTTCATCAACGATTAAGAGAAACAGGTTCAGTGGTCCCAAAAAATAATGAAACAGGGAGACATAATGATGTAACAGCAGAACATGAAGATGGTATTTTAATGGAAGTTGAGGAAAATCCAGAAATTAGCGTTCGAAGACTATCTGCCATGTACCCCACAATTTCAAAATCTTCCGTAGGAAATATCTTACACAAAGAAAATTTATATCCTTTTCATTTTACAAAGGTGCAAGCACTGCTAGAAGGAGATTTTCCTGCTCGCGTAGAATTCGCTAGATGGTTACAAAATCAGAAAAATCAAGATGAAGATTTCGTCAGGAACATTTTGTTTGGTGAGGAAGCTACATTCTCAAAAAATGGAATTTTTAATGTACATAATGCACATTATTATTTGTACGTTGGTGACAATCCCCACGTTGTTCAAGAATTTAAGCATCAGTATAGGTTTAGCATAAACGTCTGGATAGGAGTAGTTGACGATTATCTACTTGGACCTGTGGAATTACCTGCTCGTTTAAATGGTGCTGATTACTTACATTTCCTGCAAAATATTTTACCTGATTAGTTAGATGAGGTGCGTTTAAATATTCGGCAAAACTTATGGTTTCTACAGAACGGCTGTCCGGCCCACTTTAGCAGGAATGTACGAGACTTTCTAGATAATAACTACGAAGACCATTGGATTGGAAGAGGCGGTCCAGCTGCTTGGCCAGCAAGGTCGCCGGATTTGAATCCTTGCGATTATTGTGTTTGGGGATACATAAAAGCATTTGTTTATTCCGTTCCGATACAAAATCGCGCACAACTCTGGCTAAGGATACAAGATGCTTGCAACGAATTTAGAAATAACTTTGGAATTTTTGCAAGAATTCGGCGTTCTCTAAGCAAAAGGGTAAACTTATGCATAGAGACTAATGGTCATCACATCGAGCAACTTTTGTAACAATCTACCTTTGATACTTGATCTTTTTTTGTTAGTTTCGTTCCATTGTAATAAATAATTTGTTTTTAATTTATTAAATTAATTTTCATCCATGCCTTGATAGTCCAAGCCAACTTCGTCGCTAAAAATAAGTAGGTACATAATAAATTGAACTTTAATGAAGAAAAAACGAAAAATTTACAAATCGATTTTTCTAGAAAACGGTGTATCCTACCGACTTAAAGTAAGAGTACATTTTAGTACTGGAATACCTGAAAATTTAATAATCTAGTGTCACAAATGCTTAAAAGATAAAGACAAAAGAGTTATGCCTTAAAATAACCGTTGACCTACCCAAAACGGACGCCTATGACCGGTACTAGAAATTCGCAATTGATGGAATCGATTCATCTCTGGAGGATAAATAAGCATACAAGTTTTTGTTTTTCTAAATAGAAGCGTTCTGGAGGAATTTAAAAAAAAAATAAATACAAGGCGCCATCTTCAAAGAACTCTAGCTCCCTTAGGAAGCATTTTCGGACTAGGTGAATTTGGGTTTAATTGTCTTAAAATTATCAGAGGAATCTCCGGTCTTCGTTTGTCAGGAGAGTTTCTGGACAGCCTGTATATATGCATAAATGCAAATGTGTAAATGCAATTCCTATACCGGCACAACAATCTGGTTAAATTTCTTAATAGCATAAAATAAATTAAATCTCACTACTTTATTTATGTTGCTTATTACTCCTGTTTTCATTTATTACACATATTTTCTTAATCAAATAATTTGTATAATTGTTTTACATTTTTAGACTTTGAAGTCCTTAGACATTTTCTCTTACCAGTCTTTCGTAGTTTGCTTTTTTTCTAAATCTGTAATATTATAGATTCTGATTCTAGTTTAATTTGTAATATTATTGTTTTCAATAATCTTTATTTTAGCCATACTTTTTTTATTCCTTTAAGTGGTCACTAACTTACTTAAATGCTTTCTTCCCACTTTCGTATCCGATTGTGACTCATCTATTTAAATCTACGGATTCAAAAGTGTGACAGTTATTAGCTGATCAAGGTTCACACAAATGTGTAAGGTTATTTATCGCTCACTTGGCGAAAAAACAAAAATTATAATCGTTATGATACATTCTCGTTTCTATTCCTGCTTTCCTTTATCTTTCTCATCTGATGTGTATTTTAATTAAGTAGTAAGAACAGATTAATGGTGTACAAGCATCAGTTATTATTAATTGTTTCTACAGTATATGAAATGTACTCAAAATTGAACGAAGTAATAAAACATAACACTCGATGTTACATTTTCCTTTTCGCTTATGACTCCTTTGATTTCTAGATTTTCGAACAATATGTTGTACAAAATTACTCTTTTATGCTCTTTTAGTCTCGTTCTTTTAGTTTTTCCTTTGTTGTTAATTAGTACCGCATCAAGATTGTGTTTGCTGACAGTAACAGTTTTTATTTAACTTTGTTTGAGAATTGTATAATTTTATTAGTGGAACGGAGAATATACTTAATATAGTGCTAAATGTTGATAGGTTCTTTCTTCTATATTTTATTATTTATTAAAATGTATGCTACCACAACGCGACCAAAATAAAAAGACGCAAGTAATAAGGAGGTTGCGCGATGTTCTGCTTGCTCTCCCCCTCTGGTCTGTACCTACCTGAAGATGGACGTCCCCTGGAAAGTACTTAGCCGGCTAACTCAGTCAAGTACGTAGTGTGTCGCGAGTCCAAAGTCGCTTGATGTAGGTAGGACGCCACCGTATTAGAGACCCTGCAGAGTTTCCCCAATAATACGGAAGCAGGAGGGACCCTGGTAGCTTCAAAATAAACCAGAGAGTCAGCCTCTTATTACTTGTTGCAGATATAAACGAACCTTTGCTTTTCTCAACAATTGTAGGTAAGAAATCAAACAAACACAAAATGTAAACAATAACAAAGTTTATTAACAAGAAGTAGGTTCAATATATTAAAAGATTAGATATCAGTTGTCGTAGAACACAAATTATCAAAAGACTAACAATAGATCAAAGTTAGCCAAAATTCAAATTTAAGAAGTTAACAAACAAATAACAAGATATTATAATTTCAAAATTTAAGCGCCAGAACTGTATTTAAACTAGTGACTTATATGAGAACGAAAACAGTAACTCAGTTTTTTTTTTTAATTAAATCTAGATAACAAGAGTAACGCTCCAGGCGTAAAACAGTGAACTTCTATTGACAAAATTCACTCGTCGGGTTGACACCCTGTATATACAGATATAAATATATTGATTAAATAGAATTTACTGGGACACAATCTCAACTAGAAATAAGCAGAACACAAATTAAGTATACGAAATTTTACGGTTCTTTACAATAAGAATATACAGTTTATAATATGAAATATTAATGAGAGTCGTACCCCCAAGTTATTGAAGATAACAAAACTTAGGCTCGTCTGAAGGATCTTGCCACGTAAAATAGATCTACAAAATCGGCAACTGATTATCAGTGAAGCGACGACCAGCTTGATTATAAAATTCTAATCGAATGCTAGGAACCAGGTGTTCTAGCCTTTAACTGTTAAAAATTATATGCAATTAGCCCTGTTAAAGGTTATTTAAACAAAATCTAAATAAAGTCTCAGATAAGCAATCAGACGTTGTTAAGCAGGAAAAGTATAGGTTACTGAAAACAAACTAGAACAAGATCTAGTAATAATTAATCCCGAGAGAAACTAACCCGATAACATCAAACAGGTGCTACCCCTAAAACCGTGTAGGCAGCAAAACCCGTTGGAATTAGGACGTGTCCTAATTCCGCCCCTGGTCTCAAAGGCCTTTCGAATAACTTGCCGGCCAGCTCAGTTAAAAAAAAGCGGGAGCGTCGTGGGCCAACACAACGCAAGATCTTACTTGGGCACCACTACGTTTGGTCTGGCAAGTATCTAGGCAAACGTAGAACACCCTCGGCCTTAAGGGCTTAAGAACACTTAAAAGGGGTGTTCGACTTCCAAGTAACAACTCAAACACTTTTGTTCGTTAGAGTATAAAGGCAAACAAACGCAAACTCGGATATATCAGTAACAAATAAATTTATTGGACAGTTAAATGATTAAATAAGAAAGTTACAAACAAATCTAACGCAAAACAATTGATTAAAAAAAAATAATAAAAAATAAGGTAATCCAAAGATTGTACTGTAATTGATAAGATGATCACATAAGCATTAATAAAACAAAGTATGTTAAGATTTTGAATCTAGCGTTAGTAGATCATCAAAGCTTTGAAGTTCTTTACATTGCTTACGCATCACCCAGTATTAAATCTACAGCAGTAATTAAAAAAAACCAAGAAAAGTAAAACTAATGTGACGTAAACTAATTCTAAGGAAATCACAAATTAATTGAATCAAACTATTCAGGGCACAGCCCGTATATATATTTTAAAAAAAACATCAATTGAGTAACTTTCGAAAATAAACACTTGGAGGTGCTTTCAATTATATAAGCGGCAATAGAGACATTGGTCCTCTGACAGGAATAAAATTAATTATATCAAGAGTAATTTATAGAAAACATAAAACGTTACCCAAGTATGAGTAAAAGTAAAACTAAGTTCAAAATTATATAATTAAGGCGCTTAAGCCACTTGGATTAAATATAAGACAACATAAATTAAACTTAACGTAAGCAAATTACTTAACAAAATTAAGTCAATAAATTAGGTGAAATTACAAAAGTATTCGGAATAAATTTAATTTAAAGTAGTTTTTCTGTTTTCGTCAAAATGGCGTCTCAAACCATGCAGCACGTGGTTGCACACAAATTTGATTTATTTAATAGAATAAAAACTATTAAAGCCAAAAATTACGGGAACTTCGTCGTGAATCTGGATTATGCGACAATTTAATAATTTGCCACACTACCTTGCGTGAATTCAAAAGCAGTGGCTTCCAGAACGTGGTTACCGGAATCCCGGAAAACGTGGATATCGGAACCCTTACTGCCGGGATGCTGTCTGAGTCGGGATTTCCCGCGCAGAAGCTAATTGGCAATCTTCCCCTGAGCCGTAAACTACAGCCCTAAATTAAGGAAAAAGAAATCGAATAAACGGAAGTTCATACGAAACAAAAGAAAAACTGAGTACGTTGCTGCGGAAAATTACAGCCGTCCCCAAGTTTAAAACTCACCTGAAGCACGAGGTCGAATAAAATTTACATTTCACTAATGATTAATTAGTGCCAATAAGTCAAGTAAGAACAAAGCCTGCCTACGCAAAAAATTAAACTGAGAAAAAAAACAAAACTTGACTTAGGTTTCGAACTTCTGAGTACTTCAGAGCTAGCACGATAAAGATAGCCCTCTTACATTCGGCTGTACGACATTTATAGGAGAAGGTAAACTGCGTCATAGTCACAAAAACCTAATTCAAACGGAAAATGTAAAAAATAAGGAAATAATTAACCAAAATCCCAGACAACGATAGAGTGCGAATACAGAAGCTAATAAACTAAAATTCGGAAATAAAATCGTAACAATAAAAGGGTAATTGACCAATTTGAATTACAGAAAAATGCAAAGCAAACTAAAACGGAAGGAATCCTATATGCCGCGTAGATGGCGTACAAGGCCAATGACATGGAAAACCCCAAAATAAAACTTAAAATAAAGGTTAAACAATCAAATAAATCGTCCTGACAGAATTGCCAAAATTCCATAATTAAAATAATGACTCGTTCAGTAAGTAATAATCGTTTAAAAGAAACGAAACTCGCATAAAGCTTTATAAAAAAAAGGAAGCATGAGTACGCATAAATTACACAAAGAGGCGACTGCGCAGAGAAGGCAGAAAAATACTCCGGGAACATTAAGGATATACGGTCATCCAAAACATTTGAACATAAGAAACTTTTATAATAATAACGAAATTTAAAGAAGCCTAAATGGTTCGATATTTAGGGAATATGACAAATAAAATATAAATTAGCGGGAGGATAAAGTTTGAAAAGGCTACGAAGGTTTAAAGTAAACAAATAAAATAATAACACGTTCAAAAATTACCAAAAGGTCTCAAAAACAATTTTCTGGGCGTAACACAGGGTTCTACGATACAATTTAAATGCAGCGAATACAAAACAACGTCTGCTTCAGACTGAGAGGTCGGCTTCTCTAAAACCTTACTTAGGGGTAAACGTATTGAAATTTAGATTAATTAATAGAATTTGCAAAAGTTTAATTATAAAAATAAAATTAGATTATCTAAACTTACTTCTTAATATATTCAAGATATCGTCCCCTAATTTGACCAAAATTTCCAAACCTTATTTGAGATTGCCTTCTCAGGTGTTGTACGTACTGTCCTTTTCCAATAATTCGCAAACTATAGAAATACTGCGATTACGCCGCCATAAGGCACGCTAAGTAGCGTGGGTCCGCCTTCTTGAATCGCCGTGAAAATTTGTTTGTAAATTCAAAAAAAAGTAGCCTCGACGTTCCCAATTTTCACCCTCGTAAGTGGATAGTGGATTAATTTTCGCATCTCCTCCAAAAGAAGTACGATGGCTAAGGATGCTCCACTGCGTGGAAAAATTGCGTGTGCAAAAAAAAACAGCCCACCACCCGGTGTGGTCCTCGTTGAGATTTCGAAGTAAAATTGGTTTAAATACTTCACAGTTGGGAGGTAACCCCAAAATATATCCTAAGGATGATAAAGAAACGCATAAGCAAAAATTTGAAAGAAAATGCTATCGCTTACCGCAAGTCTAAATTCACTCACTAAAACACGACTAACACTGTCGAAGTTGACGATCGAAGTGCGGTCGATAGAGTTAGCATGAAACGTTCAACGTCCGATATACGTCACACAAGACCGTTGATCGGTAAATTTTAAAAGACAAGGAATTGATTTTCCATAAACCCTAACAAGGTGTAAGAAAGAACAACAAAGCTATCAAGCGAAAATACGATAATTAGAACACCGCAATTAAGGTTAAAAGACAAATTAATTAACTAAACAAAACGTCAAGAAAACTGCATTTGAAAGGTAAACCAAAAGTTGAAAAGATGGCGCTACAAACGAAGGTAAAAGGTGAACGCAAAATTTCATTATTACAAGGGTTAATTAGGCACGTAAATCACCCAAATGGTTACGCAAAATTCTAGGAAAAATTACCACAATAATAGAATTGATTACAGGGTAACAAAAATAAAATAATTAAAGGTAGAAATAAACGACCATGACTAAGCATATTAATTTCCAAGATGTCGGACAGCGTCCAGGTATATATAAAAAAAACCGGGAAAATATATCGAGTATATAGTGCCACCAAAATATTAGAACATAAATAAATTTTTAAGAATAAACCAAGTTTGAAGATGCCCAAAACGATTGATAAATAATAACAAAAATAAATAAAATAATAATAAACGAGAAAGGTGAAATATGAAAGGCCTATGTTGACTTAACGCAAGCAAGTAATGAAATAAATTCAGTAAAAATTCCCGAATGGTCTCTAGGTGATTTACGAGCGTAACATGTAATCTATTTTTCTTTGTATCGGTTGTTATTTCTAATGGTTTTTATTATGGATTGCTCTTTATTGAAAATATTTTTGTTTACGGAACAATTAAGGAGTGGTGTAATTTATATTTTCCAACTTTGATATGATTGCGCGTTTCACAGAGCATTGTTTCGAAAATAACAAATTTTTCGATAAGATAAATAACTGTAAGCTGCTATTCAACATAAACAAAAGTAAAAAACTGACATTGCTTAAATATCCAGAGACCAAAAGAGCGATAAGCGAAAAGAAAAATGCATATACGTATATTATAAATACACCTATAATAGATGAATACATTAGGCTTATGACACCTAACTAGATACACAATATACCAAATAGAAACACAATGTTGTTTAGTTTCAAAAAATATATTGTATTGTACACACACTTCATACAGGGTGTTTGTTCATTCGTTGACGTAATATAAACAGAATCTATATGTACGTCAAGCAAAAAAAATGATTGTGTTAATTTTTGAAAAAAAGTTAACATTTTTATGTTAGACAGTCACATTGTGTTGAGGTAGGTAAGTTATAAAGTAGAAGAACACACAGTCCAGTGACAAAAAAATAAAACGTCGTAAATAAATATCCCTTCGTTTGCTTTTTAATATCAGACTGGTCATTCATAAAATTATTTATATTTACACGCCAAAAGATGAGCGAAAACAAACATTTGGTTTAGAGGTCGATGCATGTTCGCTTTATGTAAACACATTCGTCTACGATAAAAAAAAAACAAATCACCTAATTCTTAAGATATTCGTTTACAAATTAAATTATTTTTCTTGTGAAGGCGACTTAACGTTTTCTAGTTCTTAAGATATCCGTTTACAAATTAAATTATTTTTCTTTTGAAGGCGACTTAACGCTTTCTAGTTCGCACAACGCGGACAAAGCCATGCGAACAAAATGTACAGGTGACCTGTCATGCTGATACCACATTGACACGCGAATATTCAAAGGAATATATTCTAGTAATCCAGGCGGAATATTCTGTAAAAAATCCAAATAAACTTATCCGTTCAAACACGGCGGTAAGAAAAATGGCACAACAATGTAATTATTTATTACACCGATCCACACATTTTAAAAAAATCGGTGTTGATGGTGAGCTGGTTTAATTATCAGGGGGTTTTGCATTTGCACTTCTGAGCATTGTCAAAATTAAATACACCATTTCTTGTGAAACTCGCTTCATCGGAAAATAAGTTATTACCAAGCAATTGTGCATTATGTATATGTTGCTGCTGTAACCACTCACAAAACTGAACTCGCGTAGGTACAAATACGAACATTAAAATTTCATCGGCAAATATCTAAATATGACACCGTAAGCACAATAGCGCCTTGATTTAGACAAGTGGGTCTATTGCACACAGATCAGCATTTTCCTTTCAATAACAGTCGATGGCATAAAACTTACATAGATGGCATACACATATATACACTATGTATACAGACCGTCTCAAAAACATTTTCCTATATTTTCTTATTTTTTTTGCGATTATTTAAAAACTTTTTCTATGCGATTTTTTGGTAAAACATTATAAACTTTGGGAACTTTCTACATCCCAAATTAGGAAACCGAGTTATCAAACACCCTGTATATGTTTCACCACACTGTGGCTTCATCAGATGGATGAATATATACTGTAAACTTACATTTGGTATTGCTTTTTGTAAGGAATTGTAAAATGCATATTGAAACTGGTATTTTACAAACAAACAGAAGGATTAGCCATAGGAAACCCGTTGAGTCCTTTATTGGCAGATATCTTTATGAATAGCTTGGAAAACGTAATAAGCAAACACCCTTCCTTCAGGAATTGCATTAATTGGATTTGGTACGTGGATAACATACTAATTTGTTTTAATGGTACAGAGAGGCAACTAAACAGTTTACATAATTTTATTAACACGGTTCATCCAAAGATTAAATTTACGATTGAAATAGAAGAAATTAAGACTATTAATTTTTTAGATCTAACAATAAATCATAAAACTAATAAACATGAATTTTCGATATATCACAAAGCTACACACACAGATACAGCTATATATGCACGTTCTTTTCATCCCATAACACACAAATTATCAGCTTATCAATCAATGCTATTTAGATTAATTAACGTTCCCATGAATAAACAAACTATGATTTAGAGTTAAATAGAATATATAATACAGCGATGAATAATGGTTTTACTATATAACGGATGTCTTGAGTGTTTTTGATGTGTATTTAATATTTCATTTACGCATTACGAGTGGTGATGATCTTCAGAAACATTCGAAGTCAAGTGGGCTCTGAACAAAAAATCGTATATCTTTACTTAAGTATTAATATACTAATTTGATAACCTATAAAATTGTATTAAGTAAATGTATCAATCTATCTCAGACATGACTTCATATTTTCAAGGCCTACTTTGACTTCGAATGTTTCTGAACACCCGTTAGTTAATGAATAACATTTTAGCAGTCAAAAACTAGATCCCTAATTTATCTCCGCGTAACAGACAATAGAAACTATAATTATAATTCCATTACTTACATCGGTAAAATTTCAAAAAATATAGCGAACGTAATCAAAGCAAATGAGAATGAGACCATTTCGTTTAAAACAAACAATTCCTTACAAAAAGCAATAACAAAGCAATACAAAAGCAGTAGATCAAACTCAGGGGTGTACAAGTTGACATGAGAAGATTATAAAAAGTGTATATAGGTCAGACAGGAAGAACCTTCCAAACTAGAATACTAAAACACGAAAGAAGCTACAGGGATAAGAAGACAGATTCAACTTTTGCTAATCACTGTTTTGAATATAACCACAATTCAATTCTAATTTCAAAACATTACATGTAGTAGACAATAGTAAAAAACTCAATATGTTAGAAGCTTTAGAAATTAATAAATTTCATAATTTAGGCATAATTTTAAATAACCAGGCAGAGGTAAATCACTCTCCCCTACTCAACTGAAAACTGCAATAGGTTCACCCCCTCTCAGATTATAATTTTTGTTTCTCACCTTTATATTTGTATTTATATCAATAGGTACCAAATGTAATATTCATCCACTTGATGAAGCCACAGTGTGGTGAAACATATATACCATGTGGCCGCGTGCGTCTGCACTATAGCAAAACCTGTAGTGTAAGCAAAACACACAGAGGTGTCCGTGTGTTAGAACGGTAAAGAAGTAGACGCAATGTTCCAATGGATTACAAGAGAGCCTAGTATTTCGCATATCCCTATGATGCACTAGTATTTGTCCAATAAATTCACATTTAGACGGTGTAGTCGCGCAAGCGCATTAGCTGTCGCTCCCGCATATGGGTGTTAGTTGCAATGTTTATATCGTCAGGGGAACTACTCGCTCACAATATTTAATAAACCGCGTTGTTGGTGTACGTAACGGTCATTTAAAAAATGGAGTGTTATACACCGGAGCAAAAACTCTTTATGATTAAACAATTTTACGGTGGTAATTCCGCGGAAGTAACTCGAGCTTTATTTGCAACTAATTACCCTGAAAGTCAAATTCCCAAAGCAAGCACCATTCGTAGGACAGTTAATCGATTCGAAACTACATTTTCTTTAGTAACTAATAAAAATAAAGTTGTTCCGGATAAGAATATAAGTGATATAGAAATTCGAGTATGTGCTTTAGTCGAAGTAAATCCCACTATGTCGTCTCGACAAATTGCCCGCGAATTAGGTATCTGTAAAACAACGGCTCAAAAGATATTACGTACTAATAAATATCGTTCATACAAATTTACAAGTTCACAATTACTTTTTCCCGATGATTATTATCGCCGTATGCAATTTTGCGAAAGAATGATAAATAAATATCACGAAAATGAATTCTTTCTTAATAACGTATTATTCACAGATTCTTCACGGACATCATAACCACGCAGTTTGTCGTTACTGGTCGCGTAAAAATCTACATTTGAATATACCAACGCGAACGCAGTATCCAGAGAAGCTAAACGTATGAGCAGGTATAATTGGGGATCATATAATTGGGCCTTTTTTTATTGACGGTAATTTAAACGGAAATAGATATCTACAATTACTTGAAAATAGTATTATCCCCGAAGTACGGGAGCGGTTCAATATTAATGAAGTTTGGTTCCAGCAAGATGGTTGCCCAGCGCACAATACCCGTTATGTAACAAACTTTTTAAACATGGTTTTTGGAAACAGATGGATCGGTAACTCGGGTCCTATTAAATGGCCAGCGCGATCTCCCGATCTAGCCCCTAACGATTTCTTTTTATGGCCTTTTTTACATAATTCGATCTACGGATACGGTGATGAACGTCCATCAAATCTAGAGGAACTTCGCGCGAGAATTACCGAAGTCACTAATACTGCCACAGCAGATATGTTAACAAATGTGCGTCGGAATTTTTATAATCGGTTGGGTTACTGTTCGTGTCAAGAAGGAGGTTTATTTGAACACTTAACTAATTAATTTATTTAGAATTTAATTATTGCTTAAGAATAACATTTTCTTTTAGCTAATTGCAGGTTTATTGCAATGTTGAATTACAATTCTGTTTTAAGAAGTAAATATTTTATTTTAAAGTATTTTATTATTGTTAAGTTTTTAGAGTGTAATACTACTATAATACTAAATAATATTTTCGTTAAGAAGTTTTTTTATGTTAAAGTCTAGTAGTTCTGTTTATGTATGTTTGTTTTTTTTGTTGTTTATGAAGCTGTGATGAGTTATTTCACTGAGATGTTATCAGTGATTATCTGATGCTTCAAACAACTGCAAATATTTACTTATATCGGGAACAAAATACCTCCTACACTGCTTTTCACTTGCTTTGCCTACGAATACATTTATACGTATAACTTAATAATACGCCCGCTGTCGGTGTGGCAATTCAAGTTGACACGCCCATTATAGTCGAACAGTAGTTACTAATACATGCATCGCGCTATGGATGGCGGCCACACTGTATAGTGTGTCTACAATACAATATATTTTTTGTAACTAAACAACATTGCGTTTTCTATTTGATATAATGAAGTTTCAACATGTATCTCCTACGACGATTATTACCCAATATACTCTAGTTTGTTCACGTTTATTCAGTCATCTTGTCTCTTTGAGAATCGCAAACTGTCTTGTCGAAACATGTTAGAGAAATCTAATAAATTTGTGAAACAGTCTAGTGTTATTTTATTATTTCATTCGACTTCAGTTATTTTCATAAATTCAAGTTGTTTTTATAGTTCTCTAATCTGATTAAGTTTATGAAAAAAATAAGTCCCTATAAATAACTAATATTTATTTCTATCATTTCTTAGTGGCAGTATTCCGAATTGTTTAAAACGGCAGAGAGATCCTTAGCATCTTTAATATCTATAAAAGGAATGGACGATATTTTCCAAAAGAATCCGCAACAGAGTCCAATAATGGAATTAATAAAATTTAGTATTGGTTTGAGTAAGCACACATTTTTCCCTATTTGCTATCTACTTTGTCATCGCTTTCTGCCGTTTTATAATATACGAAAAGCAAGGGAAAAGATTTCAATGGTGGAACAAAGTATATCGACTATTCTTGGTAACAATGGGGTGCTCATTTGCCCAACATTTCCAATCGATGCGCCCTATCATGGTGAACTATTTACTAAAAGTTATAATAATATATACATGAGCACATTTAATTCCTTGGGGTTACCTGTCACTGTTTGCCCAGTAGGAACTAGCAAGAAAGGACTACCAATCGGACTCCAGGTAACAAGCTTATACTTTTTCTTTGCCTAATGATGAATTATTTTTTTGTAGATAGTGAGCGGACCGTATCTGGATTATTTGACTATTGGAGTAGCTGAAGAAATAGAGAAAATTTTTGGTGGATGGAAGAGTCCTGAGTAATTATGTGATACATTAACTGTGATTGTTATAAATTATGGCATATATTATTATTTATTTTAAGGGAACGTAAAGGAATTGCAAAATACTCTTGATTACGATTGCGTTTACATATTCAATAAAAATCCAATATTGAATTTTAAAAGAAATTAAACACATTATTTTTAGAACCATTTTTGTTCTTATTCATGTAATTAAACTTTCTTTTTAGTTATGATTTGTCAATAGTTATTGGTAAATTTTAATGTGCTTGTCATTAGGCTCTCTTAAATAGACAAATATGGAGAGTCGATTAAGGAGACAAAACATGTCTGACATCAAGGCCAGCTTAAAAAATGAAACATTTAAAATAATGAACAGCATGCAGAACAGAAAAATTGGAATTAAATTTTTTTATTTTAGCTCATTTTAATGAAAAGATATTAATTTTATTCAGTTTTTTTATGTATATTTCAAAACTGTTACTCGAGTCCATCGTTTTTCAATGGACCCGATATCGCCGCAACCTCAAGGGGGTTGCGGCGATATTAAAGGGGAGTCACCAAATAGTTTAAACAATAATGAAAAATAATTTTATGAGAAAAAATCATTTCTTGTTAACATTTTACTTAAAATAAGCACACATGTAAAGAAAATAAATTAATGTGATGGTTGCGTTTGTTTTTCATTTAAAAGTTCTTTCATACGCGGATCTACGTTAGAAACAGAAAAGAAAATTGTTTTCAAGTGATAAGAGACGATTCCTTTATTTATTTTTTAGCGCAACCATAGACGAAAAAACCATTTTCACAGAGATAAGACGAGGCGAAATCCAATATCGATAGTACCCCAAGTTCCTCTCTTATTTGTGCATTCCTCATTTTGTCCCTTCTTGTCACTCCCCTCACTCTTCTCAGATATCTCATTTCCGCCGCTTGAATTTTACTCTTTTGCTTATTATTTAGGAGCCAAGACTCACATCCATATGTCAGAACTGCTCTGTAGATTGTTTTATAAACTTTTAGTTTGGTATTTCGTGTAATTTCCTTTTTATTTATGAAATTCCTATTCATAGCGTAGTACAGTTTTGTTGTTTTTTCAATTCTCTCGTTAATATCTGCTTCGTTTTTCCCTGTGTTTTCAATTGGGACACCCAAATAGTGGAACTGGTTTACTTGTTGTATATCTACTCCTTCAATTTGAATTTTTAGTTGATCGTCTCCTATAGCCATTACTTTCGTTTTGTTTTTATTTATATTCATACCCTTTTTCTTCAATGTTTTATTCCATATGTCTACATTATCTTGTAAATCCGTTTCTTTCTCAGCCATCAGTACTATATCGTCCGCGAATGCTGCCTCCGCTATTTGTATGCATTCTAGATTTCTGTACCCTAATTTCATTTTCCTCATCTGCTTAGAGCATTGTTTTATGACATCGTCCATAAATACGGTGAACAGTACAGGACTTAAACCTCCACCCTGTCTTAACCCTTCCTGTGTTACGAATCCTTCGGATCTCATGTTTCTTCTAATTACATAATTTACATTATTTTTATATAATCTTTGAATACATCTAATTATTTTTCTGTTAATTCCTCTTTCCTCTAGACTGTTCCATATTTCCTGTCTGGACACTTTGTCAAACGCTTTTTCCAAGTCGATAAATGCGAAATATGCCTTTTTTCCTTGTTGTATTCTTTTTTCAATTATTTGCTTTACCGTAAATACATGATCTTGTGTATTCCTTCCCGGCCGAAATCCGCTTTGTGATTCCGTGTGGTAAATAATAGTGTCTTATTCCTTCAAATTTTTCTCAATATAATCTGAAGTGGGTGGGATCATATCCAAATTTTTGCTTTGAAGACGTATAATTCAGATATTAAGCTTCTTAATGAAAGTATGCACTTCGTCTGTCATTAATAAAATGTTTTTATCACGTCCTTGTAAGTGAACACTCAAATTGTTTAAATGCGAAAATAAATCAGCTAAATAAGTCAACAACAACATACACTCATTATTCTGTAAAAACAATTAGAATGGCGTATGTTTATCCTGGAAAAATATTATTAATTCATCTCGCAATTCTAATATCCGGGTTAACACTTTATCTCGCGACAACCATCTAACTAGTTTAGCAAACAACCTGTTCTGTAACGATCAGCTTTTAATAAAATTAATTATTTTTACAGCTTCGCGAAGAATTTGATTGATATTCTCCGGCTCTCGGATGTCCTTTGCGACAGGAGAATGGCTGTGAAGGAAGTAGTGCGTCCGATCCGCAATTGGTATAAGAAGATCTTTTAATATTTTCATTAATCCACTGTTCTTTCGTGTTATCGCCTTTGTACCATCACTACATACTGCAATACAATTTATCTTATCTATGTTTGTATAGTTTCTAATAGCTTCATAAAAAGCATCAAAAACATTATCCTGTTGCACGAACCTGTATCGTCTTGACGTATTTTATATATTTTCTTTGATTGATGTGTCTCTATCACATTCATACCTCACAAAACATTAGAACTGAGATATGTTTGTTACATCTGTTGATTCATCATATTGAAAACTAAAAAATTCATGAACTCACTTGCTGAATTATCTGATCGCGAACGTCGGCAGTCATGTAATCGCTTCCGCCTTGATATTCTGTCGTTAGAAAGAGGAATCTTTTTCAATTTTTTTTTTGCTTCATCCACGCCCTTTAAAACACTGACCATATCAGTTGCAGCAGCCAATATAAGGTTTTCGGCGATTGTATGAGGTTTGGACATCTTAGCTACTCTTAATGCTACGAGATAAGATGTTTCAACTACACTTTTATCAGTATGGCTTGAGTTACAAACAGAAGTTTGTTGATTTTTCAAGGAATGAAATTTTCTTTCAGAAAATTCTAAGGGTTTGTTTTTATGAGACGGGTGTTTAGTTTCCAAGTGTCGAACTAATTTTATTGACTTCATGCTTTCATCGGAGAGAACTTGAAAGCAAAAAACGCACTGTGACTATCCGCTAACCTTGTCTTTTTACCAACCTATTCACTGGCTGTAGATGGCTCACGTTTTTTCATAAATTTATCCATTTCGCAAAAGAATTTAAAAAAAAAACAATTCAGTTTTACAGTTTTTATTTTAGTGTGCGGTCGACACTAAAATAAAAGTACCGGCCGCACGTGTCGGATTCGAAGATTAATTGAACTTGTGCAATCGCCAGCGCCTCTTTTACACTGGGGACAGCACGACTTGTTCAAATGCATTAATATGCATGTTCAACCATGCTCTTGCAGCAAGTATTATAGAAGGAGACCAAATTATAAAGAGCACGTGGATCAGAGATGTAAAATTACCGTAATATATATTTTTGGTAAATTACCGTGGTAAATTACTGCTCTTTTTTTACCAAGATTTATTCTTGCGTAATTTACCATTTTTTGAGTAATTTACCATGGTAATTTACCACACCTTTTTATTGTTTAAATAAAACCCCTACAACAAAAAAAAAGTATTATACATTTTATTAAAGGAAAAAAAATAAAGAGTTCAATATTAACATATTTTAAAATTAAACAATATTCTGAAAATAGAACTAAACAATGATTTTTCATTATTACCATTATGTAATATGTAATGTTATTTACATAACTATTCCAGATCACTCTCAGTCTCAGTATTGCAATTCGAATCAGAACATTCCAACTCTTCTGTTGGGAGTTTTTTCAGTGCCGGATTTTCTTTCAGTTTTAAATTTAAATTCACATATACCAACTTAGCAGCTCTTTCATTAGTTAATCTATTTCGTTTTTTACTGTGTATAATACTAAACATTGAAAAACTTCTCTCCGTCGCACATGTTGTTGGTGGACTGTTCAAAATTTCTATTGCGACTTTACTTAAGCTGTAGTACAACAAAGTGATTTCCACCATAATACAGAATTCAATTTGCCTGTCTCTAATGCTTGCCATATAAAATCTCTTGAAAACAATTGTTCTTTCGATTTGTAATAAGCAACCTCAATCATAATTTCTGCTATATCAGATCCACTAACGAGATGCGTTGATAGTTTGTTAATATATGTCAGTGCTGTGATATATTCCTCGTTATTGAGATTTTTGCCTATAAATTTTGGATCTAGTAAATTGGCAGCCAAATGTATAGGTGTTATAGCCATTTCTCTCCGTGATTTTAAATGTGATAGGACAGCATTTAGTTCTGAAACTGGGCATGCAGCAATCAGTTGATCTTTCAGGTCTTGAAAATATTCAACAACATGAGATATGCAAGGTTGAGAGGTTTGTATGTTCTTTAAAATTACGGAGACTGGGTGTAAAATTGTATGTAATGTATCAACTCTTTCCCAAAACAGATCATCTAAAATATTATTTTTTATTATTTTGTCTAAAGTATTAGCTATAGTTTCTGTTATAGCCAATTCTTTTAAATTTTTTTTATTTATCCTTAAGCTTTCTAAACAGAAAATATTAGAGCACTATCTAGTTTGGCCAGGTAGTTTAAGAGATTTTAGTGTGTTTGATTTTTGTAATGCTCGCTGTTCATCTTGTATATTTTTAAATGTAGCATTCAAAATATGCGATTTTTAAATAGTTTTTACTATGACTTTACAATCAGTAATTAAACATGCAAATACTTCCAATTTTCAAATATCTTGTGCGAATAAATTCAAAATATGAGCACAACATCTATTACAAGAAAAATAATTAGACGGGTACATATCATTAATTAATTTCCAAGTTGATTTCATATTGCTAGCGTTATCAGTCACTATGCTTATAACTTTATTAATACCTAAGTCGTCAATAACAGAACTAAGTAAAGAACAAAGATATGCAGCATCGTGGCGATTTTCCTTGCAGTCAATTACTTTAAATAAAACTGGTTCTGGACATGTAATTATTATATTTATAATGGATTCGTTTCTAATATTACTCCACCCATCAACTTGAATTCCAATTGTTTTAGCCTTTGCTATTTTTTCATTAACTAACTGATTTATTTGAGAGTATTGTTTATCTAAAAGGGCATTGGATAACTGATATTTAGTCGGCAATCGTAAAGGTGGTTTAATTTTTTTAAACAATTTTTGCCAATGAACATTTTCCGTAAAATTTAAAGGGGTATTACTAGCAAAGCATGCTCTTGCTAAGAGATCCCAAATTTCCTCTTCTTCCGATTTATTCATTACATCCACAAAAAAATCCAAATTTTCACTGTAAGCGGATTTAGTGGTGCTTGCATCAGATTGTGGGCGAGAATCGCTTGAAATCGTCTCTCCATCGTCGTCTTCTAAATCTGTTTACGAAGAACTTTTTCTTTCCGGAATCTCTAAAATGTTAAATACTTTTCGATAAAACCCAATAGGAATCAATCAAAATTACACACCTTTATTTATTGCTTTAATTTTCTTAACACTTAATGGTCTTGATTTTGATTGTATTTCATTCTTTATTTTACGAGGACAACGAATGCACTTATTCTGTAAGTGACTGGACATTCTGGTTACATTTAAAACATAACTTTGCGAACAGAAGTTACACGAATATAATTTCGAATGTTCTGTGGATTTTGAAAATGCTGTTAAAATAACTTTTTTTATTTTATCTTTTCGCACCATCCCAGCGCACTGCACTACGAGTAGTATATTCACAAACTTTATATAGTTCAACTAATACACCGAAATCTTTTGAAAGACTACTTCATTCGTTATATAAACGGATGATTCACGAGCTTTTACATCTGCTAGAAAGGGACTTCCCCAATCACCGAGTGTGCAATGTCATACATGTACATAGATGATGTTTTACTTTGTTTGTAATTTACGGAAATTTTATGTGGTAATTTACCGTAAATGACGGTAGTTAATTCGGTAATATACGGGGTAATTTACCGACTTACATCACTGACGTGGATCATGTAAATCATCATGCCTGTTCATATGCGTCGCTATAAAGGCAGCGACATGAAATAATAGGAATAGTCGTATTACATTCTTTATACCGTCGGTATTTTCTTAATGTATAATGTGATTATATAATATTAAATAATTTTTTGCATTTATAATTACAGTCAAAATGAAATTAGTAATAGTAAGGCTTACTTACATTGTACCTTGGGGAGGGATGGGGGGGGGGGGGGCGTGAAATATTAATTTTACATTTTATTTACATTTATTATTTGGGGGGGCGCGGAGGTAAGACGGTTGAGAATCGCTGCCGTAATCTAAGCAACTTTTATATTTTTTAGTAAACGTTATTTTAAATACAAATCGTAGTCCGCTATGGTGTGTCTCAGAATAAGAAGGAGTGACTCAAATATCCCCCTAAAACTTGGTCCACACAGCTTAAAATTTGACTTACCGTACGTGTACACACCTTAGAGTGTAGTTGTTTGTTGTAACGTCATTTATTTTTATTACATACTTAACATAACCTATTTTTGACGTTCCGAAAACACGAGCACAAATATTATTACAAAACTACCTCAAAAATACAACATAAGATTATTAAAATAAAATGAAGTAGAAAGAATAGTGAAAAGTGAAACCTATGCACTATTAGTCTGTTTCACTCATGCTGGATGCTAACGATTACTGTCACTAATTAACTGTCACTGTTTCCAAAATGAATAATAAATGGTTTTAAGATATCGTCCATTAATCTATTTAGGTCCCACATTCTACTTTAATTACATAGTCAATACAATTTTTCCATTTGTTCGCTGCAACATCTATAAGTACTTCCATTAAAGGTCTTGCACATGTGATATTTTGAACGTTTTAGTTTTTGAAGCAACTTAAATTGCAACATTCCTCAAGGAAGAAGTTGGTACCTTTTCAGCTCTACATGATTGATGTTGCATTGTCCATCAGTATTACAACATTATGTGGTAACCTTGGCAATATATTTTCAAACCAATCTTTAAAAAGAGTGCTGTTCATTTCATCGTGATAGTCAGCCGAAGTAAAAGTTACATAACGGGTGTTCAAAAACATTCGAAGTCAAAGTAGTCCTTGAAAATATGAAGTCATGTCTGATATAGATTGATACATTTACTTAATACAATTTTATAGGTTATCTTACACGCAAATGTCAGTTTATGTCGAAATATATTACTTTAATATGCCATATTAATTAATATAAACTAGTCAAATAATGATTTTAGAAGGTACCAGTAATTAATTTGCAAATTTCAAATTAAGTATTTTGATATTTTAGAGAATTCTTGCTGAACAATAGCACCTCTTCATGCGATAACTGGAAAAAATTACATATTCCATGCATAATGCTATTAATTCTTTTGTAATAAAGCTTATCTAATATGTAGTGACATGTAAAAAGGCAATGCAGAATTAAGAGGAAATAACTTTACATGTAAAGGTTTTATTCATCTTATAGTGACAATAGTATCTAGTTATCGTACTAGTTTAATATATTAATATTAAATAAATTATTGTAAGAAATGGCTTAAAATAAATTTGAAACAAATAAATTGTTTGTAGAGTCCTTAGATTACAACCTTATAATAAATATCATAAATTGTAGTTGTATAAATTACCAACAATAATAACCATAACTATAAAAGATGTTGAAAATGTCCACCACCTTTTTCCAAGCATTTTACGCACCTCCTCCGAATGCTAATAAATACATTTTGCAGTATGGGACTATTTCTAATTTCACTAATTTTATTTATAATTCTGTCTTGGAGATCTATATAATCTTGCACTGGTACTTGATAAATTGAATTTTTTAAAAAAGGCCATAAATATTAATCACACGGTGTAAGATCACAAGATCTTGGAGGGAATTCATGATCGCTGTTCAAACTAATTAAACGATTTCCAAACGCTTCTTGTAACATATTCATTGTTTGCCCCGCTGTGTGAACGCTAGCACCATCTTCTTGAAAGTATCCCAAAGCTAGTTCATCATCGCGAAGTTGATTAAAGAAAGGCAATAGTATTTCCTGTCGATATCTTTCTGCAGTCAAGGTACAATTTAAAAAAATTGGACCAATAATCCTTCTTCTACTTATAGCGCACCAAACACCAACTTTCTGAGGATGTAAAGGAGCTTCAACCTAAAAATTATTGGGCTTTGTATCACTCCACATTCTCATGTTTTGCGAGTTAACATATCCACTAACATGAAGCCATGCTTCGTCCGAAAAGAAAGTTTTGTCTAGGACATCATCATTAAAATTATTTGTAAACCATTCGCAAAATACTACTCGTCGCGGATAATCAATATCGAGGATTTCTTGCAAACAAGTTATGCGATATGGGAATAACTGTAAATCTTCTTTTAAAACTTTATGGCAAGAACCAACTGACAACCCGGTTTGTTGAGCAAGAGTTCATACTGAAGTTTTAGGGGCATCAGTCATTATTTCTCTAACATTCCCAATCACTTCTTCTGTCCGGACTTTTGGTCGCCCACCACCCTCTTGGCGTCCCACAAGCCCACACTACCAGTTTGTCGAAAAGCTAGAACAATTCTGATTAGTGTACACTGAAAAGTATTATAATCAAAAGCAAGGTTGCGAAATTCATCTCGAAATTCTTCCAAACAAGCTTGAATTGAATACTTCCACTGGCCATCGATCTTTTGACCATTTCTAAAATATTCTTCAACCATGAATGCTTTGTGTACGTTAGTAAATACTACTTTCAAAATTAAAAAATATAAATTAGTATCTTCGATATTAGATTCTGACAATTTTTGACAGACAACAGTTGACATTTAATAATTATTACAAATCAGACTTAAGTAAAGATATACGATTTTTTGATCAGAGCCCACTTGACTTTGAATGTTTCTGAACACCCGTTATAGTAATAATAACCAGAGTTTTACACTTACACATACTTCAAATTAAGAAGTTTTACGAATCTGTGTAAGGTAGAGTCGAAAGATTTGATTTAGTACAGCTGCAGATAACGATAACAATGACAGTAAAATGCAAGAAAACGTTGACAGGTTATATTTGTATATAAAAAATAACCTGTCAACCGGCCGATATTTATAGATTATTACCGATATTGAACTAGGCTGCAAAAGAGCCAATTAAATTTTTGAAAAATAAGTAGCTTTTGGCGGGATATTTGAATCACTTCTTCTTATTCTAAGACACACCATAGTACCAACAAAATAAAAACAAGCAGAAATGCTTGATTGCATTACTACATATAACATTAGGTCTATTTATAGAAATAAGAAAATTCGTATGATATTTTACATTATTGTATTCTTGGAAAGAAAACAATAAATGGTTTAATCAACTTCCAGCTAAATAATAGTTTAGTGTAGTTAATTAAATTCTAATAATTAGTGAAAGCTGAACAGAAATAAATAATAAAATTTAATGTTATTTATGTAAACGTAAATTATTATATAAAAAGACCATAATTTTGTGAGAGTGAGTAGTGTAAAACACGTTCGTTTATTTGATTACGAATTTGTAAATAATTTAGGTTACTAAATTACCATTATTCTAGTTATCATTGCTTAAACTATCTCGTGGGCTTCAAAAGCAGCTGTTGGGTTTTTTCTGTTATTATATTATGGCTGCCGCCAGTTTGTTTTGCCTGACTTCCGAAGATAACGACCTATAGTCCTTCCTGAAAGTCCAAACTCTTTCAATAATGTCGGGCAGTGGTAGTTGGATTTACCTCAACATTTTAACATAATTTATCTTTAAAAATATTGTAATAGGTTTATATTATTGAAAATAATGATTGCCAAGCATTCTATAATTAGCATATATATACAGGGTGTTCCGCGGCTCGACCGACAAATTTATACCATTTACTCTAGCGATCATTACGATCAAAAAATGTCATATGACCTTTAGGTGAATGCCTCTTTGTTTCGTAGATATCGATGGATTTTAAATTTAAAAAAATGGGAAAAGAAAATTTATTCATGAAATGATAGATAATTAACACAAAATTACAGTAACTGTTCAAAATGAGAACCGCCATTTACTAAACAAGCAGCTATTCTTCGTTTCATAGAATGTTGCCAGTTAATTGATGCCAATTCATTTCTTAAAGAATTAGTAGCTTCAACTATACGGTCAGTCAACTCTTCGCGTGTATCTGGTTTACCATTACTATACACACGAGATTTGAGGCAAAACAAACAAAAAGAAAATCTAAAGGCGACAAATCAGGTGACTGAGCTGGCCAATGTATAGAACCACCTCAGCCTATCCACCTTTCCGGAATGTTTTCATTAAGAAACACCGTCACTTGTCTCCCAAAATGTGGTGGTGCCCGTTGTATGAGATATTCTACGAATACTGGTAGAAGGACTTCGTTAACTTCATTTAAAACTACTTCAGCGTTTCTAAATCCATCTTTTTCTACACAACGATTTGGGAAAGATCTTGTATCTCTTAAACAGCGACAAACATTTGAAAATGTTGTGTGCCGAGGAACAATGCGATCTGGGTATCGCCTAATGTACTCCGCAGCTGCAGCACGTCTGCTTCCATTGCAAAAGCCATATAAGAAATCCATATCAGCATATTCTGCATTAGTAAAACGCGGCATTATGACTTAAATTAATATTGCAGCACAAAAGTCATTTATTTGTCAATCATAAGTTAATACGTCAAGGCTTACTAAATTAGAGGAATTCACCTATAGGTCATATAACATTTTTTGATCGTAATGACTAGAGTGGACCAATCCGGAGCGATATTGGTAAATATTTCATATAAAAGCCGAAAAACTCCAATAATTTATCAATTTATATATATATATATATATATATATATATATATATATATATATTATATATAATATTATATATTATATTTCATATAAAAGCCGAAAAACTCCAATAATTTATCAATTTATATATATATATATATATATATATATATATATTAATATAGTGAAACAATCGTGTGATGGAATGAGGTAATATAGTGAAATTAATAAATAAATTTTATGATATGTGAATGAGAGAAGAATAAGAGATGTAATGAAAAAGAAAACACTTTAGAGAACAGATAAAATACAATTTAATAAACATTAATAATAATACATTACACCTCTAAAGAATTTACCCCCCCCCCTATATCGTTCTTAGTACATGTGTACAAAATATAGAAAAACAACGGTGTGAATGGTGGTTTAAATAAGCTAATTCTGTGAGTATTACGATTTATATATGATCAGAGGTAGGTTGATATAATATATAAATAAGTTTCCAAACAATTTATCAGTTAAATAATTTCCTTTAGGAGGATTGAAAGAATTTAAAAAATACAAATCAGAGCAATCGATGTGATTTAACCTCAATCTTGAAAATGTTCACTATGTTAACAAGATCTTATCTCAGGGCTTATTAACGGTAAGTCGTGACTTAATTAACAACCAATATATCTATACAAATGCTAGCTCAGTAATTTACATATTAATAATCGTATAAGAGGTATTTAATACAGTGAAGCTGTACTATCTACGATCAATTAAAACAATACAATACTTTATATATTTGTAGGGTAAATTCTACCTTAACTTAAGGGCACTGTAAAGCTCATAACAAATAGTAGCCTGGCTTGGACATGGACCATCGGAAAGGATCTCGGAGCTGCTTACAGGTGTAGGACTTTCGGAATTCTGACCGGTATTAGGATATACAGCACGTTTAACAGGATAGCTTTCATACAATTAAATTAAAACAAGAATTAGAAGGATAATAGTCTCAGGTTACTGTCTCGATACTCGTCTGATATGTATTCAAAATACACTTCGTAATCAAGGTAAATTTGTAATTCCAACGTAGTATTAAATTGGAAATGATAATATTCTTGATATTTCAGCTTCTATATGGAATTTAAAACTTAGAAAATCGCTTTTAAAACTTGAAGACGCCTAATTATATGCCGAAGCCACGCTTCAACAAAACGTTTTTTTTTTTTTTATCTCTTTTTTTTTCGTTACCTGCGATACCACGTTCTAATAATGTCAACGATATCTACCTTGGAAAAAATATACCGCCTAAACACAAAAGGCGTGGTCAATTTGAAATATGAATGAATTTCTAATTTTAAGTGTGTTTAATTAACATAAGGTATTTAAATATCCAATAATAATAATAGACACTAAGTTAAAAGAAAAATAGACATTTGATATAGTAGATTACTACATGAAAGATAACCCTACTGTTGTTATAGTAACCTAGATGTCGCGATAAGACATAGTTTTATTTAATATGCTTTAATATTTGAATAATTTAAACTATAATTATTAAAGACTTGTTTGTTCGCATAAATTATAACAGAAGAACCAGCTTATTTTCCCCACAAAACTAAAAGAAATTGTTGCTAGAAACAATTTGTTTTTGTTTCCTTTTTATATAAAAAATAAGACTAAACTATAGTAATTGAAATTTGTATTAAGGATATTGGTTTGCCTGCCTAATATTATAAAGTAAATAACATTTTCAAAGTTTGTGTAAACTAGAACAGTTTACCAATATCCCAGGTACTTGTTTGTTACTTATCAACTAATTATAAAGACATAGTTAACTACTCTAAATACTTATTCTAAAAAAAAAAGTTTTAAAATGAATATACAATTTTGAGTTAATGTAACTTATGTATGTTGTGTTTTTAATCAGAAGAATTGTGGATCACCTGATAATAATGGCACCAGACATAAAAGCTTTTTTTTTTAAATTAATAATCGTGTAATAACGAAATGTGGTATCTCCCTTTTGGATATGAAGTTTCAATTTCGGCTAAGTCGTAAGTATTATGGCCGATTCTTTGGGTAATTATATAAGGTCCGATGTAGGTTTTTAACAGCTTCCCCATAATTTTGTTTTTGCGGTTTGTCACCCTCAGATTCTTGACAATGACTTTGTCTCCTATTTGATACGTTTTGAATTTTGATTGTTTCTGTGATTTCTTCCGTTCCCATTTTTCTTTTTTCCTTTGTAACTTTTCCCTTATCTCCCGATACCTTTCTTCTAAATTAATGATTTCCTCTGTATTCCAAGGACGATGTGGACTTTTTCCAGTAAATATAGTCACCGGACAATCATCATGTACTGTGCTGGGTGTATGGTTCATGATACATTCTATCTGTGGTATGTACTTGCACCAAGTGTTGTGTTTTCCATCTAAAAGTATCCTTAGGTATTTAATAACTTCCTTGATATATCTTTCAGAAGGATTTGCTTGCGGATGTCGAATAGAAGTAAAATATGCTTTGATGTTTAATGAATGTAAGAAATTGATATATCGGTCGTTGTAAAAGTATGTTGCGTGATCTGATAAAATTGTTTTTGGTGTACCACATTCTAAGAAGTAATTGTTTAATGCTGTGATGACTATGTCGGTGGTACATTTTTGTGTCGGGATTAGCTTGACAAACTTCGAAAATATGTCACAGATAATTAGAACATTTTTGTATCCCTTAGTGCTAGTAATTAAATTAGATATGAAATCTATAGCTACTAATTGTAATTTGTCGGATACTATTATACTTTGCGAAATATTATGGTTAGTAAAATTTTTCTCTTTCGCTAGATTACATAATTTACACTGTTTAATGACTCGTTTGATTATCCTTTCATCATTCGTGCAGTAGTAAGCCTCTCGAAACATGATCCAACATTTCCTTGCTCCTATGTGACCAAACGTGTTATGCAAATGTTCAGCTATCTGTCTGGTGTGTTCCTCGTTGGTTAAGTAGACTTCGCTTCTTCCTATCTTTTTGATTATGATGTTTTCTCTGAATTCCATGCCTTTGTACGTTCGATTAGGACTAATAAGTGTTTTTATGTCTTGAAATTCTGGTAAGTTTTGAATTTCTTGAATGTGCTGTTCTGAATATAACCCTTTCCTTTGTAGCGATACAAGATTGATGCAAATTTCCTGTTTTTTCTTCTCTCCTTCCTTTCTGCTTAAGATATCTGCAGCTATCATTTCTCGTCCTGGTTTGTATCTTACTTCCACATCATATTGTTGCATCAATAACGACCATCTGTAAATTCTGCTGTTGTTGAGTTTAGTGTTCATTATATTTAGAAGTGCTTTGTGGTCGGTTTCTAAAATGAATTTTTTTCCAAGTAAATAATAACGTAATTTTGTTAACGCAAACACAATTGCTAACATTTCTCTTTCTGAAGTTGTATATCTTATTTCACAAGGTTTCAGTGTGCGGGATGTGAAATAAATTGGTATCTCTAGATCATTATTTACTTGTACTAATTCGGCTGCTATGGTGTGTTGTGATGCATCGGTACGTACAATAAAAGGCAAATTGAAGTTTGGATGGTATAATGATAAATTTTCTACAAAACTAAGTTTGAGTTGGTTGAAACATTCTTCACATTCAGCATTCCAGATCCACTTTGTTCCTTTCTTAAGCAGTTTTAATAAAGGTAATGTTCTTTCACTATAGTTGGGTACAAATTTACGGTAGTAGTTGAGTAATCCTAGGAATCCTCTTAAAGCTTTTAATCTGCACGGTCGTGGAAAATCTTTGATGTCTTGTAAACGGGTAGGATCAAGTAAAATATTCTGTTCATTTATGATGTATCCCAGATAATTGACTTCAGTTCGGAAAAATTGACATTTGCTTAGATTTAGTTTAAGTCCTTCCTCTCTTAATGTAGACAATACAATCTCTAAGTGTTGTGAATGTTGTTCGGGACTATCAGAGAAAATCATTATATCGTCTAAATAATGTATGACAAAATTTTCATATCGGTCGAGTATCTTATGTAGGAAACGTATTAAAGCGGCTGGCGAAGTTTTTATTCCAAAAGGACATACACAAAATTGGTAAGGCATTCCATTAATTATAAAACCACAATATTTCTTGGAATTTTCTTCTAGCTTCAATAACCAGAATGCATTCTTCAAATCCAACTTACTGTAAATCTTTTTGCTACCACATTTCGTCAATAAAATATCTATGTTGGGAGGTAATTCGAATTCTGGTTTGATCCGGGTATTTAAATTCCTGGCATCTAGACATATTCTTAAGGAACCATTTTTCTTCTTTACAATAACTATAGAGTTTATGAAGTATGTGTTTGATTTCTCTATAATTTTAGCATCTACCAGTCTAGTTATCTCTTCGTTAATCTTCTCTTGATAATAATATGGTATGGGATAATTTTTACATGTTAATGGTGAATCGTCATCTACTCTTATAGTATGGGTATAGTTACGGGCAAATGTAATTTCTTCATTAATTAATCGTATGTTGCGGTTGAGTATCTCTATTAATTCGTGTTTAATGTTAACATCTTTAATTTCTTGTTTATCAATAATATTTTCAATATCTTCTACATCATTTACTATCGTATAATCTCTCATATCTTCCTTTATAACCACTTCCTCTTGCTCTTCTTCCAAATTACCATTCCAATTCACTTCTCCGTTCTCTCTTTCCATATTTATAACATCAACCTTATTTTCATATATAATATTATTAATTAAACTATTTAATACATTTTCTTTATAAACTGCATATCTTTCTATGCTTAAAACATTTATTTCTTTATCCATCTTCATTTCATTTTTACCAATCTTTACTTTCCCTTCTTCAAAATTTAATACCATACCTAACTTCTTCATACTGTCCACTCCTATTATACAATCATAGTGTAACTGTTTAATTACGTAAAACTGCAAAATATATGTCTTTATGTTAATCAAAACTTCGATACTCAATACACGATTAACTGAACCCATTTTCTTCTTGTTTGCCGTCACTATATCAGTGCTTTTAACTTTAATAATACTTTCTTCATATCCCATGATTTTCTTTGCTTTCTCTTCATTAATCAACGTTATTTCTGCACCAGAATCAATTAATGATGTGAATTTTATGTTCATAATAGTAATGTTAATAAACGGTAGACTTGTATTAGATGATATTATCGAATTACCTTCCTCTGTTGTCAAAAATTCTTGCGGGTCTTGATAAAACTGTATATTCATTAAACTTAACTTATTTTCTAAATTATTTACAACTGTTTGAACATGTCGAGATTCCTCTAGCCTCGGGAAGTGCTCGGTTGAGGGTCCCAATATCTCTCGTCTTGAGAAATCGACGTTTTTTTTTGTTTAGGCCCTGTGTCTTCCTTAATTTCTTCTTGACACGGAGTATCTTTATTAACGTTATTTAATTCCCGTCTTTCGGGCGGTGCGCTTGGTCTGTGATTCCTATTCGAATTGAAACCGGCGTTGTTAGGATAATTGTTATTTTGATTTGGATAAAACGGTCGAGGATTATTATTATTTGAGCGATTGTTGTTAAAACCGTTATGTCGATTATAAGCATTATTACCAGGAGGATGACCGTTCTGCTGATTGTGTGCATGTGTGTGAGGTGATTTGTTATTTGTATAATTGTAGTTGTGTGCTTGTTGTGTTTGTTGAAAATTTGGCACGTACGGTCTGGACTGGTAACCCTGGTTCTGGTTAGCAAAATTAGTTCTTGGTGTGAAATTTCGGGATGGTGTACTCGTTCTGGTTTGAGTATTGGCCTCATGGTTATCTAGCTTGCGTAATAAATCGATCAATGTATCCATATCCGTTATGTTCTGGCATATTATAGCGTGTGTATCCGTGAAGATAAAATGATTCAGAATCTGGCGTACGATTGTCGATTCTTGCAACTCGTGTACATATTTGCAGGTGTTATAAATACGCGTTGCATAGGCTTCTCGGGATAAATTTCCTAGGCGATATTTACCCGTAAGTAATTTGGCCTTTACCTGGTCTTGCTGACTCTCATTCCAGTAATTTCGCTTAAACAATACTACGAAATGTTCTACGCTTTCGCAGTTATCTTCAATCCGCTGGAACCATTCTGCGGCCGATTGTGTGAGTGTAGCACGTATGACATTCATTTTGGTCTTTGTGTCCATTAAGTCCTCGATATATCTGAGAGTGTTCTTCAGATATGTCATTGGATGAATTGCAAATTTGTCCCCATTAAAATGGATAAGGTTTTCTACCTTAATACCGCTATTTAATAAGTTGAAATTAGGCATACTTATTATATTGTTGGAATTCTGTTTGAGACGTTCCAACTCCGATTGAATCTCCTTCAATTGGTTGCAGTTAGTTTCCTTTATATTGTCGAATTCTCTATTTCTTTGTAAATCAGTCTCCGATAATAAAGAGCGTACCTGCTGATTAACTTCTTCGCGCATTGGCTGCTGGTCTTTGGTCGCTGACACCTCCAAAAGAATTTTTTCTTCTAACACTTTATTTTGTATCTCGCATACAGCTATCTTGGCTTGCAAGTTAGTGTTTAATGTCTCAATAGAACTTTGAGTTTCACCCCTTAACTTATCGTGAGCATCTAGTAATTCTTCCCGCAATTGTGTAGTTTTATTGCTGAACGCCACGTTTACTATTTGTAACTGAGTGTCCAGTTTGGCATCTAATCGGTCCTCAATCTCTTTAATTTTATTTTGAGTAGTTGCCAACTGATGATAGATTTCCGCTTGATGAGCATCCAGTTTTTTGTTTATTTCTACCATTTGTTGCAGATTAGTTTCTTTTAATTCCTTTAACTGTTCTTGATTAGTTTCTTTTAATTCCTTTAACTGTTCTTGATTAGTTTCTTTAAGTTCTTTCATATGTTCTTGATTATCAACAAATTTCTTATTCATCTGTTCTTGAAAACCTTCCAACTGTACTCTATTTTCTTTCATCATCGCACATAACATCGTGAAAGCATCATTGCTAATTTCCGGGGTCGCGGAACTGACAGGCTTTACAATAGTCTCAGCAGTACCTGCTGCTACTTCCACTTCCGGTCCTTGAACAGTTGTAACAGGCCCTTGAACCTGCATCCCCACCAAATCTTGATCACCCATTTGGTCGGTTTCCTCTCCTGCACCTGTCCTTTCTTCTCTTTCCTCAGCTACTTGAGACCTTGATTTCCTTGGCATGTTTGTGTGATGTAAAAAAGTTTGTGATGTGTTTGTGAAGGTACAAAGAAAGAATACAAAGAATATCAACTTTAATATATAACTATCTATATATGTCTTTGTAATTTATATTTAGTAAATCCTGTATATATATAATTTTAATAAAAGCTTATTCGAGTCTATGTTTTTTCTTTTTAATAATTATACTTGCAAATAGGACTTATATTAAAAATAAACTTATTGATGTGATAATTAAGCCACTTTTTTTTTATCAAATATAATTGTTAATTAAGATCGTTGGGTTCTTGTTAACTTGGCACCTACGTTGCGACGCCAAATAATATATTGAAACAATCGTGTGATGGAATGAGGTAATATAGTGAAATTAATAAATAAATTTTATGATATGTGAATGAGAGAAGAATAAGAGATGTAATGAAAAAGAAAACACTTTAGAGAACAGATAAAATACAATTTAATAAAAATTAATAATAATACATTACACCTCTAAAGAATTTACCCCCCCCCTATATCGTTCTTAGTACATGTGTACAAAATATAGAAAAACAACGGTGTGAATGGTGGTTTAAATAAGCTAATTCTGTGAGTATTACGATTTATATATGATCAGAGGTAGGTTGATATAATATATAAATAAGTTTCCAAACAATTTATCAGTTAAATAATTTCCTTTAGGAGGATTGAAAGAATTTAAAAAATACAAATCAGAGCAATCGATGTGATTTAACCTCAATCTTGAAAATGTTCACTATGTTAACAAGATCTTATCTCAGGGCTTATTAACGGTAAGTCGTGACTTAATTAACAACCAATATATCTATACAAATGCTAGCTCAGTAATTTACATATTAATAATCGTATAAGAGGTATTTAATACAGTGAAGCTGTACTATCTACGATCAATTAAAACAATACAATACTTTATATATTTGTAGGGTAAATTCTACCTTAACTTAAGGGCACTGTAAAGCTCATAACAAATAGTAGCCTGGCTTGGATATGGACCATCGGAAAGGATCTCGGAGCTGCTTACAGGTGTAGGACTTTCGGAATTCTGACCGGTATTAGGATATACAGCACGTTTAACAGGATAGCTTTCATACAATTAAATTAAAACAAGAATTAGAAGGATAATAGTCTCAGGTTACTGTCTCGATACTCGTCTGATATGTATTCAAAATACACTTCGTAATCAAGGTAAATTTGTAATTCCAACGTAGTATTAAATTGGAAATGATAATATTCTTGATATTTCAGCTTCTATATGGAATTTAAAACTTAGAAAATCGCTTTTAAAACTTGAAGACGCCTAATTATATGCCGAAGCCACGCTTCAACAAAACGTTTTTTTTTTTTTATCTCTTTTTTTTTCGTTACCTGCGATACCACGTTCTAATAATGTCAACGATATCTACCTTGGAAAAAATATACCGCCTAAACACAAAAGGCGTGGTCAATTTGAAATATGAATGAATTTCTAATTTTAAGTGTGTTTAATTAACATAAGGTATTTAAATATCCAATAATAATAATAGACACTAAGTTAAAAGAAAAATAGACATTTGATATAGTAGATTACTACATGAAAGATAACCCTACTGTTGTTATAGTAACCTAGATGTCGCGATAAGACATAGTTTTATTTAATATGCTTTAATATTTGAATAATTTAAACTATAATTATTAAAGACTTGTTTGTTCGCATAAATTATAACAGAAGAACCAGCTTAATATATATATATATATATAAATTGATAAATTATTGGAGTTTTTCGGCTTTTATATGAAATATTTACCAATATCGCTCCGGATTGGTCCACTATATATATATATATATGTATATATATATATATATATATATATATATATATATAAGGTAAACTTAATAAGTCGGCGATTAAAGGTCTGGTTCATTACTTCAAAGTATATATATTTAAAACAACCCTACATGTTTCGGCAATGATGCCTTTGTCAAGGGAATAAAAAATATAAATGACAGAATATAAATGTCAAATAATATATACCTTATGTTATTTAAATATCAATTACATTTAAATATCATATACTTTTGCTTATCATGCTGACTGTTCCGTATTTTGATTCCTGTCTAGTTGTCCGAGCAGGATTTCATGGTTTTCCTTCTCGTTTTGAGCGAATGCCGATAACTTTGCATCTTAAGTCGCTCCACGGGCGCATACGTAATAATAACTCATGTCTTGCTTTTCCCTGCTTTTCCCTGTTTTCTGTTTTGTGCTGATGTGGTCCTCTACTGGGTTGTAGCCTAGCATATGCGCTACCAAACTCTAGGGGGTCTGCCCATTAGGCAGTCAGGTGCTACGTTCGACGTGTGTGCATTGCCCCCGCTTTTGCGGAAATCGTTAAAATGGCACAAAGTGTGACCGTCGTCGACTGAGGTAGCCACTAAGAGTGTTCCCTCGGTTGACGATGAGCAACCCCGTGCAGGGTGCGCTTCGCTGGTCTGCGCCTTGCCTCGTTGGGGCGGGGGTCAGGCCGTCGACGTACTGCTCGGAAAAGTAAAGAAGTTGCCGGGAAAGGGTTGGCGGCCCTACGCAACGGCTGGTTATCCGATCTCTCTAAATTTATGCGACCGGTCACTAAACACACGCACGAGCGCACTAACATACAAAACCCTACACTTACGCGGTCACACAAATACAAAATCACACACCCAGAGAGAGACGCAAGCTGCCAGCAGCAACCAACACACAGGTTCATACCCAGAAAGAGACACAAGCTGCTGGCAGCGAACAACACATATGTTCACACCTTGCTATCTATTTTTTGGAATACTAAGGCATGACTTATTATTAGAGCTGAGGATGTTTGCGGTATAACTTTGGTTATATCATATAACCATAGTAATTTACTATGGTTACATGATATAACCATGGTTATACCGCAAACATCCTCAGCTCTACTTATTATTATTATTGGAATGTATCTTTGAATAATTTAAACCATAGCAACTCAATTATTTGACATTTATATTCTGTCATTTATATTTTTTATTCCCTTGACAAAGGCATCATTGCCGAAACATGTAGGGTTGTTTTAAATATATATACTTTGAAGTAATGAACCAGACCTTTAATCGCCGACTTATTAAGTTTACCTTATCATACCAAGGTCACGAAAATATTATATTTTTATACTTAGCACAAGGCGTGTAGTGCTAACCAAATGGAACAATTACATCATGAAATATACAATTATATAAACGATGAAAACCAGAAAATCCTCAAGGAATATATGAAAATTAGGAAAAAACTGGCAAACCAGAGTGCTAACCAAATGGAACAATTACATCATGAAATATACAATTATATAAACGATGAAAACCAGAAAATCCTCAAGGAATATATTAAAATTAGGAAAAGCTGGCAAACCAGATCAATAGAAGAAACTTTTAAGTAAGATGCGGATCGTTACAAATAACACCTACATTTATAAAAATGAAAAACTTGACAGATTTCATTTCACTATTTCAAAATTGAAAACTAAATTTCAAAAAATTATGAATTCCTGTTATCTACAAATTTTAAACATTACAATATCCCAAACCATTTGTAACATAAATACATTCAATCAAATTATTTCAAACTTGAAAAATATTATCATACAGAAATTATCTCCTCAACTTTTAAATAGCTTCGAAAAAGTAGAATCTAAAATTTACAATAATCATTTCCTAACAAACAAAAATAAATTAAAAAACAATGTAGATAAACTAATGAAGAAACAACACTTAGAGATAAATTACAAAATTAACAATAACTGGATTATCAATTTAACCAATATAAATATTCCCGATAATGTTAAATACATACTTAGCCTAGGACCCAAATTTAATATGCCACCTAATAAAATACCCATTAATGACTACATAGCTAACATTGAAACAGGAATACAAAATTTACCATAAGACAAACAGAATGAAATACGTAACAAAATTTGTAATATAATCACTAACCATAAACATAAGAAAGTAAATAATAAAAAACATATATCAAATCTATATATGAATAAATTCATTAAAGAAACAAAAAGATTTATCCAAGACAACCCTCATATTATAATAGCAACAGCAGATAAATCAAATAAAACAGTGATCATTCTTAAAGAGGAATATGAACAAAAAATATAAAAACTATTAGACGATAAATTCACCTATAAAAAAGAAAGAAATAATCCAACAGAAAAAACTCAAAAAGAAAATAATAACTTAATAAATAAATGGCATAGACTAAACCTAATAGATTTCAACACTAAAAACAAACTTCGCATTTTTAATTCCCACCCTCCTTCAATATATGGTTTACCTAAAATTCACAAAAATAATATCCCTTTAAGACCAATAGTATCTAACATACAAGCCCCTACTTATAATATAGCAAAATTCCTAGGTGATAGCATATCTAAGATGTTAGAAAAAACTGAATATCATACCAAAGACTCATGGCAATTTCAAAATTTCATCAAGGAACAAAAAGTCCCAACTAATCACAAAATTATATCACTTGATGTAGAATCTTTATATACTAACATTCCTACAGATCTAGCTATAAACATAATAGAATCCAAATGGGATGAAATTAGTCCACACACATCACTAAATAAAAACGAGTTTATTACGCTCTATTAATAAACTCTTCCTGCTTCGCTTCATGTACCTATCATAATAATAATAATATAATATTAATATACTCATCTTAAAAATAGATCTATTTTACTTGAAACTAATTTTTTTCATTAGTAGGTATAATGATGAACGGCTCATTTGAGGTATGTTGGAATGATTTTGAATTTCGTTAAAAATTTTATCAAGTGTAGGAGCTCCATGCTTATAAAAAAAGGTGTGTAAGTAGGTTCGATTACCCGACACGGGGACCTCCACCTACACAATTAATTAATTAAAAGGGTTAAGTCGCGGGATTCGCGGTTTCATTCGCGGATTCGCGGATTTTTTCGCGGATTCGCGGTTTCGCGGATTTTTTTCGCGGATTCGCGGCATTTATCGCGGGTTTTTTTCGCGGATCCGCGGTTTTATTCGCGGAATCGCGAAATAATTCGCGGAATTCGCGGGGTGTCCGCGGATTTATTCGCGGATTTTAGCGGGTCCGCGGTTTTATTCGCGGATTTTCGCGGGGGTCGCGGTTTTTTCGCGATATTCTAGGCTGATGTCGCGGATTTCGCGGGTGAAGTCGCGGACTTCGCGGTTGAAGTCGCGGATTTCGCGGAATGAGTTTAATTAGATGCAAATTCGCGGATCCTAACGTAAATTTCAGTTTATAACCAATGTAGTTCAGAGATATCTAGAATAGATGGAGCCACGTATTTATTTAGAATTATTTGAATTATTGCCTGACAATGTAGTTCAGAGATATCTAGAATAGATGGAGCCACGTATTTATTTAGAATTATTTGAATTATTTTCTGAAGATTTCTTGGATTTTTTTTATTTCAAAATACCTGCCAGGAATCGAACCTTAGCTATCTTGATGTGGTCAGCCCTCTTACGCCATAAGACCACAACGGGGATGAGATTTTAAATTTTGAAAGTTGCCTATAAAGTGTAATATATTTCGAATTATTTTAAATTTTTTTATTTTTAAAATAGAATTTAATATTTTGTAAGTTGCCTATATAGTCTAACTTATATTTCGAATTATTTAAAAATTTTTTATTTTTAAAATAGAATTTAATATTCTGTAAGTTGCCTATATAGTCTGACTTATATTCCGAATTATCTAAAATTGACGACCGTAATTTTGTGCGTAATAATGATTCATTAAAAATAAAACATAATTTCACATAGAATAAATTTTTATTTAGACATCTATTTTTTAGCATAATATACAGTAATATACAGAGCATCTAAGGAGGTCCCAGAATTTAATATTTTGTAAGTTGCCTATATAGTCTGACTTATATTTCGAATTATCTAAAATTTACGTTTAATTTACATATAATTAAAAACAATTATCCTGTTTAATATCCAATATATTTGACGACCGTAATTTTGTGTGTAATAATTCTTCGGTAATAGTTTTGTGTGCATGAGATCGGTATGGGGAGGGATAAAGATGTATAAATAATATTTCTACTTTAAAATATATAGAGCGGTTTTAGTTTTTATCTCGATCTGCGGCTTTTGTATTGCGTAATATAATCGAGTATAATGTGTCTGAAATTAGATCCGATGGAAAAATATAAACAATTTAATATATTTTTTAGCATAATATACAGAGCATCTAAGGATTACAATTTACCATAATTCGCGGGGGTAGCCCTCGATAATATTCACGAAATTTACGAGTAGTTAACTAACTTCTCGGGGGCAAATCGCGGTATTAATCGCGTTTAATATGAAATATTTTCTACCGATAAAATCACATTCAACTCAGACAGCGATCGAACGAACAATGAAGTCATATTAGAATTCGGTGATAAATATATCTAAACAGGTCGGTAAAACAGGTCACTACATCTCTCAACAGATATCGATCGTAGCTTTGTATGTGTATCAAACAGTATATAAAAATGGTACCGAATTTGAAGTGAATATTGAAAATAAATTTTTATAGATAAAAGTATAAACCGTTCAACAGACTAAAAATAATATAGGAACGCATATGTAATCCCGTTTATAATAACAACACAAATATCACTGCACATATAAAAGTTAAATTGAGATCATATTCGGAAATATATATAAATGCATCTATTGTATTTGCAATATAGCAGGGAAAATTCAGCAGTGTCGATTCATAAATAAAAAACAGAACAATTGAAATATCACATATTTTTCGCATAAGTTCCTACACATATAGGTACATATTTTACGAGTATTAATCGGGGGGTACATATTCCAAATCTATTAACTCTGAATCATAGGGAGTATGAAAAAAAAAAAATCTGTTTCAATATCCGTTCAGACCTGTTTATTCATGTTTCAGAGCCGTCTAACAGAACATTTAAGGGCTACATAAATATATCGAAACAGGTCTATACATGTTTAAACAGATATCGACTCGCAGTTTTGTGTGCAGGAGATTGGTATGGAAGGGAAAAAAATTTTTATTCAATATACATACGTTTTTATTCATCCTTCAATTTCATCACTTCGAAATCGAAATGAAGAGTATTAAAATGTAAATATAATATCTCTAACATGTACATAGCATTTAAAGATGTATCATGACAAGACAATAACGTTCTAATCTTATGCTGTAAGTCACCTTCCATCTGAGAGCATGCCTGCAGTGTTGTATTGTAGAAGTGCACAAAATCAGTAACCCTGAACACAGATAGCTTTTGGTTAATTAGCTGCATAAGATGTAACATATTGTTGTAGGTGTTTTCAGAGAAAACGATTGTTCGATTTCGGCTTTTAAGTCGCACAATTTTTATATGTTTATACGCACAAGCTCTAATACGATGTTCTGGACTGCTACCTTCGGTTTTGCAAAATTCTTCCCACTCATCTACAGTAAAGAAGATAAGGGTACTAGACGAACGAACTTGAATCAAGGGTAGGAAGCCTGCTGCGGGGCTCAGACATATCGTAATATATTTAGTGCCTGCCTTATTAAGTAGATATGTCGATTGTCCAATAAGCTGCTTTTCACGAAAGATTGCATCTTCCTTCAATTTAAGAGAGGCAGTGATGAATTGGTTATAATTATTCGTATTTTCAACTGAAACAGAACAAAAAATATTAGAATGGAATAGTAAATATTTCAACTGAAACAGAACAAAAAATATTAGAAATGGAATAGTAGATATAAAATATAAATACCTGTGTCATTGTGATAACACAGCTTATCAACACTAATAAAAACGTAAAACTGAATTGTTCTGTGGTACATGCTTACCTATTAGCTTCGATCTGGTTAGGTGGGGGGCGGAAAGACATCCTCAGCGCAGGTCCACAGATGTAAGGTAGGGGTATTAGTTTTTTTGGCTTTAAATTAATAATGTTCCATCGAATCGTAAATGTGATATAAAATATATACTTGAATTGTCTCTTAAGACGTTATCTCATTATAAATTTTTTTGTAATTTTTAAAATTCAATCTAGAAATTAAGCTCGAGGTCCTCCGCCTTTTACCTATATCTTCTCAATGAGATATTAATTTTTACATGTACACGCTTATCAACATTTTCCATCGTTTTACTGAAAACTGAGTTATTCATTGATAACATAATTCTAGAAAAATATGAGACGTATATGTACTCCCGTTTAGAATAACAGCACATATAAAACTTAAATCGAGATCATATTCAGAAATACATAGAAATATATCTATTGTATTTACAATATAACAGGGACACAATTCTTCATAAATAAAAAACAGAACAATCGGTATATATTTTATTTGCTTAACTTCGTAATGTGTGTACATATTTTGTAAGTATCTTAACATTGTTTTGCGAGCATGCAGAATCAGAATCACTATGATAAAAGCAGGCGTTAGATTGTATATACAAATTAGGGACATTTTTAGCATATTCTAAATTTATAATTTCTATGTCAACATATTTCTTTAGGAATTCAGCTTTCTGATACCCTTTAACATATATCCGGCTGTAATTCCTACATACATTATCTAAAATTGATGATACATATTTTAATTCTATAAATCCAGAAACATAAGGAATATGAAAATAATTATGTTCTAACAACCTTGCTTCATTCTTATTCTTTAGGCCGGTATGACACGGGGCTAAATTTTACAGAAAATTTTGCTTTAAATTTTTCTGAAAATTATACTCGAAAATTTAGCACCGTGTCATACACATAATGCATGCGAAATTTTATGTAATATTTAGCAGCTAAATTTTCTTAAAATTGTTCTAATTTTTTTGCAAGATATGCGCGTGAAATTGCGCAAAAGGTTTTGGTCGCGTGTCCTCGCCAGTGCCGCCAACTTAGCTATTTTCAAGCTAGATTGGGCCTTTTTATTTTTGATTTAGCTATCAAATTGTGCAATTCAGAAAGCTGATATTTAAACAATAAATTTAAAGGTAAATATATATCATTTAAAGTTCGAATCTGGCTATTATTTGTTTTGTTTTTTCAAGTACCGTGTAGCTTTCCTTTTTTGTAAGAGTTAGCAGCACTGGTCCTCGTCATAGGCCACAACCACAGTTCTAGAGCTACTCTCGTGTCGTCCATATTGTTTGTTTTGAATTGTGATTGCGTAAACATAACCTGTATTTCTTCAAAATTAAAAAAAAAGGATAAAATGTCTTGGAGTCGCGATCAGGTCCGTACTCTTATAAATGAATTGAAAAAACATTCATGTTTGAATGCTGTGAAGAATATTAATTACAAAAACAAGCATGCTCGAAATAAAGCTCTCGAAGCAGTGCAAAATGTTTTGCTACAAATGAAGCCTGATGTTACTATAGCGGAAATAAAAAGTAAATTTCACGGCTTACGAACCAATTTTATAAACGAGCAGAAGAAGTCAATAAAAAGTGGGGCAGGAGACGATGAAGTAAGTGTATTATTTATATTAGGTGATTTGTTCAAAGTAATATTCTTTATATTTAATATTATAGATCTATGTGCCAACACTTTGGTATTTTGATGATATGGATTTCATACTGGAGCACTGCACCCCACGTATTGGAATCGATACTATTGAAAATAGTTTCCAAGAAAACGATGAACATCAAATAGAAGTGGACGAAGAAATATATGTGAGTATACCAAAAGTTCAGATTTATAACTGTTTTTTCCCCAAATCATACATTTATTTAACTATTTTCACAATTAGTAAAAGTTTCAAATAGACATTAATTACAACCCCTTTTAGCAAATGAATAAAATGCTTACGCACATGTGAACATAGATTCTCATTTTAGATTCAAGAAGATACACAAGAGAATGATATCTCAGATGATTTATTGACACCTGTGTCACAAGGGTCATCGCCCAACCCCGAAGGTGGTCAAATAGATCGCCAAGAAACTCCACGACAAAGTATAGTGAAGAAGACAGAATTAAAGCCTAAGAGAAAATCCAGCATAGATAATGTGTTAGAAGAAGCCAGTGGTGCAATGAAAATTATATCCGAGAGCCTTGCTAAAAAAAAAGACATTAAAATACAATCGAACGAAGAAAAATTTGGTGAATTCATTGCACTAAAAATGAAAAATATTCATCCCAGCATTATAGATGATGTTGAAAATGACATAATAAAAATTATCTATGATGCAATAAAAACATCGAAATCTATTCAAGAGTAGATGTTCCGTTCATCTATATTGTAAATAAATTTTTAAAATTTATTATTGAATTTTGTTTCTACTTTTATTGAATATTGTTTTTGTTTTTATGATTAAATATATTTTGTTTTCCCTTGAGTATTATTTTTATATTACGCAGAGGTGGGACACCAGTTTTAAAGTAATTGTTTTTTTAAATGACATGCTCTTTAGTGTTTTTAATATTCCTTTATTATAAGAGTTTTATTCTTTCAATTAAATACTAACAAATTTGTATTTATTTGAAAGAATAGATGTCTTGGCTTGTGCTTTCTCCAAAATTAATTGGTTATGTGAATAAATAGGTAATGTAATTTGGCAGTTAATAACAATATGATACAAATTATGGCAGTTCGTTTAAATGGCTTGTTTATACTAAGATAGTGCAATGCCTCCTATCTAAAATGGAGGGTCCCAGGTGGTTCTAAGCATAGTGCTCGCACAAATACTTTAATTTTTCTCAAAAACCATTATATTTGTAATAATTATTATGTCATGACTTCCCAACCAATTATTTTGTTACATAATAATATTTATTATTCAATTTGTATTATAACCTTTAAATTGTTTAAACAAAATTAGGCATTTACAAGTCACACGTCTATAATCAGGAACTGAAATTTATCAACTTTACTCTTAACCTAATACCTCTCTCCAAACAAAATCGTCTAATTTTCTTAATACCTCTGTTATTTGCAATAATTTTATCTGCATGCATTTACTATTTTGTAGATGAAAATAAAATAATTTCCGATAAATAAAAATTTATTAATTTATAAATTAAGTTAAACAAATATTACATATTATTTCTTTCGATTTGCAGTTCTTGCCATTCTCTAGCGCCTACGCCATTGAAAAAATCCTTAAATTCTCTGCGAATTTCTTGACTATTACAACTGCTTTGTTAATCTTAAATAGTTATTATACGAAGTTGGATCTTCAACTACAAGTTCATTTATTAGTGAAAAAACACTTCCATCAACTCTTCTATTCAACCATCTTCTGGTCCAACATCTCTTTTTTGCCTTTTTCTTAACAGCTACTGCTAATATTGACACGTAACTTGTAACTGCAGCAGCAGTAGTTCATGCTCGTTATCACTCATATTACTTTTTTTATTACAATATTCGCCAAAACTATTAAAGGTTACAACAAAACTCAACTTTCACCAAAATATACTATGACTAGGGCGGACAACCAAACAGTATAAAAAGAAACAATTTTTATTTCCTGCTGTTTTGTGCGCATGTGTATCGGTTAAATGTTATATAAAATTATGCATCGTGTCATACACGTATATTGACAAAATATAAAAATTGCATTCGAAGTTAGCTGCTAAATTTTTACAGCTAAATTTTCTGTAAAATTTAGCCTCGTGTCATACCGGCCTTAAGGATAATTTACGAAATGGCTTCGTAGATTTAAATAGCAGATGTATCGAACGATCTCCATCGGTAATCGACATCTCCTTGGGGGTGAAGTTGGGTGTATTAAACCCCTGGATATCGATAATTAGAGCTGGGATAAAACGTTGTTTATATATTCGATCTCGATGAACGTGTGATAAAACATGTCTGATGATATTGTCCACTTTCCTAATTCTATTTTCAAACCGGCATCTGTTGGCAGCTACAAACACCCAGTCAGATTTTCTGTTTTCGCTATCGAGCCATAAATATTGTATCGGAAGATTATCGAAGGTAACTTTCATGCTATCGTTTTAAATATACGATTTATTAGTAATAATTATAATATTTTTCCACTATTCCAGTAGACGGAGCAATTCTCGGAAAATAATATAATTCGCGGTTAATTTGCATGTAATTACTATGAATTATCTCCCGTTTAATACACAATTTTTTCGAATGATAAAATCACAAGCTGTCTCGAAAGCGATCGAGCGAATACTAGAGTTATATTAGAATTACTATCATACGAGACAGTGGGGAGGTAAATATATCTAAACAGGTCTGCACATGTCTCAACAGACCCGCAGTTTTATATGTAACATGACCTAATCATTATTCCACATAGAAATATTATTTTAGCCAATTTCTACAAATAATCGGAGAAGATATACCGAACGAAATTCGCGATCGGTTTTTCTCATCTGAGCTAACAAACAGGGATTATGAATTTATAGCGGCATTCAGATATCGGAATAGACGATACTTTCACATCGATGATATAATAAACGTGTTAGGATATTGCAATCCTAATACAGTTTATGGGAAACAGACAGTGATTTACGAGGAATATTATTTCCTACTCGAGCCAGAAGCTGATTTCCTAGAAAATACATATGTTTTCGATATAGAGACGTCACAAGTGTTAAGTTTACGGGGGCAATATCCGGAGACACACATAATCCAGTATCCTATACACAGGTATCCTGAAATAGAGTATAATAAAGATATTATATGTGATGGAGGGCGCTATGTTGTATACGGATATGAGAAATAGTTTCCCACCTCAGTCATATTTTCGCGTTCGTCTTGAATGGATGATAATAAATAGTGTACATCGATATATAAATATATAAATTGTAAAATGACAATTCAAGAAGATAAAGTGTATCAAGTTATACAAAAGTTAGAAGATAATTTCGGCATGTTAGATGATATATCTAAAACAACAATCCAACACATACCGCTTCATATTCTTCAAACAAAGGTGAAGACAGGATCCTTAAGACGAAACTGGCACAAGATTCCTATGGAGAAAAGAGCTGATCTAGAAGATTATTTACCCTGTGATAGACATTACAATCAACTGGACCAGGGGGATCATATAGATGGATTTCCGCCAGCAAAAATTAAGTGTTGGTTCTGTTTATTAGCATATTAAGATATATATAACTATGTAAATTAGAAATAAAAAAATATATCAATTCATTTATGTTTTATTTATAAGGTATAATATATAAGTAATATTAATAAAATCGTAATATATTTTTATTGACTACCCATGAATTGTGTGAGCTGTTCAACCTACACCACTTTACGTAAGGGGTGTCTTTTGATAAGATCTGAACGTTTGAATATCTTTCCACATTTCCCCCAATTCATTATTAAAACTAGCAATAAGAAAATAATTAATATGAGGTAAAAAATCTAATAATCTTATAAAAAATATTGGTAATAAGTAAGATACTGGAAACTTATTTTCAAAATCTCGTAAAACCCCTTTTGGAAAATATGTATATTCAAGTACGATTAAAAATAATATGAGACCCGTTTACAAAAAATACTGATATATAAGAAAATCATGTAAAACACCTTTTGGAAAAGAGTGTATATTCAAGTATGATTAAAAATAATATGAAACCCGCTTACAAAAAAAATATATAAAAATACCGATATATAGGAAAAACCTAGCAGACATATATATATATATATATATATATATATATATATATATATATATATATATATATATATTGTAATGATGCAAGGCATACACATTGAGCTGCATCTGAAATGGGAAAAATAAGATATACAAAGTAAGAAAAGGGTAATAAAAGGTTATGTAAGTGATATTATTAAGTATTAGTAGTGTCGAAGTGCATACGAATTTTAATAACGATAACATTATTTTCTTAAATTTCTATATTTATATTTCTTTCATTAATTTCTTTTTTATTATTTCTAATTCAAATTTCAAATATTTGCGCGAAAAACACATATTCAAATTCATATGCATCTTTAATTTATATCGACGCTAGTAAGCCACGCCTACAAATTGACATCTCGCAAATGTAAATATTTACCGTGCGCAGTACTCAATTTGTAACATTAAGTTTTACATTAACCTAACTTGTTAATTTATTAAATAATTTTTAAAATCTGTAAGAATAGTAAAATTAGTCAAATTATCTATTTAAATATGTTGATAAGGTAAAACATCAAGACTTTTTGGCATCATTAGATAGCTAAGTTTGGTAAAACAGACAAGCGCTATCGGCATCATTTTTTGAAATTTATTAAATAGTAGACGCATTTTTTTGACCGATCCTTAGAAATTTTTATATATCATTAATTAAAATCGCTAATTTAGTAAAAAGTAATTAAAAGTATCCTGCCTTTAAATAAACCCGATCGACGAGAGAAATTCTTCAAGAAATTTCGATTTTTAACGTATTTACGTACAACCAGGCGTCATAGATGTAATTTCACCATAATCGCAAGAAATCAAAAAGAAATATTGTCAAGAAACAGTCACAGAACATCTACGGAATTGATTATCGTTCATTTACATCGATACCTGTAATCGAACAGCTAGATAAGAACGCAGGGAGAAATTAGGCATCAGAGACCAAGACCGAAGAAAATCTTCGAAAGCGTCATTAGAAACAGCCACCCACGCCGCCAACAATTCGAACAGCAATCGGACTTTTTCGATCGCCGAGAATCATCCCATTTGATGCGTACGTTCTACAAAATAAACATCAGGATTATTATAATCACAGGTTACAGATAAAACGTATTTATTTTTCAAAATTTTTAATTCTTTAAACTTATAAACCAATAAAATTCTCGATTTTGTTTACCTAACCTAAACGTCCTATACTAGTATTAAAATTTAATAAACAACCAATTTAAACGTAGAAATAGTAATTAAAAGGTACTCACCATGATCGTTAAATGATTATTAATATTGTTATCCATATTTTTATAAGTTAAAACACACATAACCACCTTATTTTCTTAAGTAACACCTTGTTGTCTTTCTTATATGTAGTTTCTTTAATTTCACCCTTTGCAATACATGTTATTTTATTACAGTTTTCTTTTTATAGCAACAAACATAATAGTTTTATTATCATATCAATCTTTTATTTGTCTATATTTACTTGTAGGAGTTATTTCCTTAAGCCTTAACATTAATAGTTTACTTTTATGGAAGCAACTACTTATTACTAACGAAGAGCCTGAGATTTCACATTTAATTAAGCTTTTTAATTTAGTTTCATGCAACCCGACTAGTTGGCAATTTAGAACACAGATAGAGCAGTTTGAGGAGTTATATAAAGGCGCCCATCTTTTTAATTTTAAAATTAATATTTTTGAACTCTTTCATTATATTTATTATCACCTCCTCAGCTATTCATCATTTGTCACTTTAACGTAGAGGTCTATCTCAGTAATATAACATTTGCCAGCCCAACGTGAGGCTAAGTAATATAACATTTGACGCAACAACGTGGAGGCCAGATTGCTTCTTTTAAATAACTCGACTAAACATAAATTATGACAAATAATTGCTACATTCAAAATTATTTTACATATATAATTTAGACGAAAGGTGTATGTTATTACTGTAGTTGTGTGTAGAATTGTGTACCTATTTTTCCTATTGTACAGCTGATTTTTACCTACAATTCTTCACATCCCCGACTTTGAAGGAGTTACGGATATAGTAAAGGTTAGTGAAGGGGAAATATCACCTTGTATGTACGTTGTTTTATTTAACTTTTGTCCACTTATATTATTATTGTGTCTCGAATATTGTTTATACATATTTGAATCATAAATTTCTACTCATCAACTATTCATTATAATAATTCTATTAACAATTAAAGAAAAATATCAATATCAACCCTTTGCATAATATTACTTCAATCAATATTAATATGGACACCAGACACAGGACAAAAGCAGTAAAGGACACTACGGAAGAAGACAGGGCTGAACAGGGAGACATTCCGGTTGCACAAACTTCCACAGCTGAAGGGGTAAGTTCACCAGACAATAGCCAGTTGATGAATATGTTACAGACACTAATGATACAAATGACTAATATGAATAACGACCTAACTAACAAATTAGATAATACTAATAATAAAATGGATACAAATAACAAGGAGTCAAAACAAGATAATATCAACTTAAAACAAAACATAACTAATCTGAGTACTGACTTATCGGCAAAATTAGAGGCTAACACGAAAAAAATTAATGAAAGATTTGAACTCAATAATGCTCATATAGACAACAAATTAAGTGCTTTCAAGGTAGATTTAGAGGGTAAAATAGCTGAGATTTCTACAGCTCAGAAAAAGATGGAGAAGAACGAGCTGAAATACTTAATAAAACTAGATGAAACCGTTAATTTACTAAATTCACAATGGTCAAAACGATTAGGCACAACCAACAAATTGGAATATAATTGCAACAAACAGACTAATAAAATAGATTCCAGAAATGCCGATCAAAAACAAACCATTACTAATATATTTAACATACAAAAAGAGATACAGGATAAGGATACAACTAACAATAGACACTATCACGACAATAAAGAGGCAACGAAAATAATACAAAAGCCAAATATAAACAATCTGCTTAGATACCAAGTTAAAAATAATTTATACAACCAATTCCAAATAAAAGACAAAGCATACCAGAGTTTCTTAATAAACAATGAAAGGGAATATAATAATTTCAACATAGAGAAGACGGGGATTAATAACATTAATTTTAATTTATCCAATATCAAAATCAAGAATATTAATCATAATTATGCAATCAACTTAATACAAACTAACAAAATTAACATACAAAACACCACTTTAATTTCACCAAATTTAACTATACACGATAATATGATAACTAACTTAATAAATAAAGAAGGCATGATAAACAATTCAATGATATACGAATACTTAAATCATAACAATTTTCTTCATAATTTATACAGTATAAAAATCAATACCAATATACACATTTACACCAAAATTATAACTACATACACACTAATTAACAAAAACCTCCATAAATCTCAAGGTAGAGGCAACATGACATTTTTACACAGGGATAACAGCATCAATATCTTTAAAACAGTTCGTCGAAAATTAACTATTTAAATAAATATGATGACAGAATATCGACATTCTAAAATATACGATGATGAACAAAGCAGAATACGGGGATACGAGTTATATTTACAGATAAATTAAAATAATTACACTTATATTAAACATAAACAAACAGATGATAAACACGATTTAATAAGAAAAAGAAAGAACAAATAATAAAATTATAATACAACAAATGAACATACAACAAGTTATATAATTAATAAATAAAATAAAAGAGAAAACAAACATAGCTGGAGCTCGAATATAAATACTAATTTACAATAATTAAGAGATACAATACTCTGTGAGAGAAAAAGGTAACACCACATATTCAGATGGTTAAAACAAGCTTACAAAAGAACAATTATTTAAAATAATATTGGTACTATCGATCGAATTAATAAAAGGGGAACATATTCACTTATAAACATGCTAAAGTTAATTAAAAAAAAAAAAAAAAAGAAAGTTTGAACGTTTTATTATTGAAAAAGAGAGGGCATAATTGAAAATAAATAATAAAGGAGTGTAGAGATGACATAAGAGGGACTAGGTAAAGATTTTAAAGGTTGAAGGTATTAATACATATGATAGGGGTGTATAGAATTATATAAAAAAATAAATGAATTATTATTATTATGAAAATATTAAAATATAGACAAAGGTGTCTTCTTATAAGGTCTTTATGATAAGAGAATAGAATGTGAATGTAACGTCTTGTATATTTATTTTTAGAATTTTTGTAGAATTATTTTTTACGAAAGCTAAAGCTTATATCAGTATATCAATAATAATTAAAGATTAAGAATAACAATTTATTAATAGAATTATTGAGCATGTACCATCAATGATATAGATAAAATAACCCCAATGATAATACTACGAACAAATACCTGAATATATAATGTAATTAGTACAAGAAGTAAATAATACAAATTTAAAACCACAGAAAACAGCCCATTATCACAATTGAATATGAATACAGTCATAAAAATTTTTAGAATTGTTTAAAAGTATGTTATAGCTCGTAAATTAAAAGATTATAATAACAATAACTAATAAATTATACAAAAACTATAAATATAAACAAAGACAACATTAATATTAAGATAAATAATAATTAAATAAACTAAAACTTATACTAAAAAAGGAACAGGAAACTAAAGATTTAAAAGATTATATGTACAATTAAAAAAAAAAAGGAATTTTATAGTGCAATTAAACATTTCTTGAATATTAGTTATATAATATAGAAGAAGTTATTCCTGTTAATAGATTAATACATTTTTTTTTATAATCATTACTCATTATTCTTAAATTCGTTGACACATATAATAAGATTAGTATAGCAAGGTTGTTATTTTCCATTTCATGTATCTAGTTAGGGAAAAGTATATCCTCATTTGCACATTCAGCCATCTTTTCCACGGGGATAATGTAATGATGCAAGGCATACACATTGAGCTGCATCTGAAATGGGAAAAATAAGATATACAAACTAAGAAAAGGGTAACAAAAGGTTATGTAAGTGATATTATTAAGTATTAGTAGTGTCGAAGTGCATACGAATTTTAATAACGATAACATTATTTTCTGAAATTTCTATATTTATATTTCTTTCATTAATTTCTTTTTTATTATTTCTAATTCAAATTTCAAATATTTGCGCGAAAAACACATATTCAAATTCATATGCATCTTTAATTTATATCGACGCTAGTAAGCCACGCCTACAAATTGACATCTCGCAAATGTAAATATTTACCGTGCGCAGTACTCAATTTGTAACATTAAGTTTTACATTAACCTAACTTGTTAATTTATTAAATAATTTTTAAAATCTGTAAGAATAGTAAAATTAGTCAAATTCCATCTATTTAAATATGTTGATAAGGTAAAACATCGAGACTTTTTGGCATCATTAGATAGCTAAGTTTGGTAAAACAGACAAGCGCTATCGGCATCATCTTTTGAAATTTATTAAATAGTAGACGCATTTTTTTGACCGATCCTTAGAAATTTTTATATATCATTAATTAAAATCGCTAATTTAGTAAAAAGTAATTAAAAGTATCCTGCCTTTAAATAAACCCGATCGACGAGAGAAATTCTTCAAGAAATTTCGAATTTTAACGTATTTACGTACAACCAGGCGTCATAGATGTAATTTCACCATAATCGCAAGAAATCAAAAAGAAATATTGTCAAGAAACAGTCACAGAACATCTACGGAATTGATTATCGTTCATCCACATCGATACCTGTAATCCAACAGCTAGATAAGAACGCAGGGAGAAATTAGGCATCAGAGACCAAGACCGAAGAAAATCTTCGAAAGCGTCATTAGAAACAGCCACCCACGCCGCCAACAATTCGAACAGCAATCGGACTTTTTCGATCGCCGAGAATCATCCCATTTGATGCGTACGTTCTACAAAATAAACATCAGGATTATTATAATCACAGGTTACAGATAAAACGTATTTATTTTTCAAAATTTTTAATTCTTTAAACTTATAAACCAATAAAATTCTCGATTTTGTTTACCTAACCTAAACGTCCTATACTAGTATTAAAATTTAATAAACAACCAATTTAAACGTAGAAATAGTAATTAAAAGGTACTCACCATTATCGTTAAAAGATTATTAATATTGTTATCCATATTTTTATAAGTTAAAACACACATAACCACCTTATTTTCTTAAGTAACACCTTGTTGTCTTTCTTATATGTAGTTTCTTTAATTTCACCCTTTGCAATACATGTTATTTTATTACAGTTTTCTTTTTATAGCAATAAACATAATAGTTTTATTATCATATCAATCTTTTATTTGTCTATATTTACTTGTAGGAGTTATTTCTTTAAGCCTTAACATTAATAGTTTACTTTTATGGAAGCAACTACTTATTACTAACGAAGAGCCTGAGATTTCACATTTAATTGAGCTTTTTAATTTAGTTTCATGCAACCCGACTAGTTGGCAATTTAGAACACAGATAGAGCAGTTTGAGGAGTTATATAAAGGCGCCCATCTTTTTAATTTTAAAATTAATATTTTTGAACTCTTTCATTATATTTATTATCACCTCCTCAGCTATTCATCATTTGTCACTTTAACGTAGAGGTCTATCTCAGTAATATAACATTTGCCAGCCCAACGTGGGGCTAAGTATTATAACAATATATATATATATATATATATATATATATATATATATATATATATATATATATATATATATGTATGGTGGAATTTAACGTGTATTTTGATGGTGAATAGCACTATGTATCAATAACTTACTACACTTGTGTAGAATTAGGGTGTCGTTTTGAAGAAAAACACTGTTTTGGTTGTGTGACGTTTCGGTCTTGGATTTAGACCTTCCTCAGACCTGTTTTCTATTAAGAAGCAAACAAAAAAGGTGTAAACAAATTTGTCAATATGTTGTCATTGTATAAAATAAAATCTATTACAAATACTTACATAACCTAAAATATATGGGCATTTGTTTGTAATACTACACACACGAGCCTGTTATCGTGGCCTCTACATGCTACTATCATCTCTATGTCAATGATGATAAAACTAACAAAACACTAAACTTTTAATACACTATTACCTATACTGCAAACTAAAATCAGTCAGACAGGCTTGAAATCTCTTTATATTGTGTGCCGTGTGAATTAATTTTATCGCTAAAACATATTTCTCAGTGCACGTATATCAGTAAAATGTGTGTTAACATGTTCTACTAGAAATCGGAACAAAAATAAAAATAAAAGAATTTTTTTTAAAAAAATATATATATAAATCACAAAAACCCAGAAAAAAACAGAAAAACAAAAACACAAAAAGCACCACGCACAACCAAGGCTAAAAAACCCCATACGCATAAACAGGAAAAAATACTCGCCCTCACATTCTATAATCTTGTTATGTGAACTTATTCTGTATACCCGGTGTTATATGTTGTAATTGTGGTATGTAGATATTGCTGAAACTGAGGGAGTCGGCTTTAGTATTTAGATTATATTGTACGCTCTTTATTGTTAGAGTTTCCAGGAATAGTCGTCTTGTGTAGTTTGGTTCTTTGAAAATTATTCTGACATCTTTGTATCTCGGTTGGTGGTGTGTCGACGCTATGTGGCTTGCCAATGCGCATGCCTGTGGTTTGACTCTACTGTCGCTGTCGTGCTGCGTCAATCTATTTTTCAATCTTTGCTTCGTTTGCCCTATATAAAACGAGTTGCAACTACACGGTATTGCATATATGACGTTGTTGTTCATGTCCACCGGTATTGGATGTTTTAATTTCGTGAACAATCTGGAACCGGGGACGGCTGTTGTGTACGCTACTGTAACCACGTTTTGGAAAACGTTTTTTATTTTGTTAGTTAGGTTTGGGATGCATTGTAGTTTTCCATACCTGGTCTCGCTGTCCCCATTGACGCCTTGTGGTATTTCGTTGGTAATATCTGTTGATATTTGGTCTCTCTCTACACCTGTGGCGAAGATAATTTTGCTCGCTAATGTGCTGGGGTAGTTATTCTGTAGCAGTATCCGTCTCAATGTGTGTAAATCGTGTTGTATATAGTCTGCGTGTGAAATCTTCATTATCCTGTTTTTGAACGCCTTGATCAAATTCACCTTATACTTCCTGGGACAATTGGAATGGTAATTTAAAAGTCTATTCGTGTTTGACGGTTTTCTGTACCATCTCAACTTTAGGATACTATTATCGTTTATGATTAGTGTGTCCAAAAAAGGTATTGTTTTATTGTGCTCCGTCTCGACCGTGAACTGCAATTTGTTGCTGTAGCTATTAAATACTTCTAAGGTGGTGTTGATCCTGTCTTTTGGAATGCAACAGATGAGGTCATCCACATATTGTTTAATGAAATGGAATTGAAAATCGATTTTCTCTACCACGTATTTTATGATGGTATTCATCACAATATCAGCCAACACGCAACTCAACGACAAACCCATTGGCGTTCCGTGTATTTGCGCGTAATATTCTCCCTCATATAAGAAATACACGCTGTCAAAGATCCATTCTAGAACGCCCATGAAAACCGTCTTTGGCATGTTGGTGTTGGGATGTACCAACTGCCAATTTTCCTGTATTATTTTTACCGTTGTATCTATGGGTATGTTAGTGAAAAAGCTAATCACATCGAACGACACCAACACATGGTTTTCCGGTATTTCTAGATTGTTGGCATATTGTGCAAACTCAAATGTGTCTCTAATTTTGCTGTTATTGTAGGTGGTGAAAGACTTCTCTAGGATGTTTGATATATACTTGGCTAAATGTTTTGTGTGGCTTTCAACACTGCTTACTACTGGTCTTAATTTATTTCCCGGTTTGTGTACTTTTGGTACTCCATATATTCTGGGCGCTTCCGAATTATTTTTTATAAGATTTTTATGTGTCTTCGGTGATGTAGTGTTTAGTTTTTAGGTTTTTAATTAGCTGGTTTGTTTTTCTTTCATAAGCGCATGTGGGATCTCTGTTAAGTTTCTTGTATATATTTTGGTCGCTTAAGAGTTCTGTCAATTTGTTGTCATAATCTGCTTTGTACATGCATACTGTGGCGTTGCTCTTGTCGGATCTGGTAATTATGATCTCTTTGTGCAATTTTAAAAACGTTTGGCATTTACGATAAGCTGTGTTAATGCATGTTCGTGTTTATTGTTTTTCATATAATTTGTTATATGATATGTAATTTCCCCTCTGAACCTATCTCTTTCTTGTTCATCCACCCTACTCAACACGCACTCACAGTCCGCCAAAATTCTGCCTATTGAGATGTTACTGCTATTCGTGGGAAGTGAAAACTTATTCCCCAGTGCTAAAATTTCTTGTGTTTGCAACGGTATGTCTATGTCTGTTAGATTGACAAAGTATTTTTTTAATTGTGTCAACTGGGAAAATCATATTGTCGCTCCCGACACGCGCGTGCGGACCTCCACTGTTATTGTTTGTGGCGTTTTGTGATTGTGTATGTACCGATCGTGTGTCATTGATATTCTCTACCCCAATTGTGTCTGCCGCGATTTTTCGCCCACGCATGCCTGTATCTACCGCATGCCTCAGCCTATTCAGTTTCGCGATGTTTCCCTGCTTGATAGTCCCGTACTCACGCGTGTATCTGCTTTTCTGGTTTTTATTAAAATTATTGTATATGTGTGTATCTACGGTGCTCTTTAAAGTGTCCATGCATTTATCTCTGTTGTATTTAAGGTACGCAATGTGTGAGAGTGTATTTTTAATTTCAAATTTAATTATTTGAGACTTCAAACCTGCCACTATTCTATCCGCCTCTTCCATCATCCTGGCACTGTGTCCTGTGATGCTGTACTCCAGTGCTTTGATGCTGTTCTGTATGTGGTTTGGTGTAAGTCCCTCCTGCCTGCATTTCTTCAAAAAGGTTGCTCTGTTTCTATACGCTGCCAAACTCGTGTTGTGATGTATCCAGGTCTTCATCATTATTACTGTGTCTTGCCCATATGCTTCCTTAATTCCCGTGAAAAAACCCATTATTGTATGTATGGTGGAATTCAACGTGTATGTTGATGGTGAATAGCACTATGTATCAATAACTTACTACACTTGTGTAGAATTAGGGTGTCGTTTTGAAGAAAAACACTGTTTTGGTTGTGTGACGTTTCGGTCTTGGATTTAGACCTTCCTCAGACCTGTTTTTTATTAAGAAGCAAACAAAAAAGGTGTAAACAAATTTGTCAATATGTTGTCATTGCATAAAATAAAATGTATTACAAATACTTACATAACCTAAAATATATGGGCATTTGTTTGTAATACTACACACACGAGCCTGTTATCGTGGCCTCTACATGTTAATATCATCTCTATGTCAATGATGATAAAACTAACAAAACACTAAACTTTTAATACACTATTACCTATACTGCAAACTAAAATCAGTCAGACAGGCTTGAAATCTCTTTATATTGTGTGCCGTGTGAATTAATTTTATCGCTAAAACATATTTCTCAGTGCACGTATATCAGTAAAATGTGTGTTAACATGTTCTACTAGAAATCGGAACAAAAATAAAAATAAAAAAATTTTTTTTAAAAAAATATATATAAATCACAAAAACCCAGAAAAAAACAGAAAAACAAAAACACAAAAAGCACCACGCACAACCAAGGCTAAAAAACCCCATACGCATAAACAGGAAAAAATACTCGCCCTCACATTCTATAATCTTGTTATGTGAACTTATTCTGTATACCCGGTGTTATATGTTGTAATTGTGGTATGTAGATATTGCTGAAACTGAGGGAGTCGGCTTTAGTATTTAGATTATATTGTACGCTCTTTATTGTTAGAGTTTCCAGGAATAGTCGTCTTGTGTAGTTTGGTTCTTTGAAAATTATTCTGACATCTTTGTATCTCGGTTGGTGGTGTGTCGACGCTATGTGGCTTGCCAATGCGCATGCCTGTGGTTTGACTCTACTGTCGCTGTCGTGCTGCGTTAATCTATTTTTCAATCTTTGCTTCGTTTGCCCTATATAAAACGAGTTGCAACTACACGGTATTGCATATATGACGTTGTTGTTCATGTCCACCGGTATTGGATGTTTTAATTTCGTGAACAATCTGGAACCGGGGACGGCTGTTGTGTACGCTACTGTAACCACGTTTTGGAAAACGTTTTTTATTTTGTTAGTTAGGTTTGGGATGCATTGTAGTTTTCCATACCTGGTCTCGCTGTCCCCATTGACGCCTTGTGGTATTTCGTTGGTAATATCTGTTGATATTTGGTCTCTCTCTACACCTGTGGCGAAGATAATTTTGCTCGCTAATGTGCTGGGGTAGTTATTCTGTAGCAGTATCCGTCTCAATGTGTGTAAATCGTGTTGTATATAGTCTGCGTGTGAAATCTTCATTATCCTGTTTTTGAACGCCTTGATCAAATTCACCTTATACTTCCTGGGACAATTGGAATGGTAATTTAAAAGCCTATTCGTGTTTGACGGTTTTCTGTACCATCTCAACTTTAGGATACTATTATCGTTTATGATTAGTGTGTCCAAAAAAGGTATTGTTTTATTGTGCTCCGTCTCGACCGTGAACTGCAATTTGTTGCTGTAGCTATTAAATACTTCTAAGGTGGTGTTGATCCTGTCTTTTGGAATGCAACAGATGAGGTCATCCACATATTGTTTAATGAAATGGAATTGAAAATCGATTTTCTCTACCACGTATTTTATGATGGTATTCATCACAATATCAGCCAACACGGAACTCAACGACAAACCCATTGGCGTTCCGTGTATTTGCGCGTAATATTCTCCCTCATATAAGAAATACACGTTGTCAAAGATCCATTCTAGAACGCCCATGAAAACCGTCTTTGGCATGTTGGTGTTGGGATGTACCAACTGCCAATTTTCCTGTATTATTTTTACCGTTGTATCTATGGGGATGTTAGTGAAAAAGCTAATCACATCGAACGACACCAACACATGGTTTTCCGGTATTTCTAGATTGTTGGCATATTGTGCAAACTCAAATGTGTCTCTAATTTTGCTGTTATTGTAGGTGGTGAAAGACTTCTCTAGGATGTTTGATATATACTTGGCTAAATGTTTTGTGTGGCTTTCAACACTGCTTACTACTGGTCTTAATTTATTTCCCGGTTTGTGTACTTTTGGTACTCCATATATTCTGGGCGCTTCCGAATTATTTTTTATAAGATTTTTATGTGTCTTCGGTGATGTAGTGTTTAGTTTTTAGGTTTTTAATTAGCTGGTTTGTTTTTCTTTCATAAGCGCATGTGGGATCTCTGTTAAGTTTCTTGTATATATTTTGGTCGCTTAAGAGTTCTGTCATTTTGTTGTCATAATCTGCTTTGTACATGCATACTGTGGCGTTGCTCTTGTCGGATCTGGTAATTATGATCTCTTTGTGCAATTTTAAAAACTTTTGGCATTTACGATAAGCTGTGTTTAATGCATGTTCGTGTTTATTGTTTTTCATATAATTTGTTATATGATATGTAATTTCCCCTCTGAACCTATCTCTTTCTTGTTCATCCACGCTACTCAACACGCTCTCACAGTCCGCCAAAATTCTGCCTATTGAGATGTTACTGCTATTCGTGGGAAGTGAAAACTTATTCCCCAGTGCTAAAATTTCTTGTGTTTGCAACGGTATTTCTATGTCTGTTAGATTGACAAAGTATTTTTTAATTGTATCAACTGGCAAAATCATATTGTCGCTCCCGGCACGCGCGTGCGGACCTCCACTGTTATTGTTTGTGGCGTTTTGTGATTGTGTATGTACCGATCGTGTGTCATTGATATTCTCTACCTCAATTGTGTCTGCCGCGATTTTTCGCCCACGCATGCCTGTATCTACCGCATGCCTCAGCCTATTCAGTTTCGCGATGTTTCCCTGCTTGATAGTCCCGTACTCACGCGTGTATCTGCTTTTCTGGTTTTTATTAAAATTATTGTATATGTGTGTATCTACGGTGCTCTTTAAAGTGTCCATGCATTTATCTCTGTTGTATTTAAGGTACGCAATGTGTGAGAGTGTATTTTTAATATCAAATTTAATTATTTGAGACTTCAAACCTGCCACTATTCTATCCGCCTCTTCCATCATCCTGGCACTGTGTCCTGTGATGCTGTACTCCAGTGCTTTGATGCTGTTCTGTATGTGGTTTGGTGTAAGTCCCTCCTGCCTGCATTTCTTCAAAAAGGTTGCTCTGTTTCTATACGCTGACAAACTCGTGTTGTGATGTATCCAGGTCTTCATCATTATTACTGTGTCTTGCCCATATGCTTCCTTAATTCCCGTGAAAAAACCCATTATTATATATATATATATATATATATATATATATATATATATATATATTAGAGATAGACAGCTAAATATAATAGATTACAAAGCAGAGTTAGCGCAGGCGCTTTAAACATTATATTGTATCGTAGGTATATATCTGATAAAAAGAGGATCAAGATATAGGAAAAAGAGATACCTGCAACTGCATATTCATTGCTATCGAGACTGTATTTAGAAATAGATATAAATGTATCTATTATCTACAATATAATAAAGAAAAAATACTTAGTAAATAAAACAGAATAAATTTCTATATCAATATATGTCTGTAGGAAATTTATCAATATATGTCTGTAGGAAATTGAGCTTTCTGATACTATTTAACGCATATCCGACTATAATTTCTATATACATTATATCAGATGTATCTGTTTCAATAGCCGTTCAGACATGTTTCATATCTGATAGCAGATGTCGGGCCTAAACAAGTCTGAATAGTTATAAAACAGTTATTAAACAGATATGTAAAAAGTGTCTGTACGGATATTGAAACAGATGGAAACTATTCGTCATAGCTGTATACAACACACACAGTCTCCTACATCAAGTATAAAGACTTTATTGTAATCGAAAATAGTTCGATAATTTTTTGTCAAACTTGAGGTCTAAACGGATATTGAAACGGATGGAAACTATTCATCATAACCATATTCAACATAGTCTCATACATCAAGTATAAGTCTGAATAGTTATAAAGCAGATATTAAACAGATATGTAAAAAAAATGTCTGTACGGATATTGAAACTGGCTACCATTCGGGAATAGACACGAGAACCCGTAGGGCTCTCGTGTCTATTCCCTAGCAGCTAGTTTGAGAAAGACTGCTGAGTTTTCCCTCTGTTTCGATATCCGTGTAGCTATTGCCAAAATTAATAATGTTCCATCGAATCGTAAATGTAATATAAAATTTATAAATGGTAGCAAGTTTGAGAAAGACTGTCGAATTATTTTCAATTACAGTAAAGTCTTTATACTTGATGTAGGAGCCTATGTTGTATACGGTAATGATGAATAGTTCCCCTCTGTTTCAATATCCTTACAGACATTTTACATAGATGTTTAATATCTGTTTTATATATATATATATATATATATATATATATATATATATATTCAGACTTATACTTGATGTATGAGACTATGTTGTATACGCTTATGATGAATAGTTTCCATCTGTTTCAATATCTGTACAGACATTTTACAGAGATGTTTGATATCTGTTTTATAGCTATTTAGATTAGCGCTATCTAATATCTGAACGGATAATGATCAAGTTTGAAACCATCTTATCTATACTAATATCCGTTCAGGCCTCAAGATTGGGAAAGACTATAGAATTATTTTCGATTACAATAGAGTCTTTATACTTGATGTAGGAGTCTGTGAGATTGAGAAAGACTGTCGAATTATTTTCGATTACAATACAGTCTTTATACTTGAGAACATATGTTTAGAGAAACCTCGCTTCGTAATCGGATACTACCGCACTCTGCTTAATAATTCCCGACTGCGTTATAGAATACGCTCCACTTACTGGAATAGTGGAAAAATAATGTAATTATTATTAATTACTTGTATATCTACATCGATAGAATGAAAGTTACCTTCGATAGTCTTCCGGTACAATATTTATGTTTTGACCCAGAAGACACAAAAATCAGTTCAATTCCTAGAGAAATATATCGATATAGAAATTATAGATGCAGAATCATACTCATTCTAATTCTACGTGGTCACAAAATAACGGTAAAATGTATTTAAAATATATGTAAACATCAGTTGTAACCTAATCAAATAAATTATGTAAAATGATGATTATTTTGTTTTATTTACGAGGAATTTTTTCTATACTATATTATAGATAATATATACATTTATAACCTGTTCAAGAATCCTGTGTATATCTTCGCTAACAATGAGTTTCTTTATGTGAAAAGAACACAATAGTCCGTGTGATTTTTCGCAAAATAACGTTAAGATATTTTTTAAAATATGTATAGACACCTGTTAGAACTTAAACAAATAAATTGTATAATATATCGACAATTCTATTTTATATTGCAGACAATATATACATTTATACTTATTTCTAAATACGACTCCGATGACAATGATTTAAAATATGTATATACACCTGTTAGAACTTAAACAGATAAATTGTATAGTATAACGACAATTCTATTTTATATTGCAGACAATATATACATTTATCCGTTTCAATATCCGTTCAGACCTCAAGTTTGAGAAAGACTATCGAACTATTTTCGATTACAATAAAGGCTTTATATTTGATGTAGGAGACTGTGTGTGTTGTATACAGCTATGACGAATTGTTTCCATCTGTTTCAATATCCGTACAGACATTTTTTTTACATATCTGTTTAATATCTGCTTTATAACTATTCAGACTTATACTTGATGTATGAGACTATGTTGGATATGGTTATGATGAATAGTTTCCATCCGTTTCAATATCCGTTCAGACCTCAAGTTTGACAAAAAATTATCGAACTATTTTTGATTACAATAAAGTCTTTATACTTGATGTAGGAGACTGTGTGTGTTGTATACAGCTATGACGAATAGTTTCCATCTGTTTCTATATCCGTACAGACATTTTTTACATATCTGTTTAATAACTGTTTTATAACTATTCAGACTTGTTTAGGCCCGACATCTGCTATCAGATATGAAACATGTCTGAACGGCTATTGAAACAGATACATCTGATATAATGTATATAGAAATTATAGTCGGATATGCGTTAAATAGTATCAGAAAGCTCAATTTCCTACAGACATATATTGATATAGAAATTTATTCTGTTTTATTTACTAAGTATTTTTTCTTTATTATATTGTAGATAATAGATGCATTTATATATATTTCTAAATACAGTCTCGATAGCAATGAATATGCAGTTGCAGGTATCTCTTTTTCCTATATCTTGATCCTCTTTTTATCAGATATATACCTACGATACAATATAATGTTTAAAGCGCCTGCGCTAACTCTGCTTTGTAATCTATTATATTTAGCTGTCTATCTCTAATATATATATATATATATATATATATATATATATATATATATATATATATATGTATATATATATATATATATATATATATATATATATATATATTGAAGTGATACGTTGCCTCTCGTTGAGCTGGCAAATGATAAATCGCTGAGGTGACAATAAATATAATGAACGAGTTCAAAAAATATTAATTTTGAAATTAAAAGATGGGCGCCTTTATATAACTCCTCAAACTGCTCTATCTGTGTTCTAAATTGCCAACTAGTCGGATCGCATGAAACTAAATTAAAAAGCTTAATTAAATGTGAAATCTCAGGCTCTTCGTTAGATCTAAGTCGTTGCTTCCATAAAAGTAAACTATTAATGTTAAGGCTTAAAGAAATAACTCCTACAAGTAAATATAGACAAATAAAAGATTGATATGATAATAAAAATATTAAGTTTATTGCTATAAAAGAAAACTGTAATAAAATAACATGTATAGCAAAGGGTGAAATTAACGAAACTACATATAAGAAAGACAACAAGGTGTTACTTAAGAAAATAAGGTGGTTATGTGTGTTTTAACTTATAAAAATATGGATAACAATATAAATAATCTTTTAACGATAATGGTAAGTACCTTTAAATTACTATTTCTACGTTTAAATTGGTTGTTTATTAAATTTTAATACAAGTATAGGACGTTTAGGTTAGGTAAACAAAATCGAGAATTTTATTCGTTTATAAGTTTAAAGAATTAAAAATTTTTTAAAAATAAATACGTTTTATCTGTAACCTGTGATTATAATAATCCTGATGTTTATTTTGTAGAACGTACGCATCAAATGGGATGATTCTCGGCGATCGAAAAAGTCCGATTGCTGTTCGAATTGTTGACGGCGTGGGTGGCTGTTTCCAATGACGCTTTCGAAGATTTTCTTCGGTCTTGGTCCCTGATGCCTAATTTCTCCCTGCGTTCTTGTCTAGCTGTTGGATTACAGGTATCGATGTAGATGAACGATAATCAATTCCGTAGATGTTCGGTGACTGTTTCTTGACAATATTTCTTTAGAATTTCTTGCGATTATCGTGAAATTACGTCTATGACGCTTTGTTGTACGTAAATACGTTAAAAATCGAAATTTCTTGAAGAATTTCTCTTGTCGATCGTGTTTATTTAAAGTCAGGATACTTTTAATTACTTTTTACTATATTAACGATTTTAATTAAAGATATATAAGAATTTCTAAGGATCGGTCAAAAAAATGCGTCTACTATTTTATAAATTTCAAAAGATAATGATGCCGATAGCGTCTGTTTGTTTTACCAAACTTAGCTATCTAATGATGCCAAAAAGTCTCGATGTTTTACCTTATTAACATTTTTACATAGATGGAATTTGACTAATATTACTATTCTTACAGATTTTAAAAATTATTTAATAAATTAACAAGTTAGGTTAATGTAAAACTTAATGTTACAAATTGAGTACTGCGCACGATAAATATTTACATTTGCCAGATGTCAATTTGTAGGCGTGGCTTACTAACGTCGATATAAATTGAAAATGCATATGAATTTGAATATGTGTTTTTCGCGCTAATATTTGAAATTTGAATAAGAAATAATAAAAAAGAAATTAATGAAAGAAATATAAATATTGAAATTTAAGAAAATAATATTATCGTTATTAAAATTCGTATGCACTTCGACTCTACTAATACTTGATAATATCACTTACATAACCTTTTATTACCCTTTTCTTACTTTGTATATCTTATTTTTCCCATTTCAGATGCAGCTCAATGTGTATCCCTTGCACCATTACATAATCCCCGTGGAAAAGATGTCTGAATATGCAAATGAGGATATTCTTTTCCCAAACTAGATACATGAAATGGAAAATAACAACCTTGCTATACTAATCTTATTATATGTGTCAACGAATTTAAGAATAATGAGTAATGATTATAAAAATATATTTATCTATTAACAGGAATAACTTCTTCTATTTTATATAACTAATATTCAAGAAATGTTTAATTGCACTATAAAATTCCTCTTTTTTTTTAAATTGTACATATGATCTTTTAAATCTTTAGTTTCTTGTTCCTTTTTTAGTATAAGTTTTAGTTTATTTAATTGTTATTTATCTTAATAGTAATGTTGTCTTTGTTTATATTTATAGTTTTTGTATAATTTATTAGTTATTGTTATTATAATCTTTTAATTTACGAGCTATAACATACCTTTCAATAATATTAATAATTTTTAAGACTGTATTCATATTCAATTGTGATAATGGGCTGTTTTCTGTGGTTTTAAATTTGTATTATTTACTTCTGGTACTAATTACATTAAATATTCAGGTATTTGTTCGTAGTATTATCATTGGGGTTATTTTATTTATATCTTTCATTGATGGTGCATGCTTTATAATTCTATTAATAACAGGTTATTCTTAATCTTTTATTATAATTGATATACTGATATAAGCTTTAGCTTTCATAATAAATAATTCTCTCCTCATACATACAAGACGTTACATTCACATTCTATTCTCTAATCATAAAAATACCACTCCTTTTACATATATATTCTACCTTATAAGAAGACACTTTTGCCTATATTTTAATATTTTCATAATAATAATAATTCATTTATTTTTTTTATATAATTCTATACACCCCTATCATATGTATTAATACCTTCAACCTTTAAAATCTTTACCTAGTCCCTCTTATGTCATATCTGCACTCCTTTATTATTTATTTTCAATTATGCTCTCTCTTTTTCAATAATAATACGTTCAAACTTTCATTTTATTTTAAAATTAGCATGTTTATAAGTGAATATGTTCCCCTTTGATTAATTCGATTGATAGTACCAATATTATTTTAAATAATTGTTCTTTTGTAAGCTTGTTTTAACCATCTGAATATGTGGTGTTACCTTTTTTCTCACAGAGTATAGTATCTCTTAATTATTGTAAATTAGTATTTATATTCGAGCTCCAGCTATGTTTGTTTTCTCTTTTATTTTATTTATTAATTATATAACTTGTTGTATGTTCATTTGTTGTATTATAGTTTTATTATGTGTTCTTTCTTTTTCTTATTAAATAGTGTTTGTCATCTCTTTGTTTATGTTTAATATAAGTGTAATTATAAATCGTATCCCCGTATTCTGCTTTGTTCATCATCGCGTATTTTAGAATATCGATATTCTGTCATTATATTTATTTAAATATCTGTTTTTCGACGAACTGTTTTAAAGATATTGATGCTGTTATCCCTGTGTAAAAATGTCATGTTGCCTCTACCTTGTGATATATGTAAGTTTTTGTTCATTAGTGTGTATGTAGTTATAATTTTGGTGTAAAAGTGTATATTGGTATTGATTTTTATATTGTATAAATTATGAAGAAAATTGTTATGATTTAAGTATTCGTATATCATTGAATTGTTTATCATGCCTTCTTTATTTATTAAGTTAGTTATCATATTATCGGGTATAGTTAAATTTGGTGAAATTAAAGTGGTGTTTTGTATGTCAATTTTGTTAGTTTGTATTAAGTTGGTTGCATAATTATGATTAATATTCTTGATCTTGATATTGGATAAGTTAAAATTAATGTTTTTAATCCCCGTCTTCTCTATGTTAAAATTATTATATTCCCTTTCATTGTTTATTAAGAAACTCTGGTATGCTTTGTCATTTATTTGAAATTGATTGTATAAATTATTTTTAACTTGGTATCTCCGCAGTTTGTTAATATTCACGTCATGTATGACTTTGGTTGCATCAGTGTTGTTATTATTGTGAATATTGGCGTTTATCTGTTGATCTCCCCGTACTTGATTGTTTATTATTTCTTTTTGTTTTTTATTTATGTTACTTGAGTTAATTGTTGTCGTACCCTGTACCTCTTTTTGTATGCTAAATATATTAGTAATGGTTTGTTTTTGATCGGCATTTCTGAAATCTATTTTATTAGTCTGTTTATTGCAATTATATTCCAATTTGTTGGTTGTACCTAATCGTTTTGTCCATTGTGAATTTAGTAAATTAACGGTTTCATCTAGTTTTATTAAGTATTTCAGCTTGTTCTTCTCCATCCTTTTCTGAGCTGTAGAAATCTCAGCTATTTTACCCTCTAAATCTACCTTGAAAGCACTTAATTTGTTGTCTATATGCGCATTATTGAGTTCAAATCTTTCATTAATTTTTTTCGTGTTAGCCTCTAATTTTGCCGATAAGTCAGTACTCAGATTAGTTATGTCTTGTTTTAAGTTATCGTTGTTAGTATCTAATTTATTTGTCAAATCTTGTTTTAAGTCTTTGTTATCTTGTTTTAAATCATTGTTAGTTGATTCTATCTTATTAGTCAAATCTTGTTTTAAGTCTTTGTTATCTTGTTTTAAATCATTTATTTGTGTCATTAGTGTCTGTAGCATGTTCATCATCACCTGGCTGTTATCTGGTGAACTTACCTCTTCAGCTGTAGACGTTTGTGCAACCGGAATGTCTCCCTGTTCAGCCCTGTCTTCTTCTGTAGTGTCCTTTACTGCTTTTGTCCTGTGTCTGGTGTCCATATTAATATTGATTGAATTAATATTATGCAAAGAGTTTATATTGATATTTTTCTTTAATTGTTAATAGAATTATTATAATGAATAGTTGATAAGTAGAATTTTATGATTTAAATATGTATAAATAATATTCGAGACACAATAATAATATAAGTGGACAAAAGTTAAATAAAACAACGTACATACAAGGTAATATTTCCCCTTCACTAACCTTTACTATATCTGTAACTCCTTCAAAGTCTGGGATGTGAAGAATTGTAGGTAAAAATCAGCTGAACAATAGGAAAAATAGGTACACAATTCTACACACAACTACAGTAATAACATACACCTTTCGTCTAAATTATATATGTAAAATAATTTTGAATGAAGCAATTATTTGTCCTATTTTATGTTGTAGTCGAGTTATTTAAAAGAAGCAATCTGGCCTCCACGTTGTTGCGTCAAATGAAGTAAATTACGCTGCGGGCTCTAACTTAAAGGGCCTCTCGTTGAGCTGGCAAATGATAAATCGCTGAGGTGATAATAAATATAATGAACGAGTTCAAAAAATATTAATTTTGAAATTAAAAGATGGGCGCCTTTATATAACTCCTCAAACTGCTCTATCTGTGTTCTAAATTGCCAACTAGTCGGATCGCATGAAACTAAATTAAAAAGCTTAATTAAATGTGAAATCTCAGGCTCTTCGTTAGATCTAAGTCGTTGCTTCCATAAAAGTAAACTATTAATGTTAAGGCTTAAAGAAATAACTCCTACAAGTAAATATAGACAAATAAAAGATTGATATGACAATAAAAATATTAAGTTTATTGCTATAAAAGAAAACTGTAATAAAATAACATGTATAGCAAAGGGTGAAATTAACGAAACTACATATAAGAAAGACAACAAGGTGTTACTTAAGAAAATAAGGTGGTTATGTGTGTTTTAACTTATAAAAATATGGATAACAATATAAATAATCTTTTAACGATAATGGTAAGTACCTTTAAATTACTATTTCTACGTTTAAATTGGTTGTTTATTAAATTTTAATACAAGTATAGGACGTTTAGGTTAGGTAAACAAAATCGAGAATTTTATTCGTTTATAAGTTTAAAGAATTAAAAATTTTTTAAAAATAAATACGTTTTATCTGTAACCTGTGATTATAATAATCCTGATGTTTATTTTGTAGAACGTACGCATCAAATGGGATGATTCTCGGCGATCGAAAAAGTCCGATTGCTGTTCGAATTGTTGACGGCGTGGGTGGCTGTTTCCAATGACGCTTTCGAAGATTTTCTTCGGTCTTGGTCCCTGATGCCTAATTTCTCCCTGCGTTCTTGTCTAGCTGTTGGATTACAGGTATCGATGTAGATGAACGATAATCAATTCCGTAGATGTTCGGTGACTGTTTCTTGACAATATTTCTTTAGAATTTCTTGCGATTATCGTGAAATTACGTCTATGACGCTTTGTTGTACGTAAATACGTTAAAAATCGAAATTTCTTGAAGAATTTCTCTTGTCGATCGTGTTTATTTAAAGTCAGGATACTTTTAATTACTTTTTACTATATTAACGATTTTAATTAAAGATATATAAGAATTTCTAAGGATCGGTCAAAAAAATGCGTCTACTATTTTATAAATTTCAAAAGATGATGATGCCGATAGCGTCTGTTTGTTTTACCAAACTTAGCTATCTAATGATGCCAAAAAGTCTCGATGTTTTACCTTATTAACATTTTTACTTAGATGGAATTTGACTAATATTACTATTCTTACAGATTTTAAAAATTATTTAATAAATTAACAAGTTAGGTTAATGTAAAACTTAATGTTACAAATTGAGTACTGCGCACGATAAATATTTACATTTGCCAGATGTCAATTTGTAGGCGTGGCTTACTAGCGTCGATATAAATTGAAAATGCATATGAATTTGAATATGTGTTTTTCGCGCTAATATTTGAAATTTGAATAAGAAATAATAAAAAAGAAATTAATGAAAGAAATATAAATATTGAAATTTAAGAAAATAATATTATCGTTATTAAAATTCGTATGCACTTCGACTCTACTAATACTTGATAATATCACTTACATAACCTTTTATTACCCTTTTCTTACTTTGTATATCTTATTTTTCCCATTTCAGATGCAGCTCAATGTGTATCCCTTGCACCATTACAATATATATATATATATATATATATATATGTCTGCTAGGTTTTTCCTATATATCGGTATTTTTATATATTTTTTTTGTAAGCGGGTTTCATATTATTTTTAATCATTCTTGAATATACACTCTTTTCCAAAAGGTGTTTTACATGATTTTCTTATATATCAGTATTTTTTGTAAACGGGTCTCATATTATTTTTAATCGTACTTGAATATACATATTTTCCAAAAGGGGTTTTACGAGATTTTGAAAATAAGTTTCCAGTATCTTACTTATTGCCAATATTTTTTATAAGATTATTAGATTTTTTACCTCATATTAATTATTTTCTTATTGCTAGTTTTAATAATGAATTGGGGGAAATGTGGAAAGATATTCAAACGTTCAGATCTTATCAAAAGACACCCCTTACGTAAAGTGGTGTAGGTTGAACAGCTCACACAATTCATGGGTAGTCAATAAAAATATATTATGATTTTATTAATATTACTTATATATTATACCTTATAAATAAAACATAAATGAATTGATATATTTTTTTATTTCTAATTTACATAGTTATATATATCTTAATATGCTAATAAACAGAACCAACACTTAATTTTTGCTGGCGGAAATCCATCTATATGATCCCCCTGGTCCAGTTGATTGTAATGTCTATCACAGGGTAAATAATCTTCTAGATCAGCTCTTTTCTCCATAGGAATCTTGTGCCAGTTTCGTCTTAAGGATCCTGTCTTCACCTTTGTTTGAAGAATATGAAGCGGTATGTGTTGGATTGTTGTTTTAGATATATCATCTAACATGCCGAAATTATCTTCTAACTTTTGTATAACTTGATACACTTTATCTTCTTGAATTGTCATTTTACAATTTATATATTTATATATCGATGTACACTATTTATTATCATCCATTCAAGACGAACGCGAAAATATGACTGAGGTGGGAAACTATTTCTCATATCCGTATACAACATAGCCCCCTCCATCACATATAATATCTTTATTATACTCGATTTCAGGATACCTGTGTATAGGATACTGGATTATGTGTGTCTCCGGATATTGCCCCCGTAAACTAAACACTTGTGACGTCTCTATATCGAAAACATATGTATTTTCTAGGAAATCAGCTTCTGGCTCGAGTAGGAAATAATATTCCTCGTAAATCACTGTCTGTTTCCCATAATCTGTATTAGGATTGCAATATCCTAACACGTTTATTATATCATCGATGTGAAAGTATCGTCTATTCCGATATCTGAGTGCCGCTATAAATTCATAATCCCTGTTTGTTAGCTCAGATGAGAAAAACCGATCGCGAATTTCGTTCGGTATATCTTCTCCGATTATTTGTAGAAATTGGCTAAAATAATATTTCTATGTGGAATAATGATTAGGTCATGTTACATATAAAACTGCGGGTCTGTTGAGACATGTGCAGACCTGTTTAGATATATTTACCTACCCACCGTCTCGTATGATAGTAATTCTAATATAACTCTAGTATTCGCTCGATCGCTTTCGAGACAGCTTGTGATTTTATCATTCGAAAAAATTGTGTATTAAACGGGAGATAATTCATAGTAATTACATGCAAATTAACCGCGAATTATATTATTTTCCGAGAATTGCTCCGTCTACTGGAATAGTGGAAAAATATTATAATTATTACTAATAAATCGTATATTTAAAACGATAGCAATGAATAACTCAGTTTTCAGTAAAACGATGGAAAATGTTGATAAGCGTGTACATGTAAAAATTAATATCTCATTGAGAAGATATAGGTAAAAGGCGGAGGACCTCGAGCTTAATTTCTAGATTGAATTTTAAAAATTACAAAAAAATTTATAATGAGATAACGTCTTAAGAGACAATTCAAGTATATATTTTATATCACATTTACGATTCGATGGAACATTATTAATTTAAAGCCAAAAAAACTAATACCCCTACCTTACATCTGTGGACCTGCGCTGAGGATGTCTTTCCGCCCCCCACCTAACCAGATCGAAGCTAATAGGTAAGCATGTACCACAGAACAATTCAGTTTTACGTTTTTATTAGTGTTGATAAGCTGTGTTATCACAATGACACAGGTATTTATATTTTATATCTACTATTCCATTTCTAATATTTTTTGTTCTGTTTCAGTTGAAATATTTACTATTCCATTCTAATATTTTTTGTTCTGTTTCAGTTGAAAATACGAATAATTATAACCAATTCATCACTGCCTCTCTTAAATTGAAGGAACATGCAATCTTTCGTGAAAAGCAGCTTATTGGACAATCGACATATCTACTTAATAAGGCAGGCACTAAATATATTACGATAGGTCTGAGCCCCGCAGCAGGCTTCCTACCCTTGATTCAAGTTCGTTCGTCTAGTACCCTTATCTTCTTTACTGTAGATGAGTGGGAAGAATTTTGCAAAACCGAAGGTAGCAGTCCAGAACATCGTATTAGAGCTTGTGCGTATAAACATATAAAAATTGTGCGACTTAAAAGCCGAAATCGAACAATCGTTTTCTCTGAAAACACCTACAACAATATGTTACATCTTATGCAGCTAATTAACCAAAAGCTATCTGTGTTCAGGGTTACTGATTTTGTGCACTTCTACAATACAACACTGCAGGCATGCTCTCAGATGGAAGGTGACTTACAGCATAAGATTAGAACGTTATTGTCTTGTCATGATACATCTTTAAATGCTATGTACATGTTAGAGATATTATATTTACATTTTAATACTCTTCATTTCGATTTCGAAGTGATGAAATTGAAGGATGAATAAAAACGTATGTATATTGAATAAAAATTTTTTTCCCTTCCATACCAATCTCCTGCACACAAAACTGCGAGTCGATATCTGTTTAAACATGTATAGACCTGTTTCGATATATTTATGTAGCCCTTAAATGTTCTGTTAGACGGCTCTGAAACATGAATAAACAGGTCTGAACGGATATTGAAACAGATTTTTTTTTTTCATACTCCCTATGATTCAGAGTTAATAGATTTGGAATATGTACCCCCCGATTAATACTCGTAAAATATGTACCTATATGTGTAGGAACTTATGCGAAAAATATGTGATATTTCAATTGTTCTGTTTTTTATTTATGAATCGACACTGCTGAATTTTCCCTGCTATATTGCAAATACAATAGATGCATTTATATATATTTCCGAATATGATCTCAATTTAACTTTTATATATGCAGTGATATTTGTGTTGTTATTATAAACGGGATTACATATGCGTTCCTATATTATTTTTAGTCTGTTGAACGGTTTATACTTTTATCTATAAAAATTTATTTTCAATATTCACTTCAAATTCGGTACCATTTTTATATACTGTTTGATACACATACAAAGCTACGATCGATATCTGTTGAGAGATGTAGTGACCTGTTTTACCGACCTGTTTAGATATATTTATCACCGAATTCTAATATGACTTCATTGTTCGTTCGATCGCTGTCTGAGTTGAATGTGATTTTATCGGTAGAAAATATTTCATATTAAACGCGATTAATACCGCGATTTGCCCCCGAGAAGTTAGTTAACTACTCGTAAATTTCGTGAATATTATCGAGGGCTACCCCCGCGAATTATGGTAAATTGTAATCCTTAGATGCTCTGTATATTATGCTAAAAAATATATTAAATTGTTTATATTTTTCCATCGGATCTAATTTCAGACACATTATACTCGATTATATTACGCAATACAAAAGCCGCAGATCGAGATAAAAACTAAAACCGCTCTATATATTTTAAAGTAGAAATATTATTTATACATCTTTATCCCTCCCCATACCGATCTCATGCACACAAAACTATTACCGAAGAATTATTACACACAAAATTACGGTCGTCAAATATATTGGATATTAAACAGGATAATTGTTTTTAATTATATGTAAATTAAACGTAAATTTTAGATAATTCGAAATATAAGTCAGACTATATAGGCAACTTACAAAATATTAAATTCTGGGACCTCCTTAGATGCTCTGTATATTACTGTATATTATGCTAAAAAATAGATGTCTAAATAAAAATTTATTCTATGTGAAATTATGTTTTATTTTTAATGAATCATTATTACGCACAAAATTACGGTCGTCAATTTTAGATAATTCGGAATATAAGTCAGACTATATAGGCAACTTACAGAATATTAAATTCTATTTTAAAAATAAAAAATTTTTAAATAATTCGAAATATATTACACTTTATAGGCAACTTTCAAAATTTAAAATCTCATCCCCGTTGTGGTCTTATGGCGTAAGAGGGCTGACCACATCAAGATAGCTAAGGTTCGATTCCTGGCAGGTATTTTGAAATAAAAAAAATCCAAGAAATCTTCAGAAAATAATTCAAATAATTCTAAATAAATACGTGGCTCCATCTATTCTAGATATCTCTGAACTACATTGTCAGGCAATAATTCAAATAATTCTAAATAAATACGTGGCTCCATCTATTCTAGATATCTCTGAACTACATTGGTTATAAACTGAAATTTACGTTAGGATCCGCGAATTTGCATCTAATTAAACTCATTCCGCGAAATCCGCGACTTAAACCGCGAAATCCGCGACTTCACCCGCGAAATCCGCGACTTCAGCCGCGAATATCGCGAAAAAAACCGCGACCCCCGCTAAAATCCGCGAATAAAACCGCGGACCCGCTAAAATCCGCGAATAAATCCGCGGGCACCCCGCGAATTCCGCGAAATATATCGCGATTCCGCGAATAAAACCGCGGATCCGCGAAAAAAAACGGCGATAAATGCCGCGAATCCGCGAAAAAATCCGCGAACCCGCGAATAAACCCGCGAATCCGCGAATAAAACCGCGACTCCCGCGACTTAACCCTTTTAGTTAATTAATTGTGGAGGTGGAGGTCCCCGTGTCGGGTAATCGAACCTACTTGTGTATTACTTGTCTTACAGCATTTTTTATATTTTTGTCAAAGTTGGCGACTAATGAGCGTCTACCAGAGCTTGGCTTGGGCTGAGTAAGCGCTCCCTTGGACTTATATTCCTTTAGAACTTTAAAAACTGTGCTTCTTGCAACGCCTGCAATAATAGAATATGGGTAACTTCAGAAACATAACACATAACCTAAGAAAATAAAATATTACCTATTGTGGACACTATATGCGATGCTATTTGCCTTGTACTTATTTTTGCATTTTCAATACTCAGCTTTTTATATGTGTTGAGAATTATTTGCTTTTCAGTAAGGGACAAGTGACCAAAACGGCCGCGTTTCCTTGGTGGGGAAATAGGTGCGTTTCTACTTGTACTGGGCATTGGGTCCATGATTTATTATGGTAGACACTAAATAAACGGTCTAAGAGTTTTTAAAAAACACTATTTTTGTTGTCTAAATACAAGAACAGAGGAAACGAAGTAGAAGAAAAAGCGTGGAAAATATACAAAATGCAACTGTCAAATGACTAGAAATGACTGTCAATTAAATGTGTGCGTCATTTGGGCTCGAAAGGAACCAATCGAATTGCCGCTTTTTAGCGCTAAATTTTAAAGGCGGTCCGCGGCATTAAAAAATAGACTCATTTTGCAAAAAATAAAAATATTCAAATTTCTTTTTTTCCTTCAGTGCCGAAATGATTTTCAATTACAAATGCTTAGTACATAAGTCTAAAAGTCATGATAAATGTATAAAAATATCAAACTGATATGATAGGTGGATGCATAGCAAGACATCTGTACAACTATAAAACGGCGGAATGTCGATGTGGTGTTCTTTGAATAGATATTGTAAAGATATTTTTTTCATTACTCTAATTTAAGATACAATCTATCCTTAATGTGGATAATATTAAAGTAAATATTTGTTATGATTTTTCTCAAGGATATTTAATAACATACAAACATAACCTTAACAGGTTATCAGTTTTAACAGCTATTTATGTAAATGCAAATTAAATTAAATTTCTTAAAATTCTGTTAAGAATTTACATGCAGTTTAATCGAATCTAGTTGGAAGATCTGATGGTGTAAACCTTTCTGGTCGTCTGAATTCACCTTCCACGTCCAACATTGTGGCTACCAGATCCATTTGTTTGCGTTCAAGGACAATACCTTTTGATTTCTTCACCCACTATAGTAACTTTTAGGTTACTATGGATTACTGCATTAGGCACATACCATGGTGCATAAACTATCGAAGAAATTTATTTTGAAATCTCTGTAGGATTTCTAAGTTCCAATTACTGACTGTATCCCATTTCTATTGCTTGTGGCCAATTCTGTTTTAGCATAGTTTTATAAAGAAGCTACGATTGGCTACCTGACACCCAGTAAATGTTTATATTTTGTTCTTAGTTGTTTACGTTTAATAATTATATGTTTCTATTTTCGTGTCATTCGCCTATGTAAATAAAAACCAAGGTATCTAACAGTTAGATACCTTGGTCGATGAAGTTAGATTCTAACTTCATCGACTTGAGGTAATCGCAGTCCATTAAGCGATAGCATTTTTGTAGCCAAATTTCGAGATTGTTTAGATGTGCCTATAAATTTTGTGAGGCAGGGATATGATTATTTTGCGATGCTAAAATAGCCGAATTAAGTATAAAGTGTCGGGTCTAACCTTATGCTGCCTTGTGGGACTATAGATGACATTGGTCGGAAAATGTTTGTGTATGTATCTTGATGTTTCACATAACACTGTCTATCGGTTAGGAAGAATTTTAATGTTTTAATGTTAAGTAGTTGATGTGGTAATTCAGATTTCATTTTATACACCCTTGTGTCAAACCTTGTCAAGCGCCTTTTCTATATTGATAAACGATGCTGACGTGCTAAACGTGCTGTTTCGTTTATAAATCCTGAATTATTTGTTTAATAATTCTGTGTACCCGTTCTGTGGTTCTGTGCATTGTTCGAAATTCGAATCGATATGGAGGATTTATTTTTTTTTCTTCTAGTACTGGTTACAATCATTTCAACAAGAGTTTCCCAAAGACTTTGAATAAAAGGCGTAACCAATTTATGGGCCTATACGATTCTATATGCCTCGGATTTTAAGCTAAACTTGAGACGCATGATAATCTCAAAGATTTTTCACTGCCGTTAAAGATGTACGTAACAAATTTTGTACATTTTTCACAGACCTCACGTAAGACTTTTCCTCAATTAATATGAACTCCTGGAGCTTGCTTTTATAGTATAAAATTATAGTTGTATTACAAAATGTATTGATTTATGAAAGTGTCAAATACCTGTCACTATAGATCGTTCCAACCTCCGTATTCAATATGGGATATAATAGCAACTTTTATCTCTTACTATCCTTAGTTGCTGTCATTAACGCTATCTTCACTTTCGGTTGCTATGTTGCAACTTATTGACATATGCTGTCGGCATCGACAACAGTATCTATCTGTCTATTAATATCAACTGTCAACCGTCATCATCCTACTTTTAAATTTTAATTTGTTTATATAGTTGTACAAATTGTTCTTTTCAGAACACTTCTATCTTTTTCAAGCATGCACAGGGTAATATGAGTATTTTTATTTATTTTTATAAATGTTATAACATAATATAAATGTAATTACAGTTTTCACTGCATTAATGGAGCCTGTAGGAAGAAAACGGCGCAAAGGAGACAAATTTATCCGCGAGGACAAGTGCATGATTGCAAATGTTTTCAATTATTTCAATAAATCAATGAATGTGAGTGCTGCCGTTCAAGAAGCAAGTAAAGATTTGGGTATCTCAGACCGTGCAATATATCACGTAAAACAGGAGCAACGAACTGGTTTATTATCAAGTCCAAAAAAACCTAAAAAAAAGGAAAGGCATACAACTAAATGATCGACTACATACATATGATGTGAACACGCAAGCAGCTATTCGACGTAAAGTGCATGGCTTTTTTATACAGAATATGCCACCTACATTAAATACAATTCATTCTTGCTGCTGTCAATGTTGATGATGACCTTCCTAACTTATATGGGTTTCGAATTTAAAAAAGTAGGACGAAAAAGTATACTCATTGAACGAGATGAGATTATTAGGTGGAGGCACAAATACTTACGAGAGATCAAAAGATTTAGAGAAGAAGGTACAATTTACTTCTTGCTATTTGACATGGCTGGAACTCTATATTATTTCAGGTCGAACTATTAAATAAAACTTGGACAGATATTACTAATAGTCGACAAGCTTTTATTCAAGGACTAAGCACTGGTTTGAAATCACCAACCGGGCTTGAACCTCGTTTTGCATTAGTTCATGCTGGTGGTGATAATGGGTTTGTTCCTGGTGATGAATATACATTTCTTTGCAAGAAAAACACTGCCGACGTTCATCATGAGATGGATTCAGAAACATATGAGGATTGGTTTATAAATAAATTACTTCAAAATATACCACAGAAGTTAGTCATTGTTCTTGATAGTGCTTCCTATCACTGCAGAAAATTGGAAAAAATTCCAACAACAGCATGGAGGAAAAACGATATCATTGATTGGCTCAGTGAAAAACAAATACAAATCAGTAACGATATGCTAAAAAGGGACTTACTGTATTGCGTGTCACAAATTAAACCGCAATATGATAAAAGTAGGATTGACGAATTTGCAAAAGAAAAAGGCCATGAAGTTCTTCGATTACCACCTTACCATTGCGAGGTAAATCCCATTGAAATGGTATGGGCACAACTTAAAAACTACGTAAGAATGAATATAACCACATTTAAGGTAAAAGATATGGAGCAATTAATTCGAAGAGCGTATAGCACTGTAACAGCTAATAATTGGCAAAACTACATCAAACATGTAAAAAATATTGAAAAAGAAATGTGGATAGTGGATAATTTGCAAGACGACATCGAAGAATTAATTATTCACGTAACACATTCGTCATCATCTGAAGATCAAAGTGATTCCTCGACTGACTAAAAAATTGACATGAGACATAGATATGTATGTGTAATTGCTATTCCTTTCTTAAATATTATTGTATTATATACGTATTTGTATGATTCCAGTACTTTCTGTTACAAAAGTGGAAACTATTATTTGTTAAAGGATCATCATCGTTTTTAATTTAATAAATTGCATAACACCCCAATATCGAAGTAAATACATATTCACTGTACGTTGCATAGATATCGTTCATATGAGTAGAGGGGATTTGCCGATTCTGGATCCACCTCCACCTCTGACCTTTGACCTTCAAGGTCATTGACCTTCAATCAACCCAATGACGTCACAACCCAACCCAATGACGTCATACTTACGTAACAATGACGTCACAACCCCACCCAATGACGTCATACTTACGTCACAACCCACCCAATGACGTCATACTTACGTCACAACCCACCCAATGACGTCATACTTACATAACAATGACGTAACAACCCAACCCAATGACGTAATACTTACATAACAACGACGTCACAACCCAACCCAATGACGTAATACTTACATAACAATGACGTCACAACCCAACCCAATGACGTAATACTTACGTAACAACCTCCACCTCCACACTGATATACGAGGTTCAGTCAAAAAGAAAATTAATGACACCCCCCAAACAACCTCACAATTGAATAAAACACAAGTACACTAGACAAAAGTTAAATGAATACTAAAGGAAGTTACATCCGACGTGCTATAAGTAGATTATTACATCACCACACACGGTCCCTCTGGTGGAACACTCTGAACCAGTACCAGTACCAGTGTCAGTACCAGTACCAGTACCAGTACCAGTACCAGTACCAGTACCAGTACCAGTACCAGTACCAGTACCAGTACCAGTACCAGTACCAGTACCAGTACCAGTACCAGTACCAGTACCAGTATCAGTATCAGTATCAGTACCAGTACCAGTACCAGTACCAGTACCAGTACCAGTACCAGTACCAGTACCAGTACCAGTACCAGTACCAGTACCAGTACCAGTACCAGTACCAGTACCAGTACCAGTACCAGTACCAGTACCAGTACCAGTACCAGTACCAGTACCAGTACCAGTACCAGTACCAGTACCAGTACCAGTACCAGTACCAGTACCAGTACCAGTACCAGTACCAGTACCAGTACCAGTACCAGTACCAGTACCAGTACCAGTACCAGTACCAGTACCAGTACCAGTACCAGTACCAGTACCAGTACCAGTACCAGTACCAGTACCAGTACCAGTACCAGTACCAGTACCAGTACCAGTACCAGTACCAGTACCAGTACCAGTACCAGTACCAGTACCAGTACCAGTACCAGTACCAGTACCAGTACCAGTACCAGTACCAGTACCAGTACCAGTACCAGTACCAGTACCAGTACCAGTACCAGTCCAGTACCAGTACCAGTATCAGTATCAGTACCAGTATCAGCATCAGTACCAGTACCAGTATCAGCATCAGTACCAGTACCAGCACCAGTACCAGTACCAGTACCAGTACCACAGCTCTGAACAAAAAGAAAAAAAACAAAACAAAATGGAGGACGGAGGAGTTAAGCAAAAATGCATCAAGCCAAAAGGACATTAGAAAACAAAATGGTGGATGAGGGTAAGTTTGGAAAAGCAAAAAAAAAAAAAATACTTACAAGATGGAAAGCCCCCTTGTAGGGTCCGCACAAGCATCACCCTTAAAGCCCCCCTTGTGAGACCCTCTGAAGCACCCTTCGAAACATAACCACGCACACCCGAAACATAACCTCACAATTGAATAAAACACAACCGCACTAGACAAAAGTTAAATGAATACTGAAGGAAGTTACATCCGACGTGTTATAAGTATATTATTACGTCATATTTTTTTAAAAACATAATAGAACACGATATGGATTCAAAAGGAGAAGAAGGAATAGTTGAAGTCCGGCGTTCTGTTGCTATGCATAAATGATTAATATGTTTTTTTAAAATTGCTGACTAGTGTAACATGATACCTGATTTTATTTGAGATTAAAAAAATTGCTGCCTGTGGTGTAGTATGATACTTGATGATTACAATGTAAAAGAAATAAATTTTTCTTGCTTATTTCGCTTTTAATATAATTGATATACGAGGTTCAATCAAAAAGAAAAAAAGTGGCTAATGAACAGAAAATGTCTAGACACTTTGAAGCAATAAATGAAAGAGGAAATTAAGTTTTAAACATATATTATTCAAACTATATATATATATAAATTACAGTATGTTATTATACATTTTTTATATATTATTCAAACTAAATATATTTACAATATAATATTCGTATGCTACTGTATAATTTTATTATTAAGTTTCATTGTTAATATAAATATTACATGCTTTTATTAAAATCATAGAAATAGTCATAAATTTTACAAATCTGTATATCTCTAATAGTATTTCTAATAACGAAATTTTGTATTCTTCCTCATTATTACTTTAAATATATTACTTTAAATATATTAAAATAATGAATTTATCATTCTTTACTAGATATAATATTTCTAACATGAATAAAGCATTTACATATTACGTAATATTTTTTTTAAACATGATAGAATAAGTTTTTTTCTAGGTAAAGCCTGTCTAGACACTTTGAGTATTATTTTAATTAATTTATAACGTATGTTACTGGCTAATTTTATTATTAAGCTTCATTGTTAATATAAATATTACATGCTTTTATTAAAATCATAGAAATAGTCATAAATTTACAAATCTGTATATCTCTAATAGTATTTCTAATAACGAAATTTTGTATTCTTCCTCATTATTACTTTAAATATATTACTTTAAATATATTAAAATAATGAATTTATCATTCTTTACTAGATATAATATTTCTAACATGAATAAAGCATTTACATATTACATAATATTTTTTTTAAAACATGATAGAACAAGTTTTTTTCTCGGTGAAGCCTGTCTAGACACTTTGAGTATTATTATTTTAATTAATTTATAATTACCAATTTAACTCGCCATCCGATTATTCATCGATGTTGTGATGACCCCAAGCTAGGGTATGTACCCCATCCCCATTAATATACCGTTTATCATCAAAAGGCGATAGGGTTAATTTATTTTGTTCAACGGAGGAAATCTCATGTAATTTACTACGAAATAAATTTTGACGTCTATAAATTAATTCATGTTCGAATAAACAAATTTTGTAATCTTCCAAACTAATTGCATTTTTTTACTACGTTATGTTTCACCCCCTTAGATTTTTTCACTTGTATACCTTCAACCTCTAGAGCATAAACTTTGGCCCGTAATCCCACGAATTCACTCATTACCATACCTGAGTTCTCATCTTTCATCAAACCGAGAACCGCCTTCTTTTGGAGCGGCATGTTGTAAACATTGTCGGCCGAAAAGTTTGACGTATCAAATTTATACAAATTTTGTTTCATGTCGCTATAGATATCATTGGTATAAATTTTTAAAATGGAACTATCGGTATCCATATAACATAGATTTACCCGTTCAGCATAGACACGCTTCAAATAATCATAATAAAAGTCATACATTAACAATTTTGATAATTCCAAAACGGAGAAACCTATATATAAGGGTTTATTATAAATAACTTTAAGTTTCTCCATCTGAATAGCAACAAAGTTTTCAGCAAAAATACTAATATTTTTAAAATTTAATTTTGCTATCAATCTAGAGGCGCCCCTCCGTTTTCCTATATCTTCCCAATGAGTTATTAATTTCACGTCTACACGCTTGTCAACATTTTCCATAGTTTTACCAAAGACCGAGTTGTTTAGCAATTTATAAAAATCTTTTTCAAAATCGTTTCGCGCATTTTTTCTAAAAGCAGTATTCAAATCGATATATTTTTGTAGCCAATTTGACTGTTTAAATTCCAAAATACGATGAATTCTAATAATTTTGAGTCCGCTATTTACTGCTTGCTTTAAATTTCTATAGTGTATAACATATTTAGATTTATTGTGCAAGTTTGCAATTAATTTCTTATTGGGAAATTTAGATGTGGGAGGCTTCATGCTCTCGGGAAGAAAGGGTAAATCATTATGGTTATCGTGTAATACTTCTAGATACTCGATATCTACCTCTAAAAAGTACCCGATATCTGAATCATCCGCGATTGATAAAACATCAAAGTTTTCAATATCTGTTAGCCACTTGAAACCGCCAAATGGTAAATACTGCGACATTGCCCACCCATATAGATTGTTTGAGTCCCAGTAAACTAAATACGAATTTGGAGAACTCGCATCAAATGTATTTAAATATTTATTATTACTAGCAGCATATCTCAAGCAAGATTGCGTTAACCCGCCCCTAATATTATTTTTAATAAAATGATGCATATCAATATCAGTGAGTAACTCCAATTCAATTTTGGTATATTTCAACATGGCGCTCCAAGAGAGACCGGGCGATGTGAAATAGTGTGCAGGATCCAAACCATATGTTTTATGACAAATTTCACGGAAATTTTCAAAAATGTCAATTAATAATAAAACATCTGTTTTTAAATATAGATTTGAGTAATCCAATAAAGATTTACACCCGAAAATGTTCCAAACATCTCGAGCATGCATATAATCTTTATTAGAAATACCCTCTCCTGTTAAAGTACTATAAAATTTATCTATTGGAGGTAGTGCTGATTCATTCAATCGCTCAAAACTATCTATATATTCATATGGAAAAATTCCCTTACGTTTAATTAAATTGAATTTGTCAATATCTGGAAAATGTGATTTAACGGCTTTAAAATCGGTTGTAGATAAATTATTTGACAATTTTACGATGGAGGATGCCATAAAGCGAAAAGAATCTAAAAATCGTAAATTTACATATATATCTTTGTTTACGCCCGCCTTATCAGTGTAATTATCAACTAAAACTTTTTTCGTAAAACTGATATATTTTTCTTTATTAACCGGAACAACGTTTATGTCTAAATTATCGTTTGCCAAATTTCTAATGAATAGATGACTGTCATAATGACTCATGTTGTGTAGAAACAAGGGGATAAAATTTGGAATTTTGAAATTTAGATTACAATTTGAATGCGCGGCACCCCTGAATTTACCCGTTAAATGACAGTGATCTGCCACTTTATCTCCATTCAATGGCAAATCACAAATGTGACAGATAACTGCATTATTAAAATTATTTCTCTCGTCAATAGTTAAAGGATACATTGGAACGACAATTTTTAAATACTTTTTATAAATATCTCGTACATCATCCATCAATCGCGTGATAAATACTGTTGAGCAATCCAAACCAGCATACGTCACAAATTTATTTAAACTAGAATTATGTTTACTAACGATATTGTAAGCAAAGCTCACAGCAACATGCTTATGAGTAGACCTCGTATACGGAACAGCTGGATCACTGCTGCAAGAGTGGATTGGTTCCAAGATACACTCAAAATCGGCATAAATAACAAAAGGCACAAACAATTTCTTTTCAAAGTCATTGAATTTCAAAATATTTTGGGGTATCATATCACCCAATTTTGATTTATGGGGTTCGGTTGAAGGTAGAACGGTATATAAATGATTACAATCAAATTGCTGATGAGCAACTAACTGTCCAACTGTTCTGAAGTATATCAGACACCCGTCGTACAAATGTGTCATATGTCCATTATTACTAATCTGTGAAGAAATTAGTCTGGAGAGATTTTTAATCAACACGTAATGAGATTTCTCTCCGTCTTCAATCAATAATAAATTTACATGAATATCTTTTCTAGATTTAGTAAAATATATGGGCCCAACATCATAATTTTTCGAATCCGAATTAAAAGCTAAAGTATAGAGATTGATACTCAAATTATTTAAATCCTCAATTTTTGGTAAATCGTTAATTTTAGCAGGAAATTTAATATTTTCTAAATTCAAAACGGTAGAATAATGGGGGTAGGAAGCTACCCTATCTACATGATTATTAGCGGGATGGAGGGCTGCAGTTAAACACCAACCTAGACATGCGTCATCGTTATTTTTAATGTTGATGCATGCCTTTTTATTTTGAATTGAAGGAGGTAGTTCGAGGTAAGATGATCCGCTGAGGGGCGTAAAAGAATTTATATTAATTTCTAAATGCGAGACCGAAACCAACGCCCACCCTGAATCTCTCTCCTGAAACTCCTCCGATTTTGTTATTATAATGCTAGTCAGTTGATCATAAATATCGCTAACGTCAGATGACTGTGTCACAACGGTATATCGAGTATTGAAGAATTTTATTTCAGTTACTTGCTCATCCGCTTGAGGTTTAACATAGCGAGCAAATAACTCAAACTGTACCTTAACCCCCGATAATACCCGCTCAACAGCATTTTTAATCAACCGGATAGATTGTAATTTAGATTCAGCCAAAAAAGTTTGTATATCGGAATTTTGATTGCCAGAAATTCTATAGGAAGCAACGCGTCGGTTAAAACTGCTAGCAATTTCGAAAACTCCATCCCCCAATAAAATAGCATTATTAGATAAGTGTTGTTGTGAACGAAGATGTCCCCTATACATTGCTGTATTAGGAAAACTTGATCCGCAACAGTTTAACCCTACCTCGGGGTCATTACGACTGGTTGAAGGAGGGCAGGTCCTCTTCGAAGTTGAAGCAGCATTTCCTACATATAGATTTGCTGCTCCCTCAGGATGCGCTCTCTTATGATGTCGAATTAAACTGTCTTTCCTAGCAAAGGTTCTCTCGCAAGCATCGCAAGTGTGAACTGTTTTGTTCACACATGCATGTCTGCGGAGACTGTCCGAACGGCTGTAAGTCTTGAGACATTGAGGGCAGTTCATGTTGTTAAACTAAAAAAAAAATTTTAAGAACAATAAAAGTTATAAATTGCAAAAAATAATTTTACTTACATATAGTATCGATGTTTAACGGTTTGAATCACCAAAACTGAATGAGCTCCTATAATATTTAGAGCAGTATTTAAACTAAAAAAATTTTAAGAACAATAAAAGTTATAAAGTACAGAAAATAATTTTACTTTCATATAGTATCGATGTTAACGGTTTGAATCACCAAGACTGAATGATCTCATATAATATTTCGAGTAGTATTTAAACTATTCCCTCTCCACCCCACCATTTACTACAGGCCTGATTATTATAAATAAAAATGCTTATTGAGGTGTAATATGTAACCTGATGTAATTCGATATGTCTAGTATAGTATGTAAACACATTCCTCATCATATTGCTTTGTCATCATATTTTTTATATTAAATGCGAAATAAGCAAAAAAATGTATTTCTTTTACATCGTAATCATATTACACCAGATGTGATTCGCTTAGTAACAGACATGCGTCATCATTATTTTAATGCTGACGCATATCTTTTTTATTTTCCTATACCGTATGTAATTTAATTTGCATTATTGTTTTGGATATAATTCCCCAATCATCGCCAAGTTTTTTTTATACAGTTTTTTAAAACATCTTTTTATAATATTCGATAATAGATTTTTTAGGATAGGCTGGTGCTGATCATTCCTAGAGAAGGAGAGTGAATTTGTGATATGTTTCTATTATATTCAGTAAGTTTTTTTCGATATCTACTACATTAAAAACTTATTTATTCTTATTGTTGTAGTTGAACATTAGAAAATATGTAGTATGCAGTAAGTTTCTATATGTATGCATTATACTAAAAAAAATCTTAAAACTTTGAAACTCAACCTTATAAACGCTATACTCATTTATAATTATTATAAAATCATCAGAAGTTTGATATATATATGTTTGTTAGTAGTCGGAATATTTGGCAAATAATCGCTAATTCTCTCCGTTCTTGTAAACTTGGAGTCTATTATCCAAATCCAATTTATATAAAAAATATATAATTGACCATTTGTCGTGAGTAAATAATTAGTTGGACTAATTGTACACAAGTTTGGAGGCTCGGTTTCTCTTACACTAACGGTAGTAGAATCTGCTATAGTGGTAATATTCTCTCTCACACCATAGAGATATCGAATTGTTTCTATGTCACGATTAGATAAACTCTCAAATTGTGCATTGTAGAATGGATACATAATAGACACCGGATCGGAATCATGTTTTAATCCTAAAGCATGTCCGATCTCATGTATTAACACTGCAAACAAACTCGTCTCTTCACTCGGTACATCATCAAATCCGTAATACCATTTTTCACTTAAATCTAAATGTATTTCAATACATCTATTTAGCCTCGGAGGAAAGGCATGTGCTAGAGTACCACCAGCCCCATCAAATTTATATTGACATACCCCCTTCATACACCGCTGATTATTTTTATGCGAATACAACTCATTAGCAAATGATATTACAATATCAGGATTTTTTATTGAATATATAAAATTTAAATTTATATGCTTTTGCCATATATTGAAAGCTGTTTGAGTAATGTTTATCACTGTAGATGTAGCCATTGCAAAAATACCAGAATATATCGGTCTTATTCCATTTATTATAATAAGCTTGAAAGTCTAACGGAAAATCTCGAATTCCACACCGAGGCTTGCTCATTAAGTTTAATGTTTCATTATTCAGATCACCATCGATGGTTAAATTAAAAAGTTCTTGAAATTTTATTACTCCATTTACTATATCTGCGATTGATGTTTCAGACACATCTAAATACCCATATCGCTATAGATAAGTGGTAACGTTAATCGATAAAACAGTCTGAATTGTATAGAATAAAAATATAACTCGGTAGAACATGTTATGCTGATGCTGGTCGGATTATGAATGATTGTCTAAACGAGGTGTTTAAATAAAGAAAAAATTTATAAAAAAATATTTTTTATTACATTTTTTTGATACAATTAAAAAAAAAGCAATTTTTAAATAATTTTTTTTACCAACCCAGTTAAGGGCTCATATTCAATAAGCTTATCATTTATGATTAAACAATATGCTACAATATCTGCATTAAATTCCTCCTGACATTCTAGTTCAAGCTTTATATCAACACTAGTGCTAATTAAGCTATCAGCCTGTTTACTGGCATCTATCGAGAAGAGGGCACAATCGTGGAACTGATTATAATCCAAGAGCGGCTGGTTTTGCCGGCCATAATAGCTGGACTGGAAATTTGCATACATATGATAAGCAATAGCATATCGCTTTTGGCCCATATCCAAATTCATAGCAGAGTATGGATAGCTCTCTGAATTTAAATATAATTTTATATTTGTAATTGCGCAATGATTAAAATCTGAAGAATCTGCATGTATATTATCCTTCTTTTTATATTGAAAGCCTACTATAACATAGCGAGGTTTCTCTAAATTTGTGCTAGTTTTAATAGTCCATATATCGGTCTTTGTAGCACGCAATGCCGGCAATTCATACAACTCCCACTTTCTAAACGGTATATATATCTTTTTATTTTCCTTGAGAGCATGGAGTAGTTTCTAGCGGGTTTTATCATTAACATTTATATGCGGTACATACCATTCAATCTTTTCAATTTCCAATTTCGCCTTCTTCGTACCGTCCGGCTGAGTGTTTTTATAGCAATTATCATCTGTTTCACTGCGGTTCAATATTAATTCTTGACTAGCGTTTAAGAAAATGTGCTTATAATCTTCTAGCAAACCGAAAAAAAGTTTAATGGTAAGCAAGCGTTAAACTTTCCAGCTGAGACGGTAGGCTGTTCATCCTTGAATGGGCACCAACCGGCCATTTGTAATAATTTAGATTCATTCTCGCTATAAGAAACGTATGCTTTCATTGTTGTGGTGATGCCTGGTTTCACACATCGATCAATTTCTACACCGTTGATTTGATAGCGCATTTGATCGAACAGAAACGCGTACGCGTTATTTGTTAATTTACAAGTACCAGTCCCCTTATCATCTACAACGAATCTACCTTCTATTCGAATGAAGCTATTGCTCGGCAATGTATAAATATCCTGATGTTGAATGGAAATGCGTATTTCATCGTTCGGATTAAAATTGCTAGTTCTTGGATAGTATATGTGATATTGTTCTTTTATGATGGCATCATCAAACTTTACTCCTTGAAAAATTTCTAATTTTTCCTACATTTTTTCACTTTCAACCCAATAGATTTTAGGAAAGCTATGTTCGTAGGTGTTATCCGTTGGTTGTTGGGAGACTGACTGATTGTTTGTTCTAGGGGTCTATAAGTTTTATAATTTCTAAACGATAGACCCATCCCGCTTCAACTCCAATCTAATTACAATCTGTTCTCCTCTAAAGTTCACAAGTTCACCCTCTTGATCAACTAGAGTTAGAGTTATGTTGTCTATACTGTTTCGCTTATTAACAGTTAAGTAAATAACGTGTTGCGGTTCAATATTAATGCTAAATCCGGGCTCTACCTGAGGAGCAAATTCATATAGAGTGTGCGATAGACGTGAATCGTAGTAGGCTGACGTTGTAATACTGCACTCAATTCTTACAGTTCGTACCTTTATAATCTGCACTGGCAAATCTGAATCGTGCTTCTCGTTAGGTGTCAGTATTTTAGAACTGAAACCTAGCATACGACCAATAGAATCTTTATGTTTGAAATTTATTTGAAATTTGCTTTTCAACATACATCTCACAGTGTTATTATTTGGTTTGAGAGAGAATGTATCATTATCATTATCTTTCACTGACAATTGTTCCTTAATATATTGCTCAATGTCGCTTATTTCATATGAACCATCTGGGATTATGATAACTTTATCATCGGTACCATAATAGAACTTATTATTTCCCTCCATAACATTCGGAATGGTGGTGTATGTGTATAGGCCAATTAAGCCCAGAGTATATTGAGAATTGGGATCTAAATCGATTGGCGGATAATAATCGGTAGAGAGAGTTGAACTCGAGCCGATTATAGTGAACGTGTACGACATTCTCAACGTTTACTTTGATACTAATCTATATCAATTACTGTTGTCTAATAAGAATTGTAGACATAGGTGTCCACAATTGATTTCATTATAGTTTTGATATCTATCATAGTTGTATAATATTTTAATTTTTTTATTATTTTTCCAAAAATATTTAATCAGCTGGATTGGCGGTTTTAAATTTCCAAACGAGTCGAAATACTTTACTACAGAACCATTTTTATAAAACGCCACCCAGTGTGAGCCGAGGTTAAACTTCGAGTCAAGATTTATGATGCAACACTCTACCCGTCTAGGCGTTTTTGGTAAATTGTCTCGCATATAAACGCCCCGAAAATTTGGTATATTGCTAGCGAATTTAATAATATCCGTGTCGGTGAGAGCTCTATCGGGCAGCTGTTTTATTAGTTTTTTGAATAGGGTTTTAAATACAGACCCAACCCCTTCTTATAGGGTTTTAGGTATAGACCGGTACCTGTCTTGTTTCCCAATGCGACAGCTTCCATAATTTTATTATGTCTCTTTGCTTCCTCCATCTGTTGTTGGGCTTCTCTTGTTTTACCAACTGCTCTAGCAATACCAGCAGCTCCGCCTGCGAGGCTACCTAGAGCGCTCAAACCTGCAAATAGCGGTATCAGAGGTAAAATCCCTCCAGATTTCGGTATTGGTAATATTCGAGGTATCTTTATGCGTTTTCGACCACCAGCTTTCTTGATTGCAATTCTAGCGGCTTTTAATGATAAACCCGCTCCTGCTTTAACTTTGCCGCCTTTATATCCCTTCAGTATACCTTTTGCTTTAGACAATACAGACTTGTTGAATGGATGTTTTGTTTTGTTTTTTAACCCCATTCCCATTTTTCTTTTAGCTTTCATGGCGTTCGTGGCTGCCCACGAGGCAACTTTCTCACCAACTGCTGTGTCCTTAGCTGTTGCTCGAGACCAAGCTGCTTCTTCTAGTATCCGCTCTGCTTTATGTCTGTCTTATAAATCTTTATATTTAGAATATGCAATATAGTGAGCTCTACAGGCTTTATCTAATGGATTTATTCCGCTGTCCCCTCGCTCTAACCGTTTCTTTAGTTTTGTGCCCGGTCCGCAGAATTGATATCCAGGTATGTGTAGTTCAACCAGTAGATTGTTAATAATAGAATTCAGAACACCTCCGCCTTCCTTGAATGTTAACATTGGACTGATTTATTATGTATATAGTACTTTGTATTTAACTAAAGTTCTCAGTTTTAAACGATGCGTTTAATAAAACAGAAGAAGCAGTTGAACATATTGAATTTAGATATGTGTGTTGAGAGTCAAACAGCCTGTCGTAGACACAGTACTCTGTTACCCGACACGGTTCGCTGTATTATATGTGGTCCTTCAGTTAGTGGTAAAACAAATGTAATGCTGTCACTCCTGTTTAATGAAAATAGACTTCGATTCGAAAACATTTATGTTTACGCCAAATCTCTTTATCAACCGAAATATCAGTTCCTTGAAAATGTTATGAAGAGACTGCCTGACATTAACTACTATCCCTATAAAGAAAATGATGACATCATAGACCCGGCAGATGTTAAATCAAATTCTATATTCATATTTGATGATGTAGCCTGCGATAAACAGGATAAGATTCGGTCGTATTTTTGTATGGGTCGACATAAGTGTGTTGATAGCTTTTATTTATGCCAAACATACACACGCATACCAAAGCATTTAATTAGGGACAACGCTAATTTTTTAATATTATTTAAACAAGACGATACCAATCTTCGACATGTATATGAAGATCACGTGGGTACTGATATGACATTTAATGAGTTCAAATCTATATGTGCAAAGTGTTGGGAAGATCGGTTTGGAATTTTAATAATTGATAAGGACAGTGACATTAATAGCGGTCGATATAGAAATAAGTTTGATTGTTATATAAGTTTGTAAATATCAATTTTTTGTACATTCAAATCTAGATATTCGTTTGAGTTGGTTGTGTTAAGATGGAGGAACCCTCAGATATAGTGTTAAGAGGATGTATGCTGTTGTAATAAAATAATCGATTGTTGTGGCTTGTGTTGTTTATTTGGTGAAGGATTTACCTCAATATTTGTATGCATTTATGCTATAATAAAAAGTTGATTTTAAATAGCACCATCCAGTTGTGTTTGTTGACAGTCTCGATTTGCCAGTTAGAGAGTTATCATGGTAAAGAAAAATAAAATATTGAAACGTACGGAGATTAAAAAAAAAATCTCCAAACGAAAAACTTACACAAGAAATTATTAATATTGCCGATGCTGTTAGGAAAAAACATTTACAATTAAAACTACAGCGGTCGGGTCAAGATGAGTTACTACAGAAAATGTTCAAGCCCGTATCGGAACCCCTCAAGAAAATTGTTTTGATGCAAACAAATTTCAAATATAAAACATCAAGTCGGAACAGTTTAAAAAAGAGGAGATACCAGCTTCACCAGCTGTTAAAGATAGACATTTAACAACACCGGTATGCATTTATGCTATAATAAAAAGTTGATTTTAAATAGCACCATCCAGTTGTGTTTGTTGACAGTCTCGATTTGCCAGTTAGAGAGTTATCATGGTAAAGAAAAATAAAATATTGAAACGTACGGAGATTAAAAAAAAAATCTCCAAACGAAAAACTTACACAAGAAATTATTAATATTGCCGATGCTGTTAGGAAAAAACATTTACAATTAAAACTACAGCGGTCGGGTCAAGATGAGTTACTACAGAAAATGTTCAAGCCCGTATCGGAACCCCTCAAGAAAATTGTTGATGCAAACAAATTTTAAATAGAAAACATCAAGTCGGAACAGTTTAAAAAAGAGGAGATACCAGCTTCACCAGCTGTTAAAGATAGACATTTAACAACACCGAGGGGGCCTGTCACACCGGCAACCGATGGGTTATTAACAAAATCATTATTGAGACAACCAGAGTTTTTAGAGGATGAGAGCGTTTTCACAGCTACTCCAGAAGCTTCCACATCAGCAGATCCAGTCGATAGCTCATTTCGAAGCCTCTATCAGTCGATGAGTGAGAAAGTGCTCGACGACTTCTATGAAAATATAAACCCCATAGCTAGAAACTACCTAGACGGTTTCTTTAAAGATACTAGAAACGTTTATGATTCCACACATGGTGTTACATATGAGCCAGACGTTAATAAATTGAAATTGGGAAATAAAATAGTAAAATTTGAGGGAGATAGTATTGTAATTGGGAAAAAACGATACGAGGGTAGTGCTGGCCTTTTTGAGCTTATTTTTAAATCGAATCCAAAAAAGTATACTGATGATGAGTTAAAACGCTATCATGAAATATTGGAGTATACCAGCGCGCATCATAGATCTAATGATAGTGTAAAACAGTTGAAGGGTAATGTGGGATTAAAATGGAAACGTATAATTAAACCATTAACTTTAGCTAAACAAAAGCAGCCATCAAAATCTTGGAGCGGTCGAGGAGCTAATATGTTTGTTAAAAACACTCCATATCAGTATATTTATTAGGATGATATAAATGAACTAATTGACCGCTTACGCCTTCTAGTAGCATCGGAAAATGCTGGTCATACAAATCACAATAATGAAATTTTGGCAATAATCGAAGAGTTAAGAGAGACCGGCATAATTATATAACGTTCACGCATATTTTTTTTCATCATTATTGCAATGAGTACCGACAAGTTTGGACGCCACAGTAATAAAGTACAAGCCACATCGTCTGCCGAGAGAATTTTTAAGCGTCGACCGGCTGGTTTCCCTCTAACAAGCGATGGCGATGTAAATATCGGCGGTAAACGTATTCGATTCATGCCGGATCCTATTGCTGTTGATGATAGTGTAAATAAAAGATATGTACTTAAACTTTTTGTGGACTTGGGAAAGGAAAACCGAAAAAATTTCTCAGCGCTAAACCATCTCAAACAAACTGTTCAAAAGCATGCTCAGCTGACTGATAAACAGAGAGCTGATATCGATTCTATTGTATCGGTTTTAAAACAATATAGCACCACCTCAACTATGGAAAAACTGATAAATGAAAAAGTTGTGGAATTAAATAAAACTAATGAAAAAATAGCAGAGAGCGTGCGCGAATTACGCGATGAAATAATTATAAACGCTAACAAAACATTCGCATTAATTCAAGATGACATGAATATTTTGAGTAATGCAAAAACTGAACATTGAAATAATTATCGGAATTTAAAAACAAGAGTGGAAACTCTTGATAATAATATTTCCAAGACCATAACTGAAATAAACGATAAAATTCAAAATATTGAAGAATTACTGACTACATCAGATATCTCTTTGGATACATTACAAACCAAAAAAATTTTGAATGACTGAGACTTGCATCTATTTTTTGTATATATACCCGCAGATTTATGCAACTTTGTTAGTATAAAAAAAATGTCTAAAGCAGATGTTGTTAATGAACTTCATAGACCTGCTCGGAAAAACTTTCCTAGACGTCGAATTATTATTAAGGGTTATGACGACTTGTGGCAATCCGTTTTAATGGAATTCCAGCCTTATTATAAACAAAATGCTGGCTATAAATATATACTCGTTGTTATCGACAGCTTCTCTAAATTCTTATGGCTACAACCCCTGAAGAACAAAACCGGCTTGGAAGTTCGGAATGCACTGGAAAAAATATTGAGTGGTCCCAGACGGCTTAAAAATTTACAAACAGATGCCGGAACGGAGTTTTATAATATACATTTTAAAAAGCTAACACGATCATATCAAATAAATCATTACTCTACTTTTAGCACTAAGAAAGCCTCTATTGCGGAGAGAGTGATTAGAACTATTAAGAATAAATTATATAAACATTTCAGTCTTGTTGGCAGTTATAAATGGATTAACGTTCTTGAATCCATAGCCGATGAATATAATGAGACTAAACATAGAACTACTGGTATAAGACCTCGCAACGTTACAGTAAAAGATGAAAAGCACCTCTTATCTACCGTATACAGCAATATTAAAATAAAGGGAAAGAATAAGTTTAATTTGAATGATATTGTTCGCATTAGCAAATATAAGACTCTGTTTAGTAAGTCATATTTTCCCTCATGGACAACAGAGCTGTTTCGTATTAGAAGAGTAAATATTTCCAACCCAGCAACATATTTATTGGAAGATATGAATAATAAGCCTATTCTTGACAATTTTTATGAACCAGAATTACAGAGAGCTAAACATAAGATATTTATTTGGTTGAAAAAATTTTGCGTACTAAAGGACAGAAAATATATGTTAAATTCTTAGGATTAGATAATAGCCACAATATTGAATAATCGATTTATTCTTTTCATTGCCTATAAAAATTTATATTTCAATAATCAAGATCATCATAACCTATTAAAACATTTATAAAACTTCTATATTTATTATCCATACATCGTCTATCCTAGCTTAATAATTACAACCATAATTTAATTGAGATATAATATCGTAGTACTTACCAAATTTGTATAAACAATATAACATATTCTATAACTTTGTTTTTTGTTCACCAACACTATATTTAGTAGTATTAGATACACACATGTTAAGATAGTAATTCCCTTTATAGACACTTGTCAACGTTAATATAATTGTTACAGTTTTCTAATTTTTATTTCAATATATTTTATTTTTATCTCTTTAAACAGTTTTTTATTTGTTAGCATTTAGTTGTTGAGTAAAACATACAACTTAGACATTAAACTACAATTAAGGGAGGTAATTCACAGACCGACGAAGAACCAGAGGTATTTAATATCAAATCTATTTAATAATCATGCTCTCCGACTGCTGTTAGTGCTATTGTATGTACACAGAGGACGTTGTTTTTATTGTGATTAATTTAATCGCTGGCGCCCAATATTTAAAATTCAACATCTTCAACATAACTTAATATTTATTATTCTACATTTTTAAACCACATCTCATTTCACTGGTTTTGAAAGATAGCCAGCACAGTTTTATATCAATATATATATATATATATATATAATTATAAATTAATTATAAATTGTTTTAGAAATATGTTGTGCAATAAAGTTCATGTTTAAATTTCTGCTTTTATTTATTTTAGGTAAAATTTTTAGATATTTTTGCAATTTGTTTTTGCATATATGGCCGAAGTTTACGCATATTTCCTGAAAAATCGATGCATATATATGCGCATATATTTCAATTTTTCTTCGGATTATAGGTCTTTACTTATTATATAGGTATATATAGACTAGTTAAATTACGAAGATGATTATTTCGGGAAAGGATAAAAGTAGGTACGCTGTCGTAATTAAAACAGCAAATAAATAAAAAACAAAACGTAGTAAATGTATATTAACACCATGAGTTTGTTCAAACTACCAAGTAGATACATAAATTACATAATTAACATAATTAAATGAACAGCTGAAACAATACTTTCGTAGATTTAACTATCCACATTGTATCCCGACTGTCGTAACTTTAACATATTTGATTAAATCTCTGACTTTCGTAGAGCTATCCGCTACCTTTTAAAAAATAAACGGAAATGTGAAATTGTCATCAAAATGACTGATAAAACTTTAATTTACACACAGTACAAAATTTAAAATTTTTGACATTCACGACAAAATCGGGTGTCTGAGTTTTCACGGGCCGAACCGTACATATATGCATAGGAGATTTTCTTTATTTGGCGGTTTAAGGTCCGTTTTAATTGAATATTTATTTATTTAAAGTACTTTAACTCAGAAGTGCATGTTTCAGCACTTATGGAATTTTTCAGAGATTTTTTAAATATAAACATTCAATTACATATAATTATAAAAAGTGACAGTATACTCGTATTATATTTTGTACTGTCATATTTTATATGTCACGTTGTCATGGTTTTTATTTAATGATTCAAAATTACATTACGATTTTTTCCTATAGAAATTAATGTTTCACATATTGTCAATTCTTTAATATTTGCCGATAAAATTTGGAAAAAAAAATATGGAAGCATCCTTCCACATAACATAAGGAACATACACACAAAATTGTATCAAAATCGATTATGTAATTTGTGAGTCTATAGAGAACAAATGAGAGCGTCATCCCTCTAGACGTTTTCTCGACGCATTTGGAGCAATCGTGAAAAAACGTTCCCATTCATATACAGTAAAATTCCCCTTAACGGACACTTCCCATAAGCGAACACCCCCTTTAGACGGACATTGTTGCCAGGTCCCGGCAGCGCTCCATAAGAAAAGCATTGCAGTCGCTTTCCCTTGAACGGACGCTTCTATTGAGCGGACGCGGACACCCGCTTGACAAAAAAAAATTCTCTTGGACGGACATTTACCTTATTTTTTTCCGATTTTCTCATGTCATAATTTACAAATAAGCTTGCCAAGACTCTAATTTGTTCGCTTTAGCCACAAGGCCCGGTTTATCATATTTACTACATCACATAACATACTTTAATGTGGGTATGGTAAATATTTTCTCTCTCACATAATGTTTTCAATCTAACATTTTTTCTACAATTTACGCTTCTGCTTCGGAGAGTTGACAATACTAATTCTTGCAATGTTTGTAGTGCGTACGTATGGTGTACAAACCTATTTGACCAACAGCTTGTAATCGATGCCATTACTTACGCGATTTAGGGGATTCCCCAATAACATAGATGTGCGTTTGTTTATTGTAGTTTGGAAAGCATTGTTCATTCGTTTCTATACATTAGTGCGGGCGTGACGTTTGAAAATGGGTAAAAAGAGGTCTGTATTAACTATTAATCAAAAAATAGAAGTGATTGAAGTGTACAACAAAGAAAAATTAAGTGTGAGAAATTTATCGAAGCGATTTAGCATTAGTAAAACTCAAGCTTCTGACATTATAAAGAAAAGAGAAAAGATAATATAAAAATGGCACTCCAATGTAAATTTAAATCAGAAAAGAAGATTTTTTAATGCTGAAGGCCTGACAATTAATCAGTTGTCCGAATGGTTTCTCGCAGCACGCAATAAAGGAATTCCATTAACTGGTACGTAAGTTAGGTTTTTCTAATTCTATACAAAAGATTTACAGCAGATTGATTCATTTTATCATTAATTTACTAAGTGGATTCTGATTGACTAATATGTTTTATTCAAATAATTTTACTTTTCCATTTAGGCCCATTGATACAAAGCAAAGCTAAAGAAATAGCTGAATCCTTGGGTAGCAACACTTTTAATGTCTCGCCGGGTTGGCTTAACAAGTTTAAAATTCGTCACAATATTACATTCAAAGCGATATGTGGCGAAGCCGCCTCTGTTAATCCTGATGTAGCAGCAGCATTCATGGTGAAACTACCTTCTCTAATAAAAGGGTACATACCAAAAAATATTTACAATGCTGACGAAACTGGGCTTTATTTTAGGGCATTACCAAACAAGACCATGACTTTAAAAAATCAAAAATGTGTGGGAGGAAAATTGTCTAAGGAAAGGATAACAATATTGCACTGTGCGAACATGGCTGGAGACAAAGAAAAGCTGCTGGTTATTGGAAAGGCATCTAAACCAAGAGCTATTAAAAATTTAATAAAAGATAATTTACCGGTGACATGGAAATCAAACTCCAAATCGTGGACGTCTAAAATTATGAGTGAATGGTTAGAAAATTTCGACCGAAAAATGGGAGGGCAAAATAGACAAATTTTACTTTTTTGGATAATGCGGCATCGCATCCAAAAAACATCAATTTGAAAAACATTAAAATACATTTTTTGCCTCCTAATTGTACTTCAATTATGTGAAAAAATGGGACCTTGAATTAAATAAAGAGAAACGCCAGATACTATTATTTATAGACAACTGCCCAGCCCACCCTCATATTGAATTAAACAATATAAAGCAGCTTGCATTTTTTTCACCGCCGTCAACGTCAATTTTACAACCGATGGACCAAGGAATAATTTGGAGCCTAAAACAGACCTATAGAAAAGAATTACTCTTAAAAATTCTTGAGATGCAAGCAACAGATCGGAATGTGTCAATTTCTATTTTAGATGCGATCATAATTCTTCACAATTCATGGACCAAAGTGTCAACAGATACGATTAGAAATTGCTTTCGTCACGCTGGTGTAATAAAAAATGCAGATTCAGAAGCTTTCAACAATAATTTTGATCCAGAAGATGATCTTCCATTAAGTCAATTATTGAAAATGGAGATGTTTCTACATGAAAACATCCAGTTTAAAGATTATGTCTATGTTGATAAGAATGTTATAACTACAGAACATCCAATTACTAATCAAGCGTTAGTTGACGAAGTAATGAGAGAATGCGGTGAAGAAGTTTTGTCAGACAGTGAGGATGATGAAACAGACATGGAAGTCATATCTACAAAGGAAGCACTAACATGTGTAGGAAAACTTCAAAATTTTTTTCAACCTCAAACAGATAAAAAGGACTTCCTAGATAATTTAAACAAGATGCATAGGTTTTTGTTGTACCAATTTATGCATAATACGTCTGTTCAAACAAAAATTACAGATTTTCTGAAATAAATACATACATACTTCTCTATTATCTAGATACATATATGTATACGTTTATATACATATATTTTAATTTATTTTAAAATTATTTTTGCGTTCACGAGTTCCAGAGTTACTTAACTTTTTAAAATATAAACTTTCATATAAATTTTGCTATATTATTTCACACCTATCTCCTCCTTCCTATATAATGGACACACGGATCTAATGGACGTTTATCGGAGGTCCCTTGGAGTCCATTATAAGCGGACTATACTGTATTTACAATTGATGAAAGTGTGTGGCCTCCATAAAACCACTTTAAAAATTGCACTTTTTCATTAATTTTGTATTCCATTAGGATAAAGTTTGATGGTTCGGTGAAGTATTTCACATAACCACTGACATTCCTGTCATATAAAAAGTTGACAATACTAAAATGGATACATTTAATTTTACCTCCCACTACCTTCCCCTATCAATAGGCTTTCGTAGTTGTATCGTAGTGGGCAGAAAAACAATAGAATCACCTAGTTATTTTTCGATATATTTATTCACTTGGTTTAGATTGTTTTTGACTTTTTGTTTGTAAATTTGAACGAGAAAGCTAAACTTGTAGAAATACTATCTAAAATTGGGTTAAAATGGCCCGTAAGAAAAATTGCAAGTCATTGTGGTGTAAATAAAAGTACTGTAATGCGTTTGAAAAGGAGATTTGAAAACGAGATTAATGAAACAATAAGAAAAGCGTCGGGAAAAAATTTGACAATACATGAAGGTGTATTCAATAATTTGATAAAAAACTATCAATAGAAACGACAAGGGAAGCATCAGATACAAGAAAATTCCCGGCTTCACCGACTAGAAGGGTGAAAAGACAGAAGCGATCACGATTAAGAGGTTTTTTAAATTATGGTTTTCGCTGGGTTAAGGTTCTTTTTCATCGTTTCGTCTGCAATGTTTGGGAAGGGATAGGATGGTTATACAGTAGGGATTTTACTAATTAAACAAAATTATCTCCTTTTTTTTTTAAAAAAATATACTGAATAAGCATTGTTGGTTGTTGTTTGTGTTTTATTAACTTAACAACGATTTTATAAAGTTGCTTCAAGAAATATTAAGTTGCAGTGGCGGTTTCTGCTATGGTTTGCAAGTTTGCGCAACCACCAAAACTAATAGATTTAATTTAATGAAAAAAAGCGTAATTCTACATTTTTTAAATTATAAATTAAAAATTTGTACTACCTCACAGAATAAATGAACTATTATAAATTACTTATAATAGGTATATCTAATTGGATATGAATACGTTAAATAAATGAGAGAATAACACACTTTGTTTGCAGACTCATTGCAATCCACGAACGTATATATCCCTATACAGCTGACGAACTTTGTCGAACGTCTTTCGGGTATATCTCCATAAACAACAACAGTGTTGCAGCCGCAGTGCAACCAAAACGTTAGACGTATTTCTTGCTTACGGTGCAACGGTATAAAAGCGAATAAAAAAGTTGTATTTGTGTGTTTAAAAGTGTTTATGCTCTTTATTTTTAAATAATAATAAATTCAGTGCAGAGTTTAATAGTGGATCCGTTCTATAAAAGAACGTATGCCGAAAAAATTGAAATAAAGCGGTTGGGCAGACCTGTTCCGAATTTAAATCTGTAACAAACGATTTCCTGTAAGACGCGAACTTTTAATAGACTATTTAATAAGGATATTTATAATAAACATTTGTGGATTTTGCGGTTGTAGTATAAAAAATGCATTATTCTGCTTTCCTTGCTTACTATTTGAAGGTGAAGAATTATGGACGAAAATGGGTTTAACTGATTTAAATCATTCAAGCGATCGACACAGTATATGACAAAGGCATATGAAAAATGTATTCCAATTATCGCTTTTTGGGAATGTGGATATTGCTGCTCAGATGGATAGTCTATATCGAAGAAATATAGCATTGCACAACGAGAAAGTTAACAATCGATACAATATACACGAGAAGCAAAGGAAGTTTGTGATATTATTATTTGTCAAGCCAAAGATAGGTTTAGCTTTACTGGACACTTAACTGCAACGTCTCTATTTTATTCTGATAAATTTAATCAATACAGCCTCCATTTTCCTGAAAATGTCTTTCAGGAAACAATTAAGTCTTACCCATACTTTAATGAACGGAAATTCCGTACTGAACTAAGCGTAATTTATGAAACGGAAGAATTTAAATCAATCTCGGGTTTGCTTCCTCTTTATGACATCATTTCACAAAGTGGACTAAGTGCGACTTTTAGTGAAACATTAAAACTTTTAAAAATTCTAATTACAATTCCGATGTCATCAGCTGAAGCGGAGCGGTGTTTTTCTACTTTGAAGAGAATAAAAACTTTCTTAAGAAACAGCATGGCACAAGAAAGACTTTCTGCATTGGCGATGCTTTCTCAAGAAAAGGATTTTATCCAAAGTATTCCAGATTTTAATCAAGGGGTTATAGATAAATTTGCTACTGCGAAAGATCGTCGCATGGATTTTCTGCTTCAATAAAATCAGTATCAGAATCAGTGAGTTTTAAAAGCCTTTTTTCTTCTTTATATGTACCTTAGCAAAAATAACTTTTAATAAAGCATACTTAGTGACCTACCTTGTTTACCTACTGTAAAAAGTATTAGTATTCACTAAATTTGCAACCACCACATTTTTAATGGACGAGCCGCCGCTGTTAAGTTGTAATGTCCCAATTGAGTAATGCAATGTACCTCTTATCTGAGTCAAGGCGCGGCCCCGTATTTAATTTACATTACGTAGCGTCTAAAAGGTTTAGATTCTTTGTATTTTCGCAAGAGTTGCAGCATTGGTCGATATGTCTATCATTGTTTGAAACTGTCAATAACACATGTTTTATATCGTAGTCCGAACTCCGAACCTTTTTTTTTGTTAACTAATATTGTAATGGAGTTAAATTTATGTTCGTTGTTTTAAAGAAAATGCAGAAAAAAGAAGCGGGCCATAATCTCAAGCATTTAAAAAGATAAGTACCTATACTAAGCAAGTGATGATATATGTATTATGGACTATGTCGCCCTATTCACATGTAGATTTGCAAACATTTTTAAAATATTTTTTTGTTAGCATTGAAATCAAATAAAGGATGGAGTCTGTTGGTTTTCTTTTGAATGAAAGATTATATCATATCGAGGCTGATTTAGAAACATGTATAAAGTTATTGAGTGGTATAATTTTTAAGTACAATATAGATAACAATACGATTTTAATTATTTCCTATTACTGATAATACTTTTACAATAGATTACCTAACAAGAGCAGTACATGCAAACGTTATTGATGGTGTAAGTGACGAGGACTTACCGTATTTACAAATAACACGTCCAGACGAACAACCGCATGCACCTGTTGCTCTTGGAACACTCAATAAAAGTTTATTATGTATACATTGAAGATATTATTAGTTTTTGTAAATTAATTACGTATATTTTTTAGCAAAGCAAGAGATCTGGGTGGCCAATCGAAGGCCAACGGACATTGATAGAGAAGCGACAGACTATTTCCTGTCTATAAGGGGTTCAGAAAAATGTAAAAGACTATTTAACGATAGAAAACACCCAAAGCAACAACTGTGGAATGAGATCGCCGAACTTCAGATCTTCAAGATGCAAGAAACAACATCCTAACATAAAAAGAGGCTTTGGCGAAAGCGCATGATCTTATAGCGTTTGTGAAATGCCAAGGTGATACAGAAGCTAAGAATATACTTTCATCGGTGGACTTACATTTTCAAGATGTTATTGCCAAGACCAAAACACGCCAAACCAGGATGGAGGAATATTTATTGAAATAATATACTACTCACAAAACATTTTAAACTTTTATTACATATAGAGCTACATTTAATGATTTTTTTTTTGTTATTAAACCCAATTGAATTGTTTATTTTTTTTTTAATAAAAGTATTTTTAAATAAAAAATAACAACTGTTTATTATTTGCTGGAAAGCGAACACAAAGACACAGCTTTAATTTCTAAAAACTAACAACCTTAGACAAATTTTTGTTGATTTAAATTTGTAGTTTTCTCTTGGCCGGACAGCCCCCTTGTACGGACACATTTCAATGGTCCCTTCGGTGTCCGCTCAAGAGAGATTCCACTGTATAAGCCGTCGTAGAAGGGATGGGACAATTCAACCTAGAGCCTCGCGCAGTACACATAAATATAGATACATAAATATAAATACCTAAATGTGCTTATTGTTAATTGTTAGTTTTATATTCTTATACGTTTTATTATTAATATAGTATGTGTCTAAAGTTATTGTTAGTTTTATTTAAGAACCCGAAAAGACAAACTTTTACAATGGTGTCCGGTGTGTGATTTTATAAATAATAAACTAAGTATACAATTAAGTGTTAATTAAGTATTCGTTTAAATAAATATACAGTGCGGAAAGACGTTATTTTAAATATCGTGATGGCCAACAGAATTAAACTCACGGAATTAAAAGTGTCCGACTTAAAACGAGAATTAGAAGAGAGGGATGAAGATACAACTGGCAAAAAGTCAATCCTCCAGCAACGACTTCGCAATGTGTTGATCCAAGAAGGCGAGGATCCAGAGAATTATGTCTTTCAAGTTCCAGGCGGAGATGCTGACGTGAATTCGCTGTTGATGAAAATGGAACAACGAATAATAGATTCACAAACTCAAATAGAGCAGAAGAATCTGGATAATGTGAAAAGTTTGGAACACCGACTAATAGACAACTCGCAAACCTTGGAACAGCGTCTAATAGATACACAAACTCAAATGCTACAAATGGAAGAAAGAATCCTAGAAACCTAGAATTCTCGAGAAAAATCTAGAAAAGAAATTACTGGAAAATTCTGGAACTTTCAAGAGAAGTCTGGAACAAATGGAGCAAACTTTGGAAATGATGGAAAAGAAGAATTCTGAAAATTCGAGAGCTTTGGAGAAAGTTCTGGAACAGCGACTAGTGGAAAACTCAGAAGCGTTAAAGGAAGAGGTTTTCATAGCTGTCGAGAAGAAAATTGGAGAATATTCTAGACTTTTAGATGCAATAATGACTCAGATGAAATTACCCGTTACCAAGAGTCATTCTGATCCCAAGCATGTCAACGAAGAAGTTATACCACGGCCCATCGAAATAAAAGAAGAACTTGTGGCTATTTCGAAGACCAGAATCAAGCCACCAACCTTCGATGGAAAGACGTCATGGGCAACTTACCTGACACAGTTCCAAGCGGCCGCAGAAGCAAACGCATGGTCTTCTGTCGAGAAGGCGACTGCTTTAGTCATAGCACTGAGGGGTGATGCTAGTGATATTTTGCAGACATTGCCTCCTGAGGAACGTAAAGATTATTCTCAACTCATTAAACGCTTGGAGATGATATATGGCCATGCGCCTTTGGAGCAAGTATACCATACCCAACTGAAGAATCGATCACAGAAGAAAGGCGAGAATCTTCAGGAATTTAAGGCAGATATTGCTCGTCTAGTTCGACTTGCATATCCGATGGCGCCAGATAATTTCATGGAACACCTAGCTGTCCAGAACTTCATAGATGGTCTACGGGATATTGATACGCAGCAAGCATTAAGGTTGGCACGACCGACTGCAAAACAAGCCTCTCGGAACAATGCTCGTGGCTGTTCTGTCGACGAACAGGAAAATGAGAAGTTCATGGAGCAGGTGGTAAGTCAAGTCCTGAATCAGATCAAACCAAATAAAAGTGCTCGGCCATGCGGGAATTGTAGAAGAAACGGTCATATTCAGAATAAATGGGGTGAAAGGACCAAGAAAGAATCGGCTGAGAATCTGCAAGTCCCAAGGCCTGCCCAAATCGCATCCTTGCAACATCAAACCAATGGCCTGTATGTGGACGCTGTTATGGAAAGAAGGACCTATGCTTGCTTGCTAGATATTGGATCGACGAAAACCATTGTACGACCCGATTTAATATCCAGGAATAAAGAATTACTTTCTAACAAATGGAGACTTAGGACAGCTACTGGAGAAGCAGCTTCTGTGGAAGGTGAAGTAGATGTCAATTTTATCATAGGACCAACATCAATCCGACATCGCGTTCTCGTAGCCGACATAGAAGAACAAATAATCTTGGGATTAGACATCATGAACACCGACGGCTTTCAGTTAAACATGAAAGAAGGCACTTTAAAAATAATGAGGAATTGTTTCTTCATGGGAAACATTGTGGGAGTGTACAAGTAATTACAGCAGAGAATTTTGTTCTGGATGCAAGAAGTGAGACATTCTTGACGGCGTGTATGGAAGGTGATTATTTGGACGGAAATGTTACAATGTTGGAACCAAAGGCTGATGATGACGAGGTGGGCCGAGGAATAGTAGTTGCCAAAATGCTGGTTAAGACTCAGAAGACTGTACCGATAAGGGTAATGAATGTGAACCATTACCTTGTTTCATTGCAGAAGAGTACTATTCTGGGGTGGTGTTCGCCAGTGTCGGCCGTCGTTCATCGTATAGAGGCGAAGAAGAATGGATTCGTGCAGGTTCCTGAGAAATTGTCCAAGATAATCGACTCCGCCTGTCAAGGATTGTACATCAAGTATGTCTATATACTACCAACTACTGAACTGCGTTTTCTTTTTGGCCACACTAACAGTCAATGGCGACCGTTATCGTGCCATATTAACTGACTTCTCAATTTCCAAAAATTAATTTATAGCTGCTATATTCCTGATTTTAGGCAATTGAATGGAAATTTCGAAAAAATAGAAGAATTAAAGAACGTATTCTTTTCCGACAGAACGTACCAAAAATTTCCAAAAATTAATTTATAGCTGCTATATTCCTGATTTTAGGCAATTGAATGGAAATTTCGAAAAAATAGAAGAATTAAAGAACGTATTCTTTTCCGACAGAACGTACCAAAAATTTTTAAAAGCGTATTATTTAACTGAAGAATCAGAATGTACTATTAATGTTTAATTTTATTTATATTATAATTTTAGTATCTAGTCTGTAAAATAAAACGTTTTGTAAATTATCTAATATCTGTTTATTATTTATATATATTATGTACACCATTCGTACATCAAGTATGTCTATATACTACCAACTACTGAACTGCGTTTTCTTTTTGGCCACACTAACAGTCAATGGCGACCGTTATCGTGCCATATTCACTGACTTCTCAATTTCCAAAAATTAATTTATAGCTGCTATATTCCTGATTTTAGGCAATTGAATGGAAATTTCGAAAAAATAGAAGAATTAAAGAACGTATTCTTTTCCGACAGAACGTACCAAAAATTTCCAAAAATTAATTTGTAGCTGCTATATTCCTGATTTTAGGCAATTGAATGGAAATTTCGAAAAAATAGAAGAATTAAAGAACGTATTCTTTTCCGACAGAACGTACCAAAAATTTCCAAAAATTAATTTATAGCTGCTATATTCCTGATTTTAGGCAATTGAATGGAAATTTCGAAAAAATAGAAGAATTAAAGAACGTATTCTTTTCCGACAGAACGTACCAAAAATTTTTAAAAGCGTATTATTTAACTGAAGAATCAGAATGTACTATTAATGTTTAATTTTATTTATATTATAATTTTAGTATCTAGTCTGTAAAATAAAACGTTTTGTAAATTATCTAATATCTGTTTATTATTTATATATATTATGTACACCATTCGTACATCAAGTATGTCTATATACTACCAACTACTGAACTGCGTTTTCTTTTTGGCCACACTAACAGTCAATGGCGACCGTTATCGTGCCATATTAACTGACTTCTCAATTTCCAAAAATTAATTTATAGCTGCTATATTCTTGATTTTAGGCAATTGAATGGAAATTTCGAAAAAATAGAAGAATTAAAGAACGTATTCTTTTCCGACAGAACGTACCAAAAATTTCCAAAAATTAATTTATAGCTGCTATATTCCTGATTTTAGGCAATTGAATGGAAATTTCGAAAAAATAGAAGAATTAAAGAACGTATTCTTTTCCGACAGAACGTACCAAAAATTTCCAAAAATTAATTTATAGCTGCTATATTCCTGATTTTAGGCAATTGAATGGAAATTTCGAAAAAATAGAAGAATTAAAGAACGTATTCTTTTCCGACAGAACGTACCAAAAATTTCCAAAAATTAATTTATAGCTGCTATATTCCTGATTTTAGGCAATTGAATGGAAATTTCGAAAAAATAGAAGAATTAAAGAACGTATTCTTTTCCGACAGAACGTACCAAAAATTTTTAAAAGCGTATTATTTAACTGAAGAATCAGAATGTACTATTAATGTTTAATTTTATTTATATTATAATTTTAGTATCTAGTCTGTAAAATAAAACGTTTTGTAAATTATCTAATATCTGTTTATTATTTATATATATTATGTACACCATTCGTACATCAAGTATGTCTATATACTACCAACTACTGAACTGCGTTTTCTTTTTGGCCACACTAACAGTCAATGGCGACCGTTATCGTGCCATATTAACTGACTTCTCAATTTCCAAAAATTAATTTATAGCTGCTATATTCCTGATTTTAGGCAATTGAATGGAAACTTCGAAAAAATAGAAGAATTAAAGAACGTATTCTTTTCCGACAGAACGTACCAAAAATTTCCAAAAATTAATTTATAGCTGCTATATTCCTGATTTTAGGCAATTGAATGGAAATTTCGAAAAAATAGAAGAATTAAAGAACGTATCCTTTTCCGACAGAACGTACCAAAAATTTCCAAAAATTAATTTATAGCTGCTATATTCCTGATTTTAGGCAATTGAATGGAAATTTCGAAAAAATAGAAGAATTAAAGAACGTATTCTTTTCCGACAGAACGTACCAAAAATTTCCAAAAATTAATTTATAGCTGCTATATTCCTGATTTTAGGCAATTGAATGGAAATTTCGAAAAAATAGAAGAATTAAAGAACGTATTCTTTTCCGACAGAACGTACCAAAAATTTTCAAAAATTAATTTATAGCTGCTATATTCCTGATTTTAGGCAATTGAATGGAAATTTCGAAAAAATAGAAGAATTAAAGAACGTATTCTTTTCCGACAGAACGTACCAAAAATTTCCAAAAATTAATTTATAGCTGCTATATTCCTGATTTTAGGCAATTGAATGGAAATTTCGAAAAAATAGAAGAATTAAAGAACGTATACTTTTCCGACAGAAGGTACCAAAAATTTCCAAAAATTAATTTATAGCTGCTATATTCCTGATTTTAGGCAATTGAATGGAAAATTCGAAATAATAGAAGAATTAAAGAACGTATTCTTTTCCGACAGAACGTACCCAAAATTTCCGTCAAGGATAGATGTTATGCCGATCATACAGAGACGATTGAGGCTTTGAAATACGCAATTAACACATTCACTGCTGAAGACGCCCGAGGGCGTATTTATTTGGCACGTCTGAAGGCATGCTCGTCACACTGCAGTTTAGCTGGCAGTGGGCAATAGACACTGTGGCTGTGCTGACACTTGCATAAAGGTGTAAACTTCGTGTGTGCAGTGTTGGAGAACAAAAACAACAACAACGACAAGAACAACAACGTCAACTGACAAATACTAAAATTATATGGACGCATACAGTTGCTTGGACGCATGCAATTGCTTCTACACCTATTTCTAGTGCAAGCATCGGAGAGATAGTACTCTCCAGAGAGTACTTCTGGGTAGGCAGGTACACCTTGTTACTGTAATGGTGTCAACTCCAGTATCACCACCGGTGATATTGCAGTTAACACCATCGGTGGACCTATCACCTATAGTACACCTATAGAACCAGTGGTGGCACATGAGTCATCATCGGTTATATTTCTATCTGCTCATTCACCTGACAATCCACGGCTTCAACCCGATCCTTCTCGAGATCATCCTCAACTAGGTCCCTCTCGAGATCAAAACTTAAACTTATCACTGTTACATCTTTCACCTTTGATACCCCCTACCACCAGCCCCCCCCCCCCCCCATTCACCAGTCTCGTTATATTTTGATATACCCTTAGATGTATATTTTTAATGAGTGCTCATTAATTTGTTAAGCTTACTTTTAAGTAATTTATACTACACATCTATTTGTCTATACTTAGGTGGTATATTTTATACTAACCTGCTTATGCATTTACAGCAATCCTCGTGAGAGGACCAAAGAGGAGAAACTACAAGTGTTGAAGCAGAAGATTTTGGAAATTTTAAATAAAGGCAGCATACAGCAGCTGGCTAAATTACATACCATAGGAATGAAAACCGCGCATCAAATTTTTTTGTATAGGTTTGTATTTTAGTTATTGTTTCTATAGCGTTCTAACGTTCCTGACCTCGATCCATTTCATTTAAATAAATGCCAACCTTATATACTAACCTATGTGATATTACATTGATGTGATTAAAATACAAATTAGTAGCTATAGCAACCTCATTTTTCGTGGTATTCTTTTTACTGAAAACAAATTGCAGAATCGTATGCATAGGTTCTCAGTGCGAGAAATTGAAAAAAATTTAATTTCACCTATTACAGTGGCATCTATCACGAATTGAAGAAAATGTTTCAGAGAAATCCTACATACTTTTTCCAGTAGAATTCGACTCTGCAATCAAATATACGGGTTCCTACTTAAGATTTCAATGTTCCCCCGCCCCACCTACATGGAGGGAGAAAGACGGACTAATTCTAGCACTAATGTATTTTCTCCATTGAATTATTAAATTTTAAATCTGGATATTTTTTCGTAAACTGCCTATTTTTCGAGATATTTGAAAAATTCAAGTTAAAAATTACACCCGATATATTTAAATATATGGAAATATGAATCGAGCCTTTACATGCAGCAAAAAAATAATTATTAACGAGATGGTTATATTAAAGAAGGGTCCGGACACATATATTTAATATATTTGTTTATGAATTTAAGGCGCAGAATAACTTTAATCCTATAAAGAACCTATGCATGCGATTCTGCAATTCGTTTTCAGTAAAAAGAATACACGAAAAATGCCTTATCAAGAAAGTACTATTATCATAACCCAGAAACGGGCGTATTTTTTCTGATTCAAAAAACGCAAAATAAACGTACAAAAGAAAGAAATAACTTTAAGAAACAACTTATTTTACTCAATTCGAAGAATGCATTCGGTTGGAATAAACGCCGTAACACAAAAACTTCGCTGCTGCACCGGCCAAGAATTCATGATTATCAAAACTATTACATATGAAACAAGTCCCACACTACACTTTCCTCCACCCGTTGTTAATAACTCCACCACAACCCTCTCTCACAACTCATCAATACCTGTTGCTGGACCCTGTACTAATAGCTATCAGTAGAGACCACCATTCTTGGTCTAGTCACAGTGTCGTGGAAGAGCGAGAAGTTCGATAGGTCCAGAGTTTCTCTTGGCTTATGTCGTACGTCTTCCACCTAGCCAGAGCTTCGCGTGCTGTATGTATATAGTATATGAATGCCGTTGATAGTGCAAAGATACACTATCTCATCAGCGAGTTTAATACCGACGAATCACTTTTAATTACCGTCATCTACTGGCTTCTGCGATTCCGAAGGACTCGTATATTACTTGGTATAAAATTTTGATTCTTAAATTGCCGTTTTGAAGATTTAATTGTTTTATCTGTTCATATTAGAATCTTGATAGCGTTTCATAAATTAATATAATACTTGCATGTTTTTTGTAATATTTATTTGTAATCTAAATTCTAATTGATTGCAATTTAATTCACTTTGGTAATTTATAACTTCGAATTCGTAAGTTAATATTAGTGTAACAATCTATGCATGGAAACTGGAAATTTATCCCGGAAAGCAGGGAGAGGAAAGAGACAAGAATCAAGGCGAAAAGGTTGTACAACGTATAGCAGAAGAAATTGAAAACTCTGGAAGGAATGTCACCTGCGACAATTTCTTTACTTCGTACAATCTTGCAAAGTATTTGTTATCAAAAAACCTAACATTAGTTTTGTGAGGAAGAGAAACGAACAGGCCACTATGCTTTTCCTGTAGAGCAAGTCATTAGAAGAGTAGCTGCAATGACAGGAAAATCAGAAAAAATACAAAGCGTATCAAAACCAATTTACGCAAGAGTTTGAAGGACCAACCTTCATCTTCTACTATCCATATACAGCTAAGAAAGGAGAAAAAGTCCAAAATTATATTAGATGATGCGGACAAGTAATATATCAATATAAATATTTAACGTACTTTATATTTATTTCAATTTAAATCTTAGATCTGTATTGCGGAACAAGATCACATCTATGTACACTGTCAGTAAGACTGTACCTACAAAGTTTACATTCATATATGCAATCTGAAACAAAATTCCCCGGCAGCAAAGAAACCTTACGGAAAATTATTAATGGTATGGGTTACAAGTACAAAAAATGTGAATCGAACAGAAAAGTATTAATGGAACGACAAGATATTGTGGCCTGGCGAGCACGATATTTACGATTTAAAATGTATAAGGATAGTCTTGGTGAAAACAAGAGACCCCTGGTATATCTTGATGAGAGTTACGTGCATAAAAATTATACTGTCTCAAAGTGCTGGCAAAGTTCAGAAGAAAAAGGAGTGCTCAAAAAAGATGGTGCAGGACAACGATGGATCTTGTGCCATGCTGGTGGTGAAATGGGATTTATTGATGGAGCTTTGCTACAATTCAAATCAAAAACAAAAAGTGGTAACTACCACGATGAAATGAACTACGAGAACTTCTCAAAATGGTTTAAAACACAATTGTTAGTGAATAAACTGTATGAATATCGAACAGTAGGATAGTTGAATGTATGGTTAATGGTCAGATAAGAGTAGTAGTTGTCAATCGTTGTAGCGCGTGTGTATCAAAAGCGAGAAATAGTACATAGTACGGAACAAATAGAATGTTGTAACTTTAGGATATAATAAAATGATATTATTATTGTCTAAGGGCGTTGTTATTGATAGTTAGAGTTTAACGTATAACACTTCAGAAGTGGCATAATACCCGAGATATCACCGAAACAGAACGTGTTTATTGAATTAGTGAAGGACAAAATGGATGAGTTTGAAAGATTTCAACAAACAGCAAGTGGAGTAACGGAAAATACGATGCCAGAATTCGGAAATCAAGTGGAAGTGAATGTCAATTTAAATAAGTTATTTGAAAGTCTAATGTTAGAAAATCAGCGCAGAGACAAAATGTTCGAAAATATTATAAGTCACTTACAAACAAGAAATGTACCAACGCCGGTGAATCAAAGTGTAAGTACATCGATGTGAAAGTGTACAGTTATTACATGAATTACCTGATAGTTATATGCTTGAGACGGCTAGAACTAGGTTGTTGGATGGAGCGAACGAATGGTATTTGACAAACGCATCGGAAATGCACACATGGCAAGATTTTCTACAAAAATTTAAATCTATGTTCATTATTGAAGAGAGCAAGGCTGCAAAATGGCAAAAAATGGAACAGCGCGTGCAGAAAAAAGGAGAAGCAATTGATTCATATTTTCATGAAAAGGTCAGATTATGTAAACAAGTGGGAATGGATGTGGTAGAAACTAAAGAACAAGTTTTGATTGGACTTTGGTCAAAAGCACTGTGTGATGCAATGTTTCCCTTAAGGCATACGACAATTGAAGAACTGCTGCATGATTTACATAAATATTCAGAAATAGAGTCAAAAAGAACAGAGAGAATTAATGGAGGTTACAAGAAAAACAGAGTAAAAGAAACAGTGACTGAGCAATATGATTTAAGTGCGAGCAATAATGGAAATAGCAGATTTTCAGGTACACAAACTGAGAAGAATGACAGGGGTAAGTGGCGATGTTTTAATTGCAATAAGTATGGACACATAGCTAGGAATTGTCGAGACCCAAAGCGAGAACTTGTATGCGGAAATTGTAAGGCACCAGGCCATATACAGAGAAATTATAATGTCAATAGAAATATCAATTTAATTCAAGTCGATGAAGAGAAGCCATCAATCACAAAATATATAAAAGAGGTGAGTCTAGATAATAAGCTTCTTACGAGTCTGATTGATCCAGGTAGTCCAGATTGTACTATAAAGTCAACAATAGCAATAGCTGCACAATTTAAAGTATTGCATGAACAATGTGAATTAAAGGGATTTGGGCCAGCCTATTGCAAAGTTCAGTCACCAGGGATTGTTCAATGTCACATTAGTATAGATGGTATTTCTGCAGATCGGGTTAAATTAAGAATTGTGCCAGATGATTCACAACCTGTAGATGTAATAATTGGACGAACATTTACAGAACTGCCTCATATAATATACCTAAGAATAGATGATGAACTAATATTTAAGTACCGAAACGATGATCCATTTGGAGATTTAAATTTGACTTCAAATAAAAATAATTGCATAAAAAATCTGAATGACACAATTATTCCTTCGAATACTGTTGGATTTATTTCTGTTGATGAGAGTGTACCTTTTAAACTACCATTTACAAATATAAGCGATGAGGATGTTTATATGAAGAAAGGAGGAGATACTATACTGAGAGGAGAGATTTACGAATTGCAACAACTGAAGGAAGAGACGAAATGTGAAATTTCAAAGAGCATGATATGTACCAATGAAGAAATGTCTGGAAACGAAGTTGAAGAATTGTTAAAATTATTGAATAATTACCGAGATTGCATAGCCTTGAATATAGAAGAATTAGGATGTACAGACTTGATCGAAATGGACATAAAAGAAAAAGAAAATTGTCAACCAGTGTGGACGAAGCCTTATCGAGTTAGTAACCAAGAAAGAGAAGAGATTAGAGGAATAGTCAAGAATTGGAAGGAAGCTGGAATAGTGAGAGAGACAACATCACCATATGCAAGCCCAGTCCTGTTGGTAAAGAAGAAGACTGGAGAATCGCGTTTAGTAGTCGACTTCAGAAGATTAAATAATCAAACAACACGAATTAGTTTTCCATTGCCCAATATAGATGACCATCTAAGTGTATTAAACAAAGCTAAGTTTTATTCTGTTCTAGATTTGGCCCATGGTTATCTGCAGGTTCCACTGAGTGAGTCCGCAAAGTGCAAGACAGCATTTATAACGCCAGACGAAACAGGTGAATTCGAGAGGATGGTGTTTGGACTGACCAATGCCCCATTTTACTTTTCAAAGTTAATGCAGAAAGTATTGGGACCGCTAGGGAGTCAAGTGGCTTTGCACTATTTGGATGATATTTTAGTGCCAGCTGAAGATTGGCAAGATATGAAATGCAGACTGGAGCAGGTACTAGGTGCGTTGCTACAGGCGAAGTTAACCATTAACTTAGATAAATGTGAATTTATGAAAAGCAAAGTCGAATATTTGGGTTTCACAATTTTGAGAAACAGTATAAAGCCTGGACCAAGAAAGGTCAAAGCCATTGAAGACTATCCACCGCCTGAGGATGTACATGGTATGCGACGGTTTTTGGGATTAGCATCATTCTTTAGACGTTTTGTGGCAAATTTTGCGAAAAGGGCGAATCCGATGTATGATTTATTAAAGAAGAATTCTGAATTTGTATGGGGATCAATAGAACAAAAGTCATTTGAAGATATTAAGAGCGCCTTGACGGAGCAGCCAATTTTAAGATTATTTAACCCTAATGCATCGGAAACACAGCTACACACTGATGCATCTTCGATGGGACTTGGTGCGATGTTATTACAGAAAGAAGAACTGGAAAATAAATTTCACTTGGTGTATGCAATTAGTAGACGAGTTAATGAAGCGGAGAGGAATTATCATTCGAGTAAGCTTGAGTTAATGGCTATAGTTTGGGCCGTAGACAGGCTACGTGTACTCTTGATAAATATACCATTCACGATTGTAACCGACTGTCAAGCCTTAGTGTTAGAGATTCTTAGAATGTATAGTGTTCTAAGTATGCACAAGAGCCCTCTTTTGACCCCCTCTACAGCCCTTGCCAGTTTTAAGGACAGTAGAGACAGTAGAGTACCAGACGCTTAGCAAGCAACACGCTCGCCTTAACAAAAACTGTAATACAAGTTAAAATATATTTATTTAAACCTATACAAACAGTATTTTGTTCATTACGGTCCTTCGAATGCCCAAAATTACCAACACATTCACAAACATTTGATCCGTTCGAGTCGGATTCAAGAAACCTGCGTAAAGAAAACATTACAAAAAACGTAATACAGCTGCAGCTGCTAACAACCAGACCAATCGTCCAGTCAAGGTCTCGAAGAAATACGACAGCATATGAATATATCCACCCGTCGCATCCAACTAATAGATGGTCGACTGCAGCAAACCAATAAATATCATATAGGTGAGACATTTTTCCCATCTTTTCTTTCCAATTTGAATTTCTGTAATCTGTCTAACACAGTATATTTATGCGTGTATATTAAGTATAGATTTATCATTTAATTTGTACGGTATATTCATGTACAAGTGCACGTAATAAAATCATTCCAAGATTTGATTTACGGTGTATAAAATTAGCAATTTCCATATGTCGAAAGCCGAAAGAATAACATCATTGATACGTAAACGCGGTCAAATCAAGGCACGTTTAACAAGTTTCAAAGAATTTATAAACAAAATTTGTAACATTACGAACGAAATGGCACCGCAAGAGTTTCCAATGTTATCGGAATTAAATATTATTCAATTAAAAAATAGATTGCCAGCATTTGAAGAATTAATCACACATTTTGAAGGCGTTAATTCTCAAATAATAGAATTGGATGATGAAGCTAATATCGATATGCGATATGATGAATATACAGACTTTGAATCTTCTTATAATGAAGTTTTAGCATTCGCGAAATTACTATTTTCAAAAAACGCAGCTGAAGTTCAAGTTGAATACAATGCTAGTATACAAGAGAGTCCAGTTCTTAGTAGCAGACACTCAGTTATCTCGCAAGTGGCTAGCGCCATCCCTGCTATACAGAGTGTTCCAGTAGCTAATAATAATAATAACATTGTACAAAATCAACCACAGGTAAAATTACCAATTTTACAAATGCAAATTTACAAAGGGGAACCAGAACAATTTCCATGCTTTTATGAAAGTTTTAAATCTCTTATTCACAACAATGAAACTTTGGATGACATCTCGCGATTTTTATATTTAAAATCATGTTTAGGTGACGAACCATTAAAGATTATTGAGTCATTAGAAATTTCTGCAGCTAATTATTCTATCGCGTTATCGTTAATTGAAAAAAGATACAAAAATCCAAAGTTACTTATACATACTCATATTAAAGGTATTGTTAACTACCCCAAAATCACGAAAGAATCTGCTATTGCAATTCGACAACTTTCAGATTCTTTTCAAGCACATATACGAGCGTTAGAGGCACTTGGCGAACCAGTCAAGTCATGGTACAATATCATACAGTATTTAATTATGGAAAAACTAGATTACAATAGTCAAAGGGAATGGGAAATAGAAATCATCAAATCGGATAATCATGACATTGATTCACTTACTAACTTTATCGAGAAACGGTGTATGTTACTGGAAAAAATTGAAAAACATCATCCTAAATCACATTACTTTGCACAAACTACCCCATCTACTCAAAATAAATACAAGCAAACTAATAAGCCCACCAGTCATTCATACGTCACCTCTCTCGATTATAATTGCCCTATATGCAATTTAAATCACAAAATATATTCGTGCAAAAAGTTTTTAGAAATGTCAACTAAAGAGCGTGCGCAACAAGTAAATACTCTCGTGCTGTGCTACAATTGCCTTCAAAAGGGTCATCCAGTCAAAGATTGTCGTTCAGGTCATTGTAGAAAATGTTCTAAATACCACTCGACACTATTGCATCCAAACAAAGGTGAATATTCAAGTCATAGCTCAACATCAACAGAATCTAACAACACAAGCGTCACCAATGTTGCCTCAAATATTTCGATGCCCACTGGTCTTAAATCGCGTAAAGGTGATTTGTTACAAATTTTACCCACTGCTACGGTACTCATCTATGGTAGCGACAATGTACCTCGAGAATGCACAGCATTACTAGACTCAGCTTCTATGAGATCCTACATGACAGTTTCATTATGTAACAAATTGAAATTAAAAACTAACAAGGTCAATATACCTGTATCTGGAATCAACCAGATAAAGGCAAAAATCATAGAGACTTCCACTGCGAAAATACAGTCAATTCACACCAAGTTCAACGCAGATGTAACGTTTCTTTTGCTCCAAAATATAACTGAATGTCTTCCATCCACTACTCTTTCAGAGCCCATTGGCCTACCTGAAAATATCAAGTTAGCTAACCCAAGCTTCAACAAACCCGCAAAGATAGATATACTCCTCGGAGTAGATATCTTTTGGCAAGTATTAGCTGTCAATCAACCATTCATCAATCAATTCCCTTACCTTCACAACACACAATTGGGATATATTGTGTCTGGACAATTCAACTCCACCTCAGATGATGTGTCAACTTCATGTCATCTCAGTGTCAATGACCTTTCAAAGCAATTATCTCAATTTTGGGAAATTGAAACTATAGGTGCAACCAAGCCACTCTCGTCAGAAGAAAGGCAATGCGAAGCTCACTTTGCTCAAACGACTAGACGAGATTCCAATGGTCACTTCATGGTCAACATACCACTTAGTTCTTCACCGTCCCTTCTTGGAGAATCAAGGGAAATTGCTAAGAAACAGTTCATTTCCTTAGAAAAACGATTGTACTCCAACCATAAATTAAAATCAATGTATGTAGATTTTATGTCGGAATATATTGAGTTAGGGCATATGCAAGAGGTGAATGAATCTTCAGAATATGATTCCAAAAGTTATTACATTCCACATCATGCCGTGTACAAGGAACACAGTCTCACAACTAAGCTAAGAGTCGTTTTCAATTCAAGTGCACCCACATCCAACGGTGTATCTTTGAATGATATTCAATTAAACGGTCCAGTTCTTCAAGACGACTTGTTTTCAATACTTGTCAGATTCCGTCGCTTCAAATATGTTCTCACAGCTGACTGCTCAAAGATGTATCGCTCGATTTGGATTGACGAATCCCAACGCCCACTCCAAAAAATATTTTGGAGAGCAGATCAATCACTTCCACTCAAGACCTATGAGTTATGCACTGTAACCTATGGTGAAAAGGCATCCAGCTTCCTTGCAATAAGATGTCTTTTCGAACTTGCCAAGGAATGTGAAGAAAAGCATCCCGACATTGCTAAAATTATCAAGCAGGATATGTATTGTGATGATCTTTTGACGTGCTGTGAAACATTGCAGCAAGCTATGCTCATTTGCTCTAGTATCTCTTCAATTTTGCGCTCAGGCGGACTCACGTTGCGGAAATGGAACTCAAACCATCCCGAAACGCTTGAACCAGTCAGGGGTCAGAGCATATCGAATAATATCCTCAAGTTTGGACCGGAAGAAAACTCAATGACACTTGGTTTACTATACAATAGCTACTCAGATAAATTGTTTTACAACTTCCGTACGTTTGATTTGTCAAAACCAGCTACAAAACGCATTGTACTATTATTTATATCATCTATATTTGATCCTCTAGGTCTTCTAGCCCCCTTTACAATAACCAGCAAAATTCTCATGCAACAGCTATGGTTAGCAAAGGTTGGCTGGGATGACACCATGCCTGTTGATTTACAACATCAATGGACCCAATATGCTCAAGAGCTCCCTGCTCTCGAATCATTGCGAATTCAACGTCAAACAATTTGCACGTCATTTCGTGTAGTAGAGCTCCACGCCTTCTCAGACGCCAGTCAGAGGGCATATGGTGCCTGCGTTTACATAAAATCAATGAACCATCAAAACGACATCATAACCCGATTATTATGTTCTAAAAACAAAGTAGCCCCACTGAAGGTCATCACTATTCCAAAGTTGGAGTTGTGCGGCGCCTTGATGATGGCACAATTAATGAGCAAAGTAAGAGCCGCGTTAGACATCCATATGAGCAAAATATGCTATTGGACTGACTCAAGCATTGTTCTATCATGGATTCAATCTCAACCTCATCTACTTGATACGTTCGTTTCAAATCGTGTAAGCCAAATCCAAGACCTCTCCGATGTCTCCTGCTGGAAACATGTAAACACAATTGACAATCCAGCTGATTTGCTAACAAGAGGAATTTCACCTCAAGCGTTGATAGATTCGACGCTATGGTGGAATGGTCCAACTTTCCTTTCACAAGACTTACAGTTAACTGAAAATTTAGAAATAGGCACTATAAAGTACGAGTCAACCAGCAAATATGAAGGTGGTGAGCCTACACGCTCACTAGTCTCTCATCACCTACCTTCATTATTTCCCTTTGAAAGGTTTTCGAACCTCCGAACCTTACAACGTGTTATGTCTTACTGTCGTCGTTTCATTAACAACTGTAAGGTGCCCAGTAGAGATCGTATAACTACCTCATTAACCACAAAGGAGCTACATGAGTCCTTATTACTTCTTGCCTCCTTATCTCAAAGAGAATCATTTCCAGATGACTTCAAATCTTTGTTGTCAGGAAAGTCCATCCAAAGGAAAAGCAAGTTATCGTGCTTGTCTCCATTTTTAGACACAGATAACACAATTCGTGTTCTGGGCAGACTTCTTAACGCACCCGTCGTTTATGACAAAAAATGTCCTATTATCATCTCCGCTAAACACACCTTTACAAAATTGGTATTTCGACAAGAGCATATACGGCTATTGCATGTAGGCCCACAGCAACTGCTTTCCTCAATCCGAGAGAAGTTTTGGCCACTCGGCGGTCGCAGTCTAGCCAAGCAGATATCATTCAAGTGTATCACCTGCTTTAAGGCGCGACCTAAAGAAGGTAGCAACTTATTAGGTCACTTGCCTGCCACCAGGGTAACCCCTCAGCCTCCATTTACCATTACTGGTACAGATTATTGCGGTCCCTTCATGATAAGAGATAAAAAGGGACGAGGTTATAAACTGATTAAGTGCTATGTTTGCTTATTTATTTGCTTCACCACAAAAGCAATACACTTAGAGCTTGTCACAGATTTGTCCTCCAATGCCTTTATTCTCTGCCTAAGACGATTCGCGTCGCGTAGAGGTATGCCATTAAAAATATATTCCGATAATGCTAGAAATTATTGCGGCGCCAATTCTGAACTAAAGGATTTGTCACACTTTTTAAACGCAAATGAGGAGCATTTAAGGGAATGCTTTGCATCCCATAATTTTAACTGGTCATTTCTGCCCCCTTATTCACCAAGTATGGGAGGAATTTGGGAAGCTAATATCAAGTCTGTAAATTATCACTTAAAAAGAGTTTTGCGACAAGCAACATTAACCTTTGAAGAATTTTATACTGTTTTAGTTCAGATTGAAGGAATTTTGAATTCCAGACCATTAGTTCCGCTCTCATCCAGTCCTCAAGATTTATTACCCTTGACACCTTCTCACTTCCTACTAGGAAAACCCATAACATGTGTTCCTGATCCTAATGTAACTCACATTGAGGAACGAAAGGCATCCTTATATCAACGTCTGCAGCAAATTACACAACATTTTTGGTCGAGATGGTCCAAAGAGTATATCTCCGAATTGCAACAACGGTTCAAGTGGAAGACTTCGAGAGAAAATCTGAAGCTGGACACCTTAGTCCTCATCAAAGACGATAGACTACCCCCCAGTAAATGGCGATTAGGTCGCGTCGTTGAATTACACCACGGCCCTGACGGTCTAGTGCGAGTCTTGACCATTCGTTCAGCCGGCGGACTTATCCAGCGCGCAATTTCAAAAATCTGCCCAATGCCCGTTGAAGACGAGAAGACCAGTGCACAGTGAATAGTTGATAAGAACACCAGTGCAGTGAATACTAAATTCTTTTTATATTTTTAGTTTTCTTATATTACATATATTTTATATCCTGTGTACATTTCCACACTATTGCATTCAATTGAAAGCAACCTAGTGCTTCCAATGCGGGGGAGGATGTTAGAGATTCTTAGAATGTATAGTGTTCTAAGTATGCACAAGAGCCCTCTTTTGACCCCCTCTACAGCCCTTGCCAGTTTTAAGGACAGTAGAGACAGTAGAGTACCAGACGCCAAGCAAGCAACACGCTCGCCTTAACAAAAACTGTAATACAAGTTAAAATATATTTATTTAAACCTATACAAACAGTATTTTGTTCATTACGGTCCTTCGAATGCCCAAAATTACCAACACATTCACAAACACTTAGTATATATGAATACTGCGAAGACCAAAAATCCCCAAATTGTGAGATGGTACAGTTTGTTGAGTGAGTTTAACTTTGAAATAAAACACAGGCCAGGTGAACAGCTATCACATGTGGATGATTTGAGCAGAGCTCCAGTAGAAGAGGAGTCCCGTGATGAAGAATGTTTATTGAGTCGAGTAACAGTCTTTACCGAAACCGATATAGAAGACGAACTAGTATTGTTCCAACATACCGACGATAGATTGAAGCGGAAAATAGAATTATTGAGAAAGAAAAAGCCACTGCTATAGGAAACATCCAAAATGAGCAGGTGAAATACAAAAGGAATTATGACCGGAAGAGGAATACCAATGTACATTACGACCGAGGAGATATAGTATTCATGCATACCATACCAAAACAAACTGGTCAACGAGTCAACGAAATTACAGCCAAAATATCGAGGACCATTAGTAGTTACAGTTGTATTGCCAGGAGACACTTAGCGCGTAATGGATTTGTTAGGAGAATTGCCAACTGTTAGTCCATATGAATAATAGGTCTAAGATATAGAGTAGTTGATGTAGAGAATAGAAGTTGACAGTTTTGTAAGAAAGATTTTGTATATTATATTTTCTTAAATATAGATGTTAATTTTAAACCATCGTGGTAAATTATTAGTAGTGATAGAAAGAGAAGAGAGTGGTTGCGAGAAAGAATGATATAAAAATATAACTATAACATTTCATAAAGTGGGATTAAAAACTTAATTTGTGAAAGGAACAGAAAGCGAAGGACAATACCCAATATGACTGAACGAGAATTCGATGAATTTCAGAATGTACTAGAAAAACAGAATCAAGGGATAGACTCAAGCGGAAGTAATAGTGTGAATGTTGACGGAAATAATGCACAGGTGAACCCACAGATTGGAAGAAATACAGGTACCCACAGTGATACATCAACAAATGTGAATGATATTTTAACAACAATGCAGTTATTATTACAACAGAATGCAGGTATGTTACAGATGATACAGCAACAGAGTGTCTTCAAATAGTTTCAAAAATTTTAATGTAATGCCTTATTTATCAAAAAGCATTGAGGTATTTACAGGAGAAAAAGGACCCAGTGAAGCAAGTTTATGGTTAGACAATATACAAAATACAGCAAATCTACATTCTTGGCCAGATACTTTTATACTGCAGACAGCACGCATGAAATTAGTAGGTGCTGCGAAACATTGGTATGATGGAAGATACAGCGAAATAAAATGTTGGGCTGATTTTAAGAATGTCTTTCAGAAAACTTTTTGCTACAAAAGTAGTATAGCAGATTGTTGGAAACAAATGCAGGCAAGAGTACAAATACAAAAAGAAAATGTAAGTATGTACTTTCATGACAAAGTGAAATTATGTAAATTGTTAAATTTAAAGTTTGACGAAATAAAAGAACAAGTAGCAATAGGATTGTGGTCACGAGAGTTAAGTAATATAATAATGACAAAAAACCATTTAGATATTGATGATCTGTATCAAGACATAATACAGTATGAGAGAATAAACAGTGCAAGGCAGGAGAGAATCGAGGGAAACAACAAAGAAAAGAGAAGGAATGAAATTTTGGTAAAGGCACCGCTGAATGACATTAAGAGTAAGCCAGAAGGAACTCTTTGTGAGACAACCAGTAGGATGAATACTAGACATGTTGAAAGAGAAAAGCCCGAAGGTAGGTGCTTTAATTGTCAAAAGTTTGGCCATTTGGCACGAGACTGCCCAGAACCGAAGAGAGAGTTCTTATGTTACAACTGTTCAGAAAAAGGACATTTAGCCAGGGATTGTAAGAAGCCAAAACAAGGTGCTGTGAATATTATCAACAATGAGACAGGTAAGAGCAGTTCCCAAAAATATATGAAGCAAATTAATATAAACAATAAATATTTCAATACATTGATTGACTGTGGCAGCTCTGATTGTACAATTCGAGCAACAGCAGCCATTCAGAGTAATTTAAATATAGATCGTAAGATAAGTGAACTAAAGGGATTTGGCCCAAGTTCATACATAGTCAAATCTTGTGGCATAGTAAAAGCAACAATTAATGTAGACAATGTTGAAGGCAAAGATATTATTATGAGAGTAGTGCCTGATGATGTGCAACCGATTGATATCATAATTGGTAGAACCTTTACAGAATTACCACATGTAGCTTATTTTAAAGTTGATGACATACTATGTTTCCAAAATAGGGATGAATTACACCTGCCATTGCTGCAAAAAGAACCAGCCTGCACTAACTTTGTTATGAGTGGAGATGTAGAACTATCTCCAAATACAGTGAACTTCATTGCTGTGAATGAATGTTCTGAATTAAGATTGCCTGTTCTGAATTTAACAGATAAGAATATACTTTTAAGAGAAGGAAAGAGTGTATTCAAGGGCGAAGTAACAGAATTACCGGAAATACAGGGAATGAGAGGCGAAATTAGAGAAGAGATGGTTAAAGTGGGCGAAGAAGTAACAGTACAGGAAAGGGAAGATTTGTTCAATTTATTGACTGAATACAGAGACCGTGTGGCAATGAATATTAGAGAATTAGGATGCACGAACGTAGTGAAAATGGATATTGTAGAAAAGGAAGGGAGCACACCAGTATGGAGCAAGCCATATCGAGCCAGCGAACGGGAAAGAAATGAAATAAAAGAGATTGTGAAAGAATGGAAAGACGTAGGAATAGTAACCGAGACGACGTCGCCATATGCTAGTCCAGTACTTTTAGTGAAAAAGAAAACTGGTGAATCGAGACTTGTGGTTGATTACCGCCGATTGAACAACCAGACAGTTAGAATGAACTTTCCTTTGCCAAACCTTGATGATCACATTTCAGTCCTAAGTAATTATGTTTTAGATTTGGCTCATGGTTACTTACAGATACCTCTTAGTGAAGAAGCACGAGGAAAAACTGCCTTCATAACACCCGACGAAACAGGGGAATTTCAACGTATGATTTTTGGCTTAACGAACGCACCCTTTTATTTTTCGAAAGTAATGAACAAGGTGTTAGGACCGTTGCAAGACCGAACAGTCTTATACTCTTTAGATGATATATTAGTGCCAGCAGTGAATTGGATTGATATGAGGGATAGGTTAATACTAGTATTTGATGCTCTACAGAAAGCTAATTTGACTATCAAACTTGAAAAGTGTGTTTTCATGAAAAAGGAAGTAGAATACCTTGGATTTCTATTAATAGAAGGAGGCATCAAACCAGGATTACGAAAAATTAGAGCTATAGAAAATTATCCCGTTCCGAGAAATGTACATGAAGTCAGACGTTTTCTGGGATTATCATCTTTCTTTAGAAGATTCGTGGTAAACTTCGCACAGAGGGCTAACCCATTGTATGATTTGCTTAAGAAAAATACCAGTTTTGGGTGGACCACGAGGCAACAACATGCATATGAAGATATTAAGAAAGTTTTGGCAAGCGAGCCAGTGCTAAAAGTGTTTGATCCTGGCGCAACAGAGACTCAGTTGATCACAGATGCTTCTTCGAAAGGATTGGGTGCATTACTTTTGCAGAGAAAGCAAGATAATAGATTTCATTTGGTATATGCCATTAGTAGACAGACATCAGAAGCAGAGAGGAGTTATCATTCTAGTAAGTTAGAATTGATTGCCATAGTTTGGGCGGTGAACAGATTAAGAACTTTCTTGATCAATATAAATTTCACTGTAGTGACTGATTGTCGAGCTTTAATTTATTTAAATACAATGAAAACCAAAAACCCACAAGTTATCAGATGGTATAGCCTACTGAGTGAATTTGACTTTAATATAAAGTACAAACCAGGAGAGCAGTTGTCACATGCAGACGCATTAAATAGAGCCCCAGTAGATGAAGAAAATCAGGATGAAGAGAATTTGATAGATAGAGCAACTGCATTTGTAATTACAAACCTAGAAGACGAAGTAACATTATTTCAAAATTCAGACGAGAGGTTAAGACGAAAAATTGAATTGTTAAAGAAACCCGGACTGACAGCATCCGAACAATCAGAAGTTAGGGATTATATACTAAAGCAAGGAATATTATATAAAATAAAAGAAGATAAAACACTTTATGCAGTACCGAATGCCATGAGAAAGAGTTTGACAATTAAATATCATGATTTGCAAGGACACTTTGGAGTCGAGAAAACTGTAAGGAAGATGAGTTCATTTTATCATTTTCCGAAAATGACTGCTTACGTTAAGAACCATATAAGAATGTGCTTACCGTGTATTCTAAACAAGGGGAATTACGGGAAAGGACATGGCGAATTACATCCAATTCCTCCAGGACATAGACCTTTTGCTACGCTCCATTTGGACCATTTGGGACCTTTCGTCACTAGTACAAAAGGGAATAAACATATTTTGGTTATGGTAGTAATTTAACTAAGTTTGTAAAATGGGAGCCAGTAAGAATCACCGACGCGAATGCAGTAGTGAAGAAATTAGAAGAGTTTGTAAATGATTTGGGCGCACCAGAGAGAATCATTAGTGACAGAGGGCCGTGTTTTACATCACAGTTATTCGCAACTTTCTGTGACAGACAAGGTATTAGACATGTTTTGAATTCACCACGACATGCTCAAGCAAACGGCAAAGTAGAGAGAGTGCATCGTAGTATTATTCCATTAATACAAACAACAATCAAAGATCCAGAATACAAGGATTGGGACAAGAAAATTAAACATGTGCAAAGAGACCTGAATACATCAGTAAATAAGACCACAGGGAAGAGTCCTTTCGGTTATTGTATGGATACATTCCAAGGTTCGAGGACGGCCTTTTAAGACATTTGACATTAGAAGCTGAAAGTTACGTACCACCAAGTGAATTACGAGAAGTGGCTTCAGGTAAAATTAAGGAAGAACAGAAGAAATACAAAGAAACATATGATAAGAAGAGGTATACAAATATGCATTACAATATGGGTGACATAGTGTACATGAAAACTATTCCAAAAGCCACTGGTGAGTCATCAAAACTGCAGCCGAAGTATCGAGGACCGTTGGTTGTTACTCAGATATTACCAGGCGGCACCTATCGAGTGACGGACTTGAGACACAAAGATAGTAACCGAATATATGCTAATACTGCCCATGTTAGTCAATTAAGGTTGTGGAAGAATACTACTAAAGACGAAGAGATGCAAGACGAGCCCCACCAACTACCAGAAGAGAGCGAAGACGAGAAGATAACCGAAGAAGAAGAAGTTCACAAAGATGAAGATGGAAAAAGAAGTCAACAATATACCGAAGGTATCCAAGAGAAATCTAGCCGAAGAAAAAGAATGCCAACCTACTTGAAGGATTACCATCTCGAGGACGAGATCGATTCCAGGATGGCCGAATGTTAGGAGAATTGCCAACTGTTAGTCCATATGAATAATAGGTCTAAGATATAGAGTAGCTGATGTAGAGAACAGAAGTTGACAGTTTTGTAAGAAAGATTTTGTATATTATATTTTCTTAAATATAGATGTTAATTTAAAACCATCGTGGTAAATTATTAGTAGTGATAGAAAGAGAAGAAAGTGGTTGCGAGAAAGAATGATATAAAAATATAAGTATAACAGATTTGCGAGAAGACGACGCAAGGAGGGCATACGTGACGACAGCACATGTTAGCCAGTTGAAATTGTGGAGAAATACCGAAAATGAAGATGAGTCAGAACAAGACGAAGATGTGAAGTCGAAACCAGCGAGGTGAAGGTCGAGGAATCCCGCGAAGAAGACATTGAAATGGGAAAAGAAGGTAGACGGAGTAGGCACGTGAGGAGACCGAAATATCTCAACGATTACCATCTCGAGGGCGAGATGTGAAAAGGATGGCCGAGTGTTAGTGAATAAACTGTATGAATATCGAACAGTAGGATAGTTTAATGTATGGTTAATGGTCAGATAAGAGTAGTAGTAGTCAATCGTTGTAGCGCGTGTGTATCAAAAGCTAGAAATAGTACATAGTACGGAACAAATAGAATGTTGTTGTAACTTTAGGATATAATAAAATGATATTATTATTGTCTAAGGGCGTTGTTATTGATAGTTAGAGTTTAACGTATAATACAATTAATACCAAATCTACCACAGAATTCAATTATAGTTATGGACAACGCACCATATCAGTGTCTAAATCAATAAACTACCTACATCCTCATCTAAGAAAGCAGATATTATGTCTTGGCTTTGGTTGAAGAATATACAATATCACCCAGAGATGTTAAAGTGTGAATTGCTTGAATTAGTGAGACGTAATAAACCAGAATTAGGTCATTCGGTGTTAAGATTACCGCCATATCACTGCGATCTCAACCCAATCGAAATGATTTGGAGCATGGTGAAAAGGAAGGTGGCCTCTAGAAATATTGATGGTAGTTGCGATGTTGAGGGTTTAATTTTGCAGGCTTTTAGTGAAATTACTCCAAATTTATGGCAAGCAGAATGCAGACATGTTCACAAAATAGAAAAAGAATATATCGAAAGGGACCAATTAATGGATATACACGAAGAATTTATTATTAGATTATGCGAATCAGATTCAGAAACGGATTGGTTACAATCGGATGATGAATAAGAATTTTGTAGTGTATTTATAATGCTATATTAATTATTTCTTGTATTACTTTACTATTTTTGAATATATCATATATATTCTTGTTGTTTTCTCCAAAATGTTTTAAAAATATGTATGCATATTAATATTATAACATTCTATCTTTTTTTAACTGCAATCTTTACATTAACATTTGACATGAACGATACGACTGATTCAAATACTGGCACGTTCAGTTTTTTTCTGGGAATGTACACAACAAACCGACAGTACTGCTTGAAGGGTCACGCTTCGTTGGTCGTACTTTAATTTTGGAGGACGCACCCGTAAAGGTGTCAATAATGTGAACACAAAATTACAAGATCTTCTGAAACGAAATATTTGGGAATTGGTTGTAATGCTCACATTATATCAAATGCCATCAATACAGCATCAAGTTCAATGTCAATAGATGTGGAAGTAATTATTACAAATATATATTTATATTTCAATCGGTTTACAGTACGGGTAGCAAGTTTGAAAGAATTTTGTGAAGAGGCTGGTGTTCAATACAAAAAACTGCTTGGTTATTCCAAAGTCAGATGGCTTGCTTTAACTCCAGCATTAGAACGCGTTTTGCAGTTATATGATCCACTACGTTCATATTTTTTAAGCATTGACAAATGTCCTACAATTTTGAAGAAATTCTTTCAAAACGATATGTCAGAACATATGCTTTATTTTATTCAGTCAGGCGTCGTTGTTTCATAAAATTACTCTACAAATTGAAGGAGATAAAATTTCAGCAGCAATGTAAATCAAGATTTAATGATGGATTTTTATCACTAATTCTAAAGAATAAACTGACCGTTTTGGAAGATTCCAATCCCGGAATAAAAAATGAATTTTTAAAAATTCAAATTTTTTATAAAATTTGCTATGAATATATCGAAGAATGGATAGTGAACTTATAGAGCATTAAATTGTTTCAAATGGACCCTTCTAAATAGTAAAATTGAATGGAAAGAAGTTTCTTCAGCAGTCGAATTTGTAATGAAGGATGTAAAAGATATTGTTATTAATGACAATTTTCTCTTTGAAGAAATTCGAAGAGTAAATTTATATTTAAATGAAGAAAAATTGAAAAAATGGAACGAGAAAATAGAACTTGACAAAAGATGGGTAGAAATCTTTCGGCATTTTAGAGTAGAACATATCCCACTTGAAAATTTAAAAGTTTTAATAGAAATTTCCTTATGTTGTCCAGGCACTAATGCTGCTGTTGAAAGGGTATTTTCACTAGGGAATGATTATTGGAGCAGTGAGAAGTCGCAACTTTCTGTAAAAACATTATCTGCCGTCTTAACAGTCAAATTTAATATGAAAAATGAAAGTTGTTCGAATGTGGCTACATTATTAGACGAACATCCTCATTTAGCAAAAAAAAATCCACTCCGAAGAAAAATATGTTTTTAAAAGAAAATAAAGTTTTTATTGTTTTTTCTTCTTTTTTTTTCACCTATGAAATACTTGCAAAGTGTATTCTTTTTGAACAAAAAATAGTTGGCCACCTTATAATAGCTGAATGTTCAATGTGTCTGCTCCATAGTGCACCATGGTTAAAAAATAATTATATTTTTAGTTGTTGATGATTAACTAAAAATCGTCCGAACTCTACCAGGTCTCCCCTATATTTGCCGCCAAGAACGGCCGGGACAATACCACCTAGATATGTATATTAGTGGAATACCCATGATTAGGATAAAGTTTGATGGTTCGGTGAAGTATTTCACATAACCACTGACATTCCTGTCATATAAAAAGTTGACAATACTAAAACGGATACATTTAATTTTACCTCCTCTATCTATAGGCTTTCGTTGTTGTATCGTAGTGGGCAGGAAAAACAATAAAATCAACTTGTTATTTATATTTTTTATTTAGACTATTTCTAAATTTAAAGTTAAATATTCACTTGGTTTATACATATTTTTTAAATTTAAAGAGATGGCTAGGATTACGGAAAAGAAGCTCGTCGAAATTCTAACTAAAATTTGGTTAAAACGGCCCATTAGAAAAATTGCCTGCGACTGTGGGGTAAATAAATCCACAGTAATGCGTTTAAAACGGAAATATGGAAAGGAGATTTATGAAACGGCAAGAAAAGGGCCGGGAAGAAATGTCAGAATAGAAGAAGGGGCATTTATTAACTTAATAAAATCCTTAACAGAAACGAGAAGGGTACCAATTACAAGAAACTTCCCGGCTAGAAGAGTGAAAAAGCGATCACTATTAAGAGTTTTTTTTAATTATGGTTTGCGCTGTGCGAAAGTTTTTTTTACATCTTTGTATGCAATGTATCGTAATGGATAGGAATGGTTATGCCGTAAGGATTTTAAAAATTTAAAAAAATTATCTTTTTTAAAAAAAATATATACTGAATAAGCATTGTTGGTTGTTGTTTGTGTTTTATTAACTTAACAACGATTTTATAAAGTTGCTTCAAGAAATATTAAGTTGTAATGTCCCAATTGAGTAATGCAATGTATAACGCAAGAGTTTGGAGGACCAACCTTCATCTTCTACTATCCATATACAGCTAAGAAAGGAGAAAAAGTCCAAAATTATATTAGTTATTTATATTTTTTATTTAGACTATTTCTAAATTTAAAGTTAAATATTCACTTGGTTTATACATATTTTTTAAATTTAAAGAGATGGCTAGGATTACGGAAAAGAAGCTCGTCGAAATTCTAACTAAAATTTGGTTAAAACGGCCCATTAGAAAAATTGCCTGCGACTGTGGGGTAAATAAATCCACAGTAATGCGTTTAAAACGGAAATATGGAAAGGAGATTTATGAAACGGCAAGAAAAGGGCCGGGAAGAAATGTCAGAATAGAAGAAGGGGCATTTATTAACTTGATAAAATCTTTAACAGAAACGAGAAGGGTACCAATTACAAGAAACCTCCCGGCTAGAAGAGTGAAAAAGCGATCACTATTAAGAGTTTTTTTTAATTATGGTTTGCGCTGTGCGAAGGTTTTTTTTACATCTTTGTATGCAATGTATCGTAATGGATAGGAATGGTTATGCCGTAAGGATTTTAAAAATTTAAAAAAATTATCTTTTTTAAAAAAAAATATATACTGAATAAGCATTGTTGGTTGTTGTTTGTGTTTTATTAACTTAACAACGATTTTATAAAGTTGCTTCAAGAAATATTAAGTTGTAATGTCCCAATTGAGTAATGCAATGTATAACGCAAGAGTTTGGAGGACCAACCTTCATCTTCTACTATCCATGTGCAGCTAAGAAAGGAGAAAAAGTCCAAAATTATATTAGATGATGCGGACAAGTAATATATCAATATAAATATTTAACGTACTTTATATTTATTTCAATTTAAATCTTAGATCTGTATTGCGGAACAAGATCACATCTATGTACACTGTCAGTAAGACTGTACCTACGTTACAAAGTTTACATTCATATATGAAATCTGAAACAAAATTCCCCGGCAGCAAAGAAACTTTACGGAAAACTATTATTGGTATGGGTTACAAGTACAAAAAATGTGAATCGAACAGAAAAGTATTAATGGAACGACAAGATATTGTGGCCTGGCGAGCACGATATTTACGATTTAAAATGTATAACGATAGTCTTGGTGAAAACAAGAGACCCCTGGTATATCTTGATGAGAGTTACGTGCATAAAAATTATACTGTCTCAAAGTGCTGGCAAAGTTCAGAAGAAAAAGGAGTGCTCAAAAAAGATGGTGCAGGACAACGATGGATCTTGTGCCATGCTGGTGGTGAAATGGGATTTATTGATGGAGCTTTGCTACAATTCAAATCAAAAACAAAAAGTGGTAACTACCACGATGAAATGAACTACGAGAACTTCTCAAAATGGTCTAAAACATAATTGTTAGTGAATAAACTGTATGAATATCGAACAGTAGGATAGTTGAATGTATGGTTAATGGTCAGATAAGAGTAGTAGTTGTCAATCGTTGTAGCGCGTGTGTATCAAAAGTGAGAAATAGTACATAGTACGGAACAAATAGAATGTTGTTGTAACTTTAGGATATAATAAAATGATATTATTATTGTCTAAGGGCGTTGTTATTGATAGTTAGAGTTTAACGTATAATACTTCAGAAGTGGCATAATACCCGAGATATCACCGAAACAGAACGTGTTTATTGAATTAGTGAAGGACAAAATGGATGAGTTTGAAAGATTTCAACAAACAGCAAGTGGAGTAACGGAAAATACGATGCCAGAATTCGGAAATCAAGTGGAAGTGAATGTCAATTTAAATAAGTTATTTGAAAGTCTAATGTTAGAAAATCAGCGCAGAGACAAAATGTTCGAAAATATTATAAGTCAATTAGAAACAAGAAATGTACCAACGCCGGTGAATTAAAGTGTAAGTACATCGATGATGCCAGAATTATTGAAGAAGATTTCTACATTTAGTGGCAATTTAGATAAAGCAGATTGGATGAAGCAGCTGGAAAGTGTACAGTTATTACATGAATTACCTGATAGTTATATGCTTGAGACGGCTAGAACTAGGTTGTTGGATGGAGCGAAGGAATGGTATTTGACAAACGCATCGGAAATGCACACATGGCAAGATTTTCTACAAAAATTTAAATCTATGTTCATTATTGAAGAGAGCAAGGCTGCAAAATGGCAAAAAATGGAACAGCGCGTGCAGAAAAAAGGAGAAGCAATTGATTCATATTTTCATGAAAAGGTCAGATTATGTAAACAAGTGGGAATGGATGTGGTAGAAACTAAAGAACAAGTTTTGATTGGACTTTGGTCAAAAGCACTGTGGGATGCAATGTTTCCCTTAAGGCATACGACAATTGAAGAACTGCTGCATGATTTACTTAAATATTCAGAAATAGAGTCAAAAAGAACAGAGAATTAATGGAGGTTACAAGAAAAACAGAGTAAAAGAAACAGTGACTGAACAATATGATTTAAGTGCGAGCAATAATGGAAATAGCAGATTTTCAGGTACACAAACTGAGAAGAATGACAGGGGTGAGTGGCGATGTTTTAATTGCAATAAGTATGGACACATAGCTAGGAATTGTCGAGACCCAAAGCGAGAACTTGTATGCAGAAATTGTAAGGCACCAGGCCATATACAGAGAAATTGTAATGTCAATAGAAATATTAATTTAATTCAAGTCGATGAAGAGAAGCCATCAATCACAAAATATATAAAAGAGGTGAGTCTAGATAATAAGCTTCTTACGGGTCTGATTGATCCTGGTAGTTCAGATTGTACTATAAAGTAAACAATAGCAATAGCTGCACAATTTAAAGTATTGCATGAACAATGTGAATTAAAGGGATTTGGGCCAGCCTATTGCAAAGTTCAGTCACCAGGGATTGTTCCAAGTCACATTAGTATAGATGGTATTTCTGCAGATCAGGTTAAATTAAGAATTGTGCCAGATGATTCACAACCTGTAGATGTAATAATTGGACGAACATTTACAGAACTGCCTCATATAATATACCTAAGAATAGATGATGAACTAATATTTAAGTACCGAAACGATGATCCATTTGGAGATTTAAATTTGACTTCAAATAAAAATAATTGCATAAAAAATCTGAATGACACAATTATTCCTTCGAATACTGTTGGATTTATTTCTGTTGATGAGAGTGTACCTTTTAAACTGCCATTTACAAATATAAGCGATGAGGATGTTTATATGAAGAAAGGAGGAGATACTATACTGAGAGGAGAGATTTACGAATTGCAACAACTGAAGGAAGAGACGAAATGTGAAATTTCAAAGAGCATGATATGTACCAATGAAGAAATGTCTGGAAACGAAGTTGAAGAATTGTTAAAATTATTGAATAATTACCGAGATTGCATAGCCTTGAATATAGAAGAATTAGGATGTACAGACTTGATCGAAATGGACATAAAAGAAAAAGGAAATTGTCAACCAGTGTGGACGAAGCCTTATCGAGTTAGTAACCAAGAAAGAGAAGAGATTAGAGGAATAGTCAAGAATTGGAAGGAAGCTGGAATAGTGAGAGAGACAACATCACCATATGCAAGCCCAGTCCTGTTGGTAAAGAAGAAGACTGGAGAATCGCGTTTAGTAGTCGACTTCAGAAGATTAAATAATCAAACAACACGAATTAGTTTTCCATTGCCCAATATAGATGACCATCTAAGTGTATTAAACAAAGCTAAGTTTTATTCTGTTCTAGATTTGGCCCATGGTTATCTGCAGGTTCCACTGAGTGAGTCCGCAAAGTGCAAGACAGCATTTATAACGCCAGACGAAACAGGTGAATTCGAGAGGATGGTGTTTGGACTGACCAATGCCCCATTTTACTTTTCAAAGTTAATGCAGAAAGTATTGGGACCGCTAGGGAGTCAAGTGGCTTTGCACTATTTGGATCATATTTTAGTGCCAGCTGAAGATTGGCAAGATATGAAATGCAGACTGGAGCAGGTACTAGGTGCGTTGCTACAGGCGAAGTTAACCATTAACTTAGATAAATGTGAATTTATGAAAAGCGAAGTCGAATATTTGGGTTTCACAATTTTGAGAAACAGTATAAAGCCTGGACCAAGAAAGGTCAAAGCCATTGAAGACTATCCACCGCCTGAGGATGTACATGGTATGCGACGGTTTTTGGGATTAGCATCATTCTTTAGACGTTTTGTGGCAAATTTTGCGAAAAGGGCGAATCCGATGTATGATTTATTAAAGAAGAATTCTGAATTTGTATGGGGATCAATAGAACAAAAGTCATTTGAAGATATTAAGAGCGCCTTGACGGAGCAGCCAATTTTAAGATTATTTAACCCTAATGCATCGGAAACACAGCTACACACTGATGCATCTTCGATGGGACTTGGTGCGATGTTATTACAGAAAGAAGAACTGGAAAATAAATTTCACTTGGTGTATGCAATTAGTAGACGAGTTAATGAAGCGGAGAGGAATTATCATTCGAGTAAGCTTGAGTTAATGGCTATAGTTTGGGCCGTAGACAGGCTACGTGTACTCTTGATAAATATACCATTCACGATTGTAACCGACTGTCAAGCCTTAGTATATATGAATACTGCGAAGACCAAAAATCCCCAAATTGTGAGATGGTACAGTTTGTTGAGTGAGTTTAACTTTGAAATAAAACACAGGCCAGGTGAACAGCTATCACATGTGGATGATTTGAGCAGAGCTCCAGTAGAAGAGGAGTCCCGTGATGAAGAATGTTTATTGAGTCGAGTAACAGTCTTTACCGAAACCGATATAGAAGACGAATTAGTATTGTTCCAACATACCGACGATAGATTGAAGCGGAAAATAGAATTATTGAGAAAGAAAAAAACCACTGCTATAGGAAACATCCAAAATGAGCAGGTGAAATACAAAAGGAATTATGACCGGAAGAGGAATACCAATGTACATTACGACCGAGGAGGTATAGTATTCATGCATACCGTACCAAAACAAACTGGAGAGTCAACGAAATTACAGCCAAAATATCGAGGACCATTAGTAGTTACAGGTGTATTGCCAGGAGACACTTAGCGCGTAATGGATTTGTTAGGAGAATTGCCAACTGTTAGTCCATATGAATAATAGGTCTAAGATATAGAGTAGTTGATGTAGAGAATAGAAGTTGACAGTTTTGTAAGAAAGATTTTGTATATTATATTTTCTTAAATATAGATGTTAATTTAAAACCATCGTGGTAAATTATTAGTAGTGATAGAAAGAGAAGAAAGTGGTTGCGAGAAAGAATGATATAAAAATATAACTATAACATTTCAAAAAGTGGGATTAAAAACTAAATTTGTGAAAGGAACAGAAAGCGAAGGACAATACCCAATATGACTGAACGAGAATTCGATGAATTTCAGAATGTACTAGAAAAACAGAATCAAGGGATAGACTCAAGCGGAAGTAATAGTGTGAATGTTGACGGAAATAATGCACAGGTGAACCCACAGATTGGAAGAAATACAGGTACCCACAGTGATACATCAACAAATGTGAATGATATTTTAACAACAATGCAGTTATTATTACAACAGAATGCAGGTATGCTACAGATGATACAGCAACAGAGTGTCTTCAAATAGTTTCAAAAATTTTAATGTAATGCCTGATTTATCAAAAAGCATTGAGGTATTTACAGGAGAAAAAGGACCCAGTGAAGCAAGTTTATGGTTAGACAATATACAAAATACAGCAAATCTACATTCTTGGCCAGATACTTTTATACTGCAGACAGCACGCATGAAATTAGTAGGTGCTGCGAAACATTGGTATGATGGAAGATACAGCGAAATAAAATGTTGGGCTGATTTTAAGAATGTCTTTCAGAAAACTTTTTGCTACAAAAGTAGTATAGCAGATTGTTGGAAACAAATGCAGGCAAGAGTACAAATACAAAAAGAAAATGTAAGTATGTACTTTCATGACAAAGTGAAATTATGTAAATTGTTAAATTTAAAGTTTGACGAAATAAAAGAACAAGTAGCAATAGGATTGTGGTCACGAGAGTTAAGTAATATAATAATGACAAAAAACCATTTAGATATTGATGATCTGTATCAAGACATAATACAGTATGAGAGAATAAATAGTGCAAGGCAGGAGAGAATCGAGGGAAACAACAAAGAAAAGAGAAGGAATGAAATTTTGGTAAAGGCACCGCTGAATGACATTAAGAGTAAGCCGGAAGGAACTCTTTGTGAGACAACCAGTAGGATGAATACTAGACATGTTAAAAGAGAAAAGCCCGAAGGTAGGTGCTTTAATTGTCAAAAGTTTGGCCATTTGGCACGAGACTGCCCAGAACCGAAGAGAGAGTTCTTATGTTACAACTGTTCAGAAAAAGGACATTTAGCCAGGGATTGTAAGAAGCCAAAACAAGGTGCTGTGAATATTATCAACAATGAGACAGGTAAGAGCAGTTCCCAAAAATATATCAAACAAATTAATATAAACAATAAATATTTCAATACATTGATTGACTGTGGCAGCTCTGATTGTACAATTCGAGCAACAGCAGCCATTCAGAGTAATTTAAATATAGATCGTAAGATAAGTGAACTAAAGGGATTTGGCCCAAGTTCATACACAGTCAAATCTTGTGGCATAGTAAAAGCAACAATTAATGTAGACAATGTTGAAGGCAAAGATATTATTATGAGAGTAGTGCCTGATGATGTGCAACCGATTGATATCATAATTGGTAGAACCTTTACAGAATTACCACATGTAGCTTATTTTAAAGTTGATGACATACTATGTTTCCAAAATAGGGATGAATTACACCTGCCATTACTGCAAAAAGAACCAGCCTGCACTAACTTTGTTATGAGTGGAGATGTAGAACTATCTCCAAATACAGTGAACTTCATTGCTGTGAATGAATGTTCTGAATTAAGATTGCCTGTTCTGAATTTAACAGATAAGAATATACTTTTAAGAGAAGGAAGGAGTGTATTCAAGGGCGAAGTAACAGAATTACCGGAAATACAGGGAATGAGAGGCGAAATTAGAGAAGAGATGGTTAAAGTGGGCGAAGAAGTAACAGTACAGGAAAGGGAAGATTTGTTCAATTTATTGACTGAATACAGAGACTGTGTGGCAATGAATATTAGAGAATTAGGATGCACGAACGTAGTGAAAATGGATATTGTAGAAAAGGAAGGGAGCACACCAGTATGGAGCAAGCCATATCGAGCCAGCGAACGGGAAAGAAATGAAATAAAAGAGATTGTGAAAGAATGGAAAGACGTAGGAATAGTAACCGAGACGACGTCGCCATATGCTAGTCCAGTACTTTTAGTGAAAAAGAAAACTGGTGAATCGAGACTTGTGGTTGATTACCGCCGATTTAACAACCAGACAGTTAGAATGAACTTTCCTTTGCCAAACCTTGATGATCACATTTCAGTCCTAAGTAATTCTGTTTTAGATTTGGCTCATGGTTACTTACAGATACCTCTTAGTGAAGAAGCACGAGGAAAAACTGCCTTCATAACACCCGACGAAACAGGGGAATTTCAACGTATGATTTTTGGCTTAACGAACGCACCCTTTTATTTTTCGAAAGTAATGAACAAGGTGTTAGGACCGTTGCAAGGCCGAACAGTCTTATACTATTTAGATGATATATTAGTGCCAGCAGTGAATTGGATTGATATGAGGGATAGGTTAATACTAGTATTTGATGCTCTACGGAAAGCTAATTTGACTATCAAGCTTGAAAAGTGTGTTTTCATGAAAAAGGAAGTAGAATACCTTGGATTTCTATTAAGAGAAGGAGGCATCAAACCAGGATTACGAAAAATTAGAGCTATAGAAAATTATCCCGTTCCGAGAAATGTACATGAAGTCAGACGTTTTCTGGGATTATCATCTTTCTTTAGAAGATTCGTGGTAAACTTCGCACAGAGGGCTAACCCATTGTATGATTTGCTTAAGAAAAATACCAGTTTTGGGTGGACCACGAGGCAACAACATGCATATGAAGATATTAAGAAAGTTTTGGCAAGCGAGCCAGTGCTAAAAGTGTTTGATCCTGGCGCAACAGAGACTCAGTTGATCACAGATGCTTCTTCGAAAGGATTGGGTGCATTACTTTTGCAGAGAAAGCAAGATAATAGATTTCATTTGGCATATGCCATTAGTAGACAGACATCAGAAGCAGAGAGGAGTTATCATTCTAGTAAGTTAGAATTGATTGCCATAGTTTGGGCGGTGAACAGATTAAGAACTTTCTTGATCAATATAAATTTCACTGTAGTGACTGATTGTCGAGCTTTAATTTATTTAAATACAATGAAAACCAAAAACCCACAAGTTATCAGATGGTATAGCCTACTGAGTGAATTTGACTTTAATATAAAGTACAAACCAGGAGAGCAGTTGTCACATGCAGACGCATTAAGTAGAGACCCAGTAGATGAAGAAAATCAGGATGAAGAGAATTTGATAGATAGAGCAACTGTATTTGTAATTACAAACCTAGAAGACGAAGTAACGTTATTTCAAAATTCAGACGAGAGGTCACTAGTACAAAAGGGAATAAACATATTTTGGTTATGGTAGATAATTTAACTAAGTTTGTAAAATTGGAGCCAGTAAGAACCACCGACGCGAATGCAGTAGTGAAGAAATTAGAAGAGTTTGTAAATGATTTGGGCGCACCAGAGAGAATCATTAGTGACAGAGGGCCGTGTTTTACATCACAGTTATTCGCAACTTTCTGTGACAGACAAGGTATTAGACATGTTTTGAATTCACCACGACATGCTCAAGCAAACGGCCAAGTAGTGAGAGTGCATCGTAGTATTATTCCATTAATACAAACAACAATCAAAGATCCAGAATACAAGGATTGGGACAAGAAAATTAAACATGTGCAAAGAGACCTGAATACATCAGTAAATAAGACCACAGGGAAGAGTCCTTTCGAGTTATTGTATGGATACATTCCAAGGTTCGAGGACGGCCTTTTAAGACATTTGACATTAGAAGCTGAAAGTTACGTACCACCAAGTGAATTACGAAAAGTGGCTTCAGGTAAAATTAAGGAAGAACAGAAGAAATACAAAGAAACATATGATAAGAAGAGGTATACAAATATGCATTACAATATGGGTGACATAGTGTACATGAAAACTATTCCAAAAGCCACTGGTGAGTCAACAAAACTGCAGCCGAAGTATCGAGGACCGTTGGTTGTTACTCAGATATTACCAGGCGACACCTATCGAGTGACGGACTTGAGACACAAAGATAGTAACCGAATATATGCTAGTACTGCCCATGTTAGTCAATTAAGGTTGTGGAAGAATACTACTAAAGACGAAGAGATGCAAGACGAGCCCCACCAACTTCCAGAAGAGAGCGAAGACGAGAAGATAACCGAAGAAGAAGAAGTTCACAAAGATGAAGATGGAAAAAGAAGTCAACAATATACCGAAGGTATCCAAGAGAAATCTAGCCGAAGAAAAAGAATGCCAACCTACTTGAAGGATTACCATCTCGAGGACGAGATCGATTCCAGGATGGCCGAATGTTAGGAGAATTGCCAACTGTTAGTCCATATGAATAATAGGTCTAAGATATAGAGTAGCTGATGTAGAGAACAGAAGTTGACAGTTTTGTAAGAAAGATTTTGTATATTATATTTTCTTAAATATAGATGTTAATTTAAAACCATCGTGGTAAATTATTAGTAGTGATAGAAAGAGAAGAAAGTGGTTGCGAGAAAGAATGATATAAAAATATAAGTATAACAGATTTGCGAGAAGACGACGCAAGGAGGGCATACGTGACGACAGCACATGTTAGCCAGTTGAAATTGTGGAGAAATACCGAAAATGAAGATGAGTCAGAACAAGACGAAGATAGTGAAGTCGAAACCAGCGAGGTGAAGGTCGAGGAATCCCGCGAAGAAGACATTGAAATGGGAAAAGAAGGTAGACGGAGTAGGCACGTGAGGAGACCGAAATATCTCAACGATTACCATCTCGAGGGCGAGATGTGAAAAGGATGGCCGAGTGTTAGTGAATAAACTGTATGAATATCGAACAGTAGGATAGTTTAATGAATGGTTAATGGTCAGATAAGAGTAGTAGTTGTCAATCGTTGTAGCGCGTGTGTATCAAAAGCGAGAAATAGTACATAGTACGGAACAAATAGAATGTTGTTGTAACTTTAGGATATAATAAAATGATATTATTATTGTCTAAGGGCGTTGTTATTGATAGTTAGAGTTTAACGTATAATACAATTAATACCAAATCTACCACAGAATTCAATTATAGTTATGGACAACGCACCATATCAGTGTCCAAATCAATAAACCACCTACATCTTCATCTAAGAAAGCAGATATTATGTCTTGGCTTTGGTTGAAGAATATACAATATCACCCAGAGATGTTAAAGTGTGAATTGCTTGAATTAGTGAGACGTAATAAACCAGAATTAGGTCATTCGGTGTTAAGATTACCGCCATATCACTGCGATCTCAACCCAATCGAAATGATTTGGAGCATGGTGAAAAGGAGTGCGAGTGCGAGTGCGGTGTTAATAAATCAACAGTAATGCGTTTAACACTTTCGCGGCCGAGGTAATTTCGAAAAAAAGTTCCAGTTATAATTTTTCTTTTAAATTGTATTTATAATAAATTAGTTCACATACATTGACATATGCACCTATTTTTGTTTTATATGTCTTTTATAAAGAGGAAAATCGCAGCGGTCACTATTGACCGCTGCGATTTTGCCGGAAACATATTCCCGCCCATAAGCAGCGGGCAGTACAGCGGTCATACTTTTGTGTTGAGACTTGTATCGGCACCTATAATATTGCTAGTTGCCATTATTATTATAGTGTTATTATTATAGTGTTCAGTAGTTTGTTGTCTGTTAGAGTGTGTGCTTACCTGTGAATGAAACTGCAATAGATTTATGAAAAATCTGTGATTCTCAATATGAATAACCGTACTAGACGTATTTTAGAGTTAGCAACGAAAAATTTTAATGCAAGTGACGGTAAGTCGGTTTCTTTAAAAATATTTTTGTTTCTTTGAAACCAAATTTTGCAGATTCTAGCGATGAATCTAGTTTAGAAAATAATGAGACACCATCTAGTGATATAGAACCCTTTGTAAATTCAGGCTCAGACGATGAAGATACTACATATATTCCAGAAAGTGACTCCAGAATTATCTGAGCCTTCTCCATCGATTAAAACACAGTGTGGTCCTTCACATTCAGGAAACAATTACACAAATTTAGAAAATAATGAAGATGAAATGAATAATTCCGAAAATAATCCAAATCTTTTGAATCAAACAGAAATAGAGGGTGCAAATTTGGTTGAAGGTCAAAGCACTGAATCAAAAGATTATTCTCTAGAAAAAGTTGTGTGGAGTGAACCTAGAGGAAATCATATGGATTTTCCTTATGAACAAGAATCCGGGATCAAGCCCGAATATGCGGCAGCACTGGTAGATGCTGATCCACTAGCTGTCTATTTATTATTTATAGATGAAGAGATATTGGAGACCATGGTAACACAAACTAATTTGTATGCCAGTCAATTACTTCTCGCTTCCGAAGACGTAGCACCAAATTCCCGACTTCGAGATTGGTCTCCAACCTGTCAAATCGAAATGAAACATTTTTTGGGACTACTAGGTTATATGGGCCTGGTTAAAATGCCAACTATGCGACATTATTGGAGCAAACATCCACTTTTCAAGAATGCCCTTATATCCAAAATAATGAGTACAAATAGGTTCGAGCTTTTGTTAAAAATGTGGCATTTTAGTAATAATGATGATTGTCCAGTAGGAGACAGAGTTTATAAAATTGAACCACTTATCAACTTGTTTTTGACAAAATGTCAGGATGTTTATGTACCGGGAAAAGTAGTTGGTATCGATGAATCACTTATACCATTTCGTGGTCGTTTGCTGATCAAACAGTATATACCTAATAAAACCCATAAGTATGGGCTAAAGATGTTCAAACTTTGCAGTGATAATGGTTTCACGTGGAATATGAAGTTATATTCAGGGAAAGAGAAAGACCCATCCGTATCTGTTCCCACAAAAACTGTCCTCTTTCTAGCTAAGAATTTACTAAATACTGGAAGGACTATAATTACTGATAACTACTATACAAGTATTGAACTAGCAAATCAGTTGTTGGACAAAAATACACATCTGTTAGGAACTCTTAGGGCCAATCGCAGAGGTAATCCAAAAGAAATAGTTAATAAAAAATTGAAAGTAGGAGAAATCATCGTGAAAGAAAATAGTAGAGATATTTGTGTAGGAAAATGGCGTGATAAGCGTGACGTGAATTTTCTCTCGACCCTACATGGTAGTGAAATGGTAGAAGTTAGACAACGATCTGGAGGAACTGTTCAAAAACCGCAGGCTATTTTAGAATATAATTCTGGAAAATCAAATGGTATCGAAAAATAGCCCTCGAAGTCTTACTGGGTACCGCAGTAGTAAACGCATATATTTTGTACAAGAAAATCAATAATCAAAATAGTACAATATCCGAGTTCAGAACAAAAATTATAATGGGTTTGTTGGAAACTACCGATAATATTGAAGAGGAAGAAGAAATGAATACGCCTACAACATCAAGAAAAAGATATATGAAAATGAACACACACACTTTTGCAAAAAGAGATGGACCAGCAGCTAAATCTAGGAAATACTGTAGAGGCTGTTATGACAGAAAAAGATTACTAAATTTGAATAAAAGTAAGGTGAAAAAGGTTACGACTTATTGCGTGCAGTGCGACGATCAACCTCACTATTGTTTAGACTGCTTCACAGCAAAACATAAGTAAATTACAAATAGCATTTATAACTAAACAGAAAATATTTTATTTTATTTTTAATATTTTCCTTTGTAATATATAATAAGAAATAAAGTGTTATTTAGATAGATATGTGTCTCATATGTCTCACATACTTCGCAAAAATATGTTTCCATCCTATACCTATTTGTCCAAAACTGTAGCGCAAAATTTAAAAACTCGACCAACTGTAGTGTCCAGGAAGGCCACAGCGGTCATGTGCACTCTACAGAATCAATGTACTTTCAGTCACAAGTGCCAGAAAAACCGTATGTATTGAGAGATACGAAGCGGTCCCAGGTGACCGCCCTGGCCTAATGGGAACATTACCCATCGGTCATTAATGACCGCTCTGGCCGCGAAAGTGTTAAAACGAAAATATGGAAAGAAAATTTATGAAACGGCAAGAAAACGGCCGGGAAGAAGTGTCAATAAAGAAGAAGGAGCATTTATTAATTTAATAAAATCCTTAACAGAAACGAGAAGAGTTACAAGAAACTTCCCGGGTAGAAGAGTGGAAAGGAGATCACTTTTAAGAGTTTTTTTTAATTATGGTTTGCGCCGTGTGAAGGTTTTTTTAAGATCTTTGTATGCAAGGTGGATAGGAATGGTTATGCCGTTAGGATTTTAAAAATTTAAAATAATTATCTTTTTTAAAAAATATATACCTATACTGAATAAGCATTGTTGGTTGTTGTTTGTGTTTTATTTACTTAACAACGATTTTATAAAGTTGCTTCAAGAAATATTAAGTTGTAATGTCCCAATTGAGTAATGCAATGTATAACGCAAGATTTTGGAGGACCAACCTTCATCTTCTACTATCCATATACAGCTAAGAAAGGAGAAAAAGTCCAAAATTATATTAGTTATTTATATTTTTTATTTAGACTATTTCTAAATTTAAAGTTAAATATTTACTTGGTTTATACATATTTTTTAAATTTAAAGAGATGGCTAGGATTACGGAAAAGAAGCTCGTCGAAATTCTAACTAAAATTTGGTTAAAACGGCCCATTAGAAAAATTGCCTGCGACTGTGGGGTAAATAAATCCACAGTAATGCGTTTAAAACGGAAATATGGAAAGGAGATTTATGAAACGGCAAGAAAAGGGCCGGGAAGAAATGTCAGAATAGAAAAAGGAGCATTTATTAACTTGATAAAATCTTTAACAGAAACGAGAAGGGTACCAATTACAAGAAACTTCCCGGCTAGAAGAGTGAAAAAGCGATCACTATTAAGAGTTTTTTTTAATTATGGTTTGCGCTGTGCGAAGGTTTTTTTTACATCTTTGTATGCAATGTATCGTAATGGATAGGAATGGTTATGCCGTAAGGATTTTAAAAATTTAAAAAAATTATCTTTTTTAAAAAAAAATATATACTGAATAAGCATTGTTGGTTGTTGTTTGTGTTTTATTAACTTAACAACGATTTTATAAAGTTGCTTCAAGAAATATTAAGTTGTAATGTCCCAATTGAGTAATGCAATGTATAACGCAAGAGTTTGGAGGACCAACCTTCATCTTCTACTATCCATATACAGCTAAGAAAGGAGAAAAAGTCCAAAATTATATTAGTTATTTATATTTTTATTTAGACTATTTCTAAATTTAAAGTTAAATATTCACTTGGTTTATACATATTTTTTAAATTTAAAGAGATGGCTAGGATTACGGAAAAGAAGCTCGTCGAAATTCTAACTAAAATTTGGTTAAAACGGCCCATTAGAAAAATTGCCTGCGACTGTGGGGTAAATAAATCCACAGTAATGCGTTTAAAACGGAAATATGGAAAGGAGATTTATGAAACGGCAAGAAAAGGGCCGGGAAGAAATGTCAGAATAGAAGAAGGGGCATTTATTAACTTGATAAAATCTTTAACAGAAACGAGAAGGGTACCAATTACAAGAAACTTCCCGGCTAGAAGAGTGAAAAAGCGATCACTATTAAGAGTTTTTTTTAATTATGGTTTGCGCTGTGCGAAGGTTTTTTTTACATCTTTGTATGCAATGTATCGTAATGGATAGGAATGGTTATGCCGTAAGGATTTTAAAAATTTTAAAAACTTATCTTTTTTAAAAAAAAATATATACTGAATAAGCATTGTTGGTTGTTGTTTGTGTTTTATTAACTTAACAACGATTTTATAAAGTTGCTTCAAGAAATATTAAGTTGTAATGTCGCAATTGAGTAATGCAATGTATAACGCAAGAGTTTGGAGGACCAACCTTCATCTTCTACTATCCATATACAGCTAAGAAAGGAGAAAAAGTCCAAAATTATATTAGATGATGCGGACAAGTAATATATCAATATAAATATTTAACGTACTTTATATTTATTTCAATTTAAATCTTAGATCTGTATTGCGGAACAAGATCACATCTATGTACACTGTCAGTAAGACTGTACCTACGTTACAAAGTTTACATTCATATATGAAATCTGAAACAAAATTCCCCGGCAGCAAAGAAACTTTACGGAAAATTATTATTGGTATGGGTTACAAGTACAAAAAATGTGAATCGAACAGAAAAGTATTAATGAAACGACAAGATATTGTGGCCTGGCGAGCACGATATTTACGATTTAAAATGTATAACGATAGTCTTGGTGAAAACAAGAGACCCCTGGTATATCTTGATGAGAGTTACGTGCATAAAAATTATACTGTCTCAAAGTGCTGGCAAAGTTCAGAAGAAAAAGGAGTGCTCAAAAAAGATGGTGCAGGACAACGATGGATCTTGTGCCATGCTGGTGGTGAAATGGGATTTATTGATGGAGCTTTGCTACAATTCAAATCAAAAACAAAAAGTGGTAACTACCACGATGAAATGAACTACGAGAACTTCTCAAAATGGTTTAAAACATAATTGTTAGTGAATAAACTGTATGAATATCGAACAGTAGGATAGTTGAATGTATGGTTAATGGTCAGATAAGAGTAGTAGTTGTCAATCGTTGTAGCGCGTGTGTATCAAAAGTGAGAAATAGTACATAGTACGGAACAAATAGAATGTTGTTGTAACTTTAGGATATAATAAAATGATATTATTATTGTCTAAGGGCGTTGTTATTGATAGTTAGAGTTTAACGTATAATACTTCAGAAGTGGCATAATACCCGAGATATCACCGAAACAGAACGTGTTTATTGAATTAGTGAAGGACAAAATGGATGAGTTTGAAAGATTTCAACATACAGCAAGTGGAGTAACGGAAAATACGATGCCAGAATTCGGAAATCAAGTGGAAGTGAATGTCAATTTAAATAAGTTATTTGAAAGTCTAATGTTAGAAAATCAGCGCAGAGACAAAATGTTCAAAAATATTATAAGTCAATTACAAACAAGAAATGTACCAACGCCGGTGAATCAAAGTGTAAGTACATCGATGATGCCAGAATTATTGAAGAAGATTTCTACATTTAGTGGCAATTTAGATAAAGCAGATTGGATGAAGCAGCTGGAAAGTGTACAGTTATTACATGAATTACCTGATAGTTATATGCTTGAGACGGCTAGAACTAGGTTGTTGGATGGAGCGAAGGAATGGTATTTGACAAACGCATCGGAAATGCACACATGGCAAGATTTTCTACAAAAATTTAAATCTATGTTCATTATTGAAGAGAGCAAGGCTGCAAAATGGCAATAAATGGAACAGCGCGTGCAGAAAAAAGGAGAAGCAATTGATTCATATTTTCATGAAAAGGTCAGATTATGTAAACAAGTGGGAATGGATGTGGTAGAAACTAAAGAACAAGTTTTGATTGGACTTTGGTCAAAAGCACTGTGTGATGCAATGTTTCCCTTAAGGCATACGACAATTGAAGAACTGCTGCATGATTTACTTCAATATTCAGAAATAGAGTCAAAAAGAACAGAGAATTAATGGAGGTTACAAGAAAAACAGAGTAAAAGAAACAGTGACTGAACAATATGATTTAAGTGCGAGCAATAATGGAAATAGCAGATTTTCAGGTACACAAACTGAGAAGAATGACAGGGGTGAGTGGCGATGTTTTAATTGCAATAAGTATGGACACATAGCTAGGAATTGTCGAGACCCAAAGCGAGAACTTGTATGCAGAAATTGTAAGGCACCAGGCCATATACAGAGAAATTGTAATGTCAATAGAAATATTAATTTAATTCAAGTCGATGAAGAGAAGCCATCAATCACAAAATATATAAAAGAGGTGAGTCTAGATAATAAGCTTCTTACGGGTCTGATTGATCCTGGTAGTTCAGATTGTACTATAAAGTAAACAATAGCAATAGCTGCACAATTTAAAGTATTGCATGAACAATGTGAATTAAAGGGATTTGGGCCAGCCTATTGCAAAGTTCAGTCACCAGGGATTGTTCCAAGTCACATTAGTATAGATGGTATTTCTGCAGATCAGGTTAAATTAAGAATTGTGCCAGATGATTCACAACCTGTAGATGTAATAATTGGACGAACATTTACAGAACTGCCTCATATAATATACCTAAGAATAGATGATGAACTAATATTTAAGTACCGAAACGATGATCCATTTGGAGATTTAAATTTGACTTCAAATAAAAATAATTGCATAAAAAATCTGAATGACACAATTATTCCTTCGAATACTGTTGGATTTATTTCTGTTGATGAGAGTGTACCTTTTAAACTGCCATTTACAAATATAAGCGATGAGGATGTTTATATGAAGAAAGGAGGAGATACTATACTGAGAGGAGAGATTTACGAATTGCAACAACTGAAGGAAGAGACGAAATGTGAAATTTCAAAGAGCATGATATGTACCAATGAAGAAATGTCTGGAAACGAAGTTGAAGAATTGTTAAAATTATTGAATAATTACCGAGATTGCATAGCCTTGAATATAGAAGAATTAGGATGTACAGACTTGATCGAAATGGACATAAAAGAAAAAGGAAATTGTCAACCAGTGTGGACGAAGCCTTATCGAGTTAGTAACCAAGAAAGAGAAGAGATTAGAGGAATAGTCAAGAATTGGAAGGAAGCTGGAATAGTGAGAGAGACAACATCACCATATGCAAGCCCAGTCCTGTTGGTAAAGAAGAAGACTGGAGAATCGCGTTTAGTAGTCGACTTCAGAAGATTAAATAATCAAACAACACGAATTAGTTTTCCATTGCCCAATATAGATGACCATCTAAGTGTATTAAACAAAGCTAAGTTTTATTCTGTTCTAGATTTGGCCCATGGTTATCTGCAGGTTCCACTGAGTGAGTCCGCAAAGTGCAAGACAGCATTTATAACGCCAGACGAAACAGGTGAATTCGAGAGGATGGTGTTTGGACTGACCAATGCCCCATTTTACTTTTCAAAGTTAATGCAGAAAGTATTGGGACCGCTAGGGAGTCAAGTGGCTTTGCACTATTTGGATCATATTTTAGTGCCAGCTGAAGATTGGCAAGATATGAAATGCAGACTGGAGCAGGTACTAGGTGCGTTGCTACAGGCGAAGTTAACCATTAACTTAGATAAATGTGAATTTATGAAAAGCGAAGTCGAATATTTGGGTTTCACAATTTTGAGAAACAGTATAAAGCCTGGACCAAGAAAGGTCAAAGCCATTGAAGACTATCCACCGCCTGAGGATGTACATGGTATGCGACGGTTTTTGGGATTAGCATCATTCTTTAGACGTTTTGTGGCAAATTTTGCGAAAAGGGCGAATCCGATGTATGATTTATTAAAGAAGAATTCTGAATTTGTATGGGGATCAATAGAACAAAAGTCATTTGAAGATATTAAGAGCGCCTTGACGGAGCAGCCAATTTTAAGATTATTTAACCCTAATGCATCGGAAACACAGCTACACACTGATGCATCTTCGATGGGACTTGGTGCGATGTTATTACAGAAAGAAGAACTGGAAAATAAATTTCACTTGGTGTATGCAATTAGTAGACGAGTTAATGAAGCGGAGAGGAATTATCATTCGAGTAAGCTTGAGTTAATGGCTATAGTTTGGGCCGTAGACAGGCTACGTGTACTCTTGATAAATATACCATTCACGATTGTAACCGACTGTCAAGCCTTAGTATATATGAATACTGCGAAGACCAAAAATCCCCAAATTGTGAGATGGTACAGTTTGTTGAGTGAGTTTAACTTTGAAATAAAACACAGGCCAGGTGAACAGCTATCACATGTGGATGATTTGAGCAGAGCTCCAGTAGAAGAGGAGTCCCGTGATGAAGAATGTTTATTGAGTCGAGTAACAGTCTTTACCGAAACCGATATAGAAGACGAATTAGTATTGTTCCAACATACCGACGATAGATTGAAGCGGAAAATAGAATTATTGAGAAAGAAAAAAACCACTGCTATAGGAAACATCCAAAATGAGCAGGTGAAATACAAAAGGAATTATGACCGGAAGAGGAATACCAATGTACATTACGACCGAGGAGGTATAGTATTCATGCATACCGTACCAAAACAAACTGGAGAGTCAACGAAATTACAGCCAAAATATCGAGGACCATTAGTAGTTACAGGTGTATTGCCAGGAGACACTTAGCGCGTAATGGATTTGTTAGGAGAATTGCCAACTGTTAGTCCATATGAATAATAGGTCTAAGATATAGAGTAGTTGATGTAGAGAATAGAAGTTGACAGTTTTGTAAGAAAGATTTTGTATATTATATTTTCTTAAATATAGATGTTAATTTAAAACCATCGTGGTAAATTATTAGTAGTGATAGAAAGAGAAGAAAGTGGTTGCGAGAAAGAATGATATAAAAATATAACTATAACATTTCAAAAAGTGGGATTAAAAACTAAATTTGTGAAAGGAACAGAAAGCGAAGGACAATACCCAATATGACTGAACGAGAATTCGATGAATTTCAGAATGTACTAGAAAAACAGAATCAAGGGATAGACTCAAGCGGAAGTAATAGTGTGAATGTTGACGGAAATAATGCACAGGTGAACCCACAGATTGGAAGAAATACAGGTACCCACAGTGATACATCAACAAATGTGAATGATATTTTAACAACAATGCAGTTATTATTACAACAGAATGCAGGTATGCTACAGATGATACAGCAACAGAGTGTCTTCAAATAGTTTCAAAAATTTTAATGTAATGCCTGATTTATCAAAAAGCATTGAGGTATTTACAGGAGAAAAAGGACCCAGTGAAGCAAGTTTATGGTTAGACAATATACAAAATACAGCAAATCTACATTCTTGGCCAGATACTTTTATACTGCAGACAGCACGCATGAAATTAGTAGGTGCTGCGAAACATTGGTATGATGGAAGATACAGCGAAATAAAATGTTGGGCTGATTTTAAGAATGTCTTTCAGAAAACTTTTTGCTACAAAAGTAGTATAGCAGATTGTTGGAAACAAATGCAGGCAAGATTACAAATACAAAAAGAAAATGTAAGTATGTACTTTCATGACAAAGTGAAATTATGTAAATTGTTAAATTTAAAGTTTGACGAAATAAAAGAACAAGTAGCAATAGGATTGTGGTCACGAGAGTTAAGTAATATAATAATGACAAAAAACCATTTAGATATTGATGATCTGTATCAAGACATAATACAGTATGAGAGAATAAATAGTGCAAGGCAGGAGAGAATCGAGGGAAACAACAAAGAAAAGAGAAGGAATGAAATTTTGGTAAAGGCACCGCTGAATGACATTAAGAGTAAGCCGGAAGGAACTCTTTGTGAGACAACCAGTAGGATGAATACTAGACATGTTAAAAGAGAAAAGCCCGAAGGTAGGTGCTTTAATTGTCAAAAGTTTGGCCATTTGGCACGAGACTGCCCAGAACCGAAGAGAGAGTTCTTATGTTACAACTGTTCAGAAAAAGGACATTTAGCCAGGGATTGTAAGAAGCCAAAACAAGGTGCTGTGAATATTATCAACAATGAGACAGGTAAGAGCAGTTCCCAAAAATATATCAAACAAATTAATATAAACAATAAATATTTCAATACATTGATTGACTGTGGCAGCTCTGATTGTACAATTCGAGCAACAGCAGCCATTCAGAGTAATTTAAATATAGATCGTAAGATAAGTGAACTAAAGGGATTTGGCCCAAGTTCATACACAGTCAAATCTTGTGGCATAGTAAAAGCAACAATTAATGTAGACAATGTTGAAGGCAAAGATATTATTATGAGAGTAGTGCCTGATGATGTGCAACCGATTGATATCATAATTGGTAGAACCTTTACAGAATTACCACATGTAGCTTATTTTAAAGTTGATGACATACTATGTTTCCAAAATAGGGATGAATTACACCTGCCATTACTGCAAAAAGAACCAGCCTGCACTAACTTTGTTATGAGTGGAGATGTAGAACTATCTCCAAATACAGTGAACTTCATTGCTGTGAATGAATGTTCTGAATTAAGATTGCCTGTTCTGAATTTAACAGATAAGAATATACTTTTAAGAGAAGGAAGGAGTGTATTCAAGGGCGAAGTAACAGAATTACCGGAAATACAGGGAATGAGAGGCGAAATTAGAGAAGAGATGGTTAAAGTGGGCGAAGAAGTAACAGTACAGGAAAGGGAAGATTTGTTCAATTTATTGACTGAATACAGAGACTGTGTGGCAATGAATATTAGAGAATTAGGATGCACGAACGTAGTGAAAATGGATATTGTAGAAAAGGAAGGGAGCACACCAGTATGGAGCAAGCCATATCGAGCCAGCGAACGGGAAAGAAATGAAATAAAAGAGATTGTGAAAGAATGGAAAGACGTAGGAATAGTAACCGAGACGACGTCGCCATATGCTAGTCCAGTACTTTTAGTGAAAAAGAAAACCGGTGAATCGAGACTTGTGGTTGATTACCGCCGATTGAACAACCAGACAGTTAGAATGAACTTTCCTTTGCCAAACCTTGATGATCACATTTCAGTCCTAAGTAATCCTGTTTTAGATTTTGCTCATGGTTACTTACAGATACCTCTTAGTGAAGAAGCACGAGGAAAAACTGCCTTCATAACACCCGACGAAACAGGGGAATTTCAACGTATGATTTTTGGCTTAACGAACGCACCCTTTTATTTTTCGAAAGTAATGAACAAGGTGTTAGGACCGTTGCAAGGCCGAACAGTCTTATACTATTTAGATGATATATTAGTGCCAGCAGTGAATTGGATTGATATGAGGGATAGGTTAATACTAGTATTTGATGCTCTACGGAAAGCTAATTTGACTATCAAGCTTGAAAAGTGTGTTTTCATGAAAAAGGAAGTAGAATACCTTGGATTTCTATTAATAGAAGGAGGCATCAAACCAGGATTACGAAAAATTAGAGCTTTCTATAGCTCTAATTTTTCGTAATAATGGTATATGCCATTAGTAGACAGACATCAGAAGCAGAGAGGAGTTATCATTCTAGTAAGTTAGAATTGATTGCCATAGTTTGGGCGGTGAACAGATTAAGAACTTTCTTGATCAATATAAATTTCACTGTAGTGACTGATTGTCGAGCTTTAATTTATTTAAATACAATGAAAACCAAAAACCCACAAGTTATCAGATGGTATAGCCTACTGAGTGAATTTGACTTTAATATAAAGTACAAACCAGGAGAGCAGTTGTCACATGCAGACGCATTAAGTAGAGCCCCAGTAGATGAAGAAAATCAGGATGAAGAGAATTTGATAGATAGAGCAACTGTATTTGTAATTACAAACCTAGAAGACGAAGTAACGTTATTTCAAAATTCAGACGAGAGGTTAAGACGAAAAATTGAATTGTTAAAGAAACCCGTACTGACAGCATCCGAACAATCAGAAGTTAGGGATTATATACTAAAGCAAGGAATATTATATAAAATAAAAGAAGATAAAACACTTTATGCAGTACCGAATGCCATGAGAAAGAGTTTGACAATTAAATATCATGATTTGCAAGGACACTTTGGAGTCGAGAAAACTGTAAGAAAGATGAGTTCACTTTATCATTTTCCGAAAATGACTGCTTACGTTAAGAACCATATAAGAATGTGCTTACCGTGTATTCTAAACAAGGGGAATTACGGGAAAGGACATGGCGAATTACATCCAATTCCTCCAGGACATAGACCTTTTGCTACGCTCCATTTGGACCATTTGGGACCTTTCGTCACTAGTACAAAAGGGAATAAACCTATTTTGGTTATGGTAGATAATTTAACTAAGTTTGTAAAATTGGAGCCAGTAAGAACCACCGACGCGAATGCAGTAGTGAAGAAATTAGAAGAGTTTGTAAATGATTTGGGCGCACCAGAGAGAATCATTAGTGACAGAGGGCCGTGTTTTACATCACAGTTATTCGCAACTTTCTGTGACAGACAAGGTATTAGACATGTTTTGAATTCACCACGACATGCTCAAGCAAACCGCCAAGTAGAGAGAGTGCATCGTAGTATTATTCCATTAATACAAACAACAATCAAAGATCCAGAATACAAGGATTGGGACAAGAAAATTAAACATGTGCAAAGAGACCTGAATACATCAGTAAATAAGACCACAGGGAAGAGTCCTTTCGAGTTATTGTATGGATACATTCCAAGGTTCGAGGACGGCCTTTTAAGACATTTGACATTAGAAGCTGAAAGTTACGTACCACCAAGTGAATTACGAAAAGTGGCTTCAGGTAAAATTAAGGAAGAACAGAAGAAATACAAAGAAACATATGATAAGAAGAGGTATACAAATATGCATTACAATATGGGTGACATAGTGTACATGAAAACTATTCCAAAAGCCACTGGTGAGTCAACAAAACTGCAGCCGAAGTATCGAGGACCGTTGGTTGTTACTCAGATATTACCAGGCGACACCTATCGAGTGACGGACTTGAGACACAAAGATAGTAACCGAATATATGCTAGTACTGCCCATGTTAGTCAATTAAGGTTGTGGAAGAATACTACTAAAGACGAAGAGATGCAAGACGAGCCCCACCAACTTCCAGAAGAGAGCGAAGACGAGAAGATAACCGAAGAAGAAGAAGTTCACAAAGATGAAGATGGAAAAAGAAGTCAACAATATACCGAAGGTATCCAAGAGAAATCTAGCCGAAGAAAAAGAATGCCAACCTACTTGAAGGATTACCATCTCGAGGACGAGATCGATTCCAGGATGGCCGAATGTTAGGAGAATTGCCAACTGTTAGTCCATATGAATAATAGGTCTAAGATATAGAGTAGCTGATGTAGAGAACAGAAGTTGACAGTTTTGTAAGAAAGATTTTGTATATTATATTTTCTTAAATATAGATGTTAATTTAAAACCATCGTGGTAAATTATTAGTAGTGATAGAAAGAGAAGAAAGTGGTTGCGAGAAAGAATGATATAAAAATATAAGTATAACAGATTTGCGAGAAGACGACGCAAGGAGGGCATACGTGACGACAGCACATGTTAGCCAGTTGAAATTGTGGAGAAATACCGAAAATGAAGATGAGTCAGAACAAGACGAAGATAGTGAAGTCGAAACCAGCGAGGTGAAGGTCGAGGAATCCCGCGAAGAAGACATTGAAATGGGAAAAGAAGGTAGACGGAGTAGGCACGTGAGGAGACCGAAATATCTCAACGATTACCATCTCGAGGGCGAGATGTGAAAAGGATGGCCGAGTGTTAGTGAATAAACTGTATGAATATCGAACAGTAGGATAGTTTAATGTATGGTTAATGGTCAGATAAGAGTAGTAGTTGTCAATCGTTGTAGCGCGTGTGTATCAAAAGCGAGAAATAGTACATAGTACGGAACAAATAGAATGTTGTTGTAACTTTAGGATATAATAAAATTATATTATTATTGTCTAAGGGCGTTGTTATTGATAGTTAGAGTTTAACGTATAATACAATTAATACCAAATCTACCACAGAATTCAATTATAGTTATGGACAACGCACCATATCAGTGTCCAAATCAATAAACCACCTACATCCTCATCTAAGAAAGCAGATATTATGTCTTGGCTTTGGTTGAAGAATATACAATATCACCCAGAGATGTTAAAGTGTGAATTGCTTGAATTAGTGAGACGTAATAAACCAGAATTAGGTCATTCGGTGTTAAGATTACCGCCATATCACTGCGATCTCAACCCAATCGAAATTATTTGGAGCATGGTGAAAAGGAAGGTGGCCTCTAGAAATATTGATGGTAGTTGCGATGTTGAGGGTTTAATTTTGCAGGCTTTTAGTGAAATTACTCCAAATTTATGGCAAGCAGAATGCAGACATGTTCACAAAATAGAAAAAGAATATATCGAAAGGGACCAATTAATGGATATACACGAAGAATTTATTATTAGATTATGCGAATCAGATTCAGAAACGGATTGGTTACAATCGGATGATGAATAAGAATTTTGTAGTGTATTTATAATGCTATATTAATTATTTCTTGTATTACTTTACTATTTTTGAATATATCATATATATTCTTGTTGTTTTCTCCAAAATGTTTTAAAAATATGTATGCATATTAATATTATAACATTCTATCTTTTTTTAACTGCAATCTTTACATTAACATTTGACATGAACGATACGACTGATTCAAATACTGGCGCGTTCAGTTTTTTTCTGGGAATGTACACAACAAACCGACAGTACTGCTTGAAGGGTCACGCTTCGTTGGTCGTACTTTAATTTTGGAGGACGCACCCGTAAAGGTGTCAATAATGTGAACACAAAATTACAAGATCTTCTGAAACGAAATATTTTGGGAATTGGTTGTAATGCTCACATTATATCAAATGCCATCAATACAGCATCAAGTTCAATGTCAATAGATGTGGAAGTAATTATTACAAATATATATTTATATTTCAATCGGTTTACAGTACGGGTAGCAAGTTTGAAAGAATTTTGTGAAGAGGCTGGTGTTCAATACAAAAAACTGCTTGGTTATTCCAAAGTCAGATGGCTTGCTTTAACTCCAACATTAGAACGCGTTTTGCAGTTATATGATCCACTACGTTCATATTTTTTAAGCCTTGACAAATGTCCTACAATTTTGAAGAAATTCTTTCAAAACGATATGTCAGAACATATGCTTTATTTTATTCAGTCAGGCGTCGTTGTTTCATAAAATTACTCTACAAATTGAAGGAGATAAAATTTCAGCAGCAATGTAAATCAAGATTTAATGATGGATTTTTATCACTAATTCTAAAGAATAAACTGACCATTTTGGAAGATATCAATCCCGGAATAAAAAATGAATTTTTAAAAGTTAAAATTTTTTATAAAATTTGCTATGAATATATCGAAGAATGGATAGTGAACTTATAGAGCATTAAATTGTTTCAAATGGACCCTTCTAAATAGTAAAATTGAATGGAAAGAAGTTTCTTCAGCAGTCGAATTTGTAATGAAGGATGTAAAAGATATTGTTATTAATGACAATTTTCTCTTTGAAGAAATTCGAAGAGTAAATTTATATTTAAATGAAGAAAAATTGAAAAAATGGAACGAGAAAATAGAACTTGACAAAAGATGGGTAGAAATCTTTCGGCATTTTAGAGTAGAACATATCCCACTTGAAAATTTAAAAGTTTTAATAGAAATTTCCTTATGTTGTCCAGGCACTAATGCTGCTGTTGAAAGGGTATTTTCACTAGGGAATGATTATTGGAGCAGTGAGAAGTCGCAACTTTCTGTAAAAACATTATCTGCCGTCTTAACAGTCAAATTTAATATGAAAAATGAAAGTTGTTCGAATGTGGCTACATTATTAGACGAACATCCTCATTTAGCAAAAAAAAATCCACTCCGAAGAAAAATATGTTTTTAAAAGAAAATAAAGTTTTTATTGTTTTTTCTTCTTTTTTTTTTCACCTATGAAATACTTGCAAAGTCTACTCTTTTTGAACAAAAAATAGTTGGCCACCTTATAATAGCTGAATGTTCAATGTGTCTGCTCCATAGTGCACCATGGTTAAAAAAAAATTATATTTTTAGTTGTTGATGATTAACTAAAAATCGTCCGAACTCTACCAGGTCTCCCCTATATTTGCCGCCAAGAACGGCCGGGACAATACCACCTAGATATGTATATTAGTGGAATACCCATGATTAGGATAAAGTTTGATGGTTCGGTGAAGTATTTCACATAACCACTGACATTCCTGTCATATAAAAAGTTGACAATACTAAAATGGATACATTTAATTTTACCTCCTCTATCTATAGGCTTTCGTTGTTGTATCGTAGTGGGCAGGAAAAACAATAAAATCAACTTGTTATTTATATTTTTTATTTAGACTATTTCTAAATTTAAAGTTAAATATTCACTTGGTTTATACATATTTTTTAAATTTAAAGAGATGGCTAGGATTACGGAAAAGAAGCTCGTCGAAATTCTAACTAAAATTTGGTTAAAACGGCCCATTAGAAAAATTACCTGCGACTGTGGGGTAAATAAATCCACAGTAATGCGTTTAAAACGGAAATATGGAAAGGAGATTTATGAAACGGCAAGAAAAGGGCCGGGAAGAAATGTCAGAATAGAAGAAGGGGCATTTATTAACTTAATAAAATCCTTAACAGAAACGAGAAGGGTACCAATTACAAGAAACTTCCCGGCTAGAAGAGTGAAAAAGCGATCACTATTAAGAGTTTTTTTTAATTATGGTTTGCGCTGTGCGAAGGTTTTTTTTACATCTTTGTATGCAATGTATCGTAATGGATAGGAATGGTTATGCCGTAAGGATTTTAAAAATTTAAAAAAATTATCTTTTTTAAAAAAAATATATACTGAATAAACATTGTTGGTTGTTGTTTGTGTTTTATTAACTTAACAACGATTTTATAAAGTTGCTTCAAGAAATATTAAGTTGTAATGTCCCAATTGAGTAATGCAATGTATAACGCAAGAGTTTGGAGGACCAACCTTCATCTTCTACTATCCATATACAGCTAAGAAAGGAGAAAAAGTCCAAAATTATATTAGTTATTTATATTTTTTATTTAGACTATTTCTAAATTTAAAGTTAAATATTCACTTGGTTTATACATATTTTTTAAATTTAAAGAGATGGCTAGGATTACGGAAAAGAAGCTCGTCGAAATTCTAACTAAAATTTGGTTAAAACGGCCCATTAGAAAAATTGCCTGCGACTGTGGGGTAAATAAATCCACAGTAAAGCGTTTAAAACGGAAATATGGAAAGGAGATTTATGAAACGGCAAGAAAAGGGCCGGGAAGAAATGTCAGAATAGAAGAAGGGGCATTTATTAACTTAATAAAATCCTTAACAGAAACGAGAAGGGTACCAATTACAAGAAACTTCCCGGCTAGAAGAGTGAAAAAGCGATCACTATTAAGAGTTTTTTTTAATTATGGTTTGCGCTGTGCGAAGGTTTTTTTTACATCTTTGTATGCAATGTATCGTAATGGATAGGAATGGTTATGCCGTAAGGATTTTAAAAATTTAAAAAAATTATCTTTTTTAAAAAATATATATACTGAATAAGCATTGTTGGTTGTTGTTTGTGTTTTATTAACTTAACAACGATTTTATAAAGTTGCTTCAAGAAATATTAAGTTGTAATGTCCCAATTGAGTAATGCAATGTATAACGCAAGAGTTTGGAGGACCAACCTTCATCTTCTACTATCCATATACAGCTAAGAAAGGAGAAAAAGTCCAAAATTATATTAGTTATTTATATTTTTTATTTAGACTATTTCTAAATTTAAAGTTAAATATTCACTTGGTTTATACATATTTTTTAAATTTAAAGAGATGGCTAGGATTACGGAAAAGAAGCTCGTCGAAATTCTAACTAAAATTTGGTTAAAACGGCCCATTAGAAAAATTACCTGCGACTGTGGGGTAAATAAATCCACAGTAATGCGTTTAAAACGGAAATATGGAAAGGAGATTTATGAAACGGCAAGAAAAGGGCCGGGAAGAAATGTCAGAATAGAAGAAGGGGCATTTATTAACTTGATAAAATCTTTAACAGAAACGAGAAGGGTACCAATTACAAGAAACCTCCCGGCTAGAAGAGTGAAAAAGCGATCACTATTAAGAGTTTTTTTTAATTATGGTTTGCGCTGTGCGAAGGTTTTTTTTACATCTTTGTATGCAATGTATCGTAATGGATAGGAATGGTTATGCCGTAAGGATTTTAAAAATTGAAAAAAATTATCTTTTTTAAAAAAATATATATACTGAATAAGCATTGTTGGTTGTTGTTTGTGTTTTATTAACTTAACAACGATTTTATAAAGTTGCTTCAAGAAATATTAAGTTGTAATGTCCCAATTGAGTAATGCAATGTATAACGCAAGAGTTTGGAGGACCAACCTTCATCTTCTACTATCCATGTACAGCTAAGAAAGGAGAAAAAGTCCAAAATTATATTAGATGATGCGGACAAGTAATATATCAATATAAATATTTAACGTACTTTATATTTATTTCAATTTAAATCTTAGATCTGTATTGCGGAACAAGATCACATCTATGTACACTGTCAGTAAGACTGTACCTACGTTACAAAGTTTACATTCATATATGAAATCTGAAACAAAATTCCCCGGCAGCAAAGAAACTTTACGGAAAATTATTATTGGTATGGGTTACAAGTACAAAAAATGTGAATCGAACAGAAAAGTATTAATGGAACGACAAGATATTGTGGCCTGGCGAGCACGATATTTACGATTTAAAATGTATAACGATAGTCTTGGTGAAAACAAGAGACCCCTGGTATATCTTGATGAGAGTTACGTGCATAAAAATTATACTGTCTCAAAGTGCTGGCAAAGTTCAGAAGAAAAAGGAGTGCTCAAAAAAGATGGTGCAGGACAACGATGGATCTTGTGCCATGCTGGTGGTGAAATGGGATTTATTGATGGAGCTTTGCTACAATTCAAATCAAAAACAAAAAGTGGTAACTACCACGATGAAATGAACTACGAGAACTTCTCAAAATGGTCTAAAACATAATTGTTAGTGAATAAACTGTATGAATATCGAACAGTAGGATAGTTGAATGTATGGTTAATGGTCAGATAAGAGTAGTAGTTGTCAATCGTTGTAGCGCGTGTGTATCAAAAGTGAGAAATAGTACATAGTACGGAACAAATAGAATGTTGTTGTAACTTTAGGATATAATAAAATGATATTATTATTGTCTAAGGGCGTTGTTATTGATAGTTAGAGTTTAACGTATAATACTTCAGAAGTGGCATAATACCCGAGATATCACCGAAACAGAACGTGTTTATTGAATTAGTGAAGGACAAAATGGATGAGTTTGAAAGATTTCAACAAACAGCAAGTGGAGTAACGGAAAATACGATGCCAGAATTCGGAAATCAAGTGGAAGTGAATGTCAATTTAAATAAGTTATTTGAAAGTCTAATGTTAGAAAATCAGCGCAGAGACAAAATGTTCGAAAATATTATAAGTCAATTAGAAACAAGAAATGTACCAACGCCGGTGAATTAAAGTGTAAGTACATCGATGATGCCAGAATTATTGAAGAAGATTTCTACATTTAGTGGCAATTTAGATAAAGCAGATTGGATGAAGCAGCTGGAAAGTGTACAGTTATTACATGAATTACCTGATAGTTATATGCTTGAGACAGCTAGAACTAGGTTGTTGGATGGAGCGAAGGAATGGTATTTGACAAACGCATCGGAAATGCACACATGGCAAGATTTTCTACAAAAATTTAAATCTATGTTCATTATTGAAGAGAGCAAGGCTGCAAAATGGCAAAAAATGGAACAGCGCGTGCAGAAAAAAGGAGAAGCAATTGATTCATATTTTCATGAAAAGGTCAGATTATGTAAACAAGTGGGAATGGATGTGGTAGAAACTAAAGAACAAGTTTTGATTGGACTTTGGTCAAAAGCACTGTGGGATGCAATGTTTCCCTTAAGGCATACGACAATTGAAGAACTGCTGCATGATTTACTTAAATATTCAGAAATAGAGTCAAAAAGAACAGAGAATTAATGGAGGTTACAAGAAAAACAGAGTAAAAGAAACAGTGACTGAACAATATGATTTAAGTGCGAGCAATAATGGAAATAGCAGATTTTCAGGTACACAAACTGAGAAGAATGACAGGGGTGAGTGGCGATGTTTTAATTGCAATAAGTATGGACACATAGCTAGGAATTGTCGAGACCAAAAGCGAGAACTTGTATGCAGAAATTGTAAGGCACCAGGCCATATACAGAGAAATTGTAATGTCAATAGAAATATTAATTTAATTCAAGTCGATGAAGAGAAGCCATCAATCACAAAATATATAAAAGAGGCGAGTCTAAATAATAAGCTTCTTACGGGTCTGATTGATCCAGGTAGTTCAGATTGTACTATAAAGTAAACAATAGCAATAGCTGCACAATTTAAAGTATTGCATGAACAATGTGAATTAAAGGGATTTGGGCCAGCCAATTGCAAAGTTCAGTCACCAGGGATTGTTCAATGTCACATTAGTATAGATGGTATTTCTGCAGATCAGGTTAAATTAAGAATTGTGCCAGATGATTCACAACCTGTAGATGTAATAATTGGACGAACATTTACATAACTGCCTCATATAATATACCTAAGAATAGATGATGAACTAATATTTAAGTACCGAAACGATGATCCATTTGGAGATTTAAATTTGACTTCAAATAAAAATAATTGCATAAAAAATCTGAATGACACAATTATTCCTTCGAATACTGTTGGATTTATTTCTGTTGATGAGAGTGTACCTTTTAAACTACCATTTACAAATATAAGCGATGAGGATGTTTATATGAAGAAAGGAGATACTATACTGAGAGGAGAGATTTACGAATTGCAACAACTGAAGGAAGAGACGAAATGTGAAATTTCAAAGAGCATGATATGTACCAATGAAGAAATGTCTGGAAACGAAGTTGAAGAATTGTTAAAATTATTGAATAATTACCGAGATTGCATAGCCTTGAATATAGAAGAATTAGGATGTACAGACTTGATCGAAATGGACATAAAAGAAAAAGAAAATTGTCAACCAGTGTGGACGAAGCCTTATCGAGTTAGTAACCAAGAAAGAGAAGAGATTAGAGGAATAGTCAAGAATTGGAAGGAAGCTGGAATAGTGAGAGAGACAACATCACCATATGCAAGCCCAGTCCTGTTGGTAAAGAAGAAGACTGGAGAATCGCGTTTAGTAGTCGACTTCAGAAGATTAAATAATCAAACAACACGAATTAGTTTTCCATTGCCCAATATAGATGACCATCTAAGTGTATTAAACAAAGCTAAGTTTTATTCTGTTCTAGATTTGGCCCATGGTTATCTGCAGGTTCCACTGAGTGAGTCCGCAAAGTGCAAGACAGCATTTATAACGCCAGACGAAACAGGTGAATTCGAGAGGATGGTGTTTGGACTGACCAATGCCCCATTTTACTTTTCAAAGTTAATGCAGAAAGTATTGGGACCGCTAGGGAGTCAAGTGGCTTTGCACTATTTGGATGATATTTTAGTGCCAGCTGAAGATTGGCAAGATATGAAATGCAGACTGGAGCAGGTACTAGGTGCGTTGCTACAGGCGAAGTTAACCATTAACTTAGATAAATGTGAATTTATGAAAAGCGAAGTCGAATATTTGGGTTTCACCATTTTGAGAAACAGTATAAAGCCTGGACCAAGAAAGGTCAAAGCCATTGAAGACTATCCACCGCCTGAGGATGTACATGGTATGCGACGGTTTTTGGGATTAGCATCATTCTTTAGACGTTTTGTGGCAAATTTTGCGAAAAGGGCGAATCCGATGTATGATTTATTAAAGAAGAATTCTGAATTTGTATGGGGATCAATAGAACAAAAGTCATTTGAAGATATTAAGAGCGCCTTGACGGAGCAGCCAATTTTAAGATTATTTAACCCTAATGCATCGGAAACACAGCTACACACTGATGCATCTTCGATGGGACTTGGTGCGATGTTATTACAGAAAGAAGAACTGGAAAATAAATTTCACTTGGTGTATGCAATTAGTAGACGAGTTAATGAAGCGGAGAGGAATTATCATTCGAGTAAGCTTGAGTTAATGGCTATAGTTTGGGCCGTAGACAGGCTACGTGTACTCTTGATAAATATACCATTCACGATTGTAACCGACTGTCAAGCCTTAGTATATATGAATACTGCGAAGACCAAAAATCCCCAAATTGTGAGATGGTACAGTTTGTTGAGTGAGTTTAACTTTGAAATAAAACACAGGCCAGGTGAACAGCTATCACATGTGGATGATTTGAGCAGAGCTCCAGTAGAAGAGGAGTCCCGTGATGAAGAATGTTTATTGAGTCGAGTAACAGTCTTTACCGAAACCGATATAGAAGACGAATTAGTATTGTTCCAACATACCGACGATAGATTGAAGCGGAAAATAGAATTATTGAGAAAGAAAAAAACCACTGCTATAGGAAACATCCAAAATGAGCAGGTGAAATACAAAAGGAATTATGACCGGAAGAGGAATACCAATGTACATTACGACCGAGGAGATATAGTATTCATGCATACCGTACCAAAACAAACTGGAGAGTCAACGAAATTACAGCCAAAATATCGAGGACCATTAGTAGTTACAGGTGTATTGCCAGGAGACACGTACCGCGTAATGGATTTGTTAGGAGAATTGCCAACTGTTAGTCCATATGAATAATAGGTCTAGGATATAGAGTAGTTGATGTAGAGAATAGAAGTTGACAGTTTTGTAAGAAAGATTTTGTATATTATATTTTCTTAAATATAGATGTTAATTTAAAACCATCGTGGTAAATTATTAGTAGTGATAGAAAGAGAAGAAAGTGGTTGCGAGAAAGAATGATATAAAAATATAACTATAACATTTCAAAAAGTGGGATTAAAAACTAAATTTGTGAAAGGAACAGAAAGCGAAAGACAATACCCAATATGACTGAACGAGAATTCGATGAATTTCAGAATGTACTAGAAAAACAGAATCAAGGGATAGACTCAAGCGGAAGTAATAGTGTGAATGTTGACGGAAATAATGCACAGGTGAACCCACAGATTGGAAGAAATACAGGTACCCACAGTGATACATCAACAAATGTGAATGATATTTTAACAACAATGCAGTTATTATTACAACAGAATGCAGGTATGCTACAGATGATACAGCAACAGAGTGTCTTCAAATAGTTTCAAAAATTTTAATGTAATGCCTGATTTATCAAAAAGCATTGAGGTATTTACAGGAGAAAAAGGACCCAGTGAAGCAAGTTTATGGTTAGACAATATACAAAATACAGCAAATCTACATTCTTGGCCAGATACTTTTATACTGCAGACAGCACGCATGAAATTAGTAGGTGCTGCGAAACATTGGTATGATGGAAGATACAGCGAAATAAAATGTTGGGCTGATTTTAAGAAGGTCTTTCAGAAAACTTTTTGCTACAAAAGTAGTATAGCAGATTGTTGGAAACAAATGCAGGCAAGAGTACAAATACAAAAAGAAAATGTAAGTATGTACTTTCATGACAAAGTGAAATTATGTAAATTGTTAAATTTAAAGTTTGACGAAATAAAAGAACAAGTAGCAATAGGATTGTGGTCACGAGAGTTAAGTAATATAATAATGACAAAAAACCATTTAGATATTGATGATCTGTATCAAGACATAATACAGTATGAGAGAATAAACAGTGCAAGGCAGGAGAGAATCGAGGGAAACAACAAAGAAAAGAGAAGGAATGAAATTTTTGTAAAGGCACCGCTGAATGACATTAAGAGTAAGCCAGAAGGAACTCTTTGTGAGACAACCAGTAGGATGAATACTAGACATGTTAAAAGAGAAAAGCCCGAAGGTAGGTGCTTTAATTGTCAAAAGTTTGGCCATTTGGCACGAGATTGCCCAGAACCGAAGAGAGAGTTCTTATGTTACAACTGTTCAGAAAAAGGACATTTAGCCAGGGATTGTAAGAAGCCAAAACAAGGTGCTGTGAATATGATCAACAATGAGACAGGTAAGAGCAGTTCCCAAAAATATATCAAACAAATTAATATAAACAATAAATATTTCAATACATTGATTGACTGTGGCAGCTCTGATTGTACAATTCGAGCAACAGCAGCCATTCAGAGTAATTTAAATATAGATCGTAAGATAAGTGAACTAAAGGGATTTGGCCCAAGTTCATACACAGTCAAATCTTGTGGCATAGTAAAAGCAACAATTAATGTAGACAATGTTGAAGGCAAAGATATTATTATGAGAGTAGTGCCTGATGATGTGCAACCGATTGATATCATAATTGGTAGAACCTTAACAGAATTACCACATGTAGCTTATTTTAAAGTTGATGACATACTATGTTTCCAAAATAGGGATGAATTACACCTGCCATTGCTGCAAAAAGAACCAGCCTGCACTAACTTTGTTATGAGTGGAGATGTAGAACTATCTCCAAATACAGTGAACTTCATTGCTGTGAATGAATGTTCTGAATTAAGATTGCCTGTTCTGAATTTAACAGATAAGAATATACTTTTAAGAGAAGGAAAGAGTGTATTCAAGGGCGAAGTAACAGAATTACCGGAAATACAGGGATTGAGAGGCGAAATTAGAGAAGAGATGGTTAAAGTGGGCGAAGAAGTAACAGTACAGGAAAGGGAAGATTTGTTCAATTTATTGACTGAATACAGAGACTGTGTGGCAATGAATATTAGAGAATTAGGATGCGCGAACGTAGTGAAAATGGATATTGTAGAAAAGGAAGGGAGCACACCAGTATGGAGCAAGCCATATCGAGCCAGCGAACGGGAAAGAAATGAAATAAAAGAGATTGTGAAAGAATGGAAAGACGTAGGAATAGTAACCGAGACGACGTCGCCATATGCTAGTCCAGTACTTTTAGTGAAAAAGAAAACTGGTGAATCGAGACTTGTGGTTGATTACCGCCGATTGAACAACCAGACAGTTAGAATGAACTTTCCTTTGCCAAACCTTGATGATCACATTTCAGTCGTAAGTAATTCTGTTTTAGATTTGGCTCATGGTTACTTACAGATACCTCTTAGTGAAGAAGCACGAGGAAAAACTGCCTTCATAACACCCGACGAAACAGGGGAATTTCAACGTATGATTTTTGGCTTAACGAACGCACCCTTTTATTTTTCGAAAGTAATGAACAAGGTGTTAGGACCGTTGCAAGGTCGAACAGTCTTATACTATTTAGATGATATATTAGTGCCAGCAGTGAATTGGATTGATATGAGGGATAGGTTAATACTAGTATTTGATGCTCTACGGAAAGCTAATTTGACTATCAAGCTTGAAAAGTGTGTTTTCATGAAAAAGGAAGTAGAATACCTTGGATTTCTATTAATAGAAGGAGGCATCAAACCAGGATTACGAAAAATTAGAGCTATAGAAAATTATCCCGTTCCGAGAAATGTACATGAAGTCAGACGTTTTCTGGGATTATCATCTTTCTTTAGAAGATTCGTGGTAAACTTCGCACAGAGGGCTAACCCATTGTATGATTTGCTTAAGAAAAATACCAGTTTTGGGTGGACCACGAGGCAACAACATGCATATGAAGATATTAAAAAAGTTTTGGCAAGCGAGCCAGTGCTAAAAGTGTTTGATCCTGGCGCAACAGAGACTCAGTTGATCACAGATGCTTCTTCCAAAGGATTGGGTGCATTACTTTTGCAGAGAAAGCAAGATAATAGATTTCATTTGGTATATGCCATTAGTAGACAGACATCAGAAGCAGAGAGGAGTTATCATTCTAGTAAGTTAGAATTGATTGCCATAGTTTGGGCGGTGAACAGATTAAGAACTTTCTTGATCAATATAAATTTCACTGTAGTGACTGATTGTCGAGCTTTAATTTATTTAAATACAATGAAAACCAAAAACCCACAAGTTATCAGATGGTATAGCCTACTAAGTGAATTTGACTTTAATATAAAGTACAAACCAGGAGAGCAGTTGTCACATGCAGACGCATTAAGTAGAGCCCCAGTAGATGAAGAAAATCAGGATGAAGAGAATTTGATAGATAGAGCAACTGTATTTGTAATTACAAACCTAAAAGACGAAGTAACGTTATTTCAAAATTCAGACGAGAGGTTAAGACGAAAAATTGAATTGTTAAAGAAACCCGGACTGACAGCATCCGAACAATCAGAAGTTAGGGATTATATACTAAAGCAAGGAATATTATATAAAATAAAAGAAGATAAAACACTTTATGCAGTACCGAATGCCATGAGAAAGAGTTTGACAATTAAATATCATGATTTGCAAGGACACTTTGGAGTCGAGAAAACTGTAAGAAAGATGAGTTCACTTTATCATTTTCCGAAAATGACTGCTTACGTTAAGAACCATATAAGAATGTGCTTACCGTGTATTCTAAACAAGGGGAATTACGGGAAAGGACATGGCGAATTACATCCAATTCCTCCAGGACATAGACCTTTTGCTACGCTCCATTTGGACCATTTGGGACCTTTCCTCACTAGTACAAAAGGGAATAAACCTATTTTGGTTATGGTAGATAATTTAACTAAGTTTGTTAAATTGGAGCCAGTAAGAACCACCGACGCGAATGCAGTAGTGAAGAAATTAGAAGAGTTTGTAAATGATTTGGGCGCACCAGAGAGAATCATTAGTGACAGAGGGCCGTGTTTTACATCACAGTTATTCGCAACTTTCTGTGACAGACAAGGTATTAGACATGTTTTGAATTCACCACGACATGCTCAAGCAAACGGCCAAGTAGAGAGAGTGCATCGTAGTATTATTCCATTAATACAAACAACAATCAAAGATCCAGAATACAAGGATTGGGACAAGAAAATTAAACATGTGCAAAGAGACCTGAATACATCAGTAAATAAGACCACAGGGAAGAGTCCTTTCGAGTTATTGTATGGATACATTCCAAGGTTCGAGGACGGCCTTTTAAGACATTTGACATTAGAAGCTGAAAGTTACGTACCACCAAGTGAATTACGAGAAGTGGCTTCAGGTAAAATTAAGGAAGAACAGAAGAAATACAAAGAAACATATGATAAGAAGAGGTATACAAATATGCATTACAATATGGGTGACATAGTGTACATGAAAACTATTCCAAAAGCCACTGGTGAGTCAACAAAACTGCAGCCGAAGTATCGAGGACCGTTGGTTGTTACTCAGATATTACCAGGCGACACCTATCGAGTGACGGACTTGAGACACAAAGATAGTAACCGAATATATGCTAGTACTGCCCATGTTAGTCAATTAAGGTTGTGGAAGAATACTACTAAAGACGAAGAGATGCAAGACGAGCCCCACCAACTTCCAGAAGAGAGCGAAGACGAGAAGATAACCGAAGAAGAAGAAGTTCACAAAGATGAAGATGGAAAAAGAAGTCAACAATATACCGAAGGTATCCAAGAGAAATCTAGCCGAAGAAAAAGAATGCCAACCTACTTGAAGGATTACCATCTCGAGGACGAGATCGATTCCAGGATGGCCGAATGTTAGGAGAATTGCCAACTGTTAGTCCATATGAATAATAGGTCTAAGATATAGAGTAGCTGATGTAGAGAACAGAAGTTGACAGTTTTGTAAGAAAGATTTTGTATATTATATTTTCTTAAATATAGATGTTAATTTAAAACCATCGTGGTAAATTATTAGTAGTGATAGAAAGAGAAGAAAGTGGTTGCGAGAAAGAATGATATAAAAATATAAGTATAACAGATTTGCGAGAAGACGACGCAAGGAGGGCATACGTGACGACAGCACATGTTAGCCAGTTGAAATTGTGGAGAAATACCGAAAATGAAGATGAGTCAGAACAAGACGAAGATAGTGAAGTCGAAACCAGCGAGGTGAAGGTCGAGGAATCCCGCGAAGAAGACATTGAAATGGGAAAAGAAGGTAGACGGAGTAGGCACGTGAGGAGACCGAAATATCTCAACGATTACCATCTCGAGGGCGAGATGTGAAAAGGATGGCCGAGTGTTAGTGAATAAACTGTATGAATATCGAACAGTAGGATGGTTTAATGTATGGTTAATGGTCAGATAAGAGTAGTAGTTGTCAATCGTTGTAGCGCGTGTGTATCAAAAGCGAGACATAGTACATAGTACGGAACAAATAGAATGTTGTTGTAACTTTAGGATATAATAAAATGATATTATTATTGTCTAAGGGCGTTGTTATTGATAGTTAGAGTTTAACGTATAATACAATTAATACCAAATCTACCACAGAATTCAATTATAGTTATGGACAACGCACCATATCAGTGTCCAAATCAATAAACCACCTACATCCTCATCTAAGAAAGCAGATATTATGTCTTGGCTTTGGTTGAAGAATATACAATATCACCCAGAGATGTTAAAGTGTGAATTGCTTGAATTAGTGAGACGTAATAAACCAGAATTAGGTCATTCGGTGTTAAGATTACCGCCATATCACTGCGATCTCAACCCAATCGAAATGATTTGGAGCATGGTGAAAAGGAAGGTGGCCTCTAGAAATATTGATGGTAGTTGCGATGTTGAGGGTTTAATTTTGCAGGCTTTTAGTGAAATTACTTCAAATTTATGGCAAGCAGAATGCAGACATGTTCACAAAATAGAAAAAGAATATATCGAAAGGGACCAATTAATGGATATACACGAAGAATTTATTATTAGATTATGCGAATCAGATTCAGAAACGGATTGGTTACAATCGGATGATGAATAAGAATTTTGTAGTGTATTTATAATGCTATATTAATTATTTCTTGTATTACTTTACTATTTTTGAATATATCATATATATTCTTGTTGTTTTCTCCAAAATGTTTTAAAAATATGTATGCATATTAATATTATAACATTCTATCTTTTTTTAACTGCAATCTTTACATTAACATTTGACATGAACGATACGACTGATTCAAATACTGGCGCGTTCAGTTTTTTTCTGGGAATGTACACAACAAACCGACAGTACTGCTTGAAGGGTCACGCTTCGTTGGTCGTACTTTAATTTTGGAGGACGCACCCGTAAAGGTGTCAATAATGTGAACACAAAATTACAAGATCTTCTGAAACGAAATATTTTGGGAATTGGTTGTAATGCTCACATTATATCAAATGCCATCAATACAGCATCAAGTTCAATGTCAATAGATGTGGAAGTAATTATTACAAATATATATTTATATTTCAATCGGTTTACAGTACGGGTAGCAAGTTTGAAAGAATTTTGTGAAGAGGCTGGTGTTCAATACAAAAAACTGCTTGGTTATTCCAAAGTCAGATGGCTTGCTTTAACTCCAGCATTAGAACGCGTTTTGCAGTTATATGATCCACTACGTTCATATTTTTTAAGCCTTGACAAATGTCCTACAATTTTGAAGAAATTCTTTCAAAACGATATGTCAGAACATATGCTTTATTTTATTCAGTCAGGCGTCGTTGTTTCATAAAATTACTCTACAAATTGAAGGAGATAAAATTTCAGCAGCAATGTAAATCAAGATTTAATGATGGATTTTTATCACTAATTCTAAAGAATAAACTGACCGTTTTGGAAGATTCCAATCCCGGAATAAAAAATGAATTTTTAAAAGTTCAAATTTTTTATAAAATTTGCTATGAATATATCGAAGAATGGATAGTGAACTTATAGAGCATTAAATTGTTTCAAATGGACCCTTCTAAATAGTAAAATTGAATGGAAAGAAGTTTCTTCAGCAGTCGAATTTGTAATGAAGGATGTAAAAGATATTGTTATTAATGACAATTTTCTCTTTGAAGAAATTCGAAGAGTAAATTTATATTTAAATGAAGAAAAATTGAAAAAATGGAACGAGAAAATAGAACTTGACAAAAGATGGGTAGAAATCTTTCGGCATTTTAGAGTAGAACATATCCCACTTGAAAATTTAAAAGTTTTAATAGAAATTTCCTTATGTTGTCCAGGCACTAATGCTGCTGTTGAAAGGGTATTTTCACTAGGGAATGATTATTGGAGCAGTGAGAAGTCGCAACTTTCTGTAAAAACATTATCTGCCGTCTTAACAGTCAAATTTAATATGAAAAATGAAAGTTGTTCGGATGTGGCTACATTATTAGACGAACATCCTCATTTAGCAAAAAAAAATCCACTCCGAAGAAAAATATGTTTTTAAAAGAAAATAAAGTTTTTATTGTTTTTTCTTCTTTTTTTTTTTCACCTATGAAATACTTGCAAAGTGTACTCTTTTTGAACAAAAAATAGTTGGTCACCTTATAATAGCTGAATGTTCAATGTGTCTGCTCCATCGTGCACCATGGTTAAAAAAAAATTTATATTTTTAGTTATTGATGATTAACTAAAAATCGTCCGAACTCTACCAGGTCTCCCCTATATTTGCCGCCAAGAACGGCCGGGACAATACCACCTAGATATGTATATTAGTGGAATACCCATGATTAGGATAAAGTTTGATGGTTCGGTGAAGTATTTCACATAACCACTGACATTCCTGTCATATAAAAAGTTGACAATACTAAAATGGATACATTTAATTTTACCTCCTCTATCTATAGGCTTTCGTTGTTGTATCGTAGTGGGCAGGAAAAACAATAAAATCAACTTGTTATTTATATTTTTTATTTAGACTATTTCTAAATTTAAAGATAAATATTCACTTGGTTTATACATATTTTTTAAATTTAAAGAGATGGCTAGAATTACGGAAAAGAAGCTCGTCGAAATTCTAACTAAAATTTGGTTAAAACGGCCCATTAGAAAAATTGCCTGCGAGTGCGGTGTTAATAAATCAACAGTAATGCGTTTAAAACGAAAATATGGAAAGAAAATTTATGAAACGGCAAGAAAACGGCCGGGAAGAAGTGTCAATAAAGAAGAAGGAGCATTTATTAATTTAATAAAATCCTTAACAGAAACGAGAAGAGTTCCAAGAAACTTCCCGGGTAGAAGAGTGGAAAGGAGATCACTTTTAAGAGTTTTTTTTAATTATGGTTTGCGCCGTGTGAAGGTTTTTTTAAGATCTTTGTATGCAAGGTGGATAGGAATGGTTATGCCGTTAGGATTTTAAAAATTTAAAATAATTATCTTTTTTAAAAAATATATACCTATACTGAATAAGCATTGTTGGTTGTTGTTTGTGTTTTATTTACTTAACAACGATTTTATAAAGTTGCTTCAAGAAATATTAAGTTGTAATGTCCCAATTGAGTAATGCAATGTATAACGCAAGAGTTTGGAGGACCAACCCTTCATCTTCTACTATCCATATACAGCTAAGAAAGGAGAAAAAGTCCAAAATTATATTAGTTATTTATATTTTTTATTTAGACTATTTCTAAATTTAAAGTTAAATATTCACTTGGTTTATACATATTTTTTAAATTTAAAGAGATGGCTAGGATTACGGAAAAGAAGCTCGTCGAAATTCTAACTAAAATTTGGTTAAAACGGCCCATTAGAAAAATTGCCTGCGACTGTGGGGTAAATAAATCCACAGTAATGCGTTTAAAACGGAAATATGGAAAGGAGATTTATGAAACGGCAAGAAAAGGGCCGGGAAGAAATATCAGAATAGAAGAAGGAGCATTTATTAACTTGATAAAATCTTTAACAGAAACGAGAAGGGTACCAATTACAAGAAACTTCCCGGCTAGAAGAGTGAAAAAGCGATCACTATTAAGAGTTTTTTTTAATTATGGTTTGCGCTGTGCGAAGGTTTTTTTTACATCTTTGTATGCAATGTATCGTAATGGATAGGAATGGTTATGCCGTAAGGATTTTAAAAATTTAAAAAAATTATCTTTTTTAAAAAAAAATATATACTGAATAAGCATTGTTGGTTGTTGTTTGTGTTTTATTAACTTAACAACGATTTTATAAAGTTGCTTCAAGAAATATTAAGTTGTAATGTCCCAATTGAGTAATGCAATGTATAACGCAAGAGTTTGGAGGACCAACCTTCATCTTCTACTATCCATATACAGCTAAGAAAGGAGAAAAAGTCCAAAATTATATTAGTTATTTATATTTTTATTTAGACTATTTCTAAATTTAAAGTTAAATATTCACTTGGTTTATACATATTTTTTAAATTTAAAGAGATGGCTAGGATTACGGAAAAGAAGCTCGTCGAAATTCTAACTAAAATTTGGTTAAAACGGCCCATTAGAAAAATTGCCTGCGACTGTGGGGTAAATAAATCCACAGTAATGCGTTTAAAACGGAAATATGGGAAGGAGATTTATGAAACGGCAAGAAAAGGGCCGGGAAGAAATGTCAGAATAGAAGAAGGGGCATTTATTAACTTGATAAAATCTTTAACAGAAACGAGAAGGGTACCAATTACAAGAAACCTCCCGGCTAGAAGAGTGAAAAAGCGATCACTATTAAGAGTTTTTTTTAATTATGGTTTGCGCTGTGCGAAGGTTTTTTTTACATCTTTGTATGCAATGTATCGTAATGGATAGGAATGGTTATGCCGTAAGGATTTTAAAAATTTTAAAAAATTATCTTTTTTAAAAAAAAATATATACTGAATAAGCATTGTTGGTTGTTGTTTGTGTTTTATTAACTTAACAACGATTTTATAAAGTTGCTTCAAGAAATATTAAGTTGTAATGTCGCAATTGAGTAATGCAATGTATAACGCAAGAGTTTGGAGGACCAACCTTCATCTTCTACTATCCATATACAGCTAAGAAAGGAGAAAAAGTCCAAAATTATATTAGATGATGCGGACAAGTAATATATCAATATAAATATTTAACGTACTTTATATTTATTTCAATTTAAATCTTAGATCTGTATTGCGGAACAAGATCACATCTATGTACAGTATATTTCAAATTAAATGCGAAAACTACGAAATATTTATGAGCAGCCAACATCGCACTGTTGTAATGTTGGTGATCGCCCCTCTTCATACCTAGTGATACATAATCCGTAATTCTCTGTTAATATATTTAACGTGACTACATTTTCATTAATTTTTTTAATTATTTTGAAATTTTTAAAATTCTAAATATATAAAATGTGTTGATAAATAATAAATTAATTTAAAAAAAAGGTAGAGTCAATGTCTATAATAACTGAACGTATTCTTTAAAAATTGTCATCGGGGAATCGATCGTGCGTATCTTTCGCAAAGCCTTAGATAGGGTATATAAGTGCATGTGTATACTTGAGTAGTTGCGGCATATATATATGCATCATTGGTAGTACGTATTATGTATTCCGTAATGACGACCAGCGCTCTAACGTTGATAGAGATAAACATATGGTGGATTCATAACTATATACAAAACCTCTTTTTGTGTGTATTTCTTTGGAAGGTGACAACATTATATATCAATTATTTTTTTAAATAAATACTAAGCGATTTCTTTTTTTTATGTTTTACAAACTTTTTAAAGGCTTATTGTCATAGTAAAGTAAGTTCTTAAATTACTTAATATTTCAATAAACATGTTTGACATAATAAAGAAATTCATTTCGATTTGTCATTTTACAAAATTTACTTTTGTCCATATGGATTTAGTAAATAGGTTTTCCTTTATTATAAAAATTCTCTATCTATCTTGATACTTTTCATTCGTATGACTACAAAGAAGTATGCGGACGACAATTTAGTTTGCGTATATAATATATACTATTTTTATTATTGATAAGGTTTATAAACAAAAGAAGTAAATAATAAAATGCAAATAGGCAAATATATTACATATAATAATAACCAAAAAAAAAAAAAACAACAATAATAACAAAATATTGTGGAACTTTATTTTAATGGACAATAAATATTAAACATAAAAAACAATATTGTACAGGCTATTTTATTTGATTAAAAACAATATGCTGTGAAATAGAAATCAAAATTTTTTTTTTATATCAAACGAATCAATAATATTTCCACGTACTGTGAAATAATTTTTTAAAATAAGTTTTAATAGGGTTTCACATACAAAATAAGCTACAAAAAAGTTGAAATAATCTAAGAATAAAAGTACGTAAACAGACTATTATTATAAGGTTTGCGATCTTTTCCGTGACCACGCGGCAATCACATGCACATGTATAAGTAACCCATTCAAAGCAATATTATAAATATGGTGGACCAAGCCGGAGCGATATTTGTAAATATTTCATATAAAAGCCGAAAAACTATAATAATGTAATGTATCAAATTATATATATATATATATATATGTATATATATATATATATATATATATATATATATTGTAGTAACGCGGAATGGGTTACTATAATAAGGAATGAGAAAATTCAATGTAATAACAGAATGGCTAGCTCAAGAAAAAAAAGATAGTTAGGTTATAAATGAAAAAGAATGCCAGAAAACTACTTAAACTCAAGGGTCTCGAAGTAAGTTCTCGATACACAGACAAACACTTAAACATACATAAAATAAAACGTAAAAGGTAAAGTTATGTATATCAATATATTTAATGATATTATTTAGATTATCACAAGATAATAAAAAAATTTTTAAATAGATGTACTGCCTATTCAAATAATAGAAAACCTAATCCTATGTCTATATCTAAATTAAACAAGTTCCAAGATTTTAAAATAAAACTACCAAATCTGACATTTAAAAGCTAAATGATGTGACACTTGAGATGACGTGATTAAATGATATATAGAAAAGTGATTGCAAGAAATGTTATATCTATTACAAACACATATTTTACAATTTTCACTTAAATACCTGATGGATGCGTTAAATTTTGAAGATAACAATTTCAACAGGTTCTTTGGACGAGATTCACAGGAATATTTCCAACTGGAACATCAAAGTTGGTTGTCAGTTTCTTGATTGAAATGGCTGGATAATTTCCTAGGCGCTGATAAATTTATGATCCAATCTTGCAGGGTATACCACCGGGTTATGTTCAATATAAAATCCTGAAGTGGTGTTCTTCTCCAAATTAATTGAAAAGAAATATGAATTCTTCTTTATGAGCGTTGCATTAACATAAATCCATTCTTCCGCAATCGTATGTATATTAAAATTCTCCTTAAATGGTTCATGTGTCAACTGTATTTTATTACACTGCTTCTGCTTGATAAATATATTCCCATAAACAATATATATGAGGACTATAAAGGGAATATTAATTAAAAAACAATATTTATGTCATGAAGGTAGAAAACTTTCCAATCCATCCAAAACAATTTTATTCAATGCCAATTGTTTTCGCCGTCAAGACTCACATCAGAAATTTAGTAAAAGTATCAATCTGATATTTTAAGTAATTAATACAAAGGTTTCTAAAATAATACTAAATATAATATAATATTCAAATTCACCCACGTAATCTAAATAACAAATTATGAAAATGAAGTTCAAAGAAGCCAAACAAATAACATAATTTGCAGATATATGTTCAAAAGTAAGATAAAACATAGTTGGTCTTTTAGAAATCTCAAGTCCTCTTGAAAATAAATTAGAGTTAATTTTGATAATTAGCAAATAGATTAAATATTACATACAATATTCAACGGCATCATGATTTCAAATACCAATTATGAATTTATTACAAAATTCTAACGTTAAAGTAATAATTCACAAATCTGAATATTGTAGATATAACATTCTTGAAACCGAAATATTATTAGTAAAATAATTTATTAAAGAAGAAAGGAGACTCACATCAATATATATAAATATATATATATATATATATATATATATATATATATATATATATAAAGGTATTTATTTATTTAATGTTAATACGAATTAAATATCCTATTTATTTTATTGCCCGTGTCTTAATATTTAAAATAATAGACGTTTTCATTTGTTTAGCGACCTTTCATGAATTTCAAGATTTTTTTCTACGACGTTTCGACTCTTTTTATTATTAAGTCTTTCTTAAATGAATAGAAACAAAAAATTAATACAACGAAAGGTAAGACAATAATAATACATTTGTATGAATGAATAAGAAAATAAAATTAAAATACTAATAAAGTAAGGAAAATTAAATGATATAAAACTCACCGATTTATTACGTTTCAAAACACATACTTGTGTACTTGTATGGTCGGAACTGCCCGACACCTTTCCAGGGTCGATCGCGTCATTCCGAATATTTTGTGTAACTAAATGTCTTTGTTGGATAAATGTTTTTTTTTTTTTTTTTTGGTTTTTAAAATTAGCATGATCAAGCCATGTATTAGGGAATCATAGTATATATATATTTACAACGGAAAACTAAAAAAAAAAATTAATTTTGGTGCGTGTGGGTGGGATTAGTTGTCTTCTATTGTTTAATTAGTGGATAATAGAGTTTAGAAAGTCCATCAATCTCGTAATGGTCGTAGATTGTTCTGCTGTTTTTTAAATATATGGATCATTTCTAAGACCTCCCTATCCTTTCTATTTTTGTGCTTTGTTATTATTTAGGTATTTTCAAAATCAAAGTTATGTTTTTGTGTCATCTGGTGTGTATTTTAAAGCTGTCTGATTGTTTGCGTATTTGTGACCTTTTAAGTCGGACTAAAAATTCAAAATAGTCAGGTTAAATGTGATTTGCAAACTATTGACAACAATTACTTCGGAATAGTGCAAGCATTGGAAAACCTACAAAATTCTTCGCTATCGTTACAGGAATCAGTGCTAGTTGTGAGAGATACACACGCACAGCTATGTTCGAAAGAAGACACAACAAATGAGTGTATTTTTAATAAGTTTGAAAGTGTTTTAGATAAATATTATTATTTTGCCAGACTTAGACAAATTTATGATGGTTCGTCTACAGATGTATTAAGTTGTTTCAAAGATTAATTCAATTATGCAAACATCACATCACTAGATGTGTAGCGATCGTTTTCTTTATACAAGCACATATTTTCCTAATGGCGGACGCGTTTTCGAGAAATAACTTTGGAGACGCACCTTCCGTCAACAATATTTCATCGCGCTTCTCCAGATTTTCAAGACACGGAAAACGCATAAGACGGTAATATTTTTTTATATTCTTCGAATTACATACATTTTAAAATTTATTTTTTATACGTATCATCGAGAACGTTTCATAATCTAGAAAAACCGTCTTACATTTGTTTTGTATCTAAGATATTAACAGCTTCGGTCGCGATAGTATTTCTCTAGATATTGAAAATGTTAAGCATACGGGAACCAATTCGTTGGTCACGCCTCTACTTTCGCTCCGAATTGGTCCACTCTTTTTATAATATTGCTTTCAATGTGTTATTAATACATGTGCACGTAATTCGCGCGTGGTCACAGAAAATATAGCAAACCCTAATTATTTTATTAATAAATATTTTACTACTATGTTAGGTACGGCTCTAAAAATAATTTTGACTAATAGTGAGACATTCATATTGCTAATATAAGTATTTATAATAATCGACCAAAAAAAATTCAAAATTATAAACAATTTTTTGCCGAAAAAAAAACGTAGCTTTCTCGGCTCTAAAACTTAACTTTAATAATAGCTTCAACGACCATAATTATCAATAGTAGATTGCAGCCCCCTTTCCATGTGAATTCTAATTTTCGCCTCATTCAGGCGCGTAATTCTACTCGTCCCTTTACATCTGGTTTTGTTTATATTACTAACCCATCTCTTGAAATGGAGAAAACAAAACCATTAAAAATGTATATACATACACACTTTCACATAGCATTTTACACTTTGAGGCGAACATTATAATTCAAAATATTATCCTACACTCTACAGTATGAATGTGGTCTTTTAGTTTGTATATTGGCTAACTTAAAGACATTTATCAGTTTTATTATTATACAGATTGAACGGTGTAACAGTAAAAAATAAATATTTCGTTGCAATATAATATATTGATACAATTTTTTATGAGCCATAAATCACTCTCAAACAATATTTAATAATTTTCAAATTGTAAAAAAAAATAGAATAAAGTAATCAATAAAGTTTTTTTTTTTAACGTTTAAAATCATCAGTCTACCATGCTTATTGTTAAATAGTTTTATTCGATTCAACAATAAAATTATTATAAGCGAATAAATCGATTTTGATTTTGTTTTATGAAAATGATTAATTTATGTATATATAATTCGAAGAAACCCATATTACAAAAATCAGAGATTTGAAAAAAGGTATCTTCATTTGATTTATTCCTTAACTCAATGTGTTCCATAAACAGCTTAGGAAGAGCTACTTAGGGATTCTATTAGGATAAGGAAGCTGTATTTGACTCCGTATATATAAAAAAAATGTTCCTTAAGGGGAATTACTACAATAAAAATATTTTAATTTTGTTTGTAAAGTTATTAAAAAATGTATTTAATAATTATGTTCAAAATACGTTTCAAATTAGATTCTTTAACATTATAATGTTAATGTAAATATTCCTCTTAAGATTGTCCTAAAATCGTCTTCACGAACTATGTATTCGTTTAATTTTATTTCACGGGTCTCGCAGGTCTATAGATGGAAAAAGAAATGAGAAGAAGAAGCAATTCAATTCTTCAATAAACGGCTTAGATGTGGAAGGAAACGAGTACTGGATGAAAATGTCTTGAATAACGCGATAAACTACGTTTCTCAACAACCGTTTTCTTCCATGCAAATGGTTATCGAGTTAAATAATTTCAATTGCAGCCGCCCAGCACTTGGGAGGAGACTCAAGGACAGCGGATACAAATGCAGACGTCCAGCACAGAAAATCGATTTAACTCCGGTTCATGTGGAACGCAGATTGCAGTTCGCACAAGCAAACATAGGACGATATTGGGACAACACGATTTTTACGGACGAAAAGGTGTTCTCTTCCGAAATTGGGTCTCGGAAACCTTTGTACAGGTTGCCGAATTCGAGATACCAATAGCGGAATGTACTCAAAAAGAAGAGGAGCGGCCGAATATCCCTTAACATGTGGGGGTGGATGTCTGTAGCAGGTCCCGGAGAACCTGTACGCGTAGACCCACGAATGGATGCAAAGGTGTATGTGCAATTATTAGAAAATAGCATGCTACCGAGCGTACAGGCAGTTTATGGGGACGCAGCTCTAATGTATGTGCATGACAATTGTCCGGTGCATACTGTTATAATTGTTAGAGAATGGTTTGACAACCACCCTCAATTCATAGTGACGAATTGGCCTGCTACATCCCTGGACTTTAACCACATTGAAAATCTTTGGGCAGACATTGTGCGGCGATGGAATGACTTCCGGGGAAACATTCGCCTAAGAAATGCATGAGAAATTTATTTGCATGCCAGCACAATTTGGGAGCATTACAGGTTTACGTAAATTTGTGAAAACCTCGTAAATTCCATGGAAAGGCGACTGCAATCAACTATTGATAATAATGTTCGTTGGACCAAATATTAAAATATAGTTTTAGAGCCGGAAGGCAACGCGTATTATTTTCGCAAATAATTGGTTAATAATTTTAAATTTATTTCTTTTAATCGCTGTTTTCTTAAGAGCCATACCTAATATAGTATGTACTAAAATATTTAATCATATAATAATAGTCTGTTTATGTACTTTTATTCATAGATTATTTAAACATTTTGGTTGCTTCTTTTTTGGGTGAAACTCATTTAAGCATTTATTTTAAAATTGTTCAACAGTATGTGGAAATTGGTTTCTTGAAAAAAGAATTTTTATTCTCATTTATATTTCAGAGCATATTGTTCTTAATTGAAAAATATTTGCATTTACAATATTATTTTGAATTTATTGTTTGTTCCAATTTAATTCCTCAATATTTTGTTATTTTTTTTATTTTTTTTTTTATGTTAGTATTTATAAGAATAGTTGCGTTTTTTTATTTAATTCGCTTCTTTATAAACCTTATCACTATAACAAATGGTATATCTTATATACGCAGAATACATTGTCGTCCGCATACATATTTTTAGTCATACGAATGAACATTATCAAGATTGATAGATATTTTTTATAATGAAATAATAACCAAATTACTAATTCCATATGGACAAAAGTAAATTTGGTTAAATTACAAATAAAAATGAATTTCTTTATTATGTCAAACATGTTTATTGAAATATTAAGTAATTTTAGAACTTACTTTAATATTACAAGAAGCTTTTAAAATGTTTTTAAAACATCATACAGAAAATCGCATAGTATTTATAAAAAATAAAAATTGAAATATTATGTTGTCACCTTCCTAAAAAATACACAGAAACAGATGTTTTGTATATAGTTATGAATCCAACATATGTTTATTTACATCAACGTTTGAGCGCTGGCCCTCATTAAGGAATACATAAAACGTATTACCCATGGTCTTACAAAAATACACGTATATGTATAATATATACCGCAACTTTTCCAGTATACAAATGCACTTATATACCCTATCTATCTAAGGCTCTTCGACAGATAAGCACGATCGATTCCCCGATGACAATTTTTAAAGAATACGTTCAGTTATTATAGACAATGACTCTACCTTTTTTTTTAAATTAATTTATTATTTATCAACACATTTTATACATTTAGAATTTCAAAAATTACAAAATAATTAAAAAATAAAGGAAAATGTAGTCACGTTAAATATATTAACAGAGAATTACGGATTATGTATCACTAGGTATGAAGAGAGGCGATCACCAACATTACAACAGTGCGATGTTGGCTGCTCATAAATATTTCGTAGTTTTCGCATTTAATTTGAAATATACTGTACACTGTCAGTAAGACTGTACCTACGTTACAAAGTTTACATTCATATATGAAATCTGAAACAAAATTCCCCGGCAGCAAAGAAACTTTACGGAAAATTATTATTGGTATGGGTTACAAGTACAAAAAATGTGAATCGAACAGAAAAGTATTAATGAAACGACAAGATATTGTGGCCTGGCGAGCACGATATTTACGATTTAAAATGTATAACGATAGTCTTGGTGAAAACAAGAGACCCCTGGTATATCTTGATGAGAGTTACGTGCATAAAAATTATACTGTCTCAAAGTGCTGGCAAAGTTCAGAAGAAAAAGGAGTGCTCAAAAAAGATGGTGCAGGACAACGATGGATCTTGTGCCATGCTGGTGGTGAAATGGGATTTATTGATGGAGCTTTGCTACAATTCAAATCAAAAACAAAAAGTGGTAACTACCACGATGAAATGAACTACGAGAACTTCTCAAAATGGTTTAAAACATAATTGTTAGTGAATAAACTGTATGAATATCGAACAGTAGGATAGTTGAATGTATGGTTAATGGTCAGATAAGAGTAGTAGTTGTCAATCGTTGTAGCGCGTGTGTATCAAAAGTGAGAAATAGTACATAGTACGGAACAAATAGAATGTTGTTGTAACTTTAGGATATAATAAAATGATATTATTATTGTCTAAGGGCGTTGTTATTGATAGTTAGAGTTTAACGTATAATACTTCAGAAGTGGCATAATACCCGAGATATCACCGAAACAGAACGTGTTTATTGAATTAGTGAAGGACAAAATGGATGAGTTTGAAAGATTTCAACAAACAGCAAGTGGAGTAACGGAAAATACGATGCCAGAATTCGGAAATCAAGTGGAAGTGAATGTCAATTTAAATAAGTTATTTGAAAGTCTAATGTTAGAAAATCAGCGCAGAGACAAAATGTTCAAAAATATTATAAGTCAATTACAAACAAGAAATGTACCAACGCCGGTGAATCAAAGTGTAAGTACATCGATGATGCCAGAATTATTGAAGAAGATTTCTACATTTAGTGGCAATTTAGATAAAGCAGATTGGATGAAGCAGCTGGAAAGTGTACAGTTATTACATGAATTACCTGATAGTTATATGCTTGAGACGGCTAGAACTAGGTTGTTGGATGGAGCGAAGGAATGGTATTTGACAAACGCATCGGAAATGCACACATGGCAAGATTTTCTACAAAAATTTAAATCTATGTTCATTATTGAAGAGAGCAAGGCTGCAAAATGGCAATAAATGGAACAGCGCGTGCAGAAAAAAGGAGAAGCAATTGATTCATATTTTCATGAAAAGGTCAGATTATGTAAACAAGTGGGAATGGATGTGGTAGAAACTAAAGAACAAGTTTTGATTGGACTTTGGTCAAAAGCACTGTGTGATGCAATGTTTCCCTTAAGGCATACGACAATTGAAGAACTGCTGCATGATTTACTTCAATATTCAGAAATAGAGTCAAAAAGAACAGAGAATTAATGGAGGTTACAAGAAAAACAGAGTAAAAGAAACAGTGACTGAACAATATGATTTAAGTGCGAGCAATAATGGAAATAGCAGATTTTCAGGTACACAAACTGAGAAGAATGACAGGGGTGAGTGGCGATGTTTTAATTGCAATAAGTATGGACACATAGCTAGGAATTGTCGAGACCCAAAGCGAGAACTTGTATGCAGAAATTGTAAGGCACCAGGCCATATACAGAGAAATTGTAATGTCAATAGAAATATTAATTTAATTCAAGTCGATGAAGAGAAGCCATCAATCACAAAATATATAAAAGAGGTGAGTCTAGATAATAAGCTTCTTACGGGTCTGATTGATCCTGGTAGTTCAGATTGTACTATAAAGTAAACAATAGCAATAGCTGCACAATTTAAAGTATTGCATGAACAATGTGAATTAAAGGGATTTGGGCCAGCCTATTGCAAAGTTCAGTCACCAGGGATTGTTCCAAGTCACATTAGTATAGATGGTATTTCTGCAGATCAGGTTAAATTAAGAATTGTGCCAGATGATTCACAACCTGTAGATGTAATAATTGGACGAACATTTACAGAACTGCCTCATATAATATACCTAAGAATAGATGATGAACTAATATTTAAGTACCGAAACGATGATCCATTTGGAGATTTAAATTTGACTTCAAATAAAAATAATTGCATAAAAAATCTGAATGACACAATTATTCCTTCGAATACTGTTGGATTTATTTCTGTTGATGAGAGTGTACCTTTTAAACTACCATTTACAAATATAAGCGATGAGGATGTTTATATGAAGAAAGGAGGAGATACTATACTGAGAGGAGAGATTTACGAATTGCAACAACTGAAGGAAGAGACGAAATGTGAAATTTCAAAGAGCATGATATGTACCAATGAAGAAATGTCTGGAAACGAAGTTGAAGAATTGTTAAAATTATTGAATAATTACCGAGATTGCATAGCCTTGAATATAGAAGAATTAGGATGTACAGACTTGATCGAAATGGACATAAAAGAAAAAAGAAATTGTCAACCAGTGTGGACGAAGCCTTATCGAGTTAGTAACCAATAAAGAGAAGAGATTAGAGGAATAGTCAAGAATTGGAAGGAAGCTGGAATAGTGAGAGAGACAACATCACCATATGCAAGCCCAGTCCTGTTGGTAAAGAAGAAGACTGGAGAATCGCGTTTAGTAGTCGACTTCAGAAGATTAAATAATCAAACAACACGAATTAGTTTTCCATTACCCAATATAGATGACCATCTAAGTGTATTAAACAAAGCTAAGTTTTATTCTGTTCTAGATTTGGCCCATGGTTATCTGCAGGTTCCACTGAGTGAGTCCGCAAAGTGCAAGACAGCATTTATAACGCCAGACGAAACAGGTGAATTCGAGAGGATGGTGTTTGGACTGACCAATGCCCCATTTTACTTTTCAAAGTTAATGCAGAAAGTATTGGGACCGCTAGGGAGTCAAGTGGCTTTGCACTATTTGGATGATATTTTAGTGCCAGCTGAAGATTGGCAAGATATGAAATGCAGACTGGAGCAGGTACTAGGTGCGTTGCTACAGGCGAAGTTAACCATTAACTTAGATAAATGTGAATTTATGAAAAGCGAAGTCGAATATTTGGGTTTCACAATTTTGAGAAACAGTATAAAGCCTGGACCAAGAAAGGTCAAAGCCATTGAAGACTATCCACCGCCTGAGGATGTACATGGTATGCGACGGTTTTTGGGATTAGCATCATTCTTTAGACGTTTTGTGGCAAATTTTGCGAAAAGGGCGAATCCGATGTATGATTTATTAAAGAAGAATTCTGAATTTGTATGGGGATCAATAGAACAAAAGTCATTTGAAGATATTAAGAGCGCCTTGACGGAGCAGCCAATTTTAAGATTATTTAACCCTAATGCATCGGAAACACAGCTACACACTGATGCATCTTCGATGGGACTTGGTGCGATGTTATTACAGAAAGAAGAACTGGAAAATAAATTTCACTTGGTATATGCAATTAGTAGACGAGTTAATGAAGCGGAGAGGAATTATCATTCGAGTAAGCTTGAGTTAATGGCTATAGTTTGGGCCGTAGACAGGCTACGTGTACTCTTGATAAATATACCATTCACGATTGTAACCGACTGTCAAGCCTTAGTATATATGAATACTGCGAAGACCAAAAATCCCCAAATTGTGAGATGGTACAGTTTGTTGAGTGAGTTTAACTTTGAAATAAAACACAGGCCAGGTGAACAGCTATCACATGTGGATGATTTGAGCAGAGCTCCAGTAGAAGAGGAATCCCGTGATGAAGAATGTTTATTGAGTCGAGTAACAGTCTTTACCGAAACCGATATAGAAGACGAATTAGTATTGTTCCAACATACCGACGATAGATTGAAGCGGAAAATAGAATTATTGAGAAAGAAAAAAACCACTGCTATAGGAAACATCCAAAATGAGCAGGTGAAATACAAAAGGAATTATGACCGGAAGAGGAATACCAATGTACATTACGACCGAGGAGGTATAGTATTCATGCATACCGTACCAAAACAAACTGGAGAGTCAACGAAATTACAGCCAAAATATCGAGGACCATTAGTAGTTACAGGTGTATTGCCAGGAGACACTTAGCGCGTAATGGATTTGTTAGGAGAATTGCCAACTGTTAGTCCATATGAATAATAGGTCTAAGATATAGAGTAGTTGATGTAGAGAATAGAAGTTGACAGTTTTGTAAGAAAGATTTTGTATATTATATTTTCTTAAATATAGATGTTAATTTAAAACCATCGTGGTAAATTATTAGTAGTGATAGAAAGAGAAGAAAGTGGTTGCGAGAAAGAATGATATAAAAATATAACTATAACATTTCAAAAAGTGGGATTAAAAACTAAATTTGTGAAAGGAACAGAAAGCGAAGGACAATACCCAATATGACTGAACGAGAATTCGATGAATTTCAGAATGTACTAGAAAAACAGAATCAAGGGATAGACTCAAGCGGAAGTAATAGTGTGAATGTTGACGGAAATAATGCACAGGTGAACCCACAGATTGGAAGAAATACAGGTACCCACAGTGATACATCAACAAATGTGAATGATATTTTAACAACAATGCAGTTATTATTACAACAGAATGCAGGTATGCTACAGATGATACAGCAACAGAGTGTCTTCAAATAGTTTCAAAAATTTTAATGTAATGCCTGATTTATCAAAAAGCATTGAGGTATTTACAGGAGAAAAAGGACCCAGTGAAGCAAGTTTATGGTTAGACAATATACAAAATACAGCAAATCTACATTCTTGGCCAGATACTTTTATACTGCAGACAGCACGCATGAAATTAGTAGGTGCTGCGAAACATTGGTATGATGGAAGATACAGCGAAATAAAATGTTGGGCTGATTTTAAGAATGTCTTTCAGAAAACTTTTTGCTACAAAAGTAGTATAGCAGATTGTTGGAAACAAATGCAGGCAAGAGTACAAATACAAAAAGAAAATGTAAGTATGTACTTTCATGACAAAGTGAAATTATGTAAATTGTTAAATTTAAAGTTTGACGAAATAAAAGAACAAGTAGCAATAGGATTGTGGTCACGAGAGTTAAGTAATATAATAATGACAAAAAACCATTTAGATATTGATGATCTGTATCAAGACATAATACAGTATGAGAGAATAAATAGTGCAAGGCAGGAGAGAATCGAGGGAAACAACAAAGAAAAGAGAAGGAATGAAATTTTGGTAAAGGCACCGCTGAATGACATTAAGAGTAAGCCGGAAGGAACTCTTTGTGAGACAACCAGTAGGATGAATACTAGACATGTTAAAAGAGAAAAGCCCGAAGGTAGGTGCTTTAATTGTCAAAAGTTTGGCCATTTGGCACGAGACTGTCCAGAACCGAAGAGAGAGTTCTTATGTTACAACTGTTCAGAAAAAGGACATTTAGCCAGGGATTGTAAGAAGCCAAAACAAGGTGCTGTGAATATTATCAACAATGAGACAGGTAAGAGCAGTTCCCAAAAATATATCAAACAAATTAATATAAACAATAAATATTTCAATACATTGATTGACTGTGGCAGCTCTGATTGTACAATTCGAGCAACAGCAGCCATTCAGAGTAATTTAAATATAGATCGTAAGATAAGTGAACTAAAGGGATTTGGCCCAAGTTCATACACAGTCAAATCTTGTGGCATAGTAAAAGCAACAATTAATGTAGACAATGTTGAAGGCAAAGATATTATTATGAGAGTAGTGCCTGATGATGTGCAATCGATTGATATCATAATTGGTAGAACCTTTACAGAATTACCACATGTAGCTTATTTTAAAGTTGATGACATACTATGTTTCCAAAATAGGGATGAATTACACCTGCCATTACTGCAAAAAGAACCAGCCTGCACTAACTTTGTTATGAGTGGAGATGTAGAACTATCTCCAAATACAGTGAACTTCATTGCTGTGAATGAATGTTCTGAATTAAGATTGCCTGTTCTGAATTTAACAGATAAGAATATACTTTTAAGAGAAGGAAGGAGTGTATTCAAGGGCGAAGTAACATAATTACCGGAAATACAGGGAATGAGAGGCGAAATTAGAGAAGAGATGGTTAAAGTGGGCGAAGAAGTAACAGTACAGGAAAGGGAAGATTTGTTCAATTTATTGACTGAATACAGAGACTGTGTGGCAATGAATATTAGAGAATTAGGATGCACGAACGTAGTGAAAATGGATATTGTAGAAAAGGAAGGGAGCACACCAGTATGGAGCAAGCCATATCGAGCCAGCGAACGGGAAAGAAATGAAATAAAATAGATTGTGAAAGAATGGAAAGACGTAGGAATAGTAACCGAGACGACGTCGCCATATGCTAGTCCAGTACTTTTAGTGAAAAAGAAAACTGGTGAATCGAGACTTGTGGTTGATTACCGCCGATTGAACAACCAGACAGTTAGAATGAACTTTCCTTTGCCAAACCTTGATGATCACATTTCAGTCCTAAGTAATTATGTTTTAGATTTGGCTCATGGTTACTTACAGATACCTCTTAGTGAAGAAGCACGAGGAAAAACTGCCTTCATAACACCCGACGAAACAGGGGAATTTCAACGTATGATTTTTGGCTTAACGAACGCACCCTTTTATTTTTCGAAAGTAATGAACAAGGTGTTAGGACCGTTGCAAGGCCGAACAGTCTTATACTATTTAGATGATATATTAGTGCCAGCAGTGAATTGGATTGATATGAGGGATAGGTTAATACTAGTATTTGATGCTCTACGGAAAGCTAATTTGACTATCAAGCTTGAAAAGTGTGTTTTCATGAAAAAGGAAGTAGAATACCTTGGATTTCTATTAAGAGAAGGAGGCATCAAACCAGGATTACGAAAAATTAGAGCTATAGAAAATTATCCCGTTCCGAGAAATGTACATGAAGTCAGACGTTTTCTGGGATTATCATCTTTCTTTAGAAGATTCGTGGTAAACTTCGCACAGAGGGCTAACCCATTGTATGATTTGCTTAAGAAAAATACCAGTTTTGGGTGGACCACGAGGCAACAACATGCATATGAAGATATTAAAAAAGTTTTGACAAGCGAGCCAGTGCTAAAAGTGTTTGATCCTGGCGCAACAGAGACTCAGTTGATCACAGATGCTTCTTCCAAAGGATTGGGTGCATTACTTTTGCAGAGAAAGCAAGATAATAGATTTCATTTGGCATATGCCATTAGTAGACAGACATCAGAAGCAGAGAGGAGTTATCATTCTAGTAAGTTAGAATTGATTGCCATAGTTTGGGCGGTGAACAGATTAAGAACTTTCTTGATCAATATAAATTTCACTGTAGTGACTGATTGTCGAGCTTTAATTTATTTAAATACAATGAAAACCAAAAACCCACAAGTTATCAGATGGTATAGCCTACTGAGTGAATTTGACTTTAATATAAAGTACAAACCAGGAGAGCAGTTGTCACATGCAGACGCATTAAGTAGAGACCCAGTAGATGAAGAAAATCAGGATGAAGAGAATTTGATAGATAGAGCAACTGTATTTGTAATTACAAACCTAGAAGACGAAGTAACGTTATTTCAAAATTCAGACGAGAGGTCACTAGTACAAAAGGGGATAAACATATTTTGGTTATGGTAGATAATTTAACTAAGTTTGTAAAATTGGAGCCAGTAAGAACCACCGACGCGAATGCAGTAGTGAAGAAATTAGAAGAGTTTGTAAATGATTTGGGCGCACCAGAGAGAATCATTAGTGACAGAGGGCCGTGTTTTACATCACAGTTATTCGCAACTTTCTGTGACAGACAAGGTATTAGACATGTTTTGAATTCACCACGACATGCTCAAGCAAACGGCCAAGTAGTGAGAGTGCATCGTAGTATTATTCCATTAATACAAACAACAATCAAAGATCCAGAATACAAGGATTGGGACAAGAAAATTAAACATGTGCAAAGAGACCTGAATACATCAGTAAATAAGACCACAGGGAAGAGTCCTTTCGAGTTATTGTATGGATACATTCCAAGGTTCGAGGACGGCCTTTTAAGACATTTGACATTAGAAGCTGAAAGTTACGTACCACCAAGTGAATTACGAAAAGTGGCTTCAGGTAAAATTAAGGAAGAACAGAAGAAATACAAAGAAACATATGATAAGAAGAGGTATACAAATATGCATTACAATATGGGTGACATAGTGTACATGAAAACTATTCCAAAAGCCACTGGTGAGTCAACAAAACTGCAGCCGAAGTATCGAGGACCGTTGGTTGTTACTCAGATATTACCAGGCGACACCTATCGAGTGACGGACTTGAGACACAAAGATAGTAACCGAATATATGCTAGTACTGCCCATGTTAGTCAATTAAGGTTGTGGAAGAATACTACTAAAGACGAAGAGATGCAAGACGAGCCCCACCAACTTCCAGAAGAGAGCGAAGACGAGAAGATAACCGAAGAAGAAGAAGTTCACAAAGATGAAGATGGAAAAAGAAGTCAACAATATACCGAAGGTATCCAAGAGAAATCTAGCCGAAGAAAAAGAATGCCAACCTACTTGAAGGATTACCATCTCGAGGACGAGATCGATTCCAGGATGGCCGAATGTTAGGAGAATTGCCAACTGTTAGTCCATATGAATAATAGGTCTAAGATATAGAGTAGCTGATGTAGAGAACAGAAGTTGACAGTTTTGTAAGAAAGATTTTGTATATTATATTTTCTTAAATATAGATGTTAATTTAAAACCATCGTGGTAAATTATTAGTAGTGATAGAAAGAGAAGAAAGTGGTTGCGAGAAAGAATGATATAAAAATATAAGTATAACAGATTTGCGAGAAGACGACGCAAGGAGGGCATACGTGACGACAGCACATGTTAGCCAGTTGAAATTGTGGAGAAATACCGAAAATGAAGATGAGTCAGAACAAGACGAAGATAGTGAAGTCGAAACCAGCGAGGTGAAGGTCGAGGAATCCCGCGAAGAAGACATTGAAATGGGAAAAGAAGGTAGACGGAGTAGGCACGTGAGGAGACCGAAATATCTCAACGATTACCATCTCGAGGGCGAGATGTGAAAAGGATGGCCGAGTGTTAGTGAATAAACTGTATGAATATCGAACAGTAGGATAGTTTAATGAATGGTTAATGGTCAGATAAGAGTAGTAGTTGTCAATCGTTGTAGCGCGTGTGTATCAAAAGCGAGAAATAGTACATAGTACGGAACAAATAGAATGTTGTTGTAACTTTAGGATATAATAAAATTATATTATTATTGTCTAAGGGCGTTGTTATTGATAGTTAGAGTTTAACGTATAATACAATTAATACCAAATCTACCACAGAATTCAATTATAGTTATGGACAACGCACCATATCAGTGTCCAAATCAATAAACCACCTACATCCTCATCTAAGAAAGCAGATATTATGTTTTGGCTTTGGTTGAAGAATATACAATATCACCCAGAGATGTTAAAGTGTGAATTGCTTGAATTAGTGAGACGTAATAAACCAGAATTAGGTCATTCGGTGTTAAGATTACCGCCATATCACTGCGATCTCAACCCAATCGAAATGATTTGGAGCATGGTGAAAAGGAGTGCGAGTGCGAGTGCGGTGTTAATAAATCAACAGTAATGCGTTTAAAACGAAAATATGGAAAGAAAATTTATGAAACGGCAAGAAAACGGCCGGGAAGAAGTGTCAATAAAGAAGAAGGAGCATTTATTAATTTAATAAAATCCTTAACAGAAACGAGAAGAGTTACAAGAAACTTCCCGGGTAGAAGAGTGGAAAGGAGATCACTTTTAAGAGTTTTTTTTAATTATGGTTTGCGCCGTGTGAAGGTTTTTTTAAGATCTTTGTATGCAAGGTGGATAGGAATGGTTATGCCGTTAGGATTTTAAAAATTTAAAATAATTATCTTTTTTAAAAAATATATACCTATACTGAATAAGCATTGTTGGTTGTTGTTTGTGTTTTATTTACTTAACAACGATTTTATAAAGTTGCTTCAAGAAATATTAAGTTGTAATGTCCCAATTGAGTAATGCAATGTATAACGCAAGAGTTTGGAGGACCAACCTTCATCTTCTACTATCCATATACAGCTAAGAAAGGAGAAAAAGTCCAAAATTATATTAGTTATTTATATTTTTTATTTAGACTATTTCTAAATTTAAAGTTAAATATTTACTTGGTTTATACATATTTTTTAAATTTAAAGAGATGGCTAGGATTACGGAAAAGAAGCTCGTCGAAATTCTAACTAAAATTTGGTTAAAACGGCCCATTAGAAAAATTGCCTGCGACTGTGGGGTAAATAAATCCACAGTAATGCGTTTAAAACGGAAATATGGAAAGGAGATTTATGAAACGGCAAGAAAAGGGCCGGGAAGAAATGTCAGAATAGAAGAAGGAGCATTTATTAACTTGATAAAATCTTTAACAGAAACGAGAAGGGTACCAATTACAAGAAACTTCCCGGCTAGAAGAGTGAAAAAGCGATCACTATTAAGAGTTTTTTTTAATTATGGTTTGCGCTGTGCGAAGGTTTTTTTTACATCTTTGTATGCAATGTATCGTAATGGATAGGAATGGTTATGCCGTAAGGATTTTAAAAATTTAAAAAAATTATCTTTTTTAAAAAAAAATATATACTGAATAAGCATTGTTGGTTGTTGTTTGTGTTTTATTAACTTAACAACGATTTTATAAAGTTGCTTCAAGAAATATTAAGTTGTAATGTCCCAATTGAGTAATGCAATGTATAACGCAAGAGTTTGGAGGACCAACCTTCATCTTCTACTATCCATATACAGCTAAGAAAGGAGAAAAAGTCCAAAATTATATTAGTTATTTATATTTTTATTTAGACTATTTCTAAATTTAAAGTTAAATATTCACTTGGTTTATACATATTTTTTAAATTTAAAGAGATGGCTAGGATTACGGAAAAGAAGCTCGTCGAAATTCTAACTAAAATTTGGTCAAAACGGCCCATTAGAAAAATTGCCTGCGACTGTGGGGTAAATAAATCCACAGTAATGCGTTTAAAACGGAAATATGGAAAGGAGATTTATGAAACGGCAAGAAAAGGGCCGGGAAGAAATGTCAGAATAGAAGAAGGGGCATTTATTAACTTGATAAAATCTTTAACAGAAACGAGAAGGGTACCAATTACAAGAAACTTCCCGGCTAGAAGAGTGAAAAAGCGATCACTATTAAGAGTTTTTTTTAATTATGGTTTGCGCTGTGCGAAGGTTTTTTTTACATCTTTGTATGCAATGTATCGTAATGGATAGGAATGGTTATGCCGTAAGGATTTTAAAAATTTTAAAAAATTATCTTTTTTAAAAAAAAATATATACTGAATAAGCATTGTTGGTTGTTGTTTGTGTTTTATTAACTTAACAACGATTTTATAAAGTTGCTTCAAGAAATATTAAGTTGTAATGTCGCAATTGAGTAATGCAATGTATAACGCAAGAGTTTGGAGGACCAACCTTCATCTTCTACTATCCATATACAGCTAAGAAAGGAGAAAAAGTCCAAAATTATATTAGATGATGCGGACAAGTAATATATCAATATAAATATTTAACGTACTTTATATTTATTTCAATTTAAATCTTAGATCTGTATTGCGGAACAAGATCACATCTATGTACACTGTCAGTAAGACTGTACCTACGTTACAAAGTTTACATTCATATATGAAATCTGAAACAAAATTCCCCGGCAGCAAAGAAACTTTACGGAAAATTATTATTGGTATGGGTTACAAGTACAAAAGATGTGAATCGAACAGAAAAGTATTAATGAAACGACAAGATATTGTGGCCTGGCGAGCACGATATTTACGATTTAAAATGTATAACGATAGTCTTGGTGAAAACAAGAGACCCCTGGTATATCTTGATGAGAGTTACGTGCATAAAAATTATACTGGCTCAAAGTGCTGGCAAAGTTCAGAAGAAAAAGGAGTGCTCAAAAAAGATGGTGCAGGACAACGATGGATCTTGTGCCATGCTGGTGGTGAAATGGGATTTATTGATGGAGCTTTGCTACAATTCAAATCAAAAACAAAAAGTGGTAACTACCACGATGAAATGAACTACGAGAACTTCTCAAAATGGTTTAAAACATAATTGTTAGTGAATAAACTGTATGAATATCGAACAGTAGGATAGTTGAATGTATGGTTAATGGCCAGATAAGAGTAGTAGTTGTCAATCGTTGTAGCGCGTGTGTATCAAAAGTGAGAAATAGTACATAGTACGGAACAAATAGAATGTTGTTGTAACTTTAGGATATAATAAAATGATATTATTATTGTCTAAGGGCGTTGTTATTGATAGTTAGAGTTTAACGTATAATACTTCAGAAGTGGCATAATACCCGAGATATCACCGAAACAGAACGTGTTTATTGAATTAGTGAAGGACAAAATGGATGAGTTTGAAAGATTTCAACAAACAGCAAGTGGAGTAACGGAAAATACGATGTCAGAATTCGGAAATCAAGTGGAAGTGAATGTCAATTTAAATAAGTTATTTGAAAGTCTAATGTTAGAAAATCAGCGCAGAGACAAAATGTTCAAAAATATTATAAGTCAATTACAAACAAGAAATGTACCAACGCCGGTGAATCAAAGTGTAAGTACATCGATGATGCCAGAATTATTGAAGAAGATTTCTACATTTAGTGGCAATTTAGATAAAGCAGATTGGATGAAGCAGCTGGAAAGTGTACAGTTATTACATGAATTACCTGATAGTTATATGCTTGAGACGGCTAGAACTAGGTTGTTGGATGGAGCGAAGGAATGGTATTTGACAAACGCATCGGAAATGCACACATGGCAAGATTTTCTACAAAAATTTAAATCTATGTTCATTATTGAAGAGAGCAAGGCTGCAAAATGGCAATAAATGGAACAGCGCGTGCAGAAAAAAGGAGAAGCAATTGATTCATATTTTCATGAAAAGGTCAGATTATGTAAACAAGTGGGAATGGATGTGGTAGAAACTAAAGAACAAGTTTTGATTGGACTTTGGTCAAAAGCACTGTGTGATGCAATGTTTCCCTTAAGGCATACGACAATTGAAGAACTGCTGCATGATTTACTTCAATATTCAGAAATAGAGTCAAAAAGAACAGAGAATTAATGGAGGTTACAAGAAAAACAGAGTAAAAGAAACAGTGACTGAACAATATGATTTAAGTGCGAGCAATAATGGAAATAGCAGATTTTCAGGTACACAAACTGAGAAGAATGACAGGGGTGAGTGGCGATGTTTTAATTGCAATAAGTATGGACACATAGCTAGGAATTGTCGAGACCCAAAGCGAGAACTTGTATGCAGAAATTGTAAGGCACCAGGCCATATACAGAGAAATTGTAATGTCAATAGAAATATTAATTTAATTCAAGTCGATGAAGAGAAGCCATCAATCACAAAATATATAAAAGAGGTGAGTCTAGATAATAAGCTTCTTACGGGTCTGATTGATCCTGGTAGTTCAGATTGTACTATAAAGTAAACAATAGCAATAGCTGCACAATTTAAAGTATTGCATGAACAATGTGAATTAAAGGGATTTGGGCCAGCCTATTGCAAAGTTCAGTCACCAGGGATTGTTCCAAGTCACATTAGTATAGATGGTATTTCTGCAGATCAGGTTAAATTAAGAATTGTGCCAGATGATTCACAACCTGTAGATGTAATAATTGGACGAACATTTACAGAACTGCCTCATATAATATACCTAAGAATAGATGATGAACTAATATTTAAGTACCGAAACGATGATCCATTTGGAGATTTAAATTTGACTTCAAATAAAAATAATTGCATAAAAAATCTGAATGACACAATTATTCCTTCGAATACTGTTGGATTTATTTCTGTTGATGAGAGTGTACCTTTTAAACTACCATTTACAAATATAAGCGATGAGGATGTTTATATGAAGAAAGGAGGAGATACTATACTGAGAGGAGAGATTTACGAATTGCAACAACTGAAGGAAGAGACGAAATGTGAAATTTCAAAGAGCATGATATGTACCAATGAAGAAATGTCTGGAAACGAAGTTGAAGAATTGTTAAAATTATTGAATAATTACCGAGATTGCATAGCCTTGAATATAGAAGAATTAGGATGTACAGACTTGATCGAAATGGACATAAAAGAAAAAAGAAATTGTCAACCAGTGTGGACGAAGCCTTATCGAGTTAGTAACCAAGAAAGAGAAGAGATTAGAGGAATAGTCAAGAATTGGAAGGAAGCTGGAATAGTGAGAGAGACAACATCACCATATGCAAGCCCAGTCCTGTTGGTAAAGAAGAAGACTGGAGAATCGCGTTTAGTAGTCGACTTCAGAAGATTAAATAATCAAACAACACGAATTAGTTTTCCATTACCCAATATAGATGACCATCTAAGTGTATTAAACAAAGCTAAGTTTTATTCTGTTCTAGATTTGGCCCATGGTTATCTGCAGGTTCCACTGAGTGAGTCCGCAAAGTGCAAGACAGCATTTATAACGCCAGACGAAACAGGTGAATTCGAGAGGATGGTGTTTGGACTGACCAATGCCCCATTTTACTTTTCAAAGTTAATGCAGAAAGTATTGGGACCGCTAGGGAGTCAAGTGGCTTTGCACTATTTGGATGATATTTTAGTGCCAGCTGAAGATTGGCAAGATATGAAATGCAGACTGGAGCAGGTACTAGGTGCGTTGCTACAGGCGAAGTTAACCATTAACTTAGATAAATGTGAATTTATGAAAAGCGAAGTCGAATATTTGGGTTTCACAATTTTGAGAAACAGTATAAAGCCTGGACCAAGAAAGGTCAAAGCCATTGAAGACTATCCACCGCCTGAGGATGTACATGGTATGCGACGGTTTTTGGGATTAGCATCATTCTTTAGACGTTTTGTGGCAAATTTTGCGAAAAGGGCGAATCCGATGTATGATTTATTAAAGAAGAATTCTGAATTTGTATGGGGATCAATAGAACAAAAGTCATTTGAAGATATTAAGAGCGCCTTGACGGAGCAGCCAATTTTAAGATTATTTAACCCTAATGCATCGGAAACACAGCTACACACTGATGCATCTTCGATGGGACTTGGTGCGATGTTATTACAGAAAGAAGAACTGGAAAATAAATTTCACTTGGTGTATGCAATTAGTAGACGAGTTAATGAAGCGGAGAGGAATTATCATTCGAGTAAGCTTGAGTTAATGGCTATAGTTTGGGCCGTAGACAGGCTACGTGTACTCTTGATAAATATACCATTCACGATTGTAACCGACTGTCAAGCCTTAGTATATATGAATACTGCGAAGACCAAAAATCCCCAAATTGTGAGATGGTACAGTTTGTTGAGTGAGTTTAACTTTGAAATAAAACACAGGCCAGGTGAACAGCTATCACATGTGGATGATTTGAGCAGAGCTCCAGTAGAAGAGGAGTCCCGTGATGAAGAATGTTTATTGAGTCGAGTAACAGTCTTTACCGAAACCGATATAGAAGACGAATTAGTATTGTTCCAACATACCGACGATAGATTGAAGCGGAAAATAGAATTATTGAGAAAGAAAAAAACCACTGCTATAGGAAACATCCAAAATGAGCAGGTGAAATACAAAAGGAATTATGACCGGAAGAGGAATACCAATGTACATTACGACCGAGGAGGTATAGTATTCATGCATACCGTACCAAAACAAACTGGAGAGTCAACGAAATTACAGCCAAAATATCGAGGACCATTAGTAGTTACAGGTGTATTGCCAGGAGACACTTAGCGCGTAATGGATTTGTTAGGAGAATTGCCAACTGTTAGTCCATATGAATAATAGGTCTAAGATATAGAGTAGTTGATGTAGAGAATAGAAGTTGACAGTTTTGTAAGAAAGATTTTGTATATTATATTTTCTTAAATATAGATGTTAATTTAAAACCATCGTGGTAAATTATTAGTAGTGATAGAAAGAGAAGAAAGTGGTTGCGAGAAAGAATGATATAAAAATATAACTATAACATTTCAAAAAGTGGGATTAAAAACTAAATTTGTGAAAGGAACAGAAAGCGAAGGACAATACCCAATATGACTGAACGAGAATTCGATGAATTTCAGAATGTACTAGAAAAACAGAATCAAGGGATAGACTCAAGCGGAAGTAATAGTGTGAATGTTGACGGAAATAATGCACAGGTGAACCCACAGATTGGAAGAAATACAGGTACCCACAGTGATACATCAACAAATGTGAATGATATTTTAACAACAATGCAGTTATTATTACAACAGAATGCAGGTATGCTACAGATGATACAGCAACAGAGTGTCTTCAAATAGTTTCAAAAATTTTAATGTAATGCCTGATTTATCAAAAAGCATTGAGGTATTTACAGGAGAAAAAGGACCCAGTGAAGCAAGTTTATAGTTAGACCATATACAAAATACAGCAAATCTACATTCTTGGCCAGATACTTTTATACTGCAGACAGCACGCATGAAATTAGTAGGTGCTGCGAAACATTGGTATGATGGAAGATACAGCGAAATAAAATGTTGGGCTGATTTTAAGAATGTCTTTCAGAAAACTTTTTGCTACAAAAGTAGTATAGCAGATTGTTGGAAACAAATGCAGGCAAGAGTACAAATACAAAAAGAAAATGTAAGTATGTACTTTCATGACAAAGTGAAATTATGTAAATTGTTAAATTTAAAGTTTGACGAAATAAAAGAACAAGTAGCAATAGGATTGTGGTCACGAGAGTTAAGTAATATAATAATGACAAAAAACCATTTAGATATTGATGATCTGTATCAAGACATAATACAGTATGAGAGAATAAATAGTGCAAGGCAGGAGAGAATCGAGGGAAACAACAAAGAAAAGAGAAGGAATGAAATTTTGGTAAAGGCACCGCTGAATGACATTAAGAGTAAGCCGGAAGGAACTCTTTGTGAGACAACCAGTAGGATGAATACTAGACATGTTAAAAGAGAAAAGCCCGAAGGTAGGTGCTTTAATTGTCAAAAGTTTGGCCATTTGGCACGAGACTGTCCAGAACCGAAGAGAGAGTTCTTATGTTACAACTGTTCAGAAAAAGGACATTTAGCCAGGGATTGTAAGAAGCCAAAACAAGGTGCTGTGAATATTATCAACAATGAGACTGGTAAGAGCAGTTCCCAAAAATATATCAAACAAATTAATATAAACAATAAATATTTCAATACATTGATTGACTGTGGCAGCTCTGATTGTACAATTCGAGCAACAGCAGCCATTCAGAGTAATTTAAATATAGATCGTAAGATAAGTGAACTAAAGGGATTTGGCCCAAGTTCATACACAGTCAAATCTTGTGGCATAGTAAAAGCAACAATTAATGTAGACAATGTTGAAGGCAAAGATATTATTATGAGAGTAGTGCCTGATGATGTGCAACTGATTGATATCATAATTGGTAGAACCTTTACAGAATTACCACATGTAGCTTATTTTAAAGTTGATGACATACTATGTTTCCAAAATAGGGATGAATTACACCTGCCATTACTGCAAAAAGAACCAGCCTGCACTAACTTTGTTATGAGTGGAGATGTAGAACTATCTCCAAATACAGTGAACTTCATTGCTGTGAATGAATGTTCTGAATTAAGATTGCCTGTTCTGAATTTAACAGATAAGAATATACTTTTAAGAGAAGGAAGGAGTGTATTCAAGGGCGAAGTAACATAATTACCGGAAATACAGGGAATGAGAGGCGAAATTAGAGAAGAGATGGTTAAAGTGGGCGAAGAAGTAACAGTACAGGAAAGGGAAGATTTGTTCAATTTATTGACTGAATACAGAGACTGTGTGGCAATGAATATTAGAGAATTAGGATGCACGAACGTAGTGAAAATGGATATTGTAGAAAAGGAAGGGAGCACACCAGTATGGAGCAAGCCATATCGAGCCAGCGAACGGGAAAGAAATGAAATAAAATAGATTGTGAAAGAATGGAAAGACGTAGGAATAGTAACCGAGACGACGTCGCCATATGCTAGTCCAGTACTTTTAGTGAAAAAGAAAACTGGTGAATCGAGACTTGTGGTTGATTACCGCCGATTGAACAACCAGACAGTTAGAATGAACTTTCCTTTGCCAAACCTTGATGATCACATTTCAGTCCTAAGTAATTCTGTTTTAGATTTGGCTCATGGTTACTTACAGATACCTCTTAGTGAAGAAGCACGAGGAAAAACTGCCTTCATAACACCCGACGAAACAGGGGAATTTCAACGTATGATTTTTGGCTTAACGAACGCACCCTTTTATTTTTCGAAAGTAATGAACAAGGTGTTAGGACCGTTGCAAGGCCGAACAGTCTTATACTATTTAGATGATATATTAGTGCCAGCAGTGAATTGGATTGATATGAGGGATAGGTTAATACTAGTATTTGATGCTCTACGGAAAGCTAATTTGACTATCAAGCTTGAAAAGTGTGTTTTCATGAAAAAGGAAGTAGAATACCTTGGATTTCTATTAATAGAAGGAGGCATCAAACCAGGATTACGAAAAATTAGAGCTATAGAAAATTATCCCGTTCCGAGAAATGTACATGAAGTCAGACGTTTTCTGGGATTATCATCTTTCTTTAGAAGATTCGTGGTAAACTTCGCACAGAGGGCTAACCCATTGTATGATTTGCTTAAGAAAAATACCAGTTTTGGGTGGACCACGAGGCAACAACATGCATATGAAGATATTAAGAAAGTTTTGGCAAGCGAGCCAGTGCTAAAAGTGTTTGATCCTGGCGCAACAGAGACTCAGTTGATCACAGATGCTTCTTCGAAAGGATTGGGTGCATTACTTTTGCAGAGAAAGCAAGATAATAGATTTCATTTGGCATATGCCATTAGTAGACAGACATCAGAAGCAGAGAGGAGTTATCATTCTAGTAAGTTAGAATTGATTGCCATAGTTTGGGCGGTGAACAGATTAAGAACTTTCTTGATCAATATAAATTTCACTGTAGTGACTGATTGTCGAGCTTTAATTTATTTAAATACAATGAAAACCAAAAACCCACAAGTTATCAGATGGTATAGCCTACTGAGTGAATTTGACTTTAATATAAAGTACAAACCAGGAGAGCAGTTGTCACATGCAGACGCATTAAGTAGAGACCCAGTAGATGAAGAAAATCAGGATGAAGAGAATTTGATAGATAGAGCAACTGTATTTGTAATTACAAACCTAGAAGACGAAGTAACGTTATTTCAAAATTCAGACGAGAGGTCACTAGTACAAAAGGGAATAAACATATTTTGGTTATGGTAGATAATTTAACTAAGTTTGTAAAATTGGAGCCAGTAAGAACCACCGACGCGAATGCAGTAGTGAAGAAATTAGAAGAGTTTGTAAATGATTTGGGCGCACCAGAGAGAATCATTAGTGACAGAGGGCCGTGTTTTACATCACAGTTATTCGCAACTTTCTGTGACAGACAAGGTATTAGACATGTTTTGAATTCACCACGACATGCTCAAGCAAACGGCCAAGTAGTGAGAGTGCATCGTAGTATTATTCCATTAATACAAACAACAATCAAAGATCCAGAATACAAGGATTGGGACAAGAAAATTAAACATGTGCAAAGAGACCTGAATACATCAGTAAATAAGACCACAGGGAAGAGTCCTTTCGAGTTATTGTATGGATACATTCCAAGGTTCGAGGACGGCCTTTTAAGACATTTGACATTAGAAGCTGAAAGTTACGTACCACCAAGTGAATTACGAAAAGTGGCTTCAGGTAAAATTAAGGAAGAACAGAAGAAATACAAAGAAACATATGATAAGAAGAGGTATACAAATATGCATTACAATATGGGTGACATAGTGTACATGAAAACTATTCCAAAAGCCACTGGTGAGTCAACAAAACTGCAGCCGAAGTATCGAGGACCGTTGGTTGTTACTCAGATATTACCAGGCGACACCTATCGAGTGACGGACTTGAAACACAAAGATAGTAACCGAATATATGCTAGTACTGCCCATGTTAGTCAATTAAGGTTGTGGAAGAATACTACTAAAGACGAAGAGATGCAAGACGAGCCCCACCAACTTCCAGAAGAGAGCGAAGACGAGAAGATAACCGAAGAAGAAGAAGTTCACAAAGATGAAGATGGAAAAAGAAGTCAACAATATACCGAAGGTATCCAAGAGAAATCTAGCCGAAGAAAAAGAATGCCAACCTACTTGAAGGATTACCATCTCGAGGACGAGATCGATTCCAGGATGGCCGAATGTTAGGAGAATTGCCAACTGTTAGTCCATATGAATAATAGGTCTAAGATATAGAGTAGCTGATGTAGAGAACAGAAGTTGACAGTTTTGTAAGAAAGATTTTGTATATTATATTTTCTTAAATATAGATGTTAATTTAAAACCATCGTGGTAAATTATTAGTAGTGATAGAAAGAGAAGAAAGTGGTTGCGAGAAAGAATGATATAAAAATATAAGTATAACAGATTTGCGAGAAGACGACGCAAGGAGGGCATACGTGACGACAGCACATGTTAGCCAGTTGAAATTGTGGAGAAATACCGAAAATGAAGATGAGTCAGAACAAGACGAAGATAGTGAAGTCGAAACCAGCGAGGTGAAGGTCGAGGAATCCCGCGAAGAAGACATTGAAATGGGAAAAGAAGGTAGACGGAGTAGGCACGTGAGGAGACCGAAATATCTCAACGATTACCATCTCGAGGGCGAGATGTGAAAAGGATGGCCGAGTGTTAGTGAATAAACTGTATGAATATCGAACAGTAGGATAGTTTAATGTATGGTTAATGGTCAGATAAGAGTAGTAGTTGTCAATCGTTGTAGCGCGTGTGTATCAAAAGCGAGAAATAGTACATAGTACGGAACAAATAGAATGTTGTTGTAACTTTAGGATATAATAAAATTATATTATTATTGTCTAAGGGCGTTGTTATTGATAGTTAGAGTTTAACGTATAATACAATTAATACCAAATCTACCACAGAATTCAATTATAGTTATGGACAACGCACCATATCAGTGTCCAAATCAATAAACCACCTACATCCTCATCTAAGAAAGCAGATATTATGTCTTGGCTTTGGTTGAAGAATATACAATATCACCCAGAGATGTTAAAGTGTGAATTGCTTGAATTAGTGAGACGTAATAAACCAGAATTAGGTCATTCGGTGTTAAGATTACCGCCATATCACTGCGATCTCAACCCAATCGAAATTATTTGGAGCATGGTGAAAAGGAAGGTGGCCTCTAGAAATATTGATGGTAGTTGCGATGTTGAGGGTTTAATTTTGCAGGCTTTTAGTGAAATTACTCCAAATTTATGGCAAGCAGAATGCAGACATGTTCACAAAATAGAAAAAGAATATATCGAAAGGGACCAATTAATGGATATACACGAAGAATTTATTATTAGATTATGCGAATCAGATTCAGAAACGGATTGGTTACAATCGGATGATGAATAAGAATTTTGTAGTGTATTTATAATGCTATATTAATTATTTCTTGTATTACTTTACTATTTTTGAATATATCATATATATTCTTGTTGTTTTCTCCAAAATGTTTTAAAAATATGTATGCATATTAATATTATAACATTCTATCTTTTTTTAACTGCAATCTTTACATTAACATTTGACATGAACGATACGACTGATTCAAATACTGGCGCGTTCAGTTTTTTTCTGGGAATGTACACAACAAACCGACAGCACTGCTTGAAGGGTCACGCTTCGTTGGTCGTACTTTAATTTTGTAGGACGCACCCGTAAAGGTGTCAATAATGTGAACACAAAATTACAAGATCTTCTGAAACGAAATATTTTGGGAATTGGTTGTAATGCTCACATTATATCAAATGCCATCAATACAGCATCAAGTTCAATGTCAATAGATGTGGAAGTAATTATTACAAATATATATTTATATTTCAATCGGTTTACAGTACGGGTAGCAAGTTTGAAAGAATTTTGTGAAGAGGCTGGTGTTCAATACAAAAAACTGCTTGGTTATTCCAAAGTCAGATGGCTTGCTTTAACTCCAGCATTAGAACGCGTTTTGCAGTTATATGATCCACTACGTTCATATTTTTTAAGCCTTGACAAATGTCCTACAATTTTGAAGAAATTCTTTCAAAACGATATGTCAGAACATATGCTTTATTTTATTCAGTCAGGCGTCGTTGTTTCATAAAATTACTCTACAAATTGAAGGAGATAAAATTTCAGCAGCAATGTAAATCAAGATTTAATGATGGATTTTTATCACTAATTCTAAAGAATAAACTGACCGTTTTGGAAGATTCCAATCCCGGAATAAAAAATGAATTTTTAAAAGTTCAAATTTTTTATAAAATTTGCTATGAATATATCGAAGAATGGATAGTGAACTTATAGAGCATTAAATTGTTTCAAATGGACCCTTCTAAATAGTAAAATTGAATGGAAAGAAGTTTCTTCAGCAGTCGAATTTGTAATGAAGGATGTAAAAGATATTGTTATTAATGACAATTTTCTCTTTGAAGAAATTCGAAGAGTAAATTTATATTTAAATGAAGAAAAATTGAAAAAATGGAACGAGAAAATAGAACTTGACAAAAGATGGGTAGAAATCTTTCGGCATTTTAGAGTAGAACATATCCCACTTGAAAATTTAAAAGTTTTAATAGAAATTTCCTTATGTTGTCCAGGCACTAATGCTGCTGTTGAAAGGGTATTTTCACTAGGGAATGATTATTGGAGCAGTGAGAAGTCGCAACTTTCTGTAAAAACATTATCTGCCGTCTTAACAGTCAAATTTAATATGAAAAATGAAAGTTGTTCGGATGTGGCTACATTATTAGACGAACATCCTCATTTAGCAAAAAAAATCCACTCCGAAGAAAAATATGTTTTTAAAAGAAAATAAAGTTTTTATTGTTTTTTCTTCTTTTTTTTTCACCTATGAAATACTTGCAAAGTGTACTCTTTTTGAACAAAAAATAGTTGGCCACCTTATAATAGCTGAATGTTCAATGTGTCTGCTCCATAGTGCACCATGGTTAAAAAAAATTTATATTTTAAGTTATTGATGATTAACTAAAAATCGTCAGAACTCTACCAGGTCTCCCCTATATTTGCCGCCAAGAACGACACGGCACACAACTTCTTGTTCGGTGCCCGTGTCGCAACATATACAACAACGTACTTTTTATTTATTAGTGAAATATCACATATACAATAAGATCTAATACAAAGTCAATAAAGTTGACCTTAATAAACTAAAATTCACTACTATGTTAACTGATAATACATATTTTGTTTATAGCAAAATTAATATTATTAATTGATAGTCCAAAAAATCACTGAAACGCAGCGTTCTTGGGCCTCTTTTTTCGGCTTCGTATTATGTAGGCTGTAGTTGTATTTTCTCCCAATTTTCATATTTTCAAAATAAAAACTTTCTAACCAGTTAATTTAATCAGTTTTTTCGCGATTCAGGCCGTACTTGAACTTCAACCACTATTCTTCTATCTTTCTGCAATCTCGTATTCATCTTCTCTACCTTATAATCATTGGATATCTTATTACCAATACTCTATCAGTCAATATTCATTGCAATATCCTCCTTGGTTGTCCTGTTGTATATGTTTTCCACAAGATCTGAAATGAAATAAATAAATTGTTCATAAGTTTGTTCTTAAAATAACTATTATAACAGGCGTACAGAAAAATTCCGCGTCAAGCAGATTTGACCAAAAAAGTCTATTGATTTATAGCAAAAATAGTATTGTGCATGTTTGCATTTTAAAATGGCATTGTATTTAATAACGTATGTGCCATGCTTGGATCGTATTTTTGGAATGGTCAAAAGATCGATGGACAATGAAAATTCTCTGTTCAGGATTGTATAGAAGAATTTCAAGATGAATTTTCCAACCTTGTTTTTGATTATAATACTTTTCAGATGCTTAATAGAATTGTTCCAGATTTTATACAAACGAGTGTAGAATGACAAGAAGGTAGTGGGCGACCAAAAATCTGGACAGAAGAAGTGATTAATAGTGTTCGACAAGTAATGACTGATGCTACAAAAACTTCGCTAAAGATTCTTGCTCAACAAACTGGGCTGTAAATTGGTTCTTGTTATACAGTTTTAAAACAAGATTTATAGTTATTTTCACATCATATAACTTGCTTGCAAAAAATCCTCGATATTGATTATCCGCGACCAGTACTATATTATGAGTGGTTTTCAAATAATTTTCAGGATGAACTCCTAGGCAAAACGTTTTTTCGAACAAAGCATGGTTTCGTGTTCTCACAAAACATGAGAATTTGGAGTGATACAAAGACCAATAATTTAATTTAATATAAGTGGAAGAAGGATTATCGGTCCATTTCTTTTTAATGATACATTAAATGCGGAAAGATATCGATAAGAAATACTCTTGGCTTTATTTAATCGCCTTCATAATGGACTAGCTTGGGTTACTTTCAACAAGATGGAGCTACAGCTCACACAGTGGGTGAAGCAATTAATATGATACGATAAGTTTAATTAATTTGAAAAGCGAACATGAATTTTCTCCAAGATCTTGTGATCTGACACCGTGCAATTTCTTTCTATGGCTTTTTTTATAATTCAATTTATCAAGTACGAATGCAAAATTACATAGATCTGCAAGATAGAATTATACAGAACATTAATGAAATTAGATATAGTCTCAAAGTGGAACACTTATTTAACAGCATTAGAAGAAAGTGCGCAAAATTCTTGGAGAAAGGTGGTGGACAATTTCAACATATTCTATCATTCCAACACCGTTACTTAACTGATTTCTATTAATTGATATGACATATTATTGAAATTTCAAGCGATTGCAAACGGAAATATTATTTGACATACACCGACATTTGCGTATGTGATAACTAGACTGCAGAACCGGCGCAATCCCGTATCGGGTGTGATTCATCGGTGCCGCCAATACAATCGATCAACTTAACAGTATATATGAATGTTATAGCGCAATGGTATTGATAAAAGTTGTCTGTTCGTACGCCTTTCAATGCAAACAGACGCAGTGTGAAATATATTTCGCCAGAGTCGTAATAAAGCCAATGAAATGTATATACGAAAATTTATTTTTAGGAAAATAAATAAAACACTGAAGTTAAACGAATTTAAATTAACTTGAATTGAAATTAATTCAAGATGTATATATACACAAAATGCATTTACTATATACAGTGAAAAAATCCAAAATACATATTGAAAAAGTATAAACTTGAAACTAATTATATCACCTATAATTAAAGTGAATGTTTTGTCACACCACAATAAACATTTTTTATTCACATTAATTATTACAATATATTCTAAACTTTGTTCTGTAAAGTACGTTCATTTATTGGACAGTATGTCTTTAAATATAGAAAAACTTCGCTCAACATCAGACGCAAGTGGCGCATAGAAATAATAATCTTGAAATTTAATATATCTACCGATTTCCGTATTTTGAACATTACTAAAAAAGCCTTTCAGGACATTAAAATCAGGACTACGAGCGAATATTGCCTCAATCTTATTATTAAGCGAAACCGACTCTATCTCTGCGCATGGAAGACTCATTAGAGGATAGCGTCTGTTCCGCAGTCTATTGATGCAATGTATCGGTCTATCGTACTTTATATCAGACAACTTAAAATTTCCATGGATTATTTTGACGTTGAATTTTTCTGAACACCTGATATATACTCTAATATTTGATACAAGTATAAATTGCTGCTGACACAAATCACAATATATACGTATTATTATCTAATATTAGCACAAAGGAAATATTGTGTTGATATTTTTACAAACAAAAAAAAATACATCAGAAATTACTTAATGAGAAAGATAAACATGAACCTTTGTTCATATGAAATATATAAAGATCAAGAACGTGACAAAAAATAACTTTTGAATTGTCGAGCTCTTATAAACAGCATATAATGCCTGTCGGCATGATACAAATTGAAATAGCACGTATCTTAAATCAATATCGTGGGGAGCTTCCTGCATAAGAGATCTGAAAACTACAGAAGAGAAAAAGCAGACAGAAAGGCCATCGCGATTTTAATACAACAAAAAAAAAACGAAAAGTCTTAAGAGATATGAGCTTCATCCTCGCAAATTGTTCGAAGAATTAGTTTGAAATGTGAATTACATAAGTGAAGCTTCGACAAAAACAACTTTCTAGATCTTATCATCGAAGACATCTCAACACGCTACGAAAATTTCCTATATTTACAAGACATTTTAGCACTACATAGTTATACATTGACGCAATTGTTAAAAAAGGGCCAGTATTGTATTAACTCTGTGTCTTGTGATTGTTTTTAAAAATGCCAAGTGACCATATTACGTCAGTGGGATCAAGGGACTCTTGAAAGACCATTTTCTACAAGTCCGGTTGAAGAACGACTTCCAAATGTTCGCGGCAGATAAACCACAATTTAGTCGAAAAACGACTCTAGAAAGCTGTACCTCCACGCTCAATCTCCGAAGGTCAGCAAGTAGTAAGTCGAACAAACACGTCTCTTACCGTTCCTTTGCATAATTATATTTTCTTTGAACAGTACGTTATTCTATTTTTAAGTATACTATTTTCTTTTATGTAAGAATCTATTGAAGAAATTATAAATTCATTTGAAACAATGGCAATATTAGCTATGCGCGAACATTCTCCGGTGAAATCACCGACTTTTTGCTTATCTTTGAAGGAGAATGTGCATGATCAGAAAATTGTATATCTCGATGTGATAAGTTTTACAATGTATTCGAAAAAAGCAACTGACGATGGCATTAACCGCTTGCCTTATTATCTCGAAATAGATCGCCTTGATATTAGTAAAGTAGTACTATCCAGAGTTAACTCGTTGGAGCCAATTCCTAATCTTCCGGATATTTTAAGCCGCATTATATCGGTTTTGTGGCTGCAATATCGCGTACTACGTCGAAATAACTCGGTGGGCCCGTTATATTTGCCCTATTTGTTTCATTCGTTGTTCGTAAAATGGATAAAGATATTAGTACATTGATTCAAATGAGGATTAGTATGTATTAGGGGATAAAATCGAAGAATCGGGAAGTAATACATCAGAAAGTGTGTTTGATATCACAGAGAGCGATGGTGTCTGTTGATACGTTGCCAAGTGGTCCACCGCCTCCTCCGTTTCCTTTTATTGGTAAATTATTTATGCAAATATTACTCAATCATAGGCAAAATAATGTGATAATTTTAATTATAGGTACCCAAAGAATTTCGCCAGATATAAACCTCCAAGGCGCTTTAGATACTGTGCTGCCGTTTTTCAATTTGTACGTTGATGACCATTTAGTAGGCAAAATTGCAACTCAAACTTATATAAATGCTGGACGGTGCAGGTTAGGTAACAATCCCAAAAATCAATGGTGGGATGTAACAAGCAATTAAATCCGCGTTTTTTTGTCAATCAACATCCTACAAAGTGTTGTCAAGAATCCAGATCCTCAACAATATTGAACTAAAAATCTTAAAAATTGCTACGCCTTTTTTTGCTAAAATCATGCCGCACAAAAGGTTTACAACAATAAAATAGTATCTCCACTTTTCGAATAATGCAGATTATGAGTCCACCGTTCACCCGAATCCAAAACTGAATAAAATATCGCCGATAGTGTCTTATTTGTATAAAAAATTTAGACAGTCTTTATGAGTGGTGTTGAAGATCAGATTGTGAAGGATGCAGTTGGGAGTATATCCGAGATTATAAAATTTGCATCTCAAAATCTTAAAGTAAAGCAACCATGTGATGATTATAAAGAACTTCTTCAATTAAGTATAGTTTTTCTTGATGGTACAGTTCTGGAATTTACCTTCTGAAAACCTGGAGCATTTCATCACGCCCGTTGTATGTCGAAAGCTATTTATTGCCTTAAATTATATTTATTTCGAAACGAATTTAAAATGACTCAATTGAACTAGTATTCGTGACATTTGCATCTTTGTTGTAAGGGTGTACTTAAAAAATTGGATACAAGCACCAGTTGCAGCAGAAGCCCCTATGCAGGATTTAAGATTGCTAAAAGATTTACATGCTTATAAAATTGTTGATGAGAAGATTAGTCGTGCGTCACTAAGCAAATTAAGTAATCATTTGTGGTATTTACCCCCAGAAACAGCAGCGTTGTCTTTTTATGATCCAAATGTTACATATGAGTCGAAGAATCCTATGGTGCAAGCTCTGGATAACCCTACTGATTGCGAATTAGAAAAATTGATCTAACTCCTCATACTATAAGCCAATATCTTATAAGAACATCGAATATTTTATAACCCAAAAATCACGTAATTTTTTAAAAGGTTTGATATTCCAACGGACTTTTTAACAAAAGATCCAAAGGAGTTGGTAAATGAACCTAGTTTTAACGTTGGCCTTAATATCGTTGGAAATATGAATGTTGTTAATGACTCGGCAGAACGAGCAGTTAAGCTAGTGGAAGATTTTAATTTAGTGTTATCCAAAGATGAAGAAGAAAAGCAATTGATAGTGCAAATTGTTGGGGATTATCGGAAACTGTACCCCAGTGTGAACAAATATTCTCTTTTAAAATAAAATAACATATAAATAACTAAAAACAAAGCATTTTTGTTTATCCCTTGTCAGACAGAGATCTTGTAACATTATCAAATTTGCGGTCACAAGGAATAAGTGAATGTTTTATGTTTTTCCTATTTATTAACTCTGTTTTCCAAAAGTATACCATTCTTCTATCTTTTTATTAATTTTCATTTATTTTCTTAAGAAAATATGTCACCATATATGTATATAAATATATAGATTTTACTTTGTATTCTAGTCCTTAAAAATTTGGTTTTAAATGAAAGCCAGAGAAGCTTTAAGACGACATCGTCTCAAGGAAATTTAAAACATGTTAAAATTAAAGTCAAATATATATTTTAATAGCTATTTATGTAACCAGTTATGAAATGGGTTATTTTGTGTAACGAAATGGAATGTTTGCAGGACGAGCGAGCGTAGCGAGCGAGATCCTGCAAAATGACATGAGTTACACAAAATAACATTTCATAACGTGTTTCATACAAGATTTTATCTAATTTTGACCAAAACATAGATTTATAATTTTCCAGTTGATCTGACATTAAACGTCATAAGTCGTATTAAATAATTAGTAACAGTTTTCATGCTATTGATAATAATTCATTTGACTTGACAGGTGTTTGTTAATTTAAGTATAAGTATTTACTTTTATTAGCTAAATATTTCGGTGCATTGTACGAGTAAAAATGTCGGATTCAGATTCAGGTGGACTACCAAGCGATATAGAAGAGGCTGCACAAAGTGCATTATCGACTGTGATTCCACAAAAGTCGAAAGCCCAGTACGATTTGGCTTATGAAAAATTTGGGAAGTGGCTTAAAGACAAAAAAATTAAATGTGTTAATGAGAAGGTTTTATTAGCCTATTTCGAGGGAAGAAAGAGTCAAAAAGCTTCAACACTCTGGACTCTTTATTCCATGTTACGAAGTGAATTGTCTTTTAAGAAGAATATTGATATTGCAAAATATGCCAGTTTACATGCATTTCTAAAGAGGCAGTCAGAGGGATACCATGCAAAAAAGTCTAATATTTTGTCAAAGGAAAACGTCTCCCGGTTTATGACAGAAGCTGAGGATAAAACATATTTAATGACAAATGTCGCATTGATCGTTGGAATAGCTGGTGCTTGTCGAAAAAGTGAGCTAACTTTTCTACGTGTGGGGGATATTTTGGACGAGTTTTCTCATTTTGTAATAAAAATCCCTAATACAAAGACAAATGTAACGCGCGAGTTTGTGATCACAGAAGGAAATATTGAAGGGCAAAATTTTCTTGATCTTATTAGAAAATATATTTCTTTGCGTCCACAAAACGTTAATCACGATAGGTTTTTCGTCAAATATAATAATGGTAAATGCGGGGCACAGCCAGTTGGCATTAATACAATCGGTAATCTACCGAAAAGAATTGCTCAGTTTTTGAAACTACCAAATCCCTTCTTATTTACCGGACACTGCTTCAGAAGGTCCATCGGCTACCTTTTTGGCAGATTCTGGTGCGGATATTTTTAAGGTTAAACGACATGGAGGCTGGAAGTCCAATACTGTAGCTGAGGGCTATGTAGAGAATTCTATAGAAAATAAGAAAAGGATTGCCAATGATATTCTTGGTGAATCAAGCTCAAATGCACATTCCGTTTTGCATCATAACATCAGAGTACCTGCCATGAATTCTACGTGTGCAGGAATTAACCTCACCAATTGTTCACATTGTGTCATAAATGTTTATAATGCATAAAATAAAAATTTAACCAGTTTGTGTCATTTAACGTTCCCCTTTATTAACTTGAGATGAAATGATTTTTTCAAAATATTTCGTAACTAGTGATGAAATGAACTTTTCAACACTAGTTACGAAATATTTTACTTTTCGTAACTAGTTACGAAAAGTAAACCGTTTCGTAACGTCATACAGTTTTGAAAAGTGTCACTTTATGTGTCAAAATTAGATAAATATATTTTTTAGTATAAATAAATATATTTTTTACAACCAAGAAAATTTTATTTTTAATATCTTTGAACCAAATTTCAAGAGCGATGCGCGACGTCTTAACCTCGCCCAATCGTGATAATTTTTTGCACACCATTTTTATACTATAACGAACATTTTGACGGGTAGTTACGGTCGAAACAACAAAGTTGAAAAATAAGGACCACCCTAATGTACATACGTATCATCCCAGTTCAACTTGAAAACACCGGTACTGTTCTCATCCGCGCTAGACGGGTTTAAGACGAAAACGCTATTAGTTAAAGCTAATAGTGCATCAATATTGGTTAATATTTTAGGCGAAGCTGACCAAACTGCAATTACTCTTTAAATGTAGCAAAATCGAATTGTATTGGGAAAAACTTTTCAGAGAACTGGAGGAGGATAAATCGACGATACGGAAAAGAAATCGAAATTTAGGCGAAGAATATGTTAGTGCTACCGGGAGATTAATGCCTCCAAAAGTTTACCAATGTACACTGGGGTTGTAGAAACAATTGCATTAATAAAATAACATTAGAGAAACGTAAGTCAGCTTTTACTAAATTTTAGAAAATTGTAAAGTTTACTGCTCAAAATGCATTTTTATGTGGAATAGTGAAGCAAGAAAAACCCAAGATTCATCGTCCACGTACTCATAGTCGAATTGAAAGAAGTGCAACGAATACTTAATTTGTTAATATCAACGCAGTTTCAATTAAAGTGTGTAAACAGTACATCTTAAAAATATACGCGATATCAAACGGTCGTCTAGAGCGAGCCTTCAAGCGTGGGAAACATTAATCACCAGGTGAAGATTTACGTGGTAAGCATGCACCTGCGAATGAGACTCCAGCAGAAACTGTCCAGTATGTCCGAGACCATATTAATAGCTTTCCAGTGTATCAATCGCATTACACAAATACCCGTACCCTTAACAGAAGATATCTAAGTTCTGAGCGTAATATACGTCAAATGTATAATTTGTACAAAGCGAAGTGTAATAAAGAAAACGTATCAGTTATTTCTGAATGAATGTATCGCAAAAGTTTTTATCGCGATTTTAATTTTCACTTCTACGTTCCGCTTACATGTATAAAATGCGACTTGTACGCAATTCAAATAAGTAACACAAGAGACATGGAGGAAAATAAAAAGTCAGCATGAACTACATTTTACGAAAAGCCGAAAAAGCAAGAACTAGCATGAAGAACGACAAGGCATTGTGTATCATGAATAGAGAACGGATGCAATTTCCATAAAACGCAATCGGCAATTGGAATTGTGTATAACGTCGCTCAGTACATCCCGGCGTAATTCAATGAAGTATTTGTTTGACTTACTCGGCCACCTGGTCTGAAGCGATAACAATGGACAACTGAGCTATTGTATTCGGAGAATAGTATTTTTAAAGTGTTTTCATGAGCGTAGATAGAAGCGGGGTTTTTATAATGTATTTTATTTATTAGTTTATATTTCGTAAGATAAATAAAGTGCTGTGAGCAAGTTTCTTGTTTTCATAGTTTTAACTGTTAATTACATCGTCATTTCTGTGATAGATCCTGTTTAATATCGTTTGATTGTATCTATTTCTACCAATTATTTCGACGTAAGAGTGTGCATTGAATTTCGTTCAGTTTCAATAACTTACGCACACATTTTTAGTTTTCATTTATTTAGATCTAGAGCATTGTTTAAGTTACTTTTTCAGACATGATATGGAAGAATGTCGAGAACGGCATTGTAAAACAATGGCGAATTGGATTGACGGTCATACTGATTGTATGTCCATTGTCAGTGATTCCGAAATTTATTACAAAATCCGTAAAATATCGTCAAAAATTCGTCACTTAGGATCGCAAACACATCTGAACTCTGTAAAACTTTTATGGCGGCTAATATTCCATTAAATAAACTTAGCAATCCCACTTTAAAAATATTTCTTCAAAAATACAGTTCATAAAGTATAAGTTTTCAGTTCGTACTGCCTAAGTGGGAACCGCAAATTGTACTTTATCTCTTCCTAACACACATGAATACGCGCTGTAATACTACACACGTTTGTCATTTTAAGTTAAGACGTACGTCTTTGAAATATTATATTAAATAAAAAGGATAAGTTGTCCAGGAGATAGTCCTATGATATTCGGCTTGCTGTAAAATTATTTGAATACTGTTGTTTATTGACTTTGTTTCCGGTATTCTGACTTCTAGGTTAACCATTCTTCTAATTTGAATATTTAGTTTGTCATGAAAAATTACAAAATCCGTTCTTTTCAGAACAATACTGATAATAAATAGTAATATCAATTAGTGACAATAAGTACGAAATTGTTTGATTATCACTTTGACATTTCTAACCTACCTATTTATTTTACAGAATATTTCTTAGATGCCTGGTAATTTGTTCGAATATTAAAGTCATAATTTGCGTATAGTTTTCTTGGATAGAATGAATATATTTATACTAGAAAAGAAACAATACTTTTGAACTATTCATGTTCCTACTTTACTCATTATTATTATTTTGACATGTAGGTTATGTATATGCTTTCTTTGGTTATATTGCAAGTGACATACTAAAATTTTGACAATTGTATTGCAAAACATGACGTTTATATTTTATGATGACAAACGGTTATTTCCGCGATTGAATATTGACTTTATTTGACTCTGCAGTACTGATTTGAATCATATGCTTTGAATTTGGCCTTGAACTGAAAACTTATACTTTACGAACTATATACTGGTCGAAATGTTCCTGATGAATCAACTTTACGCAAATATTATGTTTCTAGGTGCTATACGAGAACAGTAGAACGCATTAGAAGCCATCTTTTAAATCAATACATATGGATAAGCGCCGACGAAATGGTGGATATGTTAGGACGCTGTGTGGTAAATGTTGTAGCTGGTGTACTACATCCAACTATTCCCTATAACTCATATGTAATAGCAACAAGTATTATAAATAGAGTTGATGCGGAAACAGTTGCTGAAACCATTAAGGAGAATATGCAAAAAATGCTTCATTCGGACGCAACGTACAAAGAAGAAATACTTTTACTTGTCAGTGATAGTGCTGCGTATATGTTAAAAACAGGCAGACTATTGAAGAAAACATATCCTAATATGCTGCATATTACTTGTGTAGCACATGCTCTCCACAGTATCTGTGAATATATCAGGGACACTTTTCCGGAAGTTGATAGACTTGTATCAGCTTTTAAAAAAGTTTTCAGAAAAGCACCATTGAGAGTAGCTCTTTTCAGGGAAAAATTTCCATGTCTGTCACTGCCTCCCACTCCAGTAATAACTAGATGGGGAACATGGCTGGAAGCTACTAGTTATTATGCTGAGAATTTCGATAGTCTAAAACATTTCGTAACACTGCTAAAGGAGGATGCTAGAAGTATTGGTGAGTGCAAGGAGCTCACACAAATCCCAAATTTAAAAAATCAGTTGTACTTTCTTCACGAACACTTTGGAAAATTGCCAAAACTAATCACTTATTTTGAAAATCGAAATCTCAAATTAAATGACGGATTAACCACATTAGATGTGGCTGTTAATAATTTGAAGAGTATTCCAAGTGACTTCGGATGTGGCCTCCGGCAAAAGTTTGAAGCAATTCTTAATAGAAATCCAGATTTAATTACATTGCAGCAATTATGTATGGAGACAATTCCACAAAATCTAACGGCTAAATATGAAGAAATAAAAGAATATTTCCAGTATGCACCTATAACCAGTTGCGATGTAGAAAGGACGTTTTCTATTTATAAGGATGTACTTAATTCAAAGAGAACAAAATTGACAGAAGAAAACCTTGAGAAACTATTGCTAGTCAATATTAATACTCCTTTACTCAACTTGAACGACAAAATGAACAAATAAAAATGTTCCAATTCTAGAAATAAACTTAAAAATATAAAAATACAACTTTTCAACAAATACATATGTATTTCGTAATTTTATAGATCACCACCCGTTTGTTTTCCAATTATATAAATAAAATTAAGTAATAAATATGTATTTCGTAAATTTAGATAGATAGATCACCACCCGTATGTTTTCCAATTATATAAATAAAATTAAAAACTTTATAAATACAACTTTTTAACAAATAAATACGTATTTCGTAATTTTATAGATCACCACCCGTTCGTTTTCCAATTATATAAATAAAATTAAATATTTTAGAAATACAGCCTTTCGCCAGTACTGCACTGGGCTTTGCGTCATGTGGTAAGCGTGTCCGTTCTCTAATCATGAATAAAAACGAAATCTACCGTTTTACTTTTGATTTAGAGAAGGCACTCCCTTTTCCCAACTTAACGTGTTCTATTGCATACTATAAACAAAACATGTATGTATATAAATTAGGTATACACGAACTTAATTAGGAAGAAAATATCTTTAGGTATGTATGGGATGAATGTACACCATCACGAAGTGCATAAGAAATTGGCTCGTGCATACGGAAACATATTTACGAGAATGCTGCACACGCAAATCACATCACTGCATACGATGATGCATGTGGTGGCCAGAACAGAAATATTAAGCAGGGTCTGTTTTGTCTTAAACTGTGGAAACTGTGGATCATAAGTTTATGGTGCCCGGGGTCATTCTTTTCTGCCAAATGATCGGGATTTTGGAATCATCGAGCAGTATGCAAAGAACAGAATAATACAATATGTACCTGAAAATTGGTACAATACTATCAGAAAATACAAATCTAAAAAATCATTTCCCCGATTTGAGGCTGTTAGAAAAGCTTTGCGCGCCATAGGCATACACAACGTAACTAGTGTAATAAAAATAATAATATAAACTAACTAGTAAGAAATGCACTACACTGTTACAAGTGTTAGCCGCAAAACCCTCAGACGCTAGGAGTGGGGTTATGCAAGGAAAAGGCAGTCACACCGATACCACCGTAAATGAAGGATGAAGTGACTCGGGATGTACAACGATTGACTAACGAACTGTGTTTATATCATTCTAAGGTTTTATTTCATTTTGTGTATTACCACTGTTATATCTGTATTTTTTTAGTGTTTAAATAAACGGCCAGGCTAACACAAGTAATTATAACACTGTATGCAATACTTACCCTCATAACTAGCGTGGTGAACTAGCATCATGATAATCAACTTCACGAATTGTAGACGATCCGTAAAAACTTTGCCGCATCAGGTGTATTCCCATGCTTGTCTCAGAGAGTGAAGTTCGCAGTGGTGAAAATACATTTTCGAACTTTTACTTGACGCAGTGTCATTTTAACTGCCTTCAACCATGTTTTCCAACGTGTAAGATCGCCTGTGGTAGTTTGAGAATTCCAGAACATTATCTGTAAAGCTCGCAGACTTTCTAACTTTCAAAGACACAACTTTCTAAATGGTTGTTTATCTAATATGTGAAGAGAAATGTTACAGGCTATCAACATTAATAATAAATCACACCTAAATTGAGTTTGCAAGGGCATGCCCTGATTTCTATTTTGATGCTGCACAGAATTCTCGTGACGTCTCCTGTCGGATTTGCTCCAGCACATTAACGGTATATAGCTTTCGCTTCATCGTACAATAAATCACCAAATCCACCAATAAACTTTTTCACTTGGTGCGCATTTAATAGTTTTCTGGGCTCAGCAGACAGTCTAACATACATACACCTCCTTAACTCAATATCAACCACCGCCGTGGGAAGTACGTTGCTGATATTCTTCACTACGATTTATTGACCGTCCACTGACGTTATCACACCGTTATGTAAAAACTGTTCAGATATTAAAGCAGTTACCCCGATGAATGTAGCGTCTATGGCATGCAGCGCTCGTTGACAGCCTTACTGGGATTAACCTAAAAACACAAAAATATATATAATAGTTGTACTCGTTTTCCATGTAAGCGAGTGTAAGTCAAATTATTTCATACATAGTATCATAAGTGGTAAAATTTTCTCGATAAAATTTCGATATTGTTACGAGTATTTATTGCGTAGCAATTTATTGAGCGACACTGTCAAAAAATTACGAGACGTCAAAGCGAGTGATTTTTAATCAATGTGAGATATATTGGCAACAAACTCGAGTTAATTAATTTAGAAATTTTGCAGGCAAAATTTTACAACGAATGATATTCGGACGACTATTTCACAAATAAACAAATTAAGAACTACTCAAAAATTCAATTTATTTTGATTTAAATATGATTAATTCTATAATGAAACAATAGCAAAAATATAACAAACATATCTTAAGGTACACACATACTAAAATTAAAACATATTGTGATGACTCATTCAACGATACGTCACGTATCATACCTCCAGCGGCTTCTCGATAGATGTAGAAAGAGAAAAAACGAGAATAGAAAACTCGAGAGAGATTCAACAACGATATATTAGCCGTCGAGGAAGGGATTTATGATTCATTCGATACCAAATTATCGCCGAGCGAACTTACATAAATATAAATACATAAATGTGCTTATTTTTAGTAATTAGTTTTTATATTGTTATTCGTTTTTATTATTAATATAGTGTGTGTCTAAAGTTGCCGTTAGTTTTATTAAGAACCCGAAAAGACAAACTTTACAATATAATTTATTTATTATAAAAGTTAAATGTACAGTTAATAGATAAGAAAGAAAGTATGTGAAAAACAATTCAATAGTAATGATTATTTTCAACGGGATTAAAACCAGAAGTGACTCCAACTCTAAATTTCACTATACCAATTAAACAAGATATTTTATTAAATCAAAATTACTTATTATATTATTATAGATTATATAATTTTTTATAAAACTTGCAGAAAGATCAGAGCTTAATATTATCATTAACTTTCCTAATGATGCGTGAGAAGAAGGACAAATATTACACCTCTGTAGAATTGATTTATTCAGATTGAATACTTGTTAGAGTTATTAACTTTACCTCGATTATACAAAAATTTACTTCCTAATAGAGATTGATTGAAATGACAGGTAAGAGCGAAAGATTGAGTTTTAGTGGAAAGTTCAATCTTTCATATTAAAATGGTGCCGATACGCAAGAGAAGCGATAAAACCCTTATGCAGAATTACAGGCTTATCTATTTATTTTGCACATTCTCTAAAGCAATTTAAAAAAATAGTTGCTGTAGTTATATTTTTCTTAGAAAAGGTATAAGCTCCTTTACCACAATTCGCTACTACGCGTGAAAAAGGCGATAAGTCAAAATTTCAACAACTGAAATAAATGGGGTTAAAATAATTCGCTTTATAAACATTTTTTACATAATCTAATGATTTTTGTAGTTTTTTTAATAAATGCTTTATGTGAAACTATGCAAGAAATAGAGAAATCATTTTAATAAATAATTTGTTAGAAGAGTTACTTTTGAATGACTTATATATACTTTTTTTCACTAAGAAAGTATGACTTACGAGGGTAGCGCCGATTATTTCTGCAAACTAATAAAACAAAATGTTGTAGTCAAAAATTATTTTTATTATTATTTTTCATAATATTCCAGTTATCATAGCACAATTCCCACTCTTCTTGAGTCACTTCAGATATAAAGTTTTTGAAGCTCTACACTGCATCTTCTGGGCTTGCAAATCGTACACCACGCATTTTATCCTTTAGTCTTGGAAATAGAAAGAAATCTGTAGGTGCCAGGTCCGGACTATATGGTAGATGATATAGTGATTTGAATCCGGAAGCTTTCAAAAATTCGTTTGTTTGACGCGCAGTGTGATTTGAAGCATCATCGTGATGAAGGACAATCTCCGATCTAGGGCGTCGTAAACGAGCCTTTTGAACAACATCTGGAAGACATACTGTCGTGTACCATTCTGCAGTAACCGTACGTTTATTTTCAACCACAACTGTTGTGATAGGTCCTGATTTTGAGAAGAAACGGGCTACCATTTTCTTTCCAACATTTCGAGATTTTTGCACTTTGACTGGATTAAGTTCTGTTGGAAACACCCATTGAGCCGACTGCCTTTTTGATTCCGGTTCAAATGCATATATCCAGCTTTCACCATCAGTAATGACGTTGTAAATTGCTTTAGACCTACCTCCATCATATTTCTTTAGCGTTTTTTTACACCATTCCAGTCGGTATAGTTTTTGTTCCTGTGTTAAATTATGAGGTATCCAACGACAAACTTTCCTCACACCCAAATTATTATGTAAAATCTTGTTGATTGCAGTCATGCCGATACCCAAGGTGCTCCTTATAATCCTCTACGTGACTCGATTGTCGTCTTGAATAATTCTTCCATGGCGTCTATATTTGTTTTAGTAACGGCTGAAATTGACCTTCCTTCGCGAAAATCGTCACTAAGTGAAACCTTTTTAAATTTAAATTCGTTATACCAGTTGTAAACACTTCTCTGAGAAGGAGCTTGATCACCAAATGCAGCACGAAGTTTTCAAGCACTTTGTTTTGGAGTTAAAGAACTTTTAAAATCATAGTAAATCATGGCTCCAAAGTTTTCTCTCGTTAAATGCATTTTTACTGCAGACCACTCGGTTGGAAATTAGCTTGCAAAATAACTGTTGCAGTTCTCAAAACTAAATTCGAACTGTCAAAATAGAAAACATTTGCTTCATAGCATGTTTGATTCAATAGAAATATTAGTTTGCAGAAATAATCGGTGCTACCCTCATATTTCATTTTACTTGTGAAAAATAAATATACCTCATTTGAATTTTTCTAATTTATTAAATATGTTATACAAAGCTATGCATATTAAAACTGAATAAAATAAGATAACACTAGTCTGAATCTTCATTAGATGTATCTGATGGATCGAATTTCGCTAATCATTTGCAGATTTTGTAAAAATCTTACAACCCTTCTGCGATATTTGGAAGAAAATCAAACAAATGTTTTTTTCTACCGTTATTGATACAGGTCTGCTGTGTGCCTGTCTTGGAGTCGAAACTGCATTCAATCGCCTTTTTTTGTCTAAAATTATGAACGTTAAGTTTTTGTGTTCATTTAACGAATTTTTAAATTGCAATTTTTTATTTTTGAATATCGTATCCAACGCATCTCTCTCCAGTTCAATTTCGGCCCATTGTTTTGTTTTATGTTAGTTAATTGTTTCGAAAATAGGTCGGCAAACTCAAATATATCATTTCTCTCCATTTCACGAACAATAAAAGGTTCTTTTTTGCCTACTTGCCACATAAGTTGCACCCAGGCATGAGGATGTTCAATTTTTAAATTGCACTTTATTTTTTTCTCTATTAAGCGATGGTCCATGTCACACTCCACGTGTGTGTCCGGGTAAAAGAAATTTGTGATGAATTTTAGTTAAATTTACAATCATTTAGCTATGCACCACAAAATAGCAGATGAAAGCTACACTGCCAAATGTACAGATAAAGAGCTAACCAAATTAAACCCTCGGACAAAAACGATATGTTTTGATTTACAACAATGCTTGCCAATGTGATAACCAAATCGAGTCATGTATTGAACTACTTTTCTTGTTCAAGGTACGACCCCGGTCTTGTTTCTATTGTATACAAAACACGACCTCGGTACGTCCAAATTACATACGCATACGTCCTCGATATGTGTTACACTCTTTCACCACTTTGTTGATCATATACTGAGGCCACTAGTCTGAATGAGGACACACTAAAGTATTTAACGAGATCCATCAGATCTCAAGAGACAGTAAGACTTAGAGAGTGTAATGTAGAAACCTCCTTAAGACTAGTGTCTATTTTGTTACTATGTATATTGTTATCGTTGACTCTTTATAATGTATAATTGTTTCAGCCTTTACTTGATGAAATTCCATTATAACTATTATCAGGATAAAATAAAACATGGGAACCGATTAATGAAAGAATGATAAAGATGAATCTAAAAATATTTGGATATAATGTGACTATCCTGGGAATATATGCCATTAATGATGACGAACTAGTCTACAATAAAGACTCATTTTATGAAAAACTAAATGAGGAAATAGGAAAAATAGGAACATCAAGAGAAATAATACTTCTAGGAGACCTAAACGGCAGAACAGGAAGAAAGCAGAAGGACCTGGTTGTTGGAAAGTATGGAGAAGAAGTCGTCAACGATAATGGAAGACGGTTAATAGAAATATGTGAACAAAATCAGTTGACCATTCTTAATGGTCATTTTCAACATCGCGAGATCCATAAATACACATGGACACAGCCAACAAGGAATCTAAAAAGCGTTATTGACTACATAATAATTAAACAAAAATCCAGACTGAAGTTCCTAGATGTAAGAGTTCAGAGAGGTGCCTCATGTGCAAGCGACCACTACCTACTAAAAGGAACACTAATGTCACCATTAAGAACAAAAGAAGAACCGGACAATCCCAAAAAAAGGGTGAAATAATAAACGAAGAAACCCCAAAAAGATTTAAAATTAACAGCCTCGAACACGAAAGTACAAAACAACTATACAACTCTAGACTGGACAGCAAAATTCAGAATACACAAACATAGAAGAAGAATACGAATACATAAAGAGGGGTATATGCTCAGCGGCAGAGGAAGCATTGGGTTACGAGGAAAAACGAGGAAAACAGAAAAAACCATACTGGTGGGACGAAGAAGTTGAATACGAAATAGAAGAAAAAAGGAAAAGGTACCACGTATATTTAAGTTCGAAAGCTATAGAAGACAAGGAGAAATACAAGGAATCACAAAGGAGAGTACGGAAGAAAATAAGGAAAAAGAAGAACAACCAATGGGAACGGACGTGTTCAAAGATCAATACATACATTGCAGGAAGGAAGAGTACAGAAAGTTGGAGGCTCCTCAAAAGTATGAGAGGAGGACGAACGAAGGACATAATCTCACCTATAACACCTGAAAAATGGAACAAGTACTTTGAAGAGATGTTGACAGAGGACAGACCTCAATTCAAAGACATCCAAAACGAAAACCAGGGGATTGTTATACAAGGATCCCCAATTAGGATAACTGTGGCGGATGTTAAAGAAGTCTGTAAAAACCTAAAAAATGGAAGAGCCCCAGGACCAGGTAATATTACTAATGAACTGCTAAAATACGGCACAGATAAACTCTACGGGCTATTAAGAAATTTATTCCAAAAATGTCTTAACAGGCACGAAGTACCAACGGAATGGAAGACATCACACCTTACGACGATATACAAAAAAGGGGACAAGAGTAACTGTGACAACTATCGGGGAATAGCCGTTACAAGTGCTATAAGTAGAGTTTATGGGAAAATCTTATAGAACAGGATAGAGAAAGAATATGCCAATATGGAGGCAGAAGAACAAGCAGGCTTCAGAGCAGGAAAATCCACAATTGATCACCTGTTTACGCAAACTCAAATTTTAGAAAAGAAAACAGCACGAAATCAAAAGGTACATCTCCTGTACGTAGATCTGAAAAAGGCTTATGACAGTATACCTTTAGTAAAACTATGGGAGGCCCTTCAACATACCAACATAAACACGGAAATAATAAAAGCCGTGAAGTCTTTATATGCGGGTTCCACATCTAGAGTCAAAACCAACGAAGGATTAACATCCGGATTCACAATAACCAAGGGTCTTAAACAGGGTTGCTGTATATCTCCGACACTATTCAAAATATACTTGGAATATGCACTAAAGAAATGCAATAATATGGGAATGCCAGTGGATGACGACACGACAGTATATACCCTTTCTTTTGCGAACGACCAAGTAGTTATTGCACAAGATATACATGACATGGAATATATGAGCCGAAAGCTCATCGAAGAATACGGAAAATGGGGCCTGGAGGTCAACATAGCAAAAACAGAATATATGTGCATAGGCGGACAGCAAGAAGACCTACACCTAGCAACGGGACAGATCATCAAACATTGCAATATATACAAATACCTAGGAATGAAAATATCCAAGGATGTCCAAGGATGGGACAGAAATATACAGGGGAGAAGAGCTACTTCCATGCTGAACAGTATACTGTGGGACAAGACCATTACAAAAGAAAATAAAAAAAGGATATACAACTCCATCGTGAAAAGTATATTAACATATAATATAGCTCGGAGGTGTGGCCGATAAAAGAAAAAACAAAAAGAAAAATAAAAATAAAAGCCACAGAAATGGACTTCTGGAGAAGAGCGGCAGGAAAATCCCGGAGAGATAGAGTCCCAAATGAAACCATTAGACAAGAAATGGGAATACAACATGACATTATAGATGACATTATAACCAAACAGCTAATATGGTACGGGCACGTCCAAAGAATGCCAGAACACAGAATCCCAAAGAAAGTGCTCAACTGGAACCCCCAAGGAAACCGAAAACGAGGAAGACCACACAGAAGCTGGAGAGATGGAGTGGATAAAGAAATTCGAGAGACGGATCTGGAGGAGGGCCTATGGATGAACAGAGGGGAATGGCGATTAGGAATCGGAAGACGTAAAACGTTGTAACCCGATATATATATATATATATATAAAACATATATATATATAACTCCAGTTATATGTCTGATGAAGCTCAGGTTGGAGCGAAACGATCGTTGCATTGTCAATTAAAAAGTGAAATTCATTAAAATTTGTTTTATTTTATCCTGATAATAGTCTTTATAATGTGTTAACTAATTATATGTTGTTATCCAAACGCTGCCCGTCTATTATTTAATATATCGGCGAATCTGCGTACAAACGCAGCGATGTGTCCCTTCAGGACCGGGTCACATCACACCAACACCAAACTTATGCAGTGAAGATTCTTTCTTTGAAAGTCAGCTAGGGACGTACAATTTAACAGTACACGACTGCGACGATTCGCAAGCATATTGTTATATTTGATATGAATCACTGGGCGCTAATGGGGTGGAAACGATATAGAATTGTGCATTTATTCACATATTACAAAAGATTTTAACACAGGTGTAAATCACCTTATAATGTATTCAGACTCATGTGGCGGACAGAACAAAAATAGTCTTATCTCTGCAGCACGTCTAATAGCATTATAAAATTCTGTCATCTTAATTTGTTTCAGTGCCTGATTTAACCACTTTCATCTTCATGTGAAGTTTGTCACAAATACCATAGGTATCTTTTTTGGGTTGTTTTATTTTAATATTCAATCCATATGAGACCATATAGCTCTCATATAGTTTTCTATTTATAAAATTATTGGGATATTTTTGTTTATAGGACTCATATAAGGCAGCTAAAGTATAAAAGAAATATGTTGACTTAATCCCTTATTCATAGCAGAAAGAAGTTATAAATAAGTGAGTAATGGTATAAGTTGACTTATTTCCTTTTAGATAGGTTACTCTGTAACTATTGGTGACTTAACTCCAAAGTACATTCATGAAACTATTTAAAACAGAATCTTATTGACTTAATTCCTTTTACGCACAGAGAAATACAGACACATAGGTTCTATATTGGGCTTAATCCCATTTTGGACAAAATTAAAACTCGTATCCTAAATACGTATTTCGACAACTAAGTTGTCATCCTCAGTAGATAAAATTAATAGACAGTGTTGAACATGGGGCACAGTGGAGCCAGCACAAAGAATCGCAAAACGCTTTACAAGGCTTCTACGTACACTCTCATTGTGGAAAGAAGTTTTATACTTTTTTTTTTTTAAGTTTTTACATAACCACAGTCTCCAAAGATAGACTTTTTATCTTTTCCTAATAAATGTAATATACGAAAAGTAATACGGCTTTAGAAAGGAGCATGCAATAATTTAAGTTACTAAATATTAATTACAATAACATTGATATAGGGAAAGAATGATTGGCTATATTTTTGGATGTTAATCATTAATTATTACTCGATTAATTACTCACCGGCAACAAAAATTGGCCACCTCAATATTTTACATAACCTTAATATGTATTTTATTGATTAACGATATTGATTTTCCACTTAATGGTATAGTAGCAGCATTATTGGAGTATGATGTTGTTTCTACCATCAACAGTAGATACAAATTCAAAGTTAACCAACAAAAATGAATAATAAAGCCATGATAGAAAAATTTTGCTTTAATTCTTAAAGAGCATATGACTTAAAGCAACGACAATTAAATGAAATAATGAAACATATCATATTACTTAAGTAAGCTTAGTATCGTGTATGGCCTCCTCATCCGAAATGACGGCGCGAAGCCGACGCGGCATCGAGTTAATTAAATTTAAAATCTTTTCTTGAGGAATTGCTTCATATTTCTCTTGTACCGCGATACGTAGATCTTGCAGAGTATCTGTTAGAACAGGACGACGACGAATGGCTCTTTGAAGTTGATCCTAAAGATGTTTAATTGGATTTAGGTCTGGGCTGCATGCAGGCCAATCTAATCGCTGCATTCCGACGTCATTCACTTTGTTTGCTACATAGGGCCGTGCATTAACACGAACTGATCGCCAATAAAAGGTGCAAATTGGATGACATTTCCCTGAAGAATATCCTCTATGTAGAGGTGAGCGTTTAGAGCTCCATTCTCAACAAACACGAGATTGGTGCATCTTTCATTGCAGATACCGGCCCAAACCATAATGGAACCGCTATTGAGACTCTTTCTGATATTGTGCAGTTTAGTAACCTTTCATTTTGCCGTGTATATACCCGCTCGCGACCATGGCCGTAAACAAAACCTCAATTCATCAGCAAAAAGAACATTACTACATCGCTGTAAGGTCCAGTTAATGTGTTCTCGTGTAAATCTAAGACGCACTTGCTGATGCCCCAAAAGTAACTGTGGTCTCGTTGCCGGCCTACGGAAATAAAAGTCCAAGTATTCAACACGATGAAACGATCATTAACAACAGTTATTGATTTTCTCCTGCCTGATTCGTAGCGCTGAATACGACCATCCTCAATTAAAGCAACAATTTGGCCCATGTCCGCAGTAGTTAGTACCATGTTGAAAGGACAATATTAATTCACAACTGTCAAATCAAATAGACTCAATACAATTATCTGACACATGCAAACTTCGTTTTTTTCAAAAGCTGTGTATAATGGTAAACTTAACAAAAACTACGAACATGCATTTTTTGCAAAAGAGTGTTATCTTCGGATATTTTCATATACTGGGAATAAATTAACAGATCTTTTTCGAAAAACATAAACTTCGATCATTCATGACAAAAAGTAAAAAAGCATGATTACGATATCACACCATTACAATGTATATACAAGGAGAAATATACAATATGGTGAGATGGCCGGCTTTTTTTTACCGGTGAGTGTATATCGATATGGTGTAACGGCAACACCTTTAAAATGGTTTTGATGGATATTTAGAAGGTAGAAAATACTACGTACAGATCCGTTCGTGTCGGTCACCAGAGCAGTCCTTAACATCAGGAGTCCCTCAAGGATCCGCACTTGGTCCACTTTTGTATATAATATATGTAAAAGACGTCCCATCAGAGAATGCTTTGTTGTTTGCTGATATATTTGTGGCCTGCGACAAGAATGATAATATAGTTGCTCCGGCAAACAAACTGCAAAACCTGGAATTGTATTTTAGTATTAATAATTTGCATATATAAAAACTCTAAACACAACATTTGTAAATTTGAATGTATCACAAAAATAAAAGAATATAATTACGTAGGTAAACTATAAGTTACTAAGAGATTAATGCAGATAATAAGACATGCAATATTGCTATTAAACCATAGTAATTTTGAGAAGGATAGTGCTTTCACCGTCTATTCACTTCATAGGCCAATTGGGGTATAATGAAATGCCACCAGAGAGGCTGGTTGTCCAAATTTATTTTGTAATTGTTTCCATTTGCGATTGTCTATGCTGTTTCATGGTTTGTAGTGTATGAGTTTGTTTATTTCTTGGTATTATTTAGGCAATTTTCGCTGGTATTTTACAGACTTTCAGAAAAGTTCCGTGTTTTAAAATTAGGTAAATTTTAAGCAAATGAATTAATTAAAAATTAAAATTAAATTAATAATAAAGTAAGGAAAATTAGATGATTACATTTATATGAATGAATTAAAATTTAAATTGAAATAATAATAAAGTAAGGAAAAATTAAATGATATAAAAACTCACCGATTTATTCCGTTTTGAAACACATTTTTTGTACACATGTGTGGTCGGACTTTGCCCGAGGCCTTTTCAGGGAAACGACAGCGTCACTTCGAATATTTTGTGTGACTAAATGTCTTTTGTTGGAGAAATTAATTTCTTATTTCGTTTTAAAATTAGCAAATGGTCAGACAAATGTGTTTAGGGAAACATAGTATATGTATTTACAAATGGGAAACAATAAAAAAAATTTTGGTGTGTGTGGGTGGGGTTGGTTGTCTTTTATTGTTTAATGAGTGGGTAATAGAGTTTAGAAAGTCCATCAGTCTCGTTTCGGTCGTTGATTGTTCTGCTGTTTTTGAAAATATGGATCATTTCTAAGACTTCCCTAGCCTTTGTATTTTTTTGCTTTGTTATTATTTTGGTATTGATTGAGTTTGATTTTGAAAATACCAAAATAATAACGAAGCAAAAAAATACAAAGGCTAGGGAGGTCTTAGAAATGATCCATATTTTCAAAAACAGCAGAACAATCAACGACCGAAACGAAATTGATGGACTTTCTAAACTCTATTATCCACTCATTAAACAATAAAAGACAACCTACCCCACCCACACACCAAAAATTTGTTTATTGTTTCCCATTTGTAAATACATATACTATGTTTCCCTAAACACATTTGCCTGACCATTTGCTAATTTTAAAACGAAATAAGAAATTTCATTTCTCCAACAAAAAATATTTAGTCACACAAAATATTCGAAGTGACGCGGTCGTTTCCCTGAAAAGGTATCGGGCAAAGTCCGACCACACATGTGTACAAAAAATGTGTTTCAAAACGAAATAAATCGGTGAGTTTTTATATCATTTAATTTTTCCTTACTTTATTATTATTTCAAAATTTTATTATTTCAATTATTTCAAATTTAAATTTTAATTCATTCATATAAATGTAATCATCTAATTTTCCTTACTTTATTATTAATTTAATTATAATTTTTAATTCATTCATACAAATGTAAACATATTTTCTTACTTATCGTTGTATTAATTTTTTGTTTCCAGTCACTTGAAAAAGACTTAATAATAAAAAGAGTCGAAACGTCGTAGAGAAAAACATTGAAATTCATTAAGGTCGCTAAACCAATAAAAAAGTCATTATTTTAACATATATATATATATATATATATATATATATATATATATATATATATATATATATATATATACAGGGTTAGTTAAAAGTATGGAGACGGCGATTTATTGTCGTTAATGTTCATTTTAGGGAATTATGTTCAATATAAAAGTTTGTTAGGATATTTTGATCTACATTTGAGAACATTTGAATTCTTTTTTTCTTCAATTGTTTTTTAGTTACGCCTGTCCGCGCAGTTTTTTTAAATGGGAACTAGTAAATTTTACTCTACCATTCGATAGAGAATTTTTGTCTCTTTACAATAATACATATTTTTGTTTTTTTTAAATTCATTTTAATAACTTTTTTATAAGAAAAGGCCGGTTCATGTGTTTAACAGATGTTCGGTACATCGCAGATAGACAGAAGCGTAGCGATAAACAAACTTGAGCGACATAATTTTATCAGTGGTTATTGTGTACGTCAAATCTTTGACAGAAATAATTCATTTGTGCAATTTGTTGCTGTTAATATTAACAATGGCGAGTTTAAGTGAACATGAACGAATTGAAATACTTATGATGTTGGGTTATGGAGATAGACGCAGAAGTTTACAAGACGTTTGTAATTTATTTAATGATACGCATCCAAATAGAAATCCAATTTCTAAATCCGTTGTTGGTAAAACTTTAAAACGCTTTGAACAAACGGGTAGCGTTAAAGATTTGCCAAGGAGTGGTAGACCTAGAACAGCAAAAAGCGATGATAACAAACTGGATATTGGGTCATTGTCAAATGACTAATGGACAACAATTTGAACACTTACTTTAATTTACTTTGTTATTAATTTGTTTAATTTTTCTTGTAAAAAAGTTATTAAAATGAATTTTAAAAAAACAAAAATATTATTGTAAAGAGAAAAAAATTCTCTATCGAATGGTAGAGTAAAATTTACTAGTTCCCATTTAAAAAAACCGCGCGGAGAGGTGCAACTAAAAAAACAATTGAAGAAAAAAAAATTCAAATATTCTCAAATGTAGATCAAAATATCCTAACAAACTTTTATATTGAACATAATTCCCTAAAATGAATATTAACGACAATAAATCGCCGTCTGCATACTTTTAACTAACCCTGTATATATATATATTGTAGCAAACCCCGCATGCGACTGCGAAAGTGCTTGGAAATACTACTGTTTTTCCAAAATGATATTCCACGTTCGGACGTCCAAATAATTTTCGATGCGGAAGTTCACAACATTTGGTAATATAGATGAGACTTGCAAATAACTTATAAATATCAGGCGTGTGAATTGGTCCTTTTTTTTTTACAAGCTGTGGAAGTACATATAAACAACAAAAGAGAACAGTAACCCTTTATTTTTACCAATCTCCATTAAAATATAATTATCGATTTTAAAATAGCATATTAATCGATCAGTTAAACCTTTTATCGGACAAGCTGACATCTATATCAAGATAGGAGTAACACTAAGTATAATAAACTAGATTTAGATCTACGCTGAATTAAGAGGACTAAAAAGAAACCTTCCAGCATAAATATTTTCGGTTAATCATAACCAATAAAACTTCAATTTCAGTCAGAGATATTAAATATTTATTATTGAAAAAAAAATGCAAATAAAAGAATTTCATTGGTTGACTTCGCAGATATTTCTTGGTGAAACATTCTTGTAATAACTTGATTAATTATTCGAAAATAAAACACTTGGCTTAGTTTCACAACTTCTTTAATTAGATACACTAACAATTGTTTCGGCTATTAGGCCATTATCAAAGAGCTATCTCAAACTAAAAAACTACTAGTTTTTTAGTTTGAGATAGCTCTTTGATGATGGTCTAATAGCCGAAACAATTGTTAGTGTATCTAATTAAGCCAAGTGTTTTATTTTCGAATAATTAATCAAGTTAAATAAAAGAAAGTAACTAATACAGTAATCGTATAATGAATACCTATACAGGTAGGTGTTTGTTTTCAATATTCTTACTCACTAAAATAATTATTCTAGAATAACCTAAGTTTGTATGTTCTTCAGGAAATGTAATAACACAAAGTTACAGAACGTTAGATTGTCTGCATCAAAGGAAATATAAATTATTTAAAAAAAATTAAATGCATGAATCAAAAGAACTTTGTGAAGCAATAATACACTGATAGCAGGATAACCGATGTGTACGGAGAAGGAATAAGCTGGATGAGCTTATTCACATCTAAATGACACAAAATAAATGATAGATAACTCTAAATGGACTATAACTTTTAATTAGTAATAAGAATGATCCAATTTGTTTATGGAAAAACGTATTTGAAATAGTTTCAAGTGTGATTAAGTTACGACTATGACAAGGTTTATCGATTTATATTAAACTACTAATAACCAAATGATTACTCCCTTATGCGTGTAATTTTAGGTACCTTATAATTCGGGATGCTTAGTTGAATCTGGGTAACAGGAAGGATCTTGGGGATTACATCAAAAAAAATAAATACTGGTAACAGGAAAAAACTCGCATCTTCTTAATCTGGGTCAGGAATGAGTTCTAAGTACATATACGGTATGGATAGGCAGCTCTATGGAGGAATTCTTCAGGATAGACACAACATTAAGTAAATCTTCTTGATATATGAATTTTTTTAAACTTATAAATTGGTAGTCGCCATGTTGCATTTCAAAATTTTAAATGATGCTTTCGATGATAAATTATATATTCTCTGGTGTACGCCGTTCAAATGACTTTTCTTTAATTAATTAAATTTTAAGCTATCTTTTGTATATATTTTTATCACTTTAAATCGTTGTAATTATTTTAAAAATCTATTTTAGTAATAAGCGTAAGTAAGTAACGGGCTTTATGCAACGACCACTTGCTGGATGGACGCCGGTAAAAACAAAACGTCCCCTAAAATCTCCTACACATCTTCCCATTGGTTTATTTGACCAACGGAAATGATGTGGAAATTATATGTTCAAAATTTGTATAAAATTACAATTCCCTCAGAATTAATTACATATTCTAAATTTGGATCTTGAAAACTATTCAAAATGTTATATTTATATTTCCTTTGATTTTCTTTCACTTATACCTAGTGTTTAAAAATGTATATAATAATATTTTTAAATTTTTCAAAATTTTATTTATATTTGAAATAACTAAATTTAAATATTGTTGGGGGTAATTTGCCTCACAACAATATATATATATATATATATATATATATATATATATATATATATATATATATACAGTTCATAAAGTATAAGTTTTCAGTTCGTACTGCCCAAGTGGGAACCGCAAATTGTACTTTATCTCTTTCTAACATACATGAATACGCGCTGTAATACTACACACGTTTGTCATTTTAAGTTAAGACGTACTTCTTTGAAATATTATATTAAATAAAAAGGGATAGGTTGTCTAGGAGATAGTCTTATGATATTCGGATTGCTGTGAAATTATTTTAATACTGTTGTTTATTGACTTTGTTTCCGGTATTCTGTCTTCTTGGTTAAGTAATCTAATTTGAATATCTCGTTTGTCATCAAAAAATTACAAAATCTGTTCTTTTGAGAACAATACTGGTAATAAATAATAATATCAATTAGGGGCAATAAGTACGAAATTGTTTGATTATCACTTTGACATTTCTAACCTATTTATTTGACAGAATATTTCTTAGATGCCTGGTAAGCCTCTTGGTTCTCAAGCTCAACAGCTTGTATTAAATCTTACAGCCTATTTTGAACGAGAAAAAGAGAATGGTGGGCCAGTTATGTCCATCGATCGTGTTCATGAGGTAATTCACATAATCACATAAGGCAGTTATAAAATTAGTTTTATTTTAGAGGGTAGCACAAGCCCTTAATATTTCTAGTAGAACTTTCTACACTATTAAACATCGTAGCGTTCAGAATCCAGTCTTATCATCTCCTGGCAAAAACAGGTCTTGTATGAAGCCAAAAACTAAGGATTTACCAGAAGCAACGAAAATGGAAGTTCGAAATACTGTTTATGACATGTATAAAGAAAGCATGTGTTTAATATATTGTAAACATTTATTACATGTTCAAATTTTTCAGAAAAACATCTTACCTTAAAAACTCTAAGAAATATTTTGGCAACGAAAGAATTTATTCATACGAGTACAACTTCTTTAGCAATGTTGCTTAAAGATTTGGTTTTAAATACAAGAAAGAATGTAACAGAAGAGCACTCACAGAGAAATTTAATATAGTCTGCATGAGAAATGTGTTTTTAAGGGAATATATGAATAATGGTTCCCATACCTAATCACCGTAATGACAACACAAGGGTTCGTCAAGCTGTGATAAATGAAGTTTTTACTGTATAATTTTGTTAATAAATATTTTTAAATAAAAAAAAAAAATTTCTTTAGTAGCACTGTAATACAAGTTTCAAAAAAGGAACATATAAAATAAATAAATTCATATTCATGATGACAATTTACGCAGTTCTATTTCATGAAGTTTTAATTTGTTGGCTTGCATCTTTTCTTCTATAATGGCACACCTTAATTTTGCTTGAAGAATATTTTCATCCAATTGTGCATTTCGAAGTTGTTATTCTTGAACTTCAATGGCCAATTCGTACTTTCTTTTTAAATAAATTTGTTCTTCATTATGTATTTGCTTTCTTTGGTTATATTGCAAGTAAAACTGAAATTTTGACAATGTTTGCGAAACATGACATTTATATTTTATGACAGACAGTTGTTTCCGCGACTGAATACATGACTTCATTTGACTCCGCAGTACTGATTTGAATCATATGCTTCGAATTTGACCTTGAACTGAAAACTTATACTTTATGAACTATATATATATATATATATGTATATATATATATATATATATATATATATATATATATGTTATGACAATTATGTATTTTAAATTTAAATATTTTACCGCGCTAGAAGTAGGGGTAGAAAATGTATATAGTTCTTTTTTGACTAGAAGTAAGGGTGAGTTGGGTGTAAGACGGCACCAAGCATGTAACGCCAAATGTATATTAATGTATATATATATATATATCAAAATTTACTCTTGAGTAAAGTAAAAAGTTAAAAGGTTACAAAGTGTGTTTTATTGAAATGAAACAAGAACCAGCATTCATTAAACCCCAACATAAAATGGTCCTTCGAACCGCATGAGAAAAAAGTTTGAAAGAAAGTTGAAGAAGGTATCCGCCATTGAAGAAGCGATAAACAACGTATAACGTGAGTCTTTCCTTTACAATTATTTCCTATTTGTGGTCTATTTGCGAATAATAGGTTTCTATTTTTATTTTACTACTTGGTATTTGTTGGATTTGACCCTATTCGCCTTGTTTAACCAAAATATGGATAACACAGAAAAAACGTTACTAAAAAAGCGCAGTAGCTTAAAAAGTAAAGTCACAATCTTTAATAACTTTCTAAATAAATTCAAAGGCATTACAAAGCCTCTAGATAAAGACATTGTGGAACTTGAGGAAAGATTATCAAAATTAGAATCGGTATATAGCGAGTATGATGAAATTCAAACGCAATTAGAACTAACTGTAGACGACGCGGATGATCAGTACAAAGAAAGGGATGAATTCGAACAAATTTATTACGGTATCATAAGCGATGGAAGGTGTCTGTTGAAAGAAAGCGTACCTAACGTAAACGTACGTGACAACGAGTCGGTTTCTTCTAGTAGATCAGGTAATATACAGTTAACAAGAGCGGTTAAGTTACCGGATATAAAGTTGCCTAGTTTTTCGGGACTTCATGATTATTGGATCGAGTATATGGACATTTTTAGGTCTCTAATACATGAAAGTAACGACATTAACGAAATTCGAAAATACCATTATCTTCGCGCGTCACTAGAAGGTGTTGCTGCGCAAGTTATAAAATCATTTGAATTTTCCGCCGAAAATTATAACGCCGCGTGGGAGCTCTTGTGTAAACGATTTGATAATAAGCATGTTTTAATCCATAATCATTTAGATGCATTATTTAATATTGAAAAAATTAGTAAAGCCACTTCAAGTAAAATTCATAATTTAATAGATACCGTTTCTAAACATTTGCGATCATTAGAAAGTCTTCGTCAAAAAATTGAATATTGGGATACAATAATTATACATTTAGTACCAAAAAGGCTAGATGACGCGAGTCTTTCAAAATGGGAAGAGTATAAAATGACCAAAGAAAGTGTTTCATTAGAAAATATGTATGATTGCTTAAGAAGACGCGCTGATTTATTAGAACAATTAGAAACGAGTAAGCATATGCCTGATAAATAAAAGAAAATTATAGCAGTAAATCAAAAAATTTCTTTGTCTCAGAAAATGAAAATAAAAAACATAGCGTTATTATTAATTGTAGAATTTGTAACCAAACACATAAAAATCATGATTGCGAACAATTTAAAAAATTATCGGTAGAGGATAGGTTAGTAAAGGCGAAAGAACTAAAATTGTGTCTCAATTGTCTCAGAGCTGGCCATTTTGCTAAGCAATGTTATATACGGGGTTCATGCAAAAAGTGTAAACGAAAACATAACACTTTATTGCATTTTGAAAGTACCACAGATGATCAGCCAGTCGAACATAATATTAACAATAGTGTAGCTTTAACCGTCAATAATGCTGAGATACATGAATCTACGTAATTACCTACAGTCTTAGTAACTATCTATGATGGACATCGGAGAGCATATCTCGCACGCGCGCTTTTAGATTCTGGATCGCAATCATGTTTTATTGCAGTTTCGGGATTGAACAATTCTATTTGTCAATTAAAATCTAAAACCAATGTAACAATTTCGGCTAGAAATAATGAATATAATGTTAATTTGTCGTGATTAGTATTGCCTAAAATTACTAGCACATTACCGGCAAGCAAGATAGATGTTTCTGAATTGAACATTCCCGAAAACGTAAACTTAGCTGACCCTACATTTGATAAACCGGGTCCTGTTAAAATTTTGATTGGTTCTGATGTATTTTGGAATATATTGAGCGAAGGACAAATTAGTTTAGGTAATAACAAGCCATTCCTACAAAATACAAAATTTGGATGGATTATATCAGGGATGGTGTCAAATAAAATACCTACGCAAATCAGTTATAATTTCAACAGAAATAGCTGCTAAGATGTACAGGATCAATTAGAAGCATTTTTTAAATTAGAAGATGTTTCATCGAAAAGGCCATGGTCACTGGAAGAAATTAAATGCGAAGAACATTTCGTTAATACCACGAAGCGAATGGGCAATTCGAAGTCTCTATACCTTTGAAAGATTCAACAAAAACTTTAGGCGAGTCATTTGAACAAATACGAAGACGGTTTTTGTCATTAGAACGCAAATTTGAGCGAAATCCAATACTACATACTGTGAGTTTATGCAGGAGTATCAGAGCTTAGAACATATGACAGAAGTCACAACAAACTGCACAGACGGAATTGTATCTTCTACTCCTTGTACTTATTACCTTCCACATCACGGTATAATACGGGAAGACAGTTTAACAACTAAACTCAGGGTAGTTTTTGATGCAAGCGCTTGTACTACTTCCGGTACATCCTTCAACAACATACAAATGGTTGGGCCAACAATTCAAGATGATTTATTTGCAATCCTTTTGAGATTCAGAAAGCATTCGGTGGTATTTACAGCAGACATTGAGAAAATGTATCGGCAAATATCTGTAATGCCAGAACAAAGAAATTTGCAAAGAATTTTGTGGCGAGAAAGTCCGAACGAAGAATTAAAGATTTTCAGATTAAATACCGTTACATACGGAACAGCATCAGCACCATATTTAGCTATTCGCTGCCTCCAGCAGTTGGCGCAGGAACGATCCGACGATTCACCTAAGATATCGGAAATTATATTGCACGATTTTTACGTAGATGATTTATTAAGTGGTTGCACAAATGTGGATGAAGCAAAAGACATTTGTGCTAAAATGTCGAATATTTTGCAACCGGGATGTTTTTCTTTGAGGAAATGGCGCTCAAACTGCTCTCAAGTATTAAAACACTTGAATACTAGAAGTGAAACACAGATATTAAGTTTGGGAGAAGACGAATCCGTTAAAACGCTGGGTTTGATGTGGTCATGTGAAACTGACAGTCTGTTATTTAACATTAGTAGTGACTTTAAATCAACGATTGTTACTAAACGTACAATACTATCCAGCATTGCAAAAATTTTCGATCCACTAGGCCATCTAAGTCCATGTATTATAATTGCGAAGGTAATGCTGTAGACTTTATGGCTAGAAAAATTGACGTGGGACGAACCTGTGTCATCTAATTTAAACTCTCGATGGTTTAAATTCGTAAATGAATTATCTGCGTTAAATAGGTTAAGAATAGACCGCCACGTTACGTGCAAGAACCCCACGAAAACGCAACTTCATTGCTTTTCTGATGCTTCAGAAACTGCATATGGTGGTTGTATATACATACGATCAATCGACGAAAACGATACAATCTATTCTAAGCTTTTATGTTCAAAGTCAAAGGTAACGCCGATAAAGCCCAGTACTATCCCACGCCTTGAACTATGTGCAGCATATGTTACCGCGAAGTTAACAGACAAGGTAAAAAATTCGTTACAGTTAACGATAGATAGAATATTCTTGTGGACCGATTCTCAAATCGTACTAGGCTGGATCAATACCTCGGCAAACTTACTTAAGCCATTCGTTCGAAATCGGGTAGTAGAAATTCAAGAATTAACAGACGTTAAGAATTGGCGATATGTTTCAACAAAATGTAATCCCGCTGACTTAGTTTCAAGAGGCGTGGAGCCCAGAATTATTGTGGAATCAAATTTATGGTGGCATGGACCTGCATGGTTGCAATCAAACGAAAAGCAGTGGCCAGGATGTCATACATATTATAGTTCGGATATATTACCAGAAGTTAAAGCGCAAATTCCAATTTCATTTGTTAGTAACGAACTGAACTTTTGCTTTGATAAATTTTCAAATTTAAACCGGTTGAACCGTTGTTGCGCGTATATTTTCAGATTTCAAAATAACTGTTTGCGTAAAGGTGCATCTAAGCTAAGCGGTCCACTAACTGCAACAGAAATTCATAATGCCATCAGAGTCTTAGTAAAGGTTTCACAAAGAATTAAATTTTTTGATTATTTAAACAACTTAACACTACGCGGTCAGGTGGACAAAGGAAGCAAATTATTAAGTTTAAATCCGTACATAGACAAAAATGGTGTAATCAGAGTCGGTTGTCGTTTAGATAATTCAAAATTTGATTTCGAGAAAAAACATCCAATTATATTATCAACTAAACATCATTTAACAAAATTATTATTTCGTGCATATCATGAAGAGCTTTTCCATGTTGGTCCGCAGCACCTAATAGTGAGCATTCGCGATAAATTTTGGCCTATATCAGGCAAAGGTTTAGTCAAGCTAACTGTGCGTCAATGCGTAAAATGCCAACGATACAAAGCAAAACCTAGTCAACCATTAATGGGTAATTTACCTGCTACGCGGTTTTGCACTGGTTTTCCTTTTCAATCCGTTGGGTTAGACTATGCGGGTCCAGTTTATATTAAAAATAAAAGAGAACGTGGCTGCAAATTAGAAAAATGTTATATATGTCTGTTTGTTTGCATGTCCACAAAGGCCATTCATTTAGAGTTGGCAAGTGACCTTTCAACAGATATTTTCTTGTTGGCTATAAAACGTTTTATTGCGCGTCGCGGTAAACCGATACACATATACTCAGATAATGGCAGAACTTTCGTTAGAGCCAACCGTGAATTGAAAGAATTGAGCCGATTTCTTTGTACAAATCAATGCAATCTAGAAAGCGCTTTTAACAATCAGGGCATAAACTGGCATTTTGGTCCACATACGCGCCCACATTTGGAGGTCTTTGGGAGGCAAGCGTCAAATCCACCAAATACCATTTGAAAAGAGTTTTAAAAAACTCTGTTTCAAAATTTTTATAAATTATAAACATTTTGAAAAAATTAAATCAGTGATTTTACAACTAGATGCCAAAGAAGCAGCTGCAATACGGCTCAGCCAGGTTCAATTTAACAATCCTCAAGTTGCAGCAAATTTAAAAATTATTTACGACAGTTACGTTCCAATACTGGACGCAATAAAAAATTTACAGAACACTGCGCTGTCCTTATCGGACTCATTAGCAATTATTGACCACGTAAAACTAGTGCTGCATATCCTTGAAGATGAAAAAAGTGATTGTGTCCGTGAAAAATTTAACAGTGTATTAGGTAAAAATGTAGATTTTACAAAATTAGGGCAACTTTGTACCAATACTGAAGATCCGTTGTACAGATACAAAGAGCGCTTTAACTATGCAAATATAACATCTCTCAACGTCGAACAATCCTTCTCTGTATATAAACATATATATACGTGGCTACGTACGAACCTTTCCGAGACTAATACAGAAACATATATTATGGTGCAGTTTTTTCATCGCGCACATCCGCATTTTTTGCAACAATGTAAACATGTTGGGTAAGTTATTTATGTTTTTTCTTAACGTTTTGTATAGGGATTCGATATATTTATTTTTAAGTAAGCGCACTGTTATTCTGCTAAACTCTCCACGCAACGCTACTGTTGGGCACATAGTTTGGCGTCTTTAGTAATATACTATTAAAAACATGTATGCCGTATTTATTTAAAAACTGATAGGAATTCCTTGTAAATATTTACACCAAATGCCTTATGAAAGAAATATCATTCTGCTAAAGAATATTTATATGACGTGTCGTGTATAAATGTTAGAAAGTTCTGTAGTACATACAATACATAAGCATCTCTAAGGTTCTAAATTACATAGAAATTGATGAATTGATTTTTTAAGAAAATACAGACTTGTATAACATTCTTATTTTCAATTTTGTATATCTTGCATTATTTTATTTTTCTTTATAATAGTTGTGCTTGTGAAATAAACGATGGGACTGTGTTTTTGAATATAAATATTAAGTGGACATCTTGAGTTTGTATTAAGTACAGACATGAATTTTGCTAATTAAATTGTTTGTAATTTAGAGTGACAAAATTGAGACATTTTTGTTAAATATGTCTGGGCACAAGTGCTCATATTTTAATTGTGGGCTTTGGATATTCACAAAATTATTGTTAAAATATTTTTCACGCTATAGCATAAAATATTTTGGAAGCAAAATATATTTTAGCACGAAAAAAGATATTAAAAAAACTTAATGCAAACACCTGATTGGTTTAATACGAACAATACATGTGAAGACCATACAAAGTTTATTCTAGACTTACTAATAAGGACGCAAATATAGAAACAGTGTAAATTTGTTTCAAGTAGTTACAAAATGCCTCAAACAAAAAGACATACGAAACTTGCTATTTTACAAAATCAATAAATATTTTACACAAAGTAAGTGGCACACACATACCTACATGTATGTATGCGTTCATTTTTTTTATTAAAAATAGAATAGAATAGAGTTTTAACAACTGTCTTGGGATTTATTGAAAAATACAATGTATTTGCTATTGAAACTTTTAAATTATGAATTATTCCATGGTTTATTATTTTTATCTACCTTAAGAGACAAATCTGGAGTAGGTAATGGATGTATTTGGGGTGACAGTCTTTAAAGAAACATGTTTAAGAATTCCCATTTAAAACAATTTATAGAAAGCTCAAACAAAATCAGATAAAAGTGTATCACATTATAATCATTAGAGAACGGATGCAATTTCCATAAAACGCAATCGGCAATTGGAATTGTGTATAACGTCGCTGAGTACATCCCGGCGTAATTCAATGAAGTATTTGTTTGACTTACTCGGACACCTGGTCTGGCAGCGATAACAATGGACAAGCCAGCTATTGTATTCGGAGAATATAGTGTTTTTTAAAGTGTTTTCATGAGCGTAGATAGAAGCGGGGTTTTTATAATGTATTTTATTTATTAGTTTATATTTCGTAAGATAAATAAAGTGTTGTGAGTAAGTTTCATGTTTTCATAGTTTTAACTGTTAATTACATCGTAATTTTTGTGATAGATCCTGTTTAATATCGTTTGATTGAATCTATTTCTACTAATTATTTCGACGTAAGTGTGCATTGAATTCCGTTCAGTTTCAATAACTTACGCACACATTTTTAGTTTTCATTTATTTTGATCTAGAGCATTGCTTAAGTTACTTTTTCAGACATGATTTGGAAGAATGTCGAGAACGGCATTGTAAAACAATGGCGAGTTGGATTCACGGTCATACTGATTGTATGTCCATTGTCAGTGATTCCGAAATTTATTACAAAATCTGTAAAATATCGTCAAAAATTCGTCACTTAGGATCGCAAACACATCTGAACTCTGTAAAACTTTTATGGCGGCTAATATTCCATTAAATAAACTTGGTAATCCCACTTTAAAAATATTTCTTCAAAAATATACTGGTCGAAATGTTCCTGATGAATCAACTTTACGCAAATATTATGTTTCTAGGTACTATACGAGAACAGTAGAACGCATTAGAAGCAATCTTTTAAATCAATACAAATGGATAAGCGCCGACGAAACGGTGGATATGTTAGGACGCTGTGTGGTAAATGTTGTAGCTGGTGTACTACATCCAACTATACCCTATAACTCATATGTAATAGCAACAAGTGTTATAAATAGAGATAGACTTGTATCGCTTTTAAAAAAGTTTTCAGAAAAGCACCATTGAGAGTAGCTCTTTTCAGGGAAAAATTTCCACCTCTGTCACTGCCTCCCACTCCAGTAATAACTAGATGGGGAACATGGCTGGAAGCTACTAGTTATTATGCTGAGAATTTCGATAGTCTAAAACATTTCGTAACACTGCTAAAGGAGGGTGCTAGAAGTATTGGTGAGTGCAAGGAGCTCACACAAATCTCAAATTTAAAAAATCAGTTGTACTTTCTTCACGTACACTTTGGAAAATTGCCAAAACTAATCACTTATTTTGAAAATCGAAATCTCAAATTAAATTACGGATTAACCACATTAGATGCGGCTGTTAATAATTTGAAAAGTATTCCAAGTGACTTCGGATGTGGCCTTCGGCAAAAGTTTGAAGCAATTCTTAATAGAAATCCAGATTTAATTACATTGCAGCAATTATGTACGGAGACAATTCCACAAAATCTAACGGCTAAATATGAAGAAATAAAAGAATATTTCCAGTATGCACCTATAACCAGTTGCGATGTAGAAAGGACGTTTTCTATTTATAAGGATGTACTTAATTCAAAGAGAACAAAATTGACAGAAGAAAACCTTGAGAAACTATTGCTAGTCAATATTAATACTCCTTTACTCAACTTGAACGGCAAAATGAACAAATAAAAATGTTCCAATTATAGAAATAAAATTAAAAACTTTAAAAATACAACTTTTCAACAAATACATATGTATTTTCGTAATTTTAGATAGATAGATCACCACCCGTATGTTTTCCAATTATATAAATAAAATTAAAAACTTTATAAATACAACTTTTCAACAAATAAATATGTATTTCGTAATTTTATAGATCACCACCAGTTCGTTTTCCAATTATATAAATAAAATTAAATATTTTAGAAATACAGCCTTTCGCCAGTACTGCACTGAGTGGTAAGCGTGTCCGTTCTCTAATAATCATATATAATTTTAGGAGATCTCGACAAAACAGCTATTACAACATTCTTATACCTACTATTTTTTCCGGCATTGTTTTTTTTTTTTCAAGTATAATAACTTTAATAACTAACAAAATAGTTTTGCATTCGTATAAGTATAACAGATATATTTAAAAAACTTATATTTTTATAAATATGAATAACATCTACCTTTAGAATATAATTATTTAAAAATGTGCATTTTATTTAACCTGATAAGAATTTCCGAATATTGTTCAGTCAGCAGATACATATATATACACCATATATATATATATATATATATATATATATATATATATATGAAAAATTTTGTGAAAAACTTATCTGCGCGGAATGTGCATATATCGATATTTCACTGTTTTTTACAGATCATCAGTGCACCTTACCGAAGACAGACATGATATTCACTTCTATACTACGTGTATATATACGAACTGTAATGAACTTCATGTGTATGAGAATTAATAATTATTAAATCTCATTTTACATGCGATTGTCGCTATAATTTGTTGCATTTAATTCTACAATTCGGCAAATCACTTTTGCCCTAGATTGTAGACGCAACAAGCCGCGACATCAACTGTACAAGTTGTCAGCACAAATGAAAAATTTTGTGAAAAACTTATCTGCGCGGAATGTGCATATATCGATATTTCACTGTTTTTTACAGATCATCAGTGCACCTTACCGAAGACAGACATGATATTCACTTCTATACTACGTGTATATATACGAACTGTAATGAACTTCATGTGTATGAGAATTAATAATTATTAAATCTCATTTTACATGCGATTGTCGCTTTTTCATTTGTACTGACAACTTGTACAGTTGATATCGCGGCTTGTTGCGTCTACAATCTAGGGCAAAAGTGATTTGCCGAATTGTAGAATTAAATGCAACAAATTATAGCGACAATCGCATGTAAAATGAGATTTAATAATTATTAATTCTCATACACATGAAGTTCATTACAGTTCGTATATATACACGTAGTATAGAAGTGAATATCATGTCTGTCTTCGGTAAGGTGCACGGATGATCTGTAAAAAACAGTGAAATATCGATATATGCACATTCCGCGCAGATAAGTGTTTCACAAAATTTTTCATTTGTGCTGACAACTTGTACAGTTGATGTCGCGGCTTGTTGCGTCTACAATCTAGGGCAAAAGTGATTTGCCGAATTGTAGAATTAAATGCAACAAATTATAGCGACAATCGCATGTAAAATGAGATTTAATAATTATTAATTCTCATACACATGAAGTTCATATATATATATATATATATATATATATATATATATATATATATATATATATCGAGGTATCGATACTTACCGATCGATAATAACATCCTTTTAAATATATATTATATAATATACATATTATAATGGGATAAACCTCCATTATATTGATGAGCTATTTCTAATATTATGTCTATAAGATTTTTTTTATATTATAACATATGCAAGAGATATTTTGATTTGTATGAATTTGTAATAGTTGTCATATTTATTAAAGGATTGGATATCTTATTATTAATATATTAGTTTTATAAATATCGATAGAGTTCATTCTTGGTATATATATTTTTAGTTAATTATATCTGTTAAAATTGTACAATCGTGTAAATTATAGTCAGTCAATTTGTATAAATTATTGATAAATTTAACTTATGCAAGTGAGTAGTTTTAATATTCGTAATTAAATGTCATTTTGAAATTTGAATTTTTAAAGAGACTAACTGACTTGGATGTATATGAAAGTATAGAAGATAACCACGGCGATTTAAAAAAAGAGGATTTTTTTTTTTTGACGTGAAAAATAAGAGACATAAAATTTAAAAACTGTATTTTTGATTTAATAAATAGCAGTTAACTAATTTTGAATACCCCAAGAAGAATTCAGAAGACTGGATTACTGTTAATCTAAAAAAACAGGCTATATTTTGTTATACAGAGTGTATTTGGAAGAATAATATATGGTGTATCTTGGATTGGAAATATATCAGTAGTTGGTCCGAGTCTGGCAATCTTCTCTATAGATAGTTGCAATAAATCTATTCGTGGATTGGAAATATATCAGTAGTTGGTCCGAGTCTGGCAATCTTCTGTATAAATAGTTGTAATAAATCTATTCGTGGATTGGAAATATATCAACAATAGGTCTGGGTGTGTCAAACTTCTCCAAGCATAGTCATAATAAAATCTATACGTGTAAGTAATAAGCTAAAAATACTTATACCAAGAAATTTTCTTATACGTGTTCAGAGATACCGTTTTACCAAGTTCATTTAATATAGTTACTAATTGTCAATTCTTTGAATTCAGAGTTCTTGCATAAGTTATTTCTTTTTTTTTCATGGATTATGTATATTTGAAATATTAACATGTAAATTTGTTTATTTTATAATATTAGAAATGGCTACATTTGTAAATACATATATCAGATTTAATCACACATAGTGAATAAATAGTTTATTTGGTATAAAAGATTCTTTTATCTATTAAATTGGCTAGTTATTGTGAATCTCAACCTGAGTGCGAGAGTAGATTCATCTCTTTGACTAAGTTATTGCCGGAAGACATTTAACAAGTAAATATTTATTTTTTATTTTTTGGCATTCATTGCATTATTACAATATATAATGCATATATACTTAAAAATTCTTTACTTAAAAAGTTATTGCGTACTTTATGTACATTTAAAAAAATGCACGAAGGTAAGCTATCCGATACATGGCTACCGGATACATCGCTACCCGATACATCGCTACCCGATAGATCGATACTTAGCGAGTACTGGAATCGGTAAAGTATCGATAGGTATCGATGCTTTGGAATCGATACCTCGCTACCCGATACTTAGCGAGTACTGGAATCGGTAAAATATCGATAGGTATCGATGCTTTGGAATCGATACCTTAGAATCGATACCTTCGTTATATGAGGTATCGGGTATTGGACGATGTATCGATTCTTCGCCCAGCCCTAGTGGCAAGTATGAAAGTGAGGCGCTTGTCCGTTATATTTTACGACACAATTGAAATTTGGCGTCAATGTATTTCTCGTCTAAAATTAAAAAATATTTAATAAGATAATTAAATTAGAAAATGTCATTTGAAACTACCTAAATATTAATATAAATTTTATATCAGGTTAAATTTAATTTTAATAATTATTTGAACTAATTTGATAGATTTCTGCAAGCTATCAGCTTCTTTTATATTGTAAATAATCCATTTGTCACTAGAGAGCACCTCCACCCTATTGAATTTGATACGTTAGAACTAAACATTAGGAAACAAATTAACGACTTAATTCATAAAAAATATTTAACTCAACGTAATAAATTAGATAAATTAATTTCCTATAAACAAAACCAACAAGAATTTACTCATAATAGTTTATCAGATCATAAGTTTTTCGATAGATTTTGTAACCTTAGTAACACAATATTTAAAGACAAAGAAATCGAGTTATTAAACAAAGGTTTTATTATAACTTTAAAACAAACATTAAGAATAATGATTTAGAGCTGCTTGCGGTAGAATCAGAATTAGCATTAAAGGAAGTATCTAATAAATACCAACCAAGCAATATTATTAAAAACATGAAGTGTACTGCCAATAGTCATGAGGAGGTAATAATAGCGAGAAATATTAACAAAAAAGCTAGAGAGAACAACCTTATTTTTACACGTGCTGACAAAGGAAAAACGGTTATTGCCATTGACAACCAGGAATACGTTTCAAAAACAGTCAATTTTCTTGACCCAGATAAATACACTATCATTAAAAAAGATCCGACCCCTAAATTCCAACGGCAAATCATTAATCTAATCAACAACTCACCTGGCATATTTAACAGTTCTGTGTTTGAAAGTAGAAAACTAAAAGTAATGAATCCACAACCCCCGAAATTATACTCATTGATTAAACTACATAAAGACAATTTCCCGATTAGACCAGTAGTCTCCTATATTACAGCACCCGCAGTTAAAGTGTCAAATAACCTAATAAATATCATCCTTAAACACACGAAATTCAAACCCAAACATAGTATCAAAAATAGTCTAGAGTTAGTTAATAACATTAAAGACCGCAACTTTCCGGACAACACGAAACTCATATCCTTTGATGTCAAGAACTTATTTCCTAGTATCCCCCACAATACAACGATAGATCTAATTGATAAAATGTTATTATACAATAGAACAAGCCCCTTAATAAAAGAAGAGATCTTAGATTCACTAAAAGTCTGCCTAGAACAAAATTACTTTTCTTTCAACAACAAACTCTACCTCTGTAAACAAGGTCTTATCATGGGAAATCCTCTTTCTCCATTACTTGAGGAAATCTATATGGATCACCTGGAAAAAATACGATTTTTCAAAATGACAGATACGTGAAGAACATTTTGTTTTGGTACAGATACGTTGATGATATATTGATAGGATATATAGGTACAGATAAGCAGTTGAACACGCTTTATGAATTTATCAATTCCATTGATCCTAATATCACATTTACGATAGAAGGAGCTTAACAATAGTATACATTTTCTGGATCTCACTTTAAAACATGTAAACAATAGAGTCCATTTTTCTATTTACCACAAAGTGGCTCATACAGATACTACTATACATAATAAATCTAACCACCCAGTCCAACACAAGGTAGCGGCTTTTCGCAGCATGACACATAGACTTATTAATATCCCGATGTCCAATGAAGACTATAATAAAGAATATAATATTATAAAACAAATCGCTCACAATACTGGATATGACCCAAATCTAATAGATAAATTAATTCTTAAAAAATCTGTCAATAAATTATTAAGGGAGGTGTACCCTATCATTAAAGTGGAGTCAGACAAGCAGTTTAAATCATTTACTTACATAGGTCAACAGCAACTTAAATTATCAAAATTCCTTAAAAAAGAAAACATTAATATCGCTTATAAAACTAATAATAATCTAGCCAAATATATTAAAAATTATAAAGAAAAAACTACCAAAGACAATAAATCAGGAGTCTATAAGTTATCATGCGGATCATGTACCAAAACATATATTGGACAGACAGGTAGAACGTTTAAAAAACGAATCCACGACCACTATCATTCTTATATCAATAAGAAAACTGACTCAACCTACTCTAATCATTTAATAGAGAATGAACATGAATTCAATTTACAATTCGATATTATACATGTAGAAAATAAAGGTAGAAAACTAAATTGTTTAGAGTCTTTAGAAATTAATAAACTCAAAAACTCAGAAATGTTACTAAACGATAAATTAGACTTGAATTCATCCCCACTGTTAAATCTGTTCACCCATTGAAATATTGTTTTTTAGTTGCTTATGTTATATTATTAAACTTAAACCTCACACAATTTGGACATAGTATAGTTTTCAAAAAGCAATAAATGTAATAGTTCCTAGAATTTTAACTTGGGTCAACTACCTGATTTAACGCTGTATATTGTATGTATCTTTAGTCATTAAGTTGAATTTGAAGAAGCTACTGTGTTAGCAAAACAGCTGTCATTATCTTATTAAATTATCTTATTAAAATGTAAATCTAAAAACATCTTATGTGTGTTTTATTTATTTATAGAAATTAAACTCTTAACTTCCAAATTAAATAATTCCAATTTATTAATGTAAAAAATGCAAAATAGAAAAAATAGTATAAAAAACTCATTTCATAAGGCCTTTTGCTGCACTCGCTCTTTAGAAAACTCGAAAATGGTGCCTTATGAAACTTGTTTTTTAATATACTATTAAAACTGTCTTAAAATGAAATTTATGTTGAATTAATACTGGATTTGAACTCAAAAGTTGTAATTATATTTATGTCATTTTAACTACTGTCATATTTAATTTAAGAAATTGACGATACTTCAATAACACAAAAACAATAGGAATTCCAGAATATGTTATAGAACTTATCTTATATCATGTTCTTGCTATTACACTAAAAATTTCCACACAAATAAGAAAATACACCTTAAAAAACATACCCTTTCTATTGATCTTTGTTGGCTGTATTGCTTGGATTAATCTTCGAATTTCTTTTTCTAAATATTCCAATTTAAAACCATAAACTTTTATACAAATATCCAATGTTACAGCTGCCACCAGCATAGTTTCCGTACCAATTTTGTTATTAGATACATAGAGGTTCATACAATCAATAATTTTTATATTCCAAGCATTATGTATGTTGATTTTCTAAAATATTGCAAAGCAATCAGTTATTAAATTTAATGCACTAACACATCAAGACAAAATACATACATTTTCATAAAATAATTTCCGACACATATTTATGTGATTCTTAAATTGCTCAATGTCCATAAATGCCATTGAATTATTTTTGGATGTACTGGGCAATACATTTTCATTATTGTAAAGAGATTGCCTTTTCTTTCTTTCAACATTATCATTATCTACACTTGCCTGAAATAAAATTACAATAATGCTATTTTTCAAATAACAAATACATACCTTCATTTTGGTATTATAGGACCATTTGATAAAAGTAAATTAGTTACATAATTACAGATTAATATTAATCCGCATCTTCTGTTGATTATAAAACAATTGACTTTTTATTGCAAATTGTTTATAATAGAAAGGTAGTTTGATGTTTTAATTTAATCTGACTGACATATCTATTTTAAAAAAACTAAAATAATCACATATGGCGAGGAATTGACAAATGTAAATATATAACCAAAAATTCTATAATTTTTGGTTGGAAGCAATAAAAATATTTTTAAATTTTGACTAAAGTAAAGAATATGTTGCATATTTTAGTCGAAATTTTAATTACTTAAATTTTTAGTTCTATGCAAACTTACGGATGTTGTATTTAATATAATTTCATTCCTATTAGCATATTTTCTAAGTGATGTTAAAGATGCTGCAGGCATCATTATTCTTCATGTTATAAGCAAGATAAAATGCGAATATATGCTAAAACGCTCACTTGTCATGTAAAACGCGAAAATATAAGGAAATGTTCCTTCTCAAACTTACTTGGAATGTTCAGAAATAGATAAATACAAATTTGAACGAAAAACAATCCTCTTGATAATATAGCAATATATGTTCTACATAAAAGAACACAAGAACTAATCTCGATTACGCTAGCACAACCTCATTATTACTGTTTTCAGTTGCAGCCAGTAAACCTAGAGATCCCTAGTATGTATTCAAAAAAAAGTTCTACACTAAATCATTTGTAAATAAAAATCAATAAAAATTATTTATGCGAGATATAAGCAAAAAGGGACATAAGTTTATTCCAAACATTGTCAGCTGATTGTCGGTTTCAACTTTTATTTTGATGTTGGGTACATATAGTATTAATACTGTATCAGCTATAAAGAAGAGAGTTACAGAAGCAACACAAAAAGGTGAATTGCCGCGATCGTCTAAAGTCGAAATCGTGTGACGATGAATATGTTATAAAATGCATTCTAAACGTATTGTTAGATTTATGGAATTTTTTCTTTTAATTAAATTCTTAGCTGGATTTATAAACTTGCCGTTGGCGTACCGTACCGTAGCGTTGCAGTTCGCAGCAGTTCGTTGCCGTTCGTCCTGGTTAGGTTGAATTATAAACTTGCCGTTTCTGGACGTTGCGAGCCGCCGCGCACGCGCAGATCATTCTTCGTAGGAACGCATGACGCATTCACATCTCACATACAGAAAGGAATTGGTGATTTGTCATTTGTGTTGCGTGATATTATTTAAAATGGACAAAAATAAATATTTTATTTTACTAAAATAAGATATTTTTTAACATAATTATAAATAAATATTACACATAATTAAGAAACATATATAATCTATAAACAATTTCAGCATATAGGTAATCGACGATCGAATTAAATCGTGGAAAATGGATTTCAGAGGAGTTATATAGGTAAATTTGCAAATGTATCTAATATACAATTCTCACAATCCACTGCTTCACCACCGTACATGTTTTCAGAATTAAATCTTTCATATTTCTTTTATATCAATTAAATCACATGCTTGGTGTGGGATTAAAATTTTGACAACCGTTATTCATATGGTATATCAATCTTATTTATATTATTTGTTCATGTTACTGTAGCTGCATTACAGCAAGAAGTTTCTTATGAGTTTGAGTTCAGTAAGTCAAGCTTGGAAAGACTTCTACATTAATTAGGATTTTCCTATAAGTTGGATGACAATAGGAGAGGTTTATTTGAATAAGAACATATTGCACAGAGTAGAGTAAAATTTCTAAGACTTCTTGAACAATAAGGAAAACCAGCTGTATGATACTGTTTTTAGACGAAACATGGATTTTTAGTTGTGGGTCAACTAAATGAAGCTGGCATGATACTTCTTTTAAAAGTACAAGGAAAAAGCCATTTGGTGAAGTTAAATGATTAGTGATTATTAATTAGACATGTTTTATGTTATTCATGTATAGGTTTTTGAAGATTTATTATATTAGAAGCTGGGAACAAAGATGGCTTTATTCCAGAAGTCTCACTCTTGTTTTCTTTAAAATGTAAAAGTAGTGATTATCATGGTGATATGTGTGAGAAACATTTACGAAGTGGTTTGAAGAAAAATTAATGCCTGGTCTTTCGGAACCTAGCTTGATTGTTCTCAACAATGCCAGTTACCATTTGAAATTAATAGAAAATATACGAAATACAAACGCCACTAAAGATGAAATGAAACAGTATCTAACAAATCATCACATTTATTTTGACGATGATATGTTGAAACGAGAACTTTTACATCTCATAAGCGAAAATCCCCAAGAGGAAATATATGATATTGATCAAATTGCCGGCGAAAATGGACATAAAGTTATAAGACTACCACCTTACCATTGTCAATTCAATCCAAATGAATTAATTTGGGCTAATTGTAAGGATTATTACAACAAAAATATTTGTACAACGTTTAAAAAAGAAACTTGGATTCAAGCTTTGGAGAGGATTAATAGTGATTATTGGCAAAAATGTATTAAGCATGCAGATAAATTTATGATAGAACGGTGGGAAATTGAGAAACGTTTTGATGTAGAAGTTCAACCATTTATTATTCATTTAAATGAGAGTGATTCAGATTCCCAATGGACTAATTTACACTCTCATTAATTATTGAATAGTATTGCTTTGTTTTAATTTTAGTGTATCTTGTGCTGTTTTGTAAGCAATTTGCAGTGTTTGAAGGAACTATTGGTAAAAGCTAAACAACCCATTATACTGTTAGGTTTCATTTGTGCATCGTTTGAAGTTGGAATATTAAAAAATGTTGTAATTTGTATTTCTTGCTGTCTAAAAAAAATGCATTTCATGATTCTACTTTTTGAAAATAATTGCTTCATTCAGGAGATTATTACGCCATAATAAGGTGTTTGATTTGAATTTATTTAACGTTGCTTTAGTTTGTTTAAATTGTAAAATATTTTGTACTGTATGTAGATCAAAACAATGATTCTGTAACTATTATGTATACCAATTTCTTTTAGTCTAGTAATACAATATTTTTTAGCATATTTTGTACTGAAACTAAAATAATTTGGAATCAACCTCTGTGTTTGATTATTTTATTTATAATATAATTGTTTGTGGTATTATAAGATAAGATAATGTATTTACCCAAAAGTATAAAACAAGAATCTTTCATAATTATAGAAATATATAGGTACTATAATAATTATATTCTTTTGAAAAAAAATTAATAGCAAAATTTGTTTTACATTATTGACAGTTGAATAAATTAGTTTTGTAAATTCCTGGTCATGGATGAACAACTTAAAAGAAAATAATTGTTCAGAAATACCAAAAAAAGATGCTTGTTGAGCCATGGGTTTTCTTCTAAATTTCGTCAATTTTCCAGAGTTATCAACAAACAACCAATAACAATTCTGGAATATGCAAATATTGCAGTTAATATATAAATGAAATGCACCACAAACATTTCTATTATTCAGTGTATATATACATAGTTCCATGACATAAAATACGCTGAAGAAACCGTCTTCTGCCAAATAATTACCTCTCCATTTTAAGAAACACATTTAAATTTTTTCCATAATTATTAATGTTGCCATCATTTAATCGTTTAAAACGTTCATATAATCATCTACAGCACAAAACATTTTTAATAGCATTGTTCGAATATGGTTTCAACATACTATACTCTATTTTTAAAGTAGAGAGACGAATTTCTGAACAGACCACTTTGACAGTGAAATCTCATTGGTTGAAAGCAATTTGGCCTTGCTTTCAACCAATGAGATTTCACTGTCAATGTGGTCTGTTCAGAAATTCGTCTCTCTACTTCAAAATAGAGTATATATAGTTAGTGTAGTTTAGTTAGTTAGTAACAGTGTTGCCAGGTGAAAATAATTGTTTTCACTAGATGAGAACTTAAAAAATCGCTAGATTTCACTAGATTGTTACCACAATTATAAATGAAACCATTACATATGTCTAATTACCAGTAGTATATATAACGTGTGTATAAATTGTCGCAAAAGCTACACGCAGCGACATTCTTCGTTCGGTTCTGAATAAAAAATCTTAATGTTAAAATGTCGTATCATGCTTCATTTGTTTTCACGGGGTTCTTGAAGTTCAGACTTTTAGTGCGTAACTAACCTTTGCTCTTCGATATCTGTTAATAGAGATAGATGCAATTTTGTTTAAAAAAAAATTTTTAAACTGGAATTATTTCGTAAACGTATTCTTCTTGATTTAAAAGCTTGTTTTTAACATTTGTTCATTAACGTACTTCCACGAAAAACACATTTGGCAACGTTGTAGAACAATAAGTTTGTATTTCAAAGTGAGTTCAATCAAAATCATTGCAGTCAAATTTTGACATTTACGAAGCATGATACGACATTTTATTAAGATTTTTTATTCAGAACCGAACGAAGAATGTTGCTACGTGTAGCTTTTGCGACAATTTATACACACCTTGTATAATGTATAGTTTTATATATAGTTAATAAAGAAAGAAGAGCTATTGCAATATAAAAAAAAATGTAAAGCAGTAGGTAGGTATGTAAATAATAAAAGAAACACAAGAATTTCTTGATATATATTTATATATAATATATATATTTATTGGTATAATATTGCATAAAGTCGTACCTATTTTACAATAACACTGTACAAGCTGTTTTAAACTTAAGTAAAATTTACAAGAAAATAAAAGGTAATTATAGTAAATTACAAATTAGAGCTTATATAAATTGCATTAATATAATATACTTTTATTCTGATGAATACATATTGTTATGTTTATTTGTTACAGTTACAGGAATTTTGTAATCAAAACATGATTTATTATCACTATTTATTAATCTCTTAGAGTGTAGAATTCCAGTTAAGGTAGTAGCAGATAACCGATTTCTGATTTTACTTTTGTTGAGAAATACTGCACTGAATATTCTTTCTACCGAAGCACTACTGTGAGGTAATGTTAAAACTAAATTGACACATTTTGATAGTTCTGGATAAACAGCAGTATTGTCACATCTAATTTGATTACAGATATTTTTCCAAAAATAAATATAATTGGCTGCATCCTCATTGAAGTCACTGTTTTGCAATAATCGCCACTCTATCCAATGAAAAAAGATCAGTATCTTTCCTATGAAAATTTGCTGCTGGACCTAATGAACTTGTAGTTTTAATAAGTTTTGGGTCCAAAAATTTACAGAACTTAAGTGTCTTTACATCTTCTGCATTAAATGGAAAGCGTTTATATAATTGATGAGCAGCTTCAACATAAAAACCTTAGCATGTTAATTGAAAGTTATGTTTATCACCATCTGAAAGAGTATTTTCTTGAAATAATATAGCTGCCTTCGGGCCACAATATACTTCATTTAGTAAAACATAATGTTCTGGGTTTCTATATTGCAAAATAGTTACATCAGTTTTACTCAAATATGTATTATGTATATAACAACTTAGAATAGTCTTGTATACTGCTAACATTCTGTCATATATTGCATAAATTTTAGGAGATTCTGATTGAAATTCCTTATTTAAATCAGTAAATACAGGTAAAACATATTCCAAAAACTCTAAATAATATTTATTCATAGGATTTTGTAAATTATTGTGAATGGATTCAGATGCATCGATTTGATTGAAAGATTCATTTTGTAAATATAATTTAAGAGCTTCATACTGCTCCAACACTTTTAACAACAGAAATTAAAGAGAGCCAGCATGTTTGGCTAGGTTGCAGCAGCTTATGGGGTTTAATATCAAGAAACTGCTGAAATTCTTTGTATTGTGTTTGTCGTTTAAAACTATATTGCATATAAGTGTATCTTCTCGCACCAGTTTTTCCGTTGTAGAAGGTAATTTTTCACAAGCATGGGAAGCTATGAGTGCTATTGAGTGACATAGACATTTTACAGTAAAAAGATGTGGTATTTCATTTTTTAATAAAGTTTTGACGGAATGCTTATTGCCCATCATTGAATTTTCCCCATCAGCTGCAAATCCTACCATATTATTTTTATATGGAACATTATGTTTATTAAAAAATTGAACAATAACATTATGTATATTTACTGCAGTTGCATCATAGATTGATAATAAAGCAAGAAATTCGTCATTTATACTAAAATTTTGATTTAATCGCACAACTAATGCTAAGTTTTTAATTCCGGTATGATCCGTAGACTCATCAATTAATAAAGAAAATTTGCTAGACTTTAAAGTTTCTATTAAAGTTTCAAAACTTGATTGACCAATTACGTTATTTATAATAGCTGTGCATTTTGTACGATTACAGGAAATATTTTTTATAACATCACTTTCATTATTTATAGACCTAATTAGTTGTACCAGATGATCAACTGAATTTATAGATATGTATATTGTGTTCTGCAATGAAAGATGCAATTCTTATTTCTATTTCTTTTGTACTAAGTTCCGTGCTTGTAGAGCTTCTTACATATTGCGTAACACAGAATTTTTGTTTGATTAATTTAGATTTAGATTGGTGTTTTATAGAATCATGGTGCTTACGTATTGCAGCTATCCCTCCAAGCAGTGGCGTACCAAACATGGTTCCGCGGAACCAGGGCCCGGACCTCGATAGGGCCCGGTCCTCCCTGCGCTTTTTTTATACCTCTCGTTTTTTTACAAGAATCAATGCGCCAAACAGTTTTGTACATAATGTATGTTTATATTTCACTAAATGGGTGCATTATTTCTCCAACGTTGAGTAATCAGAAAATAAATCCCAAAGTTATTTTATACGCTTATATTTCGACCCCGTAGGTCTTTTTCGGTGCCCACTAATCCTATCAATAAACTATTATACAAATTATAAACCATACACAGTTTACACTTTAAAAATTTTGTGTACAATCTGAAAACAATTTAATTTTTGTACACGTCTTGCACCAGAGATATCACTCTAATTTTCTATAATTAGTAAACGTCCGAGAAAAACTGCACTTTAGTGTAATTTAAAAATATATGAATGAGTCCAAACATATTTGTGATTCAATAATAAAAATATTGTGCATTAAAAAAATGTGTTAAAGTTAAAGCGATAAACAAAACTGCTGTAACGGCAGTGCCAGAGTAGCTAATAGTACTATTAAACAATGCGTTCGGTGTCTTTTGTATATAAATCGGGCGAGATGTTATCAATGGTTTTCATAACCTTTGCATTGTAAAAAGGGTGCTAATTTTATTACTTCTATCCGGCTTATGCTGGCTGCTAATTCACGATATTTGGCAATAGCGGAAAACCCCAAAACCTACTAGTTCCCACTTCTTTGTTTTTGCAGTTTGCACCCGCAACGATCATTTTTCATCTTATTTAAGTTAAAACGCCGTGATAGAACGGTATTGTCTCGTACTAATATTTGTTTTTATTTAGTGGTTTGTATAAAATGAACCAGTACAAACATAAGTCTGGAAGTGCTAAACGCAAGCAAAAAGTTGAAACAGATGAAAGAAAAAATAAGCTACCAAAAATTGATAAATTTTTTAATCAAAAATGTGATCAAACTGATGAATCATCAACTTCTCGTACTGCTACTACTAGTTATAGTAGCCAAGTTGAACCGAGTAAACCCTCAACTTCTAGTTGTACCCCTGCAATGACCGAAATAATCAGTGAAATCGCTGGTAAGTTTATTTATTTATTTTATTTAGCTATCTTATAAATCTTATTCCCAAACTTCAAATTTGTCATTTGTCTTTACACTAATAAGTATATAATTTTCATGTTTGATTTTAATAATTTAGACTTGGCATTCCCGAATTCGCCAGCAACCGTTGAGCATGAATTAGAGACTTTATCAATTTCCAAAGAATGTAAGAACTGATATTATTTTTAATTATTGCTTAATGCATTAACTGTGTTAATTTCTAGTGAACATTGAAAATGTAACTGACCGTGGACATTTTCTTGGGGAATTAACAAATGACCAAAAACAATTTATTATTTCCAATGGCCCTTGTAAACCTAGTGGCCCTTTTCCCAAAGACAAAAATAACCGGTGTTTTTCTGATTATTACTACAAAACAACTTCGAAACTCGGCTTTACAATGGAACGAATGTGGTTGTGTTATTCTACAATTTTAAATAAATGTTATTGTCAACCCTGTTGGTTGTTCTCGAAAAAGCAAACTTGTCTTAGTTTAGGTTTTGATGACTGGATACATTTAAATCGGGCTATAAACAGCCATGAAGCGACTAATGAGCACAATCAATGTTGTGCAATTTACGACAAATGGCGATTAAATAAAACTATTGATTTTGAAAACGAATCTATAATTCGGGAAGAAATTTCATTTTGGCGCAAAGTTTTAGGACGGATCATTGATGTTTCACTCTTGCTAGCTTCTACAAATATGCCGTTCCGAGCGCACGATGAAACAATAAATTCACAAAACCCTGGAATGTTTTTGGCTGTTATAAAGCTATTGTCCAAATATGACACTGTTTTGGAAAATTTACTTAAAAATAAAAAAAAAGGAACGATTACTTATCTTAGCCCGAAAATTCAAAATGAGGTGCTAGATTTACTCGGAAATGCAATTAAAAATAAATTAATTCACAAAATTAGTTCATGTCCGTTTTTTCGATAATTATTGATACAACTCAAGACATTTCAAAAAAAGATCAGCTTAGTTTAGTTTTTCGATATGTAGAAATCGTACGCACCGAAGAAAACGTTGTGTCAGATGTCGTAATTAACGAATCGTTTTTAGGATTTGCCTCGGTGACTGATCAAACTGCGACTACACTTAGCAATAAAATAATTGCCGAAATAAATAAATTAAACATTTGTATAGATAAACTGCGTGGCCAAGGATATGATGGCGCGGCAAATATGAGTGGCGTTTATAATGGCGTTCAAGCCATAATTTCAAAAAAAGTTAAAAACGCTCCTTATGTTCACTGCGCTGCGCATAATATAAACTTAATTTTAAATAATTCCGTAAAAAATATTGAAACTGTAAGAAACTTTATTGATTTTGTTGAAAGAATTTTTTTGTTTTTTGGTAATAGTATTGTAAGGTGGGGATTGCTATACCCAACTGACAAAGACAGCGATACAATAAAATTAAAGAGATTAGTGCCTACAAGATGGTCCTCTAGGCACGATACCTTACATGCACCACGATTTAATTTTTTAAACATATTGAAAACACTTTCAAAAATTATTTTAACAAGTAAAATAAAAAATGAAATTGTTGAAGCAAAATCACTTAAAAACTTTTTAGAAAAATTTTAAACTGTTTTTTTAGTGGTGTTTGAAACAAAGATTTTCAATCCACGGATCTTCTGTCAAAACTACTCCAAAAAAAATCGCAAAGTATTAGTGAAGCTGCAAAATTATTCGAGAATGCCTTACGAAATATGAAGGAACTGCGGGAGCAGTTTCATTGCGTTAAAAAACGGAGGTCTCGCCCAAAATTATTTTTCGACGAAACCAAAAATCATTATTGCATTGAAACTAATGAAGAAAATTTCAGAATAACAGTTTTTTTGAAAACACTGGATATTTTAATTTTGCAATTAGAAAACCGATCTAAAGGTCTCTGTCACATAAATCAACCATTCAAAATATTAAATAAAGATATATTAATTAACAGTACAGGTACAGACGATGATTTATTTAAAATGGCACAAAAATTACACACATTATACAAAAATGACATTCCAGAAGCAATTTCTGCTCAAATTTTATCTTTTCGACAATGCTTCCGCGAGGAGCTAGCCCAAATTAATTCGGTAAAGGATCTCTTAAAATTTATATTAATTGATAATTGTTCATCAAGTAGTAGCTTTTCTGAAATTGTAACAGCCTGTACGATATTTCTTACCGTTCCCGTAACGGTAGCAACAGCAGAGCGAACGTTTTCAAAATTAAAATTAATAAAAAATTACTTACGAAATACAATGAGTCAAGACCGGCTATCTAATCTGGCAATAATTTCTATTGAAAATGAGATAGCAAAAAATTTGAATGTATCCAGTCTGATAACATCTTTTGCCACATCAAAAGCAAGAAAAAAATTATAATATAAATACATTGATTTACTCTATTTTCTTTTTTTTTTTAAATTTATTTTTGCATTAATGTTTGTTTTGCAGCTGTATAATCCCTCTATATTGTTTGTTTTTTGTTTTTAATGTTTTTTACGTATTCAATAAATACTAAAAAAAAATTATATAAGTATTTTTTTTTTATTTGTGGGGAAGGGAGTTGGGTTAGGGCCCGCATCACAACTGGAATCAGGGCCCGTTCATATGTCGGTACGCTGCTGCCTCCAAGATAGTCATTACCGCATATTTTACATCTGTAAAACTCTTCTCCTTTTGAACTAGCTTCTATCCAATGTTGGTAATCATTGTGTTTCTCCCAATCAGTTTTGTATTTTTGTTGATAAATTTTCTTTTTTTTTGAAGTAGATGGTTGATCTGTGGTCGACATAATAACTGCTAGAAATTAAAACAGATTTAGGAAAACTAATAAAAATATGTAAACGGTTTTATTTGCAGTAAATACTTACATGGTAATAATCCGAAAATTAATTTATTTAAAGAATTCAGTACGATTGGGCGCGCGTGAATAAGATTCTACCACCAATATCTAATATGATTTAATCCAAAATTCCCCCGGCCAAGAGCTTTTATACTTTCCCATTTTAAATAGGTACTTACCCTTCATCGTATAATTTCAAAAATTACAAATTTAAAAATAATTTGAACGGTACTTCCAGTAATGAGCTTATGTATTATATCAATTATTTATTGCGAGAAAATTGTTTCGACGGTAGAGATGTCACTTTACGTAGGATCTATAATATTTAATAATAATAAATAACGCAATCTATTTTGATAAATATATGATTTCATATAAACTACAAAACGAAAAATACGTAAAATAACGTAAAATAACTAGATTTTACTAAAATACAGAAGTTTTTCACTAAATCACTAACAAAGTACTCAAATCGCTAGATCTAGTGAAAAATCGCTAGACCTGGCAACCCTGAGTTAGTATAGTATAGTTAGTAGTGGCACAAACTAGGTAGTGGTGTGCAAAAAGTAGGTATTCGATACTTTTGTATCAGATACCTAGAGGGAGCAAATGTATCGTATACGTTAAAGTCACTAGATTTACAAAGTACCGCAATATACGTCCATATTTGGTCCAGACAAACGCGGTAAATTTGAAAATATTTGTGTTCTTTTACTAAGGAAAAGAATAAAACATCCATAAATAATTTACATATCTGTAACTGTATACATGGACAATACACCTCGTATTTTCAGCATTTACTTCTGCTTAATACATATGTTTCTGCCATCTAGGCGTCATCAGTCAACCTAGTGAAGCAATGTATACAAATTGATACAAATCTGTTAAACAACTGATTTTTATCTGTATTTATATTTTACTGTATATGAGTCCATTTAATTTTTGTTTTGTGGTCGGAGTTGCCTCCATTTCCACTCCATTGTTTTGTATTTCCCAGGGTTGTGACGTGTTTGTGTCTGATTAATAAATAATCGTGTGTTTTTGTGCGGTCCTGTGTTGCGTGTGTTTGTCGCTTTTTTTTTGCGTTTAAGTCACTGGTCATTGGTCTTTTGCGTTTCAGTCATGTGTGTTTACTGTTTGTTGTTGTAAAGAGTAATTATTTTCTGTGTTTGCGTCACAAAGTATTGTATCTGTTGTGTTGTTGCGTTTGTAGAGTGTAATGTTATTAGCATATTGCCTAAGGCAAGTGCTAATTCGTCAATTGTGTTAGGTGTTGTGTTATTTTGTTTCTATGTCCAGGGGTTAGTTGTTGGGGGTGGTGCTGGTATGTAATTGGGTTTGGGTGTAGTTTTGTTTACAGGGTTATTTGGGTTGTTAGGACAGTTAAGGAAAGTAGATAGGTGAGGACCACCGCAGTTTGCACACTTTGGTGGCGTTGTTTTGGGTTTTGTACATAGGTGTGTTGTGTTCGTCTCCGCATTTCATACATTTATAGTGTACGTTACAGTGTCTTTGTTGATGTCCGAAAGTCTGACATTTGTGGCATTGCATTATGTCTGTCAGTATGTTTAATGGTTCGATTTTAATTGTGAGTCCGCAGCAGTCGTGTATGTTATAAATTGATTTATAATGTCTCGTCAGTTCGATTAAAACAAGTGGTGCAGGTATGCCGTGTTTACCGTTCATTCGTTTGATTTTTAATGTCGGGTAGCCTTGGTCAGTCAAGTCGTTTGTAATGTCTGTGTCAGTGATAAAGGTAGGAATGCCTCGCATAACTACCTTTAGTGTTTTTTCGCTTTGTAATTGAAACGTGTAAAATTGAATGTGTTCTGTGTTGAGTATGTGTTTAAGTGTGCGGTAGTCTTCGTCAGTTTTCGGTTCGATGTGAATGCCAGGCTTCACAAGTTTGTTTTGTACTGTGTTAATGTTATGTGTTTTAAGTATTTGTCGTATATATGCCCATTTGTCTTTGTCTGTTATTATGATTGGTGCGATTTTGTGTGTTTTGCGTGTTTCGGTGTTTGTGTTTTGTGTGGTGTTTGTTTTGTCACTTACCCTGGGTGTGCTGTTTGATGTTGACGGTTATGGGGTGAATTCGGTTGCTTCTTCTTCTTCCATTTTTTCCTCGGTTTTGGTTTCGAGGGCGTCGTAGGAATTTTTTGTTTCGATTAGTGGCGTTGTGTGGTCGGTTTTCTGTCTTTTTGTTGTTTTTTTCGGGTGTCTGAATGCGTCGTTTTCGATTTTCGGTTCCGGTTGGCTCTTCTTCGATTTTACGGGAGGCTTTTCTTTTTCTTGTTTTTCTGTGGGGTTGCTTGTTAACTCAATTTGAATGGTCGGTTCTTCTGGGTTAACCATTAATAGTTGCCCTGTTTTTTGTAATAGATCCTGGATATCTGCTTCTTCGGTGATTTGGTCGATAAAGTTTTGGAAATCTTCACGCATCTTGGGTGAATATTGGTCCACGAATTCGGGGTTTATCATCAGGTTGGTTATTGTTCTCGCTTGTCCGGCCATTGCTTCCGGTTTCACGTGACGAATGTCGTCGTAGGTTCTCTCAAATACGATACTGCTAGTTCAGATATCGCAGTGAGAATGTGATATTTTACTGAAATCGCCCACAAAGATAAAGCAAGTTTCGTCCTATAAGGTGACACTATTTAATAAGTGACATCTTACGGACGAAAGAGACTACGTCGGAAGGCGACCTTTCGTTCGAACAGCTATGCTGTTACAGGAAACGAAAAAATACGTATGTCGGTGTAGTCCATTAACAACGACCCAGATGGCGGTAAATATACAAAACGTTGTGTTTATGTATGACAATACGTTATGCACGTATAAAGCATTTGTTACAATATGAAACAGACATGTAAATAATTTACATACAAATTTAACAGATTTGTATCAATTTGTATACATTGCTTCACTAGCTTGACTGATGACGCCTAGATGGCAGAAACATATGTATTAAGCAGAAGTAAATGCTGAAAATACGAGGTGTATTGTCCATGTGTACAGTTACAGATATGTAAATTATTTACATGTCTGTTTCATATTGTAACAAATGCTTTATACGTGCATAACGTATTGTCATACATACACACAACCTTTTGTATATTTACCGCCATCTGGCTCGTTGTTAATGGACTACACCGACATACGTATTTTTTCGTTTCCTGTAACAGCATAGGTCGCCTTCCGACATAGTCTCTTTCGTCCGTAAGATGTCACTTATTAAATAGTGTCACCTTATAGGACGAAACTTGCTTTATCTTTGTGGGCGATTTCAGTAAAATATAATTCTCACTGCTCACTGATCTCTGGTATAGCAGCATCGTAGTTGAGAGCATAGACGACGATACATCGTCAAGCGACGCCGGAAGCAATGGCCGGACAAGCGAGAACAAAAACCAACCTGATGATAAACCCCGAATACGTGGACAAATGTTCACCCAAGACACTTGAAGATTTAAAAAATATAATCAACCAACTCACCGACGAAGAAGATATCCAGGATGCATTACAAAAATCAGGGAATATATTAATGGTTAACCCAGAAGAACCGACGATTCAAATTGAGTTAAAAAGCAACCCCACAGAAAAACAAGAAGAAAAACCTCCCGTAAAATCGAAGAAGAGCCAACCGGAACCGAAAATCGAAAACGACGCATTCAGACACCCGAAAAAAACATCAAAAAGACAGAAAACCGACCACACGCCATCAATCGAAACAAAAAATTCCTACGACGCCCTCAACACCAAAACCGAGTCGGTGGAAGAAGAAGTAACCGAATTCACCCCACAACCGTCAACATCAAACAGCACACCCAGGGTAAGTGACAAACAAACACCACACAAAACACAAACACCGAAACACAAAATCGCACCAATCATAATAACAAAGACAAATGGGCACATATACGACAAATACTTAAGACACACAACATTAACACCGTACAAAACAAACTTGTGAAACCTGGCATTCACATCGAACCGAAAACTGACGAAGACTACCGCACACTTAAACACATACTCAACACAGAACACATTCAATTTTACACGTTTCAATTACGAAGCGAAAAAACACTAAAGGTAGTTATGCGAGGCATTCCTACCTTTATCACTGACACAGACATTACAAACGACTTGACTGACCAAGGCTACCCGACATTAAAAATCAAACGAATGAACGGTAAACACGGCATACCTGCACCACTTGTTTTAATCGAACTGACGAGACATTATAAATCAATTTATAACTTACACGACTGCTGCGTACTCACAATTAAAATCGAACCATTAAACAGACGGACAGACATAATGCAATGCCACAAATGTCAGACTTTCGGACATCAACAAAGATACTGTAACGTACACTATAAATGTATGAAATGCGGAGACGAACACTCAACACACCTATGTACAAAACCCAAAACAACCCCACCAAAGTGTGCAAACTGCGGTGGTCCTCACTTATCCACTTTCTTTAACTGTCCTAACAATCCAAACAACCCTGTAAACAAAACCATACCCAAACCCGAATACATACCAGCACCACCCCCAACAACGAACCCATGGACACAAAAACAAGGAACACACAACACCTAACACAACTGATGAACTAGCACTTGCCTTAGGCAATATGCTAATAACATTACACTCCACAAACGCAACAACAGAACAGATACAATACTTCGTAACGCAAACACAGAAAATAATCACACTCTACAACAACAAACATTAAACACACACATGACTGAAACGCAAAAAACCGATGACCAGTGACTTAAACGCAAAAAGCGACAAACACACAGACTACACATACGCAACACAGGACCGCATAAAAACACACAACACACGATTATTTATTAATCAGACACAAACACGTCACAACCCTGGGAAATACGAAACAATGGAGGCAACTCCTACCACAACAAAATTCAAGTCTCATATACAGTAAAATATAAATACTGTTGGATGTTTTAATATAGCAAATAAGAAATAAGCTTGTGTTTAAAGTAAGAAACTTCAATAATAAAGCAAAATAGTTTTTAACGGTTATATTTCATTAGTACACCACAACATACATTCATATCTTTTAAGAAGACATCGAATACATTAAAATACATCTTTAGTACCAACCCCCACATAACAAAAACTCTGTGTATATTTGAAAGACGTTTAATTGTATTCCAACACTCTCTCTCAATCAAACGGTTTTCAAGGTACACCCTATCAGTTACTATTCACTAAACCCATACCAAATCTATGTTTAACAAACAAATCAGTAGAAAGATTCTTAGTTAGTATATCAGCAGTTTGTTCGTTTGTACTAATATACTCAATACAAATTGTTTTATCTTAACTAAATCCTTAATAAAATTAAATTTTACCTCTACGTGTTTAAGTCTCTTGTGATCCCACCTTTTAGTTAACTTAATACAGGACTGATTGTCCTCAAAAATAGTAAATGTAGTCCTTGCAAAGCCAAAGTCCTTCAACAGTCTCGACAACCATACCCCTTCTTTTGCAGCTTCGGATAGTGCCACATATTCTGCTTCTGTTGATGACAAGGCGACTGTTGACTGCTTCTTGGTACTCCAACACACCATACCTCCAAATATTTTGAATAAAAATCCTGTAGTTGATTTTCTATCCAATTCATCTCCAGCCCAGTCCGCATCAGCAAAACCAATGAGTGTAATTGGATCATTCTTTCAAAAGAACAGTTCCAGATCAGTAGTGCCTTTTAGGTATCTTAACATGCGTTTAAGAGTTTTCCACAGAATTTCAGATGCATTATTTTGGTATCTACTACAGAGATTTATTGAGATACTTAAGTCAGGAAGTGTTGCCATCATGAGATACATGATACAACCTATCAGCTCTCGAATTGGTTTGTGTTCACTTTTGGTAGAATTTTCTTCAACGATATTCCCAATATTCATTGGTGTCTTCACTTCCTTGCTGTCAGTCATCTGAAATCTCCTCAGTAAACCAATAATATAATTTCTTTGGCTCAAGTACATCCCATTTTCTGTTTGTCTAACATTTATTCCTAGAAAAACCTTTATATTTCCAAGGTCTTGCATTTCAAACTCTTGTTTTAATTTTTCCTTTAGTTTTTCTATTGTATTCTCATTACTACTTGCTATTAAGATATCGTCAACATAGAGTAATAAATAAATTCTATCATTCTTGTTAGATTTTATATACAAACAAGGATCATTTTTAGATTTTTCCAGATTTTCCTTTTTTGCAAATTCATCGAATCTTGTGTTCCAATAGTAAGGGGCTTGTTTTAGACCATACAGAGCTTTGTTGAGCTTACAAACCTTACCATTGCTCTCTAAACCATCTGGTGGAGTCATGTAAACATTCTCTCTTATTTTTCCATGCAAAAAGGCCGATTTAACATCCATTTGTTGTATTTTCAAAGTTTACAGCTGTCAACAAACTTCTAACAGTAGTAAGTCTCGCCACAAGGGCATATGTTTCATTAAAGTAAAATCCCTCTCTGCATAAAACCCTTGGCGACAAGTCTGGCTTTATATTTCACAACTTCACCAAAATTATCTCTTTTTGTTCGAAAAACCCACTTACAACCTATTACTCGACATCCTTCTGGTTTTTCTATTAAAGTCCAGGTATTGTTTTTATTTAATGAGTTCATCTCTTCATCAATAGCCTTTATCCACATATTGTAATCAGATAGAACTTTTGCTTCTTCTAATGTATTTGGAGCTTCTTCAACAAATGAAGTAGCATTAAGAAATACTGAAAAAACAAGTCTATCACGTGAGGAAACGCACAGACGCCGTTTCGTTCTAATTGGAACTTCTCAATGTACGGTATTCCCTCATGACGGACATTGCTTTTTCATTTCTATACTTTCTGTATATATAGTTAACATTTGGAATTTACTGCAAGTGAGAATTAATGAATATTAAATCACATTCTTACATGTAAATGTCGACTTATTTAATGCGTTCGAAACTACAATCCGACAGACTAAGTCTGTACTAGTATGCAGAACACACCCTTTCGCGACAACGAACTTCCTGGTGATTAGGTTAATTAAGAATTAAGAAATACTGAAAAAACAAGTCTATCACGTGAGGAAACGCACAGACGCCGTTTCGTTCTAATTGGAACTTCTCAATGTACGGTATTCCCTCATGACGGACATTGCTTTTTCATTTCTATACTTTCTGTATATATAGTTAACATTTGGAATTTACTGCAAGTGAGAATTAATGAATATTAAATCACATTCTTACATGTAAATGTCGACTTATTTAATGCGTTCGAAACTACAATCCGACAGACTAAGTCTGTACTAGTATGCAGAACACACCCTTTCGCGACAACGAACTTCCTGGTGATTAGGGTGTGTTCTGCATACTAGTACAGACTTAGTCTGTCGGATTGTAGTTTCGAACGCATTAAATAAGTCGACATTTACATGTAAGAATGTGATTTAATATTCATTAATTCTCACTTGCAGTAAATTCCAAATGTTAACTATATATACAGAAAGTATAGAAATGAAAAAGCAATGTCCGTCATGAGGGAATACCGTACATTGAGAAGTTCCAATTAGAACGAAACGGCGTCTGTGCGTTTCCTCACGTGATAGACTTGTTTTTTCAGTATTTCTTAATTCTTAATTAACCTAATCACCAGGAAGTTCGTTGTCGCGAAAGGGTGTGTTCTGCATACTAGTACAGACTTAGTCTGTCGGATTGTAGTTTCGAACGCATTAAATAAGTCGACATTTACATGTAAGAATGTGATTTAATATTCATTAATTCTCACTTGCAGTAAATTCCAAATGTTAACTATATATACAGAAAGTATAGAAATGAAAAAGCAATGTCCGTCATGAGGGAATACCGTACATTGAGAAGTTCCAATTAGAACGAAACGGCGTCTGTGCGTTTCCTCACGTGATAGACTTGTTTTTTCAGTATTTCTTAATTCTTAATTAACCTAATCACCAGGAAGTTCGTTGTCGCGAAAGGGTGTGTTCTGCATACTAGTACAGACTTAGTCTGTCGGATTGTAGTTTCGAACGCATTAAATAAGTCGACATTTACATGTAAGAATGTGATTTAATATTCATTAATTCTCACTTGCAGTAAATTCCAAATGTTAAATGAAGTAGCATTCAGTGCCATATGTTGCACATCGTCCTCAGTCAAATAATCATTTAAATACACTGGCTTCTTAGTTTTTCTGTTACCTTTTCTTGTAGCCGCTATTTCTTCCTTATTTATATCCCCTTCAGATTCTTCATTTTTAAATTCATCCATAATTCCGTTTCCTTCATAATTAACACTTAAATTTTTATTGCTCTCCACATCAGTTTCCTCAATTTTTGAATCATTTACCTCAATTTGAGTGACTTTTAATTGTACATTACCGATATTTTTTGTTTCATCAAAAATAACATTCCTAGCAATTACTACTTTTTGTTTGACTGGATCCCACAGCCTGTAGCCATTGTTTGAGTATCCTATCATAACATTAACTTCACCCTTTTGATCAAACTTGTTTTTTTGCTTTTCTTTAGGTATATGACTATACACAACACTTCCAAAAATCTTAAGATTTTTCAAATTTGGTTTTTTTTTGTAAAACATTTCAGCAGGTGTAACATCCTTCAAGACAGTTGTAGGACTTCTATTAAGCAGGTAAGTAGCACAAAGTACAGACTCACCCCACATTGTTTTTGGTAATTTTGACTGCAATAGCATTGCTCTTCCCTTTTCAATCAATGTTATATTCAGTCTTTCTGCTGCTCCATTCATTTCGGGATTGTATGGGACTGCATAACAAACGCGAATTCCTTTGACTCTGCAAAAACTAGTAAATTCATTCGATCTATACTCACTTCCATTGTCACAGCACAATGAACCAATCCTGCAATCAGTTTCATTTGTAATTAAAGCCTCATACTCTCTAAAACATTCATAGAGTTCATTCTTATTCCTAATCAAATATACTACACTAAAATGAGTATAATCACCAAGAAAAGTAAGAAAATATTGTTTGCCATCATATGTTGTGGGTGTAATTGGCCCACACATATCACTATGAACTAATTCAAGAGGTCTTTTTGTTACTTTTCCAGATGATTTCACAAAAGGTAAGCCAGTAATCTTTGAAAGATTACAGATAAAACACATTTCAATCTCTTTACTTTTTACATTGCAAATGTCAAGATCAACCATTTTATTTCTAAATAACTTTTGTAAATTTTGATTGCTTAAGTGACCTAACGTACAATGCCATTGTTTAAAATCTGCATCCTGATTACACATATTTCCTTCATGTTGCATTATGTTAAATTCTATTACATAAAGATAACTTACTCTTTTGCCTTTGATCAACAATTTTGAATTTTTATAAACTAATACTAACTTATTTTCAAATAACACTCTTAAGCCTACTTTTTCTAATTTTTGTACAGATAACAAATTTTGCCTTAAACCTTCTACATAAAGAATATCATTTATTTCTCCAACGTGCTCAGTTTCATTTGCATTCAGTTTCACTTTCAAATTTCCAGCTTTTGTAGCTCTCAATGATTCATTGCTTTTGGCAACAGCAATTTGTAAACCATTTCCTAGAAGTTTTACTTCAGTTAAATAGGATTCATCATTAACCATATGGTCCGTTGCACCAGAATAAACCACAAAACGAATCACATTTTGATTTGCACTAGTGTACAGTACTTCACTGTTCACAACACTGGCTATGAAGGCAATTCTCTCCTCGTCTTCCATGCTGGCTTGATTAACTTGATTTTTAAACCAACACTGTTTTCGAAAAGACCAGTTCTTCCACAATTATGGCATTTAATCTCATGTGTGTTCTTAGAATTTTTAGGTACAGGTGTATTTTCCTTAGAGAACCTTTGTTTGTTTTTGTTACCTGAAAAACCACTAAAAGCTGCTGACCCTGATGGTGATTCACTCTTGTCCATTTCAGAGTTCTTCCTCCAATAATTTTCCTTTCACAAAGTCAAGAGTTAACTTTGATAACTCGAGAGTCTCTAAAGCTGTTACAATTAGATCGTAGCTCTTTGGCAAAGTTAAAAGTAAGTGACACACTATGTCTATTTCCTCAAGCGTCGCTCCTACAGATTTAATCTCTCTTATTGTTTCTTCAAATCTAATAAAATGATTTTCAAGACACTCATTTTGATTAAATTTCATGGTTAGAAGCTTTCTTCGTAAATATAATTGGCTTGCTATACCTTTCATTTGAAATACATCTTCCAGGGATTTCCACATCGTATATGCAGTCTTTTTGTCTTTTATGTATTCCAAATGCGAGTTTGCAACACATTGAACAATTATGCCTTTACATTTTTTGTCTAGTTTACGTTCATTTTCCGTAGGTGTAGTGATTTCTTGCTCTATGCAATTTTTTACATCGTTCTGTTCCAGAATTATTTCCATACGAAATTTCCAGTGATCATAATTCTTTCCGGTAAATTGCACTATTTCAAATTTTTCCATTGTATAATTTATTCCCGGCATTTTACTTCTTTAGGGTAAGTCATAGAGTATGAATAAACAAGTGATGTCAAGTACATGTTAAAACGTGGAGACATTCGCCCTCTACAGTTGCGGATTTTAATTAAATTGCTTGCGCGGAAAATTTAAATGTATATGTATTTACTCGTATTAGAAGTATTCAAGTTTTTATACTTTATCTAGTGACTAAATGCAGATAAAATCTTCATTTTGTCGCTAGATAAAGTAAAAAAATATTTCAATTAATATAATTAATATTTAATCTGCAATTAAACAATACTTACGCATCTTTTGCTAATGTTTGTTCCACATAACATCAAGAATAGTATGTGCCAGTAACAACAATATTCACTTCATACAGTAAATAATAAAGAATAAATTAAAACACTTGGCTTGTTTCACTATGAGATTTATTTAAATTCTCTAACATCTGTTTCGGCTGTTATCCCATTCTCAAAGAGATCTATAAATCTAGAGATTTATCTTTAGATTTATAGATCTCTTTGAGAATGGTATAACAGCCGAAACAGATGTTAGAGAATTTAAATAAATCTCATAGTGAAACAAGCCAAGTGTTTTAATTTATTCTTTATTATTTACTGTATGAAGTTAAAATGTTTCACCAAGAATTATCTGCAACAGCCGAGAATATTCACTTGTTTTGGCACATCTTTTTGCAGGGTTTAAATTGAAAGTTTTAATAAAGTAAACGCTATTTTTTAAAAAAGCAATATTTTATTAATTATGTTCATTAGATAAATCATATATTGCAACACTTTTGATGCATGTTGTTGTAAGTAGGCATTAACAACCGTATTGGGTCTAGCATCTTGTTTAGACAATTTTTTATTCACGAGTTTTATAAAATGATTTGCCACAACAACTGTTAAGGAATAACACATACTTATTTCTTCTCGGTGTTGACATTTTAAAAATACAAGAACTTTAATTTATTATAGACATATAATTCTTGTATCCAATCATTTCATTCTCCCCAAAAATTCAATTTTTCTTGGAATCAGAGAAAAATTATTACAAACAATACAGACATAATCAAGAAAATATATACATATACTTAATGTGAAATGTTACTAGTTATAGTAAGTTAAATAATAAATTATCTTATATCTACAAAGCCTTTAGTAAATAAGTAGTAATTGCATATGTTGTGAATGAATATGGAACTTAACTAAAACAGCATCTACATGTAACTTACGTCTTTGGAGTGTAATATTTTTAGTGTGATATACTGGTGAAACTGATATAGAAGTTGATGTATTCAGACAACTTGCGTCAACTGATATATTTCTTCTTTGGGTTGTGCCAATTTGTAAACCTGAAGTGCTTGAGCAACTTATAGCTAATGTACATTGTGAATCAGTTTCTAATGATAAATGTACAGTAGGTATTGTACCACGATTTAATTTTAATTTTTCTTCAGTTTGAAACTGATTATCTTGAAAATGCCTTTGACAAACATTATATGAATGTAGCACTTTTTTCTGAGGCATTTCTAACAGTGCACTATTATTTACCGCTGCTAACCAATTATTGTTTAAAGTATCGTCTCTTGGAAACGTAAAGTACCGTATTTGTGGATCATCGACAAATCTCTTCCCCGGTACACAACATTTTTTTCGGTACTGGTACGATTGCTCCTACAAGTAATTTGATAAATCTATTAAGAATTTATTTCTGGTATTTATATAACAAAACAGTATACTTACCATTTCAAAAGTATTTTCGTATAAATATATACATATTCCATAAAATAATATGTTTATTGTTCTATAATCAACTTTAACCCTATTTTTTTCTGGCAACTATTTAGGGAATTACCATAGATAATTATAACAAGTATAGAATGAAAGCTTAATATCCCTAAGTGGAACTGTCATGGCGTCTAAACTGAGTTCTCCTTAAACACAAGATGGCTCTCTTCTCATTAATTACAGAAATCTAGCGGATACTTTAATTATGTGACACGTGATAGCGACTCGTTATTCTTGCAGCCATTTTTATTTTTAGTTCTTTCGGCTGTTTTTGTTTTGTTTTTTAATTTTTTTGTACATCACGGTTTATAATATCTACCATATAAAACATATTGTAGCGATTAGTATAGTAAGTAAAATATTGTTTGTGTATATAGTTTCTTAATAAATTGTTTTTAGTTTTCGAAATGGGAAAGGCTGGTTGTGCCGTATTTGGATGCGTTCCCTCAAATTCAGATTCTCGACATTGTTTCCCTAACCCTGATAAGTATGGGGAACTGTTTAGAACGTGGCTATCAGTTATTGGGAACAAACAACTACTTAAACTGACTGATGAATATATTTATAGACATTATAGAATTTGTAGTAAACATTTCTTGACTACCGATTTTGGACCTAATAAAATTTTAAAGAAAATGGTTCACCCTAAACTGTTTCTGACAGGTATCGAATATGTTTATATATGTAGATAATCAGTTTTGGACCTTTGTATTTTACATCTGATTTAGAAAATTGGCAATTTACTTTTTTTTGGCTGTTTTTCTTTAATATGTTGCAATTGCCAAAAAATGGAAGAGATTATTTTAAATATATGCAAATTAGAGTAAAACAGACTTTAAATTGCTGACTATCTAAATCTAGTGCTTTATTTATATTGATACTGTGCAAGAACTACAAATATAGATCAATTATGAATAAAGTGAAAATAGATCATTTAAAAGTCATTTTCTATTTTTTTTTGTAGGAAACAAAAACACATGTGGGTCTAGTACAAGTGAGGTATCCTTAAAGCATGCTTGTACATCTTTTGTAGAGACATATACAACAGAACCAAAATATGAAGACACAATTGACACACAGCATGAATCCATGTCAGATTCAGGCACAGAAATAATGGACAATACCTTTACACAGAATACATCACCATTACCTGGTAGTTATAGATATATAGCATATATATGTACATAAAATATCTAATATATATATGTAATAGGTACAAGTGGTTTAATGAATTTCGTTTCAATTAAAAAGTCAGCTCTTTTAAGTCCAACATCTAAAATATTATACACAAAAGGTACTTATTACAAGAAAAAATATTACCTTCAAAAAAAAGAAAAGTCAAAAATATTTGAAACGTTTGTCAACTGCTGCCAAATTCTCGCAAACCCATGCTTTTCATAAATTGACAAATACATTTAATGACACTGCCAGAAACTTTTTTAAGAGCCAAATCGAATGCTCCACAAAAAAGAAATCTGGTCGTCGATTTTCAACTGACGACAAAATAACTGCATTAGCAATCTATAAACAAACAGGTTCTGGGTACAAATTCTTGTCAGAGATATTTTCTCTTCCATCCAGGGTTACAATAATTAAACTTTTGAACAATATTCCCATTGAACCTGGAATGAATGCGAGTATAATAAATAATCTCACTGAAGTAGGTAAAACTATGAAAGCAATAGATCGATATTGCTTTTTAATGTTTGATGAAATGAGCATCTCACCAAACCCTAATTACAATCAATTTAAAGATGAAGTTGAAGGTTTTGAACATTTCGAAAATAATCGAACAGAAAATATTGCTAATCATGTCCAGGTAATGTTTTTTATAGCAAGCTATTAAAAAAAAAGAAAAATTGATATATTTGTTTTAGGTTTTTATGCTACGTGGTGTTAATAGTAAATGGAAATATCCCATATTATACAATTTTGTGAAAGGAGCAGTAAAAGGGGTTCAAATTATCAGATCCCTTAAAGAAATTATAAGAACCGTATTTAGGGCTGGATTTACTGTTTTGGGCACAATATGTGACCAAGGCACTAATAATGTTAGTGCCATAAATACATTAATCAAGGACACAAGATCCAATTACCTGAGAATTGGAAAAAATATGGATGACAATGTATTTGAAGTAGATGGACTTCAAGTTATTCCATTTTTTTATCCTCCTCATTTAATGAAGGGGGTACGTAATAACTTATTGGGTAAAGACATTTGTTTTACAATGAACGAAGAAAAAAAAATTGCTAAATGGACAGACATCTACACAGCTTGGCAGTTAGACAGCTATAGTGGCGAATTAAGAATAATGCCAAAACTTACAGAACACCATGTTGCCAAAGAAAAGATAAAGAAAATGAAGGTATCTATGTGCACACAGGTATTCAGCCATACAGTTTCTTCAGCTATTTACTTAATGGCCAAAACTGGTAAGTAATGGCTTAATTTTCTAGAATATCAGTTTTAGTAATTCATTTACAGAACATGGTGAAGGTAATTTAAAAATGGACAGGAGAGCCATTCAAACTGCGCAATTTTTAAAATTTTTTGACTCTGTTTTTGATAGTGTAAATGGCCATGCACCATTCCATTCTGGAGCAAAAATTTTAAAAACAACGATAAGTTTTACATCAAGCGACAACATTCATGTTGACTTTTGGAAATCTGCCATTCAAATAATTACGTCTATGTTCACTATAGATAATAATGATAGAAAAAAAGTTCCCCCTTCTTTTGGAAATTGGGTCATTACTTTAAAAAATTTTATTTTAATGACAAATAAATTAAGGACTATAGGGTTCAAGAAATTTGTTCCACGTTGCCTTAACCAAGATCCACTGGAAAATTTTTTTGGAAGAATAAGGCAAAGAGGTGTGCGATACACAAATCCCACATATTCTTCATTTTGTAATATTTTTAAATCACTACTTGTTAATCAATTATTAAGCAAGCATTCCATCGGAGCTAATTGTGAAGATGATGAATGCAACATGCTGTTTACTTTGAAAAATTTCTTATCTTTCAGTGGTGTAAGTATATGACATATAGACTGGTATTTAGATAAACTTTTCTTTTTTTTTCAACAGGATAATGCAAATCAACCGAAAATAAATAAATGTTTTGATTTGCCTATTGATTTTGATTCCATAAAACCTTTAGAGGAAAATGCGATGGCGTATGTAAGCGGTTATATTGCTAAAACTTTGAAGATAAGCAAGTGCATAATTTGCAAATACAATGTTTTAAGCAGAGGGGAGGAGGAACATTTTAGTGCCTTCATTAAGGAAAAAGAATATGGCGGAGGAATTGCAAAGCGTTTGCAATACTGCAATAAAGATATTTTAAAAAAATATATACAAATATACAATATAGCAACATATATATTGAAGAATAATATTTCTGCAGACAATCTTCTGCATAATATTGTAAATTTAATAAATACGAATGTCCAATTTAATTTTGTTGAATGTGAACATTCTGGAGCCCTGGAACAAAAAATAGTAAGAAGCTTTACAAAGCTGTTGATATTTAATTATGCAAAAGGTGCAAATAGAATACTCAATGGAAAAGATCGCAGACCAGTACCCAATAATGTGTCCAATTTGTACAAGCAAGCTTTTACCATGAACAATATGAATAAAGTCAGATAAAATATATATTTGGTTTTGATTTTATTTTTACTATTGCATTTGTATTAAATTAGTTTCGTTGAAATGACTAAACAATACAAAATTTTAAGACTTGAAAATGTTATATACCTGATTTTTTTTTACAACTATGTTATAGATTTATTATCACTGTATTAATTGTATTATAAAAATATATTGATACTAATTCTGTAACTATGTTGTAAAAAAAAATAAGTTATGCAAAATATTTAAAACAAAATGAATAAATTCCGAATTCAAATTTTCCCGGGAAACGTTCTCCTTAACCGGTAGATGACTCTCTTTATGGGTTCATCATTTATAATGGGAGCTTACATTCTATACTTGTTATAATTATCTATGGGAATTACCAAAACTATCATATATTTCAAGAGGTTCGCACGATAATACAGTTCTCTACTGCCTCACTTTCCGATTTTATTGCCATCTCTTATTGCGGATTCTAAACAAAAATATGTCCCGCATACTTCCATAAACATGCCAACCCACTGGTAAGTTTTTTTAACAGAAATTCCAAGCTATATTTCTATTTACTCACTGGGCCCTAACCTGCTGGATGTTTTAATATAGCAAATAAGTAATAAGCTTGTGTTTAAAGTAAGAAACTTCAATAATAAAGCAAAATAGTTTTTAACGGTTATATTTCATTAGTACACCACAAGATTCATATCTTTTAAGAAGACATCGAATACATTAAAATACATCTTTAGTACCAACCCCCACATAACAAAAACTCTGTGTTATTTGAAAGACGTTTAATAGAAATAGACCACGCAAGCGCTGTCGTCATTTTTGCGGAAGGTCAGGGATCGCGTTCCAAACAACCGGCATTTAAATTTTTTTCATGTATTGTATTTGGAACGCGTTGCAAATTTGAAGTGAAAAGTTGTTATTTATAAGTTAATTTTAATTGTTATTGCATGTAAGTATGAACGACGTTGTTTAAAACTGATATTAATAATATTAATTGTTTTATAGCACGGTTATACTTGAGTAACTAAAGTACAAAAGTGAGGTTAGATAGATATACATTATGGTGATGTGTTTTGCTCTTACTTGCAAGCATTAAGTGAAAAAAAGGGATGCACTATTTTTACTTTTCCTACAGAAAAGGCAGAATTATCGAGGTGGAAAAAGCTTTTTTGCAGTCAAACAAATATCGTATGATCAAAAAGTCTTTGGATCGCGATAGCTATGAAGTGTAACAAACATCTATAGAATTATTTACTTCTGTACTTTGAAGTACACATCATAAGATAAGTCACAAATAACATAGATTTTAGGTTATGGTAATTAGTTGCATTTTATGTATATTTTATAACCAACAGACTTGAAAGTTGTCAAATAAACGTCAAAACTAATTGAAATAATAGTTATTTATGTACCTAGGTTCGTAAGTACAGTTTTATGGTCGAGAATACGATTGCAAACCGAGACCCGTAGGGTCGAGGTTTGCATGTATTCGAGACCATGAAAGTGTACTGTATGAACCGTGGTGCATATGAGATTTTTCGTCATACCTACGTTTTTTTTTAAATAGACGAATTTGAATGATTTTCCACTTTACTTTTACTATATGTATACACATTACTCACATTAGTAACATCAAGTCAGGAATATTTGTCGTATTTATGGTCACCATGTTTGTGTCAATATAAATTTATATTTTTGATAAATGTCAAAGTACATGCAATATATTCTCAAAAGTTTCTGCTTTTAAATAAACTTTATAAATATGGATCAAATAGAGATGGAGGCTATTGTAGCTTGTACTGAAATTTTGCTTGAGAAGTCTTGATACAATTTCCTAAATTGAAAGGATTTTTGAAGCATAAAAATGATGGTTTTAGACGGTCTAAATCCATCGGCAACATTATTAGCAGATTCAGGAATTGATGTTCTTGGTCTGAATAGATACGGCGCATGGAAATCTTCCACCGTGGCAGAAAGATCTAATTGTTCGTTTACATTTAATACTACAAAGTGATAAGTTTTTGTACTAGATTCTACTTTTACTAGTTATGTGTTTTTGTTAATTAAAATTATGTTTCAAATATATTTGTTATAAATGTTCTAAATATTGCTATTATTTCCCTAGGGTCGTAATAAATATTACAGCCCGCTACCATAGCAACTGTCAATACGGTATGTAAAGTGTCACTTACGTTTCCAAAAAAGGTGTCATAATTGCTTACTTACGCAGTAGGTGTGACGAAAATTATTTTATAGATATCTCGTAAATTCCACGGCAATAGCGATCCAAAGACTTTTTGATCATGCGATATTAAGGTAGAGAAACAAGAATTTTATTAGATTGATATAAAACAATATAAATCAACCTAACCCATGACAGCAAAACCCATTAGATATGTTTTATTTGATTGTAATTAGAAAAGTTATATTGTGAAAATTGCACTCAGATTATAGCACCATTTGCTCCTCTCTTAGTTTTATGTAAAGTAGATTGGAGCAGTTAAGAAAATTTCATTTTATAAAACATCCCAATTGGAACAAATATTGCGAACCGTTAAATCTGTGTTATGTAGGTTGGTATTACATGTCACGCGTGAATAGATTCAGTCATGTGACACGCGGGAGTTGATGTTATGATGTTAGATGTAATGGATTGTAGACTTTAATGTAATGGTTTGGAATAATAAATAGTACATACCCATTATAGATTTTGTTATTATTGAATTATGAAGTGCTTAAAATAATATTAAGGAACTCTAAATAATACATGGTGTCAGGTGAAATAAGCTGAAAATATGGAGACTGTGTTTAAGCCACCGGAACCTATGACATTGAGCTTAGATGGAAATTTGGCGGAACACTGGAAAAAATTCAAACAGCGTTTTGAGCTATTTATGACTGCAAACGATTTGAATAACAAAGAGGAAGAGAAGAAAATTGCTATATTTTTGAGTCTAATTGGCGAAGATGGCCTTGAATTATATAATTCATTCGCATTAACTGTAACACAAAGAGGAAATTTGAAAAGTATAATTGGAAAATTTGATGAACATTGTGGACCTAAGAAAAACGTTATTTTTGAGCGGTTTAAATTCAACTCCATAAGTCAAAGAGAAGGACAAAGTTTCGATACTTTTTTAACAGAATTGAGAAAAGCAGTAAAAACAACTGAGTATCAGGACACAGAGGACATGGTGAGGGATCGCATTGTTATGGGAATTTTGGACAAGGCAACTCAGGAAAAATTGCTGAGAGAATCAAGTCTGACATTAGACAAAGCAATAGAGTATTGTCGTGCTGTTGAAGCAAGCAAGCTGCAATCTAAAGCTCTACAAAATGAAGCAACAGTAAGCATTATAAGAAAATGGGAGAAACAAGGCAAGGAAAAAATGAGAGATGAAAAATATTCTCAACAATGTGGATATTGTGGTTACAAACATGAAAAAGGAAGATGTCCAGCATATGGGAAAAGCTGTGATGAATGTAACATGAAGAATCATTTTGCATCAATGTGCAGAAGAAAGAATAAGGCAGGTAACAAGATAGATAATGTAAAAAATGGTACGAGGAAGAAAAAATGGACTAAACGAGTCAATGAGGTGTCTACAGAAGAAGGATTGGAGGAGAGCGATGAAGAAAATCAGTTTTTCATAAGTTCAGTGGTGAAAAATATGAATGCAATCGATGGAACAAATGATACTATGTGGACAAAAACAGTGAGCGTAGAAGGGTGTAGTATAAATTTTAAGTTAGACACTGGAGCGGAGGTTAGTGTATTACCATTGTCATTTGTAGATAGAATTACACATAATAAGAGCATTATGCCTTCAAATGTTACTTTAGTTTCTTATGGTAGTCCTAGTTTTAAGATCAAGCCTGTAGGCGAAATTATATTAAAATGTACTGTTAATAAGCATGTGGCAGATTTGCCTTTTGTAATAGTTCAAAATGTTGATCAAATGCCTCTTCTAGGCTTATCTGGTTGTCTAAGTCTTAATTTAATAAGGAGAGTAGATAGTATTCAAATGCATTTTAAAACATTAAATGATGTTATTGCTTCATATCCTAATGAATTTGTTGGTTTGGGTGAATTTCCCAAGGTACATAAGATTACTTTAAAAGAAAACTATACACCACATGTCGCAAACTTGAGACGTATCCCACAAGCATTACATGATAGAGTTAAATGCAAGCTTGATGATCTTGAACATCAGGGCATTATTCGGAAGGTTGAGAAACCCACGGAGTGGCTTAATCCTTTGGTTATTGTCGAGAAGAAAAATGGTGACTTAAGACTGTGCTTGGACCCAAAATTTTTAAATGAAGCGATTCAACGTGAACACTTTTTGATTCCGACGGCTGATGAAATAGCTAGTAAGTTATGTAATAAAGAATACTTTACTGTTTTAGATATGAAGGATGGGTACTTCCAAGTGAAGATTGATGATGAATCTGCAGATTATTGCACATTTGGTACTCCCTTTGGGAGGTATCAATTTTTAAGATTACCTTTTGGTATTAGTTCAGCCCCAGAAGTATTCCAAAGGAAGAATGTTGAACTTTTTGGAGACGTGCATGGTGTGGGAATATATTTTGATGACTTGATTATTACAGGTGAGACTGAGCTAGAGCATGATCGGAATTTGCAACTAGTACTGGAGCGAGCTGCAAAATATAATATTAAATTCAGCAAAGATAAGATTCAATTTAAGACAAAACAAGTTAAATTTCTTGGGCAAATATTTTCAAAAAACGGAGTTAGTACTAGTGATTCATATGTTAAAGCAATAGTCGATATGCCAAAACCACAGAACAAGACTGAGTTATTGAGATTGTTAGGTATGGCAAAGTATCTAGGTAAATTTGTACCAAACATGTCAAAAGTTACTGCACCTTTAAGATACTTAACCCGAATGGATATTGAGTGGGTGTGGAATCAGTCTCAAGATAATGCACTTACTCGATTAAAGAATTTATTAACAAACGCTCCAGTTTTGGCATTTTTTAATCCGTCTTTGCCTATAGAAATAGAAACAGATGCTTCTAAGGATGGCATAGGAGCATGTATTATGCAAAATGGCCACCCAGTTGCATTTGCGTCACGGACTATGTCCAAAAGTGAAACAAAATATGCCCAAATAGAAAAAGAGTTACTGGCCATTGTTTTCAGTTGCGTAAAATTTCATTATTTTATATATGGTGTGAATGATGTTAGAGTTTGCTCTGATCACAAACCTTTAGAATCAATATTCAAAAAGGATTTAGCGTCTGTGCCTCCACGGTTACAGCGAATGTTGCTTAAAATATTGCATTATAATTTAAAAGTAGAGTATAAACCTGGTAAATACCTTTACATAGCAGATGCATTATCACGAGCATTTCTAAGTGACAGTATACACGATGATCCTGAAATGGCTTATGCGGTTCACACTGTAGTAAAATATCTACCAATGTCTAATGAAAAAAAAAGTGAATTTAAAGAAGCTACTGCAAGCGATTTGGAACTACAAACAATTATTAAATTGATAGACACTGAATGGCCAGCAAATAAAAATATCCCCATTTTTGCAAGACACTATTATAAATTAAGGGATTATCTGTATGTCTCTAACGGTTTGTTATTTTACAATAATAAATTAATTGTACCACATAAACTACGAAATGAAATGTTAATCAAATTACATGAAGGTCATATGGGAATGGAAAAAATTAAATCCCGAGCTAGACAGATTTTCTACTGGCCTTTATTAAACCAAGATATTGAAAATTTTGTAAGAAAGTGCAAAACTTGTGAACGTTTCTGTCGAAAGAACTCCAAAGAAACTCTGCTACCTTACACAATTCCAGAGAGACCATGGGAAAGAATAGCTGCAGATATATTTTCTTATGCAGATCGATCATATCTTGTGGTTATGGATTCATATTCAAATTGGCTTGAACTTGTATTGCTACAGAGTAAGTCTGCTAACGAAACTATTCAAAAATTAAAATCGATTTTTTCTAAGTATGGTTGTCCAGATATACTTGTCTGTGATAATATCCCATTTGGTAGTTTTTCATTTAAAGAATTTGCTAAGGAATGGAATTTCAATATTACAACACGCAGCCCCAATTATCCTAGGTCAAACGGATTGGCTGAAAAAGCTGTTGGTATTGCCAAGACTTTACTAAAAAAATCTTTGGAAGAGGGCAAGGAGGTGTTCGAGGCGTTACTGCAATATCGAAATTCCCCATTAAAATATATTGATTACTCTCCAGCACAATTACTTATGGGCCGTATTTGTAAAACTAAAATTCCTATCTGTGCAGATCTATTGAAACCTGCTTTATGTGAAAATGTATTGCAAAAACTAAAATATAGACAAAGTCAGTATAAGTGTTATTATAATAGAACTGCATCTGATCTTAAGAATTTAAAGCCTGAACAAAATGTCACTATTTATAATCATACCGAGAAAGTTTGGGAACCTGGTAAAGTTTTAGAACCTGATAAAACACCTAGGTCATATAAGGTTGTAAAAGAGTCTGGTAATATTGTAAGAAGAAACAGAGCAGATCTCAGGGAATCTCCAAATCAATTTAAGTTAGATTGCAATCTCGATTGTGATAAATTTGCATTTACAAATGATCCTCTACAAAACGATCATAGTCAAGTTGTGTCAGGTAATAATACCTCTGAATTGGAGAAATGTACTCGATCTACTCTGGAGAATAATGCAACCTCCACTCATACATCTAGATATGGACGATTAGTTAAGAAACCACAGAGACTGAATTTGTAAGAGGGGAGATGTGTTATGTAGGTTGGTATTACATGTCACGCGTGAATAGATTCAGTCATGTGACACGCGGGAGTTGATGTTATGATGTTAGATGTAATGGATTGTAGACTTTAATGTAATGGTTTGGAATAATAAATAGTACATACCCATTATAGATTTTGTTATTATTGAATTATGAAGTGCTTAAAATAATATTAAGGAACTCTAAATAATACAAAATCTATAGAACTTTAGAGTGAGCGATATTCAAGTTGCATATGTCAAACAAATATGAAAACTTATTTTTATTAATTTAACTGAATTAGCGAATTTATTAAGAATTTAATTGTTAGCATTTGTTTTACATCTAAAATACACGAAAAAGACCACCAACAATATATTGGGTTTTATAAATCCAAACTCTCAAATTCTTAACTGCAATGAAAGTTGCAGTATATGCATATATATAATACATAAATTTAAGTTTTGAAAAAAAAAGGAAATTAATAAAATATTAAAACATCTAGTTTTGTTATTAAATATTCAATATTAAAAATAAGTTAGCATTAAAACGCAGTATTTATATAAGTTTTATTTTTCCAAAAATACATTTATATTGATTATATTTTATCAATTTAAAATTACACACATCACAATTTTTAAATATACATAGTTATATTTTCTATAATATATAATTCCATTGAATACTTATAATTAAATTACAAAATATTAAACTCGAAAAATAAGTGGACTGTTCATACACCTCTAACAGAAGAAAATTTTTTACCAAATATACAGACATTCTTCTGTAGCCTTCCAATTTTCTGTCTTCCAGCAAAATTGTATTTCCAAATAATTTATAATATGATCTCTCCACTGAAGATAATTGAACGTATACATACTTTTCGAATTTCAAAGTAAAATGTAACTTCCATTTAGAATGACTTTGTAGAATTTTCGCTAGATCTTCTTCATACATGTATGTACCCTCATTGGGAATTAATCCCCATGTCATTAATTGCCTTGCGAGGGCAATTTGATCGCCCTCGCAAAGCTTAGTCAAAAATCGCAAATTTATTCTTTCATTAGCATTAGCTTCTGCCATTTTTAAACAATTGACGTTGAGAAAAAATTAATTGATATAGACAGATAGATATCATAACAGTAATAGTCTATTTATTATACCAAAGTATTTTTAATAATATAAAAAATATTATTAATATTTATTTGTAAATGTTTAAGTTGGCAGCCTGGATTTGAAAACTGGTTCTATGACAATGTCAATTTTTATGCGAAAATGGACCCTAAAAACAACATCATAACAGTATCATAACATCATAACAGTCATCATAACTATCATAACAGTAACATAGAACAGTAATATTTATTATACCAAAGTAAAAAGCGTTCAAATAAATTTTACCTCTAGTAGTCCATGACAATAAAAATGTTTGTCGTAACTTGTACTATTTACATTTGCATCAGTTGTCAATTTGACAGACTATTTATTCTGATGTATACTTAGTTGGAGCTTTTTGAAATTGCTTTGTAATTTAAAATTGATTTAAAATGGTTTTCACTGTTCAACACAAATCATTCATGGTTGAATCTTATTTTTGGAACGGACGTAATATTAACGGACAATGGCACTATTTTCTTGAAGAATGCTTAGAGGAATTTAGAAATATGTTTCCAAACTTCGTCTTTGATTTTGATAGTTTTTGGTACACAGTTAAATATTGCACTAAGGTTTTCAGAGAAACAGAGAGTGTTATACGGAAAGAAGACAGTGGCCGTCCAAAAAAATGTACGGAAGAGCTAGTTGACGATGTAACGCAAATTATGAATGATACACCAGGAACATCCATACGAGTATTCTCTCCACGAGTGGGTGTTTCAATTGGCACTTGTCATACAATTTTGAAAAGAGACTTACATTTATTTCCATATCGCATGGCCTATTATCAAGAAATCAAAGAAATTGACTATTCTAGAAGAACAACATTTTGTCAGTGGTTCTTAAATAATTTTGATAATGACATTCTTGACAAAATTTTTCTCAGATGAATCATGGTTTTATCTGAATGGATATGTTAACTCACAAAATATAAGGATGTGGAATACTAAGAAACCGCATGACTGTTATGTTGTTCATCCACAGAAAATTGGTGTATGGTGTGCGATTAGTCGAAGGAAAATCATTGGCCGTATTTTCTTTAAAGGAGAAAGGTATCGACAAGAAATTATTATGACATTTATTGAACAGCTTAATGAAGAAGAAATAAATCAGGGTTACTTTCAACAATACGGAGCTAGAGTGCACACAGCTTGTGAAACAATTAATATGATACGGAAATTTATCAAAATCGGTTGATAAGTTTAAACATCGAACATGAATTTCCAACAAGATCTTGTGATGTTAACCCCTGTGATTTTTTTCTGTGGCCATTTTAAAGAACTCAATTTTTTGGGTACAGATACCTGATCTTGCAGACCTTCAGATCAGAATTGCTGAAATAATTAACGAAATCGACGATATGCTACTACAAAACGTTTTCTCCTTCATTAGAAGAAGATGTTAGAAATGTCTCGAACAAGGTGGTGGCCACTTTCAACAATTTTTATAAAATGTTACTTGTTTGTTGCAAATAAACGTATCTCATTTAGTTAAATACTTTAATTTTATTATTTTGACATTTATCATGTCATTCAAATAGTTCATAACCAACAAAATTCATATTAAGAACTTAAGTAAAAAGCTAAGATATACGTATAATTTCCATGGGCAACTGCGAGGTAAAATTTAGTTGAACGCTCGTTATTTTTAATAATATAAAAAATATTATTAATATTTATTTGTAAATGTTTAAGTTGGCAGCCTGGATTTGAAAACTGATTCTATGACAATGTCAATTTTTATGCGAAAATGGACCCTAAAAACAACAATATTTAACATCGTTTTACGAGATTATTTAAACAAAACGAAGATTGGTATAGCATAAATAGTTAAAAGTTATATTTGAGATACACATTAGCACACAAAAATAACGCGATTATCCGGTATTTTGACGTGTTCTGGACGTATTTAAATTATAGAAAATGTAAGGTTAGTTTATTTTTTTAATTTTAATTTGGCCTAAGGGTACGTTACCCCCCATTAGTTTACATCGTAAATTAGTTCTTTTGAGGTCCTTCAATGATTCTGAAAGTTTTATCAATTTCCGGTGCATTGTAAGGTCCTGGTCCTGGCTAAAATGAAAAATAGTTGCGGTGAAAAAAACAAAAAATACGTTGTTATGGAGAGATTATAATTTTAGAAATTTGTAACAGAACATAATATTTCTATATATAATGGATATATATATATAATGGATCTTTTTTCTAAATTTACATCATGGTTTTGTTCATCTTCAGCTAGTTCAAATTCTGTGAGTGATAATACCAATAATTTTATTGAGAAAGGGGGCCGAAGAAGGCAAAAGAGAAGTCGGTGATCTTCAAATCGGAAAAAAGTAAACGGTTCTATGGGCAAAATATCTAGAAATCCTTTTTTAAATTTTCTTAAACAATTCGCGAAGAAAATAAAGACCATAAATGGGATGCTGCCAGAATAGCTGTTGAAGGGGCAAAAATATGGCGCTGTTTCTCGGCAGAGAATAAACAACAATTCCGGTTTAAATGAAATATCAATGTATTTAAATTAAATTTAATTTTCTAAATTTTTGTAATATCCTTTTCAATAAAAAATTAATGAGTGGATAGCTGGTTTTATAAATAATAACTAAGCAAAATGTAAAGCGTGTCAAAATCAAAAATGTAAAAAACAATGACACAATTTGAAGCCGTTAAATAGTTTTTAAATAGTCTAATTTATTAAAATTGATTTCAATAATATTTCTTCGATAGACCACAACAATTCAGGTAAGAGCTTTTATTTATTATTTGCTTCGGTACGATTATACGTGTGCAAATATGTTTTCGTTTTGACTTTTTACTCAAAGATGAAGTTCGAAAACAATATTAGAATAATTTAAGCAATAAGTGCATAAGGTATGCATCTCCAATTAAGTCTTCAATAAAAAGATGATTTAATTAAGTCCTATGATATGCAAGTTGTATAATTGTATACGACTGTTTTGAAAAATAATTTTTGTGTTTTTGCTATTCGTTACGTATATTAAATATCAAATTATTAGTCTTGAGATTGACTAGAAGCAAATAGGAAATGAGTGTATTTGAGGTAATGCAAGAATCTTCTACTGACCTAAAAGAAATAACATTAGTTTTTCCAAGCAACACCTAACCGAAGACACATAATGAGTATCATAATTGATGTTCAAAAAAGAAAAACTATTGAAGTTTTGGCATATTTCAATGGTAATTTTGCATGCTTTAAATAAATGTTTTACTCTCTGTGAGAATTTGTAAATTTTCTAATCATTCCATTTTTAAAAGGAAAAGTGTACGAGCCAATAAAATTACTTTGAGTAAAGGTAATATAGCTAATAATTACTAGCATGGTAAATAGTATATTACATTACTAGGAGTAGAAAGCTGTAATTTTTGTGTCAAGCCCAGAAGTTTGCTGTCGTGGCGAAAGCCTCCGAGACAGTGCAAACTTCTGGGCGAGACACAAAAAGCTTTTTACTCCGTGTGATGTATACTATTTTTTCTTCAAATAATTATTACCTTTTTTTGTGAGCTACACATTTAAATATATCATGTATTACAGTCGCTTAAAAATAGGTTTTATATATCTGTCAAAGTGCTTTGCGTAAACATTTATTTATAGTAATATTAAAAGTACAATTATGAACAGAATAATTTTGTATATTGAAGTCACTATTGCCTATTTCAATGTCGGTGTTGATAGAAGTAGTTGCTTCAACTCTATTTTCAGTGGTAGGTACTAAAACCAGGTGATTGATTCGTAGTATGGGAGCTGTAATCCTATGGATTCAATATTCCAATTGCTGTAGTTTTTTTATTTGATATAGAGTCGTCTAGGACACTAGTAGATTTCCATCATCCATGTCTTTTTTAAACGAGTAATATCTCCACCTTTATCCACAAGGAGTGTAGCTGATGTAGGAAGTTTAAGTAGGAAGCAATTTCTTTAGCTACGCTTGATATTTCGTGTATACCCATTACAACATTGTGACATTTTCTATTTTGATATTTAATGAAAAATCTGGTCAAGTTTGTGGCCTTTGGACGAAGAGCAGCATATTCTCTGTACATATTCATGTAAAAGTCTCCGATTATAGTAGAAGAACGTTATATTGCGCACTGACATACGTACCCTGGCAACTAAATATTCTCTGTTCGGTGCATTAAGTAAGAAATTGTCAATTTCCCCTTTACACAGTACCTTAGATTTTTGGGTTTATAACTTTCGCCTTGACGCTTTAAAAATGCTATCAATTTGATATATTTTCCAAAATTTACATTATGTGTTAAGTTTAGTTAAGCTTTAATGATTGAATATTGTGCCCATAATATGGAGCTTTTCAAATTTTTTTCTCAAGTCCACTTTCCATACGCATTTTCATACACTTTACGAGATTTGGTTGGGATTAGAGTTGCAGCAGCTTGATTGGCGATTTTTATTAATTCTGATGGCGTACATTGAAAGTCTTCTTCGCCCATTTTGTAAATATTTGACAGTTATCAAATAATCGTTCAGTCACTTTAAGGAGTTACGTCATGAGCAAAGAAAACAGGACACTGTTTCTGCGTGAGTTTAAATTGTGATATTGTGACTACTTCAGTGTCAGTGGCTATCTTTACTCATAATAGTAAGTCAGGAATTGTCAAAAATGTTATTGACATTTATAAAACATTCTTAAAATAAATGTAAATAAAAATTACTAAAAACGAAAGAGAATGATTATTTATTAAATTAAAATAATAATTAGATTAAAATAATTAGTATTTCGACATTCCACCGTTATTATTATACTCTTTTTTTAAAGTAGAAAGACGAATTTCTGAACAGACCACTTTGACAGTGAAATCTCATTGGTTGAAAGCAATTTGGCCTTGCTTTCAACCAATGAGATTTCACTGTCAAAGTGGTCTGTTCAGAAATTCGTCTCTATACTTTAAAAATAGGGTATAACTGCATCTAATCTTGTAGACATTGAAGCGACATTATTTTGTACATTTATATAAATTTGATGCCAAGCATTTTGAACAATCTCCCAAAATTCTTCCTGGGTAGAATCTCTATCTCAGTAACTAATGTTTCGTCTTCCTGCGTATTCGAAGTTTTGCTACATCCGGAAATTATTTTCCTATTTAAATTATTCTCTTCCCTCCATTTTTTTTATATATTCTTGCGGCTAAACTTTTACCAATATTAAATTGAACCAATACACTTCTTAATGATTTCCCATTTTTCAAACTAGTAACAAGTCTGGCTTTATCGGTTTTCGAAAGATGCGGCATTTTCAATTTTGAATTAGCAACTATGATATAGCGGGTGTTCAGAAACATTCGAAGTCAAGTGGGCTCTGAACAAAAAATCGTATATCTTTACTTAAGGGGGCGCTATGATAAAGTAGAGAGCACGAAGTCGGTACGAAATACAAATTCATGGGTTTTGACCTATAGAAATAGAAAAAGTAATGTTTTCAAAACCGAAAACAATCCAACTGTTGTCACAATTATCCTAAGCTATTTTACCTTTTTTAATTTCATCCACAATTTGCACAATTTGAAAAAAATAAAAAGATTAGTCTTAGGCCAATTGTAGGACCTAGGCTATTAATATAAAGTTTTCAGAAACTCCAAAGTAATCTTAATTTTTACAAAACCCATGAAATAATATTTTGGGGATAAAGAAGCAATCTGTAAAGAACATATGGAAAGAGCAAAGCAAGTAACCTTTAGCATCTTCCCAAAAGATGGCGCTGGAAAATTTAACGCTTAAATTTAGAAATGATCTTTGATGTAATGTATCGTAAGTTGTCTACTGCAAGTGTTTTTAAAAACTATGTTATTTAATGCCAAATTGTCACCTAGCTCGTTCTTGTGCTGACCGAATCCTTTAATTCTACATTGTGCAATATAGAATACAAGCAAAGAATGCTGTGACTTTACTTTTATTTTACATAAAAATGTATTCCTTTTTCTTTTATAAAATGTCCAAAGCCGGTCTTATAAAATATGAAGTAGACAAAAAGGAGAAAGAAAATATTGACTACAATGGAATCAAATGTATGTATACTATCCAATTAAATATATGCAGGTAGAAGTAAACAATAGAAGCATATGTATATAAACATTTTGGAAGTAAGAATGGCACAAAAGGAAATTAATAAATGTACAAACACGTCCTGCTATCTCATTTACCTTTTTAGTTCAACTTGTTTTACAGTTAAAAAACAGAGCACACAACATCGTCTTTTCCAATACTCAGTTTACAAAATATGCAAAAATAAACAAAGATCCAGAAGATTTAATGATTGCTATTGGAGAATTTAGTGTACCATGTACATAAGTGCCACTTGAATCGCAGAAGCCATTATCGCAATATTATTGTAACGTTTTTCGAGGATTAAAAAGAAAGTTCAGGTTTACAGAAACAACATAATTGACAAATTAACTTGATTTATTTACAGACTTCAGTATATACAAATACAAAGAAAAGTCAAAAGAAAGCACTTAAAACTGTAAAACACGTTACATTTGTATTACGGGAGCGAGGCTGTGGCCTCATTGAGAGTGTTTGCGTACACACAACTGCATTGCGTTATTACACCACCCTTCCTGGGGTTAAGAAAAATAACGCTGAGGTGTTTGTTTTTCTTACATTAAAATCTTTACCTTTCTTATTCCTATAATACACTATGGTGAACACTGTTTGGGATTATACATTTACAATAGTAATACTTAACTAATAAATTTGCTAAAACTTATGATAACTAAAATTCTAAACGGTAAAATGATGGATAGTCTTAATCTATATAGAATAATAATAAATATTTAACGAATAAATATATAATATAAATCTTAAAGTGATAAATATCCTAGTAAAAACTGTAATATTAAATATACAATATAGATTGTCAAACTTTAAATGGATAATTTTACATTCAAAAGATAATGCTTTACAGTCAGTTTTACATTGTAGAAGATTAAAAAAATAATTAATTGATAATAATCGTTAATTGATAATAATCGTTAATAATAATCGGGCCTTTGTAATTTGTACACTGTCTCAATCTTGTTAGTCTGTTCGCTTTTTATATTTTATTTCTATATTATGAGCAACTTATAAAGAATAATTGCCTTGTTTCGCAGTTTGCCATTCTTGTCTTTCTTGTTTTTCGCGTTTTGTTCTTGTTCTCCGATTCCTCATGCTTGCTCTTTTGGTTTCAATTCTTGTGCATGATTGTTTGCTCCCAATTCTTATGCTCCCTTTCCAACCATACATTAAAATAAATCGACTCTCCGTTTTTCTATCTATTTTCCTCCATGGAAAAATTATTCTGGAAATCACTCTTTCGTGTATTTCCCTGGACAGCACATATTTCGTGTCTGTCATGTTCCTGCGCAGAACTATCTTTTGAAGCTTATTCTGGCTACAGTAAGGTGGCACGTGCTGCTGATCCCTTATGCTGTAAGCCTTTTCTTCAATACAGAAAAACTTGAGACCAGTTACCAAAACACACTTTTGTTATAACTGTAATCTCTAAAAAAAAAATTCTGAGCGTTTTTTGTCGTGTCGGACTATCTCCTGGAAGCGCATGCTTGCTTCGTCACGACCTAGGGGCGAATTGGAGTCTCCTTTGCCTTTCTTCTATTTTGAAGTTCGTCTGATTCGGTTGGTTATCGTTTTCGCCAAGTCCACAACTCTAGGATGATCTGTCCTGTAGGTTGCACTGTTGTTGGTGTCGTAAAGGTACAATCGATAGGTCTCTGTCGTCTTATAGGGCTCCAGACGTGATTAGGATGCTATCGAATCGTCCCGTTACTAACCATTATGGCATTGGAATCGACTTCTAAGGCATTTGTTACAAAAATTTCGGAATTTTTACCAATAAAATTAATATACTACTCCTCGTATATTGGTTTCTTTTATTAATTCAATATTATTTTCTTTTGTTAGCGAAAAAACTTTCTGAATATATCAGCAATATTTCCTTCAATGTCACGTATGCGAACGTTTAAAAAAATAAACATTGTGTTGCATTTTATCAGTGACCTTGACTCCGTGGATTCCTAAACTGTCTTGTCGATACATACATATTTTCAATTTGAATTCGATGTTTATTTACTCGCGATTAGTTTAAATATGCAAGTTATTGTTTATATTTTTGTTTATAAACTGTCTGAAATATAACCTTCTTGTATGGCGCTTATTAAAAAGGTACAACGCATGCATTTTTGTATATACTCTGAACGTAATTGAACTTATGAAAAAATATAACATATTTTTGCGATATATGTGTATATATATATATATGCGCCTTCTAAACAAAAAATATATTTAAACTTTTGCGTTAATAACAAAATTGCGAAGTGTACGGCCGAAATGTAACATCTCTAAGTCACATAGTACATATTAATTTTTAAATAAACTTGACCTTTACATAAAGAAACGTATGGTACGCGCTTTGCAACTTTTGCATTTTTGCGTAGGCAGACATAAATAACATGGTATGTATGCATTAAATCAATATTATTGTCTCCTATAATACAAATAAACATTTTCACTCGCGAAATGTATGTAGTTTATAGATATGAACGTCTTGCACTTTACTTTTATACACTGAATATTTGTCTTTGTTTAAATTTACTCTAAAGGAATACCTGCGTTTCTTCTTTCCGTGTGGAGCTTCTGTTCGCTCTTGGAGATGATTTCCTCCGTTCCTTGTTGCGTACTTGCCCATTTTCTTGGTTTTGACCTGCTAAACTGTAGGTTTTTTTTTCCTGGTCCGTTCCGAATTTCCACTTGGTCTTTTTTCAGCCTTAGATGGCTGGCAGGGCCATCTAGCGGTGTGGACAGGTAGGATCGCCATGTGATATCCTGTCGTTTGTGCAAGTTCGTGGCAGGACGCCATGTGATAACCTGTGCCCTAAAGGGCTGGTCAGGATCGCTATGTGATAACGTGGGCATTAAGCCCTAAGTGCCTGGAGGATCGGCATGTGATAACGGTGGGGCCTTAAGCCCTAAGGCAGAATCGCCATGTGATGTTAGCCTGGTCCTGAGGGCTACATCGTTGAGTCTTCACGCAGATATCGTTGTCCCGTTAAATAATACACAAAGTTCGGGTAACATCTTATACTTTAATATATAACACTTATAAACTGGATAACAATTATATACATTATTACTAACTATTATGTAGACTGAATGTGAATCTCTATCACTTGCATTACTCTCGTTATATATACATCAGATGATCCTCGTACTACTTATGGAATATGATACAAACCCTGACATGTAGTTTGTGTATGCAAACAGTACGCGTTCGCGAGGACGTGTTTGTAAAACACGTTACATTTGTATTACGGGAGCGAGGCTGTGGCCTTATTGAGAGTGTTTGCGTACACACAACTGCATTGCGTTATTACATCAGAAACTTCAAATTTTTATTACTGTATTAAGACTTTTATGGAGGAATTTATTATTGTAGACGACACAAAAAATAGATTAACTGTGAATAATATAATTAATAAGAATAAAACATACATACAAGTATTTATTATAATTTTTTTCTCCTCTAATTTTACATGTAATTTGTTTCTTTGATAAACACATTTGAAATTTTGTAAACACTAAAATTATAATTAAAATTCATAGCAATTAAACATATAACAATTGTTTATTTAAGATTTTGTATTAAACTACGCATTGCAACACTACGACTGCTCTTTACTTCCTTTAATTTAATATTTGATTTGTCTCTTAGAGAGAAATACTCGTACATTCGGCATTTTATAAATAATTTTGTTAACCGCGATAATATATTATGGCAATTAGGAACAACTATGTCTAATTTTATGTGAGTAAAACACATATTAGCAAAATCGTCAACATTAATAACATATCCTTAGTACATATACGGTTTTCTTTTTGCCTAAATATTAATTCACATTGATAAATATATTCATAAAATGCTAAACACGGAGACACTAATATATTTTCTTTAAATTCTTTTAACTTTGTAAACATACTTATACTAGCTATAGTTTTGCAATCTTTATTAGTTATTAAATTCTTAATGCAGTCGCACTTAAGGGTTGTAGATATTTTATGAATAAGTGTTCCTGCTAAATAATATAGCGAAGCTTGCAAATGTGGGTCTAAATTAGTTTGTGTTAATTAAAAAATGTAAATGGCTTCTATGTGTTTGTTATTCTGCAACCATCCATCTTCGTCATCATTTTCTCTCCTTGCAGCGTTTTCCAAAATTGCTGGTTTAGGTGCTGCTTGGCAATATTGAACTAAGTTTACACAGTCACTTTGAAAATAATTTGTTTTCTTCAAATTTGTTTGATACTGGGAAATAGAGACCAGCCTTAATGATTTTTTAAAATCTCTAGCATCTGGTGTAGGTTGACGATTTCTAATCAAAGAGAATACATTCTCAACCGAATCTTGTGTTAACCTACTCAGCAATATGTATTTAAAACCATAATTTTCTAAATATTCTCTTTGAAAATCCCTAGCAGTTTCTGTTGCTAATAATAGTCCAGTTTGATATGGCTTCCATACATTACTTACAGTAATATTTCTTATAATATCGATGAAGGAAGATAGAAAAAATAAAACAGACATGTACTCTTCTTCATCATTTTTAGAAAAAGCATATTTATAAAAGCGACCAGTCATATATTTGAACCATTTGTGCATAAGTTTTGGAAACCATGCTGTTGTTTCATGTTCCCTGCCAATCATATTCTGGTTTATGTAATATTATATTGCTGCAGCAATATCTGAACTTAATAATGTTGAACTCAAGTAAACATTCATTTTTTCAAAATGTGATGGATGTAGTACATTTTCTTTTAATTTTGGACAAAGTTTCAAAGTATCCATTTGATCTAGTTTATAAACTTGTTGTATGGCTTCCATCAAAATAAAATTTGATGCAAGCTGATATTTACTTACAATTGACTCATCAAGGATCATTGTGTGTCCATCTGTTAATGAGGAACTAACATTTTTAAAAACATGCACTGGGTCTGGAGTAAAATATAGCCTTTCATTTGGATTACATGGATGAGGAGTATAGTTCATTATTTTGGAGTATCTGCCAGCAGTAATATGAAATAACTTCCACATGCTACGATTCTGGGGACCCATATCTGTTATAACTGCCTTAATTATTATGCCTATAGACATTGCTTTTTTTATAATTGTTGTTATCTTCTCTTGCATTTCAATAGCTGAGTAGGAAGATGCAGTAAACTCATAGCAAACCATTTGCATCCACCGAGAAGATACTCCTGTTAATAAAAACACTAATGCATGAGAGGCATATTCTTCACTACTGTCTCTTTCACCAGAGAGCAGCATTGTTGGACGACCAATAATAGATGCAAGGGAACTATCATATTGAAGACCTGGTTTAATTGCCATTTCATCTACTACAAGGGTTGCATGTTTTTCTTCGGCTGAAAAATTTTTAATCTTTTGAAAATACGTATAACGAAATCAAATAAATTCAGTAATTACTTACTTTTGCTTCTAGAAGATGAAATATATCTTCTATAATCCCTGGTTGAAATTTGAAAGATTGCAAACGTTCTTGTAGTGTTCTGATACTGGGATATGGTAAGTTTTGTTCTCTCAATTCGTCATAACCTTTAGTGCCACAACCTAAATATAACTGTATTCCCTTATTCATAGTGTTATCAGACCAACTGAAACCTTTGTGTGTACCTAACTGTAGATATTTTAACTGATCTTCATTAAAAACCTTTTGTAAATTTTCATTTTTCTTTTCCAGTTTACATGTCAATCTTCGATTCTCTTGCTGTAATGTCTTAATTTTCTTTTTCAGTTCTTTGATTGTATCATTTGTGTTATATTCATTTAGTGATGAAATTGGTGAGTCATTATTAGTGTCAATATAGCCATCCATATTGCTTGTTTTTACATTTTCATCAGAATGTTGTTCAAGATGTTGATTATTATTTACCGCTTCAGTTGATGGAAATAACGTAGGCAATGCATTGTTCCTAAGTAATTTTCGATTATCACTACGATTTTGTTCGAACTGCCCTTCACCGAAGTGCATCTAAGATATTCAAAAATGAGCAATTTCATATGACATTAAGTAGACGAAATAAACCAACCTCGCAAATAACTGATCGACGTGGTAAATTGCCTCTGTTTATAAAATTAAGCCAAATCTGTCTTCTTTTTCTTTCAGAAGGAATTCTAAATAGGCGAAAACCTTTTTCAGACCTATTTTTATACGATTTTATACAACACGAAGGCATTATATTTAAATTTTATAATTTCAAAATCAAACAATGTCAAATTACCATATTTAATTGCCCGCTATTTTGGCTCCAAAATAACAAATATACAGGCTTCATGAATCGCGGTACTTTATATATTTAGAGACTTTAAAATAAACAACATATTTGCGCCATCTCTGTTCAGGAAATATTATTTTATTATATACATAATTTAAAATAGAAATAATATAAAACTACGGTTCTAATCTTCACTTTTGTGAAGTGAAGATTAGAACCGTAGTTTTATTTCTAACGGGTGTTCAGAAACATTCGAAGTCAAAGTAGGCGTTGAAAATATGAAGTCATGTCTGAGATAGATTGATATATTTACTTAATACAATTTTATAGGTTATCAAATTAGTATATTAATATAGCAAGCGCCAATTAAATTGGCGCGAGGAGGGGGTGCGCAGAAGCCGTTTTTAAAACGTCCACTCCCACTACTCAAGTAATTGTCAGAATACATTTGTCATTGACGTTTGACGGAACATAATGTGTTTGCTAGGAGATCATAAAGTGATACACGCTCAGAGGTTAGAATTATCTGACATTTGATGTAAAACCAAATACAAATCTCCCCACTACTTCTAATCCTGCGCGAACTTACCCCTTCTCGCGCCAACTTAATTGGCGTTTGCTATACTTAAGTAAAGATATATGATTTTTTGTTCAGAGCCGACTTGACTTCGAATGTTTCTGAACATCCTTTATTTTAAATTATGGATCTTCATCAAGTAAATGCCGAATCAATTCAATTATATAGTTATGTTATAGTTTACAGGTTCCACGTTAGTTACAGTTTTTTATAGGTACCTGTACGATTTACGTTCTTGATAGTTGTATTAATCGAAGTTAGAGAGCTATCCTTCAAAGTTCAAATGATAATTAACCTAAAAGTTTTTGTATATGATTTGTATTTATTTTTAACATTTTTCTCAGAAATTTTTATTCTTTCATTTCATTTTCTTGGTAATATTTATCAAGCTATGAGGTAACTACGAAACCTATAATTTGGTAGTCCATTTAACATCTTGTGAAGCAAAGATGTTCCTGACTCAAAAAAGATGCAGTGGCTTTTATTGGAAAATGAGAGATTATTATGCCCGCTTAGTTACACCCACACAACGAAAGCCACCTTATACGCATATTATACAAGTTGGAGATCCAAGACTCCGAAGTAAAGCAGAAGATATACCAGTGGAGGAAATTAAAACACCAGAAACTCAAAAAGTAATCGAGCTTCTGAAATATGTCTTAGTAAAATATAATTGTGCTGGTTTATCTGCACCACAGATTGGTGTAAATTCCAAAATATTTGTGATGCAATTTCAAACTGAACATGGAAAGCAATTTAGTGAGAAGGAATATAAATTTAAAGATATGACGTTAGTGCCTCTAACAGTAATATAAAGCTGTTGTGATTTTAACTATTTTTAAATATTTACTAATTTTAGGTTGTTATAAATCCAGAAATAAAAATTTTGGATTTCAAAAAGATCCATTTTAGTGAATCATGTGAAAGTATTAAAGGATTTTGGGCTGATGTACCAAGATACAGAAAGTTGCAGTTAACAGGTTTGTTGTGGAATATAGATACGGTGACCTTTTTTTAGAGAAAATAAAGAACAATTAAAAATTGTTTAATAATAAAAAAATATTGATGTTTGTTTATTTCATTAAAACTAAACATTTAATATAAAATATTAGCATTTACATAACATTTTTAAGCATACAAATATATGACTTTCAGAAAATTTAACTTATTCTTTTCACATAAATGAACTTCTTTTAATAAATCAGGTTTGTCTTTTCGAAATTCCTAAAACTATTTAATTCATGTCAAAGTTGTATTGGATTTTAATTGATTTTTGTTGCTGGTCAACTTGTTCACTAATGAAAATATTCAGTCAGTGAGGACATTAGATCCGGAATTCACAAAATAAAGTACAAAATGCCTATTTTATATAAAAAAAAAAGAAATCTAATAGGCAGGAGTGAAATAAAGGACTGTTCCATAAATAACGGATGAATGGTCACCATATATACAGGGAAAATACCCTAGTATATATAATATGAAATTGCATTGTAATTATTTGTTTTTATTTTTTAAAAATAGGTATTATTATAGGTTACAATGAAGATGGAGAAAAAATTTTAATTGATGCTGGTGGTTGGACAGCTAGAATTATTCAACATGAAATGGATCATTTAAATGGAAAACTTTACACAGATATAATGGATAGAAAAACTTTAACCTGTTCATGTTGGGAAGCAGTAAATGAAAGAAAAGGAAAAGTAGTTTTGCCATTTAGTCCAGATATTCTTTAAGTAGAGTATCATTTCTGTTTTCTTTTGTGTTTAATTATTGTTTTTATCATGCTGTTGAATAGGAAGAACTTCAAATTAACTGTACCTAAAACTACATTGTAATTTTATTCAGAGAAATGATCTTATATAACTAATGCTTAACACAAACATATTAATATACATTTAAGATAAATGTAATATGCATAAAATTAAATAAAATAACATATTGTCTGAAACATACCTTAATTTTATAATATTTTGAAGTTAAATTATGAATATATATGAACCATTTGTAACAATATTAAACACATAAACAATTATTGATACATTTCTCTTTTTGATTAAATTATTGTTTTGTACATAGCTTGTTTAGTGTTGTATTTATTATATATTTCTTTGAAAAAATGTGCCTTTTTTTAAATTGTCTGGCATGCCACCTTTGACATTACAATTTCAATACTATTTAGAACAGATAAATATAATTGTATTTAGAGCTTCCGATGGATAACAATGGAAATAGGTGGTACATTTGAGAAACAAGTAAAACAGGAATTTCTTGCAGTGTTATGTAAAAAATCCATGTATAACATGTAGGATTGAATTATTAAGTGAATTGTGGTGTCTAGACAAGCTTTTATCTTTTATGCCATCAAAACTGAAATGTAAAAATAAACTGAAATCATACACACTTCTCTATTAATATAAACTTAGGTTTATACTGTGGCATTAGTTTCACAGAATACATATTATATTACAAACCCAAACTTCAATGTTAAAAAAGAACCAGAAAACATGCTGGTATGTATTTGAAGGAGTAGAGTGTTGCTGGTAGTCTAACTTTAATATATGTTTCTTAATATTTTTATTATATTTATAATAATGCAAAATTTCTAAACTCATTATTAATGATTCTACAAATTATGCGTTATTCATATTTAAAGTTGCAAGTTTTCAAGTGAAAATAGTACAAAATAAGTTTTTCGAAGTAAAACAAGTACATATTGTTTATATTTTTTAAATCTAGGGGTTAACAAATTTCAAGCTCAGTGATGAAACGAATTATACAAATATTGTCATGTTTTAAATATTCTGTGTATATATTTGCGAAGCTATAAATTTCACAAACATATTAAATATGTTTTAAACCATTTTTTTTTATAAAAGTGTATTGGGATATATCAAAATATGTAGCGCCATGTACCATTATTTGTATGTATCGCTATAAGTACTCAATAAAGTTAGTCTGTGTTTAAAACTTACACTGTGTGTACCTTATTTTAACAGGTTATGTGCCCAGATACGCGGTATTGTTAAAAGTTAGTGTTAAGTTGCACAAGAATGGCTGCAAATTATATCGCTAATGTCCCGAAACTAAAAGGACGCGAGAACTATGACGACTGGTCATTCGCGGTAGAGAACTTCTGAATTCTCGAAGGTTTGTCTGATTGCGTCAAAAGCGAAGCCGTGCAGGATGCCAATATGGATGCCAAGGTTAAAGCGAAGCTGATTCTAACGATTGATACATCACTTTATGTACACGTAAGGGATGCGAAAACATGTAAAGAATTGTGGGATAAGTTAAAATCGCTATTCGATAATTCAGGATTTACAAGGAGAATAAGTTTACTAAGAAATCTAATTTCAATTCGATTAGAAAACTGCGATTCAATGGGACCGTATGTAAATCAAATAGTTGAAACAGGTTTGAAATTGAGGGGTACAGGCTTTAATGTTAATGATGAATGGATTGGATCTCTATTACTAGCAAGAATTTCAACATTGTGTCAGTAATGGACACAATGGTGTCCATTACTGAAGTAACGAAATTTAGTATTGCAATTTCAAAGAAAATACTTAGGTAATTCTATAAAAACGTTGATTTAGATTTCTTATTTATAGAGTAATGGCAAAAACAAAAAAGCAGAGTCAGACGAAAAGATATTTTTTTTCATATTTTGATGAGAATATGCAAAAGGCCGTGCAAGCGGTGAAGGAAAACGGTGTTAGTAAAAAACAGGCTGCAAAACAGTTTGATGTTCCCCGAAGTACACTAATCAGGAAATTGTCAGGTACTGTTCCTCTGCAGAGGAAAATGGGGCCTCAATCGGAATTATCTGAAACAGAAGAAAATACGTTAGTTACATAGCATGGCGAAGAAAGGATTTCCAGTACATAAACAGAATCTTCTTTTGTCAGTGAAAAAATTTCTAGAAGATAATGGTAGAGAAATTCGGTTCTTAAAAGAATCTAAAACGCCAGGACGATCATGGTTTGAAGGTTTTCTAAAACGCTATCCTGAGATAAAAGAAAAAAATGCCGAATCAGTAAGCAAGGCTCGAGCTGCAGTTACGAAAGATCGTATTGATGATTGGTTTGATGAAATATCAGATTATTTTAAAGAAAAGGGTCTGCAATCAATTCTTCTGTATCCCAGCCGCATATTTCATGGCGACGAATCTGGATTTGTTTTGTGCACAAAAAGTGGGAAAGTTTTAGGACCATCCAAAAGAGCAGAAGATTTTTATGAAAGAGTAAGTTCCGAAAAAGAACAAATTACAGTCATGGCCACATTTTCAGCTAATGGAACTGTAGTACCACCAATGTTAATTTTTCCATATAAAGAAATGCCAAAAGCCATCGTTGAATCGATTCCAAAAAATTGGGCACTTGGTAGGTCGGATTCTGGGTGGATTAATTCAGAAGTGTTCTACGAATACCTCTCAAATCATTTTATACCTTTTGTGAAATCATCAAATATCGTTCGGCCAGTTGTACTTTTTGTAGACGGGCATCGTTCTCACCTAACCCAACACGCAAGCCTGCTTTGTGACGAAAGTGGTATCATTTTAATATCTCTACTTGCAAATACCACTCACATTATGTAACCGGCAGATGTAGCTGTATTTAAGCCTCTTAAGTCGGGATGGAAATCTGCCGTTAGAACCTGGAAATTTCAAAATTTTCCCAAAGAAGTAAACAGGTACACATTTGGATCAATTTTAAAAGTAGCATTCGATCATTTTACTACAGTGACCACAATCCAAACGGGTTTAGAAAAAGTGGTATATTCCCTTTTGACAAAAATAATGTGGATTATACAAAGTGTATTCCTAATCGAATAATAATTAAAACCTCTGATAATATTTCAAACGAGCATAACACGAGCAACACGGCACTAAAAATCCTGGAAGGCAAAATTGAAAAAGCAGAACTGGATCAATTCCTGCAAACGTATAGAACTAGTTCTGAATGGACTGGGAATATAGAGTCAATCAACTTGTATAAAGTGTGGTGTGCTATAAAAAACGATAACAGTCGTACTTCCACTCATGATATGAGCTTAGTTACCCAAGAGTCAGATGTTGAGAATTCTCTCGCAAAAGAAAATATGAGTTTTTCAGTTCCAAGAGTTGACACCAGCGAATCTTATAATGCACGAGAAGTTTCTCAACTTCAGGAACAACCCTCCACAAGTTCACAGTGGAAAACCCCCAAAGACACCAGCAAAAAATATTACGAAAGCAAGGAAAGAGAAGGTTATAAAATACCATCACCATTTAAAAAATGTTTAATATTTCCTATTTCTAATCCTTCTGAAATGAAAACTCCAAAGCGCAAGAGAAAAATATTTCCTGCGGTTGTGTCCAGTGGGAAGTACCGAGAGTTTTATAAAAATGAACAAAATAAGAAGTTACTTCCTAAGACAAAGAAGAAAAAGGAATCTAGACCGGCCATTGAAAGTTCTGATTCAGACGTAAGTGTCAGATACAATGATGAGGATCTAGATGTGAGCGACCTCGAAGATTTAGATCTGACGGTGGGAAAATATGTAATCCTCAAATACGAGCACAAACATTACCCTGGTGAGTAAAGAAAACCGGTGATTCGATGTTTCCTTGAAATGCCTTTTTTATTTAAACCCATAATACCTATCTACTTATTTTTATTCTTAAAATAACTTACCTTTGTAGGAGTAATCTTGAAGAGTGACCTACAAGGGACAAAAATTCGATCAATGATTACCAGAGGGCTGATGGATTCATGGAAGTGGCCAGCCAAAGATGATATATTATATTATTTTAGGGAAGACATTGTTTGTAATATTGCAGAGCCTAAACAAAAGAATCATAGGGGCCACGACAGTGTACCTGAAATGTCAAAATTTGAATAAATCTTCAAAAGCTTAAAGGTGTCCATTACTCATACAAAATATGTCCATTATTGATGATAATATGTCCATTACTGGCACATTTGACAATATTTTATAAATTATTAGAATATATAGGTATTCATATATAAGAAATTATAAGCTTAAACAAATACTAAAAGAAAGCATATGAAATTTACTACGCTTTGACGTATTTCATATTCGTCTCGGTAAAATATCATAGTTTTTTAGAATTTTTGAAATTGAAATTTCCCCTTGGGTGTCCATTACTGGTGCAGTTACCCTATACATACTTTATATAAAAGCAGTCATTATTAGAGTCGAAATTAACCGTTCCAAATTTGCGTTAAGTTGTTTGAGAAGACTATAGCCACTTCTTTAATTTAACTTTGCTATTCTTTTTAGATTGATTTGATTCAAAATCATTTTTACATTCTTGCTCCAATTTTATATGGAAGAACGTCATGACATTTCAGACTTCAATGCTTGTTGGCCTCGGCATAACGCCTTAGCCAACAATTTACATTGTCGTCCAAGTATGTATTGCTTTTACTACTACTACAACATAACGGGTTGGCCATTTAATGTTGCGGTTTTAAAAATCGCGCTATTCCCTTGTATATATAGAAATTAATATAATATATATTTTTTACAATAGAGGGCCAAGCGCGGTTTACAATAAATATATGAAAAATTTGCAAGATCGCGTCGTATCCAACGGAAGTGCGTGTGGAATTAATAAAATATTATTATAGAAATGGGGAATCTCTTGCAGCTACGGCAAGACACTTGCGTACTCTATTCTGGAGAAATAACGCACCAACGGAAAACACTATAAAAAGGTAAGGAAAAAAATATAAATTTAGAAAAGTAACAAAGTATTCGTTATCGTGTTTCCATGTCTACTAATCCGACAATATCTTAGTATTGTAGTGAAATTTGAAGCAACAGCATCTGCGGCAGACGAAAGATCAACTGTTAGAGAACGTCAAAAGACCATCCGGGTACCGGAAACCATAGAACGAGTACGGGAGCACTTTACAGCTCAACCTTCAACATCGACCTCAAGAGCATTTCAAGAACTTGAAATACCCCGTACAACACTAAGGCGGATCCTAAAGCGAGAACTAAAGATGAAAGCATACAAAATCCAGATCGATCAGCCGTTGTGACCGTTTGATATGGAGCGACGCTACAATTTTGCGAACGAAATCATCGAACGCATTGAAAATGGTAGCATGTCATTGGAACGAGTGTGGTGGTCGGATGAGTCACATTTCGATGTATCCGGTTATGTGAATAAGCAAAATTGGAGACATTGGGGGACAGAAAATCCACATCTAGCAATTGTTCGTCCTCTTCACCCTCGACGGTTGACTGTATGGTGTGCTATCTCGTCGGCAGGAATTATCGGTCCCGTGATTGTCAATGGAACCGTTACTTCGCAAAAATATTGTGAAATGCTTAATGAGTCTTTTATTCTCGTGGCGCATGGATTAAATATGGTGGAGAATGCTTGGTTTATGCAAGACGGGGCTCGTCCGCATCGCACGGAAGAAGTTTTCAACATTCTTGAAGAACATTTCGGTAACAGAATCATTGGTCTTGACGCTCAACAGTTTACAGGCGGAGGGATAACATGGCCACCATATAGTTCAGACCTCAATCCTTGCGATTTCTACCTGTGGGGATCATTAAAAGATACGGTATATCGCGATGGTATAGACACCCTGGATGACCTTGAAATGGCAATACGGCAGCGAATAGAAGCGATACCGTACGCCACACTTCAGGCAGTTTGTGGAGAATTTGAGAAGAGGCTGCGAAATGTTATCGTTGCTCGAGGCTCTCACTTCGAAAACCTGATTTATTAAACCGCAGATCCTGTTGTTTAATTGCACAAATAAATCATTTTTTTAATTGATTGTTTTGTATGTTTAATATGACTTAAAAAACCGCAACCTAAAATGGCCAACCCTGTACACAATGTACTATTATTAATTTTCGTTAACATTACTTGATATTTTATTTAAAAATATAAACATGAGTAGCATAGAAACTAATTTATCTTGTTGTCAAGTGTATTTAATATACGTTGTTTGTGTAGCATTTTTCCTTTCTACGTATATCATTCTGTCAAATGGATTTAAATTCTTAAAATAAAATTATAGCAAAATATATTTACATCTGTGTTCGAACAACGCCAACATTGAAAAATGAAAAAAATGGTATCGAAATTTCGATACTGTTTTGGGTGTAATAATGAGTTCATTACGAACGCAAAATAGAAAAATAAACATTTTTTCACTCTCCCTTCTGATGCTGTTAGAAAACAGGTATGGCTGACCTCAATTAAAAGTTTTTTAGATATTGACGTTTCTTCGAATTCCATACAAATACGAGTATATGTTTGCGAGGATCATTTTGAACAACATCTAAATAATTTAGTGTCTACTCATTCCATTGGGTTCAATTATGAGGAGGATTGTGGGCATATATTAACTCATTTGCAATCAATTATGTCTTTTATTGAGTCTAAAAGTGCTAACATAAGTACATTAGATACAAATGAATTAGAATATTCTTCTCTAAATATTCCGATTAATAATGAGAAAGATTTTAATTACCAAGCTGTCACATACCTATGTATGTGGATTCTTCCTAAAAAAGCTTAATTTACAATGTTTAAGGAATTTAGTTAATCAAATATAACAAAGTTATTGTTTTATTTTATTTTATTATTTTCAAATAATCTTCTTTATACCACTCTTAGTTTGGTATTATATGTTAATACCATTTACGATAACATGGTTGCGTCGTTAAAATCTTTGGCTATGTAAATTCTATTCACAAGAAAACGTTGGTAACTTTGCAGAAGGTTAGTTTTTCATGGTACACTTGTGTTAAATCTGATCATCAAAGTTAAGTCCAAGAGCAGTTGTTAAATATATTACCAGATACGCTTTATTAGGAAATTTCATGATGACATTTATCGGTCTTCTAATGGTAGATCTCTGAATCGAAACTCGAGAAAAATTAGGCAGCTGATGCATTTGTAGAAGATAAATTGATTCTTGGCAAGTTTAGGGTTTTCCAATCTTTAGTGCATATGAAGAATTGTCCTTATTTTATATTGCTGTTTAATTAAAATTTCTGTTTATTTATTGTTATGAGGAGTATATAGTTAACATTTGGAATTTACTGCAAGTGAGAATTAATGAATATTAAATCACATTCTTACATGTAAATGTCGACTTATTTAATGCGTTCGTAACTACAATCCGACAAACTAAGTTTGTACCAGTATGCAGAACACACCCTTTCGCGACAACGAACTTCCTGGTGATTAGGTTAATTAAGAATTAAGAAATACTGAAAAAACAAGTCAATCAACGGGAGGAAACGTACAGACGACGTTTCGTTCTAGTTGGAACTTTTCAATGTACGGTATTCCCTCGATGACGGACATTTGTCATCATGTTTATATAAAATTCGGTCAGCTATCTGTACTTTATTTATCATTTAATCGGAAACATAGCTTTCTGACACGGTAGAAGATTTCCATCCGCCGTGTCTTTTCAGACCAAGAGCATCAATTCCTGAATCGGCTAATAATGTTGCCGAGGTCCTTCGAAAGGAATGTCCGGTGTAGGTAGTGGGGTTCTCCAACGACAAGTATTTTGCTATTTGGCTAGGAATTTTTGCGAGTGTTTTTTACTACAGGCTGATTTCGACATTTACCAAAACTGTACTTTAAGAAAAATCTATCATTGGTAATATTTTCTAATCTCAGACCAATGAATTTTTTAATAATTAGAATAAAATTAATTGGATATTCTTCTTTCGCAATAATTGTAAAAGAACGTTTTAATCCATTTTTAGTATCCGGTATTTTAATTATTGTTACATCATTTTTATTTTCCACATCTTGAATTTTCATTTTAACTAGTTCATCTTTCCTACAAGCCCCAGCAATTCCCATAATCATAACAACCTGCAAAAAATTAGTATAGAATGAACACGAATTAAAAAGAATCATTCTGTAAACTTACCTTCATCAACAAATATGTATCGTCGGAAGCTTGAATAAGAAATTTATTCATTTCCTCTCTTGTAAAGATACTAGACTTTTTAGTCTTAAAACCATCATTTTTACGCTTCAAAAATCCTTTCAATTTAGGATATTTTGAAATATCTTCATTTTCGTTAATAAATATGGTAGTTTTTAACATGGAGTATTCACACCATAAACTGTTTGGTGATTTTAACTTCATAGATCTATCACGAAAATATGCCAGCATTACATTTTCTGAAATACTCTCCACATACCATACACCAATCTTTGAACATTTTATAGGTTTCATTGTATCTGTTTTTAGATTTCTCCGGCAAAATCTCAGTACAAGCTATAATAGCATCCATCTCTATTTGATTCATGTTTATAAATTTTATTTAGAAAGAAAAAGTTTTGAAAATCTATTGCATATACTTTGACATTTATCAAAAATATAAATTTATATCGATACAAACATGGTTACCATAGATACGACAAATATTCCTGACTTGATGTTACTAATGTGTATACATAGAGTAAAAGTAAAGTGGAAAATCATTCAAATTCGTCTATTTAAAAAAAACGTAGGTATGACGAAAAATCTCATATGCACCACGGTTCGTACAGTACACTTTCATGGTCTCGAATACATGCAAACCTCGACCCTACGGGTCTCGGTTTGCAATCGTATTCTCGACCATAAAACTGTACTTACGAACTTAGGTATAGCAAACGCCAATTAAGTTGGCGCGAGAAGGGGTAAGTTCGCGCAGGATTAGAAGTAGTGGGGAGATTTGTATTTGGTTTTACATCAAATGTCAGATAATTCTAACCTCTGAGCGTTTATGATCCCCTAGCAAAGACATTACAAAATATGTTCTGTCAAACGTCAATGACAAATGTATTCTGACAATTACTTGAGTAGTGGGGGTGGACGTTTTTAAAAACGGCTTCTGCGCACCCCCTCCTCGCGCCAACTTAATTGACGTTTGCTATACATAAATAACTATTGTGTTATACAAAATTTGGTAAGGTTTTACCTACTCAAGTATGTTTCAAATTATTTTGTTATATACGCATTTGTTTGTCCGTTAAAGAGTGAAGACAAGTTAATAGAGCTTCTGCAAGTCAGGGTTGTACCGTCAGATAAAAACAGTTTGCTTAGTTCTGCATTTGTTATTGAGACAGTGATAGTTGTTTTGGTGTTTTTCACTGAGCAGCTGCGAATGTCCTTCTATGCTCTGTTTTAATAACTTCTGAGATATAGCGAAGTTGTTGTTTTGTGAACGTATCTCTCTCCAGTTGGGGCGCACCGACGATTCTGTAAAAATATGTATCACGTCTCTCTCCCTGAAGAGAGATACCTCTCTGATCTCTCTCTCTCTCTCTCCCTCTCTCTCTCTCTCTCTCTCTCTCTCTCTCTCTCTCTCTCTCTCTCTCTCCATCTCTCTCTCCCTCTCTCTCTCTCTCTCTCTCTCTCTCTCTCGCTCGATACTTATACTTTTCCAAATATATGAACTTGTATTGTGTTCTTCACAGCTGATTTTTAATGATATTTTATGTTATTAAAAAATTGTCGTTTTATAAAATTTTTAATTATTGTGTTTGTTTATTTATTTATCTAAACTAATATTATAAAGAGGAAACATTTGTCTTTTTGTATGTATGTTTGTAATGTTTTCACACAAAAACTACTGGACCGATTTCAAAAATTCTATCACCATTAGAAAGCTGCATTTTCACTGAGTGACATAGGCTATATTACATTTTCAAAAAAAAGGGATCCCCAATAAAAATGCATTAATGTAACCCAAGGTGTGAAAAAATTAGTCACAAAAAATCTGCCATCGCGTACGCTGCGGAAACTATTGTTGATAGAACAAAAAAATGTTCTACAGTATTATAGAACGTATTAATATCTACAAAAAAGTCCGCGAAACCATATGTCCAACTACTGTAGTTATGCCACTATAACTACTTTTTTACATTTTAAAAGTTAATAAAAGTGCCTACAATAATCAAACCATATTATCCATCCATACCTCTGTATTATTCCTTATCCTATTAAATGATATTTTATTAAAGACCATTTCAATACCAGTAAAATACTTTTTAAATTATTAAAAACGGACATTCCATTCAAAAGATATAACGAATTTAAAAATGGCAATCTAAAGAAAATAATGTTATAATAAAATGTAGTATGTAGTATAGCGATGGCCATATTCATTTTGTTTGTAATAAATTGACAATCGAAAAATTATAACTGGAATAAGAATAGTATTGGCAGAAGGAATTTAATAACAAGTTCAATGAGAATTAAAAGTAATAGGAAACAGGCACAGAGAAGCTGTTATAGAAAGAAGTTAAACATAAAGTGATATAAAATCCAAAAATTAAGGATCACAAGAAAGGAAGATTAAATATTTAAGAGAATACACTCACTATTGTATTTATTCAAGATAGGATCGAAGAAAAGAGAACACATACGATACAAATTTTATTAAAAGAATTTAAATATCACTGAGATATTTGAAAGGTGACGTTTTTGAAGTAATTTCGACAATGTGTCAAAAGCCAAGTGGCAGGAACATTACTAAAATAGCGGGTTACATTGTTTATAAGATAAGTGATGTTAAATAAGTAAATGGACTAAACAAAAAATGTAATCAATTCATCAGCTTTACAATTAAAAAAATTATTTTTTTGTCAAAAACATTTTTTTTCCTTTAACTTCACATAGCCACAGCTGCGCAATTGGATGATTTGTTTTCCCAGTGAATTTATATTTACTATAATACATTTATCTCTTTTCTCATTCATTTCATTTCAGATTGAGTCACAGCAAAGCGTGAGCGGGATTAGCTAGTTTCTATATAAAAGAGGAATATTTCCAAACAGTACACATATGTAATACAATCCAATGATTTAGAGAATTAATGACGGGTATTTAATTCAACAGCACATAGGCAGCTGATTCAGAGTGTGGTGCTTGTGATACTTAGTTCTACGAAACGGTATATAAACTTCCCTAAGCAAACGAAAGTTTAAAGCTGGAACACGGAAGTTTTTGGATGCTAATAGATGAGGGGACGAAAATGATTATGAATTAATTGATATTCAATTTTAAGAACAGGCACGCCTCGAAGAGATTCCGGAAAATTCACGTTCAATATGTTCAGCCTTTCGTTATACTTTAGACGATCCTTATTAATATGTAGTTTGAATAATAGATACCTAATTTACTTTGCATAAATTTTATTCTGCTAATATGTGAAATTTGGTAAAGTGACAAATACCCCAGCCGATGTGAACTATCCATGCTTTTAATGTGAAAATTAATGCTACAGCTGGTCGATTAAATCAAATTCAATTTCTAATCAACAATTCTGAGACTATTGTTTGGCCAGGCTAGTTTATGAATAAGTTGGATTTTTAATTAAAACATAAATAATATCACAGTATTCAAGAATTCGTTGGTTTAATCATTGAAGTGAATAAAGTAACTAATGCAGAAGCGTTAGTAAAGTCAGAGCAAAATCGAATAACCGTATTGAATGATTTACAATAAAATCGATGACTTCAAGATCAAATATGGGGTCCATTCTTTGTAACGTCGCATTGAAAGTAGTAGTTAAAGATGATGCGAGAAGAATATTTATAGTAATTAGTGTAATTAAGCAACATGACATGCGGCAAGGGATTTATTTAAGTTGCACCGCGTCGAGTCTCATTTTACTGCAGAAATTTTGCTCGAGTACATTTTCAAATCGCGCAGGCTAGAAAATACCTATTTATTGACGAATAGCAGAACTCATTTAAGAAGAGTAGGAATAGTACAGGTGCAAAGACGACCATGTTGTGGGACACAACAATGTTAAACTTTAGTTGAATCGATTCTGCCTTTACTTGATGTAAATCCATATCAAATGATAAAAACACAGACAATGTTGTATTAGATTTACACTTTATTTAATAATATATAACAGCTGTTTCACCGTACAACGGTTTCTTCAGATATAACAAGCGGTAGTGTAAAACATTTTACTTAAACGTATATATTTTTCTATTTTATGACTTAATGGTATTCTCAGAAATTGGAAGCCGAACTATTTTTACCCGCCTCTTTTAGTATAAGGGATAACATAAATTATATTCTAAGAGACACATAACTAACAAAACATTTCAATCAAAAATAGGAAATAAGTTCAACAGAGGGGAGGAATTAAGCTCTGTTTTGTCATTTAATAATTTATTTGAAAATTTTTGTTTATTAATTTCCATTGCTTCTAATAAATCGAGTTTCTTACTTTTCTTATCTTCAATAATGATATTGAAATTATTATTAAAACTATGGCTTTCTTCAATTAAATGGTTGGAGTATGCTGAATCTGTTTTCCCATTTCTAAACGAATAATAATGTTCGTATAGGTATGCGTTTTTTGAACGTTCTACCTGTTTGCCCAATATATGTTTTAGTACATGTGCCACAAGTTAGTTTATACACACCTGACTTATTATGCTGTGCTGTTTTACTTTTATTGTTTTTGATGTAGTTACTAATATGGTTGTTGGTTTTATATGCAATTTTTATATTTTGTTTTCTTATAAATTTTTCTAATATTTTATTTTGTCTGCCTAGGTAAGTAATAATTTTAAATTTCTTGTCATGATCTTTAGTAATCGGATATATATCTTGTATTGCTTTAGTTTCTCGTTTTTTGGATATTATTTTGTCTATTATATTCGGGTCATAACCATTATTGATTGCAATCTGTTTTATAATGTTGTATTCTGAATTAAAGTCTTCTATTGACATGGGTATATTTAATAGTCTATGAGTCATACTATAGAATGCTGCTAATTTATGTTGAATTGGGTGCATTGATTTATTATGTATTGTTATGTCTGTGTGCGATTCTTTACGGTATATCGAGAATTTTAGTAAGTTATTGCTACGCTTAATCGTTAAATCTAAAAAGTTAATGCTATTATTCTGTTCTTTCTCTATTGTGAACTTAATGTTGTTATGTATTGAGTTGATAAATTCTTCAAGTTTATTAAGTTGTCTATCTGTGCCTGTATAACAAATTAAGATATCATCTACGTACCTATGCCAAAATAATATGTTCTTAACTAATACACTGTTATTAAATATAGTTGTCTCAAGATTGTCTATAAAAATTTCCGCTATTAACGGGCTAAGTGGGTTGCCCATTATTAATCCGTCTTTACAACTGTAAATATTATCATTAAACAAAAAATAATTTTTGATCAACACAAATTGAAAGTAAAAATAAAATTTCCTCTGTTATGGTGGGGTTAGTTCTATTATTTTCTATTAAATACACAAAATTTAAACCACATTATAGCGTTAAAAATAGCTATGAATTAGTTAATAAGATTAAAGAGGTCAATTTACCGAATAATGCGAAACTAATATCGTTTGATGTACAAAACCTATTTCCTAGTGTTCCTCCTAAAGAAGCCATTTTGCTAATTAAGAATATGCTAGAAAATAATAGAACTAACCCCACCATAACAGAGGAAATTTTATTTTTACTTTCAATTTGTGTTGATCAAAATTATTTTTTGTTTAATGATAATATTTACAGTTGTAAAGACGGATTAATAATGGGCAACCCACTTAGCCCGTTATTAGCGGAAATCTTTATAGACAACCTTGAGACAACTATATTTAATAACAGTGCATTAGTTAAGAACATATTATTTTGGCATAGGTACGTAGATGATATCTTAATTTGTTATACAGGCACAGATAGACAACTTAATAAACTTGAAGAATTTATCAACTCAATACATAACAACATTAAGTTCACAATAGAGAAAGAACAGAATAATAGCATTAACTTTTTAGATTTAACGATTAAGCGTAGCAATAACTTACTAAAATTCTCGATATACCGTAAAGAATCGCACACAGACATAACAATATATAATAATAATAAATATAATAATAAATCAATGCACCCAATTCAACATAAATTAGCAGCATTCTATAGTATGACTCATAGACTATTAAATATACCCATAAGACCCAATAGATAAGACCCAATAGACCCGAATATAATAGACAAAATAATATCCAAAAAACGAGAAACTAAAGCAATACAAGATATATATCCGATTACTAAAGATCATGACAAGAAATTTAAAATTATTACTTACCTAGGCAGACAAAATAAAATATTAGAAAAATTTTTAAGAAAACAAAATATAAAAATTGCATATAAACCAACAACCATATTAGTAACTACATAAAAAACAATAAAAGTAAAACAGCACAGCATAATAAGTCAGGTGTGTATAAACTAACTTGTGGCACATGTACTAAAACATATATTGGGCAAACAGGTAGAACGTTCAAAAAACGCATACCTATACGAACATTATTATTCGTTTAGAAATGGGAAAACAGATTCAGCATACTCCAACCATTTAATTGAAGAAAGCCATAGTTTTAATAATAATTTCAATATCATTATTGAAGATAAGAAAAGTAAGAAACTCGATTTATTAGAAGCAATGGAAATTAATAAACAAAAATTTTCAAATAAATTATTAAATGACAAAACAGAGCTTAATTCCTCCCCTCTGTTGAACTTATTTCCTATTTTTGATTGAAATGTTTTGTTAGTTATGTGTCTCTTAGAATATAATTTATGTTATCCCTTATACTAAAAGAGGCGGGTAAAAATAGTTCGGCTTCCAATTTCTGAGAATACCATTAAGTCATAAAATAGAAAAATATATACGTTTAAGTAAAATGTTTTACACTACCGCTTGTTATATCTGAAGAAACCGTTGTACGGTGAAACAGCTGTTATATATTATTAAATAAAGTGTAAATCTAATACAACATTGTGTGTGTTTTTATCATTTAAACTTTAGTCTATACATTAGGCAAAATGAACTTAACAATTAATTTCAAACAGGTAGATATGAATTTTCCGGTCATGATTAACGTAAACTAAAGTTTTACTTAAATTTAAATATAGTACGTCGAACTGAACAGACTCCAATACCTCAATAATAAGTTATGGCTTGATAATGCGCCCTGTAATTGGCGTTTAGCTGTTGGGGGATGCTAAGGCATGAATGATTATTATTATTATACAATAGGTATGACCTATTTTCAAATATTCACTGTAACATAAAAAAATGGTGAAATTAAACAAATTTGTGATAAACGAGAACTATATTATATTCAATTTTAATTCCTAAAAGAACGACATTGAAGTGTCCCCCGCCCAAACCTACTCCTGAAATTATGCATTACTTTGTAACTTTGGACGATTAATCGCACGTATTTTTTCTTGAATGGCTTTTTTTAAGATCTTGAATTGTTCGCGGGTGTCTCTCGAAAACTTTTTGCTTGAAATACCCTCAAAGGAAGAAATCTGGCGCAGTCAGGTCGGGGGATCTTGACGGCCATGGCAAGTCTCCAAACCTTGAGATTAATCTGTTCGGAAACATTAGCCGCAACGCAATCAAACTTTGGCTTGCTGTATGTGATGTGGCACCATCTTGTTGGAAAAAAAATGTTTGTTCATCTTACTCTACGTAGTTCATGCCATAGGAATGTTTCTAACATGAAAATGTAACGCTCTAAGGTGATTGTAATGCCCTACTATTTCAAATGATGAAACATCACACCATATACTGACTTTTTCGCCATGAAGCCCTTTTTCGTGTAATTGTTGTGGGTTTTAAGCCGCCAAATAACGGCAGTTTTGTTTCTTTACACTTCCGCTGACGTAAAAATGCGCTTCATCGGACATAAGCAAAGAATTAATCGCATTTAGGTCTTGATTCAAAGTTTCCAAAATATCCCTGCAGAAAGTAATTTGGATTTTGGACTTGGATTTTGTAGGAGCGAAAGTGTAAAGTATCATGTAAAATTCTCAGCAGACTCGTTTTAGTAATTTGCAAAGCAATTGAATGTTCTTTTGCCGAACGTAACGGACTTCGTTGAAGTGCTTGCCTGAAGCGTTTAATATTTGCAAGTGGCCTCACTGCCCGTACTCGTTCAGTATATTTCTATGAAACATTCCCTCTTTCATCAAAATTCTTCACCCACCTCAAGATAGCTTTTTCTGCTAGGAATTTGTCCGTGTCTACGTTGAATTTTCGCCGAAAACCTCTTTGAGTTTGCATAATTGATTGATTTGTAATAAAATTCTTTACTGCACAAACTCTTTGATTAAATGGAAATCTGTCCATTTTACAGGAAACTGCATATATTGCGTTACAGTTTGACAACTAAATGACAACAATTAACATACACTAGACTACCAGCATACACTAGACTACACAGCATACACTAGACTACCAGCCACAACCATCCATTTAAAATAGGTCATACCTATTGAGAGACAAATATTTAGAAAGCTTTTTGGGAAGCGCTTTCTGAAAAGAACTCATATTGATAAGTCAATCATACTAGAGTAAGTATCAAATATACGAGGGCAGTAAAGCCAAAAACATTTTTTTCACTAAATATATAATTTTGAAAGTATTCTCTTCCATAGTTATTTAGTTTTTTCATTCGTGAAAATCAATGTCAAAATCAAAACTTTCTAAAATATTTCCGCGAAAGGTTGTTTATTTAATCCTTAATTCTCTTGGGTCAACCAGAGAGCCAAGTCCTTGCGTAGATACTGATTAATAGTATTTTGTTCCACGTTGGGGCGTCGAATTAGCGTGATGGATGCCTGGTCCAGGACATATTGTCGTGGACTTTTCCCTGAAGAAAGAAAATAAAAGAAACTATAAAAGACTATATATGTATATACATTTTATTACAGAGAGATAATTATAAAAATTTGATATTTTATATGATAATTTATTATAATGTGAATTTTTGTCCACAACTGGAGAATGTACGGGTCTATTGGGATGTTTGCAGTTCGCGCCAAGGTGGAAGTAATAATAATATAAATAATTATTGTCGCTGTTTTGATTTATATTTATGTTAGGTAGGGGTAACATGCCGTTTCCTGGATCTTCATGTTTTTAGAGATTTCATAGTTTTTGAGCAGATAGGTGGTGTTTTTTTGTTACTGCTATTGAATAGAACTTAATTTTATTCAATAAGATTTTTGATAACTTCGTTTTGGGTTTTGTGGTGATTTGATGTGATTAAAATTCATTTACGTGTTATTACGAGTATTTTAAACTTGTAATTTAAATTAAATGACCTATCTGGAGTCTCTCTTATAATAGTTTTTGTGACGTGACGTATACAAAAATGAATGTATGTATATTTTAATATTATATCTATGTATTTAGAAAAAAGTGTATTACAATAAGGAGCTCAGTAAATTCAATAATTCTAGTTTATAATATTTTTGTACTCAGAGAAATATTCAGGAAAGTTATCAGATGTTTTTTTTTAAGTATTATGTTAAATAAAATGTTCTAGAACGATAGAAGGTGGGAATAGTTTTTTTTTTGCTTCATGTTATTTGTATGCATGAATTTAGTTCTTGGATGCGTGCGAAAATAGATAATTTTCTATTTTGACGTTTTGATTTGAGGGGTTAACGTAATTGTTGATATCTGATAATTTTTTTTTATATTTAATTTGTGAATATTTGTTCGGGATTCATTTAAGAGGTTTTTAGTCTAGTGTACCAGTCATATTTTACACAAGTTTTCCTCTAATTTTGCGGCGAAATAAAGTCACAATACTGCCTTATACTTGATAAGGTAGAATTTTTTTTTTCTTTTTTTTGAATATTATATGTATGTGGCGTTAATGCTAGTTTTATTTCTTTATCTAATGCCTGTTGTTTTAATTTATCTGGTTCCACGCACCCTACGAGGGTAGCCCTGCAGTATTGAGAGCTCAAGGAAGGCGACCCAACTGAGTGAGTCCGGCAAAGCTACCGTGGATTGTGAACTCAATTTAATTAAGCGATCAACATCACAATTCATAGCAATATGTAGTATGCTAAAAGAAGGTTTATTAAATAAAGAAAACACAACAACGTTGACCTTAAAGTTTTCCTAAATATTTACATAAAAGGAATGACTTAATAAATGGCTTTGTAAATGTGATTAAAATAATATAATTAAGAAATGATGAGTCCGGGATCCATAAAAAACTCGTAAAGGAATGTTGGACAGTGTGAGTCATTACATAAGCAATAGTTCTTGACGGCGTCGTGTTTGTAAAATGAGAGAAAGTGTTCTCTTGCCGTTTACTAGAGCTGGTCATACTGAGTGTGGGTTTTACGATCTAGTTTAGTGATAACCAATCATATTGCAAATAGCGATTTTTAAAGAATTAAAATTTAATTAAAGACGCAAACTAAGGGTTGTGACGTCAATAAAGTTAATATCATTGAAAGATTCCTTGAAAAAGTACTTTAAAATATCACGTCACATGATATGGTTTAGATAACCTTTACAATAATGCGGCTATTGAATTATGTCAATTTTAATACACGGTCGGTCTAATTTTGAGATGTAGATACCTCACTAATAAATAAGTATGTATAGCAAAAATAGATAATTCTCGCATTGCCTCAATACATTTTCGATCAGTCTAACAACCCTATAAAGTAAAAAATTATAGCGGACCAAGGAAAATTATTACGAAATGACACACATGTGGATGAATTAATTCAGTGCAACTGACAGATCTCAGTATATTAATAATTAAAGTCTCCTTTTCAAATGGTGACTTGCGCTATTAATGTTGGTTGAATGAATTAACATATTAATGTGTATATATTCATACAATGCATGTATGAATTCGTAGCAGTATTAATTGCTAAAATTAGGGCGTCCTGGTTTTATAAAATAGTAACATATTAGTTACGTACAAGGGGAGATTTTTGTTTTATCGACCTAGCTATGAATGAAAGGAGTTATAAGAAAAGCTATATTTTATTTTTCAACATATGATCCACTAACGTTTATATATGTATTCCAGCGTTTTTCTAATTAGGTTACCTTCCAAAGAGATTCTTTTGGTAAGTCTTCAAAAAACTTCTTCACCGCTTCCTTCAAACAATCTGAAGATGAATCTCTTCGTTTTCTTTTATTTAGGTCGAAACCTATACCTATAGCCAATTAAGTTGGCGCGAGGAGGGGGTGCGCAGAAGCCGTTTTTAAAAACGTCCACCCCCACTACTCAAGTAATTGTCAGAATACATTTGTCATTGACGTTTGACAGAACATATTTCGTAATGTCTTTGCTAGGGGATCATACACGCTCAGAGGTTAGAATTATCTGACATTTGATGTAAAACCAAATACAAATCTCCCCACTACTTCTAATCCTGCGCGAACTTACCCCTTCTTGCGCCAACTTAATTGGCGTTTGCTATACGTAATTAATAACTAAATTAAAGTGTGAAGTTTAAAATTTTAAGGACATTCGAGAGCAGTATTAAATACCCGGTGTAGATAGATTCTCGGAAGATTGTTGTTTATGGCCAGTGCAATACAAAAGAAAGGCTTTCTCTTAAATATAATAATAATATACAATAATATATCAAAAAGAGTCTTACGAATTTTTAAGATTTCTAAATTTGATTTATTTCTGCGTAATACAATTTAAAATGAGATTAAAGTATTCTCGATATAGCATATGGAACTGGGGTGAGAGAACGGCGGGGAGGTAAACGATATCCCACCAGTACACTAGATAAGAGAGAAGGGACGGTTATAGCGCCAGGCGTGTCTGTGCCCAGTCTAATCAGATACGTTGACGATAGAAGTTCAGAGTAATTATACGTAGAACATCGATTGTAATTGCAAAGTATACACAACCAGAAACAAATTATTTAACTCATATCTTTATTCTTTATCATGCATAGAATTGCATTTTTATTTTGTTACGTTACCACACTTTTTATTTTTTTCGATGTAGCAGTTGTGCATCAGTACTTTTTCACTTGAAATCCATATTACAGGTTTATGCAATTTACTAATAGGTACACAGAATTTTTTCTTTTCCATGATGGAATTATGCGTCAGTTTTCTCAGAATATTTTTAATTTTCTCTTCAAGTGCAGCATTTTATTTAGTTACGTTAGCATAGTTTTATTTTTTTTCCATTTGTTTATATTTTCCTTGATGTAGCGTTTGTACATCACCGGAATTTAACTATGAATCACAGGTTTGTGCTACATATTTATAAATACACAGACTTTTCTTTCGTTTTGGTGGAATTATGCGTTTGTTTTCTCTGAATATTTTTATTTTTTTTTTATTGTACAGCATTTGTGCATTTTTATCATTATTATCTGTGGTGCAAAAACCTCTCAGCTTCAAAATACGTTACGTATACATATACACAATACGTATATGTTACAACACCTACTTCTGATTGCTTATCCAATCATACCTATGTGTATACCACACCTACATTTGACCTCTCCTTATGCTGACCTATGCTTATCGAATCAAATGCTACACTATACATTTAATAAACATATCGGAGAAGTAAAGCGCCCCCCCCGCCGCCGCTTCACTTCTCCGATATGATTATTAAATGACGCGTCCCCACGCGTCTTGCGCAGCAGTGTCGTTTTCTTACCTCGTTTACACACAGTATACGAGAGAGAGATTCAGGAGATGCGAGATAAACAAAAATATTATCAATGCAAATACATATTATGATTCTAGAATATGTTGGCTGCTGGTTTTTTGCAAGAGAAGATTTCCCAGAACAAGAATGATTAGAACAATTACTCAGTTAAGACAACCAATTTTGTTGCTACTTATACAGAGTACGAGTTCTTAATTAATTCTAAAAATTTGCAAAAAAATAATTGTAGGTGGTATATGAAATGTGATTTAAGTATTTTTTGGAGTTGAAGTTTAATTGGATCGATTAAATTGAGTTCTCGGTAGCTGAAAGAATATAATTGAAGTAGTAGCAATAATATAGTAACAATAATAATAATAGTAACAATAATAACAATGATAGTAAAGAACAAAAAATTAGAATACTTTTGTTTTCTTCTGCGAAAGAATTCAGCGTATTTTCAAATTAAACTTTTTATTATTATTATGTATTATGTTTTAGTGCTGGTTTGCTTTTCGGGGAGGGTAATAATAAGAACGCGAAAAAAGTCAGTCCGCCGTAACAAAATTAGAGCCTTATTTCTTAAATGGTTCTAATATTTCATATTATACAAGATTACCGCTGAATACGACAAAGCTAAGCGAAAATAGAGAATACGTATAAATATATAACTGTAAATCAAAAAAGAAATTTATTTGTAATTCAAAAATTTCGAAATTCTTAGGGCCAAGATGTAGTTAAAGTAATGTGGTTAACCTATATTTCAAAAAAAGAGCTGATAATTCGAATTCATTGATTTGCAAAAATCAATAAAATTCTTATTTTTGGAGGTTAGGAATAGGAATGGTTTATTTTATTTGTTTATGTTTGCTTTTAACAGTGAATGCAATATAGCCAGTGGCACATGTATTTATGTTTTTTTGTGGATATCAATAAATTCTTCTGCATTTCTGCATTTGCCAAAAACCTAATAGTGCTTTCATTAAATAGAAGTATAAGCGCTGAATTCCTGTATTGTCGCCTGTATAGCTAGAGTTACTTTATTCAATAGTTTAGATCGTTGATGTATTTGATGGCCTCAAATTCGTTGCTTTAATCACCTTTAATCACATATCTGTTGATCCACCAGAGAAGTTTCTTTTTGCTCGGGTTTATAAATTGATGCTTCAACACATTCACCACATTCCGAATTCGGTAAAGAGCTAGTCGTTATTTTTATCGTTTGGTCACTTTGGCTATTATTATTAAAAGTCTATTTATTATTGTATTATTATTATTTTAAATGAGAAATAATATGGAGCAAGAAGACTTCTAGAAATTTTCCTACAATGGAATGCTGTTTAGAATCAAATGCTCTGTAGATTAGATAAACACTCTAAATAATGGTAATATCTTATTATTTAAGTCAAAAATATTTGTTTCCTAAAACGGTTGTAATTTTAGATTTAGATGAAAAAGAAAATTTCTGAAACAAATTTACGAAAATTATTCAGCAGTGCAACTTGTAGAAGCAGGTACGAGTGGCTGCAACAATATGGGAAAGTGCAGTAATTCAAAATCGAAACTATATACAGATACTGGAATCACAGAGAAAACTTGGGATACGCAAAAAATTGATTTATTATTAGATTAAAGATTAAACGTAGAAGATGACTTCAATAACCCAAAAATGAAAAAAAATAAGTTATGGCAGAAACTATGCCATAAATTTAACGAATTTGGAAAATATAATATTAGGTTTAACCATTTACACGATAAGTATTGTACCTTATTACAAACGAATAAGTCAAATAAATTAAAAAAATCAAAGACTGGCGAACAGTCCTTTCAATGGAAATTCTTCGATAAATTTGACATTGTCTTAGGAAATAAGGCTAGTATAGTACCGCTACCACAAAATCTGGGAGAATCTTTTGACAATAAAGAAAACATGTCAGAACATTGCGAAATCCCATCTACTAAAAAGGAAGAAAAGGAAATTTCTTTGTCAAAATATATTTTTCAAAAACGACAAAGTGATGTTGAAAAGAAGATTATAAAAGAAAACAGAGGGAGGAAAAATGGAACTTAAAAAATCTGAAATTGAGGTATTGAAGGATTTAGTTATGAATAAGACTCGTGGAAAAAGAAGAAGAAGCAGTAGCGATTCAGATTAATATTTAATTAAGAAATGACTATAATCGTGTAGGTAGTAATAGTCCATTTCAGAAATATGCAAAGAAAAATTTAAATTTTAAAATGTAGCTAGAATGTAAAAGAGAGTTTTATTAATTTTTTATTTATTGAAATGTTTTACTTTATATAGAATTTGTTTGATTTTTTCACTAAATTAAGTAATAATATATATTATTATCTATTTAGTGAGAAAGAAAGAAATAATAGTTATTTATGTACCTAGGTTTAACAATATAATTGTGTTGATTCTATACTTTCATTATATTAAGACTAGGGATGGCTGATACTTTGAAGGCATATTTAATATGTGTTAAGGTTATTTTGAAGTATATAAATAAAACAAGCCGTCGTTTCTAACAAAAATTTATTTAATGAGTTTTTTAACATAAGTAACACGTCGTCACATCTAAAATAAACACATTCATAAAAACAGTAGGTACAACAATATATTATTTGGGTTAATAACGTACGTAGAATAGCTAGACTTCTTTATAATTTAAATATATCGATGCTATATAATAGCATAAGAAGGTCTTGGTCATTTTTGTTAGTTTCAGAAAAGTGCACACCGAGTTACATTTCCTTTCTTTTGTCTTTTACATACACACGATCTATTTGCAGGTTGTGAACGTAAATATATTTTTGAAACACTCAAACGATATAAAAATACATTAAATCGTCTACCTAAGTTATTTTTTCTTAATATCACACAAGGATACATCTTGCATATATTAATTTTTCTTTTCTTTACAATCCATTCACAGTGAGTGGCAGGTTGTTTTAACACTTTCAATATTTATATTGGACAAATTATATTATTACACAACATAGCGTTCAAGACTTAACTTTATTAATTTTTTATGAGCTATTATTACTATTTGTATTGTTGTTAATTATTGAGCAAAGGCATTGTATTTTATGCAGTAATAGTATTATATTTTGTAAATTACAGTAGGTATATTCAAGGCTAGATGTTTAGGGAGAAATTCAATACTATTCTTATTTGTTCTTATTTGTCTGATTTCAGAGTTATGTCGATTTATATTATTTTACATTGAATCTCTGGCTTAATAATTAATGTTGAAGTAGTTACCAGCATTTAATTATTTGAAAATAGTTTTGTGTTTAGAATTGGCGTTGTTATCCTCGAAATCGTAACGAATAGTGATGTAGGGTTTGCAATTCCTCTACATATGCTTAGAACTCCATTTAATGAAGTAGCTTTCTTTTACAAGTAAAGCGGGAAACCTCATTTAATGGCTAGATATTAACTCAATTGCGTCTCTTCAATTTAGAAGGAGCTGAAGTATTCGTTCGCTTAAAAAAAGTAATTGCTTCATGCGAGAAAAACCCTAGGAGAATGCTTGTGTTCTACAACTACTCTTAAGAAACTCGTACCAAATATCAAACTTACATGTTATAGAAGCATGCACATGAGTTTTAATTTTGTTTGCTTTTACAAGTTTAAAATACAAAAATAAATCCAATAATTAATGGTTTTTACTTTATTATTTTACTTGTTGTATTTTATGTATCTTCAATAAAGACAAGATGCATTTTCAAACTGACGTATTTCCTATTATCTTCCTAAAAATGTTTTAGCAAACTTTGTTATTATTAGTTAAATTTCATATATAAATAATTAAAATACGAACACAAATAATTAAAATAATTAAAAATCAGAGACTGAAAAAACAAGACTAGTAGGGTATAATTTCCTGAGGTAGTGTTGCAAGCTAAATCCTTATTTTGGCAATACGAAAGCATACTTAATAAATGAGAGTCTTTTAAAAGATATTTTCATGCGTTGGTGGATGCTGGGAAGATGGTGAAATGGCTACTGGTAACAACTAGGGTTTAGAAATATTGGGGAAGAAAAAATAATGAATGTTGAAAGTTGTCCACCTTTAAGAAAATCGATGGAACGAAGTGGAATCAATTTGGTCAATAAAAAAATCCATCAGTCAGAAATTTTTCTGATTGGTGGTAAATTAAAATGTATCAAAAGGCATGACTTAACTAAAGAAGTAATATTAAAAGTAATATTAATGAACAATTATCATACATCCAGGGGGAAAATGAACCTTCTGAAAGACCTTCTGGCCAAATTGCCTCCTCAGTAGGAATGTAAATGTTTGGCGGCCTCCATTATCGCCAGATCTAAGGCCTTGTTATTACTTTTTATGGGGATACCTTAAGTCGAAGAAGCTCTTGGAGACTCTCCCAGCAACAATACAGTACTTAAAACTACGGATTACAGAAGAAGTTCGAGTAATAATATCAGCGGTACTACGCATGCATGTCAGTGAGACTCGAACGATACGTACAAAATGGTCGCTATCTTCTTCATAAATTCAAAAAGTTAAACTTTTTTGCTTAATTTCCTATTTTGTTTAATTTTAAATTCATTTCTTAATATCTACAAAATGTGCTTTTTCACTACTCCACCTATATACAGAGCTTGAATCTATGTTATGCTTTATCTCTCTCCCACAACGATCATTTTCTTTTCTCGTTCTCCCATCTTATCGGCTCAGATAAGTTTGATTAGCTGTAAGTATTATGTAGGTATAGAAATTAAAAGCAAAAATGTACTAGGATATTACACAGATAGCATATACTTCTTCACAGCAATTTCTGTTTAGAAATACTTACTGCACTGCAAAAGTCGTTCGACAGATAATATGTTTCTAAAATCGACGTAGAGATAAAGAAAGATTTAAAAAGAAATTGTAATTTATTATAACTTTATATTAGATGGGGATCTAATAAATCTAAAAGAATTATTTGGATCAAAATAAATTTACTAAAAGTAACTGTTTGCATTTGTTTTAATAATATAATTTGTCCATTTACTTCTAAAATAGCATTTTTAATTAATGATACGTACAGTTGTGCACATATTTATTTGCATAAAATTCACATATAAAGCTAAATTTATCATATAATTTATATAAAAAACAATAGATAACGTATAATTATACAATAATATACATATATGCTTATACGCATATAAAATCCGTGGGCTATATACAGTTTTTTATAAAATATAAAAATATTCTGCAGCGATGTAACTGCTTTTACACATTAAGGTTAGATATAAATTTTTTGAGTACCAATTCCGTATATATATAATAAATATATGTATTTATAAATTTTTAATTTTATTAAAAAATTGTAGCCAATTTATTTTAGATATTTAGTTAATTTTTACATTCCACGGCCATTTACTACAACAACGTAAAAAGCATCTCTCTTTCAATACATCGCTGTACATAAGTATTTTTTACATAGATTTTATATACAATGTTTCAAATGTGACAGAGAAAACGCAGTAGATTCGTAATTTATTACTGTGCTATCGGTAATAGCTAAACTCTTAATTAAGTTAAATTTAAATATAAAAAAAGGTTGAAGCCAGTTAAACGTTTCCAACATTTCTTTTTTCATTTTTATATTTGTGTATGTACCGTCTACACACGAATTTAAAAATTAAAAGAAAATATCTATATATAAACTTCATGGAATAGCTTTGTCTTTAGTGCAATATTAAAAAAAAGGTAATTAGTTTTGCCATTAAGGTAGATATTCCAAATGATTTTCAGTTAAATATTTTGACACACTTGTTAACTATAAGATGTGTTAAATATTCTTGAATTAATTCAGCGGCTATGGTATGGTATGAATAAGTGCATGCTTTCGTGGCTTCATATGTCCTCTCTATATAATTTTTACCTCCATGGCTAATACCTATAACTAGAGTGGACCAATCCGGAGCGAAAGCAGAGGTGTGACTAACGAATTGGTTTCCGCGTGCCCCATCGCACATACGATTACTTAGTATGTTGTTCACGGTCATCGTGTGTATACGTATAATAGCAGCAGGAAAGTGTATTCTGTGTATTTAATATAAATGTAAAATGTTTACTGTGCAATATATATATAAACCATTTAACAAAATCAAATTTGCAACGCCACGTGCATAGCGCAAAACATAAAGATAGAGACACTGGTGCCGATACAAAATACGAATTCTTATTTGATTTGTGTACAATGATGGTTGTGTGTAATTTGCCGTTTACTTTGTTACGCAATGATTCGTTTATTTCATTTGAAAAATATGGCAATGTAGAATTACCGAGCTGCACCCACTTACGACGTTATTTAAAATCTGTTCGTGTACATTTAGAAAATAAAATTGAGGCTGATCTGAAAAATAAAAAAGTGTGGTTGAGTGTGGATGAAACAACTGATAGCAAAAAATCTGTACTTAATGTTATGGTGCGTAAAATGGAACCAAATCAATCGCCATCCTCAATTTTATTAGCTAGCAGACAAATAGAAGAATGTACTGCGCGGGTAATTTTAAAAGTGGTGTTAAGTACATTGGAAAAATTTGAAATTTCCAGAGATCAAATCCTAATGTTTGTGACAGATGGTGCCGCAACCATGCTTTCTGTAGGTCGGTATCTTAAGGAACAGTGTGGTAACTTTTTACATATTACATGTAAAATCCATCCCTACATCTTGTAGCATGTTACCCAAATGTAGATGCGTTAATATCGAGTACAAAGGCAGTATTCCTGAAATCTCCAAAACGTATTCGGAAATTTCACGAATTGTGTCCCCATACCCCTGAGCCACCACAGCCGATTCTGACACGATGGGGAACATGGCTACGAGCGGCATTTTACTATCATAAATATTTTGAGGATGTAAAAAAAGTGGTTTTATTATTAAATCCGAAAGATAGTGCCGCTATCGAAGAAAGTCGGAAAAAATTTCAAAATAGTCAGGTTAAAAGTGATTTACAAACTATTCACAACAATAACTTCGGAATAGTGCAAGCATTAGAAAACCTACAACATTCATCGCTATCGTTACAGGAATCAGTGCTAGTTGTGAAAGATACACACGCACAGCTATGTTCGATAGAAGACGCAAGAAATGAGTGTATATTAAGTAAGTTTGGAAGTGTTTTAGATAAAGATTTAGATTTTGCCAGACTTAGACAAATTTGTGAAGGTTCGTCTACAGATGTGTTAAGTTGTTTCAAAGATTATTTTAATTATGCAAACATCACATCACTAGATGTGGAGCGATCGTTTTCTTTATACAAGCACATATTTTCCTCACGGCGGACGCGTCTTCGAGAAATAACTTTGGAGATTCACCTTATGTTAACAATATTTCATCGCGCTTCTCCAGATTTTCAAGTCACAGAAAACGCATAAGACGGTAAGTTTTTTTTTAATAATCTAATTACATACATTTTAGATTTTATTTTTTATACGTATCATCGAGAACCTTTCATAATCTAGAAAAACCGTCTTACATTTTTTTTGTATCTAACATAATAACAGCACCGTTCGTGATAGTATATCTCTAGATATTAATAATGTTTCGCATGCGGGAACCAATTCGTTAGTCACGCCTCTGCTTTCGCTCCGAATTGGTCCACACTACCTATAACTTTAAGTTAAATTTGACAATTCAAATAAGTCAAATGTCACGTTTGATAAGCCTGGCTTACATTGATAACATGTTAATGTACGGGTTTTATATGTCGGGCTGTGTACTTAAATTCTTAAAATCAAATGACAACAATAAGATATTTACATATGTGTTCGAACAACATTGGAAATTGAATAAAAAAATTGAAAAAGAGTTTGGGTGTTATAACGAACCCAAAATATAAAAATACGTTTAGATACTTGTAATTAGTACAATAGTTTTTATATTCCATTTTGTCTACCTAGTTTGTTTTTAAATGCATCTACACTAATTTGTCAAGCTCAAAACTAATAAAAAACAAAAGAAAATTTATTTTTCTCCAACTGTCAAAAAAGTGACGTTTTTTTTCATGAATCTCTGTATACAAAGTGTGTCATTTTTTAACCGTTAAAAAAATTTTTTTTTACTATTAAAAAAAACTTTTTTCCATTGTGAAATTTCATTGTGTACCTAATTTACACTCGCAACTAAGACAACTCAGCGCAATTGCCGTAGCCGCCGTAATTATGTAGGTGACATTTTTTTAAATTTATATTAACATATAGTTTTAAATTACTACAATTCGAGAAAAAATGTTGTGTGCAAAGCAGTTTTTGAATTTTTGAATGTATATCTCAACATTCTCAAACTCAAAAAACCAATGCTTTGCACACTTAATATAAAAATAACTCAAAGGTATTTTTAATAATATAAAATATTATTACAAATCTGGTGTGAAGAACACAAATACAGGTTCACTATTAATATTTTTGTGAACGTGTCTGAACATATCTCTCCCCAGAGACGTAGATACGTATTTCGCCTTTCTACAGGCTCATCGGTACGCCCCTGCTGGAGAAAGAATATTTCCAGACACATTCACAAAAAAGATCTACGTCTCTGGGGAGAGATATGTTCAGACACATTCACAAAAATATTAATAGTGAACCTGTATTTGTGTTCTTCACACCAGATTTTTAATAATATTTTATATTATTAAAAATACCTTTGTATTATACAAAACTGGTGGGGTTTACCTACTCATGTATGTTTCAATTATTCTGATAAAAATAGCTATTTCGAGTCTGTAGCCTTGTAATAGATGGTTTTCGTTTCGAAAAATAAAAATTCGTAACTAAAAGAGTTAATTAAATATCGTAAGTAAAATTGGCAAAAATAATAATTATTCGATAAATAGAAAAACTGTAATCGTCAAAAATTCATGTTTTGCTAAAGTGTTTCTGACTTGGTTGAGGTAAATACATATTTTTAAATAATGCTCTTATTTCAGCGAGGCACTTATTCTTACTATATTCAGTAATTTTATGAAGTATTTACTTGTGCAAATCGCCTCATAAAAAATTAACCATGAACGCAATTTTAAAAGTTTCTAATAGTAATAGATAGTTCCATACATAACAAAAACAATTCGAACGCAGCAGAAGTAGACATATTTGTATTAAAATTGCCATCAAGACGTGCAGCCACTTTCATCCTATTATGGATTCGTCATTACATAACGCCTGATAGACTAATTTCACAACAACGACTACCTATCCAATACAATCGAGGTGTAAGAGACAACACGAAAAAAATCAGCGCCGCCCATTGTCTAATCTCAACATCACGAACTCCAATCCACCCCTGCCATCTGCATGACACATGCAAACTGCAAGTGGTTTTCAATTTGTGACGAAATGTCACAAATTTTCACACAAATATGTACTTGTACTGTGTTCTCCACAACCGATTTTTAATAAGCTTTTGATAAAAATAATTTCAATTATATGCATTATAATTGATCAGTAGAAATGACACTTAAAGAAAGTATTTATTTGACATTGGCGTTTTTGTAAGCACGCACTGTAATATTATTTATTTCCTTGAAGCAATATCTACTAATTTCTCTGTCACATTTCAGTGAAAAAGCGAAAAACACACAACCACATTTATTCATTTATTCTTCCACTCTCATAATGTGCTCATGAAGTACTGACACGTAAATATTTATTTAACGCCGATAAATGTTAGTTAACCCACAGTTACTCCGCTCAATAGAAGAGAATATTCTACAACATCCCTTGAAAGGCAGTAAATTTTATTAAAGCCATGCCGCTTTGTATTTTAAATTGGTTAGGTATATATGTATATAGGTATCTAGTACATTATGTACATGAAGAAATATAGGTGGAGAAACAAGAAAGCGCCGACGAATCGGTGATATTGGTTCAGCCGAATTCCGTTCACGCGTGAATTTGAGTTAAATTTCCTTATGTACCTGATTGTAGAATCGATAAAATTAATTATAAAGTTTCACATTAAATGAGAATTGGGAAATACAGCGATCGGTAGAAATTCCTTCTTTTATCTACCGCCCTTTATTTGGTAGGTATATAACCTCCTTTGTATTTCATCGTATAATTCTCTCTGTTAATTAGGAACCATTCTCGTACGCTTGCTCACGATCCATTAAGTGTTGATGTAGAATTTTATATAATATTTAAAAATTTAGTCCAATAGGTTTTAATTGAATTAGTGGATTATTATACTCTATTAGATATTTTCATTTTCTGAACAATCAAGATATATTTCCTTACAATAGTTTGCTTATTTTAAAAGATAATTTATAACTTTTGGTAGGCACAAAATCTAATTTTATTTTCGATTAAATAGTAACAGATTACAATTAGAAATTTGGACTAAGTTCTGCGCATAACTTAACATGCAAAAAACCTATTTCTTTAAGTGTTTGCACACTGTGTTATAGTGCATATTATACGAGGGTAGGCTGGAAAGTAATGCACACATACTTGTATAGCGCGAACAAAAACAAAAACTAAGATTAGGTAAGAAGTACATTAAAGTACAATTCCCAAGTTTCAAAATCATATGTTTGTTTTTCTAGATAGTCACCGTTAAGGCTAACACATTCCTCTCAACGTGTAACAAGTTTTTTAATTCCGTTACTGAAAAATTCTTTCAACTTTCGCGAATGATATCCGCCTTCACCTCATCGTTCGAGGTGTAATGATTACCCTTGAGGTTTCTCTTGATTAGATGAAAATAACAAAAATCGCAAAGCGCAAGATCGGGGGAGTAAGGATGGTGTGGAATCGGTTCAGATGCATGCGAGGTGTGTGGGCGAGCGTTTTTGCGTTGCAAGATTATTGGTTCCAGACTGCCTCAAATACGACAAACTCGACGTTGGAGGTGTTTTAAAGTCTGTAAGTATTGCGTTGCCCATCGTTCCAGAAAATCGGTCACATCCAAAAACACATTTAAAAGAATGTTTTTTTGCGGATGCTTGTGTTTTGAACTTTTTCACCTGAGGAGAAGACGGATGTCGATATTCAGTGCTCTGTCTTTTCTCTTCCGGGTGGTAATGATGGACCCACGACTCGTCCCCCGTTACAATATTAAAAAAAAAAAGTCGTCACCTTCGTCACGATAGCGCTGTAAAAGTTGCTCAAAACATTTCAATCGACGCTGTTTGTTCTCGTCTGTGGACGGCTTGGTACCCATCGTGCACAGATTTTACGGTATCTCACTTGTTCAATAATGAAGCTGACACGATCTACAATTCTTTCTTTAAGACTTTCTTGTTGATAGCCTAATACCTATTAATGTTAACATATTTTAGATTATTACGTGTATTTTGTAACTATTTATTTATTTGCTTTGATGTAAATTCATTCATAATCAGTTTACATAACTTTTCGTAAAATCTATTTGACAGAGAAGCCTAGACATTGTTTCAGAATTGATCTTTTGGTATCTATTGAGTGCTTTTAGTTTTATTGGTTTTTACACTAGCGATTTATAAAATTTTTAAGTGGACAAACTATTTGCAAATAAAGATAGCAGCAAAATTATATTACTTTTCGATATTTTAAAAACAATATTAATGAATGTTGTATCAACTTTAATTATTCCCTTGCTATAAATAAGATCTGTTTTCTTGTTTCTCCATCGATATAAATATCACATACCTCATTTTTCATAAATATTGCAAGCACAGAAATGTAATGTAATGTAATGTAGTATGTACTTTTTTGCTGTTGTTGTATGTAGTTAACTAACATTTCGATATAAATTTTTATTCCTTGATTTCTGTAATTTAGAAGAGATACATGCCTTACTAAATGAATCACGAACACACTTATTACGATCGGCAGTATACGTTTCATATTTTATTCGAACAAGGAGACCTTTACAATGATAAATACAGACTTAATTTAGTTAATTTGTTTAAGCATTTTTACGAGTAAATGCTGGTTCTCAGTTGTATATCTACTTTATTCTAATTGCTATCCTACCTAAATTATCGCTTTTCAATAATTTATGCCACACGGGAAGTTAGGAAGCTGTTACAGTATTAAAAAAATAAATACAAATTGAAGAAAAGGTATAAATATTTAAAAAACCGTACAATTTTTAGAAACTAGATGGAGTAATTTGTACCACATCGTCCTGCAAAATACTGGTGCGGCGGCATCAAAATTTATAAAATGGAATTCGTTGTCAGTATTGTGTCGTTCTTAGTGCCTTTGCACACTTAAATAAATTAATTCATTAAATAACACATGATTTTTTCAGTCTTTTCCAATTTTTTTTTAGTATTTATTAAATAATCACGTTATTAACTGCTAGTCTCATAATTTATAATATGGTAGTGATTTTCTAGTTTCTTCCTTTCGACACGCTGGAAAAATAAAGCAGTGTTGTCCAACTAGAATTAAAGTAGGTACTATAGAGACAATAGTTTGGTATTGTGGTAGACATTACAAACGTTTAATATGTAAATAAAGCAACACATTCGAGAATAACATGTATTAACACACAACACAATTAGTAATCAAGAAGGGAAACGTGAATATCAAATTTGACTATCATATTATTATCTGTACGAAGAACAATGTATAATCGACACAATTAATATTGTTTGTTAATATACATAATACGATACTGTAGTAATCAAATTATTCTTTTTCGATTCTTATGGTACTATTTTCTCATAATTAATAACCAACTTTAATAATTTCTACGCCGATGGGTAAATCAAGGGCGATATAAGTGTAATAATATAACATAGGTATTAGGACATTCTACGGCAGTGTAGTTAAAGTAGTAGTATTGCAACTGACGTAGTCGAACAGATTTTACAGTGGGCAGTTGCTGGATTTAGGTAAAGAATGTGTTCGTCCCTTTGATACCGAAAAGTAGGAGAGGGATAGCTCTTATCATCGCATATTCAAATTGTAGTAACCTAAACTATATATTTTTCGCAGTGGAAAATTCTGTTTCCCCGGTATATTTAATTACACATTTTATGTTGTCATGTGAACCGTTAACAGTCATTTTTAATTTGATAATTAGGTCATCCTCGTTTCCGGACGTGTGGAAGATTGGCAGAGTTGTTCCAGTTTTCAAGAAGGGTGTCAGATCAAACCTTTTAAATTATAGGCCTGTTAACATTATTAGCAATTTTGCGATGATTTTTGAAAGTATGTTGTATCAACAAATTGTCCTCAAGTGTAAATCGGCGTTGGCTGTACAACAACATGGCTTCATTCCACGTAGAACCACTATTACGAATTTGGCTGAAATAACCCAATACATTAGCGAAGCTTTAGATGCTCGAATGTAGGTGGATGTCATCTATACAAACTTTGCCAAGGCATTTGATTCTATTAACCATTCCTTACAGTTAACCAAGTTAGATGCTTTTGGTTTCTCGTATGGTCTACTTCAACTAATATCTTCATATTTGTGTAACAGATCTAGTTACGTCTACTACAATGGTTTTCATTCCACGCAGTATACTCCATCGTCAGGCACACCCCAAGGATCTTATTTAGGGCCCCCTATTATTTATTTAGTATTTTTATTAATGATCTCATTATGTTATTAGATTGTAAAGTGGCTTACGCGGATGATCTTAAAATATTTTCTAGAGTCTCGTCGTTGAGTGATTGTAGGGAACTGTTACGTAATCTCCATTTGATCAATCAGTGGTGTAGTCATAATGGAGTAGGTTTGAATACTGACAAATGTGCTATTGTCTCGTATGTCCGTGTTGCAAGCCCAGTTTTGCTCCCGTATGCTCTCGACCATATTACCATTCTCAGAATCGATGAGGTTAGGGATCTGGGTGTGTTATTTGATTCTGCATTACGATTCAATAATCATATTCACGATATGTGTACCGCAGCTATTAAATTTTTGGGATTCATTATAAGATCTTGTAGGCAGTTTCGTAATCCTTTAACATTAAAATCTCTGTATTACGCCTATGTAAGAAGTAGATTGAAATACGGCTCTCTTATATGGTATCCTCATTACCTGACCTGCATTTGCGTCTGGCTGTGGAGAGTGTTCAAAGACGATTTTTGAAATATCTGTCGTTCAAGTGTGACGGTTTGTATCCGGAAAGAGGCACTGAATATACGTCTCTCCTGGAACGCCATTCTTTGAATTCCCTGAGTGATAGACGAGAACATCTTAGTGCCAAATTTCTCCTTAATTTACTAAATGGAAGGATTGATTGTCCGTCTCTTCTGTCACAATTGAATTTTTGGTTCCAGGATATTTAACTAGATTGTCAGGCACTTTTACTCTTCCCATAGCCAAATCCAATGTGTTGCTTAAAGCACCTTTGCTGTATATGGTACACAATCTTCACAAATTCTACCCTGATCCCTTGTCTCGGTGATTTGAGATAATTTTGACTACTTTACATGTGTCTACGAATTGTCATTTGGTATTTGTTTTGTACTTGAATTGTATTTTTTATTTTTATTATTTTATAACAGTGCCGTATACATGTAACTATTTTATGGTACACTGTATGTATTTACTTAGGATATGTTTTGTCCTGTAGTTGGAATATTTCTGTTGGACAATAAAGAATATTACTATTACTATTATTATTATTTTGTAAAATGTTTTCGAACAAGCTTTTTGCAAGTAGTTACACATTTTTTCTTATATTGTACTTGTAGAGTTATCTTAATAATAATTATAAAATAATAGTATTAAGGAAACATTAATTCAAGTGCTGCTCCACGTATTTACAACAATCTTTGTTTGGAAATAAAAGAACTTTACATTTACTAATTCTAAATTAAGGTCAATTGAAACATCTTTCTAGAATGTGTAGTATCTTATCGTCTTCGGTTTAAATTATTGTCCAAAAATCTGAGCCCTTTTACTAATGTACAAACTCCTTGTAGGATAAGAAACCTACTCTATATTGATCCTTTGACGTTATAATGGTTACTACTCATCATTCTAGCGATTCGTCCTTGCTGAATAAACCAAGTTGCAGTTTGACTTAGTAGGTTATTGCATAAATTAATTCAAATTAAAATTAATTTTATCCATATAAACTAATATTGTTAATAAAACTGTCATTACCAAGAAACAAACTTATCTACTGTAAGACTATGTGTTCAGTTTCATTTCACGATTACATTATTTTCGATGAACTAAAATATGATTAGGATAAATGTGAAAATCAAAATGGGTAGTAAAAGAAATTGTAAAATCGATTTCTTGGCTGTGTATTTGAGGGGAGAGAAAAGAATTTTGCAAAAATCTTAATACTCATGTGGTAGGCGGTACACCTCCCCCTAGGAAATCTGCTTTGTCATACAGAGGTGAAACAAAAATTTGTGTTTACTGATCATTACTCTATAACTTGTTGGAAAGAATGTGGTTTAATTTAGTAAGTGCTTACTAGTAACGAACAAGGTCTATCATAGTTTGTGGATAATAATTATTTTTCAAAATATTCTATGGTAAACTACTAGTAATATCAACATGAATTTGATAAATATACTGATGGTCGCTAAACGTAAAAGGAAACTAATTCAGTTCTACTAACTAAAAAATTAGTAAATCAATAAATTCCAAACTGAAAATGAAATGCTAGATGCAAATGGTAGTAATTTTCTAAGTAGAAAATGAAAAAAAACATGAAAGTTTAAACAGGAGCAATTACGAGACTTCATTTATGTGCTTAGCTTAAGCTAATATTAGACTGTTTACTGGTTTCTCAAAGTAACTAAAGTTATCAAAGTAAGCAAGCAAACAGAACTCTTATAACTGATTGCACTATTGTTTAAACGCGATCTGTCATAAGTTTTGTTTGACTCTCTGTAACACAGCAGGAATTTGTTGGTAACTGCTAGTGATTTTTAAATTCTTCTAGATTATTGAGCATTTCAGTCGAATTTATGTAAAATAGAATGTTTAAGATAGCCCCATAAGTAAAAATAATTATTCGGGGACAGATCAAGTAATTGCGCAGACCTATTTATACCTGAATTGGTAATAGCACTAGCACTAGCAATAGTAAACTGATTATTTAAATAATCATGTGTTGGACATCTGTCATGTTATAAATATTTGTTTTTATATGTTTTGTATTGCTGCTGACTACCAGTTGACTTAAAGTGTCCGATAATGGTACAAAAATTATGTGTACTTGTACTGGATGTGTTTTCATAAATAGATCTACCGTATTTATTAAAGAATTTGCAGCAAAATAATATTTTAGTAATAGTGTTTGTACAGCATTTTTATTAAATATCGTAAACTATATTCTAGCAAAATATACCAAATAAACACTCAGCATACGCTATACTTTCTGGTCTTATCGGAATAAGACGAAGATATATTTGATTTGAATGTCTTGGTGTGGGATTAATATCATGATGATCTTTCTCCCACAAGACGAAGAACTATGAAATCAATTTTGTTTTGGCAATTGAAATTTTGTAATTTCTTATAGCCAAATGTTTGATCTACGTTAGAGAGGAAGTTAGTTTAAAAACATGTATCCAATGAATCTAATTTTATGTTGCTTGGCATATTAATAAAATATTATATGGGAATATGGATACGTTTTACATTGAAAAGCCTCCTTGTTAGAAAATTGCAATTTAATATAAACTTGTAAATGGCCGCTTATATCAATTTAGTCGTTAAATTATTAAAACACCTATGTAGTTTAATTATTATTATTAATATTAATCCTATTATCGTAAGTTAATAGTCTCTACCATCAGTCTATCGCACCCTGTACGCTGTTATTGTTACAAATATGAGCATTGCTGTGTAGAAGATGGGTGTCCTTTGCGTATTATGTGATGCCGACGATGAGGAAGCCAAGGCACTGGCCGCCGTCTTTAAGCATTGTTCGTATTCTTCGTAATCCACACGAGTTATCGCGCAGTAGTGCGTGTGAGCGCAGCTAGCGTCGCAATTTCCCTGCGGACTGCTGTACATCTTGACCGAGTTGGCGCGAAAATATCTGAAAGAAAGAAAAATGAAAAGAAAGGATTTGAAATCTCAAACATGTTGCTAGATGTCAGAGGGATCGCGTGTGTTCTTATGGTGCCAGTAAAAAGGCAGAGCAACTGATGCGATAACGAGATCACGTATAAGTGACGTCTGTTGTTTTGGCTGGTTTATTGTTACGTTATTGTTTTGTTGGGTACGTGACATTCAGTTGGGAGGGAAGTTGCTTGCGCTGTATACATACAAATGAAAATAACTGCTACTCCTGTGAATAATACTAAACATATTGCAAGGAGTTTGTTTCACTAACGCGTGTATTATTCATTTTGATTAAAGTTTTCATTCTTATGTAATTCTCTGCGAATTTAAAAGCAAAATATAATTGTATCTGGTTAGTTTGTCTAGATAACTTCTTTAATGTAATATAAATATGCATTGTGATTATCTACATATTGCCTTGTATTTTTCCCTCGTATTGAATATTTAAGATTGCATGTGCAAGAAAATGTGAAAAGAAGCGCTAATTTAAATACTTAAATCTAACTTAATACACTAAAAATACTTACAATTAAACATATAAAATGTTTATGAATCTAGTGTTTCAACCATAATTTCTATATTCATGTTTTAATAATAATACCGGGCGTATTTTTTAAATTGAAACTTAAAAAAAAAGAAGTTCACGAAAAATGTTCAGATTTAAAACTTAATAATACAGGTCTACAGTGATTTTGATGTTTGAAAGCTGTTTGCTAATTTGTATATGTTTGGGGCCCTTATTCCAAAAAACGCCATATCTTTGCTCTATGACGTAAATTTTTTTTATGGCGCTCTATATCTTAAAAATGTTAATTTATTAATATACATACCCATGACAAGAATATGTTTGTTCCATGTTAGGTATGATTTTTAAATGAATTGATTTTTATGAAATTAAATGTGATTTGGCAACACAGGTTAATATTAGATTTCTCAGCAAAGCAACAGAGTCGGCGTAGAAGCGTCAATACAACGTTGAAACCTGCTTATGTGCAGTTTGGTTGTGTTAGTCGTCGTGCTACTGTGTCCGCGCGCTTGTTGTCTTCGTTGTTGCGTATTTTAAGTGTTCTAGAACGCATAAATATGGAAAGAAGACATTGTGTGAACAATCCGAATAACTTTTGTTATATCTGTGGTAGTTATGTCGTAGTAAAGCAGAGGCAAACTATAACTTCGTTTGTGAAAAATGTATACCACGCTTATTTTAGTGTAAAAATTGGCGACCAAGACAAGTCCTGGGTTCCTCACACTGTTTGTTCCGTTTGCGTTGAAGCATTAAGAAACTGGCAAAAAGGTAGGAAGAAATGTTTAAGCTTTGGTGTTCCTATGGTATGGCGAGAGCCTAGTGATGATTGTTATAGGATTCAACAGAAAAAATAAGAAACAAATTGTGTATCCCAATATTGACTCTGCTATTCGATCAGTTCATCATGGACCAGATGTACCGATACCTACCGCCCCAAAAACACTAGAAAATGTCATATCGTCAGAATCAGAGGAATCTAATTGCGACCCAGATGACTCAGATTTCACACCAGATTTCAGAGAGCCCGAAGTGTTTAACCAGAGCGAACTAAATGATTTAATTAGAGATTTGCACCTTCCAAAGGATGCATCCGAATTGTTAGCCTTCCGACTTCGTGAGAAACATTTACTGGCACCTGGCGTCACATCAAGCTTTTACCGGGATTGCGAAAAAGAGTTATGTCAATATTTTACTCAAGACGGACCGCTAGTGTATTGCGACAATATTCCTGACTTAATTTCAAAATTAGGAAATGTGCCGTATGTAAAAGAAGAATGGCGCCTGTTTATTGACTCAAGTAAGCGTAGTTTAAAAGGCGTTTTATTGCACAATGGTAACGAGCTGGCCTCGGTTCCCGTTGCCCATTCGGTGCATTTAATGGAAACGTATGAAAATTTTGAACTTCTTTTAAAAAAATAAACTACCAAGAACATCAGTGGATGCTTTGTGGTGACCTTAAAGTGCTGTGCATGCTACTAGGACAACAAGGAGGTTATACAAAATTTCCATGCTTTATTTGTGAGTGGGATAGTCGAGCAAGGGATAAACATTGGACTCAAATAGAATGGCCCTCTAGAACAAGCCTTACACCTGGTAGCAAAAATGTATTAAGAGATAGCTTGGTTGACCCCAAAAAAGTTTTACTGCCTCCTCTCCATATCAAACTTGGCTTGATGAAGCAGTTTGTTAAAGCCCTAGACAAAAATGGACAGTGTTTTAAATATTTGTGCGAGACATTTCCAGCCTTATCCGATGCCAAGTTAAAAGAATGTATTTTTGTTGGACCGCAGATAAGAACATTATGCAAAGACAAGGATTTTCAAAACACAATGACCAATGTCGAGAAAAACGCCTGGGTTTCATTTAAAGAAGTAATTGATAAGTTTCTTGGGAACTCTAAGGACGAAAACTACGAAAATATTGTTCAAAATATGTAATAATAAAAACACTTTCATCGTCTAGGTTGTAATATGAGTTTGAAAGTGCATTTCCTGCTTTCACACTTCATCAGGTGGACGAAATACAGTATTTCATCCACCTGGTGAAGCCATTGTATGGCGAAACAATATTGTAGTGCATTTACAATAAAAGAATTTTTGAAACTAGAACTTTAATTACTTATTTCTTAGCGTTAAAAGGTAGTGGGCCTTAACGCTATAATTTAATCGTCATCGACGGACGGAATCATACAAATCTGTATCAAGTAATGAGTTCTTTTTTGTATATATTAAAATATTTAGTCACTCAATTTTTGCTGGTATAAAATTGCCATTGTTTTTTTTCTCGTAGAGGAAAAATTGTAATTATTTATTGTATTATGAAATAATTTAATAGTCACTTTTATTGAAAACTGTGTAAAATACATTCCTACCTATACTGTGTGGAATCATAAAATTTATTCAGAATTAATTTTTGATATATAACTTCTGTATTTGTCTTTAGTAAAATTACTGAACCATTCAATTTTTTTTTATAAGTAAACTATTTCTGCGTGTACAGTGTGGACAAATCTTAATTGATTTATTTTGGTATACTTTTTTTTATATACATTGAAGTGTTCGCAATTCACGACGTAATTGTGTGTATTATATAAGGTAATATTGCATATACTGGGTGTGTAAAAATCGATGTACGGTTTATGAAAGATCTTTAATAAATTATTGATGCAATTTTTAGAACTAAGATACTTTATTAATTTAATTGCTTTCCATTTTTGGTCAGATTATTTCAACGTTGACTTTTAATTTTTATATATTTCATCTGGTGATCTTAATATTTGTTAATTTATCTAAACCACATGCTTTTATGTGCAAATAATTTATGTTCACCTTTATTTAAATTTTATTGTCTATATCGTCAACTATTTCATCTATATATTATACTGGGTGAGTCTTTTACTCATTACCCGAATTTTTCGTTATTAAATTAATTTTATATATATACAAATATACAATTAGCAAACTTAGTGATATTTAAATATTTATCACTATTTTAATGTCAGGATCGCTTTGATCATATTTAATTCTAGTTTTGTTCATTCAACTTTCACTCTTATTGCTATATTCTGGTTACGTTATTCTGTTATTGTTTGTGTGGTTCTGAATAATAATAAATCCTCATTGTTATTGTTTCGATTTTAGTTGTTTTATTTGATTTAACATCGATACATGTACTTTACCTGAATTTATTCAATTTACTACGGCAGAGTCTGTGTTCCCTGTTGCAGCTAAAGGGATAACATGGTGGCGCCCTTTGTTTTAGATTCAGCCGAAAAATCTCCGGGGCAATCATGTATTGAAGTGAGTTGGGTAAATTTGTAAGTAAAGGTAGTACATCAGTAGGCGCAAGACTAGTGCTAGTGGGGGCATATAGCACACGGCCCATCGAAATAAAAGAGGAAACTTGTGGCTATCTCGAAGACCAGAATCAAGCCACCAACCTTTGATGGGAAGACATCATGGGCGACTTACCTGACGTAATTCGAAGCAGCCGCAGAAGCAAACGCATGGTCTTCCATCGAGAAGGCTACTGCTTTAATCATAGCATTGAGGGGCGATGCTAGTGATATTTTGCAGACATTGCCTCCTAAAGAACGTAACGATTATTTTGAACTCATTAAAGGGTTGGAGATGAGATATGGCCATGCGCGCTTGGAGCAAGTGTACCATACCAAACTGAAGAATCGATCACAAAAGAAAGACGAGAATCTTCAAGAATTTGAGGCAGATGTTGCTCATCTGGTACGACTTGCAAATCCGATGGCGACAGATAATTTCATGGAACACCTAGCTGTCAAGACGTTCATAGATGGTCTCCGGGATGTTGATACGCAGCAAGCATTAAGGTTGGCATGACCAAAAACCTTGATCGATGCTTTGGCGCACGCGCTAGAGTTTGAGGCTGCAAAACAAGCCTCTCGGAACCATGCTCGTGTCTGTACTGTTGATAAACAAGAAAATGAGGAGTTCATTGAGCAAGTAGTTAGTCGAGTCGTAAATCAAATCAAACCATACAAAAGAGTACTGCGATGCTGGAATTTTGGAGAGATTGGTCACATTCGAAGTAAATGTGGTAAGGTGGCCAAGAAAGCATTGGCCGAGCAGCAAGAAAACTAAAGCGGGTCAATGAGCGAGGGCAATCATCGATCTAGCATCAGGAAGCCCCAAGGACGCTTGGCCAAATCGCATCCGCGCAACTACAACCAACGGCCGGTATGTGGATGCTATTACGGAAAGAAGGACGGACCTATGCTTGCTTGATAGATACTGGATCGACGAAAACCATCGTGCGACCCGATTTGATTTTCAGGAATAAAAAATTACTTCCTAGCAAATGGAGACTTAAGACAACTGCTGGAGAAGCAGCTTCTGTGGCAGGTGAAGTAGATGTCGATTTTATCATAGGACCAAGATCAATTCGCCATCGTGTGCTCGTAGCCGTCATACAAGAAGAAATAATCGTAGGATTAGACATTATGAACACCTACGTCTTCCAGTTAAAAATGAAAGAAGGTACTTTAAAAATAAATAATGAAGAATTGTCTCTCCATGGGAAAGATTGTGAAAATGTACATGTAATTACATCAGAGAATGTTGTTCTGGATACAAGAATTGAGAAATTTTTGACGGCGTGTATGGAAGGTGATTATCTGGAGGGAAATGTTACAATATGGGAACCAAAGGCTGATGATGACGAGGTAGGCCGAGGAATAGTAATTGCCAAAATGCTGTTTAAGACTCAGAAGACTGTACCGATAAGAGTAATGAATGTAAACTATTACACTGTTCAATTGAAGAAAGGTACTATTTTGGGGTGTTTTCGCCAGTATCGGCCGTCGTTCATCGTGTAGAAGCGAAGATGAATGGATTCGTACAGGTTCCTGACAAATTGTCCAAGATAATCGACTCAGCCTGTCGAGGATTGAGCATGAAGTAACAAAGCCAAGTCAAGGATCTACTCAAATATTATGAAGATGTCTTTGAAATTGAAAGTGGTACGAAAGGAAGAACCAATATTGTCATGCACAAAATAATACCGGCGATGCAAGTCCAATTTGACAAGGACCAAGAAGGTTACCACTGGCAAAACGTGAGGAAACCAAGCAGATTATACAGGATATGGAAAGCTAAGGAGTAATTGAACCTTCGAATAGTCCATGGGCTTCACCAGTGGTCCTTGTAAGGAAGAAGGGTGGATCTACCAGATTTTGCGTGGACTATCGTCGTCTGAATAGTGTGACCAAAAAGAACAGTTATCTTCTCCCAAGAATACACGATACACTAGACATCCTGGCAGGAGCAAAATGGTTCTCCACTCTCGACTTGAAGAGCAGCTATTGGCAAGTGAGAATGGACCTTAATAATAAAGAGAAGACTGCCTTTAGTTTAGGAACGGGACTTTGGCTGTTTACAGTCATGCCATTTGGATTATGTAACGTCACAGCTACTTTTGAGCAACTCATGAACACTGTACTGAGGGGACTGTCTTGGAATACCTGCCTGGTATATCTTGATGATGTGATTGTAGTAGGAAAGACCTTTGAAGATCACATGGAAAATTTGGAAGTGGTATTCCAGAGGTTGCGAGATTCCAACCTGAGATTAAGTCCAAAGAAATGTCACCTTTTCCGCAAAGAGGTAAATTACCTTGGACATGTGGTTTCCAGAATAGGCGTTGCTGTGGATCCAGAAAAAGTAGGAGCTGTGGAAAAAAGCTTGTACCCAAAGACAAATATCAGCTAAGAAGCTTTTGGGATTTTGCACGTATTATCGACGATATGTTTCTGGATTCTCTAACATTGCGAAACCACTTACCCGCCTAACAGAAAATCGAGTATTCATTTGGAATAACGAATGCCAAGCGTATTTGAGTTGTTAAAAGATACTCCAATAAGGGCACCAGTTTTAAACTATCCACTGCCATCTGGGAGGTTTGCTTTGGATACAGATGCTAGTAACATCGGGATTGGTGGTGTGCTCTCTCAAATTCAAGATGGACAAGAAAAGGCCATTGGATACTTCAGCAAGACCCTGTCCCAACCGGGAAAGTAACTACTGCGTAACCAGACGAGAACTATTGGCAGTAGTTAAAACCATTGAGTACTTTTACAAGTACCTGTACGGGCAGAAGTTCCTGATCCGCACTGACCATGCTGCTTTGAAGTAGCTCTTGTAATTTAAGAATCCTGAAGGTCAAGTAGCTAGATGGATTTAGAGGCTACAGGTGTATGACTTCGACATTGAACAGAGAGCAGGCATCAAACATCGAAATGCAGAAGCTCCTTTCAGAAGGCCCTGTCCAGAAGACTGTCGATATTGCAAACGAATCGAAGACAAATCGGCCAACGCTCTTCGAATCACCGTAGTTGATGACCAATGGCAACCTGATAATTTGCGCGCAATTTGCAATTTGCGCACATTTTAATCGATTAGCCCCATACTCTGGAGACAATATTGACGAAGCCGCGGACCTGCACCAATTAGATAGCTACTACAAGGAACATTCGAAGATTTTATGGAGGAATATTCTGGTTCGAGAAAAGCTCGCATCGAGAATCAGCAAGATTTGTTCACGGTGCCGCCGACACACGTTTGCTCATTGCGTAGCCCGAGATCTGCGAATGGCCAAAGGAATTGCCAAAGAATTTAGAGAGGGATTTGGCAGAATCGAAAAATTAAGGCAGCAGGGACCAGTAATTGGGAAGGGTCTTCATATAATAAATGAAAAACAGCTCATATTTTATTTGGTCACGAAAGAACTGTCAAGCCTGAAGCCGACCTATCTTGCCTTATGGGAGACCCTAGTCCATTTACGTGAACAAATGTTACAACAAGACATTTTGAAATTAGCAGTTCCAAAATTGGGTTGTGGATTGGACCTCCTGGACTGGAGAATTATAAGAAACATGTTAGAAGTAATATTCCAACATACTGGTATGGAAATTCTGGTATGCAGTTACTGGCTTGAATATTCTTGTACATCGAGGCAAAATATGACCCTGGACTGTTATTTAGATATGACGTCACAATGTAACAAAGGCCCTGCCTGTTGATTTCGCCATCGTTCGAGGGAACCATGAAAGACAGGATAAGAGCAAATCAAACACTAGAAAGATTTTTTCTGTAAAAGAGAAGAGAGTTCAGTAGTGGAATAGTTTTACTTGATCGCGAAAGCTAAGTGAAAAGTATTCAAGACATTAAGACGACTGGTATACCGCATGTGTCAAATATCATTAGGCATAGTGAATACGTATGAGTATATACGATGTATATGTATATGGAAAAGCCGATCCAATGCCAGCGAAGACCGCGACGGCCGGCAACGATTGTCTCCGATTGTTTCGGAAATACAAGTTAGCAGTAATCATTTGACCATCGATATAGGTACTTGTAATGCGTTCTAAAATAACATTTACGAATTGCAAGGGATTTGCTTTCCTTATTTCTTTCAGTAGATGCAGGAAATATTTAAGCTGCGGTGCGTCACATAAACAAAAGCGTAATTCTAATAAAATTAAAGAATAATCCTAATAAAACAAATAAAAAAAAATTATAATAAATTATACAAGAGGTTCAAAAATTCCTCCTTGCACAGCAAGCCATTGTCCTAGGCGGTCGTAGAAATTAGCTCTTACATTTTCTAACATGTCGGCAGTTAATGAAGTCGCAGCCTCAGTTATTTTTTCTCTCAAGGCAACTAGATTTTCTGCTCTACCAGCTTCATGAGTATAAACAATATTTTTTAGATATCCCCACAAAAAGAAATCATTTGGAGATAGATCAGGAGGACGCGGGGGCCATTTGATGTTTCCTGTTACAGTAATAAGACGGTCAGGAAAAGTATTTCCTAGAAATTCCTTTACCCTCACTGCATTATGTGCTGGACAGCCATCATGTTGAAACCAAACGATTTCCTGATTTATTCCAATGTTTTGAATGGCGGGAAGTATTTGACTTTTAAGTAATTCGAGATACTTGTCGGCATTTAATATACCATCAATAAAATAGGGGCCTATAGAATGGTCACCTAAAATAGCTGCCCAAACGTTTAGTTTTTGAGGATACTGAGTGCGATTTGAAAAATGCCGGTGTTGATTTTCCGAAGCCCAATATCGAAGAACAGAGGGATTGTGGTTTCCGTGTAATGGAAAAGTTGATTCATCGGTGAAGAGAATATTTTTAACTAAATTTTCATCTCGATGTATCTTTTCCATAACGTCTTGACAAAACTCCATTCTCCGAAAATTGTCTTCGGGAAATATTTCTTGAGTTTTCGAATATTTGAAACATTTTAAACCATTACGTTTCCAAATACGTGAAATAGTTGTGTTACTTGTACCCAATTCCTCGGCAGCACTTCTAGTAGATCTCGTGTTATCAATTTCCACAATACTACAAATTAATACATCCCGCCGTTCTCTTTCCTCAATTTTTTGTGGTGATACCTCTCTTGGTTTGCATTCCGTACAGTTATTGAGACAGAAACAAGTTTCAAATTTATTTATAATTTATAAATTGTTTGTCTGCAAGGTACAGAACGGTCGGCAAAAGTCAGCGCAAACAAATTCATGCACTCCATTGCAGACTTGCCAGCATAAAACCATTTTACTAACTGAAGCGTTTCAGTGGGTGTATAAAGAGCCATTATACATTAATTTTATTGTACGTTTTCAAACTGTAACGGCCGCAGCTAGACTTAATGCAAAATTTCCAGTCAATCGGTATCGGAGACAATCGTCAGTCGTCGCGGCTATCGCTGGCATTGGACTGGCTTTCTCATTGTATGTACTCATACGTTGATTCTCTATGCCTAATGATATTTAACACATACGGTATGTTAATTTTAGACCAACTTTGTTTTATTAAAAAAAAAACAAAAAAATTGTAGCACCAAACAAGGACGAAAATATTTGTATATCAAATTAAGGAATTATAAAAGGTTTAACATTAATGTTTACATTGGATTCCAGTAGGCGGGAAACACCTTTCATGGTAATATATATGTACAAAGAACAAGCTTCGACAAATATCCAAACTGTTTCTAATTTTGTGGATTCGATTACTTAGAAAATAGGGTACATGGTTTATAAATATATGACTAATATTTTGGAGATTAAATTGTAAGGAAGCTATATATTAAATTACAAAATAGATAATATCGTTTAACAAGAGAACTATGTATAGGAGTTGTCTTAGTTTATATTTAGACGCTGGGCTGTAAAAATCCTACAGCTGTCAAATTTGGCAGCTTTTTAGTCACTTCAAAATATTACAAAATTACTTTTAGCGAAATGTTTTTTTTTTAGTTTAAAATAGTATTTAAATACTATATTGATGGTATCTTCTATATGTACAAGAATTGAATTGAGAGATTTAAACGGTTGAGAAGAAATGGTTATTTAAGAAAACCCTGACTGAGACCTCATTATGATAAACTGAAAAAAATGAAGGAAATTTTTTGATTTTCAATAGATTATTGGAGATGAGAAACTTTCAGAAATATTCGGACACACATCACAGTTAGTAACATGAATTTATCATTATACACTGACGGCCAAATGGTATAACCATGTAAATATCGGTTAAATTTAAAAAAATATATTGTAATAAAATTTTAGACTCGAAAATTAGGGATGAAGAGTCATCAGTATTTTCTAAATATATAGAATGAGAATTAAGAAATACTGAAAAAACAAGTCAATCAACGGTAGGAAACGTACAGACGACGTTTCGTTCTAGTTGGAACTTTTCAATGTACGGTATTCCCTCGATGACGGACATTGCCTTTTCACTTCTATACTTTCTGCGTTTATATAGTTAACATTTAGATACATATAGATTGATCAAAAAAATGTAATGTACTAAAGTTATACTTTTTTCAATTGAGTGCCTTGTATTTTTTACATTTTGGAATTCTCCTCGATAACACAATTTCAACAAAGTATTTTTTATTTATTGATAAAGGAAAGAAAATACAAAAAAAGTTAAACTTAAGTCATGAGGTTTACAAGATGAGCGCCATCTACGTCCTGACAGTAAACCAATCTGTCTGCAAATTCTCTTGTAACTCTCGCTATGATGTCTGGTGAAATGCTTCATATCTCTTCATTCATTCTTTCAGGAAAATCTTGCAGACTTCTCGGTCGGGTAAGATACACTTTCTGTTTTAGATAGATTCACATGTGGTAATCTAGTGTATTGAGATCGGAAGAACGTGCGACCATTCAATTTCGCCTCTCCTTCCAATCCATCTAAAAGTTCAATCTAATCGATTTCGACTGATAACTGAATAGTGACGAGGTGCTCCATTCTGTTGAAACCAGATGTTTTGTGGAAGTTGGCCATTTTTCTCCAATGCGGGAATTATCTGGTTATTCAAAAGTTCTAAATATCTTTGACCATTTAGAGTTTCTTCTATAAAAAAGGCTCTCATATTCTGTTTCTACAAATAGCAGCCCACACGTTAAGCTATCTAGGATGTTGTGTATGCGCCTCTTGTATCCAGTGAGGATTACTCTGTGCCAAATATCGACAGTTATGTCTATGAATAGTACCGTTCGAAAGGTTGCCTCATCCGAAAATACTATATCATTGAAAGCGGATAAGTTTAATATTAACATTTCCGTCGATAAAACCAAATGCTTGACGATAGCTAAGGAACCGCTCCGGTGCAAACTGGTAGTTGCTAATAGGTCCTTAGATCAGGTTATGGCATTTAATTACTTGGGAGTGCGACTATCAAGTTGGGTCGACTTGACTACGGATTTAAAAAAAAACAAATGAATAAAGCATCCAAAATATCAGGATGTCTTAAAAATACAATATGGAGTGCAAGACAAAAATATATGCGACACTACGCACAATCGAAATGGCTGCTCTGAGAGCAATCACTGGTCATTCCTTGCTCGACAGGAGACGCAATTTGGATATTAGAGAGCAGTGTGGAATCAAGGATGTCGTACGATGGACGAGAGAACGAAGAAGAAATCGGAACGAACACATAAGTCGAATGCCGGACGATCGATTGGTGAAAAAGGCAAGAAACGGAAAACCGATGGGAAGGAGACGACACCACAAAAAATGGCGCGACATCTGGCAGTCAATATCGCAAGAACAACAGGCGGGCTAGGCAACTAACAAGCATATTTGCTTAGAATACGAAGAAGAAGACTTTTAAATGCCATAAACTACTAGACCTTGTGATAAAATTTAGGATTGTAATATTCAAGTTAACTTTATGTTCGACAAAAAATGCAATTTTTAATCACCACAACAAAAGAAGGAATAAAGGAAATTGCAGTACATACTTACATTTAGAATTGTAAAGGTATTTATTTAAACGATCATATCTAAGTATCAAGCAATACTTATGATTTTGAATATACCAAGAGATAAATATTCTCAAAATTCTGATTTCCGTTTATATGTAAATCTCAAGCTAAATGCTTTAGACCCCAAGTGTTATAGTTCGTTAAAATTGTGTTGTCGAGGAGAATTCTATTATGTAAAAAATACAATTAAAAAAATATAGCTTTAATACGTTACATTTTTTTTGAATACTCTGTATATTTCAAAAATACTTTAAATGATTAAATACTCTTTAACCCCAATTTCCGTGTCTAAAATTTTATTACAATATCTTTTTAAATTTAACGGATATTTACATGGTTCCACATAATCCACATATTTACCCATCGCTGTATATAATATCCATAATTATCTCTACCAAAAATATTGATCGAAATGAAATCAAAATTAAGAAAAATTTAATTGGTTCATGGGCATTAGCGTATTTTATAAAGAGTATTTATCTTATTTTTTTTTTGCTAACGAAATTGCAGAATTTGATTGTTGAAATATTTTATAGTCTTTGATTTTTCTCCTTTTATTTTTTGTGTTGTTTCTATTTTGACAGATTATTCCTCGCCATTTGTGTGTTGTTGCTAAGACCTATGGAAGCTTTAATATCGAGGGGCAGGGAAGCATATTTTGTCCTTTTTGTTAGAAAAGCCTTCATTAGATCTATTGCAAAATTACTTAGAGATATTATACAAACTTTGGGGTTATCTGTGTAAACAGGTATTTATGGCGGTCACGCCATGGTAAAAAAAAAATTAGTACAGCTAGCTCCTTGAAATTCTTTTAATTGACTATGTTGGATACATGATATCAATAGTATTGGCTCTGTCTTTCATTATCCTATTGCCCGAAAATATATTCGACCTTTCGGTATCTTCGTCGATATTATTTGAATCATGTGTGTTGACAGATTCATGGTTTTATCTTTTCTCGATAAATTCGGCAATAGTATACTTTTCAAATTCAATTATTGAAGACTATTTTCATATCTGAAAATACGTACGTCAAGTTATTTCTCAATATATCAAACAATATTTACATATCTGAGTACATACTAATGAAAAGAAGTACCAAACCTTTTGTTCAAAATATTAACTTCTACTGAAGGACTAGTGGAAGGAACAGGGACATCATAGCCTGTTGAAGACAAAAATATTTCTATAGAGTACATTATGGCGCATTTTATGTATCAGTATGCCCCGTCATGGGTTCATAACTTTGGTCTTTGCGCTCTTTACTTTTAATTACCAAGTCTACTCGTTGAAAATTTTAAGAAAGTATAATATATATTCCATGCATCGTATCCATTGAATATTTTTATCTTGTACTTACAAATGGTGGTCATCGGGCACGCCGGATTTAATTTTAAAATGAAGCAGAAAATTATTAATCTGGCTTGTAGGCTTTCGCTGTCGTTGCCCATAAATTCAATGGGCATCTTCAGGGCTGTTACTACTGTTGCTGCACAGAAACTGAATGTTTGTTAGTTTGGGATGAACGCTAGATACTTTACTTCTATTATAGACTTGGGAAGCGAGAGTCCACAACATACATTGAACGTTCAAAAATTTTATGTAATATCGTCACTGGAACACTGGAAACAGCGACTCCTTTATCCAAAATTCCAAATACTTTGTACAAAGTCTGAAAGAACTTGCGGTGAATCCTTAGGATTTGCTGGTAAGTTTAAGTAAGTACCTGACACCATACATATAACTCGAGAAATCCTATCCTTGGAAAACCCTCCTGGCGATGTAGTCGATTTAGTGGAAACTTGCCTAATCTCTACCTATTTTCAATGTCGTGACTGCTACTATGAATAAATGGAACCCAGAGAAAAAAATCGCACGGCTTCAAATTGCAAGATCTCGGCAGCCAGTTAACGTCAGCATTTCTGGAAATCACGCGACCAAGAAAACGTTGTCTTAGCAATCAAAGCTTTCTGTTGGTAAGTTTGGCCAAATTCATTCCTCCCCCAAAAAATCGTTTCAATTATATATCCGGCCCATAATACGCACCAACAGAGGCTCGTGTGTGCATTAATTTTTCATGTATGGCACGAAGATTTTCATTAGTTAAAATCTGACAATTTTGCTTGTTAACAAAGACGTTCAAAGGAAAATAAGCTTGATTGCTAAAAACGATGCTTTAAAAAAATGTCATTCACTGTTTGGGTTTTCATCATCCAATTAGCGAATTGTCTTCGTTGCAAATGGTCTCGTGACTTGAGCCACCAAGTTAATTGAACTTAATAAGTGTGGAGGTGAAGGTCTATAGTGAGAATTCGTTGCAAATTGGTTCTGCAAATGTTCAATTGTTGGGAACAATGACGTGTCGATGTTTCTGGATTCTCATCGATTCTCAGTAACAACTGCTATGTTTTCGGTAGAGAGAGAGAGAGGGAGAGACATGGTAGAGCTTGTTCGTCAATAATAGAGTCAGTTTCCTCAAATATTTTAATTGATCTTCCAATGGTGGGCCTATTAAACGAATTATGGGTACCAAAAATTCCACATAGTTTTCGAACAGTGTCCGCGAAACTTTCACCAAACATGTAATGTGTTCTTTTGTATAGCGATCCATTTTTAAAAATCTCACCGCTTCAAAATAACAAATGTCAAATATTAAATATTAGTGCTACCAAGTTAAATATAAAAAAAATAGTGGGAAATTTAAATCCAGCGTAACCGATGGGCCACTTGTTGTAAGCAAAACGTAAAGCATATTTAGTTGCTTCTAATTAAAACGTAATAAGAATCACGGTGACAACAATTTCAACAAAATTTAATTAATTGAAAATTTTGAGCAAATATGAAATTAATATAGGTAAAATATTTCCTTTCATTTATGTTTGTCTACATTCTCGATAAGGTTTTCTTTTTCTGTTCGTTCCCTTATTATAGTAAAGCTTCGGGCGGGGCTCGTTTTAAAGGAATTCCGTCGTGCATACAACAGTCTCCAATTATCTTGGATGCTCTTGAATATAAGAGTCAAATAAGGACACTATAACTTTATTCGACGAAGTAGCTGTTAATTAATGCAACAAGTAAAAATATCTTTACATACACTTATTTGGCTTGTACATGGGGTCCTTTGATTTGATTTTAATTTCAAGTTAAGTGAGTTAAAGGATATTATCTGGTTAATAAACCCTTCTATATGTATATTTATATTTAAAAAAATCTATATTAAATATTTCTTTGAGAATTCAGCTTTGAAATTATTGACGAGCAATTATTTGAAAAACAAGAGAAGAGGAGATACTAAGAATGAAGAATAAGAATAAGAATGTAAACGAAAGCTTTTTGTACAAAAATCCTATTTCTAATGACAAAAACATACAATTTCGTATATTAAAGATATAAGTATATATGATATACACATAAATTTAAATAAGCTCTTGAAAATATAAAGAAGATGAATAAACATAAAATAAATTGACCAAAAATGTAGTACATATTTCATTACTTCCTATTTCATGTAAGTCAAATTTATTTTCTTTTTTGGTTTCCTTTTTATTTCTTATTTTCTTTGAATTTTTAAAATAGAAGACCTATCAACATTACATTCAATTATATCAATCAATCGTTCTTAAAAGTTTGACAAAAACGAAAAAGAAAAATGTATCGTATAGAGATACATAGCAACTTTAAAGTATATATTTCGAAATCAATAATTAGAATTAAATTATTTTAAAGTAACAGACAGAAGCAAGAAAAATCTCTGATTGCAATAAATTAATAAACTATACTAATGTTTTTCCTAAATCTGTGAAAGTCAATGTTTCATCTAATTGTAATAATTGCCAAAGTAACTTGCTACCCAAAAATGAAATGGCTGACTTCAGAAATTAGATATCTTTACAGTAAGCGAAGTAAGCTAGAATTAGAATTATATGATTTGCATTTACGTTTAAGTAAAAATTTGAGTAATTATGAATACGATGACTGGTATCATTTTTATAGAAATATCGCGGAGATCATCGAATTCAACATCAAAATTTGTAAATTAAATAAGAAATTTCGATCCTTTATTCGTCGGTTCAAGAAAAACCAGTTACCAATTTTTCCATGAAAGAAACACTAGTCATCAATCAGTCGTCTAAGAATTTTAGTACTGAAGAATTAAAACTATTAAATAAAGATCTAAAACATTGTTTGTCAAACCGTAGGGTCCCTATGGATGAGATAGTTACAGGTATTAAGGCCACTATTAACAATTTTGGAGATTCAACAAAATCTTTCGTTAGAGAGGCCTGCACAAGTCAAATCTGTGGAGAATGTTCAGTAGCACACACAAATTCCTGCCTCAGAATCAAAAACTTACTTAAAAAGACTTTTTACTTAGAAGTAGATAAGAAAATAAATTATGGGCAAAGTTGAGTATTTTAAAAATAATAAAATAAAATAAAACAATAACTTTGTTATACCACTTTATTCACATGTAATAGTGACCGCGGTTTCGACATACAATGTCATTATCAAACCGCAAAAGTTACAGGCCTACATAGCTCTTATAAATGACACAAAAATATATGGGGGTGGTTTATGATGTTATTTAAAATTACTACTATATACTTAACTATTATATACAACATTGGAAAAGAGGTGTATATATAAGATCCAACTGGTCGTTAAGAACAATATCTATTGTGTTGTTGCCGCTTCTAAAAATTTCTAGTGACTCTAAAAGATTTAATTTACGACCTTTCTCGGCCAAATGCAATATTTTATGATGACCAAATGCATGCCTTTCTGTAATAAGATGGTTTGCGAATGTTGAATCTGTCTTCTTTAGTTTATATGACCTCATGTGTTCTTTTACCCGTATAATAAAACTTCGACCAGTCTGACCTATATATACACTTTTACAATCATTCCAATATAATTTGTACACTCCTGATTTATTATTGATATCTGTTTTAAGTTTTGCGTTAAAAATGAAATTACTTGTTTTTACATATGGTTTGTAAGCTATACTAACATCACTATTATTTTTTGAAATTATATTTCCAATTTGCTCACTTATTTTACCGAAGTAAGTTAACGAGACAAATTGTTTCAAATTAGCACTATCTTTAGGATATACTAAACTAAGGGCCACTTGTAACTGTTTTTTCTTTAGTATACTGTCAATTACGCTACTTTCATAACTATTGTTTACCGCTATTTTTTTTATAGTATTGATTTCACGAACAAAAGATTCATTAGACAAAGGAATCTTTAATACTCTATGTATCATACAATTAAAAAATGAATGTTTGTGTGTCTTAGGGTGTAGTGAATCTTTGGGAATAATGCAATCAGTGAAAGTAGGTTTACGATATATATCAAACCTACTTTCACTGATTGCATTATTCCCAAAGATTCACTACACCTTAAGACACACAAACATTCATTTTTTAATTCTATGATACATAGAGTATTAAATATTCCTTTGTCTAATGAATCTTTTGTTCGTGAAATCAAAAAGTAGCGTAATTGACAGTATACTAAAGAAAAAACAGTTACAAGTGGCCCTTAGTTTAGTATATCCTAAAGATAGTGCTAATTTGAAACAATTTGTCTCGTTAACTTACTTCGGTAAAATAAGCGAGTAAATTGGAAATATAATTTCAAAAAATTATAGTAATGTTAGTACAGCTTACAAATCATATGTAAAAACAAGTAATTTCATTTCTAACGCAAAACCTAAAACAGATATCAATAATAAATCAGGAGTGTACCAATTATATCGGAATGATTGTAAAAGTGTATATATAGGTCAGACTGGTCGAAGTTTTATTATACGGGTAAAAGAACACATGAGGTCATATAAACTAAGGAAGACAGATTCAATATTCGCAAACCATCTTATTACAGAAAGGCATACATTTGGTCATCATAAAATATTGCATTTGGCCGAGAAAGGTCGTAAATTAAATCTTTTAGAGTCACTAGAAATTTTTAAAAGCGGCAACAACATAATAGATATTAAATAGTTAATTGACGAAGGAGATACTTGTTGAAACTGCATTATAACGCTAAGAAATAAGTAATTAAACTTTTAGTTTCAAAAAAATTCTATTTATTATAAATATCACTACAATATTGTTTCGCCATACAATGGCTTCATCAGGTGGATGAATACTGTATTCATCCTGATGAAGCCATTGTATGGCGAAACAATATTGTAGTGATATTTATAATAAATAGAATTTTTTGAAACTAAAAGTTTAATTACTTATTTCTTAGCGTTATAATAGATATTGTTCATAACGACCAGTTGGATCTTATATATACACCTCTTTTCCAATGTTGTATATAATAGTATATAATAAGTATATAGTAGTAATTTTAAATAACATCATAAACCACCCCATATATTTTTGTGTCATTTATAAGATCTATGTAGGCCTGTAACTTTTGCAGTTTGATAATGACATTCTATGTCGAAACCGCGGTCACTATTACATGTGAATAAAGTGGTATAACAAAGTTATTGTTTTATTTTATTTTATTATTTTCAAAATGAATTACCACAAAGTTACGGCTACCAGTATTCATTTTCGAGTAATTTAATTGGGTAAATCACTTAATATTAAATGGACCTTACGTTAAACTAAATAAAAATCATCTCCCAAAGATGATCAGAGATTGATCACAATTAGTAATTCCTTCCCTTAAATTTAAACAAAAGTAATCCTTTCGTACCTAAGATGTATAGTTTGTCATAAATTCACAAACCGGGTATTTCGATAAGACCTAGTGTATTGGGTATTAACTCACCGACGTGCTTGATTTCTAAATGGTTGTTAAACTAGTATAAAAATTTGCCAGAGAAATCATATAGTTTTTCAATTAAAAATTTGTTGGAATTTATCGAAAAAATCAAAGATCATAAGCCGGAACTGGGTGGAATTTTAGTATCCTTTGACGTTAGTTTCCCTCGGTACGTATTGCTAAAACATTGAAATATTTAGACAGTTTGTTTGTCACGACTAATATTGAATGGGAGAAAATAAATGAATACTTGAGGTTGACAAGTTTGTGCATGTCTCAGAACTACTTTCAATTTGCAGGAAACTTCTATGAACAGCGGTATGATACAGCAGTGGGCAACTGCTTGTCTCCATTTATGGCGAACTTGTTTATGAGTCATTTTGAGATGGAATTTAAGAGAAATGCTAAATATTTCCCTAAAGTATGGATTAAGTATGTCGATGATATTTTCGCGGTCTTTGTTGTGCAATTTAAATGACTGCTTAATGCAATTAAATTCAAAATGACCAACAATTAAATTCATAATAGAAAAAGAAAACAATGAACAAATACCATTTCTAGATGCTTTAGTAATTAGGAATAATAACAACTTCAAAATAGATATTTTTCGAAAAGACAAGTCTATAACCACTGATTCAAATCATAGTTTAAAACAAAAGATGGCATCCTTTAATTTTCTTATCCATCGGTTGTTATGTTTTCCGTTTACAGAAGATAGATATGAAAAAGAACTCAATTTAATCAAAAACATCGCAGTATGCAATGGCTACGACTCGAAAATAGTAAGTAATCTAATTAAGAAACACAGGCTTGAAAAACTAATTCATGATACCACGAGTTTATTACCACAAAAAACTCAAGGTGATAAGTTTGTTTGTTTACCGTATCACTCACTTTCTAGAAATCTGAATGCTATCTTCGAAAACCATTCTCTTCAAATCGCATTTAAATCATCCAACTCATAAAATCACTTTTAGGTAACACCAAGGATAAAATTGAAGTAGGATAAAAATCTGATTTAGGGAATGCAATGCCGGTATACCGGCATACCGAAAACCGGGATACCGCCATAATTTTTGGCGGTATCGATACCGGTATTCACCTTAAAAATACCGGTATTTTCGGTATTGAAACATTTGCGCTAGTTGATACACGTTACACGGAAGCTTGATTCGGGGAATCTCCCATTTACTTAGAATCTGTTGGAAGGTATATATATTTTCAATACAGTGGTAACACTACCTATTATATGTAACACTGGTTAACGATAGTGATAGGTTACTTCCCTTCTTTCTGTTCTACTTTTATACTCGTTATATATGTGTGTCTAAATTTATGCGATTCAATAAACTTTTCTTTAAATTAAATATTTCTTTTTCTTTTTATGTTTTTTGTTTTTCTTTGCTGCCTAACGCACCTGCTAACAGAATCAAATGAGATCCCGTCCACTGTAGCTAAAGGCTGTAAGTTCAGTGCGGAGTGTTTTTTCAGTCGTAGACACAAATTGAGAGTAAAAGTTGTTAGTTTTGTGCTTGTGCAATAATTAATATATGTAAGTAAATTTGGTAGTCCTAGAGTTTAAGAACCATGAAATATGTGTATCCTAGATAAGATTAAATAAATATTTGTCTTGTAAATTGAGCAACTAATATGTTGCTCGATTTGCAACATTTTGCAATTACGTTTTGTTCTCAAAAATATCTACATGCACTGGTGAACGATATTAGTGTTAATTTTGATTGTAAATTTATGTACAATATCCAATAAATATTATATACATAAACGTCAGCACTATTAAATATGCTGCAGATAAATAAATTTCCTATTAATTAAACTTATTTTATGGTTAATAAACCTTAATAACTTAGATTTACTTTTTTAAAATTATTAATTAATTAAAATAATTGTTTTAGAATCAAAAGTATGAATTCGGAATCCAATATATTTCAAGAACACAAAAAAGGGAGTGACGTTAATTCGGTTTGGCATTATTATTTACTTGCTAATCAAGGGCAAGTATCAAAATGTAAGAAATGCACAAAAGAAATCAAATGTCAGGGAGGATCCACAAGTGGCCTTCACACCCACTTGAAAACTCGACATAACATAAATTTAAAAACTAAAAGCGACGTAGCAGCAGATAATGAAAATGATGCGTCTTGTTCTAGTCAAAAGCTACCAAAAACATTAAATTATTATTTTCAAAATCAAAAGAAGGAACAGTTATGTGAAATCCTGGCTCGTATGGTTGCGCGTGATGGACTACCATTTAAAATTTTCTGCTCTTCGGAGGATATAAGAAAAGGGCTACATGCAAGAGGATATAATGATCTACCAAAATCAGCTGCAACAATAAAATCTATGATCACTGAATATAGCAAGAAGATAAGAATTGAAGTTATTAAAGAAATGTCTGATTTAAAATCGAAAGGCAACCGATTTAGCTTAACATTCGACGAATGGACTTCGGTTCACAATCGGAGGTATTTAAACATAAACGTACATTCTACTGGAGGATATATACGGAACATTGGACTAACCCGTTTACATGGAAAAGTGCCAACGGAAAAATGTTTGGAGATTTTGAAAATAAAATTACAAGAATTTGATCTCGACTTAATAAATGACATTGTTTGTATATCGACAGATGGTGCGTCAGTTATGGTAAAACTCGGACATTTGATTGAAGTCGAACATCAGTTATGTTTTGCACATGGCATGGCTAGCTGTTAGAGATGTCCTTTACAAAAACAACTCCAGTTTAGTGACTGTTGATGCTGAAATTGAACCAATTGAATCCCAATCTAGCGATTGTGATAGTGATGTAGATGATGACAATGACATAGAAACTGACAATGAAGAAGATAAAAAGATTTCAGATGATGGTGTTGCCCTAGAGTTTGGATCTGTTGACACTGAAATAAATTTGAATTATGCTAATTTATCCCCGCTGGTAACAAAAATTAGAAGTGTCATTAAAATTTTCAGAAGATCTCCAACAAAAAATGATCAATATTTACAAAAATATGTAAAACTACAATTTGGAAAAGAATTGAATTTGCAATTGGATGTCATAACACGATGGAATAGTTTACTTAATATGTTGGAAAGGTTTTACCAATTACGGTATTGTGTCCAAAAAGCATTAATTGATTTAAAATCAAACATAGTCCTTTCCGAAGAGGAGTTTCTATTAATTTCTGAAATCATTGATTCAGTGTCACCAATTAAATTAGCAGCCGAAGCCCTATGCAGTAGAGATTCTAATCTTCTTGTTGCAGACGCGACGTTTAAATTTATGATTGACACGCTTGTTGCACAAAAAAGTAAAATAAGTATTGAATTGATAAATGCTCTGAAGTATAGAATAATGCAAAGACGAACAAACATATCTCAAGTTTTGCAATATTTACACAACGCTTCACAAAACGAAATCGAAACGGATACAGACTTATGTCCTAAACATAAAAAAGGTTCTATTAGAAAAATATTGATTCCTCTTATAAAACGCCTAGGAGTTAAAAGTAATGAACCAGACAGTGAAGATTTTGATCTTGGAGATGAAGATACACCAGTTACATCTCTCTCGGCTATTAATACTGCAACTGTTTCATTAAAAAACAAATTAGAGAATGTGATTAACAAAGCAATGACGAATGTTCCAAACCCAAAGAAACAAAACAAAAGACTAGAAATAGAACATAAACTTAAAAAAGAATTACAATTTTTTGAAGAGTATGGAATTAGGGGGGTGCATCTAAAGCTTGCTTATGAATACTTGTTAACAATACCACCAACAAGTGTGGAGTCAGAACGAGCCTTTTCGGCTGCTCAACATATAACCACAAAAATAAGATCGAGGTTAGACGACGGTACGTTGGATCATATATGTTTTTTGAAATCATATTTCAATTTGCATCAAAAATAATAATCACTTGTATGAATTAATGTAATATATATTAAAAAAGTTGGATTTAATTTTGTTAAATTATTCTTAAAAATAAATGTTTTGTTGTTTAGTTGTGTTTGACATATATTTGTACTACCCCTAAATAATAACATAACCTATAGTAAATAAATTTTAGTTTTGGTAAAATTTTTTAAAATAATACTAATACCGGTAAAATACCGGTATTACCGGTTCAAAAAACGAAAATACTGAAATACCGGTATCGAAAATTTTTAACGTTATTGCATTCCCTAAGTCTGATATCTATGAAACTAAATGTAACGATTGTAGCACAAAATATAAGGTTATTCTAATAAGTTACCAGTTTAAAATGGCTATATCATCTGTACATATTAACTGTTTATATTCGTATACTTGCCGTTATGCTTTAGATGTTTTTTTCGATATTTATTTTGTTTCTATGGTGACTGTGTCAATTTTATATGTCATACACAATGGTTTTGTCTTTACGAGTTGGTATTGGCCTCATTCAGTGTTGTTATGAATGCAATAGACAATATACAAATGCATTGAGAATATTTCGTACGTTACGTTTGGAAAGGTTTGAGAAATGGACCCTGTTTTGTAAAATAATTTCGTAAGCTTGTGAGTAAATTTGAGGCAACTTGTTCAGTTACAGATAGAAAACGATCGGCTAGACCGAAATTAGTTAATAACGATTTGAATGCAGCTGTAGTTTTACAAGAAGTGAGGGAAGTACAAATTCAGCATATAATGTTTGTAGTGCTAATAAAGTTACAAAGCGTTTCTAAATGAGTTACTCTATAGTGCAGGCGCGGGTCGTGATGACGTATTTGAGAGTGCAAGTACAATGATGCGAGTGCTTCGTGCATTCTCGTGTATTAACTGTAACGTTTTCTTAGTAAACACAGAAAACACACGAGGCACTCGCATCATTGTACTTGCACTTCCAAATACGTCATCACGAGCCGCGCCTGCTATAGTGTGTCGAATTATGAGGGGACAACTTCGGCTCTGTCCTTATAAAATTAAAATGTCGTTTGAAATCAGAGAACGAGATAAGCTGATTCTCGCCCCTTTTGCTCTGCAAATGTTAGCAGAACTTCAAAATAATATTGAAGAATTGGATAAAATCTTGTGGAGAGATGCAGCATATTTAGAGTTAAATGGAGGTGTTAACACGCATAATTGCAGAATATAGTCGAATAATAATCCGAATACGATTGTTCGACAATGATTGCATGATGTCAAAGTTACTAATCTGGTGTCGTTTTACGTCAAATTTTATTATAGGACCATATTTCTATGTAGAAATGGAAAATGGACAAACGAAAACAGTAACGGTAAACGGACAGCGATAGTTTCGATTGTTGCAAGTGCAAGACGGAGCTCTACTTCACATACAGTGTGTTTCACTTTTCATGGGGACACCTAAATAACATTTTATTTGGAAAGCAATCGATATAAAATTTTTATCAATTGTGTAGGCAACGACAATGCACCTTTTCGTATGCATAGAGTTTTAATAAAGTCAATATCTAGCCAACTATAATTAAAATAAAAAGTAATATTTCAAATAATGTCATACTACTGGTTAAGATAGAGCAAAAAAGCATTAGAAAAAGTTTTTACAAATCACTTAAGGGCCCCTAATACCAAATTTCGCTGAAAAATTTTCAGTTTTAAATTTTTCTACATTTTTATGCTATCTGTAGATAATATCGTATGATAAAAAAGTCTTTGGATCGCTATTGCCCTGTAATTTACGAGATATCTATGAAGTTATTTATTTCAATTAGTTTTGACATTTATTTGACAACTTTCAAGTCAGCTGGTTATACAATATAACGAGTGATCATTAAAATTTTCGCTCAAGTAAGCCATGTACAAAAAGTATGTCCTAACTTAAGTTATTAGACGAGATCTGTCATTATAATTTCAAACGTCATGATTGTTAAAAAATAATTTGAAATGCTGACTTTTATGTTAAATATATTTATAATTTTTATACAAAGTAATAGAATATTATAAAAAATGTGTAAAATGTTGACCATTCTCCACCAAGCATAATCGCACTCTAATTCGTAGAGCATTGAAAACATTGATCAGTATTTGCGGTGAGTTATTGATGTGTTCACATTTTTCTATGATTTTATGTCTTAACTCTTGTAGATTATTAATTGGTGTTTCATAAATAATATTCTTTATATATGGCCACACAAAAAAATCCATGACTGTTAAATCACACGATCGTGGTGGATATGGAATCGCTGTATTTCTACTTATTATCCTATCGCCATAAAATTGTTGCAAAAACTGAATATTTTCAAGTATAACGTGAGATGTAGCCCCATCCTGTTGAAAATATCCGACCTGGAGTTCATCATTAGTCAATTGATTAGTAAAAACACTGAGAATTTCGTTAAGATATTTCTCCGATGTTATCGTGCTCTCAAAGAATATTGGTCCTATTAATCGGTGACGACTCATACCTACCCATACGCCTATTTTTTCTGGATGTAGAGGAACTTCTCTGTAGAAATGAGGATTTTCACTGGACCACATACGCATATTTTGCGAATTAACATAACCTATCAAATAAAACCAAGCTTCATCGGTGAAAAAAGTATGATTTAAAATATTGTCTGTCATTGTTTGAATAAACCATTGGCAAAATAGTGTTCTTTTTTCATAATCCATAGGTAATAGATTTTGTACAGAAGTTAATTTATATGGATACATGTGTAAGTCCTTTTTTAAAATTTTTTGACATGTTCCATACGAAAGCCCTACTTGTTGCGAAACTCTGCGAATAGATGTTTGAGGAGATTCGTTAATAATTTGTCTGACATTTTCAATTACGCCGCGACTTCTCTTGAGAGGAGGACCGCTTCCTTTTTTCCTTAAAATACTGCCTGTTTGACGAAAAAGATTTACACAATGCATTAGCGTATCACGGAAAGTTTTATAGCTAGGAACAGTATTTGGATATCTCTCTTCAAACTCCGCAAGGCAATTTTCTATTGAATGCTGCCAAATACCATCAATTTTTTGAGATGTCAGGAAATAACATTCTACCATAACGCTTTATGCATATCATTAAAGGCCATTACTTTTTCTTTTGATGAAACTTTAAAATATATATTTGACACTGACAGATGTTTGAAATAACATCTTAATGACTAAAGCTACGACATAATTTTTATATACACGGCCAGCTACGAGTGAAAGTTTTAATGATCGCTCGTTACATAAAATGCAACTAATTACCATAACCTAAAATATATTTTATTTTTGACTTATGTGTACTTCAAAGTACAGAAGTAACTAATTCTATAGATGGTTTTTACACTTCATGGTTATCGCGATTTTATCCTGCCTTTTGATCATATATTAGTTTGCTATTGAAATAATAAGAGTGCCATGAACCATGTACGTTCTTCCCGAGTGGCTGCCATAGAGTTTAAAGCGACACATCCTGAACGTCCACCCACCCGTCATCGAAATGTTGCATACTTGAATAACATTTTAAACACTACTGAAAATTATGCTAAACCACGTCAACGAGAATTGAACAATCGAGAACACCATTTAAATGCAGTAATATTAGCAGCATATCGTAATAATTCTCACACGAATTTACTAGATATGGCTAGAAATTTAAATATCTCTTACTCTAAAATTTGGAGATGTCTCCGTCGTCACAAATTGAAATCGTATAAAGCCAAAATATTTACACACTCTTGAAGGAGATCTCGATAAAAGAATGGAGTATTGTATATAGGCTCATGGCAATTTTCTAAATTATAGAGAATTAAGGAAAAAATAATGTTGAGTGGTGAAGCTACCTTCACTACTCATGGTGTTGTTTCATCCCTGAACTGTAGTTACTAGGCAACAGAAAACCCAAAATGGGTTACCAATTGTAAAAGGAAATACTTCCAGAAAGTTAATGTATCGTACGGAATTTTAAATACACGATTCATTGACCCGTTTTTCGTATTTGATACGCTAAATGCAGAAAGGTTTTTAAATTTTTTAAATACTGAATTAATTGATGTTCTTGATGATTTACCAGTGGATGTGAGGCGAAATTTGTACTTTCAGCTGAATGGATCACCAGTTCATAAGGCAAGAATAGTGCGAGCATGGTTTGACGAAAACTTTCCGTTAAGATGCATAGGTCGTAATAGCCCTTTAATAGAGTGGGCTCCGAGATCACCTGACATTACACAGTCGACTTTTTTTCTTTGGGGCACTATTAAAAATGTGCTGTATGCATCTAGACCTCAAAACATACAGGAACTGTGTAAGAAAATCCAACAAGCCTTTCGAGAAATTTCTCCAGAAATATTACGAGTTGTACTGAATCACAAAAGGCGATTGGAAAATTGTATCTGTCTTCAAGATGGCTAAGTTGAAAAAATCCTATTTAAAATATTTTTCGTTATATTGTTGCTTTTGTTTTGTTTGTTCTTTAATGTTAAATAAAATTTGTGAATTGTTTTCTTGCTTCATGGCCCTCTTATTATTCCAATAACGAACTATTATCTACTAATAGCATTAAATTGTAGAAGAATTTAAAAATGACAAATTTTCAGCGAAATTTGGTATTAAGGGTTCTTGAGTGATTTGTAAAAATTTTCCTAATACTTTCTTGCTCTATCTTAATCGCTAGTATGACGTTACTTGAAATACTACTTTTCATTTTAATTATAGTTAACTAGATATTGACTTTATAAAAATTCTATTTATACGAAAAGGTGCATTGTCGTAGCCTACACAACTGATAAAAATTTTATATTGATTGCTTCCAAAATAAAAAGGGTATTTAGGTGTCCCCATTAAAAGCGAAACACACTGTATACAATACCGTAGAAACACTTTTAAGTAACATATTTGGCGATCGAGTAAATAGTAGGCATTTTCCAAAGAGTTGCCTGCTAGATCACCAGACATAAATCCGGCAGACTACTGGTTATGGGGTTACCTTAAAGAGAGAGTATTACTTAGTAGACATACTACTCGTGAGGAACTTAAACAATCGATATCAGATGTAATTGAAAACGTACCAAGAAATGCACTTTCTAATGCCGCTTATACCATAGAAGAACGACTAATACTTATTGATTGTGGTGGTCATATTTAACTTTTTCCTATTTCTTCTTGTTATAATAAAATTCCGTTTCTTTATGAATAAATTAGTGCTATTATTTTTGTACATATTAAAAATTTGCCAAGCTTATGGCCATTTCAAACTGGGAACTTACTTTAGAATAACTTTTCTATCCGACAAGCTAACAATTAAATTTCAACTCATTGTAACGGACATACTTTCTATTTTAGATTTAATAGACTCGAAAAATCTAGCGTTCTTCGACATATTTGGGATACAGGTAAATAGTTATAGAAAATTAGATAGCTAAGAAAGTATTTATATGCATAGAAATAAGAGAACATTAATGAATTCTGGCAATGGACCAATTCTTCCGTTCAGTTTGTATGATTTATTGTGACTGTAGTAATTATTTTTACTCTTTCCGGTTCTTTAATTTTCACGCTAGGTTTAAGTAGTGTATAAGGGTTTGTTTTAATGTTAGGAATTTAGTGAATTTGGCGATTTGGTGGGGAGCATATCCTCAAATTTTGCATCCTAGCCAAAGACGTTACGTTTAACACTATTTTTCTTTTTCTACTGACGATGTCAACTTAGTTGCCGAAACACATTTAGAAGTTTATTAATTTATTGTGGTTAGAGATTTTTATTGATTTGCGCGTTTCAGATTTCACCCCGCAGTCTCCACCAATTCGGATATTTTAAAGTACCTTCATAGCATTTTTTAAACTAGTATTTATAGTTTGTTATGATGATTGAGAGAAAAATAGATATTAAATATTTAGCGTTAAAAAGAATTTCAGTGTATTTCAGATTGCTTCTGGAATTCCGGGATTCAATATATTTAACTTGATACTAGTATCTGTGCTTAGGTTAAAAACCTTTAAATATTGGAAGGAAATTATTTTTATGTGTACGAAAATTTGTATTGGTATTCTTTAAGAAACACGAGAGCGGAACTTTGTATGAGACTCTACCTTTTTCGAAAAATATTTGCGGAGGCCAGGAGAAAGGTGTTCTCAAACCATTAGGATGTAAGTGTTGCCGCGCTACCTTGCTATGTGCCCCCACGAGCACTAGTCTTGCACCTACTAATGTATTACATTTATTTATGAACTTATCCAATTTACCTCAATACATGATTGCACCGGAGATATTTCGGCTAAAGACCAGCTCAGTTTAGAGGCGAGTATAGGGGGGATCTTATATTTAAAAGGGCGCCACCATGTTATCCCTTTAGCCGCAACAGAGAACCAGACTCTGTCCTAGTAAATTGAATATAATGTATCCAAAATGTCACAATCCAATATATATCTAGCCAATTCACTGGGATATAAAATAAAATTAAAGTTGAATGAATATAAAACAAACTATAATTAAATATGATCAAAGTGATCCTGACATTACAATAGTGACAGATATCTAAGTAACCAAATAAAATCTGGTTATTAATAAAAGACTCACCCAGTATAATATATTAATAAAATAGTTGAAAATACAGACAATAAAATTAAAACAAAGTGAAATTAAATGAAATGCACATAACAGCTTGTGGTTTAGATAAATTAAGAAATAATCAGATCGCCAGATGGTACATATAAAAATTTGAAGGACAACGTTTGAACTGATTTGACCAATATGGAAAACAATTAAATTGATTAAAAATCTTAGTTCTAAGAATTGCATCAATAATTTATCAAAGATCTTTCATAAACCTTACATTGATATATGCAATAATCCCTATACAGGCTGATTCATTTTCGGCCCTCACCATTGGGATCTCGCTTATTATTAGAGATAGAGTATAGGTTTAAATTTGGCAAAGTTGTTAAATTTTGTGTTTGTTATAAATCCGCAAAGAAAATAGACCTATGACAAATGACCTTCGTTATTAAAAAAAAAACGCGAAAACCCCATTTTCTTCTTTTACCTGTAGCACCGACATTTGGCCTTGTAGAGAAAATATAAAAACACATCCTTATGGCCATTTCTAAACCTCTATCCAGTGGTGTACTCTAAATTTTATGCGACGTTTCGTTTCTTTCTGGCCATCATCAACTATCTAATTTCTTATAGGCGCCATATTGGATTTAGACATCTTTAGAAAGAGTTTTTCTTTCTGATTTCAACCATGTACGACATGCTGACTAAAGTTTTTGAAATTAGGTTTTATTTGAAAGAATAAATTATAAGATTAAATAAGGTAGCCATGGAATTTCAATCTGTCAAACATTTCATTTATTGTTCATTAATAATACAAAAATGTCATACACTAACGAAGAGAAACGAGATATTATAAGTATTTTTTATTCTTCGAAACGAAATTCAACAGTAGCGAGTACAAGATAACAAAAACATTAATAAAAATACATAGAAAAGTAAACAATAAACAATTACAGTAAATGTTCAATTATCTGGCCATCTTCGGTAATGCACAATTGGGCACGCCTTCTGGCATTTTGTACTGCCCTTTGTATAGTTCTTCTAGGAACTGCATCGAAGGCAGTCTGAAGTCTGTCTCGTAATTCTTCAATGTTTTGTGGCGCATCTACTTTATAAATATTATTTTTAACATATTCCCATAAAAAAAAATCTAGTGGACTTAAATCAGGTGATCTCGCAGGCCATTCAACAACTCCCCTATTTCCAATCCAACGGTTTGCAAACTCTTGATTTAAGAAATTTCTAACAACAGCTGCATTGTGTGCTGGTGCGCCATCTTGTTGCCACCATAAATATTGTAATTGATTTAATGGGATATTGTCGTCAAGATAGTCAGATACGTATGTACGTAAAATGTTTAAATATCTTTCTCCATTTAAATCTTCTTCATACATAACTGGTCCTAAGAGACGATTTGCCAAAATACCCATCCAAACGTTTATTCCAAAACGATGTGGTGGTCTTCTAGCCCTGTTTTGTTGGGGATTTTGTACTGCCCAATAGTGCTCCGTATTTCTGTTGAACATTCCAGAATTTGTAAATTTTGTTTCATCTGACCAGATGATTTTGCTTAAAAAATGTTCGTCATTTTCTATCCTTCCCATTAACCAATTACAATATTCTAGCCTTCTCAAATTATCTCCAGGCAGTAAAGAGTGACTAACATGGATCCTGTATGGTTTAAACCTACTTTTATGTAAAGTTCTCCAAACTCTGGACTGGCACAAATTGAATTCTGACGCTACTTCGCGTGTAGAAATTGATGGATTATTATTTATCTATAAAAATACAAGATTAACATGAAATTTGAAAACACGCTTTTAATTTACCATTTGTAAAATATCTTGTCGATTTTCATTTAAATTCCTGTTGTCTTGACCATTACGCGGCTTAGTAAACGATCCATTCTCGACCAAATTTCTGTCGAGATATAGAAAAATGGTACGATGAGGCTGTTGTCGTTCTGGATATAATTGTAGATATCTTGTACTCGCTACTGTTGAATTTCGGTTCGAAGAATAAAAAATACTTATCATATCTCGTTTCTCTTCGTTAGTGTATGACATTTTTGTATTATTAATGAACAATAAATGAAATGTTTGACAGATTGAAATTCCATGGCTACCTTATTTAATCCTATAATTTATTCTTTCAAATAAAACTAATGTCAAAAACTTTAGTCAGCATGTGGTACATGGTTGAAATCAGAAAAAAAACTCTTTCTGAAGATGTCTAAATCCAATATGGCGCCTATAAGAAATTAGATAGTTGATGATGGCCAGAAAGAAACTAAACGTCGTATAAAATTTAGAGTACACCACTGGATAGAGGTTTAGAAATGGGCACAAGTGTGTTTTTTTATTTTTTCTCTACAAGGCCAAATGTCGGTGCTACAGGTAAAAGAAGAAAATGGGGTTTTCGCGTTTTTTTTTAAATAACGAAGGTCATTTGTCACAGGTCTATTTTTTTTACGGATTTATAACAAACACAAAATTTAACAACTTTTCCAAATTTAAATCTATACTCTATCTCCAATAATAAGCGAGATCCCCATGGTGAGGGCCGAAAATGAATCAGCCTGTATATATATCAGAAAAAACTCATTAATTAATACCAATTTTTATGATTCCGTGTGACGCTGATGATGGATTATATCGTTACGAACTACTAACTTTTTTATGGCGTCTACAGCGAAGTAGGAACGAAATGGACGTCTACCTCATGTCCAGCATACGTTGTTTGAATTAAATTTTGGGGGTTAAAACGCCGTACCAACTTGCTTGCCCTCGTATAAAACGTATTCGGTGTTACCACATGGCCGATGTTCGCCTGACAAAGAATTTACATCTTCATATATCAGTGTAACTACACGAGAAAATAACGATAATACTATCTCTTGTTACCTCCCAAAACCCGAGCTGGAAACGCAAACCCGCATTTGCGAACAGTATCACTGTATTATCCAATTCTAACTTATAAGATGTTCTTTATCATCATGGAACAACCACTTAGGCTTTATAACCAGAGCACAATAGAATGAGAGCGAAACCCAATCCATGTCCAGTTTTATATGAAGTTGGATCTACGTCATACAGAAAAAAACATATTCGAAAGAGTATTCAAATTTACCCACGTTTAATTAATTTCCAACAAGAAATCGATCATAAAGGAAGGTTAATGATCATCTTCCACTTCTGAAGACGCTGAACATTAATTAGCTCGTAAAAGGCCATAGATAAATACTAACAACAGGTCGCTGTATATCTAACGAACCTTGGTACTGTTCACCAATAAATAAATAATAGAGGACTCTGTAGGCCTACATATCGTATTTTAACTAAATTAAATGCCTAATCATTTTTAATGAAATTATATCTTCAAATATTCCGATAAATTACCAAGTTCCTATAAAAGTAATGTCAATTAAAATAAAACCAACTGCCTTACGATATTAAACGAGAGGCTTAAGTTACAATAGGAACAATGAACTAATAATAGTACGTATATAATCAAGTTAATTATTAGGAATCAAGCAGTACAATAAATATAATTAAATTTTAGGTATTGTATAGTCGAAGAGTAGTTATAATTATAGCAGACCTAGTATAATATACAGTGTTATCCAAAAATAACGAACGAACAAAGTGCAGAAGAAGGTAAACTAATTTTTAAGCAACTAAAGTAATACGATAATTAGTAAATATTATATAGCTGAACTAAATTGTACGAGGGTCGAATTTGAAGTATTACAACCTTAGTACAGACTTAAAATGTTGAATAGGTGCATGTGACGTTAAACAAAACGGTTAAATTCTATTTCTATAATTCAAAATCGACTTGAGTGAGTTGTAGAATTTACACTTTATCGTATCTCCGAAATATCGTTTGTAGGTTACAATTAACAAATGTGACCATTCCCACGTTTCACCATTTACTTTGAAATAAACAGCAAGTTTTCGAGAGCATCGAATTTTGAAACAATTAATTGCAAATTGCATTTGAGAGACAGGCGACACGCACTGATATTGATACATGAAAAGTCAACCTGGGAAAATATCTGCAACTATTTAAAATAGCTGTATGTGAAGGCGCGGCAAATAGACGATTTTACGTATTTATGTATGTTTATTAACGCACCTGCACTACAAAAGGCTTGATTTGGTTAAAGCACTTGTACACTTGCTCTCATTATATTTTTAATAGTTACTCGATTTCTTTTTATATATACGAAGGCTGCTTGGACAATTTCTGGAATCTAGTAGTTTAGGTAGTGTCTGTGTTTTCCGACTATCATATTAGTAAAATAAAAACATTTCCCATAAATAATTCTGTAGACAGTTTGTTGTTCTTAAGCGAACTAGTTTCTTTTTCCACAGCATATAAAAGAAACTGGTTTTGTGTAAGGAAGCATCCAAAAGTAGTGTTGGAAGTTGGCAAATTAGAAATCTCAATAGAAAAGGTAAATTTTAAAGCTTTAATAGCAAACTTAATCATTTTATACGTGCGTTGAACCTAGTAGACTATGCAGGTTAATTTCTTTAATCCGAATATGCGAAAGAAAGTACAAACATCCTATAATCTGCAAGCCATACGGTTAACATTCTCGTTTCATTAATCCGATCAAATTTTCGATCGCCTGAAAAGGATTGATAAAAATAAACTATTAAATTATTTTCTTGAAAATAAAAGGAGCACTTGCTTCATCTTATACATATAAATAGATGTACAGTGAATGTATGACTAATAAATAGAGAGCGGACTGAAGCGATTATAACAGGCCCACTATTTGCTTGCTCGATTGCATTCGTCGAGCAGTTATTTCCGTCGATATAGTGTCTATTCATTAATATATTCTATTTTACAGTAGCGTGTAAGACGGAATATACATTTATATATTATTTCGTTATATCCGCTAATTTCCAAAGCGTATTCTCGTGTTTACGTGCTGCTATACATGCATATACATATACAGGGTTAGTTAAAAGTATGGAGACGGCGATTTATTGTTGTTAATATTCATTTTAGGGAATTATGTTCAATATAAAAGTTTGTTAGGATATTTTGATCTACATTTGAGAATATTTGAATTTTTTTTTCTTCAATTGTTTTTTAGTTACGCCTGTCCGCGCAGTTTTTTTTAAATGGGAGCTAGTAAATTTTACTCTAGCATTCGATAGAGATTTTTTTTCTCTTTACAATAATATATTTTTTTTTTAAATTCATTTTAATAACTTTTTTTATAAGAAGGCCGGTTCATGTGTTTAACAGATGTTCGGTACATCGCAGATAGACAGACACGTAGCGATAAACAAACTTGAGCGACATAATTTTATCAGTGGTTATTGTGTACGTCAAATCTTTGACAGAAATAATTCATTTGTGCAATTTGTTGCTGTTAATATTAACAATGGCGAGTTTAAGTGAACATCAACGAATTGAAATACTTATGGTGTTGGGTTATGGAGATAGACGCAGAAGTTTACAAGACGTTTGTAATTTATTTAATGATACGTATCCAAATAGAAATCCAATTTCTAAATCCGTTGTTGGTAAAACTTAAAGACGTTTTGAACAAACGGGTAGCGTTAAAGATTTGCCAAGGAGTGGTAGACTTAGAACAGCAAAAAGCGATGATAATAAACTGGATATTTTATTGGCTGTATCTGAATATCCCCATTTATCAACCAATCAATGAAATGTTATTTTGTGTAACTCATGTCATTTTGCAGGATCTCGCTCGCTACGCTCGCTCGTCCTGCAAACATTCCATTTCGTTACACAAAATAACCCATTTCATAACTGGTTACATAAATAGCTATTTTTGGTGGACATTATACAATTCTAATTACGTTTACTGTACAGACAACGCGGGCAACGGTCCCATTCCATATAGTTGTCTCTTTTCATTCTTAGAAAAGAGATATAAAAATTTGGGGATGAAAATAAACACATGTGTGCTGTTTCTGAAGAAAGGAAGATTACGTAATTTTAGTTTTTGCTTTGTGTGTTTTCGATTCAGTGTATTATACGTGGATGCTTTGTAAAGTAGTGCGCAATTCTGCGTGTTAGTTTTACTGTACCCCATGTTCTACACTTTGATTAGTGGTTTCACCTACTATGCTGCCGAGAGTGGGGTGTTTTGGAGTGTCCTTTCAAACAAAACAATCGCACACTGAAACGAAAAAATTATACCAGGTCGAAGGTAGGTTGTGCTAGTGCCTCTGGTACTCATCAGCTGAAACTGCTAGTTGTTGGAAAGGCAAGTACACCTAGGGCAATTGAGAGGGTTCTAAATATTTTCGTTCGGTGTATGAGCCAAAATAAGGGATGGATTGAAAGAGATGCTTTTCGTACATTTTCCCCTGATTCCCTGATTTTTTTTATACGTTAAAGGAAAAATAAGGTCGAATCCATCATTTTCCTCCGAAAGCATTGCTTATTTTGGATAATGCCCTTGGATATCTCGATGTGGGATAACTATGTATCGAAGATTATTATATAGTATTAACGCGATGTTTCTACTACCAAATTGTAGCCCACATTTTCAGCCAATAGATCAACATATAATTCAAAAAGATGACACTATATCGCAAATCTTTACTGACGTCTACCATATCTACCATGTTTTTTTTTAAACAATTTTGATTATTTGTCAACAATAGTATCTCTTGATTTACTGTACTATCGCAACTTATTCAACGGTCATAGAAAAAAACTGTGGCCCAATGTGGATGAACTGCTTTAGAAAGGGTTCCACATAGGATAGAAGAAGCGTTACCACCAGTGCATTACATGGAGTACATAAAATAGCATACCAGATCAACTCTTACTTCTACAGTCCATTAGAGATCAAGTGGCTACCGCTCATATAAAATCCTTGAACCACGGTGATATTGATCCATATTTTATTATTTAATATAAAACTTTTGTTTGAAGTAGATTTTGAAGCAGTTTAAGTGAAAAAAAAACGTCGTATGCGCTAATCCGAACAAATCGTTAATTTGAATTTTTCTATCCTTAATGAATTCGGATTAGAAATGTTGCATTATATATTAATTTAAAAATATTTATAAGAACATGTAACCAGTTCTCGAAACTATTCAATATGTATATATATATAAAGTGTTAAAGTAATGGGGAAGAAATTGTAGTAAAATTAGATTATTTGACATTTATATATGCATTACTCAGATTTAGGATGCCCTCAATTCCTATTTTGTAGTAATCGATGCGTTTGTATTCTACATTTGTTAAGATTTGAAAGTCTGTATTTCTATATTGGAATGTTTGATTTTGTACAGAAGTAATAAATATGTTAATTTTAGTATGTGTTTTTCTGACACTTTATTCACCCTTTTCGTATTTTACTTATCAGGCACTTTATGTGAAATATAATTTTGAATCTGTTCTGAATAAAATAGAAAAGGATTTCAAGAATTTAGTTCAACATAATTCGATTTTACTATCAAATTTTACTTTATTTATTAAGTTTTTTTGGTTACAGATTTTATTGGAAAGTTGTACGATTTTACGAATTTGTAATGTATGTATATATTACTTAAAGTAAACTAGAATACGTTTATTACCATACACTAATATGTGCAAATTTTCTTATCTTATTATAGCAATTTGTTCTGCTCATAATATGGTCAATTTATTATAGCATATTAATTGGTTAATTCTTTCTTCAAGACATTTATTCTACAGCATAGATAATTCTTGGAACATTTTATACGAAATATATCGTTTCTAATTATTTTTTTCAATAAACTTGTGATTAACTAGTTGACTATACTGTTTTGGAATAATTAATTACAGCATATAATAATGCTCTTATCCTTATTGTGAATATTTTAAGTACCCAATAAAATAAAAATATTATAATGGGCTAACCGTCCATTATATTCTTGATGAGCTTTTTCTAATATTATGTCTATGGAATTTTAAAATTGGAACATATATAAGAGATATTGGATTTATTTGGATTTGGAATGGTTATTATGTTTATAAATAATTGGATATCTTATTCTTAATAACTTAGTTTTGTGAATATAGATTAGAGTTGAATCTTGGTAGATATTTTTAGTTAATTATATTTTGAAAGTTGAATAATAATGAACATTATATTTAGTAAATTTATATAAATAATTTTAAAATTTAACATATGCAAGTGAGTAGTTTAAAATTGATAATTAACTATATGAATATGTCTTTTTCAAATTTAAATTTAAAAAGAAAAGGTATTTAGAAAATAAAACTGGCATTTAAAAAAAAAAACTTACTTGGATAAAATGAAAGTATATTGAATAACCATAGCAATTTAAAAAAAAGAAGGAAGAATTATTTTTACCTGTAAAAAAGATAGACAGAAATTTGGAATGTGAATTTAAAAATAGCAATTTGATGTAGACATATCATATAATAGTAGAAAAAGAAGTGATATTTTTGAAAGTGACTCATTAAGCCATTTTAAAATACCTGGAGAGAGACCTAGAAGGCTGGATCACCATTAATTTAAATATCAGACCACATTTAGATATATATATATGGTGTATTTTGGGAAATAATTTCCTGGCTTATTATTATTAATTGGTCTATGAACGAAGGAGTTGGAAACATATTTGCTGTTCGATCAAGTTTATCCATTTATAACATTAAGGATTGGTTGCTTTCAAATTAACTACTAAATTCTTCAGTAGCTAGTATACTAATTGGAAATTTTCTTCGTAGTAGAAGCAGTATTGCAGTTTATTCGAGTGTATCTAAATTTCTAAAGTATTGTCAAATAAATTGTCAATAAATCAAATCATGTAAGTGATAAACTAAAAATATTTAAGACCAAGAATTCATCATTAAGTGTTGAATAATATCAATTTACCGGTTTTATTTAATATAGTCATTTATTATTAAATCTTAGATTCAGAGCTCTTGCATAGGTTTTATTTTTCTTCATAAATTTTGTCATATCTGAAATATTAAAATAAAATTTTTCTTTATAATATTAGAAATAGCCACAGATGTAAATAACTGTAATTTCATATAGAAAATAAACATACATTCTTGAAGTATTATATTCTTGAATTTAATTTAGTTGGTCCTACAAAGTTTATGTTATTTAAAAAGGTCTTTACCAATTAAAATTAACATTGTTGTAGAGAACCACACCCTCAGAAAGATAATATTCTCTTTCTCTTCGACAAAGGTTTGTTTCGGAAGACAATTTTTTTATTGATCTGTGTATTGACCGTACTGCTGGTATTGCCGCCTCGATATATCATTAGACGTGTCAAATTAAATGTGATAGCATATTACTATCGACTACGTTAATAAATAATTATTTATAATTATTTATTTTCATTGTTAATTCGATATTATTGAGGATCTACATGGAACGAAAGAATAATATCTGTACAATATAGACATTCTACTAAATTACAATCAGCAGGAACATTTCTTGATTACTATTATCTCCTTTTACCTTGAACTTCCTTGAATATAAACACTGTGTTTGATTTATATACGTAGCCTATATTTTGCTTGCATTGCGAAGACATTCACGTAATTTGTTTATGCTTTGAAGATAATATAAACTCACACTTTTTAGTTTTAGGATTACAAGGCAATATGTAGAGGTTATGCTGCATGGTCAATTGTCTTTTTTCTTTCAATTATAAGAACACTAAAAAAAGATGTTCTAAACATAACGCTTTTATATATTATGGTAGTATAAAACTATTTCTTCAATTATCTATAACATAAAATTGGTATATTTACTTTGTGAACATTGTTTGATCGTTAGTGAGGGTTAGTTTTTCCGCTAGATTAGAAAGAGTCACAGCCGATATGTTGGAAATTCCATAATATGAACTAAAATTATACTCTACTACCCATTCTGGTTCGTTTTTTGAATTTGAATTTGCTGCGGACAGGTCCAAATAGTATTGAGTGTAGTCCAATATCTGTAACAAAAAGAAAGATTCCGTTAAAATATTGCGTTGGCATTTTAAGATCCTTAGTAAGCAAATATGTTAATTATCATCGTACAGTCTTTGTATAAACTCTAAAATTTAGTTAAACATATATAAAAACAATGAAGTTGTGTATATCTTTGTCGTTGACCCTAGCTATTTCTGCCAAACGGGTAATATTACAAGTAATATTACACGTGATTTGATTTTATCATGTGCGAAATTTTGAGTCATATAATCTCATAATAGCTAAATATATCGCCGGGAATATGCAATATGTTACATGTTTAGTAGCTGCTCGGCTGAAGAGAATATATAAGAGAACTACGACTTAATTAATTTTCGAGTTCATTGTTATATTATTCGAATAAATCAGAAAATACCAAATAAAAACAATAAATAATAATAAATTATTTCCAAGGTATGACCGTCTTTCTTTAATACATAGTATCTATTGTTTGCAGCTTCACTTTCGGAAATTTTATGGGATTATTCTTGTAATATACACTACTATAAAAAATTTTAGGGTTTTTTTCTACTCAATCGCTCAAGATAGTCTAAAAATGCTGTATAACAGAGGTTACGAAACTGTGGTACGCGTATCACTCGTGGCATAAGAAAATACAAATACCATAACGGAGACGTGATAAGATAAAGTAACATGTCTATGTCGAATATTCGTGACACGCATTCACATATTGCGGTGTTCTTTCCAAAGTAAGGTAAATTAAATGGGTAAAATAGAACATGAATATAATATAATATAAATAACATAAATATTTGAAACGGCCTATATTATAAATGCACCCAGTATAATAATTACCGATAGGATAAATTCGATGCCATTATGTAAATAAATTTTAATTACACTTTAACGATAAGCTGAATGTAGAGAAATAGAAATAGGCATATAACATAATTAAATAGATCGTGTCTAACTAACATGTATCTATACATTACGTATCTAATTTTGTATTTAATACAATATTGATAGGTTATTGGTTATAATAATAATCCATGCCTTAGCATCCCCCAACAGCTTGCGCCAATTACAGGGAGGGGGCATTGGCTGGCCATGAGTTATTATTACGCCTGCGGCTGTAGGCCGACTTAAGATGTTACCTTTCCGCATTTGCCGTGGAATTTGGAAAACTACAGAAAACCAAACTCAGAAAGGAAGCACCGGGGTTCGAACCCGGTACTGCCGGACTACGAGGCAAGTGTGCAACCCACCAAGCCACTAGCCCGACAAATGTTATGTTATGTTACAACTTAACAATAACTTTAGTTTAAATTTAGAAGTTACATGCTGACGTACCAAAATTAAATAAAAGGATATTAGAACTTCTTCTGATAGTAAAGGAAGCTTATATTCAATGTATCATAAATAAGATTTTCTTTAAACTTAAAGATGCTACAACAAACTACAAAAACCGCATTGAATATTACAATGAAGTGGTTAAGATCAAATGGATACGATTTAAATCCTAAAAAGTCTGCAGTTATGTATTTTTCACGGCACCGAAGTTTACCAGATCATGGTATTAACCTAAACGGAACTCAAATCCAAATACGTTCAAATATAAAATACTTAGGTGTAGTCATAGATAACAAACTTAAATGGCTCCATCATATAAACTATGTATCTACTAAATGTGAGCGATATATTAATGTTCTAAGAATAATATCCAAAATCAGATGGGGAGCTGATCCTAGCATTAGTAAAAATGTTTACAGAGCATGCGTTAGAGCCATAACGGACTACGGTTCCATTCTGTATGGGTCTGCATCAAACAGAATATTAAAGCGAATAAATATAATACACAATAAAGCTCTACGTATTTGTCTAGGTGCCATGAAATCTACCCCAGTCGATGCACTGTATGTTGAAGCTCAAGAGCCGCCTGTATTTCTAAGGCGCCAATTCCTAGCTGCAAAACAGATAATTAAGATGAAAGCAATTAATATCAGACATATATTAGACCATATATATAAACTTGTAGTAGATGATCTAACGAACAAGTATTGGATACATCATACAACCCCACCATTAGCCGAAGCTTATAGGAATACCGGTGAATATAGTAGATATATGCATATTAACCTTGGAACAAAATTAAATTACTTTGAATATATGCAATATTAATGTAAATTACCCTCCATACGGCGAAAATACTCTATACAATTCTACTTTGTATAAAAGTATTCGCTCCGAAATTCCTGCATCGACGGTAATTTTTACTGATGCATCCAAGTCTAAAGAAGGATGCGGATGTGCCTTACTTGTGCCTAGAAATGGATATGAAAAGAAGGTAAAATTACATAATAATGTATCCATTTTCACAGGAGAGGCAGTCGCAATTGCAGAGGCTCTAAAATATGTAAAAAAATATAATATTGGGAATGCAACGATTATGTCAGACACCAAAAGCGTACTGGATTCTTTACACAAAAGAACTCATCCAAAAAAATAATATCCAATAATAATAATAAAAAGCATGTAAAAATCCGTTTCTATTGGATCAAAGGACATTCAGGTATAGAGCCTAATGAGGCTGTGGATCGTTTAGCAAAGGAGGCTATAAATAGTAATAACATACTGACGGAAAAAGTATCATCTAATGATCTTATTTCTCATCTAAAAACCAAAATATTAAAAGATGATTGGCAAGCATATTGGAAGCATTCGTATACGAATAGAATGGCACACTACGCAAAAATACACCCAAATGTAACTATGGCAATAATGGCATAAGGAACACAGGGTATCAAGGATATATTGCACTACCGTCGCTCGATTAAAATTTAACAATGGACAATTTCCAGCACATTTACACAAACTTAAAATTATCGAATCAGCTGTTTGTACATGTGGCACCAATACAGCCGATGTGAACCATTTAATCTTCGAATGCCCTAAGCACAATAACTTTCGAGGTGAATTTATTGGCAGACTTGTTAATGACTTATAATACTAAGAATGTTTACGATCCATTGATGGATTACATTTTAAATCTAGGATTCCGATCTAAAATCAAAACCTATCCTCGTTTGCCTTTGTGGGGAAACCTATTTTTCCGATGCCCGTTTTTTTTTTTTGAGTCTAAAGTCGTCTGATCGGCCCCAGACGTGAAACATGTTTATTAAAACGTTCCCCTTCCCGATTTGCGTGAATTTTATCTTATTATAGATTCTGTAAACATTTCTTAATGTGGCAATATGGGCAATGATTCCGAATGCCCAAAAAAAAAAAAAGATTTTCTTTAAAATAAATATCCATCGTTTGTAATAGTTCTCCTAAAATACGATTGATTTTAAATGGTGAATTTTAATTCGAATTTAGATGAAAGCAAGTCATATAACCACGGTTCAATGTTTGGTGGCATAAATAATGTAAACCGAAAGAAAATGAACTCTAATAACTTGTGTAAATATAGTTTAAAATATATTCTGATAACATTCAAATGTACTAACGTTCATAATATCAAGCATTGTCTCTAACGTTTAGAAGATGTTATTTATATGGTATACGATATCTATAAAGATGATGTATATTTATTATGAACAATGTTTACTAACAACGTTGACAGTTTTAGTTGTATTTGGAGGTTAGAAAATTTAAAATATACTGTTAGATAAAAACAGGTATGGGAGATGTGCAAAACAACATGTCAAAGTGACAACGTCGTTAACCTACTGTTAGATGTGGAACTGATAGTTTTTTAAAATGCGTTAGGCCCGGTTCTACAATCACGGAATAAACGCCTGGAATAACAATATCAGGTATAAAGTTATGCGGGCTTTATCCCGAGAATAAATAGGCAACCGTTCTACAAGTCGTTTTACATACAAGAATAGTAATACTGCTGTTGGTAATAGCTATACCATAAAAATACGCATCCGTTTGCCTATTTTCGCGCCAATTCGAATATAACCTACTTGTGTTGTACGTTATAATCTGAACACTGTTGTTTTCAAGACCAAATTTAATATCTTTTTAAAAAATGGCATCCCGTGTAAGGTGTACTAACTTTTCATTGGATGAAATAGAAATATTTGTGTGATTAGTACATCAATATAAAAAGGTGTTAGGTAAATATTCTATTAATATAACATAACCTATTGTATGGGCATGTGGACATTACTAATCTTATTTTATTTGTAGAATGTAAATCAACGGATGGCATCCGTCGATTTACATTCTACAAATAAAGGCGCGGCTCGTGATGACGTATTTGGTAGTGCGAGTACAATGATGCGAGTGCCTCGTGTGTTTTCGGTGTTTACTAAGAAAACGTTATAGTTAGTACACGAGAATACACGAAGCACTCGCATCATTGTACTTGCATCCCCAAATACGTCATCACGAGCCGCGCCTGACGGATGCAGTCTCTAACAAAGAGAAAGAAAAAGTCTGGGAGAAACTGGCTATGGAATTTAATGCTATTAGTAGCTGTGGCCGTTGCTTAAAGATGCTACGAAGTAAGTGGGACTCCTTGAAGAAAGCCACCAGGAAAGAGTATGCTACTCTAAAAAATAGCTTGTATAAAACAGGTGGTGATCCGTCAACTGATAACAATCTGGGTCCCATAGGTACAAGAGTACTAGAAATAATTGGACTATCGGTTACAGGGACTTCATGCCCTTATGATGGTGATTATGTTGGTAGGTGTTTTACAGGTGTATATAAGTATAGCTTTCTTTCGTAGCAAATAGGCATTTACTAATCATTTAGACAAATACTAATTTTGTAGATGTTTGGAAGTACTTAAATAGTTTTACAAGAAAATGTATTGGCTAGGCATATACTTTCAAGATATATAATACATATTAACACCAAATAAAGAAGGTATTTCCCATATGTCATGTAAAAAGACTTATTAAAATTGAATAGTGGATAGAGTATAATAACATATTTACAAAAATATTTAACTTCATAATTTGTTGCTATATAGATATTACGAAAACATTTGAAACTGAGGAAGAAGTAAATAACAAGACGACCAAGATGGAATTTGATCTTCAGGTTTGTGATAATATATGTACTAGTTCAACTGCTTATTTCCAGAATTATTTTCTTCATAGGAATTTGATTGGTCCAGATGGAACCCAAGTGTTTTGAAAGAACCAAAGAACAAGAAGTTGTGTGTTTCGCAAGAAGAAAGTATAGGTAAATATTTGTATTACATTCATTTTTTTTCTATGATTAACAAAATTTATTTTCAGAATTAAGCAAGAACCCAATAGACTTGTCAATTGTTGGTGTTGGGGAAATTGCAAATGGGCGAAACACTCCAACATCAGCAAATGATGTAGCAGGTCCCTCCTCAGTGACTATCAAAGCCGATAAATTCGAAGGTCAATCTCCATCATGTAATTATTTGACTTTCTTCTTGGACACAACAAAATATTTATTTTTATAATCATTATTACAGTGGAAAGAAAACATCCTCTCCTTTTAGGAAGAAAAGAGGCAAAAAAACATAGTGTCCAAAAGGATGGGCACGCAACCCTTTTGTTAAAAAAGACTGCTCTTCTTGATTTGCAAACTCGTTTGCTACAAGAGGAGCATGACTTGAAAGAAAAAAGGCTCCAAGAAAAGCACGATTTGGAGATCAAAATATTAAAAATGAATCTACAATTGAAAGAGCGACAAATAAAACATTCTTAACAGTGCAATTATTTTATTTTTCTATATCATATATATCCTTCCTTTTCTAATTAAACATAATAATTTTAAAACCTGTAGAATCATATCACATGTACAGTATTTTGAAATATAGATATGTATTGAAAAAATGATAAATGGATGGAAGAAAAAAAAATTAGAAATTCATTTTTTATTCTGCTCTGACAAACAATGTTATGTTTACAGCGCATTGAACAGAGAAACATAAGTAAATATATAATCTCAATATCTTAAGCTTTAGATGCAAAATATAATTACTACAAATTTTGTATTTATTACATTTACTATATATATTATGTACAAATATTAATTGACATTTTAAAATAAACAATTGAATTATAGTAAATTTGTAAAATGTGCATTGATAAGTGATCGCCGTTTTGCGTTATCGACCTGCAAATTGAGTTGATTTTCAAGTTGCACTTGCTCATGTACTACCTCTTCTAAAAGGGGCTCATTAAACTCATTGTAGTTATTTTCATCTATTGCAAGATTGTGTAAGATGGCTGTCGCGACAATTATGGCTTGAACCCTTTCTAACGAAACCCTCATTCCCAATGACAAAATTGGAAATCTTCGTTTCCAGACACCAAACATCCTCTCAACAACATTACGTGTCCTAATTTGAGATTCGTTTAAAAGAGTCTCTGCTGGTCTTTCTGGATGTAATAATGGGGTAATTAGATTAGTTTTTTATGCCATATCCACTATCACCTAATAATAAACCATTACCCATTTCTCCAGTTTCAAATCTGGCTTTCAAGCGCGAATTATCAAAAATTGTTTGGTCATGCATTCTTCCAGGCCATCTTACAACAATATCTTGAATTCTCAACTTATCATCAGACACGACTTGAACATTCCATGAAAAATAACCTTTCCGATTTCTAAATTCCTCTGCGTTAGGCCCCCCTGGTGATTGGATTCTTATGTGGGTACAATCGATTGCACCCAAAACATAGGGAAATTGTTCAACGCTCTCGATTAGCGACATAAATTGTTTTCTCAACTGCAATATAGAAAGCTATAAAATCGGACCATCTGTGCATCTATTTCTTCTGGTGTTTGGGGAAATTTAATGTATCTGCGATTTAATTCACACAAAGCAATAGTTAGTATTTTCACTGATTCACATGCAGAGGTTTTGCTAACTCCTACAAAATCAGCAGCCACTATCAGCATCGAACCAGTAGCAAAAAATCTTAATGTTTACAAAAATTTTGTTGCCGGTGTCAATGCACTATTGCGGCTTGTTTCGGATTTTATTATTCCTTCAATTTGTTGAAGAATTCCCCGACAAGTATTTTTTGAAAGACGAAAGCGATTTATAAAATCAATTTCGTCTATATCATCGAACAAATTTATTCTGAAATGTAAAATTTAGATGCATTATAAAAATATATAACTTTAAAATATTTACCTTATTTTAAAAGTTTTTGGTCGTCGAATTACTGGAATATTGTCAATATCGTCTTCGTCCGAATCAAATAAAGAAATATCATTCAAATTCATTTTTAATCTTTAAACTGCAAACGTCCAAACACTTTGTTTTTCTTGTCACAGATACTTATATTCCTCCAATCACAGCCCAGAATAAAGTTATACCGATGTTTAACTTGGCCCTGAACAGAGGGATAAGTTATACTGCTACTTATACCAGGGTTTATTCTATTCGGGGTTTATCTAGTGATTGTATAACAGTTACTTGAAATTTATACTCGGTATTGCGTTATACTAGGTATATCTATGGATTGTAAAACCGGCCTTTTTTAGACGCATAAAGAAGATATGACTGTGAATATTGTGAGCGGGGCACGCACAAGCGCGGTAAGAAACACTATGAAAAATACTAAATTTTATTTAAAACTTAGGAGGCTCGACAGTCAATGAAATATCCGTATTAAAATACTTCGCTGTTAATGAAATTCAATTGGATAGAGGGTGTTATAAAACATTGAAAAACAACATAAGTACACGAGTTTTTAGGAGCAAGTTTTTGCAAATGTATAAGTGAAAAATGACATTATAAAAGATTTTTCTATGTTCTAAAAACTCTTGGCGTTACCAAGTCTATGTAAAAGTACAGGACGTTGAAGAAAATGATTCTATTTATTCTATTACGTGCAACGGTTCTGACCACTTTTAAAATTTACTCCTACCGTACAACTTGTATATAATTGTCAATTTTTGATTAATTATCTATAAAGCATATACATTTTTATTTTATTTACTTTAAATGTTACTTTTTCTTACGAATTATTCATTTCTTTCATTTTGTAATACCAAACAAAATGCATCACGAAGAGTTCGATGATTTGCATAACGAACTATGGTCTGTATAAATCACGATATACAATAAATATCGAAGGCATAAAATTGAAATTTTAAGCGTATATGGATAATTCATTTGTAATCGATAAATTATAATTTCTGTTTTAGAACAAGGTTTACGCAAGGTATCTTGGTGAACACGTAGGGATTTTGTCTCACAAATGATCTAAAGGTGTTTTATTTGTAATAAAGATTCATGAATGACGAATCAGATTAAAATTTATATATAGTGGATATAAATATTTCATGCGATAGGGATTATTTTCCACTAAATGATTATTGAATAACAAACTTCTTTAGTACAATAATATCTCTAAATACTAAGATCCATAAAGCTTATATTTGTATCGAATTAAACAAAACACCTTGTATTATAGCTTAGTGTTTGAGGAGTTATTGATCAGCTATACTAAAATAATACGCAAGTGTGCTGATTGCAAGATTTATAAAAAATATCAAATATCAAAATATATTATATTAATTTTGTCATCAGCGAAAATAAATATTTGGTTATACATTGTATGTATGTATATTTGTTTTAATAAATACAAACATTTTTCTAGGCACATGCTTGTGTATTTATCTTCTTTTAATGTCTCTAAAGTGAGATTTTGGTTAGGAGTAAAATTATAATGAGAAAAAACAAAATTAAGGTTAATGAAAACCATATTACAAAATATGGATTAATATAATAATAATTTGTAAATACAAAGACTTAAATGTGAAAGCACTATAAAAAGAAATATTTAATTGTAAAATACAATTTATAAAAAATTTGTTACATAATACCAATTGATTTAATAATTATTTTATTCTTCGCGAAGTAATAAGTTTATTTAAAATCGACAACAAAACATAATTATTATGGTTTAATATAACTAAATATTATTTAAATTTAAAACTGCCGCCTATATTGTCAAGACTGCTCAATGTTTTTAAGGTGTTCAGTATTTTCGCAACGTCATCGCTCGCGCATCTTCAGTCTCATCCGAAAGTAATTTTACTCTATCATATTCACTAAAATAAACTGAAATGTGTTCTGCTGTTGTGTTCAATATTCTACTCAAACTACATATATTACTTATTTATTTGTTAAAAGTTGTATAGTAACTGTAAAAAATATCAACGTGGAAAAATTGGTTATTAGAGAAATAGTAGATATAAAATTATCTATTCAAGTTTCTGTACCTATATCATCAAGCTCTGCTATACAATGACAATACACGGCGAGTCAAAGTGAGAAAACTCTTTCTAAAAAAAAACGAAAAGTTATAAGAAAATATGATTCTGAGTGCATTAGTTTTGAATTTAGGCTCACATATTGCTGTGTAGTTTGATTCTAAAAGGCTCTAATTATCAAACGTGAATCGAAATTTTTGTAATATGCGTAGGTGCAGACGATGCTGCAGTACGCCGTCGATCATCAAATACTATTTTGACATAGAATGTAGGCATTTATTATGAAAAATTTAATTAGGTTTTGCGTACGTTATATGTTTATGTTATTTTGAATATCGTAACCTTGCGTTTGTGCATTATTGCGTGGGCTAACTAAATAAATGATGTTGCCCTGCTAATAGCTTTTTACTGTTAGATAATAAATATATTACACAGGCCTGCATTTTTCAACTTTTTGAATGTTGATTTAAAAATTTGAACTGTTTTCTAGTAATTGGGTAGCGCTGATTTCAAATCTGCTTTTATTTTCTTTTGTATCACGTAAGATTATTTTTCAAACCAGTAAAATCAAAAAATATAGAAAACACATGATTTATTTCATTTATAAGCTAGTTTTATATTATATTAAAAAAATACAAAAATATACACATAGAAACTATTGGAAATAGTTATTTATTCTTTATGCTTCTTAAAAAAACGTTTTCGTTTTTCAGAAAAGCTTCGTTTGGTTGTTTTTCTGTCATATTCAGCTAAAGGAAGATCTGAAGATAGTTTCTGGGGCAAGCAAATTTTTTTGTTTCAACCTAGACCCCAGTACTTCAGAAAGATCTTTTGAAAGTCCCAAATCTCTTACTAAATCATTCAGTTCGGCTTGTGAAAATAGCTGAGGTTGGTTTTGACCTGAGGTTGATGGTTCAAAATCACTATCCATCTGTACGGAGCCGGAAGTTGAAGAGGTTTCAATATCTTCTTGTAGTACTTTCGGGGGTATAGGTATAGGTATAGGTACATGATCACTGTGAGGAACTTGTCTGATAGCTGATTTAATATTGTTTGGGTACAAAATATGTTTCAAAGTTTTCCTATTATGCCCCTTAATATCACAAAGAAAAAGTAGCAATCTTCATGATGATTTTGCGGTTCTCTCCAAACCATCGGTATTCCAAAAAGAAGGCTTTTTCTATTCCCTTTAGTCCAATGTCTTAAACCTTCTTCACATACCTTACAAACAACGTGCGGTGCCCAATCTTTATCTTGATCTCCTAATTGGATTTTGAAATAAGCATAATATTCATTTTTCACAAATTCACCAATTGGTCTCTTAAACTTTTTCAAGACGAAATATCCACAAATATAACAGAAATCATCTGGTTTGTTTTTGCAACACCGGCTAGACATATTTTTAAGCAATGTTTATTTATCAAATACCACGCACAACACTAAAGACAAATTAATTTTACTTGTTTACTGATCGACACTCAGAGCTATAATGAAGTAAATGACATTAAAATATACATTTTGTTTGGAGTGATAAACTTGAAATCCTTCTTCGCAGTACTAATAAAGTGAAAGCATAATAAATAGGATTTAGCAGGTAAAAATTCCCGGAAATCTTGTCCAAAATTAATACATGTAATAAAAGATTTACGTCAGGTAATGAGAGCCTATTTAACAAATTTCTTTAAAACCACAACAGAAAATCATTTTTGGGTTAATACCTAGAATTTGAAGTAGTACATTCATTTTAAAATGTATTAAAACGCCTATTATAAAATTTTTTTTATATTTTTTTCTTTTTCTTTTGTGCAAAAAAAAAATCTGTCGGTGGTAGAGACCAACTGTATTTTAATTAGTTATTGCTATATAAAAACTGAGCTTAACAAACAAAAATCACGTCATCACTAATTTTATGCAGGCCTGTGTTATTATTATTATCGCTATTTCGCTATTATCGCTTTTTCTCGTACTTACTCAGCCCGTCGTTCTTTTTCTCGTACTTCCTCAGCCCATCGCTGGGAAACATTTCAGTTACGCACATGTTTTTGGTATACGCCAGTATACTTAGACTTTTAAGTTCTAAGATTGTCTCCTGTTCCATATTATAAGCCAAGTTCACAGCAACTTATCTTATATAAGAATTATCGTGCTATAAATTTTGTTTTTGTATTACAAATATTTGTATTTCCGACTAGTTAAGTAGCTAAATAAAATATTTGTAAGTTTTGAATGAATATTTCTGGGATTATACCTGTGACAGATATTTGAAATGTTGTTATGATTACTTTATTATTATTATTATTATTATTATTATTATTATTATTATTATTATTATTATTTATTGTTATATAATAAATTATTTTTCTTTATTTTTCTCTTTTTAGTAGATTTTGCTCGTGCAAATGGAATTGTAACCTAATAATCATCCCGCAGTAATAGATCAGATTTGTACGTAAAATTTAATTACTAATAGCTTTTTTAGGGTGGAATTTATATAACGCCGAGATATACCGGAAAAATGTAATCAAATTGCATGAGTTAATATTATTGAAGCTAATTCGATCGATAAACAATTTATATGTAATAAAGCAACAACATGGACCGAAACAACAAATTAATTACTTTGCTTTATTTGTGACTTTTAATATTCCCTCCCAATAGTTTTATTTATACATTTTAATCAAAGTAATTTTAGAATATTGTGGAACAGTAGGACACGCGATACAATCATTATTGCTTCCATTAGCAATATTTACTATTACTATTAATGGATGTTACAAATCAATTTCGTCTATGAAATTGCATACTCATTACAGGACTTCTATATGCAATTGCACCATTTTAAATTAGTTATTATTTAAATAGCGGTACTGGATCTAGTAAATCATATTATACTTTTTTTAACAGTAATTTATAGCAAATGTTATAGTGGAGTCTTATTGTTGTAATCGATATTTGTATTAGTTTCGTGCCAACTACTGGTACTTGTCTAATTTTATTTTTTATTGAGCTCTAAAAGCAATATTACAATTTGTCCTAATATATTCAGTAATGTGAATTGATTAATATTATATTACACAACATACAGGCGCTTGCTTACTGACTCACTCCGACTAAGGAGTTATCAAATAGATTGTTAGCTGATTAATAATGTATTAATATTATTTTAATGGCATAAATCTGTTTGGTAAATATAGTGGATCACATTTTTTTAGATACTTTACTTTTCGGGCTGACAAGACCTATTGTCAGCCCGAAATATGAAGTTGTTTTCAAAATTTTTAAATTTTGATTGAAATCTTTGTATTCGGATGATCTTCGAAAAGAAGGCGGCACCTTCAAACTGAATAGGTACCATATGTTCAGATAAGCTTTATCATTATTTTGTATAATAATAACTTATTTTCTAAAGATAATCGCGACTTGGTCGCAGGAACCAATAAAGCTGGAATTATTTTAAGTTTAGTTGTTTGCATTTGGCTAGTATATCAAACCTCCATGTTAACCAAGCGTTGATCGTAGTACATATCCAGATATTTTGTATGATTGAACTGGCGGATTTGTTGACCGTATTAGGTGATATAAGGACAGGTATTTTAATGCACTATAGTTTAGGCTATTTGTCTAACTTACTTTAAGGGGCTTAAAAGTTTATAAAGCTGTTTCTGGCACTATATGTAAATATAAAAATGAAATATCGTTTTAAAATGTTGCCAAAACTATAGAATGTGCAGTGAGGATGTCGACTATGTTATATTAAATCAACTCCAGAGTTTATTTTATGTAACTGTGAATATGCTTAGTATTATATGCTGGTATTTTATAACTAGTGCTACGCTTTTGCGACTTAAACAAAAATAAACAAAACCCTCGTGGTTGTGAGATGTTCCACAGGGCAACCCTCTCTTGTCCGGACCTACCTGGTGATGGACTTCCCGGGGAAAATACTCTGCCGGCCAGCTCTATCGAGATTCGGAGAGTATCGCGAGTCCCAAGATCGCTAGTTGGAGGGTAAGACGCCACCGTATTATTCCTCTGCAAAGTACCCCCGTAAACACGGAAGCGGGTGGGACTCTGGCAGCACCAAACGCAAAAGTGTATGCGCCTTAACCACCTGATACCAAATCAAATCTTTGCTTCACTCAAACACTTGAGGGATAGATTCCAAGTAAAACACACGACATCAACAATAACAAAATTTATTTGCAATTCAAAGTAGGATTAGATTATATAAAATCTTAAATAATTAGTCGTCGATATGCGTAACAATCAAAAGTTGTCAAGAGTGAGTAAAGGAAGGAATTTCGAAAGTTATAGAAATGACATCACAGAACTTAAGCGCCAAGGCAGCAATAAAGCCAGATATACTTCTAAAATTTAGATTAAAGTCTCCCAGATTAATTTATTTCCACAACCAAAAATACAAAAGTAACGCTCCAGGCGTTATACAATGATTTCTTAATATCAAATTCACTCGTCAGGTCAACACCCTGTATAACCAGGTAGAAGTACTGTGTCAATATGATTAAATTGTGTCACAAACCAAACATGAGATTAGCAGAACCCAAATTAGGTATACGTAATTTCGGTTCTTTACAGTATGGTCTTACAGTTTAATACTTAAGAAATATGTTATAGTAACGTACCCCCTAGTTATTGAAAATTCAAAACGTGGCCTCTATTGATGGATGCTAGCCACGTAAAATAGTTCTACATTATCTACATCTGTCAGCCGGTGAAGCTTGATAACCAGCTTAATGATAAAATAATGATCAAATACTAGAAAACAGATGTTCAAGAATCTAACTGCTAAAATAATATGTATAAAGCCTTGCTTGCTATCTATGATTATCAATCAAAATTTATATAGTGACACCGAGTGCAATCAGATGTTGTAAAGGTAAGTAAAGTAAAAGTTACAGAATTCAGACAAAACAAGTTCTTGCAGAAATTCGATCCCACAAGAATCTAACCCGATTCCATCAAACAGGATCCTACGATTCTAATATAAATGAAGTGTTTACTTTACATCGTCTGTCCCCAAAAGAGTGAACGGCTTCTCTAAGGCCTTACTTATGAGTAACCAAAATGATAATTAATTAAGTATATAAAATTAGCAAAAGTTTAATTAATGAACAAACAAAGCTCTAGAACCAAGTGCCGTTCGAACGAGATGAACGGAAAACGATCGAGGCCCGTCTTACGTCACACACAAGATCGTTGGACGGAAAATTAAAAAAAAAAGAAAATAATTTCCCAAAAAGCTTAACATGGTTTATGAGTGATCGACGGAGCTAACAGGCGAAAATTTGGAAATTAATTCATAGCAATAAAGGGTAGAAAGAAAATAAAAGGATGACCTCAATCGTCAAGGGATCTGCAATCGGAAGAACAACAAAATGTCGAGAAGATAGCGCAGCAAGCGAAAGAAATGGAGTACGCAAAATTACGTTAAATAAAAGGCTAAACAATCAAATTAAGCATCCTAATAAATTTACAGAATTCTAATAAAAATTACCACAAAATAAGAATTGATTAAAGAGAGACAAAAATTGAAATAAAAGTAAAAAGATACGTAGCATGACAACTCATAAAAATTTTCCAAAATGTCGTCTTGTGTCGAGGTAAGGAAAAATAGCCGATTTAAGATATGGCTATAGTGACATCCAGAATATTTGAATATAAGTAAATTGTATGAAAATAACAAAGTTTGAAGAAGCCTAAGTTGATCGATAATTAATACAAAAATAAAATAAAATTATAGTAAACGAAAATTTTGAATTGTGAAGAGCCCATGAAGTCTTTACGTAAGCAAATAATATAATTCATTAAAATTCCCAAAAGGACTCAGGATAATTTTACGAGCGTAACACTAAGGACCGATCATGAAGGCCCATAACACATCGCACACGGGCGTACTATTGAAAATTTGTATTTTTAAAGAGTTTTTAATTTTATTTATATAATTGGTGATCTATAAAATACGAAATACATTTATATTTATTCATTTTGTAGTTAGGTGTATTAATATTAACTAGCAATACTTTCTCAAGGTTCTCTTCTGTAAAATTTGTTCTCTTTGAATGAAATACGTCCTTGTAGATAGAAAACTTCCTTTCTACATCGCAACTGGTTATAGTTGCATACTGGAAATATTCTTTTATTTCGGCATATTTAGCATTTAGATTTAGAGGTATTGTCCCCATACAGAATTGGCGCAATGTTATAAAATCTGGATTTCTATTAAAAACTGCGTCTAACTCTTGCCGAAGGTTACTTGGAATATTTTTCAAATTATTAATAGCCACATCTAATGTGGTTAATCCATAATTTAATTTGAGATTTCCAAAGTGTTCCTGGAGATAGTAAAACTGATTTTTTATATTTGGAATTTGTATTAGTTCCTTGCACTCAGAAATTCTTCGAGCATCGTCATTTAAATATGTAACGAAACTATCGAAATTCTCTGCATAAAAACTAGTAGCTTCCAACCATGTTTCCCATCTAGTTATTACTGTAGCGGGAGGCAGTGACAAGAATGGAAGTTTTACCCTGTAAAGAGCTACTCTCAATGGTGCTTTTCTAAAAACTTTTTTAAAAGCGGATACAAATCTCTCAATTTCTGGAAAAGTGTCTCTGATATATTCACAGATTCTGTGTGGAGTATCAAGTAATATGCAGCATATTAGGATATGTTTCCTCAGAGACACCTTTCCGGAAGTTGTTGCGTGTTGTACTTATTTTATTCTACTATTACTTTTGTTTGTGCTTTATATTCCTTTTGTTATACTCTTTCTTACCTCTTAATTGTGCCAAAAAACATTTCTGGTTGTAATTATCCTTCATATTCTGCCAAAATTTTCTCCGCCATTCTTCTTTTTCCTGTTTTTCTATTTTAAATTATTATTCCTATATTAATTACTAGAATATATAAATTAATATTGATTTATACATATTTCACCTCTACTACTTAAATGGTTGCCACTGTATATAAATATTAAACGTTTGTATTGCAGTTACTAAAATGAAGGTAACTTTAGTTAGAGTGGCATCCCGCAAATATAGAACGAGACATAGAAGTCGAGTAAATTCTAAATTGACATTCGGAGATTCTTTACCAAAGAAGCCTTTTTGACTATTGTAGATTATAATAAATTTCCGAATGTTATCTATAAAACTACAGGCAAAACACATTTAAAAACAAAATAAACAAATATTTGTATACATGTATATTGTAATGTTTGTCTGTCTGGGTCCTTAAATAAAACTAACGGTAACTTAAACACACTCTATATTAAAAACGAATAACAATTTAAAAACTAATTACTAACAATAAGCACATTTATGTATTTTTATTTATGTAAGTTCACTCGGCGATGATTTAGTATGGAATGGCATAAATCCCTACCGACTGCTATTTATACTAACGGGAAAACTCCTGACATATTCGATGTTCGCCTAGACTTTTCATGTGTTACGCATTTACATTTTCTAGACGGTTCTCGATGTGTGAGATCAACTCGACTCATTACATTGCCCCTTCTTAAAAATGAAGTTTCGTCCCGAAACATGTCATACTTTGATCCCCTCAAACGATAGCGAAATCGACAGGTAGGGCCTCTGTTACATAGCGACGTCATATTGAAATAACAGTCCACGGTCATATCTTGTCTGAGTGTAAAGGAATATTCAAGCCGGTAACTCCATACCAGAATTTCCATACAAGTATGTTGGAATATTACTTCTAACATGCTCCTTAAAATTCTCCAGTCCAGGCGGTCCAATCCACAACCCAATTTTGGAACTGCTAATTTAAAAATGTCTTGTTGTAACGTTTGTTTACGTAAATGGACCAGGGCCTCCCATAAGGCACGATAGGTTGGCTTCAGGCTTGACAGTCCTTTCGTGACCAAATAAAATATGGGATGCCTTTCATTTGTTATTTGGAGACTCTTCCCAATTGCTGGGCCCTTGCTGTCTTAATTTTTCGATTCTGACAAATCTATCTTTAAATTCTCTGGCAATTCCTTTGGCAATTCGCAGATCTCGGGCTATGCAATAAGCAAGCGCGTAATCTGGCGGCACCGTAAACAAATCTTGTTGTTTCTCGATGGTCACCCAAATCGAGCTTTTCTCGAACCAGAATACTCCTCCATAAAGTCTTCGAAGGTTAGTTCCTGGTATTGAATATCCAATCGGCGCAAGTTAGAGGCTTCGTCATTATTGTCTCCAGGGTATTGGGTTAATCGATTAAAATGTACTACTCTTGGCGTAGTTTGAGGTGTTCGCCTTATGCGGTATATTACATCGTCACTCCGCTTTAACACCTCGTATGGTCCCTCCCAATTCTTTTGAAGTTTTGGAGATAGGCCCCGTCGGCGTTGTGGATTATATAACCAAACCCGATCGCCTTCATGTAACCACCCTTCTCGGCATTGATGTCGTAGCTCTCCTTCATTCTGTCATTAGCATCTTCGATATTATGTCTTACTTGATCGTGGATATTATCTAGTCTTCGTCTGAGAGTGCCGACATAATATTCTCCGGCAAGATCTTTACCAGGCTTGTTCCCAAACTTTAAATCATAGGGCAATCGGAGTTCCCTCCCGAATAGCACGTTTGCTGGTGATTGGCCAGTTGCCTCTTGAACATATGCCCGATACGCCATTAGGGCATACTGGTAAATGTTCATCCCAGTCTCTCTGGTGTTCGGAGACCACTTTGGATAAGTGTCTGATCATGGTCTTTTTCATTCGCTTTACCATCCAATCTGATTCTGGATGCAAGGGAGTGGTTCTCGTCTTTCATATGCCCTAAAATCCACAAATCTTTTCGAACAGACTGGATTCGAAATTTCGCCCTTGATCGGAATGAAGTTCCAGGGGCACACCAAAACGGCTGACAAACTTCTTCACAATCACGTCTGCTACAGTTCCAGCCTCTTTATTTGGCAGAGCATATGCTTCAACCCATTTGGTAGAATAGTCAATGACCTCTATTATGTATTTATTTCTTTTGTCGCTTTCTGGGAAAGGGCCGGCGGCGTCTATCGCGATTCTTTCAAATCGGCCTCCCACATTGTACTGGCGCATGGGTGCAGGTCGACGCCTCTGGAGACCATTATTTCTTTATCTTTTAAACATTATTAAACTTGCATTTGTATTGAACGTTCATACATTAATATATGACATAATTTAAGTTATTGAGATATAGGCAATTCTTCTAACATATCTTTAACTAGTGGCCTATAAATATAATTCTATGTAATTAATTGAATATTAGTGTTTGTGAAAATATATACCAGATTTTTATCACTTGATTTTTCTTTCAAACAAGTAATAACATTAGGTATCCTATTTACTCAAATATACCTTGAGCCATGGAAAGAATCCAATACTCGCTAAAAGTTTAAAAGATATAGGATTGGCTAGCCCACATACACAGCAACTATAAAGTTTAAACATATTTATTTTTAACATCTCAAATTAATTAATAACCTCATCAAGCGTATATGCCATTTTGAATATTTGTATAATTTTCACAAAATTAGCACTTACGTTAATATAAAGTATATGATATTTTGTTGATGCCTATTTGTATGTATGTACATATACTCGCAAATTTAGTATTAAAGCAAACGAAATTTCGTAATTCATAACCCCATAAATTAGTTAGAATAAAAATAATTCTAGACATAACATATAAACGAAACAATGAAATAAATTACTAATTTCAGAATCATGAATCGTATTTATTGCTCGATTTACCGACTTGCAATATATTACATTGCGCTTTTATTATTTTGAATTTAAAATACGATATACATTACATAGCAGTTAGTTTCATTTACTGCGATGCAGCGCTGTTTGTTTCATTGGCGTGTTTTCGTTCACTTGTTGAAAGCATCTGTTTATGTTGCCGATTAATTTTTGTCGTAGATAAGCAATAGATTGTTTCTTATATAATTAAATAAAAAAGCATATTTTTTTTGGTATAGACGATATCGTATTTTGTTTGACTTGGATGCAAAGGCAATTAAACTTACGCCCGGCATTCGTCAATTCTATCTACAAAAATACTGAATTATGGAATCCGAAGTATACAATAGCATCCAATTTTGGAACTAATTATTAAAAAATCAACAACAAATTACAATTTGACATTTACCACAAAGAATCCCATGCAGACATAACTATACATAATTCGTCAACGTATCCTACAGTAGGTTTCCATAGTTTCTTACGTTAATTAATTAGGCACAATCTAAAGAAAATTATGAAAAAAAACTAAATATAATCTGTTATATCCTGAGTGTATAAACTTTGGTAGTTGGTAGTATTAGTTTCTGGGGGATTTGAAGGGATACACAAAAGGGTGTGGTAGACACTGTTTAGAAATGTATTGAAGAATAAAGATGTCAATGTAAGCTTGTTGTGAATATAAGTTCGGAAACCTACAACCGCCTTTTACTTATTATACCTCCTACCTTTACAAATACAACAGTGGCGACGAGGATTATAACATTGAACCCAATACGAAAGTGTTACGGAGGAGAAGTAAAAATACAATACAAGAAAATTGCATACATACATACACGTGCAAAAATAATGGCGGGAACTACATCAACTACAACGGTATTTTCAATTGAAATGTTTGATCATACAAAAACAAGATTTGACCGATGGCTGGAATGATTGGAAAGTGCCTATACAGTGTTTAATATTCAAGAGGAGGTAAAAAAGGCGTACCTTCTACACTACATTGGACCCGAGACGTACGACGTTGTTTGTGATAAAACAGCAGCTCAGAAACCGGCGGAATATACATACAAAAACCTAGTCGATTTGATGAAGCAGCATTATAATCCAGAGCTTTTGGAAATAGCCGAAAACTTCAAGTTCCACATGCGGAAACAGCAAGAAGGTGAAACGGTAAATGACTTTATCACAGCACTTCGAAAACTGGCAATATACTGCAAGTTTGGTACATACCTTAATACAGCATTACGAAATCAATTAGTGTTTGGTGTCAGGTCAGTTAATATACAAAGTAGATTATTAGAATGTAAGGATTTAACATTAGAAAAAGCGTTAAGTACAGCTATGGGCATGGAAATGTCAGCCAAAAGTACAGCTGAATTAAAGAGTGAAAATATACATACGATACACACTCATGTAAACAAGAAACGACAGGACCATGCTAGTAGCAGTAATACATATAAAAATTATAAGTCAAATATTGTAAAGAATAGAAATGTAGAATCACATATAAGTAGCAATAATACATATACAAATGATAGGAAGAAATGTTTTCGTTGTGGCTCCGATAAACATTTAGCACATAAGTGTACCAATAAAAATTTATATTGTTCTTATTGTAAAACTAAAGGTCATTTAAGTAAAGTGTGTTTAAGGTCAAATAAAAATAGTAATACCAATTTAGTTAGCGAAAATGTAAAGACAGTAGTAGAAATAATGCATGTTAATAATGGAAATGATTCATTACGAGATAAATTTGTACTCGATGTCAAAGTTAATGGTATGATTTTAAAATTTGAAGTAGACACAGGAGCTGCTGTATCCTTGTTACCTGAACATTTGTGCCATACCTTATTTCCAAATATACCAATCAAAACCACAAACTTAAAATTACGTTCATATTGTAACAATGAATTGCATGTATTGGGATATATTGACGTGGAAGTAGAATTAAACAATTTGAAATTGCAATTAAAATTATACATAGTAAACAGCGACCGACAACCACTCATGGGAAGAGAATGGATACGACCATTAAATGTAAATTTTCAAAATATTGGAAAAATCGAAATAGCAAATACTGAACTACAATTACAAAAATTATTACAGTCATTTTCAAATGTATTCGAGGAAAATATTGGTAAAATTAGGGGTATTCAAGCGAAATTAAATGTTAAGGAAAATGTAAAACCTGTTTTTATAAAACATAGACCAGTACCGTTCGCGTTAAAACCTAAGATAGAAACCGAAATTGAATTATTGGTTAAAGAAGGAGTACTAACCAAAGTACATACATCAGATTGGGCTACACCTGTCGTACCAGTTGTTAAAGCAAATGGACGAATTCGTTTATGCGGAGATTTTAAAATCACTGTAAACCCAAACCTTATAGTAGACGAACATCCCTTACCTACAATAGATGACTTATTTGCGGCAATGGCTGGAGGAAATAAATTTTCAGTTATAGATTTATCGCAAGCATACTTACAGATGGAAGTTAGGGAATCAGATAGAAAATTCATTACATTAAGTACACATAAAGGTTTATATCAAAGTTCAAGGTTAATGTACGGTATAGCCAGCGCACCTGCAATTTGGCAACGCGAGATAGAAAATATACTACAGGACATACCCGGAATATCTATATTTTTGGATGATATCAAAATTACAGCTCCAGATGATAAAACTCATATAGAAAGATTACAACTAGTTTTAAGTAAGTTATCATTTTACAACATTAAAGTTAATTTACATGTCAATTCATGAAAAACGAGATACAGTACTGCGGTTATACGATTGATCAATCCGGTCTACATAAATCGATGGAAAAGATTGAAGCTATTCAAAACGTACCTACACCTAGAAACAAAACTGAGGTAAGAGCTTTTGTTGGACTTGTCAATTATTACGGGAGATTTTTCAGAAACCTAAGTCAAACATTACTACCATTAAATAATCTCTTAAAAGACAAAGTAGCGTTCAAGTGGACAGCAAAATGCAATGAAGCATTTGTCCAAATCAAGAAACAAATACAGTCACCAACAATTTTAGCCCATTACGATCCACAGTTACCACTCGTACTTGCAACAGATGCAAGTCCGTATGCGGTAGACGCTGTACTTTCACATATTTACCCGGATGGTACAGAACGTCCGATACAATTTGCTTCAAAAACATTGAATAATGTACAATCTAAATATGCACAGATCGATAAGGAAGCATATGCAATCATCTTCGGAGTAAAACGATTCCATCAATATTTGTATGGAAGAAGGTTCAAATTACTTACAGACCATTTACCTTTAGTTCACATTTTTTCTCCGAGAAAAGGGTTACCAATTTTTTCAGCTAGTCGTATGCAACACTATGCTTTATTTTTACAAGGATTTGATTTTGAGATTGTTTAGAGAAATACACGACTTCATGGTAACGCAGATGCAATTTCTAGACTACCTACAAGTACAGAAAATGAGGAAGTATACGATGAACCTGATTGTTTTGAAATACACCAAATACAGACATTACCAGTACAATTCCTTGATTTAGCTACCGAGACTGCAGAAGACGAGAAATTGAAACCTTTATTAATAGGATTACAAAAAGGAACTAAAATAAAATCTTTAGATAGATTTGGTATTCAACAGGAAGAGTTTACGTTACAAAGCAATGTCATTATGAGAGGACAAAGAGTAGTGATACCACAGAAATTTCGAAAAGCAATACTAGATGAACTACACAGTGCCCATTTTGGCATGGTAAAAATGAAACTGTTGGCAAGAAGTTACTGCTGGTGGCCAGGAATAACGGAGGACATAGAAGAATTATCGAGAAATTGTTATAATTGCAACAAAATTAAAAATAATCCAAATAAGGAAGTAATCCACCCATGGATAGATGCAAAGAATCCTTTCGAGCGAGTTCATGTTGACTTTGCAGGACCTTTTATGGGATATTATTTTTTCATTTTAGTCGATGCGTTCAGCAGATGGCCAGAAATACACCCAATAAAAAACATTACCACTAAAACAACAATCGAAATATGCAGAAAGATTTTTAGCACATTTGGGATACCTTCAATATTGGTTAGCGATAATGGTAGCCAACTGACGTCATCAGAGTTTCAAAAATTCCTAAAGCAAAACGGAATAATACATAAATTGAGTGCACCTTTTCACCCAGCTACTAATGGCTTAGCAGAAAGATATGTATAAACATTTAAACAGGCAATTCGAGCAATTAAGTGTACTGATATCAACTTAGGATTAGCACAGTTTTTATTACAGTACAGAAAAACTCCAAATCAAACTACCGGAGTAAGCCCATCGCAACTAATTTTCAATAGAGAAATAAGGTCAAGATTGGATCTTATAAAACCTACTACGAAAGAAGTTACAAGAAAAGAAGACACGGTTACAAAATTAGCAGAGGGAGAGAGAGAGTTGCAGCCAGAGATTACAGTGGGGAAGAAAAATGGCAATTCGGAAGAATTAAGGAAGTATTGGGAAAATTACACTATAAAATTCAATTAGATGATGAGAGGATATGGAGGCGACATCAGGATCAAATAAGGAAAATTGGTGATAATACACCACAAATGGTAACATATTCACGCACGAATCATGACATCAACATTGAACCTGAGAATGATACATCCATACAAACTCAACCAAGAGACATACAAATAGAAACCCCAAACCTTATCCCAGCTCCATTGATCCCACAACCTGAACCTACCTTTTCTAAAAATAGTCTACGCAGATCAACTAGAGTAATAAAACCACCAAATAGATTAGATTTATAGGCATAAGAATTACATGTGGGAAAGGGAAGTGTTATATCCTGAGTGTATAAACTTTGGTAGTTGGTAGTATTAGTTTCTGGGGGATTTGAAGGGATACACAAAAGGGTGTGGTAGACACTGTTTAGAAATGTATTGAAGAATAAAGATGTCAATGTAAGCTTGTTGTGAATATAAGTTCGGAAACCTACAACCGCCTTTTACTTATTATACCTCCTACCTTTACAAATACAACATAATCAAACAAATAGCAATCAATAATGGATACACAGAAACTCTAATTGAAAATATACTGACAAAAAACTATAAAAAACTATCTCTACGGTATATTATGCAATAAAAGAGAAACATAATTCAAAATTTAGATTACAAACGTACACTGGGAAGCCTAATGAAGATATTTCAATGTATTTAAAAAACTTAATAAGAACATGGTTTTCAAGACAAATAATAATTTAGCCTGAAGTCTATAAGTTAACGTGTGGATGCGGTAAGATATGTGTTGGTCAAACAGGAAGATCGTTTGAAAAAACGTATTCCTGAATTCCTGAACATGGTCATGAAAATTCCTGGACGCTTCAGAATAAAAAATAAGATTACACTTCTGCCAATTATTTAATAGCAGAAAACCAGACATTCAATAAAAATTTTGAAATTTTATATTTGGAGAATAAAATTAAAACTGAATTTAGTGAAAAGTTTAGAAACTAATTCATTAAAACAATCACAATTTGTTTTAATGATTGGTGATATTTAAATAACCTCACTTGTTAAATTTATTCATTTAAATTCATCGTTCAGATGATAATAATTCATGTTTAGTGCATTAAATTTGTATTAGTAAACATAAGTTTTCCAATAGCGTAACAGTAATGGCTGACCAATTGGGTCATACATTTACTTGAACCTTTGTGTAATTTATCTCTTTTTAAAGATACCATAAAATAATATTAACCTCTTTTGAATTTGTATAAACTATTGCTAGTTTATAACATATTTATTTTAATAGTTAACGAAGTGACGGTGTAAGCGAAATAATGATTAGATATTAATGAAGTAGAGATTAAACTATTAGTTTTATTTTCATTTTACATTATGAATCTTCATCAAGTAAAAGCCGAATCAAGCTAATTAGTTTCTCATTAGCTTTAATATATATTCATTTCTTTATTTTGACATGACACTGCTTAGCTACACGATGACAATTTATGCTGACTTATATTCGTTGGAACAAGGCATAAATTTTTTAATACTGTACTCTACAGACAACTTTATCTATGAAATATTTTTTAAATTTTGTTTTAAAATGTGTTTTGCTTGTAGCTTTATAGATAACATCCGGAAATTTATTATAATCTGCAATAGTCTTTGGTAAAGGATCTCCCGATGTCAATTTGAAATTTACTCGACTTCTATGACTAGTTCTATATTTGCGGGATGCCACTCTAACTAAAGTTACCTTTATTTTAGTAGATGCAATACAAATGCTTAAAATTTATATACAGTGGCAACCATTTAAATAGCACAGGTAAAATATGTATAAATCAATATTAATTTATATTTCTAGTAATTAATATAGGAATAATAATTTAAAATAAAAAAAATGGAAAAAGGAGAATCGCGGAGAAAATTTTCGCAGAATATGAACGATAATTACAACCAGAAACTCTTTTTTGGCACAATTGAGAGGTAAAAAAGATTGTACCAAGAGGAATATAAAGGACCAACAAAAGTGATAGTAGAATAAGATAAGACGGAAGCAATACTTTAAAGAAGTATCAAATGCGATTCAAAATGGTGGAAAAGTAAACACGACATGAGAGGTACATAACCATAAAATAAAAGAAATCGCAATTCAAGAATTAGAGGAAGCCATATGTAGGTTAAAATTAAAGACACTGGAATAGATGATATCACACCTGAAATCATCAAATATATAGAGGAACTAGCTAAAAAGAACTTATTAACCTAACCAAATATAATCATAGGACTAAATAATGTATCGGAAGAACGGAACCAAGGAATTATCCTACCTATAAAAAAAGGGGGTACAAGAAATATTAAATATTAATATTATAGTTAAACATTAATGAGAATAATAGTAAGCAGAATAAAAGGATATTTTCGATAAGTAGCGGACGAGGCTATAAAAAGAGCACAAGAAAAAATGAGAAAATTAGAGGTAGTCAACTGGAAAATGGAGAAGGTAGTACTCTCAGAGTTATTACTGGCAGATGATATGACAGGATTGGTAAAGTCAGGAAAATAATTACATAATATAGATATTCTATGAGAAGAATTAAAGAAGATAAACATGAAATTAAACACTAAAGAGACAAAGAATAACATAATATTACAATCGATGGACAGACTATAGGACAGGTTAAAAGTTTTAAGAACTTGGGTACTTTTATACAAGATGACGGAAGACTAGAAATGGAAATTAATGATAGAGTAGAAAGTTTGGAAATGTTGAATGCGTTTAGACCTTTCTTAGGCAAGATAGAAATACCTAAGCACATAAAGGTAGAGGTCATGAAGACAGTTGAATCACCGACGTGGAAAACGCGGGAGGATGAGGCGCAAGGCGCAATAGAAAGAAGTATATGACGGACAGATATATAAAATATCTGCCAGAATAGAAAAGTATGGAAAGCGCAGATTTCAACTCAATAGAATTACACCGAAAGGCACAAATTTATAGGAGTTGCATAATAAATTTTAATTTAACATAAATGTAATTATCTATTAAGCATAAAAAATTTCCTTGTTTCTGAAGAAAATAATTGATATTTTTAAAAATAGCATACATTAGAAATTAAAGTGATTTTAAAACGTTATTTTACACTTTAACCCTCTGTCTACCGAATGGATTCAATGGACCCAAAAGTGATATTATTTTGTGTTTATTTAAATATTTTGGGCTTGAGAACTTTGTGGTTACATGACTTTATTGCCTATGATGTACTTTGTTGATCTTTACTTCATATTAATTTTTTATTAATCATTTGTTTCAATATAAATTTTCTACCAGGAACTAGCGTTTAGGTCCATCGGACCCATGGAGATTTCGTATATAAGTGAACAATAATTAGTGACTTCCCCAGTATATGTATATTCTGCAAAGGCAGAGGCTTTCCCAAATCAATTCCTAAGCTGTTCACTGTTCAGTAAGGTTTTAGCTATTGTGAAAGGTGCTCTCGTGAAAAATTTGTGGAGTCATTGAGTTAGTTTATTTACTGCATTTTGTTATTGATTGAATCTTTTAAGTCTACTGTTTTAGTTTAGCTTCTTGATTTAATAGTCGTTACTCATAGGATCTAAAAATATAAAGAAAATGGATAACCGACAACCTTTGTGTGTAATTGCTTCCAATTCTTGAAATCTGAAGAATTGGAAGCAATTATAAATGACATGAGAGATATTGAATATCACAGTGATAATAGTGAAAATGAACCATCCGATGACGATTGGGAAATCGACATAATTGAGGGCATGACATACAATGAAGGAATTTCAGCTTGAGATGATGAAGATAATTCGGAATCAGAAAACAACTCTGGTGATTTCGAGGCCAATAGTGAAGATTCTGATGATCAACCAAACGCTAACGGACAAACTTTTGTTCAAAAAATAAACAAGTGTGACATGCAACTCCTCTCAATTTGCCACAAGGTCGATTAGGGCGGCAAAATCTTTTACATGAAACGTCAGGACCTACAAGATATGCTAACCTAGAAGTTGATAGTATATCCTCTGCGTTTTTTATTTACCTCAGAAAACCACTCATGGCAGTTTTTGTGAAATGCACAAATGCAGAAGAAAATACTGTATTTGGAAACAGGTGGAAACAACTAGAAAGTGAAGTAAGTGAGTGAAGACACAAACAAAGTGCAGTTTCTAGAGAGATGGCTGTGCCATCTTTGGAAGGGCGTTGTTGGTTCGCATTGGTTATGTGGACAGGGCGAGGTACTTCAGCTGTCTGACAACAGGCAGCGCTGAATTTACTTCTACGTCAGTCTGGATAATTTCTGGTATACGGCGATGTGGTTCTATTTTGTGAATGTGTCCGAAGATATCCTTTCTCCAGCAGGGGCGTACCGATGAGCCTGTAGAAAGGCGAAATACGACGTCTCTGGGGAGGGATATGTTCGGACGCGTTCACAAAAAATATTAATAGTGAACCTGTATTTGTGTTCTTCACACCAGATTTTTAATAATATTTTATGTTATTAAAAATACCTTTGTACTATTTAAATAGTATAAAGATTAATTACTTTTTTTTTTAATTTTAATTCTTTAAGTGGAGGATATAGTCACTGCTAAGAGAAAATGACGGCCTGTTCTTCGCATAGCTCAAAAATTTTCATTTGTAGTGCGGAAAAAGAATCTAGCCATGACAAGCTTAAACATTGTAGTTAAGAACAGTGAATATTTGAAGCGACACCGTTTGTGACAAAAACTATTTTGAACCATGTCATAAGAAAAAAAATATGGAATGTTGTGTCTGTATAGACCTAATCCAACTGGAGATCTTCCGTGAGAGCAGATTGGGGAAAACTATAAAAAAAACTACCTACTTATTTTAGATAAATCTAGAACTGATTATATCAGATAAGTATTAAGGAAAGTTGCTGTCAAGAAAAAGATATTGCGTTATTAGAATGGTCGTATCTTCGGTTTTTATTATTATTCAAAACATGGAATTAAACTTAGCAGTATGTTCTATTGATAAGCAACAGTAGCAAACAGCAGAAGATTGTAAAATGAAATGAAGTGCATGGAATAAGATATTTAAATCTTTATAAATTATCTCAATATATATTTATCTTTAAGCTACAGTACAACTTTTCTAAACTCGATTGTGTCTATATTTACATAGTCTGATTGATGTGGATTGATCCTTTCTTCAGGAATATGTAAAAGCAAACGTAGCATTAGATGATTTATGTGAAAGATTTATTTGTCTAAAATTCCTAACAAACGAACAGCTAGTGATGATCTGTTGCCAAGTTTTCTGATTCGGGATTATAGATTTATCCTTGCTACAATGTTATGTACAATTATCAATCTATCCCTAAAGATATTTAGTTTTTTTGACGCCTGGAAACGAATGCTAATTTGTCCTGTCCATAAAAAGGAAATAAAGCGGCATTGTCTATCGACCTATTTCTATTCTGTCAAATTTTGTAAAACTTTTCATACGGGTGCTATATACTTCTATATACTCAAATGTTCGGTCAGCGTTGTCATCAAATAAATATGGTATTATCCGCAACAGATCGAGTTTATCTAATATTTGTAATACGCCATCAAGCTCTTTTATCTAAACAAGTTCTTCTGGTTTTGCTGTATCTGTAATTGTTCTCTCAAGTTCATATTTGGAGAATCGCTTGTCTGACGTTCACCATAATGGATGCCATTCTAATGTGTCTGCTACTATGTCGGGCGTTCCACATTTTCGTTTGTCCTACTCATCAACAACCGTTTATTGAAGGTTTACTGTCCCATTTTGGATTTTTAGGAATATATGAAGATTTATTCCGAAATCTATATTGTAGGTGATGCTTAAAGTTTGCAGAGGAATCTAGATTTTATGTAATGCATTTCATCTTAAATTAAACGTCGATAAGTGCTGTGTTGTCATTTATACAAAGAAGACTATTTCGCTTGTATTATAGTGAAGAGTTGATAACTTTAGATTTGGGACTTACTCTTTATACAGGATTTACATTTAGACCACGTATTCACCTAGTTTCAACTTCTGCGTGCCAAACCTTTGCTTTCCAATTCGTTTTTCCAAATACTTTAGACATCAGTTGTTATAAGTCGATTTTGACCTCTGTATGTTTTTAGTATATTCTATAATTTTTGCTAACCTATTGTGCGAATTAAACTTTTAAATTTATCATACCTTATTTATTCAGTCTGGTTGTCAATTATTTTCGAACGACTAGGTATCCTCCTGATAATTTTCGCTATAATTCTTTTACTTTCCGAGTTGCCTTGTTCGTATGAATATTTAACACAATTACTAGGACCACTCAATAACGGTTTTCTTGCTTTGTAATATCTAGAATAATGGATTGCTTTTAACGCCTTTATTTGTGCATTATTAGTATTTGGTAATTTACGTACGTGATCTAGAACGTTAATTATATCTGGTAGCTATGGAATATAATTGGAATTATCAATTCGTTCTTTTAGAATCTTAGTTTCTTGTTATATACATCGTTTACAAAGGTATTCTCAGCATCAATGTCTATTTATTTTAGGTTATATCGTCATTCTTCTAGATAATTATCGTACATGGGTATTCTAGAATTCATATTAAAATATAGGGTTAATTAGATGTCATTTTATAAATATGTACCTGGTAACCCCGTTGCAATCTTATAGGGCAGAGCTTATGTACATTTCTACTCAGCTGCTGACATTATTAGAGGTAAGATTGTAAGCAGATCCGTGACATATTGCCATGAACTTTTCTCCGAAGAAAATTTTTGAAGAAGCTATAAAAGACAGTATATTTATGTGTATTTTATTCCAGAAAAATATTGAAGATTATTTAAATATTTATTTGAAAATTTAATTTAATGTATCTTTATGTCCACGACTGTAGATTGTTCGACCAGAGTATTGAGGTATGCAGTCCGAGGTTGAGTGGAAATATATTTTATACTGTAGATATTTTGACTTATGTTAGGTAGGGCTATGATGCTGTTTCCGGGAAGTAGGAGATTCAGAGATTTAATAGTTCTTGAGCAGATAGGTCGAGTTCTTGTTGCTACTGAATAGAACTTATTTTTATTCAGATTAAACTTTGGATAAATTCGGTTTGTGTTTTTGTGTGATGATATTGATGTGTTAAATTAATTCTCGAGTTATTACGAGTCTTTAAACTTGTAATTTTTAATTTATAAGACCTATCTGAAAAAAAAAATCTCTCATTTTAGTGAAGTGATAACTACATTAATTAATGTATGTATATTTCTGTTAATATTTATGTCTTTAGAAATAATTCAATTATATTGAAGAGCTCAGTAAATTCAGTAATTTTAGGTTTATAAAATTGTTGTAATCATATGAATATTAAGAAAATTGCCAGATTTTCGTTTGAAGTTTTTTTTTTGTAATATTCGAGAAGGTTTAGAAATTGGAGGGAAACTTCTATTTTTTTTCATGTTCAATGTACGCATGAATTAAATATAGCTGCGTGCGCATTACAGATAATTTTCTGTTTTAACGTTTTAAATATTTGGGTTAATGTAATTTATAAGTCTGACAGTTGTTCTAAATATTTAATTTTAATTTTGCTCGCGGTCATTTTGGTGAGTTTTTTTCGCTTCTACTTTCATTTAGTATCAAAGTTTTTCTCACCATCTGTTTCATTGTATATGTTTCAGTTCGACGTTATACTTTATAACGTCGATTTCTTTTTTTTTCATTTTTATTGGAGTAAAAAAATTGCGTGAAAAATTTTTGTTTGTTTTCCTAATACCTTTTGTTTCAATTTTTTCCACGTGCCCTATGAGGGTAAACTCTGAAGATTGAAGAGCTCCAGGAAGGCGTATCCGACTAGAGTATAGCAGGGCAAGCTACTGTGTATTGTGATCTAAAGTTGAATAAGCAATCAACATAACAATTCACTGCAATATATGCGCATGGGGATTAGCGATTCACACGTACAAGCAAAAGTATATGCGTTTTATAGGCCCAAATAATGCAAGTAATGCCATTTTCTAATGAAATGATGAACGTCGCTTTTAATGTAGACTTCTAATTGGAATGGATCCTTATTATTTATTCAGTATGTATCATGTATGTATTATGTATCAGTTCTAAATTAATTGCATTAAAGTTATTTGGTTGTGTTCGATTACCGCGACATCTATGAGTATTTAGTTGTGTTATAGTACGATTTAATAATTAGCAATTTTGGCTTTCATTAGCGATATTTAATTTGTATTTCTTGTGACTTCGCAATAGGGTTATTTTGGCTTTCGATTTACTTTTTTGAAATTATTAAAATTGTGGTAATTAAAATATTCTTTCAAGTATATTTTTTTCGTATGACGTCGGAAATGGTCTGTTATAAAAATGCGAACACGAGGCATTTTCGTTCTCAGTTCTCCCGTTCAAAAATAGTGGTGAAGACTTCCTTGTGCAAAGGTTGTGAATTCTCTGACTAGCAGAATATTATTTAAAAATGTTATATGTTCGCAATTAGCGAATTAATTCTACTTTTATTGTAAAACAACGAGGAAGTTGACCTGAAGTTGTTTTTCGTGGATATACACGGTTTAACAAGATATATTTTTTAGACCACGTGGGTGAAGTCTCCTTTTTGTATGATATAATTAATGAACTAAGTGAGTCATTCTCTAAGAGTGTCTTGTTTTAAAGGCATTGTTTCCTTAATTTCTGTGTGCCGTTTTCTTATATTTTTTCCTCTCCTTATTTAACAGGGAAGTTAGCAAGGGCCATAATATACGAAGATTTGATTAAAGAACGCAATCAGCTCCTGTCCGAGTTAAAAACCGATCCGCTGAAATTTCTGTACGTCATTAGAGGATCTTCAACCCGAGATAGCATTTTCTGTATCCGACACGCTTGGATAAAAGGTACTAATTATCTTTGCTAATATTATTGAAGACTACGATATACTTATTCGTCGTCGCTTAAAGAAGAAACGTGTGCACCATTTTGTAAATAGTTAGATATAAATTTTAATTTTTTTTTGCTCCGTATTAGGACAATTGTTTGTTAAGCACATTTTGTTTGATATAAATTCATAAATTCTACCCCATAGATATAGATGTTAAACAAGCCCTAGTTCTGTTCAATGTGATAATTGTAAATTTAATTATACTTATAATAGATTTAATTATTGCATTTTTTTATACATCATTTAGAAGCATTAAATTTGATGATGTAATTTTCAGAATGTTATACCATTAAGTACAGATTTGTGTTGCGTCATTTTCATTCTGAAAATAATTTAATCGACCAGTTATTTAGTGTTTTTTTCTTGTCACATAATAATAATTTCTACATATACTGTGTGGAAAAATAATTATTGAATTAAATTGAGTAATATATTTTTTATTATAATTGAAAACAGTGAGCAGTTATTTTGTAATATAATTAATATATTTTTTGTGCATATATAATGTTGATAAATCTTTATAGATTTAGTTTGTACAATTTTTCCTAAATTGGAATCTACGCTATTAAATAATTAATAGTGTGTTATATATAATAATTGTTGTATATACAGACTGTACCAATCTCGATGTGAGGTTTATCCAAGATCTTTGATAAATTATTTTTGCAATTTTAGATTAAGATTCTTATTTCAGTTAATTGTTTGTCATTATTATTTAAATCATTTCATACGTTTACCTATTTTTTTAATTAAATCGTATCATCTACTTTTAGAGTTTACCTAAAACGCATAATTATATGTATATTTAATTACTCATATTATTCAATTTATTGTCTACACTTAGTTCATTTATTTCATTTACTATACTGGGTGAGTCTTCTACTCATAACCAGGTATTACGTTGATTTATTGAGAATTAATATCACTCTCGTAATGTATTTATTTCATTGGTCAATATTATATATAGTTTTTTTATTGCATTCATTAAATTTTAATCTTTTCAATATTATTTTGATGTTGACGATTTTGCTGACGTGGTGGGCAAAGTTGGCGTTACACGTATTTGACTATCTGGTGTACCATTTCTTTTGTTTGTTGTTTGTTTTTGTGTTATTAATAAATCCTCCATTGTTATTGTTTTACATTTGTTGTTTTATTGGTATATCATATCGACATACGTAGATACCTATGATTTAGTCAATTTACCATCAGCAGTGTCTATGTTCACTGTAACGGCTAAAGAATGTAAACATGGTGTCGCCTAAACCGATATAAAAACCTCCCTACAGTTCGCCTCTAAAACTGAGTTGGTTTATTTAGTCTAAGATCACTGGGGCAATCATGTTATTGGGGTAATTTGATAAATCCTAAGTAAAACTATTGCTCATGGGGGCATATAGCACATTATTTTCTGCAGTTTATCTATTTCGCCTATGTCATGAGCAAGCTCGAATATATTGACATTTTTTATGTATCTATTTTACAAAATAGATAGAGTTTTTCCGCCATCGGAACCAGTCAGGCTAAATTACTTTTGAAACACAACATGCTGTTACTTTTGGAAGGAAGAAATGTACATTGTGGAAAATTTCGGTGAAACCTGATACACAACAAGATCGAAACTGAAAGTGAATTTTACTGTCAAAGGTAACTTTTCACGTCACAAGTGATTCTGGCAGGTACGTACGGATTCTTTTTGGCTAACGGCGAGGACGGATATCCTTTAGTGCAGAGGTGTCAAACTTAATTTTGCAGAGGCCAATATATTAAATTTTAAATTCGTAGGCGGGCCAGATTGAAAATAAAAAAAAATGAACAGAATTATTATAACATTTTATTTTTTAAATTATACAGGGTGTCCAGAAACTCTCCTGACAAACGAAGACCAGAGATTCCTCTGATAATTTTAAGACAATTAAACCCAAATTCACCTAGTCCGAAAATGCTTCCTAAGGGAACTAGAGTTCTTTGAAGATGGCGCCTTGTATTTATTTTTTTTTAAATTCCTTCAGAACGCTTCTATTTAGAAAAACAAAAACTGGTATGCTTATTTATCCTCCAGAGATGAATCGATTCCATCAATTGCGAATTTCTAGTACCGGTCATAGGCGTCCGTTTTGGGTAGGCCAACGGTTATTTTAAGGCATAACTTTTTTGTCTCTAACTTTTAAGCATTTGTGACACTAGATTATTAAATTTTCAGGTATTCCAGTACTAAAATGTACTCTTACTTTAAGTCGGTAGGATACACCGTTTTCTAGAAAAATCGATCTGTAAATTTTTCGTTTTTTCTTCTTTAAAGTTCAATTTATTATGTACCTACTTATTTTTAGCGACGAAGTTGGCGTGGACTATCAAGGCATGGATGAAAATTAATTTAATAAATTAAAAACAAATTATTTATTACAATGGAACGAAACTAACAAAGAAAAGAACAAGTATCAAAGGTAGATTGTTACAAAAGTTGCTCGATGTGATGACCATTAGTCTCTATGCATAAGTTTACCCTTTTGCTTAGAGAACGCCGAATTCTTGCAAAAATTCCAAAGTTATTTCTAAATTCGTTGCAAGCATCTTGTATCCTTAGCCATAGTTGTGCGCGATTTTGTATCGGAACGGAATAAACAAATGCTTTTATGTATCCCCAAACACAATAATCGCAAGGATTCAAATCCGGCGACCTTGCTGGCCAAGCAACTGGACCGCCTCTTCCAATCCAATGGTCTTCGTAGTTATTATCTAGAAAGTCCCGTACATTCCTGCTAAAGTGGGCCGGACAGCCGTCCTGTAGAAACCATAAGTTTTGCCGAATATTTAAACGCACCTCATCTAACAAATCAGGTAAAATATTTTGCAGGAAATGTAAGTAATCAGCACCATTTAAACGAGCAGGTAATTCCACAGGTCCAAGTAGATAATCGTCAACTACTCCTATCCAGACTTTTATGCTAAACCTATGCTGATGCTTAAATTCTTGAACAACGTGGGGATTGTCACCAACGTACGAATAATAATGTGCATTATGTACATTAAAAATTCCATTTTTTGAGAATGTAGCTTCGTCACCAAACAAAATGTTCCTGAAGAAATCTTCATCATGATTTTTCTGATTTTGTAACCATCTAGCGAATTCTACGCGAGCAGGAAAATCTCCTTCTAGCAGTAAAATGCTTTGTAAAATGAAAAGGATATAAATTTTCTTTGTGTAAGATATTTCCTACGGAAGATTTTGAAATTGTGGGGTACATGGCAGATAGTCTTCGAACGCTAATTTCTGGATTTTCCTCAACTTCCATTAAAATAACATCTTCATGTTCTGCTGTTACATCATTATGTCTCCCTGTTTCATTATTTTTTGGGACCACTGAACCTGTTTCTCTTAATCGTTGATGAAGAGGTGTAAATGTTGAGTGAGTGGGATGCTGACGATTGGGAAATTTTTCAGCGTATCTACGTTGCGCCGCTCGAGCGTTACACCTCATTTCGCCATAAACTAAATGCATATCGGCGTATTCCTCATTAGTAAAAACCATTTTTTTTTAAATTGAAATCGTTGTGTTTGAATAACACAAAGTAAAAAATGAAAAGATAAACTTCGCGAACTGACAACAATTTGACAATGAAAAACGTAGGTTTTACTTCTGTTGGCAGTTCAGAGCTAACTATTGCAAAAAATAAAAAATTGAACTTTAATGAAGAAAAAACGAAAAATTTACAAATCGATTTTTCTAGAAAACGGTGTATCCTACCGACTTAAAGTAAGAGCACCTTTTAGTACTGGAATCTAAAAGGTGCTCTTACTTTAAGTCGGTAGGATACACCGTTTTCTAGAAAAATCGATTTGTAAATTTTTCGTTTTTTCTTCATTAAAGTTCAATTTTTTATTTTTTGCAATAGTTAGCTCTGAACTGCCAACAGAAGTAAAACCTACGTTTTTCATTGTCAAATTGTTGTCAGTTCGCGAAGTTTATCTTTTCATTTTTTACTTTGTGTTATTCAAACACAACGATTTCAATTTAAAAAAAAATGGTTTTTACTAATGAGGAATACGCCGATATGCATTTAGTTTATGGCGAAATGAGGTGTAACGCTCGATACCTGAAAATTTAATAATCTAGTGTCACAAATGCTTAAAAGTTAAAGACAAAAAAGTTATGCCTTAAAATAACCTTTGACCTACCCAAAACGGACGCCTATGACCGGTACTAGAAATTCGCAATTGATGGAATCGATTCATCTCTGGAGGATAAATAAGCATACCAGTTTTTGTTTTTCTAAATAGAAGCGTCCTGGAGGAATTTAAAAAAAAATAAATACAAGGCGCCATCTTCAAAGAACTCTAGCTCCCTTAGGAAGCATTTTCGGACTAGGTGAATTTGGGTTTAATTGTCTTAAAATTATCTGAGGAAACTCCGGTCTTCGTTTGTCAGGAGAGTTTCTGGACACCCTGTATAGTATATAATATACGGTTGTTAAAAATCATATCAAAGTTATAAAAGAGGGTAGGTAATTATGTTGAGCTCGAGGATCCAGATACCTGACATCTCTTGTTTTTGACAAGCTCATTGATGTCAGGTATCATATTCGTTGTAGTTATTTTAAGAATTGATTGGAGATGTTCTTGGGAGGGGAAGGTCTTGTGCGATGTTTGTTCCTATTTATTTTCATGACGGAAAACATCTGCTCACATAAATAAGTGCTACCAAACATGCAGAGAATGCGTGCTGCATGTTTTTTAATTCCGGGTAATTATCCAAACTCTTGAAATATTGTGTATAAAATGTAAGAGCGTTAATCTCATTAAATTTTGCTTTCAAAATACTGTCAGATTGAAGATCTATCAACTCCATTTGCAAATGAACTGGTGCCTGTGAAGCTTCAAAATTGAATGGATTGTTGAAAATTGGGATTTCCATTTCATTCATTTTGTGAAAGTCTTCAAAACGATTGTTGAATTCCGTGATCAAATTTTGCAGAAGTTGAGAATATTCATCCAATTTTTTTTGGTTCACTGTGCCAAATGATTTTAAATGAGGGAAATGATCCAAAGTTTGATTTTTTACCTGATTTTCCCACAGCCTCAACTTTGTTTCAAAGGCTTGAATATATGAATACATTTGAGTGATAATCAGATTTTTACCCTGTAACTTTACATTTAGATCAGTCAAGTGTTTATTCATATCTACCAAAAAGGCCCAATCAATCCACCAGTCATTGTCATAATCAATTGGTTTGCCTTTTTCTAACATGAAAGCTTGAATAGGGTCACGTAATGCAAAAAATCTTTCTAAAACTACTCCTCGACTGAGCCAACGAACTTCGGTGAAATAAGGGACATCAGAAAACTTTTCGTCCAAATCTTGTAAAAATTGCCTGAACTGTCGGTGATTAGTCCTCTGGTTCTTATAAAATTTACTATTTTAATTATAGGTTGCATGACATGGTCCATTTTTAAATGTTTGGATGCCAATGATTCCTGATGAATTATACAGTGAAATCCCACAAAATTCCCTGATGTTTTCTGTTTAAATTTAGTTACAACGCCCGAATGTTTGCCAGCCATGGCAGGAGCGCCATCCGTAGTTGTGCTGCTAAGTATATTCCAGTCGAGTTCATATTCTGCTATTAAATGCTCAATTGCAGAATAAATATCATTTGCTGTTGTAGTACCTGCCAATGGAACGCACTTTAATAGTTCTTCAGTTATTTCAAAGTTACTGTTAATACCTCGTATAAAACGGCAAGTTGAGCTGTATCCACAGTATCAGTGCTCTCGTCAACAGCCAGTGAAAAGTTTGTAAATTCCTTAATTTTCTCCTTCATTTGAAGAACCAAATTTTGAGATAAATCATTTATTCTTGAAGCAACAGTGTTTTTTGAGAGCGAAATATTTTGAATTATTGACTTTTGAGATGGAAATGAAACATCGGCAACTTTCAACATACAGTCTTTAATAAAATCACCATCAGTGAAAGGTTTTGATCTCTTCGCGATTTCTAATGCAATAATAAAACTTGATTTCAGGGCATCTTCGCTCTTAGCTTTAGTAAACATCGATTGTTGACCTTGAAGTTTAGATTTTAAAGATGACAATGTGTCGATTCTTATTTTTTCAGTGTAACAATCGAATGTTGACTTATGATTCGTATCATAGTGTCTCTTCAAATTAAACTCCTTACAAACAGCAACTGTTCGATTGCAAATCAAACACAGTGGTTTACCTTTCCATTCAATGAAAAAATATGCAATTTCCCATTTAGACTGAAAAACTGCACTCACTATCAACTTTACGTTTTTGTGACATTATGCCAAAATCGTAACAATTATGGAACTCGACACAACAATTATGGATATCGCACGCGCACGACACAAACAAATGCACAATACCTTCACAATCACTACTTCGCAGTACAACTAAAATCCTTCTCCAACCGTATCGCTTCGATTACTCGACTCGACGGACTCACGTCGCGCCGACGCACTCGTTCTATATGGTTAAGGAAGGTTCTAGTCTAGACTCGAAGCGCGGGGAAGATTCTATCGTTCTCGACAAAAATAATAGGATATCTCCGCTTGCTGCTAAGAGATGGCGTTACTTTCTTTCTCTCTCGCTTGTCTAGGCACGCGCTGCCCTTGAAATTACTTATAAATATTGTGTGGCGCATTTTAAAACATCCGTAGAAGAATCGAGTGAAGTTTAATTCTTCTTTCTGTGACACATTGCGATCGCGGGCCTTATTGATACGGCCCAGGGGCCGGATGCGGCCCGCGGGCCGCATCTTTGACATGACTGCTTTAGTGTGTACCTTTGACAATAATATGTACCAATGTAGACAAGCTCTGTACAGATATACTTTTATAGCTTAATTAGATAAATGATAATATAATTTTTTTGCTCTGCCCAATTTATATTTATTTTGTTTATTATATACTTAATATTATTCTGTCAATTGTTGTAATTTTTTTGGACAATAAAGGCATATTATTATTATTGTAAGAGGGGATTTTTAATATCGGCTACTAAATCTGTATTATTTTTTGTGCCCTAATAAATTCATTTTACGCCCTCTCTATTTTCAAATACGGAAGATTTGAAAGAAAAGCCTCCTTAAAAGGTCATTTCACTAAGATTGAAAATTACGAAAAATCTGGAAAGCATTTTATAGATGTTAATACATTTTTGAGAATGAACGGACTACTTCAGAATTGTAATATAATTATTTGTAACATTCTGTTGGAAATTTTCCCTTGTTAGAGTTCGAATCAATATTGTAGCCTTTTTAATTTAAGAATAATTATTAATAATTTGTATGTTATAATTTATTATAAACATACAAGAACAAAAGGAAACTGACTTTTTGGTTTTGGTTTGGTTGTTCTCGCTGCTATGTAATTTAGTTTAGATTTTATAGTTATGGTTTATATTGTCCACAATTCGTGTATCTTAGATTAGTTACCAAGGCAATAGTGCTTTAATATAATGCAGGTAGTTCTTAACTTATTCCAAAGTGTATTTCTGTTCGATCGGATTATTAATTCGACCTAAAATTGAAACAATGTGGTAATCTAAGTAATATTTCCCTCAATAATTTAATCTGTGAAACTGAAATTCGATTTTCTATATTAGAAAATGAATTATTGCGGTAAATGTGGCTTAACTGTTTCCATAAATTATGCCAGTGATTGAAAGGATAAAAGATAGACTCTACTTCCACAATTATGACTTGTTTCTTATTTTTTATTGTTTGATATTAAAAATTTCTATGAGCGAGTTACGTAAGAAATAATTTCATAATTGATGAAATAAAAATGCGTTAAGGCTTGCTGTAAAAGATACTTTTATAAATAGTGTCGGTATTAGAATATTACAGTTTAGAGTTTTTAAATTTTGGTGTGTTTTATTACATATTTTAGATTAGGATGGGGAACCATCATGAGGGTTTACCCATTGCGGAGATAGGTAATGTAGAAAAAAAAGGTTTAAGTATATCAATACGTTAAGCACGTATTACGCATTTGTTACAAATGAAACAGACATGCAATATACATATCTGTAACTGTACACATGGACAATACACCTCGAATTTTCAGCATTTACTTCTGCCTAAGACACGTGTTTCTGCCATTTACTATTAGGCGTCATCAGTTAAGCTAGTGAAGTAATTAAAGCTTAAATCGCCTATAAGGTATAGCAAATTTTGTCCTATCAGGTAGCACCATATAATATAGTGACATCTGACGGACGAAAGAGACTATGCCGAAAATGGCATGGAAAATGGCATGGAAAATGGCAATTAGACCATTAGCAAATAACACTCTTAAATCTTTGACTCATACTAGAAGGTAAAAGATTAATTTTTTTTTGAGAAAACAAAACCACATAGCACATACTTATGTTAAGTTTTAGATTGTGTTGCAGACACCAATTCCATATTAAATTAATGTTAGTCTGCAAGAGTATTGCGTCATCCACTCAATAAATGCGCATATATATATATATATATATATATATATATATATACCGCCTAATTCTGAGTAAACGCAACGATCCGAATGTATGAATATTTCTCCTGCTTCGAATACAACTCCCCTGAATGCTGTAGGCGTGTCAACATCAATACAATTCCCCTGAATGCTGTAGGCGTGTCAACATCAATGTCATATATCATACATACTTACATATTATGGAGCCGCGTAAGAAAAATTATCTGATTACCAAATTACTATTAAAGGACTATAAATTGTTTAGTCCTGTGTTATGGTAATGAGTAATTGCAATACGTTATTCTACAAAGCGTAATGAAATTATTAATAAGCGGTTAAGAAAATTGCAAATAAGGCATCAAAAGATTTAATAAATTAAATTTTAATAATAAAGGTCACAAAAAACTGTTCATAGTAAACTAAATAAACTTCAGAAATAAATAAAAACTAAATTAAATTCTAGTAATGCAAAGAAAAATTTACTCTTACAGATAATAAAATAAATTGTTCATAATGAGAAATTAATTATATAATAACGGAAATTCATCCGTTTAAACTCATCACCGTAAAATAATTGATGATGTTTGGAATATTATAATTATGAAAATCATTTAATTTTAGTATGCGGTTAACGGAAGAGTAGCATATGCCTAAATCGTTGGAAATATCGCTAACTGTCAAATTTGAATTTAGTTCTATTGCAGCGCATACTAAAATGAACGTATCATTAGGAACTCTGCGATTTGGGAATAATGGTTTTAAATTTTGTACAGAACCAGTAATGTCTATTTTCTTTTCTTATTTTCTTATTTTCACTATTCAAACGCTTAAGAGACTCCGTATAGGGTGACAGTGGTGACACTAATTTGTGACATTAGTTGTTAAATGGTTGTGCGACAGACTGCTTTGTGATTGGCTAAACGCGTTCAGGGGAATTGTATTCGAAGCGGGAGAAATATTCATACGTTCGGATCGTTGCGTTTGCTCAGAATCAGGCGGTATATATATATACAGTACAAATCTCTTCCCTATAGTCACCTACAAGCGTGTATTACGTATGTGACATACGTAATACACGTTTGTAGGTGACTATAGGGAAGAGATTTGTACTGTATATATATATAACGTATAACGTATATATATATATATATACACATATAATATTATTTATATTTTATATTCCTTGAAAAAGGCATCATTTGCCGAAACATGTAGGATTGTTTTAAATATATACATTTTGAAGTAAAACCAGACCTTAAGTCGCTAACTAATGAATTTACCATATATATATGTATATAATCTCTTCCTGCTGTCTTTCTTAGTTCTAAGTTCTTCATAGCTTATTTTACTTTCTCTTCTTTTCTTGTTCTATATCTTGTATGTTACTTATTCCTTCTTCTTATTCTATTGGATTTACCTCTCTAACAATTCTTACTGTTTCCATCTTTCTTTATTATATCTCTACATTTAATTTCCATGGGCATCTCTAATATTCATAATATTATGTTCTCTCTTGTGTCTTCATTGTTTTTCAGTTTTTTTTAATTTAACCTTAAATTTATAAATTCAAACAAAATTTTCAAAATAAGACTTATTAGTACCAACATTGCTTTATCTTTTTTTTTGGTATTAAAGGTTTTATTTATGAATGTATATTACAAATAATTTGCACATTTTAATGTTTACAATATGTACATAGGCTTTAATTTATAAATTTAAATAATATGCATTAAACTCAGTTATTTGTTCTCGACTTCTCATTTCAGTATTATTTTTTCGAACACATTTAAAACTATCAGCAACTCTTCCACAGTTGCCTTATATTATACTTCTAAAGTCATGTTAACTTTTTACTGGGATAGATAGTTTTAGTTTAAATTGATGGATTCTTATAAATCTTAATTTTTTCTGAATTCAGTTGTCTCCAGAGGTTGAGACCAATTTTCAATAAAATAACAATACTATTAGGTCTAAGCTTCATCCAACGACTTTCGTATGTAAACATCAACACTCCCAGATGTCCCCTAATTATCGTTAATTCGTACCCAACCGCCTATCCGTAACGTACCTTATATTTACATTTGCAGGGATATGCCCGGACTTAAAATGTATTTACGATGCCCCATGGGTTAACTTTGTCTGCTGGAGCGTACGCAATATCTCGAAATTAAATTTCTCATTTAATTTATGTTGTGTGTGTTAATTTATGTTATGTGTGTGTTCCTTTTGGACCATACCTATATACGTCTGGGAATTCGTTTCAGTAAGTAAAGCCGACGCCAGACTCTTTTCCAATAAAAGGCAAGAGGAAAAGACTAAAAATGAGACAGAATTATCAAAATACTTTTGCTCATGTTTTCGATATACAGGCTGATTCATTTTCGGCCCTCACCATGGGGATCTCGCTTATTATTGGAGATAGAGTATAGGTTTAAATTTGGCAAAGTTGTTAAATTTTGTGTTTGTTATAAATCCGCAAAGAAAATAGACCTGTGACAAATGACCTTCGCTATTTAAAAAAAATACGCGAAAACCCCATTTTCTTCTTTTACCTGTAGCACCGACATTTGGCCTTGTAGAGAAAATATAAAAACACATCCTTGTGGCCATTTCCAAACCTCTATCCAGTGGTGTACTCTAAATTTTTATACGACGTTGGATTTAGACATCTTCAGAAAGAGTTTTTTTTTCTGATTTCAACCGTGTACCACATGCTGACTAAAGTTTTTGACATTAGGCTTTATTTGAAAGAATAAATTATAAGATTAAATAAGGTAGCCATGGAATTTCAATCTGTCATACATTTCATTTATTGTTCATTAATAATACAAAAATGTCATACACTAACGAAGAGAAACGAGACATGATAAGTATTTTTTATTCTTCGAACCGAAATTCAACAGTAGCGAGTACAAGATATCTACAATTATATCCAGAACGACAACAGCGTCATCGTACCATTTTTCTAGATCTCGACAGAAATTTGGTCGAGAATGGATCGTTTACTAAGCCGCGTAATGGTCAAGACAACAGGAATTTAAATGAAAATCGACAAGATATTTTACAAATGGTAAATTAAAAGCGTGTTTTCAAATTTCATGTTAATCTTGTATTTTTATAGATAAATAATAATCCATCAATTTCTACACGCGAAGTAGCGTCAGAATTAAATTTGTGCCAATCCAGAGTTTGGAGAACTTTACAAAGAAGTAGGTTTAAACCATACAGGATCTATGTTAATCCTTCTTTACTGCCTGGAGATAATTTGAGAAGGCTAGAATATTGTAATTGGTTAATGGGAAGGATAGAAAATGACGAAAATTTTTTAAGCAAAATCATGTGGTCAGATGAAACAAAATTTACAAATTCTGGAATGTTCAACAGAAATACGGAGCACTATTGGGCAGTACAAAATCCCCGACAAAACAGGGCTAGAAGACCACAACATCGTTTTGGAATAAACGTTTGGATGAGTATTTTGGCAAATCGTCTCTTAGGACCAGTTATGTATGAAGAACATTTAAATGGAGAAAGATATTTAAACATTTTACGTGCATACGTATCTGACTATCTTGACGACAATATCCCATTAAATCAATTACAATATTTACGGTGGCAACAAGATGGCGCACCAGCACACAATGCAGCTGTTGTTAGAAATTTCTTAAATCAAGAGTTTGCAAACCGTTGGATTGGAAATAGGGGAGTTGTTGAATGGCCTGCGAGATCACCTGATTTAAGTCCGCTAGATTTTTTTTATGGGGACATGTTAAAAATAATATTTATAAAGTAGATGCGCCACAAAACATTGAAGAATTACGAAACAGACTTCAGAATGCCTTCGATGCAGTTCCTAGAAGAACTATACAAAGGGCAGTACAAAATGCCAGAAGGCGTGCCCAATTGTGCATTACCGAGATGGCCAGATAATTGAACATTTACTGTAATTGTTTATTGTTTACTTTGCTATGTATTTTTATTAATGTTTTTGTTATCTTGTACTCGCTACTGTTGAATTTCGTTTCGAAGAATAAAAAATACTTATCATATCTCGTTTCACTTCGTTAGTGTATGACATTTTTGTATTATTAATGAACAATAAATGAAATGTTTGACAGATTGAAATTCCAAAGGCTACCTTATTTAATATTATAATTTATTCTTTCAAATAAAACCTAATGTCAAAAACTATAGTCAGCATGTGGTACATGGTTTGAAATCAGAAAAAGAAACTCTTTCTGAAGATGTCTAAATCCAATATGGCGCCTATAAGAAATTAGATAGTTGATGATGGCCAGAAAGAAACGAAATGTCGTATAAACATTTAGAGTACACCACTGGATAGAGGTTTAGAAATGGCCACAAGGATGTGTTTTTATTTTTTCTCTACAAGGCCAAATGTCGGTGCTACAGGTAAAAGAAGAAAATGGGGTTTTCGCGTTTTTTTTAAATAACGAAGGTCATTTGTCACAGGTCTATTTTATTTACGGATTTATAACAAACACAAAATTTAACAACTTTGCCAAATTTAAACCTATACTCTATCTCCAATAATAAGAGAGATTCCCATGGTGAGGGCCGAAAATGAATCAGCCTGTATAGTGTTCCAACATAAAAAAGCTAATAATTTAATTAATAGTGAGTTTTTTTTTGCGGTTATTAATATTAGATGCGTCTTTAAACAAAAATTGACAAACTAACAAACACAAGGTATTACTTTTGTAAAAGTATTTTTTAACCTTCTGTGAGATACAATGAAATCGCTTAGATATTTGAACACTAGCGACTCGCGATAGGTTGCAAATATTAGGGTGGCAGCTGAACCCCATCAGACCTCAACTACTACTTGTACGTCAGTGTTAGAAGTCATGGATTTGGAATAAGAACACTACTACCTTCAAATTCATGAGTTCAAGTTTGGTTTTGGGAACAATGCATTCAGTGGCATTTTAAGATGAAATACGATACTTTTACTGATAGTTTTCGATATTTCGCAGGGGTTTGCTACATGACGACGGACGTACGAGCAGGTCTACTGCAGTATCTACGTGAGAAAATGTAGGTTACGCTCGTGAAATAGAGACATTGCTGACGCATCTGTAAAATTATATAGACTACTTAGGATGTTGAAGAAGTGAAAGTAACTGTGTATTGCGTGACCTCAAATTGAATAATTAATCATTATTTTAACATTAATATACTTTTGGACAAAAATAGGAAAAGCTTAGAATATAATAAATTTTAATTCTTTTATCCAACACCTCCTAATAATAGACCTATAGCTATGGCGATTTTAAATCAATTATGTAGCTTATAACTCACTAGTGAGTTAAAAACATAATTTATCTCACTAGTGATATAAAACAAGGTGAAATTTAGATTGCATAGAGACATTCAAACTGCTATAGTATTAACACATTTATATTAATTCTAAAGGGTAAACAATAGCAACTAATTAACATTTACATTAATATTAAAGTTGAAGGAAATCCTCTTTGTATCTGACACTGCATTCAGGTTATTCGAATTTAGAGTTATACTAGAAGACGTATTTGAAGTATCCTGAACAGAAATTTGATAACCAGAAGTCGAGGACGTTAGACTGTCTGGACCTTGTATTTTTCTGGCTATATCAATCTTGTTGGATACTGAATCTTGTATATAACCTTCCATTACCATCAACTTTTAACTGCAGTATTATTAATCAATCACTAATTTGGTTTGCTTGTTGATTTGCATTATTTATTCTCCATAGTAACTGCATTACTGTATATGAACTTTTTGCATTAGTCGTTTATAATTTAAATTTGACATGGAACGTCAAATTTATAATTTAAATTTGACATGGAACGTCAAATTTATAAAACATTAAAAGCCATTTAGAACGGATCTTAAGAGGTGTTGGATAAAGTTTTGTATTGCACACGTGTGTTAATTACAAATAAGTCACTTGAGAAAAGTAGCTCACTCGTCCTAACGGACTCGTGAGCTAAACATTTTCTCGCGTGACTTATTTGTAACATAACACACTTGTACAATAAATAACTATTATTGTGACATTGCCCAATTTTAATTTGAGAATTGAAAGCTACTTCAGAACCACAAAAAAATAAATTTGTTAAATTGCTGCTTAAGGTGGTCGTAGAGCCTATTCCGCTGAGACCTTTTCAGAGCTATTATGGTTATCATCTCTTCATAGTACATTGTCTAACATTGTTCCTTTAATTGAACTTAACCGTTTCGGGAGGAAAGTATTGGCTTGTATTTATGGAGTTGCATGGATTCCTTGCACATGATTGGTAAAGTCAGCTTAACCTAAGGCTTTTCAGCCTGTATGTAGCCCTGTATCTGTTTCATCAACCCCCTTTCCATCTTGAAAATTTCTAATACAGGGTGGCCCAAAATGACCGAAGGGGTTTTAATTCCTTATAACTTTTTTATTATAATTATTTTTTTTTTGTTTTCAGTATTTTGTAAAGAAGACTTGGGGAATTTAAAATGGAACAGTACACAATTGAACGACGTGCCAAAATCGTTGAACTTTATTTCTCAAATCAACGATCCATTGTTTTGACTCAGCGTGCATATCGTCGTTATTTTAATGTGCGGGTTGGACCCTCAGAGTCAACAATAAACCGTCTGGTTGCAAATTTTCGAGAACAAGGGGCAGTAAGGAACCTTCCTGGTGCCGGCAGACGACGAACGATGCACACGGATGACAATATTGAACGGGTACAGAAGAGTATTCGGGAAGATGGAGAAACATCAACCAGGAGACTTTCGACACAACTTGGCCTCTCAAGAGGGTCGCTACAGAGAATTTTGCATACAATAAGAATGTTTCCATACAAAATTCAGCTTGTCCAACAATTGAAACCAACAGATTACCAGCAACAACTTGATTAGCACATTTCCAATTAAATGGGTTCGTTAATAGGCAAAACTGCAGGATATGGTCTACGGAAAATCCAAGAGTAGTTCAACAGCGAGAATTACACCCACTTAAGTGTACCGTTTGGTGCGGTGTTTCGTCGGAAAGGATAATTGGCCCATATTTTTCTGAAAATGAACACGGTGTCGCCGTTTCCATCACTGGTGTTAGATATCGGACAATGTTGGAAAATTTTTTAAGGCCAGCCGTGGAAAACCATCCGCAAGTATGGTTCCAACAGGATGGGGCCACAGCGCACACTGCGAGGGACACAATGGCTCTTTTACGCGACATCTTTGGTGAACGAATTATTCCCGTACAAGCGATTTTAATTGGCCTCCGCGTTCACGGGATTTAACCGCTTCAGACTGTTTCCTTTGGGGTTATTTGAAAGGAAAAGCCTATATTAATAAGCCTCGAACCATACAGGAATTAAAAAATAATATACGCGACGAAATCAACAACATAACACCTGAAGTTTTGCGAAAGGTTATGGAAAATGTTTTGGAAAGAGCACGAATAAGCGAAGCAGAAAATGGCCACCACTTGCAAGATATAATTTTTCATAATTAAATTAAAAATATTCTCCATTAATATACTGTATTTAAAATTAAAAAAAAAAAAATTATGTCTAAAATAAGAAGTTATAATGAACTCGAACCCCTTCGGTCATTTTGAGCCACCCTGTAGCTTATCTAATCGGATTTCCTTGTCGGATATTAAATCTATCCCTCTATGTTGTTGACCGTCAGTCTTATGTATTTAATTCGGTAGATGCCCTAATTTATCTTTGCTTTTCTGGCTTGATTTAGTTGATGAAGTTCATGCCCTGTACCTAATCGATACCGTTCCCATGAGTGGCAAGGGAAATAACAATCCGTCGGATTAGTGTCCTGGTTGATAGGATAAGGCTAAATACAAGAGGGTTTTGCCTGGTATCCGCAGAGGAATGTTAAAGACCATCCTATGGTCATACAATTCTTGACATGTTACCTTCTATCTTAGTTTGGTGTTAGCTTAGGTTCCTCGAGAGAGCAATTTTCAATATTCGCCTACTAGTTGACGTACGACTAGTAGTAAACTAAGGATTCAGCAAATTTTCAAAAATGGCGTTCATTGAGAAATTTTTCATTCATAAAAACTCAAAATTAAACAGTTCTTTAAAATTATAAATGAAGGCAACATGAAATTAACAGAAAGGTCAGATTTTGTAAGAAAATATTTTCCTCAAACCAAATTCCATTCATTGCTTAGAAAAATATTAGAGTTAAAATAAGCGCTAGTTTGTAGCTTGATAGAGAAAGCTAAAACAATTCTACCAGACAACAAACTTTAAAATTACATAATGGTAGGCACTGTTATGTAATTTTATAACAGGATAGCGTCCGAAATTATCGCAGATAATGAAGTCTATATTTATCGTTAAGATATCCTGAAAAAGTCCTTCTAACTATATATATAAAAAAAATTGAATCAAACTGCTCGCGAGCTACATTGAGTGAAGCGGGAATATAAAAGCAATAATGGCATCGAAAAAGTGTACAAAGTGTAAAGTTTGGTTATCCGAAGCTCGAAGAAATTTTGTTGCAATGCGTAAATGATGTAAATGAACGATTTTTCCACCTTCTGGAGAAAGTGATGTTTCAGAAATAGAAAATAATGACATAATGGACAGTGATTTTTAAGCAAACTGTAATAAATTCTCTAGATCCAGCAGCGATAACGATGGTGACCACACTAATGCAGAAAATATTAACGATGGCGATCCAAAGTCGAATATTGCATCTGCAAGTTTTTATGTTTGTCCAAGCGGCCTGGAGTGGGAAACAGACCCACCAGCTAAAAATAAAGTTCAACCACATAATATTATTCGATGTGCACCTGCATTAGCACAAAAACATATGGCTGCTACACCAAGAGAAGCTTTTCAGTTATTTGTGACTAAAGTTATTATGCGAGAAATTGTGTACTGTATCAACTTAGAAGAAAGACGATATTACAATGGGAAATCCAAATTGTGGACTGATGTAACTCTTAATGAATTTTATGCATCTTGTGGATTGCTTATTCATGCTGGAGCTGAGAGAAACTGGTATTGTAAGGGAAACTTTTTCTAATGAATCACATACACCGAGCCACGATGTTCATATTTCGGTTTGAAGAAATACGGAGATTTATTAGATTTGACAATAAAATAATTCGAGAAACACCTTTAGAAACCAATAAATTAACACTGGCATCTTGCATCTGGGATCTATTTATTCAACAATGCAAAATGTGCATCGTACCAGAGATAAATGTAAAAATTAATAAACAACTTGTTAGCTTCAGAGGCAAATGGCGATTCGTTCAGTATATGTCAAGTAAACTGGTAAAATATGGCTCCAAAATTTGTTGAATGTGTTGGGCTAAATTTGGTTTTGCTCTTGATGATTTAGGTTATGTTTGCCACCAATCTGGGGAATCTACATAAGAATCTGGGATTGGAAGCACGTTAAAATTTAGTACGTAGTTTTAATAATTCTGGTCTGAATCTGACAATTGACAATTTCTTTACTAGTGTTTCATTGGCGGAGTACCATTTGGGAAGAAAAGTTACTGTTGTTGGTGCGCTACGTCAAAATAAGCGAGATATTCCAAAGGAGACAAAACCATCGAAAAATCGCGTAACTACAACTTCTTTATATTTCTTAAAAGTGTAACAGACCTTAAACACTGGCATATATTAATAATATCCCGTGTCTCGAGGGATTCGAGGTTGCTGTTAACAATTGATAACTTTGGTGCTGAAATAACTAAATGCCGCAGTTACCCTAAATATTGAGATATAGATTAAAAAGTTGAAAAATAAGTAATTGATTTATTTAATTACTGCTTAGTTGGGCGCCAAGAAGATTTACCCCTTCTAAGGTATATAATTGAATTTATTTAATTGCCGGTTTGCTAAAAGTTAGCGGAGAGATTAAGAAAAAGAAACTCTAAATAAAAGCGGGTAAGCCGAAATGGGACTTACGTCTTTCTTTCTCAAAGCGTGTATGAAAACGTAGGTGAAATGAAATGAATCCCTCTTTTTCATTTATTATTTGTTTCAATCAATTCCTTTTGATTAATATGCTCTTTCAATGAAGTTTATATTACATGATTTGAATAAAACAAAATGATTATAAAATATACTTACATATTGATAAATGAGCTTTTTAATTTACATGTAATTTACTACAAAATTCTTTATGGTTATTCTGAAATGTTGCTTAGATTCTATACATACATATAAGGCGAGATACGGTAACTTTTACTTATAATTGAACTGTTTAGTCTGATCAGATTAAAAAACAGTATTAATAATGACTAACCTTAATATCGTTACACTACTGGCCATATCACTTTATAGTCTAATCGCTTCCTCTGGAGGTGATGCACTTGTTCACTGAATTAGAACTCTTTCTTCACGCCTCAAGGTGCCCGGGATTCCAGACAAAAGCCTTGATGTAGTAAGCGTGGGAATTCACGTTTTAAACAAATAACTTCACTTTTAGGCAAGAAATACCTCTTGCTACTATATGTACTTTTCTTATTTAAGTACAATGGATTGCGGTAAACCCTCTCTTACTGTTACTTTAAGGGTCCGCACGTCTAACTTGGTTGACTACCTTGAGTCAAGTTTATTGCGGTAAACCCTCTCTTACTCTTACTTTTAGGGTCCGCACGTTTGACCGGCTTCGCGACTTGGAAGCAAGTATCTTGTTTCGTTCTCCTTGATCCGTTCTAACTTCTATTTTCTCTCGGTGAATCCCCAGCTTCCTTGTGAAGTTCTCGATCGTTTTGGTTACGTGGATGATGTAATACAGTCACTCTCTCGATTCGTATATTTGATACAAAGCTATTCTAATTGAGTTTATATATGACTAGCTTTACAAAGTGAAATACAGAAAATGTTGATTGTGCATAAAAGGATCTGAGTGAAATACGCATTTAATATTATTGCGAAATGTTTCGCAATAATACCCAATGGTGGGAAACGCATTAATATTTATATAATTTTACACTTAATTTCATACAAATTAAGTTTTGATATTCTTTAAAATTATAAGAGATTGAATTAATGTCTTGAAATAAGAAGGTCGTAATGTGTCCCATTACAAAAGACAACGAAAGCATGGTAAGTTACGCACACAAAAAGAAAAAATGCGTAATTTTACTAAGCACAGCTGTTAATTACAACGCTAATAAGAAACCCTAAATTATCTCCTACTATAATAAAACAAAAGGCAGTGCCTACGTTATGGATTAAATAGTATCCATATACACATGTAAAACGCAAAGTAAGCGATTGCCTCTAACGCTCTTCCTCAATATAATAGACACGGCAGCACTGAATGCTTTTATTGTTTTTATCAAAGAACAACAAAATTGTAACGCAGGTGTCACTCAAACGGAGAATCTTTCTAAAAGATTTAGCAAAGGAACTGGTGATACCCCTATATGATAAGAAGATCGACTAACACTATCATACGACGTAGCATTGTTGAGTGTATGAAAATGAAGCAATTCATAGAAAAAGATGCCCAATGTGCCCTTCAATATAGATCGCAAAAGGCAAATGTGTTAATTGCAGAAATAATATATGCAATGAACGCAGTGTGTAAGAATATGCAATACTTGAGATTCGAATCTATAAACAATTTTTGTCAAACGATCACTTGAATATACCTTTATTACAATAAATTTTTGTTGTTGGATTTTATAATGAGTTTTAAAGGCGGGTTTGTGTGGCCCGGTTTATGGAAAAGTAGATATTGTACTAGATATGTATCTTAGGGTTAGTGAAACTAGAGTCGTCAAAAATAACATGATGTTTGTATTGAACATGACTAACAATTTTAAGGATATTTATAGGAGCTATTTGTTTATAAACAGCGACGCTTTTCTATTTACATACGTATATGCAAAGGTATAATAAAATTAAAGTTATATGCCTTCACAATAGCTCCTCACAATTCGACGCAGTGTTTTCAACGACCTTTTCATATCGAAAAGCAACCAACCTTGAGACTCTTCCGAATTTATCTTCTTAGGAACAAGCGTCGCTGTCACTTGGTTGACTTCAACGCCTTCGAAACGCATCTCTTGGAAATGATCCTGCGTATCGGAAAAGTGAGAAAGAGATTCACAAGAGGCACGGTCAGGAGGTAAGGGGAGCACAAGTCAGTCAGTTTAAACATCGTTGTCTGTGCAATTTGTTTTTGGTGTGCTCTCTGACTCTCTCTCAGATCATCATCAACGAATTCTTGTTCGTTTTCGAAACGATTCGTGTATTCGTGGTCACACGTTTTCGATAAATATCTTTCATTGTATACATATTACATTTTTTTTGCAAAATATGAACGGGTTTCTCGCAAAATTTCAGAAAAATTGGATGTTGATTTGTTGTTCTTTTTTACTTCAAAAGATATTTTCGATTGAGGGCACTCAGCATCATAGTTCGAAAAATTTATATCTCAGAAACTACAAACGCAATTTACAATATACATTGAATGTAGCGATTCAGATGTGAGCGTGACAGTTTATCGTTTTATTTTATATAGATTTTGCGTTTGTTTTTAATACTACGGTTTGTGTAAAATATAAATATTATTATTAATTATATTAAATAAATTTTTGTCAATTTCTTTTTAAAGAGAAATATGTTAAGTTTCAATGTTTCAATTTCGTTAATGTATATTTGCACTCGGATTATTAAATAAAGAGACTAAGTTTATAGTACAGAATTTGAACAAGCTAATTGAATAGTAAATTGATTTTATTCAAGGTACATTCCTTCCGAGTTGTGTTTTATGCCAATAAGAAGATCTGACTTTTAATTTGTTATACGCGCCTACCTACACACCGTAAAACATACTGGATTTAATAGCACCCCAATAACATGATTGCCCCGGAGATATTCGGCTGAGAGAGCAACTCAGTTAAGAGGCGAGCCAGAGGAGGTTCTTTTTTATAAAATAGGCGCCACCGTGTTATGCTCTCAAGCTGGAACAGGGAACACAGCCGATAGTAAGTTCTAAATCACAGGTAAATACGTCAAAAATTGTTACCATAACAATAAAATACCCAAAATATAATAATAACAAGAAATAGTTTATTAAAAATCAGCAAGAACACAAAACAAGGGAAAGAAATCTATAAGCATAGGAATGAGCAATGCTGTAGTAAATTAATTAATAAAATAAAATATGCAGAAATCTCTGCTTTGCTTATTTTTGATGACATGGAGAATGGTGATTACGTCAGCAATATTTATTTATTTACGGTCATGAATTCAAGTGTCTTGGACTGAAGACGATTAATTCGAGTTTACCAAATTTTTAAGACTGGATAAAAGAAATTAATGATAAAATATGTAATTAGAAAATTAATTCGCTACATCAAAATTAAGATAAAAAATTCGGGATATAACTGATGAAGAATACTAATTAATTGCGTACTTAATTAAAGAATTATTAATAGAAGATTTTTAGTTTAAAAGAATGACTACCGGATGACTGCCGCTTCAATATCCAAGCAGATCTTAAATGACAATACCAACAACAATTCCAACTGAATTTGCTACAGACGTAAAATATAAAATAAAGATCCGCATTAAAACTGGTACAACTTAACATAATTAGCAACTAATTGCTCAACATTGACCAACTTATTTCATTAAAATCTTCAACGGAAGTAAAATATGAACCAAACCATACTGAAACTGAAGTTGCCTACCTTAACGTACAAACAATATCGTAAATTTTTAATTAAATTAAATAATACTTGAATATTATCATAATGAAATTTCCAATTTTACTAAAAATAGAATAATTATCCGCAAAAGAAAAACATTAATATAAATTTTAAATATATATAGGGGTTCCTTAAAAAATATCGAATATTTGACTAAAAATTAACAGGAGGCGATTTCAATACGTTACAGTTGGTACAACGAATGCACATCTTGTTGTGGTATGTTCAGAAAATTAGCCCTTTCAATGGTAGCTTCGATTACGAAAAAATAAAGTAGGAAGACAAATATGGCGAATAAGATGGATTATTGTGTACGCACACTTGTTTTTAAGTCAAAAATTACTGTACAACAACTGTCTTGTGAACTGGTGCTTTGCCAAGAAGCAAGAACCAAACAATGTATTAAGTACTCAAGCCTCACACTGGGGGCAAATGCTCTTTCATAGGTGTTCCTAACATTCCTAAGTTTACAGTGATGATCAATTCCTCAGAGGCGAATTTGTTATGAATGGTTTCTTTACTCTAGTAAAAGTACATTGTCCGCATTTTGAACTTTTTCGGACGAAATTTTTATTTCTTTGGTGATGGTGATTTTCATTCTGTAATTTGACGTTTAGTTGTTGATCATTGAGAAGATACCAAGTTTCATCCATCGCAACAATGAAATTCACGAAATTTTTATTCTTACGGACAATATAGATGTCCCTTGCGTACTGAATGTTTTTAATTTTAAGGTAACAAATGTGTCACAAGCCGATATGCGATATTTCACGAAATTCACGAAATTTTTATTCTTACGGACAATCTAGATGTCCCTTGCGTACTGAATGTCTTTAATTTTAAGGTAACAAATGTGCCACAAGCCGATATGCGATATTTCTCTTGCTAAATCTTCTACTAAGATTTTACGAATCGGCTTCCGATCTATACTAAGCTTATCTGACAAGAGCCTGATGGTCACAAAACGATCTTCTTTAACTTGTTATCTCGCTATTGCGATTGCCCTTTTTATATACTGAAATTGATCGCCCAGAATTTATTTAACTTTCTATTTTGCCCACACCACTTTTAAATCCCTCGTAATACCTGAACACCTTTATATGAAATAATACATTATTCCAATATCCATCAATGTATAGTCTCGGTTACATTTTATCGGCTTTAAAACAGAATTCAGTGTTCAATTGCTTTCTGTTCAATGTCGACAACGTGGTAATGGTCTCCTATTAATACAAAATGGCACTCTAGTTTTGGCGTAAACTTATGCAATGTTGCTAGGTTGTAGATAAATATTGCACATTTATCTACAACCTAGCAATTTTCTGCCCATGGCATATCTGTTTGCCTTACAATAAATCCGTGATTATTAGTTATATATGTATATGATTTTGCAATATACGAGGTGCATTCAAGTTCTAAGGCCTCCGATTTTTTTTCTAACTAACTACTCACCCGAAAACTATGAAACTGGTGTTACTTCTCGACGTAATCTCCCTGCAGACGTACACATTTTTCACAACGTCGATGCCATGATTCCATGGCCGCTTTGAACGCTTCTTTAGGAGTCTGTTTCGACCACTGGAAAATCGCTGAAGTAATAGCAGCACGGCTGGTGAATGTGCGGCCACGGACAGTGTCTTTCATTGTTGGAAACAGCCCAAAGTCACTAAGAGCCAGGTCAGGTGAATAGGGAGCATGAGAAATCACTTCAAAGTTGTTTTCACGAAGAAACTGTTGCGTAACGTTAGCCCGATGTGCGGGTGCGTTGTCTTGGTGAAACAGCACACGCGCAGCCTTTCCCGGACTTTTTTGTTGCAGTGCAGGCAGGAACTTGTTCTTCAAAACATTTTCGTAGGATGCACCTGTCACCGTAGTGCCCTTTGGAACACAATGGGTAAGGATTACGCCCTCACTGTCCCAGAACATGGACACCATCATTTTTTCAGTACTGGCGCTTACCCGATATTTTTTTGTTGGCGGTGAATCTATGTGCTTCCATTGAGCTGACTGGCGCTTTGTTTCTGGATTGAAAAATGGCATCCACGTCTTATCCATTGTCACAATCGACGAAAAGAAAGTCCCATTCATGCCTTGGTTGCGCGTCAACATTGCTTGGCAACATGCCACACGAGCAGCCTTGTGGTCGTCCGTCAGCATTCGTGGCACCCACCTGGAGGACACTTTTCGCATTTTCAGGTCGTCATGCAGGATTGTGTGCATAGAACCCACGGAAATGCTAACACTGGAGGCGATCTGTTCAACTGTCATTCGGTGATCCCCCAAAACAAGTCTCTCCACTTTCTCGATCATGTCGTTAGACCGGCTTGTGCGAGCCGAAGGTTGTTTCGGTTTGTTGTCACACGATGTTCTGCCTTCATTAAACTGTTGCACACCCGAACCTACTTTCTACACATCCATAACTCCATCACCACATGTCTCCTTCAACTGTCGATGAATTTCAATTGGTGTCACACCACGCAAATTCAGAAAACGAATGATTGCACGCTGCTCAAGTAAGGAAAACGTAGCCATTTTAAGTATCTAAAACAGTTCTCATTCTCAACGCTGCCGCTATAATTCCATCTGGCGTACAGTGCTGCGATATCTGTGACGTATTGACAATGAACGCACGCTCATTTTAAAACAATGCACATGCTTCTATCTCTTTCCAGTCTGGAGAAAAAAAATCGGAGGCCTTAGAACTTGAATGCACCTCGTAATTAACGTGGCAGTGATTTCCTGCTACCGCTACAAAATAGCGTCCAGTTCTCATCATGCGTAGCATGCAGCGATGCAATATTGCCAGATTATGAACGAAGTCTTTGGATCTCTTTAAATTTGTGTTATGTGTTTGAATCGAATATGGGCCTTGATCATATAATTCGATGTCCTTTTTTATACTAACCTGTAAATTATGTATAATATTATAATGATTACATTATTCAGAAACGATAATCATGAGTCCAAAATAGTTTTTACGTTTGCTATTCCGGGATACAGGTTTCTATCCAAATTAAAAACGCCGATACCTTCTTTTCAACAAAATAATATAGTGTATGCAGTCAAACGCAATGAATGCTCTAAATATTAGATAGGTCAGAAAGCCCAGAGATGGCGTAAACGTAGCACTCAACATCGCAGTGATTCGAAGGTAAATCCCAAAAAAGTGTCTTGGGGTCTCACATCAGTACTTTCAAACACAATGTCAATTTTATCAGTGTAAATTGCTTATTCAGCAAAAATAACTATTATATAAAAGAATTACCTTAGAAAATTTAGCCATAAAAAAATTACTAATAATCTCAATATCACAGAAAGCACATCCTCGCTCACTAATACTTACAATGGTCTCACGAAATACATTAAAATAAAATTAATTTAATTGTATTATATCTTCTGGCTTGATTTTGTGTCCAGCCCTCGTATTTAATTTAATCTTCCATAATTATATTTTTTTTGCTACATCTGGCCACATCTTTCGGTGGTCCAGAGTGCTTTGACATTGAATAATTACATTTTAAATTTTGTGTTTTTTAATTACCATCAAACATGTTTTGCATTTTTCGCAATAGTTGGTTTGTCAAATGTAAGTAAAACTAAGATATGAATTTTAATTGGTACTTTCAGTCTATAAAATCGCTTAGAAATTGTTAATTGCCAATGAAGTACATTTTCATATTTTACTGTGTATGGCTAATCTGTAAATATTTTGTCTGATGAAGAAGAAAATACAGTTTTGAAACGTTATCTAGCAATAAATCGTTTTATTTGATACATTGACCCAAACTCTGTTTTTATTAACAGTGAAATTATATATATATATATATATATATATATATATATATATATATTGCTATGCTAACCCGAAGGGCTGCGGAGAATTGTCCCACGTTCGGACGTCATAAAATACACTGGTCTTCTTCCACTCAATAGTTACTTTAATGTACTGTTGTCTTTCAGTTTTTAACTAAATTCACCGGCTTAACTCGCGTCGTAGGCACATTGTCGCCTCTCTCTCTCTAGGTGGGATTCATGTAGTGGGGTCCAAAATCATCTTGGAAAATACTCGATTGGAAATAAATATCTCCAGATATTTATATTTTGGTTTTAAATATATTCTCTGTAAACTAATTCAAGTACATTTACTTTTACATAATGATCTATATTTCGCAGTATTTTATTAAAATTGTCAATTCAACGTCAATATTAATTAATTATTAAACTGTCAGACTATATGACAACTGTACAAAATTTATAAATATATCCAACGTACTACCTCAATAAATTGCCTCTCATGTTCGGAGCGCCAAATATGTTTCAATCTCTTCATCCAGTTCGATAGGAGATACTTAATATCAATACTAATATTCTTACAGATTTAACTCGGACTTTTATATAGGATTTAATGAAAGATTATTGAAGCAACACAGTCTTTAATAAGAAAATTCATACATGTCAATTAATAATAAAAAAATAACATCGAGGTTACTATAGTTACAAATTTACATATAAATGCTCAACCTTAGAACATATCTTATCTATCATATATCAGCAATACATACAATATCCATCCCTCAATCTTCAATCCACTACATATTTCCCAAATTCAACCAAAATCATTTTAACTAGTTACAGATCTGTACTATAACAATATATATATATAATGATATTTTAAATGAACGGCTAAGAAATTACCTCTATATTATACATATATATATATATATATATATATATATATATATATATATATATATTGTTATAGTACAGATCTGTAACTAGTTAAAATGATTTTGGTTGAATTTGGGAAATATGTAGTGGATTGAAGATTGAGGGATGGATATTGTATATATATATATATATATATATATATGAAGGTGTAGTTTCTCGGGTTCTTGGCCGCGTGTGAGTTTTGTCCTGAAAAGGACTATTTACTCTACATTTCGACGAGATCGCACTCGTCATCTTCAGGAGCTAGTCGGTCTGTAGCTGGTTAAAACTGGAGATCGTCTTTTTTTTTTAACCAGTTTTAACCAGCGACAGACCGACTAGCTCCTGAAGATAATGAGTGCGATCTCGTCGAAACGTAGAGTAAATAGTCCTTTTCAGGACACAACTCACACGCGGCCAAAAACCCGAGAAACTACACCTTCATCATACGTCCGCGAGAACATCAAGAGTAACATATATATATATATATATATTATGTAATAATTCAGAGCTGGTAAAATGAATATTTAATATATATAATGGAAATTAATTATAGAAATATTAATATATTGCTAGCTCAAGATATATAGTAAGAATAATAAAAATAAAGCAAAGACTTTATATCTCAGGGTCTAAAGGCAGGTTCCGGATGTGTAGATATCAGGAGATTAAGTACATAAAATAAAACAAATATGCAAATGGTAATAATAAATATATTTCAGAATTAAATTGTTTTCTTCTTTAAAATAATCAAGATACAATTTAGGGTTTTATGAGTATGTTATTTTTATAACAAACAAGTGTAATTGGTTGTCTAACCGAGTATATAAATGCCGAATGTGAACAAAGCATTAAAGATTTATCTGATACATTAATTAAATTATAAAAGCACAATCATTATTTATATGGGATACGTGAGTAATATTAAAAGTGTTTAATACTTGTAGGAAATGAAATATCTTGCGTATTATTTCAGGTAATAAAAACTATGGTAAATACCTGTACAGAAAACATAAATAGTGACTATAATACTGATGTTTTAGTAGCCTCTGGATGATATATTCTAAGGTATAATCCGTCTGATACAGATGTGGTAGGACTTGATAAACAGGTACAACTCGGCTTGTAGAATATTCCAAATGTAAAACGGCTTTTGGTCCAGATGTTCGTAGAAGACTGCAAGGTTATGTGTTCATATAAAAAAAAACAGGAAAAGATGTAAATTATCCCAAAATATCCAATGTCGATACTGGTAACTCCTTTAATATCGCTGCATAAACGTAAATTAGAATTGGTAACGAAGCTATTGCAATTAGATTGTATATAGGAATTCCTGGATATTTTCCGCACGAATAAATCCTTCCGGCAAGGTAAATATACCAATTGTTAATATGTTAAACACCTCCTGGTGAAGATTACGTAAAGATATCACTTTTAAATATCTATTTGTAGAGGAATCTTTTAAAATATGTGTGTTTATACACCAACTTTCTGTGCAAAAATCTACTTATTTATTATTCTGTTTTTCGTAGTCAAGACTCCCATAAGAAATTATATATCTCCATAAATCAGATTTTCTATGAAATTAATACAGTGAATTCAAAAAATAAATCAAATGTCATTTTGACAATTTAAAAAGGAATAATTTTAAAATGTTACTTTAAAGAAAATCTTTCATAAACCAGAGATAAAATAACTCTGACAGAATGATCAAAATATACATTAACATCACTCACGTAATCGCAATCACAGTTTTTGGAATTTAAGTAAATCAGGGTCATAATAAATAATACGTTGATAGAAATATGATAACATATAATATAATCAGAATTAGATTTAGAAAACCAAGATCCTCACGAGAAAGTTAAATTCAAGAACAAGAAATAAAAAAAAACAATGAATACAACTTACAATATTAAATCGATATCAATATTTCTAAATCTAATTATAATTTTACATCAATAATACAAAAATTTGGCTATACAATAATATATTCAAAAATCATTCAATTGCAGATATAACATTTCTATACAAGAAAACATATAACTGAAAGAAATTAAAAGAACATCAGATGAACTACATCAATATATATATGTATAATATAGAGGTAATTTCTTAGCCGTTCATTTAAAATATCATTTCATAAATCCTTGGAGTTTCGGCTTTATATTAAATATTTTTAAATTAATATGATATTTCACGAAATATCATACTAATATATATATATAAGTGCTTAGATAATTTCTTAGCCGTTCATTAAATATAGCAATTGATAAATTCTTGGAGTTTTTCGTCTTTTATATGAAATATTTACAAATACCAAATTAGCATGTAATTGTAAAGTAGGCGAGGATGTAAACATTGCTATCTACAAATGACAAAGCAAATCATATGAATTTTTTTATTAAAAAAATTTGTCTACGTTGGGACTTGAACCCAAGTCTACAGTTTGCCGGATCGTTGCTCTACCACTTAAGCCACGATAGACCTTGGTTCAAGATATTTAGAAATGCATATATAAAGTAACAGTGTTAATGACTCAGATGTCAGTTATTGATATAGATGTCAAGTTTTGAAAGCAGAAGTCAGTTTTGAAAGCTGATGTCAGTCTCACCTACTTTGCAATTACATACTATATGTATAGAATGATAAATGTAATGAAAGTTAAAGTTAATAAATTTGAATATATAATTGGGCGCCTTAATATGAAAATATATTTAGATCAACGCTATCTATGTTCTTTATATACCAACTAGCAGTCGTGAGCATGTAGTACTTAGAATATTGACTTCTCAGGATCTTCGTCGATAGAATGTGACTGTTTACTTCATTGTATGGTGTTAAAATAGATAAATCTAATATGAAATAACTCCTACAACTTAACACTAACAAATAAAAGAGTGAATTAGGTAATAAAAATAAAATAATTTATTGAAATAAATAGGAAACTGCAATACGAACAAATAAATGTGTCTAGCGACAAATAATATTAACTACTTATTAACATTATTAAGTAACAGTCACATTTACCTAATTTATCTACAGTGTTTTTCAACTGTAGATAAATTAGGTAAATGTGACTGTTTCACCATATTAGATTTAGTCAGTGGTTATCACCAAATTGAAATGCATTCCGATGATGTAGAAACAACCGCGTTTAATGTCGAAAATGGACATTTTGAATTTTTAAGAATGCCATTCGGATTAAAAAATGTCCCGAGTACATTTCAACGAACAATGGATAACATTTTAAGAGGTGTACAAAACGAAAATTGTTTAGTTTATTTAGATGATATAATAAGTTTTTCAACTTCATTACAAGAACATATGGTACATTTAAAGAAAGTGTTTCAAAGATTAAGAGAAACAAATTTTAAAATACAATTAGATAAATCGGAATTTTTAAAGAAAGAAGTAAGTTATTTAGGTCATATCGTTACGACAGACGGAGTTAAACCGAATCCCGATAAAACCAGTGCTATAAAAATTACCCTATTCCAAAAACCGCGAAGGAAATTAAAATATTTTTAGGATTATTAGGTTATTATCGAAGATTTATTAAAGATTTTGCGAAAATCGCTAAACCTATGACCAAATGTTTAAAGAAAGGTGCAGAATACATCCATCTGAATTCATTAACAGTTTCAATACATGTAAAAATATTCTAACAAATGAACCTATTTTAAAATATCCAAATTTCGAAAAATCTTTTGTTCCAATTATTCTATTCTCATTAAAAGAACCAAATTCTAAGTTAGTAAGATGGAGATTAAAGTTAGAAGAATTTGATTATCAAATCGTTTATGATAAGGGAATTAATAATAAAAACGCAGATGCATTAAGTAAAATAGAAATAGCACTAAAGAATTATTTCATTATATAGAAGAGTTTATTGATAAAATAAATCAAAATAGAGAAATTAATAATGACGACACGGAATAAAACAGTAGTAAAAGTCATCTACATCATCTCTGATGAAAATGAGATAAATTATAACAATACAGTACATACAAATCAGTCGGAAAAACAGATAGTAGAAATACAAATCATAGATAAAGCTTTAAATATAAGTAAAAATCAAATAATCGTACAATATGTATACCTTTCACCGAAAAAGACTAAAATCGTAAGAATATTTGATAAACAAAGAATAGTAGTACAAATATCAAAAAATAATTTTAATAATGACAGAAACTTTATTAAAGAATATTTAGTACCTAACATATCTTATTATATATGAGATATATGAGAGCCGACAAACTGGCCAAAGAAGGTACTAATAGGCACTTCATAGGACCAGAACCTGTATGTGGAATCACTAAGGATTCCGCTAAAAGGGAGATCTGGTTATGGCTAGAAAAAGAACATAAAAATAAATGGAGGTTAACGGTAGGTCAACTCCATACCAAAACACTACTAAGGGGCTGGACGGGAAGTTTTCAGCCAACCTAATTCGTAGTAGCAAAAAAGAAATTAAAATAATTACCGGGTTAATAACCGGACATTGTCCTTTAAGGAAGCATTTGTACAGCATGGGCTTGGTTAGCGAACCCTGGTGTAGAAGATGTGAAAAACAGGAGGAAACTAGCCTTCATGTAATATGCACGTGTGAGGAACTGAAGGAACTCAGACAGAAATATTTCGGGAAAGATCTATTGGATCCTTCGAGTGTACTCAAACTTCCCCTGAGGAGGATAGTGGCTTTTATCGAGGACACAAGACTAACAGAGTGGAACTGAGAGATCTATTGTGGATAGTACAAAGAGCAGTGTAGTCAAGTGCCTGGACGTGCTGGCGTCCAACCCAAAACATAAAAAGAAGAAGAGAAGATCTTATTATATATTATTTGAGGTAGATGAAATATATCAATCATTTTCAGAAGTAATTAGAAAACATTTTCAATATCCATCATATAAGTTTTATAAATATAATTTTAAATTAAAAGATGATATAACTGAAGATAATCAAAAAGTAATTCGCATGTACCATGAAAGTAAAGCAAATCACAGAGGAATCAATGAAACGGAAGAAGGAATAAAAAAGAATTATTATTGGCCTAGAATGAAAGAAACTATATGCAAATTTATTAACGATTGTGAAACATGTCAAAAAACAAAATATGATAGAAATACTCCTAAAATTAAATTTAATATAACGCTCACAGCGAGAAAACCTTTCGAAATTCCAAACATAGATCTATTTGGAATAGAAAAACAAAAGTTATTAACGATAATTGATAGTTTTTCAAAATACGCGCAAGATTACACTCTATCAAGTATAAATTCAATTGAAATCGTTAACCATTTATTAACCTTTATGTCACATCATAACGTACCCCTTAGCATAGTATCAGATAATGGCCCTGAATTTAAAAATACAATTTTATAAGATTTCTTTAAACTTCACAATATAGATATTCATTTGTGCACGCCCCATTATGCTGAATCAAATGGAATGATAGAAAGATTACATACCACGCTCATCGAACACATGCTTATATTAAAAATTAAATTTCCTAACGAAAACACAATTACTAGAATGTTATATAATATAATCGGTTATAATAACAGTATTCATTTATATTCAGGCTTGTTATGCTTTAAAAATGATCCTTATACCGTTTGGGCATTTTGAATAATTTATTTAAATTAATTGCTAATTCTAAGTCATCGTAGGCTATTTCAAAATTCAATATTATCGTTTAATATAATTTATTTACTTTAATTGCTAATTATCGAACATCATAGGCTATTTCAAATTCTAATATCTTCATGTAACGTTTGTATGTTAAAATATTTTGGAAGTCACTATAACTATTTTTAATCGGGAGCATGGAGTCATGGTTCGTATATTTGAATTTATATGTCAATTATTGTTGCTTTTAGGCAATTTGAGAAACACGACATCGTTATATTTTCTATTAGAATTTTGTAAACATATTAGGATGGTTTAACTTGTCGAATAACCATTTTTCACTTAACTTAAGTCTTCACATTTTTGGTTTGTTAGAAGAGCCATCTAGGCGAGGCTTTCTTAAACTCTTTGTTCTAGATCGCTGTAACGTTCGATATAATTTTAATCGCTTAATTAATCCGAATTAATTAATGAATTTTCTTGTTGTGGCTTCCTCATTTGCTTTTTAATCATGCCATGATATCCTAGTAATTATCAATCTTTTATTTCAATATTCCGTATGGGGGTAGTACTTTTTTGTGTTAATAATGACGTATCCATCTTTCTGCTTAAATTAACGGACATTCATTCTTGACATTCTCTTCTTATTAGTCCCGCTTTGAAGTAAGTCGACGAGTGTTAAAACTAAAAAGTCATTTTGAATTGAAACAGTGTTACTGTTCTGCGGCATGCAGGAATTGACAAATTGGCTTTATTTCATATAAATTCACTAGTGTAGTGTTATTTAGTCGAGGATATTTTTTTCCCCGGATTTGAAAGTTTTACGCCCACGTGTTTGCTTCAGGTGAGGACGGCCGTAATTATATCACGGCGTTGTTCTCCATTTTATTATATTACTCTGGAATCTTCCACTTATTCTTTTTCTTTTTCTCATTTATTTAGGGCTGTTAGTATCGGCTAATGTTAGTATCTGCTATGAAAAGCTGCTATGTTAGTATCGGCTAATGTTAGTATCTCCTAGTATCTGCTAGACTGGTTATGCTGTGAGTCCGTAGGTGTAATCTACTAATTAGACGAGAGATTGAATTCATCCGCAGTCATCTAATTACCCGGACACAGGAAATTAGCGCAATTGGATCTAAGGGTCATCTTTCACGCAAGGTAGTGTGTAGAGAATAACATTTTTGTGAAAGAGTCCCTGAAAACAATGTAATAGTGATTTAGGAGGAACGCATGGCGTCCTAAAACATGGCGTTCTATTCACCATTTTATTTTTTTTTCTCTTGCCTCAATATAAAATTTAGCTAAGTTCATTTCATATATTAATCGCTTAATCAGTTTTCTAATTCAAATTTTAGTAGTATTTTTTTAATAGTATCAATCTCGCATATCAGATTTGTTTTAAAGTAAAGAAATTTGAGTAAATTAAATTTAGTATTTTTCTTATCAGTAACGGATTCCGATGTAATTTGTATATCTAATTTTGTTTAAATAATATATTTTACATTTATTTGGTAAACTTTCACAATTATAGAATAACATCCTAGTTACATTTTTTTAAATCTTAAACATATTATTTTTGCATATACAGGCTGAACCTTTTTTTTATTACTATTTGATTGCAGTATCCAATTATGTGAATATATTGTCGTTTAACTATTTATTGCATTATTAATTTCTATTTGTGTGTACCACCTAAGTACGTATTGCATATACTGTGTGTATCGAACCTGTGTAAGGTTCATTAAAGCTTTAATGGATTACCGATGCAATATCATATAGTTTAGGTACGATATTAATATTATTAATGGTATTCCAACTGATTAATAATATTTTGTTTGCTCCATGCATATACCCCTCTGGTATAATATAAATTTTTTGTTGCTGTTTTTCTGTTTAAATAATAAATATAGTTGCTATTGTTATGAACTCTGGGTTTTTCTTTCTTTTTTTTAATTGATTGTCAACTTATTTGGTATTATTAATTTACCCACTTACTACGGCAGAATATGTGTTCTCTGTTGGCTAAAGGTAAATATGGTGGCGCCCTTTTTATGTAAGAACCTCCCCGCAACTCGCCTCTTAACTGAGTTAGCCCTTTAGCAAAAATATCTTCGGGGCAACCATAAAGTTGTAGGTAAGGTGGGTAAGTTTAGGAAAATATTTGTCGGCGCAAGTCTAGTGCTCGTGGGGGCATATAGCAGACTACGTTCAAACGCATAAAGAAATAATGTCTAACATGTATGAACAGCTAAATAAAAAACTTCAAGAAAATAAAATTAAAATAATTTAAAATCATAATCTCGCAAGAGAAGAAACTGCAATTTATGCATCTGGACAAAAATATTCAATAAACAAATTAATAGAAATAAAATAATAAATATTTATACACCACGTATTGTAAAAGAAAATAAAGATAAAGTAATAATTACAGACAAGGATTTAATAATACATAAAGGCAAATTAAAAAGAAAAAACAAATCGATATAATTAACATTTCAGATACGGAGTAATATGCGATGACGTCGAAGTCCACGATTTACGAAACAACCAAGGTATATGTACTACCATTCAAAATCGGACACGTGAAAATCCACCAATACTCACTTATACCAAGCGCCAAATAAGATGGCGAGAGGAGCGGGTACGCAGAAGCCGTTTCTATAAACGTCCACCTTATATATTTTACTCTAATAAATTATTAATTTATTAAGTGATAGATGTGTAGTTTACGCCACCTATGATATCTTGCAAATTGATGTAAAACTAAATACAAATCTCCCCAATACTTCTAATCCTGCGCGATCTTACCCCTCCGCTCGCCAACTTATCTGGCGCTTGCTATACCTTCATTTATATTTATTATTATGAATTAAAACCGTTAGAAAACGAACTTAAGTTAATACAAGAACAATACAATGAATTACAGGAAATTATATACAAGGGACTAAATATAACATATCTTAATCACATCAAAATACAAGAACAAGCCGCTAGATTTCAAATAAATCATGCAGTACAAAAACTAAATAATATTATGCCCACCAAAAGAACGAAAGGAGGAATAATTAACGTCCTAGGAAATATAATTAAGTCAATTACGGGAAATTTTGACTTAACAGATGCCGAAAGATACGACAAAATGTTACAAAATTTAAAAGAAAACCAAGAAAAAGTTATACAGACAGTAAATCAACATGTATCGTTATCTAAACATATGATACTAAACTTTAATTAAACCATTTCAATAATTAGTTATAATCAAAATTTAATAAAAGAAAAACTTAACAATTTAAGTAAAAAGAAATCCAAGCGCGCAGCCTCGGAACCAGGACGGATCTCACGGAAAACGACAAAAGCAAAGAAAAAGGCAAATGAATATAGGATGCTGGAACATTAGAGGGATAAGTACAAAAGAAGGCCAGGTCTTTAGAGAGCTTCACTCATACAATATTGACATTGCTGTACTCACTGAGACGAAAAAGAAAGGACAAGGTAACAAGTATGTGGACGAATACATATACTTTTGGAGCGGAGTGGAGAAAACAGAAAGAGCAAAGTCTGGTGTGAAAGTAGCTGTAAAGAAGAAACAAGCATAGTGAGCTGGAACCCGATTGATGAAAGAATACTAACAGTTGACTTAGAACTTAAATGAAGAAAAGTTAGATTCATTGGAATTTACGCACCCACTGACGACGCTGAAAAAACGATAAAAGAAGGATTTTTTGATAAACTAGCAGAAGAATTAGATAAATCTAAAAATAAACAAGAAATTATAATGTTAGGTGATTTTAACGGAAGGGTCGGTAAAGCCCTTGACAGCAAAATTATTGGACAACACGGGGAAGATGTGGTGAATGATAACGGAACAAGATGGATGGAGCTCTGTGAAAGTCACTTCCTGAAAATTTTAAATGGGTTCTTTCAACATAAAGATATTAATAAATATACTTGGATCCAGAAAACGAAAGAATTAAGATCAATATTAGACTAAATCGTTATAAAACAGAATTTGATAATAAGAACTTTTGACGTAAAAGGGATGATAGGAGCAGAATGTGGATCAGACCATTTTTTGGTCAAATCTATTATGGATATAAAATATGAAAACAACAAGAAAGGGAAACGTGATCAGACCCAAAATACTGAAAAACCAAAAGTCTACAATTTAGATAGTCTTAAAATTGAATCCACTAGCTTTCTATACAAATTACGATTGGCTCGAAAACTTGACGAAGAAATTACTGGAACAGTGCACGAAATGTATGAAACTCTGAAACAAAAACTACATGAGACAGCCCTAGAAGCTTTAGGAATAAAAGAGAAAAAAACAAGAGATTTCTGGTGGTCAGACGAACTAGTCGAATTGGTAGAAGGAAAAAAGAAGTTATATCTCAAATGGTTGGCTACCAAAGAGGAAGAAGATCGAAAACAATATAATACATACAAGTACATGGTTAAGAAGGAAATAAAAAAGATTAAAAATGAAGCATGAACAACAAATTTCCACAAATAAGCTCAATGGTAGGTGGATCTAAGTCCAGAGCAGCTTGGACAACAATAAACAACTTAAGGAAAAATACAAATGAAATAAGAAAAATCAACCCTATAAAAACAGAAGTATGGAAAGACTACTACAGTGATCTACTGATAGAGAAGAGACAAGAATATTTAGACACTGGCTTAAAAAATGGAAAAGTAGAAGAACATACAATAGAGTGGATTACGGTAGAAGAAGTAAAAAAGGAGTTACAGAAAATGAGAAATAATAAAGCACCTGGACCAGGTGATCAGCCTATTGAGCTACTAAAACATGCAACAACAGAAGCATTGAAAGTAATATGTCATATATTTAATAAATGTATAATTGGAGAAGGCATACCCCATGACTGGACAATCTCCCACATAAATTCAATATATAAGAAGGGCGACAGAAACAAATGTGGGAACTATAGAGGTATAAGCATCTCTTCATCCACTGGTAGACTGTATGGAAGAATCCTTAAAGCTAGAATAGAGAAAGAAATCAGAGAAATGGAAGAACAAAGTGGCTTTAGACCGGGAAGATCCTGTACGGACAATATATTCACCCTAAGACATCTAGCAGGAAAGAGCATAATAAAAGATAGAGAACTCCATATTACATTCATAGATCTAAAAAAGGAATTTGATTCCGTCCCTCTTCAGAAATTATGGATTACACTGGAAGAACAAGGCATAAATAAAGATTATATAAACGCAATAAAAATCCTCTACAGAGAAAATCAAGCCGTGGTCAAAGTCGGAAATCAGACATCTGCACCCTTCCAACCAACAAAAGGCGTGAAACATGGTTGCTGCTTGTCCCCTACCCTTTTCAAAATCTACTTAGGAGCGGCTCTAAAGCATTGGAGTAGGAAATGCAGCCCCATGGGGGATACATCTGGAAAGTAGCCGTCTACACACAATTCTTTTCGCAGACGACCAAGTAGTAATTGCTGAAGACCAACAAGACATGGAATATATGCTTACTAGACTCATAGAAGAATACAATAAATGGGGCTTAGAAGTAAATACGGAAAAAACCCAGTATATGGTTATAGGAGGGACAAGATTTGAAATTGGAAAGTGGAGTAATAAAAAATGTAAAGGAGTATGAATATCTTGGGGTCACCTTCTGCAAAGATGGGAGGGATGAGAAGGACATATTGAAGAAAATAGGTAGAGGAAAGAATATGACTAGAGCACTGCATCCGATCCTGTGGAATAATATCTTGTCAAAAAAAACAAAAAAAAATATATATCAAACACTAATTGAACCGGTTATGACGTATGGGTCGGAGATGTGGGTCATGAATAAAAACATCAATCAGAAAATACTTTCAGCAGAGATGTCTTATTGGAGACGATGCTGTAGCTTAACTTTATTCGACCACGTTAGGAATGAGAACATTAGAGGAAGAATGAGGGCTACAGATACTATCTTGGACACAATAAATGAAAAACAGCTAAAGTGGTACGGCCACCTGCGTCGCATGAGTGACGAAAGGATTCCCAGAAAAGTATGGGAATGGATTCCTCCACGAAGAAACAAACGGGGAAGACCACGGGAATGATGGGCACAAAATATACACAAAGAGATGAAAGAACGAGATCAGCAGGAGGGAGACTGGAGTGATAAGGAGCGTTGGCGCTTAGGATGCGAGAAGCGGCATTAAAGCTGCAAAGCCTCGCTATATATATATATATATATATATATATATATATATTGATAACGAGCAGCCTCTCGTTGTGCTGTGAATTGAAAACGAGCAAGATGCGTAATAAAATAATGTAAACGTTTATGAATATAAAAATGCTCAGCTGTGAATAAATGGCTTGTTAGATTTTATATTTATTCGGTGAATTTTACATCTACGAACTAATTACATTGCTCTAAGTAACATATAGATGGGGTTGTTCGAGTTTAATCTATATGCGCAAGATGCAAAGTTGCCTACTTGCGAATTATTCCATAAATGTAACCTAAAACAGCTGTTCGGATATAAACTTATTAATAAGTATTAATTAATGTGCGTTTATTATCTTCAGGGTCCGGCTAAACTCGAGAACAAAATAGACTCTAGTGTTAGGGCATTGTGATATGTCCAAATTTAAAGTGCGAGTTCGGTGACTTCAATCAAACACTACTGATATTTTTAGATTCCTAAATGATAGGTTAATTGTTGTTAATGCTATACTACAAAATAAAACGTCGAGATCAGATTCACGAATAATAACTTTAATGTTCTTAAGATCTCTATTAACAGGTAAGTTATAAGCATTAATTGTTAAGTATAATTTGTATATAAATTTTGTAACGTGATAAATTTAATATGTTATTTAACTATGATAAATTACGATAAATATTACATGAAATAAATGAAATAGATAAATATAGAAATAGTGAAGATCATCTTTAATTAATTAGGAGAATTAAGTCAATACCTTTAATATAACTAGAATGTATGACGTAAAACAAAGAAAAATTAAATTAAAACGTAACTGTATTCTTCCTCTTTAAAAGTAATAAATAACCTAAATCTTATATATCGTATTTAATAATGTATATCTTAACTAATATAAATAATATACTATATTCTTTTTTCATATGATTGTTTAAATTGTCTTTTCAATATAGATGTGAGATTTTAAAGAATACTTAAGTAATTGGTGCAGGATTCTGGATAAAACGGGATCTCAAAAGGTTTTGGAAAGGCAGGTTTTTCGTCGGCGTTCGAACGGCGTCACCCCGGTCAAAAACACTTTCTAACGAACTGCTTCTCGGCAAATTGCTCTTGGCAATATTTTTGTCACTGGTACACGTACGAACTTGAAATATGTGTCCAACAGGAGCTGGGAATATTGGTAAGATGTTTAACTAATTGGACGTATGAATTTACTTGTATTTATTGTAATTTTCTTCTTGTTTTTAGTGATACACTCAAAAATACGTCTGGATGCTTTAATGGCGATTTTTCAAGTTACGCTAACCTTCTTTTATTTTTGTTACTTGATTTTGATTCGTTCATCGGTATGTATTCATTTAATCTCGACAATTACTACTAATGAAAATGACAATTCAATAATTTTAAATACATTTACATGTTGTAATAAATATTTACTTAATTTTAAAACTAATATGCATATAATGTGTATGTCAAAAATAATACATTATGCTGTTTTTATTATGGGATATTTTCCCGCGATTGACAATTCAAATTATGTACAGTTATACCTAAATAAATGGCGTCATTAATGATTTATCAATTAAGTTGATATTTTTTTGTAAATACAAATTATCGAACTGAAAATACTATTACAAATGAAATGTTAGATTATAAATGTGTGAATGTCTTAAAAAAAAATAATTAAACTTGCGTATTCAACTTTATTGATTTGACGTGGGAAGAATTCAGTTTTGACATATAATTAACTATTCAATAACTTATTTATATACATTAAGAGATTGTCCTTTTGCTTATTGGGGCATACTTGAGTGTGGGCTTGACCTACCTCAATTCCCCAGTAATTTGGTATGCCGTTATTGACTTGGCAAAGAGGCTTATCCAAATTATTCTCTTTGAACTATTAAGTTGTTTGCTTTATCATATGAGTTTTTGTGCATATAAGCTGTTTTTAATATACATTTATAGTTAATGCTTGTCCCTTTAAGTGTTGATTTGTTAATATTATTTTTGAACTGTTAACTTTTTGAAGTCTGTTTTTTTTTTTTATTAAAAAGAAAATTATTATCTCTTCTTGATATATTGTAACGATGTTTTAATAGTTAAAATGATTTGTTTTGGGGGTTTACTCTATTTATTTTACTTGTTGATGGTCCATGCTTAAAGTTTTCTTTTTTTTTAAAACTTGATATATTAATATAGGTTTTAGTTTTCACAATAAATAATTCTTTCATGTTAAATACATGTTCTGACTAGCGAATCCTACTCTTTTCTTATTATAATACCATTCCTTATTATATAATTAAATTCCCCATTATTAGACATTCTCATCTATATTTCTATATATTCATATTTATAATACTAATTCATATCTTATTCATACTTTATATCCCCATATTATATATTTATTCCTACTATCTCTATTAATCTAGACTTTTTCCATTCCTTTAACATTACATCAAACCTTCTATTTATTCTTAGCATACTATTACTTATATATATATTACATTTTAGGAATTCATTTTATTTAATTTTAAGCATGTTAATATTCGTTTTGTTTCCCCATTACATATTTAACTGTTTATCATATTATATCATGTAGATACTTGTTCTTTCTATATTTGTTTGTATATCATATTATTTGTGTTGTGTTGTTTCAGTTTTTCGAACTGTTAACTACCCCTTTATGTCTTTCAAGTGTAACTGTATATTATATTTTAATTATAGATATTGATTTGTTGATATTAAATTTATATGTGTTTAGTTCTTATTCAAATTTGTTTTTTTTTTTTTATGCTGTATAATCTTGTAACATTGATATATGATACCTCCCCTTTATATAATCGGTGTTAGGCTCGATTAATTCATATGTATTATAGCCTAATTTCTGATTTATTATAAATGGTCCTTGATAGGCCTTCAGTAGCTTACCCATGATTTTCTGTTTTGCATTAGATACTCTTAAGCTTTTGACTATAACTCGGTCACCTAATTCATATGTTTTGTATTTCTTGCTATAGTCATTCTGTTTCTTTTCCCATTTATTCTTACGTTTTATTAATTTTAGTCTGACCTCATCTGTACGTTCCGATAAATTTACTAACTCTGGCTCTAAATTTATCAGCCAAAATGCGTTTTTTAAATCTAATTTGCTGTAATAGTTTTTGTTACCACATTTCGTTATTAGTATATCTATGTTTTGAGGCATTTCGTATTCAGGTTTGATACGTTTGTTTAGTGATCTTGCATCTAAACATATCCTTAACGATAAATCTTTTTTCTGAACAATAACTATGGGATTGATGAAATATGTATTAGATTTTTCAATAATACCAGATTCTTCTAATCTGTTAAGCTCCATATTAACTTTTTCCTGATAATGGTATGGTATTGGGTAGTTTCTGCTCGATAATGGGTTGTCATTGTCTATTCTTATTGTATGTTGATAGTTACGTGCGAATACTACTACATCATTGATTAATGTTAGGTTGTCAGATAAAATTTTTACTAATTTTGATGGGATCATATGATATGGTATATTTTGTAGTTTAATTATTTCTTCTATATCTTCTAAATTATTTACTGTTCTGAGGGTATTTAATTCTTTTCTTACTTCCACTTCTTCTACATTCTGCATTCCTATTCCATCTTCCTTTTCTTCCAATCCATATATATAATCATCATTATTCATTTTAATATTTATTCCTTCTTCCTTATTACTACATTCATTATCATAACTATCTGTATTCAATCTTTCTTGTAATATATTATTAATCTCCTTCTGTAAATGTTTATCTTTAAAATAATTATATTCATATTCTTCTTCCTCAGATAACTGTTTCTCCATCCTTATCTCTATTTCATCGATCATTATTATTTTTCTTTTGAAATCCAATATCATTTTTAAATTCTTAATGTTATCTATCCCAATTATGCAATCGTATTGCAGTTTACCTATAATGTAGCATTGTATGACATATTCCTTATCTTACACCATTATTTCCGTACATATTCTTTTTTGAATTTTCCCCATTCTTTTACCATTAGCGGCTATCAAATCTGTTCCCTTAGTCCTTATAATTTTCTTTTCATAATTATCGATTAAGATTGCCTTTTTCTCTTCTAATAACGTTATTTCGGCTCCAGTATCTATTAAACAGCTTAGTTCTATGTTTGTAAATTTAATCTTAATAATTGGTAGAGAGTGCGTATCTATATTATGGGTTCCAGTTTCTTCTACGTGTATGAACTCTTCAAAGGGTTGATAAAAAGTTATATTGTTTAATTTTGAGGGGTAGTTACAGTCGATTTTATTTAAAGATTTTGGGTTGAGGTGCTTGGTGTCGGGTTGGTGTACATATCGATTTCCGAAATCGGCATTTTTTTTTTTACATCCTCCGATTCTTGTCTAGAGGGCAGTGGTGACAATGGTCTCCGGCAGTAGTTATTAACACGTCCTCTATTACGGTATCTATAATTATTCATACCTCTTCTTCCCGGCGGGTTGTTGTACTGATTGTTATTATTCTGACGATTAGCATCATACGTTCGTGTATTATTATAATTATTATTATTAGGGGGTGGATAATTCGAAAGATTGGGTCTATTGTTATAATTATGAAAAGGATTTGTAGAATGGTTACGATAATTTTGATGAGTGTTATAATTTGGTGCAGGACTTGCGTGATTATTATTATAATTAGTGTTACTATTATTAGTTGTTAGATTCGCCTGAGTATAATTGTTGTTAGTTCTGTTATTATTATATGAGGTTGTTTCTTGTACATGATTCGGTCGATTATTTTGTGAGTAATTTTGTCTAAAAGATGGATTATGTATGGTGTTATAATTTGTATTGCTCGGTCGATTATTAGAGGAATTATATAGACTGTTATTTGTATTACGTTGTACTGTTGGAAAAGAACTACGATTACCTTCTGCAAAGTCATCTAATCTTCGGAGAATTTCTATTAAGGAATCCATATCATTGACTCGTTGACAAATAATTGCTTGTGTGTCCGAATAAATGAAATGGTTCAGTAACTGTCGTGCTATGGTTGATTCCTCCATATCAGCTATGTGTTTACACAGGTTGTACATTCTTGAAGCATATATCTCCCTAGTTGTTGAGCCCATTCTATATTTACCGGTTAGAAGTCTGATTTTGGCACGATTTTGTTGTGCTTCATCCCAGTAATTCCTCTTAAATAATGACACGAATTGCTCTACGTCCTCGCAATGGTCTTCAATGCGCAAGAACCACTCCTGAGCACTATCTTTAAGTGTAACTCTTATTATGTCCATCTTTTGTTTATTGTCCGGAACATCAATTAAATAACGCAGGAGTCCATTTAAATAGAGCATGGGGTGTACGTGCGTTATATCTCCATCGAAATGAGTTAAATTTTCTATTTTTATGGTGAGACCTCCTGTGTTTATGCAATTATCAGACGCAGTATATCTTTTGATCTTCGTTTCAATTATCCTCAGTTCGGATTCATAATACCTTTTATTATTATCCTGGTTCGTTCGGAAGGTGTCAAGATTATCTTTTACTTGATTGATCTCTTGTTCGTAGAATGTCCTATGTTCCCCCATCTGAGTGTTGAGACTATCGGTAAAATGTTGTTTTAGATTTAACGATGTTATTTCGTTACTTAGGTTAAAATCTGTTAATTTGTTATTTAATTTTGTATGAGCTTCGTTACAGGACTTTGTTATTTCGGTTTTTGTTTCCGTATTTGCGGTTATTATTTTATTGTTGGTAATTACGTAAATTTCCTGTGAAGTATTCTCTAATTGTTTGGCCCAATGTTGGTTATGGACATTTAGAGTTTCGTCCATTTTCAGCAAGCATTTTAACTCGCTTTCTTCTAGTGTTTGATGTATTATCTTCTCGATCTTTGTTTGACTATCTTTCAAACCCTTTATATCCATCTTTATTTCTTCCTTGTCCTGTTTGAGTTGTTCTAATTTGCTGTTGAGATTGGTTTCTATGAGACTGATATTAGTCTCTAATCTATTATTATTTTCTGTGATTAGTTGTTTGAAATTTTCATTATTAATTTCTAATTTTCGTGCTAAATTCATTTCTATCTGGCTGATATTTGTTTCTAATTTTCGCGTTAAATTAGTTTCTAATTGACTTATATTTTTATTGTTAGCATCTAGTTTTTCATTATTTTCCGCTACAAATTGTTTAAAATTAGCTTCTTGTTTTTGTTGCATATTCATTATCAAAGCGGTTAACGAATTAAAGTTCATCGTCGCCTCTTCCTTTGAAGCTTCTGCTTGTGCTGTGGCTGTAACAGAATCACCCTGATCAGCCTGGTCCTCTCTATCTGCTAGGTTTTCCCTTGACTTACTCCTTGTACGCTTGTCCATATTATTATTATTATTGAAAAAATATATATGATAGTGTTATGATTATAGGTTCTATTAGTTTATGTATATTAATTATTCCTATTCTGATGTTTTAGTATTAGTGTTATATTTGCTAATAAATTGTATAAATAAATTCTTATCTCTTCAAATAATTATTATTTTAATCTTTTTGACCTATTCGTTTAGTGTTTATTATACAAACAATAACCCCTTTTAAAAAAACAAACTTACAAATCCTGTTCCTGGGTACCAGTCAGCATCCTATCACACAAAAATGACCACAAGAAGCAAAATACAACTTACAATTATAAAAATTTTGTATCTTAAATAAATCTAGAAAGAATACAGTTTTTTAAATTTATTCTCTCTCGTTCTATTTTGTATTACGTGTTTGATTGAGCACGTTTTCTAAGCCCCACGTTGGGCGCCAATTGATAACGAGCAGCCTCTCGTTGTGCTGTGAATTGAAAACGAGCAAGATGCGTAATAAAATAATGTAAACGTTTATGAATATAAAAATGCTCAGCTGTGAATAAATGGCTTGTTAGATTTTATATTTATTCGGTGAATTTTACATCTACGAACTAATTACATTGCTCTAAGTAACATATAGATGGGGTTGTTCGAGTTTAATCTATATGCGCAAGATGCAAAGTTGCCTACTTGCGAATTATTCCATAAATGTAACCTAAAACAGCTGTTCGGATATAAACTTATTAATAAGTATTAATTAATGTGCGTTTATTATCTTCAGGGTCCGGCTAAACTCGAGAACAAAATAGACTCTAGTGTTAGGGCATTGTGATATGTCCAAATTTAAAGTGCGAGTTCGGTGACTTCAATCAAACACTACTGATATTTTTAGATTCCTAAATGATAGGTTAATTGTTGTTAATGCTATACTACAAAATAAAACGTCGAGATCAGATTCACGAATAATAACTTTAATGTTCTTAAGATCTCTATTAACAGGTAAGTTATAAGCATTAATTGTTAAGTATAATTTGTATATAAATTTTGTAACGTGATAAATTTAATATGTTATTTAACTATGATAAATTACGATAAATATTACATGAAATAAATGAAATAGATAAATATAGAAATAGTGAAGATCATCTTTAATTAATTAGGAGAATTAAGTCAATACCTTTAATATAACTAGAATGTATGACGTAAAACAAAGAAAAATTAAATTAAAACGTAACTGTATTCTTCCTCTTTAAAAGTAATAAATAACCTAAATCTTATATATCGTATTTAATAATGTATATCTTAACTAATATAAATAATATACTATATTCTTTTTTCATATGATTGTTTAAATTGTCTTTTCAATATAGATGTGAGATTTTAAAGAATACTTAAGTAATTGGTGCAGGATTCTGGATAAAACGGGATCTCAAAAGGTTTTGGAAAGGCAGGTTTTTCGTCGGCGTTCGAACGGCGTCACCCCGGTCAAAAACACTTTCTAACGAACTGCTTCTCGGCAAATTGCTCTTGGCAATATTTTTGTCACTGGTACACGTACGAACTTGAAATATGTGTCCAACAGGAGCTGGGAATATTGGTAAGATGTTTAACTAATTGGACGTATGAATTTACTTGTATTTATTGTAATTTTCTTCTTGTTTTTAGTGATACACTCAAAAATACGTCTGGATGCTTTAATGGCGATTTTTCAAGTTACGCTAACCTTCTTTTATTTTTGTTACTTGATTTTGATTCGTTCATCGGTATGTATTCATTTAATCTCGACAATTACTACTAATGAAAATGACAATTCAATAATTTTAAATACATTTACATGTTGTAATAAATATTTACTTAATTTTAAAACTAATATGCATATAATGTGTATGTCAAAAATAATACATTATGCTGTTTTTATTATGGGATATTTTCCCGCGATTGACAATTCAAATTATGTACAGTTATACCTAAATAAATGGCGTCATTAATGATTTATCAATTAAGTTGATATTTTTTTGTAAATACAAATTATCGAACTGAAAATACTATTACAAATGAAATGTTAGATTATAAATGTGTGAATGTCTTAAAAAAAAATAATTAAACTTGCGTATTCAACTTTATTGATTTGACGTGGGAAGAATTCAGTTTTGACATATAATTAACTATTCAATAACTTATTTATATACATTAAGAGATTGTCCTTTTGCTTATTGGGGCATACTTGAGTGTGGGCTTGACCTACCTCAATATATATATATATATATATATTGTTGTGAGGCATACTGCACTCAAATAACAGCTCCTATAATGGAAAAAGCAGTCATGCACCAACAATATACATATAAAACACCTTAAATATAATAGCTAAATTTGATGGACGTAATTATGTGAAATTAGTGTCAAGATGTGAATGAATTAATATGACGATTTACTTTATAATTAATTATTTTCTTTCTTAACTTATCTTTATATATTTTTTACATTTCAAATTCAAAATTCAAATCTCTCGCGACAAATTACAGACAGCTACTTTATTCACATTAAGAACGATGCTAGTTAGCCACGCCCACTAATTTTAATATACCATTGTCCCGCGAATGCGATTTTTAGGATGTAAACAACTACCTAACCTATGTTTAGAATGAAATTTAATATACTTGTTAATTATTCCGCTAATTTTAAAAACCTATTAATACTGAAATATTGTATAAATTTATATTTTTGCTGATGTAACAAAGATTAAAACGTCGAGGCTTTTTAGTGAAAATTAGAAAGGCTTTGGAAATAAAAGAAAGCTAGCGGCGTCCTCTCCGATAAAAGACTTACAACAAATGGCCGTACTTCTGTATCAAGTAAAAGATTTATTTAAAATTATATATTAAAATCAGTTTAAAACTAGAAAAGTCATATACATTCGATACCTTGAAATCAAAGTCAACTTTTGAGGTATAATTTGGACCAGTATCACGTTGAATAACGGAATTATCGAGTAGAGCATCATTTCACCATTGGAACATCATCGGACCGATAACGTGAGCCATTGACCGATATCGACGCATATACTTCGACAAGCTGCTGCAGAACTTAGATCCAGCCCTATTACGACGTTCCTGACCAGATATCAGATTCACACATACAGAGAAAATAAAACCAGGTTCCTTCCAATATTTCCTAGAATTTCATTTTTAAAACCAATATTTATGTATAATCAAACACTCAATTTAAACATTGTTTACATCTGAATATAAACGTAAATTTATACATTTCAAAACATATATTTAAATATCACATTCATTCTCACAGTATCCTGATAAAAGCAACATGTAACTTACCTTTTTGTGTGTTAATTTTAAGCAACATTTGATATTTATATGCACTACCAGTTATGTACACAACCACTTATCTATATTAAGTAACACATGGGCATTATTACGTAATACCGGTTTTTTTATTATTATTTAGTTAGAATTCACGTATATTACAGTTTTCTTATTTTTACTTTTATTGTTATTTTTCAAGCGTGTTACAGATATCTATTTATGTTAATAAATTTTCATTTCTTGTTTTTTTTTAAATTTGATCTTTTATTTGTTAGCGTTTGATTGTGGAGTTTTTTTACTTGTTAGATTGTTTAATTATAGCATTATTCTTACGGAGTAAGAGCAGACCGACGAAGATCCTATCATTTAATAATTTTTAGTTCTCAAGCTCTTCGACTGCTAACGGGTTATCAATTATACACCCAGATAGCGTCGTACAATTTAAGTATATTTATACTTATGGCGCCCAAAACTTGTATTTATAAAAACGATGCACAACAGCAACTTTTATATACTATTTTTCTAAGTCCAATTTCCAATTGTTCTTTAATACATTTAAGAACGTTACATCATATCATTTTACGTACAACGAGAAGCCACTAATCGTCACTCATAACAATATATATATATATATATATATATATATATATATATATATATATAAGTAAAACACTAAACAAAATGGTAATCGATTTCTTTAAAATTTTTGAAATAAAAAGTACCTTAGATCAGACGTATTTCACATTAAATACAATTATAATACTTTTAACGGACTTAGAAAATACGTTAGCTTTTACTAGATTGCAAGTTGCTCACACATCAATAATAAAAATTAATGAACTTCAACATTTATTAGAAATAATCCAGTCTGAGAGTACGCCTCAAAATATGTTGTTACCAATTAGTCAGCAATATATATTAATATATTACTAAGTAATAGAAATCAATGTTTTGTACAAAGCACAAATTATTTTCATTTTATCAATTCCAGTTCTGTTATCTAAAACTTATAACTATTATCATTTATTTTCAATTTCAAATAATAATTCCACAATCATTCCACAACACACGTTTTTCCTTGGAAATGAGAACGATTATACGTACATATGCTATGAATAGTGGTTTGAAAATTGGGCACGCCACTATCCACAACCAGTTCTCCCAACTAGGTTTCTCAGCCGGAGAATTTTCAAATATGAGACTTCTATCTTCTCGGGTTCCAATTCAGAAAGTCGTGTAATTTCTACAATGAGTTAGGCGCCAGTGAATTGTTCACAAAAATTTATATACTTATATTTTTAATTAATGAGCAATAAAGGTATTAGCACAAAAATCAAACACAGGGTAAAATTTAAACTGAATATTTAATACAAAAATCAAAAAAAGAAAAAAAAATCTATCTTTATAAAGTATAAAGATTCTGTATTTTACAATAATACATGAGGTAAAAATATTCACTGTAATATTGACAGCTAAGTGAATGAAAAAACTTCTTCTTAATTACTCCGATCAAACTTATCTAAAATAATAAAGTTAATTTTTAATTTCTCCACAGAGAAACACTCTGTATAATCAAATTCTGATACACGTTCAAAATTAACACGTGTTCAATCGACACGCAGAAAAAACCCTTGAATCCAAACGGACAAACTTTTCAATTATAATATTAACATAGAAATGTTAATAATAAACTGCATTATCTATATTCTTAAATTAAATCTCTTAATTACATGTATAAACTTCAATACAATAGAAATACAATTGTAATATTTATGAATTCATAAAAAATTTATATACTTACAAAAAAACTAATATGGAGACTCACGAACAAAGGTGCTTTCAATTTAATCCAAAATACAAAGAGAAAAAAACTCTATAAATATCGGGAATATAATACTAATATCAAAATCACAATCAAACACCTCGAATTAATTAATATAAAAATATATATCAGTGAAAACAACCTTATCGTTTCAAAGCTTATCGTCTTCTCCCTGAATTGGCCTCAACTTTCACATGAGATCGACATCGGAAAAAGCAAGTTATTCTCTCGTTAAATTTAAATACATTTAAATAGCATCTTGAATATACACTTTATCTCACAATAATTGTAAATTTATTTTAAATTATTTTTAAAATATTATTTTAGAAAAAATCCATATCAATATGTAGGTAAAATATGTAAGGATTTAAATAAATTTATTATTGTCACAAAGATAATGTACTAAATCAAGACTCCGATGGAGATTGTATATTTCAAATATTAAGATTAAGTCACAATTATTACAAATGTAACAAAGTTAATGTAATAGCACTCTATTTCCAGAAAAAAACTAAAATTCATATTAATTGTTATCAAGAAGGTTTTCCAGAATTAAAAGGGAACTATTTAATAACGTTACCCTCAAATTGTAGTATCATAGCTTTTGGTAATGTCCATAAAAATTTCAAACGATATAATAAGGTATTATCGCCTATATTATTATCGCATATAAATTTTACAAATAAGGTTCAAATAAACCTAAAAGAAATACTGTGATAACCTAATTGGGTAATGTTTGTATTACTTGATGTAGTCAAGGTGCGGCCCTGGTCTTATTTGTATTGTATTCAAAAACATGACCTCGGTCCATCTGTTTTATTAGACACAAGCGTTCTCAATTACAAGTTGCACACTTGCACCTCTTGTTTATAGTAAAGTAAGGACATAGTTAAAAGGAGGGCACTCTAATGTATATAAGACGTTCTATCAGAAAACGAGAGATCAGACATAGCTAGATAGTCAGTACGACATAGCCAGTGCGAGATAGATCTCTCCTTTCGACTACTGTCCTATTAATAGTTATGTATATAGTAAATGTTACATCTTTATAAGTGTTATCTAATTATACGATGTTAAACCAACTTTATCTGTATATTATTTAATACATCCACGCATCTGCAGCGATGTAGCCCCCGCAGGACCGGGCTACATTACAATACCATTGAAATTAAACAATATAAAGTTAGAAAAACTTCAAAATTTGAAACAAGAAGCAGAAAGCATTAAAGCCATATATCCCATATACCGGTAGGTCCAGTTCGAAACGGGCCATATCAGCAATGTGTGGCAACAGCGAATCCCCCCCATGCGCAGCTCCTTCGATTGCAGCACATTGCATTGCAGTTAAGAATTTAGTAAGACTTAAACCGCGCAAGGATATAGTCGTTTGCATATTCGTTCGGTATACGTAATTTGCCCATTTGTTTCAGACATAATAAGGTCGTTATATCTCCAAGTTATTATTATTATTGTATTCTTAGCTGCTACGGAAAAGTAATTTTAAGTAACAAAAAAACAATAACATTTTCTAAAAGATAAAAGTAAAAAAATCAATAATTCTGCAAAATAAATTTAAATTTGAAGAAAGTCACTCAATATAGGCATCGTACACACGTTCCCACATCGCATTACGTTCCATACGTATATTGTTGCCTATGGCCAGTTGCGAGTTGGACCTATCGGTATACAAAAGGCAATACTGTGAACGTATGGAACATTATTATTATTGTTATAATATTATTAATTGTATGTTATATAATGTATCAATTGATATGGCCAAAACTAAGATTAAGGTGCAAAAGAAAAAGAATGAAACCGGCGGAAGAAAAAGAAGATGCCGAAAATCCGGAAATAGGCAACAAACCCTTCTTCATTAGGAGATGAAGCCAATCTTAGGCGGGGGGTGTTATAGAACCGTCCTTGTGCACTAACGTTAATGTGGGAAATGCAACGCAGCGCATCACGTTGGTGATTCTTAGTATTACGGTAGAGACGAGGTCTTAAAAACCAAATGCAAGATACATTATTATTCATTATATCGTATACCGGATTCATTATAACGCTTCACGTAGATTCCAGTACTGTTTATTTTATTCTAACGCACGCTACACGTTTTATGTAATTTGATTATTACTTTAATAAACGATATTAAAACTAACTTAAATGTTTTAATTTTAAATATATTTAAAATAAAGCTTTTTAAAAAGACGTAGTGAGGGTTGTAAAATATAATTTGTGAGGTTAACCGAATGAATAGTGTTATTCAGTAGCTGCGTGATGTACTTAGCGATGTTATAGACTATTTAGATGGTCCTTCGTAATTTCGGCCTGATGCGTCCGGTCTCTACTTACTACACTAATATATCGCTAAGAAATAAGTAATTAAACTTCTAATTTCAAAAATTCTTTTATTGTAAATACCACTACAATATTGTTTCGCCATACAATGGGTTCATCAGGTGGATGAAATACTGAATATGTACAATACAAGTTTGAATATTTATGTGAAAATATTATTGGGGAAATGTTGGTGAAAAAATTTTACAATCTTAAATTTAGTAGAGGGGAGTTGTTTAAATCTAGTTGGTCATTTAAAGCTAATCCTAAACTATTGCATCTATTAATTTATAAGTTTTCTAACAGGTTAAATTTTTTACTTTTTTCTTGAATGTGTAAAATTTTGAAATCTATATTAAATCTATGATTGATATCTATACAATGACTTGCGAAAGTTGAATCTGTTTTCTTTTCTTTATGGCTTCTCTCGTGTTCTTTCATCCTAATTTTGAATGTCCTCCCCGTTTGTCCTATGTATACCATATTACAATCTTCGCATGTTAACTTATATACACCAGAGTTTGATTCTTTTTCTATTTTATCTTTGTTGTTTTTAATAATGTTCTGTATAGTATTGTCTGTTTTAAATGATATATGTTCGTTATTAAGTTTCTTAATGAAAATACCAAAATTTTCCGAAATTTTTCCTAAGTAAGTGATTGAATTATAGGAATTAATTATCTTGTACTTTAATTTTGGATAAACTAAGGAAAGGGTTTTAGATTTTTGTTGGCTATTTAGGATGTTATTGACAATATTTATAGAGTAACCATTGTTTAATGCTATTGTGTATATTCTATTTAGTTCAAGGTCGAAATTACTTTTACTCATAGGTACATGAATTAATCTATATACCATTGATTGGTATGCTGATAATTTGTGTGTTATAAGATGAAAAGAATTAGCGTGTATTGTGGTATCTGTATGTGTTGGTTTATGGTACATAGCAAACTCGTGTTTATTAGTTTTGTGTGATATAGTTAAATCTAGAAAATTAATGCTTTTATTTATTTCTGTTTCTATAGTAAAATTTATTTTGGGGTGAATAGTGTTGATATAATTATGTAAAGTTTTTAATTGTCTATCTGAACCGTTAAAGCAAATTAATATGTCATCAACGTACCTAAGCCAATATACGAATATCGAATTTGTTCACTAGTATCCCAACCCAGGAGGTAATAGATTTAATTACTTTACAACTAGAACGTAGAAACACGAACATTGTCACAAAAACCGAAATTTTACAGCTCTTAGAAACGTGCCTGGAACAAAATTATTTTAAATTTAAAAAGAAATTTTATAAACAAACAGAGGGTCTAGCAATGGGAAACCCACTAAGCCCCTTATTAGCGGAAATTTTCATGAATAATTTAGAAACTATAATTAGTACACATCCCTTGTTTGGTAATTGTGTATATTGGTTTAGGCATGTTGATGACATATTAATTTGCTTTAACGGTTCAGATAGACAATTAAAAACTTTACATAATTATATCAACACTATTCACTATTCACAGAAATAAATAAAGGCATTAATTTTCTAGATTTAACCGTATCACACAAAACTAATAAACACGAGTTTGCTATGTACCATAAACCAACACATACAGATACCACAATACACGCTAATTCTTTTTATCCTATAACACACAAATTATCAGCATACCAATCAATGGTATATAGATTAATTCCTGCACCTATGAGTAAAAGTAATATCGACCTTAAACTAAATAGAATATACACAATAGCATTAAACAATGGTTACTCTATAAATATTGTCAATAACATTTTAAATAGTCAACAAAAATCTAAAACCCTTTCCTTAGTCTATCCAAAATTAAAATACAAGATAATTAATTCCTATAATTCAATCACTTACTTAGGAAAAATTTCGAAAAAAATTGGTACTTTCATTAAAAAACTTAATAACGAACATATATCATTTAAAACAGACAAAACTATACAGAACATTATTAAAAAAAACAAAAATAAAATAGACAAAGAATTAAACTCTGGTGTATATAAGTTAACATGCGAAGATTGTAATATGGTATACATAGGACAAACGGGGAGGACATTCAAAATTAGGATGAAAGAACACGAGAGAAGCTATAAAGAAAAGAAAACAGATTCAACTTTCGCAAGTCATTGTATAGATATCAATCATAGATTTAATATAGATTTATGATTTATATGATTGTTTCGGCCTTTACTTGATGAAATTCCATTATAACTATTAAGATAAAATGAAACAAATTTTATGAATTTCACTATTTAATTATCACTGTAACGAGTCGTTTCGCACCAACCTGGGCTTCGTCAGACATATAACTTAACATATAAGTTATATGTCTGACGAAGCCCAGGTTGGTGCGAAACGACTCGTTACAGTGATAATTAAAAAGTGAAATTCATAAAATTTGTTTTATTTTATCTTAATAGTTAATATAGATTTCAAAATTTTACACATTCAAAAAAAAAGTAAAGAACTTAACCTGTTAGAAAACTTAGAAATTAATAGATACAATAGTTTAGGATTAGCTTTAAATGACCAACTAGATTTAAACAACTCCCCTCTACTAAATTTAAGATTGTAAAAAAAAACTTTTCCACCACCATTTCCCGAATAATTTTCACATAAATATTCAAATTTGTATTGTACATATTCAGTATTTCATCCACCTGATGAAGCCATTGTATGGCGAAACAATATTGTAGTGGTATTTACAATAAAAGAATTTTTGAAACTAGAAGTGTAATTACTTATTTCTTAGCGTTATAATGAAGTTTCAACAAGTATCTCCTTAGTCAATTAACACTAATATATAGTTAACTGGAAAGATTCTTTCCTTATATTCGAAGTCAGCTTAGTGAATTTAAATGATTTGCTTTGTACTATACTATATTGAATAACATTTTTCCGTACTCGTCATTAAAATGTAACACAAATGTTACACTGTACCTAACAAGAATGTTACGTTTTCCGTAAAACTTCTTCCGTCGAACATATTTTTAACGATAAATTTAAAGAACGCGGTGATCACGTATGAAAAGTATGTACAATGTGCGTCTCTCCTACCGTTGTGTGACGACGGTTGATTCATTGTGGTGATGAAAACTTTTGAACTTTTCAATGGGACACGGATGTTATCCGAATGAGGGCGCGCATCAGGAAATGTGGAAGAGCGAATAGCAACGTAGTCGAGAACGATCGGCAAAACATGTCAAAGGGGATGGGGTTTGGAGATGGCTACAAAATGAAACAAACAGAACGTCAAAGAGCAGAAGAGTGAAACGACGGTAATTTTCTATCTTCTGTTTCATTGAGCGACATCAAATAGCTTATTATTGGAAAGGGTACATATATTGATTTTGTAATTTTGGTAATAAGTGGGTTTATGTTTCGGTATTACTTCCATGATTCTTTTATTTTTAAGCAGGAATTTTACGATTAAAATAGCAGACAAACTGCATTTAATAATAATATCATTAAAATTAGCGTCACTAACTTTTATGAATTTAAATTGATTATAGAACAGAATGTTCATGCCCCAACAAATAGTAGATATAAGAGTCCTGTCCTCAGCCAACATTGGAACAGACCACAAATTAGTGCTAGGAAAACTACGAATAGCAATGTAACCGAGGAAACAAAAGCCAACAACAAGAGCTGAAAAATTCAACATAGAATTGTTCAACCAGGAAAATACGAAACAACTATACGCAGACCGATGCAAACAATACATTACTCTTAACTCAATAATACAACCCGACACCCCCCAAACAGCATGGGATAAACTGAAACAAAACATCTATAAAGCCGCCGAAGAAACCCTAGGCACACGCACGGTATCGCAGAACAGTAGACCGAACAATAAACCTTGGTTTACAACGGAAGTCAAGGATATCACAAGGGATAAGAAGAAATATTATTTGCAATATAGGGAATCTCCAACTCAAGAAAACCGAAATAAGTATATTGAAACTAGGAACAAGGTCAATAATAGGGTTAGAGAGATCAAGGAAGAATACTGGCAGGAATTCAGTAACGAAATGGAAGCAGACATGTATGGAGCACAAAAACGAATTTGGAAACTACTAAGAGGCATGAAACGGGAAACGAATGAAACAATACAACTCAGAACAATTACCGAAGAAACTTGGGAGAAATATTTCAGAAATCTTTACGCAGACATAGAGAACCCTGTAGAAACACAAGAAGAAGACATACAAAACGACACACCAGAAAAGTGCACGCAAATCACCGAAGAGCAAGTAAGAGAGACAACGAGGAAACTTGAGAACAGGAAAACTCCAAACCAAGACAAAATACCAAATGAGCTAATAAAAAATGGAGGAACTGCCACCATAAAAGAATACACAAAACTGTTTAATATCATACTACAACATAGAAGAATACCTGAAGAATGGAAGAACACCGTAACAATACCCATCTTCAAAAAAGGAGACAAAACCGATCCAGCTAACTACCGTGGGATAACATTGTTGAGCACCTAGCTAAAACTCCTAACTAAGATCATTGCGGACAAAATAACCCCAACAATGCCAATAAGCGAAGAACAACAAGGATTTCGAAGAAGTCGATCCACCACTGACGCTCTATTCATACTCAGACAACTGATAGAAAAATCATTAGAGTACAACACCCCTGCCTATCTTTGCTTTGTAGATCTAACTAAGGCCTTCGACAGAGTACAACTAAAAGACGTCATCACGATCCTGGAAAACAATAACACGAAGAAAGAATATGTAGAACTCATTAAGGACCTAAACACGAACACAAGAACGCAAATACGCACCAACCTCACCCTAACACAACACCTACGAACCACAACAGGCATCCGTCAAGGCGATAGTCTCAGTCCTTTATTATTCAACGCAATCATGGATGAGCTGGTGAAAGCTGTAAAGAACACCGGATTAGGATATCGGATGGGCATACACAACATAAATATAATATGCTATGCTGATGACGCAGTACTTATTGCGGAATCAGAGGACGACCTACAAAGAATGTTACATGCTTTCAACAAACAGGCAGGAAAACGCAACATGGAAATTTCCATAGACAAGACCAAGTGCATGACCATAGCAAAAGAACCTGTACGCTGCAAATTGGTAATAGAAAATAAGACCGTCGACCAAACCATGTCAATCGAATACCTTGGGTGCAAAATTACAAGCGCAGGGTTTTTGGGTGATGAGGTGAGGAAACAAGTTAACAAAGCAGCAGCAATATCGGGACACCTTAGGTATCCAATCTGGAGAAACAAACACCTAAGTACGGAATGCAAATCAAGGATATACAAAACATGCGTACGATCGGTGATGACATATGTTGCGGAGACGAGAGCGGAAACGACGATAACAAAGAGGATACTAAGAACAACCGAAGTGAAGACTCTAAGAACGATAACAGGATACACATTACATGATAGGCAAAGAAATACAGATATAAGGGAGAAGTGTCAAACGGATGACGTAGTCAGATGGATACGGAAAAGAAGAAGAGAATGGAACCACCATGTCAGCCGAATGACTCCCGACAGAATGGCCAGAATAGTACGAAACAACATACCTCACGGAAGAAGACCCATAGGACGACCACCAAAACGCTGGCGAGACAGCTGGCAATCAAATTCACAAGAACTGCCGCCACAAAGAAACCGGAACTAAACAGGCGATACGCCTATCGAAAGAAGAAGAAGAAGAAGAAGAAATTGATTATAATTTATACTATTCTGTTTATTGCTCAACTTTTATTTACAAAATGTTTATTTATTAGAACTGGTAATTGCGGAGATAAATTATAATAGCAGAGTGTGTTTAATACGATTTATTCTACTTAATTAGATCATTATCAAAAACTTACCTAATTCCAAACAGATTAGGATTAATTAATTTAATTTTAAATTTAAAGAAAGGGCGCATATACATAAAATAATAATTTAATTGACACAAAACTTTTATAGTAGATATAACACAATGATAACTCAAACGCAATTACGCAACAATAATCGACTTAAAGGTGAGAATTAGAAAATGAAAATAAATACGATTTATATAAAACGAAATAAAGCAAATAAGTATATGAATTTAAATATTCGTCAATTGTGTAAAAAATTTTCTGTATTAAATACTGCTTTAACTTCTCAAAAAGTTTTAAATTAGTTGTACGTCTTATAGAGGAAATTCCAAAATGCATTGACGGTTTTTAATATGAAATAAATTTTTATTGGTTAAACATTAAAAAATTACAATGAAATCTTAATCTATAACTATAATTAAAAATTGAATTGCGTAGGTGGCTTCTTTCTTCTGCTACATATTATTCTAGCTGTCACACGAAGTCATTCATCACTCTGCCTATCATCTCCACTGGAATCGTTTCAATGTCGCACGTAGTCATCGATCACTCTGCCTAGCATCTCCAGTGGAATTGCTTTAATTTCGTTTACAATGTTTGCTAAAGATTTTCAAAATTACGGCGTCTATTATTATATACACGACTTCTAAGATATCTCCTCAGAAAAAAGTCTGGCGCTGTTAAGTCAGGTGATCGAGCTGGCCAGATTATGTCCCCGTTGTGAGAAATTAAGTCGCCGCGGAACATCTTCTTCTTCTGTTTTGTCGTGGACGCCGGCACGTCCAGGTACTTGAGCACACTGCTCTTTGTACTATTCCAAATATGTCTCTCAGTTCCACTCTGTTAGTCTTGTGTCCTCGGCTAGGGCTAGGGCTCATTCCGCATATGCCTGCACCTGTCTCCTGATTGGATTGTGATCCATCCGTGTATCAGGTACCGACACCACGATCGCTCAAGCTAGTTTTTGCCTGTTCTCTAGTCGGTATAAATATGTTCAGCTTAGCTGTAAACATAATCTCAGGTGCCATACTGTCCACCGGCAATTGAGATGTCGGCTCTTCCAGTATAGTTCCTGTTATACCTATATGGCCACCTACAACATCATTAGGACGTCATAATTGGCCTTCAGTCTCAGGATCGCAGCCATGGCCTCCGCGTTTATAAATAGTTCCAGCGGAGGGACACCCACGATGGCCTTCATGGAAGCGGTTCTCGTGCTGTTCATAGCTCCCGTGATTCGAAACAGATCCTGTCGCTGGAGAGTTATGGGGAGCCCCACCGACGATGTCAGCTCCGTCCTCCTCCACCAGACAACTGCCCCATAGGTAATTGTTGGTCTTACTACTGCTGTGTACAGCAACTGTACCACATTTGGTTTTAGTCCCCAGGTCTTGCCAACAGCTCTTCTGCGTCTCTAGAAGGGCCCGTCGCCACTTTGACTAGGTGTCTGCTCCAATTCAGTTTCGCTTCAAGTGTTATACCTAGATATTTTACTTCATTGGTTAGTTCTAACTCTTGTACAAACAGCCTTACGCTGCCCAGATCATTTGGTTTTGTCATGCTGGTAAAGGTTACCAACATGTTTTTTTGAGGATTCACAGGTAATCCCTCCTCAAAGAAACATCTTTCTACAATTCGCAGAGCATTTCGCATGATGCTCGCCAATGTCCCCGGGAATTTCCCCTGGAACACAATAACAATGTCATCGGCGAACCCCTGCGTCCATATTCTCTGGTTATTTAATGTACTGCTGAAATTATCCACTGCTAGACCTCATAGTAGCGGTGACAGGCCGGGAAACATATCACGCTGCATATTAATACTGATTCTCGCCATGTAGTTCGTTGCCTTCTGCTGAAACCAGAAATCACCATCAAGTTGTTCGTACTTTAGCCGAAAAAAAGTATCAATCATGTGACAATATCTTCCTGATGTTACCGTTACGTTATGCCTGTTTCCTTCAAAAAAATATGGACCGATAATTCCTGTGGTTGATAGCGCCCACCAAACCGTTACTTTCGCTGCGTAAAGTGGTCGTTCGTGACGTGGCCCAATATCTAAAATTTTGTTTATTAACATAGCCATTTAGATAAAAATGAGCCTCGGCGGTCATAAACAGACAGTGTGCAATATTAAGTTCACACGCAACAATTGTGTGCGAAACTCAAGTCGATTTTGTCTATCTAATGAGCATAGTTCTTTAATAAGTGCCAATTAATAGAGCTGGAATTTAATACGCCTAGGTCTCATATGAACGCTGATTTTCTTTGAATTTAAAGCATGTGCAAGTTGTGCAGTTGAGCGTTGTGAACTCTTCGTAAAGGAAACTCAACATACACGCTCAATATTTTCAGCACTTTCGTGTTTCTCAGTCAGTTTTTGTTCGCAATATTACCTTCATTAAGCCACTTCTGATGCCATGCCAAAATGGTATTGCGAGATGGTGTATCACGACTACTAAATTCACAATGGAACGAACGTTGAGTTCTAAGAACCAATTTTGTACGCAGATAATGCGTAACACTATAAACGCGCTGCAGAACCGTTTAATTGTTCATGGCAACTAATTACCCTTAATATTAAACAAACTCCCATGCTGTCTTGATTAGAACCCGTGAACAAATTCAAAATCTCACCATAAATAAAGAAATTATTCTGTACCAAAAACAATCAGTGCATTATGGCAATCCCTGTACTTAGATAGTGCATCATAAAGTTTGATGCTCATATAAGGGCATATGGAAGGGATCTTTAGTAAGCGGTTAGGTGACGTGATGGTATACAAAGTAAATTATAATTACAGGTACTGTCATTATGACATTTCCCTGTTTTAAAGGTATTAATATTTGAAAATAATAAAATAAAATAAAACAATAACTTTGTTATACCACTTTATTCACATGTAATAGTGACCGCGGTTTCGACATACAATGTCATTATCAAACTGCAAAAGTTACAGGCCTACATAGATCTTATAAATGACACAAAAATATATGGGGGTGGTTTATGATGTTATTTAAAATTACTACTATATACTTAACTATTATATACAACATTGGAAAAGAGGTGTATATATAAGATCCAACTGGTCGTTCAAAACAATATCTATTGTGTTGTTTCGGCTCTTAAAAATTTCTAGTGACTCTAAAAGATTTAATTTACGGCCTTTCTCGGCCAAATGCAATATTTTAAGATGACCAAATGTATTGCTTTCTGTAATAAGATGGTTTGCGAATGTTGAATCTGTCTTCTTTAGTTTATATGACCTCATGTGTTCTTTTACCCGTATAATAAAACTTCGACCAGTCTGACCTATACAGGGCAATCCAAATTAAGTGTTCACCATTGCTAACTTTGTTATTATTAAAGATACAAGATTGTTTAAATTAGCAAACTAGTAGTACTTTTAACGCTTTTTAAGATGGAAGAATTAAAGAAAAAAAAAGAGCAGCGCGTTTTCGAGTTTTCCCGAAAAATATGCTTTTTCAAATGGAAACCCCTATATATTATATCATTTTCTGTTAGAAATTCAATTTTTAAACAAAAAATCTTATTAGAAATTTTTTACTGGGATTAAAAATACTTGAGTTATAGTGAATAAACAAAAACAGCTAAGTCAAGTGCATTTCTATGTTTCTATGATAACGACGTTAATTCTTTCTAGTAAACGTCAAATATTAGTACAGTTTTTTAGTCTTTCACTCATAAATTTCATTTTGCTAGTTATTAATTTGACCAAAAAATGATTTTTACCCATGCAGAAAATTGTGATATGTTAGAATCTTATTTAGTGTGCAGAAAATCCTCTAGGAGGGCAAAAGAACACTACGCTGAATTATATCCACTCCGAACACAACCAAATGGGCAATTTTTTCTGAGACTGTATCGAAAATTTAGAGGCAATGAGAGTGTTTTTGCCAAAACAAGAACAAGAAGGACTTTTATAATAAGCGAGGCCACGGAAATTCTAGTTCTTGCATATTTTGAGGCCAATCGTGAGAATTCCATACTAGATATTATCAAGGAATCTGATTTGAGTCACGGTACTGTGCATAGGATTCTGAAGAAACACAAATTCATTCCTTATAAGTACAAACCAGTTCAAGTTTTCTTGCCAGGGGATCCAGAGAGAAGAATGTTTTTTTGCCACTGGTATCTTAACTTTTGTCGCCAAAATGTAAACAACTTTCGTTATATTTTATGGACCGATGAATCAAATTTCTCAAATTCTGGAATGTACAATACAAAAAATCATCATTGCTGGTCAAAGGAAAATCTTCTTTTAGTACATCCAAGACGCCCGCAAGTCCGTTACAGTTTTAATGTTTGGTGCGGTTTAATTGGTTCAAGGATTGTTGGTCCTTTCTTTTATGAGGGCACTCTAACTGGTGAAAGGTACATAGAATTTTTGACTGAAATTTTGAATAATTTCTTAGACGATATTGATCTCATAAGTAGACAGAATCTGCATTTTCAGCAGCATGGCGCACCTGCGCACAACTACAGAGGTACTCATCAAATTTTAAATACTATTTTTAACAATTCATGGATAGGAACAAATGGTCCTATTCAGTGGCCTCCCCGATCGCCAGATTTAACACCGCTTGAATTTTTTTTTATGGGGTTATTTAAAGGCAGAGATTTATAAGCAAAGGTACGAAAACGTAAACGCCCTAAAAATTGCAGTTAGTGAAAAGATAAACCAAATAGATGGTAGGACCATACTAAAAGCAGTTCGACAAGTTCAGAAACGTGTTCAAAAATGTATTGAACAACAAGGTGGTATTTTTGAACATCTTCTATGAAAAAATCAGTGATTTTTATTTTCTTTTAATGATATGTTTATGTATAAAATAAAGTTTATAAAAATTATTTAGCTGTTTTTGTTTATACATTATAACTAGAGCTGAGGATGTTTGCGGTATAACCATGGTTATATCATGTAACCATAGTAAATTACTATGGTTACATGATATAACCATGGTTATACCGCAAACATCCTCAGCTCTAATTATAACTCAAGTGTTTCTAATCCCAGTAAAAAAATTCTTATAAGATTTTTTGTTTAAAAATTGAATTTCTAACAGAAAATGATATAATATATAGGGGTTTCCATTCGAAAAAAACATATTTTTCGGGAAAACTCGAAAACTCGCTGCTTATTTGTTTTTTAAATTCTTCCATCTTAAAGAGCGTTAAAAGTACTACTAGTTTGCTAATTTAAACAATCTTGTATCTTTAATAATAACAAAGTTACCAATGGTGAACACTTAATTTGGATTGTCCTGTATATACACTTTTACAATCATTACAATATAATTTGTACACTCCTGATTTATTATTGATATCTGTTTTAGGTTTTGCGTTTAAAATGAAATTACTTGTTTTTACATATGGTTTGTAAGCTATACTAACATTACTATTATTTTTTGAAATTATATTTCCAATTTGCTCGCTTATTTTACCCAAGTAAGTTAACGAGACAAATTGTTTCAAATTAGCACTATCTTTAGGATATACTAAACTAAGGGCCACTTGTAACTGTTTTTTCTTTAGTATACTGTCAATTACGCTACTTTTAGCGGTAAACAATAGTTATAAAAGTAGCGTAATTGACAGTATACTAAAGAAAAAACAGTTACAAGTGGCCCTTAGTTTAGTATATCCTAAAGATAGTGCTAATTTGAAACAATTTGTCTCGTTAACTTACTTCGGTAAAATAAGCGAGCATATTGGAAATATAATTTCAAAAAATAATAGTAACGTTAGTATAGCTTACAAACCATATGTAAAAACAAGTAATTTCATTTTTAACGCAAAACCTAAAACAGATATCAATAATAAATCAGGAGTGTACAAATTATATTGTAATGATTGTAAAAGTGTATATATAGGTCAGACTGGTCGAAGTTTTATTATACGGGTAAAAGAACACATGAGGTCATATAAACCAAAGAAGACAGATTCAACATTCGCAAACCATCTCATTACAGAAAGGCATACATTTGGTCATTATAAAATATTGCATTTGGTCGAGAAAGGTCGTAAATTAAATCTTTTAGAGTCACTAGAAATTTTTAAAAGCCGAAACAACACAATAGATATTGCTTTGAACGACCAGTTGGATCTTATATATACACCTCTTTTCCAATGTTGTATATAATAGTTAAGTATATAGTAGTAATTTTAAATAACATCATAAACCACCCCCCCATATTTTTGTCTCATTTATAAGATCTATGTAGGCATGTAACTTTTGCAGTTTGATAATGACATTGTATGTCGAAACCGCGGTCACTATTACATGTGAATAAAGTGGTATAACAAAGTTATTGTTTTATTTTATTTTATTATTTTCAAAATGAATTACCACAAAGTTACGGCTACCAGTATTAATTGTATTAATATTTTGTTTAACATTATTAATACGAAGACGCCTGTAATCCTTAAAAGTAATTCCTGGACATAGGGATTACGCAACACCCTTCTCCGTCAATCATAACTCGCACAGCAATTTTCTGTCGTTATAGTACCTGTTTGCAGAAACTCGATGTACCAGAAAAATATCTCCACATAAAATTCGGGATTAGTAGTTAACATAGTAAGGTGCCAGTACAATTTTCTTATCTTTTATTAGCACAATCTATAAATGGTCTAAGATATAGAAGAAGGCCTATTTCAAAGTTGAAGTGAGTAAGCTTCCTTGGTTGATTGCAACTGTTTCACGACTCTAAAATTGCAAGAGCGAGCTTTCATTTCTTTTCTTAAAGTAAGGCGTAAAATGTATAATGGCTACCTTTTTTTTCAACTTCAGATGAAGTTTATTCAAATTAAAGTAGTCCAAAAGATTTCGAGTGCATTTGTCGTATTTTACGTTGGTAGTTTTATTTGATCAAGGGACAAGTACGATTATCATTCATCAGCATATATCAGCATAGAATAATATTGTTAGGAGAATAATAAAAAGTAGCGAACTAATTATTGACCCTTGAGGATTTTTTCTCACTAATTTCAGTTTATCGCCTTGAATTCCAATTACCTCCTTACATTCGCATTAATATGACTGAATCCATAACATGCTCTCAAAAGTTGTGCTAAGGTCCAAACAGAAACTCAAATATATTTACAGTCCCTATTCAAGTATTCGTAAAGCTAATTGATGAGGTGTAAAGCGGTTGTTCTCGACGATTTGTTCTTAGTGAAGCAATGGTGGGCAGTTTCTAAGATATTGTACTTCGTTCAAAAATAAATGTTTTGGCAACATAACTTTCTCCAGTACTACGTTTAAAATAGCTCATAATACAAATATTGGCCGACAATTTGGTAATTCAGTTTTATAATCCTAAAAAGCGAGAGACTTGCTTTTTGTATAATATCAGGAAAATCTCCGTCGGCAAAAAAAAACGATTTTACTATTGACCAGCGTCAATGGTCGCAGTATAAAGTCTAGAGATTTATTTAATATATTTGTAATTTCGATATATACCGGTGGTCCATTTATCGTGGCCCCACCAAAAATTTGGAAGCAGTCAGTTTTATGAAAAAAAGTTTCAAGTAAAAGTTTTACTACAAGAAGTGTCCTATCTGATGGTTAAGCAGTCGTACACCAAGGAGAACGTATGAAGATCATACGAAGGTCAATTTTTCTTTGAAATAGAACATGGCATTTTTTTTTCAAATTCTGAAAAAGGATGTAATTGCGAATAGAAAAGTACTAAAACTCATGTGGCCTAAAATTAAGATTCAGCGAAATATTCAAGAAAAACACAAAAAAAATGATAAAAATTTATTAAAAGAATAACATAAATAGACACAAAATATCCGATCACCCCCGGGCTACACTAATTTAATTTAATCGGGACAATTGTTTCGGAAACTTCGGACTCATTAAAGTAAATGTTCAAAGTGTTGACCTTCAACCTGATACACTTTGGAATTCTCCGACTAAACGAATAATGGACGTTTACTAGCACGTCTTCCGAAATTTCTGAGCATGCATTTATTATCCTTTGCTGCATATCTTCCGGTGTTGTTGGGACAGTACGGTACACTTTCTCTTTCATTGAACCCCACAGAAAATAATCTAGAGGGGTCAAATCTGGAGAACGAGCAGGCCAAGATTTAGGTCCGCCACGTCCTATCCAGTGATCGCTGTAATCCCTGTTTAATATTTCTCGAGCCGCGTGTGAATAATGAGCTGGCCACCCATCATGTTGGTACCACATTGTGGCTCGCCGCTCTAAGGGTACATCTTCAAGTAGTGTCGGTAACACATTGTGTAGAAAGACGCTATACTTACTACCATCTAAATTGCCAGCAATAAAGAAAGGTCCAATTATTTTCATACCAATTATCCCACACCAGACGCTGATATTCCATGGATATTGCCGGTCTACTTGTCGTAACCATTTTCGATTTTCCGTTGCCCAATAATGCATATTATGCCTATTTATCTGCCCATGATTCGTAAAAGTGGATTCGTCGGAAAATAGCACATTGAGAAAAAAGTTATTGTTATCGCGAATTTTTTGCTGAGCCCATTCACAAAATTGTACACGATGTTCAAAATCAGTTCCGTGAAGGTCTTGATGCATCGATATGTGGTATGGGTGAAATTTTTTGTGTTTCAGTATTCGACCAATACTAGTTCGTGAGATTCCAGACTGGCCGGCAATTTCTCTAGTACTGACGTGTAGAACAGCAATTTGCGCGTTTTCATCGGTAACACTCTTTTTTCGAATTTTTTTCTTCTTCACAATACTTCCTGTGGTAGTGAACTGTTGTACAACACGACGAAAGGTCGTACGACTCGGCTGGTTTCTATCAGGGTATCTTACAGCATACAAACGACACGCTGCGCGAATATTTCTTCCCGCTTCACCATAAATGAAAACCATATCAATTTTTGCACGTGTTGCTGGATCCATTCTTGATATTCAAACACTGGTAGTTTTATCACAACGATACAAGTAACATTAAGTCAGTTACCTAGCTTGTGAGGTATTTATGCAGCTTCAAGGGATTACGAATAGAAAGTTAATTGGCTGTTCCGATGGTATTCCCGGATTAAGGGGCAACAAATAACCCATTATTACAACAAGCAACTAATTTATACGACCTATTAATACCCAATTATAAAGAACAAACTTCTACCCATATTTATGCAGCTGTAAGAGATTACAAATAGAAAGTTAATTGGCTTTTGCGATGATATTCCCGGATTAAGGGGCAATAAATAACCCATTATTACAACAAGCAACTAATTCATACGACCTATTAATATCCAATTATAACTTATACGTAGGTAATTACTTTCTAATTACCTACAACCGCTATTTCTAATATGACTTATCTGTTATGTAAATCTGTTATTAATTATTTTGTAATACGTCCACATTGCTTTGAAAATACTATGTTTTTCATGTATTGTTTCCAATTTATATTTTCTTTTTCTTGAATATTTCGCTGAATCTTAATTTTAGGTCACATGAGTTTTAGTACTTTTCTACTCGAAATTACATCGTTCTTCAGAATTTGTAAAAAATAATGCCATGTTCTATTTAAAAAAAAACTTGACCTTCGTATGACCTTCATACGTTCACCTTGGTGTACGACTGCTTAACCATCAGATAGGACACTTCTTGTAGTAAAACTTTTTTTCATAGAACTGACTGCTTCCAAATTTTTGGGGGGGGGGCACGATAAATGGACCACCCGGTATATATATTTTAATAAAATTCTAATTTACATGTGTGCTAATTTATTTCCTATTTGTAGGAACCGTCTTCTTATCAAACTTTCGAATCAGCATAATACATGAATCGCGATTTCCTCTTCCTCATGACAGAATTTACTTACCGTTTCTTGTGGAAGTCCATATTATTTAAATGTTTGTTGAGCTTACAAAATCTCGTTAATAGGGCTACTATTAACTTAACAGACTTTTGTCTCTATTCAGTTTGTTTGTTGGCGAATATTTTCTAAAGACCTATTTTGCCTGCCTTTGACCTGGGGAGTTCTTCGCCAGTCCTTAGATCTATTTTCAGTCCACATTTTCATGGCTGTTTTGATATTAGGTTTTACAATACCAAAGGAAGATTCCAGTCTTATGAATGCCATAGACGAGGCCTGTCGGGTCTGTTGGTTCGCCTTCTCATTAGATTATGGCCGGTGTGCCCTAGGACCCAGGCCAATGTTACTATTTTATGAATACTGAGTTCGTTTAGAGCGCACACACGTAATCCAGTACTAGATTTAATTTGAATTAAATCCAGTACCTTTAACATTGTAAATTAAGATGAAACTATAGTTAAGTTTTCACTTTATTAATACATAATCGTAGAACGACAATAGTTTTGTAACTCACATCATTACGTATCTGACGAAGCCACTATGTCAGTGAAACATTGTCGTTTTACGATTATATGTTCACGAATTATTGGTTTGATTTCCATTTTGAATTACGGACCTTCATCAAGTAAAACCCGAGTCAATCCAATCCCTTAACATTGCTTGGCTGTCTGAGAAAATGGCTACGATAAGATTTGTGTCGCTCTGTATATTAATTTCCGATGCAATAATACAAAACGGCCGCTTGCGCTTGAAACACCGTAGTATTTATACTTCGGCTCGCTTGAATCATCGTCTTTTCATTGAGCTTATATATTTTTGCTCCAACACCTCTTTCTGTTTTAGAGTTGTCACTGTACCAGATAGATTTTGCTTGGATAAGTGGGCTTCTTTTCTACTCCTTCCTAGTTGGTATGACTATTTTACATTTCATATTAAAGATGAATTTCTGAACCATGACATCACTTAATTTTCCTGTAAAGGGATCTGCACTGAGTTGTTCAATCATATTTAAGCCAAGCCCGCGGCTTCGTGAACTTGGCTTATAGGTGTTGGCCTAGAGGTAGCAAATTTAATTTCACCTCCAACGTGGTGGTAGCAGTTGTTCTGATGTCGCATGAGATAATAAGACATTTTAGTTTTTGTATGGCTTTTTGTTTAGTTTTTGGTCACCATGCGACTGCTTCATAGTTGATCATGGGTCTAATTAGACCTATGATGAAGGGGTAATTACAACGGCAATTCTGGTCATTTTGGAACTAAATCTCCAGTTTTTTTCACAAATTCGTCTACAGTTGCCCAAGACAATGGTTGTTTTATTCGTGGTTTTTGTAATGTCAAAATTCGAAGCATAGCTTTGCTCAAACGGTGTCCCTAACTACTTGGTTTCCATCGCAAATGAAATTTTTGTATGTCCAAGCATTGAAAGCTGTAACTCTTGTAGCGCTTTTGTTTTGTGAATGTGATTATTTGTGTTTTCTGAGCATTTATTGATAGCCGTTTTTTTTACACTAGTCATCTACGATATTTAGGACATTCTGCGCTTGTTCTGAAATAACTTCTGCAAAACCTCCTCAGCCTACAATTGCTAGGTCGTCTACCTATCCCAGACAGTGAAAGCTTTAATTGGACAGTCTTTTACCTACTAAGATTGCCCATAAGAAAGGTGGTAACACAGCGCGCTGTGGGCAACTTACATCTTCTCTCGCCTAGATGGTGGCTTCGCCCATGGACGTTCTTGTTATCTTTTTCTAGGTGCGCCCTTACTCTCTCCCTTATCTTCCTATAACAAGTGCTACTCCTTCCCTTTCCAAGACTTCAGTTAAGGAGCCTGTTGTAACATTATTAAATGTTTCTTCTATATCTGGAATTTTGATTATCACTATTTATTCGTTCTCTATAGACTTTGAAAGTAGCCTGCTTAATTTATCCAACTTCACGTCTGTGGATCTTTCCGTTTGGCTTGCATATTTTTTATTACTTGGAGGTCGTTCAACTCTTACGTAAAGACTATATACATCATTACAATCTCCAGTGGAAAGTAGGTGAAAATTTGTGTTACTAAATTTTCTAATTATCATAAACCTATGTCTAAGCCTATTAATAATACTTGGGATACCTACATTTATAATAATTACAGTTTGATCTGAATGACTATTTACCTTACATATTAAGTTTGAAAAAGTTGTACAAATAATATCAATAGGTGCATTATAAATGACGGTAACTTGACAATTCGATCAAAATATGGATTACTTCCTGCTTCAATGTGGATAATATATTTAGATCGACGGATAGAATTATCCTATTGTTAGGATTTAGACATAATTTACTTGAAAGTGTAGATTTTGAATTAAAATGAAATCAATAGAAAGTATATAGATATTTCCTAATCTAAAGCTCTAACTATTGACACTGAATTAAATTCCATACATTTCAATTACCTTTCCTAGACATATACTTAAAAATACAATGGAAATCATATTCTTAATACTACATAAATTTTTCTTGTGTAAAATTACTGTTCTATTCCATTAAGTCGCTAATATATTGAAACTATGTCAAAATAACCAAAAGACAAAGCACACTGTTGATTGTTCTTGAACGAATGCTTAGTCAAAACACAAAACCAAAACAACTGTTATTTTATATTACCACAATTTCCTTACACTTATTTTATATACTTTGCGTGTCCTGACGAATTACGAGGGTGGTTTGACAATTAACTTGGTTCACACACGAATAGAGGGCGCAAATGTAATCTGTATATGTAGTCATAAAGTGTCATTCCTATGAGTTAATATTCTCTGGTCTTAAGTCATTGTGACAGTAACTCGTTGTTTGACAGTTACTTAAACAGAAGTGTTTCGAGCAATTGCGAAAAATAGATAAAGTTGGAATTCGTGGTGTGATTCAATTCTTTTATCTGGAAGGGAAAACAGCGAAGGAGATTCATGAGAGAATTTTACCTACATTGGGTGACTCATGTCCTTCTCATGAGTGTGTTCGAGTTTGGGTAAATGAGTTTAAGCATGGCAGAACAAGCATTAAAGATGCACTACGTCCTGGAGCCTCGAAATCAGCTGTGACACCCGAAATCATCGATAAAGTCCATGATTTGATTTTAGCCGATAGGCGAGTGAAAGTGCGCGAGTTAGCGGAAGCCACAGGCATCTCAACTGAGCGAGTTCACTTCGTTTTGCATAAAGAATTGCACATGCAAAAACTGTGCGCAAGATGGGTGCCGCGTTTACTCACTCAAGAGCAAAAGCGAATTCGCATGCGAATATCTGCCGACAATTTGCAAGTATTTCAAAAGAATGTAGTTGAGTTTTTTCGCCGTTTTGTGACAATGGACGAAACTTGGATACACCACTATATCCCGGAAACTAAACAGCAGTCGAAACAATGGATTGCCCGTGGCGAATCGGCTCCGAAAAAAGCGAAATGCGTTCCGTCCGCTGGAAAGGTCATGGCGTCAGTTCTTTGGGACGCAAAGAGAATTCTCCTAATTGACTACCTTGAAAAGGGAAGAACCATTACCGGAGAATACTATGCATCACTTTTGGACCAATTAAAGGCGGCAATAACAGAGAAACGCCCGGGAATGGCCAAAAAAAAGGTGTTGTTTCACCATGACAATGCCCCCGTGCATTCAAGTCGTGTCGCTCAGCAAAAAATTGGCCGAGCTACGATTTCAACTGCTTCAGCATCCTGCGTATTCGCCAGATCTAGCTCCTTCGGACTACCATCTATTCCCGAAACTAAAAACTTTTCTGGCAGGACGAAAGTTTGAGTCTAATGAAGATGTCATACAGAAAGTAAACCAGTATTTTGAAAGCATCGAAGCAATTCATTTCCGTGAAGGAATCGCGAAGCTGGACAAACGTTGGGGCAAGTGCGTTGAACTTCGAGGGGACTATGTCGAAAAATAAAGTACGTTGCAAAACTCAAATTGTTTTTTTTCATAGCAAACCAAGTTAATTGTCAAACCACCCTCGTATATTGAAGTAGTTATGTTCACCAAATATTTGCTATTTTGCGATTGCACTGGTTTGGTAATCTTAATTCTTACTTTTTCTATATCACTCTTCCATTAATATTATGAGGGATCTAATGATAATAAAAATAAAATATTGTATGTTATAATCATAATATCTAAATTATATACGTCTTTTATCTACAGGTAGCGTCTCCTATTCGTTGTTGCATGTGAAATAAGCTTATTTCGAAATAATGAATTTAGAATATACTATCTACATTGGCCAAGAAAATATTTACGAATACTTAATAAAAACTAATTAGAAAATATTTATGGTTTATTGGCTTAAAACTAATTAACCAAGGAGAAAGGAAAACAAATTATTAAAGTATCTCTCAATATTTGAGTTTGAACGATTTTAATATGTGCTTAATAAATTCAGCTAACTTAATGATTTAAAAAACTAATTTCGAACTTATTAATGTAAATAATAAAATTCCAAATAAAATGTTACCCAAACAAATATTTTAAAATACTGCTACTGGTAAATGCTAACCTTATAATTGAAACTTAATAATGAGCCCTCGACAAAATTCATAATTGGAGTAGACTGTGGAATTGGGTTGGTACTTTAGTCACCTCCACATAATGACACAATTTGGTTTCATTGTAAAAAAAGGTTATGCATTGAAATGATACTACAACAAAAAAGAAAACAAATCATTTATTTAATATCGAAATCATAATCAAAATTTACATATAGCTACAGAAGTTGTTGAAAATGTTGTCCATTTACATCTAAACATGTAAATTCTCTTCTCCGCAATCCAGCAAAAACTTTATGCAGCATTTGCGGTGAGTTGTTGATCTCTTCACTCTTTTCTGTTATGCGAATTCTCAGTTGTTCCAGATTATGAATTGGCTTTGAATAAATTGAATTTTTGATGTATGGCCATACGAAAAAATCACATATGTTTAAATCGCAAGACCTAGTTGGATATGGGATTTCAGTGTTCCTGCTTATTATTCTGTTATCAAAAAATTCTCTGAGATATTGAGGTGTTTCTCTGGTCGTATGTGCTGTTGCACCATCTTGTTGGAAATACCCATTTTGTAATTCCTCATCATCCAGTTGATTTATGAATGAGCCGAGTATCTCATTGCGATATCGTGCAGCAGTAAGTGTACCTCAAAAAAAATGGGACCCACCAATCTTCTTCGACATATTCCAATCCAAGTACCAACTTTTTGGGGATATAATGTTTTTTCAACAAAAAATAAGGATTTTCGAAGGACCAACACCTCATATTCTGTGAATTAACATATCCAGAAAGATAAAACCAGGCCTCATCCGTGAAAAAAACTGTGTTAAAGATATCCTGATTGTGTAGATTATTTTGAAACCATTGACAAAATTCCACTCGTCTTAAATAATCCACTGGATAAAGTTCATGAAAACATTGCAGCTTGTATGGATGACAATCTAAGACTTTTTTAAGAATGAATTGGCACGTACCATAAGATAAATTTGTTTGTCGGGTCACTACTGAAATAGATGTTTTTGGATTTTCATCAATAATATGCTGAAGGGCTTCAATATTATCAGCTGTACGTTTAGATGGCCGTCCACTTCCAGTTTTTTGACCGACGCTACCAGTCTCTCTGAATAACTTTACACAATTTGTCAAAGCATTGTAAAAACAATTGTAGTCAAACACTAATTCAGGATGTTCTTCACTCAAATCAGCCATGCATTCCGTAACTGAATACTGCCACTCGCCATTTACTTTCACACTTATACGGAAGTAACATTCGATAATTTTTGCTTTTTGTTCTATGTTGAATACCATTTTTTAAATAAATTTAATTTTCTTAATAAGAGTTTTGAAAAATTTGACACAAACTTATAGTTTCAATGTCAAATAATAAATGTCATTATGTGGAAGTGGTTAAAGTATCAACCCAATTTCACAGTCTACTCTAATTATGAATTTTTTCGATGGCTCGTTACTACCAAATCAAGTATTTGAGAAATTTTTGCGCTATTTATGTCTACTTATTTCATCGGCGCGGGAAACCTTTTGTCGCGCCGTGTTTAAAAAATTCATTTTACCATAAAAACATTCGTGTATTAGAATGGAATGTTATGTCAAAATTTCAAGTCAACCGACCAACTACTTTTCGAGCTTCGCGAGCGCAAACATACGCAGGCTGAATTTTTATATATTATTAATTTATTTGACAAGAAAACTTTATAGATCAGATAGTAACCAAGCAACCAAGGTAAATAGCTAATTTGTAGAAATTTTAGTTATTATAATTTATAACTATAAAGTGTTCAAAATTGTTACCATTCTGTTAAAGGCATAATGCAATACCACGTTTCATGTTGTCAAAAATATTTTGCAATACATTTGGTGTTATTTCATTACTATTAATTGTAATTGTATTGATCAAGTCATTTAAGCTATTCATTCTTGTCTTATATACTTCATTTTTTAGCAATCCGCAAATAAAAAAATCTAACAGAGTAAGATCTGGTGACCGCGCTGGCCAAACACCTCTGCTTATAACTGGATGAGGCAATTAAACATCTAAAAGCGCTAAATTTTCACGAGTTGTATGTGCAATAGCCCCATCTTCCTGGAAGTAACCCCCATTGAATTCATCTCGTTGCACTTGAGCTAAAAATAGTGTTAATTACTGTTCTCGGTATCGTTGACTATTAATGTTATTGTGAAAAAAGATTGGTCCTATTTTTCTACGATGAGATACATCCAACTTTAACAGGATGTATCTTCGATGTGATTATTTGGATTATTTATATACCATGTTCTGTAATTTTGTTTATTTACAAACCCACTTAAACAAAATCCTGCTTCATCATTAAAAAAAAACTTTGATAAAGAATTTTGTCGTTATTTAAATTTTCTTGAAAGAAGTTGCAATAATTAAGCCTACTAACGTGATCTCTAGGTAAGATCTGTTGAACAATTGATACTTTATAAACTTATACATATTAAACGACGCTTCAAAATTCTATGAAAGGCATTAGAATATAAGTTCGTTTGAACTGATAAACGACGAACTGATGTATGAGGGTTTTCTCCAATAAGGTTTTCTACGTGCTCAACAGAATTTTGCTGTGTTCGTGGTCTACCAAAACTTTGGCCTTTTAACACAGATCCTGTAGTCTGAAACTTCTCCACAACTAGACAAATGTGAAAGCTGTATTATCCACAACTCTATTAGGAAACCGCAGGTCGCTTACAATTCACGTAGGAATATTGCCATCCTCCGTTAAGAAATATGCTTCAATAATAAAAATATTTTCTTGAAATGCGTACGTTATTTAGTAGTATAGTTTATTAAGTAAAAAAGATATTTGTAAGAAAAATTATAAAATGACAATTGTCATAATGTCATTAGATGAATAGTTAGTTATAAATAAAAGACAAGTGGCTTATAATAATGTGCCTAATGAGATGAAGCTCTTTCTGAAACACGTGGTATATACGTTGTCTGTGTAGCATTTCTGTAAAATGTAATTGAATGCATCAAATGAGAGCTACACGATATCTACGCCTGTGCTTGATGACACTTTATTCTATTAGTTCTTTTCGACACTATTTTGTGTTTCATAGTAAAAAGGAAAGCAAGAAGAAGAATAAACGTAGAATATCAACAAATACACGTAGAAACTTAACGATCTGAGACAAAAACCAAAACGAATTAGTTAAAAGTAAAACTTTAAGACATGTTTTAATGATAAAAACCTTAATTCCTAAGGAAGGTAAAACAACAATAACGGCAAGGAAACGGAAAAAAAAAAAAAAACAGAAAAAGGGTGCTACGACCAGTACGTCGCGCTTAAAAAAAGAGAAAAATTCTATATACACCTCAGAGCAGACCCGGTGTCGGGCGACTGAAACCGCCCCTGCCCGTTCCTGCCAACGTCCAACGACCCACCCGGCTTCTGAGGCTGCCTCAGCCCAAGAGTGGGGAGACCCAGAGGTAAGTAAAACAACCTAAAACGATAGTCAAGGGCGCCACCGAATTTATGCCGCTGGACGTCGCAAACTCAGAAACAATAGCAATAATAAAATAAAAAAAAGGCAAGTAGCGTTGCGTAGAAGGCCGGTTCCCCGACCGAGACTCGCCCGCACTCTCGAGGATCGAGTAACGAGAAAGAAAAGGCGTTGATTCCAACCAAACAAATCCAATTTATTGACACACTCGCTATACGAAATGAACAATTTTTAAATCTTGAAATGGTGAACTTATATGATTAAGTTAAAAATTTAATTAGAAACAATGTGTAATATATATATAAAAAAAAAATAAATAGATATATTTAATTTACTACAATGCGGCTGATGGCCAGTCAAAAAAAAATTAGGAACAATGTGTAATGTAATTAAAATAAATAGATATATTGAATTTACTACAATGCGGCTGATGGTCTTAGTTCGCCCTCAAAAAAAAACAATACCTATTCCTTTCTTTTTGTTGGTTCACAATGGATTTACAATTTCGACAATACATTGGAAATAAATCAATCTTAATCTAGGAAGTTTTTAATTAAAGTAAGTTGGCAAAAATATGTAATGCATAAAACTAAAATATTCTAATAATATACATGACTAAAAGCAAGTTAATATTGAAAAATTTTACATCTGATCGTGAAGCGAATGAAGAAAAGTATTAAGAAAAGACCCAAAAAAAACAGGTCAGGCGACACAGGTTATTTTGTTTGAAAACACCTGGTAATTTATTAAAACGGTCGATAAGTTAATTGCAATAATTATATAAAAAAAATAAGAAACTGCGAATGTCAAAAATAAAATAAACAAAACGAGAGCTTATCTGCCGGGTAGAATGGCTACTGTGTCCCTTATCCTTTCCAAGAAAGCGTCATATGCGGGAATAATCAGGTGGTTTTTTTTTCGTTTTTCCTCGCCTGTCGGTTACACCATCTAAATAAAGGAATAAACAACGAAATAAGCGAAAGGGAAAAAAAAGGAAGCCCAGATACATACCGAAGAAAGCGTTCGATGGCGGTGAAATTAATTTGGTGCTGTTTAACGTGCTATTATTTTTCCCTTATCTCATCACTTAAGATCCTCAAATTGAGATATCGCATTAGCGATTAATTTCGATATTTATATCAACCAAATCCCTCACGGGGCCGTAATTATACAAATTACATTAAGGCTACATTGATAAATATCGGCGATGAGGGAGAACGTAACCACGTTTTAAGATCGTCAACTAACGACGGAGTGAAGAGAGCGAGGCTCGAACTTTTTCTTTGAAAAAAACAAGCACTGAGGTACAAGAAAAAAAAACTTGAAAGAAATCAAATATATTAACAAATAACGAATAACGATACCTATACAGGTAGGTTCGTTGGAAATGGAGCAAAATATACTAAAAATATCATTAATTATAATTAGAGAACGGATGCAATTTCCATAAAACGCAATCGGCAATTGGAATTGTGTATAACGTCGCTCAGTACATCCCGGCGTAATTCAATGAAGTATTGGTTTGACTTACTCGGCCACCTGGTCTCGCAGCGATAACAATGGACAACCCAGCTTTTGTATTCGGAGAATATAGTGTTTTCAGTGGTGTCGTGTACGTAGATAAAATAAATAAGTTTATCGTATTTCGTAAGAGAAATAGCACCTACATTCCTTTTCTTTTCATTTAAGCAACATCTTCCAATTATTTTCACGTAAGTGTGCATAAAATTTCGTTATTAAATTTCGTTTATATGGATCTAGAATATTCTTACTTTTTCAGACAGTGGAAGAGCATCGAGAATGGCATCGTGAAACAATGGCGAGTTGGATTGAGGGCCATACTGATTGTATGTACATTGCCAGTGATTCCGAAATTTATTGTGAAGTGTGTGAAACGTTATTGAAAAATTGCAATAAATCAACCGTAAAACGTCACGTAGGATCGTTAAAGCACGAAAAAAAATTGAACCCGTTGGAATCTGACAATTTTAACGAAGAACTCTGTGAAACTTTTATGGCAGCTAATATTCCATTATTTAAATTGAACAATCCAATTTTGAAGACATTTCTGAAAAAATATACTGGTCGAAATGTTCCTGATGAATCAACTTTACGCAAATATTATGTTTCTAGGTGCTATACGAGAACAGTAGAACGCATTAGAAGCCATCTTTTAAATCAATACATATGGATAAGCGCCGACGGAACGGTGGATATGTTAGGACGCTGTGTGGTAAATGTTGTGGCTGGTGTACTACATCCAACTATTCGCTATAACTCATATGTAATAGCAACAAGTGTTATAAATAGAGTTGATGCGGAAACAGTTGCTGAAACCATTAAAGAGAATATGCAAAAAATGCTTCATTCGGACGCCACGTACAAAGAAAAAATACTTTTATTTGTCAGTGATAGTGCTGCGTATATGTTAAAAACAGGCACACTATTGAAGAAAACATATCCTAATATGCTGCATATTACTTGTGTAGCACATGCTCTCCACAGAATCTGTGAATATATCAGAGACACTTTTCCTGAAGTTGATAGACTTGTATCAGCTTTGAAAAATGTTTTCAGAAAAGCACCATTGAGAGTAGCTTTTTTCAGGAAAAAATTTCCTGTCACTGCCTCCCACTCCAGTAATAACTAGATGGGGAACATGGCTGGAAGCTCCTAGTTATTATGCTGAGAATTTCGATAGTCTAAAACATTTCGTAACACTGCTAAAGGAGGATGCTAGAAGTATTGGTGAGTGCAAGGAGGTCACACAAATCCCAAATTTAAAAAATCAGTTGTACTTTCTTCACGAACACTTTGGAAAATTGCCAAATGACGGATTAACCACATTAGATGTGGCTGTTAATAATTTGAAAAGTATTTCAAGTGACTTCGGATGTGGCCCTCGGCAAAAGTTTGAAGCAATTATTAATAGAAATCCAGATTTAATTACATTGCAGCAATTATGTATGGAGGCAATTCTACAAAATCCAATGGCTAAATATGAAGAAATAAAAGAATATTTCCAGTATGCACCTATAACCAGTTGCGATGTAGAAAGGACGTTTTCTATTTATAAGGATGTACTAAATTCTATTTATAAGGATGTACTTAATTCAAAGAGAACAAAATTCACAGAAGAAAACTTTGAGAAACTATTGCTAGTCAATATTAATACTCCTTTACTCAACTTGAACGACAAAATGAACAAATAAAAATGTTCCAATTATAGAAATAAAATTAAAAACTTTTCAGCAAATACATATGTATTTCGTAATTTTATAGATCACCACCCGTTTGCTTTCCAATTATATAAATAAAATTAATTAATAAATATGTATTTCGTAATTTTAGATAGATAGATCAACACCCGTATGTTTTCCAATTATATAAATAAAATTAAATATTTTAGAAATACAGCCTTTCGCCAGTACTGCACTGGGCTTCGCGTCATGTGGTAAGCGTGTCCGTTCTCCAATTATAATACAAAATAACGCGATGAAGCGTTGAGCGTTACGGACACCTAACAAGGGAGATAATAAAGAGAAAGCGAAAATTGGTACGTGGAATATAAAATCATTGTTAGAACCGAGAAAAATGTGAAAAGTAAGTAAAGAAATAAAATTCTATAAAATAGAAATACTGGTATTATATTAAGAGATGAGAACGTGAGGAAAGGATAGATATGAAAAATTTTTTTTCTATAATATATGAAGGCGAAAAGAAGTAAGGATATAAAGGAATATCGTTTATGGTAGATATAAATTGTGGAAGTAAAATATTAGAATTTAAAAAAATAAATGGTAGAATAGAATAAAATAGCAAGCATACTCATAATAAATGCATGTATACCGACCGGAATTGTGCCAGTTGAAGAAAAGGTTGAGTACTATCGAATATTAGAAGAAACATATTCTTCCAAAACACGCCAGTTTATACTACTATGTGATTACAATGCAAGAAATAGGAAAAGAAAGCTATTTAAAATACATAACAGGTGAAGAAACAGCAGGGGAGCCTCCTAAAATGACATACTCAAACTATATTGCCACGAAAATATAGAAAAGACTTTAAATAAAAAGTCAAAAGAACGCAATGTTTATACTTGAATACCACTAAGCCAAATACAATAACCTATTTTAGGGAAAACGGTAAGTAACCAATAAATATAAAAATTGGAAGGAAAAACTCGCTATTCTATGTAGTACAAGTATGTCCGGTAAAATGATATAGTGTGAGTGAGCTAAAATGTGTTATTACTAAAAAAAGCAAGTATACAATGACAAAAAAACAATAATAAATGGATGTTTGACTCTTCAGACTTTAACAAATTTCGCACAGAAATTACTTCACTTTTCTACTGATATCGGCGCACTCTGTATGGCATCGGTTGAAGCATTTTTCTTGAGCCGTGGAAGAACTGTATTGTTCATTACAGTATATGCACGATAGGCTTCATTATCACAGGTTGTTTCTCCAAAATTGATATTCTCTCCATCTCTTGATTTTATTTCCATTTGATTTTCTTCTTTCGGTATCGATCATATTTATTTTTTAGATCTTCCATTATTGGTGCGCTGGTCAATATTGTAGATTCCTTTGCTGCTCTTTTTCTTTTCTTTTCTGCACACGTTTGTTTTGGAGGTAGCGACACTATTGAAAGCGGAACTGGTATGCTCGGAGAATTATTCCATATTTCGTTAGGCCTATTAGTGCTACAGGTTGACACAAATTCCTCTTCTGATGCGCTTTCTGGATTTAGCAATGTTATATTTCCATCAACGAAATGCTCAGAACTGTTATCAGCAGTTATGAGAGGCTGATCAGTGACAGAACTGAGCAAAAACATATGATCTGGCAAGATATTTGGATTCAGGGAAATATCCTTGTCTTCGCAAAACCTGATGACGCTATTACCACCGTAATTGCTTTGCCATAAGTTGCAGAAAAAAGCTTCTGATCTGAAGCTATGTAACAACTCGACCTGGATTCGTTTTTAGCCATCTATCAACTTCTTGATTATAATAAGCTGAGAGTGGTCCAAAAAGGTGACGTCCAATGTCTGGATTAGGTGCGTACTATGTAGGGGAAGGTATGTATGGAAATATCTTTTCCTTTTGCATATGTAAGTGCTGGATAATATTTGTAGCTGGAGTGTACATCTAGTATCAATAAAACTGGGTTTATTGGGGATGCATGGGAATATTGCACGAAATTAGTTCTCCGGTCATCCAACCAGACCCCTGACATAGCAGAAGTGTTCCAACTGGTGCATCATCTACAAATTCTTTTTATATTTTTTTGCTGGCGAAGATTAGCGCAGGTGAAATAAAAGAACCAGTTGCGTTCATGCAACAAACTACTGTTGTATGAATACCACGTTCTGCACTGGTTATTGAACCAATCTGCTTTTACCCTTGGCGGAAAAATCTTTGGTGGTCTTTGTACCGTAGAAAGCGCTGACTCATCAACGTTATAAATATTATTAGGCGAAAACTTAAACGAAATACATAAGTTCCTGTGGGTGTTCGAAAAATTTTGTGACTTGGGGTTTATTAAAATACCTAGCCCTGGCCGCTGATGTTGGTTCTGGTTTCCTCAAACTTATTTCGGGATAACGCAAACGGAAAGCTCTGAGCCATTCAAACTCTGCCATATTCTTCGTTTTGCGAAATCTATAATCCAAATTGTTCGCTTCTGCAAAGTCGTATGTTAATTTTCGTAAGGTACAGTTAGTCCAAAGAGCATACTTTCGCGCAATTTAATATGATCCGCAAGTTCTTTTTCCATGTTTGCAGATAAATTTGTTATAAAACGTCTTAGCCCATTTTCGACACCTTTCATCCTTTTATTATTATTTTGAACGCGTCTTTTTAAAGTTGCTTGTGACATATTGCTATAGATTTTTCCTTGGACAAGAAAGGAAAAATGATTGAACAATTTTGAACTCTATAATGAAGTACATTTATAAAAAAATTATCCATTTCAATTGTATGTTTATTTATTTCAGACGGGGATCGTTATATATATATTTTATTTTATAAGTGAAAATTTTTATAATGTTTGAAATTATGATTAACCCTCGTATATTTAGGTTGACCAGAGGATTGAACTTGCCGCTTTTCCGGATATTGTATTTATTAAAATGTGTTGTCTGTATATATTTTGATTTTATAGATGGTAGGGATGTTCAGGCGGATGTTGAAATTTCATTTTGAGTTAGAGATATCTTGATGTTTAAAGTGATCGGTTTATTAAAGAATAAAATACTCAATTTTATTCTTTGTTTTATAAAATCGGGTTGAATATTGTTTATGCATTTATTGTGAGGTGCATCTAAAGCTTAATTCGATTTTTGCGAGTGTTTTGATGGTTATAAAATATTTTTTTATGAATAAGATATCTCTCGTGCATTTTATAAATTGTGCATAGATCTATGTAAGTTTGATAAAATATTTTGTTTATATATTTGATATCACGATTATTTACATTATTATAATTTCATGTATTTCTTGTAATAATTTATATTTGAAAGTAGTATATGGGTATTAGAGAAAGTTGTCATTTTTTTTTGTAAGGGAAGTTTTTTCTTAAAATAATATTCGAGAATATTTTGAATTCAAGGTTGGAGTTTTCTTTAGTGGGGATTGACCTTGTTGTGTTATTTTTGCGCATGACAAAATTTCAATTTTCGCGGGTTGCGAAAACTTAGTTGTTTTTGACATTTGTTTGAAGGGGTCAAAGTAGAGGTTAAACTTGACAAATTTCACTAGTATTTATTAGTTTTATGTTTGATCGAGTGTCACAAGGGGTTTTTCTCTGTGTGCGAGTCATTATTCACAAAGAGTGTTTCCCCATTGCTACTGTTTGATGATGCTTTAGCACCCTATACACTTTGTAGAGGGATTTTTTTAAATTTTTTTTTAAATAAACTAACAAATTAACAGATAAGATTTTTATTTGTGTTTATCGTTTTATTTTCGGATTAAAACTTGGACCTGATCCGCGAGGAACGATTCATGACATGGGAGTTCGTAGATTCTACTAGACTGAATAGCCGGCAATATAAGCTGTAGTGTGAATAAAAAATTAATAAGCAATTTCAAAGCAAATTCCACTGCACAATTATGGCAGCCCAACGTGTCGGCGTATGAAAAAGCAAATGCCAACATGCACAATTTTGGCAGCCCAACGTGTCGGCGTATGAAAAAGCAAATGCCAAAAGTTACAATTTTGGCAGCCCAGCGTGTCGGCGAATGAAGATAAGCAAATAATTTGGAAATACAAGATAATTTACAATTTTGGCGAGTCCAACGTATAATTGGAAGAAATAAAACAATATAATTCAAATATGGAAAATATAATGGAAAATTTGAAACAAAGAATGGGTAATGCTGGTTACATACATGAAGAAGGGGACGACGAAGTAGGCAGTCAACAGATGATGGATATGATGCAAACAATGACACAAATGATAATGAATATGATACAACAAAATCATAATGAAATAAAACAACAACAAATGGAAATGCAACAAAAACATAAGGAGATGGAACAGATGATACAACAAAATCACAATGAAATAAAACAACGACAAGAGTATGTAGAGAAAAAAATAAAAGGGATAATGGATCAAATGGCACCAGGAACCAGTAACAATCAAATAAACAAGGAAAACACAATAAATAAAAGTAAAATAGCACACGTCGAGGAAAAACAAGCAACAGAAGAAAAGGAATCAATAATAATGCTACAAGAAGAAAACGAATCAACAATTACAAAAGAAAGTTTAGAGGACGTGCCTGGGGAGGAAACTATGCCACAGGACGAGGGAAATGATATGGATACAGAAATAGGAAGAAGAAATAATCAAATTAGGGTAAGCGAAGAAATTACATTAAATAAAATTAAGTTTGAAACTAACGAGAAAACAGAATTTAATATAATTAAAACAAATGCTAAGTTAGAATGTAGGATGGAAGAAAGTATTCACGATAAAATGATCAATAAATTAAATAAACAAGCAGTTGTCATTAATGATATTAATGATAAACGAACTAAAATTAAAATGAAATTGATTTCTAGAAATAACATTTATGGATATAATTTGAGTAATTATATAGCAAGTAAACGCAATAATTCCCGTAATTCTATTTTTAAAATCAACTGCTTTTTAAATAATATAAATCAAATGCATGTCAATAATGAAATGTTAAAATATTATACTCTGAAAATTAGAAAGTATAAGGGTACTAAATTTAAATTAAATAGACCCACATTTTATAGTAAGGTAAAAGTAAAAATGAAACTACAAATTATTTACTGTCGGATATTTTAAATAGGCCCAACTTAATGAGAAATTTCGTTGTAAACTATTTAGATGAATATGCGAGATATAAGGATTTTTGCTTTTGAGTTAACTAATTGGAATGTGTTGTAACAAAAGGATATATAAATAAAATTTGGAAAAGTAAATAGGATTTGATAAATGATACTGAAATGGATTTAATGTAAAAGATAATTAGGAGTAGATTATTAGTATAAGAAGAGGATGTAGAAGTAAAATAAAAAGGTGTTTACTGAATTTCGTCGTGATAAAAAGTTATATGATAGTGAATATGAAAAAATTTTCGTCGCTAATATATGAAATAAATATATGAAATATTTATATGAAAATGAAAGTGTATTTATAGAAAAAAATTTTCGTCGGTATATTTAAATAGAATTTCGTCGTTGATATATGAAAAAAAATTATTATGATAATAGAGATATATATATATATATATATATATTGTTGAAATAAAATTATGGTATTTATGAATATATAGAAAAAGAATTATTGGCATGTTTAAAAAGGTTAATGAATAAAAATATTTGAATAGGATGGTATACGGTGTGCTGATTTAACTGACCTGGTAATGAATTGGATTAAGTAAATGGATATATACAGGATGACTTATAAAATAAAATTTATTGTTGATATAATTAACTAATTAAAATTTATCTGCGTATAAAAAATTATTGATAATGGGAATTGCGTTGAAGAAAAAATTAAAATTATATAAATATATAAGAAGAAGAAATTGAGCTTTTGATATTATTGTTATGATTATTATTATTATTATTATTATTATTGCTTGGAAATTAATGGTGTTATGAATTTGTTTATTATGATGATTTGGTAAATGAGATTTTGATGCTATGTTTTTCTTTTATCTATGAAAATTCGTTGGAGATGTTCATGTCCATGTGATCGAGAGAGTGCTCGAATATTCGACGAGGATGACTGTTACTTCGGCGTGCTCCTTCGTCTGTGATGTTTGTAACGAAGTCCATTCGAGAATGTCAAGCAACATGACATTAACTATATTATGTCAAGCAAAACGACATAACAGATAACATGTCTTAAGCAAAATAAGACATGTATATTTATAAAAATTATATACAGAATGTATATGGAGATGTTGAATCTGTTTACCACACTACAGCATCAGAACGAGGATGATCCTGTTCAGCAACAATGCAACAAGTTTGTGCGGGGAACTAAGACAGGGTGCGTTACTGTCTCGAGTGCTGTGCTGAAGTTTATCCTTGAAAAAAGCTCAGGGATGTTCTGACTTTGTTCTCGGATAAATTCGGGGAATCATGCTATAGATTTTTCCTTGGACAAGAAAGGAAAAATGATTGAACAATTTTGAACTCTATAATGAAGTACATTTATAAAAAAATTATCTATTTCAATTGTATGTTTATTTATTTCAGACGGGGATCGTTATATATATATTTTATTTTTTAAGTGAAAATTTTTATAATGTTTGAAATTATGATTAACCCTCGTATATTTAGGTTGACCAGAGGATTGAACTTGCCGCTTTTCCGGATATTGTATTTATGTGTTTTGATGGTTATAAAATTTTTTATGAATAAGATATCTCTCGTGCATTTTATAAATTGTGCATAGATCTATGTAAGTTTGATAAAATATTTTGTTTATATATTTGATATCACGATTATTTACATTATTATAATTTCATGTATTTCTTGTAATAATTTATATTTGAAAGTACTATATGGGTATTAGAGAAAGTTGTCATTTTTTTTGTAAGGGAAGTTTTTTCTTAAAATAATATTCGAGAATATTTTGAATTCAAGGTTGGAGTTTTCTTTAGTGGGGATTGACCTTGTTGTGTTATTTTTGCGCATGACAAAATTTCAATTTTCGCGGGTTGCGAAAACTTAGTTGTTTTTGACATTTGTTTGAAGGGGTCAAAGTAGAGGTTAAACTTGACAAATTTCACTAGTATTTATTAGTTTTATGTTTGATCGAGTGTCACAAGGGGTTTTTCTCTGTGTGCGAGTCATTATTCACAAAGAGTGTTTCCCCATTGCTACTGTTTGATGATGCTTTAGCACCCTATACACTTTGTAGAGGGATTTTTTTAAATTTTTTTTTAAATAAACTAACAAATTAACAGATAAGATTTTTATTTGTGTTTATCGTTTTATTTTCGGATTAAAACTTGGACCTGATCCGCGAGGAACGATTCATGAGATGGGAGTTCGTAGATTCTACTAGACTGAATAGCCGGCAATATAAGCTGTAGTGTGAATAAAAAATTAATAAGCAATTTCAAAGCAAATTCCACTGCAATATGTATTATATTGTTTTACGGCCGCAAGCCATCCATTATCTCTTTTTTCTATTGCCTCAATAGCCATTCTATTCTTCACTCCATGTCTGTCTATTAGTTTTTCTGTGGTATTTTTCAACCATTCTGTAAATACATAGAAAACAATGATAGAATATTCAGTAGTCACTACAGCAACATACACTTGCACCTATGTCATTTTGGACCTTCTAATTATATGCAATTTTAAACGAATTTTCCAAAGAAACAAGAAAACTGCATTTTGAATGCGATATGCGTGCATAAAAACAAATGGCAAAGACGACCTTTGAATATATTTAACACCAGTTCACTATATATACTATACTCTGCTGTTATCAAAACAATCTTAAACCTTTATTTATAAATTGTAAGAACTCTAAATAAACAACTGGCAACTGAACCTGTAACTTCGTGATGGCGCATTTGGCGTTGCCCGAATTATGTTGTAATATCTTAAATTTCTTATAGATGGCGTTATATATCCTATACTTTTGTAACCGTGAGCAAATATCCAGAATGTGTCATTTTATCTGACTATGTCATTTTAGGACAGTCTCTCCTATATTGAGGTGGGAAATGATTATGTAATCTATGAACAGGAATATATTTAATTACAATAAGTTCAAAATGTACGTATAAAAAAGAACATACGTAATATGTACTCATATAATATCAGGACGAACAAGAGGCAATCAAATAGATCACCTGTTTGTTAAAAAAAATATAGTTCAAGATATTATATCATATAGAGGTATTAGCGTAAACACAGATATCACCTGTCAATAGCAAAAATGAAATTGAGGGTTGTCAGACATAAAAATTGGAGAAGAATAAATAAGAAATAGAATATAGAAAGTTTAGATTATTCTGAATAAACATAGGAAATAACAAACAAATAATAAAAACACTTGTTTGTGTCATAATAATCTAATATTTAAATTATAATATTATAAATAATTACTTCTAGGATTCCGAGTTGGAACCGCCTGAGATGAAGTCGGCCAAGACAGGGACGCAGTTCCGGCCCGGCATCCCAGAAGTAATCATGACCGACGACCGCGCAAGCTTGTAAGCTATAATACTATAGATATCCAATACTCTTGTTTGCTCCAAATAAACCGAGAGCACCTTAGTTTGCGAATGTGATTGTTAAATTAATCAAAATAGGTAGGATTGCACTTTCTAAGTTCAAGTCGTCGCATTCTTAAGTGGATTATACTGACTACAAGAAAATTAGCAATTGTAGAACCCCTGGATTTAGATAGGAGAAAAAGGCTTACTTGGGTTTTGTTCGTAGATAAAAGAATATACAATTAACTTGGAATACCTTAAACGAACTAAAGGTAATCAGAAGACAAAGTAAATTCGAGTTATGTTGTATTATTTCGTTCTGTAGGGCAAGCCTTAGATGAGATTCTCTTTTTATAATAATAATAATGAATTTAACTAATCTAGGTTTTATTTCAATCTAGTCAGTACATCAGATTGTTATACTACTCTGAAATTAAAAGGAAGAAAAGCGGCGTGATTGGTATTAGTATTAAAATGCTAAAGCTATGTACGCCATAGCTAACAGAATGCATTTGTTATTTAATAAATAGGTGTTTAATCACATTTACATTTCCTGATACTATGAAACAAGTGATCAAGCGATTCACTCTGCTAGTGTAACAGTTCCTCTTTTTTAACCCTGTTATTGGCGTTATATTAACAATGCCCCGGGCTTTGAGGAATTCGGAGTTGCTGCTTACAAATGGATAACTTTGGTGTTGAAATGCTCAAACGCCAAAGTTATCATCAATATTGAGATATAGATTGATAGTAAAATTGAGTGATTGATTTTCCTCAATTTTGATTTAATTTGGGCGCCAAGAGATTAACCCCTCTAAGGTTTATAATTCAATTTATAAAGTTGCCGGTTAGCTAAAATCTGCGTAGATATTAAAATGAGAACTCTATATTAAGTTGGTAAGTTGAAATTGTACTTACGCCTTCTTATCTCAAGGAGTGGATGAAATCGTAAGGTGAATATATGGAATCCCTTTTTTTTTTATTAATTATTTCAATCAAATCTCCTTTGATTAATCGGTTAACTTATAATGAAATTTATAGTATTTAATTTGAATAAAACAAAATATGTTATAAAACCTATACATATATATTGACAAAAAACATATTATTTACTACATATAATCCTACAACAAAATTTTCAATTGTTACTTTGAAATGGTAATTCGAAACTATACATACATATAGAACAAAATAAGATACATTTTACATATACTTTAAACTGTTTTGTCTGATCAGATCTTTATAAACAGTAATAGTAACAACTAACCTTGATATCAAGACGCAATGGCCATATCACTTCACCTCATCGCTTTCTTAGTAGCTAGCGCACTTTAACACAAAAACCGAGCTTTTCCTCACGCCTCAAAGTGCCTGGAACCCCAAACAGAAGCTTTGATGTAATCAAACGTGGAATTTTATGGGTCGAACGAGTTATTTCACTTATATGTGTGAACTAACTAAGTCACGCTTTGTACTTATATGCTTATATTGCGGTAACCCTATCTTTATTATCACTTTATGGGGTCTGCCTGTGTGACTTGCTTCGCTACCCAAGGCGAAGTCCCCCTTTTTTCTTCCCATTCTTCGTTCGTCCTGATTACTCTTTGTTTTCGCGAATTCCCGCTTACTCCGACTAATCTGGATCATTCTGGTTGTGTGTATGAGGTGATGCGGCGACTCTGATGAATTGTGCTTATAATACTAAGTCATTTTATTCGAGTCCGTACATGGCTAACTATTCACATTACTACATAAAATGACAACTTAGCATAAAACTGAAACGACCGACACATTTGATATTATTATTGTGAACTAATTTCACAATAATGCTTAATGTGTGGAAGAGTATTAACACTTACACAGTGTTACTAAAATTTTAAACAAACCAAATCCTAATATTCATTATAATTTATACCGTGTGATAGATTAAGTTTAAGTATTATTTAGACTTTTACTGACTGATAGCAATTATTTTATTTTAAAATAAGATGGCTGTAATGTGTCCCATTACACTAGGAAAGTATTCCGTTAAGTTTCACTGACACTGAGTTATCGACCATATCTACAGCACAATAAGCGCACTTGTCAATGTCATAAATGATGCGATCTTTGGTTTGGACAGGAATAAAATTACAGAAGTGGAATTTCTGAATTAATCTAAAGCAGGGATGCACAGAATTACAGGGAACAGGGGCCACTCGGGAAAATTATAAGCCAAGGACGGGCCACTACAAAGAATACTTATTAACACAAATATTTTTATTTTTAAATAGTATGAATTACTACTAATGATAAGAATAAAAGAACATTCAAAAATGTTATTAATTATTACAATATAATATTTCATGTTTTATTATTTTGATACATGACATTGCATTGACCTAACAAATTTGTTTATGTTTGGCTCCACATTACTTGTCGCCACACGTAAAATTGCTTCCAGATTGTCATTTGCCAGACGGTTTCGACTTTTTGTTTTGTTAAATTTCATCACTGAAAACGTTTGCTCACAAATATACATCGATCCAAATAAGCTTGCGCATTTCAACGCATTTATTCGCAACTATTTATAAGCGGTTTTGTCAATGCAACGGTAAAAGTTGAGTAAATTACCTTCATTAAACTTGTTTCGTAAATTATCATAATTTTGCATATCTATCAATTCCAGCTGAATTGATTACGGTGCATTTTCGGGTGAAATGTTGAAAGGATTGCTGAAAATGTCTAATAGAGGTTTAACTTTTTTGAAGTCTAGAAAACGATCATGAGAAGCTTGTATTGAAATATCATTTTTTTCAATATAAGCGAAATTGACATTAGTTTTATTGAATTTCTCCATAATTTTTTTGTAGTTCGGAAAATGGGTGTAATTGGCTGAATTGATTTGTGTCCTGAAAAGACTCAATTTGCATTGAAAGGACGAAACATGAGAGTATAACTGCGAAATCAATTGATCTTTGCCTTGGAGTCGCGTATTTAAGACATTTAAGCGATTTGTGATGTCTACAAGAAACGCTAAGTCACACAGCCAGTCAGGGTTGTCGAGTTCGGAGACGTCCTTTTTCCTTTCCGCCAGAAATATTTTGATTTCTTCAATCAAGTTAAGATACCGCTCTAGTGACAACCCACAACTTAGCCACCTTACTTCAGTGTAAAACAGGAGATCACCATATTCCCTTTCAATATCCTCGAGAAATTGTGTAAATTGTCGGTGATTGAGACCTCGTGATTTTATAAAGTTTACAGTAGGTACTACAACTTTCATCACATTTTCAAATCCCAATAATTTTGAACAAAGGGCCTCTTGATGTATAATACAATGAAACTGCATTAATTCCTTGGTATCTATGTATTTAGTTGGTAAATACTCGTTTAACATAGTTATTATCCCAGATTTACTTCCAACCATTGAAGGTGCTCCGTCAGTCGTAATTCCAGATAATTTAGTTAAATCCAAATCCATTATAGAACATTTTTCCAGAAGAGCTTTGAGCATGTCACTCCCCTTGGTTTGACTTGTCAAAGAACTCATACCAATCAGTTCTACACTAACTTCAAAATTTTGCGTTACACCTCGTAAAAATATTAAGAGTTGAGCAGTGGAACTTATATCTACAGATTCGTCGAGTGCTATAGAAAAATACTCAAAACTTTTCGATTTTGTAGCTAATTGCTCTTCTATATTAGCTGCTAATGTGGTAAGTCTTCTTTGAACAGTCATCCGATTTAGTTGAATTTTCTCAAACCTCTTTGCATCTTTCGGACACATTTTTTTTGCGGCGATATCTAAACACTGCTTAACAAACTCACCATCTTTAAAAGGCCGACAAGTTTTAGCTATTATTCGAGATATTTCAAAGCTAATTTCAGTAGCTGTTTCAGCATCTTGAATTGGTTTTGTAAACATAGCTTGCTGGCCTATTAGTTCCCTCTGTAAAGTGGAAATTTCTTGCGTTCGATTTCCGCCGGTTAATTTGGTAAAAGTATGATGCTGGGTTTCATAATGCCTTTTCACATTATATTCCTTCGGAATAGAAACACTACTCTTGCATATTAAACAGATACTTTTGTTATGCGTTGGAATAAAAAAGTATTTTTCGGACCAAATATCTTGAAACTGTCGATTTTCATCTTCAACCTTACGACTACGTTTTTTACTGGGGCCTGGTTTATCCATATCAAAATTTATATTATATTGTTACTAGGTAGATGCCAAGTTCGAACGACGAAATATTTATTCTTCACAGATTACAATTCAAACAATATAACATTGGCTTGTCCGTAGTTAAAACTTAACTGCCCCGATAGCGGGCGATGCGTTGTATTTATACGAGTTACCTAACATCGAGAACCTACCACATTGTTCTGGGATAATACCGACGTGTTTCGCGAATCTTCGAGTAATCTAGTTGGTTCGACAGATTTCTAGTCTCGTAACAATATGCTTGGAACGACGAGGAGCATACCTGTCCTACGTAGTAAATCTGAACAAGAAAGTAGTAGGTACTTAAAGATACATATCTTACTAACAATTACAAAAGTTAGAATAAAATAAAAAGTTAAGAAATATTGATTTGAATGGATTTTTACCTACTTTTGTAGTTTTTCGAATAATTTTTAAAATTCGTTGGCGGGTCGCATAAATATCGACAGTGGGCCGCATGCGGCCCGCGGGCTGCGGTACGTGCATCGCTGATCTAAAGCATTCGACACCTTAAATTATGAAATGATTATTGGAAACCTTAGCTACTTTGGTTGTAAGGTAGGCTCGTGTCGTTTCGGATGCCCCACAGGAATTCGTTATTACGCCATTACTTTTCATTTTATATACTGCTGAGTTTTATAGTACTTTCAGTTATTGCATGCCACTTATACGCCGATAACACTCAATTACACTGTAGTTAACGTTTGTGTTATTTCCTCCATTCGCATTTTTTTCTAATTTCAAAAACACAAAATACACGTACAAAAGAAAGACATAACTTTAAGAAACAACTTATTTTATTCAGTTCAGAAGAATATTTCGAAAAGTAAAAGACCTATTTCTGTTACGGTGTTAATAGTACCTACTACAGAATGGCACATTCAACTGTACAAGAGACTATTCAAATGATTCTGGTGTATGAAGAAACTAGCAGAAGTCTTCATAATGCTGTTAATCTCCAGGCTCAGCGTTTTCTGCATAGGCGTTCTTTGGTGTTGAGATTATTAGTGATTTTAATCTCAACACCAGAGAACGCACATCTACGTTTACGAATGCTTATAATGGGCTCATAAAATACATTAAAATTAAATTAAATTGATTGTTTTATATCTTCTGGTCTGATTTTGTGTCCAATCCCCACATTTCAATTTTATTTTATTTAAAACTGTTACATACGTATGTATATATTTTTGCAACATCTGTTTCTTGTATCCCTTATCGCTTCACAAGTCTTTCTTCGGAGTTATGTATGGTCATTCGGCCTTTGTCTAAGGCACTGAAATTTGAACCATTACACGGTAAACTTTTTTAATTCTTATAAAATGTTTCGCACTTTTCGCAATAGTTTTGTTTTATTCCTATATAAATACAACAAAAATATGTTTACATTCTGTTTTTATTAACAGTAAAATTATATATACATACATATATATATATATATATATATATATATATATATATATATATATATATATAATAACTTCGTGACCTTGGTATGATATGGTAAACCTAATCAGTAGGCGATTAAAGGTCTGTATATTACTTCAAAATATATGTATTTAAAAAACTCTACATGTTTCGGCTGTATACGCCTTTATCAAGAGAATACAAAATATGAATGACAGGATATAAATGTCATTATATCACATTTATATCCTGTCATTCATATTTTGTATTCTCTTGATAAAGGCGTATACAGCCGAAACATGTAGAGTTTTTTAAATACATATATTTTGAAGTAATATACAGACCTTTAATCGCCTACTGATTAGGTTTACTATATATATATATAGTGTGGTCATAAAGTTTGGAACCAAGCTTATAACCGCATTATTTTACATTTTTAGGAAAAACGCTCGGACAGGTAAATTTTCTTTTTTAAAACGCCTTCTTTTGACATACAATTTTTTTCTATTACGTCATTGGTTTTCGAGTGATGACGTTATCAACACTTTCTTTAAATGGCAACCATATTATTTTTTTCTCGTTTTTGGTAGATCTTTATATCCACCAAATAGTGATATAAAACAATTGGTATGTTGCATCACAATTTTTTTGAAAAAATGATATAAATTTAGAAAAAAATACGAAAATTTTATTTTTGTACAAAATTAAAATTAAATTAAAAAAAATACATCTGAACTTAAATTTATTGCAACAGTTAACGTAAATTTTCTAAATGGACCCCACCAACCAACTGACACTGTCCCAGGCGAGTGTAAATGCTTTGCGATCAATAGTAATCTGCGTTATTCGCTACAGGTCAAAAGAAATTCGTCTTCCCAATCGGCCAATTACTTATTAAAAAAATCTTATTTAACATTAAATAGTTTCACAAAAAAGGGCCAAAGAAGTTTAATTTATTTAAAAAATTGACATGATGTGGCAGACCATTTCTTAATTAATTATCGCCCAAAAATTGAAGATTTCAAAAACTAATTAAGCTTACAAAATTTACTGAAATATGTAAGTAAGTAAGTTAAGTAAGACTTAAATATTCTTCTTGAACAAACCGGATCGTTAAAAGCACATGTACTCATGTTACTATGCAAAAAATTTACAAAAACAAAAACACGCACTTTTTTGCAAGATATTTCTTTATGACATTCTTGCTTCTTTTTATACAATTTATGTATAAAAATTTTAGTTTGAAATTGTTTCTATGGCGACAACATTGTTGAATTATTTACTTCTATTTTTGACGTTAGATTTTTGAGATATTGCGTAAAAATTGTTCATTTTCGCTAATATAAAAAAATGCACATTTATTTGAGCGAGAGAGAATCGAAATTTTAATTATGGTTGGGCATGGGGACAGACAAAGAACGCATTCAGAAGCATGCGAATTGTTTAACCATGAACACCCTGATAGACCTCCAATTACCAGGTCTACGGTGACAAAACTAGTTGGAAAGTTTACCGAAACTGGATCCGTAAAAGATCGACCACGGCATCATGTTTCCACCAGACAACTTGCGTTAGCCAATCAGGTGGCTCACTCATTTGTCGTCAACTTATTTAAAAAAGAACACTATCGTCCTTACAAAGTTCGGTTTGTACAGGAATTACATGAGGATGACGAAGATCGTCGACTGCAGTTATGTGAAGACGTAATGTTACGTTGTGACCAAAATCCAAATTTCTTGGAAAACATCGTCTTCGCAGATGAAGCTACGTTCTGCCTAAATGGATCTGTTCACCGCCATAATTGCAGATATTGGTCGCAGAACAATCGGCATTGGACTCAAGCGGGTCATACTCAGCGCAGAGGAAAAGTTAACGTATGGGTTGGAATGATTGGACGAAGCATTTTAGGGCCATATTTTTTTGAAGAAAATTTGACTGCTGTGCAATATTTAGAATTTTTAAGATTTGAACTGGTTCCAGCGCTCGCTGTTATTTTCCCAAATCACGAGGATGGTGATGTACCCCATCCAAATATTTGGTTTCAACAATATGGGGCGCCTCCCCATTATGGTGTAGAGGTTCGCCACTATCTTGACGAAATATTTCCCAATAAATGGATTGGACGGAGAGGCGCCATAGAATGGCCACCTCGTTCTCCTGACCTGACTCCGTTAGACTTTCTTTTGTGGGGTTATTTGAAATCGAAAGTGTATTTTAACAAACCGAACAATTTAGAAGATTTAAAAGAACGAATTCGCGTAGAACTTACACAAATATCCCCAGACATAATTGAGGCGAGTATACGAAGTGTTTACACTCGGCTGGGACAGTGTCAGTTGGTTGGTGGGGTCCATTTTGAAAATTTACGTTAACTGTTACAATAAATTTAAGTTCAGATGTATTTTTTTTAATTTAATTTTAATTTTGTACAAAAATAAAATTTTCGTATTTTTTTCTAAATTTATATCATTTTTTCAAAAAAATTGTGATGCAACATACCAATTGTTTTATATCACTATTTGGTGGATATAAAGATCTACCAAAAACGAGAAAAAAATAATATGGATAATGTCATCACTCGAAAACCAATGACGTCATAGAAAAAAATTGTATGTCAAAAGATGGCGTTTTAAAAAAGAAAATTTACCTGTTCGAGCGTTTTTCCTAAAAATGTAAAATAATGCGGTTATAAGCTTGTTATAAACTTTATATAAACTTTATGACCTTTATGAACTTTATGGTTATAAACTTTATGACCACACTGTATATGTGTTAGAATAATTTGGTCCAACATTTTACACATAAAGGAATTTGACCTATATATATATATATATTTAAATGTAATTAGAAATATATAAATATTAATAAAATTTTCTTTTTTATAGATGAGAGAAAGTGGAAGAAAACTAAACAATATTAATCAGAACAAAAATAATGGGACATTTTAAAAATTTTGCCTAACAGAAATTAATTACAACCTGTTAATTGGTTATTCAATTTTAATTAAGTGCGGGCTAGCTAGCGTAAAAGTTGCCTTCGTTACGGTCATGTCACGCCGAACTTATCAAAAGATTTTCCCATCAATTTGCGAAATTATACAGCGACTTTGCGAACAGTTAATGGACCTGTGGGATTTAATTTAGAATGGGGCAATGGATGGGGAAGCGACACGTTATCGACCCCGTTCGTATATATATGTGCAAGTACCTACCTGGCCTGTGTTTTTGTTGAACCTGTAGAGTCTCAATCCAGGATTATTAGAACCATCCTGAGTTTGACGCGGCGTAACAGCTGGCGCCAACATGGCCCATGAAACGGGACGACCTGAAAAATAAAAGTTAATACAATATAAAACTTCTGTCTCGTAACTGCCATCAAATGAATGTTCAGAAGTTTCATATCCTGTGCTTTCAGACGCCCCTCTGTTATTATTATAATTTTCTTTTCGGCGCTATATAGCAATATTACGTGCGAGAAAGTTGATATGACGACGGAAACGGAATCAAAAGAAAAGGAATTCTACGAAAAATCCGCACAATTTTTAAATTAGTTCAGAGAAAAGGATTCGGGAGTGGAAATTCACATAAACAATGGTGTACTTAAAGCTTTTCTCTTTGGGTTTCTTTGCATAATTAATTAAATAATATCATAAATTATTTTAAACACTTCATGTCTTTTGTGATACTTTTCGTTTTTTTTTAGAAAGTATTTATGATTGTGAGAATGAAGTGCAATATCGTGTTTAATAAATATTTATTAAGTTAAGAATGTGTCTTTAAATTTTCTAAATGTGAATTGTGTTTGCGAATTAGATCTAGCTGATTTTGAAATTAAAATTTTTTTTCTCGTAGTTCTTAAGGCACTAAGTGTGCGGCAATCAGTCCACAATAACAATTAGATTGTATTGTGACTATAAAAAACGACTGGCAGTATCCAGTGGCGGCTCTTGATGACGTACGATGTGCGCTGCTGCACGGATGAGACTACTTCGAACTATTTCGGAAGATTTCGGTACGGTTACTTGCTTCTCTGTATATATGAAAGCTTAAACGAAGCAGCTCATCCGTGCAGCAGCGCACATCGTACGTCATCAAGAGCCGCCACTGGCAGTACCCTTCAATAAGTATACTGTTTCAATATGTTAACAACTGTTAAAAAATAATATTTAAAGTAATCACTTACATTAGTTCGTTAAAGCTAATTATATAGTATTCTAATAGTTTGTATCCTAAATAAACCTAGTCACCAAGTCAGTTGGTTTCAATTTCTCATTTCTTTCCACTAATTTTGTTTCCTAAAACAAACTTAGGATTAGCATGCTTAGATGAACTGATATTCGCTCATACTGTTTCGTAATGTTTTCAACAATTGATAGTTCTCATTGAATGACAAAATTAGTTGGGTGCGTCAAGGATCATCTGTAGTATCTTATTCTGCAATATTTGCTGCATTGTTTCAGCATTACTAATGGATGCTGTACCCCATAATTACCTACCGTACGTCCAGATTGGTTTCAGAATTGCTTTATAGAATAGTAGTTTATTTTTCAGAGAAAGTTTAGAGTTCCTTTTGATAACCCAGTATAGTTGGCTCATCTTTAATCCTAATTGATTGACCTTTGTAAAGACACGTTTCCGTCATGTGGTATCCTGTCTATGTATATCCCTAGGTATCTTCGCCTTGAGGAATATTACTGTTGTTAGTTTGAACAGATAAATGTGACATAAGTAAATTTAAACTCATTATCTTTCATATGCTATTTCTTCAAGCGGTTGCAGGACCTTCATACGATGAAAATATGGCAGTGTCATCCACAAATGTCGCTGTTATTACTGTCGATGTAGTTGGTAAATCGCTTGTATAAAGAAGGTATAGTACTGGTCTAAGGGCGCTACCTTGAGAAACTACAGATAATATAATATGCAGACAGGAAAACTTTCATTTTGTTTAATGAGCAAGAATCTATTGGTTAGGTAGGATTTAAGCAGCGGATATAGTACTGGTCCAAGGACGCTACCTTGAGAAACTCCAGATAGTATAAGAGGCAGGCAGAAACATTTATTATTTTGTTTAATAAGGAAGAATCTATTTTGTTAGGTAGGATTTAAACAGCGGATGGTGTGAATGCGGAAGTACTTTTTTTTTTAAATTTATGTAATAGGGTGCTAAACTTTATTGAATGTTTGGATCATGTGGATAAAATCTGCTGAAAGCTGCTCATTGCGGAATCCGAATTGGTGGCCAGAAATAATATTTCTTATATTTGTCTTTTGCAACCTAACTATTGTGATAAATCCTGAGTTCGGGTTGGATTAATACAACACACGGTTATTTATTTATATCATATGAGAAGGGAAATTGAAAATTATAAATCACTTTATGACAAAAAAGGGTTATAAAGCTAATTTATACACTAATATCTAAATTCTTCAACCTGTCCAGTGCTGCAGAAATGCCCTGCTAAGCTTATGTATGGGCTCCTAGATTTCAGTCGGGTCATGGTGGCGCTCTACAAATCATCGTGTATGGGAAGATCAATGTTGCCTATAATCTTAGTACATTCATTCTGTGCCGCAGCGAGATGTCTGCTATCTGGCGGGGCAATGTTAGAACACACGGTAATTAAGACTTAACTATATTAATAAAAATAAGTAACACTAAAAATAACAAACAATACTTATATTTATGTACACGTTTATCTCGACGATGTTCATTTCACGACGATCACAAGTCAAATGAATCATCTTCCGCTTGAGCGTTTATAAATTCGTCGGTTGTTTCTAGATTATTCCCTTTCTGAGGAAACCGGAAAGTCCTATGACGTGCACAACATGTGATATTATCGTTTAGGTGCCCGGCTAAAATCGTATGACGCACATTACAATATATATTTAAAAACTGATAAAAATGGAAGTAAACTGAAAGAATGGTAAGAAGTCATAATTCGTCGGATTTTTTTCCGTTTTATAGAATGATTATGATCTGAACAGTGCCCCATATATTTGGAAAATAGTCTGACTTAATTATGGCATTGCACATGTATGTCCTCTCCCTCTAGGAGTTGTGAGACCTTGGCGTTGGGGGGAGGGCTTCGTTCTGGTTGCAGTAAACAACGGCTCAGAAATAGCTGGTGGGTGTAAGTGGTGGCATTAGTACCAAACTAGTGTCGCCATTAAATGCTTACAAGCCCGAGCGAATATTTCATCTAAACCAGCAATTCTGATCCAGAACGGATGACGCTAAAGGCGAGTTTACGGCGGCGTTTCAAAACTGGATACCTTTGAGTAAGGAATGGTAACACTACAGAAGAGTCCCTGGCCCTCCAGGTTGGGGGTTGGGACTATCCACCGTTAAAAAAATATGGTTACGAAGCCTAAAGGAAGCCAAGTCTTAATTTTTAATGTTGAGTCTTTTTATAATTACATTTTTCACTTCTATTATTGTTATTTGTTTTATGGATAGGTGCATTTGAAATGGCGATTCCATAAATTTTCTTATCGGCAATTTGTTCAGAATCGTGGAGTTGAAATATATTTTTTGAGGATTTGATTATTAAGGCCTTTTTATGCGCTCCTTAGTAGTTTAAACTTAAAGAATTAATTATTATACCCTTGGTGAAACATTTTTGTTACTAATCAATGAAAATTTAATGTATTTGATATTGTTTCATATATTATATCAATTTCTCTATGTTCATTTCTCCTTCCGGCATCATCAAAATAATATAAAAGAAAACTAAATAATATTGCAATGAATCTTATATTATATACATCCAACAACTCTCCATCACTGACCATAAACTAAAAGGTAGTTCTTCATGAAGACGAAGCTAAAATACCTAGGTATAACATTGGACAAAAAGCTGAAATGGAAGTAACACAAAAAAACAAATATTATAAAATTCCGACAATGTAAATGGGCCCATAGGAAGACATCCATGCCAAGCCTATCCATGCATAACAAAATTCTGATCTATAATAAAATTCTTAAACCTGTTTGACTCCATGAAGTACGAACAGCGGGGATATGCAAAACAAAGTTTTGTATGAAATTGTGAAAGTGCTAGTAAGTATATTAAAAACGCTGATATGCACAGAGATCTTGGCGAAGAACTTAAGAGGTTCATTATTGTATATATATATATATATATATATATATATATATATATATATATATATATATATATATAATATCTTCGTGACCTTGGTATGATAAGGTAAACTTAATAAGTCGGCGATTAAAGGTCTGGTTCATTACTTCAAAGTATATATATTTAAAACAACCCTACATGTTTCGGCAATGATGCCTTTGTCAAGGGAATACAAAATGTAAATGATTATGATTTGCCGAAACATGTAGGGTTGTTTTAAATATTTGAAGTAATGAACCAGACCATTAATCGCCGACTTATTAAGTTTACCTTATATATATATATATATACATATATATATATATATATATATATATGTATATATAAAATAATAAGAAATATAATAATAATATAATAATAAATTATGGCTTAGTATTCAAAAAATAGTTAGACAACAAGAACGGGAAATGGTAAGGTATGAGTTATTATTATGTATGCGCCCGTGGAGCGGCTTAAGATGTTAAGCTGTCGGCATTCGCCTTAAACGAGAAGGAAAACCACGAAAACCTACTCGGACAGCCAGTCAGGGATCCAAATACGGAACTATTAGTATGATAAGCAAATGTACAGATATTTAAATACAACATAAGATATATATTTATATAACAGCAACATATATTATGATGGTAAATTGCAGATCGTTACATAATTAGGTTGTAGTATATACTGCTTAAATTTTTTATATCACTTCTGCTGTTAATTGAATTTTTTTCCTGTTTAATACTAATTAATCAGCTCTTTAATTTCCCTTTTCATTGTGTGTTGTTCTTTATCAATTATAATTATCTGTGTGTTTCCAAAATTGAAATCATGATCCCGTTGTATTTTGTGTGTAAATAAAGCAGTTTTGTCTGTCTTAGAGTGTTTGTGGGCTTGTATTCTTTTGTATAAATATTGTTTAGTTTGGCCTATGTAGTAACTATCGCAATCGCAACATGGTATTTTATAGATGACTTGTGTTTCTCGATTTTTTTATTTTAGATTTTAGTTTTGAAAATAGATGTTTATTAGTATTACTAAGTTTATATGTTGTAGCTATATCATATTTTTCTAAAATGTATTCAATTTTTTCCTGATAATTGTGGAACATATGGAATCGTGATATATATTGTTTCATTGTTTAAATTGTTATTGGTGTCTGCAGTGTTGTATATTTGGTGGATTATTTTTTTAATTGTTTGGTCTATAAGTTGTGGTGGATAGTTGTTATGTGTTAAGATCGTTTTAATTTTCTTGATGTTATCTTTTCTGTATTGAGTATGTGATAGTTTTACTGCTCTATCAGTCAGATTATTTATAATCATTTTATTGAATACTGTAGGGGCATTTGAGTGATAATTCATATATCGAAAAGAAGCTGTGGGTTTATTATACCGATTTGTATAAATAGTACCCTGTCTATCATAGCTTAAAGAAATATCAAGAAAATTAATACTGTTAATTTCTTCTTCATTAGTGAATTTTAATTTGTTGTGAAAATTGTTGAATTTATTTAATAGGTAGTTTATTTTATTTGTCGGTATACATGAAGAAAATGGGGTGGAAGTCTTCCCTCCATTTTCTTCAAAAGATATGTAGATGACATCATAACATGAATTCCGACAAATAAAATAAACTACCTTCTTCAGTGCGTTCACCCCGAATGTAAGACGCGAATCTCTTCTTTTGTTCTTTTCCATATATACTTTAGCTTTATATTTTGTTGCATGTATTATTTGACTTAAATTAAATATAAGTAGACGTTTTGTAGATTTGAATTAACATTAATAAATATAATTAGAATTCTAAAATACTCATTTTTTCTAATTGTTATTTTTTGGTTAGAGGTCATTAATTCCGTCAATAATCTCGTACTTCCTTTTTTCTATTTTCTACCTATAGATAACTCTGTTGATTGTTTAAACGAGATTTAAAAGAATATTTTGAGTTTAAATGACTGTGTTGAGTGTTTTATAAGTTTCGATATTTAGTTTATATTGTACAAGATCTTATTATCTAATTACCGTAAACTAATTTTTAAACAAGCTGTCTAAAATTAAAATTTTATTTCTGCTTCTCGTCTAGCGAGTTCGTTGTGGTTTCTTATTGGCTTCGATTTCATAGCATTCTGGTAACCAGACCAGATATACCTTATTCTAATAGGGAATCAAAAAATTGGAAAGTTGTTTCTCTAAATGTATTCAATTGCATGGTGGCAATGTTGAAAGCCAATAAAAATTCTTACAAATTTTTATTCCCGTAGTCAGACTGCGAACATTTTGAACCCCGCTCCTAGATATATACATATCATTCTTAAGTATATGTAACCGACGTTATTATATTGCATAACATTATTATGCAACAATTTAGTAAGAGCTATTAGGCCTAAATTATATATAATTAATTTTTGGAATAATTCTGATTCTCATACATTCTTGTAATTTGTTTAATTCTCTGATAACTTTGCATGACACGCTAGATGAATAAATATGGAACTGCATATTATTTGATAAGAAAGTCGTCGTCTTTAGCAGTATTATTTAACAATCTAGCCTAACAGAACTTGCCTAAAACATATACAGGGTGTCCAGAAACTCTCCTGACAAACGAAGACCGGAGAGTCCTCTGATAATTTTAAGACAATTAAACCCAAATTCACCTAGTCCGAAAATGCTTCCTAAGGGAGCTAGAGTTCTTTGAAGATGGCGCCTTGTATTTATTTTTTTTTTAATTCCTCCAGAACGCTTCTATTTAGAAAAACAAAAACTGGTATGCTTATTTATCCTCCAGAGATGAATCGATTCCATCAATTGCGAATTTCTAGTACCGGTCATAGGCGTCCGTTTTGGGTAGGTCAACGGTTATTTTAAGGCATAACTTTTTTGTCTTTAACTTTTAAGCATTTGTGACACTAGATTATTAAATTTTCAGGTATTCCAGTACTAAAATGTACTCTTACTTTAAGTCGGTAGGATACACCGTTTTATAGAAAAATCGATTTGTAAATTTTTCGTTTTTTCTTCATTAAAGTTCAATTTATTATGTACCTACTTATATTTAGCGACGAAGTTGGCTTGGACTATCAAGGCATGGATGAAAATTAATTTAATAAATTAAAAACAAATTATTTATTACAATGGAACGAAACTAACAAAAAAAGAACAAGTATCAAAGGTAGATTGTTACAAAAGTTGCTCGATGTGATGACCATTAGTCTCTATGCATAAGTTTACCCTTTTGCTTAGAGAACGCCGAATTCTTGCAAAAATTCCAAAGTTATTTCTAAATTCGTTACAAGCATCTTGTATCCTTAGCCAGAGTTATGCGCGATTTTGTATCGGAACGGAATAAACAAATGCATTTATGTATCCCCAAACACAATAATCGCAAGGATTCAAATCCGGCGACCTTTCTGGCCAAGCAACTGGACCGCCTCTTCCAATCCAATGGTCTTCGTAGTTATTATCTAGAAAGTCTCGTACATTCCTGCTAAAGTGGGCCGGACAGCCGTCCTGTAGAAACCATAAGTTTTGCCGGATATTTAAACGCACCTCATCTAACAAATCAGGTAAAATATTTTGCAGGAAATGTAAGTAATCAGCACCATTTAAACAAGCAGGTAATTCCACAGGTCCAAGTAGATAATCGTCAACTACTCCTATCCAGACGTTTATGCTAAACCTATGCTGATGCTTAAATTCTTGAACAACGTGGGGATTGTCACCAACGTACGAATAATAATGTGCATTATGTACATTAAAAATTCCATTTTTTGAGAATGTAGCTTCGTCACCAAACAAAATGTTCCTGAAGAAATCTTCATCTTGATTTTTCTGATTTTGTAACCATCTAGCGAATTCTACGCGAGCAGGAAAATCTCCTTCTAGCAGTGCTTGCACCTTTGTAAAATGAAAAGGATATAAATTTTCTTTGTGTAAGATATTACCTACGGAAGATTTTGAAATTGTGGGGTACATGGCAGATAGTCTTCGAACGCTAATTTCTGGATTTTCCTCAACTTCCATTAAAATAACATCTTCATGTTCTGCTGTTACATCATTATGTCTCCCTGTTTCATTATTTTTTGGGACCACAGAACCAGTTTCTCTTAATCGTTGATGAAGAGCTGTAAATGTTGAGTGAGTGGGATGCTGACGATTGGGAAATTTTTCAGCGTATCTACGTTGCGCCGCTCGAGCGTTACACCTCATTTCGCCATAAACTAAATGCATATCGGCGTATTCCTCATTAGTAAAAACCATTTTTTTTTAAATTGAAATCGTTGTGTTTGAATAACACAAAGTAAAAAATGAAAAGATAAACTTAGCGAACTGACAACAATTTGACAATGAAAAACGTAGGTTTTACTTCTGTTGGCAGTTCAGAGCTAACTATTGCAAAAAATAAAAAATTGAACTTTAATGAAGAAAAAACGAAAAATTTACAAATCGATTTTTCTAGAAAACAGTGTATCCTACCGACTTAAAGTGAGAGTACCTTTTAGTACTAGAATACCTGAAAATTTAATAATCTAGTGTCACAAATGCTTAAAAGTTAAAGACAAAAAAGTTATGCCTTAAAATAACCGTTGACCTACCCAAAACGGACGCCTATGACCGGTACTAGAAATTCGCAATTGATGGAATCGATTCATCTCTGGAGGATAAATAAGCATACCAGTTTTTGTTTTTCTAAATAGAAGCGTTCTGGAGGAATTAAAAAAAAAATAAATACAAGGCGCCATCTTCAAAGAACTCTAGCTCCCTTAGGAAGCATTTTCGGACTAGGTGAATTTGGGTTTATTTGTCTTAAAATTATCTGAGGAAACTCCGGCCTTCGTTTGTCAGGAGAGTTTCTGGACAGCCTGTATAGTTTAGTATTTATTTATGCTGTATAGAATGCTAAATTTTTAAACTGCAGTTCCAATAATGAATTTGCAATTTGTTTAGTAACCCTTTTGGCGACTATTTTATATTTTCCGATGTACGCCCGAAATTTATAGGTGTTTCGATAAAAATGTACTATTTATTACATTTAGTATTTCGTAATTGTATTTTTAAATGATTTTTTTTTGTACCAATATGTAATTGCATTTCAAGATTAAATGTGTCTTCGTAATTTGTATTCTGTCCTGTTTTAGTAAATATAAAACGTGCAGTTTGGAATTTCCATTGGAAGCAAATAAAATGGAATAAATTTAGTACGAATTCATGAATAAAAGAAAAAAATAAATAAAGCGCGATGTTGGTAAGGGCTTCAATCGGTATATCCAGAATTTACAGTCCGAACTAGAGGCCGTGAAAATTTATTTGTTTGCAAAATTTCAGAATATAATCGAAATATTATTGACAATATCATGTTAGAGACAAAAATACTTAAACATGTAGTATAAGTATAATACCGGGTTTTTCTTTTGTCATTACACATAGGTATAATGTATTGACTGATTTATTTTCATTTCCAATTACACATAGGCATAAATGTACGTTATACACCATAATCTACGTATAAGCAATACATTAATTCTTAAATAGATTGCCATGGAGAGAAAATAACATTTTATTAATGTCACATATTTCTGAATTTTTATTCACTACAAAAATCTCAAATTAAATGTATCGTACAGTTCGATGTACAGAACCCTGAAAGAATTTAAATATAAGCCACACAAGGTATCAAACTATCAGGAGCTTTTCGAGGAAGATAAAGTAAAACGAACTGATTTTGGTGGCCAATTTTTTATTGACGGTAACCTCACTGCAGAAAAAAATTTAAATATCTTACGAAACCACATCATTCCGATAATTGAGATACTAAATGTTGAACAACTTTGGTTCCAAATGGATGGGGCTCCAGCATATTCTACTCACGCTGTCAGGAATTTTTTAAGTAACACATTTCAAAGACGGTGGATTGGCAGGTTTGGCCCCATACCATGGCCCCCAAGATCAGCTGATTTATCTCCAAATAATTTCTTTCTTTGGGGTTACCTAAAAAGTAAAATTTATAATAACGTGCAAATTCATAATTTGGATGAATTGAAAGAACTTATACTTACTGCATGTGATGGAATTAATCCAGAATTTATTCGAAATACCTACTTTCAAAATCGCCTTGAAAGACAAGGAGGACATTTCGAAAATCTGCTATAAACGCCTTTGTTATGTTGTTTTGTTTATCTTGATTAATCGTTAGAATAAATTAATTTTTTAATTCAAACTGAGATTTTCTTCCTTTTCTAAAAACATAACCTAATTCTTTGCGGCTTTATTTTCTTTGGTATTACCCACTGCAGCCAGTATAAGTATTATTGCCAAACTAGATTCTAAAATACTTTCGCGATAAATTTTAAGTTTCGAAATAGATTTAAAGTTTCATGTACATTCTGTATGGCAATCTAAATAATTACCCTTTGAATGTTTAAACATTCACATCTTTAATAGTTAGAAAGCATAGTAAGATGAAACTCATTGAGTTATATCTTTAGCTAATAAGAAAAGGTTGAGCTTAATTTTAATAAAATATATACTTAGTTTACTTATTGATACCCTTGTTCTATGATTAAACGAGCTGTACTATACACTCTCACTTTCTGATGAACTCGCTGGAATACAGAAGTATTTCCTAGCACATTGTTTTAAGGGTTTCAGCTCGATTCCTGTTACCTAAAAGAAAATAAAAATAAAAATTGTATTTACCCTTTTATCTTAAAACTTACCTTCCAAAATAAAAGAGGGTCTACTTCCTGATCTGAATTTGGCCTTTCGACGTATTGTCTTATAGTTATTATAATATTGGCTGTAGTTGATTTTACTTTCTCATATTATTTCTTGCAAAAATCCAAATAATGAAAGTGATTGTTGGTTCAGACTAATGTCTGTTTCGATTCAGGCATTTGTTCTTTATTTTCAGGATCTACTTTCATCATAATATTAAACATTTCTTGATCTAGAAAAGAAGTAACCCCGGTAGCATTTTCGTACTACGAAAACTTTCTCTTTAAATCGAGGTTCTCAAACAGTTGCTACTCTAGTAATTGATCCTGCTTCATATGAAAATAGCCTTGTTTTAGCAGATTCCAAAAGTTTGTTGCATAGTGTCTTCCCTTTCTCAATCTTTAATTCTAGTAGTGATGCTGTCAAATAATTGTACAGTCCAAATGTTATTGTGATTATTAAAGAAATAGTGAGATATTTATTACCTACAAGAATTTCCTACTACTGCTTTTTAAGATAAATTTCTCCATTTTATAAAACCGCTTATTCGTAAGACGTGCACGACGTGTTATTTATTTTTATCGTGTTACTGAAATGGCCCTAATGCGTGCGTTACGTTCGGTAATTATTAGAAGCAATGTGAGGACGTTCTACAATTTCATTATGTGGTAAGATCCATTTGTACTTTTTTGTTATATTTTTTACCTTTTTTTATACACTAATTTTATTATTTTAAATATAGGTATTTATACCTTAAAGAAATACTATCCATCTTCTTTAAATTTGTTAAAAATTTTTAAAATTGTCTTCGCACAAGTTATATGCCTGTTGGGATAATGAACTGTTTTAAATTATGTAGTTATTTTTCAATAAAGTGTATTTAATTTAAGATTTAAGTATGAACGAAAAACTGAAATTTTTGACAGTTGGAAAATGTTACTGGTATATAACTGGTTGCCTACGCCACCATACATTTATGCCTATGTGTAATTGGAAATGAAAATAAGTCAGTCATGCATTATACCGATGTGCAATGACAAAAGAAAAACCCGGTATATATTTGGGTAGTATTTAATATTGTAGGTGATTTTTATGTGACCGTAAAAACGATTCCTATATATACCTTTTAGGTATGTATTTATTGTATACATGTTATCAGAGCGCCTCCTACGAAATGCGTGGAATATATCTGATCGCGTCCTTATGTATTGGTCCCTGAAACTGCTATTAGCTAGCTAAAGATTTTCGCGAGTTGGTAAGGTTAACTACATTCAAAACAAAGAATGCCGCAGTGTTCTAGGTTGCAAGGAGGATAAGGAAAAGACATATTCTAGTACTGTTAATGAATGACTTTCAGAAGCCTACTACTTTCAAAAGCGGTCATATTCAGTCCATTTTCGATCATCACTTATTTCGATTAAAGATTGACTGTACCATGTGTGTCCGTAGAGCACACATGTTACATCTTTTTTTAATACATCTTCTTTAACAAAAATAAATATTGGAACTGATATATCTATTTTATAAAATTTTGGTACATAACCATTCGATATATATATATATATATATATATATATATACATATATAGATATATGTATGAAGGTGTAGTTTCTCGGGTTCTTGGCCGCGTGTGAGTTTTGTCCTGAAAAGGACTATTTACTCTACGTTTCAACGAGATCGCACTCGTTATCTTCAGGAGCTAGTCGGTCTGTCGCCGGTTAGAGCTGGAGATCGTCTAATGTGCGCCTAGCACTACCTCTTGTTATATGCTGCTGTGTCGGGAGGCCAGCGCTTGCCGCATACATGGAAACCGCTTCTAGTTCACCGACAGATAAAAACACAACCAAATCCCGACAGATCGCAACCCCTACACAGACACATGGACCGACCAGGAAACTTACAGGCACTCGGACCAATTACACGAAGCCGCGCACGCATGACGTCAATAGTGGGACGCCCCCTCCCGTCACAGCAGCATATAACAAGAGGTAGTGCTAGGCGTACATTAGACGATCTCCAGCTCTAACCAGCGACAGACCGACTAGCTCCTGAAGCTGACGAGTGCGATCTCGTTGAAACGTTGAGTAAATAATCCATTTCAGGACAAAACTCACACGCGGCCAAGAACCCGAGAAACTTCATCATACGTCCGCGAGAACATTAAGAGTAACATATATATATATATATATATATATATATATATCGGGTGTTCATTTGAAAAGTCAATCTAGTAGCATGTGATTTACTGAGAACATTTTGAAGTATGTCGTAAGTTAAAATTTACTACTTAACCTACGAAGTCGTATATTTTGACAGTTTCATACATATAAATAAATAACAAATGTGATTGACATTATCAAATGTCATTTGGATTTACGTTTACGGAACAACAAACACATACTAATATATATGCGTCTTATTCTATCAAAATTTTAAAGTAACCTAGATTGACTTTTCAAATGAACACACGATATATATATATATATATATTTAGTGTTTATAAGAATTTTATTTTTCTTATTTATTTTATTGGCCGTGTCTTAATATTAAAAATAATAGACATTTTGTTGGTTTAGCGACCTTTTATTGAATTTTGTTGTTTTATTCTACGACGTTTCGACTTTTATTATTATTCAGTCTTTTTCAAGTAACTAGAAACAAGAATTAATACAATGAAAACATGAGAACTGTGTTTGCTTTTGTGAGATTGAATTAACAATTAAATTAACAATTAAAATTAAACTTAGATTAAAGACTGAATTACCAATTAGATTAACAATTAATTAATTAATTAATCTAATTTTAAATTTTAACCTTAATTGTTAATCTAATTGGTAATTCAGCCTTTAATCTAAGTTTAATTTTAATTGTTAATTCAATCTCACAAAAGCAAACACAGTTCTCATGTTTTCATTGTATTAATTCTTGTTTCTAGTTACTTGAAAAAGACTGAATAATAATAAAAGTCGAAACGTCGTAGAATAAAACAACAAAATTCAATAAAAGGTCGCTAAACCAATAAGAAGTCTATTATTTTATATATATATATATATTATTATATTTCTGAATGGTGTAGCGAGTAAATTAAAGAATGAATATAATGAGAATAACTGTTATGACTGTTATAAATGCCCCACTAAGTTGGGATCGCCAAATGTAATGTTACGAATTGTTGATAAATAAAATTGTTTCTTACGTACGGTAAAATAAAATGAATGAATGTCATAAAAAAAATATCATGTAAAATTCAAATTGGGCTCATTCAATACTTATCTGTTTTATTATCTTCGGCTAGCTTCTTTCTCTCTTCAGGGCTAAGGTAGGTTCACTTCTCTCCACTTTTACTTTCTTTACGTGATTTATTAAGTTGGGAACGGAACAATATCTCAAGTATATTACAAAAAAACAAAGTAAAATATTGACAATTAACTTTATTAGGGATAAACGATTTTTCAAAGTTTGAGAAATTTATATTAATAATTTCGTGACACACAAGTAATGTTAAGCGAGACACACTCGACGGTTGGTATTCGTACAGTATAATAATATGGTGTAAGACAGGTGCAATAATGTGTTGTCTTAGTAAAATAGTTTATAACAGTGACATGGCATCAAGTTTTACAAATACAAATAGTAGATGCCAATATTTAAATAATTTGACTAAAGATTGCAGTGATAAAATATCGGTGAAAGTAATATAAATAGTTAGTTATGGAATAACAAAGTAAAGTTCTAGAAATGTACATGCGCAAGTAAAAATGGCGCGGGAGCGTTTGTTAAAATTAGCAAAAACCTGAATCTTCGTATATGATCTCCGTTGCTTCTTGTGCCTGTGTTCTGGATACGTCTTCACAACGGGAAACGGGAGAATGTTTCTGCTACGGTCCCTCGGGATAACTTGAAATTTGTTGAAATTTCCAAGTCCGACTGCGTCTAGAGCGAATGACCGATCTCGATCGTCAACGATGGTGGTCAAGCTACGGTGAGATTTTTTTATGGCGGTAAAAATCTTTAAAAATTCGTAAGTCTCGGACTATTTGGTCGGCGGCTGGTAAATTTTGTCCACAGGTGGTTGGTATGCAGGTGTAACGTTTGGTAATATTAAAAATCTCTTGCACTTAATAATTTTGCTTAATTATTTTAATTATTACGGAGCACAAAAAAACGTGACCTTTCACTGTGACGACTAATGACCGACGCTTGTTTTTTTCACTTGTTTTTAATTGCATAACTTTCCGCTAAATCGCCCCATTCTTTACTTGCATTAAATTTGTTAATATTAGTAGAGGGACATAGCCGATTCTAGCACCTCCTCATGTTGAACCTCCTCATTGCCCTTGACCTTGCATGTGGCACAGCCCAAGGGCAATGAGGAGGTTCTACATGAGGAGGTGCTAGAATCGGCTATGACAAGGTCAAGGTCAAGGTCAAGGTCAAGGTCAAGGTCAAGGTCAAGGTTATATCAAGGTTATATCAAGGTTATATCAAGGTTATATCAAGGTTATATCAAGGTCATATCAAGGTTATATCAAGGTTATATCAAGGTTATATCAAGGTTATATCAAGGTTATATCAAGGTTATATCAAGGTTATATCAAGGTTATGTAAAGGATATCACAAGGTCAAGGTCACGACAAGGTCAAGGGTACGGCAAGGTCAATGGCACAACAAGGTGAAGGGTACGACAAGTGGAGGGAGTTTAAGGTGCTATTTAAGAAACGTGGAGAACGTATTCGCAAATAGTGTAATCCTTAACAATATTATGGAACTATTACATAGAAAATATATTTTTTCTGTGAGTGAGTTAACAGAAGAGGAAGAAGATGAAATAATACAAGTATTGGAAAGTATTGGTGAAGATGAGGAAAGTGAGGAAGAAGAAAGTAATAATGAAGAAAATAATTATAATGAAGAAAATAATGATAATGAAGAAAATAATGATGAAGTAATTTTCGATGATGATGATGAAGTAATTTTCGACGATATTTTTGAAATAGAGACAGTGATACTTCTAGCAGAACTAGATAATATCAGTGATTTTGAAAATAATTAAGATGACCAATTATTAGTGTTTATTTATTTTATTATTAGTGTTAGTTAAATACAGTAGTAGTAAATAAATTTGCGGAGGATAGTAGATGTAGTACAGAAGTTGGTTCTACAGTTAAAAGTAAGCTTGAGGAGGTGCCCACCCTCGAAATCGTGCTAAAGCGCAGGTTTACCGATAAGAGGTTTATAAAGAGACAGTTGGTGTATGCCAGCAACAGTTCATTGCAGCAGTTCATTTCAAAGTGTTCATTTAAAGAAACTAAGATGTTTGATTGTGAGTATTGTGGTAAACAATTTTCTCGTGGAGATAACAGAAATCGACACATGTTAAGTTCTTGCAAAGGCAAGAGAATAAAAATCAGTGATAACAATCCAGACTTATGGAAATGTGAAATCTGTGATGTATACGTGGAGAAGAATTGTTATACTGCACATATTCGTAGTGCCACGCATCGAAATAAAGCGTTTGTAATAGTTGACGATGGTGTAAGAAGAAGTGTATCCACATTCGCAGGAAGAATAGTAAGTTATCAAATATCTGATTCGTCTCAAATATATGTTGATATTGAAGAATTTTCAAATAACATCAGAGAAAAGGTGTTGACATTAATAGAGAGTGTCGTACATGTACATAATTCGATTAAAATAAATTTTGAATTATATGGTATGTATTATTTGCTGACAAAAGATAATGTGGAAATCAAATCATTTAATACTATGAACAAGATCATAACGCAAGGAAGTGAATTATATAGCTTGTACAATGAGTATATTGATGAAATTAAGAATAAAATGAGCGAATTCCAGGAGCGTAATTCAGGTAAAATTGTATAAACTTATATTATTATAGTGATTTACGTATCTCTGATTATATTTCAGGTTGGACTTTGAGCAATATTATACATTTGGAAGTGAACATAAATAAATACAATCCTATGAGAGGATCAAGTTATGTGGACTTACCACCATCAATAAAGAAGAAGAAGGCCATTATAAATATTCAAAATGTTGACAATGCATGTTTCGCTTGGGCGATTACTTCAGCGTTAAGAGTGCCAGGTGGACTTCCCCAAAGACCTTCTTCCTATCCCCATTATGATACCGTGGCTGATTTTACTGGTTTAGATTTCCCTGTCCATTTAAAAGACATTGTTAAGTTTGAAGAAAAGAATAATATATCTGTAAACGTATATGGTATCGAGGAGTATTTCGATGGTGCTGTGACGGTGCATGATATAGTGGGACCTTTATATTTTACGAAACAAAGGAAAATGACTCATATAAATTTATTACTTCTTTCTGCGAAAGAAGGGAATTTACACTATTGTTGGATTAAGAACTTGTCTCGACTTGTGTCGGCTCAAAAATCACAGCGTGGACACCAAAAATATATTTGTGAAGGATGTCTAACTTTTTTTACATCGTTAGAAAAATTACAAAGACATGAACATGAAGATTGTAAGCAGGTGAAGGCGGTGTTTCCAACTATGAATCTGAAGACGAACAAATATGGTGAAGAAGTTCCGGAAAATATATTAAAATTTGAAAAATTTGAAAAGCAGTTAAGAGTTCCTTTTGTTGTGTATGCTGATTTTGAGGCAATATTAAAACCTATTGATATGGTAGAACCGGATCATGTAAAACCTTATAGTGTGAAATGTTTCGAACATCAGCCACATTCTTTCGCTTACTATATAAAATGTTCGTTCGATGAAAATTTGTGTAAACTGCGCACATACCGTGGACAAAATACACCTAAAACGTTCATGACAGAGTTGGAAAGTGATGTAAAATTATTATATAAAAACTATTTGAGTAAAATTGTGGAAATGAAACCCTTAACTGAAGAAGAGTGTTATAATTATGAGCAAGCGAGAAGTTGTCATATTTGTGAAAAAGCACTAGATGTGAATGATAAAGTATGCGACCATGATCACATGACTGGATTATATCGAGGTGCAGCACACATGGTATGTAATATAAATTACAAAGAACCTCGCTATACTCCAATCATAATGCACAATTTATCGAATTACGATACACATTTATTTGTAAAATCCTTAGCATTGGATAAGGAAGAAATAGATGTTATTGCCCAAAATAAAGAAAAGTATATATCATTTTCTAAGAAAGTATATGTTGGCGATAGAATTGACTGTAATGGTAAGAAGAGGAAAGTCTTCCATAAATTGAGATTTTTAGATTCATTTCGATTTATGAGTTCTTCTTTAGATAAATTATCATCTTATTTAGAGGATTCTCAGTGTAGAGAAGTGTCAAGATATTATATGGGTGAAAAATTTAATTTATTACGACGAAAGGGTGTCTTTCCATACAACTATGTCACATCATTTGAAAGTCTATCTGTGACAGATTTGCCCAGTAAAGATAAATTTTATGATATATTATCTGATAGCGAAATTAGCGATGAGGATTATAGTAGAGCCGTTCGAGTGTGGGATTTATTCGAATGTCAATCTCTGGGGGAATATAGTGATATATATCTACGATCTGATGTTTTGCTACTTGCAGATGTTTTCGAAAATTTTCGAAATATTTGTATGGACAATTACAAGTTAGATCCAGCACACTATTTTACGGCACCAGGTCTTAGCTGGGAAGCGATGCTACGAATGACAGACGTAAATTTAGAATTATTAACAGATGCGGATATGTTTCATTTTTTCAAACAGGGCATACGTGGAGGTGTCAGTATGTGTTCTAAAAGAATAGAGGTGGCAAATAACGAATACTTATCACAATTTGATCCATCAGAACCTAAGAAATATATATTATACCTCGATGCGACGAATTTGTATGGTTATGCTATGACGTCCAAATTACCAAGCGGTGAATTTGAATGGTTAACGAATGAGGAGTTAATGATGCTGGATGTTCAAACTTTGGAAGACAATGGGGATAGAGGGTACGTTTTCGAAGTTGATTTAGAATATCCAACAGCTCTTCACGACCTCCACAATGATTATCCCTTTTGTCCGGAACACGTTATACCACCTAATTCTAAACATCCTAAATTGATTCCAAATCTTTCAAATAAATCGAATTACATTATTCACTATACGACTTTGAAACAATGTTTGAATAATGGTTTGAAACTAAGTGGAATTCGACGCGGAATTAAGTTTAAACAAAGTAATTGGTTAAAGGGATATATTGATTTTAATACAAAGAAACGAAGTGAATCGAATAATGCATTCTACAAAGAATTTTACAAGTTAATGGTGAATAGCATATTTGGAAAAACTATGGAAAATGTTGAAAATCATGTTAGTATTAAATTGGTTTCCCATTGGGAAACAATTAGAAACAGATTGGGTGCGGAGGCATATATTGCAAAGCCAAACTTTAAATCCAGTAAAGTATTTTGCAACACGTTAACAGCTATCGAATTGGCTCAAGTTCGAGTAGATTATGTAAAGCCTGTGTACGTAGGATTCACAATCCTGGAAATAGCTAAGAAGATAATGTATCACTTTTTCTATACCTTTCTTAAGCCTTTGTATGATTCGGACATTACACTGCTCTACACAGACACAGATTCTCTAATTATAAGTGTACGAAATTATAATGTATATAATGACATAAAAAATAATTTAGATATGTTTGATACTTCAACTTTTACTGAAGGGAACTTATTCGGAATACCACGCAGTTCACCTAGGCTCGGTAAAATGAAGGATGAATACGGCGGAGGTATTATTGAATGCTTCTATGGTACAGGGGCCAAAGCTTATTGCTTGAAAGTCCAAAATAAAACGGTGAAGACGGCGAAAGGAGTCAAAAAATATGTTATTGATAAGAAATTGTCCGTTGCAGATTATAGAAGTGTTGTTGAAGAAAATGAAACTCTTATGCGGAAGATGTACGTATTTCGATCGGATTTTCACACGATTTACACCGAATTGCGAAATAAAGTAGCGCTCACATCAAAAGATGATAAACGATATATTCTCCCAGATAGAGCTTCCACCTTAGCGTGGGGACATTATAGAATAGAAGAATTAGAACGTGAAGCAAATTTGCAGAAATTGATTACCGAATTGATGGATTACCAACCTACAATTGACTTTAGCTCCTAATTTGCTTTCCTATCTATACTTTTTCCATTATGTGTACTTTGAACTTATTACTTATGTAAAATAAAACACTGTATTTGATTTATTTTTCTAATTAGTTCTCTCATATGTATGCTTCTTAAACTGTTCTACCTCATAACATGCATACTATGAACTGTATCATAACTTATAAGAAATATAATACTGTATTTAATTTTTTTGTAATTAGCTCTCATAACTGTTTCATGTGTACTCTGAACTGTATTACTACTTCTTGTAAAATAAAACACTATAATTTATTTATTTTTTTATTATTTCCCTAATTTCATTCGAAAATTACGTTCTACAATACATTATCCTTAGATATCCAGGAGTTGTGTGATGCAGGCATACCCAACCATTTGACAAGGACTTGATTCTTTTTTCGACGTATAACTTTCTCAACCAGATAAACATCTGGATGTCGAACCTTTTTTAATTCTTCTTCATAAAAACCTCCGAGAACATTCTGCTTTTGAGAATCTTGCAATATATACGTTCTCGGATATGTATTCTGGACTTTGCTTATCGTGAATACTTCATAGGTCCAGTTCGGAGTATACATTTTAGAAAAAACGTGTCTATGCTTACTGATACGCACATGATCTCCCACTTCAAATTTACCAATTCTAGGGTCACCAATTTTTATGTGACTGTACACCGATTTTTGAATTGCTTTGGCATTCCTTTGGTTTACTGCAACAGGTTTGTATCCCGTTGTTCTGTGAACTGTATTGTTGTAAATGTTGACCAACTTTTGCAACATACCAACCCACCGGTAGTTACCGTTGAAGCTGAACTCCTTCCACATTTTATTTTTAATCGTTCTATTAAAACGCTCAACAATAGAACTTTTTAAATTGGAGTAAGTGGTGTAGTGATTAATGTTATACTTATCCATGATCTTCTTAAACAGCCTGTTAAAAAATTCTTTCCCTTGATCGCTCTGAATATTCCTTGGAATGTTTTTCTTTCCTGAGGAGAGTATGGATTCCATAGCCGCTGACACTTCTGCTGCTGTTTTATTTTTTATTGGAATCACCCACGCAAACTTTGAAAATGTATTTATGCATACGAAAAGATATTTGAAATTATCGTTTTCTCGAGCATAAGGTATCATCTCAACCAGATCGATCTGGAATAAGTCTCGTAGTCCTTTTATTATGACTCTCCGTCGTCTAAAATTTCGTCGCGCAGGCGCGTGTAGTTCATTAACGACATCCCTTTTAAGTGATGACATTTCCTTCGACGACTACTTCTGCAAACACTGGCTCTGTTTCTTTCGGTACAGGATATGGACCAATGTACTTCAATCGCAATTCCGCGTTGATGTCTATTGATACTACAGGATGGTTAAGAACGATGCTGTGAGCGTTAACGGACAGTCTCACTAATTCATCGTCGGAATAATTAACTGCAATAATCTTTCCACTGTATAGTTTATTCTTATATAACTGCGTTTGCTTTAGACGCGCAGGAGTTATAAAGTAATATGCATCCTGCCCAATACGTCCATTACTCTGCAGTTGAAAAACATATTTTGAAGGTTCCCTTTTTGGAGAAGGAACATATAATATACGAGTAAGCTTTTCCAATTCCTTCTTGAATTTAGGGTGTTTTAAAAAATTTGCTACTGCATCTTCTTCCGCTAAATGTCTTCTGACGATGTGTTTATGTATGTGCCTTCCAAATTTATCTATTGTCATCGTAATACTCTATCGGTGTCGATATACTAACTGCTTTATAACTATGCTGCTCAACCTATTTAATTATTTTTGATTCCTGCAATTCCTCAATTATTGCAGTGATTTCGTTATCATGACCAGTATGTCCGGCATCCTTGGACGCCATCAGTAACTTCAATCTGTCGCACAATTCATTTACATCATCCCAATACTTATATTCCACAATACTCTTAGGAACAACGATCTTTCGCAACGGTAATTTTGTTGATAAACCCAATCCTGTTTTCCAAGTGCGGGTCCACCAAACTTCTGGTTTTTTACCTTGTACAATAGGTTTAATAATTGTCGTATATTTATAATATTTACTTGCTGCATATTTCCGATCCGGATCGTAATCAACTCTAGCGGCGTGAGTATCATTTAAAATGAATTTATAATTCTTAGCGTCAGCATATTGAAACTTTCCCGGTCTCTTCATAAACAGTAGCTCTAGTAATCCCTTAGTAGCCCTATAAGTAAATTCACCGATGATAATGTTGGGTCCATCAAACCTAATATTTGCGTTTCCAATCATCAGGTCACCATCAACTTCGCGTACACCATACTTCTCATCGAATTCTTCTTTCTCATCCGTCATTAACCCCATAAGGTAAGGTCGTATAGCGGGGTCATGATCTTTTAGCGCTGCCTTAACTACATCCGTCTCTAACAGAGTCTTATTTAACGACTTATTAGTAATTATTGACTTTGACGGACGCGTTTTCAAAAGCGATAGAGCGTGAGCCCTTGACTTATCTAACTCAAGGCTTTCACTAGAATCTAATTCATCACTTCGGTCCTCTCCTTCATCACCACCCTTTGGAGTCTCTGGCAATTGTTCCCCGATATATTCATCTTCTAGAAATGAGGGCTGGCTGAATGTCTCAGACATTCGAATCTTTTTTTTCAAATCTGATGAATTTGTAAGACTGGTTTCTCGTGGAGGTGTTCCGGCGAGATACACACTTCGTTGTTTTGTCGGAGATGAATGAGTGGATGGGCTGAACCATGACACGTGTCGCTGCTGTCGTTTACGCGGTGTACTTTGTTGTCGTAAAATTGACGTTCCTGGTATTGCCACATAAGATTTTTCTGATATGATGTCTGACCAAGATTCTTCTACTTCTTTAGAAGCGTCCGCAGAATCAGTTCGTCCTCGAGTTATATTACTGGGAGCTAATTTGCTAGCGATTTCAAGTAGCGGTTTTGCTATGGGCGCATACAGAATATTTGTTTCTCTCTGAGATTGTGCAATGTCAGCCCGTAATGTTCTTAACTTTTGTTTAAGAGCTTCGCGAGCTTGTATTAAATCTCTTATGATTTTATTTTCCATGTACACTCTATAACGAATACCTGTAGACTGATATAAATATTCCAGTAATACATGGTTTAAACCCTAATGTACGTTACAAACTCCTCTTAATTAAAACTTATAAACTTAAAGCACATCAAATTGTATACGATGGGGAGAAATATGTCAACTCTTCACAGCCTCATTAATCTGTTTATAGGTGTATGTAAGTATCAAAACCTAAACGATATCTTCCATCATTATATACAGAATCATTATCAATAAACAGCATACCAAACGATTTCTTCCAACAAATTCTACAGATGTATAGAAATTGTTCATAGCTTAAATCATGAATGTGATCATTATAGATATGTTTCAAATTTGTACCGTCTTGTCGAAATAGTATTAACAAATTGGTATTATCTCTGATAAGTTGCTTTGGGACCGCACTGTATGTTTGCATTAAATAAAAACAATCTAAATTTCGGTGTCTACCATAAGAGAAAAAATCTTTTACGATATTCAAGTCGGCAGGTGGTATATCATCAAAGATAACGACAGAATAATCCGCCATTTGGTTAGGAGTAGGCATGTGATTAACATCAGTATACTCGTGGTAACCAATTTCAGGAACATTCTTCAATATATTTCTTAAGTATTCATACTTTTGCTGATGAAGAGATCTACAGCAGATGTAAATACTTTTGAAGCGAAACCCGTTAGGATGAAGTAATAGGGTTAAAAGGGCATTTGTTTTGCCACACCCAGAAGGTCCCACAATTAATCCTCGCTTAGATGAGCCACTGAAGAGTCTACTGTGTCGTATAAAACTCTTCGTAATTGATGTGGAATCATAATTGTGCACTTGTAGGGATAATTCTTGAGGTTCCAATTGTGCAATATTTGGTTCAGCTCCACTCGATTCGATCGACATAATCGATTTGACTTCACAATAACGACTGAATTATTATTTCTCCGTGTGCGTTATATTATCTGTTTAGGATTATCTTAATATTACAAATAAAACAAAGAATATTATTATTATTTTATTTAGTTTTTTTATGTTTTTTTTTGTGCCGCCACTATTTTTTATTTTTGGAAGGTGGCGGCGTCTTCCTAACCGCAGACCCCCGACCCCCGACCGGCCGTGCCGACGCCCCCGATCAATTGTCCAGATCGGGGGACGCTGGGGACGCTGGGATGTCGGAAGCCCGCTGGAACGATTCGGCGAACCGTTGCTGCAGGGTTCTCCTCGGCGGTGCCGCCTGCGGAGGAGTCATCAGACGCTCCTCGTACCTCGGTGGCGGGTCCGGGGAATCGCCAATGTCCACGTCCAAAAGGGGGTCTAGCGGTGCTGATATACTGATTGTCAGCGGATAAAAAGTACGTTTTATCGTGATTTCAAGTTCCTGTAATAAGTAAAGCATTAAAGTTATTACATATCATGTAAACTATTGCAAAACAGTTATAGGTGTAATTTTGCAGCCCCTACCTTGTCTGGATAATTTTGTAGGAACTAGTACATTAGTATCGTGCAATGTGGGTGTTAACCCGGTCGATGCAGAATTGTTTACAATCGAATGTGATGACAAGTTGATGTATTAGATGGTTGAAAATGTTGAAAATGTTGAAAATAGGTTGTCCGATGGTTCGTATCGTATCAGTGTAGTCTCGCTCATGAAACTTGACCAATGAAACAATTAATTATCGAAAATACAAATCATTGTGGTGGATATGATTTTTTATAATCAATCATGTCTTCAATCAAGCTTCCAAGTCGATTCAGCAGATCCTTCCTTTCCCTTTGGCGGGTTACATATGAGTCATCGGATGGACTGACGACATTAGTTAGGAAATGAAGAACCTTGTCTTGCTCTAACGAATAACCGTTAGCCTGCCCCTTTAGCGAGATCACCTGCTGAAGGAAACTATCCGCTAACGAATTGCCAGCCAAATATCTAGCACATGTGTCAGAAAACTGTTTGCAATCCGCAGAGAAAGTTGCGAGTTCGGATGGTTGTTGTTGCCCACAGTGGAATTGTGAGGCAAACAACGACCCAGAAGCATTGGAAGGTGGAGCTGGAGATTCATTTGAAGGAGGAACTGGAGAAGCATTGGAAGAAAAGTGTTCAGGAATATTTGCGTTGGGAGAAGGTGTGGGGGACTGAGGAAGATCAGTTATTTCAGGAGCTGCTTGAGGAATTGCAGGTGGTTCAGTAAAAGAGCCGGAAACATTCATTTGAGGTTGGGACGCTGAAAAATGAGTAGTCTGAGACTGAGACAAGATTACTACAGATTCTGTGGTTAGATTAATCGTCTCCACAATCTGTGGTATTCTTGCCACCCCTCGTGTCACATTTACATCATCACACCTTTGCCTTCTTCCTACTGTATCGTCCGTGAGCAGTGTTCGCAGATTCGGCGCTCGAACCGCTCGAACACTAGAACTACAAGTTGAATAGGGTAAAGGTACATAGTGTTTAGTATTTTGCCCTCGTCGTCTTTCGGTCCTCGTAGTGTGTTCTTGTCCTGTGGTAGAGATTGTCAAGTTCCTGTACATACGTCGTCGGGCAGTCAGTTCGCGTCGTTGTACCCTATCCAATTTGTAGTACTCGTCCTTCGACAAATAAGGAGGAGGTTGCAAAGGTGGAACGGTAGTTAATTGTGACACGAAAGCAGGTGGATTAACTTCTGCCGCAACACCTACTTCAACAGTATGCGGTAGGGGTCGTACTGCAGAAGTAGATGGAACTGCAGAAGGTAATTCAACTGACTCCGATTGTCGTCTAACGTCTGTCTGACGGGATGTTTCACCCAGTTGTCTTTCTAGTGACAACATCATTTCGAAGTCTATATTTTCTACATTTACAACATTTTCAACATTTTCTAAACAACAGTTGCAATCATCGTTATTAGTCTAAAATAAAAAAGATAATTAACTATGACAAATGAATGTGAAAAATTTGTAAATTTAAATTATATTCTCTATGCAATTACAAAAACTATTTAAATTATTTTCTCACTGCAATAAATAATTACTCACACCCAGAAAATTATTTCAATGCTTAATGTATTAACCATACATCGTTCCGTAAAATCGGAACATAATACAAAAACTCAAAGTCAATTGTAGCTGTAATTTTAATGTTATTTTGACATAATAGTGACATTAATAATAGGCAAATGATTGAATTTGTGTGCACAGTTATATTATGAATAAATACAGGAATATATAGGATAATAATAAGTAAAAAGCATATACAAGAAATACAATGTAATAAATGTAATAATACTCACCATTATTCTGCAAGAGATGATATGTGAATGGTTTACAAGAAGAATAAAGGAAGTATATATATTAAAATCTCTAGGTCAAAACACGTCACGCTTTAAGAATAACAATGTTTTATACGTATGTCTGCTATTATGGAAAATAAGTTTTTTACACAATTTGTGAAGGTTAATGTTTTTTTATTTTATTTTTAATTTATTTTAAATTTTGGTGTTTTTTTTACATAATAGTGATATTACCAATAATATATTAACAATAGACAAAAGTTTGAATTTGTGTGCACTTTCATATTATTATAAAAGAGTAAACGCAAGAATCTAGTGGATATAAGCATTTAATTTGAACTGTATACATTATTTTAGAATAAAATACAAATATGTGTTAATATTATTTAAAAATAAATATATATTTTAATTTATTTTTATTATTTACAGTATTAAAAGAAAAATTAATTTAGTGTACTCACCATTATGTTGATTATTTGAATGATTTTTAAGATAAATACAGGCTGTATATATATCAAAAATACCTATGTTAGAATACGTCAAACGTTGAAAAACAATTTTTTATACGTCTGTTACTTAATATGGAAATTTTAGTTGTTTACAGAAGAAATGAAAGGTTAAAGGTTTTTATACGTCTGTCTGCTATTAATAAGTTGCTTACACAATTTAAAATACCTATGTTAGAATACGTCACGTTCTTGAAAAACAATTTTTTATACGTCTGTTACTTAATATGGATAATTTAGTTGTTTACAGAAGAAATGAAAGGTTAAAGGTTTTTATACGTCTGTCTGCTATTAATAAGTTGCTTACATAATTTGTGAAGGTTACGGTTTTTTATTATTTATGTCTGTCTGCTAATAACATTTTTAAATTAGTTACTGTTGAGAGTTTGTACAGTGCACATGAAATGTAATAAGGTGTTTTATTTAAGTGTAATAGTGCTGTTAATAAGTTGTTTACACAATTTGTGAAGGATTTTAAATTTAGTTGCCATTTTTTAGATGTGGTAGATGTGAACATGTGAAAAAAACAACAGAAATTTTTTTTTGGAAAAGGTAACATTTTTTGTTATTCTAAAGTTCCGATCTTACCCCTCCGCATTCCATTTTGTTCTCTATATTTTTTTTATTTGTTGTACTCAATTTTGATTCTCTTAACGCATTTTTTTTGGAGGGGGGGTAATTTCCCCTCCAATTTTTGTTTTTTCTTTACTAACCGAAAAACACAAAAAAACAAAAAAAGTCGATTATCTCGGAACCTACTCGGATTTGAGCTGTGTTCCCCCCCACCCCCTCCCCCTCCCCCACCCCCACCCCCCACCCCCTCCTTCGCCCCTTCCCCTCCCCCTTCCCCCTTTTTTTCGACCATAGGTCCCCCACCATTTTCGCGAGCGATCCAAAAATGCAATAAAAAAAATTACCATATAAAAATAATTTTCTTGGAATTAATTTTGTAAACAACTTGTTTTAATAGCGTTATAGCACACAGACGCGTGTAAGTAATGTATAGTAAAGTTCATGAACACTTAGGTGAGTAACCTTACTTAATTTTGTAAATATGAAAAAATTCTTGAAAACTTATTTTTGTAAATAACTAATTTTAATAGCTTGATAGCAGATAGAGGCGTATAAATAATGAAAAAAAATAAAAACAATATTTTCTTTAATTTTATGTTTATTTCATTCTTTAATATATTACATCAATAATCGACATCATATTAATATTTTTACTTAATTATACATTTACATAATCTGCAATCTCGTCTCCTAACACAACCCTCCACGACATCACCCTCGTACAACTGATGTTCCATACATGGCCTGCATTTTATTAAATCTTCATCCAATTGATAATATTTCGGTAACCGATGCCAGACCATCTCCAAATCAATACACCTCACTTTTGAAATTAAAAATGATTTTGGTATGAACATTAAATTCCAAGCATTTATACCAACTAATGATCCTTCTGCTTCATATTGATGTATAACATTTCCGACCCTCTCGACACCATTCCGTACAATTCTAGTCCAAATACTGCCCATTCTATTCTATCTATCATCTACACTATTTGTAAATATTTACCGATATCGATTAAAATTTTTTTCTCTCTAAACTGTGGTACATTAAATACTTATGCAATCGTTCGACATTAGTTAGTGCACAAACAACGGAATCGCCAACGTGAAAACTGCAACTTGGTTCTTCTTTTCTTATTTTATCGGCATCAATTAAATCTACTATTCGTTTATTCTTCAAAATACTCTTCAAAAATTCTAGCTTCTCCCTTCCTTTAACGTACACCACGTTCACGTCGGCACACAATCGTTTAATAATCCCTTCAAACTCAGTCGCACATATATATCCTTCTTCCCACCTTAACCCGTGATGACAGCTGTAAGCATATCTCGCGACACGTTTATCCTCATCTGTCAAAGCATTAAAACTTAGCACAGGTTTGAAAACAAAATGACTCTTTTTGAAATTATTGTCACATGTAGCCAACTCCTTCGGCATTACCCTATGTATTTCAGAACGATACCATTGAAAATCGATAACAATAGACTTTTTGCCACGTCTTGCAGTCATCATGTAACGATTAACTAACCAACTACACAAACTGCATCACCTCAGTCCGCATCTCATTTAACAACAACATCCTACCCCTATTACGATATCTATTGTGCCGCTAATATTTTCGTTGAACCACTTTATTAAATGGTGAATACTGATATAATTTATTATGCATGATCAAACAGTATAGAATGGTATCCTTTGGCACATTAGCCTTCGTTGTAAACTCAATTCTTACTTCTACACCACTTTTATGTACCGCATCTTCTTGATGTGAACAATCTATACCTATTAGCGGACACAATTTAAACTGATTCAGTTTCATAAGCGGTTCGCTATGATCGTAACCATAGTAACTCTGTTGAAATCTAGCGTACATATTATATAAAACAGCTACGCGATTCTCGTCAAAATCAACACGAACATTTTCGTATGGGTATCTCTTCCCATTCAAATAAGCCATCACGTCCGTTAAATTAATTGCATCAAATTTGCTCATATTTTGAGACAAACTTCCTTTTTTCCCACTTTGAAAACCCAAAATTATATACCTCGGTGTTTCTAATTGTGGGGCAGTTTTAATTGCCCAACTATGTTTAGTTGTCTCAGGAATTCCCGGATTTTCGTGAATTTCCCAACCTCTAAAAAACATTTCCATCAGAGTATTCTTCGTTGTTAATTTTGTCAGGGATAAATCTTGAGCCATACCCACTTTAACATGGGGTACTCGCCATATTATACTATCAATAATTAATTTCATTTCTTCATCGGCAACAGTGTTCATTATCGCATCGCTATCATCAGCACATCTCTTCAATATTAATTCTTGCGGCATATGCATAATAATCTGCTTTACGTCTTCTGCAAAACCCAATAACATTTTAAGTGGAATACAAATACTAAAATTTCCTCTAACATCTAAAACTGGAGCCTTCCCTGTAGTAAATTCCCAACCGCAATTTTCTAATTTATTTATATAACTCGGACTATAAGAAAAATATCCCTTCATAGTTGATGTTATACCCACATTTCTAACTTCATCTACCTCCGATCCACTCATTACATATCTGATATTACTAAACATAAAAGCTCCGGCATTATGAATCAGAGATGCTGTAGCACTTGCTTTACTAACATCACTAGATAATCGTAATTTCCCTTCTATTAATAATTCCGATTCGGATGGTAGAGTATATTTATCTATTTCTGGAACCACAATTCGTATTTCATCATTATTCCCATATTTTGGTGAGCCAAATGGTGCATGATTGTGGTATTCCAATTCGATAATTGAATTATCCACACGAACTTTTCTCAAAACATCTAACACTTCCATAATTAAAGTAATTCTACCTCACAGTGACAAGCAACTTCTCGCAACACAAATTATTCTTACACTGACAAAATATCCTCATCCTTTTTCTATAAATACTATTTTTATACTCCTCCGTATTTATACCAAAACTCTGTAACCCAAATTTTTCAAAAATTTTCTATTTTCACCTGATAAACCACCATATTTCACTATTCGCCCCATCCCGCTCCTCAATTTATTTGATGACTTTCCTGTAGATCGTCGAACTTGCTTCCAAAATTTATTGTTAGTATTACTTCTCATGTTGCTTAAAATTTGTTTGTAGTAGTCACTGTTTTCTTCTTAATCGTAAATAAACTGTTAACTCTTCACCTCTCAAATCAATTAATCGTCCGTTCTGATCGACGGCTCGAATTATAATATTCGTTAACATGTTCACATTCACGGGCATATAAATGTTCTCTTGCGGAACTTCTATTATCTTAAACCCTGGTGGAACATTCGGATGAAAATGATATAAAACATGCGACAACTCCCCGTTAATATATGAACCAGCAACTACATTACACATAATATCGATGGCACTCATTTTATTAATATCAACCACCTCATCACTGGTCCTCGGAATATTTCCTTGTATTTTAACTTTTCCAAAGCCTAGTAGAGAACCAATTGAATTTTCTACAGTAAAATCGATATCCACTGAAGACTTAATAGTTGCTTTCAAGGTATTATTATTTGCGCTTAAATTAAAAAAATTCTTATCATCTGTACCGAGACGCACTTGTTCTTCAATATACTTCTCTAAATCTGCTACGTCATAAGTACCCTGTGGAACTAATATATTCTCCCAATTCCCGGGCTTACCCGGGGCTATAGCATAATATCGAAATACATTATTCTCCGATGTAACATTAGAAATAGAATTATAAGTTTGCAAACTCAACATACACATTTCAAATTCACCATTTAAATATACAGGCGGATTCAATACACATGTCAACTGTGGTCCTTCTCCTGATAAAACAAAAGCCAAATTATCCGCACCTCCATCACCATCACGTTCCATTTTATATACATACAACAATATTAAATTATTTACTAAAAGAAACTCGTTCTCAACTAATGAATCCTTTCAAAAAGAATAAACACAAATGTCCACAATTCACAGTATTCAAGTCTTGATATCTCTTATAGTTATATCGTATAACGCCACCCGCATTCGATAATAAATAGTTTTCGACCTCAGTCGGAGGTCTTAAATCACCATAACTATCGAAATACTTTATTATATCATCATGCTTCATATAAGCTACCCAATGAGTACCTTCTCCAACATTATCGTCCAAATTAACTATTCCCTTTTCTCTTTTGCGTATGATTGCTGGTAGGACATCTCTACTAAATATACCCCGAAAATTTCTTATTTTCCATCCTCTAACATATTTCCATAAATCGACTTCAGTTAGAGGTCTTCGGGGTAATTTGCTTAACCGTTTTTTGAAACATTTCCACTGGGTAAATATACACCACAACCAGATTTGTATGGTTTAATATATAACCCACTCCCAATTGGTATTCCACACCCCGACTTATATGGTTTCACATATAAGCCGCTACCAGCTTTTGACTCCATAGCAGTATTGTGGCGTTTAGTTTCTTCTAATCGATCTCTTGCAGCTTTAGATGAATTAACTGCATTCGCAATAGCTGCAGCACCTCCACCTAGCGATCCCAGGGCACCCAAAGCTGCAAATAACGGAATTAATGGTAAAAAGCCACCCTTCTTTGGTATTGGAATAATTCTTGAACGAGGTAATAAAATTTTCTTTCCAGACTTCCTCAAACTCCGATATGCCAGTTTTGCATTTTCTAACATTCCTTTTCTACTGCCCGCCCGTTTTATTGCATTGCGTGCAATTCTCATTGCCTGCATAAATGATATAGAACCACCCACAAAATTCCGTTTCATGTTTCTACTTCTTTGTTTATTAACTGGTTTACTGTGTCGAGTCACTCCTTTTCGAACCCGTCTCCTCACACCCATACCTAATTTTGTTTTACCTTTCATAGCACCAGCAACTATAACAGAAGATAATTTTTCTCCAACTCGAGCGTCTGCACTCTTTAATCGTTTAATAGCAATGTTATACAATTTTTTATCCGCTATATGTCGCTCTGATAAATCACCAGATTTTGAATAAGCTATATCGTGCTCTTTGCAAGCCTCATCTAAATCATTCACGCCTTTATCACCTCTCTCCAATCGCTCTTTTAATTTCGTTCCTGGTCCACAAAATCTATACCCTGGTATATGTAGTTCTACTGGAAGCTTATTTATTATTGTATTCAATAGGCCACCACCTTTCCTTCTGCCTTTTCGATTTAAACTACGCCGTTTAACCAAATTCCCCATCTTTTATATGCAAACGTTTTAATGTATCTATCATAAGCGATGGTTCACACTTTAACACAAAACGCTCTCGATTTTTATATTTATACACACTCTCTTTTCTCTTAATTTGCAATTATAACTATCATACAACAACCTCTACACTTTAAATAATTCAATATACTTAGTTCCTTAATTTCTACTCATAATATAAAATAAAAGACTGTATTCATAACATAATTTATTATTATTAATTTTTATATGTACATATAATTTCAATTACGATTTCTTCTTATTAGATCAATATCCTGATAAACTTTTTGAAGATGATTTACCAACATCTCTTTTGTTATACACACACATTCTAGAGTTGATCCCTGCAAAACTTTCTCTATTTCCATATTCAGATCCCCTCCACTTACAGATAGATATTGAATAACATCCTTATAAAATTCATCATACTTTAAGTTTCTTAACGATTCCAACCGGGATTCCAGCACCTTTCTCACACGCCACAATTCTAACAAACCTTCAATTGATAAATACAACAAATCTCCGTCTTTGTCAATTTTTAATATTCTGTTCTCCCCATCAAAACATTCGCTAGAAAGTTCTAAATTCGATATGCGCATACTTGGAAACTTTCCACCACAATAATCGAAATACTTCTTCAATTTCGCGCTCTGCATCATAAATTCTGCCCATTCTTCAGAATTAAAAAATATGCATTGCTTTCTCACACCAACAATCTTCACTATCGGTTTGAAAAAATTATCTGGTAATAAACCAACACATACCCACTTTGAATGACTTTTATTTAAAAAATATATGCTCTCTGCTACTAGAGGTAAATTCCATGAAGATTCGAAAACTAATTTTTCAGAACATCTGTCAAATTCTTTCCAAAAATTATCCATTTTTCCCACTTCCGCAAAAAAATTTTCTATCATAGGATCGAGCACTTTTTTCTCCATTACCTTATTAAAATGTTCTTCGTTAGCACTCACAATTCTTAATTCACCTTCTTCTAAACTATCTAAACGATCACAGCCACACTTACGCTTCACCGTTCCCATTATATATACTGACTTCTTAACATCGCTGGATTTATATAGTAGCCCCTATGAACTGCCGCTGGCAAACACCAACTGCGTCTTTATAAACCTCTCATCGGTAAACCTGCGCTTTGATTCTAGCACCTCCTCATGTAGAACCTCCTCATTGCCCTTGAGCTGTGCCACAGGTTCACCTTATTTAAAATATATTATTTAAATCATATTTAATGTTTTAGTTTTTTCTTTTTCGGTATTCCAAATTTTCTAAATTGTTGGGTAATACTCTTTTTACAAACTGAGCAATTTCTCTTTGAAGGGGCTGGACCGTCAATTTGTTCCTCACCGGTATTATAGTGTCTAAAACACGGTCGATATTCTTCTAGTTCAATTTGTTTGTCAGGTGAAATTAAATGCCAGAACTCCTCTATCCATTCTGGGGCTACTTTCGTTTTAAATAAATCTATTGGAATATATTCTATTAGATTTGTTTTAATACCAGATAGATGACCATAATTTTCATAAACAAACTTGACTGCTTCTAATATTAATTCTAGGTGTTGGGACATTTTGTTTTAATCGCTGGTTTCAGTATACTAAGCTTCTATATTATTTTCAACAATATTTATTGGTGATCAAAGTCAATGAGGAGGTTTTAGAATTGTTTGGAAGTTAATGGAACCTTGATATAACCTTGATATGACCTTGACTTTGACCTTGACCTTGACCTTGACCTTGACCTTGACATAGTCGATTCTAGCACCTCCTCATGTAGAACCTCCTCATTGCCCTTGGGCTGTGCCACATGCAAGGTCAAGGGCAATGAGGAGGTTCAACATGAGGAGGTGCTAGAATCGGCTATGTCCCTCTACTAATATTATTAAATTAGACAATTTTACTGTGTAAAATAGTTAAAAAAATTACAATTCGATTTATAAGATAATTTTAGTTGCATAACATATGTTTTATGTGTTTACAAACACTCCGTCAATATTGGTTTTTTCCTCGGGTTATTGCACCGTTGACATTGTGGGCGGGGCTTCATCGTTCAAATACATTTGAAAATAAATACGTTACATTTGTTTGAATAAACACGCGTTAAATATGAATTTGAAAGAAAAATGAATATAAACATTATAATAAAAAAAATTAGAAAAATAAGTTAATTATTTCAAGGTGAATTTGTCGTCAAAATAACGTATTTATTCTTTGAATCAATCTTTCCCCTTCTTAATATTAACGTACAAAGTAGATATAAATATTATGGTATAAACATTATGGTTACATATTTTCTTTGTTTCTTTCAGAGAGCGACTCCTTCTTGCAATGCCTCAATATATATATATATATATATATATATATATATATATATATATATATATATAAGGTAAACTTAATTAGTCGGCGATTAAAGGTCTGGTTATTACTTCAAAGTGTATACATTTAAAATAATCCTACATGTTTCGGCAATGATGCCTTTGTCAAGGATATAAAAAATATAAATGACAGAATATTTTTTATATCCTTGACAAAGGCATCATTGCCGAAACATGTAGGATTATTTTAAATATATACACTTTGAAGTAATAACCAGACCTTTAATCGCCGACTAATTAAGTTTACCTTATCATACCAAGGTCACGAAAATACTATATTTATATATATATATATACTCGTATATATATATATATATATATATATCCGCTTGAAACCGTTTACCTCGTCTTCCGATGCCAAATTTCCATTGGTCCCTGTCTTCCCATGCATGTGTTTTATACCAAATTATATTCTAAATATTATTGAATTGCATAATAAACTATAATCTATTGATATGATACATTGAATACAAAACTATATCACGTAATATACCAGAAGCATTCAAGACATAACCTGGCTTGGACTACGTTAAATGGTTATTTATGCTAAATTAAATTTATTTAATTTATGCCAAGGTGGAATTTCACAGTAATATGTACATTAAACTAGTTTAAAATATGAATATACAATAGACGACTGATGTGAACTTTCGGACGAAAGCCCACAAACGGCGAATAGAAAACGGCAAAATTACTAAAAAATTATAGGAAAAATTTTCTCGAATATTAGAATGTTCTAATATACAGGACGTTATAAATAGTGGTAAATGATAACAAAATAATATTTTACACCCATTTTTGGGATTTTGCAAATTGCCCCGTTAACGCTCATAGAAAAAAAAAATAGATTCATATGGGCATGTAGTCTTTTATGAAAACTATCTAACTATGTCAATATTAATAACTTCTATTTATGAAAAAATCAGTGGCCCCCGCTTCCACTGGTGCACGAAATGAGATGAGTTAATTTTTTTATGCTTGGCTATATGTTGGTGGTCTGCTATTCACTAGTTAGAGCGAACATACGTACTGGGCACATAATATCAGACTATCTAGACACAACCAAAGATAGAACATTTAGCGGACAAAGCAAGTTCACGACAGCACAGGTACAAATATACCCGCCCGCACCAGCGTAACCCACCGATTTGAACACGTTCCAGAAGAAGATCAGAGAGGCATCGAACAGCTGAAGGTTCTCGTGCGGGCGCGGGATACCGCCCGAAAAAAGCATTTAGCACATACATACTACGTGCCTTCAAAAACTTTTCTCCTTAGAGATGGCCATGCTTTTTTTATGGTTGTTGACAGTGCAGGTATTCCGTCACAAACGTATAATTTGGATAGTTTGTTTATGTCATGTAAATGTGTGTAATAATTAGAAATTTAGTTTAAAAAAATTATTACAATAGTCAAAACTAAAAGAAAATAATACTAAAGCAGATGTTGGAAATGTTGATCATTATTTTGAAGACAAAGTTGAACTCTACGCTTCATGCTTTTAAAGCCATTTATTAGGATTCTTTGGGTTATGTCAGCACAAGAATTCACAATAGCATTACGAACCTCTTCGATTGTGTGATGTGTGGTTCTGAAAATGGAAAAATAAAATAGGCTAAAATTGTTGAATCTGGAGATCTTGGAGGAAAATTGATAATTCCCGTATCGAAAAATTCTTGCAAAAAAGCTATTGTTTCTCTGAAATTGTGCGCGGCTACATTATCTTGCTGGAAATATCCTTTCGTAAGTTCATCATTATGAATTTCATTAATAAACGGTTCTAATAATTCATTTCGATATCTTTCAGCAGCTATGGATTGATTAAAAAATATTGGCCCAATAATTTGTCTTCTTGAAGCTGCTAGTCAGACGCCTATTTTTCGTGGATGTAGCATAGTTTCCACAAATTCATGAAAGTTTTTTGCAGACCAAATTCTCATATTTTGCTTATTTAAATATCCTGAAAGATGAAACCAAGCCTCATCCGAAACAAAGAATTCGTCGAGAATGTCATTATTATTCATGTTATTCAAAAACCATACACAAATACTGTGTCCTCGTAATAAAATCTACCTGTTTGAGTTCCAAAACTTCTTGAATTTTATATGGAAACAACTTTAAGTCCTTTTTGAAATAGTATGACATGTTCCCACTGGCAAATAAACTTGACAGTTTTGCGATTTATTTTTTTGGTGAGTTGTCCATTCGACGTCGAATATCCTCTATGCAATTTGCTGTTCATTTTCTAGGTGCGCAACCACCATGTTTACGAGTCAGTGTCCCTGTTTCACTAAATTTAAAAGTACAAACTTGAATATGTTTTTGTAGTTTTGTGCGTAAGTAACTGGCAGATTAGGATACTGTTGCTGGAAATCCTGTAAGCGCTGATTAGTGGAACAAACCCAATCTCCATTTTCTAATTGTGGGCCAGTTCTATTGTAACTTTTAATAATAAATATTTTTTATGTTGTAGCTTTAACATTATAATAAAATAATGTAAAAATATGTGTCTATAATTTCAATTTATGTGTGACTGTCGGAATTTAAAGATTTCTAAAACTTCGCATGTGCACAAATCTTTGAAAGTTTTTGAGGGCACGTTATGTGTATATGTTGTGGATAGTGGCTCTTGAAAATATTTTTTTTATTCCTCCATTATTCCACACTCTTCATATAGTATTACTCAATCGTTGTTTTCGATTCTGTCTCTATTATCTAATAATTTCGCATATTTTTTTATAGTTTCATAGTTTCCTTTTACTACAGGGATAGAAATAGATTAGAATTGCGATTATAAAATACATTATTAAGCCATTGGATTTCAACGTCAATTATATTAACCGAATTTGAAAATTGTTCTGTCCAAATAAAGTATTAATTAAAATAAATGATTTTTGTGAAATACAAAACAAAAATAGGTGATGTATATTACGAATTATCGAGGCTTGTCGGCTAAGAAATATGTAACTACATACTTTATTTGATGTTGAAAATGAACACTTCCGCAATTTTGCTATGTTTGTTTTTCATCTTCGTATTTCAGAAATTATACCATGACCTATTTCACAGTTCATTTCATGATAGCCAATAATAATCTTTCGAATATTTATGCATTATACGTAAATGAATCCGCTTGATAGATTTATGTATACAGATCAAAGAGGTACATGAATAAATCAGTTAATTATGAAATGAGTGTAAAGCCAAAATCAATTCCTCTCATTATAAATACAGATTAAATGTCAGTCATTAAATAGGTTATAACACTAATTTTAAGCCTCTGTTAAAAGGGTTTAAAATTATACTTGGATGCAATTAAAAATGTTTCCTAAAACATCAAATATTGAATGAATGGCTTGTATTTTAGAAATTTATCTCACCTTTTGAATTAAGCATTTAGTTCAACTTCATAAATCTTGCGTATTTACTTATATTATTTATCAGGTGGTTGTTAAATAAGTGAAGAACAAGTAAAAAATATACTTTGTGTTCACTATATTTAACATATTGTAATCTATCTGTCTATTCGGGGTCCTTAAATAAAACTAATGGTAATTTAAACACACACTATATAAGCAGTAAAAATAGAATACACTAAATAACAATCTTAAAACTACTATAACAATATTTATTTGCACAGTATTTATATAAATGTTTATTACAATATCAACTCGACGCCGCGACTACCTGTTGAATGATCTAAGTCGCTCTTAGGTGCTATTTATATTCACGGGGAAACTTCTGGCACGTTCGATGTTCACCTAGACTTTTCTCGTGTTGTTTCCGAACGTTCGAGAGACTTGATGACGTGCCGTCGGATGATTCATCACATTGCCCCGTTCTTAAAAATGAAGTTTCGTCCCGAAACATGACATGCTTTGCTTTCCTTAAACGATGACGAAATCGACAGGTAAAGCCTTTGTTACATTGCGACGTCATATCGAAATAACAGTCCACGGTCTTATCTTGCCTGGATGTAGAGGAATATTCAAGCCGGTAACTGCATACCAGAATTTCTATACCAGCATTTTGGAATATTACTTCTAACATGCTTCTTACAATTCTCCAGTCCAGGCGGTCCAAACCATAACCCAATTTTCGAACTGCTAATTTCAAAATGTCTTGTTGAAACATTTGTTTACGTAAATTGACCAGGGCCTCCAATAAGGCACGATAGGTTGGCTTTAGGCTTGACAGTTCTTTCGTGACCAAATAAAACATGGGCTGCTCTTCATTTATTATTTGGAGACTCTTCTCAATTGCTGGTCCCTGCTGCCTTAATTTCTCAATTCTGCCAAATCTCTCTTTTAATTATCTGGCAATTCCTTTGGCCATTCGCAGATCTTAGGCTACGCAATGAGCAAGCGCGTAGTCTGGCGGCACCGTGAACAAATCTTGCTGTTTTTCGATGGTCATCCCAAATCGAGCTTTTCTCGAACCAGAATACTCCTGCATAAAATCTTCGAATGTTAGTTCCTTGTAGTGGCTATCTAATAGGCGCAAGTCAGCGGCTTCGTCGTTATTGTCTCCAGAGTATGGGGCTAATCGATTAAAATGTACAACTCTTGGCTTAGTATGAGGTGTTTGTCTTATGCTGTATATTACATCGTTAATCCATTTCAACACCTCGTATAGCCCCTCGCAATTCTTTTGAAGTTTTGGAGACAGGCCTCATCGACGTTGTGGATTATATAACCAAACCCGATCGCCTTCATGGTAACCACCCTTCTCGGCGTTGATGTCGTAGCTCTCCTTCATTCTGTCACTGGCATCTTGGATATTATGTCTTACTTGATCATGGATATTAATCAGTCTTCTGAGAGTGCTGACATAATCTTCTCCAGTAAGATCTTCACCAGGCTTGCTTCGAAACTTCAAATCACAGGGCAGTCGGAGTTCCCTCCCGAATAGTACGTTTGCTGATGATTGGCCAGTTGTTTCTTGAACAGAGGCCCGATACGCCATTAGGAATAATGGTAAATGTTCGTCCCAGTCTCTCTGGTGTTCGGGGACCACTTTGGATAAGTGTCTGATCATGGTCTTGTTCATTCGTTCTACCATTCCATCTGATTATAGATGCAAGGGAGTCGTTCTTGTCTTCCATATGGACAAAAGTCCACACATCTTTTTGAACAGACTGGACTCGAAATTCCGCCCTTAATCGGAATGAAATTCCAGGGGCACACCACGGCTGACAAACTCCTTCACAATCACGTCTGCTATAGTTCCAGCCTCTTGATTTGGTGAAGCATATGCTTCAACCCATTTGGTAAAATAGTCCATAAACACTATTATGTATTTATTTCCTTTGTCGCTTTCTGGAAAAGGGCCGCCAGCATCTCTGGTGATTCTCTCAAATGGGCTTCCCACATTGTATTGGAGCAGGGGTGCACGCCGACGCCTCTGGAGACCATTATTTCCGACGCAATTAACACACTTTCGGCACCATTGTTTCACATCTCGTGAACCATTCACCCAGTAAAATCTCTAGCGCACCTTCTCCAGTGTTTTATGGACGCCAAAATGTCCCCCAGATGCACCATTGTGGAGTTCCAGCAATACCTCTGATATTCTTTTCTTGGGAAAATTGTCTAGTTGCCACTGGTCATCAACCACGGTGGTTCGAAGAGCGTGGGCCGATTTGTCTTCGATTCGGTTGCAATGTCGACAGTCTTCTGGAAAGAGCATCAGGATTTAGATGTTTGAGGCCTGCTCTATGTTCGATGTCGAAATTATACTCCTGTAGTCTCTCAATCCAAGGGCCAGCTACTTGGCCCTCGGGATTTTTAAATTGTAAGAGACACTACAAGGTGGATCAGGAACTTCTGCCCATACAAGTACTTGTAAAAATGCTCGATGGTCTTAACTACTACCAATAGTTCTCGTCTGGTTACATAGTAGTTCCTCTCCGGTTTGGACAGGGTCTTGCTGAAGTAACCAATGACCATTTCTTGTCCGTCTTGGATTTGTGAGAGCACGCCATCAATCCCGACGTTACTGGCATCTGTATCCAGAACAGGTACGTGAGATCGATAATACGTGTATAATCCCAAAAAGCTTCTTAGCTGATGTTTGTATTTGGGTACAGGGCACTTTTCCACAGCTCTTACTTTTTCTGGATTCACAGCAACTCCTTTTTCGGAAACCACATGTCCATGGTAATTTACCTATTTGCGGTAAAGGTAACAAATTTTTGGGATTAATCTCAGGTTGGAATCTCGTAACCTCTGGAATACTACTTCGAAATTTTACATGTGATCTTCAAAGGTGTTCCCTGACACAATCACATCATCAAGATAAACAAAGCAAGTATTCCATGAGAGTCCCCTCAGTACAGTGTCCATAAGTCGCTCAAAAGAGTTGGGCGTTACATAGTCCGAATGGGATGACTATAAACTGCCAGAGTCCCGTGCCTAAACTGAAAGCAGTCTTCTCTTTATCATTGGGGTCCATTCCCACTTGCCAATAGCCGCTCTTCAAGTCGAGAGAGGAGAACCATTTTGCTCCTACCAGGGTATCTAGTGTATCGTCTATTCTTGGGAGAGGATAACTATCCTTTTCGTCAACTATTCAGACGACGATAGTTCACGCAGAATCTGGTTGATCCATCCTTCTTCCTCACAAGGACCACTGGTGAAGCCCATGGACTATTCGAAGGTTCAATTACTCCTTGGCTTTCCATATCTTGTATAATCTGCTCGGCTTTCTCCCGTTTTGCCAATGGTAATCTTCTTGGTCCTTGTCGTATTAGACTTGCATCGCCGGTATTTATTTGGTGCATGACAATATTGGTTCTTCCTTTCGTACCACTTTCAGTTTGAACGACATCTTCATAATGTTTGATTAGTTCCTTAACTTGGATTCGTTCTTTCTTGTTCAGTCCTTGACAGGCTGAGTCGATTATCTTGGACAATTTCTCAGAAACCTGAACGAATTCATCCTTCTTCGCCTCTACACGATGAACGATGGCCGACACTGGCGTACACCACCCCAGAATAGTACCCTTCTTCAATCAAACAGGGTAATAGATCACATTCATTTCCCTTATCAGTACAGTCTTCTGACTCTTAACCACCATTTTGGCAACTACTATTCCTCGACCTATCTCGTCATCCTCAGCCTTCAGTTCCAACATTGTAACATTTCCTTCCAGATAATCACTTTCCGTACACGCCGTCAAAAATGTCTCATTTCTTGCATCCCGAACAACATTCTCTGTTGTAATTACTTGTCAATGCCCACAGTCTTTCCCATGAAGAAACAATACTTTATTATTTATTGTTAAAGTGCCTTCTTTCTTATTTAACTGGAAGCCGTAGGTGTCCATGATGAATCCTAGAATTATTTCTTCTTCTTTGTCGGCTACGAGAACACGATGTCAGATTGATGTTGGTCCTATGATAAAATTGACATCCGCTTCACCTGCCACAGAAGTTGCTTCTCCAGTAGCGGTATTAAGTTTCCATATGCTAGAACATAATTTTTTATTTTTGAATATTGAATCGGGTTGCACGATGGTTTTCGTCGATCCAGCATCTAGAAAGCAGGCATAGGTCCTTTCTTCCATAATAGCGTCGACATACAGGCCGTTGATTGTTGCAAGGATGCGACTTTGCCAAGAATCCTTGGGGCTTCCTTATACTGGATCGATGACTGCCCCTGTTCATCGACCCGCTTTAGTTTTCTTGCTGCTCAGACGATGCTTTCTTAGCCACCTTACCACATTTACTTCGAATGTGACCAATCTCTCCACAATTCCAGCATCGCAGTACTCTTTTATTTGGTTTGATCTGATTTAGAACTCTACTAACCACCTGCTCCATGAACTCCTCATTTCCATATTTGTGTACAGTGCACACACGAGCATGGTTCCGAGAGGCTTGTTTTGCCGTCTCAAACTCTAGCGCGTGCGCCAAAGCATCGATCAAGGTTTTGGACGTGCCAACCTTAATGCTTGCTGCGTATGAATATCTCGGAGACTATCTATGGACATCTGGACAGTTAGGCGTTCCATGAAATTATCTGGCGCCATCGTATATGCAAGTCGAACTAGACGAGCAATATCTGCCTCAAATTCCTGAAAATTCTCGTCTTTCTTCTGTGATCGATTCTTCAGTTGGATATGGTATAATTGCTCCAACTGTTCATGGCCATATCTCATCTCGATCCATTTAATGAGTTGAGAATAATCTTTACGTTCCTCAGGAGGCAATATCACTAGCGTCACTCATCAATGCTATGATTAAAGCGGTAGCCTTCTCGACAGAACACCATGCGTTTGCTTCTGCGGCTGCTTCGAATTGCGTCAGGTAAGTCGCCCATGACGTCTTTCCATCATGGTTGGTGGCTTGATTCTGGTCTTCGAGATAGCCACAGGTTCTTCTTTTATTTCGATGTGACCTGCTTGGGATCAGAATGACTCATGGTAAAAGGTAATTTCATCTGAGTTATTATTGCCTCTAAAAGTATAGAATGTTCTCCAGTTTTTTCCTCTACAGCTATGAAAACCTCTTCCTTTAACGCTTCTGAGTTTTCCGCTAGTCGCTGTTGCAGAATTTTCGCTAAAGCTCTCGAATTTTCAGAATTCTTCTTTCCCATTACTTCCATAGTTTGCTGCATTTGTTCCAGACTTTTCTTGAAAGTTCTAGAATTTTCCAGTAATTTCTTATCTAGATTTTTCTCGAGAATTCTAGAAGTTTTCTAGGTTTCTTTCTTCCATTTGGGCTTGCGAATCTATTAGACGCTGTCCCAAAGTTTGCGAATTGTCTATTAATCGTTGTTCCAAACTTTTCACACTGTCTGGATTCTTCTGCTCTATTTGTTGCATTTGAATTTGCGCATTCTCTATTAGTCGTTGTTCCATATTTTTCGCACTATCCAGATTCTTCTGCTCCATTTGTTGCGTTTGAATTTGCGCATTTTCTAGTCTATTTTTTAGTCGTTGTTCCATTTTCATCAACACCCAATTCACGTCAACATCTCCGCCTAGAACTTGAATGTCATAATTCTCTGGATCTCACCTTCTTGGATTAACACATCTGGAAGTCGTTGGTGGAGCATTGCCTTTTGCCGGTTGTATCCTCATCCCTGTCCTCTAATTCTCGTTTTAAATCAGACGCTTTTAATTCAGCGAATTTCACTCTATTTGCCATCACGATATTTAAAATAAACGTATTTTCGCACTGTATATTTATTTAAACGAATATTTAATTAATACTTAATTGTCTACTTAGTCAGTTATTTATTAAACCCTACACCTGAGCACCATTGTAATGTATCTGCCTATTCGGGGTTCTTAAATAAAACTAACTGTAATTTAAACACTCACTATATTAGCAATAAAAATAGAATACACTAAATAACAATCTTAAGACTACTGTAACAATATTTATTTGCAGAGTATTTATATAAATATTTATTTATTACAATATCAACTCGACGCCGCCACTACCCGTTGAATGATCTAAATCGCTCTTAGGTGCTATTTATATTCACGGGAAAACTTTTGGCATGTTCGATGATCACCCAGACTTTTCTCGTGTTGTGTCCGAAGGTCTGAGAGACTTGATGACGTGCCGTCGGATGATTTATCACAATATAAACTACTGTTGTTTCCACATTACAATGACATTTTAGAACTGTGCCATTAGAAATCAATACACTTCATCTTATATACTATTACATGTGATTGTAATATAATAAAATATTGAAGGAATATTTTCATATAATGTATAGAATTCACGGTTGGCGCTTGGTGAAACATGATTAATAATTTACTAAATAAAACACTTGGTATATTTGTTTCACAAAATGTATTTAAAATATCTCTGACATATGTTTCGACTTATACAGTCATTCTCGAAGAGTCATGTAAACTAAGTGAAAAGAATACTCCTACCAATATTTATGGGTTATTTTTTAAAAGGTTTATTATAGCATCGATTGTGGGGGTATTTGAAAAATCCAACTGCGTGTTTGTGACCTGTCTGTTGAGATTTATGGCTTTTTTTTATTTCTAAAATTTCTAAGAAGTCAAGCCTTTTACCCTTATTACAAGAGTGTAAAAGTTTGAAATTATTAGCATTAAACAGATGAGAATTTTGAATACAGTGTTCCGCGAATCACGTGATCATATTGATCATATATGTAGACGATATTTTGTGCTGGTTGGGCACTGACAGACAGCTGGACCAATTTCTTAACTATTTAAATTCCCGTAATAAAATAATACAATTCACAATAGAAAAAGAGGTAGACGGAACGATTAACTTTTTAGAATTAGAACTTCGAAAAAGAAGTATATACCATAAAAACTATAGCTAGAAATAACGGGTACAAAACAGAATTCTTAGACAAAATGATTTACAGAAAACAACGCGCTTTCTTTATGAATAATTTTTACTCCGGACATACATACACAAAAACTAACAAAGTGTTTCACACCCTAAACTATATACCTGGGGTTAGTAATAAAGTTTTTAATAAACTAAATAAATTAGGTTTAAATGTCATCCTAGTAAATAAATGAAATTTAGGAAATATTCCAGTTAACAATAAAGGAAAAACAGAATAACGTGATAAGTCAGGGGTGTATGAATTAACTTGCAGTGATTGTGACGCGGTATACATTGGCCAATCAGGACGCTCTATAAAAGAACGTATCAAAGAGCATAGAAGTTCTATTCTACATGGCAATATGATCACGGGATTCGCGGAACACTGTATTCAAAATTCTCATCTGTTTAATGCTAATAATTTCAAACTTTTACACTCTTGTAATAAGGGTAAAAGGCTTGACTTCTTAGAAATTTTAGAAATAAAAAAAGCCCTAAATCTCAACAGACAGGTCACAAACACGCAGTTGGATTTTTCAAATACCCCCACAATCGATGCTGTAATAAACCTTTTAAAAAATAACCCATAAATATTGGTAGGAGTATTCTTTTCACTTAGTTTACATGACTCTTCGAGAATGACTGTATAAGTCGAAACATATGTCAGAGATATTATAAATACATTTTGTGAAACAAATATACCAAGTGTTTTATTTAGTAAATTAGGAATATTTTAGTTCCAATATCTATTACAAAATTTCAATATTATTTCTTAAAAAATATTTTTTAGTCAATCACTGGTAAATGGTGAATCGATTCTCACAAGACACCAGGTGATTATACCCTTCCCCTTCTAATTTATTGATATTCTGCATTACTTTTTTACCTTTCTAATTTTTTTAAGTAAATAAAAATTGCAAATCGTGAAATTATTTTTAATTACGGTTCTATTAAAATATATCTTACAAGAAAATTGCTACAACTCGGAAATTAGAATGTGAGTCAAACTTGGTTTATGGGTTTTATACGAGTATGCGAAAAACAGTCTTTAATTTCGCCATTAAATTGCTTTAGATAATAAAATTGGCCGCCGAAAATTGGAATGTTCTGAGTTTCTTGTTAATTAATTCATGTTTACACTGCAGCATTCCATAACTGTCGTATTTTTAATGCAAAATCGTACACTACAACTTGGTTGCTTCAAGTTCTGGAGAATGTTCGTGAAAATCGTCTAAGCGTACGATAACACTCTGTTTCACATTGCTGCTGGAACGATTAAATGTTTGAATGCCAAAAACATTGAAATAATCCGTCGTATAGTTCAGACCTGGTTCCTAATGAATTCTTTGAGTTTGTACGTGTAAAGCATAAGTTACGAGGCTTATGTTTTACATTAGCTGAAGAAACGGCTGACGACAACCTAGCGCGGAGAAATTGGAGAAACTGTTTTTTAGATTAATTTTTACGCATGTAAAAATGCCTCGAGTGTGGACGAGAATAATTTCAAAAATTATCAGTGGGTTTTGTTAAACAATTGTCTATTACTTCATTAGGTCCAGAAGAAAGATAACAGCCCTCGAATTTAGTTGAGCAGTTTATATATTCATAAAAACGTACATACACTTCACTACTATATCATATATACTGTAGGACATGGAAACTGCAACACCAAGAAGGGGTGCGAATTTTTTGACCAAACTTGGTAGAAACGTATAACTATTCAAAGGCAATAATTGATTAAAATTTCAAAGAAAAAAAACAAAAGACACACACAATTTAACATAATTTTTATTAATAATGTGTCGAGCCGCTCCTATTAGTTACACACTCCCTCACTCTTCGTGGCATTGATTCGACTAGGTGGTCGATATCCTCTTGGGGCATGGAGTCCCAAGCAACCTGTAATTCATGCCGGAGAGCTATTAGTGTCTGCGGGGATTGGCTAAATTCATAAGTTATCGTCCCATAATGTCCCACACATGTTCTATTGGCGAGAGGTCGGGGGATTTGGGTGGCCATGGCAAGATATTGACATGACCCTCTTCGAAGCGATTTATAGAAATTCTCGCTACGTGGGGAGGGGCATTATCCTGCTGGAAAAGTGGGTCTTCGAGCATTTGAAGATATGGAAGAATATGGGGTTCTATCGCCTCATCAAATTAACGCTGGGCGTTCATGGTGGCTTGGATGAACACCAACTGAGACCTACTCCCATATGCTATAGCACCCCATACCATAACACCCACTGCTCGATGCACATGCCTTTCAACGGAATATCACTACGTTCCCCACGTCTTCGTCTGACCCTCATACGGCCATCATGAATCCCTAGACAAAATCGAGATTCATCACTAAACACCACCTTATGCCACTCCACGATCCAATGTATTCGCAATCTACACCACTCCAAACGTTGCTGTCGGTGTTGAGCCGTAAGTGGTAACACAAGATGTGGACGATAAGATTGTAAGCCGAAACCCCTAATTCGGCGATAAACGGTTCGAAGGGTTACTGGACGACCTTGATTACCTAACCAGACGTCAGCAATTGATCTGGTACTGGAGAACCTGTCTTTTAGTGCCATTAGGTGAAGGCGGCGGTCCTGTATCCCATTAGTTCTTCTTCGGCCTCCGGTTCCTCTTCGGCGTCTTTCCTGACCCTCCCTAGTCATGATTGATAACAGCGCATAATGGTGGATTGGTTCCGGTTAAGGCGATTTGCAATTTCCCTGTATGAAAAACCACCGTCTCGCAAACCAACAATTCGACCTCTGTCGAATTCGCTTAATTGGCGATAATTTCCACGTTGCCGCACTCTAGGCATAGTAAAACTCTCTAAACACGTTAAACAAAGGTATAATAAGACAAAACCGTTGAAATAAATTTGAAACAAACAATAAATACACCACACATTAATGTCAGCGAAAACTGAATGAAGTGTCAGAAGTGCCATGACCACTTGATATATCGCAACAAAATTTTAATCAATTATTACGTTTGACTAGTTATACGTTTCTACCAAGTTTGGTCAAAAAATTCGCACAACTCCTTGGTGTTGCAGTTTCCATGTCATTGAGCATATTTCCTAATTAAATGTTAATATTGAAAGAACTGATGCTTCAGGTTATTTAAAAAAAAGTTAATATAAACATGAGTTCGGACATACTCCCTTTCCGAGCTACAGGGTGTTTAACTTTTAAGAAAAAAGTTTCTTTTTTAGCCTAACATTCATACCATATCAGATATTTTTATAAAATTCGATATATGCCATCCTATCATAAAGGGGCATTTTGCGAGGTAATTTTTTTTTAATTTTCTACGAATTTTTTCTTTTTAATTGTTCGAGCGAAATTTGGACTGAATATGTTGGAAAAAATAATGGTACGCCATTGTTTTTTCTTTAAATAAAAATTATTTGATTAATGGTGCTTCATTTTGTAATAAAAAACGTCTTTTGACTTTTTTCGCAAGTTGAACTCTTTCAGTAAAGAAATTAAGAACAATTAGTGTTCTTATACTAAAAACAGAATATTAATAGTAGTCTATGTTTGTTGTTGTTTTACTCATTTTGACAGAAAAATTAATTTGCTGGTTAAAATATCTGTACAATGTTATTTCCAAAAAAAAAAGATTAATTTTATTATTCTCCAGTTGGCTGACATTCATTGCATGTATGGTTTGGCTGATGGGGCTAGACGATTGTATCAAGAGCGCTTTCCGGATAGAGTTACACCAGATAGACGAACATTTTCAAACGTACTATCGAATTTAAAAAGAAAGTGGTACAGTCATATTTTAATCGATTTAAATTAGGCTACGTGAATATATTAAATGTAGGCGTCAAATTTAAATATTCAAAGAACATATAAGTGACAAAAATGACTTTTATACGTTACTACGACCTTAAGTACGTTAGCAACGCCACAATACTAAAATGTTTAAGAATTGACTTTACATATAACTTCACTACTGTACAATTTTTTTTTAATTCCATAGTACATAGAAGGTTAACTGAAACAGGTACATTTAAGCCAAACGAACAATTAATAAAAAGTGCCCATCGTACTACAAGAACTCCAGAAATTGAAGAAACAGTTTTAAATAATTGATGAAAATTCTGAACATTCGAAATAACTTGAATATCGCGCGCATTCTAGTTTGGACAATTCTTCACAATTTTCTGTTATACCCGTATCATATTCAACTGGTCTAAGTCTTACTTCCCCGAGTTTTTTGTTTGCGTGTCAACTTCTGTCAATGATTTTTGGAGAATATTGCGCAAAATTCCCAGGTTTGACTGCAAAATAATGTTCACAGATGAAGCTAATTTCTTAAGAAATGCTGTCAGAAATTCCCACAATAATCATGTTTGAGCCGAATAAAACACGCATGCGTTGTTGAATCTAACCATCGAGATTAATGTTGGGCTGGAATTATTGAAAATTATTTTCTGTCACAAAGGCAGGGAATCTTAAAATTCTGGTTTACAACACTTCAGTTAACACTGTACAAGAATTAAAGAAACGCATAAGAGCTTCTTGTGATGTAATAAGGAATACTGAAGGCATTTTTCAAAGAGTGCACAAGAATATGAGAAGAAGAGCTGAAGCATGTATTCAGGGAGGTGAATAATTGATCTAATTTTTTTTCGATTTACAAAATTGTTATTAATTTGTAAACAGTGAATTAAAATTGTTCACTAATTAGATTAGAATTGGTTATTACTTTTCTAATGGTTTTTATGGATTGATTTGTTTTCGCACCACGCAATCTGGTTATGACTAGAAAGAGAACATAAAAAGAAATGGAGATTAACGGAAGGTAAAACACTACTAAGGGAGCTCGTCGGAAGGTTTTCAGCCAACCTAATTCGTAGTAAAAAAACGAAATTAAAATAATTAAGCATCTGAAGCATAAGAAAGCATCTGAACAGCATGGACTTGGTTAGCGAGCCCTGGTGTAGGAGATGCGAAAAACAGGAGGAAACGAGCCTTCTTGTAATATGCACGTGTGAGGAACTGAGGGGACTCATACAGAAACATTTCGGGAGAGATCTATTGCATCCTACGAGGGCACTCAAACTTCATCTGAGGAGGATAGTGGTTTTTGTTGAGGACACAAGACTAACAGAGTGGAATTGCGAGATATATTGGGGATAGTACAAAGAGCAGTGTGCTCAAGTGCCTGAACGTGCTGGCGTCCAACCCAAAATAGAAGAAGAATCTTAGGAATCGCCTACTTAAAAATTGACAATGAATTAAGAAACAGCCTGTAGAACAGCAAATACGAGGGTGGATCATTATGTTCGCAACTTTTATAATTTTCGGCGTTGTAAATTGAAAAGCAATACCACTATCGTCAACTGCCATTTGTAAAGAGACTACTGTCAAAGTTTGAGAAAGTTACGGCATTTAGTTAAAATTTAACAGCTATTTCAAGCAGACGACTTCATGCATTTTGACGAAAATGGAAAAAATAATTTTGTGTGCTAATTAATATTTTTCTTTACGGAAAAAAACTATGACTTAAGCTAGGGCTAAACTTGATAAATCCTATGGGAACTCTACACCCTCAGAATCAATAGTAAAAGTGGTTTGCTGAATTTCGTTGTAGTCGCAGAACTACGACTGACGCCGAACATTCTGGACATCCAATTGAGGTCATGACATTCGAAACGATTGAAGAAAATGGACGATATGATGTTGGCCAATGTGGTTGATGGTGCGCGAGATTGTAGAAGCAATAGGCATATTATGGCTTAGGGGTTTCGATATTGAAGGATTACTTGCGCATTAGAAAGCAATCCGCAAGGTGGGTGCCGCGTTTGTGCATAAGTGATCACAAATGCGATCGTGTAACAATTTCGAAGGAGTGTTTGTAGTTGTTCAACAACAATACGGATGAGTTTTTGCTTCATTTTTTAATAGTGGGCAAAACATGGATCACTGCAACACACCGAAAATTAAGCAGCAGCATTTTCTGGGCGAATCGGCGCCAAGGAGGGCTAAGGTGGGTCTGTCGGCCAATGAGCTCATGGCGACAATTTTTGGACGCACACTGCATAATGCATATCTATTACCTTCAAGAGGGAAAGGCAATCAACGGAAAATATTACCGCAACTTATTGAAGCAAAAAGAAAGTAATCTCCCACCAAGACAATGAACGGGTGCACACGTGCGTAGTCGCCATCGCAAAATCTAATAAATTGGGTTACATTTTCTCCGGTCTTAGTCACCCAATGATCACTTCTTGTTTCCAAACTCGAAAAAATTTGGCTCGAATGATGAAAACATCGCTCAAATAAACGCCTACTTTGAGAACATCGGTAAATCTTATTATTTGGAAGGAATAAAAAAATAAGAGAAACGTTTGACTATGTGTATTGAGATCAAAAGAGATTATATTAAAAAATAATACGTTTTTTGCTGAAAAAATTTTTCATTAAAAAAGTTACGGACATAATGATCTACCCGGGTATATTATAAAATTAGTTTATAGCATAGCATATAGTAATATTCACTGAATTTATGTACAGTAATAATAAAACAATCAAATCTACGGTGCATAAAATCCTTATTGCATTCTAAATATCATATGTGCGAGTACATGTGCACATTTGATACTACATTAAGGTGTAGACAAGGGCACCAACTGAGGCTCAAACGAATATAACTACCACGAACACATATTCCTTACTGTTTAACTAAGGGGGTGGGGATGGCGCTTTTTGAAAGAGGGCAGTATTATTTATTTGTTCCTGTTAAAATTTGCGTTTATTTCGATCGTAATTTGAGTAGAAAGTGAACTGTTTTAAGCTTGTTCTAAAATGTGAGAAAAGATCAATTCTTATTGTTGAAGAACAAAAACTGAAATCAATACTGAGCTGAAGTCTTTACGGGACCAATCTCCATCAATTGCGACCATAAAACGTTGGACAGCTGAATTTGAACGTGTCAGGACCAGTGTATTTGATGAACAATACAGCAAGCGGCCAGACGATGTGTGTTTTGCAGATGACCTGTTAGACGCTAGATGTCGGATAAAAGTGCGCAAAATAGCAGAAATTTTACATATCTCATCTGGAGCAATGGTTTCTATTTTGCATAATGAATTGAGTATGAGGGAATGATGTGAAAGATGGATGCCGCATTTATTGCGTGTGCGCCACAAATATGAACGAGCATGAATTTCAGTCCTCAATTTAATGAAGTAAGACATGACCCGAGGGACTTTTGGCATCAAATAATAACGGTTGGGTTGGGTTGGGTAACCATTATACATCCAAAATTAAGCAACAATCGAAACGATGGACAGAGTCTGGCACAAGTGCTTTGAAGAAGGCATAGAGCATACGCTCGCCTGGAAAGGTTGTGGAAAGGTTCTCATCCATGATCTTCGAAAAGGTAAAGCCATAGCAGGCGAATAATCACTTTAAGGTCCAACTGCACAATACAATACAACGTAAAAGCCACTTAAAGAAAAAGCGAGTAGTTTTCCATCAGGTTAATACACGTGTTTATCCTTTGACTGTTTTAGTGACAAATATTCTTTCCCGTCCAATTTATTCACAAGATTTGACCTCAGACATTTTCCCAACTTGAAAGTTTAGTTCGGTAGAAAAAGAAAGAGGTCGTCACTTTAATTAACTGAAATAATTCTTACCATTGTGTAGCTTAAATCTTGGATACATTCTTCGACAATTAAGTTATTGTCAGCAGTAGAAAAAAGTATTACACTCGGTGCACTAGCACACACTCTACACAAGCAAAGTCAGTGGTGTTAGTGATGAAACCGAATAGGCATCAGAGGGAAGCACAAGGTGAATGCATAGGTCCACCATCTGTATCCGGAACGTCTACGGAAAATCAAAGTGGCGAGCAACAGGAAAAGATGTTGGAAGAGTAAGATATTCATTACTTTAATAGGACGAATATTAAATTTTTGTTCAGAGGTCAGCTCGGAAGGGAAAAACCAATAGCCACGAAAGAGGGTGGTGGTGAAGAAGGTAGAGAGGCTGATGCATCCCCCAGCACCAATACTAGATATAAATCAGCCACAACTAGAGGCTCTGGTGATTTGAAGATTTGAAAATAAGCAAAGTGTTGGCACGATGGATTCCTAGGCTGCTCAGTCTCGAATAAAAATTGTGTAGACGACAAATTTGTGAATCGAATTTGACTGTTTTATCTCTAAATAGAATTGTAACTGGAGATGAAACTTGGGTACACCACTGAGACCCTCCTACGAAATAAGAGTCCATACAATGGGTTCATAAGGGCTCTCCATCGCCACTGCGCAGTATGCATAAGGCATGAATAACACTGACTTATACGTATTGAGGTAGTGAGACATTGCACATTTGTCCGTATTAACAAATTTTATGTGTTGCCGTTACGAATTAATGAACGAAAAATATCAAATGAGACAATTTAAATAGAATAGTAGATTCCAGTCCCAATAACCAATTTATAACAGAAATGGAAAATTATTTCTCAGTTGCTATTAAATCTACAAGACTGCCAAGTCTCATTCAATTCGGATTGGAAATTTTTCCTTGTAAATCAAAATTTATTGATCAACTAGCTTGCGAAATTTCTACTTGTACAGATGAAAGCGTAAAAAACACGGAATGACTTAGACTAATAGGAAGCGTTCATGAAGATGAAATTGTTCTTTTAAAATAATTTGATAATCTAAAAGCAAACTCCGATGAGCAAATGCTGAGCAAAAAGTTCCATAGGTTTCGTTTAGACTACCCACTAGATCATTGTCGTACCTGAAAGTTATCCCGCAAAGGTTAAATTCATTTTTACATTATCGTACTTTTACCAAATTAACCGGCGAAAATCGAACGCAAAATATTTCTACTTTACAAGGGGAACTAATAGGTCAGCAAGCTATGTTTACAAAACCAATTTAAGATGCTGAAACAGCTACTGAAGTTAGCTTTGAAATATCTCGAATAATAGCGAAAACTTGTCGGCCTTTTAAAGATGGTGAGTTTGTTAAGCAGTGTTTGGATATCGCCGCAAAAAATATGTGTCCGAAAGATGCAAAGAGGTTTGAGAAAATTCAACTAAATCGGATGACTGTTAGCAGCTAATATAGAAGAGCAATTAGCTACGAAATCGAAAAGTGTTGAGTATTTTCCTATAGCACTCCACGAATCTACAGATATAAGTTCCACTGCTCCACTCTTAATATTTTTACGAAGTGTAACGCAAAATTTTGAAGTGAGTGAAAAATTGATTGGTACGAGTTCTTTGAAAAGTCAAACAAAGGGGAGTGACATGCTCAAAGCTCTTCTGGAAAAATGTTCTATAATGGATTTGGATTTAACGAAATTATCTGGAATTGCGACTGACGGAGCACCTTCAATGTTTGGAAGTAAATCTGGGATAATAACTACATATGTTAAAAGAGTATTTACAAACTAAAACCATAGATACCAAGGAATTAATGCAGTTTCATTGCATTATATGTCAAGAGGACCTCTGTTCAAAATTATTGGGATTTGAAAATGAAGTAGTTTACCTACTGTAAATTTTATAAAATCACGAGGTCTCAATCAACGAAAATTCACACAATTTCTCGAGGATATTGAAAGCGAATATAGTGATCTCCTGTTTTACACTGAAGTAAGGTGGCTAAGCCGTGGGTTGTCACTAGAGCGGTTTCTTAACTTGATTGAAGAAATCAAAATATTTCTGTCGGAAAAGAAAAAGGACGTCTCCGAACTCGACAACCCTGATTGGCTGTGTGACATAGTGTTTCTTGTAGACATCACAAATCACTTCAATGTCTTAAATACGCGACTCCAAGGCAAAGATCAATTGATTTCGCAGTTATACTCTCATGTTTCGTCCTTTCAATGCAAATTGAGTCTTTTCAGGACACAAATAAATTCAGCCAATTACAGCCATTTTCCGAACTACAAAAAAATTATGGAGAAATTCAATAAAACTGATGTCAATTTCGCTTATGTTGAAAAAATTGATATTTTAATACAAGCTTTTCATGATCGTTTTCTAGACTTCAAAATAGTTAAACCTCTATCAGACATTTTCAGCAATCCTTTCAACATTTCACCTGAAAATGCATCGGAATCAATATAGCTGGAATTGATAGACATACAAAATGATGGTACTTTACGAAACAAGTTTAATGAAGGTAATTTACCCAACTTTTACTGTTGCGTTGACAAAACCGCTTATAAAGGATATTTGGATCGACGTATATTTTTAAGCAAACGTTTTCAGTGATGAAACTTAACAAAACAAAAAATCGAAACCGTCTGGCAAATGAAAATCTGGAAGCAATTTTACGTGTGGCGACAAGTAATGTGGAGCCAAGCATAAACAAAATTGTTAGGTGAATGCAATGTCATGCATCAAAATAATAAAACATGAAATATTACATTGTAATGATTAGGTTACATTACGATTACATAATTACAACAAACATTTTTGAATGTTCTTTTATTTTTATTATTTGTAGTAATTCATACTATTTAAAAATAAAAATATTTGTGTTAATAAGTATTCTTTGTAGTGGCCCGTCCTTGGCTTATAATTTTCCCGAGTGGCCCCTGTTCCCTATAAGTCTGTGCATCCCTGATTTAGATCAAATGTATCTTAAGTATATATTAAGATTTTGTATATCGTCGACGCTTTTGCTAGCCTTTTTGAGGAAGCATTTCACTTTGCCGCTTTTGAACATTTTTCCTTGCCTTCTGTAAATAGGTACTAACTTGATCATAATCCGTCATTTTACTACATGTAAAATCTTGGTCAGTATAAAAAGCGAAAATTGAATATGCGACAGGATATAATGGACATCGTTTTCTTATTAGAGACCGTTCTTTGTGGCCTTTTAAGATACATTTTCAATATCATTATTAAAACTTCGTGTTTCCCTAACCGCTGGAGAGTTAGACCTGTTTCTAAAAAAAGACGATCGGTCAGATATTAATAAGTACAAACCCATAAACATTTTATCTAGTTTTGAAAAACTAGAGTAGTTTATCTTAAATTTTTATTAGCTGTTTTGAAGCATTCGACAACGTTCATATAAGTTGATGTAATCTATACATACGAGGGGTATTGATATCTAGTTAGTATAAGCCATTTTCCTTGAACAAAACAAAATATTGTTATAATGGCAAGAAATAATGACATTTTAATATAAAAAAAAATGTAATGTAAAATCTCACGTCAAGAAGTTAAAATATTGCTGTGCAGTAAATTTTGAAAGTAAATGTGAAAATCGATAAATTGGAGTATCGAGGCAACATCAAATACTTGTATTTGAAGAGGTTAAGTAGTAAGGAAATTTATGAAGACACGCCTAACACACTTGGAGATCAACGCTCATCATATGCGACTGTCAAAAATTGGATTGCGTTATTCAAAAGAGGGAATCGTTCCATTGAAGATGAGAAACGACCGGGAAGACCGATTTCGCTGTTCGCCGAAGAAAATATTAACGCAGTTCAGGACATGATATCAATCAGACCGTCAAATTGGACTGAAACATATAACTGAGGCACTAAAAATTTGATATGAACGCGTTATCATATAATTTATGTCAATTTAGATATGAAAGAAGTTTCTGCAAAATGGATTTTCTAAATGCTTGAACGTCGAACACAAACGAGCAAAAGTGAAAGAATCACGGTCATTTGTGCCCGTTTTGAAGGAGATCAAGATTTTTTGAACCGTCCTGTGACTTTGGACGAAACTTGGGTCCATTTTTAAGAATCAGAAACAAAAAATCAATCGATGGAGTGGAAGCATCATGGTTCCCCAGCGCCTAAGAAGTTTCGAGTTAAAAAATCCGCTGGAAAAGTTCTTGCTTCAGTTTTTTTGGATATACGTGGAATAATTATGATCAATTACCTTAAAATGGGGCACCATCACTGGATATTCTTCTTCTAAATTACTAGCCACCCTGAGAGAGAAAATTAAGGAAACAAGACGTGGCATATTAGCGTAAGGTGTGTTGTTTTTGCAGGACGATGCTCCTCCATTCAAATCGCGCATTACCATAATTATTTTACACATACAAATATAAACCAATCAGATTCGCGTATTACTGAAGCAACTCGAAATTACAGCGGTAATTTATCGATAATTTTCATAGTAGAATAATTAGGCGTTGTTATGGAAATGCGGTTAATAAGGATAGACATTTCTAAAGTTCTGTCAAAGAACTGGTTTCATTGTCACAAACAATGCTGAGATTTGGGGAAGAATCAGTTGTAAACATTGATCAAATAGTAAAACAAGCTGAACCGGCTAATAAGAAAAAGAGTAAAGCGTCAATTTGGCGACAATTTTGTGAGTTTTGTGATGCGAAAAACTACAGCATCGAACAAAATATTACAGAAGAGGAACTTGCAGATATTCTGAAAGACTGGGCCTTCAATATGAGGAAGGTGAATGGGGAAGAATATAAAGAAGGTGTTGTTAAAACGATGTGGAATGTCACGGCAAGATTGCTACAAGAGAAGTTTAATAACGAATATGACAGAAAAATTGATCCTTTTCAGAGCATCGTATTTAAAGCAGCCCGCGACGCAAGGAACTCCAAAAGGAGAATTCTTCAAGCGATACCTGGTAAACGGAAAATGAGTTCTGCAGCTTTACAGAAAAAACGAATATGAAAAAATGATAAATGTTTGGGATGAAGAAAATCCAGATGGACTACAAAAGAAATTTTACCTGATAGTGTCGATTGAATTGGCATGGCGAGGAGGAGAAGGCGCGGCATGTTTAATTCACTACTTCCGAGAAGAAATGAACGTATACAATACACCGACTGGAAGAATAGAGTACAATCCCATATTCACAAAAACTACCCAAGGTGGAGCACAAAAATGTGTTGACAGTAAATGGTTGATTCCCAACAAAGTAAAACCAAGTAATTGCCCAGTCAGACTTCTTAAAAAACTCATTTCAAAGAGGACAGAAAGCGCTCGTATAAAAAGTGATAGATTCTTTTTAACTGTCAATCCAGCGTGGAGTAAGAAAAAAGGTAGCTGGTATAAAAATATGCCTATTGGAAGAAATGAAATTTTGAAATGGTTTAGGAAAAGTGCTGAACTCGCTGGTTTCAACACAGAAAACCAAAAAATAAGTAACCATTCCAGTCGCGCGACAGCTGTCTCAAATTTAGCAAAAGCTGGTGTAAATGAGCAACAATTAATTAAAATTTCTGGCCATAGTAGTTCGCATTCTATTAAGCCGTATCTACAACTAGATAAAGAACACCATGAAACTATTATTAATCAAATGCGAAGAAATAGTTACAACAGTGCAAATATTGATTCAAGCACATCCAATAAAAAACATAATGTATATAACAATTGTACCTTCCAGTGTACTAATTTATACATGAATTAATAAATTTAAAGAGTTTAGATAAATTTCTTTTTGTATTACGTAAAATAATCTAATCAAATACCATACGAGCTTTGAATTAAAATCGATAATTTCACTCATACTTCCTGCATAACGAGTTCGACTCGTGTCAATTTGACAATTAAGCCACTCCAGCCCTACGGGCTGTCGTGATTTAAATGCTTGTCAAACTGACACTCGTCTTCGTCGCTATGCAACAAGCATTCGTGAAATTATCGATAAATTCAAAGCTCTTATGGTATTACTACAGAATACAATTCGGAATCTAGGAATAGAATTACTGGAACACCCGCCTTACTCCCCAGACTGAGCCGCCACAGACTATTATCTGTTCCCTCGATTGAAAAATTTTAAAAGGACGTCAATTTTTGTGTAATGAAGAGGTAATAGAAGCTGTGGAGGGCTAGTTTGCAGAACAAGAAGAATCATTTTTTAGAAAGGTTAAAAGCGTTGCAGGATCGCTGTGTTAAGTGTATTAAATTAAGAAAAGACTATGTTGAATAATAAAATACTCCCCAACTTTAAATTGTTTCAATAGTAGGCATATATTAATACACCAAATGATAATTCTCTGTTATTGACTAAATTGGATATTTTTGGCATTTCTCTTAGAGTTCTTCAGATGATGTCATCTTAATTAACGCAACGTTTCAGCTATGTATGTAACAATGGCTATCACTCTAAACCGTTCGTTTCTCCTCTGGGGTGCCGTAAGGATCTAAGTTAGGTCCTCTGTTATTCAACATTAACATTAAGATTTGTTCAACTTCTTAGACTGCAGATTTCTCTCTTATCCCGACGATTTAAAGATATTTTCTGAAATCATGAAATTTAAGTGAATGTGATATCCTTCAGCGTAATTTTCTAGTTATAAATAATTGGCGTTCAACTAATAATACCAAGAGGAGCATAGAGAAATGTTCTGTTTTAACTTATATCGTAATATTGAAGTCTTAGTTGTTCGAATATAATATAGACAACATGATATTAACTAGAAGAAGTGAGGTTAAATATCTAGGCATTTTATTTGAATATGTATCAATTGGCGAATCACATTACAATTACACAATTATTTGTAAGCATGCTCTAAACTTTCTGGATTTCCTCATTCGCTGCTGTGGACAATTTTACTGTTTTCAAGCTCTCAAATCTCTATATTTTGCCTTCGATACGGAGCCCACCGTATGGTATTACGTTTGGGTATCGGTGGTACGACCGTTGCAATATCTATACACGAAAATCGTGTCCGCGTATTCTTCATTTGAATAAATTACCGACATGATTTTAGCACAAATGATGCAATTAAAAAAATTATCAAAGAAGAAAATTAACGAACTGACGATCAATGTTATTTTCGCATATGATCCTTACGACCGTCAAAATCCGATATTTCAAGAACCGATAGGAATTCGGGAAAGGTGAATAGAATTATTTTTGCTTAAAATTATTCATTGAAGTAACTCGGATGCCTTGGCGGCCACCCGGTATGATGAACAATGCAGACAATTATGTGGAAGATTTACGATGTTGTGTTAGCCCAGAAATTTATACAAATTTTTCTTCTTTAAATTTTTATTTTAAGGCACTTTTGTTATTATTTTCATTTGTGCTACCCATTCATATTTTTCCTTGTTTATTTAGTACCTACGAGTATGTTTATTTACCTTTTTTATTCCTTGTGTTCTTACCCTCCAAGTAGAACGTATATCTGTTGGGTTGCATGTATTATGTATAATGTATTATTATTATTATTAAGAAAATGTGACCGTTAATATTCTGTAATAGTAGATAAATGGCAGTTTTACCATGTATGTGACTTTTGACAAGTTTTAATTTTCAATAAGTTTAACCAGTGTTGAGACACACAAAATAGTGGCACTGTACCTGCCTGTATTAAGGAATTAGATATAGTTAATAATACTAAATAAACTTTGAATATTTACATGCACTAGTAAAACTACTCCTTTCTTTTCATCTCTACTGATAGGAGAATTTCTTCAATTTACAAAAAAAGTAGGCGAATATAGATCGATCATTAGATTAGATTACTAGTAGGTGGCCGTAAAGCCTGTTCCACTGCGACGTTCCTAGATCTATTGTTAGAGTAATTTCTCTAGTCCTGTTCTCCCAGCTTCCATTATTTAGAACCATCGCATTAATATAGTGGTTAGCGAAAAATTGAGGCAATTTTGAAATTGTTGTACATTTTTAGAATTTTCAGTTTACCCCTCATATATTTCCACTAGTAGGTGGAAATTTGTTTTCCGAGTACTATTGTTATATTGCATTCCCACTGTAATTGCGATTTTTATGAAATAGCGGGCATAGGAAATTCCCATTTTAGTGTTTTATCTGTAGTTGTTTAACGTTGACTCCTTTGCATAAAACCATTTAATCGTACTGTGTAGTGTTTGTAGGGTTTAAGTAACAGGTCATAATGCCTTTACATTTGCTTGTACAAAAGCTGGTACTGCCGGTTTGGTGCACGTTTTTTTATGTCCGAAAACTTGCCTGCGTAATAAAACTTCAAGAAATTAGAGATGTTAAATAGACCGTAAGAAGAAGACTTTGTGCTGCGAGATTGTCTTGTAGAAGGATGACTACGGGTCCACTATCGCAACGCCGGCAACAAATTCGAAATTGGCTATTGCCCGAAATCATTTGACATGGAATAATGAAGACTGGAACAGCTGGGTGTTGCTTTTAGATGAGTTGCTTTTTGTCTCAGTATATCACACGTATATCTGCTGGTAAGGAAAACATACGGAGAAAGATCACTACAACTTTTATTAGCGACCGACTTCCGCCAGTTATGAATTTGGTGGAAATCTCTTCACAAGAACGTATAAGGTTGCTCTTCATACTTCTTGACTGCTCTCCTTGACTGCTCACAGTCGAGATTCTAGAAGATCATGCTATACCTTGCTACCTTACCCCGAAGATGGCACAGCGAAGGCGTCTGGAGATGGTCGGGATCAAAAACCTGTAGTTGTATGGCACAAAGTATGGGAACTTCTATTTATTATATATGCCTTAATCAGTGGCAACAGGTGTAGGTAACTAAAATTAAAGTTAGTAGGTAGCGCCACTCAGTTTTACTTATGGAAGCTCAGGCTGAAAACTGAGAAAAGAGATTGCGCCATCTTAGGCGCATGCGCATACAGCTACTCAAACACGCGGTAGAATTAAACTTACTATGTACCTACGTACTATACCAGAAGGCTGCACAGGATACCTGTAAAGAAATTCTTAAGGGAAGTGCCAAAGGCAAAGAAAATACTTGGGAACAAATAATTCGTATATTTACTAACCAAGAAATATTCGAATATTATAAAAAAACTAAACTAAATGAAAATATTTATATATGAAAAAATTAAATTAATGAAAATATATTTTAAAAATCAAATCTTCACACTGTATAAGTACCGACTGTATAATCGGGTATCAAACTTATAAAAATGCCTATACAAAAAACATAACTAAGTATTGCGAAAATAAAGTGTAACAGTACGGTAAATATATTTTGAAAGAAAAAAAACACTGATGAAAATCAATAGAAAATTAATTTCAATTACAGATTGAATGATTAAATCCAGTCGTTTTTTTCTACGGTACCATAGATTCAAACTTACAAAAATTTTATATCGTAAAAATATCTTATACAAAATGGTATTGACTTAAATCTTAAAATCAAAAATTATTAGTTTACAAAAAGGCGTCTGTCGACCACCTGCATGTGTACCTGTGAAAAACCAGTACATGCGGTGGCATAAAAAATCGTGACTGCAGACGATATATCTAGAAAATTTATCGATAACTATATATGTTTTAAAAATTTAGATTTTAATTTCAAGTAGATGAATTAATAATTTGGCATTAACAAGACTAATTAGATATCTTAGGATGCCCAAAAATGATATTTAAGTTCTGATAGTAAAACATTGAAGAGTACAAAATTAATATTTAAGTTACGCTTAAGAAATTAAATTGATTACGGGCAAAATATGATAGCAATATATATACAGCGTTAGTAAAAAGTCCCGGAACGGTCGAATAACTTTGTTATTTGAAAATTATGATTTCTGAAATTTGGTATGGGGGTATAGTTAATATAAATGCATTTTATGCAATACACTTAATATTTTTTTCACTTCCGGTTTAATCCGCAATACGTCCAACTTTTTTTTTTAAATGGAACGGCCAGTTTTTTTTAACACTATTGAATGCAAAATAAAAAACAACGTTCAGGAAGTTTTAAAATGTTTATTTTTATTCACAAGAAAACAGTTAAAAAATTAAAAAAGTGTCCTAATACAGAAAAATCAAGGTACCTGTCTATTCAGGTTGCGATTACAATAATTGTTCAAAATGCTCTCCATTTACAATTTGACAAAAATGTAAACGGTCAGTAAAATTTCTTATTGAATTTTGTATTTGTTCTGGAGTGATGCGCTTGGCTTCTTGAACTATTCTCTCTTCCAATTGTTCAAGATTATGGGGACGATTTTTGTACACTTGACATTTCAAGTGACCCCAAAAGAAAAAATCTAATGGCGAGAGATCTGGCGAACGTGCTGGCCATTCGAATGCTCCTCTACGTCCGATCCAACGTCCCGGAAAAATGTCATTCAAATAATCGCGGACATTATGGGCAAAATGGGGGGGAGCTCCATCTAGTTGAAACCAAAAATGTGCATTAGGGTGATCACCTATGTTTGCATTTGGGAAGAGGGCCGCAAGTGCTGGAACAATCTCATTTCGCAATAAATTTAAGTAGACGTTGCCAGTTAAATTTCCTCTTATAAAAAATGGTCCTATGATGTTGTTTCCAACAAGACCAGCCCAGACATTCACCTTTTGAGGACGCTGTGTATGGACTTCTTCAATCCAATGCGGATTTTCAATTGACCAGTAGCGACAATTATGTCTGTTCACAGTGCCGTTGAGACAAAACGTTGCCTCATCTGAAAAAATGATGTGATCTAAAACATTAGGCTGCTGCTCGATCAATTCCGTCATTGTTTCGCAAAATTGTAGTCTACGATCTGGATCATCTTCAGTTAACTCATGGACGGGATACATTTTATAGGCTTTCATTTTTGCTGATTTAAGAATTTTATGAGCAGATTTTTGAGAGATCTCATGAATTTGACCTAATTCTGTTGTGGACACGTGATGATTTTCTTCCACTGTTAAGTAACACATTCAAACTAGTTTCTTCATCTGTTGCTGTTAATGGACGTCCCCTTCTAGGTAAATCCTTCACCTGACGAAATACTTCAAACTTTTGAATTGTTTGGCATACCGTACTTTTACTAATGTGACGATCCGGATAAACAGTATTAAACAAAATACGAACCTCTTCAAAAGAACGTTGACGATCACCGTACCCACGCATCATTAATATCTCAATTCGTTCTGATTCAGTAAGTTTTACTGCCATTTTTAAATGTGTTAATGTCTAAAATAAGTAAATTTATAGCGATGCAAAAGTTAAAACGCTTTTAAAATTGTTAAATGTGACAGCAAAAAGAATGAAAACACTAAACAACAACTATTTTCAAAGGTACCTTGATTTTTCTGTATTAGGACACTTTTTTAATTTTTTAACTGTTTTCTTGTGAATAAAAATAAACATCTTAATACTTCCTGAACGTAGTTTTTTATTTTGCGTTCAAAAGCGTTAAAAAAATCTGGCCGTTCCATTTAAAAAAAAAGTTGGACGTATTGCCGATTAAACCGGAAGTGAAAAAAATATTAAGTGTATTGCATAAAATGCATTTATATTAACTATACCCCCATACCAAATTTCAGAAATCATAAATTTCAAATAACAAAGTTATTCGACCGTTCCGGGACTTTTTACTAACGCTGTATATATATATATATATATATATATATATATATATATATATAAATTATTAGAGGAAATTTAAATTACACAAAGGACAATTTAGCAATATGGGTTACTTGTATCCTTACCCTTTAATTTCTTCCGGTGTATTGCTGTTCGGTGGATTAGATCATGAACTGCCCTGGATGAAGAGGCGGTAGTGTGCGTGGTGTCTTCCGCGGAAAGTTAATTATTTTTTTTTCCAAAAACGAAGTCGAAGTAGAACACCAAGCAGAAAAGAAACCTAAAGTCGGTTGATAATTTTCTCCAAGCTTCTGGAGTCGCAAGTGGAAAAATTGGCTGCTCTCAAATATTCACTAACTCTTGACCTGATTCGTAATTAATCGTGAAATTCTATAAGTCGAAGAAGCGTGAGTTAACTTCCGTTACGAGGATGTACTTTTTGTAACTCTTTAAACGACCTTACACTACAAAGGGCGGTCGACCCGTGTATCTCTTTCGCGTACCAGCAGACGCTCGCAGAAGGGGATGATAGTGACCAGTTCAACAATTGATAGTGATATCAGCACTCATACGTATTAAATGATACCCAAGTAAAATAAGATACGGGGACTCGTCAATAAATAATGCAAACTATTAAGAAAATTTTAATAACATCGACCAGAATGCGATCCTCGACTTAATTGAAAGTATGTCCCGTCACCTCCTACCAGTCATTATGGCAAGAGGAGAGAATACTCGTTTTAAGTGATAAGTTTCTGCATTGTTTTACTTCTATATTGGTCCTCATAACAAAAAGTCTGGCTGTATTTAAAACGTAAATTTGTTGCTTTTTCAAAATAAATTATACAAACAAAAAATATTCTTTCTGAATCGGTATCGAATGTTTAATTTAACACTCGTAATACGGTATAATGATATACAATTTACAAATGTAAGCATTTAACTCACAATTTCAATGTGGCCTCAATTTGACTCAATGTGACCTCAGTGTAATAAAAGTTGCATAGTATTCTGATAATTATTTGCGAAATAATAATAAATAGTGAAAGAGAGGTTATGTATTAGTGTGAATACAAATATCTGCAATTTTCTTGTAAAAGACCTGATTATTTCGTATATAGAAATAAACGGCTCTAATGAGATTTCAAGACATAATTTCCTTGAAAATATAGGATGAAAAAGATAAGCAACCCGAGAAATAAAATTGTATTCGTTTTTTATTATCTCCCTTGAAGGTTTTTCTTTTTCGTTAGCGTCTTTCTCTCTTTAATTGCGTCTTTTAAAAGTATCACTAGAGCAGATGATACTCTTCCTTTGAAGCTTTTTCTGCGTCCGTATTGGAGCCGATGTTAATTCATTTTGCGTTCAGATTAATTGCTCGTTGTGAGGTTTATCCCTGCAGAAAAAAAATGCTTAATAAACAAACCGAAGGGACAAGTTGGAGTTTATTTGGCTGCCATTTTTTACGCTAAGGGGGAAAATGAAAAACAGATGGAAATTAAAATGATTTGTGTTGACGTTCTTATAATTAACAAAGTAGCTAGATGTCTGATAATGGGGACCGGAAGTGGCTGAATGGATAATTAGAGCATTTTTTTTCTGTCGGAGACATTTAGAATTAACGGGTTTATTTTTTTATTTCGAATTGATGCGTCCGTTTCATTTTATTGCCATAGATCTTCTATAAGAATGAAGTGTTTTATAAATTATGTTGGACGCAAACAATCAATCAGTCTTTAAAATAAATAAGTTAGTGTAAAATTAAGATTAAAATATTTAAATGTTAGTGCCAACAGTAAATTTAGTATTAAGTAGCTTGAAGTGTAATGAATAATTAAAGAAAAAATCATTGTGAAAGCCATTACTTCGTGATAGTTAATCATATTGACTCACAAAAGAACTATGACTTTGTCTTTTATCACTTTATTATAACAGATAACGTTACTTCAGTTTCGATATTAAAAAACATGTTAAACGTAGGAACAATTATACTGGTATATATAAAATACAACCAAAAATAATCCTATAGTACTAAGAAAGATTGTTGTGGATTAATAATACTATTGAAAAGATCTTGTTACGTATACAAAATCATTCTCCTGCTTATTGCCTATTTTAGATCTATTTTATTCTAATCTTGTTTTCTTCAAACCCTCGTAGCCTTTACAAAACTAATAATCTTCGCTAAATGTTATTTTATTTGCTTAATTCTCTAATTATCGAACAGCTTAGACGCTTCGAACTTCGATATTTTCAACCTAATTTCATTCGTTCAATTTATTATGGAAAACTTTGTACATTATCAAATCGGCCATCTCCTTGTAATTTTCCGTTCGGTCTTGCTTGCAATATTTCACGTTTAACTCAAATTTTGTAACTCCGAATATCTTTCTTTTATGTCGTATTTTTATTTTGAAATTATAGATTTTCTAGACGAAATTTCTTTGATAAATCTTGATTTATTTGACTTATTCTGTTTATTATATTACCACCGCTTATCACGCCATCTCCCTAACGTTAGATAAGACCTCTTCGACAGAAATCTGCACCCGCTCGTTTAATGCTACGACTTTTTATTTAACATTTTGTGTTTGGATGGACTCTTATTGCGATCTTAAATCGTTTATGTGATTTTGAAAACTAAATTTCCTTCATTATAATTTTTGCCGGCATCTTCGATGACGTATTTCCGGCATGTTCCTTCTGTATCGTACACGGCGCCCATTATGCTTTAAGCTTTTGATGCGCTGTGGTGTTGATTGTGTCACTGTGTTGTGAAACAATTCTTTTCTGCGGTAAGAATATAGTTATCCTCTTAATATCTGTCTAAATCGTACTTTGAACTTTCAGGATTCTTTTTAACGATATATTTATCGTTGTTTTTCTTTGAACATCCAAGATTAATTTGGATTTATATTAGTTGGCGTAAGGCGCCATACCTGAGTCATTATAACCTGCGAATTGGGGCCTAACTAGCATTCTAAATCACCAAGACGCTGATTTGAAGCTTCCTTGTGTTGGCCACAACTTGATTTCGAAGGGCACTTAAATCTTGCGTGACCTTTTTGGGTTAAGAGGAGAGGACGCGGCGCGACCATATTGGACTCCAAGATGGCAGTGTAGCGTTGTCCCGTTCGAATTAAAGGGAGGAGATTTGCCTTAGAAAACGAGGATTGTTATATGTGGGGACGTTAACTTTTAAGTTAACCAAACTAAAAAGTAGGTGTAGACTTTCCTATTTTTTTTTGCAGACCTTAAGATATTTGTAGCTCAATGTAAATAACTCTTTAGACTTTAGAAATTTTAAATTTACAATCAAACCAAGCCGTTTCGTACTTTTAAGACACACACTTTGTGTGTTTGTTTTGCCTATTTTTCACTGTACATTTTGAAGGGAATTCTCCCTATTTCGAGTTTAAATTTACAGAGATAAACGTGCTTGTCTTAATTATAAACCCGTTGATAGGCTTAAATTACCCCGGGTACTAGCTTGATTCATATTTGTAACTCCGGTTGACCGTCAGCTTCACTGGCTGTTACCTGTATTAAATTTTTGAGACATAAACGTGGCCAGATCCTTCTGATCGGACCCCTTTTGACTGTTTCGATTCCTATAAATCGAAGAACGATTCTAATAATTTTACTTTATATATTTTGTTAAAAACTGTACAGAATCTGAATTACGTATACGAAATTGGAATTCTAAAAATACTTTTGTTTAATATACTCCTTCAGACAATTTTTATATATTTAAATTTTGCACACCTGTTATACAGGGGGTACTCCAAAAGTTCTATCTGGGTGATTTGATTTTCATATTCTGTAATTAATCTTACCTACTTAATTTTATTTGTAAACAAGGCGTAACTTTGTTTTCCTTTAATAAGGTAACCTTCCATATTACATGGAACTTTTGCATTCCAAGTAACTTTCGCGCGGACGTCTTTTGAGACTTTTACAGGAATTCTTGCGTAGTAAATTTATTGTTATCCTGGAGGTATGACTTTGGAATAACCCCTCTCACCTCTCGAGATATACAGGGGGAGGCTCCGAACTTTCGGTCTCTGTTTATTGACTCATTAATTTTCGAACTTGCTTTCACTTTTATTATATTGTTTAAGGCTTCACCTTTTAAATTGGTTGTATCTGATAGTACATTAGATATATGGGTATTGATTTTACCTATTGTAATTTTGATGAAACGTCTCTGTCTAACAATAAATTTGTAAGTATTGACTTCGCCTTTTGTAATTTTGTTGAAACGTCTGTGTCTAGGAACAAATTTGTAAGAATTGTTGATTTTGTCTTTGATCTCTACCCATCCCTCAAGTATTGAGTCTGGCAAAGTTTCTTGCTTAACAACAAGTGATAAGGGGCTGACCCTCTGGTGATAGTTGGAGCTACCAGGTCCCGCCTGCTCCCGTTATAGCTGTTTCTCTGCAGGTGGTGAATAACGGTGGCGCCTGTTATACATCACGCGGCCTGGAATCCGCGACGTTCTCCTAATCAAGAGTTAGCCGGCAGAGTCCTTCCTGGGGACATTGAACAACAGGTAGGATCAGACCAGAGAGGATCAGCGAGCGATCTCTCCTTATCACCCGCCACTTTTTTTTTACGCCGCGTTGGTAGCAATCTTTATAAATTTCTATGAATTCTAAAATATTCAATTCGAAACATTTTCTCAATGTGTAGAATTAATGTATTATTAAAATGAAATACAAAAAAGATTTAAAAAAAACAAACCACTAAAATATGTTAAAATAGAAAATAACAAACAAAAAATTACGAAAAATATGTCCTGTTTCGAAAATTTAGTTCGCGAAAATAGAATTCGGTATATTATTTTTAAATGAACCGAAATGTGCTTTATATCTACTTTCAATAGAGCGACCAGTTTGATGTATGTAAAAGCTATCACACTCTGGGCAAGTCAACTTGTAAACTCTGGTTATTTTTAATTTTATATTTTACCTTTGCTACTGAATAGTAGATGAGATAATTTTGTTTGAGATTTGAAACTATTGTTAAAATTCTGTTTTGATAAAATGTTACTTTATTATCACTATTGGGTTTAAAGTATGTTAAAAATATAAATTAAGATTTATGATCTGAATTAATCTTAGGAAAAATACTATTTAAGGTAGTTCTTTGTTTTTTAATTTTATTAGTTCAGTGATTGGATTTATGTCGAAACCGTGATTAATTGTGATTGATTTGATGGTGTTTAATTCCTTATTAAGGTTTTCATATGTGATAAAATTAACACAGAGTAACGCTTGGAAGTAATATCGTTTAATTATCAGATATCAAAATTAAAGTTATTACATTTGACAGATCAACAACATTCATACTTTTTATTTTTATTCACCGACTACTAAGTCGAGAGAGAACCATTTTAAAACTAACAATATGAAAGTTGGATAGAAACGGCTCTATATCCTATCATGTTATATGCTGTTAATTTGTGAAAAATAGAGTTTAAGAATTATGTGCAATAGTAGTGTCTGTGAAGGTTGTCTTTCCGCAGATACTGAAATTGATGAGATTATTTGGTTCTTTCTTCAGGGATAAAAATTAATTTGATTTTCTTTTTAAGTTTATACGATAAAGGTAAAGTTGTAATGTATACTATTAATATATACTATTATGTTAATAGGATAGCAGTTGAAGGTACAAAAAAAAACTTTTCAAAGAAATGTTTAATTCTTAAAGGGGCATAGCCTAAAAATACTTTCCTTTGTACAGGGTCTCAGAATAGCAGTACTGAACCTAACTTAATTTTTCAAACTAAGCACCATATAGTATATTCCAATTTTTCCAATTTTAGAGTCTGCTATAATATCGACATGCTTCTCATATACCATTGTCTATACCTAACCGTAATAGTTTTTGAAATATTGAACATTTTCTCTAATAAATGTCATGTTCAGGTACTATTTTGCTAAATCATGTCTTACTTATGTTTGATCCCAGAAACAAAATTTTTGGTACGTGTGTAGTTTATACTTGCTTTAATTTTCAAGGATTGCTAAAATTAATTTTTTTGATAGAGAGTGTTCAGGAAAGGGAAAGCAACGTCGCAAACTTCAGATGGAAAAATATCCATTTTTTTAAATGGAATGCATAATGCCTTTTTATGTTATTTTATTCCTAAAATAAAGCACTTTATTTTTACTTGAGCATATCATATAACGTGTGTTCATTTGAAAAGTCAATCTAGGATACTTTGAAATTTTGATAGAATAAGACGCAAATATATTAGTATGTGTTTGTTGTTCCGTAAACGTAAATCCAAATGACATTTGATAATGTCAATCACAAATACCAGTTAGTGCATAAAATAATCGTGCGTCGATTATGGTTTAAATAAATTGCTTCTCAGTTTTAAAATGGCTTTCACTTTAGAACATAAAATTCTTTTAGTCCAGGCTTATTTTCGAAGTGGTAATAAAATTGATGGTTTATTCAGTTCAAGATTGCATGGTAGAATTTCAAGTTGAGTTTCCACATTTTGTAATAGATTATATACAATTTAAGAATACTTTGGATAGAACTTTAAAACTTTTTTCTGAAACTGGTAGTCTCTTAAGAAAATCAGGCAGCGGAGCAGTTAAGAAACGTATACCTCAAGTTGTCAATCGTGTTGAAGAAATAATGGAAAATGAACCACAAACATCTGTTCGACATTTGAGTCAACAAATAAACCTTTCTTTTGGTACAACTCACAAGTTATTAAAAAAAAATGTGCAACTTTATCCATACCATGTCACAGCAGTACAAGAATTGTTAGAAATTGATTACCCACGTAGACTACAGTTTTGTAATTGGTTTGTAAATATGAACAATAATGGAGAACTTTCGCAAAGAGTCATCTTTACTGATGAAGCATGGTTTTATAAAACGGGATACCTAAATTCACAAAATACAAGAATTTGGAGTAGTGAAAATCCACATGCAATTAATGAAGAATCGCTACATCCAGAGAAAATTGGTGTTTGGGCAGCGATAAGCCAAAGGCGAATCATTGGACCAATATTTTTTCAGGGAACGTTAACTGCTCAAAGGTACCGTACGGAAATTTTACAACCATTTGTCAATAAGTTGCATGATGATGAACTTCAAAATGTATATTTCCAACAAGACGGAGCACCTTGTCACTGTACTGCAGAATCTTTGGATTATTTAAGAGAATTTTTTGATGAGCGTATAATTAGTCGAAATACTGAAATTGCCTGGCCTGCACGTTCATGCGATTTTAACACCTAGCGACTTCTTTTTGTGGCCTTATCTAAAAAATAACATATTCCGAACACCTATATTGAATTTGAATGATATGCTACAGAGAATCGAACAGAAATGCATGGAAATTAATAACAATCCAGTAATGTTGCAGAATATCATCAGAAATTTTGACCGGAGGATTTTAAAGTGCATTGATCTTGAAGGACAACATTTTCAACATTTGTTACAGTTTTCAATAAATACCTATTATTTGTTATTTATTTGTATGTATGAAACTGTCAAAATATACGACTTCGTAGGTTAAGTAGTAAATTTTAATTTACGACATACTTCAAAATGTTCTCAGTAAATCACATGCTACTAGATTGACTTTTCAAATGAACACTTGTTACCTATCTGCAATAGATCTCCGGATTAGATGAAATTAGAGTTTTTTCTATGGAGTTTTGTCAAAGCACAGGTATACAAAACTACTCCAACAACAGTGGAAGATATGAAGTTTAGAATAAGACGTTTATTTGAATCTATTGATTCAATTATGTTTCAAAGGGTGTATCAAAACTTTATTCGCAGGCTTACTCTCTGTCAAGAACAAAATGGTGGAAATATTGAACACCTAGTCTACTGAATGTCATTTAGCTGTAGTTTTGCCAAACCTTGGAAGTAGGCTGCAGTCGTTATGCAGTTCGCTGTCTCCGGTTTACATGCCCATTGCTCTGTAATATTTTTGTTCAGTTTTCTTACTATTTCTTGATTTAAATAAAAATTCGTTGTTTTGTTTCATTAGTTTTTCAGCAGCATATGTTATAACTTAATATCTTATGTTTCACTGACTAATATAAAATGTTATGAAAGTATAAACAATTAAAATTAAAATGACTGTGCGCTTTCATATTGATAAGTTCTTGTTGTTAAAAATTAATTTTTAAACCATGAGGAAACACACGTAGTTGACTAATAGAGCAAATACTGCATTACAGTTTAGAATTTTGATGTGTGTTATTTGTTTTCCATGGCCGTCTTAGTTTTAAGACCATATTGCCTTGCAGTGGGCAATTTTTGTAACGCGATTTAGAGAATGAAAAAATCTTGAACTCTATTGCAGATAGATATGATTTGCTTAAGTAGAAATAAATTGCTTTACTTTAGGAGTAAAGTAACATAAAAAAGCACTATACATTCCATTTAAAAAAATGGAAATTTTTCCATTTTTTTATTAATTTTTATTAATATATTTAGTCCGATTTTGTTTAGTAATCTAAATTGGACATAATTCAAGGTAATAAAAAGAATTTGTCGAACATTGAATAAATAACATTCATTTTTCCTATATACAAGGCCATAAACTTCTGTACAATGCAAATAAAAGCAAAAAAACTAGATTACTAATTAATACAGAAATAAAAAAGCAATTTCTAAGAACGAAAATCTGACAAATATATAGAAAGAATCTTTTGCAATTTTAGCGTTGCTAAGACTTCTATTAAAGCATTCAAAATGAGTGCTTTAATAAATCATCCATCAAGGATGGAACATTTAGCGGATTCAGTTTTAAGTTGGTCACACTACTTCTATATGTCGTAGTCATAGTGATAATTTAAGGTTATGATTAAACTGACAATTGATAAACATTTTATTATACGGTAATTATATTTACAATACAATAACAAATATTTTATTTATGAAGAGCCAAATGGCATGTTAATTCAAGTCAGCCATTGGCAACTAAATTCAAAAATTTGAATTTTATTCTAAACATACGCGGACGTTCCCAACTGCTATAAAATTTTCCTAAATTATTAAATTTCTTATTTTCTCTTTAAAAAAATACTTTAACAAAGCTAATTGCAAAAAATAACATAAAAAATACGTTTCATAAGACACGTTTTAAAGTACGAATTCAAGTTTAAAAAACGAGTGGCTAAGCCACGGGTTTTTAATGAATGAGTGCTCTAACGTCTTATTATACTCATTTACTCATTCATTAAAAAACTCGTTTTTTAAACTTGAATTCGTGCTTTAAAACGTGTCTTATGAAATTCGTTTTTTAATATACTAGTTAAACACTCCACTAATTGATACAATCATGGTCAAAATAATCACTACACCTAGACACACAAATACACATACATTACATGGTAGTTAGTGCCCCTACATTTAATTGAACAAGATCTTTCTTTGAGCATGGTAGAAATTACCGAAACAATATTGTCAAAACAATAAAATAAATCAGTGGAGCTTTTTTAATTTTAATTATAATTTGCATTTCTATATTTAATTCTAAAAGATTAGTTCATTAAAATTTCAATACTAGTATCTACTACTATTAATATTAATTAATGTTGTTTGGGCTTATGAACTTAAACCAGGACAAGGCAAAGGAAAACGATATTATGTTAGATGTAGCAATCCAAACAAATACCTACATATATGTTTTTTTTCTATTTTGCCTTCGTAATGAACTCACTATGAAACCGAAAACAGTATCTAAGTGGGTAATTTCGATACGCTTTTTTTCATTTTTCAATGTTGGCGTTGTTCGAACACAAAAATAAATATTATAGCTGTCATTTGATTTTAAGAATTTAAGTATATTTGACAGAAATGATATATGTAAAAACGAAAAATGTTACACAAACAACGTATATTATATACAATTAACAACAAATTATATTAGTTTCTATGTCACTCATGTTTATATTTTTAAGTAAAATACAATTAACAAAAATTATTAAATAATATTTCGCGGATAGCAACATTTAAATTTGAAAATGTCAAGTACCAATGTGACCAACTGTATACTTGATATAAAATAAAACTCTGAACCTTCAAATTAAATATGTAAATTGAAATTTGTGATGTTTCATCCCCTTTCCTGAACACTCTGTATCAAAAAATTAAATTAATTTTAGCAATTCGTAAAAGTTATCTCAAGTATACACTACTCACATACCAAAAATTTTGTTTCTGGAATCAAACATAAGTAAGACATGACTTAGCAAAATAGTACATGCACATGACATTTATTAGAGAAAATGTTAAATATTTCAAAAACTATTACGGTTAGGTATAGACAATGGTATACGAGAAGCATGTCGATTTTATAGCAGACTCTAAAAATGGAATAAAATATAGCTGTTTAGTTTGAAAAAATTAGGTTAGGTTCAATACTGCTATTCTGACACAACCTGTATAAACAAAAGTATTTTTAGGCTATGCCCATTTAAGAATTAAACAACATTTGTTTGAAAAGTTTTTTGTATCTCATATCGAGATATCGACCGACACCACACTATTAGAACACCGGCATAGTAACAGTATATTTTCTGAATTATATTAATTCAGGAAATTGTTAAATTGTCTAGTTGTGCTTTTGAATATTTTATTATCAAATCGCGTTTTCAAAGGCTTAACGCTAATGTACTCCTTTGAAACTTATTGGAGAGTTTTAAAATAAAATCCTCAAAGAAGAAGCAGACATCTGAGTTAAATGAGTGTGTGGGGTCCATAGAACTAGACGATTTTTGTTATGTAGTATTTTTTATTATACAGGCTGTCACACAAAAAACGCCCCAAGCTGTAACTCTGTTATTTATATTTAGATTTTCATGAGATAGGTACCAAATGAAATGGTTTTATGAGTACTATGTTTGAGGCTACATTTACTTTTTTCCAGCGCCATCTTCAATTCCTAGCGATTGTCAATTTTTTTTTTCAAATTGGACGGTATATATTTTTTTGCATAATTGAATAGAGATTTTTTTCTTGAATCAATTGATGTGCAATACATCAATTTTAATTAAATTTCGAAGAAACGAATTATGAAAACACTGTCCGTATAATGCTCTTAGTCACTTATGTTACATACTGTAGTGTGCGATGGAAAAATAACGCCTGAAAGAAATCATGAATTTCAATCAACTTACTGACATGCTACAAATTTAATTTGAGTGTAATAAAAACTCTAATCAGGCGTTGCGAATTTACATGGAACGTTTTCCGGAAAGAGAAGTTCCAGAACGTCGTAAGTTTAGTCGACTTGAAGAAAATTTAAGAAGATTTGGATGTTTCAAGAAAACAAAAGTAATAATCAGGAAATTTTCTGAAAATGTAGAGCTGGACGTTTTGTCAGCTGTTGATGAAAATGCCAAAACCTCGGTTCGTGAAGTGGCGAACATAGTTGGTACGTCTCGAAGTACTGCGTCTGCAGTACTTAAAAACCACAAGTTTAAGCCGTACATTGCCCAAAAAGTGCAAGCAATAAATGAAAATGATCCAATTCGAAGAACGCAGTTTTGTAATTTTTACTTAACAACTTTGCAAGAAGACCCGTTGTTTTATCGCAAAATTATTTGGACAGATACTTTCACTAATTATGGAATTTTTAATCGGAACATTCATTGCCAATGGAGCCAAGAAAACCCTAGATACGTCGTCGACCGTTATTTTCAACGTCGTTTTAGCTGTAATGTTTGGTGTGGCCTACTCGGACACCGCTTGATTGGGACATTTTTTATTGACGGTTCCTTAAATCAACTAAGATATCACCAACTATTAAGCGGAGATGTTGCAAGTTTTTTGGATGAATTACCGCTGGCGGAACTGCATGAAGTATATTTTCAACAAGACGGTGCTACTCCCCATAATGCACGAATAAATGTTCGCTGGTTGAATAGAAATTTTAATGAAAAATGGATTGGCACATATGGACCTATTCGTTGGCCTGCGCGTTCACCTGATCTTACGCCTCTAGATTTTTGGTTTTGGGGATATCTGAAAGATCGAGTTTATCTAACAGTGCCACAGAATGTAAACGATTTACAAAACCGAATAATTGAAATTTGTCGGGAAATACCTAATAATATCGTTTTAAATGCCACCCGTGGTGTTATAAGAAGATGCATGTATTGCATTGAGCATGGCGGTAATCAATTCGATCAATTTTTGTAAAATTTTTTAGTTTTTAATTTATTTTTTAGGTTTGTTGTTTGTTTTTTTTTTGTAAAATAAAATTAGTTACATATGCATAATGCGTTTTTTTTTACATTAATTTTTTCATGGCGCATTTCAGTATAATACAGTCACTTTAAGAGAATGTTCGCAAAACCTTTTAATTTTTTTCTCTTCTAAATGTACAATTAAAATGGATGTATTGTATATCAATGGATTCGGGAAAAAAATCTTTATTCAATTATGCAAAAAAATATATACCGTGCAATTTGAAAAAAAAAATTGACAATCGCTAGGAATTGAAGATGGCGCTGGAAAAATGTAAATGTTGCTTCAAACATAGTACTCACGAAACCATTTCATTTGGTACCTATCTCATGAAAATCGAAATATAAATAACAGAGTTACAGCTTGGGGCGTTTTTTGTGTGACAGCCTGTATAATGTGCATCGTTATTTCAATATTGTTATATTGTATTCAATGTGCGTGTCTTTTGTTCATATTAATTAAATTTCTGTCTGTATTTTTGGAATATTTTATCTAAGCAACCTTGTTATTTTGTTTCCTAAAATTTTGGTGGTGTACTTAAAGCAAGACAAAGCAAGCTGTTGATAATTTATGGAATTTTGTATTGCATTTAACAGATGGATTAGTTTGACTCATTTACATCATTTTGTGATGTTTAAGTTAATATAGTACCAGAACTTGAATAAGGTCCGATTATAAAGTTTCTTCTTTCGTCTTGTTCGTACCTATCGTTAACGCTCGTAAGGTTAAGAAGCGTACAGACGTACCCCAACTGCATATTTATATTAATTTCAGAAGAACTTTTATAATCTGATGTCGTTCAGGCAATATACGAGGTGCATTCAAGTTCTAAGGCCTCTGATTTTTTTTCTCCAGACTGGAAAGAGCAGCGTCGAGAATGAGAACTGTTTTAGATACTTAAAATGGCTACGTTTTCCTTACTTGAACAGCGTGCAATCATTCGTTTTCTGAATTTGCGTGGTGTGACACCAATTGAAATTCATCGACAGTTGAAGGAGACATGTGGTGATGGAGTTATGGATGTATCGAAAGTGCGTTCGTTGGTGCGACAGTTTAATGAAGGCAGAACATCGTGTGACAACAAACCGAAACAACCTCGGTCTCGCACAAGCCGGTCTGACGACATGATCGAGAAAGTGGAGAGACTTATTTTGGGGGATCGCCGAATGTTGAACAGATCGCCTCCAGTGTTAGCATTTCCATGGGTTCTGTACACACAATCCTGCATGACGACCTGAAAATGCGAAAAGTGTCCTCCAGATGGGTGCCTCGAATGCTGACGGACGACCACAAGGCTGCTCGTGTGGCATGTTGCCAAGCAATGTTGACGCGCAACCAAGGCATGAATGGGACTTTCTTTTCGTCGATTGTGACAATGGATGAGACGTGGATGCCATTTTTCAATCCAGAAACAAAGCGCCAGTCAGCTCAATGGAAGCACACAGATTCTCCGCCTCCAAAAAAATTTCGGGTAACCGCCAGTACTGGTGTCCATGTTCTGGGACAGTGAGGGCGTAATCCTTACCAATTGCTTTCCAAAGGGCACTACGGTGACAGCTGCATCCTACGAAAATGTTTTGAAGAACAAGTTCCTTCCTGCACTGCAACAAAAACGTCCGGGAAAGGCTGCGCGTGTGCTGTTTCACCAAGATAACGCACCCGCACATCGGGCTAACTTTACGCAACAGTTTCTTCGTGAAAACAACTTTGAAGTGATTTCTCATGCTCCCTACTCACCCGACCTGGCTCCTAGTGACTTTTGGCTGTTTCCAACAATGAAAGACACTGTCCGTGGCCGCACATTAACCAGCCGTGCTGCTATTGCTTCATTGCGTCGAGAAGTAACGCCAGTTTCATAGTTTTCGGGTGAGTAGTTAGTTAGAAAAAAAATCGGAGGGCTTAGAACTTGAATGCACCTCGTATAGTTCACTCAATTACCTGTGTATTCTAAAGATTTTGATTTTCTACCTTGTTTCGTTAATTATTTATGACAAAGATTCTATTCGGGCTACTCTTATACCTCACATAGCCTTTTAAAGTTACTTTATTTATTAAATTGTATAATTATGTTATCTTTTATGAAATCTCTTTGTTTGGCACAGTACAATGCTATACCAAATGCGAATAATTTAATTTTGGACTAGGTCCTATCTAATATGAACTATGACCTGAATGTATTACATGATCTAGTGCCGCTGGTTTCAGTTGATTTACATCATTGTGCGCTCACAGTTGATTTATTGTTGCATTCTCTATCTACTTCAATTAGCTTCCCAATAAATAACAATAGGCGCTACAATTTTAGGTAGGCAAATTTTCAAAAGTTTTATTCTGAATTACTCTCTTTTTATTCGTCCTTTCTCTATGCCTTTTTTGACGTTGATACAGCTTTTGATATGTTCTACGTGTAAGATACTCCGTGATCGACTCTTGTATTCCTAATACCTGCCACAATATTAAGCAACGTTTTCCTCCGTGGTTTACACCATGTATAACAGATTGACTGGATTTGAAGCTTTATTATCATCGGAGATGGAAGCGGACTGGGTATGATATCTTAAAACGTGAATTTCAGCGTTTGCGAAGAATTCTTAAGGATGATACAGCTAGGGCCTATCAAAATTATATTGACTGTATTCAGCATTCCTTTCTGGATGACCTTAAATCTTTTTGGAGCTTTGTAAGGTCTAAACGTGCTAGCTCCAGAATTCCTGGTAAACTCTATAACGGTGATTCTGAATTCGATGACTCTCAGCGGATTGTTGATGCTTTTGCATCAGCTTTCTCTGGTGTATTCTTGCCAGGTGCTAGCAGTGGTGACATTCAAGACCTGCATACAAATTTGACATCATTGAATATTCGGTGGGTTGTCTATGATGATGTACTGAACAACTAAAGAAATCAAAGAATAATTTCACATCCGGGCATGATAGCATTCTCAGCTACCTTCTTCGTGATTGTGCATGAATATTTGCTGAGCCTCTTTGCAAGATATTTAATTTATCACTGCAAACATTTGTCTTTCTTGTTACCTGGACAGTCGCTAAACACAAAACACACAAAAAAAGAGATAATTCTGATGTTAATAATTATAGGTCCATATCAAACCTACCCAACTTTGCAAAGGTGTATCAGACTATATATACTATATGACCATATTTACTCTAACATCAAAATATTTCTTGTGGTCAAATCAACATAGTTTTATGTCTAAAAGCTCTACCACTTCAAACCTCGCCCTTATAGCTTAGGCTGTATGTGAAACACTTGACAGGGAAGAGCAGATGGAGGTTATTTATACTGACTTTTCTCGTGCCTTCGATACCATTGACCATACTGCTCTCCAGGGTAAAATGAGTTTATTTGGATTCCGTAACTCACTAATAATGCTCCATACTTCTTACCCTACTGATAGAAGGAATTTTGTATACTGTAATGGCTACGAATCTAGGGCGTATTATTCTACTTCCGGAATCCTCCAGGATTCCAATCCTGGACCCTTATTAGTTAACATCTTTATTATGTCATGATTTAATAGCTCTATTAATTGATGTGTTTTTATGTGGACGATTTAAATATTTTTCATCGAATTGGTGGTGGTCTAGACGCTGTCCTTCTTCAAGGGAACTTGAATCGGGCCATAAATTGGTGCTCTTCAAACAAATTAAATTTAAACATCGACAAATGCTGTTTCATATCTTTCACTAGAAAACCCAATAGATATCTGTCCAATTATTCTATTGACAATATCGCAATACGCATGTTAATAATATTGGTGTTACTTTTGATGAAAAGCTGATCTTCTCTGATCATGTTTCCCAAGTCTACATATAGATAATTGTCCGTTCGTGTAAGTACTTTGACAACATAGCCTCACTCAAGTCACTTTTTTATGCGCTAGTTGTTAGAATATACCGTTGTCCTGTGGTATACAATATATGATTGCTATATTAATGCAGTTGAATCCATACAGCGCAAGTTTCTAAAGTATTTAAGTTAAATTTGATGGAGTATACACTCCTCGTGGTTTGGACTACAGGTTTTGGATCGTCAGTTAATTCGTTGGAGGCAAGACGACACCTAATTGGTTGAAACTTTATCAAAAATGTAATTCTTTATAATATTGACTCAGCTGATTTACTTGCAGAAGTGAATTTTCGAGTACCTTGTCCAAACTCAAGAGCTACTTCCAACGGCTACAGCAAATATTTTGCTGAGGCCTCCCATGGTGCATTCTGTCGAGAGTTTTAATAGTCTAAATTGTTTTTCTGCAGACATTTTTCGTTAATTGGTTTCTTCGTTTAACGTGTTTCATTCATTTTCTTTCCCTATTCTTTTATATTTCGGTAGTTTGAATTATTTTATTAAATTATATTTTGTTGCTAATTCTTTTTCACATATGTATTATATTTATTATTTGTTTATATTGTCTTTATTGAGGTGACCTGTTGGAAAATTTAATAAATATTATTATTATAAGATTGTAGATTTGTTTCTTTACAGTTGCTTCCAAGTTACTGTAACTTAAGGTTGGTTTATTTGTACTTTGTACAGTTGTAATAAAGGTAGGGCCTTATGCCCTAAGGTAGGCAGAGATCGCCATGTAATAAAGGTAGGGCCTTATGCTCTAAGGTAGAATCGCCATGTAACGTGGGCAGGATGGATCGTCCATGTAAACTCTATGTGCCTGGAGGATCGGCATGTAATGTGGGCCGTTTGGGCGGCCACATCACGTTGCTGGTTCGAGGCGGAATAAAGTACTAAATGATACACACTCGAAGTTCGGGTAACATTCTATAATTAACTCAACGCTTACAAACTGGATAACAATATATTTACAAGATGTACATGTTATACTTGGTTCAACTCAGACAGGGCAGAACGTGGTTATTAAGATGTAACACAGTTCGCACCACTGACTGGTTGTAACTCTCGTCGTAACTATGACTGTCCTTATGACTAAAACTATCGTCTATATATACTAGAGAAGATCCTTGTCTTACTTATCATTTGTTTCTAGAACAAATGTATAACCCTGATGCGTTGGTCTTGTGTATGCAACAAATCCGAGGTAAGGTCGTGTTTAGATAACACGTTAATGTTTTGTATTAAATGCGAGGCTTCGCCTTGGCAAAGTGTTACGCATACACATGACTGCGTATCGAGTTATTACACAGTTAGTGTTTATAATGATTGCTTTTATACGAGTTGTCGCCAATAAAAATGTAACAAATGAGGAACTAATGTATTTTTTGGAGCATGACGACCTGGATTATAAAGCTTTTATTGTTTGAGGTGAATGGTGTAGTTGGAGTCCATAGACTATGATTGTTGTATGATGGTATGATTATTGACAATGAAGAAGTGGAAGAAGATATTGAAGATAAAGTTCAATCGAGTAGTTTTCTATCAGGTCACGCGTACTATCTAATGACGGAAATTTCTTGGTCAAGGGTACCGTTCAAGAGTATAGTCCAGAGAAAATAATAAGATATAGATAGAAAAACTTTGGAGCCGACACGTATAAATTCTAAAATCACCAATATAAAAGATGCCTTCTATTGTTTTGGTCTTAAGATATATTTGACATCATAGTACAAGAAAGAAAACGCAAAGTAGAGGCGTTTCGAAAAAATGGAATAATGATTATTCCAGAAATAAGAAGTTCATTCTCACAGACAACACTGAAATGACAGCTTTTAGTCGCAACGTCGTTACAGTTGGTGCTTTGAAAACCAATGACTAACCTGTAGAAAGGTTGTGCTCTCGCGATTCTGTGTATACTCACCAAATGATTCCAGCCGTTTTAGTTCGAGCTCCATTTAAATTCTTCATTTCGATCATTTTTAAACGAGAGTACGGTGTGAAGGTATGTTTTGCATCTTGCAATACAGCTTTCGTATCTAATATATAGCTGTACTTAGGTAAAGCTTGATAATGTATTTCATTTTTGTAACTTAACAAACACTTTCTTCGTATTTAGAGAAGCACAATAACCAACCTGAAAAAATCAAGGCCAAAGAGTGGTTACGGATATAGTAAATCATTTATTAGGTAGGTACAGTATTATCTCAGATAAATTATTGAATAGAAATATTACATTATGTGGTACAAAAAAAAAAACTTTAACTCCCAAAGAACTTCAGCCGTCGGCATCTAAACCAATAAGTTTGCCAATGTTTTCTTTCAGAAAGAATGGAACATTGGTTTATGTACCACCATATATCTTATAAAAACTGAATATTTTGTTTTATATTCGGTTCTATTTTTGTGATAGTGTGCCAGGTGCAGAGAAGAATTGAAACGATTTTTTATAAGGTATTTATTAATAGATATTTACTGGTATTTTTTCATATAAACCAGATGCATTCCATACAAGTTGTACAACATTAAAATATGTAGTATTAAAATATTTACTTACATTTATAGAAAGAAATGCAACAATTAGATCAGCTGTTCGTGTTTATAAAAAATGTAAAAAAAATTTTCTAAATAAAAACAGATGATCTTGAACTAATTCGGAATAAATAACCTAAACAGTATAATTCAATATTTACGGTAAAATTAAACAATTTTAATATGAATGTTAACAGCCGGCTAATCGGAAATAAATTACAGCTTGATTTACACAATATACATATTTTGGATATGTGTCTATTAACATGAATTAAATATACCCTAATTAATGTAAAATAAATTATTTAGGATCCCGAACTCAATTAAAATTAATCAGATACAAAAAAATATTTGATTATTTGGAAATGAAATTGGTATTTAATTAACTACAAATAAATAATGTGCTTTTGAAAATAAATTATTGTCAATCCATTAAATACATATAAATCGTTGCGTTTGGACTGTAGCAATGTGGTGTAAATATATTAACTTAGACAAACGAAATGTGTATGAATTTACTGTAAACTGACGTATTTGAATGTTATGAGGTTAGTACAATATTTGTGGGACTAATAAATACAAATGAAATTATCTGCGCTAATCGAAAAATGCCAATGGAAACTATCTGCAAGGCGTGGTAACGTCCTAACGTAAGCTCAATGACGATTGTACTTACACAGTAAGAACTACAAAGCAAACCTAAGATACCAGAGGGGGGTGGGGGGGGAGAGCAACCAGACAAGGGATGCAGGCTTTAAAGCATCGTGACGTCCTACCGTGGACTAAACAACCAGATCGCGACTACACGGTGGAACCCTAGAACAAGTCCTAGGTGCAGACGAGAACGTAAGTAATCAACAGGAACGGCATACGTTCTGAATTATAACGGCCAACGGGGTAGTATTTATAATAGCCGGATATCACGAAATGGTATGCTGGGGACTAGGTAATGTGTACATCAACCCGAAAACTGTTTTACGCAAGCGTGGATTAAAGTATGGAAAACTTACACAATATTAGTAAGTTTGCCGCACGCAACACAACGCTTTTGAGGCTGTATAATTCGATTTTGATTACGTTATAGTTTTCATCACTTAAATTTTTGTTACAATCCGCCCAGTAATTTTAATTACTTACACTGTTTTCTTTATTTTTTTTATTTTTTGTCAATATAATTCTTTCTATTCTGTGAAGAAATGCTGCCTTACACAACATATTTTGAATAAAAAGAAAATCATCAGTCAATATTCCTATTAGCAAGTGGCTTAGCAAGTGTAAAACAAAGTAGTTGAGCAGGCAGCAAAAGCGACAACGGAAAATTAAGTTGAACGGATATTGAACGATAATATAATATAGGGATAAGTAGGCAGTAGGTTAGCAGTAGAGTAAGGAATTGTATCTTTAATAGATATAAGTGAAATAAAGAATGTAAGCTTACCTCTATTTTCTAACCCTGAGTAATTTTAATTTAACTCAATATATTAATTATTGCGTTATTATATATATATATATATATATATATATATATATATATATATATATATATATATATATATATTGAAGTTATACTTGAGGCTGTTAATTATAAAAGGATATAGTACTTAGGTTGAGCGAGAAGTGATAAGTTAAATAAATTTTAAAAATAATAATTGGGCGCCTTATTAATGTGATACACTTCTCAATGTACGCAATCTCTGTTTTTGCTTGCCAACTAGACTCAGGGTGCATGAAATCTGTGTATAAATGTTTAAATAAATGGTATATCTCAGACTCGTCGTGACTAAAAGTAGTTGCTTCCTTATTAGAAATTTAAATAAACGATTATCAAAAGAAATAACTTCTACAACTGGATCTACATCAATAAAAGATTTATATCAATATAAACAAAATATATTTATTGTATTAAAAGAAGAAAACTGTAACAACATGTACAAATATAAAAGTTTAAGTGGAATGTGAACTATATATGTCTATTATAACAAGGTGATAAATCGATAAGGTTATGTGTGTTGTTATTTTATAATAAATGTGTACTAAAATTATATGAACAATCTCTAATACGTAGGTAAGTACCTTTTAATTATGTGTACAGAGTAAAATAAATATATTATTTAGGAAAGTCATATTTTTGAAATGATATCTGGTAATAGGTAAAAAAATTCGAGAATCTTTATTTATTTATGTGATTCAATTTTTAAAGAAATAAATTAAAGACGATATTTATTAGTACCGTAGATATAGTACCTGTGGTTCTGCTTGTAGGTTCTAAGCGCCTATGTTGTCGAGTATTGCTGATGTAAGTTACCCCGAATGCTCTCCGATGTTGGCGGCCTGTGCGGGAAGTTTTGATGACGCTCTCGAAGTTTTCCTCGGACTCGAAATAAGTCTGCTAGAATCTCTCTATGACCTGGTATTGCTGTTGGACTTGAGGTATTTGCTTGATCTAACACTCCTCCAAGTAGTAAATGGCCTGTAGTCCTTCTTAGATATATATTTTGGGTATTTTCGTGTACTTGATAACGAAATTAATCGTTTAACGCTTTATTTGGCGTTTATTCGCAGAAATTCGGTTATTTGCCAAAATCTCGCTTGTAATTTACTGCCAGTCTTTCTCAGGTTATCTAATTTCACTTTAGCACTGTTTGTATATTTTAAAATTGATTAAATTTAGAATTTTCTAATTGAGAATCGAAAAATACGTCTTATGCTTTTATAAATTTTACATAAGATGATGCCGATAGCGACTGTTTTTTAATCAAAGCCTATTTATTTAATCTCTAAATAGTCTCGAAGTTTTTCCTTTAAAACTAATTTCTAAGACATATTTTAATTATACATTATATATTATCTAGATTTAAAAATTATTGAACAAATTCTAACCTAATTTTTATGTCAATCTTAATATTACTTTGCGTAAATTGCGCACGATAAATATTTACATTTCGGAAGATGTCGATTAGTGGGCGTGTCTTACTAGCGTCGATATAATGTGTAGATGTATATGAATTTAAATATTGGTACTTTCGCGCTAAAATTTGAATATTGAATTTAAAATAATAAAAATGAAATTAATGAAAGAAAAAGAAATATACTAATTTAAGATTGTAATATTATCGTTATATAAATTCGTATACATTTCGACACTACTAAAACTTGCTAACTCCGTTTTATAACCTTGTTTACATAAATATTGATGATGTTGAGTAACTTATATTTCCCATTTCAGTTGCTGCTCTAAGGGTATGTCTTGTATCATAACAATATATATATTTAGTGTTAATAAGAATTAAAATTTATTTCTTATTTATTTTATTGGCCGTGTCATAATATTAAAATAATAGACTTTTTCTTGGTTTAGCGACCTTTAATGAATTTCAGTTTCTTACTACGACGTTTCGACTTTTTTATTATTAAGTCTTTTTCAAGTGATTAGAACTAAAAAATTAATACAAAGAAAGGTAAGAAATATATTTACATTTGTATGAATGAATTAAAATTAAAATTAAAAATAATAATTAAAGTAAGGAAAATTAAAGGATACAAAACTCACCAATTTATTTCGTGTCAAAACACATATTTTGTGTAAAATGTATGGCCAGACATGTCGAACCATTTTATATGGTCGAACTGCCTTTCTCGGAATATTTAGTGTAACTAAATGTCTTTGTGCAGAAATTAAATTGTTTATTCCGTTTTAAAATTAGTTTGGTCAGGCCATGTGTTTGGGAAAATACAATATATTTACAATGGGAAAATTTTTTTTTTGTGTTGTTGGGGTTGTCTTCTATTGTTTAATGAGCGGATAATAAAGTTTAGAAAGTCCATCAATCTCGTTACGATCGTTGATTGTTTTGTTGCTTTTGAATATATGAATCATTCAAAAGCAACAAAACAATAAACGATCTTAACGATCGATGTATCTTTTCCATAACGTCTTGACAAAACTCCATTCTCCGGAAATTGTGCTCGGGAAATATTTCTTGAGTTTTCGAATATTTGAAGCATTTTAAACCATTACGTTTCCAAATACGTGAAATAGTTGTGTTACTTGTACCCAATTCCTCGGCAGCACTTCTAATAGATCTCGTGTTATCAATTTCCACAATACTACAAATTAATACATCCCGCCGTTCTTTTTCCTCAATTTTTTTGTGGTGATACCTCTCTTGGTTTGCATTTCGTACAGTTATTGAGACAGAAACAAGTTTCAAATTTATTTATAATATTATGAATTGTTTGTCTGCAAGGTGCAGAATGGTCTGCAAAAGTCAGCGCAAACAAATCCATGCACTCCATTGCAGACTTGCCAGCATAAAGCCAGTTTACTAACTGAACCTTTTCAGTGGGTGTATAAAGAGCCATCCATTAGACATTAATTTTATTGTACGCTTTCAAACTGTAACGGCCGCAGCTAGACTGAATGCAAAATTTCCAGTCAATCGGTATCGGAGACAATTGTCAGTCCTCGCGGTCTTCGCTGGCATTGGACTGGATTTCTCATGTACGTATACATTGTATATACTCATACGTTGATTCTTTATGCCTAATGATATTTAACACATACGGTATAATCCTAAAGAGCGTTTGTACATCATTAATTCTTTTAGGTACGAGAAACTTAGAAACGGCTTCATTTCTTTCTTGTCTGGTGTAGTACCTTTTAACGAAACTATAAAGATACATAATATGTTTTAATTTGTTATACAAAAATTACATTTTAATATTTTCATTTTTAAATCTGTATTTCTGAAACCTTGAAAAAGGAGTTATTTAATCTGTTTAAATTTTGTTTAAACAATACAAGCAATACGAATTTTTTCGGTACTCTTCAAACAGACGTTTATCATGTTGTACAACTAATAATAGATATTGTGAACAATCAAATCAAAGCAAGAGGAGTAAAAAAATATCAAACTTCTTTTATAAAGCCAAGTAAGCCAACTATAAACAATACTTTAAATCGTAACAAGTAATAAGAAACATAAATTCAATGTTCAAATTTTTTAATTTTCAAATTTCAAACTAGCGGTAGCCTCTCAGCTATTATTACTTTACAACTGATATTATACTTAGGCAAAGAAATTTTGTTTGTAGGTGAACTTTCTCTACTACACTAGCGGTATTACAAAATATTCTTAACTTAAACCGTTTTCGGAGGAATTCGAAAATAATGTGTGATATTTCCACTTCTGTATATTTTGTATAATTGTAACCCTCCGTATCATATAAAATTAAATTTTTTCCAATATAATTTCACGAAAAAAATGACAGTATCCTTAAGTTGAATGAAGTATTGTTTAAACGAATAAAACTAGTTGATATTAAATATTTTAATTCGGAAGCAAACACTCCATTACTTTCTATATTGACAGATAACTTAGATTGCTTAAACTCGTCAGTGAGTTATCATAATCTTGTACTTGATGCGATAAGACAATTCAAAATTCGGGGTTACGACAAACAGATTAAGGTAATTAATAGTTCTTTGTTATTCCTAGTAAAGAAATTCTCACAGTCAGTTGCGTTTTCAATCAGCATATAATATCAAAATGACCTCTATGTTTATTGTGAAGCGGCCGGATCGTACTTTTACATACTTGTACAGGCTGATTCATTTTCGGCCCTCACCATGGGGATCTCTCTTATTATTGAAGATAGAGTAAAGGTTTAAAATTGGCAAAGTTGTTAAATTTTGTGTTTGTTATAAATCCGCAAAGAAAATAGACCTGTGACAAATGACCTTCGTTAATTAAAAAAAACAACGCGAAAACCCCATTTTCTTCTTTTACCTGTAGCACCAACATTTGGCCTTGCAGAGAAAAAATAAAAACACTTTCTTTTGTCCATTTCTAAACCTATATCCAGTGGTATATTCTAAATTTTTATACGACGTTTCGTTTCTTTCTGGCCATCATCAACTATCTAATTTCTTATAGGCGCCTTATTGGATTTAGACATCTTCAGAAAGAGTATTTTTTTCTGATTTCAACCATGTATATAGCTGACTATAGCTTTTGACATTAGGTTTTATTTGAAAGAATAAATTATAAGATTAAATAAGGTAGCCTTTGGAATTTCAATGTGTCAAACATTTCATTTATTGCTCATTATTTTTTTTTATATTTTATATATTTATATATTTTATATTGCTCATTGTTTACGTTCGTGTTTGATGTGAATACACGCATGCTAATCGCTATGATGTTATTCTCATTTTTCGGTAGTAAAATCGTTTAAATTATTATATTAATTTATATCAGTGTATAGCCTTTGTGTCTATCCATATATTGAATCAGTTTTCTATCTTAAACAACACTGTGGCTGCTGTATGCATTGTAAGTAATTTTACTGTTCTATTGGGTACAGTTTTTGTTGCTGTTCTTTCGAGTATACGTACTTTCGGTGTTTTTGTTTTGTTTTTATCGGTGCCTCGCTATTCGTATTTATTTGTTTGTTTTCCTCTTGTTTCTGTTGCTGATTATCCGTTGTCCTCCTATCCTGTGTGTTGTCTTTTTTTAAAAAAGTCCCTACGACAGACACCGTAGGGTGAAGTGTGTGTCCTCGTATTTAATCCTTTTCCTTTTTCTTTCAATATGAGTTTAATTAAATGTTCGCACTGTTCCATTACCGCAGAGTCTCATAAGATCGTGAATTGTTCTGTGTGCCAGAAGCCTTATGCGGTTGGGTGCGTCGATATCTCTAATGCGGAGGCGAGAAGGATTCATAATGGCGTCTACACGTGGACATGCGTCTCTTGTAAGGATCTTGGTAATGATCTAAATAGTCTTAAGGCTGTTATTGTTGCTCTTCGTGACGAGATCCAGATGCTTAAAACAAGTATTGCCTCTCCTTGCGTTGTTTCGTCCTCTTTATCATTGTTGGAGACTGAGAAAATTATTCAAGAGGTGCAGGATCGCGAGAAACGCAGAAATAATGTAATTATATACGGCTGTACTGAGTCAGCTACCTCCAGCAAGGAGCAAATAGCTACTGATATCATTTCTATAAAGGATATGCTTTCTGCCGTAAGCATAGATGCACCTGACTTTCAGGTATATAGATTGGGTAAGTTTGACCCTGGCAGCAGCAGCCGTTGTCGTCCTATTAAAATACAGTTTCCAGGCGAGTCTATTGTTACTGCTTTGTTGAGGAAAACTGACAAAATAAAATCTCTTAATCAGTGGCGCGGTTTTGGTTTTTCTCGCGATCGCACTCTCATGCAGCGGGAACTTTATAAAAGTGTTAGGGCACAATTAGAGCAGCGATTGGATCAGGGTGAACATGCCTTGAGAATTGTGTATAGGAGCGGTATCCCTGTTATTATATCGGAAAACCAGCAAAGCCCGACAGTATCTCCCGGACATTAAGTATTTATTACCAAAACACTCGCAGCCTTCGCTGTAAGTCGCATATTTTCTATCCAAGTTCTTCTGATTTGGCATATGATGTCATACTTATATCTGAAACATGGCTTGACGAGTCTTTCGACAGCTGTGAATTTTTTCCTCCCTACTACAATATTGTCAGATGCGACAGAGATTTTGCCTCTGTGGGAAAATCCACAGGTGGTGGTGTTCTGTTGGGCTTAGCAACTGAATTTACATTAGAGGTGCTTGACATCTCTGAATTAAAAACTCTGGTGCCGTCGATTGACCTTCTCATTTGCAAGTGCACTATTCATAATTTCAATTTCTATATTTCCGTTATATACATTCCACCTGAATTACCGAATTCTGCTTTGGATACCTTCTTCGAAGCACTTCAAATCCTTATAATAAACAAACCTATTTTAATTATTGGTGATTTTAATTTACCACAATATTATGAACATATTAGTTCCAGTACAGTGAGTACTAGAGTTTCTGCTTTCCTGGAATTTTGTGATTTTTTACAACTCAAGCAATACAATGCGATTGTGAATGCTGACGGTCGACTTCTTGATTTGGTCTTGTCGAACTTGGATCACAATCTAAGCACTACCCACGACCAGCATCCCTTTGTTCCTGAAGACGCATATCATCCTGCCTTGTCAGTTAATATGGAGTTTTTATCTACATTGAGACCGGATCAGTTTCCATCTACTAACTGTCAGTACAACATCAGAAAGGCGAATTATGAAAAACTGTATGAGGACCTGGTGGAGGTTGATTGGTCCTTTCTGGATGGTATTAATGATGTTAATCTCGCCCTGGATTGGTTTTACAATGTTCTGAGCGATATATTTGATTCAACTATTCCGAAGATGTCGAGAAGAACCTCGCATTTTCCTGCTTGGTTCAATAATGAAATTAAATGTAACATTAAAGCAAAAAATTATTATAGGCGTAAATGGAAAGGTACTAATAGTCCGATGTTCTATGAAGAGTTCAGAAGACTGCGTACACTAACGAAATCACAAATATCTACTGCTTATACTGCATACATGGTGAATATAGAGACCAGCATCACGGCGGATCCTAGAAGAATATGGTCTTTCGTACGTTCCCGGAGGGGAACCTCACGTATTCCTGGAAAACTATTTTATAGAAATGCTTGGCTTGACAAACCACAAGCCATTGTAGACGCATTTGCCAGTAATTTCTCGGAAATGTTCTCGACCGCCAATATTGTTGACTCTCCCACTCTAAAATCTCAATGTCAGCCGTTTTCTCTCTGTCGCATTACTGAACATACTATTTCCAGCATAATGGCTACTTTTCCTGATAAGTTTACCTCTGGTGATGATGGCATTCCCAGCTTCCTGATCAGGGACACTAAATTTGTTCTATCAGCACCACTAACCAAAATTATAAACCTAGCACTGCAGACATCATCCTTCCCCGATAGATGGAAGTGCGGCCGTATTGTTCCTGTATTCAAGAAGGGTGATAGCAGACATATTTCAAACTACAGACCGATTTCGCTCTTATCAAACTTTGCAAAAATTTTCGAACAAGTTTTGTTTGATGCTATTTACTTCAATACCCATTCATATATCACACAGCACCAGCATGGTTTTATGAAAGGTCGGTCTACTACTACAAATCTAGCTTGCTTTACGCAATATACGAATGAAGTCTTGGACAGTAGGGGTCAAGTGGATGTTGTTTATATGGATTATTCACATGCTTTTGATAGCATCAACCATATGTTGCTACTTCAAAAACTTGATAGCTTTGGCTTATCTCCGAATTTATACATGTTGTTGGGATCTTATTTATCTAATCGATATAATTATGTGTTTTATAATGGTTATAAATCGTACACCTTTGCAGTGGCTTCTGGAGTACCGCAGGGTTCCAACTTGGGACCTTTGCTTTTCTCATTATATATGAATGACCTTTTTCCACTGTTAAGATGTCAGGCGCTAGCTTACGCAGACGACATCAAACTATTTTCTGATATCGCCAAACCAGGTGATGCTATTGGCTTGCAGCATGATGTTAACATTCTTGTGGAGTGGTCTCAGAGGAATGAATTGTCTTTGAATATCGACAAGTGTGTGGTGATGTCATTCTCCAGGAAGAACGCACCAGTCTTATCACGTTATTTTATAAATAATCAGCAGTTGAATAACACAAACTCAGTAAGGGACCTGGGAGTGACGTTTGATCCGGAGCTATCTTTTAATGATCACATTGTGGGCATCTGCCACTCGTCTTCGAGAGCATTGGGCTTCCTCATTAGAGCCTCGGGGTGCTTCAGCAGCATCTCCTTGCTAAAATCTTTGTATTTCACTCTTATAGTTCCGAAACTCGAGTATTCGTCTATTGTTTGGTATCCCTTCTACATCTCGCAACAGTTTCCAGTTGAACGTATACAGCGCCGATTTGTAAAATACCTCTTCTTCAAATCTAATCGTGTATATCCTGACTGGAACACTTCCTATGAAGAACTGCTTCGACTCTATGGGGTTCAGTCTTTGACTGTTCGTCGAGTTAACTACAGCGCAAGGTTTCTTCATAATCTTCTCCACAATAAAATTGATTGTGCCGCGCTGTTGTCTAGGGTCAGATTCAATGTGCCTAGTGTGAGTACCCGTAACCCTGTTACTTTCTTGCTGTCGACTCCAAAGACGAATCTACTGATGAGATCACCGATATTCCACATGATGAGGAATGCTGAGGCATATTATAGTGACATATTCATTGGAAAGGTGGACACTAAGGATATGTGAACCTTGACATCATAATTATCGGTATTACTTATTTGTTATATATCAAAATTATTTTAGTTATGTAATAGTTTAACATAGTATGTATGTGTATTCATACATCTAATTTGTGTACTTATTGCTCTGTAATTGGGATTACCTGTTGGGCAAATAAATAAATATTATTATTATTATTATTATTATTATTATTATTCTCATTAATAATACAAAAATGTCATACACTAACGAAGAGAAACCAGATATGATAAGTATTTTTTATTCTTCGAAACGAAATTCAACAGTAGCGAGTACAAGATAACAAAAACATTAATAAAAATACATAGAAAAGTAAACAATAAACAATTACAGTAAATGTTCAATTATCTGGCCATCTTCGGTAATGCACAATTGGGCACGCCTTCTGGCATTTTGTACTGCCCTTTGTATAGTTCTTCTAGGAACTGCATCGAAGGCATTCTGAAGTCTGTCTCGTAATTCTTCAATGTTTTGTGGCGCATCTACTTTATAAATATTATTTTTAACATATCCCCATAAAAAAAATCTAGCGGACTTAAATCAGGTGATCTCGCAGGCCATTCAACAACTCCCCTATTTCCAATCCAACGGTTTGCAAACTCTTGATTTAAGAAATTTCTAACAACAGCTGCATTGTGTGCTGGTGCGCCATCTTGTTGCCACCATAAATATTGTAATTGATTTAATGGTATATTGTCGTCAAGATAGTCAGATACGTATGTACGTAAAATGTTTAAATATCTTTCTCCATTTAAATGTTCTTCATACATAACTGGTCCTAAGCGACGATTTGCCAAAATACCCATCCAAACGTTTATTCCAAAACGATGTTGTTGTCTTCTAGCCCTGTTTTGTCGGGGATTTTGTACTGCCCAATAGTGCTCCGTATTTCTGTTGAACATTCCAGAATTTGTAAATTTTGTTTCATCTGACCAGATGATTTTGCTTAAAAAATTTTCGTCGTTTTCTATCCTTCCCATTAACCAATTACAATATTCTAGCCTTCTCAAATTATCTCCAGGCAGTAAAGAGTGACTAACATGGATCCTGTATGGTTTAAACCTACTTTTATGTAAAGTTCTCCAAACTCTGGACTGGCACAAATTTAATTCTGACGCTACTTCGCGTGTAGAAATTGATGGATTATTATTTATCTATAAAAATACAAGATTAACATGAAATTTGAAAACACGCTTTTAATTTACCATTTGTAAAATATCTTGTCGATTTTCATTTAAATTCCTGTTGTCTTGACCATTACGCGGCTTAGCAAACGATCCACTCTCGACCAAATTTCTGTCGAGATCTAGAAAAATGGTACGATGAGGCTGTTGTCGTTCTGGATATAATTGTAGATATCTTGTACTCGCTACTGTTGAATTTCGGTTCGAAGAACAAAAAATACTTATCATATCTCGTTTCTCTTCGTTAGTGTATGACATTTTTGTATTATTAATGAACAATAAATGAAATGTTTGACAGATTGAAATTCCATGGCTACCTTATTTAATCTTATAATTTATTCTTTCAAATAAAACCTAATGTCAAAAACTTTAGTCAGCATGTGGTACATGGTTGAATTCAGAAGAAAAAACTCTTTCTGAGGATATCTAAATCCAATATGGCGCCTATAAGAAATTAGATAGTTGATGATGGCCAGAAAGAAACGAAATGTTGTATAAAAATTTAAAATACACCACTGGATAGAGGTTTAGAAATGGCCACAAGGATGTCTTTTTATTTTTTCTCTACAAGGCCAAATGTCGGTGCTACAGGTAAAAGAAGAAAATGGGGTTTTCGCGTTTTTTTTTTAAACGAAGGTCATTTGTCACAGGTCTATTTTCTTTACGGATTTATAACAAACACAAAATTTAACAACTTCAACAACTGCCAAATTTAAACCTATACTCTATCTCCAATAATAAGCGAGATCCTCATGGTGAGAGCCGAAAATGAAGCAGCCTGTATAGCAAACGCCATTTAAGTTGGCGCGAGGAGGGGTAAGTTCGCGCAGGGTTAGAAGTAGTGGGGAGATTTGTACTTGGTTTTACATCAAGTGTCAGATAATTCTAAAATTACTTAATTTACCCAACTCGTTAATGAGTATTTGACAGAACTTGAAATGGAAGTAGCAGCGATGATTTTAGGGAAGCTAGGCAGAAAAAATCACACAATTTTTTTTTATCGAAACTTATAGGAGCTCAAATAAATTAAAGCATCGATGACGGCAAATTTCAAGTTTGCTAAGAATTATGTGTGTTCCGAATAAGCTAGACGTACAAGAAAAATTACGTCCCTAGACATAAAATTATTCGGATAACAAAAGAATCGAAGAGTTAGCTTCTCAAAGCTGATAATGGCTTGTGTATGTTAAAACAGACATGAAAAAATGGATGGAAGATAAGGTTCCGGCTTGAGGTGAAATCATACCAGAGCAGAGGAGGTCACAACAGTTATTTAAGAAAGAGTCGCTTGTATTCATGAGTACAATAGATTTACCGAACTGGAACAGTAAGTTCATTAAGATGGTAGTGGGTCTAACAAAGCAATATGGAAACAACAAACATGAATACCGTGTATCCAAAAGACGGATTTTTCTTTAGTTTCTCTCAAGTAGAAAAAAACGTTACTTTATGTGTTTTGCGATAGCAAAGCGCTAATGAAAACATTTTTCGAAACTAGTGTTCGAAAATGTAGACCCAAAAAGTTACATCTAAAAGTTAAATTTTAAAATCGATGCCATTGGTTCAGTCTAACGTGGAGTCAGTGACTTCAGAGGAGTCACTTATCTCACTTTCATATGCTGTAAAGGGGCACTCAGCTGTAATATGGTGAATAGTTTGGAGAAGTTCTTCACATTCCCAAGTTGGTGTCTCAGTCAGCCTCCATTTATAGAATGAGTCGCGACAAATTTCGTGGGACGTTTTTATTCTACTCATTTATTCTACTCATAGCGAGGCAGCTCCATTCCTGGGTACGGTAGGATCAATGATATGGGCCGCTTGGGCGGGTTTCAATGCTCAATACTCTCTCCATCATTTAGGTTGAAATCTTCTGCTATAAGTTGTTCTGCTGGCAGTAGTGGATGCGATCTAGACTTCATTCTTGACAGGCCGGCATCAGTCAAATTCCTATGTACTGGAATGTAGGGATTCGATATTATTTTATTATATTCTCTTACCAGGCTTTCGTGCCTCTGGATGGTGGGAGGTGTAATATGGTTAAGAACTGGAAGCCGGGGTATTGGTGTAGTTTTTAAACAGCCGCCAATTATTCTCATGGTGTCGTTGAGTTTGATGTCGATCTTGTTTGCGTGGCAACTATTTAGACAGACTGCGGTGCAGTATTCAGGTACCGAGTTAACAATGCTAAGAGCTGACGTTTTAAGGGTGGATGAGTTCGCATCCCAAGCAGACCGCAGAGCTTTTGGATTATGTTATTTCTAGTGTTTATTTTAGCTGCGGTGTCCTCTAGATGTTTTTTATATGAAAGTGTTCGATCTATTGTTGCTTCCAGATATTTTGAGTAAGGATTATATTGCAGCAAGTTATTGAAATACATTTGCGGCTCTAGACGTGAAAATGTAATCTAAGTTAAATGGAAACGAATACCACTATAAATTGGATCAGGTTATTGAGACTAATTTAATATAAAATTTGAACAAAAAGAGGTATACTATACCTCTTTTGTTTTATATTAGCTTTAATGTTTTTGAGATAAATACATTTCCATCGATAACTTTGTTTTATGTCTATTATTTCGATTCGCTGGTAATTATTACATTTAAATTATGTTGTCTGAAACATAACAGAATACGAAAGAATATTTCACAATCCGATATTACTAAATAAACTACGATGTATTAATGCTTTTTATAATTTGCCAGAATATACAATTTTTCGAACGTCGATATATTAAATTAAGCGAATTACTCCAGGCGATTTTGGGAGCCGTGTATGAAATTTTAATCCTTAATCCAGGTTTGAACATATAGTCAATCTGATGCAAAAATATGATTATTTTTTATTATGAGTCATTAACATGTGTACGATAATTCGAGAAACGTGATTCATGTTATTTATTAACTAACTGAAATTATTGATCATTCAATTTACTTGAATGTATTTTTAAAAATAACGAAAGGGTAAATAAATACAGAAGCTGAATATTAATAAAACAGCAATAATTTACTACAGGTACATTTTTTTTAAATAACTCCATGTAAATTTTATGATCTACCCAGGGTTGGTATTAAATAAAAGTTGTAGTTATATACCAAAGGACATGCGTTAGAAACCTACAGCAAGGTACTAACGAATAAAAATAAGCGATAACAATTCACTACTATAAATATAAGTCAATTAGATGTGTGAATTTAGTATATCTAAAGGCGTTACACGTTTTAGATGGTATGTTTGTGCACTATTATCTAAAAGGTTCAATGCCAAAGGGTTTGGATGTGCTTCAAGGCGTGTGAGATACGTGCTACTTATGTGTTTTGCTTCCTTGCGCACTGTCCGCATGTGAAGGTCTTAATATAGCGTGACATTTGTTACAAACCAGGGTGCATTTGTAATTGTTCTCAGTACTTTAGATTGAAACCGTTGAAGAATTTCCAGATTAGAGACACTCGCGGTTCCCAACAGTTGAACGCCTTAGGTCTACACTAATATACACGTAATGTATATGTTGCATTGATTTTTGTTCGTTGGTTTTTATTTGCCACTTACCTTGCCACTCCTGGAGATTATTTAATGATTTTTGGAGATAATGCGATGCCACTGTAGGATCACTACTTGTCACCAATAATGCTATATCATCAGCATATGTCGCGGTAGTTGTAGTATTCGTTGTTGGTATATTGCCAGTATAAATTTGATAAAGGATAGGGCCAATAATACTACCTTGGAGTACCCCAGCTTGTATTCGGTACAGTTGTCAGTTCATCCTGGTATTTGACCAGAAAATATCTAACAGTAAGATAGCTTTTCAGAATCTGATAGTAAGGGTCCTGTAATTTAGATTTTAGTTTGAACAATAACCCGTTATGCCAGACACTATTGAAAGCCTGGGAAATATCTAAAATAGCTGCCGAACAATACTCTTTCCTTCCATAGGCTCTATGTATGATTTCCACTAAGCGATGCACTTCCTCAATAGTGGCATGCATTTCTCTAAGCCCAAATTGATGATCAAGGATTACTGTGAGTTTATCAATTAAAGGCTCAGTCTTTTCACCAGTAATTTCTCGAATATCTTTGACAAGGTAGGCAGGAGACTAATTGGGCGGTATGATGTCACTTCTTCCAGGCCAGGTTTGCCAGGATTGGGAATTAAAACAATTTGCGCAACCTTCCATTGCGACGGAAAGTGTCCATATCTTAAAATAGCATTAAATGTATATGTAATATACTTCATTGATACCTCAGGGAGTTCTTTTAGAATCTTACCAGTTATAAGGTCATATCCGAGTGCTTTCTTTAAATTAACGTTCCTTAAAATTAATTCCTTCGTTTCTCTCATTTTTATAGGTTTTATTGGTAAGGTGCGTCAAGAAAGACTTTTATTTCTTCATTTTCTTCCGAAGACAAACACAATTGGTGTGGTTGGAACACTTTTGTAAGGAGTTAGACAAAGGTAAGAGCTTCTTGCTTGTCATTTCTAGCCCAGCTTCCGTTAGGTTTCCTGATTGGTCGTATTATTTCAATAGGCGGATTCTTTAGTCTCCTTGTGAGTTTCCATAAGGAATATTCTGTGACTTCGGTTGGTGTTAAGTTTTCCGAGTATTTTTATATATTGTCATTTCTTTCGTTTAACAGTATCTCTTTCAAGTTTCTTGTTTCCTTGTTAAGTTTAGTTTTATCTTGTGGGGCTCTGGTGTTCATACAAAATCTTCTCAATCTTCTCTCTTCTACAATAACAGCAATATCGTTGTGTGCTAGAAATTTGTAAAGCCTGTGGTGTCGACTACCAGGCAGCGATCCGTATCGTTCGTGTTAAATTTTCGACAGCTAAGTCGACATCTTCTTCTGATTTCAAAGAAATATCCATATTCACGCGTTCGTGAATTATATCTTTGAATTTTGACCAGTCAGTTCTGTTGGTAGTGAGGCATGTTGATTTAGGTTTATCTAGTAATTTAGTGCTTAGAGTTACCATGACTCCTGAGTGGTCAGATGGCATATCCAATACATTTCTCGTAGGTATTCCCTTAGTTACGCAAAAGTCAATCAAGTCAGGTGTTTTATTTATATTCGAGGGCCAATATGTTGGTTTACCAGTTGATAAGTAACTATAGTTGTTAGTTGTTAGTAGTTAGTACATTTCAATAGTTTACGGCCTTTAGTTGTCATTAATCTTGAGCCCCATCGAGTGTGATTGGCATTATAGTCCCCTCCAGCCAAGAATCTGTTACCAATAGTGGAAAAGTATTTTATTGATCTTTTTTTATTGAGTGACGAGGTAGACAGTAAATCGCAGATACAGTAATGTATCTTTTCCAATTTTTTACTATTATGCTTGTCGCTTGAATGTGTTGTGTTTGGCAATTATTGCCAGTATGATTCTTTATGGATTTCTTAATTATTATGGCACTTCTGTCATGAATGTTTCCACTAGGATGTATAGTAATGTAAAATGCATAATTAGGTAGTCTAAAATGGTTCCTGGTTATAAAATGAGTTTCCAATATGAGAATAATATCTAGATTGTGTGTTTTAATGAAGTTATTAAGCTCAAGGCAATGTTGTGCTAAACCGTTAGAATTCCAGATAGCAATTTTATAAGTGCGCGCCATTAGTTTTATTTTCAAGCAGCTTCTTGACGAGTTTTCTCATATTTCGCATTTCTTCAATTAAGTCCAGTATGATTTTTTCTAGTCTAGCTATTTACTACTTGGCTGTCGTGATTGATTTCCAGTCTCTGCATTTATGCATACATCATTGACAGCTCCAACTGCTTGTGCATAGGATTTTTCTGTATTTACTTGCTCTTGATTAATGTTCTTTTTATTTAATTGTGCATTAGAAGTACCCTTTGGACGTAGTGGTGGGAATTTCCTGGCTTGCAGTTCTTTATAAACTCTGCAATCCTTATAATTTCCTGGATGCTGTTCTAAACATAATGCTCGTTTTGGTGGAGCTTCTTTAGGCTTTCGGCAACTTTGATTTGTATGTCCTGTTTGGCCGCTCCGAATGCATTTACGGCGTCTATGGCAATATTTTTATGTGTACCCATAGTCCATGCATCGAGTGCATTGTGGTATGTTTCTCGTTGCTCTTGGTGGTTCAATGATTTCAATGAGTAAATATTGTATTTTATAAATATCTTCTGCATTGGTAGAATTTTCCAAATCGACAAATCTCAAAGTGGTTTCTTTGTTACTCTACTTATAGGGGTATATATGTTACAGACATGAAATCCTTTATTTTCGATTTCAACTTTCAGTTCTGCTTTATCTATATTGTAATGTATGTTTTTAATTACAATGAGAAATTTCCTATCCTGTTTTAACTGGAAGGTATAGTGTTCCACTTGCAATTTCTTAAGGATGTGCAAAATGTTTCGATAGCTATTGACATCTACAGGCATTACTTTGATCCTGTCTCCATTCATTCGTATTGAATATTTATTTTTTGCGATTTACTTCAATTTAATCATCGCCTGGTATTCCTGTACAGAAGAGACCATTATTGGTGGTATTTTTGGTTTTACATTTTGATTTTGCTTAAGCAATTACGGTTCTTCCCCTTAAACATTAGTATCCAGTGGTTTGAAATTGTTAATGGGTTAATAAAGTTGTAATCAGTCATGAATTTTTGGCGAGTACTTCGAGTATCCTCAGGTGGAGAATTTCTTTTTTGTTTGCGAGTTTGAACAATAGTCCATCCCTGCTCGTTCTGAATTTCAGCTAGTCTTTTTTTGACAAGTATTTGTCTGTATTTATTTCTACTTCTTTTTCGATTCTCTGTTCAGTCTCTTGCTCCGTTGTTTGGTTTTGAGTATGCTCTATTAACTCTTTTCCTTCTGGACTTGATCTTATTGTTCTTTGAGGGTTTTTCAGGTTTATCAGGCTATTTCTTTTTGTTAGTGCAGGCGTCTGGGCTAAACCTGTTTTCCTAATAGTCGGGTTCCCTTATTCCCTCCATAATTGGTGGTCTTTACATTCTTAGTTTCTTTAACTCTATCCGTCCTCTCAGATGGACCGGGCATTTTTTACTAGACCCGGTACATACCTCACGGATAGCGAAAAGAAAAGAAATAAAAACTTTTTCAATGCGCGCAATATTAGCAAAGTCACTTTTAATGTTTCATATAAAGTAAAACTTATTACTACACACTTTTTACTACACAGGTTTAACAAAACCACATTTCGTGTTTATTTTTGCTGTTTTTACAAGCGCTATCAATCACGGATCACTTGAACTATCGATGATAAAGAGACACGAAATACGTCCGAACTCCTAGAAATCCAAGTGTAAACTACATCCTAGGTACATGAAATTGAAAATACCGAATTACTATTTATTTATAGTACTGAAACTTTCAAACTTTATTCACTTAAAATAAATGTACATAATAATAAATTAACACTTAAGTATTAGCGTTACGAATGACATGTTCCAAGTCGCCTTCATTACGTTCGTATTGTTCTTGCATATTTGTGACTATATTTGTAAAAATAGAGGCTGTCGCATGTGTTGTATCGCTTCTGTAATTTTCTATTTTAACAAATGTATTGTAAGCGGAGGTTTTCTCGGAAAACCCATAGTTTCAGTAGATAACATTATGTGCGAAGTTACAAACGTATCAGTACATTTAGCTAAAACCAAACGTCAATGTTTATGTCAAATAACCGTGTCAATTATTCAGTACTGTAAATGAATAACCATATTTTAACTATTAAGATAAAATAAAACAAATTTTATGAATTTCACTTTTTAATTATCACTGTAACGAGTCGTTTCGCACCAACCTGGGCTTCGTCAGACATATAACTAACTTATTTACAAAATATTTTTTATATTAAACACAAGTAAACAGTAACAAGCAAAAACACATGTTTTATTTTAAAAAAATAGTCAGAGGGATGGGTGCTTTTTATTACGGGATGTCTATACAAAACTTTCGCTACGGTCGCTACGCTAAGTTTTGTATAGACATCCCGTAATAAAAAGCACCCATCCCTCTGACTATTTTTTAAAAATAAAACATGTGTTTTTGCTTGTTACTGTTTACTTGTGTTTAATATAAAAAATATTTTGTAAATAAGTTAGTTATATGTCTGACGAAGCCCAGGTTGGTGCGAAACGACTCGTTACAGTGATAATTAAAAAGTGAAATTCATAAAATTTGTTTTATTTTATCTTAATAGTTATAATGGAATTTCATCAAGTAAAGGCCGAAACAATCATATAACCATATTTTACATACCTATAACGGATGTTCAGGAAAATCTGACATTAAGTGACTTTTGGACAAAAAATCGTATGTCTTAACTCAATTCTATTGATTTATATTAAACTTGAAAAGTCAAATGTTACCTGTCAAAAATTGCCAGAATCTGATGTCAAAATCAGTATTCTGCATTTTTGCATTTAAATGACGCATGCAAAGCATTCATGTTTGAATCGTATTTTCGAAATGGTCAAAATATAGATGAACAAAGGAAGTACCCCATTGAAGATTGTATAAAAGAAATTCAAGATGAATTTCTCAACCTCGTTTTAGATTATAATTCTTTTCAGAAGACACTTAATAGATTTATTGCAGTTTTTCCATAACCATGGAGTATAAAACGGCAAGAAAGTTGTGGGTGACCAAAAGTTCGGACAGAAGAGCTAACATATCAAATGATGTCTTCATTTTTCAACTGTATAATCGTTTAGAAATTTTAATTGTGTAATCACTGTTTCATATTTTTACTATGTATGGCTAATTTGTTTGATGCTTTCATCAGGCCTGATGAAGGAAAAAATGTAGTTTCGAAACGTCATGTAGCAAGGAATCGTTCCATTTGATACATTGACCTGAATTCTGTTTTTATTAACAGTGATCATCATATATATATATTGTAGTTATACAAATTAGTCACATCAATTATCTATATCAGAAACAAGGAAAACATAATTAGAATTAGGAATATATAGTTCAAAATTGTAATTTTAATTTCAAGATTTGGCAGAAGCTAAGTAAATATTACGTAAAAACTTAAAATATTTAGTATAACAAATTAAGAGGTCTAAATATACTTAAATATTCTACAAAAATTTACTATTTCGATTTATAAAGTAAAATCAGTCATTTATTATACAATAACTTGATAATTAATCATTAAAAAAGTATAGAATATAATGAGATAATTGCACATGCGCATAGTTCATTAATTAAGATTAGGATTTAAGTAAGGAATATTTGTAAAATTTGATTAGAACTTATAAGATATATTGAAATAATATAAACTTTGAATTTATTAGTATTAAATTAATAGTAAAATTTATTAATATTGAAAACAAACATACGATATCGGCGTCTTTTCCACCAAATTGAAAATAAGCACGCTGCATTTCTATCAGCTCCAAGAAATATTTATAAAGCACCGCAAAAGCAGTAAATAGATACCTGAAAAGTGTATTCGCAATTAAATCCCGACCTCCAACAATTTTTGACCAACACTCCATATAATTACAGCGCGAATTGAGGTTATAAACTTCCGGAACCGACAACTCCAAATCCCGCAGCAAATGAACCTTTTTAGTGTTGAAACTTTATCTTTTCCTATTACTGAAGACGTTATATACTATCCCGAAACCTTAGACGCATCAAGACATATCATTTTACCAGAAAATTTCTTGACCGTACTAATATAAATTCACTAATATTTGAGTTATCGGTCTGTTTACATTATAACTCAAATGTTATTTCTCACTATTTCGTCAATTTATTAATTACTTCATCAGGAGAAGCTATAAAATTACAATATACACTTTACTATTATTAATTAATTTACACATAATTGTCCCTAGCAGCTCGCAAATAAAACATCAACATTACATTTTTAAACAACAACTAAACCTGTAAAATTTCAATTTGGCTTATTTCACGCGCATGTCTGCATAATAAGTATGTGAAAACAAATCTATAATAATTTCTACGTTGGGTCCTTATCAGGTTGTAAAAAATGGGGTGGTAAGAAGAAAAGGTCTATATATAAACATCTATCTATATACATTATGTTATTGTAACTAAAATAAATTCCCTGGTTATAGTGCTATGCGCACGACATAAAAACGCTTAATTCTTGCTTTAAGTTGTCTTTTTTGAATATATTAGTAAGAGTAAAGTGCATATTGCAATTTTATAGCTTCTCCTGATGATATTATTGATAAATTGACAAAATATTGAGAAAGAACAGTTGAGTTTTAATGTAAACAGACCGATAACCCAAATATTGGTGAATTTATATTAGTACAGTCAAGGAATTTTCTATAATTATATATATATATATATATATATATATATATATATATATATATTAGTGGATTAAATTAGTCGGCGATTTAAGGTCTGTTTTACTTTGTATATATCTAAAAAAATCTTACATGTTTCGACACATAGTGCCTTTTTCAAAGAAATTAAAAATATAAATGATAGTATATCAATGTAGAACTTACGGCCGGTTTCATAATATTTTCTTAATAGGGATCTTATCTAAAAGGCCATTTAGCTTAAAAACTCTCTTAAATGCTATATTAAAAGACGACCGTCTCATAATCATATTGCCAATGCTTCTTAACTAAAAGGACTTTTACCTTAAATTAGTAATGTTGGTCATACTGAAAATTCGAATTGACTGATATACGCGCGTCAGATCCAAAGCATTTTCTTTCGTCGTTTAACGTTTTACTAGTGTTGTTGTATTTTTAGTGTTATTTGAACAAATTTCTTAAGATATTTTAATATTTATTTCAGGTATGTACTAAAACAGTATTTTTATGGAGAAAAATCATGTATTGTAGTTTAATTTCTTTTTATTTTAGAATGAATAATACGCCTAGCAAAAGAATTCTGTTTTAGTTAATATATATATGCTTATATAATTTTTTTTACAGTGGGGTAGTTATCTTCCTCGAAAATTAAAAAAAACCAGTGAGGAAGAGTTTGCGACCCAAGTTGGCAAATCCTGTTATAGAAGCTAAAGCGAGTATTACAGAATGAAAAAGATACTTGTAGAAAAGCAGATAGAACAGAACCAAAGGGAACATGAAAAGAAAATGATTTTGTTGGACATGGAAATTGAAAAAAAAAACATAATTAAGGAATATGAATGTATATTTTAAAATAAGAGCTATATTTATTTACATACACATTAGGATTTGATATTTACAACCTCTTCAAGTGCTCTGAAATTAACAACTAATCAGATAAATGTATATTTTATACTAATTTATAAATAAAAACTAATATGTATTGATAATGTATATATTAAACAAATTTATAAATAAAAAACATTCCGTTATAATTAAAGATTTGCAATCTGTTGAAGTGATTTACAATCTGTTGAAGTGCTCTGTAATTAATAACTGCCTCACTTGGCGACATGATTGATTTTCAATAATGTTATCATTTTCTGCTTCATTATTTAAATTATGCACATCTACAATATTCCATTCTAAAGAAATATCTTCTTGCATGTCTAATGCTATATTGTGCAATACAGCGGTAGCAACTATTACTGTCATTGCTGTGTTTACATTTAAGCGAATTCCTAATGACAAAATTGGAAATCGCTTTTTCCATACACCATATTGTCGTTCCACAACATTCCTGGTACGAATAATTGATTCATTATATAGAATCTCTGCAGGCGACCTTGTTGTTTTTAACTTTGTCATTAAATATTGCTCAAGGCGGTATCCACTATCTCCAATTAGCAAATACCTCCCATATCGTAAATCTTCAAACTCCATTTTTAAATTGCAATTTGCCAGGCCATCTACATACAATGTTTCGTATTTTAAGTCTAGCATCTGATACAGTTTGCACATTTAATGCAAAGAATCCTTTCCTTGATCTAAAAATTTCTGCATCGTCACCACCTGGAGATTGTATTTTAATTAAAGTACAATCAATAGCACCAATCACCCTTGGAAAGCTAGCTATTCTATAAAACTGCACCGCTGCTTGTTCAGTCTCATGTTCCTCCCCATACATATTAATATATCTATTGCTCAACCTCGCTTTGTTAATCTGAATCTATCGAAAAAATCTATGTCGTCGTATATTTCAAAATAATTTTTTCTTTCCTTATAAATCTTTCTTCTTCTTACAAAAATATCTTCGGAAGTGGAACTGGAGTCTAACGAGGAGGTATAAAATTCATCCATATTAACTAACGTTCGCAGTTATAAATGACAGCCCATGTGTTATTTGTAGGTTAAATGGTCATTTAAATCAACTAAATGGCCAGATTTCTTCTTTTAACTAAGAGCCGATTTAAAAGAAACTTTTAAGCTAAATGGCAATTATGAGACGAAATATTTCACTAAAAGCCATTTTAAAAAATAAGAGACCGTTTAAATATATTATGAAACCGGCCGTTATATATCTGTGGTTGTCATGGATAAAATTAAAATATTCAAAGATACATTCAAGTTTAATAATAATAATTCATGACTTAGAACTCTCGACAGCAAGATGTCAATTACGGGGGATTGGCAAGCCAAGAGTTATTAAAATGTCTGCGCCCGTGGAGCGACTGGTTAAGCTGTCGGCATTGACCTTGAACGAGAAGGATAACCACAAATATATACTCGGACAGCCTAGTCAGGGATCTAAATACGGAACTGCCAGAATGATAAGCCAATGCACAGATATTTAAGTAACATATGATAGATATTTATAATAACAACATATACCGTGATATCATAAAGTTTCTAGGACGAAGATGGCTTTGTAATATAAATTGTATGTCTGATCTTAAGTTAGGAACTATAACTCTGTTTTGTAAATTATTTTGACAGTGACATTATCTGTCATCCATTAATATGTTAGAATTGCTGAAAGCAAGTTTGAACGTCGAGTTTGAAACATAGCACATTCGAGTAAATTCAAATATAGTTTACAATATAGTGCAAAAAGCGTACATGATTGAAGCCTATTTTCGGAGTGGAGTGCGAATTGATGGAATTTGGGTGTACAGTCAACGTGCATGTTTGGATGATTTTAGAGAGCACTTTCCAGAGTTAGCTGTAATTCCCAAAGATTTTTATAATTGCCTTTCCAATTGTGTTGGTGTGTTTCGTGAGACTGGTTCTGTGGGTCATAAATCACGTACTGGTAGACCAACTGTTCGTTCGGAACAAGTTATAAATGATGTTCGTCAACGTATGGTAAATGAACCCACAAAACCTTTGAAACGCCTTTCTCAAGAGATTGGACTTTCTTATGGAACATGTCAGAAAATTGTAAAGAAAAACTTACACATGCATCCGTATAAGATGCAATCACATCAGGCTATTTTGCTGGTAGACTACCCTAGACGTCGTGCGTACTGCCAGTGGTTTGCAAATAACTTAATAGAAGATGATGACCTGCTAAATTTGTCATTTTTCTCTGATGAAGCATGATTTCATCTTTCGTATCTTTCATATTTTTATTGAATCGTTTCTCCATAATGCGAAACTTGGTGTTTGGCTAGCAGTTTCTCGCCGCAGAGTTGTTGGCCCTATTTTTTTTTTAATTTCACAATTAATGCTGAGAGGTATAGAAACATTCTGAATGAATTTATTGAACAGTTGCATGATGATGAATTGCAATATGGATACTTTCAACAAGATGGTGCAACGGCACACACAACACGAGAAAATATTGCTTTTCTTCGTGAGTTTTTTGACGATCGGATCATAAGTTTACATACGGAAGTTGAGTTTCCACCACGATCACCTTGTTTGACAATTATGGACTTTTTCGTGTTTCCTCACCTAAAGAATAGAATATTTAAAACTCCTGTTGCTAATTTGCAAGATATGCAACAAAGAATTATTGACGAATGTGCATTAATAACGCCCGCAATGCTGCAAAATGCCTTTAACAGCATGAAAAGGCGTGTCACATTGGGAATTGAAAATAACGGACAACAATTTCGACATTTGCTTTAATTTTGCCTTTTTTTATTAATAAAATTTTGAATACAAGCTGAGCTTGTTGTTTTATTGTATCTTTATTAAATCAAATGACATATTTATTGATGTCACGATGACACTATCAAAATAATTTTCAAAAATTAAGGTTAAGTTACCAGTATGATAATATGGATAAAGTTCAGACATATATTTTCTATTTCAATGCCATCTTGGACCCAGAAACTTTATGATATCGCGGTATTTATAATGATATATTTCATGATGGTAAATTGCAGATCGTTACATTATTAGGTTGTAATATATATTAATCATTTATTTAATTTCCCTTTTCATTGTGTGTTGTTCTTAATCGATTATTTGTGGTTTCAAAATTGAAATGGTGATCGCATTGTAGTTTGTTTCTAAATAAAGCAGTTTTGTCTGTTTTGGAATAAGGGCTTGTATTCTTTTGTATAAATATTGTTTAGTTTGGCCTATGTAGTAACTATCGCAATCGCGACATGTTATTTTATACATGACATCTCTTTCTTGATTTTTTCTATTTTAGGTTTTACTTTTGAAAATAGATGTTTATTAGTATTACTAACTTTATATGTTGTATTAATTTAATCTACTATAACATACAAAGATCAAGAAATAATTATAATAATAATTATAATATATAATTATAATAAGTAATACGGGGTAATTTTAGCTATCTATTTTCTCAATGGTATCTTTCACGTAAGGGGGAAATGCTGTCAGTGTAGATCTTCCTTTCTTTTTTGGTTGATTGAGAAAATAGGCAGAATGCTACGCCAACACGAAATAGATACCATTTACACCACAGACAAGAAGAAAAGAGACATTTTGGCTAATAAAAAGAACAAAATAGAGCTGGAAAATCAACGCGTCTACGAAATATCGTGCCATGAACGCCACCTATACGTGCCATGAATGCGAACGATACCTAGGACATACAAACCGAAAAACCAGCGTATGAAGGGAAGAGCACAGAAATGATGTAGCTAGAAAAGAAACATCATCCCTAGCTAAACATGTCCTACATTCAGAACACACCATCGACTTCGAGGGTACAAGGACAATAGCTCGCAGTACAAATTTAACGTACAGGATAATAAGGGAGACTATAGAAATAGAGAAACGACAAAATCGTAGGAACAAACGTGACAACGGAAAACGTTTACCTGACACATGATAACCAACCTTATTTAATAGAACGATTACACATAAGCGACGAAATGACAATAACCAACAACAGGCCAGTTCACCAACATGGACCGAATACAAATCGACTGACCAATAGCCGAAAGCGACAGAACAATCGACGAACCAATCACAAGGAGCTAGACACGCGTCCCCACTACAACGAGACTATACGATGCCAGCGGACAGGGAACTGACGCACTCATGAATTTACAATTGAAACGAGAAGAGTCTGAAGAAAAAGGTGAAAACGATGTTACCGAAACGTCAGGACGAAATCATCCAAACGCGGCGAAATATACCGAAGAACAACGGTTCAACAAGCGATTTCGAAAACATTCGACGATATGTATATATAATTTCGGCTCTACAGCCAATTTGGTGTGAGTTTGTATATATTATTTTAATGTCAGGACAATAAATTTTTAAATTTTGGTAATCTTTTAAGAAAATTCGAAACGAATTACAGAATATTCTCGGCTGTTGTTGCAGATACTTCTTGGTGAAACATTTTAACTTCATACAGTAAATAATAAAAATAAATTAAAACACTTGGCTTGTTTCACTATGAGATTTAATTAAATTCTCTAACAATTGTTTCGGCTGTTATGCCATTCTCAAAGAGATCTATAAATCTAACTTAAAGACTATCGCACTTGTTCTTATATGTTGTCTGTTCTTGTGTGTAGTGGGGGTGGTACTATATTGTGTATTACGGTGTCTATAAAGGGTGTATTGGCATATTCTATCTGTGTGTTGGTGATTAATAGATTTTGTTTTTTCGCTATTTTTATTTCTAATATTTCTAGGAGGTCCAATCTCTTGCTTTTTGTGATATTGTGTATTAAGTCGCAGTTATCTATATCGGGGAAGTGGTTGAGTTCTATACAGTGTTCGGCAAAGCCTGTGTTTTTCTCACTATATAAAATTGACTTTTTGTGTTCTTTAACTCTGTTTTTAATGGCTCGTCCACTTTGGCCGATATAGATAGCTTCACAGTCTTTACATTTTAATTTATAAACACCTGATTGGTCCATTTTATCTCTTTTATCTTTGTTGTTGCTAACCATTGTTCCCAAATTTGTTTTATTTACCCAGCTTATTTTGATATCTAATCCTTTTACTATTCTGTTTATTTTATTAGTGAGTTGTGGTATTTTGGTCCGTTAAGCCCGCTATTAGCAGAAATATACATGAATAAATTCGAAGAAGAACTATTCAAGAAAAACACGGTATTAATTCAACAAGTCCATTTCTGGGCCAGATATGTAGACGACGTAATTTGCATATGGAAGGGTACAGATAGGCAATTAACGGAGTTCCTAAAAGTAATAAATTCTATAAACCACAAGATACAATTTACAAAAGAAACAGAAAAAGACAAGAAAATAAACTTTCTAGACATTACAATAAACAGACATAATAATAAGCTTACATTCGAAATCTACAGAAAACCCACTTTTACAGACAACATATTACATGCAAACGCGAAACAATCGATGAAAATAAAAATGTCAACATTCAATAGTTATATACATAGAGCCACAAACACACCATTAAGCAAGACAGATTTTAATACAGAAATAAACACAATTAAATTAATCGCAAGAAATAATGGATATGACCCTAAAATCGTAGATAAACTGTTAAAACGTAAAGAAATACAAAATAATAAGAACAAATACCTATACCCGAAAATAACAGAAAATATACAAAGATGGCACAAAATTACATACATACCACAACTCACTAATAAAATAAACAGAATAGTAAAAGGATTAGATATCAAAATAAGCTGGGTAAATAAAACAAATTTGGGAACAATGGTTAGCAACAACAAAGATAAAAGAGATAAAATGGACCAATCAGGTGTTTATAAATTAAAATGTAAAGACTGTGAAGCTATCTATATCGGCCAAAGTGGACGAGCCATTAAAAACAGAGTTAAAGAACACAAAAAGTCAATTTTATATAGTGAGAAAAACACAGGCTTTGCCGAACACTGTATAGAACTCAACCACTTCCCCGATATAGATAACTGCGACTTAATACACAATATCACAAAAAGCAAGAGATTGGACCTCCTAGAAATATTAGAAATAAAAATAGCGAAAAAACAAAATCTATTAATCACCAACACACAGATAGAATATGCCAATACACCCTTTATAGACACCGTAATACACAATATAGTACCACCCCCACTACACACAAGAACAGACAACATATAAGAACAAGTGCGATAGTCTTTAAGTTAGATTTATAGATCTCTTTGAGAATGGCATAACAGCCGAAACAATTGTTAGAGAATTTAAATAAATCTCATAGTGAAACAAGCCAAGTGTTTTAATTTATTTTTATTATTTACTGTATGAATTACAGAATGTACATAAAATTACTAGTGTTTTCATATCACACTTCACTGCCAATTTTTTTAAAAACATATTAAAAGGAAACAGCAGATTCACGATCAATACAGAATTGAAAATACAATCCAATTTAACAATAAATTAATACAATATTGCTTTTTTGGAATTGATTTTTACCTACTTTACAGAATCAATTACTCGAATGCTACATGGAGAGCTTCAAAATTAATTATTTCTTTCTGCTCAAGTAAAAAAGAAATCCCATCTGAACTTTTCATTATAACGAACCGCTTCGAACTAATCGACATTTTCAACAGCTCGGAAAGAAGAAAATGAGGAAATTAGAAGAAAAAGTGCCATACTGGAAAGCGCTTGAATTACAACTACTGTTCCACACTTCGCATATATTAATTATCTTTGAAATTTTCATCGGAAATTGCACCAAACTTTAACCGATCTTTCGACTTCACTTTTGAAAAATTATCACTGCAACCTGAATAGATGAAGTTATTAAGTTTAATGGTGAAATTTCTTAGTTAAGACACAAAGCAATCTTTATAGTGGAAACTAATGGTTTAAAGAGCAAATAGCCATTGTACTATACATAAGTCTCTTTATATTTGTGTTATCCACTGTGATAATTACACATTTAGAACTACCTAGTTAATAATCTCAATTTAATCTATTTTAGAATTATTAAAATGTATACATATTGCTGTGTATATTGGGTTGGATATATGGTACATCTAGAGAGTATGTGGAATAATTATTTGATTTTAATATTAGTGTATATGTTTCATTGGTTATTTTTGGGAATTACATTTTTGACAGTTTGTTTTGAGTGATGACATTTAGCAATTGTAGTTTCGACAAGCATGTTAGGTTGTTGCATTTTACTACTCTTACATTACCTTAAAAGAATTCTCGGCATTGAACCAAACAGCAAAAAGGCGCCTAGGTACATGAACATGTATTTAAAAAAGGCAGTTAGATTGATAGGAATGAGTAAGTTGGCTGTATATAATTGGTTAAAATGGATAAAGAATGGCATGGGGATGGCAAATGGGAGAGTTTCTGGTAGACCGCACAAAATACGGGGAAACACTCTGGCCGCTCTGGTGCAATTGGGTCGGAGAAACCCTCGTCTAAGATTAGCGACTAGATATTCTAGGCAACAGGGAACACAGGTTTAGTGCGAAACCGTTCGTCAGGCATTTATACGCAGTGGCTATAAAGCAAGATTGCCTAAGAAGATACCAGCTGTTTACAGAGTTTCAGATGATTATGGAGAAGACAATATTGAAAATGTGTTTAATTCAGACGAAGCCTGCTTTCAGTTAGGTGATAATCAGCTCAGGGTCTTAAGTTGAGAAAGACCTACAGTACAAAAGTCCAAATTCCCTAGAAAAATTGTGATTTGGGGAGAAATTGCACACCGTAGTTCCACTCCGTTGCTTATTATCGCCAGTACAGTAGACAGCATACGTTACTGCGCCACTCTGAATGAATGCCTTCTTCATACAGCCAAAACTTTGTACCCTAAAGGCTGGAGGTTACAGCAAGATAACGCTAGATGCCACGTCTCCATTATAAAAGTATATAAGAAATTGGTTGCAAGAGAATAGAGTTGAAACAATCCCTTGGACAGCAGCATCTCCAGCTCTAAGCCCGTTTGAAAATATCTAGGAACTCATGAAAATCGAGGTAGAATGTGCAGCACCACGAAACAGATCTGAATTAATGGCAGACTTTTTAGAAGCCTTGCAAGTATCTACTGAAAAGTACGCATACAACCTAATCGTCGGTATTCCCTAGCGAATTAACAAATGTTTAGGGTCAAATGGCCAGTGCATTAGCAAGTAAGATGACTTTTCTCTCATATAAAATATTAAGATTTGTTCAATAAATATAATTTATTAATTTACTTCCAATTATTTGATTCCACATACTTTCTAGAGGTATTTTGTAGACGTATTATATTAGAACAATTTTTAAACTTAATTTGTTTTCTTACCAAGACATATACCTACTTTTACACTTTTCTCTATATGCTAGTTAGGTTTCCTTTATTAGGTCTACCATACAATTTATAAATATTGTAAAGATAAATGATATAACAAATTTATTAGTATTTTATTAAAATCATTTATTTAAAATAAAATTAAAAATATGTCTTTAACATTAACATTTATAACTCAACATTTTCAAATATTTAACTTCTAATACTGAAAATTTATCAATTGTCTACGCTTAAGGCGATTAACTTAATCTGAAAAACTAAGAAAATTAACTGGATAAAAAAATAATACTGGTAGCCGTAACTTTGTGGTAATTCATTTTGAAAATAATAAAATAAAATAAAACAATAACTTTGTTATACCACTTTATTCACATGTAATAGTGACCGCGGTTTCGACATACAATGTCATTATCAAACTGCAAAAGTTACAGGCCTACATAGACCTTATAAATGACACAAAAATATATGGGGATGGTTTATGATGTTATTTAAAATTACTACTATATACTTAACTATTATATACAACATTGGAAAAGAGGTGTATATATAAGATCCAACTGGTCGTTAAGAACAATATCTATTGTGTTGCTGCCGCTTTTAAAAATTTCAAGCGACTCTAAAAGATTTAATTTACGACCTTTCTCGGCCAAATGCAATATTTTATGATGACCAAATGTATGCCTTTCTGTAATAAGATGGTTTGCGAATGTTGAATCTGTCTTTTTTAGTTTATATGACCTCATGTGTTCTTTTACCCGTATAATAAAACTTCGACCAGTCTGACCTATACATACACTTTTACAATCATTACAATATAATTTGTTCTCTCCTGATTTATTATTGATATCTGTTTTAGGTTTTGCGTTAAAAATGAAATTACTTGTTTTTACATATGGTTTGTAAGCTATACTAACATTACTATTATCTTTTGAAATTATATTTCCAATTTGCTAGCTTATTTTACCGAAGTAGGTTAACGAGACAAATTGTTTCAAATTAGCACTATCTTTAGGATATACTAAACTAGGGGCCACTTGTAACTGTTTTTTCTTTAGTATACTGTCAATTACGCTACTTTTATAACTATTGTTTACCGCTAAGACACACAGACATTCATTTTTTAATTCTATCATACATAGAGCATTAAATATTCCTTTGTCTAATGAATCTTTTGTTCGTGAAATCAATAATACTATAAAACAAATAGCTGTAAACAATAGTTATACAAGAAGCGTAATTGACAGTATACTAAAGAACAAACAGTTGCAAGTGGCCCTTAGTTTAGTATATCCTAAAGATAGTGCTAATTTGAAACAATTTTTCTCGTTAACTTACTTCTGCAAAATAAGCGAGCAAATTGGAAATATAATTTCAAAAAATAATAGTAATGTTAGTATAGCTTACAAGCCATATGTAAAAACAAGTAATTTCATTTTTAACGCAAAACCTAAAACAGATATCAATAATAAATCAGGAGTGTACAAATAATATTGTAATGATTGTAAAAGTGTATATATAGGTCAGACTGGTCGAAGTTTTATTATACGGGTAAAAGAACACATGAGGTCATATAAACTAAAGAAGACAGATTCAACATTCGCAAACCATCTTATTACAGAAAGGCATACATTTGATCATCATAAAATATTGCATTTGTCCGAGAAAGGTCGTAAATTAAATCTTTTAGAGTCACTTGAAATTTTTAAAAAGCGGCAACAACACAAAAGATATTGTTCTTAACGACCAGTTGGATCTTATATATACACCTCTTTTCCAATGTTGTATATAATAGTTAAGTATATAGTAGTAATTTTAAATAACATCATAAACCATCCCCATATATTTTTGTGTCATTTATAAGATCTATGCAGGCCTGTAACTTTTGCAGTTTGATAATGGCATTGTATGTCGAAACCGCGGTCACTATTACATTTGAATAAAGTGGTATAACAGAGTTATTGTTTTATTTTATTTTATTATTTTCAACTGGCTAAAACTTCATATAAGAGTTTGCTAGTTATTATCTATTAAACTTATATATTTGAAGTCTTTAAACGATAGAGAGGCGCAAGTGGTAAGAGCTTCAAACAACGAGAGTTAGTTCAAGGGTTCGAATCTCGAGATCGGCATGTGAGACGTCGGTTTTTTTCGGTTCGGTATCTTCGTTCGTTGCTCTTAAATGTTAAGGGAGTGAAAGTCAAATGAAGATTTTTTAACAAATCCTTGACACACTTTATACACACCATATACATTCTTAACTTAAAACATGGTACATACAACAAATTTTCTCTTGACTAGGGGGATCTTTTTATCCCCCAAAGTTAAAATAATAGTTTCAAACGATCGAACTTGAATGTTGTGTTAAAATATTATATATAGTCCTAGAATTTCTTGACAAATATTAATGAACAAATACTAAAAATATGTTATTCAGTAGATACGTTTACAAACATGGACCCTAGGCATGTATTATAGTTATCCCCAATTTTGTTGTTATGTATAGTTTTGACATTAAACGATTTTTAATAAATTTAATTTAATGAATTAACATTAAATATATCCCTACACCCTATATAACTGGATTATCTGAAAAACTAAACAATATAGTTAAACCATTTAATTTTAAAATAGCACATCAAAGCGGAAAAAAACCTAAAATTCCTACACACAAAACTAAAAGACTCAACACCAACACTTAAACAATCACATACAATATATAACATACCCTGCAAAGACTGTGACAAGGTATACATAGGCCAAACAAAACAGTTACTACAGGAAATATTAAAATGACACAAATACGCAAAAAATCAGACAGCTTTAAAAAAACACCAGATAACATTAAAACATAATTTTGATTTTGAAAATACAAAAATAATAACCAAGCAAAAAAATACAAAGGCTAGGGAGGTCTTAGAAATGATTCATATATTCAAAAACAACAAAACAATCAACGATCGAAACGAGATTGATGGCCTTTATAAACTTTATTATCCGCTCATTAAACAATAAAAGACAACCCCAACCACACAAAAAAAATATTTTTCTCCCAATGTAAATATACTCTATTTTCCCAAACACATGGCCTGACCAAACTAATTTTAAAACAAAATAAACAATTTCATTTCTCCACCAAGACATTTAGTTACACTAAATATTCCGGGAAAGGCAGATCGACCCTAAAAAGGTCGACATGTCCGAACCATACATATTACACAAAATATGTGTATTAACACGAAATAAATTGGTGAGTTTTGCATCCTTTAATTTTCCTTACTTTAATTATTATTTTAATTTTAATTCATTCATACAAATTGTAAATATATTTCTTACCTTTCGTTGTATTAATTTTTTAGTTCTAATCACTTGAAAAATACTTAATTATAAAAAAAAGTCGAAACGTCGTAGAAAAAACTGAAATTCATTAAAGGTCGCTAAACCAAGAAAATGTCCATTATTTTAATATTATGACACGGCCAATAAAATAAATAAGAAGTAAATTTTAATTCTTATTAACACTATATATATATATATATATATATATATATATATATATACCTGTTAGTACCAATTAGTTGGTTGATTTAAGGTCTGGTTTTACTTCAAAATATATGTATTAATCAAACTTACATGTTTCGGCATATGATGCCTTTTTCAAAGAATATATTTAAAATTTCTTTGAAAAGGTATCATATGCTGAAACATGTTAGATTGTTTTAAATATATACATTTTTAAGTAAAACCAGACCTTAAATCGCCAACTAATTGAATCTACGATAACATACTAAGGTCAAGAATTTATTATATACATATATATATAGTAAATTCAATCAGTTGGCGATTTAAGGTCTGGCTTTACTTTAAAGTATATATATTTAAAACAACCCTACATGTTTCGGCAATGATGCCTTTATCAAGGATATAAAATATAAATGACAGTATACAAATGTCATATAATTGAGCTGCTATGGATAAAATTATTCAAAGATATATTCCAATTGAATAATAATAGATCATGCCTTAGTATTAAAAAACAGAGACAACAAAAACATGGAAAAGCAAGACATGAGTTATTATTATGTATGCGTCCATGGAGCGTCTTAAGATGCAAAGTTGTCGGCATTCGCCTTAAACGAGAAGGAAAACCACGAAAACCTACTCGGACAACCAGACAGGAATCAAAACACGGAACAGTCAGCATGATAAGCAAATGCATATGATATTTAAATGTAATTGATATTTAAATAACTTAAGATATATAATTATATAACAAAAAAAACATATTTTGCATCTTAAGACGCTCCACGGGCGCATACATAATAATAAATTATGTCTTGCTTTTCCCTGTTTTTGTTGTCTATCTGTTTTTTGGAATACTAAGGCATGATTTGTTATTATTCAATTGGAATGTATCTTTGAATAATTTTATCCATAGCAACTGAATTATATGACATTTGTATACTGTCATTTATATATTATATCCTTGATAGAGGCATCATTGCCGAAACATGTAGGGTTGTTTTAAATATATATACTTTAAAGTAAAGCCAGACCTTAAATTGCCAACTGATTGAATTTACCATATCATACCAAGGTCACGAAATAATTATATTTATATATATATATATATATATATATATATATATATATATATTATTGAAATCTTCGAGCCAAACGTTGGGATCAGCCAAAATATAGAATTATATTTTGTGTCCCACGTTGGACATTCGCGATATAATGAATTTAAAATTGAATTTTACCTACGCATTAGTACTTATATTTCTGCGCAGAATCAATTATTAATTGTAAACGTTCGAAGTTAACAATCATATCCTGGACAACCAAAATAGTATTTTGTTTAAAAAAAAAAAATTGCTGATGTTTAATATAATTAGAAGGAATAATGAACATGAGCTCTCTAAGTATCTCAAGAGTTGTGATAATTCTTATTTGGCAAAAAAGAAAAGGTATGTTAGTTGTTTATATCTCAGTATTAATATGATAATATTTATAAACTTATCGAACACACAAACGACTTGCTTTGGTAGCTTAAATTCTGTTTATTCAAAAAAATCTTATCTATATGAGTTGAATATTTAACTAGATAACAAATTATTCAGAACAAACAATGGATTAACTATTTTTTTATCGAAAACATAATTATAAAGTTTATAGGTTATGTGGGGATTTCTTATAGGTGGGAAATTAAACGAATCAACAGATATGAAACAAATATTTGGCTATTTAAACTAAATAGGTTCTGATAAATCAAACCACGCTTAAAAATGTGTATATAACTTCCCTACTTACAATATTTAAATAATTTTTTTTTTTTAATTTTTGATAGTAAACCAAATAATACAGACTTAGCTCAATATTTTCTAACTTCACAATTTTTCGTCAACAGACATCTAATCTCTGTAATCAATTCTTGCTTCTCCTGACGTACAGCTTGTATATTACCCAAACAGGAAAAATGGTCACGTTCCTAGCAGATCTTGCAGGTGTATAATCCTACAGAATATTCAAGGTAAATAATCTCTTTCTAAATGCCAAATTCTTCTCTTTTTAAAATATAACTCAACTTTCTAATTTTATACGTTTTCTAAATTATATTACCAAAAATGCAACTGAATTTTTATCGTGCAAAAATTATTCTCCTCTTAAAACATAACTCAACTTTCTAATTTTATACGTTTTCTAAATTATATTATCCAAAAATGCAACTGAATTTTTATCGTGCAAAAATTATTCTCCATTGTTTCAATCAATAACCATAGCGATCCAACAGCTTTTTCTCTTTTTAAGATCATTGGTCGCTTTAGTTATTCCGATTTTCCAAAATATTTGACATTTTATTATAATATATATAAATACAGTAGGATCTCCTGAACAAGTAACCAATGGTTACGAAATATAGAGAGTGAAATTAATGAGTTTTTTATTTGACAGACTGCTTACCCGTTCAATTAATTATTTACCAAAATTGTACGGTCGATAATACTTACAAGTCAATTGTATGATGGGTTTTTATCAAGATATTAGTCAAACTTATGGTAACAGCACAGCAAGATTAATGAAAAATTGGGCCAAGTTTAGCATCAAATTAGCAAAGTATCAAAACAGAAGAACCTTTTTTATAAGTTGTCGAAGATCGAAGTGTGATAACGCAATGCAGTTGTGTGTATGCAAACAATCTCAATCAGGTCACAGCCTCGTCCCCGTAATGCAAGTGTAACGTGTGTTACAAATACGTCCTCGCTAACGCGAGTTGTTTGCAAACACCAACTACATGTCAGGGTTTGTATTACATTCCCTAAGTAGTCCGAGGATCTTATCTTATGTATATATACTGTAATGTAAGTAAGAAAGATCGTTCATATTCAGACATTCACGACAGACATTCACATTCACACATTCAGTCTACATACTAGTTAGTAAGAATGTATATAATTGTTATGCAGTTCTAAGTGTTATGTATTAAATTATATGTTACCCGAACTTTGTGTATCATTTAACGGGACAACGATATCTGCGTGAAGGCTCAACGATGTAGCCCTCAGGACCAGGCTAACATCACGTGGCGTCCTGCCACGAAGTGCACAAACGGCACTAATATCACATGGCGATTCTGCCTTAGGGTTTAAGGCCCCACTAATATCACATGGCGATCCTACCTGTCCACACTACTAGATGGCCCTGCCAGCCATCTAAGGCCAAAAAAGACCAAGTGGAAATTTGGAACGAACCAAGGAAAAAAAAACCTACAGTTTAGCAGGTCAAAACCAAGAGGATGGGCAAGTACGCAACAAGGAACGGAGGAAATCATCTCCAAGAGCAAACAGAAGCTCCACACGAAAGAAGAAACGCAGGTATTCTTTTAGAGTAAATTTAAACAAAGACAAATATTACGGTGTATAAAAATAAAGTGCAAGACGTTCATATCTATAAATTACGTACATTTCGCGAGTGAAAATGTTTATTTGTATTATAAGAGACAATAATATTTATTTAATGCATACATACCATGTTATTTATGTCTACTTACGCAAGAATGCAAAAGTTGCAAAGCGCGTACCATACGTTTCTTTATGTAAAGGTCAAGTTTATTTAAAAATTAATATGTACTATATGACTTAGAGATGTTATATTTCGGCCGTACACTTCGCAATTTTGTTATTAAAGCAAAAGTTTAAGTATATTTTTTTGTTTAGAAGGCGCATACATATATATATATACACATATATCGCAAAAATATGTTATATTTTTCATAAGTTTAATTACGTGCATAAAAAATGCATGCGTTGTACTTTTTAATAAGCGCCATATATTGCATAGTTTACAAACAAATTATAAACAATAACTTGTATATTTAAACTAATCGCGAGTAAATAAACATCGAATTCAAATTGAATATGTGTAGTTTAGTAATACACGAAGTCAAGGTCACTGATAAAATGCAACACAATGTTTATTTCGTAAACGATCGGATAAGTGACATTGAAGGAAATATTGCTGATATAGTCAGAAAGTTTTTTCGCTAACAGAATAATATTGAATTAATAAAAGAAACCAATATACGAGGAGTAGTGTATTAATTTTATTGGTAAAGATTCCGAAATTTTTGTAACAAATGCCTTAGAAGTTGATTCCAATGCCATAACGGTTAGTAACGGGACGATTCGATAGCATCCTAATCACGTCTGGAGCCCTATAAGACGACAGAGACCTATCGATTGTACCTTTACGACACCAACTACAGTGCAACCTACAGGACAGATCATCCTAGAGTTGTGGACTTGGCGAAAACGTTAACCAACCAATCAGACGAACTTCTAAAATAGAAGAAAGGCAAAGAAGACTCCAATTCGCCCCTAGGTCGTGACGAAGCAAGCATGCGCTTCCAGGAAGTGATCCTACACGACAAAAAACGCTCTCAGAATTTTTTTTTTAGAGCATACAGTTATAACAAAAGTGTGTTTTGTTAACTGGTCTCAAGTTTTTCTAGATTGAAGAAAAGGCTTACAGCATAAGGGCATTTCCGCTGCACGAGCTCCCTTACTGTAGTCAGAATAAGCTTCAAAAGATAGTTCTGCGCAGGAACATGACAGACACGAAATATGTGCTGTCCAGGGAAATACACGAAAAAGTGATTTCCAGATTAATTTTTTCCACGGAGGAAAATAGATAGAAAAACGGAGAGTCGATTTATTTTAAAGTATGGTTGGAAGGGGAGCATAAGAATTGGGAGCGCACAAAATTGAAGACAAACAATCAAGTATAAGGAATCGAAAACGAACAATCAAAGCAAAGAGTTAAGACAAACAAGCGAACATGAAGAATTCAAGACAGAGAATCGAATGCGAAAAATTAGAAATTAGAAGCAAGAATTGCAAATACGAAGTAAGTCAACTATTAGATATATACGAACACATGATATAGGAATAAAATACAAAAAGCGAACAGACTAACAAAATTGAGACAGTGTACAAAGGCCCGATTATTGATTATTAATAATTATTATTTTTGCAACAATGTAAAAACGTACTATGTAGCAGTACCTTGAAAATTTATTTAAAGTTTTACAATCTATGTTATATATTTATCATTACAGTTTATTCGTTTATATATTTATTCGTTAAATATCTATTATTATAAATTGTATTACTGTATTGTACTGTATTATTGTATTGTATTGTATTATTGTATTGTATTGTATTATTGTATTGTATTGTATTATTGTATTGTATTGTATTGTATTATTGTATTGTATTGTATTATTGTATTGTATTGTATTATTGTATTGTATTGTATTTTTGTATTGTATTATAATATTGTAGAATAGGAATAGGGAAGGTAACCGGAGAGAAAGGTTTAACGTAAGAAAAACAAACACCTCAGCGTTATTTTTCTTAACCCCAGGAAGGGTGGTGTGATAACGCAATGCAGTTGTGTGTATGCAAACAATCTCAATCAGGTCACAGCCTCGTCCCCGTAATGCAAGTGTAACGTGTGTTACAAATACGTCCTCGCTAACGCGAGTTGTTTGCAAACACCAACTACATGTCAGGGTTTGTATTACATTCCCTAAGTAGTCCGAGGATCTTATCTTATGTATATATACTGTAATGTAAGTAAGAAAGATCGTTCATATTCAGACATTCACGACAGACATTCACATTCACACATTCAGTCTACATACTAGTTAGTAAGAATGTATATAATTGTTATGCAGTTCTAAGTGTTATGTATTAAATTATATGTTACCCGAACTTTGTGTATCATTTAACGGGACAACGATATCTGCGTGAAGGCTCAACGATGTAGCCCTCAGGACCAGGCTAACATCACGTGGCGTCCTGCCACGAAGTGCACAAACGGCACTAATATCACATGGCGATTCTGCCTTAGGGTTTAAGGCCCCACTAATATCACAGAAGATTCTACCTGAACATGTTAAGGATGGGGTGATTAGTATAGGGAAATTGTTTACCACAATTAATACCAAGATAGTTCAAGAAATTGGTAACTTCCTGAACAGGTTGAAAATTAAATCTCTTTCCCTTGAAATCAATATTACTTGTGATACTGATCACTGTTTCGATTTTGAAAACACACAGATAATCGATAAAGAACAACACACAATGAAAAGAAATGAATTGGTATTAAAAAAAAATCAACTAACAAGAGGAGTTATATAAAAATCTAAGCAGTGTATACTATAACCTACTTACTACTTACTAATAATGTAACGATCTGCAATATACCATCATAATATATGTTGCTGTTATATAAATATATATCCTATGTTATTTAAATATCTGTACATTTGCTTATCATGTTGACAGTTTCGTGTTTAGATCTCTGACTGTCTGTCCGAGTAGGTTTTCGTGGTTTTCCTTCTCGTTCAAGGCGAATTGCCGACAGCTTAACATCTTAAGACGCTTCACGGGCGTAGACATAATAATAAATCATGGCTTGCTATTCCCCCGTGTTTGTTGTCTAACTGTTTTTGAATGCTTAGGCATGTTTTTTTATTATTATTAAACTTGAATGTATCTTTGAATAATTTGATCCATGACAACTACAGATATATAAGTATGACATTAATATACTGTCTTTTATATTTTAAATTCTTTGAAAAAGGCATCACATGCCGAAACATGTAAGACTGTTTTAAATATATACCTTTTGAAGTAAAACCGGACCTTAAATCGCAAACTAATTGAATCTACCATATATATATATATATATATATATATATATATATATATATATATATACTAAAAATAATAGATTTTTATTGGTTTTAGCGACCTTTTATTGAATTTAGATGTTTGTTTGCGACGTTTCGACCTTTATCAATTCAGTCTTTTTCAAGCATCTGGAAACAAGAATCATTACAATGAACATGAGAACTGTGTTTGTTTTGTGAGATATAACAATTGAATTAACCATTTTAAATTTAACATTATATTAAGAAATGAATTACGGATTAGGTTAGTGTTTTACGTTGAAATATATATATATATATATATATATATATATATATATAATAACTTCGTGACCTTGGTATGATATGGTAAACCTAATCAGTAGGCGATTAAAGGTCTGTATATTACTTCAAAATATATGTATTTAAAAAACTCTACATGTTTCGGCTGTGTACGCCTTTATCAAGAGAATACAAAATATGAACACAGCCGAAACATGTAGAGTTTTTTAAATACATATATTTTGAAGTAATATACAGACCTTTAATCGCCTACTGATTAGGTTTACTATATATATATATATATATATATATATATTACGTTGTTTACTCTACAATTTATTTGCTAAAATACATTTCAAAGTAAACATTATATTTAACGTCATAACATCATTATTATTACTTGTGTCTCTCCAATAGTAATAAATTAATATAGAGAGTATTAAAGTGTACTCGGTGGAAGATAGATTCCTTTGTTATAATATGTGTTGCTATCAAATTGAAGTCAATTAATAATGGCAGATGAAAAGCAATATCCTCGCTACAGACTACTCTTTATATTCCACAGTGCATTAAAGCTAGAAATATCAGAAGAAATCTCGAAGGTTATTATTGTAGGTAAACATATTTTGTTTCATATTTAATAATGAAGAAAATTCTTTGATAAAAGCATGCTTCATTTAGAATTCGTTTTCTAAATGAAAACTGCTGTATATTGAAATTCGTGAATTTTTATTTTTAACGAACTTTGGATAAAAATAAAGATTTAATAATATTTCAAAAGACAAAAGACTTTTAGACATCTTGGACAATATAACAATAAATGTATAATAAGGACACTTCAAGAATTTTTATGACCCGTAATCCAAAAGGATATAGATTCTGCCAGTAATAGAGAAAGTTACAATTCAAATATAAATTTGTTTAACCTAAATGCCCACTTTGGGTCACCTATTTGCGATTTTAAATCCTTAGCTAAACTGCTGGCTTATTTCGGGCTTCCGTTGAGTAATATATTTAGGAATGATTAGTCTTTTTTTTAGTAGACTTTCGCAGAAATTTGTAAGTTTATTAAAAGAAATTCAGTAGCCACTTTGGACGCAAAAGGTTAGAATAGAACCTGAAGGGAGGCGGTATTATTAGAACAGCTTGAAACTAGTTAAAGATAATGCGATGAAGTGACCAAGGGATTGCCAATATTTGTATAGTGCGCAACGTATTCAGAAGCATTGCAACTCAAAATTAGTATTCAATAAGAAGTCGGCGTTGAAGTAGAAACGTAAAAAAGCACATATGGAAGAGGGCGGATGAAGGTGTGTGATTTGCAGGCAAAAAACCTTTTAAGTAGTTATTCGTGATCAATATGTTTCACATTTTAACAAAATACCAAAGTATTTATAATATGTATTCACCGCAGAGTAAGAGGTGTCACCATTTGGGGAGCCATTTCAGTTAATCCAATTAACTTATTGATGAAATACAAATATCTAAGAATGTTAGGTTGGACAGTAACAAATTAGAAATAACAGGAAAGACGAAAGAAGTAGGATTGTTTTCAAACATCACAACTCTTCAAAAATCTGGAGAAGCAGATTAGTTCTACGGCGATTCTAAGAAGAAGGTGTTAGTGTTTTAGCCTGATAGTTAAACCTGAATATTAAAAAAAAATACCTGTAGATAACTCACAAGAAGAAATTATAAGTCCAGACGGCAGTTCTAAACTATATGGGAATTAAAATTGGCCCGCAACGGGATTTTCTTTGGAATCATTAAAAAATGGGTTTTCGAAATATAAATGAAATAGCTGATTTAAACTAAATAATTAATTTTTAAAATAGGTTTTCAATAAATTTTTGATTATAAGCCATAATATATAGCCGTAACAAAATATAACGGGATTCCACAAATTTATTTTCCTTTAAGCACATTTTTTCATATTTTTTTTCTTAAAAGTTTGGAGCTTTAAATACTTTTTTTGTAGAATTTTTGCACTAAAAAAAAACAACTGCACATTACGTATCCGAACACCGAAAAAATACAAAAAAATAACTAGGAATTTAACTTTCTTTGCTTGATTTTGAGGTTTAATAAGAGCTAAGTATATTCAGTTACTGAAAATATCTGAATATTTGAGACTGCCTATACAGGCTGATTCATTTTCGGCCCTCACCATGGGGATCTCGCTTATTATTGGAGATAGAGTATAGGTTTAAATTTGGCAAAGTTGTTAAATTTTGTGTTTGTTATAAATCCGTAAAGAAAATAGACCTGTGACAAATGACCTTCGTTATTTAAAAAAAAAACGCGAAAACACCATTTTCTTCTTTTACCTGTAGCACCGACATTTGGCCTTGTAGAGAAAATATAAAAACACATCCTTGTGGCCATTTCTAAACCTCTATCCAGTGGTGTACTCTAAATTTTTATACGACGTTTCGTTTCTTTCTGGCCATCATCAACTATCTAATTTCTTATAGGCGCCATATTGGATTTAGACAACTTCAGAAAGAGTTCTTTTTTCTGATTTCAACCATGTACCACATGCTGACTAGTTTTTGACATTAGGTTTTATTTGAAAGAATAAATTATAAGATTAAATAAGGTAGCCTTTGGAATTTCAATCTGTCAAACATTTCGATTATTGTTCATTAATAATACAAAAATGTCATACACTAACGAAGAGAAACGAGATATGATAAGTATTTTTTATTCTTCGAAACGAAATTCAACAGTAGCGAGTACAAGATAACAAAAACATTAATAAAAATACATAGAAAAGTAAACAATAAACAATTACAGTAAATGTTCAATTATCTGGCCATCTTCGGTAATGTACAATTGGGCACGCCTTCTGGCATTTTGTACTGCCCTTTGTGTAGTTCTTCTACGAACTGCATCCAAGGCATTCTGAAGTCTGTCTCGTAATTCTTCAATGTTTTGCGGCGCATCTATTTTATAAATATTATTTTTAACATATCCCCATAAAAAAAAATCTAGCGGACTTAAATCAGGTGATCTCGCAGGCCATTCAACAACTCCCCTATTTCCAATCCAACGGTTTGCAAACTCTTGATTTAAGAAATTTCTAGCAACAGCTGCATTGTGTGCTGGTGCGCCATCTTGTTGCGATCATAAATATTGAAATTGATTTAATGGGATATTGTCGTCAAGATAGTCAGATACGTATGTACGTAAAATGTTTAAATATCTTTCTCCATTTATATGTTCTTCATACATAACTGGTCCTAAGACACGATTTGCCAAAATACCCATCTAAACGTTTATTCCAAAACGATGTTGTGGTCTTCTAGCCATGTTTTGTAGGGGATTTTGTACTGCCCAATAGTGCTCCGTATTGCTGTTGAACATTCCAGAATTTGTAAATTTTGTTTCATCTGACCAAATGATTTTGTTTAAAAAATTTTCGTCATTTTCTATCCTTCCCATTAACCAATTACAATATTCTAGCCTTCTCAAATTATCTTCAGGCAGTAAAGAGTGACTAACATGGATTCTGTATGGTTTAAACCTACTTTTATGTAAAGTTCTCCAAACTCTGGACTGGCACAAATTTAATTCTGATGGATTGATTCTGATAATTCTGTTTGGAATTGATGGATTATTATTTATCTATAAAAATACAAGATTAACATGAAATTTGAAAACACGCGTTTAATTTACCATTTGTAAAATATCTTGTCGATTTTCATTTAAATTCCTGTTGTCTTGACCATTACGCGGCTTAGTAAATGATCCATTCTCGACCAAATTTCTGTTGAGATCTAGAAAAATGGTACGATGAGGCTGTTGTCGTTCTGGATATAATTGTAGATATCTTGTACTCGCTACTTTTGAATTTCGGTTCGAAGAATAAAAAATACTTATCATATCTCGTTTCTCTTCGTTAGTTATTACATTTTTGTATTATTAATGAACAATAAATGAAATGTTTGACAGATTGAAATTCCATGGATACCTTATTTAATCTTATAATTTATTCTTTCAAATAAAACCTAATGTCAAAAACTTTAGTCAGCATGTGGTACATGGTTGAAATCAGAAAGAAAAACTCTTTCTGAAGATGTCTAAATCCAATATGGCGCCTATAAGAAATTAGATAGTTGATGATGGCCAGAAAGAAAGGAAACGTCGTATAAAAATTTAGAGTACATCACTAGATAGAGATTTAGAAATGGCCACAAGGACGTGTTTTTATATTTTCGCTACAAGGCCAAATGTCGGTGCTACAGGTAAAAGAAGAAAATGGGTTTTCGCGTTTTTTTTTTTAAATAACGAAGGTCATTTGTCACAGGTCTATTTTCTTTACGGAATTATAACAAACACAAAATTTAGCAACTTTGCCAAATTTAAACCTATACTCTATCTCCAATAATAAGCGAGATTCCCATGGAGAGGGCCGAAAATGAATCAGCCTGTATATATGTGTCCGGAGTGTATTGACAAAAATTCAGATAATTACATACGCCCTCTCGAAAATGACTGGTATGACTTTATTTTAACGAAGTTAGTGGCATGCGTTGCAGGGAAATTGATTTATGACGTTCGAATCATTTTAGATAATATTAAAAAATTTCATGACATTTCGTTCACTAGAATCTAAAATATGGCGTAATTAAGCGACAATAGTTTGTATAGTGGGTCAAAAAAATTAATAAAGAACGAAGAATCAACAATAAGTTCTTTGCTAAAAATGGTGAAAATGATTCGAAAACACTCCAAATGCTTAAAATCGTTCATGGAGATAATTGCTTAGATAGGTTTATGAGTGGCATCGACGACTCAGAGAAGGCCGAGAGGATGCAGATAATAGAAAATGTTAAAATATCGACGAAGTCAGTGATCACGTGAAAATTTGGAAAAAGTCTTCAGTGAGATTCATAGAAATGAATTTGGAATAGTCAAGATATAACAATTTATTCCATTTTAACAGAAAAACTTATTATTAGATTATTAGATAAATTCAATTTATTTCATATCAATAGACGGACGACCAATAATTGTATAAAACTAGGCATTGTGAAAATATCACTATAAAAGTTCGAAAATACAAACCTTATATTGGTGTACTGAAGCGTTGGGTTGGTCATGTTCGTTTCGTTTGCTCCAAAAGTTGAGAATCGAACCAGATGTTTGTTGCATAATAATGCACTTTCTCACCGTTTGTCAATTGTTACTGATTATATGACAAAACTAAATTAAATTACTTTCACATTCCCTGTTAGACCTCATGTGATTATTTTAATTTCTTGAAGTTTCTATCCTATAAACTGCATAGCGTATAACCGTATCGTGACGCTGACTACGTGAATTAAATGACCATGACTTCACTTCCCTAACACCAAAGAAAAGATGAAGCAAGCGGCAAGTTTTTGATCAAACTTGCCAACTATGATGTTGATTGACTTTCTCTGCTCCGACAAATTAATTTTCTGGAGCCAAAGTATATCGAATACATTCTATGTACTTGTAAATGCTTATGAATATCCTGCATAGAGCACTATTGTTGTGTATGACTAATAGGGCCAATCGGCTGTACCTACCCCGATTCATTCTGGAAAAAAAACATTTTATTTTTAATTTTTGTGTTGATTTAATTAACTTAATGTTTTTTTCTTTTGTTTTCAATTGCATACATTAGTATGTTTAATTTGTACAAATAATATAATTTAAAGTTTTCTCTATCATCTAATTTTTAACCTGTAATTGCATTTTATTGGCGTGTTGGGTCAATATTATTAACAATACCTATTATAATAATTATTATTGTAATTTCCTAAGCTGCACTTGAAAATCAACGGAAAGGCGTGAATTGGAGACCTTCAATGGTCCACTGCGATCGATTTCAACCATATTGCATTCAGTGACATAAAAAATTATTTGATGCACGTAAAAAGTTGTAGTTGTATATAAAGAGAATATTTAGAATAAATAAATGATCTTCGTCCAGATTTGTGAACAATTTTTGCTTTTTAAAACCATTCCTTCCGAGTAGTTTTAGAATAGAGGATGTTTTAATTCACTAACTCATGTTCCTTTAAATTGATTTCTTATATCCACTTCGTGAATTATTTAGAAATTTTGTAATAACATCAACAGGTTTATATCATCTCCCCTAATGCAAGTAATAAAGCCGTGCGTCATGCTATTATCCTTTGTGTCGTAACTGTCAACGGTCAACACTTCTGACTTCGTGAACTTTATAATAGGAGGGCCCTAGGGCAGGGTTTTAACTAAAGCTAGCACACAGAAAGCTTCATAGTTGTATTCAAGCAGTTCAGCTGGCGGATATAAGGAAACTGAGGTTGCTTTTCACCAAGTATTTCTAAACTTGAACAGAACTGTTGTAAGACTAGTGTCTGTTTAATTTTTCAGAAATAGAATTTAGAATAACTAAACTATAATTTTGTTTACGTTTTTATTTATTTATGATATAGAGCAAATAAGTTTGTTCTTAATACCACGTCACTATATGTCACCCGTCAACTACACTTTTGAACATTACCAAATTAAATTTAATTAAAATTGGATAGAAATTTGGATGAAGCAGAAAATGATTTTCTAAAAAAATACAGGTACAGAATGATTGAATAACATGTGAACCGGAAAAGAAGTACACCTATGCCTCATCGATTTGGAGAAAGCTTTCGATAGTATAATAAAAAGGAGAAGTTAAGCAAAATGTAATAAAATGTATAATTGTTTCAGCCTTTACTTGATGAAATTCCATTATAACTATTATCAGGATAAAATAAAACAAATTTTAATAAATTTCACTTTTTAATTAACACTGCAAGATCGTAGTGGTTCACGATATTCTTACTTTTATCTTGAATATTAAGTATTTTAAAGTTAGTATTGTAATTGTGGTTATGTTCTATATAATGACTAGCAAAGGTAGAATCTGCTTGTTTATCTTTTTAACTTCTTTCATGCTCGGACACACGCTGGGCAAAGATTCTTCCAGTTGGCCTATATAAGACATATTACACTCGCAGACACCCGAGTTCGATTGTTTTGTCCGTTTTGCCCTTGTTATTTAAAGATCTTTCAAGTGTGTTACTAGTTTCGTAAGCTATGGTACTGTTAGTAGCCTTTTTGCTTAAATTGCTAATTTTATCTTAAGTATTACCAATATAAGTTAAGATAGGATACTGTACCGAATCCTTTATTGATATTTTAGGATAAATCGAAAAGCGCATATGTGCTTTTTGTTTGTGTCGGAGGATATTGTTAAAAATATTATGTGAATAACCATTATCGTCCGACACAAACAAAAAAACATTATTCATCCACCTGATGAAGCCGCAGTGCAGTGAAACAACGTTGTAGTGTAAATCTATAATAAAACTTTGAATTAAAATAATAAATAAATGAAAAAAATAAATAAATACTAGCCGAAAACCGTCAGTGATATTTAAAAAGAAAGTATATAATTTGTTTCGTGAATATCTTTGGCCCCAAGGACTTGTAGCAAATTGGAATATAATTGTACAACTGATAGATGTTATACGAGGGTAGCACCGATTATTTCTGGAAACTAATAAAACAAAATGTTGTAGTCAAAAGTTATTTTTATTATTGTTATTCAGTAGATTTGTATGGTGGTACGACCCATCGCATGTGTAAACGACATCAGTTTATTATCAAGTCAAATAGGTATAACAACGACCCTAGAGTCCGTGGGACTTCCTGACGCAGTTAATGTAATATTTTCAATTTAGCAAGAATGTCCGGGAATTGTAAAACAGTTAAAGTAACAAATCCCAACTTTGAGGAATGTGTGCTAAGATAGTTTGAAGGAAGTGACATAGAGTTTTCAGGCCAAGATGGCGATCATTTCTATCGAAAATGCTATTGAAAGTGATCACTAAACAGCGAGTGTGTTGTCTGGCAATGAATCTGATGACCAAGATGAGATGCAGGTGATTGAAACTGAAGAGGACAGTGATATAAGCGATCCATGTAAAAATATTTCTACGGTAAAAACAGATACAAATGGGCTGCCACTGAATCAACCCGAAATGTAAGAGCCCACAATATATTAAAGTTGCCAGGAAATAAAAACGCTTTACCAACAATTGAAGCGCTGAAAGCATGGCAGCAAATTTTCTCACAAGATATACTAGATATCATTGTGTATTATACAAATTTAAAAATTCAAGAATTTCGTAAAAAGGCAGACAATTAGAATCGCACAGAATACAGAGACACAAACGTTGTTGAAATTAATGGCTTACTGGGACTTTTGTTACTAACTGCTGCTTTTAAGTCTAATAATGAGGCCATTGAATCAATCTTTTCAACAGATAGGACTGGCCGAGGAATTTTTCGACTGGTAATATCAACAAAAATTTTCGCTGTTTTATTGACTTTCCTTAGATTTGATACACAAAAAGAGAGAATGCTAAGAGTAAATACTGATCCTGCTGCTGCGATCTCACATATCCTTGATTAACAAAAATTCACAAGCAGCTTAATGTTTGGGAGCCAATGCAACTGTTGATGAAATGCTGATCGGGTTTAGAGGCAGGTGCAAATTTAAAATGTATCTACCAAGCAAACCCATAAAATATGGTTTGAAAGTGCTTAGTTGATGCTAGCACCCATATATATATATATATATATATATATATATATATATATATATATATATATATATATTGAAGTGATACATAGCCTCTCGTTGAGCTGGCAAATGATAAATCGCTGAGGTGCTAATAAATATAATGAACGAGTTCAAAAAATATTAATTTTGAAATTAAAAGATGGGCGCCTTTATATAACTCCTCAAACTGCTCTATCTGTGTTCTAAATTGCCAACTAGTCGGATCGCATGAAGCTAAATTAAAAAGCTTAATTAAATGTGAAATCTCAGGCTCTTCGTTAGATCTAAGTCGTTGCATCCATAAAAGTAAACTATTAATGTTAAGGCTTAAAGAAATAACTCCTACAAGTAAATATAGACAAATAAAAGATTGATATGATAATAAAAATATTAAGTTTATTGCTATAAAAGAAAACTGTAATAAAATAACATGTATAGGAAAGGGTTAAATTTATGAACTATATATAAGTAAGACAACAAGGTGTTATATAATAAAATAAGGTGGTTATGTGTGTTTTCGCTTATAGAAATATAGATAACAATGTAAATAATCTTATAACGATAATGGTAAGTACCTTTAATTATAATTCCTACGTTAAAATTGGTTATTTATGAAATATTAATACAAGTATTGGACATTTAGGTTAGGTAAACAAATCGAGAGTTTTATTAGTTTATAAATTAAAAGAATTAAAAATTTTGAAAAATAAATACTTTTTATCTGTAACCTGTGATTATAATAATCCTGATGTTTATTTGTAGAACGTACGCATCAAATGGGATGATCCACAACGATCGAAAAAGGTCCGATAGCTGTTCAAATTGTTGACGGCGTGCGTGACTGTTCCCGGTGACGCTTTCGAAGATTTTCTTCGGTCTTGGTTTCGGATGCCTAATTTCTCTCTACGTTCTTGTCTGGCTGTAGGATTACAGGTATCGATGTTTTTGAATGATAATCAGTTCCGTAGATGTTCTGTGACGGTTTCTTGATAGTATTTCTTTGAAATTTCTGGCGATTATGGTGAAATTTCGTCTATGACGCTTTGTTGTTCGTAAATACGTTTAAAATCGAAATTTCTTGAAGAAATTTCTCTCGAAGATCGTGTTTATTCACAGGCAGGATATTTTTAATTACGTTATACAAAATTAGTGATTTTAATTAAAGATTTATAACAATTTCTAAGGAAGGTCAAAAAAATGCGTCTACTAGTTTATCAATTTCAAAAAATAATGCCGATAGCGCTTGTCTGTTTTACCAAACTTAGCTATCTAATGATGCCAAGAAGTCTCGATGTTTTACCTTATTAACATTTTTAAATAGAAGGAATTTTACTAATTTTACTATTCGTACAGATTTTAAAAATTATTTAATAAATTAACAAGTTAGGTTAATGTGAAACTTAATGTTACAAATTGAGTATTGCGCACGATAATATTTACATTTACGAGATGTCAATTTGTAGGCGTGGCTTACTAATGTCGATATAAAATTAAAGATGCATATGAATTTGAATATGTGTTTTTCGCGCTAATATTTGAAATTTGAATAAGGAATAATAAATAAGAAATTAATGAAAGAAATATAAATATAGAAATTAAGAAAATAATGTTATCGTTATAAAAATTCGTATGCACTTCGACACTACTAATACTTAATAATATCACTTACATAACCTTTTAATTACCCTATTTTACTTTGTATAACTTATTTTTCCCATTTCAGATGCAGCTCAATATGTATGCCTTGCATCATTACATTTCCCCGTGGAAAAAATGTCTGAATGAGCAAATGAGGAAATTCTTTTCCCTAACTAGATACATGAAATGGAAAATAACAACCTTGCTATACTAATCTTATTATGTGTGTCAACGAATTTAAAAATAATAAGTAATGATCATAAAATAATGTATTAATCTATTAACAGGAATAACTTCTTCTATTTTATATACCTTATTTTCAAGAAATGTTTAATTGTACTATGAAATTCCTTTTCTTTTATAAGTATAAGTTTTAGTTTATTTAATTATTATTTATTTTAATGCTAATGTTGTCTTTGTTTATATTTATAGTTTTTGTATAATTTATTAGTTATTGTTATAATAATCTTTTAATTTACGAGCTATAACATACCTTTCAATAATTTTAATAATTTTTAAGACTGTATTCATATTCAATTGTAATCTATTGTTCTAATGCGTAATCTTGCAACATCGTGATATGATATCTACCCTTTATGTATCCGGTTTCTTCTTCCTTCAATTCGTAAGTGTTATTGCCTAGGATTCTATTTATAATGTATGGTCCTTGATAAGGTTTGAGTAGTTTTCCCATTATTTTATTTTTAAGATTCGAAACTCTTAAACTTTTAACTATAACCCTATCATCTAGATTATATGTCTTATATTTTTTATCAACGGTGTTCCTCTTCCTTTCCCATTTAATTTTCTTAGTCAACAATTTCTCTCTCACTTCCATTAATCGTTCGTTGAAGTTGATGGCTTCTGGATCGGTCCATGGTCTTTGCGGTGGTTGTCCAGTAAAAATAGTAATGGGACAATGGTTATGAACCGTACTGGGTGTATTGTTTAAGGTGAATTCTATTTGTTGTAAATATTTGGCCCATTTATTGTGATTATCATTTAAGAGAATTCTTAGATATTTCAGAGTTTCTCGTATATATCGTTCTGTCGGATTGCCCTGTGGATAACGTATTGATGTATAATAAGTACGTATATTGTGTGAGTGTAAAAAGTCCTTGTATCTGTCACTAGTAAAATACGTCGCGTGATCGGATAAAATTGCTAACGGTTTGCCATATTGTAAGAAATAGTCTGTTAATGCTTGTAGTACAGTATTAGTGTTGCATTTCTGTGTGGGAATTAATTTAATAAATTTGGAAAAGATATCGCAAATCACAAGTATATTTTTATAGCCTTTCGTACTTGGTATTAAATTGGTAAGAAAATCTATAGATATAAGTTCTAAATTATCGTACGTTACAATGTTGTGGCTGATATTTGTGTTGGTATAATTCTTATCCTTCGCGAGTTCACATGTTCGGCAGTGCTTGATAACGCTTTTAATGATTCTCTCGTCGTTAATACAATAGAACGCTTCTCTGAACAGTAGCCAGCATTTTCGAGCTCCTATATGTGTGTAGGTATAATGTAAATAGTCAGTTATTTCCCTCGTATGTTTCTCATTTGTGACATAAACAATGTTCTTACCTATTTGCTTTACAATAAAATTATCTCTTAGTGACATGCCTTTGTAAGTTCCTGTTTCCCTCAAGTGTTGATGTATCTCCATGAATTCTGGACCTGATTGTATTGATAATAGTTTGTTGTTAGAAAATGTTCCCTGTTTTTGAAGTTGTACCAAATTTATACAGATATTTTGTCGTTTTACATCCCCGTCTTGTCTGGTTAGAGCATCCGCTGTAATCATTTCTTTCCCTGGTTTGTAAACAATCTTGAATTCATACTGTTGTATGAGCAGTGTCCACCTATATATGCGGCTATTATTTAGTTTACAACTCATAATATTAACTAAAGCTTTATGGTCTGTTTCAAGTGTAAAACTTTTACCAATGAGATAATATCTTAACTTTGTTAAAGCAAATACTATAGCTAACATTTCCTTTTCTGATATTGTATATCTAGTTTCACAGGCTTTAAGTGTTCTAGAAATGAAATAGATAGGCGTTTCGATGTTGTCTTTAATTTGTACTAGTTCTGCGGCGATGGTTTGATGTGATGCATCAGTTCTGACTACAAATGGCAATGTAAAATCTGGGTGGTGAAGTTTTAAATTCTCGACAAAACTTTCTTTTAACTGAATGAAGCAATTTTCATATTCTGAAGTCCATGTCCATTTCTTTCCTTTCTTCAAAAGCTCCAATAAAGGTATAGTTCTTTCACTATAGTGGGAAATGAATTTGCGATAGTAGTTCAATACACCTAAGAATCCTCGTAGTGTTTTTAGGTTCTTTGGTCTGGTGTAATTCTTAATTTCGTCAAGGCGTGTTGGATCTAGTAAGATGTTTTCTTTATTTATCACATAGCCAAGGTAATTTATTTCTTGACGGAAAAATTGACATTTTAATAGGTTTAATTTCATACCTTCCGTTGTTAAAGTGTTAAGAATTATTTTCAGGTGCTGTAAATGCTGTTCTACACTCTCGGAAAATATTATTATATCATCAAGATAGTGTAATGCGAATTCGTTGTATTTATCCAATATTTTATGTAGAAATCTAATAAGGGCGGCTGGCGATGTTTTTAAGCCAAATGGGCACACTCTAAATTGATAAACAATACCATTCACAAGAAAACCACAATATTTTCTCGATTCAGGTTCTAAGTTGATAAGCCAAAATGCATTCTTGAGATCTAATTTGCTGTAAATGGGCTTATTACCACATTTTGTTAACAATACATCTATATTTTGCGGCATTTCGAATTCGGGTTTGATTCTTCGATTCAAAGCTCTTGCATCTAAACAAATCCGTAGAGATAAGTCTTTCTTTTGGACTATCACTATAGGATTAATAAAGTAGGTATTAGACTTCTCTATTATGCCAGTCTGTTCTAATCTTTCCAGTTCCTGACTCACTTTTTGTTGATAATGATACGGGATGGGGTAATTTTTGCTAATTAATGGATCTTCGTTATCTATATTTATTGGATGCTGATATCCTTTTGCGAACACTACATCATTATTAATTAATGTGATATTGTTATGTAAGATTGCTATTAAGTCTGCTATGACTGTTGTATATGGTATATTTGAGTTCTCTATAAAATTCTTTATATCTTCAAAATTATTTATTGTATTATTTATTTGGTTATCCATTCTAATCTCTACTACATCTCCTCCCTCGTGACTATTCTTCGTTCCTTGCATAACTTCCATTCTCTCTATTCCAATATTAGTATTATCAAATTCAATTATTTTTCCTTCTGTAACATTATTCCCCTCATAATCTCTTCTATAGCACGGTTCTTTATTTAACATAATATTATTAATTTCTCTCATAAGCACTTCCTTCTTATATAGGTTATAACCTTTTAATTCTTCGTCTGACAATTGTTTCTCAAATATTACTTTATGCTCATCTATATTAAGTATACCATTTTCAAAATCTAAGATCATTCTGAGACTTTTAATGCTGTCAATACCTATTATACAGTCGTATTGTAGTTTGTCAATTATATAGCAATGTATGATGTATTTTGATTTGTTGATGAATATTTCCGTAGATAATTGTTTTGTTACCGTCCCCATACGTTTTCCGTTTGCAGCAATGATGTCTGTCCCTTTTGTTTTTATAATGTTCTTCTCGTATCCCCGTATGTTTCTAGCTTTCTCTGCTTTCAATAAAGTGATTTCTGCTCCTGTATCAATTAAGCAATATAAAAAGATATTTTCAAATTTTAATTTTACAATGGGTAATGTATATATTTGGGTAGTTTGGTTGCCTGCATCTTCTACATTAATGAATTCTTCCGGATTTTGATAAAAAGTAATAGTATCTATCTTAAATGGTATGCTATAGTCGTTTGGTGTTCTCAATTCTGGCGTGTTGACGGACCTGGTATTGGGTCGGTATAGAGGTCCACTTGTGAAATTGACGTTTTTTTTAATACCTCCTCCATGTTTGTACGTATAGGCGACACAGATCGGTGACGTCTACTAATATGATTTATTTGACCACGACCACGATTTCGTATATGGTTATATCCTCGTCCTTGTTGATTAGAATAATTATTCGAATTATTATTATTTTGTTGGTGATCCGTTGAGCGATTATTGTGATTAAAATAATTATTATTGTTATTGTATCTTGTCGGCTGGAAGTTAAAATTTTGTCTATTCGGTGGGTTATTTGGTTGATTGCGGTCATTATTTACATTAGGGCTGTAATTATTATTATAATTGTTATAATTGTTGTACGGTCTTGAAGTATTTTGATTTCTGTTATTATAGTTAGAATTATTGTATCTTTGAGGTGGTGAATTCATTTGATTGTTGTTATTGTTGTTTAAATTTTGAGACGGATGATTGCGATTAATGGGATTGCGATAAATGTGTTGTGGCTGATGGTTATTCTCCGTAAAATCATCTAACCTTCTTAATATGTCTATAAGTGAATCCATATTAGTCACCCTTTGACATATTATAGCTTGAGTATCAGTGTAGATAAAATGATTCAGGAGTTGCCTGGCAATCATTGATTCGTCTATATCATTCAAGTGCTTACACTGATTGTATATGCGAGAGGCGTATGTTTCACGAGAGACTTGTCCTAATCTATATTTACCTGTCAATAACCGTATTTTTGCTCGATTTTGCTGCGTTTCATCCCAGTAATTTTTTGTGAAGAGTGTAACGAACTGGTCAAGAGAATTGCAATGGTCCTCAATTCTTTGGAACCACTCTTGTGCACTATAACGTAAAGTTACACGAATAACCTCCATTTTATGTTTCTCCTCCGAAACATCCTCTAAATAACGTAATAAACAGCTAAGGTACGTCATGGGGTGTACTCTTGTAATGTCCCCGTCGAAATGATGTAGATTTTCTATCTTAATAGAGTTATTGTTAGTATTATAGTAATTTGTTGATGTAAAATAATTTCTAATTTTATTTTCTAATTGTTTAATGTTAGCTTGCGTGTTAGTGTAATTATCATTATTGGTAGTGATTATAGCATCTAAATTTTGTCTAACTGTGTTTATTTCTTGGTTATTATGATCTTTGCATTGCCTTATTTGAGTATTAATATCTTGGTTTAACGTTATTTTTAATTGTTCAGTATTGTCTACATTTATTTTGTTAAAATTAGTCAATTTTGTATTAAATATAGTATTATTCTCTGAAATCAATTTGTCTACATTTTGTTGTATATTTTTAGTTGTAGTTATTAGTCTCTGTTCGGTATTGTTATGTATTTCGTTTGTTGTAGCCTCTAACTGTTTTGCCCAATGTAAGTTCGGTAAGTTAACGGTTTCATCCAGTTTTATTAGGTATTTCAGCTCGTTCTCCTCCATCTTTTTCTGAGCTGTAGAAATCTCAGCTATTTTACCCTCTAAATCTACCTTGAAAGCACTTAATTTGTTGTCTATATGAGCATTATTGAGTTCAAATCTTTCATTAATTTTTTTCGTGTTAGCCTCTAATTTTGCCGATAAGTCAGTACTCAGATTAGTTATGTCTTGTTTTAAGTTATCGTTATTTGTATCTATTTTATGATTAGTATTATCTAATTTATTATTACTATTAGTTAGTTCTTGTTTTAAGTCCTTGTTATCTTGTTTTACCTCTTGTTTTAAATCATTTATTTGTGTCATTAGTGTCTGTAACATGTTCATCATCACCTGACTGTTATCTAGTGAACTTACCTCTTCAGCTGTAGACGTTTGTGCAACCGGAATGTCTCCCTGTTCAGCCCTGTCTTCTTCTGTAGTGTCCTTTACTGCTTTTGTTCTGTGTCTGGTGTCCATATTAATATTGATTGAAGTAATATTATGCAAAGAGTTGATATTGATATATTTCGTTAGTTGTTAATAGAATTATTATAATGAATAGTTGATGAGTAGAAATTTATGATATAAATGTGTATAAACAATATTCGAGACACAGTAATAATATAAGTAGACAAAAGTTAAATAAACAACGTACATACAAGGTGATATTTCCCCTTCACTAACCTTTACTATATCTGTAACTCCTTCAAAGTCTGGGATGTGAAGAATTGTAGGTAAAAATCAGCTGAACAATAGGAAAAATAGGTACACAATTCTACACACAAATACAGTAATAACATACACCTTTCGTCTAAATTATATATGTAAAATAATTTTGAATGAAGCAATTATTTGTCCTAATTTATATTGTAGTCGAGTTATTTAAAAGAAGCAATCTGGCCTCCACGTTGATGCGTCAAATGAAGTTATACATAGCCTCTCGTTGAGCTGGCAAATGATAAATCGCTGAGGTGCTAATGAATATAATGAACGAGTTCAAAAAATATTAATTTTGAAATTAAAAGATGGGCGCCTTTATATAACTCCTCAAACTGCTCTATCTGTGTTATAAATTGCCAACTAGTCGGATCGCATGAAACTAAATTAAAAAGCTTAATTAAATGTGAAATCTCAGGCTCTTCGTTAGATCTAAGTCGTTGCTTCCATAAAAGTAAACTATTAATGTTAAGGCTTAAAGAAATAACTCCTACAAGTAAATATAGACAAATAAAAGATTGATATGATAATAAAAATATTAAGTTTATTGCTATAAAAGAAAACTGTAATAAAATAACATGTATAGGAAAGGGTTAAATTTATGAACTATATATAAGTAAGACAACAAGGTGTTATATAATAAAATAAGGTGGTTATGTGTGTTTTCGCTTATAGAAATATAGATAACAATGTAAATAATCTTATAACGATAATGGTAAGTACCTTTAATTATAATTCCTACGTTAAAATTGGTTATTTATGAAATATTAATACAAGTATTGGACATTTAGGTTAGGTAAACAAATCGAGAGTTTTATTAGTTTATAAATTAAAAGAATTAAAAATTTTGAAAAATAAATACTTTTTATCTGTAACCTGTGATTATAATAATCCTGATGTTTATTTGTAGAACGTACGCATCAAATGGGATGATCCACAACGATCGAAAAAGGTCCGATAGCTGTTCAAATTGTTGACGGCGTGCGTGACTGTTCCCGGTGACGCTTTCGAAGATTTTCTTCGGTCTTGGTTTCGGATGCCTAATTTCTCTCTACGTTCTTGTCTGGCTGTAGGATTACAGGTATCGATGTTTTTGAATGATAATCAGTTCCGTAGATGTTCTGTGACGGTTTCTTGATAGTATTTCTTTGGAATTTCTGGCGATTATGGTGAAATTTCGTCTATGACGCTTTGTTGTTCGTAAATACGTTTAAAATCGAAATTTCTTGAAGAAATTTCTCTCGAAGATCGTGTTTATTCACAGGCAGGATATTTTTAATTACGTTATACAAAATTAGTGATTTTAATTAAAGATTTATAACAATTTCTAAGGAAGGTCAAAAAAATGCGTCTACTAGTTTATCAATTTCAAAAAATAATGCCGATAGCGCTTGTCTGTTTTACCAAACTTAGCTATCTAATGATGCCAAGAAGTCTCGATGTTTTACCTTATTAACATTTTTAAATAGAAGGAATTTTACTAATTTTACTATTCGTACAGATTTTAAAAATTATTTAATAAATTAACAAGTTAGGTTAATGTGAAACTTAATGTTACAAATTGAGTATTGCGCACGATAATATTTACATTTACGAGATGTCAATTTGTAGGCGTGGCTTACTAATGTCGATATAAAATTAAAGATGCATATGAATTTGAATATGTGTTTTTCGCGCTAATATTTGAAATTTGAATAAGGAATAATAAATAAGAAATTAATGAAAGAAATATAAATATAGAAATTAAGAAAATAATGTTATCGTTATAAAAATTCGTATGCACTTCGACACTACTAATACTTAATAATATCACTTACATAACCTTTTAATTACCCTATTTTACTTTGTATAACTTATTTTTCCCATTTCAGATGCAGCTCAATATGTATGCCTTGCATCATTACAATATATATATATATATATACAATACGTATATTTATTGCGGTAAAGGCACTGATACCTTATGTCAGCGATGATGAAAAAGGATTTTCTCTACCAACGCAAGCTGTTATTCGTCTTTCTAAGCCAATATTTGGAAGCAATAGGAATATTACTGGTGATAATTGGTACTCTTCAAAAGAGCTAACAGACTATCTTTTCAAAAATAAACTTACTTACTTTGGAATTTTGAAAAAAAAACAAACGCGAAATACCCTAACAATGTCTACCCTCTAAGTTATGACAGGTGGGATCAAAAATATATGGTTTCACAAAAAACAAAACATTAATTTTCAGAGTACCCAAAAAAAATAAATGTGTTGTGCTTATTTCGTCCATGCATCGCTCCAAACAGGATGATAACGGCTTGCCAGAAATGCATGCATCCTATAATAATACTAAATCTGGAGTTGGTTGACGCTGTGAATGAAAAAATCACTAAGTATTCCTGTAGCAGAAGAACGCGACGCTGGCCTATGGCTATATTTTACAGGAGAGTAGATATGTGTTCAATAAATGCATATATCATCCATCAATCTTGTGCCAATGGACATAAAGTAGATAGACTCGATTTTCTTAAATTATTGGCCAAACATTGTATGAACCACTACTTCGCGAACGATCACAGAAAGCAAATTTACCAAGAGAGCTAAAAGCCATTATTTTCAGAATTTTGAAAATGACACATGAGGTACCAAATGATGCTCAAGACGTTTTGCCTAGAAACCAGAGGAAGTACTGTTCTGTTTGCGATCCAAAATTCAAAAGAAAAACCGGTTATTTATGTGTTGAATGCAAGCAACCAATTTGTTTGCAATGTTCTAAAAAATTGTGTGTTTCATGTATTCAAAACCTAGAAGAGTCTTAAATATTGCTTTTCTCTATGCGGTTTAAGGCGGTTGTCCATTTGGGCAATTTTAATTTAGATAAATTAACTTCTATATAAAAATGTCCATTTGCGGGTGAGATTTTTGTCACTTCGACAGCGATAAAAACCAACATAGCTTTTTATCACCGATAAAAATGCTTCTTCCTCCGATAAAAATGCTTCTTCCTGTTACATATCTAGTAGCCCTGCATCACTTAATTTATTTTGGCAGCTGACAGGTAATAACTATTAAGTATCGTTGAACGTAAAATGTACGAGTCGGTTTGGGGAAATTTCAACAAATATCAAAAGATCAATACCGCAATACACAAGAAATACAAAATCGTCAATATGGAGACAATTTAAAAAGTTTTATTCATGTCGTTAATTTATCTTGCCAAAAAACACTCGGGCTTTTCTTTCAATTGGATAAATTTCCTTTTAACTCAATATTTTTCCAATCAGTAATTTCGCTCGAAAAACTTACATTAGAAAAATAATTTCGTTACAAAGAGAAATTTATCCGATAAAAAAAAGCTCTTGTGTTTTTACTTATGAAATAAATGTATTCTCTTGTTTTGCAGCTTAGACCTTACGATACATGTTTTCAATACGAAAAGTTACTATCTTTCACTATTTTTTTTTGTAAAATAAAAATCAAAGAAACACTACGTTTATTTGTAATAAAAAAGTTATTGTTTCTAGTTTTATACTTTTTTGTCTTGTTTATTACTAGTAAATATAAAGTTTTGTACCCTTTTATGTCTGATTATTTACACAAGAAAAACTATTTTACATTAAAATTACGATAAAAACACGGTACTTTTATATTGGAGTCCCACGGACTACGCAGCGCATTGAGTGTTAAAATTTTCGGCCACTTAAGGGTTAAAAGCATCGCGTTTGTAGAGACATGTTAATAAATTTTCATTGACGTCAAACATACGTATTAAATTACAAAATGATCTTTCTGCAGAGAATTTTGCTTCCTTTTGTTGGAAGAAAGTTAACTAAATACAGCTAATCACAAAAAATAAACAAAATTTAGGTTTTAATGAAAAAATAAAGTATAAACAATGCTGTTCTATTATAGTATGATATCTATTATCACACACAAATATATTTCACTATTTATAGAAAAAGTTTCTAAGCATATTTTACTATATCATATACAAGATAGCATATTGATGCGTAACTAGCATCAAGTGTAAATACAGTATACAAAAAATGTTAAAAACATATCTGTACACGTATACATGGACTTATACGGCGCTTATATTAGGTATTGGCAACCTCTACATACAGATACTCGTCAGTGTACGTAGAAAAGTATATACAAATTGCCATACGTTGTCGCTATATAATATAATCTTGTACATCGAATGTCAAGAGAAAACACCTCGAGATATCGGCCATGAAAGACATTCCGGCTAACTCATTATTTGAGTTGATAAAGCTACTACTAGCAAGAAAGTACGTGTTTAATGCGTAGTCTACTACTCGCAGCCTAGATACCTCTAATATACCATGTAAAAGATAGAACACGTGTCTTTATATAGAACTTGCCAATGCCTAACATATGTGTTGTGTATGGCTACGTATACCGCATGTGTCACATATCATTAGGTATAGGGAATACGTGTGAGTACATACGATGTATATGTATATGGAAAAGCCGATCCAATGCCGGCGAAGACAGCGACGGCCGGCAACGATTGTCTCTGATTGTTTGGCAAATACAAGTTAGCAGTAATCATTTGACCATCGACATAGGTACTTGTAATGCGTTCTAGAATAACATTTACGAATTGCAAAGGATTTGCTTTTCTTATTTCTTTCAGTAGATGCAAGGAATTTTTAAGCTGCGGTGCGTCGCATAAACAAAAGCGTAATTCTAATAACATTAAAGAATAATCCTAATAAAATAAATAAAAAAGGATTTTAAAAATTATAATAAATTATACAAGAGGTTCAAAAATTCCTCCTTGCACAGCCAGACATTGTCCTAGGCGGTCGTAGAAATTAGCTCTTACATTTTCTAACATGTCGGCAGGTAATGAATTCGCAGCCTCAGTTATTTTTTCTGTCAAGGCAACTAGATTTTCTGCTCTACCAGCTTCATGAGTATAAACAATATTTTTTAGATATCCCCACAAAAAGAAATCATTTGGAGATAGATCAGGAGATCGCGGGGGTCATTTAATGTTTCCTGTTCTAGTAATAAGACGGTCAGGAAAAGTATTTCCTAGAAATTCCTTTACCCTCACTGCATTATGTACTGGAGAGCCATCATGTTGAAACCAAACGATTTCCTGATTTATTCCAATGTTTTGAATGGCGGGAAGTATTTGATTTTTCAGTAATTCGAGATACTTGTCGGCATTTAATATACCATCAATAAAATAGGGGCCTATAGAAGGGTTACCTAAAATACCTGCCCAAACGTTTAGTTTTTGAGGATACTGAGAGTGCGATTTGCAAAATGCCGGTGTTGATTTTCCGAAGCCCAATATCGAAGAACAGAGAGATTGTGCTTTCCGTGTAATGGAAAAGTTAATTCATCGGTGAAGAGAATACTTTTAACGAAATTTTCATCTCGATGTATCTTTTCCATAACGTCTTGACAAAACTTCATTCTCCGGAAATTGTCCTCGGGAAATGTTTCTTGAGTTTTCGAATATTTGAAACATTTTAAACAATTACGTTTCCAAATACGTGAAATAGTTGTGTTACTTGTACCCAATTCCTAGGCAGCACTTCTAGTAGATCTCGTGTTATCAATTTCCACAATACTACAAATTAATACATCCCGCCGTTCTCTTTCCTCAATTTTTTGTGGTGATACCTCTCTTGGTTTGCATTTCGTACAGTTATTGAGACAGAAACAAGTTTCAAATTTATTTATAATATTATAAATTGTTTGTCTGCAAGGTACAGAACGGTGTGCAAAAGTGAGCGCAAACAAATTCATGCACTCCATTGCAGACTTGCCAGCATAAAACCATTTTACTAACTGAAGCTTTTCAGTGGGTGTATAAAGAGCCATTATACATTAATTTTATTGTACGCTTTCAAACTGTAACGGCCGCAGCTAGACTGAATGCAAAATTTCCAGTCAATCGGTATCGCAGACAATCGTCAGTCGTCGCGGTCTTCGATGGCATTGTATTGGCTTTCTCATGTACGTATACACTGTATGTACTTATAGGTTGATTCTCTATGCCTAATGACTAGAGAACGGATGCAATTTCCATAAAACGCAATCGGCAATTTGAATTGTGTATAACGTCGCTCAGTACATCCCGGCGTAATTTAATGAAGTATAAGTTTGACTTACTCGGCCACCTGGTCTCGCAGCGATAACAATGGACAACCCAGCTATTGTATTCGGAGAATATAGTGTTTTCAGTGGTGTCGTGTACGTAGATAAAATAAATAAGTTTATCGTATTTCGTAAGAGAAATAGCACGTACATTCCTTTTCTTTTCATTTAAGCAACATCTTCCAATTATTTTCACGTAAGTGTGCATAAAATTTCGTTATTTAATTTCGTTTATTTGGATCTAGAATATTCTTACTTTTTCAGACAATGGAAGAGCGTCGAGAATGGCATCGTGAAACAATGGCGAGTTGGATTGAGGGCCATACTGATTGTATGTACATTGCCCAGTGATTCCGAAGTTTATTGTGAAGTGTGTGAAACGTTATTGAAAAATTGCAATAGATCAACCGTGAAACGTCACGTAGGATCGTTAAAGCACGAAAAAAAATTTAACCCGTTGGAATCTGACAATTTTAACGAAGAACTCTGTGAAACTTTTATGGCAGCTAATATTCCATTATTTAAATTGAACAATCGAATTTTGAAGACATTTCTGAAAAAATATACTGGTCGACATGTTCCTGATGAATAAACTTTACGCAAATATTATGTTTCTAGGTGCTAAACGAGAACAGTAGAACGTATTAGAAGCCATCTTTTAAATCAATACATGTAGATAAGCGCCGACGAAACGGTGGATATGTTAGGACGCTGTGTGGTAAATGTTGTAGCTGGTGTACTACATCCAACTTTTCGCTATAACTCATATGTAATAGCAACAAGTGTTATAAATAGAGTTGATGCGGAAACAGTTGCTGAAACCATTAAGGAGAATATGCAAAAAATGCTTCATTCGGACGCCACGTACAAAGAAATAATACACAAATTCTTCAAATATTTAAAATAAAACATGTGTTTGTTGCCGTATACTTGTGTTAAAAAATTTGTAAATAAGTTAGTTATATGTCTGATGAAGCTCAGGTTGGAGCGAAACGATCGTTGTAGTGTCAATTAAAAAGTGAAATTCATTTAAATTTGTATTATTTTATCCTGATAATAGTAAGAAAAAATACTTTTGTTTACACTATTAAACTTAAATAAAACACCTTATATTTCACAAACAATAGTATATTAACTATATGTACATTTCATGTGCCCTGCACACATCATCAGTAGTAACTAAATTTAAAAGTATTATTTTTTAAATACATGTATAGTAAAAATATCTATCTATTTTTTTTGGTTAGGGGTGTAAAAATTACAATTATAAATGGTCAACAAATGGTCAAAAAACATGCATATAAAAATATAAAAATAAAAATAAAAATAAAAAATTTTGGTCGTATATTGTAATAGTGCCTGTTAAAATCTATTGGAATTCCAAGAAAGGACAAATTATGGGAAAGACCGTTACCTATGAAAAACAAGACAATGACTGTGTTTGGCATGTCGGGTTCTATTAAATAACAATATAGTAACGTGAAAAAGAAAAATTAGTTATTAGATACTGTAGGTATACAATTTAAAAGTTTATTATTAATAGGTGAAATGTCATTGTTTAAGAGGTAATTTTTGTATTTTTTCATATGTATTGCTTCCCACATGTCTAAATTTTTGCTATTACATTTTTTAATTAATTTTACATTATCTAAGCTGAAATTATGTCCGGTATCTAAATGATGTAGAGCTAATGCTGATTTATCTACATTGTGAAGTTTTACATGAGCTAAATGTTCTTTGATAACTAATTTTTCTTTTTCACGTTACTATATTGTTATTTAATAGAACCCGACATGCCAAACACAGTCATTGTCTTGTTTTTCATAGGTAACGGTCTTTCCCATAATTTGTCCTTTCTTGGAATTCCCATAGATTTTAACAGGCACTATTACAATATACGACCAAAATTTTTTATTTTTATTTTTAGTTTTATATTTTTATATGCATGTTTTTTGACCATTTGTTGACCATTTATAATTGTAATTTTTACACCCCTAACCAAAAAAAAATAGATAGATATTTTTACTATACATGTATTTAAAAAATAATACTTTTAAATTTAGTTACTACTGATGATGATGTGTGCAGGGCACATGAAATGTACATATAGTTAATATACTATTGTTTGTGAAATATAAGGTGTTTTATTTAAGTTTAATAGTGTAATAATTTCACAAGTGCTCAACATATATACTAATACTTTTGTTTGTCAGTGATAGTGCTGCGTATATGTTAAAAACAGGCAGACTATTGAAGAAAACATATACTAATATGCTGCATATTACTTGTGTAGCACATGCTCTCCACAGAATCTGTGAATATATCAGAGACACTTTTCCGGAAGTTGATAGACTTGTATCAGCTTTTAAAAAAGTTTTCAGAAAAGCACCATTGAGAGTAGGTCTTTTCAGGGAAAAATTTCCATCTCTGTCACTGCCTCCCACTCCAGTAATAACTAGATGGGGAACATGGCTGGACGCTACTAGTTATTATGCTGAGAATTTCGATAGTCTATAACATTTCGTAACACTGCTAAAGGAGGATGCCAGAAGTATTGGTGAGTGCAAGGAGCTCACACAAATCCCAAATTAAAAAAATCAGTTGTAATTTCTTCACGAACAATTTGTAAAATTGCAAAAACTAATCACTTATTTTGAAAATCGAAATCTCAAATTAAATGACGCATTAACCACATTAGATGTGGCTGTTAATAATTTGAAAAGTATTCCAAGTGAATTCGGATGTGGCCCTCGGCAAAAGTTTGAAGCAATTCTTAATAGAAATCCAGATTTAATTACATTGCAGCAATTATGTATGGAGCCAATTCCACAAAATCTAACGGCTAAATATGAAGAAATAAAAGAATATTTCCAGTATGCACCTATAACCAGTTGCGATGTAGAAAGGACGTTTTCTATTTATAAGGATGTACTTAATTCAAAGAGAACAAAATTGACAGAAGAAAACCTTGAGAAACTATTGCTAGTCAATATTAATACTCCTTTGCTCAACTTGAACGACAAAATGAACAAATAAAAATGTTTCAATTATAGAAATAAATTAAAAACTTTAGAAATACAACTTTTCAACAAATACATATGTACTTCGTAATTTTATAGATCACCACCCGTTTGTTTTCCAATTATATAAATAAAATTAATTAATAAATATGTATTTCGTAATTTTAGATAGATAGATCACCACCCGTATGTTTTCCAATTATATAAATAAAATTAAAAACTTTATAAATACAACTTTTCAACAAATAAATATGTATGTATTTCGTAATTTTATAGATCACCACCCGTTCGTTTTCCAATTATATAAATAAAATTAAATATTTTATAAATACAGCCTTTCGCCAGTACTGCACTGGGCTTTGCGTCATGTGGTAAGCGTGTCCGTTTTCTACTAATGATATTTAACACATACGGTATACAGATAGGATTTTTTGATATTTTTTGTAAACGGTGTATTCTACTTTGTTATACCTTGTAATGCGATTGTGTAATAAATATTGTGATTATTGGCATTATAAATAGTCATAAGACTTTTAATTTAAACATTGGTAATTTCTATACAATAATGTTCATAAGGGAAAATGGCGAATTTTATGGTTAGGCGTGATAATTGAATATAGAAATTCTAAAGTGTAAATATACATGAATAACTGTCACAAATACTCAATGAACTAGAAGTATTTGGTAATCGAGAAGTAAAATACCTAACAGGAAAATATAATTGAATTATTTTAATTAATGAAGCATCAGAATCGAAGGTTCGATATATTGATGAAATGCAGCAATTGTGAAAAAAATCGCTCTTCGCTGCAGCGAGCTAGAAGTTTCCGAAATTTCGTGGAAGCGTTGTTTTATAAATTCCACTAAGAAAGATAAACGAACGTTTCCACGTAATAGAATATTCGGAGCACTTAAGAATTCAAGTAATTTTAGATCGACTTAGCATTCACATCTGAGAAATGTGAGAAAATAATGTAGTAAATTCCTTGCATATGTATCGTATGATCAAAAAGTCTTTGGATCGCTATTGCCGTGGAATTTACGAGATATCTATAATATATATTTATGTATTAAGGGAATAAACGACAGTTTTAATCCCGAGACAGTAAGTAATGCCTGAGCGACCGAAGGGAGCGAGGGCATTTTCTGTTGAGGGATTATAGACGTTTATTCCCGAATTACATACAAAACTTTTCTCCCGACCTTAAATGTAATAATTTATTTTATTATTAGTTTGACAGTTGATTGATAGATTGACCTGATGTCATTCAATTAAGTTGGTTTGTCATGAAAATGTGCATAGTTTCTGGTTACTAAGGTAAAACGAGTTTATAAGTAAATGAGAACGAACCTTGCACAAGCACTACTGTAAGCAACCGCCAAGTTAAGATATCAGATGATTGTCCATATATAAATATTCTAAACTCTTCTAATGTTACTATTACGATTACAAAATAAAATTGATTGATATATTTAAATGCTTCGTCAATCTGACAGTTTAATTAATTTTGACTTAAAAAAATTAACCAAGAGTCATTCACTACAGTATTCACTTTATTCCCTAGGGAAAATCGAATATCTTATTCCCTAGAGAATAAAGTAGTCTAATATATGTCAATTGTCAGATGTATAAGATGACACTTTATTCTCGGTCGTGAGAAATAGTATATTATACTATAAGGGAGAGAAATGCGTTATTTTGGCAGACGTGCAATTTGAAGCCCGAGGGCTACAATGCACCGAGGACAAAATAGCATCTCTCTCGAATGGTATATACTATTTTTTCCACGGTCTCATTAACTTAAAAACACATATTTTGTCATTATGAAGTAGGTAGCACCAGAATTATTGTATTCGGATTTGAGCATTTATTTAGTAGTCGTTGAGTTATTGTCATAACTACAAAATAAACATTGCATGAATAACAAACGTTCTCCATAATGTAAACTCCCTTGGGAGCATTATACTCCCTTGGGAATAATCGACTACTTCTGTTTTAATTTTGATGTCATAGAAACTGATTTCTACTCCCGACCGTGGAAAAAATTATTTATTTCAATTAGTTTTGACGTTTACTTGACAACTTTCAAGTCAGCTGGTTATAAAATATACATAAAATGCAACTAATTACCATAACCTAAATTCTATGTTATTTGTGACTTATGTGTACTTCAAATTACAGAAGTAAATAATTCTATAGATAGTTTTTACACTTCATGGCTATCGCGATCCATGTTTAATGGAGCGCTCTAAGATGTAATGTTCCATTTCAAATGAAACTCAATGCGCTTGTACTGACGTTAGTAAGGATTTTTTTACCTTTTTCGACAATAAAGTTTCTAATTTACATCTATCTAGAATATTGCTTAATATTACGAAATAAAGTATATGTTTAATTGCAAAGTGTCTGCCTGCTATATTTACACAACTGATTAATTGCACACTGTGTAAGAGTACTGTTCAAACTCAGACTTTTTACTGCTCTTGAAACTTTACTAAATATTTAGTAATAAAGTATAAGCTAAATTAATGAGTATATAGATATCTAGAGTTTAATGAGTTTGAGAACGGCAAAACTATGGAGTATGATATAGAGCACCTGCAATTAGTCAGATCTCTACAAATTTACTTCAATTTTATTTCTTCGTACTGTAGAGCTTTCTATAGTCTCTGTTAATATACGGTTAGTTAATTAAATTTCGTTTCTAAACGAAGCAGATTTATTTAATTCTATAATTTAATACTAATCCAATAAAGTTCAGGAAGTCATCAGTATTTCGCTGTTGATAATCTTAATACATAAAACAGTGTCCGGTTAGTTACACCATTTATAATTCAAGAACGACTGTGCCGATTTTAATGATCTCTGCTTTGTTGGATTCGTCTCCGCCCTGAATAGCAGAATAACTATTAAGATATCGGAAAAATTCACGGAAAAAAATTATACAGAAAATTAATTTTTAAATAAATTACGTTAGGAACACCGCCATCTATCGCAATTGACAGCTTAGGTCACGCACTCTTATAGGTTATTTGTAATAATTGATGTCCATTTCAAATCAGTGACATAAAAGCCTAAATCTTTTTTGTTTCATGTTGTCTGTGATTTGGTGTGAAAAAAGCATATAAAGGCAATCAGTAATGGCCGTGTTCCTGTCAACGAATCGAGCAGATTGATTTCATTTCATCCGAATTTTTGCAATTTCGTTTCATCGAAAGACGAACTCATCAACAAAGTATTCCCGAACACCATTGCTAACCACAAAAACAACAAATGGTTGAGTGAGCGAGCAATTTTAGCGGCTGAGAACAAAGATGTGGACGACTTAAACTTAGTAATTCAGAATCAAATGGTTGTACTCTGCATTCATTCAAATCTATTGACTGTGTAGCAAACGAAGATGAAGCCATCAACTATCCAATAGAATTTTTAAACTCCTTGGATGTGTCTGGCTTACTACCGCACAATTTACAACTGAAGGTTGACTCGGTAGTCATCATGCTTCGAAATCTAAACCAACCAAAACTATGCAATGGAATGCGTTTAGTGATAAGAAAATTGATGATCAATGTGATTCACGCGACGATACTCAAAGGAAAATTAAAGGGTGAGGAAGTTCTCACTCCGAGGATTCCGATGATCCTAACCGATATGCCCTTTGACGTTAAACGAATTCAATTTCCGATTCGTCCTGCATTCGCCATGACGAATAACAAATTACAGTGGCAATCATTGAGAGTTTGTCTTCTGAATCTCGAAAATGCAAGTTTTTCTCATGGTCAATTGTACGTGGCATGTTCAGATGTCGGCAAACCATCCCCTTTATTTGTTCTTGCGCCTGATTACAAAACAAAAAATGTCGTATATCACAAGATCCTTCACAGAAGAGAATCAACCCGAGTGCAACCCATGCAGCAAAATACATAGTTTCAATGAAGCAAATGTCTTGCTGACACGCCATTGACATATTTTATTTTTGTATTTTTATTAAATTTTTAATTTCTTTATATATATTATCCTAACAAACTATAGAACTTAATAAATTTTTTGTGTTCATTTTATCACGTTCATAAAATCCTAAATTAAATTTAGCTAAAAGTTAACACGACATTTAATGACTGTTAGGCGGTACGAAGTTCGCAGGGTCAGCTAGTATTATCATAAAGTGAAGCATAGAACCACTTAATAAGAATTAAAATTTTTTTTCTTATTTATTTTATTGGCCGTGTGCATAATATTAAACATTTAATTACATTTAGTTACACTTAGGATTCCGAGATACGCGGTCGGACCCTGTAGTGAAGGGCCGACATGTTTCCGACCATGCATATTGCACTGGGCATATGCTTTAACACGAAATAAATTGGTGAGTTTGTACCCTATAAATTTTAAATTTTAAATATTAAATTTTAATTTTCTTTACTCAAATCATTATTTTAATTTTAATTCATTCATATAATGTAAATATAATTCTTACCTTTCGTTGTAATTTTTTTTAGTTCTAATCACTTGAAAAAGACTTAATTATATACAAAAAAGTCGAAACGTCGTTAGTTAAATAAATTGAAATTCAATAAACGTCGATAAACCAAAAAAAAAGCTTATTATTTATATATATTATTTTATATATTATATATATATATATATATATATATATATATATATATATATATATATATATATAAGTGTTTAGATAATTTCTTAGCCGTTCATTAAATATAACATTTGATAAATTATTGGAGTTTTTCGGCTTTTTTATATGAAATATTTACAAATATTAAATTAGAAATATATAATATTTCGTAAATATATTTGTAAATATTTCTATAAAAAAGCCGAAAAACTCCAATAATTTATCAAATGTTATATATATATATATATATATATATATCATATTTGTTTTTAAAAGGTTGACGATAAACCAACATAATCTTAATTTAATGTTTTAAATTTGATTAATTTTAACATGTTTAGTGTCGTTGTGTGCTGAATTTCAATTACACTCCTGATGAAGTAACAAATCCGTTATGAAATATAGAGTGAAATAAAGGACTTTTTTTTTACTTGACAGACCGCTCACCCGTTAATTAATTTTTACTTAGACAGTACGGTCGATAATACTTAATAGTATATATATATATATATATATATATATATATATATATATTGAAGGAAATTATGTAGAAAAGTAGATTAAGGTACAGGCTTTCATGTAAAAATAAAATTATTGAGATATCTTTGCAAGTCTTTTTTTAATTTCAAAACGGTACTTACTTAAAAAACATGCCTCGTATATATATATATATATATATATATATATATATATTGAGGCATTGCAAGAAGGATGCTTTCTCTGAAAGAAACAAAGAATATATGTAACCTTAATATTTATACCATAATGTTTATATCTACTTTGTACTTTAATATTAAGAAGGGGAAAGATCGATTCAAAGAATAAATACGTTATTTTGACGACAAATTTACCTTGAAAATTAACTTATTTTTCTAATTTTTTTATTATAATGTTTATACTCATTTTTCTTTCAAATACATATTCAACGCGTGTTTATTCAAACAAATATAACGTATTTATTTTCAAATGCATTTGAACGAGTAAGCCCCGCCCACAATTTCAACGGTGCAATAACCCGAGAATAAACCTATATTGACGGAGTGTTTGTAAACACATAAAACATATGTTATTCAACCAAAATCATTTTATAAATCAAATTGTAATTTTTTAAACTGTTTTATACTGTAAAATTGTCTAATTTAATAATATTAACAAATTTAATGCAAGTAAAGAATGGGGCGATTTAGCGGAAAGTTATGCAATTAAAAACAAATGAAAAAGCAAGCGTCGGTAATTAGTCGTCACAGTGAGAGGTCACGTTTTTTTGTGCTCCGTAATAATTAAAATAATTAAGCGAAATTATTAAGTGCAAGAGATTTTTAATATTACAAAACGTTACACCTACCTACCAACCACCTGTGGACAAAATTTAACAGCCGCCGACCAAATAGTCCGAGATTTACGAATTTTTAAAGTTTTTACCGCCATAAAAATCTCACCGTAGCTTGACCAACATCGTTGACGATCGAAATCGGTCATTCGCTCAAGACGCAGTCGGACTTGGAGATTTCAACAAATTTCAAGTGATCCCGAGGGACCGCAGCAGAAACATTCTCCCGTTTCCCGTTGTGAAGACGTCTCCAGAACACAGGCGCAAGAAGCAACGGAGATCATATACGAAGATTCAGGTTTTTGCTAATTTTAACAAAATTTCCCGCGCCATTTTTTTCTTGCGCATGTACATTTCTAGAACTTTACTTTGTTATTCCATAACTAACTATTTATATTACTTTCACCGATATTTTACCACTGTAATCTTTAGTCAACTTATTTAAATATTGGCATCTACTATTTGTATTTGTAAAACTTGAGGCCATGTCACTGTTATAAACTATTTTACTAAGACAACACATTATTGCACCTGTCTTACACCATATTATTATACTGTACGAATACCAACCGTCGAGTGTGTCTCGCTTAATATTACTTGTGTGTCACGAAATTATTAATATAAATTTCTCAAACTTTGCAAAATCTTTTATCCCTAATAAAGTTAATTGTCAATATTTTACTTTGTTTTTTTTTGTAATATACTTGAGATATTGTTCCGTTCCTAACTTAATAAATTACGTAAATAAAGTAAAAGTGGAAGGAAGTGAACCTACCTTAGCCCTGAAGAGAAAAAGAAGCTAGCCGAAGATAATAAAACAGATAAGTATTGAATGAGCCCAATTTGAATTTTACATGACTTTTTTATGACATTCATTCATTTTATTATACCGTACGTAGAAACGATTTTATTTATCCACATATTCGTAACATATCATTTAGAGCCCAACGTTTTGGGGCAGTTATAACAGTAATCAACATTTTATTCAATATATTAAAGCGAGTAATATAACAAATGGCACCCTAACGTTTGGGGCGTACTTCTACTCCACACCTCAATAAAACAGTCACTCTATTGTTAAATATATTAAGAAGGAACACTTTCTCAAGTAACAAAGTTTCGTGGCACAAAGAATCAATAAATTAATAAAAAATAAAAATAAAAACAAGGAGAACCGTTGTATTCGCATTTACCATATTATACTATTTGTTTATGTATTTGTTATTTTGTCTTTGTGGAACTTCAGAGAGAGAGCACGGTTTTGCATTTCAGGGGATTGCTGTATTCGAGACCATCGGTAAGATATTCAAAGGTTGTTACAGGGAAATATTAAAGTGCAGATTCATATTTCTTTTATATACATATATTTTTGTTATTTGTCATTGCATTTAAGTGTGTAAATTAAATCTAATAACATTACAAACAACAACATTTTACAACCAACATATTTACAATATAATTACATCTACCTGCACTAATACTAATATAATTTACAAACTAATTAAATATACTCTAAAATGGATACAAGACACAGAGCTAAGACCCCGAAAGACGCAGTGGAAGAAGACCGGAGTGACCAGGGGGACATTACAGTACCGCAAACGTCCGTTTCCGGAGAGGCCAGTATTTCGCCTGACAGTAAATTCATGGACATGTTTAACATGTTAATGACACAAATGCAAGATTTAAATACCAAGTTAGATAACACTAACAACAAAATAGATACTAATAACCAAGAATTAAAACAAGATATATATACCAAATTAGATACTAATAATCAAGACATGAACACTGCCAATAAAGACCTTAATAACAAATTAGATACTAATAATAGCGAACTAAAACAAGATTTAAATAACTTAAATAACGAACTTACGACGAGATTAGAAGTTAACCTAATCAACATAAATGAAAAAATAGAATTAAACAACACAAACATAGAAATGAAACTTAATACATTTAAGGGGGATATCGACGTCCAAATTGCGGAAATCACCGCAACACACAAGGCCATGGAACAAAATGAGTTGAAGTATCTCCTAAAACTAGATGAGACCGTCAAATCGCAAAATTTACAGTGGACACAACAACTAGAAACTTCAACCACACAAATTTACGAAATAACTGAATCAAAGATTAATACAGCGAACAAAGAACTACACAAAGACTTAAATAAAACAATACTCGAAAATAATTGTACATTAGATACAAAATTAACAACATACAATCAAATCAATGAGGAACAGACCCAACAATTAAGACGCGAGTTTAATACACAAATTAATGAAAATAAAGAAATACATACTCAAGAAATACAGGCGGTGAACTTAAATATAGATAATATCAAAACTGTACAAACCGAAAATTACAATGAAACGCAGCATAACTTACACCAACTAGAAAATAAACTTAGAACTTACACAGCACCTATACATAACATAAATACAAGTAATTCGATAATAAAAATCGAAAACTTACAACATTTTGACGGAGATATGACTAGAGTACACCCCATGGCGTATTTAAATGGGACACTACGGTATTTAGAGGACGTGATGGACGAGAAACACCGGATCGAAGTAGTGCGAGCAACATTGCGGAATAGCGCACAAGAATGGTTTCAAAGGATAGAGGAACATTGCCATTCTTTAGATCAATTTGTTGTGTTATTTACGAAGAACTACTGGGACGAAAACCAGCAGAACAGGGCCAAAGTTCGTTTGTTAACAGGGAAATTTAGATTGGGACAAGTGACGAGGGAGATGTATGCATCTCGCGTATACAACCAGTGCAAGCACATCAGCGACATGAGTGAATCAATGATCGCGCGCCTATTGTTAAACCATTTTATTTTCACGGATACTCAGGCGATTATCTGTCAGAAGGTCACTGACATGGACTCCCTAATCGAGATACTCCGAAGACTGGACGATTTCGCTGAAACCAACCAACAACAGCAGCCTAATAATCGGACGAACAACACTAGGAACCCACAAGCACCGAACTACATTCCCAACCCCATACCACGCTTTAACAACTATTCTAACAATAACAATACCAATAATTATGCTCAAAACAATCGTTATCAACCAGGAACCTCTCGACCATACAACCAAAATAATAACAACTACAATAATCATCCTCATAATAATTATAACAATCAGAATCGACCGAATACACAACATGCGTATAACCGACCTTATCCGAACAATTATCAGAATAACTCGGCAAATAATAACTATAACAATAACCGACCCAACAATAACGATACTTATAACACGCAGCGCGCACAAACTCACCAATCGAGACGCGGAATAAATCACTACGCAAGTAGAGGGAGAGGTCCCGGTAATAATACTTACCGGCGACATCGATCGCTATCACCTGACAGAACGAACATAGAGGGGCTACAAAAAAAAACTCCAATTTTACAAGACGATCCGTATCAGAACCCAACACCCGGACCGTCAAACCAACAAAACTAAATAATGATAACGGCTATAACATGCTCTGGAAGTTACAAAATATAAAATTCTACCAATCGCCAGAGGAATTCTTAAACATAGAAGACGCAGGGGACGCCGTAAATGAAGTACATTCTCTACCCATTATTATTTTACAATTCAGCAACATAAAATTAAATTGTTTAATCGACACCGGAGCCGAGATTACATTAGTTAGAGAGGATCTCGCAAAACAAATAACGGGATACGAACAACACGTTGTTCAAACCAAGGGTACCGACATAGTTACTGCAAATGGAAAGAAGATGGGCACTGTCACAAAGCAACTCAATACCGAAATAAGAATAAACGAAATCGGTTATTTAATTCACTGTTACGTAATAGAGAAGTTACAATATGACTGTATGTTGGGTATAGATAATATCAACAGGTTGAAAATGATATTGAATTTTGAAAAGGGTATTTTATCAATTGGAAAGAACAATTTAATATTTAATAAACATTTGTCCGTAGAGGAAGTGAAAGAATATAATACTTATAAGAAAGAAGTTTTAGCAGTTGTAATAAATAATTTATTAGAATATAATGTACCGTACTATAGGAGAGCTGAAGAAAGGTTTATTGATAGAGTTGGAAATGATAATATTATAAATAATGAATATATAGGAGTGAGAAATAGGCCAGATTTGTTAGGAACGCGAGATAGTTACGAGGGCGAAGAGGAAGTAAAGATTAAGGAGGATTTACAGACAACTGACATTATAAATGATAAGAATGATATAACGAATATAATTGATAAACAGGAAATACCATATTCAAACGTCGTACCGCAATTAATTAACATTTTAAACGAAAATATCACTTTAATTAATAACGATATTGTTTTCGCAAAAGGATATGAACATCCAATTAATATTGACAATGACTGCCCATTAATAAGTAAGAATTACCCTATTCCGTACCACTATCAACAGAAAGTTAGTTTAGAATTAGAGAGATTAGAACAATCCGGAATTATAGAGAGATCGAACACATACTTTATTAATCCCATTGTAATAGTTCAAAAGAAGGACCTATCGTTAAGAATATGCTTAGACGCGAGAGCTCTGAACAAACGAATTAAACCAGAATTCGAAATGCCGCAAAACATAGACATCTTATTAACGAAATGCGGAAGTAAACAAATTTATAGTAAATTAGACTTAAAGAATGCTTTTTGGTTAATAAACTTAGAACCAGAATCCAGAAAATACTGTGGTTTCTTAGTGAATGGAATAGTATATCAGTTTAGAGTATGTCCATTTGGTTTAAAGACATCACCAGCCGCTCTGATACGTTTTCTGCATCGTATACTAGACCGATATGATGAATTCGCTTTACATTACCTAGACGACATTAATATATTTTCCGAAACTGTGGTACAACACCTACAACATATTAACATTATTCTGAACACCTTAAAAACCCATGGTATTAAACTTAACTTAGCAAAATGTCAATTCTTTAGACATGAGATTAACTATCTAGGATATGTGATTAATCAGAACAACATTTTATTAGACCCGACACGGTTAGATATCATTCAGGAGTATGCGAGACCGAAGAATTTAAAAACGTTAAGAAGTTTTTTAGGAGTGTTAAACTATTATAGGAAATTTGTCTCAAACTATCGCGAGAAAACATTACCCTTGTTGGAACTAATCAAGAAGGGGAAGAAATGGAACTGGACGGCTGAATGCGAATTATGCTTCACAACTTTAAAAGAGAACTTTGTAGAAAATCTCCGTTTACATCACCAAGATTTTACTCTACCGTTTGTTGTGCGAACAGATGCTTCACACAAGACAATTGCAGCAGAGCTAGTACAAATGAAAGACGATCAAGAAATCCCTATTTATTTTATATCACGCACGTTGAAAACATGCGAGACTCGATACACGATTTCCGAGAAGGAAATGCTTGCTATCGTATTTGCGTTAACGAAACTCAGATATTATTTGATTGGAAAGTCATTCGTTTTAGAAACGGATCACAAAGCTTTAGTCAACATCATGAGCTGCAAACTTAATAACAGTCGCATTTATCGTTGGACTTTGTTAATACAACAGTACGAGTTTACAATAAAATATAAACCTGGAAAAGAAATGGTAACGGCCGATGCACTCACGAGACAGGAGGGGGACGTAAAGAGGCAGAATATTTGCATCAACTTAATAAATCTACAAAGGAGAGGCATTTTCTTGAAAACAAAAATCTTACAAATACAATCAAGCCCAGACTTCGATGAAATCAGACAACATTTAAGAACTGTAGGTGAATATAAAGGTATATCAATCAGGGACCGATTCATAGTAAAACAAATAGGAAGAACTACTGTATACGTCACAAACGAACAACACACCCGAGAAATAACAGAATATATACACCGAAGATACACACACATAGGTGCACGAAAATGCTGGTTACTCTACAGAGAAGCTTTCTACTGTATAAATGACGAACGAATAATAAACAGCGTGGTAAAACAATGCCGACTCTGCGAAATAACCAAAGATAAAACTTTCACTAACACCAACATAAGCCACAATATAACTGCATATGATAGACTAGAGTTAATATCAATTGATTTTCTATCAAACCTTATTCCTAGCACAAAAGGTTATCGCCACATTTTGGTAATATGTGATATATTTTCTAAGTTCATCAAACTCATTCCTACGCAGAAATGCGATACCAACACCGTTTTACAAGCTTTAGTGGACTACTTCGCACAGTATGGAAAACCACAAACAATACTTTCGGACAACGCTACCTATTTCACTAACGATCGCTACAAGGAGTTCTTACATTCACACGACATCCTCACCGTCTATACATCAATCCGCTACCCACAAGGAAATCCTACCGAGCGATATATACGCGAAACGATAAAATATTTACGTATATTACTGGACGAAAATCACAGAAAATGGGCCAGACTGTTACCACAGATAGAATTTACTATAAACAATACACCTAGCACAGTGCATAATCACTGCCCAATAACTTTATTCACAGGACAACCACCACAACGACCATGGACTGATTCTGAGCATATAAATTTACGTAACCGTTTACAAGAAGTCAGAGAAAGATTATCACTAAGAAAGCGAAAATGGGAGGAAAAGAGAAATAGGGCAATTAAGAAGTATAAAACTTACAATGTAGGAGACCAAGTTATAGTTAAGAGATTAAGAGTAACAGATTTAAAAAACAAAATAATGGGAAAGCTACTGAAAGCTTACCAAGGTCCCTATACGATTAAGAGAATCATTGGTAACAACACCTACGAACTTTTTGAACCCGAAACAAATTACATTAAAGGTAGATACCACATAACTATGTTACAAGACTACCACACTTAATAAAAAAAAAATAATAATAAAGCATTTTTTTATATAAATATACATAACGAGCCGAAATAACTTTCAGAACAAACCAGCCAAGCATGTTATAGTCCGTAAAACAATACCAAGTACTACAGTACTATAGTATATAATCTATATTAATCACAAGTTTACATTTAGACTAGGCTAATTAAATTAATCATATTATTATTAAATAAGAAATAAAATAAAAAAGAAAGAAGAAAATAACTACTTAATATTAAAAAGGGGTTTTCAAACAAAAGAACCCGAACAAACAAAATAAAACAATTAACTTTAACCATTTAATGACAATTACTAAATAGGGAATTATTAACTAGAATAATATAAAGAACTACTTATAGAATTTGAAATATTTTTAACGTGAACACACACATTCATTAAATTTTCATCAGATCACTATACTGCATTTATATATTTCTGTCTTACTCCTAGATACGGTTGATTAAAAGCTCTCAATAAGTTTCTATCTTTTAATCAAGGGGGAAATTGAGGCATTGCAAGAAGGATGCTTTCTCTGAAAGAAACAAAGAATATATGTAACCTTAATATTTATACCATAATGTTTATATCTACTTTGTACTTTAATATTAAGAAGGGGAAAGATCGATTCAAAGAATAAATACGTTATTTTGACGACAAATTTACCTTGAAAATTAACTTATTTTTCTAATTTTTTTATTATAATGTTTATATTCATTTTTCTTTCAAATACATATTCAACGCGTGTTTATTCAAACAAATATAACGTATTTATTTTCAAATGCATTTGAACGAGTAAGCCCCGCCCACAATTTCAACGGTGCAATAACCCGAGAATAAACCTATATTGACGGAGTGTTTGTAAACACATAAAACATATGTTATTCAACCAAAATCATTTTATAAATCAAATTGTAATTTTTTAAATTGTTTTATACTGTAAAATTGTCTAATTTAATAATATTAACAAATTTAATGCAAGTAAAGAATGGGGCGATTTAGCGGAAAGTTATGCAATTAAAAACAAATGAAAAAGCAAGCGTCGGTAATTAGTCGTCACAGTGAGAGGTCACGTTTTTTTGTGCTCCGTAATAATTAAAATAATTAAGCGAAATTATTAAGTGCAAGAGATTTTTAATATTACAAAACGTTACACCTACCTACCAACCACCTGTGGACAAAATTTAACAGCCGCCGACCAAATAGTCCGAGATTTACGAATTTTTAAAGTTTTTACCGCCATAAAAATCTCACCGTAGCTTGACCAACATCGTTGACGATCGAAATCGGTCATTCGCTCAAGACGCAGTCGGACTTGGAGATTTCAACAAATTTCAAGTGATCCCGAGGGACCGTAGCAGAAACATTCTCCCGTTTCCCGTTGTGAAGACGTCTCCAGAACACAGGCGCAAGAAGCAACGGAGATCATATACGAAGATTCAGGTTTTTGCTAATTTTAACAAAATTTCCCGCGCCATTTTTTTCTTGCGCATGTACATTTCTAGAACTTTACTTTGTTATTCCATAACTAACTATTTATATTACTTTCACCGATATTTTACCACTGTAATCTTTAGTCAACTTATTTAAATATTGGCATCTACTATTTGTATTTGTAAAACTTGAGGCCATGTCACTGTTATAAACTATTTTACTAAGACAACACATTATTGCACCTGTCTTACACCATATTATTATACTGTACGAATACCAACCGTCGAGTGTGTCTCGCTTAATATTACTTGTGTGTCACGAAATTATTAATATAAATTTCTCAAACTTTGCAAAATCTTTTATCCCTAATAAAGTTAATTGTCAATATTTTACTTTGTTTTTTTTTGTAATATACTTGAGATATTGTTCCGTTCCTAACTTAATAAATTACGTAAATAAAGTAAAAGTGGAAGGAAGTGAACCTACCTTAGCCCTGAAGAGAAAAAGAAGCTAGCCGAAGATAATAAAACAGATAAGTATTGAATGAGCCCAATTTGAATTTTACATGACTTTTTTATGACATTCATTCATTTTATTATACCGTACGTAGAAACGATTTTATTTATCCACATATTCGTAACATATCATTTAGAGCCCAACGTTTTGGGGCAGTTATAACAGTAATCAACATTTTATTCAATATATTAAAGCGAGTAATATAACAATATATATACATAATATTTTCGTGACCTTGGTATGATATGTTTAATGTTTAATGTTAAATATTAATATTAATATTAATATTAATGTTTAATGTTAAATATTAAGTCGTTTTTATTAAGTAAGCTAGAGACGTGGGCAATTTCTAGGTTTGTTTTAATTAAGGCGGTTTATGTTAAAATTCCCTGGTAAGAAAATCAGAAATTTTTTATTCGTGTTGAATTGAAGGGCTATTCTAGGGTTTAGGAAATTAAATAATTTGGTTTATGGCTAAGTTCCTTAAAAGGCAGAAAGTTTAAATATTAAGTCGTTTTTATTAAGTAAGCTAGAGACGTGGGCAATTTCTAGGTTTGTTTTAATTAAGGCGGTTTATGTTAAAATTTTCTGGTAAGGGAATCAGAAATTTTTTATTCGTGTTGAATTAAAGGGCTATTCTAGGGTTTAGGAAATTAAATAATTTGGTTTATGGCTAAGTTCCTTAAAAGGCAGAAAGTTTAAATATTAAGTCGTTTTTATTAAGTAAGCTAGAGATGTGGGCAATTTCTAGGTTTGTTTTAATTAAGGCGGTTTATGTTAAAATTTCCTGGTAAGGGAATCAGAAATTTTTTATTCGTGTTGAATTAAAGGGCTATTCTAGGGTTTGGGAAACTAAATAATTTGGTTTATGGTTAAGTTCCTTAAAAGGTAGAAAGTTTAAATATTAAGTCGTTTTTATTAAGTGAGCTAGAGACGTGGGCAATTTCTAGGTTTGTTTTAATTAAGGCGGTTTGTGTTAAAATTCTCTGGTAAGAAAATCAGAAATTTTTTATTCGTGTCGAATTGAAGGGTTATCCTATAGTTTGCACAATGGTGAGATTCAGTTTATGGTTAAATTTCTTAAGAGATAGGGTGAATTTTAATATTAAGTCGTTTTTATTAAGTGAGCTAGAGACGTGGGCAATTTCTAGGTTTGTTTTAATTAAGGCGGTTTGTGTTAAAATTCTCTGGTAAGAAAATCAGAAATTTTTTATTCGTGTCGAATTGAAGGGTTATCCTATAGTTTGCACAATGGTGAGATTCAGTTTATGGTTAAATTTCTTAAGAGATAAGGTGAATTTTAATATTAAGTCGTTTCTATTAAGTGAGCTAGAGACGTGGGCAATTTCTAGGTTTGTTTTAATTAAGGCGGTTTGTGTTAAAATTCTCTGGTAAGAAAATCAGAAATTTTTTATTCGTGTCGAATTGAAGGGTTATCCTATAGTTTGCACAATGGTGAGATTCAGTTTATGGTTAAATTTCTTAAGAGATAGGGAGAATTTTAATATTAAGTCGTTTTTATTAAGTGAGCTAGAGACGTGGGCAATTTCTAGGTTTGTTTTAATTAAGGCGGTTTGTGTTAAAATTCTCTACATGTTTCGGCAATGATGCCTTTGTCAAGGATATATATATCCTTGTTTTAAATATATATACTTTGAAGTAATAAACCAGACAATTAATCGCCGACTTATTAAGTTTAGTATATATATATATTTATATATATATATATATATATATATATATATATATATATATATATATATATTGTAAAGTGCCAATCGATGCGCTGAGTAGGATTTAACTAAGAATATAGTATATGAATTAATTATAAAAATTGAAAATCTAAAAGAATGAAAGGTTAATGATTTTAAATTTAAAATGTGGGCGCCAATATACAAATATCCTTAGTCGAATCAACGCTATCTGACCCTTTTTAATATAACTAGCTAATTGCGGTAGAGCTTGAGTGTAAAAGTTAATTTTTAATAATCTCAGGGTTCACGGTCGGTCAGGTGTATTATTTGCAGCTACAAACCAATCAGTGTATTCTCCACTCAAACACAACAATCACACTTCACAAATAAAAGATTGAATTAGATAAATAAATAAAAATTTAATATCACAAAAATAAGAAAACTGTAACAACAAAATTGAGAGATAAAAATAGGAAACTGTATTTAATATTATATAAATTATACAAGATGTGACAAAAATTGAAATTAATAAGTGCACATGTGGGAAATGGTGATGAGGTTATGTGTACGAGATAAAATAAACAAATATTTAATAGTTTTTATATCTTATATTATTTTGGTGAGTATAAGCTTATTTGTAGCTAAATATCTGTAAAATTCAACGCTTTAAATTGATGCTTACTTTAAAATTGAATTTGATACATGAAATAATAATTTGTAGCGATTAATTTGAGCAATTATAACTTTTAAAATTAAATAATTTGGAATAAACGTTGTAGGTGAACCTGATGTTGATCTCCTAGATCTGATATACTTCTCAATATGTGGATATGCGGTAGACCAGGAAGCACGGCCTCGTTCACCGTCTTTGGCGGAGTTCGTCGAGTTGAGTGGTGTAAATCGTTGGCTTGCCCTGCTCTCTGCTTCAAATGATGCTTAGGACGATATCTCACGTTTGCGTTGAGGTATTCTTGAGATTTTTTCTTCAAAAGGTGGGCCTTTAATTTGGTTATTGAATGATTCAACACTAGGTAGGAGATTTTCACTTTAAAGATGTTTTAAAAATTTATTTTAAGGAAGTACACTCAAAAACGGCCATTTATGTTGAAAGTTTTATATCAGATGACGCCGATCGCGTTTTATTTTTTATTCCAAAGCCTTATTTCTATATCGAAATAATCTCGTAATTTTAGTTTAATTACATCAATTTAAAATGTGAGTTTATACAATGTTTTGATTTTAACATAAAGGGAAAATTAATTTAATATTTTACATTAACCTAAAATATGATTTGAATATAAATTTAGTAATGTTTTCTACCGTAAAGTTTGCTTTAGCGGGGTTCATATAATTTTGAATTGGTGGGCGTGGTTATCTAGCGTCGATATAAACCTGATGTTGATAAATTAAATACCTGTTGTTTCGCGCGTATAATTTGAATAATGAAAAAATGAAATTAAAATATAAAAAGTTAGTTAAAATCAAAATAAGATAATGATGAATTTTAAAGTTATCGTCGTATTAATTTATTTACATTTCGATGTTAGTTTCACAAATTCCGTCCACCAATTTATTGTTTATACAGGTGTTTATATTGATTGTGTACCTGTACTTTCCATTGTAGGTGCTGGAATACCTGAGCTGGTTGTACCACTACATTATCCCCGTCAAAAGAAAAACGAATGTACTGAAGTTATTTCTTTTCCCAGATATGGAAAATGAATTAAGAACATCAACTTGTTTATCTCCCTCATCATGTGTCCACATATTTAAAAAAAAACAAATAAACAAATTCAACTTGGAACAAAATAATAATTATTATGTAATTCTCTTTTCTAATATATAAATTATTTATTATTCACTTCAAACTTTTTTTTTAATTGTAAATCATGATTATTTATTTTAAAAATCTCGTTTCTTTTTATAATATTTGTCTTTATATTCATTATACTTTCTGTATTCGTTTTGTTTATTAACTTCTTTTATGTTTTATTATATCTTTATAAATGTTACATATTCCATACATTTTAATAGCATTATTATATATCTTTTAATAAGGTTTCTTATATTTAGTTTGCATATATGTATTAGTAATATTTTTGTGTTAGTTAAATCTTTCTTTATTAGTGTTATACTTTATAATGTATTGTTGTTCGATCTGTAACATAGTTGTAATACTGGGCTTTTCTCTGTGTTTAAAAATTGGTGTTATATACTTCATGTACTAATTACATTAAATATTCAGGTATTTGACTGTAGTGTTATAATTGTTAGGGTATTTTGTTTATTTCTTTCATTGATGGTACATGCTTAATAATTCTTTTTATAACTGGTTATTCTTAATCTTTAATTATAATTGATATACTGATCTAAGCTTTAGCTTCCATAATAAATAATACTTTCATTATACATACAAGACGTTACATTCACCTTCACTTCTCTTATCGTAAAATGCCATTCAGTAATATATATTTTCTACCTTATAAGAAGACACTTTTGTCTATATTTTAATATTTTCATAATAATAATAATTCATTTATTTTCATATAATTCTATACACCCCTATCATATATTAAGTCCTTCTAACTTTAAAATCTTTACCTAGTCCCTCTTATGTCATATCTACACTCCTTTATTATTTATTCAATCATACTCTCTCTTTTTCAATACTAATACGTTTAAACTTTCATTATTTACCTTTCGCATGTTTATAAGTGAATTGGTTCCCCTTTTAAACTCTATTGATAATACCAATATTATTTTAAATAATTGTTCTATTATAATTTATTTTCATCATCTGAATATGTGATGTTACCTTCTTTTTCTCAGAGTATATAACTCTTAATTATAGATATTTAGTAGATATATTTGAGCTCCAGTTATGTTTGTTTTCTCTTTAATTTATACATTATTATTTGACTTGTTATATGTTCATTTATTGTATCATATTGTGTTCTTTCTTTCGTATTAAATTGTGTTTATCATCTCTTTGTTTATGTTTAATCTAAGTGTAATTGTTTTAATTTATCTGTAATTATAACTCGTATCCCCGTATTCTGCTTTGTTCATCATCGTGTGTATTAGAACATCGAGATTCTGTCATCGTATTTTTTAAATATTTATTTTTCGACGAACTATTTTAAAGATATCAATGTTGTTATCCCTGTGTAGAAATATCATGTTGCCTCTACCTTGAGATTTATGGAGGTTTTTGTTAATTAGTGAGTATGTATTTATAATTTTTGTGTGAATGTGTATATTAGTATTGATTTTTATATTGGATAAATTATTAAGGAAATTGTTATTATTTAAGTATTCATATATTACAGAGTTGTTTATCATGCCTTCTTTATTTAATATTTTATTTGTGTTATCATGTATAATTAAGTTTGTTGAAATTAAAGCTATGTTTTGTATGTACGTGATTTTTGATTGTGTGTTGTTGGTTGCATAATTATGATTAATATTCTTGATGTTAATATGGGATAAGTTAATATTAACGTTATTAATCCCCGTCTTCCCTATGTTAAAGTTATTATTCTCCCTTGCATTGTTTATTAAAAAGTTCTGATATTCTTTGTCGTTTATTAAAAATTGATTAGGAAAATTGGGTTTAGTTTTTCTTCTAAGCGGTATGTTAGTATTATGATTTTGTATTATCTTAGTTGTCTCCTTATTATTAATATTGTGCATATTATTGATTGTATTCTTATCCAGTACCTCTTTATGTGTATTAATTGTTTTATTATTGGTTGGTTTTTTATCGGCATTTTTGAAATCTATCTTGTTATTCTGTTTATTGCATTTAGCTTCTATTATGTTTTTTGTGATATCTAAGTTCTTGCTTATGTTGTTGTAACTAGATCCTATTATGTTATTTAAGTCTAATCGTTTTTCAATGTTAATGGATTCTATTTTGTTGGTTTTGCCTAATCGTTTTGCCCACTGTGAATTTAGAAGATTGACTGTTTCGTCCAGTTTAATTAAATATTTTAACTCATTTTCCTCCATAACTTTTTGTGCGATGGAGATTTCTGCTATTTTTCCCTCCAGATCGATTTTAAAAGCACTTAATTTGTTGTCTATATTGGCGTTGTTAAGTTCGAATTTTTCATTAATGTGTTGCATGTTGGTTTCTAATTTAGTTATTAAATTACTACTCAAGTTATTTAATTCTTGTTTTAAATCAATGTTATCTTGTTTTAGGTTTTTGGTCGTTATATCCAATTTATTATTTGTAAAATCTAGTTTGTTATTCATGTCAATGTTATTATTTTTCAATTCATTATTAGTGGTTTCTATTTTATTAGTTAAGTCAAGGTTATTAGCATCTAGTTTGTTATTCATGTCAATGTTATTATTTTTCAATTCATTATTAGTGGTTTCTATTTTATTAGTTATTTGATTCATTTGTAACATTAGAGCGTTTAACATTTTCATTACCTGGCTATCCTCTGGAGAACTTACCACTTCAGATCCGGATGTTTGAGCTACTGGAATATCTCCTTGCTCGGACCTGTCCTCATCAACATTATCTTTTGTTGCCTTTGATCGATGTCTGGTGTCCATGTTAATGTTAATTTATTTGTTATAGTATAAGAAAGAATTTATTATTTTTTTTTTTTTTTTTTTGAAAAATTGATAAGAATTATTATAATTGATATTAAAGAAGTATGAATTTAGATATTAATCAGAATAGTTATATGCCACACAAAATTAATATAAATTGGCAAGAATTGAAAACAATAAATACCCACAAGTTGATTTTCCCTTTCACTAACCTTTTATTCCTGAATATCCCGGTTAAAGTTGAGGTTCCCTCGTAAAATGTGATATTGATTTAGCTATACAATGGACAAATCAGATACACAACACAATACACATAAATACCTAATACAGTTCACAAATTTTTTTAAACAAATATCTGTCTGTGTAAAAGTTGGTTGAGCACTATTTTTATAACTGCAGGATAATACTTGGCCCCACGTTGGGCGCCAAATGTAAAGTGCCAATCGATGCGCTGAGTAGGATTTAACTAAGAATATAGTATATGAATTAATTATAAAAATTGAAAATCTAAAAGAATGAAAGGTTAATGATTTTAAATTTAAAATGTGGGCGCCAATATACAAATATCCTTAGTCGAATCAACGCTATCTGACCCTTTTTAATATAACTAGCTAATTGCGGTAGAGCTTGAGTGTAAAAGTTAATTTTTAATAATCTCAGGGTTCACGGTCGGTCAGGTGTATTATTTGCAGCTACAAACCAATCAGTGTATTCTCCACTCAAACACAACAATCACACTTCACAAATAAAAGATTGAATTAGATAAATAAATAAAAATTTAATATCACAAAAATAAGAAAACTGTAACAACAAAATTGAGAGATAAAAATAGGAAACTGTATTTAATATTATATAAATTATACAAGATGTGACAAAAATTGAAATTAATAAGTGCACATGTGGGAAATGGTGATGAGGTTATGTGTACGAGATAAAATAAACAAATATTTAATAGTTTTTATATCTTATATTATTTTGGTGAGTATAAGCTTATTTGTAGCTAAATATCTGTAAAATTCAACGCTTTAAATTGATGCTTACTTTAAAATTGAATTTGATACATGAAATAATAATTTGTAGCGATTAATTTGAGCAATTATAACTTTTAAAATTAAATAATTTGGAATAAACGTTGTAGGTGAACCTGATGTTGATCTCCTAGATCTGATATACTTCTCAATATGTGGATATGCGGTAGACCAGGAAGCACGGCCTCGTTCACCGTCTTTGGCGGAGTTCGTCGAGTTGAGTGGTGTAAATCGTTGGCTTGCCCTGCTCTCTGCTTCAAATGATGCTTAGGACGATATCTCACGTTTGCGTTGAGGTATTCTTGAGATTTTTTCTTCAAAAGGTGGGCCTTTAATTTGGTTATTGAATGATTCAACACTAGGTAGGAGATTTTCACTTTAAAGATGTTTTAAAAATTTATTTTAAGGAAGTACACTCAAAAACGGCCATTTATGTTGAAAGTTTTATATCAGATGACGCCGATCGCGTTTTATTTTTTATTCCAAAGCCTTATTTCTATATCGAAATAATCTCGTAATTTTAGTTTAATTACATCAATTTAAAATGTGAGTTTATACAATGTTTTGATTTTAACATAAAGGGAAAATTAATTTAATATTTTACATTAACCTAAAATATGATTTGAATATAAATTTAGTAATGTTTTCTACCGTAAAGTTTGCTTTAGCGGGGTTCATATAATTTTGAATTGGTGGGCGTGGTTATCTAGCGTCGATATAAACCTGATGTTGATAAATTAAATACCTGTTGTTTCGCGCGTATAATTTGAATAATGAAAAAATGAAATTAAAATATAAAAAGTTAGTTAAAATCAAAATAAGATAATGATGAATTTTAAAGTTATCGTCGTATTAATTTATTTACATTTCGATGTTAGTTTCACAAATTCCGTCCACCAATTTATTGTTTATACAGGTGTTTATATTGATTGTGTACCTGTACTTTCCATTGTAGGTGCTGGAATACCTGAGCTGGTTGTACCACTACAATATATATATATATATATATATATATATATATATTAGATTTAATTAGTCGGTGATTGAAGGTTTAAATTATAAATCTTTATAATTTAAAATTCTTTAAAAAAGGCATTAATTGTCGAAACATTTTAAATGTCTACATATTAAAGTAAAACAGACCATAAATCGCAGACTAATTAAATCAACTATAATATACAAAGGTCAAGAAATAATTGTCTAATACATGTATATATGTATATATAGACCTAATTATTTCTTGACCCTAGTATGTTATGGCAGATTCAATTAGTTGACGATTTAAGGTCTGGTTTTACTTACAATATGTATATATTTAAAACAATCTTACTTGTTTCGGCAAATGATGCCTTTTTCTAAGAAATTTTGAAATATAAATGACAGTATATTAACGTCATACAATAGATATGTAGTTGTCATGGATAAAACTATTCAATGATACATTGAAGTTCAATAATAATAAATCATGCCTTGGCATTCTCTAAACAGTTAGACAACTAACTGACATCTGAATCATTAACACTGTTACTTTCTAAATAGCTTGAACCAAGGTCTATCGTGGCTTAAGTGGTAAAGCAACGGTCCGGAAAACCGTAGACTTGGGTTCAAGTCTCAACGTAGACAATATTTCTCAATTAAAAATTTCGTATGATTTGCTTTGTAATTTGTAGACAGCAATGTTTACAGCCTCACTTACTTTGCAATTACATACTAATTTGATATTTGTAAATATTTTATATAAAAGCCGAAAAACTCCAAGAATTTATCATTTGATATATTTAATGAACGGCTAAGAAATTATCTAAACATTCATATAGGCATGGAGTAATAATTAGCAATTTAAAACCTTCAAAACTGACATCTGCTTTCAAAATACTGACATCTGCTTTCAATAACTGACATCTGCTTTCAAAACAGACATCTGCTGTCAAAACTGACATTTGCTTGTATAACAGGCATCTGCTTTCAAAACAGACATCTACTTTCAATAACTGACATTTGCATTCATTAACTGAAATCTGCTATCAAAACTGACATCTGCTTTCGAACCTGACATCTACATTCAATAACTGACATCTGAATCATTAACACTGTTACTTTATAATTCATTTCTAAATAGCTTGAACCAATGTCTATCGTGACTTATGTGGTAAAGCAACCGGCAAACAGTAGACTTGGGTTCAAGTCCCAACGTAGACAATATTTTTCAATTAAAAATTTCGTACGAGTTGCTTTGTAATTTGTAGACAGCAATGTTTACATGCTCACTTACTTTGCAATTATTTACTAATTTGATATTTGTAAATATTTCATATAAAAGCCGCAAAACTCCAAGAATTTATCATTTGATATATTTAATGAACGGCTAAGAAATTATCTAAGCACAATAATTGTAAAATGTTTAACTAATTTTTCCCACACTTGAGACAACCCACTTGTGCATATTCATGTATTTAGTATCCCCAATATTAATTTTAAAGGTAATATGATGTATTGATATTGTATCTCAGATGCCAGTATATGTAAAATCTCTATCATAAGTTTGTGGCATAGCAGAGTCAAAAAACATTGATATTACTGTTATTGAAATGATGAAAAATTCATTTGAATGATTAACTAAGTAAATAAAACGATATTTAGAAAAATGTAAATATTTATTATTGGCAGCTTCTTTCATTGGTACTTTTGTACGGATCAAATATTAGATGTATACGTCAATAACGATACAAAATTCGCATCTATTACTAAATAGGTACGTATAATATAACGTAAATGTAAATACGTGTTTATAGTTCAAATTTCTAAGTTTCTTAACCTATTCTAACTTTCTACCAACATAATCTAGTTTTAGAGACGTATTTCATCTTTTTACAGAATCATAGGTACGCCCCTGCATCTCTTCAGCAGGGGCGTACCGATAATTTTGTAGAAATATGATATATATATATATATATATATATATATATATTTATGTCTCTGAAGAGATGCCTTTACAAACATATGAACTTGTATTTGTGTTCTTTACATCCGATTTTTAATCATATTTTATATTTAACATTTGGAACTTACTGCAAGTGAGAATTAATGAATACTAAATCACATTCTTACATGTAAATGTCGACTTATGTGGTGCGTTCATAACTACAATCCGACAAACTAAGTTTGTACTAGTATGCAGAACACACCCTTTCGCGACAACGAACTTCCTGGTAATTAGGTTAATTAAGAATTAAGAAATACTGAAAAAAACAAGTCAATCAACGGGAGGAAACGTACAGACGGCGTTTCGTTCTGGTTGGAACTTTTCAATGCACGGCATTCCTCGAAGACGGACATTGCTTTTTCATTTCTATACTTTCTGTATCTACCCTTCTCTTCTATTTTCCGCATTTGAAGTTGCCACATTTAAGTTTCAATTAAATTAAGACTTGGTAGATGGGTATATAAACAGCTGCGCACGACTGTTTTGATTCATTCAATGTCGCATAAATAATCTAAACAGTTTTTGCTATATGGAGAATTCACTACCCACCAGCATAAGCGGAGGATTTCACCTTTAACGTAAACTTTATAATTTCACTATTTTGGCTCAACCATTGAAGATCAAAACAAGTTATGGAGGAGCTCGTCAAACGGTAAGAAAAGCGCTATGCCATTTGCAAGACCTATGATTTGGTGTGAGCAAACGGTCCATTCAAGTGATTGCTCGAAAACTTTCAGGTTTTCCAACGAAAATAAGAAAAATATTAGTTATGCTAGTCTGCCCTCAGTACCTCATTTGGAGCCTTGCCAGTTCCAAGACCTATAGGTGTTTCGAATGAAGAACGTGATATTACAGGACTAGAAGAAGCAAGTATAAAGTTATCGGCCAGCGATGATGAATATTTGCCATCGGCGGAGGACGAACCACACCTAATAAACTACTTAGAATTAAATGATCTTATTAAAGATCTGAACTTATGAACGGGATGTTGTTATCGATGGACCTGGAAACATTGTCGAGGCTCTTGCGAGAGTTTTCTCTCGGTCATATTCTGATGGTGCGTGCCCGTCCGAAGTTTCTATTGATGCTGCACTTATGGATTGTTTGAGTATTGATGCTATCAGTGATCAAGATATCTTATGGAGTATTCAGAGATTGAAACCGACCTTGAATGCTGGTGACGATCAGATTCCATCCATAATTATTAAGGATTGCCGAATGGTGCTTCTTGCTCCGCTGAAAAGAATTTTTAATCTTGCTCTGAGACAAGGAAATTGTCCCTCCAAATGGAAGATTGCTCGATTTCACCTGTATTTAAGAAGGGAGATGGAAGTAATCTGAATAATTACAGACCAATATCTATTTTGTCAAACTTTTCGAAGGTGTTCGAACAAATTATATACAGGTATCTTTATGCTCATGTCAGCTCAAAGATTTCTCCTATTCAGCATGGCTTTGTGCGTGGACGTTCGACAGTGACGAATCTAATATGTATATCTCAAGATATTTCCGACACGCTTAATGAAAGAGGGCAGATGGATGTGGTGTACACCGACTTCAGTCGTGCATTTGACACTCTTAACCATGATATTTTGTTGAAGAAACTACACAATTTTGGAGTTAGTAACGATCTGCTATTGCTTCTTGAATCCTATTTACATGGGAGGATGAACTACGTTTTTTTACAATGGGTTTAAGTCATCCGAGTTTGTTTCGAGCTCTGGAGTTCCTCAAGGATGTAACTTGGGCCCGCTTCTTTTTATATTATTTATTAACGACTTACGACAGTCTTTGACGTGTTCTGGACTAGCCTATGCTGATGATTTGAAGGTTTATATGCGTATTGAGCGGCCTGATGATGCACTTCTCCTTCAGAAGAACATCGACTTGGTGTGGACGTGGTGTCAGCGTAACGGTTTGAAGCTCAACATAGAAAAATGTTGCGTGGTTCGATTTTCAAAGAAAAAAGATCTTTACCATTTTGATTATAACATTAATAATGAAGTTTTAACTTCTGATGGTACAATCAAAGACATAGGAGTCATATTTGACAGCGGTTTAACATTCGTCAACCATATCATTAATATGTGCAAACCTGCTTCTGCTGTGCTTGGTTTTGTATTGCGCAGCTCCAAATATTTTTCACAACCCGCAACTATTAAGCATATCTACTGTTCATTAGTTCGAAGCAAATTGGAATACGCTTCAATAGTCTGCATCCCATCTATATTCATCATAAGCTGAATGTGGAGAGTGTTCAGCGTCGTGTTTTAAAGTATCTTACTTTTAAAACGAGTGGTGATTATCCTCCTAGAAATACTGACCATAACCTACTTCTCAGGGAACATGATTTGGTGTTGCTGGATGTCGGCGCGAAGTAACCTGTGCTAACTTTCTACGCAGTGTTGTGCATAATAACATCGATTGTCCTTCGATACTTGGAAGACTGTGTTTTGCTGTACCTCAGTTTGCGTCTCGCATTCTGCAACTTTTGCCTATCCCGTGTGCCGGAGTAATGCATTGGTGAGGAGTCCGATTTATCAAATGTGTAGATGTGGGAATAAATAATTTAGTGACATATTTTTTATTAAACCGAAGTTTAGAGTTTAAAGTTTGATTTTCTTCTTTTTCTTTTTTTTGGATTTAAGTTAACTGTGTATTGGATATATTTTTGTTTGTTTGCTTTTGTAATTTATTCATGTACGATACATTTTCTTTGTGCCTATATTTGGCTTTGCTGTTGGGCGCTTACTAAGCTATTATTATTATTATTATTATTATAACAAAATAATTTGAAACATACATGAGTGGGTAAAAACCACACCAATTTGTATAATACAAAAGTATTTTTAATAATATAAAATATTATTAAAAATGCGGTGTGAAGAACACAATACAAGTTATATATTTGTGAATGAATCTCCTCTCCAGGCTCTCCTGAATATTCTTTCACGCTCTGTCTTAATAATTTCTGGTTGATAGCAAGGTAGTTATGTTTGGTTGAATGTATCTCTTCTCCAGCAGGGGCGTACCGACGATCCTGTAGAAAGGTGAAATACGTATCTGAGTCTCTGGAGAGGAGATACATTCACAAATATATAACTTGTATTGTGTTCTTCACACCCCATTTTTAATAATATTTTATATTATTAAAAATACTTCTGTATTATTATTATTATTATCAAAAACTACATACTAATTAATATTATTTCATTTACATTTCAATATTTTTTTTCCAAAACTTGTCGTGCCAGAACAAATTCCTTGTTATTACTATTGTTAGAACTATAAAAGAAATGAAAATTGTACGTAGTTTTTAAAGAAAGTTAAAAAAAATGAAAGCTTATTGCCCAGAGTAATCGAAGTAAGTTTATATAACTTCCAAATTTTTACTATTCCAATAAAGGCATTAGAATAATGGAACAGGTTTGCATTACAGTAACATACATATTGTACTGATAAATTTTTCCATTAACACAAAATGTCTAGGCATTAGAATGCAGTTTAATTTTTTTCCCTGAACAATTGCTTTAGTCCGTACAAAACAAATTAATTATTCAGCTCTTGTTAAAGTATCTGTTAGCGCTACAATTCTACTGGTAATAATTGTCGAGTGTTGCAGTCCTATTTGGAATTCTAAGGCCTCTAGTATCTCCTACAATAACGGTTAATGTGTGGACACTTACGAGAAGTTAAGTGATACACAAACTGGCGCCCAAAGATCGTAAGGCCCTTCTCCCTGGAGCTGAGTATCAATTAGGACGACAGGATGGTGTAACACAACTCTACTTTATCGAACAATACAAATTGTATAGACGCGAATAAAATGAAATCTTATATTTACTTTTACTTGAACTATGTAATATAAAAAATAATGTTATTATAACGTACTATTATGCAAAACACTATTTTAATTTAGTGGTAATGTTTCTTAGATTCGAAATGATATGTTATGGTTTAAACATGTTTATGGCGTATTCAAATATCTACATTGAGAGAAACATTGCGGTGTCGATTTAATTTATTTTTATTATTATATTGAAAAAAATAGTAATAATAATTTATATTAGAAAAAACATAGCATATCGATGCGTAAACAGCATCAAGCGTATGTATACAAAGTGAAACAAATATGCACAAAACATATCTGTATCTGTACAAGTGGACATACACCACGTATTTAGCCAGCGTTTACTTCAACCACAGACACATGCGTTTCCGTCTTACAATGTCGTCAGTATGCCTTTATGAAGTAACGATTAAAAGTTCGTCTTTGGTCAAGTAGTAAATTTTATCCTATCAGGTGACATCTGAGAATCTCATCACATTTGATGTACGCAGATACAAGCGGTTTCTCCTCGAATGGCAAAGCCAATATATGAAAAGAAAGAAATACGTATGTTGGTGTATTCCATTAGCTAGTAGCCAGATGGCTCAATATACCAAAAAAATATAGCATGTCGATTCATAAACACGTATCAAGCGTATGTATACAAACACACCAATATACAGGGTGTCCAGAAACTCTCCTGACAAACGAAGACCGGAGATTCCTCTGATAATTTTACGACAATTAAACCCAAATTCACCTAGTCCGAAAATGCTTCCTAAGGGAGCTAGGGTTCTTTGAAGATGGCGCCTTGTATTTATTTTTTTTTAATTCCTCCAGAACGCTTCTATTTAGAAAAACAAAAACTGGTATGCTTATTTATCCTCCAGAGATGAATCGATTCCATCAATTGCGAATTTCTAGTACCGGTCATAGGCGTCCGTTTTGGGTAGGTCAACGGTTATTTTAAGGCATAACTTTTTGTCTTTAACTTTTAACCATTTGTGACACTAGATTATTAAATTTTCAGGTATTCCAGTACTAAAATGTACTCTTACTTTAAGTCGGTAGGATACACCGTTTTCTAGAAAAATCGATTTGTAAATTTTTCGTTTTTTCCTCATTAAAGTTCAATTTATTATGTACCTACTTACTTTTAGCGACGAAGTTGGCTTGGACTATCAAGGTATGGATGAAAATTAAATTAATAAATTAAAAACAAATAAATTATTTATTACAATTGAACGAAACTAACAAAAAAAGAACAAGTATCAAAGGTAGATTGTTACAAAAGTTGCTCGATGTGATGACCATTAGTCTCTATGTATAAGTTTACCCTTTTGCTTAGAGAACGCCGAATTCTTGCAAAAATTCCAAAGTTATTTCTAAATTCGTTGCAAGCATCTTGTATCCTTAGCCAGAGTTGTGCGCGATTTTGTATCGGAAAGGAATAAACAAATGCTTTTATGTATCCCCAAACACAATAATCGCAAGGATTCAAATCCGGCGACCTTGCTGGCCAAGCAACTGGACCGCCTCTTCCAATCCAATGGTCTTCTTAGTTATTATCTAGAAAGTATCGTACATTCCTGCTAAAGTGGGCCGGAAAGCCGTCCTGTAGAAACCATAAGTTTTGCCGAATATTTAAACGCACCTCATCTAACAAATCAGGTAAAATATTTTGCAGGAAATGTAAGTAATCAGCACCATTTAAACGAGCAGGTAATTCCACAGGTCCAAGTAGATAATCGTCAACTACTCCTATCCAGACGTTTATGCTAAACCTATGCTGATGCTTAAATTCTTGAACAACGTGGGGATTGTCACCAACGTACGAATAATAATGTGCAGTATGTACATTAAAAATTCCATTTTTTGAGAATGAAGCTTCGTCACCAAACAAAATGTTCCTGACGAAATCTTCATCTTGATTTTTCTGATTTTGTAACCATCTAGCGAATTCTACGCGAGCAGGAAGATCTCCTTCTAGCAGTGTTTGCACCTTTGTAAAATGAAAAGGATATAAGTTTTCTTTGTGTAAGATATTTCCTACGGAAGATTTTGAAATTGTGGGGTACATGGCAGATAGTCTTCGAACGCTAATTTCTGGATTTTCCTCAACTTCCATTAAAATAACATCTTCATGTTCTGCTGTTACATCATTATGTCTCCCTGTTTCATTATTTTTTGGGACCACTGAACCTGTTTCTCTTAATCGTTGATGAAGAGCTGTAAATGTTGAGTGAGTGGGATGCTGACGATTGGGAAATTTTTCAGCGTATCTACGTTGCGCCGCTCGAGCGTTACACCTCATTTCGCCATAAACTAAATGCATATCGGCGTATTCCTCATTAGTAAAAACCATTTTTTTTTAAATTGAAATCGTTGTGTTTGAATAACACAAAGTAAAAAATGAAAAGATAAACTTCGCGAACTGACAACAATTTGACAATGAAAAACGTAGGTTTTACTTCTGTTGGCAGTTCAGAGTTAACTATTGCAAAAAATAAAAAATCGAACTTTAATGAAGAAAAAATTGAAATTTTTGCAAGAATTCGGCGTTCTCTAAGCAAAAGGGTAAACTTATACATAGAGACTAATGGTCATCACATCGAGCAACTTTTGTAACAATCTACCTTTGATACTTGTTCTTTTTTTGTTAGTTTCGTTCAATTGTAATAAATAATTTATTTGTTTTTAATTTATTAATTTAATTTTCATCCATACCTTGATAGTCCAAGCCAACTTCGTCGCTAAAAGTAAGTAGGTACATAATAAATTGAACTTTAATGAGGAAAAAACGAAAAATTTACAAATCGATTTTTCTAGAAAACGGTGTATCCTACCGACTTAAAGTAAGAGTACCTTTTAGTACTGAAATACCTGAAAATTTAATAGTCTAGTGTCACAAATGCTTAAAAGTTAAAGACAAAAAAGTTATCCCTTAAAATAACCGTTGGCCTACCCAAAACGGACGCATATGACCGGTACTAGAAATTCGCAATTGATGGAATAGATTCATCTCTGGAGGATAAATAAGCATACCAGTTTTTTTTTCTAAATAGAAGCGTTCTGGAGGAATTTAATTAAAAAAAATAAATACAAGGCGCCATCTTCAAAGAACTCTAGCTCCCTTAGGAAGCATTTTCGAACTAGGTGAATTTGGGTTTAATTGTCTTAAAATTATCTGAGGAAACTCCGGTCTTCGTTTGTCAGGAGAGTTTCTGGACACCTGTATATTTATTTTCTTTTCATGTTGTGGCTTTCCATTCGAGAAGAAACCGCTTTTATCGGCGTAGTCTCTTTTGTTCGTAAACGTCACCAGGTTATCTGGTGTCACCTGATAGGATAAAATTTACTATTTGACCAAAACCGAACTTTTAGTCGTTACTTCATAAAACCATACTGATGACGTCGTAAGACAGAAACGCATGTGTCTGTGGTTGGAGTGAACGCTGGCTAAATACGTGGTGTATGTTCATGTGTACAGACACAGCATGCTTTATGTATATTTGTGTCACTTTGTATATAACTTTTATCGTCGAATTCTTTTGTAAATCTACATTAAGGACAATACTGACAGATAGAAGTCAATAAACACAATAATGCTTATTATATTTAAACTAACTTAAATCTATTTATAAATAAAACAATGTACATATTTATAAGATATTGAAATTAACTAAAAAGTGAGAGAGAAACAGCGAAATAATAGTAATTTATAAGGCAACAAAAAGCAAAACAAATCCAAAATAAACAAAAAAAAGAATTTAAAAAGGTATATAACCCCTTACCACAAATTGATAGTCGTATCCTAAATACGTATTTCGACAACTAAGTTGTCATCATCAGTAGGTAAAAACTACTAATTAAAGTCACACGGGGCACAATAAAGTAAGATAAACGCTTACGCACAACTACTATACACTGCAACCCTGTAAAGACTAAATTTACCATGCACATTTCAAACTACGAGATAAAACACTTGTCTCTTTGGAAAAAGGTTCTTAAACATCTGTTAACATATCGAACAAAGGGACGGCAAAAATTCTTCTCTAAATACGGCGCCAACTAAAAACGATTTTAAAGCTACGGTGACTTACTAATAAACTAAATGAAATACCTATATTTTCACAAAACACTAGTATAATTAAATGTATGAGCATTTCATGTGCAATGTACAAATTAATTGTTATTATTTAAACGTGTTATATTCCAATACGCAGGTAATGACAAAATCTATATTGGGTCCGAATGTAGAAACACTTTCCATTAGCAAAAGGTTAAGAAGTCGTATCGTAAAGGCCGAACTCTCATGACAATTCTGAGAAAGACAAAATTAAAGAAGAGGCGTTATATGTGAAAAACTAGACATCCGGCTTGTTGTATTATACTAAATGAGAATAACAATCCTCGTGAAAAGGGTCAATAAATAATTAGATATTGTAGGTGTATGATTTAGAATTTAATTATAAATAAGTGACAATGTGTTATATTAAATGAGAAACCATTTCGGTGAACAGGAGGTTTATGAATAATTAAATATTGTAGGTATATAAATTTAAAAGTTAATTATAAATAGGTGACAATGTTAAGGGGTTAAGCAATTTAATATAATAAAAGTTAATTATAAATAGGTGGCATGTCCTGGTTAAGGAGTTAAGCAAAATAAAATAATGTATAGAATTCACGGTAGGCTCTAGGTGAAACTTGATAAATAAATTTTATAAACAAAAACATCCGGTACATCTGTTCCCCAAAACGCGAAACAAGATTTACATTTCGTGAAACAAGCCGAATGCCTCATACAAAAACCATTGTTTAGGAGGTAATTGTATTATTTCACGTGTATGGATTCCCACATGTCTATAATTACTGATGTTACATCCCCCACCCACTTATAAAAATGTGAATAGACTGCTGAACGGTATTGGAGATTTATCGCTATTCAAGGAGGTATGTTTATTTTTCGCGATAAATATACTTTCGTAAGCATCAAGTTCATGGGGTTTATTAATTCCTTTTATCAATTTCAAACCTGTAATCGGTACATTGTGTAGTGTGCTCAAAGCGTGATTTGCGACATTTGATTTATCCGGTCTATTGTATTTGATATGTGCTATGTGTTCTTTAAAACGTGTTATTATGGGTCGTTTAGTTTGGCCTATATATTTCAAATTACAATCCGCGCAACTAATTTCATAGATCCCTGATTTCGAATTGGAATTGATTTTATCTTTAGTATTCCCTAGCAGACTTTTGATAGTGTTTTCAGACCGAAATGCTACCTGGAGACCTCTTTCTTTCACAATTCTATTAATGTTTTTCGTGACAGGGTGGTATGGTAGACATATGTACTTTTTCTCTTGGTTATTTTGGGGTATCAAACTCGTGGATTCGCGGATCGTATTTTTTATTTTAGTTTTTCTAATTAATTTATTGATTATTTCTATGTCAAAGCCATTGTATGTCGCAATATTTTTAATGAAATCTAGTTCTGTTTCATATCTCTCCTTTGTTAACGGAAAATTTAGTAACCGATTGACTAAAAAGTTAAAGGAAGCAGTCTTATGTTGATAACTATGATTTGAATCCGCGGTGATGAATCTATTAACGTTGGTTTCTTTCCGGAAAATATCGATTTCTATTTTATGTTTATTTCTAATCAGTAAAGTATCTAAAAATGATATCTTGCCGTATTGTTCCTTTTCTACCGTAAATTTAATAGTCGGATATTTCAAATTTAATTGATTAACAAACATGTCTAATTCGCATTTCCGTGTGTCAAAAATCGCAAGAATGTCATCTACATACCTAATCCAGACTCTAGGGAAATATTTAGTGTTGTTTTTGAATTCTACTTCAAATTGACTCATGAATAAATTGGCTATGAAAGGAGATAAGCAGTTACCCATAGTTGTGCCTTGTTTCTGTTCATAAAATTTTTTTCTCCTACTTGGAAACAATTCTGCGCCATGCACAGAGTTGTCAGTCTCATATATTCTCTTATTTTTGAAGGTTCAATGTTGTTCTTGTGGAGCAAGCTTTCTAAATATTTCATAGTCTCTGGAATAGGTACCGAGGGAAATAACGACGTCACGTCGAATGAAACTAAAATTTCCCCGGTTTCCAGTTCACAATCTTTAATTAATTTAACAAATTCTAAAGAATTGCTGACTGACAAATTTTCTGGTTTAACGGGTAGATTTTTAAATTCATTCACTAGCCATTTGGAAATCAAGTAAGTCGGTGAGTTAATACCTGAAACTATAGGTCTCATCGAGTTACCTGGTTTATGTATCTTCGGTAAACAATACATTCTTGGTACTACAGGATTACTCACATTCAATTTATACTTTTGGGTAGAAGTTATTAAAATTGGACATTTCTTAATCGCGTCTTTTGTGTCATTAATCATTTTAGGTAACGGATTTTTCTTCATTTCTACATACGGACCTTCGGCAATTAAATTTTTTACTCTTTGAAAATAGTCGGTTTTGTCCATAATTACTAACTTGTTCCCTTTATCTGCTTTTAGATAAAAGCAGTCCTTCGATCTAAGAGTTTTAATGATATTCCATTCTTTATTGACCGACTTCTGTTTGTGCTGCTGTAAATTCTTATCGATTTGGGTTTTACAAGCTTCTCGAATAAAGTTTTTTGGCCCTTGTTCAAAATACTTAATCGAAGTTTCGATGCTTGCAATCACCTGTTCCATAGGAATCTGACGGCTTGGCAAACAGTATTTTAACCCTTTATTTAACAAATTTATTTCTAAATCACTAAAATTCTCAGATGATTGATTGATCACTAATGTTTCTTTTATAGGAATTTTATTAGTATCCTTTTTAGGTGGACATAACTTTTTAAATTTCTTATTAAGTTTTAAACATTTCTTTTTCAATTTATAGTCTTTAATTTCCGTAATTTTCCTATAAAAGTTACACCAATCTTCGAATTCATTGTTGTCCATGCTTTTAGTTAATTTTAAATGTAAATTATATAGTTCTAATTCTAATTTATTACGTTTACTGTACAGATATTTCATTTCTAGGTTCAACCATTTCATTTTAGCATATGAAATGACCTTATCGTTATTTCTACAATTAGTCGTTACATTTACGTTCATGAATTTAGGAAAAACTTTGTTATTTTTACACCAATACCCAATATAGATTTTGTCATTACCTGCGTATTGGAATATAACACGTTTAAATAATAACAATTAATTTGTACATTGCACATGAAATGCTCATACATTTAATTATACTAGTGTTTTGTGAAAATATAGGTATTTCATTTAGTTTATTAGTAAGTCACCGTAGCTTTAAAATCGTTTTTAGTTGGCGCCGTATTTAGAGAAGAATTTTTGCCGTCCCTTTGTTCGATATGTTAACAGATGTTTAAGAACCTTTTTCCAAAGAGACAAGTGTTTTATCTCGTAGTTTGAAATGTGCATGGTAAATTTAGTCTTTACAGGGTTGCAGTGTATAGTAGTTGTGCGTAAGCGTTTATCTTACTTTATTGTGCCCCGTGTGACTTTAATTAGTAGTTTTTACCTACTGATGATGACAACTTAGTTGTCGAAATACGTATTTAGGATACGACTATCAATTTGTGGTAAGGGGTTATATACCTTTTTAAATTATTATTTAACCACAGTCTCCATTGAAAGAATTTTCACAAAAAAAAGAAAATAAATAAATAAAAATTGCTAGGCTCAAAACTCCGAAGCAACAGCATTTCATTAAGGGGAGTTAAGTTGATGTCACAATGTGAAGATATTAAATGTACATAATATAGAGACAATTAGAATTTAAAGAGGAATTCAGCTCTGCGTATGGAATGTAGAATGTCAGACATTGTTTGGCAGAAGGTCGAGAAACAAGAAACCGGAGCTGAGAAAATAAACCAGGCGAATTAACTTTGAATTGTAATAATTTATAAACAAACTTTATGAAATATTCCTGTCGTCTAATCCCAAGTGATCTTATGGTGAATGGCTACAATGATAATTGGTGGTCCTAACTTTTATGCGGATAAATACCCAACTCAAATATTATATACGAGGGATGCCTTTTATATTTCGGGAATAGGGAACATAAACTAAAATTAATCATCGTATATGGCTTTATTGCTTTTTCGAAATATTCTATATTAAAATCAATACACTTTAGCATGTCCTTGAATCAATTTTCGAAGCACTTTTTCCACTCCGATTGATGTACTTCCAAAACATGCATTTTGAAAGCATCAAGCATTCGGGCGTTGAAAAACGTGGATCTCGTAATTTATTTTTGATTTGCGGGAATAGAAAGAAGACAGATACCAAATCAGGGCTGTACTGCGGATGATCCATCAATTCCACTTTTTCAGTTGTCAAAAATAAATGTATCTTGTTTGAGGAGATCCTTGAGAACTCGCAATGTCCTGGTGGAGAATGATCCGTCCCCGGCGGTTGGTTTTCCTTATTTTTCCGAATACTTCTGGCAAGCAAATGCTTGTGTACAGTTCAGAATTGACCTTTCGACGGTGCACTAAATAATAAATACCCAATATACATATTAAATTTTGGTATCGGTATGTAGACGACATCCTAGCTTGCTTTAAGGGTACTCATAGACAACTACAAACATTTCTGAACTACATAAATTTAATCCATTCTAATATCAATTTTACAGTAGAAATAGAAGAGAATAACAGTATTAACTTCCTGGATTTAGAATTAAACAAATTGGATCAGAGCTTAGAATTTGATATATATCGTAAACCTACTTTCACTGATTGCATTATTCCCAAAGATTCACTACACCCTAAGACACACAAACATTCATTTTTTAATTCTATGATACATAGATCATTAAATATTCCTTTGTCTAATGAATCTTTTGTTCGTGAAATCAATACTATAAAACAAATAGTGGTAAACAATAGTTATAAAAGTAGCGTAATTGACAGTATACTAAAGAGAAAACAGTTACAAGTGGCCCTTAGTTTAGAATATCCTAAAGATAGTGCTAATTTGAAACAATTTGTCTCGTTAACTTACTTCGGTAAAATAAGCGAGCAAATTGGAAATATAATTTCAAAAAATAATAGTAATGTTAGTATAGCTTACAAACCATATGTAAAAGCAAATAATTTCATTTTTAAAGCAAAACCTAAAACAGATATTAATAATAAATCAGGAGTGTACAAATTATATTGTAACGATTGTAAAAGTGTATATATAGGTCAGACTGGTCGAAGTTTTATTATACGGGAAAAAGAACACAGGAGGTCATATAAACTAAAGAAGGCAGATTCAACATTCGCAAACCATCTTATTACAGAAAGACATACATTTGGTCACCGTAAAATATTGCATTTGGCCGAGAAAGGTCGTAAATTAAATATTTTAGAGGCCCTAGAGATTTTCAAAAGCCGACACAACACAATAGATATCGTTTTAAACCAACAGTTGGACCTTATATATACACCTCTTTTCCAATGTTGTATATAATAGTTAAGTATATAGTAGTAATTTTAAATAACATCATAAACCACCCCCATATATTTTTGTGTCATTTATAAGTTCTATGTAGGCCTGTCACTTTTGCAGTTTGATAATGACATTGTATGTCGAAACCGCGGTCACGATTATATGTGAATAAAGTGGTATATATAACAAAGTTATTGTTTTATTTTATTTTATACCCAATATAATGTTCCAAAAAGGTACAGTGCCACATGTCCGGTTTCTTCGAGGAAGCTTTGTGCACGAACAACTTTTGTTGCATTTGGCTCATCTTGAAAGACCCATTCAGTCGATTGCTGCTTACTTTTGAGCTCGTACGCGTAGATCCATGATTCGTCACCTGTTACTATGTCTTAGACGTGCTTTTTGAAGCACCCCGACACTATTTTTTAGCATTTCTTTAGATTAATGGATACGAGTTTTTGAGTAATATGCAAATTATGTGTTTTAAAAACTTTTTTGAGCAATTGTCAAATTAAGTGGGATCCAACGCGATCAAACTTTTTTCAAGGCCAAATGTTCATGAAAAATTGAAGGTATCTGGTCCCATTAATGCCCAAGGACACCTCTATCTCACGATAAGTCAAATGACGATCTTGCAATATCAGTTCACGCACAGCAGTAATGTCTTTCGGAACAACAACCGATTTTGAACAACCTTTATGAAATTCGTCAGTGAGTGAAGCACGGCTACCATTGAATTCAGTATACCACCGATATGCGCTGATTTTTTTTATGGTGATTCATCATTCATCGTTAAAAGTCGAATTAAGTTCATCGAAGTACTGTTGTGACAATCCACGTTGAAAGTTGAAAAAAATAATCGCGCGAGTTACATTAGACGCTCGATAATGTGAGTACCGGGTAATGGAAATTCGGGATAACATGAATAACCATTTTTGTAACATAGAACGCCGTATAATGTGAACAGACTCGTATTCGCTAACGTCAACACATGTTGTAGTTCGTGCGGCGAGAATTCCCTGCATCGATCAGTACGCACCGCATGTTTTAATGTTACTGTACTTTCCCCGGTTATATAGTACGCGTTATTTACGCAATATAGCTTGACGCCTTAGCACTTCTTTCAGTATCTATAGGACTGAAAAAGCGTTCGAACGCAATTTATTACGGTCATGTCGTTGCAAAGAAATCTGAAGTGCTTAACAGTCCACGAAAAAGCGGATATAATTGAGGAATCAAAAAACGGTGCAAGTGACACAAATTTATCAAAAAAAAATGGCTAAATCCACGATTTGTAAAATAAAAACTAAAAAAGAACTAATCTTGCATACGGTGGCTTGTACTTATGCAGGACCAAGACAAAGAAGAACTTTAAAGGGATCTAAATATCCAAAAAAATGGAGAAAACAATTTAGAAATGGTTGAATCAAAGAAATAGAAACATTTTGGTCAGTGGTGATATGATCAAAGAAAAGGCAAAAACATTGAGTTTGGAGACGAAAGAAAATTCTTTTGAAGAATTTACTGCCAGTGATGGTTGTTTGCACCGATTTAAAAAAAGATTCGGAATCCGATATTTAAAAATCGTTGGCAAAAAACTATCTTCGCAGCCATAATTAATTCATCCATTTAAAGTCGTGTTAAAAAATAAAATAGAGCAATTGAGAATTACACCTAATCAATTATGTAATGCTTCTACCAGAGATAACATTTGCTTCATCTCAAAAACCGCTCCAGGTAGAAAACATGAGAAACAACTTCTAACATTTTTGGTATGTACTAATGTCATTAGAATTCATAAGGTTAAGCCATTGGTTGTTGGTAAGGTAAAGAATTCTAGAACTTTCAAAAATTTTTCTCTTTTAGTGTACTACGACTACTCCAAATCAGCTTGGATGACGGAGTCAATTTTTAAGAGTTGGTTCCTCGGGTTCCTCGGATAAGTTTATATAGTAAATTAAGTTTGTCAAACATGAATCTCCAAGAATTATTGGCAAGTCATTGTTTGTTATGTTAGTAGGTTACACGTTTCTAGAAATCAGCCAATAAAAGCTCTTCTTATTTTGGATAATGCTTCATCACATTCCCCAATAGAAGAATTACAGAGTAAACATGAGCAAATTACAACAATGTACCTCCCGCCAAATGTGACGCCCTTATCCAATCAATGTGTCAGAATGTGATTAGACTTACAAAGTTATATTACAGATGTAGCCTTCTTCGCAATATCATTGCAAATGGATTCAATTTAGAAACAGTAAAAAAAAATCACAATAAGAGATTTCGTTACCAATTTGATGTATGCTTGTAACTGATTAGATTCAATAATGATTGCTAAATGCTGGGGAAAAATTCTAGATTTAAGTAATCTAGAAGACGAGGATGATTTACCAGTTAGTGTACTGCAGCAAAAATGGAAAGATGGTCAGACAGAAGCTCTGGGTGAAACGCGTGATATTTTAAACATATTACTGCCCCATGTATGTACTTAATGTTTATGTATTTACACAACTTTCATTACTACAGGTATACATCTATTTTGAGATTGAAATGGATGAGATAGACGTAATTGCATGGAATGAAATGGGTACACACAATTAGACAATTTTGACGAAGAAACAGAAGAAGATGAAACTAAAGATGAAGAAATTGAAGAAACATCACAAAATAAAATTACTCCAGACAGTGCAATAAATGCATTGAACACATAAATTCCATGGGCATAAGAACATGGACTTAATTTGAATTATAGTGAAATATTAAAACAAATCAGAGGAACAGCTGTAACACAAAAAGTTGAAAAACACAAAAAAACCCAAAAAAATTACACAATATTTTTAGAATATATTTTCATCTTTTCCAAATTAAAAAAAAATGTCCAATTATAAATGAGTAAACAATTATTGATGCAAAAAAATACTTATTTTAAACATTAAATCAGTCATTCCCTTTAATGTGAACAAATCATTAGTGGAAACAGTCTGCGTTTAATTTTGTTCACACTATTGAGCGTCTAGTATAATTCCATTTTTACGCCGAGATGAATTTTTTAAGTCACTGTAAACAACATAAATAGCACCTGCACGTCAAAACGTTCTGAGTAGGTATTCTGTAAAAAATGTGGAACTTTACGATAGAGGTGTCGGCTATCAGATGGCAGCACCAAGATCGCCTATTCCCGAAATATAAAAGGCATCCCTCGTAGATAGAATAGACACTTTAAAAATTTTCTTAGTCATTTTTCCAGAAAAAAATTTGTCAACGGAATAATAAGGATTTCATATCAAAATACCATACACCAGCTTAGTTCCTACATAGACAAAGAAAACTAGTTTCATAGAGTCAATTTAAAACTGCGAACACTGTCTAAAAATTTCAACGTCTATAAAACAGAAGATATGGTAATATCTTTGTGTATGGAAAAGTTCAGAGATGAGACAAAATGAATGCTTAGAACCTTAGCAGTAGTGTTTAGTGTAAGTGGTACATCATAAATGATGTAACTCTTAATAATGTAAGGATTAGGTCTTCTTCTAAATCTCACAAAGGGCACTTCGTTAGTAACACATCATTTTAGAATCTCATTAAACTGATTTCGGAAGAATAAACAATCTCTATCAGATCTAAATCACTAGCAAATATGTATTTATTACTACTAATCTACTCTACTAAATCATTAGTAAATAATAGACACATCCAAGGATGCAAAATCCATCCTTAGAGAACCGTTGAAATAGCATAATATAGATGACATTAACTGGCCAAAGGTGGCTCAAAGGAAAACTTCATAGGATCAGTATGTGGAATCGCTAAGGATTCCGATAGAAGGGTGATGTGGTTATGGCTAGAAAGCAAATATAGAAAGAAATGGTGGCTAACTGAAAGTCAACATATACTAAGACACTAAGCCGGGAGATCTTTCGGCTAAAGACCATCTCAGTTTAGTGGCGAGTGGAGGGGGAGTTCTTATATCATAGGGGCGCCACATTGTTTATACCTTTCGCCGTAACAGAGAACAAAGACTCTGCTGATAGTAAATTGAATAACTCTAGATCACTACGTGTATCGCTGCTATACCAATAAAACAACCAAGTTCAAAACAATAACAATAAGGATTTATTAACAATAAATCGAACAACAAAAGTAATGTATATCAAAATGTCAAAATACGGTAATATGAATATTTTATTTGAGCAACAATAAAATAATAAATTGTAAAACATCAAAATTTAAATGAATGTATAAAAAAAACTATGTATTATTATTGACCCAATAAGATAATTACGATATGATAATGATATTAATTTGCAACAAAACCAAGTAATGCCTGGTCATGAGTGAAATACTCACCCAGGGTAAATGAATGAAATATATGAAGGGTTACCAATAAATTGACTACATTGTGAAATTAAAATATAAGCACATAAAATTAGTTGTTTGAGATAAATTCTATAAATTAGATCATATGATTAAAAAAAACATATATGCATAAATATGTAAAGTTGTAGCAATGAAATTTTACGCACGCTTGTAGTTTGCTACACAGCATTTTCTATTTTTATTTATATATTTACAAGGTGTTCCAAATTTCCGCATCCACTTTCAATTTTTTTTTTAAATAGATTTCTATACTTTCTTGTTATTGTGATGATAGCCAGCCTAATTATCTTTGCAATGATATATGACAATGTGCACTTACAATTGTTAGTTTTGGTTTTATTACAAATTTTGTTAAAATTTTAACATTTTAAGTCAGCCTGAAAATGGATGCAGTGCCTCATAACTCTTTTGTTACCAATTTATGGACTAACACGTTATACGGTTAATTTTTTTATTAGTCAGCAAATTCCTTGTAAAATTGCCGTTAAAATGGTACCAATACTTATTTCTAGTATTTTCGAGGTTATAACCCTTTAAGGGGATATATAGCAAACGCCAATTAAGTTGGCGCGAGGAGGGGTAAGTTCGCGCAGGATTAGAAGTAGTGGGGAGATTTGTATTTGGTTTTACATCAAATGTCAGATAATTCTAACCTCTGAGCGTGTATCACTTTATGATCCCCTAGCAAAGACCTTATGTTCCGTCAAACGTCAATGACAAATGTATTCTGACAATTACTGGAGTAGTGGGGGTGGACGTTTTTAAAAACGGCTTCGGCGCACCCCCTCCTCGCGCCAACTTATTTGGTGCTTGCTATACGTATGTTTATAATATTAAATATGCGGTGCATCTAATAGTTGGTTGGCCATGAAATGATATCAAACAAAGTAACTTTTACAAACACTTGTTTTTTAATTCTTTATTATTAGTTTTAGAATTACATTTTGTAACTTTTCCATAATAAAACAAAATTAATTTAAAATGTGTTCAAATATATGTCCATTCTGCTCTATACATGCTCTTAATCGCCTCTGCATCGACAGACTTACATTTTGAGCCATGTCGTTTTTACGTAATTAAAGAATAGCTTTTATGATTCGTTGCTGCATGTTCTCTGCCGTTATAAGAGGTGTTTCGTAAACTATATTTTTTACAATAGGCCACAGAACGAAATCACAAGGGGTTAGATCAGGTGATCGCGGTGGCCAGCTAATAAAGTCTCCTCTTCCAATCCACCTATTGGTGAATACCCTATCTAAATGTGCTTTTGCAGCAGCACCGTGGTATGCAGGTGCACCATCATATTGGTACCACAATCTCCTTATGACGTTATGTCATAAGGAGAAAGAGTCATAAGGAGGAATGGTAAATTATTTTGTAGGAAATTTGTGTAGATTTAACAATTTAAAGTAGTATTAAAAAAGAATGGACCTATAATAGTGTTTCCTATGATGCCTCCCCAGATGTTAACACTCCATTTTTGTTGGTATAAAATGGGTTGCACAAAATGAGGGTTTCTAGTGTCATAATAATAAGAAATTTTCTGTTTGTTATTCCACAATTAGCAAATGTTGCGTCATCTGTGCAAAACACATGAACTAGAAAAATTAGATCTTGTCGTAATTGGAAAAGTATCCATTCACAGTAAACAAGTGTCCTTTCAAAATCCGTTTGTAATAAGCCTTGATAATTTTGAATTTTATAAGAGGGAAATTTATGTTTTTTTTTTAAATTCTTCTTACAGCAGTGACTTCTATGACGTGTTCTTTCGAAATTATCCTTGTAGATACGCGCGGATTTTCCACAACGGATTGGACGACTGTCACTTCATTATCTTTTGTAATCACAGTCTTAGTTCTCTCATGTTTGACGTAATTCACTGAACCCGTCCGAAGAAACCATGTCAACAAATTTTCAAACGTCTTAATATCTGGTGCTCTTCGGTGAGGATACTCCATAGCATATGTTCTTGATGCTAAAAGTAGATTTCTATTACTAGCGCCAAGAAGAAATACTATGTCTATTAGCTCCTCTTTCAAAAAATTCATTCTAAAGAAACACAACTATAAACTATTACGGCATGTAAATAAAAAATAATGACAACGAAACGATATAACTGACAACAAGATTACAATTAATAACGGACAAACGGAAATTGATAATTTACTAGCTGAACTTAAATTATAACAATTAAACGCGATTACAGCAAAGAGGAACTACAGAAAAACACTTTATACGGAAATTTTAAGTAGATATTTGAAGTTTGGTTAAACAGAAATTTTTGCTTAATATCATTTCATGGCCAACCAACCAACTATTAGATGCAGCACCGCATATTGAATATTATAAACATAGGTATATCCCATTAAAGGGTTACAACTTCGAGAATACTAGAAATAAGTACTATGTTATTGGTACCATTTTAACGGCAATTTTACAAGGAATTTGCTGACTAATAAAAAAATTATAGGTTCAATTAAAAAAAAAAAAGAGAAAATTGCCTTTAAACTTCGATAACTTTGGCACGACATATTTAACACTCTGTATATGTTGTCACGTTGTTCACCCTCAAAACATATAACTTGTTAGTCCATAAATTTGTAACAAAAGAGTTACGTGAGGCACTCACCCATTTTCAGGTTAAGACTTAAAATGCAAAACGCTTCAAGATTTTAACAAAATTTGCAATAAAACCAAAACAAACAGCTGTAAGTGCACATTGTCATATATCATTGCAAAGATAATTTGGGTGGCTATCATCATAACAACAAGAATGTATAGCAATCTATTTAAAAAGAAAATTGAAAGTGGTTGCGGAAATTTGGAACACCCTGTAAATATATAAATAAAAATAGAAAATGCACTGTAGCATACTACATGTGTACGTAGAATTTAATTGCTACAACTTTTAGTTTTCATGCTAAGATCCGACGACACACTATTGCCGCAGCCGGTATAGTCCTACTACAAAATTTCTTCATCCTTTTTGTTTTCATTTCTTGGGAATCGCTAATATAAGAAAGTTTTCAATCTCTTGGTATGGTCCCCTATTGGACGCTCTCTAAATATGCTGCAGATTAGCTCTATCACTTTTGCTGTGGTATACTTCAGTAACTTGATAGGTAGTACGTCTGATCGTGTGCTTTATTATTTATTTTTTCTAGAATTTTGTTCATTATTCCTAATTTAATCTGTTATATTCCACTTCTTCTATTTCATTCGCACTTAAGTGCATGTGTAAATATTATTTTTGATCTTCTGTCAATAAATCTCATTAGTAACCTTTACACACTTTATTTTCTTTCGCTTGATTTCAATCTTTTCTTCGTCTGTTTATGGTTTTCCAATTCCTGTCATTAAGTTTATTTCTTCGCATTTATCATCCAATGGCGTGATTTTCATAATGTTTAATAGTTGTTTAGTTCTTTTGTAAAGTAAATCCTAAACACCGCTATTCTCGGTAAGCTGACAGAGGCGCGGACCAGCGGGAGGTTCGTGTGACTTAATTTACCAGAGCTAGGCGTGCTATATGTATGCAGTACATGAATATATATAATAGTATGAAATTGTTTATAGACGTATACACGTATAGACGTATAGACGTATAGATGTATAGACGTATAGACGTATAGACGTATAGACGTATAGACGTATAGACGTATAGACGTATAGACGTATAGACGTATAGACGTATAGACGTATAGACGTATAGACGTATAGACGTATAGACGTATAGACGTATAGACGTATAGACGTATAGACGTATAGACGTATAGACGTATAGACGTATAGACGTATAGACGTATAGACGTATAGACGTATAGACGTATAGACGTATAGACGTATAGACGTATAGACGTATAGACGTATAGACGTATAGACGTATAGACGTATAGACGTATAGACGTATAGACGTATAGACGTATAGACGTATAGACGTATAGACGTATAGACGTATAGACGTATAGACGTATAGACGTATAGACGTATAGACGTATAGACGTATAGACGTATAGACGTATAGACGTATAGACGTATAGACGTATAGACGTATAGACGTATAGACGTATAGACGTATAGACGTATAGACGTATAGACGTATAGACGTATAGACGTATAGACGTATAGACGTATAGACGTATAGACGTATAGACGTATAGACGTATAGACGTATAGACGTATAGACGTATAGACGTATAGACGTATAGACGTATAGATGTATAGACGTATTTACGAATACGCGGAAAGCATTTTTTTAAATAACGCCCACTTTTTTTCAGTACTGCCAATGCAATGACGCCGCTGCTTGCCTACCTAAGTGGCGGTATTTAGTAATATTGTTTGAGATCTTTCGTGTCATTTGTTGGCAGGTACGTAAGATATAACCTGTCCTATTATTCCACCAACTCGATATTTTCCCTGTTATCCTTTCGTTCGAAGTTGTTTTATTCAATTTTTGTTTTAATTCATCATACATCTCTTCCGTCGTATCAATTATGTATTTTTTCAAATTTTAGTGCTAACCGTCAATTGTAGAAGGAGAGTATATTCATTCTTTAGGCTTTGTAGATAGTAGATTTTAGGTCTCTAGAGATTTTTCCAATATATTATAAATTGCTTGCTAAATGTGTTTAGGCATTGTGAGTAGCATATTTCATAATGATGTGTATCAGATTGATTTCTCGACATAAGAGAATGGATGGAGAAGAAATTATATAAAATACCTCTCTTATAGGGAGATTTTCTGAAAAAAAAACATTGAATAATTATTTTAAACTTCCGTTGATAAAGCAAGCTTAACTATGGAATTATCGAAGGGAATTTATAGCTTAAATCCGATATAAAATATGTAGATTCTGTTTATTATTAATTTTGAAAAATGTAATATGAATATGCAAAAATCTAGATTTTATGCACTATTAATAAGCATATCTTTTGATGTAAATCTGCATTTATATTAGCACTTTGATGGTTCCGAAAGTTTTACGTTTAAAATTAAACATACAACTTTTTTAATATTTATACGCCAAAGTCGGGAATTGCCGTTGAATATAAAACTATAAAAATGTTATGCGTAATTATAAGTAAAGTACAAGTAATTTAGTAGGCTATTTCTGCTAAAATTAATCAAGAATATGTTTTGCTAACGTAATTAAAACTTTCTTATTACTTCCAAAGACTGCTTTTATTAATTGAGAAATTATATAAAAGAAGGAATGCGTTTTTGAATTTTGTACTAAAACATAATTATAATTATTAAGTTTGTGTTGATAGGTAACAACTGAAATAAAACACTTGCTTTAATATAAATAATTTATACTAATAAAAATACGACATGCTTCGCTCACACCGTGGTTTTTTTCAGATATATAACCGACTTAGATTAAGTATAGGTAAATTTACAAATTTTCATATTTCAGATAACATTAGTGGAAGTAGTCTTTGTCAACGTTAAATAAATTTAAAAGTGGGGAGTTAGATACATCAAATTACTTATTGATCAATAAGTCTGTATTTTGGAATTTATTAATTTCCAATGTTTCTGGATTATTTCAAAGGGCCCTTTCATTTGAAATATGCAAGATTTTGAAATTGAGATCGAAGTTGTGTTTAAATTCTAATAAATATTTAGCATAATATGAATCTGTTTTGTTATTATAAAATAACAAAGTAATAATGTTTCCGACTCCAGTTGTCTGTGTTGTTTGTTAGTTTATAGTGTATGAGTTTATTTCTTGGTATTATTTTGGTAACCTTCGCTGGAATTTATTTTATATGAGTAAGGATTTTTTAAAAAGTTTGTGTTATAAATAGAGAACGGACACGCTTACCACATGACGCAAAACTCAGTGCAGTACTGGCGAAAGGCTGTATTTCTAAAATATTTAATTTTATTTATATAATTGGAAAACGAACGGGTGGTGATCTATAAAATTACGAAATACATATTTATTTGTTGAAAAGTTGTATTTATAAAGTTTTTAATTTTATTTATATAATTGGAAAACATACGGGAGGTGATCTATCTATATAAAATTACGAAATACATATTTATTTGTTGAAAAGTTGTATTTATAAAGTTTTTAATTTTATTTATATAATTGGAAAACAAACGGGTGGTGATCTAATAAAATTGCGAAATACATATGTATTTGTTGAACAGTTGTATTTTTAAAGTTTTTAATTTTATTTCTATAATTGGAACATTTTTATTTGTTCATTTTGTCGTTCAAGTTGAGTAAAGGAGTATTAATATTGACTAGCAATAGTTTCTCAAGGCTTTCTTCTGTCAATTTTGTTCTCTTTGAATTAAGTACATCCTTATAAATAGAAAACGTCCTTTCTACATCGCAACTGGTTATAGGTGCATACTGGAAATATTCTTTTATTTCTTCATATTTAGCCGTTACATTTTGCGGAATTGTCTCCATACATAATTGCTGCAATGTAATTAAATCTGGATTTCTATTAAGAATTGCTTCAAACTTTTGCCGAACGCCACATCCGAAGTCACTTGGAATACTTTTCAAATTATTAACAGCCACATCTAATGTGGTTAATCCGTCATTTAATTTGAGATTTCGATTTTCAAAATAAGTGATTAGTTTTGGCAATTTTCCAAAGTGTTCGTGAAGAAAGTACAACTGATTTTTTAAATTTCAGATATGTGTGAGCTCCTTGCACTCACCAATACTTCTAGCATCCTCCTTTAGCAGTGTTACGAAATGTTTTAGACTATCGAAATTCTCAGCATAATAACTAGTAGCTTCCAGCCATGTTCCCCATCTAGTTATTACTGGAGTGGGAGGCAGTGACAGAGATGGAAATTTTTCCCTGAAGAGAGCTACTCTCAATGGTGCTTTTCTGAAAACTTTTTTAAAAGCTGATACAATTCTATCAACTTCCGGAAAAGTGTCTCTGATATATTCACAGATTCTGTGGAGAGCATGTGCTACACAAGTAATATGCAGCATATTAGGATATGTTTTCTTCAATAGTCTGCCTGGTTTTAACATATACGCAGCATTGTCACTGACAAATAAAAGTATTTTTTCTTTGTACGTGGCGTCCGATTGAAGCATTTTTTGCATATTCTCCTTAATGGTTTCAGCAACTGTTTCCGCATCAACTCTATTTATAACACTTGTTGCTATTACATATGAGTTATAGGGAATAGTTGGATGTAGTACATCAGCTACAACATTTACCACACAGCGTCCTAACATATCCACCTTTTCGTCGGCGCTTATCCATAAGTATTGATTTAAAAGATGGCTTCTAATGCGTTCTACTGTTTTCGTATAGCACCTAGAAACATAATATTTGCGTAAAGTTGATTCATCAGGAACATTTCGACCAGTATATTTTTTCAGAAATGTCTTCAAAATTGGATTGTTCAATTTAAATAATGGAATATTAGCTGCCATAAAAGTTTCACAGAGTTCTTCGTTAAAATTGTCAGATTCCAACGGGTTCAATTTTTTTTCGAGCTTTAACGATCCTGCGTGACGTTTTACGGCTGATTTATTGCAATTTTTCAATAACGTTTCACACACTTCACAATAAATCTCGGAATCACTGGCAATGTACATACAATCAGTATGGCCCTCAATCCAACTCGCCATTGTTTCACGATGCCATTCTCGACGCTCTTCCATTGTCTGAAAAAGTAAGAATATTCTAGATCCAAATAAACGAAATTAAATAACGAAATTTTATGCACACTTACGTGAAAATAATTGGAAGAAGTTGCTTAAATGAAAAGAAAAGGAATGTACGTGCTATTTCTCTTACGAAATACGATAAACTTATTTATTTTATCTACGTACACGACACCACTGAAAAGCACTATATTCTCCGAATACAATAGCTGGGTTGTCCATTGTTATCGCAGCGAGACCAGGTGGCCGAGTAAGTCAAACAAATACTTCATTGAATTACGCCGGGATGTACTGAGCGACGTTATACACAATTCCAATTGCCGATTGCGTTTTATGGAAATTGCATGCCTTCTCTAGTTATAAATATAAATATATGTTACCTGGCAAAAAATTGCTTCTCGTTCACGAGAATTGACATCATACTGGGCACAATGGGATTCCTTGATCATAGAAGACGATCTCTTGAGACGTGTGGAAAATCACGATGGAAGCGAGCGAAAAATACAAATTGTGATTCCCAGGAAAAGGACAACAGATGTACTGAGAGAACTCCACAATAATAGTACATCTGGGGGATATTTTTGCGTTTATAAAACGCTGAAGAAAATGCACCAGAGATTTTACTGGGCAGATTGTTCCCGAGATGTAATAAAGTGGCGCAGAAAATGTGCTAATTGCGCCGGAAGTAATGAGCCACAGAGACGTCGACGTGCGGTTATATGCCAATAAAATGTAAAAAGCCCGTTCAAAAGAATCGCCATAGATTCGACCCTTTCCCAGGAAGTGACAAAGAAAATAAGTACATATTAGTTGCCATAAACTATTTCACTAAATGGGTCGAAGCCTATGTTCAACCCAATCAAAAGACTGGAACTGTAGCGAACGTTATCGTAAGAGTTCGTCAGTCGTTTTGGTGTACACCTAGAACTCTCTTCGGATCCTTTGCGAAACTTCGGGTCCAGTTTCTTTGAAAATATGTGTGGACTTTTGGGCATTCGAAGGACGACAACAACTCCCTTACATGCATAATCAGATAGAATAGTACAGCGGATGATCAAGATGATGAACAAGCACCTATCTCAAGTAGTCTTCGAATATCAGAGAGGTTAGGACGAGCACTTGTCATTATTCCTAATGGCTTACCAGACATCTGTTCAAGAAACTACTGGGCAATCGCCAGTAAACGTTCTGTTTGGCAGGGATTTGAAGTTTGGCAGCAAGCTTGAAGAAGATCTCGCAGGGGAAGATTATGTTAGCACTCTTCAACGAAGACTGGAGAATATCCATTATCGAATAAAACATAATACCCAGAATGCCAGCGACAGAATGAAAGAGAGCTACGACATCAACTCTGAGAGAGGCGGTTACCACGAAGGCAATCACTTTTGGATGTACAATCTACGTCGACGGGCCCTGTCACCAAAACAGCAGAATAATTGGGAGGCATTTTAATCGATTAGCCCTATACTCTGGAGATAATATCGCTGACTTGTGGCAAATTAGATAGCTGTTATGAAGAACCAACCATTGAAGACTTCATAGAGGAGTACCCTGGTTCAAGAAAAGCTCGAGTTGGGGTGACTATCGAGAAGCAACAAGATTTATTTATTGTGACGTCGGACTACGCGTTCGCTCATTGCGCAGCCCGAGATCTGTGAATGTCTAGAGGAATTGTCAAAGAATTTAATAAGAGATTTGGCATAATCAGAGAATTAAGGCAGCCGGGATCGGCGATAGCAAAGAGTCTCCAAATAATAAATAAAAACAGACAATATTTTATTTGGTCACGAAAGAACTGTCAAGCCTGAAGCCAACCTATCGTGCCTTCTGGGAGGTTCTGGTAAGATATCTTGATATTAGCAGTACCAAGATTCGGTTGTGGGTTGGACCGTCTGGGTTGGCGAATTACAAGAAGTATGCTAGAAATGTTATTCCAACATATATAGATTTTAGGATGCAATTACCGGCCTAAATATTTCCTTCCGCCTAGATAAGATAAGACCGTGGACCGCTATGTGTTCCTTGATTCTTGTGTTAAAGGAACGGCTAGTTTGACCTACATATAATACACCCTCAGTTAAATCCATAGACTTCGGGTTATATACTTGACAAAGCCACAGTGTGAGCGAAATATATCGTATTTTTATTAATACAATATTGGACATTAAAACATGTGTTTTATTTCAAGTGTTTTCTTGGATGTTGTTACATGAAATTCCAACAACTTCATTATAAAGGTGCAAGTGTCATGAAAATAAAAAGCATTCCACAAACAAGCTCAAACACGTTTAAAGGCCTTTTCTTACACTGTTAGTTTGTCTTTCTCTTATTGTTAATTAGTCGACATCGCACTGTATGTGGTAAAGCTGAGTTTGTGAATTTAACACTTAGCAAAACGATTTCCTCTTTTTAGATATATAAAACACACTATTAAATGTATAATAGCGAAAATTCCAAATTATGAAAAATTTTACAAAATAAATCTATTCAGATTTGCCCCACTATATGTGCAGCAAATATTAATTATATTACAAAATTAAGTGCTCGTAAATTTCAGTTATAATAAAAAAATATATTACACAAATTAATTCCATACTTATTTTTCCACACAGTATATGCAGAAATTATTATTATGTAACCAGAAAAATTTAAATAATTGATCGTTAAATTCTTTTCACAAAGTAAATGGTACAAAGCAAATCTATAATTATTTTTATGACATTCTGAAATTTATATCATCATATTGAATGCTTCTAAATGATATATAAAAAAAATGGAACAATTGAATCTATTATAAGGACTAACTATTATAAGGAAATTTAACAGAACTAGGGAAACATTACGTGTTTAACACCCTATATCTATGACTTAGAAGTTATGAACTTATACCAAAAAGAATTGTGCTTGACAATTAAGTACATTAATACGGACAAAATTTAATTAATAAAAATTATATCTATTTTATATACAAAATCGTAGACACGTTTTTCCTTAGGAGAAACAACGAATAATGCTATCGTAGTCTTCGATATTATAAGCAAAGATAATTACTACCTTTTTATCCAAAGGTGTGGGGTTCAGAAAAAATGCTACCTCGTGTTGAAATTTATCTATATGTCGCACGGAAATTTCAGCGGATTAGTTTTCGGAAAAGAGCTGATTACGTCCTTGTTCTTAGTATATATCTATAGCCCTTGCGAACTTACTAACGTTCTAGATCAAGTACGCATTTCAAACAATTAATCACTAATAATGCAACAATTAAGTCGTTACAGGGGAACATTATTCTAGGTATCAAAAAGCAAGAAAACGTTATTGAATGGTCCTAAATAAATGTGTAGAATATTCCTATTAATAGAAACAACTTTGGAAGTACAAAAAAAAGGTAACGAACCTTTCATGAGATTCATAGTCATTCAAAAATAAATGACAAACATACTGAAAAATCAAAGTTTGGTTAAACTAAGAATTTAATTAGCAGAAAGGTTAGCAATAATTGTAGAATACGAGAGATACTGCTAAAATTTGCGGAATCAAGTACCCCTTGAATTGCCATTATCATATTCGTAAAACTTGACATTTTTAACCTATAATTCAGTTTACAGTTCGATTTAAAACCGAACAGTTTTGTCTCAACAGAATTTAACAAAGTAATAGTTGTGTCAAAAATGGAAATTTTAAATCGTGATTTTCGAGTGATGATTTTTTACGATTTTCGATACGGTTTGACACCAAAGCAATGTGTAGAAAAGCTTAGTTCGGTATTTGGGAATGAAGCACCATCCAAAACTATGGTTTATAAATGGTCCCCAGAATTCAATCGTGGAAGACAAACGTTAGGTGACGATATTCATGAAGAGCTCCCACGCACCGCTGTTGTTGCGAAAAATATCGATGCTGTGCGTGAAATGATTTTATCAGATCGATATGTGATATACAGTGAGATAGTGGCGTCTTTAAGCATTGCGGCGAAACAAATACATACGATTTTGCAAGATCATTTACATGTCAGGAAGCTTCCCAGTCGCTGGATCCCTCAAAATTTAAAAGACGAGCAAAAACATGCACGTGTCAAGTGGTGCAAAGAAATGTTAAAAAAATTGGTTGTGGTCATTCAAATTATATATATAAAACATTGTAATATATGGCGAATCCGGGATATATATTCATATGAGCCTCAAACTAAACAGCAATCGACTGTATGGGCGTTTCAAAATGAACCTAATCCAACAAAAGTGGTGCGGTTACGAAGCGTTTCGAAAAGAGTGATTGGAAAAACGAGTCATGTTGCAACTGTTGCATTAGAGGATCGACGGACAGTTAATGCTGATTGGTATGCGTCAATTTGTTTGCCGGAAGTTATCGATGAAGTGAAAAACAACATAAACCGACGAATCATTGCTCATCATGACAATGCAAGTGCTCACACAGCACGACAAACTGTCGAGTTTTTGACTAACGGGAGCATCGAATTAATGACTCATTGCCTATATTCGTCCGATTTAGCGTCCAATGACTTCTTCTGATTTTGAAACCTCAAAAATAAAAGGCGTGGAAAGCGGTTTTCATCGCCTGAAGAGGCTGTTGAAGAATTTAAATAACTGGTTTTGGAGATACCTCGCTTAGGATGGAAAAAGTGTTTTGTAGATTGGTTTTATAGCATGCAAAAGTGTATACAACTTAAAGGGGAGTATTTTTAGAAACAGTAAAGCGATTTACATAGCGTAATTTGTCTTATTTCATAATTTTCCGCGTATTTTAGCAGTGGCAGTCGTATACTGAAAATATACAGTCGAAATCAACGTATAACATATTTTACAAAGACGTTTAATAGAATTTCCTAATAATAAAATAACTTTATTCACATGAGCAAATGGTGAATAGTATAAAATATTTGAAAATGTTCTTGAATATAGAAATTAAATATAAAATAAATACACATGGAAGTATACTGAATGAAGCTAGCAATAATTTTTAATTATTTTATAGAGAAATAGAAGATGCATTGTGATTGCTTTGGTTATTTTGAAAATAAAAACTTCTGGCACAAAAAATAATACATTTCTACTGAATTTCCACAGAAATGAGTAGTAGTATTCTCATCTCCAGGTATATTACTTTTGTCCTCCGGAACGAAACACTTAAAGTACTTACGGAAAACTAATATAAGCTCGTGAAGTTCCTCTCGGGCGATGCTTGAAATTATGTGTAATAATAGATAAATGAGGATGCTTTTTGACTACACGGTTTATTTTGTTATATGTTTGCAAGGTAATTAGTAGCTCAGTGAAACGTAAAAAATGTTACTTTTGTTCCAAATCCCGACTATATACAGGGTGCGGCAAAATAACCCCCCTATTTTTTTACGTAAATAAAAAAAGCATTTTTCCAGATAAAACAATTTTATTTTTACCAACTTATTCTTTAACACGGGAATTTTTTTTTACTTGGTTTTGAAAATAATATCTGACAAATGGTGGCCGTGGCTGTTGATACACTGCTGCAAGCGAACATTGAAGCACTCGTGAACTCTCTCAAGCATCGCTTGAGGTATGCGATGAATTTCCTCGCGAATTGCTTCTTTCAGGTCTAGCTGGTTTCCGGGAAGATGTTTGAACAATGCTGTCTGGTGGAAGACTTTCCAAGATGAGTTGACATGCTTCCGTGCGACTCTGGCAATCACGTTGTTACAGTTCTTGCACAACAACCATCTTGTAAGGATGGAAATGAAGATCCTTGTGTAGGATTCGATGAACACTACGGTCAGACATTCGAAGGGCGGCTGCATATTTACGAGCTAATCTTTTAGGAGACTGCAAAACTGATTGTCTAACCGCATTGATGTTTTCAGGTGTACGGGCACTACGAGGTCTTCGACCCCGTTTTTTAACAACAGAACCAGTCTCTCTAAAGTTTTTTACCCACAACAAAATAGACTTTCTGTCCGGTACCGACTCACGCGGAGGAATTTGAAATCGCGTTCGAAAAGCACGCTGGGCCGTGACAACCGACTCATTGTTGCGAATGAACGCTTCGACCGCATAAGCTCTATGCTCGTTCATCCACTGGTGCCTACGTGCCGAATGCAACGTAGATTTCCCACTCTCCTGCGTCGACTGCTGCTATCCCCACTACTCTAAGTGTCCCCAGTTACTTACTACCGAGAATCGAAAATAGGGAGGTTATTTTGCCGCACCGTGTACAAGTATACAATAGAATATAGTTTCATACTTTTTGTGTTGTATTGCAAATATTAAGCGAGTTATATCAGTAAATAATAGTGCTTGTGCGTTATACTTATAAGCACATTCCTACTTAGACAAGTAAATATGAGACAAACTCGAAAACAGCAATTGTGTGCTTTATAATATATTGTTTGTTTCAGAGTAGTATTGCATTTTTCTTCTCTCTACTTATTTTTGCGTTCTGATTAAAAACTTTTATAAAAAAGCTAGAATAATGCAGTTTGCGATGTATAACAAGATACATTCATTAATATGTCTCACTTGCGAAAAAGAATATAAAACGAAGATTGGACATGGATTTTTCGCTGCTGAACTGCTAAAGGCGCGATTCAGCAGTTTTAAGCAGAATACGTAGCCTTTGGCAAATTTAAACATCATCGCAGTAGACTGGTTCAAAGGTAAGCGGTAGCATTTTGAAACGAAAATTCGAAGAGGTTCCAAACATTTTTGACAGAAAGTATTACGAAAGATATTCAAAATAGAACAGAAATTAATTTAAACAAGTTTCTTAGAAAATTATCTGCTCAGCCAAGTAAGATATGAGAAATAAAAATATGGTTTCGTAAAATTTTTTTACTCTCTAAAGTGTCTTTGATGTTTATGGATCTGTTTTACATCACTTATACCCGCAGGGATTCGAACAACAGCAAAATTATTGCCACTGGTTCTGATATTTTAAATGATGCAGATTCGATTCCTAGCTATTTTCTCTGATGAAGTTTGGTTTCATTTCTCAGATTATATCAACTCATAGAACTATTATACTTTGCCAACAAATAAACCTCATAATCTTTATGAAACAGACCTTTCTGCTATAAGAATTGGTGTTTGGACTGCAAGTGGAAGGGATATTATAAGATCTATATTCTTTATAGATACGTTAAACGCTACCAATTATTCTATAATCTTCTATTAATCAGTAGCACGATCATTAAATAGGAATGGGGTGTTTCAATAAGATGGAACATCATGCTGGGCAAAATACGATTAATTATTTGGTATAATTGTATGATGACAGACTTGCAAATACTGGTTTGTGATATGTAAATTCACAAGACTTTCGATTTTTTTTTAGTTTTTCTAGAATAAAAGTATATTGGTAGTGTATTTCAAAACTTATTTCATAATTTAGATGAATTGGAAGATGCGATTACAGAAGCCGTAAATATAATATCTCTGCAGAGATGTTGAGGGACATTTTTGATAGAATGAGAAGAAATGTAATCATTCAGGATTGTACTGTTTTGTAAATAATACTGAAATTCGTTTTTGGAAATATTATGAATTAGTTGTATCTTTTAATAAAAGTGTGCAATATAATACTAGTTTGTACATACAACAAGTAAATAATGACGGTTATTATTCCTGAGAGCTGAATTTAGGAACCGAGCCGCGAAGGGGGGCGAGAGTAACTCAGCTCGAGGGAATAATAGTCTTTATTGCGAGGTAGTATGCACTGTTTTATCTACGACTAACTGAAAATTACTAAAAGAAAAACAAACATTATACTATAATATCGATATGGCGCTTGACGTTTTGACAGTTAGTAAAATGGCTGCGCGGATTACAAAAAAATTAAAATAATTTAATGATTTTATAATAGAAAATTAGTTTTTATTTATATAAATATTAAATTGGCTACAACTAGTAATATTTATTGGGTTAGAATTAGAACCTTTAATATGTTTGGTATTATTGTAATTTATATTGTTTACTTCTTCGTTTGCCACTGAGGTTGACGTCGAAACATTAGCATTAATTTCGTTAATGATTGTTCCAGCTGTTGCCTGTTTATTTCTCAGAGATTGATCAATATAGTCTCCTGCAACATGATTAGATTTCCACCCGCCGTGACGCTTGAAACCTGTAATGTCACCTTCTCAATCAACATACAGCGAAGAAGATGATCCACGATAACAGTGCCTAGTGTAGTTTTTCGGATTTGATAACTTCAAATACTCTGCAATTAGTTTATTGAATACGGCAAATTTGTTTTTTCTTATCCGTTGAGTTGTGCTATTAGATTTTTGGTAATTTATGGAAAATGAACTTATTTTTAAGCGGAATAGGTTTAAGCTTAATTTTTCCGAGTGTACATAATATAAGTTCATCGGCCTCACTATCCATGATAAAACCGATAAAACAAACACTAACACACCAAATTAATAAAAAGCTGAAGTTTACCGCATCGACGACACGTTTGACAATTAGAATATTCGGGCTCGTTTACCGTTACTATAGTAGCGCTGGTAAGACTGTTTTATTGGCGGAACACAAGGAATAATGGGACACAACGTTATCATTATTCCCTGCATTGCGCCAATGAGAACGGTCGCATTTCATTATTCCCTGCGGGAATTATTAGTTTAACTATTAACTAATAATCACTAATCTAATACCTACTTTATTGTTTAGTCGTAGATTGATTGCCTTGTGTTATTGAGCAATTGAGCAAATTACATACATTATTATGACAGGTTTATACCATCACCATTAGTCAGGAATTACAAAATGTCAGGAATAGTAAACTATATAGCCAATATTACAATGATATCAATTTAATATTTCATTGCCAACTGCGAACACTTGATATTCCGTTTGCATATACCCATACAATTAGTTAAATGTAAATACTGATTTTAGATAACTTAATATCGCACCGATGAAATTCTAACAGATCACGATGCGCTACTTTTAAAGGTTTTAGATTAAGCCTGCTATAGAACGAGAAATGTAAATGGACACACTACAAACAAAGATATTTGCTATGTTCTGAAAGAACAATGTAAATAGGCTAAACAAATATTTAGCTAATACACTATCGTCTACAGGAGTATCAATCATGTGTAGCTTCCATCCTATTAACTATATAATTCCAATTATGAGCTTCTCTGGGAAATTAAAAAAATAACAGGGTACTCTATCTAGTTCAAAGATTTATATGAAGACTAAAATAGCAAAGACATATAAATAAATATGAAACTACAAAAACAAAGATAGAAGTATAAATTTTCTAATTTTGACGAAGAGTATTGATACTACAAAATAGCTAATATATTTAAAAATTGTAAATGGGATTTAAGTAAAACACTTATACTAATTTCCAGTATATATTACACTTTATTATATGTATTAATAAATTGACGACATGTTTCGCTACGATGTAGCTTCTTCAGATCTTATATTACTACTGAACACGCTCTTCACAAATGTATGGCTTTTTTCTAAACTATTTTAATGGGTTTCACTTGTCTACATTAGAATCGTCTCTTACCGATATATCGTCTAAAGTTACTGTTATCTTAATATTTGATGAAACCAGTTTAAAAGTGGGGAATTATTAAGGTCTAATTGGTCATTTAACAATATATCTGCATATTTAAGTTTATTTATTTCTGAGGATTCAAGTAAATTTAACTTTAATCCTTTTTGTTGTGACTGTAAAATTTCGAAATCTTTATTGAAACTATGATTATTTTCCAACAAATGAAGTGCATAATTGGAATCTGTCTTTTTGTTAATAAAACTTTTAAAATGTTCCTGTATTCTTTTCTCAAAGCTCCTACCAGTTTGGCCTATGTATGTTTTAGGGCACTCTTTACATGTTAGTTTGTATACTCCGGATTTATTACTTTTGCTTGTCTTGGATTTATTATTTTTTATGAATTTCCCTAAAGAATTATTAGTTTTATAAGCTACATTTATATCTGTTTTCCGTAAAATTTTTCCTATTTTTTCACTTATCGGTCCTATGTATGTTACTAATTTATAATTGCTTGGTTTAACTTTTATTATTGGGTACACATTTTCTATTGCTTTCCTATATTTCTTTTTTCTTAAAATTGTATCTACTATAATTGGGTTATATCCATTATTTTGCGCTATTTGTTTAATGATATTTAATTCTTTAAATACGTTTTCATTATTTAAAGGTAATTATATTAATCTGTGTATCATACAATGGAATGATGCTAGTTTATGACTAACCGGGTGACAGGAACTATTGTGAATGATAACATCTGTGTGTGAGGGTTTGTGATATATTGAAAAGACATGTTTATTATTTTGTCTAGAAATTGTAAGGTCCAAGAAGTTTATACTATGATCTAATTCTTTTTCTATGGTGAACTTAATGTTTTGGTGTAGATTATTTATGTGTTCAAAAAATTGGTTTAATTGTCTATCTGTGCCTCTGAAACAAGCTAATACGTCATCTACATACCTGTGCCAGTATATAAAATATTTAAAATTGGGATGTTCTTTAATTTGACTTTCTAAATTATCCATAAAAATCTCTGATAATAACGGACTCAATGGGTTGCCCATTATTAGGCCCATTACACGAATATATCTTACTGCCAAATTCAAAATAGTTTTGATCTAAACAGATAGTTTTAAGAGAACTTATGATATCTAATTTTTTAACTATATTATCATTTTGAATTGTTAACAAATTCTCCACCAAATTAATGGTGTCTTTTATCGGGATACTAGGGAATAAATTAGTAATGTCGAATGATATTAGCTTGGCATTATCTGGAAGTATAGTATCTTTTATTTTGTTAACTAGCTCTAATGAATTTTTAATTGTAAATTTCGCTGAAAATTTAGTATTTCCTCTATGTTCTAAGATTTTTTTGGATAATTTATATCAAGGAGCTGTGACAAACGACACGACTGGTCTGATAGGATTATCTTTTTTATGAAGTTTGATTAATGAATATAATTTTGGAGCTAGTGGATTCATATTGATAAGTTTACCTTCCCCCTTATCACTAAATAAACTTTTACAGTTCTGGATACACTTCTTAACTGAAGATTGAAATTTCACCGTGGGATCTGATTTTAACAATTTATATTTTGATGGGTCTAAAAATTGCATAGTTTTATTAATATAATCGTTTTTGCTTAATGCTATAACTGTATTTCCTTTATCTGCTTTTGTGAAAATAATATTATTGCTGTTTGATTTGTTTATTATTGATTTTAATGTAAACATTTCATGATTTGGAATCGAATTTACGGAAGATTCAGCTTTTAAAAAATTTGACACTACATATTTTTTATCTAATAATGGGCAACCCATTGAGACCGTTATTATCAGAGATTTTTATGGATAATTTAGAAAGTCAAATTAAGGAACATCCCAATTTTAAATATTTTATATACTGGCACAGATATGTAGATGACATATTAGCTTGTTTCAGAGGCACAGATAGACAATTAAACCAATTTTTTGAACACATAAGTAATCTACACCAAAACATTAAGTTCACCATAGAAAAAGAATTAGATCATAGTATAAACTTCTTGGACCTTACAATTTCTAGACAAAATAATAAACATGTCTTTTCAATATATCACAAACCCTCACACACAGATGTTATCATTCACAATAGTTCCTGTCACCCGGTTAGTCATAAACTAGCATCATTCCATTGTATGATACACAGATTAATATCAGTACCTTTAAATAATAAAAACTTATTTAAAGAATTAAATATCATTAAACAAATAGCGCAAAATAATGGATATAACCCAAATATAGTAAATACAATTTTAAGAAAAAAGAAATATAGGAAAGCAATAGAAAATGTGTAGGTACCCAATAATAAAAGATAAATCAAGCAATTATAAATTAGTAACATACATAGGACCGATAAGTGAAAAAATAGGAAAAATTTTACGAAAAATAGATATAAATTTAGCTTATAAAACTAATAATTCTTTAGGGAAATTCATAAAAAATAATAAATCCAAGACAAGCAAAAGTAATAAATCCGGAGTATACAAACTAACATGTAAAGAGTGCCCTAAAACATACATAGGCCAAACTGGTAGGAGCTTTGAGAAAAGAATATAGGAACATTTTAAAAGTTTTATTAACAAAAAGACAGATTCCAATTATGCACTTCATTTGTTGGAAAATAATCATAGTTTCAATAAAGATTTCGAAATTTTACAGTCACAACAAAAAGGATTAAAGTTAAATTTACTGGAATCCTCAGAAAGAAATAAACTTAAATATGCAGATATATTGTTAAATGACCAATTAGACCTTAATAATTCCTCACTTTTAAACTGGTTTCATCAAATATTAAGATAACAATAACTTTAGACGATATATCGGTAAGAGACGATTCTAATGTAGACAAGTGCAACCCATTGAAATAGTTTAGAAAAAAGCCATACATTTGTGAAAAGTTCAGTAGTAATATAAGATCTGAAGAAGTTACATCGTAGCGAAACATGTCGTCAATTTATTAATACATATAATAAAGTGTAATATATACTGGAAATTAGTATAAGTGTTTTACTTAAATCCCATTTACATATTATAGATTTCCAACAAGTATCGGCCGATTCAATTAAAAATATATAAAAATTTATGTATACATTGAAATATAGCTATAGATATTCGTATTTTGGAAAAAAATGATTTAGATATATCGGGCGAATGTAGTTAAACAGGCCCTGCTTTTATTATGTTGTCAATAAATGTTTGCTTTTATTAATAACTAATTAATAATAAATATTAATTATACTTAATAAAAGTTATTAAAATAAAAATAAGTTTCACTGTTTTATTTTATTCTTCTGACAATGTTGTTTAGGTAATTTCTACCATTCTCAAAGAAAGATCTTATTCAACTACATGTAGAGGCACAGCTTACTATTACAGATGGCATATTGATGCCACACACATAGCCGGAGATATTTCGGAGGTTATCGGGTACAGTATTTTATTAAAGTAATTCAATTTTCTATAATACAATAAATTTAATAAAATAAAATCGAATTAATGCGATAACAAGTCGATAGCGTCTATAGACATAATCCGACGCGTATGTGACTGGCTTCTGAGTGGCAGCGGTTTCCCGAAAACCGATTGTGTGACACCGGATTTGATATTTCGGAGGGCACCTGGAGAACATGAAAAAGAGAGATGGATGGCCCCTAAAAGTCTCATAAGGTAAAGTGTGTGTGTGTTACGCTTTCTTGGAAAGCATATTGTTGTATTTCGCCACCCCGCTAACATATAGAACCGTTTTGATGTCATCCACCCACCCACCGTATCATGACGTATTCCAAGGTCCCCATGTCAATAGTCCCATGTTGACAACCCTCTTGGTGGTTGAATTTTGCGCGGATTGTGTGCGTTGTCACATGAGGTAGGTAGTTGTGGGGATAAAAAATTCAAAATTAGACCCCTGTGTTAACTTTTGTGGATTTTTGTCCAGAACTCTCTTAACTATACTACTACTTTTCACATATTAAAACTAATTTGTGAAGGTGCGTCTAAAGAACAAGAACCATTAAGTTCTTTCCAAGATTATTTTGAATATGCAAATTTTACATCATTAGATGTGAAACGGTCGTTTTTGGCATTAAAACACGTTTATTCTGCAAGTCGCACTAACTTAAGTGAAACAACTGTGGAGACATATCTAATGATTGGAATATTTGAAAAATCTTATCCAGATAATGAATTCACTGATGATTCATAATGCGGTAAATATTTGTGCACGTTTTATAATTTTTTTCTTATAATAATTTAAATTAAATGCAAAATTGCATGCGTACGTCGCTGACATGTGTGTTGAATTTGCCATCTCCACTTACTATGTACTGTATTTGTGTATTTGAGCTCCCTTCATTTTTTAAAGAAATCTTGAACATTTGACACAGGTTTATTTTCTTTTCGAGTTTATAACAAACACAAAATTTAGCAACTTTGCCAAATTTAAACCTACCCTCTATCTCCAATAATAAGCTAAATTCCCATGGTGAGGGTCGAAAATGAATCAGCCTGTATATTATAAATACATGGACACACAACGCATATTTAAGCAATGGTTACTTCAACGTACAGACATGTGTTTCGATCTCGTCTTTGATGTCGTCTGTATACGTGACGAAGTACCAATTGCTAAATACTCTAACTCTTAGCCTGGATAGCTCCAATAGACCATGACAGAGACAGTTAATAGCGCCAAATGTGTAAATACAATAATACACATACATGTATATGCTTTCTTTTTCACCCCAACAACAGACACAATCATAATAATCACTATACCCAGACACAAATACACATGTACATACATTATATAGTAAGTTGTGATTAGTAAGAACTTGTTTTGAGAATAATAGAGATTACCGAATCGATTTTATTAGTACAATAAAATAAAACAGTGCAACTTATTAAATGTTTTTTTTTAATAATTTGTATTAAGTATATCTAAATATAATGTTTCACTAAGAATCGACTGCAACATCCACTAATAGGAATAAATATTACTCACCACGTTTGTATATTAATCGAAATGAGTCAGAATGCAGGTGCCCAAAAAACTGTCCAACAATGTTGTCCGAATATTTTCGAACTAATTCCAAATATTTTTTGTTATGGAAGTCGTCATAGTTTAGCGCCCTTTGATTTGAATTTCCGCGCTGTCTTTCATCCGATCCAGGTGGTATGTGGCCCACTATATACACCTGTAACAAAATTAAATAATGATAGTACGAATAAAGTTATAAAATAAGGCTTTACGCAATACGTAATAATAATATTGAATATTATGCTATCAATAATTATTTTATGATTTTAGAATTTTATTTTGACATACGCACTACAAATTTAACGCCCACAGTTTTGAAACTCAAAGAAATAAATAGACTTCAAGATGACAATGGGATTGAGGCAATTAAATTCAGTAAGAGTGAATAGTTAATAGTGAAGAATTAAAACTATTAGCCAAAGGTCTAAAATATTGTTTACATAGCCGTGGGGTTCCCATGGATGAGATAGTTCCGGGCATTGAGACCTCTATCAAAGATTTTGGAGATTCTGCAAGATATTTCGTTAGAGAGGCCTGCACGAGTCGCATCCGTGGGAACGTTCAGCAGCACAAACATGTCGCTGTCAACAATGAATGGAATATCATTAATAATCTCAGAAACAAAGACTGCTTTTACTTAAAATCAGATAAGGGGAATAAATTGGTAATTATGGACAAAACCGACTATTTTAATAACGCGATTAAAATAGTCGGTGTTGTCCATAATTACCAATTTATTCCCCTTATCTGCTTTTGAGTAAAAGCAGTCTTTGTTTCTGAGATTATTAATGATATTCCATTCATTGTTGACGGCGACATGTTTGTGCTGCTGAACGTTCTCACGGATGCGACTTAATATTGGATGGACCTTATGTCATATTAAACAAAAATCCCCTCCCTAAGATGATTAGAGAAACTAAAAGCGCGTTAAAAGACTGTCCACAATTAATAACTGCTCCCCTCAAATTAAAACTAAACGTAAGCAACCCTTTTGTACCTAGAATGTATTGTTTACCAAAAATTCACAAACCAGGTAATTCGATGCGACCTATTGTACAGGTATTAACTCACCGACGTACTTGATTTCAAAATGGTTGGTAAAAGAGTTTCAAAATTTACCTGAGAAACCAGAAAGTTTTTCAATTCAAAATTCGTTGGAGTTTATTTATCAAAGATTATAAGCTGGAACAGGGTGAAATTTTAGCATCATTTGATGTCAGTTCATTGTTCCCTTCTGTACCTATTCCTGAAACATTGAAATATTTAGACAGTTTATTGCTTAAGAACAATATTGAACGCGAGAAAATAAATGAATACTTGAGGTTGACAACTTTATACATGTCTCAGAACTGCTTTCAAATTTACGGAAACTTCTATGAACAGCGGCATGGCATAGCAATGGGCAACTGCTTGTCCCCATTTATGGCGAACTTGTTTATGAGTCATTTTGAGATAGAATTTAAGAGATCATTTAAATATTTCCCTAAAGTATGGGATGAGGTATGTCGATGATATTTTCGCGGTTTTTAATACCAAGTTGTGTAATTTGGACGACTTTTTAATAGAATTAAATTCGAAATTCCCTACAATTAAATTCACTATAGAAAAAGAAAACAATGAAAAAATACAATTTTTAGATGTTTTGGTAATTAAGAATAATAATAACTCAGAAATAGATATTTACCGAAAAGACACCTATGTGAACAAGTTTATAACCGCGGAGTCAAATCACAGTTTCCAACAAAAAATGGCATCCTTTAATTTTCTTATCCATCGGTTTTTAAGTTTCCCGCTTAGAAAAGATAGATATGAAAAAGAACTTGGATTAATCAGAAGCATCGCTGCATACAATGGTTTCGATTCGAAAATAATAACCAACCTAATTAAGAAACATAGGCTTAGGAAACTAATTTATGATACCACGAGCTTACTACCTCAAAAAGATCTAGGTGAGAAGTTTGTTTGTTTACCGTACCATTCAGCCTTTAGAAATCTGAACGCTATCTTCAAAAACCATTCTCTTCGAATAGCGTTTAAATCATGTAACTCATTAAAATCACTTTTAGGTAACACCAAGGACAAAATTGAGGTAGAACATAAATCTGGTATACAGGGTGTCCAGAAACTTTCCTGACAAACGAAGACCGGAGTTTCCTCAGATAATTTTAAGACAATTAAACCCAAATTCACCTAGTCCGAAAATGCTTCCTAAGGGAGTTAGAGTTCTTTGAAGATGGCGCCTTGTATTTTTTTTTTAAATTCCTCCAGAGCGCTTCTATTTAGAAAAACAAAAACTGGTATGCTTATTTATCCTCCAGAGATGAATCGATTCCATCAATTGCGAAAATCTAGTACCTGTCATAGGCGTCCGTTTTGGGTAGGTCAACGGTTATTTTAAGGCATAACTTTTTTGTCTTTAACTTTTAAGCATTTGTGACACTAGATTATTAAATTTTCAGGTATTCCAGTACTAAAAGGTACTCTTACTTTAAGTCGGTAGGATACACCGTTTTCTAGAAAAATCGATTTGTAAATGTTTCGTTTTTTCTTCATTAAAGTTCAATTTTTTATTTTTTGCAATAGTTAGCTCTGAACTGCCAACAGAAGTAAAACCTACGTTTTTCAATGTCAAATCAAATTGTTGTCAGTTCGCGAAGTTTATCTTTTCATTTTTTACTTTGTGTTATTCAAACACAACGATTTCAATTTAAAAAAAAATGGTTTTTACTAATGAGGAATACGCCGATATGCATTTAGTTTATAGCGAAATGAGGTGTAACGCTCCAGCGGCGCAACGTAGATACGCTGAAAAATTTCCCAATCGTCAGCATCCCACTCACTCAACATTTACAGCTCTTCATCAACGATTAAGAGAAACAGGTTCAGTGGTCCCAAAAAATAATGAAACAGGGAGACATAATGATGTAACAGCAGAACATGAAGATGTTATTTTAGTGGAAGTAGAGGAAAATCCAGAAATTAGCGTTCGAAGACTATCTGCCATGTACCCCACAATTTCAAAATCTTCCGTAGGAAATATCTTGCACAAGGAAAATATATCCTTTTCATTTTAACAAGGTGCAAGCACTGCTAGAAGGAGATTTTCCTGCTCGCGTAGAATTCGCTAGATGGTTACAAAATCAGAAAAATCAAGATGAAGATTTCTTCAGGAACATTTTGTTTGGTGACGAAGCTACATTATCAAAAAATGGAATTTTTAATGTACATAATGCACATTATTATTCTTACGTTGGTGACAATCCCCACGTTGTTCAAGAATTTAAGCATCAGCATAGGTTTAGCATAAACGTCTGGATAGGAGTAGTTGACGATTATCTACTTGGACCTGTGGAATTACCTGCTCGTTTAAATGGTGCTGATTACTTACATTTCCTGCAAAATATTTTACCTGATTTGTTAGATGAGGTGCGTTTAAATATTCGGCAAAACTTATGGTTTCTACAGGACGGCTGTCCGGCCCACTTTAGCAGGAATGTACGAGACTTTCTAGATAATAACTACGAAGACCATTGGATTGGAAGAGGCGGTCCAGTTGCTTGGCCAGCAAGGTCGCCGGATTTGAATCCTTGCGATTATTGTGTTTGGGGATACATAAATGCATTTGTTTATTCCGTTCCGATACAAAATCGCGCACAACTCTGGCTAAGGATACAAGATGCTTGCAACGAATTTAGAAATAACTTTGGAATTTTTGCAAGAATTCGGCGTTCTCTAAGCAAAAGCAAAAACTTATGCATAGAGACTAATGGTCATCACATCGAGCAACTTTTGTAACAATCTACCTTTGATACTTGTTCTTTTTTTGTTAGTTTCGTTCCATTGTAATAAATAATTTGTTTTTAATTTATTAAATTAATTTTCATCCATGCCTTGATAGTCCAAGCCAACTTCGTCGCTAAAAATAAGTAGGTACATAATAAATTGAACTTTAATGAAGAAAAAACGAAAAATTTACAAATTGATTTTTCTAGAAAACGGTGTATCCTACCGACTTAAAGTAAGAGTATCTTTTAGTACTGGAATACCTGAAAATTTAATAATCTAGTGTCACAAATGCTTAAAAGTTAAAGACAAAAAGTTATGCCTTAAAATAACCGTTGACCTACCCAAAACGGACGCCTATGACCGGTACTAGAAATTCGCAATTGATGGAATCGATTCATCTCTGGAGGATAAATAAGCATACCAGTTTTTGTTTTTCTAAATAGAAGCGTTCTGGAGGAATTTTAAAAAAATAAATACAAGGCGCCATCTTCAAAGAACTCTAGCTCACTTAGGAAGCATTTTCGGACTAGGTGAATTTGGGTTTAATTGCCTTAAAATTATCAGAGGAATCTCCGGTCTTCGTTTGTCAGGAGTGTTTCTGGACACCCTGTATATGAAATAAATTGCTACAATTGCAGCCAAAAAAAGAAAAAAAATTATATCGGCCAAACTAGACGTTGAATTTCAACTCGTTATTATAATTATAGAGAATTAGATAGTTATGAAAGTATTTATATATATATATAGAAATAAGAATAAATTAATGAATTCTGACAATGGACCAATCCCTCAGTCCAGTTTGTATGCTTTATTGTGACAAGAGCATTATTTTTACGCTTCATGTATTCACGCTTCACTTTTCCCTAAATTTCACGCTAGGTTTAAGTAGTATATAAGTGTTATTTCGATGTTAGGAATTTAGTGTTATCCCACTGGCTATTTGGAAAAGAGCATATCTTCTAAGATTTACCTTAGCCAAAAACGCTAGGTTTAACATTTTTTCTGTTTTAAGGTTATTCTACTGAAGATGGCAACTTAGTTACCGAAACACGTATATAGTATTTAATGATATATATTGTGGTTAGGATGTTTTTCTTATTTCTGTTTCAGTAAAAGAACTGATAAGTGAACTTATTAACTATTTTAGCTGCTAATGTCATGAAAGGTTCCGACTATTATTGGCGTACAGTAATATTACATTACAAGTTGAAATTGATATGATGCCGAAGTTCTTTAATATTGTTTCCTATTTTATGGGCGCCAAATGATATAACTTTTAATGGTTGGTAATAATTCTTGACCGAAGTATTTTCAAACATTTCTCAATAATGCATTTAAAGGCGAAGATAATTTGGTTTTATTGAGTTATCAACCGCGTTGAAGTTCGGTCTTGAGGTCCCGATCTACGAGATAAGTGTCATATGATCCCACCCTGATAGGCTTATGCATCTCCAAAAGTGTTCAAATTGCAATGTTATAGATGAACGTGCACTAAGCCCGCGTTATAAATAATAAAGTTCTACGGCCAACAGTTATCAATATGCAATTAAGTAAATGAAATAATATCAATTAACGAATATTTAATACCACGGAGTTATGAAATTTTTAACAAAAGAAGGGAATATGCCCAATCATAGTTTAGTAACGTTTAAACAGCGTTTATGGTGATTTATTTTCCATATTTTACCGTAAAAAGTAAGCAAAATATTTCCGTTTGAGGTAAGAATCCATTAAAGTTGATGAGCCAATTGAAGTGAATTGAAGTGGTTACACCTCAAAAGATTTCGTTTATTGACAAATTGGTATTAGAAAATCGTCGTTTGAAAGTGAAGGAATTATCAGCAATGCCTAACGTTTTTGGAATAAGTATTTGTCGAATTCTGCATGATTATTTGGGTATGTATAAGGTTGGTGCAAGATAGATACGTCGACTTCTTTCAGCTCCTCGACGTCAAAGTCGTGTTTCAATGTGCGCGCTCATTTTTAAACATGGGTGCAGACGACCCAAAACCGATTTTCATAAAAGATGAAGCAGTGATTCTATATTATGATTATCTGTTCAAAAGAATCCAATAGAATGATATCGACGAGATAAACCACGCCCCATAAGGACAAATGTCGTTAAATCAAAGAAAAATGTTTTGGGAACAATATTTTGGGATTGTAAGGACAAGATTGTATTTAATCGATCCCAAAATATTGTTTCCAAGACTTTTTCTGTTGATTCTGTTGATATTAGTGAAAAACGTGGAGAAAAATTATGAAAAAGTTTTTGATTACTGCCTGACAATGCGCTCGTTCATCTGCTTCAGTTTCACAGACCGAAATTTGCAAATGTGACTTTCAAAAAATTGAGCATTTACTATATTCTCCTGATTCCTGATATGACTCCTAGTGACTATTATTTATTTTACTATTAAAAAAAAAATCTTAGCGGATGTTATTTTCATGACGAAATTAAGTTGCAAACAGCCGTAATGCAACATATTGCAGAGAAAATACCAGAATTATTAATTAAACGTTGTAGTAATTGCATTGAAATTAGTGGAACCAATATTTAAAAATAAAAATTATAAATTTTTAAAACTTTGTTTTTTTTCTTAGGACCAGAACATATTGCGCTTATCTCGTGATAAGTTTTAAATCCTTAACCCTGGAACTGCACAGTTGGGTCTCAGACACCAAGAGCGTAATTAATATAATGTAACATGCGCATGAGTGATTTGTTTGTGTCGCCAATTTATGTAAATTCAGTTTGCAGTTTGCCGAGTTGAGGTGTGGGGTTAATTGTTGCATTTTAGTGAAATAGAGAGGTAAGATATTCGATAGAATAGTAGCATGGGTACGTCAGATCCAAGTGTGATGTTCATGTTAATTATTTTGCGTCAACTTATGGTTGATTGATTTAGTATAATGGCTTCAACGAGTGGAGAAAATCGTCGTCCGTTAACTGAGGTTGAATTACAGATAGAGGCAGACAATCTGTGGCCAAATGAGACTGAAAACGACATCGTTGAAGATATTTTTGGAGGAGAGGATTCTGATGAGGATTATATAGAAGAACGACTCTCAGATGCCGACAGTGAATAAAGCGAAAATGAAGACGAAGTAGTAAACGAACCAGTGAGAAATACTTACAGATTACAGGGTAAAAATGGTCATTGTTGGAGTACTCAAGCACCACCAAGACAAGGTCGTACAAGACGAGAAAACATTTTTTCACATTCACCTGGTCCCAAAGGAGAAGCCAGAACAGTTCAATCTCCTGAACAAGCTTGGAATTTATTGTTCAACCAACAAATGCTAGATATTATTGTCTTACATACAAATGAAGAAATTGCTTGTAAATGCAATAATATTAGACAACAGAGTTACACACGGCCAATAAATAACACAGAAGTGAAGGCTTTTATTGGGTTGTTGTTTTTAGCAGGTGCATTACGGGTATCAAACTGTAACTTAGATGAACTTTGGTCAGTAACATTTCGAAATTGAATATTTCGTGCAACAATGTCACAGCAGCGTTTTCAATTCATAGCTTGATATCTGAGGTTTGATACTAAAGAAACTAGATCTGAAAGAAGGTTAGTTGATAAATTCGCATCTATTCGTGAATTATGGGACATTTTTGTTAACAACTGTACATCCTACTACACACCATATGAATACTCAACTATTGACGAGCAGCTCGTCGGTTACAGAGGAAAATGTCCATTTCGAATCTACATGGCTAGTAAGCCTGATAAGTATGGCATTAAAATAATGATGCTGAACGATTCAAAAACATTTTACATGCTCAATGCAATACCATGCGTTGGAAGAGTAACAACGCAAAACAGTGAGTCAGTACCGGCTTATTATGTTCGAAAATTGTCAGAACCAATACACGGAACTAATCGAAACCTTACAGTAGACAATTGGTTTACATCAATTCCGCTGGCTGAATAAATGCTAAAACAGTATCAATTAACTCTTTTTTGGGACCCTAAGAAAAAACAGGACAGAAATACCTCCTGCTTTTCTCAAGAAAAAAAAGTGGGCACGTCGCTATTTGCTTTTGACAGAAATAAGACACTTGTTTCTTACACTCCTAAACAAAACAAAATTGTACTTTTGCTGTCAACATTGCATTCGGATGCTTCCCTAAATACCGTTATTGGCAAGCCCAATATTATACATTCATATAACGAGAGGGAGGAACAGATATGTTTGACCAGCTTTGCCATTCATACACTACTTCGCGGAAAACTAGACGTTGGCTTCTACGAATTTTCTTCAATATTCTTGATGCTACTGGTATAAACGCAACGGTTTTATTTTCTCTCTCAAATCCGTAATGGAAGGAACATAGAAAAAATAATCGAAAGCTTTTCTAAAGCAGTTAGGAATGGTTCTAATTGAACCACATTTACGAGAACGTTTGACCGTTGCTAATTTTCAAAGAACATTGCGCCAAAGAATTTCTGAAATTCTAGAAATTGAAGTTACCCCGTCGTAAAATGAAGTCAATTTGACAAAAAAAGCTAGGTGTTCTTTTTGTGCAAAAGGTAAAGATAGAAAAACAAGTTTTGCATGTTCTGTTTGTCGCAGACCATATTGCATGGAGCATAGAGCTAAGTTGTGCTGCGAATGCGAACATCAAAATCTAGAAAACTGAGGACTTGGCTAAGAATAGCTAATACCGATTGTTCCAAACGAGGTTATTTTTTGTTACAAGTATTATCATAGAGTTACATTTACAGCAGCTAGTTTGAATTTTGTGTTTATTTGTTTTGATAAAAATGTTTTTGTTTGGCGGTAGAAAAATTGTAATTTTTTACTTTCAAGAATTATATCTCCTTTTAAAATAAAACACTATGACTAAAATTTTTTGTACGCTTTCTATTAAGATTAGATAATATCCCAAAATCATAAAATATTTACATTTTGTATTTCTTTTTGCTAAAAACGGCCTTTGGGTTCTGAGACCCGAGTGTGAAGTTCATGTCTCAGAAAATAACTGTGATGTTCCAGGGTTAAATTACTTGTTTTGGTTTATGAGTTGCTATTTCGTTGAATATACAATATTAAAAATATTTTTTAATATACAATAATAGAAAATGTTTTTCTATGTATCGAAGTAAGCAATATATAACTTATTGCTCTGGTTCCTCGATTTGTTTCAATGCACATCTTGATTCTGGACAAGATGTTCAACTTTCTTTTTACATTTTGCGTTCGTAATGAACTCATTATGAAACCCAAAACAGTATCGAAATGAGCTTCGTTTTTTTCCACACTTCAAGGTTGGCATTGTTCGAGCAAAGAAATAAGTGACTTATTGCCTGTCATTTAATTTTATGAACTAAAGTACATATGACCGAAATGACGTATGTACAAAAGAAAAACTCTACACAAACAACGTATATTGGGGTAGAGTACAAGATATGTTAGTTTCTATGTTACTCGTGTTTATATTTTTAAATAAAATATCGAGTAATGTTAACGAAAATTAATAAATAATATTTCTCGGATAGAAATACTTAAGTTTGAAAATTTCAAGTATCAATTTAATTTATTAATGTAAAAAATGCAAAATTTTATGAAATGTTTGTTTCATAAGGAACTCGTACTCGTTCTTTAGAAAACTCGTCGCTATAGCGGCTCGTTTTCTAAATTGAACTCGTGCTACAAAATGGTGCCTTATGAAACTTGTGTTAATATACTATTAGCACTTGTCGTTAGGTATGTAAATGTTTCGGATATATGACAATACCATGTTTTGCATACTGCAATTATTCTTTCACGTCTATTTGTTATTCGAGGTAACAACATCTGAATAACTGCCTTTGTAACATTCAGCATAATGCCAAGAAGAAAATTCTAAAACCTTCGATAGAGCCATTATCATATTTCTCATACTTACTTTCATAATTTTTCTTTTCGTGTCATTTACTGTTAGCTAAATATGTTATAATTTTAAGAATAACGTCTTCACAAACTTGTCTATTTTCTAGGCAATTTAGGCCACATATGAACGAATTTTCTAATGAATTGGCTTCCAATTGTTAAATAATCTAAAACATCGTTTCTCATATTTTGTCAAGACTTGTTAAATACTTAATACATATATTCTTCTATAAGAGAAAGGAATCTAAAACATAATATACGTAATGGACGTCTAAAATTGGAACCAGTCTTAAATCTCTTGAAAATAGGAACATATATGTTAATATGGAGAAAATTATTTTCAAATTACGATATTATAAATTTTGTAAACACCTACGAAATAAATTTATAGTATTTATTTAAACATTTAGTGCATTTACGCAAACTGTTCATATTTTTAACATGAATTGTCTAAAATAAGTTTCGCATGTTCGAAGCGCTTAATTATTATAACGCAAATTGTTTAGAAGAATCTTTCGTTTACAACACTCTCCGTGACTAGTTTAAAGGTAGTGCATTGGAAATTGATGCCTATTACTCAATGCATTTCACTTCTCTCTGGAACAATACAGAAAAGAAACGACAAATGGAAGAAAATTTATAGTTTCTTTCGCCAAGAAGTAATCGTAAATTTATGAAAGGCGCCGATTCTTTTACCAGTGTTCATTGTCGTCTCGGAATGATTTAGCTTGTTAATTGAAACGCCGTTCCAACTCGAACGTGTATTACAAAAGATTTTCAATTGTTTTCCAGAACTTTCAACTGTAATTGTAAGATATTCGCAATATATTGATTTTTATGGTTTCGAAAAGCTGTTCATTTTTGGACTTTTGCTAAGAAAAATATAATATCCCGAATAAATTAACTACGCAATTATAACTTATTACATTGAAAAAGACCAGAAACAAACAGAAATATACAAGACAAATAGTAAATCTAAAAGTAACACAGTAAAAGAAGTAATAAGAACATATAAATTCAGAGAAGAGGTGATTGCAAATATATATAAAGAAAAAAATAGAGGCAGAAATGATAAAAAGCAAAGAGAGTTTAAACAACGTGGAGGTGGAAGACATGTGGAAAATAATTAAAGATTCAATAATGAAAATAGCTAAAGAAACGTGTGGAAGCAGCAAAACAGACAAAAACAAAAAACAAACAAGATGGTGGAATGAGGAAATTAAAAGGGAAGTAAAGATGAAGAAAGACAAATGTAAAAATTATCTTAGTGAAAAGAACAAAGATAATTATGACAAGTACAAGGAACAAAGGTTAAAAGTGAAGGGGATGGTGAAAGAAGCGAAACAACAAGCTTGGGAAGAATTTGGGGAAAAGATGGAACAAGACAGTAAAGGTAACCAAAAGTTATTCTATAAAATATTGAAGACACTAAGAAAAGGTAAACAAAACAAAATTAGATACATAAAAGCAGAAAACGGGAGAATTTTAGAAGACGAAGATAATATAATGAAAAGATGGAAAGAATATTTCGAGGGAATGCTTAACACAGAACGAATAAACTTAATATACGAAATAGAGGTGAGCGAAGAAAACATAGAAAGTGGGGAGAGGGGAGGCGAGGAACCGATCAAGAAGGAAGAAATAATGGAAGCTATAAGGAAGTTAAAACGAGGCAAGGCGACAGGACATGACGGTATAACAGCGGAAATGATAAAAAATATGAAGGAAAACGGCATAGAAGTCCTAGAGAAATTGTTTAATAGGATTTGGAATGAACAAAATATACCAAAGGACTGGGAAGTAGGCATAATACTACCCATCCACAAAAAAGGTGACAATAAAGAGTGTAGCAATTATAGAGGAATTACACTACTCAGTGTAATGCTAAAAATATATGAGAGAATACTAGAAAAGAGATTAAAAATATTAATTGATCACCAACTAGAAGAACCGCAAAGCGAATTTCGGAAAGGCAGAGGAGTGCACGATCACATTTTCACTATGAAACAACTGATAGAAAAAAACCGAAATAAGACTATATATGCGGCCTTCATAGACATAGAAAAAGCTTTTGATAGTATTCCAAGAGAAGAAATTTGGAAAAGCCTTAAAAAAAGAGAAATAGGCGAAAAACTCATAACAGCTATAAGAACAATATACCAGAAAACTATAAATTATGTGAGAACTGAAAATAGGAAGTCCGAAGAGTTCATAACCAAAGAAGGACTGAGACAAGGAGGGGTGCTCAGCCCCGTACTATTTAACATAATATTAGATGATGTACTCAAAGAAATAAGGGGAATAACAAAGAAACTACAAGTAGGGTATAAGAACATGGAGAGGGTTGAAATAGCAGAATGTGTCTTTGCTGATGACATAATAATATACGCAAAGAACGAAAGAGACTTACAAGAAAACCTAAACACATGGAATATAGCACTAAAAAAGAGGAATCTAAAAATAAACATTAATAAAACAAAAGTGATGACAATAGGGAGAAATGATTTAAAAGTAAAAATTGAAATAGAAGGAAGAAACATAGAACAAACAGACACATTCAAGTACCTCGGAATAAACATACATAAAGACGGAAAAGAAGATATGGAAATAAACAGCAGAATAGAAAATGCAACAAAACTATATTGTGCACTAAACAACACATTTATAAGAAAGAAGGAAATAACGAAGAAAACAAAAATCACAGTTATAATGCGTTGTTCAAACCAATAACGACGTACGGATGCGAAAGCTGGATACTTAATAAACATATCAAGAGCAGACTACAAGCCGTAGAAATGAAATACCTAAGAGCGGTGAAAGGAGTTAGTAGAAGGGACAAAATAAGAAATGAAGTAATAAGACAAGAATTAAATGTGCAACCCATAATGGAAGAAATCGCAAAACAACAACTAAGGTGGTTCGGTCATGTAGTAAGAATGGAAGAAGAAAGACAGACTAAAAGAGTATGGCTAGCAAGAACAACGCAGAAGAAAAGAAGAGGAAGACCACAAAAAACGTGGGACAATGTCATAGTGGAAAATTTAAAGAAAGGAGGAGTAACATTGTACGAAGGGAAGAGAATAGCGATAAACAAAAAGGAATGGGCATGATTTATATATCAGGAATAGTCATATAAGTAAAATGTAAATAGCTTGACACCCTAGGGGTAAACAAGCTTATAGATTATAATAATAATAATAACATTGAAAAAGAAAAAGATTTATTTGGAAACATATATAACAAAATAATTTGAAACGCTATTGGTTGTGTTCGATCTAAAGTAGAGTACGTTAATACAGTTACCATAGGCTGCGGCTGTGTCCGTCAGATGGAAACTCCTGAACAAGCCTCACACTTGCCATGGCGACAACGATGGTTGTTTTGGGGTTCGTGGTGTTGACAGTAATCAATGAGCGGCGCTGAATGTTCTTCTGCGTTGTGTCTTGATTGATTTTGTAATGTGGTAAGGGTGTTATTTATGGTGAAATTAAGTTTAAAGCGGCATGTACTGATGATTCTATAGGGCGATTACGTGTTTGCATGTCTGGAAAGATACTTTCACACAAATATTAACTTGGACTGTGTTCTCCACACCCGGTTTGTAATAATATATTTATATTAATAGAAATATTTTTGTAGAAACCTGTAATTTTACATGTAAATATAAAATAATTGATTTCAGAATAAATTATACTCCGTCGGATTGTTACGTTTGAAATATCGTTTTTAAATATGAAATGGGTGTATTTATATCTTATTGTACTTGCATATTGAACTAGAGTAAATATAGTGAACGCAGGGGTCGTATTACGTCAGCACTACCCCCTTTTATGATCTCGTGCTGAACGCGTGGACGTAGCGTCTTTACTTAAGGACTTATTGTTAATATGTTATGCAGGCAAGTGGTGTGACAAAGTTATCGCATTATGTATTTGTGAGTTATTTTGTAAGAATTTTTGAGAAAACGCACGGACAGCGGATATTAAGCCCGAATGGTCTAATTATTATAACCCCGTTTATCGGATTTTAGCACGTTTGTCGTCGATATTTTTTGTGCATATTACCTAGAGGTAAGCTGGTTTTATACGACATTCATGTCCGATATCTAAGTATTTCTCTCCTTTATTAATGCGTGAATTATATCTTAGAGTTCTTCTCCTTATTGATGACCGTTGAATTTCACGAACCCAGAAATATAAGAACCACTTGAGGGAGTTAAACTAAACAACGTGAAAGCGAAGGTAATTTTCAACATCGCGCTGAAAGAATAGACGCCATTGAGTTTGGTTTGGCATCGGTCTACTACGACATTAGCGAAGGATTTGGTTTTGATTTATACCGCTGTGTTTAGCTAATAATACGTGCAGTCATTTAATAATAATTACACAGGTCTACAGTGATTTTGATGTTTGAAAGCTGTTTGCTAATTTGTATATGCTTGGGGGCCCTTATTCCAAAAAACGCCATATTTTTGCTCTATCACGTAAATTTTTTTTATAGCGCTCTATATCTTAAAAATGTTAATTTATTAATGTACATACCTATGACAAGAATATGTTTGTTCCATGTTAGGCATGCTTTTTAAATGAATTGATTTTTATTAAATTAAATGTGATTTGGCAACACTGGTTAATATTAGATTTCTCAGCAAAGCAACAGAGTCGGCGCAGAAGCGTCAATACAACGTTGAAACCTGCTTATGTGCAGTTTGGTTGTGTTAGTCGTCGTGCTACTGTGTCCGCGCGCTTGTTGTCTTCGTTGTTGCGTATTTTAAGTGTTCTAGAACGTATAAATATGGAAAGAAGACATTGTGTGAACAATCCGAATAACTTTTGTTATATCTGTGGTAGTTATGTCGTAGTAAAGCAGAGGCAAACTATAACTTCGTTTGTGAAAAATGTATACCACGCTTATTTTGGTGTAAAAATTGGCGACCAAGACAAGTCCTGGGCTCCTTATACTGTTTGTTCCGTTTGCGTTGAAGCATTAAGAAACTGACAAAAAGGTAGGAAGAAATGTTTAAGCTTTGGTGTTCCTATGGTATGGCGAGAGCCTAGAAATCACAGTGATGATTGTTATTATTGTTCGTGTAATGTTCAAGGATTCAACAGAAAAAATAAGAAACAAATTGTGTATCCCAATCTTGACTCTGCTATTCGGCCAGTTCCTCATGGACCAGATGTACCGATACCTACCGCCCCAAAAGCACTAGAAAACGTCATATCGTCAGAATCAGAGGAATCTAATTGCGACCCAGATGACTCAGATTTCACACCAGATCTCAGAGAGCCCGAAGTGTTTAACCAGAGCGAACTAAATGATTTAATTAGAGATTTGTATCTTCCAAAGGATGCATCCGAATTGTTAGCCTCCCGACTTCGTGAGAAACATTTACTGGCACCTGGCGTCACATCAAGCTTTTACCGGGATCGCGAAAAAGAGTTATGTCAATATTTTACTCAAGACGGACCGCTAGTGTATTGCAACAATATTCCTGACTTAATTTCAAAATTAGAAAATGTGCCGTATGTAAAAGAAGAATGACCCCTGTTTATTGACTCAAGTAAGCGTAGTTTAAAAGGCGTTTTATTGCACAATGGTAATGAGCTGGCCGGTTCCCGTTGCCCATTCGGTACATTTAATGGAAACGTATGAAAATTTTGAACTTCTTTTAAAGAATATAAACTACCAAGAACATCAGTGGATGCTTTGTGGTGACCTTAAAGTGCTGTGCATGCTACTAGGATAACAAGGAGGTTATACAAAATTTCCATGCTTTATTTGTGAGTGGGATAGTCGAGCAAGGGATAGACATTGTATTAAAATAGAATGGCCTTCAAGAACAAGCCTTACACCTGGTAGCAAAAATGTGTTAAGAGATAGCTTGGTTGACCCCAAAAAAGTTTTACTGCCTCCTCTCCATATCAAACTTGGCTTGATGAAGCAGTTTGTTAAAGCCCTAGACAAAAATGGACAGTGTTTTAAATATTTGTGCGAGACATTTCCAGCCTTATCCGATGCCAAGTTAAAAGAAGGTATTTTTGTTGGGCCGCAAATAAGAACATTATGCAAAGACAAGGATTTTCAAAACACAATGACCAATGTCGAGAAAAACGCCTGGGTTTCATTTAAAGAAGTAATTGATAAGTTTCTTGGGAACTCTAAGGACGAAAACTACGAAAATGTTGTTCAAAATATGTTACAACACTTTCATCGTCTAGGTTGTAATATGAGTTTGAAAGTGAATTTCCTGTTTTCACACTTGAACTATTTTCCTGAAAATCTTGGAGCAGTTAGCGAAGAACAGGGAGAGAAGTTTCACCAAGACATTAAGGAAATGGAACGGCGATAGCAAGGCAGATGGAGCATAACGATGATGGCGGACTACAGCTGGATGTTAAAACGGGATATGCCCTTAAAAACATACAACCGAATGTCCGGACAACGCAGCTTTCTGGCAAAAAGACAAAGATTTCACTTAAAAAAGACTGAGTAAAGTATTTTTTACCACTTTTTTAACTTGTATTCCACCTTTTTACTCAATAAACAAATACATGTTTTTAGAAATATCGTTTTTTTTCATTTAATATTTGCAAAAAAACCTTACGTGATACAAATAAATGCACAGAATTTTTGAAATCAGCATACCAAAATTATATAAAATCAGTTTTCAAAATAAAAACATCTGTCAAAAAGTTTAATTTTGTAGACCTGTGTTATTAATTTATCAGTATTTCCTTGCTATTTACTATTTGCTTATTATGTTTACACCATTTTACATTCATTATTTTGTATTTAATCTTATCGTTGATGTCTTCAGTTATATAAATATTTATTTTATTTAGTATTAAGTTTCGTATGGTTAAATATTGATTGTGAACGCATACTTGAGATCTCTAGTATACGTATATTTCTTTGTTCATATATAATATACAGCCTGGATTATATACAGGCGTGTTCACAATTTTTTGAACTTTTATTTATAAATCATATTGTTACGAATTTTGTAACGGGTTATTTTTTTACCTGCATTTTTAGTCCGCTCTGTTATTTTACTTTTTGATTATTCGGTATATCTATAATTTGAACTTTCCTAGAGCTTCCATACTTTCTTCCTATATTTAATTGCCTAATGCTTTAATTTTTGCATGAACATTTATTTATCTGTGTGTTTGAATCAGGTATTTATTTTTCTTCCTGTAAAAACAAATTATATTCAACGAGAGCTTTGTTTCTGCATCCTTCTATTGTTTAATTCAATACGCAGTATTATATTCTGTCGTATTGCATCATAGTAGGCAAGCGCTTTCTTTTGTTAAATCATACATATTTTTGTTATATTTGAATCACTTCAGCTAATGGCCAAAAATTGTTTTTGTAAAAGGTATGTTGTAATTCTATTTACATCTCATTTTGATTACCCGAAATGTTATATTAAATACTTGAAGGTTTTACCGTTGTAGCCAATTAGTCTAAACTTATAGATTTCTTTTAATTTTTCTATCCGTTGTATTGAATTTAGTTCCACAAAGGTGTCGTTAATTGGAAATCTTGAAGTGGGCTGTATTTAATTAATTTTTTTCATTAATTATCTTTCTTTATTAGTCAACTTTATTGTAATATAGCGAATTATATTTCTGTGGGTGCATTACATCCTTTTTACGTCGGCTCAATCTGTCTGACGTTTCGAGAACATTTTTTCGAAGGTTGATCGATCCTGAGTCTCTTTTGCAACACACCGTCTGGTGCATTATTAATTGTAATGAACTTGGGTGCCTTGTATCAAGATGGTCGTTTCTCGTTTAAAGTTATTCTTTTGATAGACCAGAGTGATTTGAAGGGAGAGTAACTTTTCAAAAGTTGGCAAAATTTTTTTTATGCCGAGTTTTTTGTTCTCTTTTTTCTGTTTTGTGTTAATATGGAAATTTTACGTGAAAAAAACCTTAGAGCAACTGACGAAAACGTGCCGTGAATCTGTTCCTTTTTATGAAATGATTTGTAAGTGATTGGACTGCTTTCAAAAATGGTCATATAAGCACAGAAAATGCTGAATGTCCGGCGTCTTTATTAGCTGCAACTTCTCCAGAAATTATTAATTAGAAGTCGATACCTTTGTATGTCGCTAAATAAAATTGTGTGAGATTGCTAATGCCCTATGTATCTCAATCGGACGGGTGCACAATATCTTACATCTACACTTGAATATGAAAAGGCTAACCACAAGATGGGTGCCTGCATTTGTAATTGTTGAGCAAATGTGGAGTCGTTTTGCAATTTCAAATTATCGTACGACTAAGTTCAAATGAATTCCAAGAAACTTTCTTCGTCGATATGTCTCAGTAGATAAAACTTGGATATACCAGTATACTTTAGAGACAAAAACACAATTAAAACAATGAATTTCTTCAGACGAGCGTACTTTCAAGGCTGCGAAAACTGTCTTTTCGATGAATAAGATTATGACCACAATTGTTTGAAATTTCAAAGGCGTAATCTTTATTGACTTTATTAACAGAAAGAAAGTAAAATATCTGAGAAACATTAGAAAAGTTTTCCATTGGAGATTATGGATAAGTAAAAATGAAAAAAAAGGTATGAAACCCCTTACCACATTAATATTCGTATTCTGAATACGTATTTCGACAACTAACTTGTCATATAAATTAGGTAAAAATAACAGCGACTTATACCTTATATCTAATGGGAGAGAAATCGGTTATAACTGAAACTAATTGCTACGATTGTGAATTGAAATATATTGGTCAAACAAAACTATCAATAATAACCCGTTATAAAAAAAAATGTCCCATATTGAATTCAATAAACTTGAAAAATCGAGTGGGCATCATACGTTAGAAACCGCGGCAGATTATTTAAAACTAGTCAGTGACTTAAATTCCCTGAGTTCCCTAAGTTCCCTAAAATTCAGTGTATACGTGGGCGCCTTGTAAAGTGTATCGACAATTTTTGTGTTAGTTTTAGTGTTCCCAATGTTCAACACTATTATTTTTACCTACTGAGGACAGCTCTTAAGACCAATATTATGCTATGTCTTTACCCGTTTCGAGGGCGAACTGAAGAAAGTACTATCAAATTTATTCAGAAAATGGATAACGTGCTCTCTCAACCATCCACAATAACTGCTAAATTTGTCGAATTAGATTTGGATACGATTTGCTGCCTCAGCTATCATATTTAACAAATCTGGCTTCGAGTGACTTTTTCTTTCATTACTTGAAAAAATGGTTTGACGAAGAGATTCAGAAATTCAGGTTGTAACGAACTATTTTGACGAGCTTCCGAAAGATTGCTTTTTAGACGACTAAAGAAATGGAAAGTCTGGCTGGTTTAAGTGTACAGAATCAGATAGGAACTATGTTAATAAATTAAATCTATATTTTACCCTAAAATAGATATTTCATTGGAAAGTCACTTTCACGTCAAATCACCCTTGTAAGTCCGCCTTCATTCAAATGTAATTTTTTTCTAAATTGCTTTTTTCAGTTATTTTGAACCTTAATATATAAAATTAATCCAAACAAACAAGAGCTATTTTTTATGAAACGAATCTATTGTTTTAAAACATATGATCACAATAATAAACTTACTGAACGTGCTTGAAAAGGAAGACGATTTGGGTGTCTGTTTTGCTTTGATATGTATATGTTTGAGATGGTCTTGCATGTTTCAGCAATTACTGCCTTTTTCAAAGAATTTTAAATTGTGAATGACACTATATTAATGTCATATATATGATATTAATATGCTGTTATTTATAATTTGGAATTCTTTGAAAAGATTAAGAGATTATTTTAAATATATACGTATTAGAGTAAAACAGACCTTAAATCGCGGACTATCTAAATCTGCTATATGTATACATATATATATATATATATATATATATATATATATATAAAGATAATCATTTCTTGACCTTAGTGTGTTATGGTAGATTTAATTAGTTGGCGATTTACGGTCTGGTTTTACTTCAATATCTATATATTTAAAACAATCTTATAATATAGCAAGATTCCTTGGTGATAACATATCTAGATGCTAGGAAAAATGGAATATCAAACAAAATTTAATGGCTTGTCATTCTCCAGTTTTTGTTTTCTAATTGTTTAGAGAACGCCGATTTATGAACTTGTATGTATCATTGAATAATTTTATCAATGACAACTACAGATATATTGTATGACATTAATATACTGTCATTTATATTTCAAATTTCTTTGAAAAGGGCATCATATGCCGAAACATGTGCTATTGTTTTAAATATATACATATTGAGGTTAAACCAAACCTTAAATCGCCAACTAATTGAATCTACCATAACCTACTAAGGTCAAGAAATAATTATCTTTATATATATATATATATATATATATATATATATATATGAGAAACGCAATGTTAATGAGAATTAATAATTATTAAATTCCTACATTACATTCCTATATACAATTGCCGTTCTAATTTGTTATGTGTACTGTAAGGTGTACTGACGATTAGTAAAAACTATGAAATGTCGGCATCCGCACATTCCAGATGGATATGGCTTTCACACATTTTTCATTTACCCGGAAAACCTGGACGGTTGGCGCCGTGACGCGTTGTAGCTACATTCTTAGGCAAATGTGATTTTGTCATTTGTAGAAATTAATACAACGAATTAGAGCGGCAATTGCATGTAATGTGGGAATTTAATAATTATTAATTCTCATTAACATTGCGTTTCTCATCATTTGCATATATGCCCGCAGTATAGAAATGACAGTCGTATCTATTTCTCGATAAGGTGTACTGATGATTAGTAAAAACTATGAAATGTCGGCATCTGCACATTCCAGATGGATATGGCTTTCATACATTTTCATATACTCGTATATATATATTGGGCTATATATTCAAGATCATACTAATAATCTATACCTACTATTAAGAAAATGCGTTTTATTTGTAATAAATATAACAATATATCGAGTGTCCATTAATGTGTGAAACTAACAGTATGTGTCATATTTTGGTTAATTCGGCACCACTGCACTTGATTTCTACCGCAACAATTAACCTTAGCTGCCATGCTAACTACTTTTCACGTAAATATAAAGATTGTTTGATAAAATCATACACAAAACCCTTACTTTTCGAAATGTTTATTGCCTATATTTGCTAATTACAATTATTTAAGAAAATGAGATAGGTTGTGCGGCATTTTAAACAAAAAAAATGCATCATATTGTTTAAGGTAGCTAAAGTAGCCAGTGTTTTATTTCTTAAATAACAGCGTTTTTTTAAAAGGTAGGTACAATTCTGTTTGAATACAGATGTGGCTAAAACAAATTTTTAGCGAGAAACAACTTTGTGTTTAAAAGCTAAACCAAAATATAACAAGCTTATGTGTACTTTTCCATTTTGCTTGAAATGGTTTCATATTAATAATAATTTAAGAACTAATAAATTATCTATCGCATTTTCTTCATTACTGTTTTGCCGACAATATTGTGTATCAACATGTTTCCACTAATTTCAACAAGTCGATGATGGCTGTTACAAAGTACATGCTAAAGTTAGTGTTATTGTTAATTTTTTTCTGAAGCCGAAGAAACTAAATTAATAAGCATATATAAAAATGCAGTGGAATCCAAGCACATCCAAAATTTTCTTTTTTAAGCAGAAATATTTTTGATTATTCAGTAAGAAATAGTTGTACGTGTTTATTAATTAATTAGTGACTTGTTTCGATTTCTATTGTAATTCTTACTACAATAAAATTATTCTTATAGGAATGTAGGTTTCCGCGGTCGTACTCTAGATGTAAATATCGGTTCCGGGTTGGAACCGCGTCGCGTTAGCCGTAATTGCCAACGTTTCGTCCACTGTTTCAAGGGACATCCTCAGGGCTGTACGTAGATGTTCGTCGTTTGGCAGTAGCTTGAAGAATGCTATGACAGAGACCGGTACAACTTATATAGGGGGGACCGGGTCAGATGGTGGCCTGCTATTGGCTGGGGACAATGAGCCAATGGCATGCGTCGTATGGGCGTGGCGATTCTTAGTAAAGTTCAGTAGAGTTTGCCACGTCAGATGTAACGTATAGCCATCGTCTCTATTGAGATTGCGGGGATGTTTATAAATTTCAATAGATTCACGGATTTTCCTAGGGATATAATGCGATTCACGGGACAGAAGCTTGACATCTTTGAATAGAATTTGATGACCGGAGTTGAGTTTGTGTTCTGCCAGCGCTGAACCGGCTATATGTAACAGTCTAGTACAACGTCCATGTTCGGACACACGCACGCCGACTGGCCGCTTAGTTTCGCCAATGTACACACTGCCACACGAACACGGAATGCGATACACTCCTTGTGCTTGGAGCGGAGATATTTTGTCTTTAACCGAGGGTAAGAGGTCCGAAACTTTAGAATGGGGTCTGGTCTGAAGACAGTTTTGATTTTATTTCTATGTAGAATCTTTCCTATATGATCGGTGATACCTTAAATATACGGATATTTAAGGTATCACCGATTCGACATACAATGTCATTATCAAACTGCAAAAGTTACAGGCCTACATAGATCTTATAAATGACACAAAAATATATGGGGGTGGTTTATGATGTTATTTAAAATTACTACTATATACTTAACTATTATATACAACATTGGAAAAGAGGTGTATATATAAGATCCAACTGGTCGTTCAAAACAATATCTATTCTGTTGTTTTCGCTTTTAAAAATTTCTAGTGACTCTAAAAGATTTAATTTACGACCTTTCTCGACCAAATGCAATATTTTATGATGACCAAATGTATGCCATTTTGTAATAAGATGGTTTGCGAATGTTGAATCTGTCTTCTTTAGTTTATATGACCTCATGTGTTCTTCTACCCGTATAATAAAACTTCGACCAGTCTGACCTATATATACACTTTTACAATCATTACAATATAATTTGTACACTCCTGATTTATTATTGATATGTTTTAGGTTTTGCGTTAAAAATGAAATTACTTATTTTTATATATGGTTTGTAAGCTATACTAACATTACTATTATTTTTTGAAATTATATTTCCAATTTGCTCGCTTATTTTACCGAAGTAAGTTAATGAGACAAATTGTTTCAAATTAGCACTATCTTTAGGATATACTAAACTAAGGGCCACTTGTAACTGTTTTTTCTTTAGTATACTGTCAATTGCGCTACTTTTATAACTATTGTTTACCACTATTTGTTTTATAGTATTTTATAGATCTTTTGTTCGTGAAATAAATGTTAGTAATGTTAGTATAGCTTACAAACCATATGTAATAACAAGTAATTTCATTTTTAACGCAAAACCTTAAACAGATATCAATAATAAATCAGGAGTGTACAAATTATATTGTAATGATTGTAAAAGTGTATATATAGGTCAGACTGGTCGAAGTTTTATTATACGGGTAAAAGAACACATGAGGTCATATAAACTAAAGAAGACAGATTCAACATTCGCAAAACATCTCATTACAGAAAGGCATACATTTGGTCATCATAAAATATTGCATTTGGCCGAGAAAGGTCGTAAATTAAATCTTTTAGAGTCACTAGAAATTTTTAAAAGCGAAAACAACACAATAGATATTGTTTTGAACGACCAGTTGGATCTTATATATACACCTCTTTTCCAATGTTGTATATAATAGTTAAGTATATAGTAGTAATTTTAAATAACATCATAAACCACCCCCATATATTTTTGTGTCATTTATAAGATCTATGTAGGCCCGTAACTTTTGCAGTTTGATAATAACATTGTATGTCGAAACCGCGGTCACTATTACATGTGAATAAAGCGGTATAACAAAGTTATTGTTTTATTTTATTAATTATAAATTTAAATAAATCCGAAAATGCGCTATTAATATAAAGCGCCTTGCTCAAACGTAAACACCATTGCCAAATATTTAATAAAATCTGAAATGCATGGTATTTTTAAACATACCTGGAATTTAATGTCCAATGTTACTTATGCAAATTTGAAAAAAATATTTTAAGAGTTATGAAAATAATTGATTGTGAATGATAATAAATAAAAAAAACACCGGATAATAATTATATTTGTATAGTATATGTACATTCTGTATATATTCTGCAGGCTCAATAATGTTCTCAGGTAACGCATATTTTGGATAATCAAAGTAGTCACATGGAAACCACTTACGATAGATGTAGTGAGTATCAGGACAGATGCGGTTGGTTGTAATAGTTTGAGCGGGCATACGATCAGGCTTTGTCTCCTTTACGTATTACTATATTTAACACATGTGCTTATCTGCGCGTTGTTGAGGGTTACATTCTGATTATACGGAATTAGGTAATTGTGAAGCAGTTGCCCGAGGTAATTTAATCAATTCATTAGACTGATTTAACACCTACTCCTTTTTTACATTTTCTATTTAACATTCTGGAACAAAGTTATGTAAGTGAAATTAGTTAAGTGTATTATGGTTAATAATGTTTTACCCTATACATATACAGCTTGGCTTTTGTTCTGAATTGCTATGGATGCCTTCCTCTACTTCGGTAAAGCTTTTGACTAAAACTCTTGTGAGACTTGCTTCGATAATATTAAAATTTGAACTTCATATTGATTTATTGTAAAGTCAGCAGTATTGATTTAGATTTAGATAAATTCAATTTTTTCGTGTCCTTCGTACATTATATAACCCGATACTATCTCAATTAGTACTACAGAAATCTTTTAATATCTAAAATTTGTTGTTAATTATTAATTTGATTACGCTGCATTAATTCAAAGAATGAAAAAACAAATCATGCTCAAAATTAATAATAGAGAAGTGTCGTTGGCGGATTTAGCAAAAAAATCTGGGCTTGATCATTGATAACTAGAGACTGGAAAATATGCACTAAAAAGTTTGCCAAATATGCATGCAATATGCATTTAAAAAATCCCTAAATATGCACATACAATACGCAATATGCACTTATGATGTGCATTTATTTATTATGTTTTAGGAAATTAAAATTCATTTGTCGTATTTACAAATTGTATATTTATTTATTACAATAAATTGTCGTATTTACAAATTATATATTTATTTATTACAATAAATAACCATATATTTCTTTAAATTTTCCATAGTTAAATTATGTCTACGATCTGTAAGGATATGTTTATATTGGGAAAATATTCTTTCAACATCGCAAGATGTGATCGGTGCATTCTTAAAACTAGGTATTAATGAGGGGCTTATATTAATGTCTTCATTAAAATTGCCATTAATTACATTATTTATAGATTTTAATGTAACAAAACCTCCATGTTTGCTTAGAATTGCAGCTAATTTTTCTTTAATTCTTTTTCCAGTCAATCCGTTGACTTTTCCAATTTTCTCTTCAATATCATTTACAATGCCAACACCATCATTTAAAGATAAATTTCTATCTTCTAATCTAGTAATTGCCTGCTCAATTATCGCAAAATTAGATTTAATATATGATAGCTGATTTTGTATTGTCGAATTATTGAAAATTACGTTACACTTTTCTATGGCAAGACTGGTTGCTGAATCAAATTGAGTTAGAACATTTTTGATGCCTTCGTAATTATCGGCAAGAAACACAGCACATTTAAGCCATGTTCCCCATCTTGTTAAGATAGGTTTTGGTGGCAATGGAATGCCGGGAAGCATTTCGTTATATAATTGCACTCGTAAGGGCGCTTTTAAAAATACTTTTTTGATATTACTAATTAAATTATTTACATCTGGAAACTCTAATCTAACTTTTTCAGCAACCCTATTTAAACCATGAGCCAAACAAGTACAATGGATTAAATTGGAAAAAACATTTTTCAGACTTTGAGCTGATTTTAACATATACGAAGCGGCGTCAGTTACCATTAACAGAAATTTTTCAAAAGGTACTTTGTCGGGTAAAAAGAAATTCGCTAAGGACTCATTAATAAACCTGGCTAAAGTAACATGATTTGTTTTGTCTAAATTACCTACATTCATTAAATGTCTTTTAGATTGAGTTGAACCATTTAAGGTTCCAATAATCAAATTAGCAACCTGACGGCCCTTCGTGTCGGTAGTTTCATCAACAGAGACCTAAAGATTTTGGTTTTTCAACTCCTTTCTAATACCATCGGTAACATCTTCATAAATTTCGTTGATGTATTTCTTGCGTAGAGTTGAGGAACTGGGTACATAAATGGGTTTATCATCGACTTTGCAATAAGTTTTCAGGAATTCTTGAAATATCGGATTGTCCAATTTATGTAAAGGAATATTACAACCCACAAAAAGATTACACAAATCTTTGGAAAATGCTTCTTGTGGATTCTTCGAATTATTGAGAAAACTTTCCTCCAAAAGTTGCTGCCGCGGTTTATTCAAATTTTCAGAAACCCTGTTCTGATGAAATGTTGTATTCAAATGTTGCACTACTTGAAATTTCTTCTGGCAGGTAATCTGTGTAACAAATATATATTTTTAACATTCAGTTATAATAATTATTATTAATTACTATATTACTACAAAAACTAGAAAAATAAATTGTCTGGTTTTGTAAAGTTCTCCAGTTGTTTAAATTTGATTGATTTTGGTTATTTTGGTGTTTATGACAAAGAAATATTACAAAGATATATTAGCTTTAAAGAACATAAAATTAAACATATCTAATAATAATTTATTATTAAATTGTTTCGTTATATTTATGAACACAAAAAAAAATTCTCATAATTGTAGAACTTGTTGTTGACAAAATATTTCAAAATTCAACTTACCCTTTTGTCGCAGAGTGTGCACAAAACTCTTTCTTCGTCAATAATTTTTAGTGCACTGCAATCACTTATCCAATTTTTTATTAGAGATGACTTCGCTTTAGCTATCTTCGGCATTTTCAAAAATTTTTAATTCACTTTTGTTTCACCAAATAGCACAGACTTTAACACGTTTACGAATGAACAAACTAAGAAGGAAATTATTTCTTTTTCTTATATTGATATTAGTCGTACGGTATAATATACCTGCATTAATACCTACATTTCTGAAAAGGATTTCGTACGTAAGTTCTAATTGCCCTGTAAACCGATTATCAGTACAGTTAAATCCTATTTTTGGGAAAGTCCATCTCATTATTAATGAGATGGACTTTTAATGAGTCATTAATGCAAAGTTGAAGGAATGTTAATCCCTTCACGTTTACACAAATAAATTAAATATCTTTAAATATCAGATTTTATTAATAAAGGTTCTTATGAAAATGGCGAATATATGCATAAATATGCAAAATAATTATGAAATATGTACGTGCATATGCAGTTATGGTAAAGTGTCCAAATATGCATTATATGCACTAAAAAAATGGTAAGAAACGTATTCTGAGGGTGGAAAATGGATAAGTACACAGTATAGAAGGAATATACCAAAAAACAACAAATATGCATTTTGCATAAAATCCAGTCTCTATTGACCACAACTTGAGATAAGGAACATATTTCAAGAATTATTAAGTTAGTGTATGCCAATTTTAAAATATTGTATCCTTATCGATTAATGTTTGACATCCGAACTAAAACTATGTTTTGCGAAAGTATTGTCTTGTCGCAAATTAAATCACAGTCAACGGCCTTTGCTTAGATAGTACTGATCCAATGCACACACAGAAGGTCCATAATTCATGTATGCATTATATTTTCCATATACGTAAATTTGGTCATATTACCCAAAAACTTCTCGAGTGCAGTGGTTAAATATGGCTAACAGGAGGAAGCTGCAAGCCTTATGCCTGTATCATAAAACTTTAACTTTAAAAATTCCGTCGTACTTAACTGAAAAGATACGTTTCCGGTCTGACGTACATAATATAAATCTTCGCAACACCAACTTGATTAGACTCCTAAACACAGACTGACGCTTTTTGAAAGATCCTTCACATACGAGGGTAGCATTGATTATTTCTGCAAACTAATGTTTCTATTGAATCAAAGGAATCAAATATGATATGAAAGAAATGCTTATGGTTTTATAGTTTGACAGTTAAAATTTAGTTTTGATAAGAGCGAAAGTTATTTTGCAAGCTAATTTCAAACCAAGTGGTCTACAGTAAAGATTTACTATGATTTTGAGTTTAATGAGAGAAAATTTTACAGCCATAATTTACTATGATTTTAAAAGTTCTTTACCCCAAAACAAAGTGTTTCAAGACTTCGTGCTACATTTGGTGATCAAGCTCCTTCTCCGAGGAGTGTTTACAACTGGTATAACGAAATGAAATTTCAAAGAGTTTCACTAAGTGACGATATTCGCGAAGGAAGGCAAATCTCAACCGTTACTGAAACAAATGTAGGCGCCGTACGAAGAATCATTCAAGACGACAGTCGAGTCAAGTATAAGGTTATTAGGAGCATCTTAGGTATTGGCATGACTGAAATAAACAAGATTTTACATAATTATTTGGGTGTGAGGAAAGTATGTTGTCGTTGGATGCCTCATAATTTAACATATGAACAAAAACAATACCGAGCGTAATGGTGTACAAAAGCGCTTAAGAAGGCAATGAGATAGCCGACAAACTGGCCAAAGAAGGTACTAATAGGAACTTCATAGGACCAGAACCTGTATGTGGAATCACTAAGGATTCCGCTAAAAGGGAGATCTGGTTATGGCTAGAAAAAGAACATAAAAATAAATGGAGGTTAACGGAAGGTCAACTCCATACCAAAACACTACTAAGGGGCTGGACGGGAAGTTTTCAGCCAACCTAATTCGTAGTAGCAAAAAAGAATTAAAATAATTACCGGGTTAATAACCGGACATTGTCCTTTAAGGAAGCATTTGTACACCATGGGCTTGGTTAGCGAGCCTTGGTGTAGGAGATGTGAAAAACAGGAGGAAACTAGCCTTCATGTAATATGCACGTGTGAGGAACTGAAGGAACTCAGACAGAAATATTTCGGGAGAGATTTATTGGATCCTTCGAGTGTACTCAAACTTCCCCTGAGGAGGATAGTGGCTTTTATCGAGGACGCAAGACTAACAGAGTGGAATTGAGAGATCTATTGGGGATAATACAAAGTGCAGTGTGATCAAGTGCCTGGACGTGGAGGCGTCCACCCCAAAACAGAGAAGAAGAAGAAGAAGCGCTTAAGAAATATGATGGAGGTAGGTGTAAAGCAGTCTACAACATTATTACTAGCGATGAAAGCTGAATATATGCTTTTGAACCGGAATCAAAACGGCAGTCGGATCAACGGGTGTTTCTAACAGAACTTAATCCAGTCAAAGTGAAAAAAAGTGTTGGAAAGGAAATGGTAGCCACTTTCTTCTCAAAATCAGGACCTCTCACAACAGTTGTGTTTTATAATAAACGTACGATTACCGCGGAATGGTACACGACAGTATATCTCCCAGATGTTGTTCAAAAGGCTCGTTTACGACACTCTAGATCGGAGATTGTCCTTCATCAAGACAATGCTTCAAGTCACACTGCGCATCAAGCAAATGTATTTTTGAAAGCTACCGTATTAAAATTACTAGATCATATAGTCCGGACATGATATCTTCACATGTCTTTCTATTTCAAAGACTAAAGGATAAAATGCATGGTGTACAATTTGCAAGCCCAGAAGATGCAGTAAAGAGCTTGAAAAATTTTATATTTGAAGTGACTCAAGAAGAGTGGAACTTATGCTATGATAACTAGTTTTATCGCGTGTCTAAATGCATTGAGTTTAAGCGCGAATATTTTGAGAAACAATAATAAAAATTATTTTTGACTACATTTTGTTTTATTAGTTTCCTGAAATAATCGGCGCTACCCTCGTAGAACATTTATCAGTTGTACAATTCTATTCCAACTTGTTACAAGTCCTTGGGACCAAAGACATTCACAAACAAATTCTATTCTTTCTTTTTAAATATCAATGACGGTTTTCGGCTAGTATTTATTTATTTTTTTGTCATTTATTTATTATTTTCATTCAAAGTTTTATTGTAGATTTACACTACAACGTTTTTTCACTGCACTGCGGCTTCATCAGGTGGATGAATAATGTTTTTTTGTTTGTGTCGGACGATAATGGTTATTCACATAATATTTTTAACAATATCCTCCGACACAAACAAAAAGCACATATCCGCTTTTTGATTTATCCTAAAATATCAATAAAGTATTCGGTACAGTATCCTATCTTAACTTATATTGGTAATACTTAAGATAAAATTAGCAATTTAATCAAAAAAGCTACTAACAGTACCATAGCTTACGAAACTAGTAACACACTTGAAAGATCTCTAAAAAACAACAAGGGCAAAACGGATAAAACAATCGAACTCGGGTGTCTGCGAGTGTAATATGTCTTATATAGGCCAACTGGAAGAATCTTTGACCAGCGTGTGTCCGAGCATGAAAGAAGTTAAAAAGATAAACAATCAGATTCTACCTTTGCTAGTCATTATATAGAACATAACCACAATTACAATACTAACTTTAAAATACTTAATATTCAAGATAAAAGTAAGAATATCGTGAACCACTACGACCTTGCCGTCTGCCAAGGCCTATCCATTCGAAATGTATTCAAATGATGAATTTGAAGCAAGATATCGTTTAACAAAACAGACATTTTAATTCGTTTTAAATATTATTGAAACCTTATACAAATAGGAATAATTTTTGGTATGTTCTCTTTTTATCTTCAGAGATTTTATAAATACAATAAAATATAATGTATGCAATAGCAAAATTAATCTCATATCACAGGCAAGTGCCAAACTACGGAGGAAACTTGAACAAAACCTCAACCTACTAGTCTACAAATACAAGCAAAAAGAAATTAAAAAAAAAGAGGTTTTTGCATTTTTTCATTTTATTCAGTGGTTCCATCGTTTATCGAAACGCTAAACTATAAAATATATAGCTATTGAAAGTTATTCTACAAGTACTTATTTTATTTGCATGCATTTTTATAATACCAAATTTCAATTTTAAGTTGTTATTCAGAGATTTATTCGCTGTTTATAATACCGGATCTTAAATCAGTGTATTTAATATATATATATATATATATATATATATATATATATATATAGTAAATTAAAATTCAAAAGAATCTGTGGGGAAGCTTCTTTTCGATATATGATTATATATAATGATTATAAATAATCTGACTGATAGGGCAGTAAAACTATCACATACTCAATACAGAAAAGATAACATCAAGAAAATTAAAACAATCTTAACAGAAAATAATTATCCACCACAACTTATAGACCAAACTATTAAAAAAAGGGTACACCAAATATACAACACTGCAGACACCAATAAAAATTTGAACAATGACACAACATATATCACGATTCCATATGTTCCACAACTATCAGAACAAATTAAATACACTTTAAAAAAATATGATATAGCTACAACATATAAACTTAGAAATACTAATAAACATTTATTTTCAAAACTTAAACCTAAAATAGAAAAAAATCGAGAAACACATGTCATATATAAAATACCATGTCGCGATTGCGATAGTTACTACATAGGCCAAACGAAACAATATTTATACAAAAGAATACAAGCCCACAAATACTCTAAAACAGACAAATCTCCTTTATCTAGAAACAAACTTCAACGCGATCACCATTTCGATCTTTAAAACACACAGATAATTGATAAAGAACAACACACAATGAAAAGACAAATTAAAGAAACGATTAGTATTAAACAGGAAAAAAATTCAATTAACAACAGAAATGATATAAAAAATTTAAGCAGTATATACTATAACTTAATTGTGTAACGATCTGCAATTTACCATCATAATATATATATTTTTTTTGTTATATAATTATATATCTTAAGTTATTTAAATATGAATTACATTTAAATATCTTTATACATTTGCTTATCATGCTGACTGTTACGTGTTTTGATTCCTGTCTGGTTGTCCGAGTAGGTTTTCGTGGTTTTCCTTCTCGTTTAAGGCGAATGCCGACAACTTTGCATCTTAAGACGCTCCACGGGCGCATACATAATAATAACTCATGTCTTGCTTTTCCCTGTTTTTGTTGTCTATCTGTTTTTGGAATACTAAGGTATGATTTATTATTATTCAATTGGAATGTATCTTTGAATAATTTTATCCATAGCAACTCAATTATATGACATTTATATACTGTCATTTATATTTTATATCCTTGATAAAGGCATCATTGCCGAAACATGTTGGGTTGTTTTAAATATATATACTTTAAAGTAAAGTCAGACCTTAAATCGCCAACTGATTGAATTTATCATATCATACCTAGGTCACGAAAATATTATATATATATATATATATATATATATATATATATATATATATATATATATATAGTTTTAAGGGTTGAATCTCTTTTTTTTCTGGTCAAATTGTAAAGATGTTGTTTTGATAGTGTAATTAAATATACGAAAATAACAGATATAAGATAGAGATCCACCTACCTTCGGTTATATTTATTTATTTCTATAAAAGCCAGATGTCGCTGTAAGTAGTGCTTGAGCGAATCGATTTACAATAAATTGATTTTTATTTATCGTAGTTAATTGGGCACCAGATTATAGACCAAAGGTGGTATAATCAAATTAGTTAATTGCCTGCGGCTATGTGCGGAAGCTAGAGATCTTATTTCAGAGAGCCGGTCCTTCTGTATAATCATATGTGTTTTAAATGCGTATATCAGGGCTTATTTATAACGGAAACGATATTGATTCAAAAATAAGAATGTATAATTAAAGGATTCAGAATTAACAATAACAAACAAGATATTAATATGGAGTAAAGCATAAATAAAAGTTTGGATTCGAACTGAGTGTCAAGCAGGCTTAAAAGTTAACATAAACAGTATTTATCATTATCTTGTAGCAAACTAAATCAGCTGTCCTTACTTTGCGCAGAACACATACATAAACGTTATATTAAAATCAAATGTAGTACTAATCATATGTAAAATTAACGTATAAATGAGTTTTATATAAAATTAAGTGAATTGTGATAATTATATGGTTGGTTTAAGTACTAAATTATAGGAACAACCATTCAATAGCAAGGTAAGGTTATATAATTGATCTTTCTAAGCTAAATATAAATTAAATTGTATAAATTGTAAAGTTGGGTTATGTTCGTATTTTTGGATATAAAATATAAATTTTCATTAGGTATTTACTTGTCTTCCTGTAGTATGGTACGTGATGTTCAACAGTGCTCTGGGATTCGTATCGGATAGGGACAGATCAGGAATCTTTTGTGGTTTTTATATGACGATCTTTAAAAAACACTTTCTACAAATAACTATAGTGTTTTCACGTGCGTCAATATTGAATATACCAATTAAATTTTAATGTTAGTTTTCGGAGAATTTTTGAGGGTGCTTTCTATGTCGTTGTTAATTTTTCTGTTCCAGGGATTCTCTTTTCTCTGTTCGGATGTTTTTATTAATCTCATCTTCTGTACGGATTATTAATATTAATAGGTTGTTTTTATATCCGAAATTACGTTATACAGTCGGAAAAATTACATTATTAATTATGAATATCTTAAATTATGTTTTCAAATGTTTATTAATGTCATATGGTTGTAGTACATAATGAGTGACCTTCGCGGTAAAACTAATTCAAATTCAAACTAAATATAGATCGGTAAAATAGGTTTCCATATGTCATTAATTCTTATAAAACAAGTTAATTATCTTCGGTTTTACAAATAAATTATGAATTTTGAAAGTGAAATGACCTACATAAATATAATAAAAATCATTACAAAGAATTTTTCCAATAAAAAACGCGGTATTAACTTATCTAATAATTTACATTGCATGTGCATGGTCCGGTTCCTTTTATTTATTTAACAGCTTATTTCTAAGTAATTTATTTTTATTTCTTCCAGTTCCTGACCCTGGGGACTACCACAATATATATATATATATATATATATATATATATATACAATAATTGTCGGAACGTTAAAATAATACGTTTTTTATTTAAAAATAGTTTTATCAATAAGCCGAATTTCAAGAAAAATCAACATTTTATATTTAAGAGAAAGGCTAAGAAATAATATATATATATACATACACACATATATATATATATATATATATATATATATATATATATATAAATAAATTGTGTATATATATTGTGTATATAAATTGTGTATGTATATATATATATATTATTTCTTAGCCTTTCTCTTAAATATAAAATGTTGATTTTTCTTGAAATTCGGCTTATTGATAAAACTATTTTTAAATAAAAAACGTATTATTTTAACGTTCCGACAATTATTGTCTTCTTCGAATATACATTGATTTGGATAAATTTGAATGCATTTTCTACTATTTTAGTAATTATAAAATGTACACTGAATTTTACACATATTGACTTACGAGTTTCCTATACATACTAACGAGGTCAACTCAACTTTAAAACAGTTTTAAAATTTAGTTGACCTCCAATTCCCATTAGTAAACGGTTTTACTATTGCCAAAAGAAACTAGGTAGACAGCAAACACGCTGACGAGAGATTAATCAGTTTTAATACTAGAGTGATATCGAACGATGATGTATAGGTAAGTTGGCAGTAATGTAGTGAAAGAGTAAATTATATTTGTAATAGATATACCTAAATGAAGTAAATATAATTGCAGAAATAAAGAAATACCTTTCGTAAGTCTTACATCTCGCATTTCCCCCAGTTAGTGTAAGTACTTATATACATAATTAAGTTTAGTACACTAATTTTAGATTTATGCGATAAATGGAGGAGGTGTCGGACATCTGTCTCGATACCTTTCGCAAGCCAGCGAATACTAAAAAGGTCAAACTAAAATAAATATAATTTACGTAGCTGATCTGCTGTTGTACATTAATTATAAGTGTCCTTACCAACTTAACTGTTTCTTCTCTATAAATTCCAGTACGCATTTTACTTGCAATTCCTTTCTAAGTCCTTCATTCCAAAGCCTACATCTTGCTATACCTTTTAGGTTTCGTATATTTCATTTCTAAAACTACTTTCCTTTTGGGCACATGCAAGGCCTTTTCTAGAACGATTAACATATATATTTTATTGCCTTCTTTAGGGCTTTAAATAAGATACAAATTTTATTTTGTATAATGCTTTTACCTTTACGAAATCCATATTTAGCTTCAGCGAGTATTGACTGTATAGTTTGTCCAGGGATTATGGTATAAATAAAATATAAAATCAGGACTTCGTATACTTTTAAGTACATAAATATTCTGCTTCAGTCATTTGTTGTTTACCCTATTGAACTATTTAAATTAATTACAATATCAAAATGTCTGAAATAGACCTTGTCGACTTCTATTTATACTAACAAATTTACAAACTGTTTCTTGATTAGTGGAAGGATTATGTAAGTATGTAAATTTTAAAATTACTTGATTTGCAAGTAAGATGAGGTGCATAATTCAACAATCGAGGAAGCACGTTACCTACAGCGTTGCATAGACCGGATCTTTTTAGATTAAAATATAAATTGTACTAATAAAATTGTACCGCTATAGGAAAAGTTTTCGTTTTGTATCTAGAAATCTAAGATTGAAATTTCTGTTCGCGTACGTCATACGTTGATATATACATATATATATATATATACATACCGTCCACTACCCTCTTGTTGCACCACGCTACCCGTTTGTTGAAAAACTGGAACAATTTATATCAGTATACACTGAAAAATATTATAATCAAAAGCGAGGTTGGGAAATTCATTTAGAAATTCTTCTAAACAGGCTTGAATGAAGTACTTCGGTTGTCCATCGATCTTTTGACCATTCGAAAATAAGATTCAAACATGAATGCTTTGTGTACGTTAGTAAATACTATTTACAAAAATCCAAAATATATTAGATGCTAACAATTATTGACGGACAACAGTTGATATTTAATATTTAATATAAATCATAGACCTAAGTTAGGACATACGATTTTTGTACAAAATCTACTAAATTTCAATTTTTTCTGAACATCCATTATTACACCTTATAGTAATAAATAATATAAATATTGAGGACGAAAAATATGGAACCAGAGTCCCAAAAATATTAGAGAAATTTATACATTTATAGAAATAAGATGTTAGATATATAATAATAGGTACATCATAAGTGGCGATTCCGTATTTTAAAGAGGCGCTGAAAAATTTATTGTTTAGTAAAGATCACGAATATTCTTTTAACGGGTGATGTATAAAACATTGACATATATTTAAAAGAAATGTAATTCGTTCTTTATTTACTGTAGATCATAAGACATATTATTCTTTTTTATTTTTTTTTTGCAAGTATTTGAGATTTGCAAAGTTTTCGATAATATGCTTTTAAATATTTGAGTTGTTTTGAAATTAATGTTCTCTTTTCTATTATATTCTACCAGTGTTCTGGATATTATCCTGTATTGAATTTATAATAGGATTCGTCGTACCTGCTTCCACACCATAAAAAAAGTTTGTAAGAAATAACATTGTTTGAATTATACAGAAAATCATTTATACATTTTTATAGAAAGTTATAAGACTTATAAATAGAGCAGACCAATTTCCGCGCGCGCCATGCGCGCCGATGTGAGGATGATTGCATTGCATCAGAACTAATAAAAAGCATTCAGTATGTGTTTGGTACTTACTTAGACTGCATGTAAGTGTAAGCATACGTAATAAAATGTCGTCGACACATAAATCGAGAAAACGACCGTTGTCAGACGAAGTCAATAAGTTTATTATGTATTTCCCGGACTTAATATACGATTGCCCAAAAATTAAATGTTCAGTCTGTAATACATATCTAATGTATTGGTCAAAAACACATTGTAAAGAACACGTAAGCAGTTCGAAGCACAATAATAACAAAATTAATCGACAACAGTTTATACATAAACTATGTGTAACTATGATTGTGTGTACACTGCCGTTTACCTTGTTAAGTAATGATTCATTTATTTCATTTTGGAATAAATACCCGAATCAAACATTACCGAGCACGACAACGTTACGAAGGAATTTACCATCGGTGCGTAAACAGGTTGAAAATAAAATCAAAGCCGAACTGAAAAATAAAAAACTGTGGTTATGTGTGGACGAAACAACTGACAGCAAAAAACAATCTGTAGTTAATGTGATGGCGCGTAATATGGAACCACATCAACCAACGTCTTCAATTTTATTAGCATCCAGACGACTAGAGCAATGTAATGTCGAAAGAATTTCAGAGGTGCTATTAGATACTTTGGAAAAATTTAAACTTTCGAAAGACCGAGTATTAATGTTTATGACCGATGGTGCCGCAACCATGTGTTCTGTAGGCCGGTCTCTTAGAAAATATTATCCTAACTTGTTACATATTACTAGTAAACTCCATGCTCTACAACTTGTGGCAGAACAGGTTCGTAGATGTTATCCAGAGGTAGATGCTTTAATATCGAGTACAAAGACAGTATTCCTGAAATCTCCAAAACGTATTGGGAAATTTCACGAATTGTGTCCCCATACTCCTGAGCCACCATAGCCGATTCTGACACGTTGGGGTACATGGTTACTGGGGGGGGGGGGGGGGGGGTACTATCATGAACATTTTGAAAAAATTAAGGACGTGGTTTTATCATTCAATCTGAAAGAAAGTGCAGCTATTAATACAAGCCAGAAAAAATTTCAAGATGCCCAGATTAAAATGGATTTACAAAGTATTCGTGAGAATTACTTGGGACTAAAAGAAGCAATAACAAGATTAGAAAATTCGTCGCTGTCGTTGATTATGCAAATATAACATCATTAGATGTAAAACGCTCTTTTTCCAAATATAAACATATTTTTTCCTCACGGCGGACATGTTTTTCAGAAATAACCTTAGAAACGCACGTGATGTTGAAAATATACAATCGAGTTTCTCCAGTTTGTTAATCCTTGGAAGACGCTTAATACAGTAAGTGTTTTTTTAAATCCTCTGTCGTGCACACAATCACTGATTACATACATTTTCCATTTTATTTATAGGTACATACAACGCTGCTATAATATGTACTATTCTTATTTTTCGTGTGTATATGCATATTACTTTAATAGCAGAAATCCAAATGTATATTTAATTAATTTCTGATAGTATAAATGTATCTACTTCTATACTTATATCGGTAACAAGGTCATGTTGCGTCCCTATTCTATCACATATTCTAATATATTACGAATTACACTCCCATACCGGCGCTCATGGCGCGCACGGAAATTGGTCTGCTCTACTTATAAAGAACCGACATATTAAATTTATTGGAACATAATCTCATTTGCTGTATCGACTTTCAAAATTCTAGATTTATCAATAGTATTTTTTTATTCACTCATAACAATAGTACTGTTTTTTATATTTTGTTATTTTTAATTTGGATTTGTTTATTGGATACCGATTTGCCACTTGTAATCTAGCGAGCGGAATGATATGTAGAAACATTGAAACGTAAAGATCCTTTTGGGTGATTATAATTAAGTAGTCTGAGAAGCCTTTTTGTTTTGTTTGGCTAGGAGAATCTTATAACTCTGTCTTCAATATCAGTTTATACATCATATAAGATTCTGAAACTATCGAGACCTTTTTATTATCTAGATTTTTCTTTTGTACATAGTAAAAGATGCCTTTAAGAATATACTGTGTTGAGTTTAAATAGAACCGCTAAGAGGGTTTCAAGCATCTAAGTTCATCTATATAGTATTTCTATTGGTATATAGGTGAAATAAGATAAAATATAAAGAAAGGAAGAACAGTCGATAAAATTTTAATCATTTGAGTTGAAATACATGTTAAAAGGAAAGTGAATTAATATAATGATAACTACAATTGTATATTTAAGATATAAAAATTTTCCAAGAAAGATAAAGTTAAAGGATAAATATGTTTGAAATAGGAAGAAATGTCATTATTTAATGATGGCCTAATATAAAGCGTATTTTTTAAGTAATTACCGTTTCGATAGAAAGCACAAGGCCATTTCTTTGGAAAACTTTGTGAGTCTTTACCTTTGAAGATAATTTATACCTATATTAAGGCACTTATCGTATCGGACGAGCAGCTTCTGCATTCCGTCCTCATTGAAACCTGCCGCCTAATTTACTAACCACTGCAGAGTAGCTGCTTTGGTCATCGTAGTGTTGACTGGCGTGATGCTTCTTTAAGTACAGGAACATATGGTCACTAGGGGCTAGGTCAGGACTATACTGAAACTGATTAAGTTATTCCCAGCCATACAAGGCGATAAAATTTTGGGTTTGATGGACCACGTGTGGACGAACATTGTCGTGAAGTAAGAGGATTCCTCTACTGAGCATTCGACGCTTTTGGTGCTGTACGACGCAGTTTAATTAAGGTCATGCAAACTCTCTCAGCATTTACTATGTCACCGCGAGGCAATAAATCCACAAGCAGAATCCTTTAAATACACAGAAACACTGGCCGAAATTGTTTGTTTGAACTTAATTTTCTTGAGTATTATTTCCACGGACCGTTGTTTTGATGCCGGTGTAATGTGAGTAGTCTGTGCTTCATAATCAGTGGTAATTTGACTTAAAACTTATCTTCTTCGATACTATACCTCTGGAGAAAAGTCAAAGCATTAACTAAGCCATTGGTTATGTGCAACTCGGTTCGCAATTTAGATACACAACTTCCGATAATTTAAGCGTTCTGACACAATTTCATAGAAAGCACTTCTTGAAAATTGAGAAAACTCTTTAGATAATGATGTAGTCATAAATCGTCTGTTTCTTTGAGTTTTTTCATTAACTTTTTTCACCAGGTCAACATTAATGACGGATGCTCGTCCACTTCATCCATCATCGTCAACGTTTTAATGACCATCTGTAAATGCATTAACCTATTTTCTTACCATTCCATTGTCTATTGAGTTCTGCCAATGAATTTCGGCCATTTTCACGTCTCTTGCATTTAAGAAAGTAATCACGGGTATTTCACAGCCGACTGCATTTTAAGTGGTCCGACGTAATTTAAATACGCACAAACAAATGTAAACTCAGGCATATACTTCACTAGTGGCTTCGCGAGTAGGCAGTAAATCCAGGTACTCAGCGCATATGCTCGAAATGGCGATCACAACGTTGCAGCGGTCATATTTCAAAATAGTATTTGGGGGTCTCCCTCCGCTGGAACTATTTGTGAAAGCGGAGGCCATGGCTGTGATCCTGGGGCTTAAGGCCAATGGCTTATCGTATACTAATAAAGTTCTAGAAGGCCCTACAAATACTACGGGAACTATATAGGCAAAACCGCAATTACAAATGCCGGCGCACAGTATGACACCAGAGATTATGTTTACAGCTAAGCTGAACATATCTATACCGACCAGGGAACATACAAGAAGTCGCTTGAGCGACTGGGGGCCGGCACCGTACACGGATGGATCACAATCCAATCAGAGCACATGTATGATGAGGTACATGTATATGTGTAATGTTCCATAGAAGGAAGATATTACTAAGTCTGGGGAAGCATACGACGGTTTTCCAGGCTGAATTGCTTGCAGTCGTAGCCTGTGCGGAGGAAATTCGGCAAGCTGACTGCGCAAACAAAAAAATCAACATAATGACTGATGGTCAAGCGGCTATTAAAATTATTATGAATTCATATACCAGGTTTAAACTGAAAAAATATTGTAAACAGGTCCTCAATAGACTGACACAAGACAATACTGTGTCATTGATATAGGTGCCAAGACAAGGTTCTGAAAGGAACTTCATAGTATGTGGAATCACTAAGAATTCCGCTATACCGGCCTGATTACCGTTCGTTGTCTTTTAAGGAAGGATTTGTTAGATGTAAAAAATAGGAGGAAACTAGTCCACATGTAATATGCACGTGTAAGGAACTGAAAAAACAGAAACATTTCGGAAGAGTTCTCTTGCTCCCTGTGAGGGTACTGAAATTTCTCCCGAGGAGGATACTGGCTTTTATCGACGACACAAGACTAACAGAATGGAACTAAAAAACCTATTGGGGGTGGTACAAAGAGCACCGTGGTCAAATGCCTGGAGTTACTAGCATTCAGCCCAAGGAACTAGAGTATTTCTTATGCTTTTTCATTTAATTTTTAATTTAAAATAGAAATAAAACTACGGTTCTAATCTTCACTTTTAATCTTTAATCGTAACACGACAATTGCTTCGCCAGCACAGTGGCTTCCTCTTCTAATATACAGTTAGGGCCGACCAGATGTGCCACATTTTCTCACTACCGACAATACTTGTGTAAATTCATAGATTTCTTTAGAAACATTGTAAAATAATACCAACCTTCTTGATTTTATATATATATTTTTTAATTTATTTTGTAACGTACCCTTTAGATGTAAGCACCTGAGGAAGCCACTATGCTGGCGAAACAATTGTCGTGTTACGATTAAAGATTAAAACTGAAGATTAAAACCATAGTTTTATTTCTATTTTAAATTATGGATCTTCATCAAATAAATGCCGAATCAATTAATTTTTAATTGTTTCTCGAACTGATTTATTTATCTCTTTATTAATTTTTTGTTTTAATATTTCGATCTAGTGGTATGTCTTTTCTTTCTAAAATATTGTCTTCACATTTGTAAAATCATTTTAATCCTATTAATTTTTTTCTGTCGTATCTTTGAGACTTCTAAGACGCTTCTGTAGAGTTATTTTCGATTTATAAAGAAATTGTACTTCTATTTATATATGCCAAACTCATTCCGTGCTTTTTTCTTTTGTGTAATATCTCTTTCCTTTGTTATTTCGTTTATATTTTTTAAAAATTGATTTTGTTCCTCGTTAGATGTATATTTTTCATGTTTACGCTTTTCTCTTTATAGACAATTTGATTATTTCATTTTTTCAATTCGTTCTCTTTTAGTCTTTCTTGCTTAATATAACAAACATTTAAATAACATTCTACGTTCTAGTACAAATAACTTTATAAAATAATTATTTTCCATCCTCGTTTATTTTTAATAGTATTCATAAAGCGGCTTTGTCCATGGATACAGTATATTGTAATATAATACATCTTATGATTTTAAAATGTTGATGAAACGAGGGCTAAGTATTCATATTCATAAAGGGCAATTTGGACATTTTTCGTCCCTGACCTGCAAGAAACTCGAAATTCTTACACCGAACGTCTCCGATATCGACTTGAATAATGCATTCACGTACGTATTACTCTTTTTGCTTTAAGGGATGATTGTCAAGTGACCCTGTTTGATATACATGTCATGCGTACCTCACACGTGACGACCAGCGTCATATGCGGGGATTTACCCTATCAAAAGTGAAATATGCTTCGACTGGGCATAGAGGACTGAAAGAACGAAGAGAAAAGAGACTTCTGTGTCGTCCGCGCTGTGCTAACGTTTGACGGATCGCCTGGATAACTGGCATGTTACACATTGTGTGCTCTCGCGATAGCTAGAAAAAATGCTAATGACGTGCGCCATTGCTCATACGAGAAATAAATTTTGTCCGTGCAGACTGGGAAATATTTTATTTTAATAAGAGCCATTTATTTGCCAAAATGTACCATTTATATTTTATTTAAATGTTTCGGAAAATATGACGAAGAGAATCGCTGGATTTTAAAATACAGCTAGAAATATATTCGCTTATTAAATAGAGCAGACCCATAGGAACAAAAAGCCGCGTTAAACCAATTCTCTTTGTTGAGTATACATTTAACATTTATACATCCTTTCGTAATGTTTTAGTTTCAACCATTTTTTATGGTTAAATATAAGTAGATCTAGGATATAGAATTCAAACATAAATATTTCTAATTTAAAACTATGTATAACATAACCTTTAGCACATTATAGAAACGAGAAAGAAGAAGCGATATCCTTTCCATTTGCACATCTATTTATTACCTAGGGTTATAAACAATCGGCTTTTTTCAAACTTATTTATTGCTATATACATCAGACTAATTGTTTATTGCCTAGGATATTAGCGAATGATTTCAATAGACCCTTAACATGATCACCCATTGTTAATTAAATATTAAAATTTAGGTTCAGGATTCCTAAATATATAGGTACCATAGTGAATAAAGGGTTTACCTTGGATATTTATTGTTAAAATCTCCTTTCTTAGATATGTACAATAAGTTTTATTTCTCTGACAAGGGACGATCCGGAAATACATACTTAGGTTTATGACACCTACTAACTATTCAATTAGTAATGATATTTTATGATGTATTTATCAGATAAGAATAGAATTTTAAGACATCATCGTAAACCTTGGGTATTATTGCTTATAGGTATAATTTTAAAGTATTGAATAGCACCCAAAAAATTCCTCGTTATGACCTCAAATAATATACTATTTAACCAATACGATTTTAATATGTAATAGTTAGGGGCAGTAGTATATTTTTAACTACTTGTAAAACAAAACAGAATAGATCAGTATCAATCGGAGTCTAATACCAGTAACAAGAGACTCAAAAGTATGAACTCAAACACAGCATCAACATAACAATCATTCTTTAATAAGAGACGCCAGTCTCAATAGCAATTTTATGTTAGTATGAATCGTTGTAGATCCAAAATAAATGTATGTAGTGCAAATACATATATTTAGATGAAAGTACATTTATTCATTTAACAAACAGTCACAGAAGATTTAAGTAGTAAAGTGTATACAGCCTTATAACCCTGTGCACCGTGAAGCAACAGCGGGGCGTGATTCTAGTAACTGACGTTGAAGCATCAACGCCAGAAACCGGAGTCACTGTAAACAGTTGGTTCACGAGCCAACATCAACTATAACAGTGGTTCATCATCCCCAACAATACACTCTTTATTGGTTCTATTAAGAATACCTAGTTTATTTGTTATGTGTTTGACGAATATTGGTGTTGTCTATTGTTTGGTTACTTTTTACTTATTTATTTCGAAAGAGAATATATGCTTTTGTTTAAATAAATGAAGATAGTTCTATAAATGATATATGACTATATCTTAGGCAGTTATTGCCAACTGTATTATAATTTTTTTTATTAGTTTTCCAATTAAAACAAAACATTCAATAACAAAAGGAACATACGAGGGTGGATTAATATACAAAATCTCTAATTCTACAAAATAAGAATAAGAAAATAGAAAATAATGAAACCAGTCTGAAAATTTAAGTAAGTAAGTAAGAAGTAAATTTTCAATGTACTTCCAATGTACATAATAATTTTTCTTCACAATCAGGCTCGACTTGCATCGAATATTGCACTTGATCCACTTTTCTGTAATTTCGTCAATAATAGACGCCACTCCTCTAGAATTCCAGGATCATTAACACTAAATAATGTTATTCTTGAACAACCAATAGATATTGTTCAAGCTTTTGTTGATACTTTTTCTAATATCTAAAACTCTCCTATCCCTTCACAGCCCGATCAGCTTGATGTTGCTCTGAATTCTGTTTCTTTTGATATTGGAAGATTTACAGAGGAGGAAGTGCTGCGTGAAATCAAGAAGTTTAAATCTAATATGACTTTCGGTGTTGACAGTTTACCTGGCTTTCTTCTACCGGATTGCGCATATGTACCTTATCACCCACTTATCGCAATATTTAATTTATCAGGCTGTACTTCGACTTTCACGGACAACTGCAAGATCATTAGAATTACTCCTGCATTTAAGAAAGGTGATTGCCATAATATATGTAACTACAGACCTATTAATATTCTTTGAAATTTTGCAAAAGTGTTTGAGTACGTACTCTATGAGAAACTATATGGCAACATTAAATCTTTTTCTCAATTAATCAACATGGTTTTGTTAGAGGGAGATCTACTGTTATTAACTTGATGGAACTTACACAGCAAATAGGTGAAGCATTGGATGCTCGACAACAAGTGGATGTTATCTATACCGATTTTAGTAAAGGGATACAATTGACCACTCTACTGTTGTCGAAGTTACAATCTACAGGTGCTTTATTGAAAATTGTATCCTCATTCAAAACCTATTTAGTGAATTCATGGTATGTATATGTACAATATAACGGATATAATTCCAATCCTTTTACCGCTACAGTTGCCGTTTCTCTAGGCTCCAATTTGGGCCCACTGCTTTTCAATGTATATATTAATGACCTCATGATGCTGCTAGATTGTAAAGTTCTCGCGTATCCAGATGACCTAAAATCTTTAATAGAATCACTTCTCCACCAGACTGCCTATTTCTGCAGAGAAATCTTACTCTTATTCACAAATAATCGAGTGTGCTCAAATGTTGAGAACTGTTCTATTCTTTTCTTCTTTAGACATTCACGTATTATTCTCTTTAATTATACATTTTCTAATGACATAATTTCGAGGGTTCCACAATTTTGAGATCTTGGCTTGTTCTTTGATTCACATTTGTCTTTCAGTCCCATTTCATATTACATGCACTTGTTCATCCACATCTAAGTCTCTAGTTTTCCTCATTCGATCTTGTCGTACATTTGGCAATTACACGTTAAGCCTTTTGTTCTATTCCTTTGTTAGAACCAAGCTAGAGTATGCGTCTGTAGTTTGGAACCCTCGATATATATACAGTATAACAACTTGAACTACGAAAGCCTATTGATACGAGAGGGTGGTAGGAGGTAAAATTAAATGTATTCATTTAGCTTATTTAGCTACTTATAATATGTTTTTTAATATAAACGTGTAGAGTTTGTTAAATTAAGTTTATATTATGGGAAAACTGAAATTGTATTGCATGCTAATTGCAACTAAAAACCGTCAAATAAAAAATTAGTCCAACAAAATAAAATTTATTATCATAATACAACTTTAATAAACAATACTTTTAATTAATTACGTGTTCGAATCGTGCACCTTGAATTTCTAAACAATACGCTACCCGATCATAAAAACCACGTCTAACATTTGCCAGCATATCGGGCGTAATCGATGCTAAGAAATTTCTTATTTTTTGACGTAGTTCATCTAAATTATTTGACCGTTGATGTTTGAAACCGTAAATTTTTGACTTTAGATACCTCCACAAGAAAAAATCATTAGGGGACAAATCTGGTGATCTGGCCGGCCATTCAATTGTACCGCCTAGAGAAATAATTCTATTCCCAAAGGTATTTCTTAAGAATTGACGCACAATTGCACTGTTATGTGCAGAACATCTGTCTTGCTGATACCAAATAGTTCCTATTTCAATATTGGGTATGTTCTGGAAAAAAGGAATAATGTCATAATGCAGCAATTGTAAATATTTTTGTGAATTTAACACGCCGTTTATAAAAATGGACCAATTATATTGTCCCCTAACATTCCAATCCAATCATTCAATTTCTGTGGGTATTGTGTATGAGCTGTATACGATTTATGTTTATTGTCTTTTGACCAATACCTTATTAACATAGGATTATGTCGACCGTATAAAATAAATGAAGATTCGTCAGTAAAGAGAATATTAGAAATAAAATTTTCATCCACACCATATTTCTCAATTATATCCAAACAGAACTGAACTCGGTTATAATGATCTCCAGGAAATATTTCATTTACTTTTTGTACATGATACGAACGGTATTTATTCTTCTTTAATAATTTTCTAACGGTTTCACGGGAGACATCGACACTTTTACTAATTTGGCCTAACGTTTGGTATTCATTTTCTTCAACAGTAGCGCATATCATGATATCCCGATCCGTATTATCATGTGCGGGCTTTTTATGTAAAGAGGGAGAGACACATCCGTATTTTTAAAAATTTTCCTTAATTCGATTTAAACATGGAACAGGACGATTAATGAAGGTAGTTCTCCAAATATTTACAATTGATGAAAGTGTGTGGCCTCCACTTTATAATTTGCACTTTTTCATTAATTATGTATTCCATTAGGATAAAGTTTGATGGTTCGCTAAAGTATTTCACATAACCACTGACATTCCTGTCATATAAAAAGTTGACAATACTAAAATGGATACATTTAATTTTACCTCCCACTACCTTCCCCAATCAATAGGCTTTCGTAGTTCAAGTTGTTTTACTATATATATATATATATATATATATATATATATGGTAAACCTAATCAGTAGGCGATTAAAGGTCTGTATATTACTTCAAAATATATGTATTTAAAAAACTCTACATGTTTCGGCTGTATACGCCTTTATCAAGAGAATACAAAATATGAATGACCTATTCATATTTTGTATTCTCTTGATAAAGGCGTATACAGCCGAAACATGTAGAGTTTTTTAAATACATATATTTTGAAGTAATATACAGACCTTTAATCGCCTACTGATTAGGTTTACCATATCATACCAAGGGCACGAAGTTATTATATTTATATATATATATATATATATATATATATATGTGTTTAGATAATGTGTCCCAAAGTAGACCATATTTTTCAAATAAAAAATTTCGTATGATTTGCTTTATAATTTGTAGACAGCAATGTTTACATCCCCACTTACTCTGCAATTGCATACATTCTAATTTAATATTTGTAAATATTTCATATAAAAAAAAAGCCGAAAAACTCCAATAATTTATCAAATGTTATATATACGAGTATATCTTTAGATAATTCCTTAGCCGTTTATTAAATATAACAACTAATAAATTATTGGAGTTTTTCGGCTTTTCTATTAATTATTTACAAATATAAAGTTAGTATGTATGTAATTGCAGAGTAAGGGGGGATGTAAACATTGCTGTCTACAAAATACAAAGCAAATCATACGAAATTTTTAATTGAAAAAATTGTCTATGTTGGGACTCGAACTCAAGTCTACTCCAATAATTTATCAATTGTTATATTTAATAAACGGCTAAGAAATTATCTAAACATTCATATAGCTATGGAGTAATAATTAGCATTTTCAAACATTCAAATCTGACATCTGCTTTCAAAATACTGACATCTGCTTTCAATAACTGATATTTAATTTCAAAATAGGCATTTGCTTTCGAATCTGACATTTGCTTTCATAACTGACACCTGCTTTCAAAACTGACATCTGCTTTCAATTACTGACATTTGCTTTCACTAACTGACATCTACTATCAAAACTGACATGAGCTTTCAAAACTGACTTCTGCTTTCAACTTGACATCTACATTGAATAACTGACATCTGATTCATTAACACTGTTACTTTATAATGCATTTGTAAATAGCTTGAACCTAGGTCTATTGTGGGTGAGTGGTTAAACCGACAGTCCGGCAAACTGTAGACTTGGGTTCGCGTCCCAACATAGACAATTTTTTCAATTAAAAATTTCGTTTGATTTGCTTTGTAATTTGTAGACAGCAATGTTTACATCCTCCCTTACTCTGCAATTACATACATACTAACTTGATATTTGTAAATAATTCATATAAAAGCCGAAAAACTCCAATAATTTATCAATTGTTTTATATATATATATATTGATATATAAAGAAGAAAAGGGCTTTGTAATGTTAATACATTTATAAGTAGATATGAGAAAGAAATAATTTGAATTGGTTTTAATTTTAATAATTATAATGGAAAGTATAGGGATACTTACTCTGACAACTGTATATATTGGCAAGTATAGATTAAATACATATTTTTTTTAAATGATTCTCTAAGAAATATGGGCGCCAGTTCATCTAATGCTTTATTAAATGAACAAAATTATACGATATTAGGTTACTTAGCGGTAGAGCAAGATCTCTTTCTCTGGAGCCGATTCTTCTTTTAAAAAATCAAATCTTATTTTGCCTCGTTAGTTTTAAAATGTAATATCACAAGCATACGGAATTAAGTAAGAAAAACTCTGAATAAAAATATTGTGTGTAGTTTGTGGAAATTTAACTTTAATCGTTATTTTTTAAGATATTTTGTTCAAATTAAAAAATATATCTGAATCAGCCGATGATTGTGCGTAAATCACGTGACATAATAGTGTTACAAATTGTAAAAGTATTTATAATAGATCTATGGTGTAATAAATGTGAATGATATTACTTAAAATAGTGATTTTAGCTGATTTAAATCTTTATGAAAATATAATTTGAAAGAGGCCCTTCAGTTTCAGGTAAGTTTAGTCTAATTAATGCTAATATTATTATAGTACAAATAATAAGGTTATGTTGTTATGATATGCAAATATGGATAAAAATAAAGATTTCTATTTGTAATTACGTGTACTACGATGTCTATTATAAAGATTTTCTTAGTGATAGAGGATTCAATTGGAAGCATACGGAACTTTGATGCTACCAGGTACTGGGATGATGCCAACAGTTTTTCGGAGGATTGGTCCGTATATTTCAGAAATGCTGTTCCATTTTATTGTTCGGACGATGTATGTACACTGTCTTCGTATATTGTGAACGTTTTTGGGTTAGTATATAACAATTTTAATATTTCAAATGATAGTTTTTCAATACTTTTTAACGTGGTTTTTTCTTACAACGACCCAAGCGACGTTCATTTATCTGTTGTTTTTTTTTCCTTGGCCTGCATATGATTTATTGTTGCTTAATACAAATATTAAATTTGTATTTATTCTAATCGACTTATTTTATATTTCCTATTAATTGATATTACCGTTATAATAAAAAATAACAATTATAAAATAGTAATTACATTATTTTAAATGTCTATTAATGTCATATGTATACAAGTTAAAATCGATGAATCCTGCGGTGAATTAGTTGAAATCAAAAAATATTACGATCGATAAGATAGATTTCCATATAATATTAATATAATAAATCAAGTTAATTATTTTCGGAATTACAAATAAATTAATCAATTTTGAACAAGTGATCTACATAAATAATAAAAATTATACCAAAAAATTTTCTAATTAAATCCGAGGCATTAACTTGTTTAATATCTTAAACTGTAAGTGCATGGTCTTCTTTCATAATACTTAATCTAACGCTTATTACCTTTTTCTTCCAGTTTCTGGTAACAAGATGAACTATAACAATATATATATATATATATATATATATATATATATATATATATATATATGTATATATATATTGATATAATACTAGAGATATAGCTGGTATTTAAATAGGCATCACGTTGGTTCGACAAATGATAAGTTAATTTATTTTGAATAGATTAATTGGGCGCCTTATAAAATGTGATAAACTATCTCAAACCGCGCTATCTCAGCATTACTTCGCCAACTAGACTCCGGGTGCATGAAACTGTATAAATATAGTTAAATTAAATGATATCTCAAGCTCTTCGCGAGTGATTGGTTGCTGCTTCCTTATTAGTTATTCAAATATACAATAGTCAAAAGAAATAACTCCTACAACTAAATCTACACCAATAAAAGATTCATATAAATATAAAAATAAAATATTTATTGAATGAAAAATAGGAAACTGCAATAAAATTAACAAATATAGTGGATAATGTTAAGTTTATGAACTAAATATGTGTGACAATAAGGTGTTAAAAAGAAAAGGTTATGTGTGTAACGTTATAATAAACATATGGACTAAATTACAAAGGATATCTTTAATAAATAGGTGAGTACCTTTTAAATTAATAGTACTAAGTAAAATTGGTATTTAATTTAGTAGAAATTTGAGTATTGGATGTTACATGATCAAGGTAGAAAATTCGAGAATCTTTATTTATATGTATTGATTTAATATTGTTAAAATAAATGCAAAAGAAGATATATTTTTAACCAGTATTAATAGTAAACCTGTTGCACTGATTTGTAGATTACAAGCTTCAATGTTGATGAGTCTCGACGATGAAAAATTGTCCGAACGCTATCCTAAGTTCTGGCGGCGTGTGCGGCGGGTTATAGGTGACGCTCTTGAAATATTTCCTCGGACTTGGTTCGAAATGGCTTGTATCTCCCTGCGACCTTGTATGACTGCTGGATACGAGGTATTGACTTGAATTGACGAGAATCCGATCAGTAAATGGTCTGTAATTCTTCTTGGTTGGATATCTCGGGAATTTAGTGTAATTGTAGATGATATTTTAACAGTGACGCTTAATTATGCGTTTATACGTAGAAGTCTGATTATCTGTTTGAATTTCACTAGTTATCTATATCAGTATTTATGCAGGATGTTTTTAATAACTTTCTCGATGAATATGCGTTTTAAATTAATGATATTTGAGAATTTCTAGGAGTAGATCAAAAAAATGCGTCTATTACTTTTATTAATTTTGCAAAAGATGATGCCGATAGCGTCTGTTTTTTATCAAAGCCTAGTTATCTTATATGCCAAAAAGTCTCGAAGCTTTGCCTTTTAAAACTACTTTCTTAAACAGAAATTAACTATTTTTAATATTTTTTCTAAATTAAAATATTTTTCAACAAATTCTAAAGTAAGTTTTATATAAATCTTAATGCTAATTTTTGTGTACTGCGCACGATAAATATTTATATTGCGGGTTAATTTTCCTTGTCAATTAGTGGGCGTGTTTTACTGGCGTCGATATAAAGTATAGATGTATATGAATTAAATATCGGTGATTTCGCGCTAGAATTTGAATTATGAATATGAACTAATAAAAATGAAATAGATGAAAGAAATAGAAATATAATAATTTTAAGACTGTAATATTATCGTTATATTAATTCGTATACATTTCGACACTACTAAAACTTGATAACACCGCTTATATAACCTTTTTATATTAATTTTCTAAATTGAGTATTTTATATTTCCCATTTTAGGTGCTGATCAAAGGGTATGTCTTGAATAACAACAATATATATATAATATCTTCGTGACCTTGGTATGATAAGGTAAACTTAATAAGTCGGCGATTAAAGGTCTGGTTTATTACTTCAAAGTATATATATTTAAAATAACTCTACATGTTTCGGCAATGATGCCTTTGTCAAGAGAATACAAAATATAAAATTTTGATTTTGTATTTTGTATTCTCTTGACAAAGGCATCATTGCCGAAACATGTAGAGTTATTTTAAATATATATACTTTGAAGTAATAAACCAGACCTTTAATCGCCGACTTATTAAGTTTACCTTATATATATATATATATATATATATATATATATATATATATATATATATATGAGAAACTGTCACTAGAACGTACCTAAAAACAATTCTTGAAGTACTTGTGTTTTAAACTGGATGGCATATATCCTCCTCATGGCACTGACTACAAGAGTTTATTAAGTTGACATTATTTCGCTTCCCTAAGCCAAAGAAGAGATGAAGCAAGCGGCAAATTTCTGATTAAACTCATCAACTATGATGCGGATTCACATTCTTTGCTCTGACAAATCAATTTTCTGGTGCCAAAGTACAACATTAGATCATCGGATACATTTTATGTAGCTAAGGTGCGTACATGTCCTCCTCAAATCGTCATTGTTACATATGTGCTGTAATACTCATCGACTGTATCCTGATCAATTCTGGAGAGTATAGTTATCTTTTTATCTTAGTTTTCATTTAATTAATTCAGTGACTTATTTTTTCTTAATTAATTTGTTTAATTTATTTAGATAAAGTTTTCTTTATTTACTCTTTGGGAGGCTGTACTGTGTTAAAGATCAATTTATAGTTTATATATCATATAATTGTGACTCAGTAACTGGATTTTATTAATCTGTTGGATAAATAAATGAATATTATTATTATTATTAATAATCTTCATTTATTGCAACACATTCCTCCAAGCATCTTCTTTTATTCCGTCCATGAAAAAACTTTCTTATTTACTATTTACCATTGCGAGTAGCAGCTTGAGCTTCAACGTCTGATAGAAAATATTGAGCTTTGCATAACTCCTTCAACTTTGGGAACAACCAGAAATTTGGAGGTGACAAATAGGGACTATAGGGAAGTAGGGGACTATACCGTTTTGTTGCTGCAATGTGATATGGTGTCGTCGTGGTGCAAGAAAGACTTCGTTCTTTCAGGGTTTATTTTTCGGATACGATTCTTTAGTGATTGCAGTATCTTATTGAATTAGACTTGGATCCCTTCAGCAGATTTCGGTATGAATGGCCCCCTTTTCATCCCTGAAAACGGTGCGCATGAGTTTCAGCATCGATGGAACTTTCGTACACATAGAGAATCAGAATGCCGATATTGACTGCCTTGTGTTTGAAGTCATAATGAACCCAAGATTCGCCCCCGGTGGTGATGTTCATTTGAAAATCAACTCTTTCACATCGATACTGTGTTACGTGTCCGTAACGCTCATCGCATCGTAACGCTTATTTTGTATTAAATTAGTATTCTCTTTATTATATTTTGCTCCGTTTCCAACGAACCTATCTTTATGTATGTATCGATCGTCGTTTAATTGTATAATATATTTGGTTTCTTTCAAGTATTTTTTCTTTTTTTCTCTTACTGCGGTTCTTATTTTTTGGAAGTACGATACTCTCTCTCCGTACGCAGACGTAAGTTATTGCCGATCTTGGGCAGATGTCACGATTCCTTAATCACTGGTGTCTATAAATGTGGCTTAACCTATTAACGCCCAACTTCTAAAAATTAAAAATAAAAAGTTTTTTTTTTAGTGAAACGTTTTTAATTGAAGTAAAATAATTCGAAAATACAAAAATTTATTCATTTTTTATGAAAATAACGTAAATATAGCCTGTCCTAAATATAGGACACTGGCACTTACACATATCAACCGTACTATACGTGAAATCAAGACGCAGATTATTTTTTGTGGTAAGGAATGAAGCATTCCTTGCAGAGTGTCACATCATATTTGACGCAAAATGAAAGAGGTTTGGATGAACAGTTTTTTCCTTGGCATCTTCGCTGTTTCTCTCTTTTTTCCATAAAATGACCTTGGTTGTCATATCTTACATCTTCGAAAACTTTTGTTGCAGACGTTCTCGGCCTACCGACAAACGGTTTTTGAATAATTTTCATGTATGGTATGGCAACAGATCGTCTGTACTCTAGCAAACTCAAATCAATATCGTTAACTAGCTTGTAAACTAGCTATGAGTTTACCATGGCCATATCAATACACCTAATAAATAGAAGCCAGTACCATTTCTTGGCTCTAATATTTGTTGCATATTTGCCAACCAACCAGTCATGTTGATCCACTCCACCCATGTAAGAGTTGTAATTCTTGAACAAAAGCGGTTGTGGTATGCTTCGCTTTTCTTTAGCCTTTCGATCCCACCTGCCTGCTTTATGGAGAGGTTCTACTGAATCGAAATTGGTGGCAATTCTAACGCACTTGTTATCATTCCATTTCACAATAAGTATTTCTGCATTTGTATCGAATCTGTAATCATACGAGCCTCGTTCTTCTTTTCCAAGAGATTTGGAATCTTTTAAAGGGCATGAAGATAATCTATTCTCCTTTAAAGTTCCAGTCGCACGGAATCCTAGCTGTTGTAGATGAATGAGTAAGTCTCTACTTGTAAACAAGTTGTCAAAATATATCTGATGACTTGCGGGTTCTGATACACAATCTAACATATCAAGTACTACCTTGGATCCTAAGGCCAAATCTTCACGATCATTTCTTGCAATTGATTTTCCTGTATACAGGTCAAAGTTATAGCAATATCCACTAACGCCACAAAGAGCCCACTATTTATAGCCAAATCTAATAGGCTTTCCACGTATAAATTGTTTTAGGCCATGATGTCCATAATATTTGACAATCATTTCGTCGATTGCTAATTCTTTCTCAAATACGTGAAATTTTTTAAAGTTTTCGTTTATCATTTTTAGCAAAGGTCTAACTTTGAATCCTCTATCATCCTTGTCTATTACCAAGTTATCGGCAAAATGTATATATTTTTTTATTTTTAAATATTAATTTCTGGAGATACAGGCCTTGACAATATTTATACCAAGATCCTCTTCCTCGCTCCAATAATTTCTCTCAGATGGCAATTGACGATATCCGCTGAACAATAAAATACCTACAAACGATTTTAGTTTGTCTATTGTGACGGTGAAATCTTGATCATTTTTGCTTCTAGCATATTTCAGTGTTTCGTTAACAATGTAATCAAAAACGGTGTCAGTAAAATATTCTTCAAATATTTTAACTGGCGATTTTCCCGCTAGATGATTTTTAAGATTATCTCTATTTGTTGTGGATGTTTGGAGTGTATCTGGCAATTTTGTGTAAACGGGTTTCACCTTTTTCCAGGAAAATGTTTATTGAGTAAGGCAACGTCTTTTCTTAGGTCGCTTTGCGTTGACATGAGTATTTTCAGCAGATGAACAACCAGGTAAACTTACTTCCTCTTGCTCATATGTTTCTGGAGCCTCAGAACTAAGAGGTAATTTATATTGCAGTACAAGTTCTCCTGGTACATCACTGACTTCCACATTTCCTAAGTTGTTATCATCAACGTCATCTTCATCAGTTAGTTCATCTGGTTCTGGTGGAAGAATGACTATATCGAGATCTTCAGATGTTATAAATGTAGGATCATTTACAATATCCTCGACTTCACGTAACGACAATGCTCTTCTGTACATCTTTTGAGTAAATATATGTATATGTATAAAAATTTCTAAACTAATAGAATAACATCAATATAACACCACGCAATAAAAATTTTTCACATAATATATTTAGTTGACATACAATGTAGAAATGAATTGTGCGAAGCAAGAGACAAACTCAAAATACTAAAATAACGCAACTGTAAATTTTTTTATAATGCCAACATACAATACACAATACAGAAAATACTGAACAGTGCGTGGCAACAGACAAACTCGAAATATGAAATAAAAGAAGATTGTAAATTTGATAACGCGAAGTACCAGTGTCATATAAATAGGACAGCCATAATAGACCATCTATATTGTGAAGTTTCTAAATATTTATTTTTTAAATAACTGTGGCAACAGCTTTGGTGAACTCTTTTTCGACTGAATAGTATAGTAAATGTTCGTTAAACCTTTTTTTATATGATTTACAAACATATATATAACGTTATAAAAACGTCGTTTTGGGATTAAACGTAAGGATTAAAAAAATATTTTTAATGGTACAAACTATATATGGTCAAACACGTCTTAAAAGGCTTAATGGGATTCCACCTAACGGTAAAAAAAACTATTTTGAAAATACAAGTTATATACAGACCAAAAAAACACCTGTTTTTATACTGTCCTATAAATAGGACGCTGGGGTATAATGGGTTAAGTGAAATTTTATTAAGAATTACGGCCCCATGCTGGATTTAATTTATAGACAATACCATTAATTGCTGAGCGATATCTCTTTAAGAGGATTTAAGTGATTTTTGAGAGAACACGTTGACAACCAACTAATACTATCTTGCAATTCCATCGAAAGTCTCGTTTCGGTACGTATTTGAGTTTCTCTTCATGTTCTTTGGTTTATTTTGTTGTTTAATTTCTTAATTTAGGTGGTTCTATCTGTGGGCGAACAATACCATCCAGTACTTTCCCGAGTGTTGCGCTCAATCACAGCAAACGCTCCAGAAGTCGCCGGACCCAGACAGATAAGCGAATCTAGTTTTTGATTATCAAACCGATATTTTTATTTTTGTTCCATTGCCGCACATTTATTCCTATTTAGCTTTTGGTCAGCCTTAACATTCGCCCAGGTGTTTCCTTAAGAAATAACCTGTTTCGTTCGTCTAGTTTTTCTTCGCAACATGAAGAGTTTAATGTAATTTAATGTTAGTATATTTTGTTTTACAAATTTTTATTTAAACTATTTTTATGCGTTGCATATATTAAGAACTTAAGAGCGTAATTTTGAGAGAATTTACTAATTTGAAATTTATTAATTAAGGTAGATTTAGTTAGCGAATTATAGCATTCAATTTAAATTTGTGAACCGTTAAAAGCGAGAATACCTATTTATTTTTTTTACAGGGTGAATAATCATTTCAAGCACACTGTTCCAGTGTAATTTTTTTTATTGACACTGATAAGGCCATCTGCCACCTTTTTTTTGTCATTCATATTTCTTATATTTTCTTATATTTATTATAATTTCATATCAATAAATAGGGTATCTTTTTGGCCACGAAGTTTGTTTTTCGATCCTCAGGAGTGGAACTGGTTTCGGTCGGCGGGATTGGCCCTCTGTCCGTGCGCGACTTGCCTTTTTTTCCTTTTTCTTTTCTGAAAATTGAAGTTGTCAATATCATTTTTCTGAATTTGCGACGTCCAGCGGCATAAAATTCGGTGGCGCTCTTGACCACCAATATAGTATTTCGTTGTTCTTACCTCTTGGTCTCCCCACCCCCTGGGCTGAGGCAGCCTCAGAAGCCGGGTGGGCCGTTGGACGTTGGCAGAAACGGGAGGGTGGGCAGTTTCAGTCGCCCGAGACCGGGTCGGCTCCATTTGTTTTCCTTTTTTTTTGTATCTGATATATTTTCCCATAGTTTAATAAGCTCGACGTTCAGCGTCGTAGCAACTGGTTAAGAAGTACTTTACAAATGTTTATTCTTTGTTCTTTTGTGACATCTGTTAATTGTCACGGAACCCGCCTGACTCAATTTTTTCTGCAAATCAATGTTTGAAGGATGTACTGAACTTTTACTTGACTAATACTTAGTCGCCGAGTAGTTATTTCTTGCGTAATCTGGCGATTTCATTGAATCAGTGATCATTTGTCACTGATACTGGTCGACTTGATTACTTTTTGCAATTAGTTTCAAAATTATCTCATTTACTTTTCAATAACACAGATAAAATTAGAAGTTATAAAACAGTCAGTCTATATGTTGTCTTGCCCAGATTATAATAGATGTTACATAGGTCAAACTGATCATTCTATTGAAATTCAATATAAAGAACAATTACGTTAATTTAAAAATAATAAACCAGATTCTACTTTCACGCATCATATTTCATAAACAGGACATCTTTTTCCAGATGTGAATAATACATTAATTCTACACATTGAGAAAAAATATTGAAAATTGAATACTTTAGAATCCTTGGCACTGCTTCCTTCTCGGCCAACGAAACGTCACCCAAGAAAAAAGACATGCCATGGACGGGGTTTTAACCCAGATTTCAAGAAGCAATCATGGACAGCGACCGTAGACGTCTACAAGTCATGTTGTATAATAATATATTCTTAAAATATCAACATTTACTGATGATAATAATTGTTTTAAGGAAAAACAAACCAATCAAAACATCTTTCATAAGTCATAAATATGATTTCTACAATCACATTTAGTGCCGTTAGTAATAAGCAAGAATTTTGGTTTATCGTATTGTACAATAATAGTTTGTCGTGTTTTAACTAAGTAGTTATAGCTTATTTTCTTTGCATGACGAATGTATCAACTTACACATGTCGTTTATGATGTGTTTAAATGCAAATTATTCTCATTAAAATATAATTTCAGGTTTTGCAGTTCTTTGTTTGCCAGAGTGGCTATATTATTATTCTTGTCGCAAGCGGCAAATACTGTATTATCAGCAAACAATGAAACATTTTCTGATGGAAGGAGCGCAGTGTACATATAATGTATTTTACTTTTCATGAGGACACATAAATAACTTTTTTATTTTGAAAATAATCAATATAAAATTTTTATTAGTTACACAACTAATAAAAATTCTTATATATTCCGTGGGCTACACAGCCCACGGCATCTTTTTGTATGAATAGAGTTTTTATTTTGTCAAAATCTAGCCAACCATAATTATAATTCAAATAAAAAGCAGCGTTTCAAGTAGAGGGTATAGTAGTGTTTATGATAGAGCAAAAAGTTTTAATAAAGTTTGTTACAAGTCACTCAAGAACCCCAAGCATAAAACTTCACTGAAAAATATTTATATTAATTTTTTGCATTTTTATGCCGTTAGTAGATAATAATTTGTTATTTTAATAATAAGAGTGTCATAAATAAGAAAACAATTCACAAATTTTGTTCATCGATAAACAACAAGAAAATTTAACAATTTAAGTAACGATATTTTAATTAGGATTTTTTTAACTGAATTACTTTGAAGACCCAACAGTTTCCCAATCAATCGTCTTGTGATTCAACACATCTGGTGGTAATATTTCTGTAGAAATTTCTCGAATTCTCTGACAAAGTTCCTGTATGAATTAAGGTCTAGATGCATAAACAACATTTTAACCGTTCCCCAAAGAAAAAGTCGAATTGTGCTATGTTATGTAATTTTGGACCCCACTCTATTAACACTAATAGAGTGGAAATAAATATTCTTAAATTAATCCAGCGTCCTTATATGGTCTAAAGAAGAATTCATTTAACTGTTTCTCAGGTTAAATAATTTTTATTTTTTTTTAAATTATAAAATAACTTTTTATCACCACTACCCCGCGTTTACATAAACCAGATCTGTGAAGCCCACAAGTTATTTTGCTTGTATTAACACGTCTTAACTTCATATTGCTGGAGTGTGTTTTCTGACAATTTGAAGTAAACGAATCTGCTTGTTTCCAGAAGTTGAAACCTGCATTATTACAGAATGCATAAACATACGAGCAGCATAATTTGTCATTCTGTTGAATCACAATCTGAAGTTGTAGTACAAAAGCAATAATACCATTCGAAAAAATATGTAAAAAGTGTAAAGTTTGGTGATCCAAAGTTTGAGGAAATGTTGTTGCATTAGGTAAATGAATGCGATGATGCCACTTTTGGAGAAAGTAATGTTTCAGATGTAGAAAATTTTGACATAATGGACAGTGATTTCGAAGCAAATTCTCATGAGTTCTCCGGATCTGGTAGCGATGACGATGATGATGACGTTAATGCAGAAAATTTTGGTAATAGTGATAATCCAAACCAAAATATTGGTATCTGCAAGTATTTACATTTCTCCAAGCAGCCTGGATTGGACAATAGAATCACCAGCTAAAAATAAAATTCGACCGCAAAATATTATTCGACGTGCGCAGGTGCACGTCGAATAATATTGCCACAAAATCATATGGCTGCTGTACCAAGAGAAGCTTTTCAGTTATTTGTGACTGAAGTTATTATGCAGAAAATTGTCTAGTGCATTAACTTAGAAGCAAGACCTGTTGATAATGGGAAATCAAAACATAGACAGATGTAGCTCTTGATGAACTTTACGTGTTTTGTAGTTTACTTATTCAAGTTGGAGTTTATAGAAACTGGGCTTTTTTTCTGATGAATTTGAAAGTCCCGTATATCAAGACACAATGCCATATTTCGTTTTGAAGAAATACGAAGATTTATTAGATTTGATGATAAAAAACTCGAGAAACACGTTTAGAAACCGATTAATTAGCACTGGTATCTTACATCCGGAATCTATTTATTCAGCAATGCAAAACGTGTATCATATTAAATACCGATGTAACAATTGATGAACAATTTGTTGGCTTCAGAGGCAGATGTCGATTCTTTCAGTATATTCCAAGTAAGCCGGCAAAATATGCCTTGAACATTTTTGGATGTGCAAATATAAATATGGGTTTTCTCTTGATGACCTAGATTATGCTGGTTGTCAATCTGGAGAACATACACATAATAATCTGTGATTTGAAATAGTACAAACTTTAGTATATAGTATTCATAATTTTGGTTTAGTCACAAGCTTTTTTGATGAAAACATCAACGACTACCATTCTCCCCCCACCCACCTATCCCAACGTATTCGCCAGATCTGACTCTCTTCGACTTTTCGAAAATGAAGCTGTACCTAAAAGGCCGACCTTTTGATAGCATTATAGAAATTCAAGAGGAATCGCAGGCAGTACTCTACTGATGTAAATGGGATTTAAGTAAAACACTTATACTAATTTCCAGAATATACGAGTTGCATTCAAGTTCTAAGGCCTCCGATTTTTTTTCTCCGGACTTGAAAGAGATAGAAGTATGTGCATTATTTTAAAATGAGCGTGCGTTCGTTGTCAATACGTCACAGAGATGGCAGCACTGTACGGCAGATGGAATTGTAGCGGCAGCGTCGAGAATGAGAACTGTTTTAGATACTTAAAATGGCTACGTTTTCCTTACTTGAACAGCGTGCAATCATTCGTTTTCTGAATTTGCGTGGTGTGACACCAATTGAAATTCATCGACAGTTGAAGAAGACATGTGGTGATTGAGTTATGGATGTGTCGAAAGTGCGTTCGTGGGTGCGACAGTTTAATGAAGGCAGAACATCGTGTGACAACAACCTCGGGCTCGCACAAGCCGGTCTGACGACATGATCGAGAAAGTGGAGAGACTTGTTTTGGGAGATCGCCGAATGACAGTTGAACAGATCGCCTCCAGTGTTAGCATTTCCGTGGGTTTTGTGCACACAATCCTGCATGACGACCTGAAAATGCGAAAAGTGTCCTCCAGGTGGGTGCCACGAATGCTGACGGACGACCACAAGGCTGCTCGTGTGGCATGTTGCCAAGCAATGTTGACGCTCAACCAAGGCATGAATGGGACTTTCTTTTCGCCGATTGTGACAATGGATGAGACGTGGATGCCATTTTTCAATTCAGAAACAAACCGGCCAGTCAGCTCAATGGAAGCACACAGACTCACCGCCACCAAAAAAAATTTCGGGTAACCGCCAGTGCTGAAAAAATGATGGTGTCCATGTTCTGGGATAGTGAGGGCGTTATCCTTACCCATTGTGTTCCAAAGGGCACTACGGTGACAGGTGCATCCTACGAAAATGTTTAGAAGAACAAGTTCCTTCCTGCACTGCAACAAAAACTTCCGGGAAAGGCTGCGCGTGTGCTGTTCTACCAAGACAACGCACCCGCACATCGGGCTAACGTTACGCAACAGTTTCTTCGTGAAAACAACTTTGAAGTGATGTCTCATGCTCCCTACTCACCTGACCTGGCTTCTAGTGACTTTTGGCTGTTTCCAACAATGAAAGACACTGCCCGTGGCCGCACATTCACCAGCCGTGCTGCTATTGCTTTAGCGATTTTCCAGTGGTCGAAACAGACTCCTAAAGAAGCCATCGCCGCGGCCATGGAATCATGGCGTCGATGTTGTGAAAAATGTGTACGTCTGCAGGGAGATTACGTCGAGAAGTAACACCAGTTTTATAGTTTTCGGGTGAGTAGTTAGTTAGAAAAAAAATCGGAGGCCTTAGAACTTGAATGCACCTTGTATTACACTTTATTATATATATTAATAAATAGACGACATGTTTCGCTACGATGTAGCTTCTTCAGATCTTATATTACAACAGTAATTACAGTAGTAATATAAGATCTGAAGAAGCTACATCGTAGCGAAATATGTCGTCTATTTATTAATATATATATAATAGAGTGTAATATATACTGGAAATTAGTATAAGTGTTTTACTTAAATCCCATTTACATATAATGGATTCCCAGCAAGTATCGGCCGATTCAATTAAATTTAAAAAAAAAGTACTCTACTTGTTCAGAGAAAGGACTTTCTGAATATATTACAGCACTAGAGAAAACTCGGAAACCGATACATAGCTGTGCAATGAGATTACTTCGAAAGGGACAGCAACCGCCAGGAATAAAGTTTCGGATTTTTGTAGCATCAGTCCGGGAACATCTGTATCGCACCTCGTACTGGTATAAAGTACATACTAAAATGAACATAAGATCGATGACCACAGAACAGACGTAAAGCAAACATTTGTTACAGATTTTAAAAAGGCAAAGAGTAATAACTTCTATATATTACATAAAGCAAGTAGTATGATAAGTTCACGATATATTAATCTAAATGTGCATTAAGTCTGTTCAGGCGCCCTTCAAAGTTAAAAAGACTGTCTTCTGTTGAACAAAATAAAAAACAGTTGATTTAAATAAAAAAATGTGAAATACCTAGGTATTCATTTGGATCGTAAGTTCACTTGAAGTAAATATATATTTACAAAAAAGAAGCAACTGAGTTTTAAATTGAGCAAGCTATGCAAGATCTTTGGAATAATATCCCAAATGTCGATTGAAATAAACTTTTTGTTTATAAAGCCATCTATTTAGCATCAAATTTAAACAGTGAGATCTTAGGAAAGATTTCAGTCAAAAATACTTCGGATGATCGTTGATGCTTATGGTTTATTCTAAGATAAGGTGTTATTTGAAAACGTAATCAGTTATAAAAGAGGTGTGAAACTGTAGTGGCATGTACCAACGGAGGCTCAACACCTACCCGAACAAGATATAAAGCAGATGTTCGCCAGAATAGTAATCGTAGACTTAAACGGTATAATCCCGCAAACCCAACTAACAGATTTTATGTATTTAGTGCTACTATTATCGGGATAAAATTTAAAAAAAAATAATTAATTTCACTACTTTTTACTTTGTAAAGTTACTATCGTTTCACTCCCAAATGAGCTTCGTCAGACATATAACTAACATATGGACATATCTTCACACAAATATACCGTAACAAACACATGTTTTTGATGGTGAAGGAATGGGTAGCCTCTATTACTTAAATGTCTATGTACAAAAACTTTCACAACTACGGTTTATACAATACAGTTCATAAAGTGATAAAACTAAGGATCTATATTATGTTAAAGAGAGGTAGAACAGCACTTTGGAAAAATACAATATATGACAATCTGAATAATCAGATAAATAAATTAAATAACGGTGAATTATTAATTTCTAATTAATCATTGAGGATATTATCAGTTTTCTTTAATTTACTAATTTCTATTTCTAATAAATTATGCTTTTTGCCCTTATTTTCTATGTTTAGTATTTTAAATTCCTTGTTAGAGGTGCAGTTTGCTAAATTAATATGAGACGCATATGAAGAGTCACTTTTATTATTTCTAAACGAAGAAAAATGTTCTTTGATGCGTATTTCAAACGATCTGCTTGTCTGTCCGATATACTGCATGGCGCAACTATCGCGAGTTAACTCATAGACTCCTGTCATGTTATTATTATCTGTTAAATCCTTGTTGTTTTTTATAAATTTTGATAAATTGTTGTTAGTTCTATATGCTGTATTTCTTAAATATCTACAAATTTTTATGCTTGAAGAGTAAAGGCTGAAACAATCCAATATTTAGTGGTAAATGGAATTTTCTTATGTTAACAACCAATAATATTATACCAAAAGGTATACCCTCTTATTAAGACTTCAATATCACCGAATCAACATGGCTTCATGAAAAAGCGATCTACTGTCTCTAAACTTGCGGTATTCTCTCAATACGTTGCTGACGCGTTGGATTGCGGGTCACAAGTTGATGTCGTATATACTGACTTTGCCAAGGCATTTAATCGAGTCGATCACGCTATCTTGCCAGCTAAATTGGCGAGTTTTGGATTTAGTAAACCGCTGGTTAACCTTTTAACTTCATATCTACATAATAGGCCTCAACGTGTATTCTACAACGGATATTTATCGACACCTTACATTGCCACTTCGGGAGTTCCGCAAGGCTCTGACTTGGGTCCTCTACTTTTCAGTATTTTCATTAACGATCTCTCAGACCAGCTCGAGTCTAATAACCTTTTCTTTGCCGATGACTTGAAGTTGTTTTCTCGAGTCTCCGACTCGAGGGACTGCCTTCGACTTCAGACTGATCTGGTTAATATACAATCTTGGTGCAAGGATAACAATTTGCCTTTGAACCCCGTTAAGTCCAAGGTTTTATCTTTCACCAAAAGACTTAATATTATTAAATTTGATTACCAACTTCGGGATATAAGTATATCCCGTGTTGAATCAACTAAGACCTGGGCGTTACCTTCGATATGAAACTGATTTTAAATGAACATATCAGCAATGTGTCTAAGCAGGCCACACAAACTCTTGGTTTTATTATCCGCAACTGTGGCGAATTTTCTAACGTGAGCGTATTGACATCCTTATTTAACTCATTAGTGAGATCACGTTTGGAATATGCCAGCTTGATATGGTATTATCCATTTTATCAATCACAAAAACGTCTACCTGAGCAAGTTCAGCGGCGATTTTTGAAATACATGTGGCTCAAGGTGGACGGCTTCTATCCCGACAGGGGCTCTGATCACACTCATCTCCTTTCTCGTTTCAACGTGCCTTCTCTCTCCTTTAGACGTTTTGTAGCCAGTCTCAACTTCCTTCATAGGCTTCTTCACAACGAAGTGGACTGCACAACACTATTATCCTACTTTAATTTTCTTGTACCACTATTCTTCACACGTCCTTCCCGTACTTTCTATCTTCCTTTTCCTCGAACCAATGTGTTGGTCAGGTCTCCTGTTTACGTTATGAGCAGTAATTACAATCAGGTAGTTTCTTCTGAAATGGATATACATTTTTATGGTTTGCTGAGCTTCAGACAGCGTCTCTATAACATCTGCGATATGTATTCGTTGTAGTGTGCAATTAATTCCTGGATGTTCCCGTTTCTTTTTTGTTTTTATCGGTTTTGATCACTTGTCCAGACTATTGTTTATATTCAAATATATTATTTGCTTGAATATTGTATATTATTTTAGGCTTCTTTACATTTTTTATATTTAGGAAATTATGTCTTTATAATACTTCTTTTTTCTATTAGTACTTATTGTTATGTGTATGATTTAAAATTTTGTTCTATTTTATCATGTAAATGGAATTCTAATTCTGTTGGGTAATAAATATATAAATAAAAAAAATTAAAAAATAAAATAAATAATGATTGGACTTAATAAGTGACGTATTATTGTATTTGCTAAATATACTCGGACACATCGCAATATTTTGTAAATTCAAATAATAAAAAATAAATGCCCACTCGAACATCTCAGACTATCGTTGTTTCGTGCCTCCGGGCCGTAACGTATATCTGTTGATCAGGTTTCCCTGAAGAACATAAGAAAGTGAACGCAAAAAATCATTCACTGAGAATCATTAACATTGTTAATTAAATTTAACATATATTCATAACATTATTTTCTGGACGCCTATTCCGAACTTCGCCTAGGCACTGTTTCACTGACTTTACCTATAAGAAATATAAAATTGGCGTCGAGAAGATAATGAATGCGAGTTTATTGAAACGTCAACATAATTGTCATTCTCAGGACAAACCGCTTGTTTTAATTTTGTTTAACGTAGATATTTTAAGTTGTCATTGCAACCTTAAGTAATAGTAAATAGTTAATTGACGAAGGAGATACTTGTTGAAACTTCATTATAACGCTAAGAAATAAGTAATTAAACTTCTAGTTTCAAAAATTCTTTTATTGTAAATACCACTACAATATTGTTTCGCCATACAATGGCTTCATCAGGTGGATGAAATACTGAATATGTACAATACAAGTTTGAATATTTATGTGAAAATTATTGGGGAAATAGTGGTGGAAAAATTTTACAATCCTAAATTTAGTAGAGGGGAGTTGTTTAAATCTAGTTGGTCATTTAAAGCTAATCCTAAACTATTGTATCTATTAATTTATAAGTTTTCTAACAGGTTAAGTTTTTTACTTTTGTCTAGAATGTGTAAAATTTTGAAATCTATATTAAATTTATGATTGATATCTATACAATGACTTGCGAAAGTTGAATCTGTTTTCTTTTCTTTATGGCTTCTCTCGTATTCTTTCATCCTAATTTTGAATGTCCTTCCCGTTTGTCCTATGTATACCTTATTACAATCCTCGCATGTTAACTTATATACACCAGAGTTTGATTCTTTGTCTATTTTATCTTTGTTGTTTTTAATAATGTTCTGTATAGTATTGTCTGTTTTAAATGATATATGTTCGTTATTAGGTTTTTAATGAAAGTATCAACCAGAAATAAATAAAAGCATTATTTTTTTAGATTTAACCATATCACACAAAACTAATAAACACGAGTTCGCTATATACCATAAACCAACACATACAGATACCACAATACACGCTAATTCTTTTCATCCTATAACACACAAATTATCAGCATACCAACCTATGGTATATAGATTAATTCATGTACCTATGAGTAAAAGTAATTTCGACCTTGAACTAAATATAATATACACAATAGCATTAAACAATGGTTACTCTAAAAATATAGTCAATAACATCCTAAATAGCAAACAAGAATCTAAAACCGTTTCCTTAGTTTATCCAAAATTAAAATACAAGATAATCAATTCCTATAATTCAATCACTTACTTAGGAAAAATTTCGGAAAAAATTGGTACTTTCATTAAAAAACTTAATAACGAACATATATCATTTAAAACAGACAATACTATACAGAACATTATTAAAAACAACAAAGATAAAATAGACAAAGAATTAACTCTGGTGTATATAAGTTAACATGCGAAGATTGTAATAAGGTATACATAGGATAAACGGGGAGGACATTCAAAATTAGGATGAAAGAACACGAGAGAAGCCATAAAGAAAAGAAAACAGATTGAACTTTCGCAAGTCATTGTATAGATATCAATCATAGATTTAATATAGATTTAAAAATTTTACACATTCAAGAAAAAAGTAAAAAACTTAACCTGTTAGAAAACTTAGAAATTAATAGATAAAATAGTTTAGGATTAGCTTTAAATGACCAACTAGATTTAAACAACTCCCCTCTACTAAATTTAAGAATGTAAAAATTTTTCCACCACCATTTCCCCAATAATTTTCACATAAATATTCAAACTTGTATTGCACATATTCAGTATTTCATCCACCTGATGAAGCCATTGTATGGTGAAACAATATTGTAGTGGTATTTACAATAAAAGAATTTTTGAAACTAGAAGTTTAATTACTTATTTCTTAGCGTAGTAGTAAATAGTTTTGCTTGTTAAAACGGTTGGTTTGAAAATTATCAATTATAAATTGCCAAATGTAATACGTATTTAGGATCTAAGCAGCTTACAGAAAGTTCAATGATAGGCCTACAAATATTGAAGTATTGAATTTATCGAATTTCTATGTGCTGAACTTAATTAATTCGGTTTGTGAAATTATATAAACAAAAAATACGTTTTTATAATGTAATTGAATCATGGTATATACTTTTCTTTTAGATATTTACTTTATACATTTAGTGTATTGCTTCATATGTTTGTTTAAATCTCAAAAATAATGTTTCTCAATTTTTGTGACAATAACAGTACTTGAGCAAAATGTATTCTATGAATAAATTTCTGTAGTTCATGGCAATTCTAAAGTTCATATAGACTAGGGAGAAATAAATAAAATTATACAAAGTGATTCATATTTGAAAATAATGTTCATTCTGTTGCATAAGCGACGACTTTTCGTTCTCTAGATAGGGCAGCATTTAACGAGCAATAAGAAAGAAACACTCAAGTTTTGTAATTTTCATGAGTTTTTAAGTTTGTTAGTTAACGAGTTTATTCCGAGGAGGAGTCACTGAAGAAAGTTTCTGCATTCATTACTAACCGAATGGTTTGGTGAATCTTTTAATTTGCTTTACACTTTCTTCTATTTCATTAATTTTCTGTGATTTTAGAATGTACATGGACACATAACATGTGCACATGTACATCATCTAAAATACACGAGGGGAATATGTATTTTCCTGTTAAGTGGAAATCATTATCTTGTAGTTAATTACATGTATTTATGCATATAACGTACTTCATGAAGTAATCAATATTTCATTTCACTCTCAGGACAATAAGCGTGTAACTCAGACACTATGAATGGCTTTAGCAGAACGCAAGTGTTACCAATATGACACATTTAAATTAATTACTTAATTAACTATTATTCAACTACGCTTTGCTTTTTGAGAGGGATATTTTATGTAAAAACCCCAACTTTTAAATGAAAAACTATTGTAAGGTTAAAAAAGGTTTTATTTTCTTAATTATAGATTCCAACTGTTTAGGATATTTCAGACTCTGTAAAATAGGATCTTAGCTTCCTTGTTTAATGCAAATTCAGATATATCTTCAAGTTCTGGCATTAAAAAAATCACAGGTGGTCTGACAAATGTGCAGCATGGGACAAAAATTCAAAACATAATTCGACCAATTTAGCGGTTACGATAGCATACGTTTTTAAATGTATCTGATAATAAAACGAAGTAAGCGAGATGCGTTACTAAGATAAGATTTTAAAAGCAGGAGAAAAGATGAATTTAAACCAAATAACGAGTTTCAGTATTGCATTTATAAAACTGAAAAGTGGAGAACGGCAGATTATACTGGCCGTCTGGGAGAGCCGTCTGGGAGAGCCACGAGTCCGTATTAGCCTGTCGAAGTGCATATTGGCATGCACGAATCCAAATACTAGCTGTATCGGGGACATAGAGGCTTAAGAATAAATTTGTTCAGTTCTGGGAAAGTGCAGAAGTTCATGGGAAAACCAGATGTATTAATTAATAAATTAGTAATTAATTTTAAGAATTTAGCAAGCGCCAAATTAAGTGCGCACCATTGCTATCTCTGTTATTATTGATTCTAGAAGGTAGGTTAAATTAGCAAAGTATTAGTGTTTTTAACATTAATTAGCATGCAGTTCATGAAAAAAAATTGAATAACGCATTTTCGAGAAATTTTGAAATTTATAATTTTTTTAAACAGCCTGCATATTTTTAAAAATTCTGAATGCTAATGTTCTTTGTAATATAAAAGTTTCAATACACTATTGTCCTAAAACTCAACACGTTAAAAATAGTTTTATTTTCTATTTATTTACATAAAATTATTTCTTGAACTTTGTATGTTAAGTAGATTAAATTAGTCGGCGATTTAAGGTCTTGTTTACTTTTATATGTATACATTTAAAGCAATCTTATATATTTCGACAGATAGTGTCTTTTTCAAAGAAATTAAAAATATCTATGACAGTATATCAATGTCAAACTTATATATCCGTAGTTGTCATTAATAAAATTAAAATATTTAAAGATACATTCAAGCTTAATAATAATAATTCACGGCTCAGAACACTAGACAGCAATTAACAACTGAAGTTATATAAAAAATCTAAGCAGTATATACTATAATCTAATAATTTAACGATCTGAAATTTATCATAATGAATCTTTATTGTTGTTATATAATTATCTATCATATGTTACTTAAATATCTCTACACTGGCTTATCATGCTGGCAGTTTCATGTTTAGATCCCTGACTTAAAATCTTAAGTCGCTTTAAGGTCACAGACAAAATAATAACTAATCGCTTGCCAATCCACGTAATTGACGTTTTGCTCTCTAGTGTTCTGAACCATGAATTATTATTATTAAACTTGAATGTATCCTTGAATATTTTAATTTCATCCATGACAACTACAGATATATAAGTTTGTCATTGATATACGGTCATATAAATTTTAAATTGCTTTGTAAAAGACACCATATGTCGAAACATGTAAGACTGCTTTAAATATATACATATCAAACTAAACCAGACCTTAAATCGCCGACTAATTTAATCTACTTATATATATATATATATACATTTATATATCTAAACACACATATAGCTATGGAGTAGTAATTAGCAATTTCAAGCCATCAAAACTGACATCAGCTTTCAAATACTGACATCTGCTTTCAATAACTGACATCTGCTTTCAAAACAAACATCTGCTTACAAATCTGACATTTGCTTTCAAAACAGACACCTGCTTTCAAAACGGACTACTGCTTTCAAACCTGATATCTGCTTTCAATAACTGACATCTGAATCATTAACACTGTTACTTTATAATGTGTTTCTAAATAGCTTGAACTATAGTGACTTAAGTGGTAAAGCAACGGTCCGGCAAACCGTAGACTTGGGTGCAAGCCCCAACGTAGACAAAATTTTTCAATTAAAAATTTCGTGCGATTTGCTTTGTAATTTGTAGACAGCAATGTTTACATACTAATTTGATAATATCTGTAAATATTTCTTTTTGTGTTGACTCATTCAACGATACGTCACGTATCACGCCTCTGGCGCCTTCTCGACAGATCTAGAAACGGAAAGATCGAGACTAAGAAAACACGAGAGGTTCGACGGCCGATATATAAGCCGTCAAGGAAGGGATTTGAATTCATTCGATACCAAATCATCGTCGAGTGAACTTACATAAATATAAATACATAAATGCGCTTATTGTTGGTAATTAGTTTTTAAATTGTTATTCGTTTATTATTAATATAGTGTGTGTCTAAAGTTACCGCTAGTTTTATATAAGAACCCGAGTAGACAAATACTTTACAGTATAAAAGCCGAAAAACTCCAAGAATTTATCAAGTTATATATATATATATATATAAGGGATGTCCATTTAGTGTTGCATATAGCCTCATAGGAGGCGTCAGTAATACAATGTCAAAAATGAATCTCAATCTTTTGTTAACTGAAATCTAAAATTTCATTTAGATACGGCAAGTGAATTAGTCATAGTAAACTTTTAAAGTTTTAAATTGACAGAAATGGAATTGAATTGAGAAAATTTTCGCAAAATATTTTTTTTACAACTTTCGGAGAGGATAAACTCAATGAAGAGGAAAAATCATATCAATCGACAATTTCAGGTTGGTACTGTGTCTGCCAAGAACAGCAGATATCCAGAAAAATATCGATACTGGGCGTCGCCTGATTAAGCAAGATAGATATGTGACAGACCGTGAAATTGAGACATCCATGGATATTTCAAAGATCTCAATCTAAATGATCCAACATAATGTGAGAAAGTTAGTTTCTTGTTGGATTCTACATCTTTTGACTGAAGAGCAAAAACTCGACTCGCGTTAGTTAATGCCGAAAAACTTTGAGGCGGTTCCACAGAAACTTAGAAAACGTTTATGGCATCGCTGGTAGCCATCAATCATGGATTTACTCCTATGAACCCGAAAATAAACGTCAGTCCGCTGTTTGGGTGTTTCAAGACGAAGACAATTCGACAAAAGTTATCCGTTCGCGAAGTGTGTCGAAAAGGATTGTCGTAACGTTTGACTCAAAATCAGGTCATATAGCTACACCTCCTTTGCAAGATCGAAGAATGGTATACAAGCATATATTTGCCAGAAATAATCGCCGTGCTCTAAGAAATCAAGCCACAACGGCTAATCATCCTGCGTTATGACAATGCGAGTTCATACAGATCTCGAAAGGCAATTGAATATTGGAGCAGCAAAATATGGAATTATTAGATTATACTCTGTATAGTACCGATCTAAATCCCAACGATTTTTTTACGTTCCCAAAAATCAAGAATGGAATGCGCGGTCGAAGATTTCGGTCGTCGGAAGGAGCAGTAGACCCCTTTAAAACGGCAATTTAGATTATCCCAACTGAAAACTGAAATAACTCCTTTAACAAATGGTTTGAACGAATGCAGAAGTGTACCTATCAATTTTTGTGGAAAATATTTTGAAAAACAATAAAGCACTTTGAATCCATCCAACTTTTTGGCTATATGCAACGTTAAGCATCCCTCGTATCACTTTAAACAAGAAGGAAAATCATGAAAATCTTCTCTCTGTTAATGTGAAAAAAATCGATTGCTAAGCTTTTGGTATCACACAGACAGAATAACATACCTGCCAAATTATCAGAATCAACATGTTAGGTTAAAGCAGATGTCATTCAGAATGTTACATTCGCCATCGCGTTAACCTATTTTTATTTTTTTAAATAAAACAACAAATGGCGGATCTGAAAAGAACCTTGTTTATTCTAATACGCGCGAACTTATCATAAAAAAGAGGCAAAAAGGTATAAGATAATAATAATAACAGAAACAACATAGCTAAAAGGGTTCATGAAATGAAAAATCAATCCAATCAGGGCAAATGTTCAAAGTGGCCACCATTCATTTGCAAGTATAACCGTGCCTATTGCAAAAGACCCAGTTTATATTTAGTAATCATTTCAAGAGTAATTGTAGCAAAGGCCTTCTGAACGCGACGCCTGAATTGTTTTTCTGTAGCAATGGGGTCCTGTATATAACATTTTTAACGTGGCCCCAAAGAAAGAAATTCAGGGGATTTAAATCGGGAGACCGCGTACGCCAGTGTCGTGGACCGCTACGATGTGTCCATCAATCAGGATACTGTTGATTTAAAATTTCTCGAATTTGTCGACTAAAGCGTGCTGGTACACCATCGTGATGAAACCAGTTGTTAACGCGAAAAAGAAGTGGAACATCTTCAAGCAAATTGTGAAGTTCTGTTTTCAAAAATTCCACATAAATGTGTCCCGTTAACAGTGCAGGAAATTCAAAACGTCCTACCTAAAGAGAGAATTTAGATGACATGTAAACTAATTTCTATTGAAGACATACGACACGATTCCTAAATAGACTAATAGATCAGCCCACAGATTTATGGAAAATTATTTTTGAAATACTGTTGAAAATATAGCTTGTTGCCAATTATGCGCATTGTAGCATCCTTGACTGCGGTAAATTTATTCATCAGTAAACAAAATCCGAGATACAAAATTAGGATGGTTTTCTTCATGATTTAAGAGCCATGTACAGAATTGCTGTCTGACAGGGTAATCTTCTGGCTGCAAATGCTGCACACGTGTATAATAATACTGATGTCGTCGTTCAGCCTTCATCAATCGATGTACAGAAGTTTTCGAAATATTCAACTGTGCAACTTCTCTAATGCTTTCAGTACCCTTCCTCAAAGGCATTTAAAATAGCCTCTTCGTTTTAAACAGGGGTACAGTCTTGGGTGGACCACCAATCTCGTTTCTATTATGTAAAATTTGTCCTGTCTCAATTGTTCGTGCGATAGTTGCGAGGATTGTTAGGAAAGCGTTGGGCATAAACACTTGCTGCCTCTCTAGCATTCCGTCCACATTCTCCGTAAATTATCAACATTTCCACATAATCAGCAGCAGTATACATAATAAAAGAGCACGGTTCAGCACGACGGTGGTATTAAAACGATTTGAAGGGATTTGAAAGAAACTTTGATACTGACGTTACTCAAAAGTTCTATAGTCGACCAGTTTATTGGTAAGGTAGTAAAATATGTAATCTAGCAACAATTAAAAATACTCCTAGATGGCTTACAACGTTCTGATTTGTTGAACTAAAATGTTCTTTCAGTGAATTCCGTTCAAGATACGAAACTTTTTCTTTTGTCATTACTTATTTGTCATTTTATGGTGATTTCTAGTTTTCTTTTTCGGGGCACGAGCTCTGGGAAACCCTCTATAGGATTTAATATCAACAACACACAACAGAAATTAGCGAGTTTCCATAGTTTTTTACATAGATTAATTAATTATCCACTATCTAAAGAAAATTATGAAAAAGAATTAAATTTAGTCAAACTAATAGCTATCAATAACGGCTACACAGATACTTTAATTGAAAATATGCTGACAAAAAACTTTTCAAAAAAGCAATCTCTGTGGTATATCCTGCAATAAAGGATAAGGAAAATTCAAAATTTAGATTACAAACGTACATTGGGACACCTAATAAGCATATTTCAAGTTATTTAAAAAAACTTAATATTAACACGGTTTTCAAAACTAATAATAATTTATCCAAACACATTAAAAACAATAAAGATAAAACAGAAGAAAATAAGAAATCTGGAGTCTATAAGTTAATGTGTAGATGCGGTAAGATATATGTCGGTGAAACAGGAAGATCGTTTGAAAAACGCATTGCCGAGCATTGTTCTTCGTTTAAAAATAAAAAACTAGATTCCACTTTTGTGAACCATCTATTAGAAGAAAACCACACTTTCGATTAAGATTTTCAAATTCTGTATTTAGAAAATAAAGGCAACAAATTAAATTTACTGGAAAGTTTAGAAATCAATAAATTAAAACAGTCACAAATTTTATTAAATGACCTGACCAATTATATTTAAATAACTCGCCTTTATTAAATTTATTTACTTAAAATCTGTTTAGACGATAATACAAATGTACCTATATGTAGTTTATTAAACAAATTTTATGCGTAAACATGTTTAGTACCCTATAATATACAGTTAGAGCCGACCAGATGTGCTACATTTTCTCACTACCGACAATACTTGTGTAAATTCATAGATTTCTTTAAAAACATTGTGAAATAATACCATCTTTCTTGATTTTATATATATAAATTTTTTTTAAAATTTAGTTTGTAACGTACTCTTTAGATGTAAGCGCCTGAGGAAGCCACTGTGCTGGCGAAACAATTGTCGTGTTACGATTAAAGATTAAAAGTGAAGATTAGAACCGTAGTTTTATTTCTATTTAATATCCATGTGGCTGTTTTTATATTAAACGAGTTTCAAGTGCTCCAGGCACTTTGAATCTAAATGAAATGTTTTTTTTTTTATAATACCTAATAGATTCTCTTAGGAATAGTAAATCCACAGAAGTGAATCGTTGCATAACCGTTATGAACAAAATTAATAAAAATTTTGTAAATGAGTAAAATGCCACAATTTATAGCAATGTTATGTTATGACTCATAACTAGAGAACGGACGCAATTTCCATAAAACCCAATCGGCAATTGGAATTGTGTATAACGTCGCTCAGTACATTCCGGCGTAATTCAATGAAGTATTTGTTTGACTTACTCGGACACCTGGTCCCGCCGCGATAACAATGGACAAGCCAGCTATTGTATACGGAGAATATAGTGTTTTTTAAAGTGTTTTCATGAGCGTAGATAGAAGCGGGGTTTTTATAATGTATTTTATTTATTAGTTTATATTTCGTAAGATAAATAAAGTGCTGTGAGTAAGTTTCTTGTTTTCATAGTTTTAACTGTTAATTATATCGTAATTTTTGGGATAGATCCTGTTTAATATCGTTTGATTGAATCTATTTCTACCAAATATTTCGACGTAAGTGTGCATTGAATTTCGTTCAGTTTCAATAACTTACGCACACATTTTTAGTTTTCATTTATTTAGATCTAGAGCATTGTTTAAGTTACTTTTTCAGACATGATATGGAAGAATGTCGAGAACGGCATTGTAAAACAATGGCGAGTTGAATTGACGGTCATACTGATTGTATATATGTCCATTGTCAGTGATTCCGAAATTTATTACAAAATCCGTAAAATATCGTCAAAAATTCGTCACTTAGGATCGCAAACACATCTGAACTCTGTAAATCTTTTATGGCGGCTAATATTCCATTAAATAAACTCAGCAATCCCACTTTACACAAATCCCAAATTAAAAAAATCAGTTGTACTTTCTTCACGAACACTTTGGAAAATTTCCAAAACTTATCACTTATTTTAAAGATCGAAATCTCAAATTAAATGACGGATTAACCACATTAGATGTGGCTGTTAATAATTTGAAAAGTATTCCAAGTGACTTCGGATGTGGCCTTCGGCAAAAGTTTGAAGCAATTCTTAATAGAAATCCAGATTTAATTACATTGCAGCAATTATGTATGGAGACAATTCCACAAAATCTAACGGCTAAATATGAAGAAATAAAAGAATATTTCCAGTACGCACCTATAACCAGTTGCGATGTAGAAAGGACGTTTTCTATTTATAAGGATGTACTTAATTCAAAGAGAACAAAATTGACAGAAGAAAACCTTGAGAAACTATTGCTAGTCAATATTAATACTCCTTTACTCAACTTGAACGACAAAATGAACAAATAAAAATGTTCTAATTATAGAAATAAAATGAAAAACTTTAAAAATACAACTTTTCAACAAATACATATTGTCATGGATTTTTCCATGGAGAAGAAAGGAAAATAATAGAACTATATATTAAACTTTTTTGTGTAGTACATTTATTAAACTTATGTATTTCATTTTGATGTTTATTTTATTTCAGACGGGGATCATTATAAATATATTTAATTTTAAGTGATGAATTTTATTATGTTTGAAATTTTGATCCATCCTCGTATATTTAGGTTGGTCAGATGTTCAAAGCTGCCGCCATCCCGGATATTATATTGAAATAAGACGTATATTTTTCTGTATATTTTTGATTTTATAGTTGGTGGGGATATCCGTGCGGATGTTGGAACTTCAATTAGAGATTATTTGAAAGTCCTTGTGGATAGGTGTGTATATGTATATTGGACACGACTTAATTTTGTCTAATATTATTGAAATTTTGAATAAATTCGTTTATAGTTTTTGGTGCGTCGTTTGTGATTTAAACGTAAATTTTCGTGAATTTACAAATCTTTTATATTTGTAATTTTATTTAAATGATACACCTATCTGAAGAAAGGAATCCCTCATGTTTAATTGTGACTTACTTTAATTAATGTAGGTATCTTTATAATTATTAATATATATTGATGAAAGCGCTATAATTAACTTGTAAAAATTTTGTTAAATTTTTTATATGTATTCAGAATAATATCTGGAAAATTAATTTGAAAAGATTTTTTGTGGAGGTTAGTTGTTTTTAGTCACTTTGAATATTTCAATACGTAGGAAGGTGGGGACGAGTTTGCAAGGTCATGTGATTGCATTCATGACAGTTCAGATTTGATTTCGCGCGCAGAGTAAACAATTCTTTACTTTGACGTTTTAGCTTTGGTTATTTTATTGTTGTTTAATAAATTTTCTTGTATATTAAAAATTTATAATTTGATCGTGGATAGTCAGATAGAGGTTTTTAATGATTTGTATCTTCATATGATATCCAAATCTTTTTGCCCTCAGTACTGTGCCTTTAGCAGTTCAACGTTACACTTGGTAAAGTTGATTTTTTTTTAATTTTTTTTTTATTATACAAATGTAAAGGGAAAATGTGTGTATAATTTATCTGACACCTTGTGTTTTATTTTATGATATAACCTGAATCCGAGAGGATCGACCCGAGTGACATAAGCTCAAGGAAATCTACCAGACTGAACAGCCGGAAGCATAAGTTGTAGTGTGAAGAAAAAAATTAATAAGCAATCAAAAGCACATTCCACTGCATAATTTTGGCAGCCCAACGTGTCGGCGAATGAGAAAAGGAATTATTAATGAAATGATAAGCAAATAATTTGGAAATACACGCTAATTTATAAATTTGGAGAGTCCAAAGTGTGACGTAAATATAACAAAGTTAAAAGAGCTATATTGAAGAAATAGAAAGCAATTACAAGCAAAATGGATGGTATTTCAAATGTAAATGAATGGAGACAGCCACCACTAATTGGCAGTCAAGAGTCGTTAGAAGGTGCGAGTGCAGGTATAAGTAACCTTAATTTAAATCCCATACATGAAGCAGGGCAGGAAGGTGGTAACAGTAAAAAGATAATGGACATGATGCACACAATGATGCAAATGATAATGGATATAAAACAACAAAAATACAATGACGTGGAGATGATAAAACAACAACAAATGGAAATAAAACAACAACAAATGGAAATAAAACAACAACAAATGAATATGATGCAACAATATCACAATGAAATAAAACAACGACAGGAGGATATAGAGAGAAAATTGGAAGAGATAGTGGATCAAATAGTACCAATAAATAGCAGTAAACAAACAGATAAAGAAATTATAATAGATGATTTATTTCCGTTAATAAACGAACGAAACAAACCACAAAACACTGTTAGCGTAGATCAATTCTTAGAAGAAAAGGAGAAAAGAGAATGGCAGGAACAGAAAATGACGTATATGCAGAAACAAATTGAAGAAGTGAGAAAAGAGAAGAGTGAAGCGAGTGTGCCTGTGTTCATCCCTGTACCAGTACAAAATGAAGCATTGCCGAAATTTTATGGTATGGCAAATACAAATCCCATTGGTTTTCTGAAAAAAAATAAAAGAAAGTCTAGAAGATGTGCCGGGGGACCAAAAGAAGCTCCAAAAGATAGGGAACTGTCTCAAGGACGATGCGATGACCTGGTGGGACATGAACTCGGATGAGGTGAAGACGATGGAGGAGTTCGAGGTCAGATTTACTAGTCAATTCTGGGGAACAACAAGACAAACGAGGGTAAGAAATGATTTATTAGTTGGTAGATATAATAATAATAGTAATGAGTCACGAGCGTCGTATGTTATGAGGAGACATTCCATTTTAAAGTATCTGCAACCTAAAATTAATGATAGAGATCTAATATGTCAATTAAGTACACATTTTGATGCACAAATTAGTCAGGCAGTAGCCATTCAAAACATTAGTGACATGCAACAGTTTATTGAATTATTGAAAAGATTAGATGATATGGAATATGGCAAAAGATATCAGAGTAATTATATAGATAGAAATGTTCATAGAACTCCATATTCTAGAATAGAAAATAACAATAATAGTAAATATTCAAGTCCTCAACGAGTAAATAATTATGGCAATAGAAATAATAGAATGGCTTCACCAGGTAGGATAGATGATAATAATAATAAAGATATAAGAAGGGAAAATTCACCAGAAGTTAAAAATTATACAGTGACACGTCCAAAAGATACTAGGTGTAATTTTAATTTAGAAACACAAGATAAACAGGGTAAATTAGAATTAGCATGTAGTAAGGATTTTTAGATAGACCAACCAAAAGGAATGAATGTAATGCATTGTATGAACAGTCGAAATACGCAATAAACACGGTTTTACCTCATATAAAAATTAAAATAAATGATAGAGAATTAAGTTGTTTAATTGATTCAGGAAGTGAAACGTCATTTTTAGATGAGAATGTGATTGAATGTTTGATTAAAAATAATGTGGGGAAATATATGCCCACGAGTAAAATTACAATAGTGACTGCTACAAAGAAAATTTTAACAGTAGTGAATAAAGTTTTTATTGTTGAATTTATGATAGATGATAATAAGTTCATGGGAGAATTTATAGTATTAAAAGGATTAGGAAGGGATGGAATACTGGGAATAGATTTATTAGATAAAATTAATGCAATAATAGATATACAAAAAAGGGATATAGTAATTAATAATACGAAAGTCGAATGGATTAAGGAGTGTGAAGAGGATGGCGAAAAAATTATTAATAATATAGAAGAAGAGGATTTAAAAGAAAAGGAAGTAATGATGATGGAAGATATGGGTAAGGAAGAAAATGGAGAAGTGGAGTTCCCTGAAGATATCGATTTGATGAAATTGGATTGCAAAGAGGATAAGGAAGAAGAAGTAAAAAGTTTAATCAAAAAGAATATAGATTTAGTTAATAAATTTCCTAGTATTGCCAGAAATTACCAACATTATTTAGAGGTAGATGAGACGAGACCATTTAAGGTGAAAAATTATCCCATTCCTAAAAATATTCAGTCACAAGTAAATGACGAAATAAAAAGGATGCTGAGAGATGGTGTCATTGAAAGAGGTAAAACGCGTTATGTTAATCCATTAGTAGTTGTAAAAAAGAAAACAGGAGACATTCGATTATGTCTAGATGCACGTCGACTGAATGATAGAACAAAGCCTCAGTTCGAGACGCCTATTACGATAGAACCATTATTGGCGAAATGTTACAATGCAAGAATATATAGCAAATTGGACTTAAAAAGTGCTTTTTGGTTGGTTCCATTAGAAAAGGAGTCCAGAAAATATTGTGGATTTATGGTAGATGGACGAGTATATCAATTCAGAACTGTACCATATGGGTTGAGCAGTTCGGCAGCAGCTTTAATTAGAGCGATGCAACAAATTCTTGAACCATATGAAGAGTTTGTGGTTCACTACGTGGATGATATTTTAATATACAGCAGGGATGAGCAGGAACACTCACAACATTTGGAGAAAATCATGGAGGTGTTAGCAAGAGATGGGTTAAAGGTAAATTTGAGTAAATGTGAATTTTATAAGAAAGAGATTAAATTTTTGGGATACAATATTAGTACTAAATATATAAGTGTAGATGAGAGTAGATTGGAACTCATAAAGAAGTATCCTCTACCTAAGAATATAAGAATGCTTAGAGGATTTTTAGGCATGGTTAACTATTATAAACGTTTTGTACCATACCTGGCACGTATTAGTGTTCCTCTATATGAAATGCTTAAAAAGAATGAAAAGTTTAAATGGACAGAATTAAGAATGAATGCATTTGAGGAGTTAAAGAAAGAGTTTTATAATCAATTAGTATTAATATTACCAGATTTTAATAAACAGTTTATTTTAAGAGTGGATGCTAGTGATGTCGCTATAAGCGGAGTTTTAATTCAAATAAATGACGAAGGGATAGAACAACCGATATGTTTTATCTCTCGTATTTTGAAAAGCTATGAGGTTAAATATACCATTAGTGAAAAAGAAATGTTGGCTGTGGTACACGCGATTCAAAAGCTCAGATATTGTTTGTTGGGGAAAAGCTTTGTTGTAGAGACAGATCATGCTGCCTTGACATCACTTTTGAATACACGTTTTAAAAATAATAGAGTGTATCGATGGTCACTATTGTTGTCAGAGTATACTTTTGAAATAGCATATTAAAGGCGTTCTAAATGTTTCTGCCGATGCGTTGTCACGAATGTACAACAGTAAAAGTAAGTTTCATTACGTAGAGTTGAATGAATATAATAGACACTATGCTACGGGGAATTATGAATTTGAGATGATCCTTCAGGTCCAGCGAGATGAAAGATTTGATGTAATAAGGGAACAATTAAGTACTAAAGATAATTATAAAAATTTTATTATGAAAGAGGGGTTGATTATGAAAGTGATTAGGGAAATGAGTTATATTGCTGTAAATGATGTGTATGCAAGGCAAACGATGTTGCAAATTCATGAAAGTTTGGGACATATTGGGGGATATAAAGTATGGCTGGTATTTAGGGAGGCTTTTTATGCCAAGAAAGATAGGATAATCGCTAAAGAGGTAGTCAGAAACTGCACTACTTGCCGTTTGGGTAAACATAAGAATCGAACTTGCCAGTATGAGGTAAAGAGTATTATTACTCATGAAAAATTAGAATTGGTAGCTATAGATTATTTAGGGAATCTTATTCCAGGAGAATTAGAGTATAAAAATATTTTAGTAATGGTAGACGTGTTTTCTAAATTCGTTAAATTATTTCCCACTTCGCAATATAACATAGATACCTCTATACAGTGTATTGATTTATGGATTATGCATCAAGGGAAAATGCGTAGAATATTAGCTGATAATGCTTCGTATTTTAATAATGATAGATTTAAGACTGCTTTAAATGATCGTAATGTTGAAACTTCTTTCTCTTCCATACGTCATCCATGCGGGAATCCATGTGAGAGATATATCCAGGAAATAATAAAGTTTCTAAGGATCAAAACCTACGAAAACCATGCAGGATGGGTTGCTCATGTCCAGGATGTTGAAGACAACATCAACAACACACCCAATACTGTGACACTGGAATGTCCTGCGACTGTGATGTATGGGACGAAACCTGCTAGACCCTGGAATACACAAACTGAAGGGGTTGATAACTTGGTACAATTAAAAAACCAAGTTGCTCAAAGAATAACAATAAATGCACAGAAATACATAAATAAACAAAATGACCAGATTGCCACGAGAACAAGATTTGAGGTTGGAGATGTGGTTATAGTAAAAAGCTACCGTTTAGGCAGAAGAGATCAAGGCAAATGTCAGAAGCTTGATCTGCCTTATACAGGACCGTATCGTATTACGAAACGTGACGTATGAGCTGTACTCTATGGATGGACGTAAGAAAAAAGGACGCTATCATATTAGTGCATTGCATCCGTTTGTCACACTACAGCATCAGAACGTGGATGATCCTGTTCAACAACAATAATGCAACATGTTAGTGCGGGGAACTAAGACAGGGTGCGACACTGTCTCAAGTGGTAGTGCTGAAATTTATCCTTGAAAAAAGATCAGGAATGTTCTGACTTTGTTCTCGGATAAATTCGGGGATTGTGTCATGGATTTTTCCATGGAGAAGAAAGGAAAATAATAGAACTATATATTAAACTTTTTTGTGTAGTACATTTATTAAACTTATGTATTTCATTTTGATGTTTATTTTATTTCAGACGGGGATCATTATAAATATATTTAATTTTAAGTGATGAATTTTATTATGTTTGAAATTTTGATCCATCCTCGTATATTTAGGTTGGTCAGATGTTCAAAGCTGCCGCCATCCCGGATATTATATTGAAATAAGACGTATATTTTTCTGTATATTTTTGATTTTATAGTTGGTGGGGATATCCGTGCGGATGTTGGAACTTCAATTAGAGATTATTTGAAAGTCCTTGTGGATAGGTGTGTATAAGTATATTGGACACGACTTAATTTTGTCTAATATTATTGAAATTTTAAATAAATTCGTTTATAGTTTTTGGTGCGTCGTTTGTGATTTAAACGTAAATTTTCGTGAATTTACAAATCTTTTATATTTGTAATTTTATTTAAATGATACACCTATCTGAAGAAAGGAATCTCTCATGTTTAATTGTGACTTACTTTAATTAATGTAGGTATCTTTATAATTATTAATATATATTGATGAAAGCGCTATAATTAACTTGTAAAAATTTTGTTAAATTTTTTATATGTATTCAGAATAATATCTGGAAAATTTATTTGAAAAGATTTTTTGTGGAGGTTAGTTGTTTTTAGTCACTTTGAATATTTCAATACGTAGGAAGGTGGGGACGAGTTTGCAAGGTCATGTGATTGCATTCATGACAGTTCAGATTTGATTTCGCGCGCAGAGTAAACAATTCTTTACTTTGACGTTTTAGCTTTGGTTATTTTATTGTTGTTTAATAAATTTTCTTGTATATTAAAAATTTATAATTTGTTCGTGGATAGTCAGATAGAGGTTTTTAATGATTTGTATCTTCATATGATATCCAAATCTTTTTGCCCTCAGTACTGTGCCTTTAGCAGTTCAACGTTACACTTGGTAAAGTTGATTTTTTTTTTATTATACAAATGTAAAGGGAAAATGTGTGTATAATTTATCTGACACCTTGTTTTATTTTATGATATAACCTGAATCCGAGAGGATCGACCCGAGTGACATAAGCTCAAGGAAATCTACCAGACTGAACAGCCGGAAGCATAAGTTGTAGTGTGAAGAAAAAAATTAATAAGCAATCAAAAGCACATTCCACATACATATTGCAATATGTATTTCGTAATTTTATAGATCACCACCCGTTTGTTTTCCAATTATATAAATAAAATTAAAAACTTTATAAATACAACTTTTCAACAAATAAATATGTATTTCGTAATTTTATAGATCACCACCCGTTCGTTTTCCAATTATATAAATATAATTAAATATTTTAGAAATACAGCCTTTCGCCAGTACTGCACTGGGTGGTAAGCGTGCCCGTTCTCTACTCATAACATAACATTGCTATAAATAACTCATAACTTATGAGAATAAGTAAACGATAAAAAATATATAATAAAAAATGCTTTACCTTTTCTAAAATTACTTTGGTTTATATGCGAGTACATATACGAGACATTAAAAATTAATTATTCAGTGCGCTCTCTAATTAATTTTCTGTTACTCCAACCTACGTTATTATTATTGTTTATGTTTTTGCGCTTTTATAACACGTTTTTCTTTTTTTCGTAGTTAGTTCTAGTTCTTTGCTCGTAAGAGCTTATGCAATATTTATTTTTTCAGTTGTTTCAGGTCTGAGACACATAAGCATTAAATTGAAGAGTGTTGTAGCGCGCATCGTTTATAATGGGGACTGTTATATTGGTTACACGTGTCTGGAAAGAAAATAGGAAACGTGCGTTGACTTTGGGTCTAGTTGTGTAGACGTTATGTTACCTGACGATGCAATATTTAATTTTAAAAGGATGGGAAGTCGTAAATACACCCAATGCATAATCTAACTCGGTATAAAAGTATTTATAATGTATCGATAATATAGTACAGGAAATTACAAAAATGCATTGACGGTTTTTAATATGGAATAAATTTTTATTGGTTAAACATTACAAAATTACAACAACAACATCTTAATCTATAGCTCTGGGTTTTTTTTTAAATTTAAAAATTTAATGGCGTAGGTGGCATCCTTTTTCTGCTACACGTTTTTCTAGATATCACACGAAATCATCCATCAATCTGCCTAGCATGTCCAGTTTAATCGCTTCAATTTTATTTAAAATCTTCTAGATTGCGGGGTCTATTATTATATACACGACTTTTAGATATCCCCACAGAAAAAGTGTGGAGCTGTTAAGTAAGGTGACCGAGCTGGTCAAATTAGGTCCCCGTTGCGAGAAATTAAACGGCAGAGAAATATATCACGCAGCATGTTAATACTGATCTCGCCTTGTGCCTCGTTGCACCACCCTGCTGAAACCTGTAATTACCATCAAGTTGCGCGTGCCTTGGCCGGAAAAGGTATCAGTCATGTGACAATATCATTCTAATGTTACTGCTACGTTATGCCGGTTTTCTTCGAAAAAATATGGGCCAATAATTCCTGTGGCTGATAGCGCACACAAAACCATTATTTTCTCTGCGTGAAGTGGTCGTTCATGAAGTTGACGTGAGTTTGTTCTTACCCAATATATAAAATTTTGTTTATTAACTGTGCCATTTAGATAAAAATGAACCTCGTCGCTCATAAACTGACAACGTGCAGCATTGGGTTCACCAGCAAATAATAAGACCTAATAATTGTCTGCAAAACTCAAGTCGATTTTGTCTTCTTAACCCTAGAATACGGGACTGTGTTTGCCAAACGTAATTACGGGACTATCGTAAATTTTACAACTCAATAAAAAAAAACAAAATTGTCTTATCAAACTTTATTTTAAAAAAATACAAAAAAAAAGATAACTTTCTTCATTATCAGAACAAACGTTTAAAATTATAAAACCAACATATTTTATTATTTTTCACAACATACGGTGCAAATATCTCCTCGGTGTTCGCCGCAAATTGGATTTTTGCACTCCATACAATAATTAGTGGTCATGCGCCTTTTTTTGCTTGGACAGTAGAAACAGGTCTTCCTCTTCTTGTCTTGGGGTGTGTTCACAACGTTTTCTTTTGATATACCGAGAATTTGAGCTATGTCTTGCCGAAGATATCGACGTAAAGTTTTGCTGTTATATTGTATTGATGTGTATTTTGTAGCAACTGGTCAGCAAGGGAAACCGAAGTGAACCAATTGTCCATGGTAACGTTCCGATTTGTACCATGAATTGATTTCGTTAACTCTTTTACATAAAATTCGGCTAGAGGCAAACCATTGCTCTCTGATTTTTTTCCCAAGTAAGGACTTGCGTCTGACATATACTTGGTGGCGGAATCGCATACCATAACAATTTTTATCCCATACTTCGCGCGCTTGTTAGGAATATACATCCTAAAAGGACAGCGTACTCGGAATGCCAAAAGCTGTTCATCAATGGTGACGTATGAAGTTGGAGTATATGAATTTCTACATGTGTCCATAAAAATTTCCCAAATTTCTCGAATGTGTGTAAAAGGATCATTTACCTTTCTCTCTTCTCTTGTTTCTCTATTATCGCATCTAATACAGTTCAGCAGGTACAAAAAACGATCACAATTCATACATGATCTATAAAACGTGCCGGAAATAGTGCTATCAAACATATGCCTTGCTGACAAATGATTATCTTTTTTTGCGGCAGAAAGGATTAAAACACCAAACAAGGTTTTCAGTTCGTCTTTTGTCGTTGGGGAAACATTCTGGTGGCCGCTGTATTTTTGGGCCTGTCTGGCGATTTCTGCATTTGTATGTTGCAAAATAATATCAAATATATTGTCAGAAAAAAAATGTAAAAAATATTCATCCAGCTTAGAACAATCTTTTGCAGCCCCTTTAGGACCAGCTATAAAATGTATAATGTCCCTAACAGCCGTTCTTTTGGATTGTTGAGGCAGCTCAGATGACCATTTGTGACCATTCTTGCCTTTTAAACGTTTGTTTTTCAAGTTGATTACATATTTTGAACGTGTACGTACTTGTAATAAAGGAATATCATCTTCATCTAAACTAGGTTCTATTTCTTCTTCAGATTGAATTGGGCTAAAGCTTTGTTGGATGAGACAAATAGCCGAATTATTATCTTCATCAACCTCACTGTCGGAGGCAAATGATTCAACCACCAAAATGTCCTCTTCAATGTCACTACCATCACTGTCGTCAAATGATTCTGGATCACTCTCTTCTCCATTCATGACACGTGGCGCTTCCTCCTCCAGTTGCTTCTCGGTCAAAAACTTTCGATTTGACATCTTAATAAAAAAATCACTATATTTATTATAATGTATTTAAATAATAATAATGAAGAAATATCTTACCTCAAATTTCTATTACTAAAACAATTAAATTCGGTACGAAAAATAAGAACCAGTTTAATTTATAAAATGATGTAAATACGGGACTTTCGTAAAATTTACGAACCTATCGCCGAAAAATCGCTTTAGGGTCGGAAACCAGAACGACCACACACCACATTGTCTAGCTAAATACTAGACTAGAAGGTACTCAGTAAGGCAATTCGATGCATTGACCGTAAGTAAGCGAAAAAGTACGATGTCTTACGAGCATCGTAAAATTTACGAATGACCCGTAATCTAGGGTTAATGGTCTTAGTTCATGAACAAGTAACAATTTATAGGGATGGAATTTAACACGTCTAAGTATTTTGTGAACTCTGGTTTTCTTTAAATGTAAGGCACGTGTATGTTGTGCAGTCGAGCGCTGTGGACTCCTCGTAAAGGAAACTCTTACATGCTCAATATTTTCAGCAGTCATAGCATTTAAGTGTCTCCCAATCGGTTTTTTGTTCGCAATATTACCTTCATTAAGCCCCTTTTGATACCATGCCAAAACGGTATTGTGGGATTGTGCATTAGGACGATTAAATTGACGATGGAACGAACGTTGGGTCGCAATACGCAAATAATGCGTAACACTAGAAACACGCTATTGAACCGTGTAATTGTTCATGACAACTAATTACACTTAGTGTCGAACAAGTTCCCATGCCGTTTTTATTAGGATCCTCAAACAAATTAGAAATCTGACCATAAATAAAGAAAATATTTCATACGAAAAACCTTCAGTGCATTATGGTATTCTCTGTATAAGATTTTATGTGTATGGGACAATAAGAAAAGAAACTAACGAACTTAGTTTTATTTCATTTATCTTAGACTATGAACTGCTCCATATGTAAAATATTGATTTAGTAATTTGAGTTGGAGTAATTGGTATAAAAATTTGACAGTTCCTTTAAGCATAGAAATTGTTAAATTTGGAAACTGAAATTTTCGTTAATAAACTTTTTCGGAAAAGCATTTTATTGCAACAAACACACCGAAATTAATTCATGTCTGCACTGGAGTAAAAAAGTATTGCAAACAGTTCAAGGTAAGATACAGTGTGATTCTAAAGGAATTTATAACTACGACGATTATATCTGAACAGCTAACAGAAGATTTCATTATACTAACGTGATCTGAAAAGAATAAACAGGATTAGATTTTGTGTGTCAGACACTAGCTGCATTTGGTGATAAATTTTCGCCAATTTAATTCTGTTTCATTGTTCTTTCACCCTTTAAAGTTTTAGCTATGTTTCTACTTTTCTCTTTACGCTCGATTGTCTAATATTAGTATATTAGTTCTGCTTCAGCGATAGAAGATTACACTGAAGCATGCACATTTGTTACGTTATTTATTCACTATCCTCGTATACGTTATTCGACCAAGGGGAGAAAATATTTAGCTTTGCTGTGAGCCTGCGTATTTGCAGAGTGGTGGAGTCGAAGAAGCGATCATCGGCCTTCAGGCATTTTCAAGGGCATTTTGAAAGATTTGGATGCGTTCCAGAGTCGAGGCCTTTTTATGCAATTCTGAGTTGCCGATCGTGTTAATTACGAATTTATAATCACCCATTGTGGTAGATCTGTGCCTTGATTTGGAAACCAAGTTAGTAATATCAGTTTTCTGCTGAATTTGTACACGCCATTCTTGATATCGGCTTATGGAAAATTTACTTGGTAAGAGACGATTTTCTTTTCTTTATTACATATATTTTATTCGAGTTCTATATACGTGGCATATTATCCATTAGGGTACAAAGTATACGCTAAACAATCTGGGCCTGTATTAAATTGGAAGATCGCCTAGACGGGCCCAGATTTAAGATCCTTACGGCGTTATTCCGCTTGGCAGACGGCTACGTACTATGTCACTTCGTCCGAAGGATTGCCGTATGTGTCGCCCGGAGAACGTCTCATTACGGCAAAGATAAGTTCTGTTTGTTTCTGTGTTTCGTAAACTATAACTCATTAAGATTATAGCTAATTATTATTTGAAGACTCAGAGGTTCATCTTACCTTGGCGACCATTTTATGGAATGTTTCTAGCTTTGTTGTCACGGCAGAGTGCCATACCATGAATTTATTAATTACTTAATTAAGTTTAACACCATCCGGTCAAAAAATACAATATTCCGTTTGCATATGATAATTTATAGTTACTCGGCCCATTTTGCATATAATAATATTTAATTCACCTTTTGTATATGGTTTGTTTTTTTTTTATTAAATCACAATACATAGTAATTTAAGTTACAGCTTTTAATCCTTTAACTTTGAGTATTAATAACTAAACTCGACAATTAGTTCTTGTTTTTGCCTTTTTGCGAGCAATCTTAATTATATAAACGTTAATTATTTTAATTTTAATTTATCTATGTCGCGCTTTGACTTGTTTTTGTGTGATTTTGAATGTACAAACGGCCACATCTCTGTCTCTTTTCAGGCCCGTATTGATTGCTTTTTAGCTATACCTTTTTTGAATTCATATATACAGAGCCTTACCCACGTACTTGAATAAATTACTTTTAATATATTTCTGTAATTTATATACAGAGCTTCATCCGTTTGCTCAAATTGATTACTGTTAATTTATTTATGAAATTTATATACAGCCCATTTGCTGATATGGTTTACTTGAAAAGACATATCCTTTTGTTTGGCATTTACATATATGATGTCTGTTCATTTTATGTAAATTGATTATTTTTTTCTGTTGAAAGCTGTCGAGGGAAAAGCTACTTCTAATAAATCTTGTTGTAATACTATACGTGAACAGTAGTGTGTTTTCATTTGATTTGTAGTCATAGCTTCCTTTCCTCAATATCTTTACATTATGACGTCGAAAAGTTTTTTAATACTACCTGGATGAAATCAAATAGGTTATTCAAGAAGTATTTCATAAACTTTGGAGCAGATTTCACTAACAACATAATACTTTGAAGAAAGACTACTGAGACTGAATCGAATTTCGTAGATAATAGCCGAAAAATATTCCGAGAACTACGGGAAACCCAAAGGAAGAAGTTCAACAAGAAAATCAAAAGCACGCAGAAAAGTAAATTTAAACAACTAAAAAAAAGTGGTCGTTAGAATGTAAATAGATTGGCAGCATGTACAGTATAAACCAAAGTATTAAAGCAGGGATTAAAAAAAAAGTATTGTACCAGAAAATATATTGAAAAGAAAAAGACGTGTAATAGAAAATAGCAAAAATTAGCAAACGCAACTAGCAATAATTACTCAGTCAAAATTATTGAAGAAATAAAGATGATTATCATAGGAAAATCTACGGCCTATCTGAATTGATCAAGGATGTATTTTCTATGGAACGAAAGGTTTTATAAGCAGAAGAATGTCAGGGCCGATTAAACCAAATAACAGAAAGATCAGCAACAGAAATCTTTGAAAACAAATTTTCAGAACATAGCCAATGAATGTCAAGGTGTAACGCGGGACGCATACGAGTTGCGCCAAAGTACCTGAATTAATCCTAGAAATAAAATTTTAGGGATTATCCGACCCTCTTAAATCCGTATACGAGTTGCGCCAGATTCACCTCGAGGATGGTAAATGATCAGGTGAAGTAAAGTAGACATAACAAACTTTTAAACTTTAATACAATTTATTTATGTTTATGTTATTATTACACTTTGAAATTAAAAGTAATGAACTAAAATAATTACAAGTAATTACAATTAAAACAAACTCAAATATATATATATATATATATATATATATATATATATATATATATATATGTATATTACATCCACATCAATATTATATTATAGAGCTAGGCAAAAATTTATGTGAAACGCATATGATAAAATCTATTTTACTAATTGTCTTATACACATATAATTCATCGATTTTATGTTTTATATATGCTTGCTTGCCTTTTAGGTCAGTTCTAATTTTCTTCGCAAACTTATTTGCTGTATTAATTTTAACATATATTTCTAACTGTAAATTTACAAGCATTTCTACAAAATTTATAATGTTCGGATGTGAATTATAAAAAAAAAATTGCCTAATATGGAATGAAATGACTCACAATTATTTGTAGTTTTAGTCATTAAACAAGAGGCAGAAGCCCACACACTGGGAGGAAATGCAGCATTTTCATCAATATAATTATTTAGTACATACTTTCACATTTACCACCCTCGAGGTGTATCTTTGGCGCAACTCGTATACGGATTTAAGAGGGATTACTAATTCCTAGAATCTGTGGCGCAACTCGTATACACCGGTAACGCGATATCGGAAAACATTCGTGATTTGGCGTGTGAAAAAAGAAGATAGAGAAATTTTTTTAATGTCACAAAATAAAACACGAATTAATCAAGTTAGCCTTCAGCACATATTTTTTTGCTATATACGCTGTCGGAGCTGTCCGATTTATACTGGAGACACATTAATATAGTTTCCGTGGGCTGCGGCTGTGATCGTCTGGTGGGCATCAATGCCAAGTCTATCACATGTCATGAGGACAAAGATGGTTGCTATGCTGTCTTTTGTGACTTTGTGCAGTAACGAAGTTAATGTTGTGAATTTTGTCTATCCCAGCATCATGCATTGACGAGCCTATAGCGTGAGGAAATACGTTTCTGAATGTCTAGATAGCAATTTTCACATAAATATGATACATTTTTATTCCACAAGTGAACAAATTATTGTTATGTTATGGTTATTAGAGTTTAATCTATTACAGTATTATTTATTGTAGTATTACAATGAAACAAAAGTATCAAAATTTAATTTAGTTTTGCATAGATCAAATGTCTGTTATTTCTAATGTGTTTTAAGAAAACATTTGATTACAAAATTTCCATTTATGAGACTGGTAAATGATAAAATTTTTCAATTAACACTGTCAATATATATAGATATATGTATATAAATATATAGTTGAAAACGAAACATTTTTGTTTGCCCGTCACTCTGTACTCGTGCTTCACACGAAAATGTAAAAATTTGATACGTGCCAGATAGTAGTACAAAATTCGTTATATTACTCACACACGTATGTACATAATAAAACGCATCAGCAATCGATCAAAACTAGAAATTTACTGAATACGTGAATGCAATTTGCGAACACAGCGAATAGAGAAATATCGTCTGACTTGTTTACAGTCGAAAAATTTGATACACTGTTATTTCCCATGATGATACTTCGCAGTATGAAATGTAATAAGTGTCTAGGCAGCCAAGTGCATATGATAGCGTTTCCGCAATGATACTATTTACAAATCAATTTTTGTTTTCTTGAAAATTGTGCTGGATCTGGAGAAGAATACAAGTAAAGAAAACTGAAATTTAAAAGAATTTATTTTTGCGTGAAAGAAATTATATACGTAGACGCTATAAATCATCAATATTTATTGATGCACCATAAACATTAGATTTAGTTAATGGGAATGTGTAATTCTAAACATCTTGTTAATGGATGTTGCAGATGGTTCTTGGTGAAACATTGTATGTAGTTAGATAAACAAATTATAAAAAAAAAACACTTCATAAGTTTAACTGATTTATTTTATTGTTCTGGAAATATTGCTTCGATAATTTCTAGCATTTTCAAAGAAAGATCTTATTCAACTAAATATAGGGCACAATTGACTATTCAACGTATAAGTGTATATATGAATTTGTATGTGTGGGTGTAATGGCTACTTTGACCATTTTATGATTGTGCCTATTATTGGGGTGTTTAAAAATTATTTCTGTTTGTCAAATTTTTGTTCTTAGAAATTGATTTCTTTATTTGTAATATTTCTTGCCATTATTTACATTGTGCAGTATTTTGATGCCTTCTTTATTGGGAAGTGAATATTATTTATGCAATGTTCTGCAAATCCTGTCTTTGTGTTACCTTGAATTGCTTTTTTTATGTTTTTTAACGTTATACTTATTTATATTTTTACTACTTTGCCCGATATAAATGGATCACAATCTTTACAATTTATTTTCTGTACACCACATTTATCCAAATTTGTAATTTTGTTTTTGTTGTTTTTTAACGTTGCATCTAAATTATTCTATTAATATTGATTGATGTACTTGGCTACATTTCACAATTTTATTATATTTCTCTAACATATATGTTTCGGCTGTTATGTCATTCTCAAACAGTTTCTTACAACTACCTTAATCTACGGAACATTGTAACTTATATACCTAGTTAATACCGGTAGCCGTAACTTTGTGGTAATTCATTTTGAAAATAATAAAATAAAATAAAACAATAACTTTGTTGTACCACTTTATTCACATGTAATAGTGACCGCGGTTTCGATATACAATGTCATTATCAAACTGCAAAAGTTACAGGCCTACATAGATCTTATAAATGACACAAAAATATATGGGGGTGGTTTACGATGTTATTTAAAATTACTACTATATACTTAACTATTATATACAACATTGGAAAAGAGGTGTATATATAAGATCCAACTGGTCGTTAAGAACAATATTTATTGTGTTGTTTCCGCTTTTAAAAATTTCAAGTGACTCTAAAAGATTTAATTTACGACCTTTCTCGGCCAAATTTCCAAAGATTCACTACACCCTAAGACACACAAACATTCATTTTTTAATTCTATAAAACATAGAGCATTCAATATTTCTTTGTCTAATGAATCTTTTGTTCGTGAAATCAATACTATAAAGCAAATAGCGGTAAACAATAGTTATAAAAGTAGCGTAATTGACAGTATACCAAAGAAAAAACAGTTACAAGTGGCCCTTAGTTTAGTATATCCTGATAGTGCTAATTTGAAACAATTTATCTCGTTAACTTACTTCGGTAAAATAAGCGAGCAAATTGGAAACATAATTTCAAAAAATAATAGTAATGTTAGTATAGCTTACAAACCATATGTAAAAACAATTAATTTCATTTTTAACGCAAAACCTAAAACAGATATCAATAATAAATCAGGAGTGTACAAATTATATTGTAATGATTGTAAAAGTGTATATATAAGTCAGACTGGTCGAAGTTTTATTATACGGGTAAAAGAACACATGAGGTCATATAAACTAAAGAAGACAGATTCAACATTCGCAAACCATCTTATTACAGAAAGGCATACATTTGGTAATCATAAAATATTGAATTTGGCCGAGAAAGGTCGTAAATTAAATCTTTTAGAGTCACTTGAAATTTTTATAAGAGGAAACAACACAATAGATATTGTTCTTAACGACCAGTTGGATCTTATATACCGCCTCATTCTGAGCGAACGCAACGATCCGAATGTATGAATATTTCTCCCGCTCCGAATAAAAATCCCCTGAGCGCGTTTAGCCAATCAGAACACAGTCTGTCTCATTCCGAGCAAACGCAACGATCCGAATGTGCAATTATTTTTCTGACTCCTAATACAATTCACCTGAATGCTGTAGGCGCGTTAACATTGATGTCATATGTCATACACACTTACATATTATGGAGCCGCGTAAGAAAAATTATCTGATTACCAAATTACTATTAAAGGACTATAAATTGTTTAGTCCTGTGTTATGGTAATGAGTAAATTGCAATACGTTATACCGACGATGGTTACACAAAGCGTAATGATATTATTAATAAGCGATCAAGAAAATTGCAAATAAGGCATCAAGAGATTTAATAAATTAAATTTTAATAATAAAGGTCACAAAAACTATTCATAGTATGTATACTAAATAAATTTCAGAACTAATAAAAACTAAATTAAATTCTAGTAATGTAAAGAAAAATTTACTCTTACAAATAATAAAATAAATTGTTCATAATGAGAAATTAATTATATAATAACGGAAATTCATCGGTTTAAACTCATCGCCTTACAATAATTGATGATGTTTGGAATATTTATAATTACGAAAACCATTTAATTTTAGTATGCGGTTAACGGAAGAGCAGCATATGCCTAAATCACTGGAAATATCGCTAAGTGTCAAATTTCAATTTAGTTCTTTTGCAGCGCATACTAAAATGGACGTATCATTAGGAACTCTGCGATTTGGGAATAATGGTTTTAAATTTTGTACAGAACCAGTAATGTCTATTTTCTTTTTAAGTCTACAAATTGTATCTTTGTTCGGGATGGGCCTGTCGGCATACCTTCCGGAAAATAAGTCACATACTCTTTGATAAGAATTATCAGCGTGATACCATTTCATCCTTTCGGCTTTCTCTTCTAGTGTATAACGCGGCATGATCACTATTCAAACGCTTAAGAGACTCCGTATAGGGTGACAGTGGTGACACTAATTTGTGACATTAATTGTCAAATGGTTGCGCGACAGACTGTTTTGAGATTGGCTAAAAGCGTTCAGGGGATTTTTATTCGGAGCAGGAGAAATATTCATACATTCGTATCGTTGCGTTTGCTCAGAATGAGGCGGTATACACCTCTCTTCCAATGTTGTATATAATAGTTAAGTATATAGTAGTAATTTTAAATAACATCATAAACCATCCCCCATATATTTTTGTGTCATTTATAAGATCTATGTAGGCCTGTAACTTTTGCAGTTTGATAATGACATTGTATGTCGAAACCGCGGTCACTATTACATGTGAATAAAGTGGTATAACAAAGTTATTGTTTTATTTTATTTTATTATTTTATATACCTAGCTTTGTGATGAGGTGGTGGTTAGATGGTGTTTATATTGGTGTCTATGATGTGCTTATAAATTCTAGCTGTGTATTAGTGACTATTACATTTTGTTTTTGGGTTTTATTAATTTCTAGAATTTCTAATAAATCTAATATTTTACTTTTTATTGCATTATGTACTAAGTTGCTGCTATTTATATCGGGCAAATGGTTTTGCTCAATACGGTGTTCCGAGAAATCTCTATTTTTAATGCTATATTTCGCGTCTCTTACATGTTCTGATATAACTTTTTTTAATGGATCTTCCACTTTGGCCTATATATATAGCTTCACAGTCTTGACATTTGATAGTATATACTCCAGATTTTTAGTACCAAATTTTTTGTCTTATTGTTACATATAATTTTAATGTCTAATTTTCCTAATATTTTGTTTACTTTGTGTGTGATAGGGGGGATATATGTTATTGCATACCAAAGAGTTTTATTTCATTTTTTTTAATTTTGTCGAAATATTCTTTTCTTCTTTTTGATTTATCATTTTATCTATCATATTGGGCTTATATCCGTTATTTTCTGCAATTTCTTTAATATAGATTATTTCTTCGCTAAAGGCATCCGTATTTAAATGTATTAATATTTACTATATTTAGTCCGATTTTGTTCGGTAGACTATTTACATGTTTATTGTCTATAAATTTACGATGTACCTTTCATAAAATATTACTTGTTTTTTGAATTATTGGGTAAACGTAATTTTGTAGGTTTTTTAATGATTTATGTTTCATCATATTATCTATTACTATGGAAAGATAATTATAATAGTCATTTTTGGCTAATGTTTAAATTATATTTACTTCTTTGTTATATTCGGAATTATTTAATGATTTTAATGTTTAGTAATCTATGTATTAAAGTATGGAAACATGAGATTTCTATCTTTTCCGATTTTTTTATCTGTATATGTAAGTTTTCTGTATATAGCATAACTTAATTTATTGTTTCATATTTTGATTGTGATATTTCGAAAGCTTAATTTATTAGAATAATTGAAACATACATAAGTGGGTAAAACCCCACCAGTTTTGTATAATGCAAAGGTATTTTTAATAACATAAAATATTATTAAAAATCTGGTGTGAAGAACACAAATACAGGTTCACTATTAATATTTTTGTGAACGTGTCCGAACATATCCCTCCCCAGAGACGTAGATATGTATTTCGCCTTTCTACAGGACCATCGATACGCCCCTGCTGGAGAAAGGATATCTTCAGACACATTCACAAAAAGAACCACATCGCCATATCACAGAAATTATCCAGACCGGGCGTAGAAGTAAATTCAGCATTGCCTGTTGTCAGACAGCCGAAGTACCTCGTCCTGTCCACATAACCAATGCGAACCAACGACGTCCTGGCACAGCCGGCTCTCTAGAAACTGTATTTTGTTTGTGTCTTCACTCATACTATGGACTAATTGCATGTGTAATGTATCAAAATAATTGAAACATATATGAGTGGGTAAAACCCCCACCAGTTCTCAACTATTCTGATACATTACACATGCGGCTAGTCCGTAGTATGAGTGAAGACAAAAATGAAATACAATTTCTAGAGAGACGGCTGTGCCATCTATGGAAGGACGTCGTTGGTTTGCATTGTTTATGTAGACAGGGCGAGGTACTTCGGCTGTCTGACAACAGGCAGCGCTGAATTTACTTCTACGATCGGTCTGGATAATTTTTGTGATATGGCGATGGGTTCTTTTTTGTGAATGTGTCTGAAGATATCCTTTCTTCCGCAGGGGCGTATCGAACAGCTTGTAGAAATGCGAAATACGTATCTGCGTCTCTGGGGAGGGATATGTTCGTACACGTTCACAAAAAATATTAATAGTGAACCTGTATTTTTGTGTTCTTCACACCAGATTTTTAATAATATTTTATATTATTAAAAATACTTTTGCTTAGTTTATTATTATCTGCGAATTCTATTGTAAATTAAATTTTGTTATTGATAGTTATGAATAAAGTTTTTTCAAAAAAATATACCACGTTAATTTCTGCTAATAAGGAATATTCCATGAGAAGACTGTTAGTTTGTAGAAACGTTGTTAAATTTGAAATAATTCTTTTAATAATTTGTATTAAGTGTGTCTAATAAAAAACAGTTTAACTTATTCTATAAAAGTAGGAATACGATTTAATAAATGTTTTTGGGACTTGGGACTGTTAAGTATTTTACGCAGATTAGGTATAATAGACAAAAAAGTAAGAACAATTGAATAATGCATAACACGTGATTGAAATAAGTAACTGAGAAAACCTTGTTTACGTGGCGTTTACATGGTACAGGTAAAAACAGAATATACTGTGTATCTGTTTATTGTATTATCTACGCGATAAACTTATAAAAAATCTAAACTACAATTTGAAGTTGTGAAAATGGGTATAAAAGGAAGGTTATTTATGTTTAAACAGAACTTACACAAACTAGACAATTACAAAAATCAAAATAGATTTTATTTATTTTGCCTTAGAAGTTTTTCAAATAACATTTATATCCCCGGAGTCGTTTATTTAATGTTTATTTTTAATCCGGAACATTGGATCTACTCATGCGCAAGGTAGACATAATTCATTGCCAGATGGACAAGTTAAAGTAAAGTATCACATGTGCAGGTAAATAAAACACTGTTTAGAGGAGGGCAGGAGCAATCAAAGAACGCACGAATTAATAATAAATAATAATGATAATAATTTATTTCCTGATAATTACGTGGAATATCATAATGAAAAAGAAAACTATACATACATTAATGAATATAGCTTAAATACTATGATTTATATTAAATGGTTGTTACATATTACAAGTAAAGAAATCTTTTCTTTTATGTAAGGCCCTATATATTAGATCATGTTTTATTTGTATTTTAAATTTATGGTAATTCCTTGGTTTTTTGTTGTAAATGATTATACAATTTTATGGCTTGGTATTTAGGAGATTGTCGCGTTAAAGTTAACCTGTGATATGGAATTTGGAAAGATGACTTGTTCCTAGTTGTGTAGCAATGGATATCAAATTGTGATTCGAACTTGTTTGTTTGCTTTAGCAAAAAGCAAACAGTTGTATGTAAAGACAGATGGAATTGTTAATATTTTCAGTTTTATAAAGTGTGGTTTGCAATGTTCTCTTGTGGATGCATTAATCATTGCTATTACACTTTTTTTATTTTAGAAATTCTCTCTTTATGTCCTATGCGGCCTCAGAGTATAATACTGCTTTTGATGAGTGAGTAAAAATTTGAGTAATATATTAGTTTTGCTGTATCTATGTTTGTTATTTCTACGGATCTTCGTATTTGATAAACAGTTGTACTTAGTTTTTCACATAGATAGCTTGCACGTGGATTACATCTTAAGCATGAGTCAATGTAGGCACCCAGCATTTTGACATTGTTTGGGTTACATGGTTTAGTTTCAAATTTGATTTTTTGTATTTTATCTATATTCTATTTTAAGTTGTTGGCTTCAAACCATTCACCGTATGAACTATGGTGGTAGAAATACATACGTATGAATCTAATAAAATAAAGTGACTTACGTTCGAGTCCCAGAACGCAAGTCGTTTGCCGGACTGTCGCTTTTACCACTTAGCCACAATAGACCTAGGTTCAAGCTATTTAGAAATGCATTATAAAGTAACAGTGTTAATGAATCAGATGTCAGTTATTGAATGTAGATGTCAAGCTGAAAACAGAAGTCAGTTTTGAAAGCTGATGTCAGTTTTGATAGCAGATGTCAGTTAGTGAAAGCAAATGTCAGTTATTGAAAGCAGGTGTCTGTTTTGAAAGCAGGTGTCACTTATGAAAGCAAACGTCAATTTGAAAGCAGAAGCCTATTTTTAAAGTAGATGTCAGTTATTGAAAGCAGATGTCAGTATTTTGAGAGCAGATCTCAGATTTGAATGTTCGAAAATGCTAATTATTACTCCATAGCTATATATATATATATATATATATATATATATATATATATATATATATATATATATAAGGTAAACTTAATTAGTCGGTGATTAAAGGTCTGGTTATTACTTCAAAGTGTATATATTTAAAATAATCCTACATGTTTCGGCAATGATGCCTTTGTCAAGGATATAAAAAAATTTTTTTATATAAATAAAAAAACATTTAGGAATATTTTTGTAAATAAAACAATTCCTTTAAGTTCTTGTATAATATTTTAAATATCAACAATAAGTGTTATTAAGGTTCTTCAACAAAGAAATTTATTCGATACACGACAAAAATTAATTTAAAAATGATTTGGTTTGATTAGAAATAACAGGCCTCCTTCGATAAATTTTATATTTTTCATTACCGTAATATGTAGATATTTGTGGGTAAATAGGTAAATGTATGCCTAGTAAGTTCGCAAATACTACACCTAAATTAGCACCGCTGTATTACGCTTTATGAAATGGAGCAGCTGCACTTTCGTGGATAGTTTCCTAATGTACGTTTTGTTTTTAAAGAAGCATTCAGTGCAACTACTAATACTTAATGAACACTATGAAGTGGACAGAATAAAAGACCGCATAGCGGTTGCTTCATTATGCAAGTAAATATGCCACTGCAACAAATTCAAAATCCCTAAAACCCTTCAATATACAGGACGCGTCGGTTGGAACATTTAAAAGTCATGGGTTTGTTTTTTGAAAAAACGCTCGAGCACATCGATTTTTGTTTGTGGCTGCGGTTTTTCTGATGGTAAATTAATGTATACAGGCTGGCCCAATAATAAGTTACGACCATCAACTTCATTTTTTCAAATAAAAATACATATTGCTATCAATTGTGGTTTTTATTATTACTGTACCACCATCCACAACTAATCTACCCAACTAGGATACTCGGTCGGTTTATTTCCAAAAAATGGGACTTCTTTCTTCTCAGGGTTGCAATCGGAAAAACGTGGAAATAAAAATGTTATTTAGGCGCCAATCAAAGTTTCTTGATAAATGTTATAATTATATTTCTTTAAGTTACTTATTAAAAATGCACGGTGAAAGTTATAAGAAATAATGAGCACAATATAGAATTTAAATGAATATTAAATACAACAAAAATCAAAAAAAGAAAAAAAAATGGATTTTTATAAAGTATAAAGACTGTGTAATATAAAATTTACAACCAGAGGTAAAAGAATTCACTGAATATAACCGCAAAGTGAATTAAAAACATCCTCTATAACTTCCGAACAACTTAATTAAATATCAAAGTTTATTTTTAATTTCTCCCCAGAAAACAACATAAAATAAACAAACTTGAAAACACGATCAAAAATCTACGCATGTGCAACCATCAAACACATGAAAAAATAACCTTGAACTTCCCAACGTATAAAATTTTTACAGTTATATTTTTTACGTAGAAATTTTAAAAATATTCTTTGTCATTTATCTCAACTAATTAAAACTAAATCTCTAAATAACAATATTAATACAATTGAAATACAATATTCAAATTTTTGAATTAATAAGACGTCTAATATTTTTACTTACATGAAAAAAAATTATATAAGAGACACGTAGACAAGAAAACGTTGTTTAATCAAATACATCAAAATTTCGAGAACACAATCTCGTAGAATATACGGGAATTGAATATAAACCACCAACAACTAATTAACACAATAAATTCAACCCGAATTTAATTTAAATTGGTTTGCACATAAAGCCGTCCTTCAATAATACAAGTTTTTTGCTCTCGCACATAAAATACATTTTCAAAAATATATACTTAAGTTCAAAAATAATGTACATACATTTTTAAATAAATTTTAAATATACTTTAGGGAAAAATCCATAGCAATATGTAGCTTTTATTTCACTCTTGAATTCTGCATCGAATTCTAAGTATGTTTCATATACCATATCTTATACCCAAATTCAACAGTTATCGGAAAATTTACGCTTGAGATATCAATAACTGAGACTGTATCCTATAAAATTTCTTTCACTCTGTGGTCTGAAAAGGACCGATTTATTAAAAAGACAAAACTAGAAATCAAATTAAATGTTCAAACTGTTGACCATTAACTTCCTGCCAATAGGCAAGTCGAAATTCAATTTCTAGTAACACTTCAGTTAATGTCTGAGGCTGAATTTGTTGTATTTTGGCTATAATTCGATTCTTCAATTCATCAATATTTTGCGGTTTATTGAAGTAGACTTTGAATTTCAGATAACCCCATAGATAAAAATCTAATGAAGTTAGATCTGGAGACCTAGCTGGCCATTCGATAAAACCTCTCCTTCCGATTCATCTATGTGGGAAAGTATTAATCATATAAAGAAATAATTTTAAGGCAGGTTAAGTATGTCTATTTTCAATATAAGTAAATGAATATTCTTTGCTTTATGTAACAGAATTAACTTGTTGTGCTTATTGTCTCATTAAAATCTTTTTACTTTTGGATCGGTTACTTTTGGTATTGGTGTAGTCGATAACGATGGACCATGGTTTTATTCTGTTTTAGTGACTTTGGTATCTTTTATTACACAACTACCATATAAGCAAAAATTATTTAGATAAGGGATGGATGGTTGAGAGGATCACTGTCTTTGATAGTGTCATGTGAGTTATCCACAATATTCTGAACAGTCTAACGAAGACCCACATGCGCGACCATACCACCGTCTCTAGAAAACTGAGGAACTTCGGGGATATTTTCGAAGGTCTATACAGGCTGATTCATTTTCGGCCCTCACCATGGGGATCTCGCTTATTATTGGAGATAGAGTATAGGTTTAAATTTGGCAAAGTTGCTAAATTTTGTGTTTGTTATAAATCCGTAAAGAAAATAGACTTGTGACAAATGACCTTCGTTATTAAAAAAAAAAACGCGAAAACCCCATTTTCTTCTTTTACCTGTAGCACCGACATTTGGCCTTGTAGAGAAAATATAAAAACACATCCTTGTGGCCATTTCTAAACCTCTATCTAGTGGTGTACTCTAAATTTTTTTAAACGTTTCGTTTATTTCTGGCCATCATCAACTATTTAATTTCTTATAGGCGCCATATTGGATTTAGACATCTTCAGAAAGAGTGTTCTTTCTGATTTCAACCATGTACCACATGCTGACTATAGTTTTTGACATTAGGTTTTATTTGAAAGAATAAATTATAAGATTAAACAAGGTAGCCATGGAATTTCAATCTGTCAAACATTTCATTTATTGTTCATTAATAATACAAAAATACAATATATACACTAATAATACACTAACGAAGAGTAACGAGATATGATAAGTATTTTTTATTCTTCGAACCGAAATTCAACAGTAGCGAGTACAAGATATCTACAATTATATCCAGAACGATAACAGCCTCATCGTACCATTTTTCTAGATCTCGACAGAAATTTGGTCGAGAATGGATCGTTTACTAAGCTGCGTAATGGTCAAGACAACAGGAATTTAAATGAAAATCGACAAGATATTTTACAAATGGTAAATTAAAAGCGTGTTTTCAAATTTCATGTTTATCTTGTATTTTTATAGATAAATAATAATCCATGAATTTCTACACGCGAAGTAGCGTCAGAATTAAATTTGTGCCAGTCCAGAGTTTGGAGAACTTTACATAAAAGTAGGTTTAAACCATACAGGATCCATGTTAGTCACTCTTTACTGCCTGGAGATAATTTGAGAAGGCTAGAATATTGTAATTGGTTAATGGGAAGGATAGAAAATGACGAACATTTTTTAAGCAAAATCATCTGGTCAGATGAAATAAAATTTGCAAATTCTGGAATGTTCAACAGAAATACGGAGCACTATTGGGCAGTACAAAATCCCCGACAAAACAGGGCTAGAAGACCAAAACATCGTTTTGGAATAAACGTTTGGATGGGTATTTCGGCAAATCGTCTCTTAGGACCAGTTCTGTATGAAGAACATTTAATGGATAAAGATATTTAAACATTTTACGTACATACGTATCTGACTATCTTGACGACAATATCCCATTAAATCAATTACAATATTTATGGTGGCATCAAGATGGCGCACCAGCACACAATGCAGCTGTTGTTAGAAATTTTTTAAATCAAGAGTTTGCAAACCGTTGGATTGGAAATAGGGGAGTTGTTGAATGGCCTGTGAGATCACCTGATTTAAGTCCACTAGATTTTTTTTTATGGGGATATGTTAAAAATAATATTTATAAAGTAGATGCGCCACAAAACATTGAAGAATTACGAGACAGACTTCAGCATGCCTTCGATGCAGTTCCTAGAAGAACTATACAAAGGGCAGTACAAAATGCCAGAACGCGTGCCCAATTGTGTATTACCGAAGATGGCCAGATAATTGAACATTTACTGTAATTGTTTATTGTTTACTTTTCTATGTATTTTTATTAATGTTTTTGTTATCTTGTACTCGCTACTGTTGAATTTCGTTTCGAAGAATAAAAAATACTTATCATATCTCGTTTCTCTTCTTTAGTGTATGACATTTTTGTATTATTAATGAACAATAAATGAAATGTTTGACAGATTGAAATTCCAAAGGCTACCTTATTTAATCTTATAATTTATTCTTTCAAATAAAACCTAATGTCAAAAACTATAGTCAGCATGTGGTACATGGTTGAAATAAGAAAAAAAACTCTTTCTGAGGATATCTAAATCCAATATGGCGCCTATAAGAAATTAGATAGTTGATGATGGCCAGAAAGAAACCAAACATCGTATAAAAATTTAGAGTACACCACTGGATAGAGGTTTAGAAATGGCCACAAGGATGAGTTTTTATTTTTTCTCTACAAGGCCAAATGTCGGTGCTACAGGTAAAAGAAGAAAATGGGGTTTTCGCGTTTTTTTTTAAAATAACGAAGTTCATTTGTCACAGGTCTATTGTCTTTACGGATTTATAACAAACACAAAATTTAACAACTTTGCCAAATTTAAACCTATACTCTATCTCCAATAATAAGAGAGATCCCCATGGTGAGGGCCGAAAATGAATCAGCCTGTATACTATAAAAAGACTGGAAATGGAGGGAGAGATTCATTCGATACCGAATTATCGCCGAGTGAACTTACATAAATATAAATACGTAAATGTGCTTATTGTTAATTTGTAATTTTTGCTCATATGGTAGACAGTTTTTCAATTTAAAATTCCTTGAAATTTATTCAAAATGTCAAAGATTATAATTTAGAACCGGGTGGAGTTTTAGTATATTTTAATGTTCGTTCACAGTTTCCTTCGATACCTATTCCTGAAATATTGTAATGTTTAGACAGTTTGTGTGTCAAAAATAATATTGAACGCGAGAAAATAAATGAATACATACTTGAGGTGGACAACTTTATGCATGCTTCAGTTTTCAATTTGAAGGAAGCTTCTATGAACAGCGACGTGTCACAGCAATGGGCAACTGCTTGTCTCCATTTATGGTTAATTTATTTATGAGTCACTTTGAGATTGAATTTAAGGGAAATGCTAAATATTTCACTAAAGTATAGATTAGGTATGTCGCGGTTTATAATACAAAGTTGTGCAATTTAGATGATTTTTAATTCAATTAAATTAGATATGCCCAACAATTAGAATCACAATAAAAAAAGAAGTAATGAACAAGTAATTAAGAATAATAGAACTTAGAAATAAATATTACAAATAATAGTTTCCAACAAAAGATTACTTTAATTTTCTTATCCATGGGTTGTTAAATTTTCCGTTTACAAAAGACAGATATGAAAAAACAGTAACTAACCTAATTAAGAAACATAAACTTAAAAAACTAATTTATGATGCTACCAGTTTACTACCTCAAAAAGTTAAAGGGGATAAGTTTGATTGTTTATCGTATCACTCAGCTTCTAGAAATCTGAAAGCTGTCTTCAAAAAATATTCTCTTCAAATCGCGTTCAAATCATCCAACTGATTAAAATCTCTTTTAGGTAACACCAAGGATAAAATTGAAGTAGGTCAAAAGTCGGCATACACGAAATAAATTGTAAAGTAAAAAAGAACATATTTCCCATTTTAGATTTAATAGATCTGAAAAATCTAGTATTGCCAGACATATTTTAGACACGGGCTACTCTATACCTCCAAACAATCTTAGATTAATTAAAACTCTAAATAATTATAGAGAATTAGATACCTACGAAAGTATTTGTTTACATCAAAATAAGAGTAAATTAAGGAATTCTGTACCAATGTACCAATTCCCAGTTCACTTAGTGACTGTAGTAAGTATTTTTATGCTTCATTTTTTTTTACACTTCAGGGTTGTCTATTTTTGCGATAGGTTTAAGTAGTATTTACGGGTTTGCTTTCATATTACGAATTTATGTTATTCCACTGGCGATTTAGTGAAGAGCCTAACTTTAAAGGTTGTACCTTAGTAATGACGCTACATTTAACAATATCTTTATTTTCAAGATTGTTTTACTGAAGATGACAACTTAGTTAATGAAATACGTATGTAGAGTTTTGTAATAAATGAAGTAGAACACCTATTTCTACATATTCAATGTAATACTTATTTAAAGCAACACGTCCTCATTAATTATTCCATCTCCGCATTCTAGTTCAAGTATGTAACTGGGTTAGCATAACATTAAGTAACTAAATAGGTTATTAAGTAATTAAGTAGGTTGATAAGTAAGTAGAGAAGATATATATATATATATATATATATATATAAAATTTGATAAATTATTGGAGGTTTTCGGCTTTTTATATGAAATATTTACAAATATCAAGTTAGTATGTATGTAATTGCAAAGTAAGGGGGGATGAAAACATTGCTGTCTACAAATTACAAAGCAAATCATACGAAATTTTTAATTGAAAAAATGTCTATGTTGGGACTCGAACCCAAGTCTACAGCTTGCCGGGCTGTCGTCATTACCACTAGACCACAATAGACCCTTAAGATGACAACTTAGTTAACGAAATACGTATGTAGAGTTTTGTGATAAATGAAGTAGACCCTCTAATCACTTATATATATATATATATATATATATATATATATATATATATTACAAAGGTATTTTTAATAATAAAAAATATTATTAAAAATCTGGTGTGAAGAACACAAATACAGGTTCACTATTAATTTTTTTTTTTGTGAACGTGTCCGAACATATCCCTCCCCAGAAACGTAGATACGTATTTCGCCTTTCTACAGGCTCGTCGGTACGCCCCTGCTGGAGAAAGGATATTCTCATACACATTCACAAAAAAGAACAACATCACCACATCACCGAAATTATCCAGACCGGGCGTAGAAGTAAATTCAGCGCTACCTGTTGTCAGACAGCCGAAGTACCCCGCCCTGTCCATATAACCAATGTAAAGTAACGACGCCCTTCCAAAGGTAGCACAGCCAATCTCTCTAGAAACTGCATTTTGTTTGTGTCTTCACTCATACTACGGACTAACCGCATGTGTAATGTATCAGAATAATTGAAATAATTAAAGAATAATTAAAATTTATTTCTTATTTATTTTATTGGCCGTGTCATAATATTAAAATAATAGACTTTTTCTTGGTTTAGCGACCTTTAATGAATTTCAGTTTTTTACTACGACGTTTCTACTTTTTTTATAATTAAGTCTTTTTCAAGTGATTTGAACTAAAAAATTAATACAAAAAAAGGTAAGAAATATATTTACATTTGTATGACTGAATTAAAATTAAAATTAAAATAATAATTAAAGTAAGGAAAATTAAAGTATTCAAAACTCACCAATTTATTTCGTGTTAAAACACATATTTTGTGTAATATGTATGGTCAGACATGTCGAACCTTTTTATAGGGTCGAACTGCCTTTCTCGGAATATTTAGTGTAACTAAATGTCTTGGTGCAGAAATGAAATTGTTTATTTCGTTTTAAAATTAGTTTGGTCAGGACATGTGTTTGGGAAAATACAGTATATATACAATGGGAAATTTTTTTTTTGTGTGGTTGGGGTTGTGTTCTATTGTTTAATTTGCGGATAATAAAGTTTACAAAGTCCATCAATCTCGTTACGATCGTTGATTGTTTTGTTGTTTTTGAATATGTATATGAATCATTTCTAAGACCTCCCTAGCCTTTGTATTTTTTTGCTTGGTTATTATTTTTGTGTTTTCAAAATCAAAATTATGCTTTAATGTTATCTGGTGTTTTTTTAAAGCTGTCTGATTTTTTGCGTATTTGTGTACTTTTAATCTTTCCTGTAGTAACTGTTTTGTTTGGCCTATGTATACTTTGTCACAGTCTTTGCAGGGTATGTTATATATTGTATGTGATTGTGTAAGTGTTGGTGTTCAGTCTTTTAGTTTTGTGTGTAGGAATTTTAGTATTTTTCCGCTTTGATGTGCTATTTTAAAATTAAATGGTTTAACTATATTGTTTAGCTTTTCGGACAATCCAGTTACATAGGCTGTAGGGATATATGTTAATTCATTGGTTGTTTTATTTATATTTTGGCACTTAGTTTTGTTCTATATTTTATAGATATATGCTCTGTTTTATAATGTTTTGTATAAATTGTGGTGGATAATTGTTTTCTGTTAAAATTGTTTTTACTTTTTTCAGTACTGTTTGTCTGAAAACTGGATTGGTGAGATTTAAAGCCCTGTCCACTAATCATTAAATCCCTGAAAATCAAACCAACTTTTTTCAAAAGATATGTCGATGACTGCATAATGATGTTACCAGAAAAGGAAATAAGCAATGTACAAAATAGAAAAAAACAACTTCATAAACTACTTAGACTTAACACTAATAAAAACAAACAACAACATACAAACAAAATGGTACACTAAACCAATCACATCCGGCAGATACGTAAACTTTTATTCAAACCAACCCCTATCCCACCAAAAAAAATGTTGTAACAGCGTTAGTGAACAGGGCTTTAAATCTCACCAATCCAGTTTTCAGACCAACAGTACTGAAAAAAGTTAAAACAATTTTAACAGAAAACAATTATCCACTACAATTTATACAAAACATTATAAAACAGAGACTAATAAAATATATAACAAAACTAAGTGCCAAAATATAAATAAAACAACCAATGAATTAACAAATATCTCTACACCCTATATAATTGGATTATCCGAAAAACTAAACAATATACAGTGTGGCCCAAAAGTCGCGCAACCGAATGAAAAAAAAGAAATGAAATTGTGTAGTACAAATACAAAATTTATTCTTCTATAATAAAAATAATACAAATATGTTTGAACAAAAACTGACTCTTTGGGATCACAGCTTATGTTCGAAGTGTCCTCCACCTTCTTCAATGCATCTCAGACATCGCTTTTTAACCGCGTTACAAATGCGCCGAAGTAATTGTTTGTCATCATTGAGTTTGGCGACTTCTTCGGTTATAACCCCCCCCCCCACACAGCGAAATCTAGTGGGGTTACGTCCGGAGATCTCGGAGGCCATTCGACTTGACCTCTTCTTCCAATCCATCCGGGGAAAAATTCATCGAGAAATTCGCCAACAATTAAACCGTAATGTGCTGGAGCACCATCTTGTTGAAGAGTTAAACATTGACCAGCAAACACTGGGTTATTGGCAAGTTCTTCACGTAGTTCCATCAACAAATCGAGGTATGCAACACCTGTTGCAGTATTGTCGAAGAAATAGGGGCCGACGATTCCGAAGGCGCAAACACCAAGCCATACCGTTACTCCAGGCACGTCTAATTCTTCTTGAATGGTGATATGCGGATTTTCAGTGGACTAGTACACACAATTGTGTCTATTGATGCGCCCATTTAATTTAAATTGAGCTTCGTCCGACCACAAAATTGTTTTGAAGAAATTTTGAAAGGCTTCACATTGAATGACATACCATTCTGCGAACTGTAGCCGACGATCCGGATCATCTTCTGTCAATGCTTGTAAGAGGCGTGGTCTGTAAACCTTCAAACCTAGTTTCTTCATTATTCGCTGTAGGGTAGAACGAGAAATATCCAGTTCATTTGCGGTTTTTCGGACAGATCGCGCAGGCGATTCAATAAAACTCTGAGCTACAGTTTGTAAGTTATCATCTGTCTTCAGACTACGTGGCCGGCCTGTGCGCTTAGAATCATCCACAGAACCGTTTTTTCGAATCTTTTTATCAATCGATAAACAGTCTCACGCCTCGGAACTTGGCAATCAGGAAAATTTACCGCGAAATCAGAAAAAATGTGTTCATGATCAGCATGATAACGATAGTACGAAGACACCAAAAATACCCGTTGCGCTACGGTATACCGATAATGTGGGCTTGTTGCCATGACAACGCGTTCACACACTTACAAACTCCGACAAGATATTGCCTCACACACAGACAACCGATGTACTGCCGACAGACCAGCCGTCAACCTTTCATTAGGGGGAGAATGGCGCTTGTGTATTTCATTTTGGCGTTGGGCGACTTTTGGGCCACGTGGTACACATATTTAAACCATTTAATTTTAAAATAGCATATTCTCGGCTGTTGTTGCAGATACTTCTTGGTGAAACATTTTAACTTCATACAGTAAATAATAAAGAATAAATTAAAACACTTGGCTTGTTTCACTATGAGATTTATTTAAATTCTCTAACATCTGTTTCGGCTGTTATGCCATTCTCAAAGAGATCTATAAATCTAACTTAAAGACTATCGCACTTGTTCTTATATGTTGTCTGTTCTTGTTTGTAGTGGGGGTGGTACTATATTGTGTATTACGGTGTCTATAAAGGGTGTATTGGTATATTCTATCTGTGTGTTGGTGATTGATAGATTTTGTTTTTTCGCTAGTTTTATTTCTAATATTTCTAGGAGGTCCAATCTCTTGCTTTTTGTGATATTGTGTATTAAGTCGCAGTTATCTATATCGGGGAAGTGGTTGAGTTCTATACAGTGTTCGGCAAAGCCTGTGTTATTCTCACTATATAAAATTGACTTTTTGTGTTCTTTAACTCTGTTTTTAATGGCTCGTCCACTTTGGCCGATATAGATAGCTTCACAGTCTTTACATTTTAATTTATAAACACCTGATTGGTCCATTTTATCTCTTTTATCTTTGTTGTTGCTAATCATTGTTCCCAAATTTGTTTTATTTACCCAGCTTATTTTGATATCTAATCCTTTTACTATTCTGTTTATTTTATTAGTGAGTTGGGGTATGTATGTAATTTTGTGCCATCTTTGTATATTTTCTGTTATTTTCGGGTATAAGAACAAATACCTATACCCGAAAATAACAGAAAATACGCAAAAAATCAGACAGCTTTAAAAAAACACCAGATAACATTAAAACATAATTTTGATTTTGAAAATACAAAAATAATAACCAAGCAAAAAAATACAAAGGCTAGGGAGGTCTTAGAAATGATTCATATATTCAAAAACAACGAAGCAATCAACGATCGTAACGAGATTGATGGACTTTCTAAACTTTATTATCCGCTAATTAAACAATAGAAGACAACCCCAACCACACAAAAAATTTTTTTCTCCCATTGTAAATATACTGTATTTTCCCCAAACACATGGCCTGACCAAACTAATTTTAAAACGAAATAAACAATTTCATTTCTGCGCCAAGACATTTAGTTACACTAAATATTCCGAGAAAGGCAGTTCGACCCTATAAAAAGGTTCGACATGTCTGACCATACTACATATTACACAAAATATGTGTTTTAACACAAAATAAATTGGTGAGTTTTGTATCCTTTAATTTTCCTTACTTTAATTATTATTTTAATTTTAATTTTAATTCATTCATACACATGTAAATATATTTCGTACCTTTCATTGTATTCATTCTTTAGTTCAAATCACTTGAAAAAGACTTAATTATAAAAAGTCGAAACGTCGTAGTAAAAAACTGAAATTCATTAAAGGTCGCCAAACCAAGAAAAAGTCTATTATTTTAATATATATATATATATATATATATATATATACTAAAGACAGAGGAGAACGAGTCAGTCTTGCAAATCTGATCTTGTCGATATTATACAAGTGAACATCGTAATTTTTATGCATTTATTAAACGTTATTTTATATTTTTCCCGTGAGTATTATTTATTCTACCAATAAAACCGGTAAGTGGAATTCGGAACGAGCCCCAAACGCATGGTAAGCTGGGAAACTAAATAACTAAATTTGGAACTACCCGACGAAAGAAGAGGTCGTCATAACAGGCAACGATGCAGATGTTGTAAACAACGTGAAGCGAAGGATGACAAAGGCCCTCTCGGTACAAATACAGAAGGAATTAAGCCTCAGCCAAGAGAAGGTTTAAGTCCCTCACATGTCAGCGCCGGAACCGTTCCTTCAACTTCAGGAAGAAATACAAGTATTTCTCTCAGTAATTTAAGAAAAGACAATTCTAGTGTGAGAAGTGATAAAACAATAATCAAGCGCAAACTCGTGCAGATAGATAGTTTTAAAAATCAATTCAATGAGGTCAAAGACAGTTTTAACAGTTCGCCGCATAGTTCAGTTATTGAAGAATTAGCTAAAAATTGTATTAAATCTATAAATACTAATTTAAATGAGATATCAGATATTTTAAACATTAGATTAAGTAGTAATATAATTATAGAATCTCACAATATGGCCGAAAAAATCGACTTAAGAACTGTCACAAGTTTGTTACCTGTCATGAACGGTAATGAAAAAGTCACTAATAGATTCGATTGAGTTGTACGATTCCTTATTAGACGACGCGGGTAAGAAAAATTTAGCAAGTTATGTTTTAAAAACGCGTTTACCACCTCAGACAAAATTAAGGTTTCGCAAAACTTACGATAATAAATAATAAAATAAAATAAAACAATAACTTTGTTATACCACTTTATTATATATATATATAAATATATATATATTTAGTGTTTATAAGAATTTTATTTTTCTTATTTATTTTATTGGCCGTGTCTTAATATTAAAAATAATAGACTTTTTATTGGTTTAGCGACCTTTTATTGAATTTGGTATTGTATTGTGAATTTTGGTCCTAGACTTAATATTTTCATAACGTTGTTTGGTATATTGTCATTAGTTAGGTTTGTTATCCAATTTTTATTATATGTGTCATTTTTTAGGAAGTTTGGTGTGTTTTTGTTTTGGTTTGTTTTTTGTTTTAGGGTCTCTAGTTTCTGTTTTTGTTTAGTTTTTATATTATTGAAGAAATTAATGTGTTTATACTTTATCCATTCTATCAACCTATTGTATGTTTTGAGATTAATTAGTTTTTTGAGTTCTGTGTATTGTATGTTTATTTCTTTCTGTAGGATGTTTATGTTTTTTACAGTGTCTGTGATCAAATAATTCAAAATTGTGTGTGTAAAGTTACTTATTTTATCATCGAACATATTGGTGAGTTTTTTTAGTTATTTTCTTTGTTCTCGTGTACGTTTCTTGTCCAAGGTGTTTCTTTATTTTGGCGTAACTCCATTCTTCTGTTCTATTACCATATTTTCAACCATGGTTTTCAATATTTAGTGTTTATAAGAATTTTATTTTTCTTATTTATTTTATTGGCCGTGTTAATATTAAGACACGGCCAATAAAATAAATAAGAAAAATAAAATTCTTATAAACACTAAATATTGAAAACCATGGTTGAAAATATGGTAATAGAACAAGAAGAATGGAGTTACGCCAAAATAAAGAAACACCTTGGACAAGAAACGTACACGAGAACAAAGAAAATAACTAAAAAAACTCACCAATATGTTCGATGATAAAATAAGTAACTTTACACACACAATTTTGAATTATTTGATCACAGACACTGTAAAAAACATAAACATCCTACAGAAAGAAATAAACATACAATACACAGAACTCAAAAAACTAATTAATCTCAAAACATACAATAGGTTGATAGAATGGATAAAGTATAAACACATTAATTTCTTCAATAATATAAAAACTAAACAAAAACAGAAACTAGAGACCCTAAAACAAAAAACAAACCAAAACAAAAACACACCAAACTTCCTAAAAAATGACACATATAATAAAAATTGGATAACAAACCAAACTAATGACAATATACCAAACAACGTTATGAAAATATTAAGTCTAGGACCAAAATTCACAATACAATACCAAATTCAATAAAAGGTCGCTAAACCAATAAAAAGTCTATTATTTTTAATATATATATATATATATATATATATATATATATATATATATATATATATATATATATATATAAATAAAGTGGTATAACAAAGTTATTGTTTTATTTTATTTTATTATTTTCAAAATGAATTACCACAAAGTTACGGCTACCAGTATTAATTTTCTTACGATAATAATGCCAACTTAATGACGGATTTAAGAGACCATTTTAGAACAAAGAAATTAATCGCACCGCTAACTACACAATAGGAGACAGGGATCAAAATCAGTCAAATAATATTGTGAAACAATCGGGGAATTCCGGTCCAACTTAACGATTGCACAAGCGGTCAGTGATGACACTTTCCATGAGTCTTTGAATTTTGTTTCGTGGTCGAAGTTGCCTCCATTTCCACTCCATTGTTTCGTATCTCCCAGGTTTGTGATGTGTTTGAGTCTGATTATTAATTAATCGTGTGTTGTTGTGTTTTTGTGCGGTCCTGTGTTTTGTGTGTGTGTAGTCTGTGTGTCCGTCGCTTTTTTTGCGTTTAAATCATATGTGTGGGTTTACTGGTCATCATCGCTTTTTTGCGTTTCTGTTGTGTGTGTATTTAATGTTTATTGTTGTAAAGTGTTATTATTGTCTGTGTTTGCGTTACGAAGTATTGTATCTGTTCTTTTGTTGCGTTTGTCGAGTGTAATGTTATTAGCATATTGCCTAAGGCAAGTGCTAATTCGTCAACTGTGTTAAATGTTGTGTTTTTTGTTTTTGTGTCCAGGGATTAGTTGTTGGGGGTGGTGCTGGTATGTATTTAGGTTTGGGAGTGGTTTTGTTTGTAGGGTTGTTTGGGTTGTTAGGACAGTTTATGAATGTGGATAGGTGAGGACCACCGCAGTTTGCACACATTGGTGGGGTTGTTTTCGTCTTTGTACATAAGTGTGTCGAGTGTTCGTCTCCGCATTTCATGCACTTGTAGTTCACATTACAGTTTTTTTGGTGATGTCCGAAAGTCTGGCATTTGTGGCATTGTATTATGTCTGTCCGTTTGTTTAACGGTTCGATTTTAATTGCGAGTCCGCAGCAGTCGTGTATGTTGTAGATTGATTTGTATTGTCTCGTCAGTTCGATCAATACTAGTGGTGCAGGTATGCCGTGTTTACCGTTCATACGTTTAATTTTTATTGTCGGGTAGCCTTGGTCAGTCAAGTCGTCTGTAATGTCAGTGTCGGTGATAAAGGTAGGAATGCCTCGCATAACTACCTTTAGTGTCTTTTCGCTTCTTAATTGAAATGTATAAAATTGTATGTGTTCATTGTCGAGTATTTGTTTAAGTGTACGGTAGTCTTCGTCAGTTTTCGGTTCGATGTGTATGCCTGGTTTCACGAGTTTGTTTTGTACTCGTCTTTTCAGTTATTATTATTGGTGCGATTTTGTGTTGTGTATTGCGTGTTTCGGTTTTTGTGTTTTGTGTAGTGTTTGTCTTATTACTTACCCTGGGAGTGCTGTTGTTTGAAGTTGAAGGTTGTGGAGTGAGTTCGTTTGCGTCTTGTTCCATCTTTTCCTCGGCGTTAGTTTTTTCGAGGACACTGTAGGAGTTCTTTGTTTCTATTGGTGTGCTTGCGTGTTCTGTTCTCTGTTTTTTCGCTGTTTTTCTCGGGTTTGTGAATGCGTCGGTGATTATGTTTTCATTTTCCTGTTCCGGTTTGCTTTTTGTCGGTTTTATTGGGCTTGTTTCTTCTGTGTGATGTATGGTAATTTCCAGTTTTGCTGTCGGATTGTCGCGATCTACCATGAATATTTGTGATTGATTGCGAAAAAGACGTTGGATGTCTTCTTCCTCAGTGGTTTCTTGAATTATGGTTTCAGCGTCTCTTAGTTGCTGATCGGTACATCTTCTTCTGAAGTTGGGTCTCAGCGCCAGATTAGTAATGTAAATAGTATTATAATTTACTCCTTCTCCGGCCATTTCTTCCGGGTTCGTTTAACGAATGTCGTCGTAGGTTCTCTCAAATACGATACTGCTAGTTCAGATATCGCAGTGAGAATGTAGTGATGACACCTTAACCGATAACTTTTTCGTTAACGAAAAAATCGCGGTCAACATTTTTGTGAACGGTTGAACCTGTTAAAAGCACGCAACCCACATTAGCCGCGGCCATTCAAGAAACACCGAACGAAAAGTTAACTAACCCATATAATATCCATTTTCTCCATTTGAAAAGAAACACCACATAATTCCCACATTAGAGGTAACCGCTACAAAATATATCCATCGAGAAATCACTGTTACACACAGAAAAATAACCATTCCAGTAATAATCGCAACAATAGCAATAAAAAGAATTTCCCGAGACATCGCGTTGGAAATAATTTTTTTTCTGAAAATTCTAATACCACATCTAACATGACAGTTTATAAATTTATATTGCGGTTAGGTATTTTCATTGGTTTTGTATGCTTCTGATACACCTACCATTACTTATACTGTCGAGCGTTTAAGATTTTCGTAATTTTCGTCGCCAGACGCGATTAAAAGCAAAAAAGCCTCTCCTTTGCCCTGTTCGCCACAATTTCTCGAACGTGACCAAATGTCCTTCGATGTCTCGCTTTTAAAATTTGTGTGGGACCAAATTTCCTACTTTTAGCACCACATCAGAGCATGCAGACGTTTTAAAAAAGTAGATCGATGAACATGTAATGGTTTTGACAATTCTTCAATCTATTGGCATGAGTTTCGACTCTATTTTTTAAATTCTGAATCTTGGATTTGTTTTAACACCTTCGATTTTTGTCACTCACGTCAAAATCGTCATTGTTGAATCGCTGAAACCATTTCTTATAAGTTACATTTTATGGAGCATGCTCACGCTGCATGCGCACCTTTCTTTGAAATAAAATAATGAAGTAAAAGTGCCTGCAGGTATTGCTGTTCGCGATTTACTAACGAGGAGAAAAGGACTAATATTAAGACTTCAAATCTGTATCAACGCTTTAAAACTTACACACACTTCTTTTGAAACACATGTATTGCCGATTTATCAAATATTACTTATGAGATCTATTAAAAAACGGTAATATTATTAATATTATGTAATTACTATGTTTCTAATTATATGTTTGTATTATTTACAGTTGTTTTACTATTATTATTTTATCCTTAGAGGTAAACATGAGTAATATATCCTTTGAGAAAACCTGCGACAGATTTATTAATGTGTAAATTCGTAATATTGCTTATGCATACAAATGCGATTTTTAATTATTAAGAAGTAATAAACTTGTTATTTCTATTATTAGATTTTCATCGCAATCTACATGAGGATTATCACAGAAGTAGTTTATACTTAATATGTTTAACGACACAATAAATATTATTGTTACCTCTAAACATTTCAAAATTTTTACTCAAATACTACAATTAAACAATTTCGACGTTTTATTCAAGCGAAGAGAGTTAGGGCGGTACTTAACATTTAAATTAATGTTGTTACAACGGTTAAGAGGAAAAATATGCTCTTGGGATAGATTGCATTGATTCGAATCGTATGTCAAGTACATCTAATGTATCTAACGAGGGAACACAGATAACCCGAAGTTCTTGATTTAGATAAAACACTGTAGATTTGTCGAATGGTTCAATTTAAGGGCAATGGTAACCTTCTTTCATTTCATTTGTACAATACGTACTCGTAATCGTATACATAGTACCGAAGGCTTATTTCGAACAGTGTAGTATTTTCCCATAACAGGAAATCCTTTTGAATAATTAAAATGGTAAGGATGAATAATGTAGAAAATAAGGAAAATAGGAAAAAAAAGTGATTTGATGAAGATTGCCAGGTTGATACGGAAAAGAGGAGAAAACTACGTTTAAAAATGTTTACAGGGTGACCAGAAGATGTAAAAATTAAATATGAGCTGCGAAGTAAACGAAAAAGCTACTGAGGGATTGCTACTTACGCGAGAAGCAGGCAAGAAGATGGTCGAAAACTAACAAAACCGTAGTCGTATTGCACAATGTCTGGGAATGTACTGTGTTACTGTGTATGCCCTTAGTCAGTGGATACGGGTATGGGTGACTATAATATATAGTAGGTAGCGCCACTCGGTTTTGCTTACAGAAGCTCAGTTTGAAATCTGAGAAGAAGGATTGTCTTTGCTAACATAAGAATATTGAATTATTAACTTTTTCTCGTATATAAATATTCATACTGTATATCAAAAGGAAAAATAAATAATAACAATACGAAAAATCATAGACTACAGCAAAATTATGTTAAAACTTTCGGAAAATATTAAATTCTCAACAAGTCATAAAGAAATAAATCCGGGATAAGAATAAATTTAAATTAAAATAGGTTTGCTTTTAAATAAACGCTTTTCCTAAGGTACCCCAGAATTAAATTCACAATTTATTAAAAACAGAATAGGTATAAGCGGTTATTAATATTTTACAAGATACCAAAAATAATTTAATTTTAAATTCAAAAGTTATTATATCTAAAATGCATCTACAGGTGGAAGTAAAAAGTTGTCAACAAAAGAAAAGTGTTACAGAAAAAGATCTATATATGAATATGATAGAATTTAATATCAATTAAGGAAAGGTTAATTTTATGTTTAAATGCTAGTGAAATATATGAATCTACAAAAATGATTTTTGAGTTAAAATATTTAAAGATAGGTTGAAATTACAATGAGTCGAGCTCTAAAATGTGACGTTAAATTAATTACGGCAGGATATAGAAAACAAAAACAAAATATCAAATGAAATTAGACTGTACAAATTAATATTAATCAATATAAAAATGATTAGATCTAATCATTTTTATATTTTGTACGTCAATTTTATTATTTTTCAACTCTACATTTTTTACCCCAGAAGAAGCGACAAAGTCTGTTGCGAAATATAGGGTTATTTAATAACGGAGTTTTTTTCTTAATTGACCGCTTACCCGAATTTAAATTAATTTTTTATAATATATCACGGTCGATAATTTCGTTTCAATTACATATATATATATATATATATATATATAGTAAACTTAATAAGTCGGCGATTAAAGGTCTGGTTTATTACCTCAAAGTATACACATTCAAAACAACCCTACATGTTTCGGCAATGATGCCTTTGTCAAGGATATAAAAAATATAAAAATAAATTTACTATATATATATATATATATATATATATATATATATATATATATAGTAAATTCAATCAGTCGGCGATTAAAGGTCTGGTTTACTTCAAAGTATATATATTTAAAACAACCCTACATGTTTCGGCAATGATGCCCTTATCAAGGATATAAAATATAAATGACAGAATACAAATGTCAAAATTTTGACATTGTATATGTATATATATATATATATGTATATATATATATATATATATATATATATAGTGCTCTGAAATTTTATAGTAGTTTGTGGAGGCGCTAAATAAAAAAAATATATTTCGGTCAGTAAAATATACCGATTTTTCGATTCGCATGGAATCCAATCGGAATTTTATGAACGCATCGAGTATTTTATATATCTTATATATCTTATATGTCTTATATATCTTCTATATCTTATATATCTTATATATCTTATATATCTTATATATCTTATATATCTTATATATCTAACAACATACATATATAAATCCATAATAGGTATTAAAATATGTCCACATGGTAAAGGTTTATATTTAAGGAAATTTCTACTATTTTTCATAAGTTATTGAGCAAAGCATTTCTATTCTTAGACACATTTATAAATTTCTGTCGCACTGGAAAATTGTTTTATTATTTTTAAGTAGTTTTGCGTATTTTCATAAAACTGTTACATAAATTTTGATTAAATAAGGACGCTTTGTATTACAGTAATATATCTTACTTTTAATACACACACTATCGCTTTATATATCGTATTATATTGTATCATTAAGAAAATATTACATTAAAGAAGACTTTCATATTAAGCAACTTGGCAAAACAAGAGCCAATTAATTAACTGCTCCAACATTAAGTATAGTCAATGTCTGAACTAATTATACGTACACTTTTGAATTATCGCGTCATTAAAATAGGAAAATAGCGCAATAAAAGGGCGCGTAATACTTGTAATATACGTTTAAAGTTAAATAGTATTCATTTAAACTTTTCCAAAAGCAATGGGCGTATAGTTTTGCTAAAGCTAGTTCTTTTTGTATATATTTTGAAGTCAAAGATTGTCATTACATTTTAAGTGTTATGTTCTACGTCATAATCACTTAAAATTAATTGTTAAAAATCCAACCTTACCGAGAAAGTGAAGTTCAAGTAAACAATTTCGGTCCGCAGAATCATGTGCACTGTGTTTTGGGATGGACAGTGTGTGTTGTTTGTTTATTTTCTGCTTTAGTGTAACACCCTAAATGACGACAGATATTAAATAAACTGCGTCATATAGTCCCACACAAAAGTCTAGTCAATGGCTGGAAACAAATTAATTATTCTCCATGGCTCCGACCTAGTGCCTAGTAACTAAAAACTTGCTCCTGAACTTAAAGAAGCACTTGCGGTCAGTGCTACGACAACGATGATTTACAATTGCTAATGAGATTGGTTACATATTTATTGCATTCTTAATCTATTAGGCCTATTCATCATTAAGCTAGTAAGGCACCTGCTTTCACCAAATGTTACTTCAGGTTTCTATATTTTAGGCGGCTTGCTCTATTTTTTACAATTTAATACCTCTCTTATCTATTGTTACTACCTGCTGTATTCTTGTCAGTTTACTTTTTATTCTATTTTATACTAAATACTTCATGTTAGTCGACATACATATATACATATAAAGATAATTATTTCTTGACCTCAGTATGTTATGGTAGATTCAATTAGTAAGCGATTTAAGGTCTGGTTTTACTTTAATATGTATATATTTAAAACAATCTTGCATGTTTCGGCATATGATTCCTTTTTCAAAGAAGATTCTTTGAAAAAGCCATCACCTTATTTTCTGCCATGGATTTCGTTTAAACAGGAAACACTGGGATGCTCCATTTAAAAAAATTAAAATATTTGACATTTTGAAGTTTCCAACACTCTATACAAGCCCTGTATACAGTAAAGACGTTTTTAACGTATAACAAATTTCCTTTAACCTTCCTACTGACTGTTTCAGTTTACATAGAATATATAGAATAAAATAAGGCCTGTCTCTGCCAGTTCTTTACTAGAAAAATTAATATCTCAAAAAATATGCATTTTAAATATAGGGTATTCTTCACAAAGTAACCCTAAAATTTTACGTAGAATTCGAAAATTTTAAGAAACAGGGTATTGCATTTAAAATAACAAAACTGTCAAAATATATTGCTTAAATTCGCCATAATTTGTAATACACGTCTGCAAATTTTCATAAATATAATATTAGTTTAACCTCGTCATGACACTCCCTATATATATATATATATATATATATATATATATATATATATATAAAGATAATTATTTCGTGACCTTTGTATCTTATGGTAAATTCAATTTGTTGGCGATTTAAGGTCTGGTCTTACTTCAAAATGTATATATTTAAAACAATCCTACACGATGCCTAAAAAAAGGCATCATTTGCCGAAACATGTAGGATTGTTTTAAATATATACATTTTGAAGTAAAACCAGACCAGAATTTACAATATATATATATATATATATATATATATATAGAAAATTTCTTGACCGTACTAATATAAATTCACTAATATTTGGGTATCAGTCTGTTTACAATAAGACTCAACTGTTCTTTCTCAATATTTCGTCAATGACTTCATCAGGAGAAGCTATAAAATTCCAATATACACTTTACTCTTATACTAATATATTAAAAAAAGAAAACTTACAGCTAGATTTAAGCGTTGCCAGTCTTAATAATTAATTTACACATAATTGTCACTAGCAACTCACAAATAAAACACGAATATTACATTATTAAACAACAAATAAAACTGCAAAATGTCAACTTGACCTTTTTCACACGCATGTCTACATAAAATATATGTGAAAACAAGTCCATCTTATTTTCTACGTTGGGTCTTTATTCAGGCTAATGGATCTAATTATTACTCGAATCATCCGTTAGCACAAAAATATAATACTATAATTGCAATGAAAAATTGAGTCACATATATCAGTAACAGCATATTTTAAAAGTATAATTTTAAAAAACTATTCAACACTTTCATGAATAGTGGCTAGCCTAAACACATATTAAACAAACCCAATATACCTAACACTTTTGATGGCCCAACTGACGATAATGCAGACAAAAGTCACGTAATTTACAGAAGAATTCCTTATATAAAAATTTAACTGATCAAATAGTTCAACAATTTAAAAAAATATGTAATATTATTTTACAATTAGCCAAATATAACATAACTTCACAAGCTTTATTTACGCGAACCAAAGACAAAACACCCATTTTAAATCAAAATAATGTCATTTATAAAATCCCTTATCAAGGGTGTGGGGATTGCTACATAGGGCAAACGTCGCAACTATCCAAACAAAGGATTAGTCAACAAAAGAGTGATTGCAGAACTGGAAAGAAATTTTGTGCTTTGTCATTACATTTTAATAATCATAATCACAATTTCAATTATGACAATGTTCAAATTTTGGAAAGGAAAATCATTATAAAAATAGACTAGTACTTGAAATGATACACATTCAGGAAAAAAAAGCACGTTGAATTTTAAAACGGACACCAATAGTTTAAGTGTAATTTATCCAAATTTATTAAACAGAGAATAAATAGTCATTTTTAATGTCGTGTGCATAAAATTGTTACCAGGGAATTTATTTTAGTTACAATAACATAATGTATATAGATAGATTTTTGTGTATAGCTCTGTTTTTCTTACCACCCAATTTTTTACAACCGGATAAGGATCCAACGTAGAAATTAGGATAAATTGTTTTTACATGCATATTATGCAGGCATTCTGGTGAAAAAGGCAAGTTGAAACTTTGCAGTTTTATTTGTTTTTTAAAAATGTAATATTCATGTTTTACTTGTGAGTTGCTAGTGACAATTATGTGTAAATTAATTAATAAGACTGCAAACGCTTAACTATAGCTGTACGTTTTCTTTTTTGAATATATTAGTATTAGCTATTAGCGATTAGTATATTGCAATTTTATAGCTTCTCCTAATGAAGTCATTAATAAATAGGCGAAATATTGAGATATATATATATATATATATATATATATATATATATATATATATATATATATTATATATATATGGTAAACTCAATAAGTCGGCGATTAAAGGTCCGGTTTATTACTTCAAAGGATATATTTAAAATCCTACATGTTTCGGCAATGATGCCTTTGTCAAGGATATAAAAAATATCTGTCTATATTTTTTATATCCTTGACAAAGGCATCATTGCCGAAACATGTAGGGTTTTAAATATATATACTTTGAAGTAATAAACCGGAGCTTTAATCGCCGACTTATTGAGTTTACCATATCATACCAAGGTCACGAAAATATTATATATATATATATATATATATATATATATATATATATATAGTAACATTATATTTTATATCCTTGATAAAGGCATCATTGCCGAAACATGTAGGGTTGTTTTAAATATATATACTTTGAAGTAAACCAGACCTTTAATCGCCGACTGTTTGAATTTACCATATCATACAAAGGTCACGAAAATAGTATATATATATATATATATATACATATATAATAAAAAATTAATTTAAATTCGGGTAAGCGGTCAATTAAGAAAAAAACTCCTTTATTAAATAACCCTATATTTCGCAACAGACTTTGTCGCTTCTTCTGGGGTAACTACAAGATCAATGAGAAAAATAACAAAAAATAAATAAGAGTATAAAACAGTAGTAAAAATACTTACAAAATGTAGAGTTGAAAAATAATAAAATTGACGTACAAAATATAAAAATGATTAGATATAAAAAAAATAAAGTAACTATAGAAACAAGCCTTAAGAACTTTTAAAAAATATGTATATGAAAAGTTAAAACATGAAAAATAAAAAAATATAATGCAATATAAATTAAAACAACATATGGACCAAATAACAAAACGATTTAAGATCGTCAACTAACAGTCAAACCCAGTATATTAAAATAAATTATACTAAGACCATTAGTATCAGATCTATAATTTATGTTATTTGTGTCTCTGTTGATGTGGACCATTTCTAAAAAGGTTATTTTTTTATGGTTATTTTCAACGTCTAAGATCTTAACGTCAACAAAATTGAAAGTATGGTCACGATCAAGTACATGGTCCACCAATGCACAAGATCTCTTACCAATACGGACATCACTTTTATGCTGAGTAATGCGATGTTTTAGCCACTGTGATGTCTCACCTATATAAACGCCACAACAATGCGAACATGCTATCCTGTAGACAACATGACTATTTAAAAAGAAAGGTGTTATGTCTTTCATCTTACTATACAACTTCTTCAAGGTATGGGTGTTGTATTTAGCAATTTTAATGTTATTAAATTGTTTAAAATGTATCACATTTTAAATATATTTATTAAATATTTTATTAAATAAAACAATTGATAAATTATTGGAGTTTTTCGGCTTTTATATTAAATATTTACAAATATCCAATTAGAATGTATGTAATTGCAGAGTAAGTGGGGATGTAAACATTGCTGTCTACAAATTACAAAGCAAATCATACGAAATTTTTAATTGAAAAATATTTTCTATGTTGGGACTCGAACCCAAGTCTACAGTTTGCCGGACTCTCGCTTTTACCACTTAAATATTTCATATAAAAGCCGGAAAACTCCAATAATTTATCAATTGTTATATTTAATAATAGGCTAAGAAATTATCTAAATACTCATATAGCTATGCAGTAATAATTAGCATTTTCAAACAATCAAATCTGATATCTGCTCTCAAAATACTGACATCTCCTTTCAATAACTGACATCTACTTTCAAAATAGGCATCTGCTTTCTAATCTGACGTTTGCTTTCATAACTGACACCTTCTTTCAAAACAGACATCTGCATTCAATAACTGACATTTGCTTTCACTAACTGACATCTGCTTTCAAAACTGACATCAGCTTTCAAAACTGACTTCTGCTTTTAACGTGACATCTACATTCAATAACTGACATCTGATTCATTAACACTGTGACTTTATAATGCATTTCTAAATAGCTTGAACCTAGGTCTATTGTGGCTAAGTGGTAAAAGCGACAGTCCGGCAAACTGTAGACTTGGGTTCGACACCCAACATAGACAATATTTTTCAATTAAAATTTGGTATGATTTGCTTTGTAATTTGTAGACAGCAATGTTTACATCCCCACTTACTCTGCAATTACATACATTCTAATTTGATATTTGTAAATATTTCATATAAAAGCCGAAAAACTTCAATAATTTATCAATTGTTATATTTAATAAACGGCTAAGAAATTATCTAAACACACACACACACACACACACACACACACACACACACACACACACATATATATATATATATATATATATATATATATATATATATACCTATATATATAAATATAAATATAAATATGCGTGTTATACATCTTGCCAGGCATATACTTAACAAGAGTTGGCCCTGCGAACATTCGGTGAGTAGCATGAACCTTGAAAAAGTAGAATAGGTTCATCAAATGTTATAGTCGGGGGACTGTCAGTCAGTTATCGTTCTTCGAGACGAACAAAATACCTCCTTTGTAGAATAGTCTTAGTTGTGTTAGGAGTTTTGTACTGTTCAATTTAATAATGTCCTAATTACGAGCGTCGATAAAGTGACCATCGAATCACAAAGTACAGATGTTTAACGGCGAATTTTCGGACGAACTATTTCATGAAAGTAAAATAATTTGTTATGTGACAAAGCTTTAATGTTTAGTAATAGATTTTAATGTAAGAAACATGTAAATAGTGCAAAAATTAAAAAAGACGTTGGGTTAAACAACTAATTTATATTTGATTTAGGATTAACATTGATTACATGTAATATACTGTTTAATTTATTAGAAAATTATTTTACTTTTTCTGGATGTAATGTTTATTTAAATTTATTATCTGCTGAACACATTGAGCTTTTTTGTCGACGCTACGTTGGCGGTGCCAGCTCTATACGTAACACAAAGCCTGGCATTAAAATCGGGTTCGTTTTAGTTGTACTCGTGGCAATTGAACGAGTATTTTACAAAGTCTTAAACTGTTCGTAGAAAAAAAAGATAATAGTTTTATTTAAGATGATTCGTTAATGTCTGAATTTATCCAAGATTTTGAAGTAATTTAAAGTTATCTAAATAATATTTTTTGCAGTATGTATACTTTTTATATTTCAAAACTTTGAATTTAGTTTTATTTTGTAATATTGGCAGCACTATGCTAAACTATATTAGCTTTTCCAATAATACAATTTCTAGTTAAAGCACAAAAAGCAATAATTCATGTAATAAATTATATAGAATTGATGGCGCAATTGCACGCTTAATTTTATCAATCGTTTATTGCCAGTTGTTTAAAATTATATTGATTTATTTACGTAACTATTTCGAATGATAAAATATTTTATTTATAAATGGATATAAATGTATGTGTTTATTGGCATATTGTGGCGTACGATGTTCGCTAAATGCAAAGTCAATACAACAATATTCTATTCTAAGAGAATTTTAATACATTTTTTCAAAATATTCTTAACAACATAGTGGCCCTTTTGAAGAAACAAGTTTCCAAAATATTTATGTTTTCGCCGATACGTTATTTATCTTTTGGATTTGTAAACTTTTCCTGCTCCTACTTCAGCAGTAGCCAAGAAATTGTGTACTGTAATGGGATATCTTCTCATTACCTTACTTACCTTACTGGTATTCTTAGGAGTGCCTCAAAGAAGTAATTTGTATCTGTTGCCGTTTCTGTTACTTATAGATCATTTGCCTGACAAATATAGATAGTCTTAATGCCTCATATGCCTCTTATACATCAACGTTTGTAAAATACATAAACAGATTAATTCTTATAACAAGGCATTACATTTTCAGAATTATTTTAATGAATTTATACCTTATCTTAAACTTATAAACTGCCCTTAAATATTAATAAACCTACACGAGGAGTTACAGAGTACAATAATACAAAAATATTAAAGAACAAATCTGCATATCGTTGGCTTAATAAGAAAATTGCCTAACTCCATTTCATGAAATTTTACAGGATAGCTAAAAACAGAATAATTGAAACATACATGAGTAGGTAAACCCCACCAGTTTTGTATAATACAAAGGTATTTTTAATAATATAAAATATTATTAAAAATCTGGTGTGACACGTTCACAGAAAATATTAATAGTGAACCTGCATTTGTGTTCTTCACACCAGATTTTTAATAATATTTTATATTATTAAAAATACCTTTGTATAGCTAAAAACGTTTAATTTTGTGGATTTCTCTTACCTATGTGTGTGTTACCTTGTTCAGATACTTATTTTGGCACTGTTTTTAGAAGTCTATTAATAAATTAAAAAAAAAAATTTCTAAAAAAATAATGGAGTTAGGCATATTTCCACATAATTTTTATATTTCTGTGGCAGTTAGGCAAATTGTTAACTTACCTGATGAAAAGTTTAACTAATAATAAAAACCTATTTATTTAATAATTTATTGAAATAGGTACAAGTATTGTATGTATTTTAACTGAAAATATTCTGAACTAATATTATTTATAGTAATATATAAAAATCTAAATATTCATTAACACTAAACTAAACGTTTTTAGTAATGAGGCAGATTTTTGTAAAAATCATGATACTCTTGATTAATTCCTTTGAGCAAGATCATGAGGTGTTCGTATTTTTCTCTTTTTATTTTTAATCTGCTTTCATATAGCACCGGCACACATGAAATAGGTGTATTGGAAACAGGCTTCCAATTTCTTCTCGGCAAATCACTCCACTCAGAGGTATGTCTCAATTTGTATTGAATTGAACCATTTTCATATTCAAGTCCTTTAATATTAGATACAACTGGATCTCCAGTGGTACGCCCAGGCCTTATTGAACTGTAGTATTGATTAATTAATTTAATATTTTTGAAAAACTCATGTGTAAAATAGTGGACGTTGTATGGAAACGGATTGTCTTGCCCTACAAATTTCTATATATTCCGCTGGGAGATTTATCTTAGACTTTCTCACAATCCTTTCTATAGCCGAATGGACAGAATCCACTTCCATTTGGGTGTGTCCTTTCAGTAGGTATTTTTGTATAATTACTGTTTCATACAATGTGGTCACATGAAGAAGGGCATTACTTAAGGTAACATTACGGTTCTGGCCACTACAACCGTCACTATATAATAATATTATTTGTATTACCATTTTTTGGAAACACCTCAACTTCTAAAAAGTTAACTAGAATTGAGGAGAATTCGTTGGCAGTCAGTTGTCCCTCAGACTCGTTCCATAGATAGCAATATACCTTTTTTGTTTTTAAGTTGTAAATCGTAAAATTATGAACAATGAGTTTTGTTTTAAAATACATTGATGAAACGTTTGTTTTAGGACTTAAGAGCACAGACTGCAAATCAATAGTGAAGACTTCTACATTATCTGCCACTTTATCATTTGATTTTTCTGTCCTCCACCTTTAGTGTCTGATGTAATGTGTATTCTTCTTCGGTAACATTATTGGTGCGGAATCCCACGCAAAGGTCACATTCGTCTTTTTTTTGGCGAAATAGGGATAAATTCAAATTATCGAATGTGGTATAAAACTTTGCATTAGATACAGCTTCAGTTTGCTTTGTTAGGCAATAGTCGCTTTTGTAGAAATTATAAAGTGCTGATTTTGTTAACCACAGAGGCTCCAGGTATAATTTATTGCTGGATCTGCGACAGTAATGGCTTTCCATTTTCGGTAGTCCATCAAAAAAGCTTTTTAAATGGATATCATATTCTGATGACTTACCTTGGCGAACCAAACACTTTCTGTTGAGCTTAGGACCCTCACTTATTGTAGTGTCGTTTGTATTCTCTAAGTCACCTTTTACCCATTCGACCACGGTTCTTTCTTTGAGTCCTAAGGTACCGGCAAACATACGCTTACAAACCACTATGTCCTCAATACCATTGTTAAGTGTATAAGTCATTGAAAAATTTCTACGGGATGTGCTATTATTTCCTCTTCTTCTTTTTACCTATCCTATCTTTACCAACCCCTTCACGTGCAGCTTTTTTTCTTCCCAGGACATATTAGTCCAAAACTGGTTGAATATTTTTCGACGTCTCTCTTCTGTAATTGTACTGCATTTCACTTTTGACTGTCCTTTAAGTCCCCTTTTACAGTTACACGGGCTACTCAGAAAGCGCCCTGGCCTTGGTCTGTCGTACACCCATCCTTCAGAATCCTTCCCTTTATACTGGACGCCCTTCTCTCTTTTACTCCCATTTAGTTTCTGTTCCCATGTACTTAAGGCATTTTTACTAGTTTCTGATCTTTTCCTAACTTGTACTTCACTCAAAACCTGCCTATCTTTCGGTTGAATGTTTTGTCCTTGTTTTGGGGGTGTCCTTTCTTCAACATCCATATTATTTTCTCCGTCATCGTTACTTTTTCCTCCGTTGGTGTCGTTTTCAGTATTACCCTCTTGTTGCAAAATACCAGCACTGGAATTTACTTGAAAAGTAATACCTTCATCATTTTGCTCAAATGATGGCAAAGCCTCATAAAGAATATTATTAGTTCCACTAGACAATTGTTCAGCTGTCGATGTTAAAAGTTCAAGATTTCTATCAACCACTCCCAATAGTTATTCATCAGTAATCGGATATTCATAAGTTTCGCTAACTGGTATAGGATTATTTGGGGTCTCAAGCCGGCTAAAGATAAGGTCTTCATTATTTTGAAGTAATACATTTACATCCACATTTGAATTGTTTTCCATTTTCTCTGTACGTGCTATTTCTTGCGCCATCAACAATATCTTGGCTGCTTTTGACATTGTGTTAATTCTGAAATAATTTAAAATGCAGGACCCCCTTAATGGTAAATACACATAAAATTTCCAGTAAAACAAATTAACTGTTAAGAAAAACAATTGAAAAGTGAATATAATAATTTCAAAACAAAATAAATGTTCAAATAAATAATACAACGTGTTACTTGGTTTATAGTTTATGAAGATATATTTTAATTTGGAAGAAAAATGCCAAACTCCTTCTCTAGTTAGGTAGAAATTTGCCTATATCACATAAATACTTTACAGGTGATTAAAACCATTTCAGCATCAATATTTTATTAAAAAATATATCTTATTCTCTTACCTTTTACTATGCTTCTTGAAGTTTACAGGTTCACTTGAATTAAAACACACAAAAACAGTGGATTCTTAACACAAATACTAACAGACATTACATGACAGGTTCACATAACCTTAATATAATGCGGATTTAGGCAGTTTTCTGGCGCTTTTTTACTAACGTAAGTTAGGCAGATTTCTGTTTCGTCATTTATGAGCGTACACAATTTATTTTGGTATAGGTAGTTATCTGAATCGAAACTAAGATTTAAAAAAAATCCGAATATGTATTGAGAAAAACCCAACCGGTTTTTAATTAGAGTTTACAAAATAGACTTTAAAACAATAGATCGCTTTAATTGTCCATAACTTGTATAATATTAAATGTATTGTTGATGGTCTGGAGCGAACTGTTATGTTAACATTTCTTCCTCTTATACGGATGAAATTTAATGCTGTTTTGGTTCAAAAATTTCATGTTTTTAAGAAAACTTGCATTATGTTTTTGCTTTAAATTAATTTTTGCAATTTTTAAAGGCCGCAAAATTAACTCTCTTTTAGTTTCTACAAAATAAACTTTCCAGATTATTTATTTATTTTTTTAAATTTTGACTTTATTATTAGGCAAACATAATTTTAAATCCTATCTATTTTTTACACCTAAAATATAATTCCTTTCCTTCTTATTTTCTCGATCTTCAAGCCATAATGTTAAATCGTTTCATCTTTCTCCCGAACATATTAGAAGATAACGTATATGATGTAGAAGTGAAATTCATAATGACATTAGAATGTATTTTTCTGAAAATGTTTTTATTGTACATTAGGATGATAAAGTATTGGCTGATTGCACGAGTGTTAACCAATTAACATGCAATAACTTGGTTATTATTTTATAATCGAATAGTAATTAAAAGATATTAGGAATTCCAAAGAAATACGTACTCAAGAAGGGTCTAAGGAAGGTGCTGTTGCTTATTCAGCCTTAGTTGATAGGGATGTACAAGAAATAGTTATGGTAATGTGTTTCGATACAACAGCAAGCAATACTAGCACTTCAGTTGTAAAAATATCAGTTCCAAATATTTTTTTGTTTGAAAAATTTCGTTCAACCACAACTAGATCATGATAGCTTTTAACCTGATATAACAGATAAAGAAGTAGTTAAATATATTCAAGAAAAAATTCGAATGTAATTGATCAATTTTATATTAAGACGAAATTTAAAATAAGGTTAATGGTAGCCGATACGGCTACATTTAATTTTGAAATCTAAGTTAGTTATTTCATGGAGAAGTAATTCCAGGATATAAAATTGCTGAAGCTGGTGCTGTCAGTGGAGCCAGGTGGATGCGAAAAAATATATATTTAATAAACATGTTTCGAAAACAGTTTAAGATTTCAGGTAAGTTAAGTAAACACTGTAGTTTTCTTAACCTTCCGTTAGGCGCGCTGATGTTTGCAACGTTAGTAGTCGCGATGGGACTGATAAACCCATGGTGTTGGTTTTGTATTTTTTCACTTATCTGTTTACCTTATGTATAGGAGATCCATTATATATAACATTTTAACATTAAGTGAACATACTACTTAACTTTTATTAGAAAGAAAATAATATTTTATTCCAATATACAATATAAGAGAACATTATACAGAATCCATTATTATATTTTCTGCGGTATTACAAATTAAGCAATTTTCACAAACTGTTTTCACATGTTGATTCAAACATAGGTACACGTGACATTTTTCACATGTAAACTTGGTACGACAGTCTTTTTTAGAGGCTTGGTAGCAAGGCTGACATCGTTTCCTTTTTGAGCTGGTAGGAACAGAAGCAGTTTTAACGTTATTAGTAACTACTTGCGATTTATACTTCTTCAACATACTTTTCAGATCATCCGGTAGACTTGTTATTAGCGACCTCCTTTGTAGCTGCCCGGATAATAAAGTCAGAGCCAATTTTTTCAAATATGCCCGCCTATCTGAGTATTGATTACCATTCGCGAGAAAAATGACTCTTGAGTTTATTCCAGCTGTATTCAAAAGATGGTAAAAGATTACCATAGGCCATCTTCTCGCCGCTCTAGCCACATTATAACTAGCGCATAGCTTATCCACCACATCTACCCCAGACTTGGTATCATTATAATGAAGTATTATTTCCGGCTTTTTATGTATGTTATTAGACACTTCATTGGATGATACATGAAGACTTGATAATACAACAACTGTCTTTCGTGCTTTTGGAACATACGATACAATTGTTTCATTTTTTGAAAAACCAAAAACGCTATCATATTGCTCACGACCTTTCGCTGTTACAAAGTTCGATGGAATTTCCCGTCTGTTCTTTCTTATTGTTCCTACGTATGATAGTTTCTTCTTTTCTAACTCTTGCACTAGACTCAAGCTAGTGAACCAATTGTCGGCCGTAATGTTTCGTCCAGATCCATAAATTGGTTCAGCCAACCTAAGAACAACAGCCTAAGCAGAATTGTTTTGACGGTATGGACCCTCGGGCTGCTGTCCGCAGTATAATTCCATGTTTGAAGTATAAAACAACTTGGCATCAGATAGGCAAAAAAACTTCAAGCCATATTTGGTAGGCTTGGACGGTATATACTGCCGAAAGCCGCAGCGGCCTCGAAAAGCTGGTAACTGTTCATCAACTGTTACATTTTGACCAAGAGATAATTGTAGCTGACAATTACGGATAAACATTGTGAACATCTGCCTAACAGCTGCCAGTTTGTCAGACTTTCTGCGATCTTCTCTTGAAGCCCTCTCGTCAAAACGTATACATCTGATTAAAAATTTAAACCGATTTTCAGACATCGCCATTCTAAACATGTTGATACCAAGGTTATCAGTTGCCCACATATCATGAAAGTTTTGGCGCCCACCACGAAAAACACCTGCCAGATATAGCAAACCAAAGCATGCTTTCATTTCTGTAATATCTGTGAGTCGGCTATCTCTTTCTCGGTGAAATTTATCTTTCACAATTTGTATATAATTGTTAGTATTTGTAACTATCAAATCTAAAATATCGTCACTAAAGAAGAGTTTCCAGCATTCAATTTCGGTTTTAGCTTCTCTTGCCGTCTGTGTTACACCCGGTAACACTCTCATAATATTCTGAGGACGACTATGTGTCTTTTCCCAAGGCTGCTTTCTCCATTGTGTTCCATTTTTCCCTGAAAACAAAAATAGGTCTAATAATAACGCTTCTTTTCTAGCGTGTAGCTGCTCACCATAAAAGAAATGTGTATTATCTAGTTCTAGATTCTCTTCATTTTCACTGTCCTCTACCTCATGATCGGTATCTGACATGACATCTCGCATTTCAACACAATCCTCTGTTTCTGAATCGTCACTTTCGTTGAAATCCTCTTCACCAAAGTCGTCATCATCGTAAAGTAGCCGATGTATTTCTTCTATATCGTTCGAATTTTCGAGATCAAATATGTTCTTGTTCATTCTAATTATTATAAAATTAACAAATGGTTATGATTATAGAGTTAATAAATAACGTTAGTAAATGCGCAAGCATAAACATAACCCTTCAATTAGCAAATGAGGCACGCTTATTGAATGGCAAAAAAAACAACATACCTTGGCGCAGTGGGTCTACTGGCCCCAATTGATGATCTATACACAATTAGCTATCAAAAACACTAGCATCGATTGATGAAATCGAAATATTCGTGCAGATTCAGATAGGTTTTAACGTACTGTTAGATGTCACAACACGATATACACGTGGCTCCATCTATTAGGAAGTAGTTCGCTTTTCTATAAATGATGGGATTATCAGACCCATGCGCGACTAACGGAAGGTTAAATAAAAGAAAATGTTATTTTACCCAAAGTCTCATTAATCATATAAATTCAATTTTAAAATAATTTCGGACAAACTATTAAAAGAATTACGCAGATTCAATGTATTTATTTGTGTATATTTGAGGTACTGTCTTAAATACCAACTGCCAACAAAGGCACCTTCGAATGACTTAGAACTATTGAAGAACTAGAACAGTGTAAAAAGAAAATAGATAAGGATATTGCCGAAGCATTACAATGCAAGTTAAGTGGACAACAGTGGTATCAAATTGAAGCAAACATTACTTTGTCGTTTTTTGATGATAAAGTCAGCATTGAAATGAAAACAAAAATTGTAGAAAACTAAAATGTTGATGAATACCCGGACAAGCCACAAAGAATAAATTTGCCAGTAAACAAAATAATGTCATCAGAAATATGCGACCTTATTAGTAATAACACATATTTTTTATTTGATACAGTACTAAATCAAGAAATCACCGGTATAAGCAAGAACTTTTAGACTATCGATCCAGCGACATGGAAAAAAAAACCGAGAACTACAATGCTGCGAAAGCAATGATAAAAATTTGATAGTTGTTAATGATCTAGCGAAACGTGAAGTAGCTTTAATGACTCGGTTTAATACTGTTCTAACACATCAGAAGCAACAAAAACAGTATATCGTTCACGCGTTAAACCAACATTATAAACAACTATAATTTTAAAACTATTCTAAAACAAAATTCATAGTAAATCCAAAATAATGCAAAAAAAAAGAATTACGTACATTTTGTTTGTATAATATACCTTATAAAGAATAAAATATCGAAAAAAAATATAGACGATTTAAAATTATGTTCACCTAATAATAAAGTCAAAATTTTAAAAAAATAATAAAAAAATTATTTTTTTTTCTAACTTTGAGACTGGCTAGGGTAATTCCGGGAGAGATGGCCCCTGTTTTATTCAACATAAATAATTCCTTTAATATTTGCCTTAGAGACAAGAGTATTTTTTTATTAAAGCACAGTCCATAACATTTGTATTATTTATAGCGTAAACAAATAAAATCTTCTTATAAAGTGCTTTATAAAATAAGAAATAAAGTATGGCACTGGTCCATCTCACCCGTGGTGAAGGGGTGAGATGGACCGCGGGGTGTGGGAGAGATGGACCATGCTTAAATGTATGCAAAAAAATTGAGCTGCTAAATTAAAAAAAGAAATATGTACGTATATTGTGGTATGTAGGTATTACAAAAGCAAAACATGGGGCAAAACATTAATTGACTAATTATTAACTTCTACTTTTGACAAATTTCAAGTAAATACCTATGGAACATAAGTTATAAAAATCATAGTTTTTTTTATACTATTCAGTTTCTTAAACTTTAACTCAATTCTTCCACAACAATCACATAGGTCACCATATTTAGTACAGTTTTCATGTGACCATCTTGAACACTTTTGGCATTTAACCCAATCATCTTTGCTTTTAGTTACTTTGTAATCTTCGAGACAACCTACACATTTGTCTTCATCCCAGTCAGTTTCTCCTTCACTATTATCATCGTAAACAATACCATCTTGATTCTTTTTTTGTTTTTAGGAGCACTCTTGAACATCTTCAACTCTTCTGTGATTTCTGTTTTTCTTTTTCTCTCTTTCTTCAATTTCAAATTTATTTCCTTTTCTTCCTTGGCCTTGATTAAATTTTGTATGTAACCTTTAGAATTTAATATTTTCGGAATACTAGCACAAATGTTGCGTGTAGTAATTTTCTTCTTCAGTACAGGTATCGGCGAAATTTCGATCAGACGTTTTGTTGGACTAAGTTCTGAAGATGTTCCAGGAACCGGTGAACTTAGCGTATTACTTACATCTCTTGTAGAAGTTCCTTCATTTAACGGAATAGCATTTTACGATTCAGTGTGGAAACTTAAGGTCCTTCTACCACTTGCATCTTGACAAGATTTTTTGATAGTATGCCTATCTTTCTTAGGTTTTGGCACAGATTTATGCATCACAACTCCTTCATGTGTAGACAATGGTGGCTCTTCAGCATTATTAGGTTCTTGGTCATTTGTTGTCAAGTAACAGTATTCTGGAACTGCTGACATATCAAGTGGAACAATTCCACATCGCTTGAATCTCGAAATTGCATTCTGAACTGTAGCTTATTTCGCCCACGCCTCCCCCAGTAGCTTTCCAAACTGTAGTCTTGTGATTTGTCTTGTAGGATTGTTTTTAATGAATGTATTGCAGATTGTGTTGTAGTTGCTTTTCAGAGATTTAAAGAAACTGCGATCAAGGGGTTGAAGATAGTGCGAAGTATGACTAGGAAGACTCAGCAAAATAATTTCATTAGCCTCTGCAAATTCAAGCATGTAAACTGAGCTGCAGTGGGACGCATGCCCATCCTGAATAATCAGGGACTTGCCAGTTGGCTTCCTAGGAAGAATATGATTTTTCAACCAGTAAAAAAAGAAATCTGAATTAATATATGCTGACTTTTCGTTCATTACTACTGCTGAACCTGGAGACATCCCGTCAGTAAACTTATCTTTTTTGTTTTTTCCCATGAATATACAGTAGGGCGGTAAGTAAGTACCCTCGGCACTGAAACAGCTAACAACAGTTATTGTTTCGCCCTTTTCACCTTAAGTTATAGAGTTGACACTTTTCGAGCCCCTTACAGCAATGACCTCTCCGGGCTTGTTATTCAGCTGCAGACCGGTTTCATCCATATTAAAAACATTGGCAGGTTTGTCCAGCAGTTCATTGTCTGTTATTGCTTTCTCCAGCAATTTAAAATAATTGCCAACCACTGCTTTATTCATCCCTATAGCTCTATTTTTAAAAACCCCTTCTGATTTTCTCACAGCTACATTCGGATTACGGTCCAAAAATGAGACCAACCAGTCGTAACCTGCTTTTTGTGAATTCACATCAAAATTATGTTTTATTTTTAGTTGCTCCGCCAGTTTGAAAGCCATTGATCTGACGCAATCTCTTGAGGGTGAAAAACCAGTTAATTGTAGCTTTTGTATATGTATAGCTATTTTCTTTTCATTCTCTGACCTTAACACTGATTGTGGGCCAAGACGACCTTTAGAAGAATTTTTGTTTTTCAGTCTTCTCTTAAGAGTTGTCTTAGGAATACTAAAATACCTAGACGCCTCATCGATGCCAATTTCTCTCTTTTTCACAGCTCCCATCGCCTTGACCAAGTCGTCTTCAGACCAACTGCTTCTGGTAGAGCCGACTTTACGGACGTATCTAGTCGGCATATCTGAAAAAAAATTTAGAGGTACATGGACAAAATAAGCCATTTCAGTAAAATAATAGCAAAGCAGCTTGAAATCTAGCAATCAGTAATTAGTTGCTAATTCTTTATAATAATATAATATATAATAATAATATATAATAATATAATAATAATATATAATATCAATTTAGTCGTTAAATTTATTATTTTCTTTTAAATATCCTATTTGAAAACAAAAGACTGATTTCTGATAGATAAACCTGGTCCATCTCTCCCGATTCGAAGTGGTTCATCTCTCCCGATTGTTTGGGAGAGATGGACCAGGCCGCCATATTCAACCGTGTCAGCCGAGTAGAACAACTATGCTCTATAACGGTCATTACTGCAATGCTTTTCACTTTGCATTACTCACTGACAGAGAATTATTCGTATATATTGGTTAAAACATATTGGCAACTAAACTACGACAATATTTATCACTTACCTGAAAACTATTTTTATCAATAACTCCCGAACTAGTAAATAAAAGCAAGCACAATCAACACCGCACATTACTCTAGTGAGACATGACAGCCGCGCGATATCGGTGGTGGAATCTAGCGGATAGTTCATGAAATACGCATGATGGTCCATCTCACCCTAGGGGCCATCTGTCCCGGAATAACCCTATACACCTTAAAAATTAATATTTTTCAATGTATTTTTTTCAATAAATCTATATTCAATTTTCTACGAAATAGGCTTTTCAGAATAAATTTTCCGGTCTTTTAAAATTGTAAAAGTTAATTTGAAGAAAAAAATCCAATATTATACGAGTTAAAGACAGTTAAAGCAATCTACCGATTTAGAGTCTCTTTCGTAAACTGTATATTTCATATATCCTATGACATACTAATAGGCATCTTTTGTGCATTAGTTACTTCCACAGTGTCTTGAATTTTTCAGTGCACGTTGAGAAGCACGGTAGTGCTTTACGTTTCCTCTTATTATAAAACAATATTGTACATCAGATGTCATGAGAAAGTATTTCCAGACATCTCACGGTTAAGAGATGTACATCGGCAGCGGTTTTCTTGAGTAGCTAAGCTACTACTAGAAGGAAACTATACGTTTAAATGTGCAAGCCACTTCTCGTAGCCTGAAGCTTGGGTGTCTTTAATATACCATTTTAAAAATAGTGGAAGTAAAAATAGTATATCAATGTTTAACTAATATCAAATGCAATACAGTAATACCAAAATTTTGAAACACAAATATATATATATATACAGGGTGTCCAGAAACTCTCCTGACAAACGAAGACTGGAGATTCCTCAGATAATTTTAAGACAATTAAACCCAAATTCACCTAGTCCGAAAATGCTTCCTAAGGGAGCTAGAGTTCTTTGAAGATGGCGCCTTGTATTTATTTTTTTTTAAATTCCTCCAGAACGCTTCTATTTAGAAAAACAAAAACTGGTATGCTTATTTATCCTCCAGAGATGAATCGATTCCATCAATTGCGAATTTCTAGTACCGGTCATAGGCGTCCGTTTTGGGTAGGTCAACGGTTATTTTAAGGCATAACTTTTTTGTCTTTAACTTTTAAGCATGTGTGACACTAGGTTATTAAATTTTCAGGTATTCCAGTACTAAAATGTACTCTTACTTTAAGTCGGTAGGATACACCGTTTTCTAGAAAAATCGATTTGTAAATTTTTCGTTTTTTCTTCATTAAAGTTCAATTTATTATGTACCTACTTATTTTTAGCGACGAAGTTGGCTTGGACATCAAGGCATGGATGAAAATTAATTTAATAAATTAAAAACAAATTATTTATTACAATGGAACGAAACTAACAAAAAAAGAACAAGTATCAAAGGTAAATTGTTACAAAAGTTGCTCGATGTGATGACCATTAGTCTCTATGCATAAGTTTACCCTTTTGCTTAGAGAACGCCGAATTCTTGTAAAAATTCCAAAGTTACTTCTAAATTCGTTGCAAGCATCTTGTATCCTTAGCCAGAGTTGTGCGCGATTTTGTATCGGAACGGAATAAACAAATGCTTTTATGTATCCCCAAACACAATAATCCCAAGGTTTCAAATCCGGCGACCTTGCTGGCCAAGCAACTGAACCGCCTCTTCCAATCCAATGGTCTTCATAGTTATTATCTAGAAAGTCTCGTACATTCCTGCTAAAGTGGGCCGGACAGCCATCCTGTAGAAACCATAAGTTTTGCCGAATATTTAAACGCACCTCATCTAACAAATCAGGTAAAATATTTTGGAGGAAATGTAAGTAATCAGCACCATTTAAACGAGCAGGTAATTCCACAGGTCCAAGTAGATAATCGTCAACTACTCCTATCCAGACGTTTATGCTAAACCTAAGCTGATGCTTAAATTCTTGAACAACGTGGGGATTGTCACCAACGTACGAATAATAATGTGCATTATGTACATTAAAAATTCCATTTTTTGAGAATGTAGCTTCGTCACCAAACAAAATGTTCCTGAAGAAATCTTTATCTTGATTTTTCTGATTTTGTAACCATCTAGCGAATTCTACGCGAGCAGGAAAATCTCCTTCTAGCAGTGTTTGCACCTTTGTAAAATGAAAAGGATATAAGTTTTCTTTGTGTAAGATATTTCCTACGGAAGATTTTGAAATTGTGGGGTACATGGCAGATAGTCTTCGAACGTTAATTTCTGGATTTTCCTCAACTTCCATTAAAATAACATCTTCATGTTCTGCTGTTACATCATTATGTCTCCCTGTTTCATTATTTTTTGGGACCACTGAACCTGTTTCTCTTAATCGTTGATGAAGAGCTGTAAATGTTCAGTGAGTGGGATGCTGACGATTGGGACGATTGGGCGTATCTACGTTGCGCCGCTCGAGCGCTACACCTCATTTCGTCATAAACTAAATGCATATCGGCGTATTCCTCATTAGTGAAAACCATTTTTTTAAAAATTGAAATCGTTGTGTTTGATTAACACAAAGTAAAAAATGAAAAGATAAACTTCGCGAACTGACAACAATTTGACAATGAAAAACGTAGGTTTTACTTCTGTTGGCAGTTCAGAGCTAACTATTGCAAAAAATAAAAAATTGAACTTTAATGAAGAAAAAACGAAAAATTTACAAATCGATTTTTCTAGAAAACGGTGTATCCTACCGACTTAAAGTAAGAGTACATTTTAGTACTGGAATACCTGAAAATTTAATAATCTAGTGTCACAAATGCTTAAAAGTTAAAGACAAAAAAGTTATGCCTTAAAATAACCGTTGACCTACCCAAAACGGACGCCTATGACCGGTACTAGAAATTCGCAATTGATGGAATCGATTCATCTCTGGAGGATAAATAAGCATACCAGTTTTTGTTTTTCTAAATAGAAGCGTTCTGGAGGAATTTAAAAAAAAATAAATACAAGGCGCCATCTTCAAAGAACTCTAGCTCCCTTAGGAAGCATTTTTGGACTAGGTGAATTTGGGTTTAAGTGTCTTAAAATTATCAGAGGAATCTCCGGTTTTCGTTTGTCAGGAGAGTTTCTGGACACCCTGTATATGTATGCATTAATATGTGCAACGCATACGTTACGCATTAAATACTTTTACGTACAGACACGTGTTTCGAACTTATCCTAGTTTTCGACAAGGCTCAAGGAGAACCACGCCTTACGTCGCCGCTAAGTATAACACAACAATCTAGTAAGTCACATGTATTGAGAAATTGTCTCAAGTTATCTGACGGCCAAGAGAGGCACACAGGTAGCGGTTTCCTCGAGTAGCTAAGCTACTTCCAGAAGGGAACCGTACGTTTAATTATTTATGCGTTGTAATATATCTACGTATACGTATACTGATTTGTTTTTAAATTTTTTTGTATTACTGTGTTACACATCAATATGCTACCTTTACATGGTACATTGGAGCCAACTAGGTTGCGAGGAGTGGATTGCGTGGAAAGTAGCGCATCTGTTTAACACCTCAAAATTATTCCTCGACGGGAAACCCACGGATGTGGCCAGGAGTACGCGAAATAAGATTTTATCCAGGCTAATACGTTACTGGATGAAAAAAATGTATAGTTAAAGGAGTGTTTTTTAAGAGGACTTCTAAGAATTAAATATAAGCAGCGAAATATACTAATTTGCAGGTAAAGAATACAATTACAAAAACAATAGTGTGCGATGGACAAATAAGAATCAGTGAGTACTGTTCCTGTAACACCTTTGTATCAGATATACTAATAAATAATATAAATTAAAGGCTCGATTTAAAATATTGCTGTACCCTATTTCTTATATTAAGGTACCGTATATTTTGCCAAAAATATGATTTAGTTCACATTTTTTTATATGCATTGCATAGATTTAGTGTTTCGTTAAATTTTTAAAAAACTTATATATAAATTGTAAAGCTTTTATAAACACATCGAAAGGTATACAATTCACCTGAATTAAGTAAGTAATTTTAGTAAATTAAAGCTATTAAATTATTCAATTACAATTAAATTATTCAGTTACATATCTTTATTTATGACCACAAAAGTATTTTATGCAATAAAATTCCAATAGTTCTTCGTACTGTGCAACCAGCCGTGTTCTAGAAAATATAAAATGTTTCCTCTAAAGTTTTCATCGGTAGTAAATAAACATAAATTAATTTGGAGCAAGTCCATGAACAAAAGAAATGAGAAATAAATGTACGTATGTAGTTGGAAAGCATTCCAATTGGAACAGACACAATTTATAGTTGTAAATGAAAATGAGAGAGTTATTCCAGGTTTCCATTTATACGGACATCTTTAATTTACAGCCAAATAATGATGTACATGTTTATCATTTGCAATAAAGTCCTTAGTCGTTGGAGAGCATTGCAGAAGGAAATAAGTTCATGCTTCCTATTTTATTAATATTTAGTTATATCTTGCGGAGGTATGTACAATAAAATAACTTATTACGTTATAACGCTAAGGTTTCTTCTAGAAATGTAATTATTGACTAATTTATTTTTTTACGTAATCACTTTTCAAGTCTACATAATTAAACCAGTAATATTCTAAAAGCGATTCTAAATATAGTTCGACCAATAATAAAGTTGTAGACGAATAAGCTGGTGCATTATCATGACAAAACAACACATTTTTCTTTTATACAAAAAGGTTTAAGTATATCAATACGTTATGCACGTATTACGCATTTGTTACAAATGAAGCAGACATGCAATATACATATCTGTAACTGTACACATGGACAATACACCTCGTATTTTTAGCATTTACTTCTGCTTAAGACACGTGTTTCTGTCATCTATAGGCGTCATCAGTCAAGCTAGTGAAGCAATGTAATACAAATGATACAAATCTTTTTAAGAACAGATTTGTATCTCTATATACATTTACGCTGAAATCGCCTATAAGATATAGCAAATTTCGTCCTATAAGGTGGCACTATTTAATAAGTGACATCTGACGGACGAAAGAGACTATGCCGAAAGTCAAGCGAAAGGTCGCCTTTTTCGGCCTTTTTCTTAAATTCATTTTTTCCATATTAACAGTAAATAAAGCAAACGCTCTTTCGAAGTGTAAGAAACTAACTAAACTATTTGATCTACTTAAAAGTTTTTATGTAATTTTGTTAATGTTTTCAAATGTCATGTATTAATCTTGATGATTCTAGCGCCCTATATTAAGAAGTAACGGTATCGTCAAACGGACAACATTTAGATAAAAATTTTAATCAAGTACTTTCAAAATAACTTTGACTATTCCACATCATATTTCCTAAGAGAAAAACTTGTTATATAATTTGTCTAATATAGGATAAGTATATACATACGTACATATATATATATATATACATATATATATATATATATATATATATATATATATATATAATATATATAAATTGAAAATAATTGAAAATACTGATCAAACGTAAATTGGTAACGCTTATTAAACTTACAATATTGCAAAAGTACAGCATCACCTCTGATAGTCTCTATATAAAAGCTAGTAAGCCGCGTATGCAGACAGTCAGCCAAATAAATTCATACAGTAAAAAGTGCTTTGGAGTTAGTTTCCGTGTTGACATTTTATTAGTTGATTTAAAAAAATAGAAAGTTCAATTAAGACGTAGCAGTAATATAAAGTAGAAAATTGTTATGTAACATAAATAAACTTTTAGTATATTTTATTTCTGATGATTGAAAATTTGTAGAACAGATTCAAAGAAATAAGACAAATGATTATCCAACAATGTTCAATTATAGGAATAAAATGGTGTTTGTTAATTGATAAATATTGACATTGACAATATACCTCTAATCATTCAGCTTAACCCATTAACTTCCAAATTTTTATTATCGACATTTTTTGTAAATTTAAATTAAAATTCAAATTAAATATTAGAGGTAATAGGTCAATTTATTCGTTGGCAAATAAATATACGCCATTTTTCAAAATAAAAATTTAAGTCCCATTTGGGACCCATGGCACTTGCCGTTACAAAAATTAAAAAAAAACTGAACCAACATTTCAAACTAAAGAAAAATATTTATAATTTATGCCAATTAGGAAAACATTCCATATTCAGTCCAATATTGCATTTTTTACACTGTTTGCGAACGTTTGTGTCGCATATGGCATATTTTCTTTGTTTTCCATCAATCGTTCGCTCCAAAACATGTCTAATGGGATCAAATCTAACATCGTCAGGCACGCGGCTTTTCCTCACCTTACTAGAACTTGGTCTTCCGGCAAACTTAGGATCAGATAATTATTCTTTCTTCAGATAAGTTCTGGCAATAATGCGTCTAAAATCTAATAATGGGATGCTTCCATTTACTGCAGTATAAAGAGCGTGGGCGTTAACAACCGCAACGTCAATCGTATTTGAATCGTATTTCGTGAAAAGAGGGAAATACCATTTCTTACCTCTAAATTTGATTCGATACTTTTGCACATTCCAGTCTAACTTGTCGGCCCCTCCAATATGTTTATTGTATTGTCCGACAATGTTTGGTCTATCGACATGGCATTCTTTTTTTTCTTTCTTACAATATCTTTTCACTTTTTCTATAGGTTGCAATCCTAAGTAATTCGATAGCATTTTAACACAGCTATTGTCATTCCAAATCAACGCAAATATTTTATTTTTTCATCATAAGGATAATCATATGCCCCGCGTTCCTCTTTTTTTATAATATTATCAGATTTCAAAGGACACTTGTTCATTCTATTATAGCGTACTGTTCCAGCCGCCTTTATATTTAGTTCTCTCAACTTCAACAATAAATCAAAGCTGGTGAAAAAGTTATCGAATAATATTTCATATTCTGACGGATATTGCAAAAAAGAGGTCATCTTCATTATCACAGAAGTTCCAACACCACTTACAAGTTGTACTTCTTGGCCTTTTCCTTCATAAATATCCATAAGAAAACAATAGCCAGATTTAGAGCAGCACATAGCCCATTGTTTGAATCCAAATCTTATTGGTTTTCCCCTAATAAACTGTTTCAGATAATGGTGGCCATAGTAACGCACCCTTTGCTCATATATTGAAAGTTTTAGTGCAAATATACCGAACTTTTTGAAATTTGTGTTCAATTTGTTTATCAAAGGACGGATTTTAAATAGTTTGTCTTGTTTATCGCTGGTGGATATGAGACTATTGTCGTTAAAATGCAGGTTTTTTTAAATTTCCAAAAACCTGTGCTTAGGCATGCAGTTTCTAACGCATGTAAGATTTATATCTTCATCCTCCGACCAATATAACTGCTCTTGGGGCAACGAATGGTACCGTGATAGCAAACAAATTCCAATAAACTTTTTAAGACAATTTGTGGAAAGTTCAAAGTTATGTCTGTTGTTTTGTCTAGCGTAATTTACACTTTGGATAGCTATATGGTTTAGTAAATCTTCGTCGAAAAGTTCTTCAAATATCTGAACAGGTGATTTACCTTTCAAATTTTGAATAATCTGTGATTTAAATTCAGATGCATTGTTGCTTTCAAATGATGTATTAGTCAAATTTATGTCCTGCTTTTTCCACTCACTTTTTGGCAAGAATTTACCTTTTGATTTTACTATAGATGCTTGATTTTGATCAACATTCACAGCGCTGGAATGGATTTCTAGTTGTCCAGGAACGTCTTGTGGAACAGTTTTTGGCAAGAATTCACCTTTTGATTTTACTATAGATGCTTTATTTTGATCAACATTCAGAGCGCTGGATTGGATTTCTAGTTGTCCAGGATCGTCTTGTGGAACAGTTTTTGGCAAGAATTTACCATTTGATGCTTGATCTTGATCAACATTCAGAGCGCTGGAATGGATTTCTAGTTCTCCAGGAACGTCTTGTGGAACAGTTTTTGGCAAGAATTTAGCATTTGGTGCTTGATCTTGATCATCATTCAGAGCGCTGGAATGGATTTCTAGTCGTCCAGAAACGTCTTGTCGAACAGTGTCTTCTAAAATATTATCGTCAAATTCTTCGCAATCTGATATAACATCGATATTATCGTGTGGCAGTTCGACTATATCAATGACTTCTTGTTCCAGATCAGCAATAAATTCATCATCTTACAATATTTCTTCAAGTTCTGCGATAGTAAGGAATTTTCTAGAACCCATACTGAATTGGAAACAAAAAAAAACAGCAACTGTGAATAAAACTAACATAACGCTCTCCATATGATTTTTTTACATAGTAAATTCCATGATCCCCAAATGGGGATCAAGGTGTTTTGTACTATATTTTTTATAATAAATATTATATTTGCTCACCTGTTATTCTAATATTAACTAAAGGAGTGTATTATTACTTGAATTCACAAAACTGGCACAAAATTAATCAAATAAGCACAAAAAATATTATTAGAAATAATGTAAATATTCGACCATCAACTTTTGTGTATAGGTTATAAAATAATGCGCATAACATGCTTACAGGGTTACCAACACTAAAATATAAAATTTTTCTAGAAAGTACAGAGTATTCATGTTCAGTTAGTATACATTACACTAAAGATAATAAATAACATTTTAAAATATGTTAAAAAATAAAATTCGCGAATCCCCATTTGGGGATCAGGAAAGCTAATGGGTTAAATGCAAATTGCGAATAATTAAATATCCAAGCTATTGAAATTTTAAAAATATTCGAATTAGTATTAAACCTTGTTTTATATTAACAATGGACAGGTAAGAAGGTTAAGAAATACTAAACAAAATTCGTGAATAGGTAAAATAGAAGGAATTATCGAAAGTAAATAATTTGAATGTTTTCACAACTGTAAAAAGGAATAAATAAGATGCAGATCAGATAAAATAAAATACATTTAAAAGAGAAGAAAAAGAAACGGTATGTTGCGATTGGTTCTGTGGTTATCAAAACGCGCACATCGGCATTCGTTTCTTCTTAAAAAGTTCGTAATTGTTATTGAATTCCGTTCTGAAAATTTAATCCCATTTTGCGAGTAAGAAGTTTTCGAACGGCGATTAGATTCCGCAAATCCCTTCAGGGTTTCATCTCACAGAATCGGATTAAATGCACAGGCAGCGGCAGCGGATCTTTTACACACTTTCACACAAACATACGAATTAGCTCATTCACCGATGTCTTTTTCCAATTAGGAATTTTGGTTGATGGTATTTAGGCGTACCGACAGATGGATTCGTTTTTATGTACCTCCACGTTCTAAAGCTTCAAAAGTGCTTGTGGCAGTGTTAAGAAGCAAGATGGAATTTTTTCGTCGTTTTTGCTCCTCCTATTCGTATTTTTCTACGGCATCTTAAAATGAAGCCTCGATAGAAATAGGGAAGCGTTACTTGAAAACGACCAAGGTTTAAAACTGACGAAGGCGCTCATTTTGGTTAACTTAAAATCTTTAAATAGGGATCACAAAAAATATAGAGAAGAGCATGATTTTTTAATACAAATTTATTAACACAAATACACGTATTTATTAAATAATAAATAAAAATTTTAATTCATTCAGTGCGACTCAATTATATCGTCAATAAGTAGTCCTGAGCGTTTTGTTGATGTTTAGAGTTCGAGTGATATATTGTTCAATTTTATTTGCATATCTGATTTTGAGTTGCACGCGCATGCATTATATCATATTATATGTATATATATATATATATATATATATATATATATATATATATATATATATATGGTAAACCTAATCAGTAGGCGATTAAAGGTCTGTATATTACTTCAAAATATATGTATTTAAAAAACTCTACATGTTTCGGCTGTATACGCCTTTTTCAAGAGAATACAAAATATGAATGACAGGATATAAATGTCAAGTAATTAAGTTGCTATGGTTTAAATTATTCAAAGATACATTCTAGTAATAATAATAAATCATGCCTTAGTATTCCAAAAAATAGATAACAAGGTGTGAAAATATGTGTTGTTCGCTGCTAGCAATTTGTGTCTCCTTCTGGGTATGAACTTGTGTGTTGGTTGCTGCTGGCAGCTTGCGTCTCTCTATGGGTGTGTGGTTTTGTGTGAGAGCGTAAGTGTAGGGTTTTGTATGTCGGTGCGTTCGTGCGTGTGTTTAGTGATCGGTCGCATGAATTTAGAGAGGTCGGATAACCAGCCGTTGCGTAGGGCCGCCAACCCTTTCCCGACAACTTCTTTACAATTCCGTGCAGTACTTCGACGGTCTGACCCCCGCCCCAACGAGGCAAGGCGCAGACAGGCGAAGCGCACCGTGTACGGGGTTGCTCATCGCAACTAAGGGAACACTCTTAGTGGCTACCTCGGTCGACGATGGTCACACTTATGCCATCTTAACGTTTTCCGCCGAAGCGGGGGCATAGCACACACGTCGAACGTGTGTGTGCTGTTAACGGCAACCTAGCCAGGTTGTCGCCCAGGACCGGTCCTAGTGGTGTGTGCATTGCGCGGCGACGAGATAGCGCCGCGCAGCATGGTTCCTCACTCTTGCTGGAAAGGCGGAATGGCACCTGACTGCCCAACGGGCAGACCCCCCTAGAGTTTTGTAGCGCATATGCTAGGCTGCAACCCAGTAGAGGACCACATCAGCAAAAAACAGAAAACAGGGATAGGCAGGGAAAAGCAAGACATGAGTTATTATTACGTATGCGCCCGTGGAGCGACTTAAGATACAAAGTTGTCGGCATTCGCTCAAAACGAGAAGGAAAACCACGAAAACCTGCTCGGACAACTAGACAGGAATCAAAACACGGAACAGTCATCATGATAAGCAAAAGTATATGATATTTAAATGATATTTAAATAACATAAGGTATATAACAAAAAAAAAATATAATATAATGGTAAATTGTAGATCGTTACAAAATTAAATTATAGTATATACTGCTTAGATTTTTTATATCATTTCTGTTGTTAATTGAATTTTTTTCCTGTTTAATACTGATCATTTCTTTAATTTGTCTTTTCACTGTGTGTTGTTCTTTATCAATTATCTGTGTGTTTTCAAAATCGAAATGGTGATCGCGTTGTAGTTTGTGTGTAGACAATGCAGTTTTGTCTGTTCTAGAGTATTTGTGGGCTTGTATTCTTTTGTATAAATATTGTTTCGTTTGGCCTATGTAGTAACTATCGCAATCGCGACATGGTATTTTATATACGACATGTGTTTCTCGATTTTTTTCTATTTTAGGTTTAAGTTTTGAAAATAAATGTTTATTAGTATTACTAAGTTTATATGTTGTAGCTATATCATATTTTTTTAAAGTGTGTTTAATTTTTTCCGATAGTTGTGGAACATATGGAATTGTGATATATGTTGTGTCATTGTTCAAATTTTTATTGGTGTCTGCAGTGTTGTATATTTGGTGTACTCTTTTTTTAATAGTTTGGTCTATAAGTTGTGGTGGATAATTATTATCAGTTAGGATTGTTTTAATTTTTTTGATGTTATCTTTTCTGTATTTAGTATGTGATAGTTTTACTGCCCTATCAGTCAGATTATTTATAATCATTTTATTGAGTACTGTAGGAGCATTTGAGTGGTAATTCATATATCGAAAAGAAGCTGTGGGTTTATTATACCAATTTGTATAAATAGTACCCTGTCTATCATAGCTCAAAGAAATATCAAGAAAATTAATACTGTTATTAAATTCTTCTTCAATAGTGAATTTTAATTTGTTGTGAAAACTGTTGAATTTATTTAAGAGATAGTTTATTTTGTTGGTCGGAATACATGTTATGATATCATCAACGTATCTTTTGAAAAAAATGGGGTGGAAGTCTAATGAATTGATAACGTTTTGTTCTAAATGTTCCATTACTAGATTTGCAATAGGAGCAGCTAAAGGAGAGCCCATGGCAATACCAAATGTTTGACTATAAAAAGAATTTTTGTATTGAAAATATGTGTTATCGAGACAGAAGTGTATACCTCTAATAAACTCGTTTTTATTTAGTGATGTGTGTGAACTAATTTCATCCCATTTGGATTCTATTATGTTTATAGCTAGATCTGTAGGAATGTTAGTATATAAAGATTCTACATCAAGTGATATAATTTTGTGATTAGTTGGGACTTTTTGATCTTTGATGAAATTTTGAAATTGCCATGAGTCTTTAGTATGATATTCAGTTTTTCCTAACATCTTAGATATGCTATCACCTAGGAATTTTGCTATATTATAAGTAGGGGCTTGTATGTTAGATACTATTGGTCTTAAAGGGATATTATTTTTGTGAATTTTAGGTAGACCATATATTGAAGGAGGGTGGGAATTAAAAATGCGAAGTTTGTTTTTAGTGTTGAAATCTATTAGGTTAAGTCTATGCCATTTATTTATTAAGTTATTATTTTCTTTTTGAGTTTTTTCTGTTGGATTATTTCTTTCTTTTTTATAGGTCGCCGCGCAATGCACACACCACTAGGACCGGTCCTGGGCGACAACCTGGCTAGGTTGCCGTTAACAGCACACACACGTTCGACGTGTGTGCTATGCCCCCGCTTCGGCGGAAAACGTTAAGATGGCATAAGTGTGACCATCGTCGACCGAGGTAGCCACTAAGAGTGTTCCCTTAGTTGCGATGAGCAACCCCGTACACGGTGCGCTTCGCCTGTCTGCGCCTTGCCTCGTTGGGGCGGGGGTCAGACCGTCGAAGTACTGCACGGAATTGTAAAGAAGTTGTCGGGAAAGGGTTGGCGGCCCTACGCAACGGCTGGTTATCCGACCTCTCTAAATTCATGCGACCGATCACTAAACACACGCACGAACGCACCGACATACAAAACCCTACACTTACGCTCTCACACAAAACCACACACCCATAGAGAGACGCAAGCTGCCAGCAGCAACCAACACACAAGTTCATACCCAGAAGGAGACACAAATTGCTAGCAGCGAACAACACATATTTTCACACCTTGTTATCTATTTTTTGGAATACTAAGGCATGATTTATTATTATTACTAGAATGTATCTTTGAATAATTTAAACCATAGCAACTTAATTACTTGACATTTATATCCTGTCATTCATATTTTGTATTCTCTTGAAAAAGGCGTATACAGCCGAAACATGTAGAGTTTTTTAAATACATATATTTTGAAGTAATATACAGACCTTTAATCGCCTACTGATTAGGTTTACCATATCATACCAAGGTCACGAAGTTATTATATATATATATATATATATATATATATATATTGATGTAGTTCATCTGATGTTCTTTTAATTTCTTTCATTTTTATGTTTTCTTGTATAGAAATGGTATATCTGCAATTTAATGATTTTTAAATATATTATTGAATAGCCAAATTTTTGTATTTTCGATGTAAAATTATAATTGGATTTAGAAATATTGATATCGATTAATATTGTAATTTGTATTCATTTTATTTTTATTTCTTGCTCTTAAATTAAATGTTTTCGTGAGGATCTTGGTTTTCTAAATCTAATTTTGATTATATTATATGTTATCATATTTCTATCATCGTATTATTTATTATGACCCTGATTTACTTAAATTCCTAAAACTGTGATTGCGATTACGTGAGTGATGTTAATGTATATTCTGATTAATCTGTCAGAGTATATTTTTATCTTTGGTTTATGAAAGATTTTCTTTAAAGTAACATTTTAAAATTATTCCTTTTTAATTTGTCAAAATGACATTTGATTTAATTTTTGAATTCAGTGTACATTTTCATAGAAATTCTGATTTATGGAATGTTAATATTTCTTATGGGAGTCTTGACTACCGAAAAACAGAATAATAAATAAGTAGATTTTTGCACAGAAAATTGGTGTATAAACAGATATATTAAAAGTTTCCTCTTCGAATAGTAATTTAATAGTGATATCTTAACATAATCTACTCTAGGAGGTATTTAACTTATGATCAATTGGTATATTTACCTTGCTGAAAGGATTTCTTCGTATGAAAAATAACCTGGAATACTTATATACAATCTATATGTAAAAGCTTCGTTACTAATCCTTATTTATGATAATGCAGCGATATTAAAGGAGTTACCAGTATCGTTTTTGGATATATTGGGATAATTTACACCTTATCCTGACATTAATAAGTACACATAACCTTGCAGTTTTCTACGAACATCTAGACTTTAAACCGATTAACATTTGGAATTGTCTACTAGCCGTATTGGTCCTGTCTTCCAAGTTTTTCCACATCTGTAACAGACGGATTGCCCCACAGTTTATATGTCATCCAGAAGGTTACTTGTAGATCAGTTTTAGTCACTACTTATGTTATCTGTACAGGTATTTACCATAGTTTTAATTACCTGTAATAATACGCAAGATATTCCATTTCTTTCAAGTATTAAATACTTTTAATATTACTCACGTATCTCAAAATTAATAATCATTTTACCTTTTAAATTTAATTTATGCATCAGATAAATCTTTAATAATTTGTTTACATTCGCCATTTATATACTGGGTTAGACTAGACAACCCATTACACTTGTTTGTTATAATAATAACATACTCATAAAACCCTTAATTGTATCTTGATTATTTTAAAGAAAAAAACAATTTAATTCTAAATTATATTTATTATTACCATTTAAATATTTGTTTTATTTTATGTACTTAATCTCCTGATATCTACACATCCGGAACCTGCCTTTAGATCCTGAGATATAAAGTCTTTGCTTTATTTTTATTATCCTTTCTATATATCTTGAGCTAGCAATACATTAATATTTCTATAATTAATATCCTTTATATATAATAATTATTCATGATAGCAACTCAGTATTATTACAAAATTGTCACCACAACGTGGGACTGCTTCCAGATTTATTTCAAAATTGTCACCACAACGTGGGACAGCACTCTGCATTATTACAAAATTGTCACCACAACGTGGGACAGCTTTCCGCACTATTACAAAATTGTCACCACAACGTGGGACAGCTTTCCGCACTATTACAATATATATATATATATATATATATATATATATATATAATTGATAAAGCCTTCTTATACCCGAAGGTGTTAAGGCGTCTAAAAACTTTTTATTTACGAACAAACATTGCCCAATCCCTTCTGTCTCTTGCCATTATTTCTGCATCCTTCCACTTTGTTCCCCTGGCTTCCAAGCACTCTGCCACTACACTGTTCCACTCTTTTCACGGTCTTCCTCTAGTCCTCTTTTCCTGTGTCCTTGCCAGCCATATCCGTTTCGGTTGTCTCTGGTTTTCCATTCGTATTACATGTCCGAACCACTTCAGATGCTGCCTTTCAATGCTCTTTAAGATCGATTCTACTTTTAGTTCTTCCCTCACAGTTTCATTCCGTATTCTATATCTTCTTGTAATGCCTTTAACTGCTCTCAGGAATCTCATCTCTGCCGCCTGGATTTTACCTTTTTGCTGCCTTCTTAACAACCAGCTCTCACTACCATACATTAATATTGGTTTATGTATAGTCTTGCAGACTAGGATTTCTGTCTTAGTTGATATTTCCTTCTTTCTTATAAATTTGTTATTCAAAGCATAGTATCTCCGTGTTGCTTGTTCTATTCTTTCATTTATTTCGGTTTCGTTCTTACCATTCTTCTGTAGATTTACGCCCAGGTATCTCATCGTCTTTACTTGCTCTATTTTTGTATTGTTCAGTGTTATTAATGCTTGCTTGTTTTCTTTCCCAATTACCATTACCTTTGTTTTATCGATGTTAATTTTTATGTTTCGGTTCTGTAGGGCTTCGTTCCATATTGCTACGTTTTCTAGTAGGTCTGTCGTGTTTTTTGCAAATATTACTAGATCATCTGCAAAGACGCAGTCAGTTATTGTCGTTATTTCCATAGAAATATGGAAACCTTTAACTGTTTCTCCAACATCATCCAACTGAAGAAATTACAAGTGGGTTATAGAAACTTAATTATTTCTTTTAGTTCCTGTTCTGTTGGTTCTTCTATTTCTTCCTGCTTGTTACATTCTTGTTGGTGCTGTTCTGTTGGTGTTGTTGTTTGTTCTTCCATCTCTATCTCTACATTTAGTAGTTGTTGAAAATACTGCGCCAATCCACCTAATATGTCCTTTGGATCTCCTAGAAGTAGCCCATCTTCATCTCTACAGTAAATCATTTTTGTGTCCTTATTCTGCCTCGTTCTCTTGATTTCTTGGTAGATATTTCTGATCTCCCTGTTTACATAATGTTCCTTTAAGAATAACAAAAGTGCAGGTGAGAGTGGTATACCAGCAGAAATCCTAAAACAAGGAGGAGCGGAACTAGGTGCATGCTTGCATCACTTAGTACTAAGGATTTGGAGAGAAGAAAAAATGCCGGAGCAATGGAGTAGGGCAGTCATATGCCCGATCTTCAAGAAAGGGGACAAAACGCTGTGTCAAAATTACAGGGGAATAGCTTTACTGGAAGTCGCTTACAAAGTCGTGGCAAAAATCATACGAAACAGACTAAAGATATATGCTAATGAGATAATAGGGGAATATCAAGGGGGTTTCAGTGCTGGTAGATCAACAAAAGACCAAATATTCACGTTAAAGATGCTGCATGCTATTTATGGATTTTAAACAGGCGTACGACTCAATTTCTAGGGAAAAAATGTATGAAACTTTAGCAGAATTACAAATACCGTACAAACTAATAAAGTTAATAAGAATGACACTCTCGGATTCGAGAAGTAAAATTTTAGTGTATGGAAGGTTCTCGGAACAAATTACAACCAGAAGAGGACTAAGACAAGGAGACCCGCTTTCGACTGACCTATTTAATCTGGTACTGGAAGGAATCATGAGGGAAAGCAACATTCAAACAAGCGGCGTAATTTTCCACAACGAAGTACAAGTTACTGCATATGCAGATGATGTAACCATATTATCGAGGTCAAAGAGGGAACTAGAGAAAGTATTTGGACAATTTGTGGAAGAAGCAAGAAAACACGGATTACAGGTGAACGAGGAGAAGACAAAGTATATGGAAATGAGAGCGGAAGTGACAGAAGAAAATAGATATACCAAATTCAAATCAGGTCGAAATGAATATAAATTCGAAAAGGTGAAACAGATGGAGTACTTGGGTGTAACACTAACCAGTAAAGGGCAAGAACAAAAAAAAATTGAAAAACGCATGGTGAGAGGAAATAGAGCAGTTGGCGCGTTAACACGAATATTAAGAGGGAAACACGTATCCAGAACTTCTAAAATACGAATATACGAGATAATAATCCGGCTAGCTGTTCTATACTCAAGCGAAACATGGACCATGACAAAACAACAAGAAGAAAATCTGAAAGTCTGGGAAAGGAGAGTGCTTAGAAAAATTTTTGGAAGAGTTAAGGAGGAGGATGGCAGGTGGCGACGAAGAACAAACACAGAGTTAGAAGAAATATATAGAAAACCAAATATAACTCAATTAATTCGATCACGAAGAGCTAGTTGATTGGAACATATCTCTCGGATGCCGGAACAAAGAATTGTGAAGAAAGTGTTGCACGGGGGAAAGGGTGGTAAACGAAGAAGAGGTCGGCCAAGGAAAAAGTGGTTACAGGAAGTGCTAAAGGATATAGAGGAAGAAGGAATTGATGACTGGAGAAAAAGAGTGAGGGACCGAAAGAAATGGAAGAAAGTAGTAGAAGGAATAAAAGCCAAGGGCCTCGAGGGCCTGTAGAGCTGTTATATATAAATATAATTTCTTCAGTTTGTGCTTTATTTCTTTTTGTACGTCATCCATCACTATGTAGAATAGTGCTGGGCTCAGTACACCACCCTGTCTCAATCCTTATTTAGTTTCAAATATCTGTGACTCTGCATTTCTCGTTCGTAGATAATTCTTTGTGACCATATACATACACTCTATATTGTTTCTCAATTTCTTATTTACACCTCTTCTTTTTAGGCTTTCCCATATCGCTTTCCTTGGTACACTATCAAACGCTTTCTCTAGGTCAATAAACGCCAAGTACGTATTGCTTTGCTGTCTTTTTCCATTATTTGTTTTATAGTAAATATGTGGTCTTGTACACCTCTTCCCTTCATAAAACCGCTTTGTGAATCTTCTAGCTGTGTCTCTATTTGTATTTTTAATCTTTTTTCCAGTATTCTTTCGTACATTTTGGCCATTATACTCATCATTGTTATTCCCCTATAGTTCTTACATTAACGGTAATCTCCTTTCTTGAAGATGGGCAATATCACTCCTATTTCGCCATCTTGTGGTATTCTCTCTTCTGTGTATATTGTGTTAAACAGTTAAGTTATAGATTTTATGCTTTTTTCACCCAAGTTTTTGATAATTTCTGGTGATATACAATCATGACCTACTGCTCTTCCTGTTTTTATTTTTATGATTGCTTCTTTTACTTCTTCTATTTTTATTTCTTGGTCACCTTTGTCTGTTAATTGGGTGGTTATTTGTTCTTCTTTTTCATTATATCCTTGTACTATTTTTTCTATATTAAGCATATCCTCAAAGTATTCTTTCCATCTGTCCATTATTTCTTTGTCATCTTCAAGTATTTTTCCCTCTTTTGATTTTATGTATTTGCTACTATAGTTCGTATCACTTCTGAAAGTTTTCAATACTTTTTAGAATAATTTCTGGTTTCCGTGGCTATCACTTTCCATTCTTTCCCCGAATTCTTCCCATGACTTTTGTTTTGCTGCTTTCACTAGTTCTTTTACCCTTGTTCTTTGCTGTTTACACTTAGCGTAGCTTTCTTCTGTTTTCGCTTTAAGGTATTTCGCCCACACATGTTTTTTATATTTTATCGCATCTTTTATTTCGTCGCTCCACCAGCTTGGTTGTTTTTTGTTTTTATTTATTTTTATAATTCCGCACGCATCTTTTGCAGCTTTATGTATTTTGCTTTTTATGTTTGTCCATAATATTTCCACATTATTGTCTGTGTCCAGTTTATTTAATTCTTCCATTGCTCAATTTTTTCTTTGTATTTTATCGCTATTTCATTTTGTCTGAGTTTTATATGAGTATTATATGTACATTTTTGAATTCTCTCCAGTAACTGGAGTCCCACAGGGTTCACATTTGGGTCCTCTCCTATTTATATTGTTTTTAAATGATCTATTATCGTCTCTGTCTTGTCCACTACTTGCCTATGCAGATGATCTGTAAATATATTCCTCCATTAAAACATGGGACGACGTGTTGCATTTGCAGGCGAATTTGAACACTCTCTCCCAATGGTGCTCCAAGTGTAAATTGGGATTGAACATCAAGAAATGCTGCTACGTCTCTTATACAAAAAAAGTTAATTTTATTGGCTCCAGTTATTTTATAAATGATTCAATACTTAATAAGGTTGATAACATAAAGGACCTTGGTGTTTTGTTCGACTCTGGCTTAACTTTTGTGCCACATATCAATAGCATATGTGTTGCTGCTTCGATGAGATTAGGTTTTGTTCTGCGTACCTGCAAACTCTTCTCTTCTATGTCTTTATTCAGAACTATGTACTACAGTTTTGTCCTCAATAAGTTAGAGTATGCTTCTCCTGTTTGGTCGCCTCATTATATTTATCTTAATAATTTTTTAAAGTTTTATCATTTAAAATTGATGGCATCTATCCCGAGCGAAATACGAACTACAATTTGCTACTTGGAAGACATGGTTTACAATCGTTAACTCATCGACGAGATACTCGGGGAGCGAGATTTGTGTGGAAGATCGTTCGTGGTACATTGATTGTCCCTATTTACTTTCCTCTATCAACTTTCACTTTCCTCGTATATCCTCTCGTTCCTCTCCTACCTTTGCTCTACCTTTTTCTAGGACCAACTTGTTGCAGAGCTCTCCGCTAGTAACCATGTGCCGAATTGTTGAGGTATTTATGAAGACATTTTTTTCAATTCCATAGCATAGAGAACAAAAAGACTAAGATTAAATAATTTTTAATTTTTTTTATGTATTACATACGTATATGTATTTCTTTATGTTCATTTTTAGATATAATTATCTTTTTATTTTATGTTCTTTTTTATACATATTGCTGTGAATAATGGGTTGATAATTTAGCACGCCACCATCCACAACTAGTTTTCCCAACTAGGTTTTCTCAGCCGGTGAATTTTCTAATCTGAGACCTCTAACTTGTCGGGTTCCACACAGAAACGTGTCTAAAATATGAGTTGAGCGCCAGTACACTTGTACACAAAATTTTATTTATCTATTTTATATAAGTTAAGTTTGAACTAATCTCTCTTTAAGTTTCTTCTAAATATATTCTTTTATATAGGTATGAATTAATTAGTAATATTGGAATAAGTAAGTAAAACAAACGCAGGTTAAAAATTGAAATAAAATATAATAAAGTTCAGTACATAAGATAAAAAAAAAATTAAAAAAATAAAGAATTTATATTTTATATAAAAAAAATATAAAGATTCTGTATCATTACAAAGATACTGGAGGTAAAAATATTCATTGAAAAATGACCGCAAATGAATGGAAAAAGTCCTCCAAATGACTCCGATCAAACTTATCTAAAATAATCAAGTTTAATAAAAAATTCTCCCCAGAAAACCACACTGTATATTCAGATTCTGAACCGCGAACAAAAACTAACCATGTGCTTTGCAATGCACAAAACTCTGACTCCACTCGGTCAAACTTTTCATTAGTAAAATTAACAAAAAATTTTTAATACTAAACTGTATTATCTGTATGCTTAAAATTTAAATCTCTTATCTACTTGTTTTAATACAATAGAACTATAATTCTGAAAATTATGACGTCAAAAAATTTTTATTTTTATTAATATGGAGACTCTCACGAAAAGGCGCTTAATCAAATAAAACATCAATATAAACGAGAATTAAGCTCAATAAATATCGGGAATTTATATCTCTAAACATCAACTAAAAACACTTTCAAACAATCAAAACCCGAACTAATTAAATATATTTAAAGTATATCTCACGAAGCAAGCAGCCTTTTCGTTCGATAGGTTGAATTCGTCTCCTTAATTCACCTCGACCTCTACATCCAAAGCCACGCCGGATAACCAGTTTTTCCCTCTAGTTACCCCTCACAAAATTTATCGTATACAGTCATGTCACAAAATTATTTTATTTTAAATCATTGAAATATATCACATAAATTTAAGTATATACAGACTGTCCCGTAAAAAACGCCAACATTCATAATTCCGTTATTTATTGTCCGGTTTTATTTAAACAAAAAGTAAATTAAATAGCATCAAAAACACTATAAGATAGCAGTGTTTTATTTGTTTTCAATTGTTTTCATTAATGTCAAACGACAGTCAAGTTTTTTATTTTAAATGGCAACATATATATTTTTGGCTATATTCAGATTGTATTTTTTTTCTGAATTCAACGATGTATAACATGTTTATTTTTGATAAACGTTTATTGCAAAAAAAAAAACTTTATTAATTTCATCTTTGTCTTCCATTATTTATAGATATTCGAATGTGCCATGGAACATTTGAAATGTAAGTACTATAAATATTATTATAAGAAACAAAACACTTTACAATAAATGTTGAAAACGCCCGCCACCTTGTTTAACACATATCGCACATCTCCTAATAATAAAAAATAAAAAAAAAACTTTATAAATTTCATCTTTCATTATAGCAGACTTGGCCCAGTCCACTAGCATTATGTCAATGTGCCTTAAGTGTCAGTTTGACTTTATTAAGTTTTCTGTATTATCCTATTTGAACGTTTTGCCGCAACAAAAAGCGTATTTTCGTTAAAAATGAATATCAATGAATTAACGGACATGTTACAAGTGTTCTTTGAATGTAATAAAAATCGCCTTCAAGCAGTTCGTCGGTACAGTGCTCGTTTTCCGGACAGAGAAGTTCCAGGTTCGAAAATATTTCAGAGAATTGAAAAGAATTTAAGAAATTATGGATCATTTACCAAACCAAAAACACAAAAAACGGAAATTCTCCGAAGATAAGGAATTAGATGTTCTTCTTGCAGTACAGCAAAATTCACGAACTTCGATTCGCGAAATTGCACATAAAATTGGGGTATCAAAAACTACAGTTCATGGTATTTTAAGAAAACACAAACTTAAACCGTACATAGCTCGAAAAGTTCATGGATTAGAACAAAATGATTCTGGCCAAAGAATCCAGTTTTGTCGTTTTTATTTAAATGCATTAGAACAAGACCCGAATTTTTACAGAAGAATAATTTGGTCTGATGAATGCACTTTTAGCAACAACGGTATTTTTAATAGAAACATACATCGACAGTGGAGTGCAGACAATCCGAGATTTGTAATTGAAAATAATTTTCAAAGACGTTTCAACGTAAATGTTTGGTGTGGCATTTTAGGTGATCAATTAATTGGGCCATTTTTCATAGATGGTTGCTTAAATCAAGAAAAATACTACACTTTATTACACGAAAATCTCCAAAACTTTTTAGATGAATTACCTTTGGCAAATTTAAAAGAATATTTTTTCAACAAGATGGGGTTCCCGCGCACAACGCCCGAGTAAATACTGATTTGTTGAACACCCAATTTGGAAATAGGTGGATAGGAACATCCGGCCCTATCGAGTGGCCTGCGCGTTCACCGGATCTTACGCCCCTCAATTTTTGGTTGTGGGCTTATCTACAAGATCGAGTTTATTTAACAACTCCAGAAAATGTTGACATTTTAAGACAAAAATTATTAACACTTGTCAAGAAGTACCTGCCGCTTGTCTTTTAAATGCGACCTTTGGAGTAATTAGGAGATGTGCGATATGTGTTGAACAAGGTGGCGGGCAATTTCAACATTTATTGTAAAGTGTTTTGTTTCTTATAATAATATTTATAATACTTACATTTCCAATGTTTCATGACACATTTGAATATTTATAAATAATGGAAGACAAAGATGAAATTTATAAAGTTTTTTTTTTGAAATAAACGTTTATCAAAAATAAACATCGTTATACATCGTTGAATTTAGAAAAAAAAAAACCAATCCGAATATAGCCAAAAATATATATGTTGCCATTTAAAATAAAAACTTGACTGTCGTTTGACATTAATGAAAACAATTGAAAACAAATAAAACACTGCTATCTTACAGTGTTTTTGATGCTATTAAATTTACTTTTTGTTTAAATAAAACCGGACAATAAATAACGGAATTATGAATGTTGGCGTTTTTTACGGGACAGTCTGTATATATATATTTTTTTTTTCTTTTTTTTTTTATAAAAGAAAAACCGTATGTGAAAGGAAACTCAATTAAAGACATATCTGCCATTATGAAACAAAAGCTTCGTGGAAAGTGTAACTATCCCACCAAGCGGCTTTTTCACAATGTAAGAATTATATGGCAATCTCTACTGACCAGTTATGTTTTAAATTTGGTACACAAAGTATAAGGAGCAATAGTTCGCAACAATGGATAATTAATACTTCATTAATTATTTAGCATATTAGAGTGTCTGTATAAATTTTAGTAAAACGAAGCTTTTCATTTTGTCAACTCATTTTGTTGAAATATCCATCTTTCTAATTTTTATATAGACTATATTATTAAAAATAATATAAGTTGCTGTATAATTGATAAGTTTTATCAAAAATATTAAGCAATCCATGTATTAAATATTTAAACCCCGAATGCCACATACAGAAGTAAATGTACTAGGAAAAATTTATGAAAGTCGTTTTATTCCGCACATAATTTACAACATGTAAGATTATGAATGCTGTATATTATTATTAATAATAAATATTTGAGCCTGGTATAGCCTTGTATCGCGTCCCTAGGTAATAAGTACATAAACATGTAAGTTTTATATGCAGCAACTATGTCAGATCTATTATTCATTTCACACTTAGATATGAAAAGAACAAATACAAGGTGAATTGATGCCACAAATAAAGCATTTAATGATTCATTTAAACTTAAATAATATGTACATGTATTTGTTAGGAATACAATGTTTATAAATTTTTAACATTTTTTAAAATAAATATGTATTAGGTCTCAACGGTCTTTTATTCATAATTTTAATATATAAAACTAAAATAATACCTTTGGAAAGACTAAATAATGAATAGCGATTCGAGTAACATCGCATCGGCGGTTCGTCCTCGCCCGTATTCATATTCTGTCAGTCGTCGCCGCACAACGTTGACCGCACTTCGCTCGTGTACAGTAATAAATTATTACTGTTAAAAACCAAAGCGCGCCGAAACCAACATAAATAAATAATGACGAGAATAATGAAAAAAATGTTCTTATATGCAGAAAACGAGCGTTCTACATCTACTGATGTTATATTTGCATATTTAAAATAATCTTTAACACAAAAACTTTCGACGTCTTCTAGAGCGCGTAGCTGTTGCACTATTTGCGGAGATTTCACTAACGACATCGAAAGATTTTCTATAGCTTCCACTAGTCCAAAGTAATTGTTCTGAATACTGTTTAAATCTCTTTTAACCTTATCTTAAAAGTTAGACTGGCTTTCACCGATAGTGGAATTAAATTTAAAAACCACTTCCTCAATATTATCAAAATATCTATGATAGTAAAACACTCTGTAACCATGTTTTCCAACGTGCAAGAATCGCTTGTTGTAGTTCAGGAATATCGAAACACAGTCTATAAAATTGGCGAACATGTTTTGAGGATTTGAGAAACACAGCGTTTGTACGTGCAATTAATGCATCTAAATATACATGACATCACTTAAAAACATTAACAGTTGGTTTATTGAAAGTTCAAACTTTTCCAATGTATTTAACCCTAGGACTATCAGGAAAACGGCCTATCGCTGCTTACCGCGCTGGTCCATTGGACCCGTATTACTATATGCTGGGTTTGAGCTAATAAACGGCGATTATTTTGAATTCTATATAGCGTAAGCATTATTATATTTGACTTTCATTTTATTCAACATAAGAAAAGACCATTAGAATAAACCGAAGCAGTAATAATAATAAGACATAAATATTGTATGTAAATAAAATATATAGATGACTTACATAAAAGTAAAAGTGGGTTAAACACATTTCTTACATTTCTATTGAGTGTTCACTGCATACATTGGTTTTATAACGTGCACAAGTTGTTCTTGTTTTTCTGTCTTTCGAAGATGAACAAATATCACATCTCTTCTTATTTCTTGGAATCTCAGAACTAGTAGACGCTTCAGCTTCTCCTTCTGCTGCTGGTTTTTCATGGTCCTTTTATTCTGCTAGCTCATTTCCTAGCTCAATTAGAAAGTTTCTCGTCTTTTTCAAATCAAAAGCTGAATTAGGTTTCAAGGGCTTCCATAGTATGTATGCGTTCATGGCGCTGATGTCTATTATGTTATAAAAAACTACAAGAGGCCATCTCTTCGTCATCCTTTTTACGGTGTATGATCGTGTTCTTTTGTCCATGTTGTCTACGCCACCTTTTGTTTGATTGTTGTCCAGGATTACATGAGGTTTATTTTTTTGGGCATTATCAATATTTATTTCACTGTGCAGAGCAACGTTACAAGCTTGCGTTTATTTGGTCAATACAAAATAATAATCGCATCGTCTGTTAAACCAAACGATGTGGAAAACACTTGACGATTTTTTGGATCAACAAATGAAGATGGCAATTCAGGCTTATTTTTACGGATCGTACCAACTAATGTTAGGTTTTTTGATAACAAATACTTTGCAAGATTGTAGAACAAATTGAAAACTCTGGAAGGAATGTTACCCGCGACAATTGGAAAGAAATTGTCGCGGGTAACATTCCTTCCAGAGTTTTCAATTTGTTCTACTAAACGTTTTACAACTTTTCGCCTTGATTCTTGTTTGTTTCCTCTCCTTGCTTTCCAGGATAAATTTCCAGTTTCCATAGGTTGTTTCACTATCACAAATGGCCAAAAATTTTATTCCATACCGTTCAGGTTTTGATGGAATCTATTGTCTAAAGGAACATTTGCCTCTGAAAGTTACAAGCTGTTCATCAACCGTAATACACCAATTTGGCACATAAGCATCTCGCCAATAAGTATTCCATAATTCAAAGCATTCCCGTATTGGTGCTATTTTGTCGCCACTCCCTTTTCTTCATCTATCCTCTGTATCGTCGAACCTAAGTACACGAAGTATATTTTGAAATCTATTTCGAGCGGCCATTGTTTTTGCTCCAAAGTTGTGTTACGTTCTCGTTATAAGATTTGCATACACCTATTAGTACCAAACCTACAATAAATTTCTTTAAAATCTCCTTCTTCATTCGTCCACTTTAGGATAATTTCAAGAAGAGGTTTAAGAAAATAAATAAAAAAAGAAGAAGCAGGTGTATCGATCTCGCGATTTCCAGAACGTGTTGGGTCTGAACGTTCTCGTAAAATATTGTGTCGTGGTTGTCTTCCGTGATGAGGTAAAATTGGATCTTGGTACCAAATAATTTGTTTGTTCTTTGGTGTAAATGAATTAGCTCCAGCCGGACTCCTGTTGTGGTCATCAGCGCTGCTCTCAGCAGATTCTACGCTATCTGATTCTTCTGCTGTGCTTGTATCACCTCCATCGATGAGGGCTTCGACTGCATCTACCTCTCCATCATAGTTTGAAGCTTCATATCCGCTATTGTATTCAACGTCACTCATTTCGGCTACTATCGCCTCTAGCCGTTGTTGGGTTAAGTTATTCTTTATTTTTATAATGCCAAAACTATTCTTTCTAAAATAATTTTTTTGTCAAAATTTTAAAGCTGTAACTCATACTTAAAAGTCTATTAATACCAGTAAATTAGCCCAACCATAACATTAACCGACTTTTTTTACAATCTGTTGTTTCGTTCACAGATAACCAGTTTCTTATTTTTCAGTTCGGATTTAATTTTATCTTATATGCGTTCACAGAGGGATGGTGGAAAATTGAATAATCTTTTCCGTCTTGGTACAGATAAATTATAACAAATGACTGAAGAGAATGCATAACTTGGCACGGCATTTTAGTCGTAATGGAACCCTGATGGAACTCTACGACACGCACGGAAAGTGCTCGCCAATCGTGTGGCATAACGATGTGTTCCCTTTCTCCAATTGTTCTCCCAAGGCTCGATATATGGTAAAAAATGTAATAAAATGCCTAGCATGGAAGCAACCTGCGTGATTTTAAGTTTTTCTACGACATCGGCTATCTGTAAGGAACTTATCTGCGGTCTGGGTTTTACCGTAGTGCTACCAAAATAAGCGAAATGATTCGTTGTCTACTAACTTAAACAGTATTAAAGTTATATATAAATGAAACAAAAATGTACCGCTACTTTTTTTGCGATTAAGCATTATACTGTTTACGTACCTTTTGCACTGAAGTCTCCTTGAATACATTAGCGGTATGCCACATACTTCATACTTTATAATACTGCCATTGTACATTAAATCCGCAAATCTGTTTATCGATTTATGGGCTACATCGTAAAATGGTCTCTCTCTGGCTATTCGTGACATTATAAAATTATTATGTATCACTGTAAACTGGCGAACAGCATCGAGAAGTGCTCGGACGACGACTGACTAAATATATATAGGCGCTACGACGAGCCGTCGATAGGATATTACTCGAATGAACTTATCTAATAATAAACAATAGCCTTATACCGATAATATTTTTTTGAGTCTGTACATAAATACATCAACTACAAACTAAAAGAAAATATAGAAAAAGAAAGAAATAATAAAATAACTAAAAATTAATAATTAAAACCGCACAGTATCACAAAAATTAATTAAAGAAAGTCTTAAATTGTTTACACAAAGTTCAAACTAAATGAATGCATAAGCTAACGCATGAAATGAAAATAATCACTAAATTACAAAAAATATGGATGAACCTAGAAATGAAAATATTGAAATAAAAATTTAAAAAAATTATTAATCTATTTTTCTCAAAAGAAATCAGAATATAATTGATTTGTATTATTGCAATGCAACAAGATAAATTTATGTTGGAAAAGCGTAGGTAAATTAATGTAATTGTTAATGAGTTTTATCACCAACTTCATCTCGTCCTTGGTTTATGGAAGTGAAATCGTGCCTATTTAGAAGTGAAAATCCACATGTAATTAAAGAAGAATCGCTACATCCAGAGAAAATTGGTGTTTGGGCAGCGATAAGCCAAAGGCGAATCATTGGACCAATATTTTTTCAGGGAACGTTAACTTGCTCAAAGGTATCGTACGGAAATTTTACAACCATTTGTCAATTAGTTGCATGATGATGAACTTCAAAATCCATATTTCCAACAAGACGGAGCACCTTGTCACTGTACTGCAGAATCTTTGGATTATTTAAGAGAATTTTTTGATGAGCGTATAATTAGTCGAAATACTGAAATTGCCTGGCCTGCACGTTCATGCGATTTAACACCTTGCGACTTCTTTTTGTGGCCTTATCTAAAAAATAACATATTTCGAACACCTATATTGAATTTGAATGATATGCTACAGAGAATCGAACAGAAATGCATGGAAATTAATAACAATCCAGTAATGTTGCAGAATATCATCAGAAATTTTGAACGGAGGATTTTAAAGTGCATTGATCTTGAAGGACAACATTTTCAACATTACCACAGTATGTAACGTACAATTGGCTCTCGTCACGCGGTTTTATGCATATTCGGGCGTTCCTCAAGGATTAAATCTGGGCCCAATGCTGTTGCTATTTTTTAGTGATCTTCGGTCGATTGCTATCGTTGTGCCTTTGCTGTTGACCTTAAAATCTTCACAGCTATGGAATTAATAAACGACTGTATTCGACTTCAAGACTAAATTATTAAAATTGAGTTGTGGTGTGAAACTAATAAACTCGAGATTAACGTAAGGAAGTGTAATATTATCAGTTTTACCAAAAATTGCAACTGTGGTAGACAGTGACACAATAAGTGAGTATACGCTATAAACCATTCAATTTGGGAGGGTGATTTGACCGGAGAGTTACGTTTCAAAAGTTGCCAACAGCTTCGCCATGATGAAAATACCGCTGACTTCAGCCATATTCTAGAAGTCTGCTGTCAAAATTTTTTCCAAGGTCTGTTAGATTCATAAGTTTTTACAATAGTTTAAAGTAAACTATTTGCTGTTTCTATGTTAATAAACAGAAAAGAGTGGAAAAGTCATCTAAGAAACAGAAGAAAAGTATATATTATAATAAATATTTTTATAAATCTGCCCCATCCCGTGGAATGATTTGTGAATAGTTCACTGGTGTTGGCGGTCTTATGAAAGCACAGCTGAACATCCGATGCTTTCGTTTACAGCAAATTATTTAAAAGTTAACATAAATTAGGTGGTTGCAAGAAAAAATTAAAAATGTAAGCCTTATAGTGAACATAATATAATCAATTTATAAGACAGGTTTTGAAAAAGAATACAAATACGCCAACGTACGCTAATTAGGGCTGGGCGATATCGACATTTTCGGTATCGGGTACCGATACCAATCGAGGTATCGATACTTGGCGATGTATCGGGTCTGTGCACGGTATCGATTCTGAGTACTGGAATCGGTAAAGTATCGAAAGGTATCGATGCTTTGGAATCGATACATTGGAATCGGTACCTTGGAATCGATACCTTGGAATCGATACCTTGGAATCGATACCTTAGAATCGATACCTTGATTCCATACCTAGGAATCAGTATTCATAACCCGTTTTCTAGTTGTCGATTGTTTGACATCGGTTTCAAAAGATATAAAATTAATTTACCGATTCTACTATAACTAGGGTATGAAATTTGCAATATTGTGATATGTTGTTCTTTTTTCTGTAATAATTATAGTTATGTTATTATAAGAATATTTGCTACGCACAATAATAACATCGTTTTAAATATATATTATATAATATATATATGTATATAATGCATACATACTTAAAAAAGTTATTGCATCCTTTATGTACATTTAAAAAAATGCACAAAGGTAAGCTACATGATACATGGCTACTCGATACATCGCTAACCCGATACATAGATACTTAGCGAGTACTGGAATCGGTAAAGTATCGATAGGTATCGATGCTTTGGAATCGATACTTTTGAATCGATACCTTGGAATCGATACTTTGTAATCGATACCTTGGAATCGATACTTTGGAATCGATACCTTGGAATCGATACCTTGATTCGATACCTGGGAATCAGTATTCATAACCCGTTTTCTAGGTATCGTTTGTTTGATATGGGTTTCAAAAGATATAAAATTAATTTATCGATTCTACCGTATCTACGGTATGAAATTTGCAATATTGTCAAATTTTGTTTTTTTTTTGTAATAATTGTAGTTATTATGTTTATGTTATAATATAGATATTTGCTACGCATAATGTAAAATTCAACAACATTCTTTGAAATATATACTACATAATATGTATATAATGTATACATACTTAAAAATTCTTTACTTAAAAAGTTATTGCATCCTTTATGTACATTTAAAAAAATGCACAAAGGTAAGCTAACCGATACATGGCTAGCCTATACATTGCTGGCTACCCGATACATGTCTACCCGATACATGGCTACCCGATACATCGCTACCCGAAACATCGCTACCCGATACATCACTACCCGATACATCGATACTTAGCGAGTACTGGAATCGGTAAAGTATCGATAGGTATCGATGCTTTGGAATCGATACTTTGAAATCGATACATTAGAATCGATACCTTCGTTATGTGAGATATCGGAGAATCGATACTAGTTATGGTATCGGGTATTTGACGATGTATCGATACTTCGCCCAGCCCTAACGCTAATATATAATCGATATGTAAGACAGCAATACAAATCTACAAACAATTTTATTCTATGGAAACTTTTCTTTCGGAGATTTGGGAACAAAATCTTTTAAAATATAGTGCTGTATTCGGGTTGAATCTAAATAAATAGAAGTTATATGTTTACATGTTGCCGATTCAACAAACATATCACATATTTGTTCACCTTCACAGAAAAATCCCCTAATGTAATAAGTAAATCTATTCATTCGTTTCCTAGATATAAATTTTATTTTGCATCAGCTATTATTATATCTGTTATTATTTATAAGTAGGTCAATGGCCTGACTTTAAATACAATATCGAGTTTCTTTAAAAATTTTAAACGGTATAACGGTTTTGCGATGGTATTTGTAATTTAGTTGTTCCAATATTAAATTCACGCCGAGAAATAATAAATTACATTCGTAATTTTTAATTGAACGTTCATATTTTTTTCTTTGTTCTATTTGCCTCTTTATTTAATGACAATTTCTGTGTCCTAAAAAAGGGTAGATTTGTGTGAAACAGGTGGAATGCTTAAAGAAGATTATATAATGAAACAGATATGCAAAATACATATCCGTAACTGTAAACATGGACAAACACCTCGTATTTTTAGCATTTACTTCTGTTCAATACATATGTTTCAGTATGTTTCGTAATAGCCTTGCTATTCGAGTGGAAGGTCGCCTTTTCTGGCCTAGTCGCTTTATTCCGTCAGATGTCACTGATTAAATTGGTGTCGCCTGATAGAACGAAACTGGTTATAGCTTGGAGACGATTTTAGCGTAAATGTAGATACAGATACAGATCCGTTGTTTAACAGATCTGTATTAATTTGTATATACATTGCTTCACTAGTTCAACCGATGAGGCCTAGATGGCTGAAACATATGTATTGAACAGAAGTAAATGCTAAAAATACGAGGTGTTTGTCCATGTTTACAGTTACGGATATGTATTTTGCATATCTGTTTCATTATATAACAACTGCGTAATATGTGCAAAACGTATTGATAAATACCCCTTTTTGTATACTTAAAGAAGATGTTCAACGTGGCTACCCCATGTGGTCTTCCACGGCCACGGCCTTTATAACTTGGATGCAATGTACCGCGATCTCTCAATATGTTCACAGTTTGTAAAATTAAATCATTAGATGGACATGGTTCGGAAACCGCCCTTCATAAATACGTTTAGTAGCTCTAACATTTCTACCTGTTTCACCGTATGGTAAGACGATATTTGTTAATTTGTGATTTAAATAAGCCATACTTCACGGAAGTTGATAAAAGACTGACTTCTGACTTACAGTATGCATGATCGCATCTAAAACTTCTGCCATTACGCCTCTGTAGGGGTGGCGTTGCAGTTATAAAGGAATACTAAATTTCACAGGGTCTGATCGAGCCACGCGCATGTATTAAATATTTTTTTTCTTTGATCTCGTTCGATATAGAGTTTTCGTGCATCGGCATTTTATGCTTAATATTATTACTGTAGATTGTAACTCTGCAATAAGTTTTATCTTTTTATGCTTTACTAAAATCAATATTAATAATATCTACGAGAGATTGATATATAATGTCTCCAACAACGCCATTGTCTGACTAGCGGGGATAGAACTTCTAATCTGCAAACGGTAATTTCGAGTCGGTACCTAGTCCTAACATGCAAAGTTTAATTTTCCTGTGTACCCTCTCGTTGAGTAACAGCGTTATTTATCATGAGATTGATTTCTGCCTCTTGAAGTGCCCAAAATAAACTTACTATTACAAGTTTCCCCTCTATTTAAACATAAATTAATGTTACAAAAATACGTTTCAGTCCGCGAAAGGGAACCATTTAATATATTTTGGAAAAGGTGAGGAGTTTTATTGTTATTAAGCAAGATTATACTATCGCCTGAATATTTAATATTTCTAACTTTAACATGGCCAGAAACATCATTGACATATAAGATAAAGACCATATACCCCAACACCCAACCTTGTGGAACATTCAGTTCGATATATCTCAATGAAGACGCATCATAGCCATTATCAACGAATTGGTGCGTATTAATTAAGAAGCTTTCGATAAATAAAAAATATGACTCTTTGCTCCATAAAATGCAAACTTGTTGAGCAACACATTGTGAGAAACAGAATGAAATATGTTTATCAGTGTTGCATCTAAATGTAATACTTGAGTCTAAATCTGCTCATTAATATATATATTGTGACTTGTTTTCATAAAATAAAAATATGGCAATCTTTAAAATTATATGAATATATATGAAAATATGAATAAGCCCAAGTTCTGTTTTCGAAATTATCGGGCTAGTCATACGTAAGTAAGTATTAAAACTTTCTATTTGTCTGCGCAGTTACGTAGTAGCATTATTTTTATTTATTTTTATAACTAATTTTTAGATTTATGTTTCCATTACATGAATTCAATTTAACATTACAATACATTACAATACTACTATGGCTTGGTCTTTTTGATTAAAGAAATTGCGTTTCTTTCAGACATTTTTAATACATTTTTATGTGTAATTGTCTCCAAGATTTTATTGTTAGAGTTAATAAGTTACGAACTTCAGGTTTTCCGTTATTAGGAGTTCAATTTCTTTTAATGAAATGAGGTGTGAAATCTTTTCGATCTGCTGTTATTCGACCTACGAGTGCACGTGAGTCAAGCGCCAACTCAATTCATTTCATTATCATCTGCATCGCTGCGAATAACGAAATCTAAATTAAAATAGCGTTGTCTTTTATATATATATATATATATATATATATATATATATATACAGGCTGATTCATTTTCGGCCCTCACCATGGGGATCTCTCTTATTATTGGAGATAGAGTATAGGTTTAAATTTGGCAAAGTTGTTAAATTTTGTGTTTGTTATAAATCCGTAAAGAAAATAGACCTGTGACAAATGACCTTCGTTATTTAAAAAAAAACGCGAAAACCCCATTTTCTTCTTTTACCTGTAGCACCGACATTTGGCCTTGTAGAGAAAAAATAAAAACACATCCTTGCGGCCATTTCTAAACCTCTATCCAGTGGTGTACTCTAAATTTTTATACGACGTTTTGTTTTTTTCTGGCCATCATCAACTATCTAATTTCTTATAGGCGCCATATTGGATTTAGACATCTTCAGAAAGAGTTTTTTTTTCTGATTTCAACCATGTACCACATGCTGACTACAGTTTTTGACATTAGGTTTTATTTGAAAGAATAAATTATAAGATTAAATAAGGTAGCCTTTGGAATTTCAATCTGTCAAACATTTCATTTATTGTTCATTGATAATACAAAAATGTCATACACTAACGAAGAGAAACGAGATATGAGTATTTTTTATTCTTCGAAACGAAATTCAACAGTAGCGAGTACAAAATAACAAAAACATTAATAAAAATACATAGAAAAGTAAAGAATAAACAATTAGAGTAAATGTTCAATTATCTGGCCATCTTCGGTAATGCACAATTGGGCACGCCTCCTGGCATTTTGTACTGTCCTTTGTATAGTTCTTCTAGGAACTGCATCGAAGGCATTATGAAGTCTGTCTCGTAATTCTTCAATGTTTTGTAGCGCATCTACTTTATAAATATTATTTTTAACATATCCCCATAAAAAAAATCTAGCGGACTTAAATCAGGTGATCTCGCAGGCCATTCAACAACTCCCCTATTTCCAATCCAACGGTTTGCAAACTCTAGATTTAAGAAATTTCTAACAACAGCTGCATTGTGTGCTGGTGCGCCATCTTGTTGCCACCATAAATATTGTAATTTATTTAATGGGATATTGTCGTCAAGATAGTCAGATACGTATGTACGTAAGATATTTAAATATCTTTCTCCACTTAAATGTTCTTCATACATAACTGGTCCTAAGAGACGATTTGCCAAAATACCCATCCAAACGTTTATTCCAAAACGATGTTGTGGTCTTTTAGCCCTGTTTTGTCGGGGATTTTGTACTGCCCAATAGTGCTCCGTATTTCTGTTGAACATTCCAGAATTTGTAAATTTTATTTCATCTGACCAGATGATTTTGCTTAAAAAATTTTCGTCATTTTCTATCCTTCCCATTAACCAATTAACCAATTACAATATTCTAGCCTTCTCAAATTATCTCCAGGCAGTAAAGAGTGACTAACATGGATCCTGTATGGTTTAAACCTACTTTTATGTAAAGTTCTCCAAACTCTGGACTGGCACAAATTTAATTCTGACGCTACTTCGCGTGTAGAAATTGATTGATTATTATTAGGTGGTCCTAAAAAATGTGTTAAATTGTTCAATTAATAGTAACGATCTGCGAAGTAAGAAATGAAGTAGCGAACCTTTCTTATATACATAGTTGTTCAAAGATAACCGACAAACCAAAATGAATAATAAGGTACTGTAAATTTAAGAATTTAAGTACACAATAGATTAGTAATAATTATTTAAGATACTGAAAACATACAAGAGTCAAAATTCATTTATAACAATACTCAAAGCGTGTTTTTTCTTTTTTTTCCCGCATTCTTCTATCATATAACTAGAAGAAAAATATTTTTAGTAAAGGCAGTTTAAACGCTGTTTAACCTAATGTGGTGTTTAACTTCCCATTTTTAAAGACTTTATAAGTACACTCTACTCTGTTCTGTATGCCTACAACAATGTGATACATATTGGAATTTTACCAATAGATTAATAATATAATAGTAGCCGAAATTTCGGCGGGCGTATTTTCCTCACCAAAAACCCTTTCCTAGCTGTAAAAGCAAGGGTGTACGATAATCTCACAGGTAATTTCCTCACCAAACGTTGAAGTGTCGGTGTATTAGAGAAAGTTAGTTATTCCCGAATTTAATATTAATGACTATGGATTCTGGGAATTAAAAGTGATAGGTAGGTACGTAGTATGTATATATAGTTTCGAAACTGGAATTGAAGTGCCATTTTTAATTGTTGCTCGTGTTAGATTGAGTTTATCTATTAATTTAACTGTATTTTGTGAATATTATAACAAAATGACAACTTCTTTAATTAAAAGCAATCGTGGCAAAGATTTATTGGTTTTCGAAAATTTTACGTTTTATAAAACAAAAGTTTTAAAAAGTGAAGAAGTGTTTTGGAGATGTATCCAAACCAAATGTAGTGCTAAGGTGTTTACTATTGGATCTGATCTTACCGTGTCCAGAAGTGCTTTGTTTCATAACCATCAACCAAATGAAAAGAAACTGAATAGGAAAATTGTTTCAAACTCTTGTAAGCGGAAAGCAGTAGATGATATAAGTGAAAAACCGTCAAAAATTATACGCAGAACACTTGCGAATAATTTACCAGCCACAATTACGACGACTGATAGTTATATCAGAAAAAACATGTACAACTGTCGCCGAAAAGTGATGCCCAGTGGACTTCCTTCCAATATTCAAGAAGTTCAAGAGGTAGTACAGACGTCTGCGCCCCAAACCAGAAAAAACGAATGTTTTCTGTTTATAAATTGTTTAAAAAGAAATATAATTGTATTTAGTTGTGAAACTAATATTCGCGCTTTAACCGAAATGGATATTCTGTACATGGACGGTACATTTTCTTATTGTACCAAATATTTTTTACAGTTCTTTACCATACACGGATTAGCTAATGGCCATTATATTCCCTTATTGTATTGTTTACTGCCTAACAAAAACACTAAGACCTACATGGAACTTTTTTCTTTATTAAAATCCAACATATTTGAAGCATATAACATTGAATTTTATCCAAAAATTATTTATGTAGATTTTGAAAAAGCGATACACAACGGTATTGTGCAAATCTGGCCTAACACTGAAATAAAGGGCTGTAGATTTCACTTATACCAAGCGTGGCTTAGAAAAATTCAGTCACTTGGTTTAACCTCAGAATTTAAAACTGATTCGGAAATAGGCAAGTGGCTGAAACATATATTTGGTTTTACTTATTTAAATCCAAAAGATGTAGAAGATTGTTTTGTTTAAGCATTAATGGCATATAAGCCTCAGAATGCAATTTTAGACAAATTCACCGATTATTTAGTTGAAAGATATGTAGATAGTAATGCAATATTTCCTCCTTATTTCTGGGCGGAAGGAAAAGCTTCAATTTCTCATAGCACAAATGCATGCGAGTCTTTCCATTCACATTTCAATTCATCTTTCTACAACACACATCCTTCTATATATATCTTTATTGAAAAAATTAAAGAATTTCAGGTTGACACTTATGTAAAAATTCAAAGTCGGTATATTGTCAAGCGTATTAAAGATAGACAAGTTCAGCTTAAATTGAAAAATCTCCAACAATTGATACTTAAATATGAATTTCATCAAATAAGCAGAATAGATTTTGTAAAATGTGTTTCACATTACAATAAAATTTAAAAATTGTACATACATATATGACAACTTACCGTATATATTAACTCTGCTTTTACTTACAATAAACAATATTTAAATGTACCCAGCGTTTTATTTTGGTCCAGTTTCCTTTTATGTTACTTTTTGGTTATCAGGTTAAAATACAAATTGGTGAGGAAAATACCTGTAAGATTAAGAGCGACCCTTAGTTCTGGTGAGGAAAATACCTTACGGATTATCTGACCCGAGCGGTTGGTGAGGAAATTACCTCGCCCCGAAATTTTACACACTCTATTAGGACATTACGCGATATGGGGCATCTACACAATCCTTTAAGCCCAAAACGTATGCCGTATTTTTCTTTCTCTGTGTCTCAAATTGTAGGTGTTTCTGTTTTCATTTAATTATAATAGTGGATTGGTTTGGGCTTGTATTACTGGCTGTTATCGCATTGCGTTGGTGATGCTATTATATCGGTTTATTATATTTATATATTATATATATTTAATCTAGCAATAGCTCAGTGCACTGCATCATAGAGCTAATTAACTTGAGTTAGACTGTATACGTAATTTATTATTAGAAATATAGTCTACCACATAATGGTGATTTACTTGCTTAGGGCTCTAATTTAAATGGAATTATTAACCAATTATTAAACGATTAAACAACCATTGCAAAGGAAAGAGGATCTGCATCAGACGGTGAACAATCGTGTTTTGGTCTCATAATTATTGTCAAATTTCATGTTATCAAATGGAGGATTAATTTCTAGTACACGCATATGTATTGATTTCTGTCTATTCAAATTCCAATATTGAATACGAGGGTTGATAACAAAATTTCTGTAATTTAGTAGTTTAAGTGGTGTCCGGGTCTTTCGGTTCATATTTCTAAAATATGACGTTTTTAACAAACATTCAGTAGACAGCTCGAACTTGAGTCAACTAGTTTACACAGCATTTAAAAGAATGTAGTTTTCCGTAAAAATGGAATTTTCGCGTGAAAATTTTCGATCCATGGTTTTTATGATTTCAATGTGGTTGAACATTGAAACAATGCATCGATCGACATTAATTGACTTGGGGATAAAGCACCAGAAGCGTAGTGGGTTTGCCGAATTTAACAGGAACGAATTTCGTGAAGGTCGATGCCTATTGTTGTCATTGTGCGTGGCTTGTATGAACTAGATCGGCTTGCCACATACCGTGAGGCTGAAGTATACTTGGAAATGTGCATGAAGTCAATACACACAATTTTACATAAACATTAGAACATCGAGCTCTGTGGAATCGCAAAATAATAAATAAATAAAATTTTTGTACACAAAATATTGTTTGAGTGAAGGTACTTTCTTTAAAAAAGTGTTAAGTACATGTGAGTTTAAACATTATATAACGATAGCTTTTTTATAGAAAGTAAGTATAATATTGTGTTGGGACTAAGTTAGTTTATTTGCGCCTGCAATTGACATAATTTGCGCAAAAATACAAAAAGTACTTTTTGTACTTTACGAAAACGATTATATTGGATAATAAGAATGGATAAGATGGTTCTTAATAATATTCCAGGTATAATAGTCACATCGAGAAATGACAAGGTATATTATATCATTAATATTGCTATTTCCCGGAGCAGCAATATTAATGATATTAGAAGAAGCTATAGCGAGAACATAAATAGTATTCCCTGACAGCATAATATTTCATATTGTAATTGGCGGAACAGGGAAAATTCTAAAACTTGATCCTAAAATGTAGAAAACTGCTCTGTTAGACACGGCTGCAATAATTCGCCGCGTGTTAAACTAACACGTAAAAATGTAGATGTCTATACATCCATGTTCATGGGGGTATATGTGTATATAACAAGTGTTCATTTGAAAAGTCAATCTAGTAGCATGTGATTTACTGAGAACATTTTGAAGTATGTCGTAAATTAAAGTTTACTACTTAACCTACGAAGTCGTATATTTTGACAGTTTCATACATACAAATAAATAACAAATAATATGTATTTATTGAAAACTGTAACAAATGTTGAAAATGTTGTCCTTCCAGATCAATGCACTTTAAAATCCTCCGTTCAAAATTTCTGATGATATTCTGCAACATTACTGGATTGTTATTAATTTCCATGCATTTCTGTTCGATTCTCTGTAGCACATCATTCAAATTCAATATAGGTGTTCGAAATATGTTATTTTTTATATAAAGCCACAAAAAGAAGTCGTAAGGTGTTAAATCGCATGAACGTGCAGGCCAGGCAATTTCAGTATTTTGACTAATTATACGTTCATCAAAACATTCTCTTAAATAATCCAAAGATTCCGCAGTAGTGTGACAAGGTGCTCCGTCTTGTTGGAAATATGCATTTTGAAGTTCATCATCATGCAACTGATTGACAAATGGTTGTAAAATTTCCGTACGGTATCTTTGAGCAGTTAACGTTCCCTGAAAAAATATTGGTCCAATGATTCGGCTTTGGCTTATCGCTGCCCAAACAGAAAGTTTCTCTGGATCTAGCGATTCTTCATTAATTACATGTGGATTTTCACTACTCCAAATTCTTGTATTTTGTGAATTTAGGTATCCCGTTTTATAAAACCATGCTTCATCAGAAAGATGACTCTTTGCGAAAGTTCTCCATTATTGTTCATATTTACAAACCAATACAAAACTGTAGTCTACGTGGGTAATCAATTTCTAACAATTCTTGTACTACTGTGACACGGTATGGATAAAGTTGCATATCTTTTTTTAATAACTTGTGAGTTGTACCAACAGAAAGGTTTATTTGTTGACTCAAATGTCGAACAGATGTTTGTGGTTTATTTTCCATTATTTATTCATCACCATTGACAACTTGAGGTGTACGTTTCATAACTGCTCCGCTGCCTGACTTTCTTAACAGACTACCAGTTTCAGAAAAAAGTTTTCAAGTTCTATCCAAAGTATTCTTAAATTGTATATAATCTATTACAAAATGTGGAAACTCAACTTGAAATTCTACCATGCAATCTTGAACTAAATAAACCCATAAACCATCAATTATATTACCACTTCGAAAATAAGCCTGGACTAAAAAAATTTTATGTTCTAAAGTTAAAGCCATTTTAAAACTGAGAAACAATTTATTTAAACCAGAATCGACGCACGATTATTTTGTGCACTAACTGATATTTGTGATTGACATTATCAAATGTCATTTGGATTTACGTTTACGGAACAACAAACACATACTAATATATTTGCGTCTTATTCCATCAAAATTTCAAAGTAACCTAGATTGACTTTTCAAATGAACACACGTAATGTACATGTACATACATCTCTGCAAGCGTCTGTATTTGTAAGTATATATTCTTAACAATAATATATAATACGAGAAATATAATAAGATTTCGATACTGCCAGCCATGAATCGATATCTTAATCTCATTGCAACGAAAAACAAATTGAAAGTTCCTGCATGAAGTGGCAATAATAATAATAATAACAATGCGAAACAAATGCAATACTTCCACGATAAATACGATAACCTTCACATCGCAATAACAAAAAGCAGATCAAAACTACAAACCGTTAATATATTCGTTATCAAATAAAGCAAAAGGGATGAATAGAGAAAAACTACATGACAAAAATTGATTTCATATGGCGAGAGAAAACAAAAGTGATGCCGATAGTTATAAATGACTAGAAAATGGACAACTTTTGCCATTAGCCGAAGGTTCCATCGCAGCAATACGAGATCAAGTAATACTTAAGAAATTATAGCAGTAAAGTTATAGGAGATGCAATTTTCACCATGAAACTTTAGACCATATTACAAGATGCGGGATTTGCAGGATATAAAATATTAGCCGGAACAGAATATACCAGTATATGTAATAATGCAACTAAAATACTACACCCAGCAATATCACACAAATACAACATCATTAATGGCACATCTTCATCATACTATAAATATACACTTACCACAATTCTTGAAACAGGAGATAAAAACTTTTTTTGAATATCACAATACGTACAGACGAACAAATTTTAGCAAATAGACCAGACCTAGTACTTTAAGATAAAGTGAAACCCATATAAACGTCTTTTAAAAGCCACCTTGTAGATACCTGTTTATTTGAATAAAATAAAATTAAAAAACCCTTACCACAATAGAATTTAATGATTCTAAATACGTATTTCATCAACCACGTTGTCATCTTCAGTAGAAAAAACAGAGTAACACTTGAACGCACAAAAACACTCACAGAAGGATTGTTCTGAACGTCTTCTAGTTTAACACTAAATTCTTCAATCTTAAATGCTACAAAAATTACCTACATTTTGGTAAACCCCACCTATTCATGCAAGAGCATTAACCCACTATTTGTAAATTCTATAGAAAAACCGTTTATAAATATTATAAAAGCCGTAATTTAACATACATTAAGAATCCAATTATGAAACTAATCCTTAAATTATGTTGAAATATAAATTTGGAAATTAATGAAACGAATTTAAAAATAAATTCCATGAATTCGAATATTTTTTAATGATTTTCCTATTTTTCTTGCTTTAATAACATCTAATTGTCAATTAACTCAAACAAAGAAAACCGGGTATAGGGCCCAAATCTGCGTTAATTACGTTATTCCTATTTTTAAAGATAAAAATGCTCTCAAAACTATCTAATTCGCGGGGGCGTGTGACGTTTTTTATTAATCTCAGACAGTCAGATGTTACGTTGTGATCTGATTCAAGTATATGTCGGGCAACACTTGATTTTTCCGGTCTATTGAATCTAATATGCGAAACATGTTCTTTATAACGAGTTAGAATCGAACCTTTTTGTTTGGCCGACATATTTTTTATCACAATCCTTACAATTTATTTCATAGATTCCAGATTTGCTGTTTACCTCAACTTTGTCTTTCGCGATGCCTAAGAGAGGTTTTAGGGAGTTATTCGACCGAAATGCTACTTGAACATTATACTGTTTAAAGGTTTTACTTTAATTTTTCGTAGTTTCGTGAAACTGTAAACTAATAAATTTTTTGCTCGAATCAATTTGAGGTAGCAAACATGTGGAATTCTGAATTGTTTTTCTTACTTTATGTTTTCTAACTAGCTTGTTTATTATTTCTGAATCGAAATCGTTGTAACTCGCAATTTTCTTAATTAAAGTTAATTTCTTTTCATATCTATCCTTTGTCAATGGCATGCTTAACAAACGATTTGATAAGAAAATTGAAAGAGGCACTCTTGTGCTGAAAAGTATGGTTTGAATCTGCGGTTACAAATCTGCGGTTACAAATCTGTTGACGTTGGTTTCTTTTCGGTAAATATCAAACTCTAAGTTTGTGTCATTCCTAATTACTAAGGTATCTAAAAATGGTATCTAAAAAAGGTATCTAAAAATGGCAAACCTCCGTTGTTTTCCTTTTCAACCGTGAATTTAATACTAGGAAATTTTGAATTCAATTCTGTTACAAAATAATCTAAGTCGCACTTATTGGTATCAAAAAATGCAAACACATCGTCTACATACCTGACCCATATGTTTGGAAAATATTTGGCTGACTTTTTAAACTCAATCTCAAAGTGACTCATAAATAAATTCGCGATAAATGGAGATAAGCAATTACTCATGGCTGTACCCTGTTGCTGTTCAAAGAACTTGCCTTCGAATTGGAAGCAATTTTGGGCCATACAAAGGCTTGCTAACTGCAAATATTCATTTATTTTTTCCTTTTCAACGTGATTGCTATGAAGTAATTCAGACCAATATTTTAACGTTTCTGGGATAGGTACTGAAGGAAACAAGGACGTTACATCGAATGAAACCAAAATGTCACCATCTTCCAGTCGACAATCTTTAACTTTCTGTTTTTTTTGTTAGTTAGGTACCTGTTTATTGCTATAATTGCAAAGTTTCTAACCATTGTGAATAGATGATGATAGTTGTTTATGACTTTAAATGACATTTCTAACTATTTGCATTCGTTCGTTGTTAATTTTACAAGAGAAATTGTGCCTCAATTTCCATTCTGTCATTGAAAAATTTGAGAGAAAAAATTGAAACTTGGCGAACTGGAGGTAAGCATAATTAAACAGTTTATAAATTCTCGAGGATTAGAAAAATATCATGATGTTTAGTCATTAATACTTCAGTATTTATGTGCGATTCGAGAAACATCATTCGTCTAGTTTAAGTTTGTGCCAATATTGCGCGGTACTTTTAAAAGGACTTTAGCATTATAACCAGCTGCCACATATTATTTTACAAAGATACAATTACAACAACAGAGATAAAACTGCGTGAAATAATGGATGAGCTGGAGAAGGCACTAGAAGAACTATTAGATCAAAGAATCTCGACTTCGATCACTATATTTCCGCCAGACAATGCCAATGGGGCAATTACAGATGAAGATTCCGAAGAGGATGATAATGTATGCATGGACAATCCTCCAGGAAGTCAACTAGGGTTTCAAAACAGAGATTAATTTCGAAGACCCGTCTCCTCAAGAAGCTATAGAAGAGTCATCAGATGAAGAGGATAATTTACCTCTGTCGCACTTTGTTCCGCTTAAAGAATTGGAAACGTTCAATTGGGTTTTAGGACAAGACTTACTGGAACCAACTGCAAGCTGGAATACACCATGTACAGCTGAAAATAATTTGAATCCAGCAGAAATTTTTTGTTTATTGTTTAACAAGTCTCTTATTTGCGATGTATGTAATATTAGTAACTTATATACGTCTCAGCGTAATCGTGTTGGAGATATATATGAATCGGAAATATGTTGCTTTCTAAGAGTTCTCGTTTTGAATGGGTCTAATATTTTGCCTCACAAACGTATATATTGGGAAAATTCAAGTGACACCAGAAACGAGTTGGTACGAAGTGCAATATCAAGAGATCAGTTTAGATATGTTATACAAAATATCCCTTATTATGACAATAAGTGAATTTCATTTGTAACAAGGGCGAAGGTGCCAAGACATGAGAGAATTTAAGGTAATAATATAGCTGACGAACTGGCAAAAGAAGGTACTAATAGGAACTTCATAGTACCAGAATCTGTATGTGTAATAGCTAAGGATTCAGATAAAAGGGAGATTTGTTTATATCTAGAAGGACAATATGAAAACAAATGGAGGTTAACAGAGGATCAACCTCAAACTAAAACACTACTAAGGGAGCTGTACGGAAGGTTTTCAGCGAACCCATAGTAACAAAAATAAATTAAAATAATTACCGGCTTAAGAACTGGATATTGTCCTTTGAGGAAGCATCTGCACAGCAAGGTCTTGGTTAGCGAGCCCTGGTGTATGAGATGTGAAAAACAGGAGGGAACTAGCCTTCATGTAATATGCACATGTGAGGGACTGAAGGGACTTAGACAGAAACATTTCGGAAGAAGTCCATTGGATCTTACCAGGGAACTCAAATTTCCATTGCCTGGACTTATAGGCGCCCAATCCAAAGAGTTAGATAGATAGATATAATCTCTAATCGATTTGTCATTTTTGTAAGTTATTTAAGGAGAAAGTTGGAAATTATATCCTGCTTAGTATAATCGTGTAGATATTGCACTGAAGGGACTCAGACACAAACATTTCTGAAGAAATTCATTGGATCCTCCGAAGGTACTCAAACTTCCTTTGAGGAGGATAGTGGCTTTTATCGAAGACACAAGACTAATAGAGTGTAACTGAGGGATATATTGAGGATAGTACAAAGAGCAGTGTGCCTGGACGTGCTGGCGCCCAATCCAAAACAGAAGAAGAAGGGCAAAGTCGAACTACATCACAAATATTGTTTTTATGAATATCATGTTAGAAGTTAATTCTATTGAAAAGTTTCTGGATAAGATATTTTTTGTATACGATTTAGATGTATGTAAATAAAGTATTATTGAATTTAAGTCTCTTGTTTTAGTTTGATCATAGACGTCCATTAACCTGAAGTGCTTTTTAAAGGACCTATCCGTATGTAAAATATATGGATACATGATTTTCTTTAATATTTTTACAGTAATCTAGAAAGTCCAAGGATAAGAAAAACTGGTTTACGAACAATTTTGTTAAAGAAAAAAAGCAGCCTTATCTGGTTTAACATCAAAAACTCAAACAACATTGACTACACTACTAAAGATAAAACTTAAACATACTGGAAACAGAAATACGTATATACAAGATACTTCTTTGTATCAGTTAGCGAAACCACACTCAATTATCATTCAAAGTCCACGAATTATTCCAACGATCAATAATACTCAACACATCTAGTACATATAAAAAAAAGGTTTAAGTATATCAATACGTTAAGCACGTATTACGCATTTGTTACAAATGAAACAGACATGTAAAATACACATCTGTAACTGTAAACATGGACAACACACCTCGTATTTTCCAGCTTTTTACTTCTGCTTAAGACATATGTTTCTGCTATTACTATTAAGCGTCGTCAGTTAAGCTAATGAAGTAATTTAAAAGCTTAAATCGCCTATAAGGTATAGCAAATTTCGCCCTATCAGGTAGCACCATATAATATAGTGACATCTGATGGACGAAAGATACTATGCCGAAAATGGCAACCCTTCCCTTGACCAGCTAAGCTGGTACAGCTGGTTGCCATTTTCGGCATAGTCTCTTTCGTCCGTCAGATGTCACTATATTATATGGTGCTACCTGATAGGACGAAATTTGCTATACCTTATAGGTGATTTAAGCTTTTAAATTGCTTCATAAGCTTAACTGACGTCGCTTAATAGTAATAGCAGAAACATATGTCTTAAGCAGAAGTAAAAAGCTGGAAAATACGAGGTGTATTGTCCATGTTTACAGTTACAGATTTGTACTTTACATGTCTGTTTCATTTGTAACATCTAGTACAGTCCGTATTTTGGTATAAATAGAATAAATTAGAATTGTTGATTAAACCTCCCGGCATAGACTACTATGATCTTAAGAGCGATGGAAAACTAAAAAAAAAAAAACACGAAAAGATAAACAATAAATTGCATCATGAAACTTACAGTAAATACCGTTCTACGATGTATAGCAATACTGTTGTACCACCGAGCATATACTTATTATTTGAATAGAGTAAAATGTTTGGCGACTGTAGACTGGGAAAGTGCGAGATAACTCAATACCATAATAATAGTAGTATGAAGAAGGACAGTGGTATTACTATGTGTCTTAATAAAAAATACACATATTAATTAAGAAATTAGGTAAAATTTACGGAAAAAGAAACAAGTAAAGCTTAAAGTAGAATATAGAATCAGGAAAATTGAAATTAAGAACTACATTTTAAATATATTAACTTTCTTGTAAGAAAAATACCTGTTATTGAAAAGCATGACAATATTAATTGAATTACCATGTAAATCAAAGATATAGTTGTAGTTCTATTAACCCATTAACGCCCACCGTACTCAAGTGAGTACAGCGATGTTGAACATCTTCTGCCATCTGGTGGGTAATATTTTTGTTACTAGTGTGTTTCATTATGTTTTAATGTCTTACTGGGAAGTTTTTTTCATAGTTGTGATATATTCATTTGTTTGTTGAAGTGTTAGTGATTGTTTTGAAAAGTGCCTTATTTTTGGACCAGGTAAGTAAAGCAAATATAAACTACTTTTGACATTGTTCGTATGATTATTCGATAAACTACTTTAACAGTCTATTTTATATGTATCAAACATGTGGTAAACAGCAATTTTAAACACATAACCTTAATTGGTGAAACGTGAATTGGCGCCAAACACTGTTGTACTCGATTGAGTACAGTGGGCTAATGAGTGAACTACTAAATTCAACCAGACTTTGCTTTCAGAAATGGAAGAAGACTTCCCTGACATACCTTCTATAAGGTTGTTTTATGGTCGAAAAGTATTTCACACGTTGCCGGAAGCTGCAGATGAAATAGAAAATCATGAAGGAGAGATTGATGTTCTGCCAGAACTAGATATTCTTACAGATGAAGAAGAACAGGATGACGACAACATTATGGAAAGTCAAATTCCAAATGATGTGCCGGGTTTTGTGGAGGTCGGTTTTGGAAATTCGGTCGAATGGTGTGACAGTGATGATGAACCCCTTTCAAGTTTCACCAACAAGCGCCCTCCTATTGACGAAAAAAATCCTAAGTGGGAAAAAAACGAGCCGGTTTATGTGTTCTCGCATGACATTGAAAACGGTGCTACTGTGCGCTTAGAAAAAGTAAAAGAAAGTTTACGTGACTGTAACCCACTGCAAATTTTTGAAAAACTCTTTGACATCAAGGTGTTTGAGCTTTTAACACAACAAACTATTCTTTACTCTCGCCAAAAAGATAACCATGATTTTTTTGTTACCTTAGAAGAAATGAAAAATTTTATAGGGATTTTATTATTATCTGTTTATCATAAGTTGCCACAGCAAAGGATGTATTGGTCGCTAGATGAAGATTTAGGTGTGGAAATGGTTTCAAAGTGTATGTCGCGGAATAGATTTCTGGAAATAAATAAGAACCTGCATTTGTGTAACAATGACAAAATGTTCAAATTACGGCCTCTTATGGACGTTTTGAATAAAAACTTCAGACAGTGGGGGTTCTTCCATGAAAAACTGAGCGTGGATGAAGCAATGGTAAAGTATTTTGGACACCACCCTGCCAAACAATTTATTCGCGGAAAACCTGTACGCTTTGGGTTTAAAGACTGGATGGTGTGCAGTTCTACCGGATATTGCTACGCATTTGAAGTTTACTGTGGTAAAAATAATGAAAATAGGGAAGAAAGTATTGGCCTTGGTGCTAATGTTGTAATTTCGTTATTGGAACATTTAGAAAACCCAGCTGACCATGTAGTGTACTTCGATAATTTTTTTACGACTCTTAGCCTCATGAATCGTTTGACAACTAAAGGTATACGAGCTACAGGTACAATTCGTGAAAATCTACAAAAGAAGTGTACCATACAGTCTTCTAAAATTATGGACAAACAAGAAAGAGGCACATACGACTACCGATTCGACGTCAATAATAAGTTACTGATTGTTAAATGGGAAGGCAATAGTGTCTGTTCAATGGTCACTAATCATGATTTTATTGAAACTCTCAACTACGTTAGACGATGGTCACGAGCCCAAAAGGAAGTAGTTTCTGTCAAACAGCCTTTGGTGTTTCAAAATTATAATGTCGGAATGGGCGGCGTTGACTTGAATGATGAGGCTACAAATAATTACAGAATAAGTATCACTGGCAAAAAATGGTGGTGGTGCTTGTTCACTCACATGGTCAATTTATGCATGACTAATTCCTGGAAGTTACATCAAGCCTGTGCCACAGCTGAAAGAAAAATGAGTCTGCTTGACTTCACAAGATATGTCACCCGGTATTACCTCCGCTTGAACAATAAAACTTACAGAAGTAATCGACCATGTCAGGTTCCTGGTGCTGTTAGACATGACAGTATTGGCCACTTCCCAGAGAAAATTGAAAAGCAGCTACGGTGTAGTGAGTGCCATTCACGTGTTAGGTGGCGTTGCAAGAAATGTTTTGTAACACTTTGCGTAGAAAAACAGTGCTTTGAGAAATATCATACCATATAATAGGTATTGTATTCTATGTCATGTTTTGTTTCTTGTGATGATAATATATAGTCATAGTAAAAAGAAGTAATACTTGATATAAATTACCTTTGATATAAATTACCTTTTTTAATACACTAAACATTTAATCTTTGTACTCTCATTAGCCCAGTGTACTCATTTGAGTACGGTATCATATTTCATTCTTGAAAGTTATAGGACCCGTTTTTTTCATTTCTACGCTTTACTAATGACCAACTGACTAACTTAAAAAAAAAGAAATAATATTTAATTCTTAGTTCAGTTTTGGTCCTTAATGGGTTAACATACTAATGCATATTGTAAGTAGCAATGTTTAAAAATTTTGTGGAAATATATTTATTTAAAATTAATAATGACACTCTTATAATGCTGTTATTTCATGAGGATGACAGAAACATATTTCCGAATATTCTCTATTACTAGTCACAAGACACATTAGATATAACTACAAGGAATATTTAAACTTTTCATGCAAAAGTCTTATCAAGAAAGATGATTTAATAATCGAAATCTAACGATCAAAACTGTTATGAATACCTCTAGGTGCCTTTATCCCAGGTAGAATTCATTTAAAATATGTCAATCAAATGTCGCAGTCGTTTCCATCTGCGTGAAAATTCACCATGTAACGTTAAGTTTTACAACATTAGCATAAGAAATCCTTAGCGGGAAATTTTTAAATTTAAATCCTTCCAAATCCCCCTCCAATTTTGCCGAACACAAGCAAAAACAAACGAATAACTTTGAAGTGGAACGCGCAGTGTTTATCAGGGCACGAAAGAAGCGATGTGATGGGGACTTTAAAAGACAAGCATTAAGAAAAAAGTGCAAAGATAGGGTACCGACAAAAACATGAAGAAAGAAAAAACGGGAAAGGAATTTGGAGAGTGGGAAAGATGGATAAGAAGACTATAAGAATCGGACGCCTATTTGATCAACGTCTCTTTTGTATGCGAATTCGTAATGTTGCAGTTCTTCAACTGGGTGACGTCCGGAGGCCTTAACATCCGCCTACTCCCGCATGGAACGGTTTTACCACCATTATTCGGTATTAAGGATCCAGTGCGGGACCTGCCTTTTTTCGAGGTTGTATCGCGAATCGGAGGGAGATGGTGCCAGGGACCTTGACTTCGCCCTCGGAAAATTCTGGCGTAGGTACGGGACGACGACCGATTTCGACCACCCACCGAAAAACGCTCCCTCTTTATCTTGACAGGAAAACAAATAGTTTCAATTGCAGTGATGGGTGAACAGAAGAATGATGATAACGTTCTCTGCTAGGCGGAGAGTAATAATGTGAATGGCCTTCAGTTTCCTTGAGAAAATAAAGACATTGAAATTAAAAAGATCGCTGGAAATAATGAACGATCAGTTAAAGTTCGTTTCCGGCGTGAATTTAATTTATAAAGACTGAATTTTAAATTAAGTTCAATCTTGGCAAGTTTGATTTACAAATTGTTCATTGAGTATATAATATAGTATATACATATAGAATATTAATGCTTTGTTTATATTTGGCAGGTTAATTTTCATGTTTCAGAGTTGAAAATAATCATTATATTATCGTATTTTTATTAAAAAATATACAAGAGAAAATGTAGTGTTTGCAAGTTATATTTTAACTAAATATGAAACCTTTTACACGTCTAAACCAAGATCCTAACATGCACAATATATTGTTTAGTAACATAACTATGAAAAAATGCAAGTAAATGTATTTCTTGCTGCTTAAAAATTAAATAGTTAATTGACGAAGGAGATACTTGTTGAAACTTCATTATAACGCTAAGAAATAAGTAATTAAACTTCTAGTTTCAAAAATTCTTTTATAGTAAATACCACTACAATATTGTTTCGCCATGCAATGGCTTCATCAGTATTTCATCCACCTGATGAAGTCATTGTATGGCGAAACAATATTGTAGTGGTATTTACAATAAAGGAATTTTTGAAACTAGAAGTTTAATTACTTATTTCTTAGCGTTTAAAAATTAAGTTCAGTTAAATAGATAAAGAAATGCCATTAAGTTAAATTATAACGCAAGAGGTAACTTAGTTTTTCTTAATTTTTATGGGATTAATCAACAATAAATCTGTTGTAAAACTGGTATGCGTATTCTAATCTACATGCGGCTAGAATTCATTTTATCGAATTTATTTAGACTAATCTAAATCGAGTTTAAATCATTTTTTTACGATTACGATGTACGATGACATTATGGCCTTAATTATAATTGTGTTTATTATTTATGTCAGTGCTAATACCAATGACATAAATGATAAACTTATTTGGGTGTCAATAGACGAAACCACTGACATTAAATGAGGCAATATAGCAAATGTTTTGGTTGAGGTGACGGGCAAAGACAGAGAAATGTCTACACATCTACTTGCATCTAAGAGAATCGACACAACTAATGCAGAATTTATATCACGTAATGTAACTTAGTGTTTGAAATCGCTATGGAGTGAAAAGCACGACACAAATAAAGAGAAAGTGTTATTTGCAAGAAATAGAGCTGCATATATGAAGCCTGCTGATCAGCTCTTGCAGCAAAGATACAGTAGTATGACGTACATCGCATGCACATGATCTTCCTCGTGTATCAGAGGAAGTCAGAAAATGCTACTGGAATGCAGATAAATAGATATATTCTGCCAAGAAAGCTTTTGTGAAGGCACCTGCATGCAAGAATTTATATCGTAAAAAACTGCCATATGTGCCGTTACCATCAGAAATTGTAGAATCAACGCAACAAATTTAACGACAATTGCATGTGAGAGGAGATTTGAATAATTGCTATTTCTCACTCCAATTAAATTCAATATAATTCGTATATATACACGAAAGTATAATAATAAAATCATGTCTAGGTCAGAATATCGTGTACTGATGATCTGTAACGACAGTGAAATATCGATATATGCACGTTTCTGGACGGTTGTGGTTTTTTTCATACAAATGTTAATTATCCGTACAGTTGGATAGCTGACGTCGTGACGTGTTTGCGTCTACGTTCTTCGGCAGGAGTAATCTTGTCAAATTGTAGAATCAACGCAACAAATTTAGCGACAATTGCATGTGAGAGGAGATTTGAATAATTGCTATTTCTCACTCCAATTAAATTCAATATAATTCGTATATATACACGAAAGTATAATAATAAAATCATGTCTAGGTCAGAATATCGTGTACTGATGATCTGTAACGACAGTGAAATATCGATATATGCACGTTTCTGGACGGATGTGGTTTTTTTCATACAAATGTTAATTATCCGTACAGTTGGATAGCTGACGTCGCGACGTGTTTGTGTCTACGTTCTTATGGAATATCACAAAGTAATGGCGTGCAGTATTAACCTTAAGGGAATTATGCCAATCTAAACTTATTTTATTGGTCAGACTTCACTTTTAGATAACCATTTTAATTATTATCAAGTTATATTTCACATTCACTGTTCTGTAGCACAGATAGACTAGTTCATGGAATGTTCAATTACATAGGCCTGCATAAAATTTGTGATGACGTGATTTTTGTTTGTTAAGCTCAGTGTTTATATAGCAATAACTAATTAAAATACAGTTGGTCTCTACCACCCACAGATTTTTTTTTTGCACAAAGAAAAAGAAAAATGTATAAAAAAAATCTTATAATAGGCGTTTTAATACTTTTTAAAATGAATGTACTACTTCAAATTCTAGGTATTAACCCAAAAACGATTTTCTGTTGTGGTTTTAAAGAAATTTGTTAAATAGGCTCTCATTACATGATGTAAATCTTTTATTACATGTATTAATTTTGGACAAGATTTCCGGGAATTTTTACCTGCTAAATCCTATTTATTATGCTTTCACTTTATTAGTACTGCGAATAAGGATTTCAAGTTTATCACTCCAAACAAAATGTATATTTTAATGTCATTTACTTCATTGGGCGGATGTCAGTTGGGCCAGACGTCAGGTAGACGGACTTATCTATAGTTCAGTTGGGCCGGTCATTAGTGAGGTGAGGGATTATCACCAAGGGGGAGGATTAAGATTTTATATTTAATGTTATATACCTAATTACCTTATTTTTGTTTGTTTAAGGAAAACACAAAACATCATAATATTAATTTAATGTTAAGAAAAAAAACCAAATATTTATTTACAATTTTATTCTGAAACAAATTAACATACTTATATATACGCATATCATACAGGTAAATAATAAACACAAACAGATTTTACAAACGTAAAGCGACTTATTCTACCATGCATGTAATCACAAATTTTATTATTAATGTGCTCTACTTTATTACGAGTGTCTTTCCTCATTTTCTTTGTATATATATTAGCAGTTCTTATTTTGATATAGATTTCAGTTTGGTATGATAATAAAACTTGTGTAAAGAAAAAAATATTGGGATGAGTATTATAAAAGTGACCATTAAACTTTGCATGAAATGATTCACAGTTATTTGTGGTTCTATATAAATAATTTGAATTAGAAGCCCATGCACTTGGAGGAAATGTTGCAGTTTCTGAAATATAGTTTTCAAATAAATAATTTCTAAATTCTATGATTCTAGAATCATTGTCTGGAATTAAGTAATATAATTCTTCATTAAAAAAATCAACAACTTGTTGAGGATCTAGAAATTGTATGCCAAAATACAATTTTAAATATTTTCCTACAACAGAATTATTGTCTTTATATTCTTATATTCTAAAGTCTTAAAGGATTAAAAGTCTCCGGCCCAACTGAACGGTCACCTTAATCCCCCCTCTGACCATCTAATACAATGATAATTGCTTTCTGGCCCAACTAACATACGTTAAATTCATTATAGCTCTGGATGTCGATCAGTAAACAAGTAAAATTAATTTGTCTTTAGTGTTGTGCGTGGTATTTGATAAATAAACATTGCCTAAAAAATATGTCTAGCCGGTGTTGCAAAAACAAACCAGATGATTTCTTGTTATATTTGTGGATATTTCGTCTTGAAAAAGTTTAAGAGACCAATTGGTGAATTTGTGAAAAATGCATATTATGCTTATTTCAAAAATCAACTTAGGAGATCAAGATAAAGATTGGGCACCGCACGTTGTTTGAAAGGTATGTGAAGAAGATTTAAGACATTGGACCAAAGGGAATAGAAAAAGCCATCCTTTTGGAATACCGATGGTTTGGAGAGAACCGCAAAATCATCATGAAGATTGCTACTTTTGTCACTGTGATATTAAGGGGCATAATAGAAAAACTTTGAAACATATTTTGTACCCAAACAATATTAAATCAGCTATCAGACCAGTTCCTCACAGTGATCATGTACCTATACCTATATCCCCCAAAGTAATACAAGAATATAAAATATTACTAAAAATCTGGTGTGAAGAATAATTTAATTTAGTAATATTTTATATTATTAAAAATACCTTTGTATTATACAAAACTGGTGGGGTTTGCCTACTCATGTATGTTTCAATTATTCTGATATAATACAAGAAGATATAGAAATCTCTTCAAATTCCGGCTCCGTACAGATGGATAGTGATTTTGAACCATCAACCTCAGGTCAAAACCAACCTCAGCTACTTTCACAAGCCGAACTGAATGATTTAGTAAGAGATTTGGGACTTTCACCAGATATTGCTGAAGTACTGGGGTCTAGGTTGAAACAAAAAAATTTGCTTGCCCCAGAAATTACTTTCAGATCTTCATTTAGCTGAATATGACAGAAAAGCAACCAAACGAAGCTTTTCTGAAAAACGAAAACATTTTTTTAAGAAGTATAAAGAATAAATAACGATATTTAATAGTTTCTATGTGCGTATTTTTGTATTTTTTTTTAATATAATATAAAACTAGCTTATAAATGAAATAAATCGTGTTTTTTCTATATTTTTTGATTTTACTGGTTTGACAAATAACCTTACGTGATACAAAAAATAAAAGCAGATTTGAAATCAGCGCTACCCAATTACTAGAAAACAGTTAAAATTTTTAAATCAACATTCAAAGAGTTGAAAAATGCAGGCCTGTGTCATAGTACCAATAATATGTTGACTTAATAATTCGTCAAAGATTTGGGGAATCTCAACATACTGAACACAATTGCGTGCGTATTCTTTAGATATTACCAAAAGTTTCATTAATAAAATTCCACAGAAAGTTTATGCAATCATTAATGTTGAATACGACTTCACTAATTGTTTAATTAAGTGCATTTTATTTATTATTCATTAAGAGAGGATGTATTTTGGTGCAGAACTTGTTTTTGTATTTCATTTTGCCGGAACTTTCAAAGAAATTTAGAATTATAACATGAGCTACTTTAGTATCAAGTTAAGAATTCTAGTTTGCTTAATGAAGTTTGAAAGATATATCGTTTAATCATAAATCTTGACATTATCTTTTAGTGCTAAGAAATAAGTAATTAAACTTTTAGTTTCAAATAATTCTATTTATTATAAATATCACTACAATATTGTTTCGCCATACAATGGCTTCATCAGGTGGATGAATACTGAATATGTACAATGCAAGTTAGAATATTTATGTGAAAATTATTCGGGAATGGTGGTGGAAAAATTTTTACAATCTTAAATTTAGTAGAGGGGAGTTGTTTAAATCTAGTTGGTCATTTAAAGCTAATCCTAAACTATTGTATCTATTAATTTCTAAGTTTTCTAACAGGTTAAGTTTTTTACTTTTTCCTTGAACGTGTAAAATTTTGAACTCTATATTAAATCTATGATTAATTTCTAAACAATGATTTGCGAAAGTTGAATCTGTTTTCTTTTCCTTATGGCTTCTCTCGTGTTCTTTCATCCTAATTTTGAATGTCCTCCCCGTTTGTCCTATGTATACCTTATTGCAATCTTCGCATGTTAACTTATACACACCAGAGTTTGATTCTTTGTCTATTTTATCTTTGTTATTTTTAATAAAGTTCTGTATAGTATTGTCTGTTTTAAATGATATATGTTCGTTATTAACTTTTTTAATGAAAGTACCAATTTTTTCTGAAATTTTTCCTAAGTAAGTGATTGAATTGTAGGAATTAATTATCTTGTGTTGTATTTTTGGGTAAACTAGGGAAAGGGTTTTAGATTTTTGTTGGCTATTCAAGATGTTATTGATAATATTTATAGAGTAACCATTGTTTAAAGCTATTGTATATATTCTATTTAGTTCAAGGTCGAAATTACTATTACTCATAGGTACATGAATTAATCTATATACCATTGATTGGTATGCTGACAATTTGTGTGCTATAGGATGAAAAGAATTAGCGTGTATTGTGGTATCTGTATGTGTTGGTTTATGGTATATAGCGAACTCGTGTTTATTAGTTTTGTGTGATATGGTTAAGTCTAGAAAATTAATGCTTTTGTTTATTTCTGTTTCTATAGTAAAATTTATTTTGGGGTGAATAGTGTTGATATAATTATGTAAAGTTTTTAATTGTCTATCTGAACCGTTAAAGCAAATTAATATGTTATCAACATACCTAAACCAATATAAACAATTACCAAACAGGGGATGTGTACTAATTATAGTTTCTAAATTATTCATGAAAATTTCCGCTAATAAAGGGCTTAGTGGGTTATCTTTTAGTACTAATTTAAACGAAAAATCTTTTCTGGAATATGATTATTGAGAATTGATTAATAGCACGAAATCTATAATTTATTTTATATTCTTTCCTTTATGTGTTAATGTGATTTCATAGCAGAATGAAATGAAATACTTATTTTAGCGTAAAAATATATTTTATTCCATTCCATTTCCATTTGTATTATTTGTAACAATGCTTGATGCGAGCTCTGGCATCGATATGCTAAATTGTTTTTGATATAATTGACGTGGCATCACTAAATGCGTTTATTATTCTTCCCTAAGAATATCCTAATTATAACGCTTGTGTCACTCACAAGCACAATCTTTTTAAAATATTTTAGCAAAAGATTTGGTGATACCCTATATGGAGAGAAGATCGACTAACCCTAACATACGACGCAGCATTGTGAAGTGTATGAAAAAAATTGATATCTCCGATCCATCTACAGCTCAAACAAATGAAACGATCAAGAGAAAATATGTTCAGTGTGTCCTTCTAAAATAGATTGCAAAAGCAAAATGGTATGCGCTAATTGTAAAAATGTAATATGTAAGGAACAGTGTAAGAATATGCATTACTTGTTATTCTAATCTATAAACAATTTCTGTTATATCATAAATATATTTGTCTTTTGAGGATTGATCTCTTGAATGTAGCTTTACTTCAATAAATTTGTCTTGTTGTATTTTATTTATGTAAAAGTAGATATTGTACCAGATATGCATCCGAGGGTTAACTGTATGTTGTAGTAAATTTTGTCTATTCCAGGATCTTGCACTGATGAGTCTATAGCGGGATGAAATACGTGCTTGCATGTGTGGATATCAATTTTCACACAAACATGTATAGCATGCGCCAAATAAGATGGCGAGCGGAGGTGGTACGAAGTAGCCCTTTTTAAAAAACGTGTACGCCCAGTTACTCAAGTAAGGGCCGGTTTATTCACCTTCCAGTAAAGTATCGAGTAACGCTACTTGTAAGATAAAGCCTTACTTGCCAGATTAAGTGTTTATTCACCGTCAAGTAAAATTTAACCGCCCAGTCAAATTACTTACTTGGCAGAAAATTTACTTGCTGCTCATCTACCCTATAAGGTGTCAAGTAAGACTAATATCATGTTGTTTGTGAACTGTCATGTAGAAAATTAAGTTATTGACAAATAAAATGGATTTATTTGAAGACATTGGCGATATTTTAGACGATTTTGTCAATATTAATAATTTAGTGAATAGACAGAGAAAACCCTATCAAACACGCAATCGATATCGAATAGAAGACAATTTTAATAAATTTGGTGATGACGAATTTATTCGTTTGTAATGTTTATTACATAATCTGTGTGTGGTAAATAAAGTATTAATGTTCTAAACAAAAATTTCATCTTTATTACACATGTAGTCCTAGTAAATTATAATATGATGATAGACGTAAAAGATATATTTAAAAAAACTCTGTACAAAATAAATATAATAATATAAAACAACCAATATTAATACAGAATATATATACATACATATATTTATTTACTTGTATTGAAAATACAAAAAGGGGTTGACTAACAGAAAAAGTAAAAATGGACAACCCGTGATAACACACAATAAACGCTTGAGATTTAAGGTTACATTAGATGCACTCATTTGTCATGCCGGCAACTAGAATTTCAAATTACCGAAAGCTGTACATCCTTCTCTATACCATGTGTTAGTGGTATGTTTCATCTTTCTCTATTTTCCCCTAAACGTACTACTGTTGTAAAAAATTCTAGTTCTTTCCAGTAACTAACCGACCTTTAAAATTATATGAATAAACCCAAAAATAGTAAATGTGCCAAGTAAATTTAATTGTCATGTAACTAACAGGTACTTTACTGGAAGGTGAATAAATCGGGCCTAATTGTCAGAAAATATTAGACAGTGACGGAACATAATGTCTTTGCTAGGGGATCATAAAGTGACACACGCTCAAACACGAGAAGCAGTTTTCAATGTTTACAATTATTTTTATAAATATAAAAGTACATCATTGCTATTAAGTGACATAAATATTTAGAATTAGAAATATTAGTTGATGAAACGATAGAAAGTTTAATTATTAATGTATATAATGGGAGTGACAGTGATAACGACAACTTCAGTTCCGAAGAAGATTAATTTGTTTAATCTATTGTACTGTAATAAAGGAGTAAACTATATATATAAATATAATATTTTCGTGACCTTGGTATGATAAGGTAAAATAAAAAAATAAAAAATAAAAAATATTTTTTATTCCCTTGATATGTTATATCATGATGTTATATCAGATTGCGAAGAATTTGACGATAATATTTTAGAAGACACTGTTCCACAAGACGTTCCTGGACGACTAGAAATCCATTCCAGCGCTCTGAATGATGATCAAGATCAAGCATCTACAGTAAAATCAAATGGTAAATTCTTGCCAAAAACTGTTCCACAAGACGTTCCTGGACAACTAGAAATCCATTCCAGCGCTCTGAATGATGATCAAGATCAAGCATCTACAGTAAAATCAAATGGTAAATTCTTGCCAAAAACTGTTCCACAAGACGTTCCTGGACAACTAGAAATCCATTCCAGCGCTCTGAATGTTGATCAAAATCTAGCATCTATAGTAAAATGAAAAGGTAAATTCTTGACAAAAACTGTTCCACAAGACGTTCCTGGACAACTAGAAATCCATTCCAGCGCTCTGAATGTTGATCAAAATCAAGCATCTATAGTAAAATCAAAAGGTGAATTCTTGCCAAAAAGTGAGTGGAGAAAGCAGGACATAAATTTGACTAATACATCATTTGAAAGCAACAATGTATCTGAATTGAATTCACAGATTATTCCAAACTTGAAAGGTGTATCACCGGTTCAGATATTTGAAGAACTTTTCGACGAAGATTTACTAAACCATATAGCTATCCAAAGTGTAAATTACGCTAGACAAAACAACAGACATAACTTTGAACTTTCCACAAATTGTCTTGAAAAGTTTATTGGAATTTTTTTGCTATCAGGGTACCATTCGTTGCCCCAAGAGCAGTTATATTGGTCGGAGGATGAAGATATAAATCTTACATGCGTTAGAAACTGCATGCCTAAGCACAGGTTTTTGGAAATAAAAAAAAGCCTGCATTTTAACGACAATAGTTACTATGGCCACCTTTACCTGAAACAGTTTATTAGGGGAAAACCAATAAGATTTGGATTCAAACAATGGGCTATGTGCTGCTCTAAATCTGGCTATTGTTTTCATATGGATATTTATGAAGAAAAGAGCCAAGAATTACAACTTGTAAGTGGTGTTGGAGCTTCTGTGATAATGAAGATGACTTCTTTTTTGCAATATCCGTCAGAATATGAAATATTTTTCGATAACCAGCTTTGATTTATTGTTGAAGTTGAGAGAACTAAATATAAAGGCGGCTGGAACAGTACGCTATAATAGAATGAGCAAGTGTCCTTTGAAATTTGATAATATCATTAAAAAAAGGGGAACGCGGGGCATATGATTATCGTTATGATGAAAAAAATTAAATATTTGCGTTGATTTGGAATGACAATAGCTGTGTTAAAATTCTATCGAATTACTTAGGATTGCAACCTATAGAAAAAGTGAAAAGATATTGTAAGAAAGAAAAAAAAAATGTCATGTCGATAGACCAAACATTGTCGGACAATACAATAAACATATGGGAGGGGTCGACAAGTTAGACTGGAATGTGCAAAAGTATCGAATCAAATTTCGAGGTAAGAAATGGTATTTCCCTCTTTTCACAAATACGATTGACGTTGCGGTTGTTAACGCCCACGCTCTTTATACTGCAGTAAATGGAAGCATCTCATTATTAGGTTTTAGACGCATTATTGCCAGAACTTATCTGAAGAAAGAATCATTATCCGATCCTAAATTTGGCGGAAGACCAAGTTCTAGTAAGGTGAGGAAAAGCCGCGCGCCTGACAATGTTAGATTTGATCCCATTGGACATGTTTAGGAGCGAACGATTGACGGAAAACAAAGAAAATGTGTCATATGTAACACAAACGTTCGCGAACAGTGCAAAAAAATGCAATATTGGACTGCATATTAAATGTTTTCCTAATTGGCATAAATTATAAATATTTTCCTTTAGTTTGAAATGTTGGTTCAGTTTTTTTTAATTTTTGTAACGGCAAGTGCCATGGGTCCCAAATGGGAATTTTTTTTTTTTTAAATGGTGTATATTTATTTGCCAACGAATAAATTAACCTATTACCTTTAATATAATCCTATTTTTAATTTAAATTTACAAAAAATGTCGATAATAAAAATTTGGAAGTTAATGGGTTAAAAATATTTTGTCTCATACAAAATTTGGTGAAGTTTTATATACTTTTAAGTATATTTCAAATTACTCTTTTATATTAAAAACGTTTCTGTGTTATACAAATAATTTACTTTAAACAATTGTAAAAATTTATCTATCTAAGAGATTTACGCGAAATTTTTGCGCTTCTAAAACATGGCGGAAGTTGGCCCTCGTATATGTAGATACATGAATGTATAAAAAATACTTTTACCAGTTCTTACACAAATAATATTCACACCGTTATTCAATACCTTCGTTTTTAATTAAACTTCTATTTGAAATTCTTTGTTATTTCAACATGCATAACTTGGTATTAGGTTCAGTAATTAAGAATATAACTATATGCAGTTTCACCGTACTTTTTTCTTCGCTACACACTTTATTAAATATGTAAGAGCATCTTTACATATTACGAAATGCCAAACCTCATTAAATATTTATTTTTAATAGACGAAGGTTTATTAAAAAAAACTTTGTACGTGTTAATTTATTTATCTCTTACGTTCTCGCTACGCTCTAATTATAATCTTGGAGATATTTCTCACAAATTGGATAGCATTTTTTGATGTTCTATTTTGCTATCTAGTTGAATTCAGGTGTCTCTTATTTGCGCAGTAGCCAAGTGCATTCAACCATTTAAAATAATCTTAGATTAATGGCAAGACGACGAATTTGAAATTGTTAATGCCAGCGAACTTACAATAATTAGCCTACGAATTGTATAAATATTTTTAATTGGATAAAGTTTTAAAGAAACCGACTTTAGTTTCTTGTTTTCTTTTAAGTTGCTGTGGAATAAGAAAATAACTAAAACTGTATAGGGTGTAAACGAAATATGGCGACATACTTTAATATATAATAGCTGTAATAACATTAAGCATAAAATGCTAATTTACGAAAACTCTATCTCGAATGAGATCAAAGAAAAGAAATATTTAATAAATGCGCATTGCTGGACCCGACCCTGGTAAATTTAGTATTCCTTTATCACTGCAGCGCTAACCCTTTTGAAGCGTAATGGTGTGAGTTGTAGATGCGATGATGCATACTGTAAGTCAGAAGTCAGTCTGTTATCAACTTCTGTGAAGTGTGGCTTATTAAAATGACGAATGATCACATATCGTCTTACTATACAGTGAAACAGGTGGAAATGTTAGAGCTACTAGACGTATTTATGAAGAACGGTTTCCGAACCGAAGATGTCCATCAAATGATTTAACTTTACAAACCGTTTACAGATTGAGAGATCAAGGTATATTTTATCTATGTTATGAAGGTTGTGGTCGTGAAAGACTACGTGGGGTAGATGCGGGGGAACCAGTTTTGTATATTGTAAATTGAAATCGAAACACAAGTTACCCGAGCTGCTGCGAGAGAGATAGGCGTTTCACACACAACAGTCCGTAACGTACTTTGAAGAAATTGGTCACAACACTAGCACGTGCCACACGTCCCAGAACTTACGCAAGCCAATCGCCAGCAATGTTTTAAATTTTTGTAAATGTTCGGTTCGAACATTAAATTATCATTAAAAAAAGAGGCAAATAGAAAACCGAAATATAAATATGAACAATAAATTAAAAATTACAAACGTAATTTATTATTTCTAGGGGTTAATTTAATATTAAGACAACTAAATTACAAATTCCATATCACCACAAAACTGTTATACCGTTTAAAATGTTTAAAGAAACTCGATATTTTATTTTTTTCGGGTATTACAAAGGCCACTTACTTATGCCTACTTATAAATAACAAAACAGCTGATGCATAAGAAAATTTATATCTAGGAAGTGAATTAATACATGTTTGTAAACTTTTCACGCAAAGACGCATTATATTAATGAAATATGAAGGTGATTTTTTGGTGAACTTCAGCTAATAAATGCCTATTTGTTCGTTGAATCGACAACATATAAACATAATTGCTATTTATTTAGATTCAATTTGAATACAGGATTGTCTTTGAAAAGTTTGTGTTCCTAAATTTTCGCAAAAATTAAAGTTTCGATAGAATACATTTTTTTGTAGATTTGCATTGTCTTACGTATCCATTATACAGTCTAATTCATTTTCGGCCCTCACCATAGGGATCTCGCTTATTATTGGAGATAGAGTATAGGTTTAAATTTGGCAAAGTTGTTAAATTTTGTGTTTGTTATAAATCCGTAAAGAAAATAGACCTGTGACAAATGAAAAAAAATTAAAAAAAAAACGCGAAAACCCCATTTTCTTCTTTTACCTGTAGCACCGACATTTGGCCTTGTAGAGAAAAAATAAAAACACATCCTTGTGGCCATTTCAAAACCTCTATCCAGTGGTGTACTCTAAATTTTTATACGACGTTTCGTTTCTTTCTGGCCATCATCAACCATTTAATTTCTTATAGGCGCCATATTGGATTTAGACATCCTCAGAAAGAGTTTTCCTTTCTGATTTCAACTATGTACCACATGCTGATTAAAGTTTTTGACATTAGGTTTTATTTGAAAGAATAAATTATAAGATTAAATAAGGTAGCCATGGAATTTCAATCTGTCAAACATTTCATTTATTGTTCATTAATAATACAAAAATGTCATACTCTAACGAAGAGTAACGAAATATGATAAGTATTTTTTATTCTTCGAACCGAAATTCAACAGTAGCGAGTACAAGATATCTACAATTATATCCAGAACAACAACAGCCTCATCATACCATTTTTCTAGATCTCGACAGAAATTTGGTTGAGAATGGATCGTTTACTAAGCCGCGTAATGGTCAAGACAACAGGAATTTAAATGAAAATCGACAAGATATTTTACAAATCGTAAATTAAAAGCCTGTTTTCTAATTTCATGTTAATCTTGTATTTTTATAGATAAATAATAATCCATCAATTTCTACACGCGAAGTAGCGTCAGAATTAAATTTGTGCCAGTACAGAGTTTGGAGAACTTTACATAAAAGTAGGTTTAAACCATACAGGATCCATGTTAGTCACTCTTTGCTGCCTGGAGATAATTTGAGAAGGCTAGAATATTGTAATTGGTTAATGGGAAGGATAGAAAATGACGAAAATTTTTTAAGCAAAATCATCTGGTCAAATGAAACAAAATTTACAAATTCTGGAATGTTCAACAGAAATACGGAGCACTATTGGGCGGTACAAAATCCCCGACAAAACAGGGCTAGAAGACCACAACATCGTTTTGGAATAAACGTTTGGATGAGTATTTTGGCAAATCGTCTCTTAGGGCCAGTTATGTATGAAGAACATTTAAATGGAGAAAGATATTTAAACATTTTACGTACATACGTATCTGACTATATTGACGACAATATCCCATTAAATCAATTACAATATTTATGGTGGCAACAAGATGGCGCACCAGCACACAATGCAGCTGTTGTTAGAAATTTCTTAAATCAAGAGTTTGCAAACCGTTGGATTGCAAATAGGGGAGTTGTTGAATGGCCTGCGAGATTACCTGATTTAAGTCCGCTAAATTTTTTTTTATGGGGATATGTTAAAAATAATATTTATAAAGTAGATGCTCCACAAAACATTGAAGAATTACGAGACAGACTTCAGAATGCCTTCGATGCAGTTCCTAGAAGAACTATACAAAGGGCAGTTTAAAATGCCAGAAGGCGTGCCCAATTGTGCATTACCGAAGATGGCCAGATAATTGAACATTTACTATTAATGTTTATTGTTTAATTTTCTATGTACTTTTGTTAATGTTTTTGTTATCTTGTACTCGCTACTGTTGAATTTCGTTTCGAAGAATAAAAAATACTTACCATATCTCGTTTCTCTTCGTTAGTGTATGACATTTTTGTATTATTAATGAACAATAAATGAAATGTTTGACAGATTGAAATTCCATGGCTACCTTATTTAATCTTATAATTTAATCTTTCAAATAAAACCTAATGTCAAAAACTTTAGTCAGCATGTGGTACATGGTTGAAATCAGAAAAAAATACTCTTTCTGAAGATGTCTAAATCCAATATGGCGCCTATAAGAAATTAGATAGTTAATGATGGCCAGAAAGAAACGATGTCGCATAAAAATTTAGAGTACACCACTGGAAAGAGGTTTAGAAATGGCCACAAGGATGTGTTTTTAGTTTTTCTCTACAAGGCCAAATGTCGGTGCTACAGGTAAAAGAAGAAAATCGGGTTTTCGCGTTTTTTTTTAAATAACGCAGGTCATTTGTCACAGGTCTATTTTCTTTACGGATTTATAACAAACGCAAAATTTAACAACTTTGCCAAATTCAAACCTATACTCTATCTCCAATAATAAAAGAGATCCCCATGGTGAGGGCCGAAAATAAATCAGCCTGTATATTGGCGTATATTGGCTGTATACGTCGGCGTATTTCATATACATCCTGTATAGTAAGTTAATAATATCGTAAGATAATTTCATACTTATTATAAGGAAACTGTTATTCTTAGAAATTTTGTGAATATTATGAATTTAATTCATTAATTTTTCGACAGTCAAAATTCCATTAGAAAAATAATACACTATTTTTTGATCAATCACATTATAGGCTTCCGCGGTCGTTGTGATTTAAGATTGATACCACGTTCTTGGTACTGGTACTGCTGTGCTGCATTCAAAACTGTTTTCAGTGAGAAGTAAGCAGTGTCAAGGACGTGGCTCCAGCCGGATTTGGATAAGTAATCACATTTATTTATAATTGTTCTTTCCATAGTAAATGCATTTTGTATTCGAGAAAATCAATCTTCAAAACATTTTCTCCAATCTTTCGTCGTTAAGTTGTATATTTAATTTTTAATTACATCAATCACTTTTTCAGCCGATTTAAATGGTAAATATAACAATTGATTTTTGACATGTGGAGACAGTGTTGTGGGTATTTAAAAATTCAATCGTTCCAGCAGCAGTGTGACCTCGTGGGCGAGACAATTGGACAATTTTCACGGATACCTTGAAGTACTTGTCTTAATATAAATTCCATAATATAATCCAAAAATAATGGACTTTATTTTGCATCTTTAATTCTAATTACAATGGAATTGCATCAGTTAATTCCTTTGAGAAAAAGCGGTAAATAAAGGGTTTTCAATTAAGGGACGACGCATTTGTAAATGTAGATTTTTTAAGGTGGCAGCTAAGTTTGATTTTCAGGATTTATGTCAGTTTTTATTTAACATTTTATCTTGGATCGATACACATTTTAACAAAGTTTACAGAAATAACGTTCAGTTGCGGCTGGCTATATTACGTGCATTAGCTTGAATTTTCGATCGTTATAACCGCCTGAGTCGATTTCCTCATCTTCAATTTCTATAATTGTTTCGTCTTCCTCAATATCCATAAGGAGTGCCAACTCTTCATCTGTTAGTCTTTCTGGGTTCTTAATTTTTATATTATCCCTAAAATAAATCACAATAAATAAAACAAACAAAAAACATATCGAAAATCTCATAATTAAAAATAAGTATGTACTTATATAATCGGTCGCGCGGCGTATTTTAGGCACCAACTTCTCTGAACTTCAATACAACCACTCTCCTGCGTATCGTAGCAAACTAACATGATATATGCGCAAACAACATATATCCCTTTTGACTCTTTGAATGAGTATAGCTCTCAGTGTTTTTTTTCGGGTTCTTTGTAACTAGGCCTAGCATCCAATGTAAATGTCAAGAAATAATACAACAAGGTAACAAATTAAATACATGTATTGTTTACACCTTCGATATATTTATAAATCATTAGTTGAACAAAGTATTATAAATCAACTATTAACCTAAATCAAATTATCATTATATAAAATTATGGGGATCGTCAGGCGTACACACGACAACTTTGAAGTTATTTTCAGATTTTATAAATATTTCAATCAGCACACTTGCGTATCATCTTAGTTTAGGGATCAAAAACCCTCCAAACACTAAACTATGGAGCAAGGTGCTTTGTTTAATTTGATAAAAATATAAACTTTATGAATCTTTCTACACTAATATCTAAATTTTTCAAAGAGTTCTGAGCTGCGGGAGTTGCCTTGCTCAGCTCGCGGATGCCACCGTCAACTTCTTCTGACTATGTGGGCCATAGTTTGTTTCACATCCGCCTAGTATCTGCTAGTTTACATTTACAGTATACTGCACTAAGGGCACTAGCAGCTTCCGATGCATTAACTTATCTGTGTAACTCAGGTAAAAGGATATGCCGGAAATGCTAGTTTCTTTCACCTGAACTTTTTTTTTTGTCAATAATTAATATAATTTTTGTACAACTTCAACAAATATTATTCAATTAAACAATAATACTTAAGGGGAGTTAAGTAAGCTGACTTAAGTAAGTAGACTTAAGTAAATTGACTTAAGTAAGTAGACTTAAGTAAATAGATGTATTTTTAATAATAATGGTACTTTCAACACAAAGACGCGCCGATACAAAGTCCAAGAGTTATTATTGAAACCAAATGAGAACATAGATTCTCAGTAAATGTATGGTGTGATATTGTAGGTGGTCAATTGACTGAGTACTTTTTTATTGATGACGAAAGCACCACTAAGAACTCATAGAAAATTTGGACAATTTTTTTGGACGAATTACCTCTGGAAGAATTGAACAAAGTATATTTTCAACAAGATGCAAGGATAAATGTTGATTTGGGTTGAGCGCCAAATTTGGTTGAAAGGTAATATCAACATATGCTGAAATTCGTTGCCTGCGCCTTCAAATGATCTTACGTCGCTCGACTTTTGGTTTTGAAACTATGTCGAACATCCTGTCGATTTAATACTCCCCGAAATTTTCCGTGTTTGAAATTTGAAAATTATTTAAACTTGCAGTAATGTACCACCAGATATCTTAAATGCAACATATGGGGCAACATGAAGGTGTCAGTTGTATATTTATCAATGTGAGGGACATTCTGAGCAATATTAATAAAAAATATGCTTCTATAGGCTTATCGCTGAATAGCGCCCAGCTATGCGAATCATCAAATATTTCAAAAAATTTTAAGAGCCAAAATGTAGATAAAGTCGGTCCATATCTTTATTTATTCCATATTTAGGGAAATACAGCTGTAATTCAGATTCAATGACTTGCAAAAAAGATCGATAAAATTATTAGACATTGGTTAGACGATACGTTTAACATAAGTTCCTATATACAAAAAATAGTAAATATTTGGATATCAAATCAGTTATGCACAAACATTTAAACACATATGATAATTTTATTACGATGCTTTTTTTTGTGAATATCAATAATAAATAGACAGCGGAACCGGCGCTATACCGTATCGGGTGTAATTAATCGGTGCCGACAATGTACAATCGATCAACTTAACAGTATATATGAATGTTATAGCGCGATGATATTAATAAAAGTTGCCTGATTGTGGGTCTTTCGATGCAAACAGACGGAGTGTGAAATATATTTCGCCAGAGTCGTAATAAATCCAATGAAATGTATATAGGGAAATTTATTTTTAGGAAAATAAATAAAACACTGAAGTTAAATGAAGTTAAATTAACTTGAATTAAAATTAATTCAAGATACATATATATATATATATATATATATATATATATATATATATATATATATAATGTAATGATGCAAGGCATACACATTGAGCTGCATCTGAAATGGGAAAAATAAGATATACAAAGTAAGAAAAGGGTAATAAAAGGTTATGTAAGTAATATGGACACCAGACACAGGACAAAAGCAGTAAAGGACACTATGGAAGAAGACAGGGCAGAACAGGGAGACATTCCTGTTGCACAAACTTCCACAGCTGAAGAGGTAAGTTCACCAGAAAATAGCCAGTTGATGAATATGTTACAGACGCTAATGACACAAATAAATGATTTAAACAACAAGATAGAATCAAATAATAAGGACTTAAAACAAGACCTAACTAACAAATTAGATAATACTAATAATAAAATGGATACAAATAACGATAACTTAAAACAAGACATAACTAATCTGAGTACTGATTTATCGGCAAAATTAGAGGCTAACACGAAAAAAATTAATGAAAGATTTGAACTCAATAATGCTCATATAGACAACAAATTAAGTGCTTTCAAGGTAGATTTAGAGGGTAAAATAGCTGAGATTTCTACAGCTCAGAAAAGGATGGAGGAAAACGAGCTTAAATACCTAATAAAACTGGATGAAACCGTTAATTTACTAAATTCACAATGGACAAAACGATTAGGCACAACCAACAAATTGGAATATAATTGCAATAAACAGACTAATAAAATAGATTCCAGAAATGCCGATCAAAAACAAACCATTACTAATATATTTAACATACAAAAAGAGGTACAGGGTACGACAACAATTAACTCAAGTAACATAAATAAAGAACAAAAAGAAATAATAAACAATCAAGTACGGGGAGATCAACAGATAAACGCCAATATTCACAATAATAACAACACTGATGCAACCAAAGTCATACATGACGTGAATATTAACAAACTGCGGAGATACCAAGTTAAAAATAATTTATACAATCAATTTCAAATAAATGACAAAGCATACCAGAGTTTCTTAATAAACAATGAAAGGGAATATAATGATTTTAACATAGAGAAGACGGGGATTAATAACATTAATTTTAACTTATCCAATATCAAAATCAAGAATATTAATCATAATTATGCAACCAACTTAATACAAACTAACAAAATTAACATACAAAACACCACTTTAATTTCACCAAATTTAACTATACACGATAATATGATAAATAACTTAATAAATAAAGAAGGCATGATAAACAATTCTATGATATACGAATACTTAAATCATAACAATTTTCTTCATAATTTATCCAATAAAAGAATCAATACACATTCACACAAAAATTATAAATATATACACATTAATTAACAAAAACTTACATATATCTCAAGGAAGAGGCAACATGATATTTTTACACAGGGATAACAGCATCAATATCTTTAAAACAGTTCGTCGAAAATTAACTATTTAAATAAATACGATGACAGAATATCGACATTCTAAAAAACACGATGATGAACAAAGCAGAATACGGGGATACGAGTTATAATTACAGATAAATTAAAATAATTACACTTATATTAAACATAAACAAAGATATGATAAACACAATTTAATAAGAAAAAGAAGGAACACATAATAAAACTATAATACAATAAATGAACATATAACAAGTTATATAATTAATAAATATAATCAAAGAGAAAACAAGCATAACTGGAGCTAGAATATAAATACTAATTAACAATAATTAAGAGATACAATACTCTGTGAAAAAAAAAGGTAACACCACATATTCAGATGGTTAAAACAAGCTTACAAAAGAACAATTATTTAAAATAATATTGGTACTATCAATCGAATTAATCAAAGGGGAACATATTCACTTATAAACATGCTAAAGTTAAAAAAAAAATGAAAGTTTGAACGTATTATTATTGAAAAAGAGAGAGCATAATTGAAAATAAATAATAAAGGAGTGTAGATATGACATAAGAGGGACTAGGTAAAGATTTTAAAGGTTGAAGGTATTAATACATATGATAGGAGTGTATAGAATTATATAAAAAATAAATGAATTATTATTATTATGAAAATATTAAAATATAGACAAAGGTGTCTTCTTATAAGGTAGAAAATATATGTTAAAAGGAGTGGTATTTTAATGATAAGAGAATAGAATGTGAATGTAACGTCTTGTATGTATGAGGAGAGAATTATTTATTATGAAAGCTAAAACTTATATCAGTATATCAATAATAATTAAAGATTAAGAATAACAATTATTAATAGAATTATTGAGCATGTACCATCAATGAAAGATATAAATAAAATAACCCCAATGATAATACTACGAACAAATACCTGAATATATAATGTAATTAGTACAAGAAGTATATAATACAAATTTAAAACCACAGAAAACAGCTCATTATCACAATTGAATATGAATACAGTTTTAAAAATTATTAATATTATTGAAAGGTATGTTATAGCTCGTAAATTAAAAGATTATAATAACAATAACTAATAAATTATACAAAAACTATAAATATAAACAAAGACAACATTAACATTAAGATAAATAATAATTAAATAAACTAAAACTTATACTAAAAAAGGAACAGGAAACTAAAGATTTAATAGATTATATGTACAATAGAAAAAAAAAAGGAATTTAATAGTGCAATTAAACATTTCTTGAATATTAGTTATATAAAATATATAAGAAGTTATTCCTGTTAATAGATTAATACATGTTTTTTATAATCATTACTCATTATTCTTAAATTCGTTGACACATAATAAGATTAGTATAGCAAGGTTGTTATTTTCCATTTCATGTATCTAGTTTGGGAAAAGAATATCCTCATTTGCACATTCAGACATCTTTTCCACGGGGATAATGTAATGATGCAAGGCATACACATTGAGCTGCATCTGAAATGGGAAAAATAAGATATACAAAGTAAGAAAAGGGTAATAAAAGGTTATGTAAGTGATATTATTAAGTATTAGTAGTGTCGAAGTGCATACGAATCTTAATTACGATAACATTATTTTCTTAAATTTCTATATTTATATTTCTTTCATTAATTTCTTACTTATTATTTCTTATTCAAATTTCAAATATTAGCGCGAAAAACACATATTCAAATTCATATGCATCTTTAATTTATATCGACGCTAGTAAGCCACGCCTACAAATTGACATCTCGCAAATGTAAATATTTATCGTGCGCAGTACTCAATTTGTAACATTAAGTTGTACATTAACCTAACTTGTTAATTTATTAAATAATTTTTAAAATCTGTAAGAATAGTAAAATTAGTCAAATTCCATCTAATTAATTATGTTGATAAGGTAAAACATCGAGACTTTTTGGCATCATTAGATAGCTAAGTTTGGTAAAACAGACAAGCGCTATCGGCATCATCTTTTGAAATTTAAAAAATAGTAGACGCATTTTTTTGACCGATCCTTAGAAATTTTTATTTATCATTAATTAAAATCGCTAATTTAGTAAAAAGTAATTAAAAGTATCCTGCCTTTAAATAAACCCGATCGACGAGAGAAATTCTTCAAGAAATTTCGATTTTTAACGTATTTACGTACAACCAGGCGTCATAGATGTAATTTCACCATAATCGCAAGAAATCAAAAAGAAATATTGTCAAGAAACAGTCACAGAACGTCTACGGAATTGATTATCGTTCATCAACATCGATACCTGTAATCCAACAGCTAGATAAGAACGCAGGGAGAAATTAGGCATCAGAGACCAAGACCGAAGAAAATCTTCGAAAGCGTCATTGGAAACAGCCACCCACGCCGTCAACAATTCGAACAGCAATCGGACTTTTTTCGATCGCCGAGAATCATCCCATTTGATGCGTACGTTCTACAAAATAAACATCAGGATTATTATAAACACAGGTTACAGATAAAACGTATTTATTTTTCAAAATTTTTAATTCTTTAAACTTATAAACCAATAAAATTCTCGATTTTGTTTACCTAACCTAAACGTCCTATACTTGTATTAAAATTTAATAAACAACCAATTTAAACGTAGAAATAGTAATTAAAAGGTACTCACCATTATCGTTAAAAGATTATTTATATTGTTATCCATATTTTTATAAGTTAAAACACACATAACCACCTTATTTTCTTAAGTAACACCTTGTTGCCTTTCTTATATGTAGTTTCGTTAATTTCACCCTTTGCAATACATGTTATTTTATTACAGTTTTCTTTTTATAGCAATAAACATAATATTTTTATTATCATATCAATCTTTTATTTGTCTATATTTACTTGTAGGAGTTATTTCTTTAAGCCTTAACATTAATAGTTTACTTTTATGGAAGCAACTACTTATTACTAACGAAGAGCCTGAGATTTCACATTTAATTAAGCTTTTTAATTTAGTTTCATGCAATCCGACTAGTTGGCAATTTAGAACACAGATAGAGCAGTTTGAGGAGTTATATAAAGGCGCCCACCTTTTAATTTCAAAATTAATATTTTTTGAACTCTTTCATTATATTTATTATCACCTCCTCAGTAATTCATCATTGGGCTAGCACAACGTAAGGGGTCTCACGAGAATTACTTCAATATATATATATAATATTTTCGTGACCTTGGTATGATATGGTAAATTCAATCAGTTGGCGATTAAAGGTCTGACTTTACTTCAAAGTATATATATTCAAAACAACCCTACATGTTTCGACATGTTTATATCCTTGATAAAGGTATCATTGCCGAAACATGTAGGGTTGTTTTAAATATATATACTTTGAAGTAAAGCCAGAACTTTAATCGCCAACTGATTGAATTTACTATATATATATATATATATATATATATATATATATATATATATATAGATAGATAGATAATTATTTCGTGACCTCTGTATGTTATGGTAAATTCAATTTGTTGGCGATTTAAGGTCTGGTTTTACTTCAAAATATATATATTTAAAACAATGCTACATGTTTCGGGAATTGATGCCTTTTTCAAGGAATATCAAATATAAATGACAGTATATTAATTTACTGTCATTTATATTTTATACTCCTTGAAAAAGGCATCATTTGCCGAAACATGTAGGATTGTTTTAAATATATATATTTTGAAGTAAAACCAGACCATAAATAGCCAACAAATTGAATTTGCTATTTATAAAATGGTAAATTCTTGAAGTTTTTCGACTTTTATATGAAATATATATCAAATTAGTATGTAATTGCAAAGTAAGTGAGGATGTAAGCATTGCTGTCTACAAATTACAAAGCAAATCATACGAAATTTTTAATTGAAAAATATTGTCTACGTTGGGACTTGAACCCAAGTCTGCGGTTTGCCGGACCGTTGCTTTACCACTTAAGCCACGATAGACCTTGATTCAAGCTATTTATAAATGCATTATAAAGTAACAGTGTTAATGATTCAGATGTCAGTTATTGAATGTAGATGTCAGGTTTGAAAGTAGAAGTTAGTTTTGAAAGAAGATGTCAGTTTTGATAGAAGATGTAATTTATTGAAAGTAAATGTCAGTTATTGAAAGCAGATGTCTGTTTTGAAAGCGGATGCCTGTTATGAAAGCAAATGTTAGTTTTGAGAGCAGATGTCTGTTTTGAAAGCAGATGTCAGTTTTGAAGGTTTCAAATTGCTAATTATTATTCCATAGCTATATTCGTATGATTTGCTTTGTAATTTGTAGACAGCAATGTTTACATCCTCACTTACTTTGCAATTACATACTAATTTGATATTTGTAAATATTTCATATAAAAGCACAAAAACTCCAAGAATTTATCATTTGATATATTTATTGAACTGATAAGAAATTATCTAAACACTTATATATATATGAAGGTGTAGTTTCACGGGTTCTTGGCCGCGTTTGAGTTTTGTACTGAAAAGGACTATTTACTCTACGTTTCAACGAGATCGCACTCGTCATCTTCAGGAGCTAGTCGGTCTGTCGCTGGTTAGAACTGGAGATCGTCTAACATGTGCCTAGCACTACCTCTTGTTATATGCTGCTGTGTCGGGAGGGGGCGTCCCACTATTGACGTCATGCGTGCGCGGCTTCGTGTAATTGGTCCGAGTGCCTGTAAGTTCCCTGGTCGGTCCGTGCGTCTGTGTAGGGGTTGCGGTCTGTCGGGATTTGTTTGTGTTTTTTTCTGTCGGTGAGCTAGGAGCGGTTTCCATGTATGCTTCTCTTGTAATTCTCGTCGTTAGGTTTTCACTTTTGGCTAGGATCTTCGTATTTTCAAAGTCGATAGAGTGCCCTGTCAGAAGTTTATGTTGCGCTAACGATGACGATACTTCTTTCTTGACGACCGCGTTTCGGTGTTCTTCTCTTCTCACGCTAACTCGCCTGTTTGTCTGTCCCACATATGATTGATCACACACTGAACATGGTATATCGAAAACGCCCTGATCATCTAGAGGAATTCTGTCTTTCGCATTACCTATTTCATCGGCTATTTTTCTGTGTGTTGTGAAAACGGTGTGATTGTGCTTTTAAATATCTATTTGTGTGTGTAGGTTTTCGATATACCGTGTGTCCCAGTAGTCCGTTCTCTTTCTTGATTACCAACACGTCAAGGAAAGGGAGTTTCCCTTGTTCTTCTACCTCCATTGTGAAACGTATGTTTGAATGTTCGGCATTCAAGTGGTGTAGAAAACTATCCAGCTCCTCTCTGACGAATGTATCGTCGACATAACGTAGCCACAAATTGGGCTTGTCTGCGCAGTTGTTTAGTGCCTTTGTTTCGAAGTTCTCCATGAATATGTTGGCAATAATCGGTGACAGAGAAGATCCCATCGGTGCGCCCTCCACTTGTCGGTATTTTTGGCTATTGTATGTGAAATAAGTGTTTGCCAGGCAGTGTTCTATTAGATTAATCGTGTCTTTTGGTACTTGGTATTTATTTTCTAATATGGAAATGGTTTCTGCGATCGGCACTTGCGTGAATAACGATGTTACGTCGAAACTGACTAGCAGATCCGTTGGTTGTATGCGTACGTCTTTTATTAACTCTATGAAGTGGTCCGCATTCTTCACATAAGATGCCATTTGTTCGGCGTGTACCTGGAGTTGCTGTGCCAAGTATCGTGCTAGAGCTTGCGTTGGAGATCCGATAGAACTTACTATTGGCCTGAGCGGTGTATCGGTCTTGTGTATTTTTGGTAGTCCGTAGAGTTTCGGACACCGGGACGATTCTTCTCGGGGAATGATCCGTTTCTTTGTCTCTTCACTCAGTGTTGTCGCGTTTATTTTAATCTTCGTGGTCTTTTCTAGATACGTAGTCGGGTCTGTATTGATTGTCCGTGAAAAAAAGTATTGAAAAAGTGTAAACTTTAAATTAATTATATCACCTGTAATTAAAGAGACCACAGTAAACATATTTTATTCACATTAATTATTAGAATATAATCTAAAGTTTGTTCTTTAAAGTGCGTTCTTTCATTGGACAGTATGTCTTTAAATATAGAAAAACTTCGCTCAACATCAGAGCTAGTGAGTGGCGCATAGAAATAATAATCTTTCAGTTTAATATATCTACCATCGCGGAATCGCAGCCATTGCCACCGCCTTCACAAATAGTTCCAACGGAGGGAGACCCACGATGGCTTCTATGGAGGCGGTCCCCGTGCTGTTCATAGTTCTCGTGATTCCCAACAGAGCCTGTCGCTGGAAAGTCGTGACGAGCCCCACCGACGATGTCCGCTCCGTCCTCCTCCACCAGACAACTACTCCATAGGTGATCGTTGGTCTTACTACTACTCTGTACAACCAATGTACTACATTTTGTTTTAGTCTCCAGGTCTTGTCAACAGCTCTTCTGCATCTCCAGAAGTGCTGCGTTGCCCTGTCTGCCGCTTTGACTAGGTGTCTGCTCCAATTAAGTTTCGCATCAAGTGTTATGCCTAGTTGACAGGCATAGAAATAATAATCTTTCAATTTAATATATCTACCGATTTCCGTATTTTGAACATTACTGCAAAGGCCTTTCAGGACATTAAAATCAGGGCTACGAGCGAATATTGCATCAATCTTATTATTAAGCGAAACCGACTCTATCTCTTCACCTGCATGACTCATTAGAGGATAGCATCTGTTCCGCAGTCTAATAATAAGCCTTTATGTCGAATATGTCCTATGCCGCATTAATTAAAATGTGATTAAAATTGAAGTTCGAACGTTTTTTTAGTTCTAAAATTATGTTTTTATACTAAAACAAAAATAGACATATAACAAAAGGCTTTATGTAGCGTGTTCATGGCTTGTCTAATGGGATAGATACCTGGTTCTTAATTATTTGTATGTAATTATCTATATATAATTTTTTTCTCCTTAAATTTGTGGTGGTACTGACAAATACCGATAAAACAAAATAATTTGTCGCTAAACAGAATTACTGATGAATCAGGAGTGAAGCCCGTATATTTACCTGCGACAGGGCCAGACTCGAATAAAGAAAAATCACATTCTTTTACTACTTAAACATTGGACTGGGATTCTTTGTATGAGAAGGCATTACACAGATATACTTATCACCCCTTTTTTTCTTTGCCACTATACACAACTAATATTGTATATTTTGTTTTATTATACCGTCCAACTTTAATAATAAAAATTTTATTTTTGTTTAAAAAGTTAAATTACTGCATGAAGATATTTTACAAAATTAAGTATAAATACATAAACCTAACAGTAGATGGACTTGGGATTTAGGAAAAGGCTGTATTGTATGTGCTAAGCTATTTCTGTGGTATGCAGGAAATTTTTCTTTTAAATTTTCTATAGTAAATCCTAACAAAACTGCACTTATTGTATATTATTGGTCGCACAAGAAAAAGATCTATGAGACTACATTAAAAACAATATATTTCAACAAAAAAGTCAACTGCAGCGTGACATTAAAGCCACTGTTTAGAAAAATCAAAATTAAGTACAGTTTGTAGTTTTTTGAAGCCATTTTGTTTTTATTTCACTAAAATCCGATCATAATTAACAGAGTTGTACTGCGGTGTTTTTTTTTTGTAAGGCCCTAAATGTATCTAAATTTCCTTTATTTTCCGTAATATTTCTTTATTTACAGAGTACAGAATAAAATTCCATTAGCTGAACGAAAACTCTTAGTATTTGTATTTATTTTAACTTCAGCAATTTATTTTATGTCGTGTTATAAATTATTTATTTTGCTAGTACTTTTAGTACTTTGTTATTGCTTGATTTCTATACGTTCACAAACTGAAATAAAGAGAGGTGTAAAATTGACTATCTTGTTATATGCATTACTAAATCTTCAGAGTTCTCTTATAAAGAATCTTCTTATAACCGACCGCCATATTTATGAGGTCACATTCGTTCGCAATGAACTCATATTCGCGCTGCATCCATGTTTTCTCCAGATAAATCGCTCGGAATCAATCTCTTCCTCTATGGTAGCTATTTCTAACCTCTCATGCAGTATTACACCCTATGAGATCACGAGCAATAAATTTCAAGGGTCTATAACGCAATTTTTCGCTGAATGCAGTTCTAGACGTAGAAATCTATTATTGAAGACCCGTTGTTTGATTAAAAAAAAACAATGTTCGACAAGCACGAACTGACGATAAGATACAAGTAATTATTAATTATCTATATATACGATTTGCCTTATATTTCGTAATTTTATCATGTTACTGCAAAAGTAATTTCGTTTATTGTATAGTTTATATTTCTATTTGTTAAACAAAACAATAACTGTCGTGATGCTATATATTATTTGAATGTGTATACGATGCTTTTATATTTCGCTAACAAATAATATTATTAATCTACATTTTAAAACTAATTAACTAAACATAGGAAAAAGCAAATTCGAGTTATTGTTGTGTACTAGTTGGAATGATGCTTTCGAATTAGGTACTGTTCCATGACACTGTTACATGAATCGTCGTTTTCTTAAGTGCTATTTATTTGTTTTATATAAGAGGCGAAATAGAAATTTAGATATTAGTGTATAAATCACTATTATGACAAAGAAAGGGTCTTAATTAAAGACGGCAGACTATGTGCCCGAACAGTAGCGTGATGTGGAGGGATCGAGTAGAGGCGTACGACGATCAATTCAGTTGCCGTTCAGACGTTGTAAGCGATACATTGTTAACACAATCGTGTTGAAAATGTCGGGAGTGCGTAGAAAAAATGCATCGACTCGGTTGCATGCTAACGTAGTAAAGAAATTTTTACATCGGTTTCCCGATTTAATATATGACGGTACCGTAGTGAAATGTTTAGTTTGTGAAACAACTTTATTAACTTGGAAAGCAAGTCAGTGCCAAAGACATATAAATAGTGACAAACATAAATCGAATAATAGATCATATAATAAATTTGTGTGTGATTTAACAATGATGTTAATTGCGACCAATATACCAATGCCGAAAGTGGAACACCCAATGTTTCGTCAGTTTTGGAAGAAATACAATCCTACGTGGAAATTACCAGCAAGAAGTACGCTACGGAATTACGTACCGTCAGTGCGTGAGAGAATTGTAAATTGTACGAAAAATACGGTAAAAAAAATTCCTGTGGTTAACAATAGACGAAACTACAGATATTAAAAAACAGTCCATCCTAGCCATTCTAATACGGACGCTGATTCCGCAAGGACCTTCTCCTCCTTATTTACTAACCTGTAAACGAATGCAAGGGTGTACTGCCAGAGCGATATATGATGTATTAATAGAAACACTACACAAATTTGAGATTTTACCGAAGCAAGTGTTAATGTTAGTTACCGATGCTGCCAAGGTTATGTGTTCCACGGCAAACTTACTCAAAACGATTCAACTAAACCTGCTGCATGTCACATGTTTGCTTCACGCTTTACACCTTGTAACAAACACTATACGTACAACTTATCCTGATGTGGATCAACTGATAGGACAAACGAAAGCGGTTTTTCTTAAATCTCCGAAACGAATTTGGCTATTTCATTCGCTGTGTCCTGATATACCTGAGCCGCCGCAATCAATTCTTATACGATGGGGTACTTGGTTAGAAGCAGGATTTTATTATTATAAACATTTTGAAAAAATTAAATCAGTGATTTTACAACTAGATGCCAAAGAAGCAGCTGCAATACAGCTCAGCCAGGTTCAATTTAACAATCCTCAAGTTGCAGCAAATTAAAAAATTATTTACGACAGTTACGTTCCAATACTGGACGCAATAAAAAATTTACAGAACACTGCGCTGTCCTTATCGGACTCATTAGCAATTATATTGACCACGTAATATTAGTGCTGCATATCCTTGAAGATGAAAAAAGTGATTGTGTCCGTGAAAAATTCAACAGTGTATTAGATAAAAATGTAGATTTTACAAAATTAGGGCAACTTTTTACCAATACTGAGGGTCCGTTGTACAGATACAAAGAGCGCTTTAACTATGCAAATATAACATCTCTCAACGTCGAACAATCCTTCTCTGTATATAAACATATATATATATACGTCGCTACGTACGAACCTTTCCGAGACTAATCCAGAAACATATATTATGGTGCAGTTTTTCATCGCGCACATCCGCATTTTTTTGCAACAATGTAAACATGTTGGGTAAGTTATTTATGTTTTTTCTTAACGTTTTGTATAGGGATTCGATATATTTATTCTTAAGTAAGCGCACTGTTATTCTGCTAAACTCTCCACGCAACGCCACTGCTGGGGCACATAGTCTGCCGTCTTTAGTCATAATACTAATTTATACGTTAATATCTGATTTTTTCAACCAGTACAGAGGTGCAGAAGTTTCGTTGCTCAGCTCGTGGATACCACCAGGGAAACTTCTTCTGGAGCAGTCATTTACAAAGTTTGTATCTGCTAGTTTCCATTTACACAACATTGAGTTGCACCGTCCATGGCCTTATTCTTCTTCTTCTTCTTCTTCTTCTTCTTCTTCTTCTTCTTCTTCTTCTTCTTCCTCTTCTTCTTCTTCTTCTTCTTCTTCTTCTTCTTCTTCTTCTTCTTCTTCTCCTCCTCCTCCTCCTTCTTCTTCTTCTTCTTCTTCTTCTTCTTCTTCTTCTTCTTCTTCTTCTTTTTCTTCTTCTACTTCTTCTTCTTCTTCTTCTTCTTCTTCTTCTTCTTCTTCTTCTTCTTCTTCTTCTTCTTCTTCTGTTTTTCGTCGGACGCCAGCACGTCGAGGCACTTGAGCACAGTGCTCTTTGTACTATCACCAATAGATCTCTCAGTTATACTCTGTTAGTCTTGTGTCCTCGATAAAAGCCCCCCGAAATATTTCTGTCTGAGTTCCTTCAGTTCCTCACACGTGCATGTTATATGAAGGCTAGTTTCCTCCTGTTTTTCACATCTTCTACACCAGGGCTCGCTAACCAAGCCCATGCTGTACAAATGCTTCCTTAAAGGACAATGTCCGGTTATCATATTAATCCGGTAATTATTTTAATTTTTTTTTGTTACTATGAATTAGGTTAGCTGAAAACTTCCCGTCCAGCTACCTCAGTAGTGTTTTGGTATGGAGTTGACCTTCCATTAACCTCCATTTATTTTTATGTTATCTTTTTAGCCATAACTAGATCTCCCCTTTAGCGGAATCCTTAGCGATTCCACATACAGGTTCTGGTCCTACGAAGTTCCTATAAGTACCTTCTTTGACCAGCTCGTCGGCTATCTCATTGCCTTTAATTCCCTCATGTCCTGGCACCCATATCAGCGACACTGTATTGTCTTGTGCCAGTTTATTGAGGACCTGCTTACAATATTTTACCAGCTTAGACTTGGTAGATGGGTTCATAATGGCTTTAATATCCGTCTGACTATCAGTCATTATGTTAATTTTTTTGTTTGAGCAGCCAGCTTCCCGAATTTCCTAGGCGCGGGCTGCGACTGTAAACAATTCGGCCTGGAAAACAGTTGCATGTTTCCCCAGAGATATAAATATGTTCAGCTTTGCTGTAAACATAATCTCAGGTGCCATACTGTTCGCCGTTATTTGAAATATCGGCTCTTCCAGTATAGTTCCTGTGATATCTGTATGGCTCCCTACAACCTTATTAGGACACCATACGTCATTGGCCATCAGTCTCAGTATCGCAGCCATTGCCTCCGCCTTTACAAATATTTCCAGCGAAGATGGCTTACATGGAGGCGGTTCCCGTGCTGTTCATAGCTCCCGTGATTCTCAACAGAGCCTGCCGCTGGAGAGTCGTGAGGAGACCGACGATATCCGCTCCGTCCTTCTCCACCAGACAACTGCTCCATAGGTAATCGTTGGTCTTATTACTACTGTGTACAACCAGTACACCCACATTTGGTTTTAGTTCCCAGGTCTTGCCAATAGGTCATCTGTATCTCCAGAAGAGCTGCGTCGCCCTGTCTTCCACTTTGACTAGGTGTCTGCTCCAATTCAGTTTCGCATCAAGTGTTATGCCTAGATTATCGGCATACCCCTGCGTCCATATTCCCTGGTCATCTAATGTCCTGAAGAGATTTTCCACTACTAGGCTCCATAGTAGCCGTAACAATATGCCTCCTTGAGGCCGTCCTTTTGTTGTCCTCATTGAGATCCTTTTGTTTTGCATTTGGGCATGAACTACTCTGATATGCAGTATGTTATGAACCCTGTTGCATGTGGTGCTTTTTATTTATTTTTTTTGTCTAAGAAGACTGCAAGTGCAATTTCCTTGTAGTGTAAGCTCCTTTCGAGCCCTCTCACCAGGCTATGCAGGGCCACCTCATATGATTTTCCCATCTGGTATGCCCATTGCAGTGGGTGTAGAGGAGATCTATCCAGAGCCCCTTTTTTAATATTTAAATATATAATTTTTTTCATAGTCTTCAACATGAAAGTGGTAAGACTAATTGGTAAAAATGATTTAGGGTGGGTATGTGTTCCTTTTCCGGGCTTCGGAATAGACACTTAGTTTCTCTCCATGCCCTAAGGATATAACCCATAGCATGGCTAGAACTGAAAATCTCCAATAGGGGACCCATAATTTCCCTAATTGCCTTTTGAAGGAGCTTGGGAAACACTTCGTCTAGTCGTGTGGATTTATATGGTTCAAACGATCCCATCGCCATCTAATTAAATGGGGCTTGAAGATCTCGTTTGATATCTCCCAATCATTCCTAGTCGCCCTCCCAGAGGTGACAACTTGGTTAGTATTACAATCATCAATACGCTCCGAACCTGGAAAGCCTCCCCCAGAAGATACTCTACAGTCTCTTCTACAGATCTAATTGCGTTGGAAGGATCTTTTTGAGAATCCTGTTAATTCTGGCCATTTCAGGAACACCTTCGATGTCCTCACAGAATTTTCTCCAGGCCTTACTTTTGCTCTCTTTGATTTTATCATTGTATTTATTGAGGAGAGCCTTGTAGGCTTCCCAATTACCTGTTTACTTCGCCCTATTAAATGACCGTCGAGTTTCTTTCCTTAAATTGGTTAACTCTGTATTCCGCCTAGCTTACGGCGCTCCCTAAGGAGACAGTTATTTTCATAGCAGGAAAGAATGGTCCGTTGCAACCATGTAACAGTCAACTCCAGCTCTTCCATATTCCCTATTCTAACAGGAATGTTTCGGGTTGCAGCTAACAGGTCTTCCTTGTAATAGCCGCAGTCTGTTCTGTTGGGATCCCTGTGGATTCCGTTAAATCTATACATAATTCATAGCAGATATACGCATGATCAGAGCGACGGCTCGTCGGATACATGCCACCCCCTTACAATATTCCGTATTCCCAACGTGCATGAGGTTACATCTATAACTTATTTCCCCCTTGATGTCTTAAATGTCGATATATCACCTTGATTCAGACAGTAAGTTCAGTACCACAGAGATAGCTAAAGAGAGACTTATGATGGGCATTGGCATCTGCGTCGATAATAAATTCCAGATTGTTCTTACTGGTATATGCCACCAAGGCCTCAAGATCAGGCCCTGGTAGCTCTGGAGAGTTAATGGGTAGGTATAGAGACGCAATTGTCGTCTCCAATATCCGTCATCCATACTCAGTCTGATTCTGGCTGTCGTCATGTCCCACTGCATAGCTCCATGATAGGTATCACGATCAGGTCGGCTCTAAAACAGATGAAAGTTTTAATTTTAGTGTTTGGGGCACCAACCAACAGCTCCCTTCCTCTAATCTGTAGTCCTCCCACCTTACCTCTACTTATCCATGGCTCTTGGATGAGGAGGATATCGATATTTTCAGCCAGCGTCCTTTGGCAAAGTGCCGCTGTTTTCTTATGTTGAAGATTTATTTGGAGAATCTTCAACATTTTGACCCTTAAAGGTTGATGCCTAAGGTTCTCCTAGAGTACCCTCATCCTGCATCACCGGTTTCCCCTCTTTCTTTGTTTCGAGGGTTACAAAGCACGCGCTATTACCTGGAATCTGGAACTGAGGGTAATCCATCGGTCCACTTTAAGCCCTGAATTTTGCCTCTCGAGTCTTTTCAAGCCCACTGTCAGATCCTCTTTTCTAGTCTCTGGCAGAAACGCTAAAACTCGTTGCTGTTTTGGCAGCTCCTCGCTCTTCATGAGTATCCAACCAGGTTCCTTTTCCAAGTAATCTCTCGTAGCGTTGATCGAGTCCTCATCTACACAGATGACTCCATAGTAGCCGTCCATAAGACGGGAGGATTCAAACCTCGGCGCCTTCCGCGTCGTATCTATGACCATCATCAGGGCCTCTTGTAGAGCTCCTACGTTTCCCGCAGTCACTAAGCTGACCGGGTAATCCTTAGGAACTATTGCAGCCTTAATACCTTTAAGACCTGCTTTGTAACTCACACCCGAAGCAGAAACCTTCGTGCGCATAGCTACTTTATCCTCAGGAGTGCCTCTAGCCGAGACGGTTCGCTTAACGGCCCCTGTTGGCTTAGGCTCTCCCTGAGGTTCTTTTTGGGAAAGGGGGAGCCTTATTTCACTCGTATGCACCCCCTGTTTCGTCATCTTCTTTAATTTCTTTCTTTGTGCCCCGGAAAGATGTTTTCTCTCCTTGGGTACACCCTCTGTTTTCGTAAGGTTCTCAGTTTCAGTCCGTTGCGTTTCAGTTCTGTTTTTTGGAGTCTCATCAGTCTCCATTGCCAAGAGAGTCTCTATAGACTCCTTAGGTTTTGGATTCTCTTCAGACTCCATCTTTTTAAATTTTTGTTTTTTGTCTCGGTTCATTTAATTCCCACGAGTATAGAAGAAGGATGAAGTCAATTCCCGCAGAGCTTCCATTACGGGCACAACGCGTAGATATAAGGGGGTGCCGCCTAGTGCCCCCAGGGGAACCTTTAAAACCACATATACACCAGTGGCCATTCAGATCTAAGCACGTTGCCTTACACCGTAGCTTGGGAGAGATGGTCCGCGGTGGCAGCTTTCGCTTAGGATTAGAAGGTTTTTAGACCTATCCATCCCGCTTATGACTGCCACTAATCAGGTCCCCCAAGAGAGACTTGACCGTCCCCTTATCCGCCACCTAGGGACGCGCCTGGTGGGTAGCCCAACCTTCGCAGAAGAGGTCCACTGCCTATGCAGAACCTATTTAATTAAGATCATTGCCTACGAGGAAGGGTTACATCCGGCATAAGTTCTGAAGGATTAGAGATTAAATCTCTATTCCTCGATTCAGGGTGATGTTCGAGGAGGGCTATTCAGCAATAATTCACATTGATGGGAAATCGGTCTCCTAGATTTCAGTCGACTCCTGGAGATGCTCTCCAAATCATCGTGTATGGGAAGATCAATATTGTTGGTAATCTTACACCATTTATTCTGTTGTTCTGCGAGGCGTCTGATATCCGGTGGGACAACGTTAGAAAGAATCGGTAAACAGAGACTAGGAGTAAATCTAACAGTACTGGTGACGATCCCCTTTGTATCGTTAAGTTGAATATCTACTAGCTTTTGGAGTGATAGCTACTAAACAGCAGCACAGTATTTGGCAGGAGAGAGAGTGCAATGGCTGCCATTCACAAGGTCTCCCCATTCGCTCGCCATGAAATGCTTGCAAGTTGATGTAATAAACTTGCACGGATTTCGGCCTTTGTTAATGAGCAGTATGTTCTTCGCCTTATCTTAGTCACCTCTGCGAGAGAGAAAAGTTGTTGTTTTGTGAACGTATCTTTCTCTACCTAGGGCGTACCGACGACTCTGTAGAAAGGCGAAACATATCTACAGATACCTTCACAAATACATGAAATTGTATTATGTTCTTAACACCTGAGTTTTAATAATGGTTTATATTATTAAAAATATTTTTATTTTATTCAAAATTTTGTGAGGTTTTACCTACTCAAGTTTGTTTTAAATGAATTTGTAATAAATAATAATAACAACAATACAAATACAGTGGCATTCACGGGCCATGACTTATTAATACGCCGGGCCCTTGAACCAACTTAAGATATTTGGCTGTCCGTATTGATCTTAAATCCGGACAAGCCCCGGATTCAATCCTGGCACTTCCAGCACGATAAGCCAGTGACTTACCAATGCCTCATTGGTCTTACCAAATATAAATTTTGAATGTATTATTGTTATAGTCCTGGAAAATTCTACAAATAAAATAAAATGACTTTTAGCTTATTACGTTACTTATGTAATCCATATAGGTAGTGGATAATTCTTGAAGAATATAATCATGTGTAAAAAACACAATTTGCGATGTATTTTTACAAATTTATTTGTTCTTACTGTTGCTCTGTCTATATTCAATTTAAATTACAAATTTACACTTTACCTAAAAATATAAAAAATTAAGGAACGAATAAATTGTTAAAATGTGTATCTACGAGAGATCGATTACTTCGAAGATAATATATTGTTGGAATTTAGCAATTTCATTTTAAGTAATTTTAGGATTCGTATTTAATATTTTTGTCAATTTATGTAAATTTTAAATTATTCTATTAAATTAAGCTCGACTGTCGATTTGGCAATTTTCACTTTGTTATTTATAAATAATTGAAGCGACAGACTTTAATTCGATTTGTCAGTATCGATTTGATTCACATTGCAATATTATCATGACGTGTCGGTTAAACATTAGTAAATTGAGTTTTATCTAATTACTCTGCACAATTTAAAGCCTACGTATTTTCAATAGTGGTGGAAAATAGTATACAACAATACAATTGAAGAATGTAAAAGAATTTCGTTCACAAGTATGTATATACAAAATGTATAAACGAGTATTTGAAAATATGTATGTACAAAGAGCGAAGATCACTTAGTAACAAGCTCATATAATATAATTTGAAATCTATGCAACTCATTTAAGAATTTTAAAATTTAAATTGTAATTAGTTTTGAATTAATTAAAATAAATTTAATATTTCAACAAACGTTTATGAAAGATGTCTAGCGTTGCATAGTAGGCTTGAGCAATCCGGAAAATGGTCATAATTGTAATTAACATCCAAAATTAAAATTGTAGGAAGTAAATAAAATAATATACAGTGTGGAGATAACATTTAAGCCGCGTAGAGTTGAGCATCCACAAAGCATACAGTCAAATAACAAACACACTTTGCTTAGATAAAAGAACTTATCACTAAATTCCAGAAAATCCATATACAAAAATTCGATATCCGAGGGTTAGACGAAAACACCTTGAACCATTATTTAGGATTTGTAGGGTATAAATCCCCTGACACCATTGACACCATTATTATCGCAGAATCAATGGAAGATTTACGAAGATTAATGGACCAGGTTGTAATAAATGGCGAAGAAAGTGGCCTCACACTAAATGTTAGAAAAACTAAATTCATGATTATTACAAAGTCTAACGGACATCAAGAAGGCTTATGGATTGGAGAACAGCCAATAGAGAGAGTAAAGAAATACAAATATTTGGGAACAACTGTTACCGACACAAATGAATAATGAATAATAATGAAGAAATTCGAACGAGAATCGGCCAAGCCAGGAATATATTCAACAAGATCAGGAAAGTATTGTGTGGCAATGACCTTAGTCTGCGTCTCAAGATCAGGGTATTGAAATGTTACGTGTTCCCGGTGCTGCTGTACGGGATGGAAGCCTGGACGCTAAAGCAAGACACTAACAAGCGTCTAGAGGCATTTGAAATGTGGGCATATAGGAGGATCCTGAAGATAAGATGGATAGATAGGGTTTCGAATAGTGAAGTACTTAAAAGAATTGGGAAAGAGAAGGAAATATTGAACACAATAAAGATAAGAAAACTACAATATCTGGGCCACGTGTTGAGAGGGGAAAGATATGCTCTGCTACAGATAATTATTCAGGGTAAGATACAGGGAAGAAGAAATATAGGAAGAAGACGTATTTCCTGGTTAAATAATTTGAGACAGTGGTATAAATGCAGCTCCATTGAACTATTCAGAGCCGCAGCATCAAAGATGAGAATAGCCGTGATGATAGCCAACCTTCTGAGAGGAGATGGCACCTGAAGAAGAAGAAATCCCCTAAGCTAAACGAGACATTCAAGTGTGATAAGTTTTAAAAGATTCTATTAAGTCAACGCAGACTTCGGAGTTTAATAATGATTTCCATGTCAGAATTATGGCGGTAATTAGGATTAAATTCAAAATGTCAATAGTTCAAAAATTAGGTATAAATGAATTATGAAGATATTAATCAATAAAATAAATTTTAAACATTTAACATCGACTTGCTGTATCATTTCTCTTAAAGTTTACATATTGGATGCTAGGCCTAGGTAATAAGAACCTAGTAAATACCTCTGAGATAAGCACCCGAATTAAAAGAGTCAAGGTATGTATTTGCTGGCAGGCAGCCCATACAAATACCAGGTGGACCAGAAAAAAAATGCATTTTTTGAAATTATAAGGAAAAAAAACTATTATATTCAAAAACGTTTAATTTGTTATAGTGTAAAGTTAATTAAATGTAATTATATTTTTTTAAAATCAAATCATCAAGATGACGTCTTTGGCGGTTACGACACTCTTCCAATCGGACACGAAAATTCTGAAAAACTTTCGTAAGAGTTTCTCTTCGAATTGATTCCATTTCTTGCCGAATATTCAGCTTCGATTGCCGCAAGGTTGTCAGAGTATTGGAGTATACGTTTCCTTTAAGGTGTCTCCATAAAAAGAAGTCTGCTGGACTTAAATCGGGGCTATGTTACTCCTTCGTGAAATCAGTTTCTGAGGAAGCATATTCCTTACCGCGCGCATACTTTCATTTGAAGTGTGACACGTGGCCCCATTTGACTAAAACCAAGTGTTCCTGTTGTAACCCCGTGATTCTTGCAATCTAGGAGCCAGAAAATCCGTCAGCATAGCCATGTTCCGCTATGAATTTACGGTTACTGTTTGTCCGCGATTGTTCTCAAAGAAAAGCCGTCCGATGATACCTCATCTTGCGATTCCAACAAATCGAGTGAAGTGGATTCTGATATTTTAGACGTAGATTCTCAGATGCCCAATACCGGCAGTTTATTCACGAAACCGTTAACATGAAAATGAGCTCCAACGGAGAAGATAATGTTATTGAAGTCATTGAAGGCGTCGAACATCTCATTTTCAAAATTTTCGTTTACGAGTCGACATTCGTGGATTCGCGCGTACAGATTCTTGAACTTACTGAATGTTTTTTGTATCGAATTTGTTCTTTCAAACCTCCCGGCCCACTGCTTAATTGAATTAGTACTCGAACACTCACAGATATGCCGTTGATCAAATTTGACACGGTAGAGACGTGTTCGATGGTTCTCATAATAGGCGTGGATACAGAAGGCGTGCTGTTCTCCCGTGTAGCGATCCCTGGTTACTAAAATTACAATAGCCGCGCTACACACTGGTACCGCGCCCCTCCCTTACAGCGTTTAGAAATTAGCGCAGTCCCAAAAATGAGTTTCTTTCTGGACCAGCTTGTATATATTTATAGATTAATCAAGTTCATATCACAGCAATATATTATACTTGCGATCTCAATGTTATTAAACAGGTAACTGGAATTATTTCTGGTAATACAAAACAGTACTTCTCTATATTCAAATTCAGTTTATTTGCTGAATACTATTTGCTAATCACATCGAGATTCTTTTGAAAGAAGTTAATATAATATCTATTATCGGACGGATGTAATCTCACCACTAAATGACCAGTCTACTTTAATCCTATAGGTAAATTCCCCACCGTCCGTAAGGATTCACCTTAATACCATAGGTATTCTCACCACTAGTTTTAATACGTAATTTTTCATTAAATTTTCTAATGAAGGAAGAATGAATTTATTACTGAGTGCCTTTTCAGAATCTATTATAAAAGTTTAACAAATTATAATTTTGCAAACATTCAACACTAATAAATGAAATTTGAGATTTTATTGAGGATAATAATAAAAAGAAGTAGTGATAGTAATATATATATATTTTTTGGCTAAAAATACAAAAATAACGAAAAACATCATATGGAATTCAAAACACAAAAATAAAAAGTAACACGTTACATAGCATGCACCACAGTAAACATTTATATACATATACTATATACATATCAAAATAAATCACTAAAAAGTTATATTAACTATTAGGTATATACATATTATATATAAAAAAAGCAAAATTAATTGGGTAACGAAGAATGACAAACACATTTTATGAACTCTAGCCTAGACAAATGACCTGATTTTAATCGATTTATACAATTTTCCAAATATTTTAATTTGTTTTTCACTTGCCTATCCTTTATTTTATTAGGAATATGTAAACTTTATTCGAAAAATGAATTAAATGATTCAAAAATGTTAGATTTCAACAACAAAAAAAGTGTTTTATATATGGTCCAACTTTTGTTTGGCAACAAGGAATACAGTAGTGGGACATAGTGTCCATTCTGAAGTCCATGGATGGTAAAAAAATGTAGAAAGTATTTCGTACAATATGAGAATGTGCCGTCCATATACAAAGTATTCATTTTAGACAAGGCACGAATATTGGCTTCACATGTAAATACGATAATGTTATGTTCTGCACTATTTATAAACAAAAAGTTTTCACCTTTCGCGGTTTTAATTTTAGGAGAATATAGATGTACAACTTCATGCACTTCGTTTATATTTGCAGGTAGGCGACTAGGAAATATTTTCCAACGGCAGTTATACATATTTCTTCGTGCATAATTGCCATCATTGGTTGTAACAGACTCTGGCATATTGGCACTAAGGACTCTTCGAATAATCTTTGAAGGTTTTTCCAATAAATCTTCTGCTGCTTTTCGCTTGCACAAATTTGTAAGCACTTTCCTGTTTGTTTTTTGCTAATCTACTCATGGTTATGACCTATATCACTCCTCGATATTGTAAGCTCAGGACCAACAGTAAATACTTTAGCATTACACTTTCTTCTTTGGACACATCTCCAGAAAAGTTCTCCGCTTTTCAATTCTTTTTCTTTAAAATACGTAAAATCCTCAAAGAGAAGTAAATCTTTACCCCGTATACTTTTTACTAACGTAGCTGACATCTTATAAATCGAATACTTATATTAAATTATTATCAATAAACAACACCAATTGTAAGTACGAATCTCTTCTGTTGAGCAAAAGAAACTAACTTGTGAAACCGTAATAACTTTGCAAGAGCATCAACATTAAATAGACATTAGTTAATATTAGTACTGGAAATTCCCAAATTATGGTATATATTGCTTTTATTACCTGAACTCTGTTAGTGGTGAAAATACCTGCCGGATTATGAGATTATTCTATCGATGTAGGTAGAGGGTAACATTTGGTGGTGAGATTACCTCCGCTGCTATTATCAACGGTGTGGTAAATTTTTAAACCATCGGCAAAGGCTGATCAGCTGATAAAGCTAAGTAATTCCTTAATAAATATTTTGAATAACAATGATCCAAAGTTTGATCCCGCGGGATAGCTGATGATAAAATATAGGTGGCTGATATATAACCAATGAAGTGCACATAATTAGGCCTATTCTGAAGGTAGGAATTATACCGATTTCTCAAGTGTCTTTGATACAATAGATCAGTTTACTATGACGACAACGGTGAGTTTCTTCGAATTCAGTAAAGATTTACTGAATTCGAATAAACTCACCTTTGTCGTCATAGTAAACTGATCTATTGTAGCAAAGATACTTGAGAAATCGGTATAGATGATATGGTATATCGTCTAGTGCTTCACATAGATCCCGAGACAATGTAGCTAAGTTAGAGACCGGGTCGTCAGCATATAAATCCAAGTTAGTTGGGATATAAATGTTTATAGATGATAGCTTCAAACAGTTTTGCAAAATTATATTAAATTGATATTATTCTAAAGGTGTTCACATTAGGATTGCCGCGCTATTTATGTATTGTACAAATTCTGACAATTTTACAAATAGTAGAGTTCGCCGAGATTGAAGAACAAAACTTGGAATACGATCGTATCTATGTAATAATTTAATGTAGTAATTCTTCAGTAATTACTAATTAAAAATTTAATTTTTGTCAAGTTTAAGAATAGACAACGAAGGCAAGTTAGTATGCACATTTCGAATAATAATCAAAAATATGGTAGGGAAAATCATCTCGAAATACTAACCAATCTTGACTGGAGTACTTCCACTAGCGATTGATCCTTTGGCGACTTCGAAAATGCCATTATCATTAATAAATACCATTTTAAAATCTAAAAATATAAAATACTATTTTGATGTTGGATTCTACAATTATTGGCAGAAAACGTTTGACATTTAAAATTAAATACAAATCATTGAAATTGTAGGCAAGCATTTCTTGTTCAAAAGCCGACTTCAAATTTACTTAACTCTCATCTTCGATGCTAATTCGAGAAGAAAATTATATTCCTCCCCAACGTTTTCAATTTTCCAAGCTTACTCTCGGCGTGAATGGATTTACTACCGGTCTAAATCATGAAAACAAGTGATAAAAATACTCACTGTATCACACATCGAATAATGAATCCATGCCTCAATATTTCTGACTACCGCATCTAATATAAAAGGTTTTCGATGTCATAAATTCTTCATTAACAATATAATTCTGGTATATTTTCTCAACAAAAATATTTCCCAAAGTATGCGGCAAAACAAAAGATCTATCATGCTTGTATCGAAATTTGCGAATCAAAATCAATGGCCAAAAAAGCTGATCGAATTCTGTGAGAATATTTCCGGCTCCGGCATCCTCAGTAAATTTTTTAATGCATGGTATGAAACGCTGTCGAACCTGAGCCCGCCCCTCTTGCTAAGAACTGTTCCAATATTTTTCTCTTCTTCAAGCGCCATTTGTGTTAGTATACTCGAAAGGGTAGTTGATACAGTCTATATCTGCAACTTTGTCATTTGCCCCGAATTGTTTTTTTGAAATAACTCATACAAAGTCTTTGATTTTCCGGCGATAATTGTGGTATATTCTGTATTATGATTATCGCACGAGATATTTTCACAAAAAAGGGCCAAAGAAGTTTAATTTATTTAGAAAATTGACATGATGTGGCAGACCATTTCTTAATTAAAATTATCGCCCAAAAATTGAAGATTTCAAAAACTAATTAAGCTTACAAAATTTACTGAAATATGTAAGTAAGTTTTTTTCACACTTCTGTCTTGTGTGAGGACTTAAATATTCTTCTTGAACAAACCGGATCATCAAATGCACATGTACTCATGTTACTATGCAAAAAATTTACAAAAACAAAAACACGCACTTTTTTGCAAGATATTTCTTTATGACATTCTTGCTTCTTTTTATACAATTTATGTACAAAAATTTTAGTTTGAAATTGTTTCTATGGCGACAACATTGTTGAATTATTTACTTCTATTTTTGACGTTAGATTTTTGAGATATTGCGTAAAAATTGTTCATTTTCGCTAATATAAAAAATGGCACATTTATCTGAGCGAGAAAGAATCAAAATTTTAATTATGGTAGGGTATGGGGACAGACAAAGAACGCATGCAGACGCATGCGAATTGTTTAATCATGAACACCCTGATAGACCTCCAATTACCAGGTCTACGGTGACAAAACTAGTTGGAAAGTTTACCGAAACTAGATTCGTAAAAGATCGACCACGGCAAGGTAGACCTCAAGTAGGAGAAGATGTGAAATTAAATGTGCTTCTAGAAGCAGAAGAAAGGCATCATGTTTCCATCAGAAAACTTGCGTTAGCCAATCAGGTGGCTCACTCATTTGACGTCAACTTATTTAAAAAAGAACACTATCGTCCTTACAAAGTTCAACTTGTACAGCAATTACATGAGGATGACGAAGATCGTCGACTGCAGTTCTGTGAAGACGTAATGTTACGTTGTGACCAAAAGCCAAATTTCATGGAAAACATCGTCTTCTCAGATGAAGCTACGTTCTGCCTAAATGGATCTGTTCACCGCCATAATTGCAGATATTGGTCGCAGAACAATCCGCATTGGACTCAAGCGTGTCATACTCAGCGCAGAGGAAAAGTTAACGTGTGGGTTGGAATGATTGGACGACGCATTTTAGGACCATATTTTTTTGAAGGAAATTTGACTGCTGTGCAATATTTAGAATGTTTAAGATTTGAACTGGTTCCAGCGCTCGCTGTTATTTTCCCAAATCACGAGGATGGTGATGTACCCCATCCAAATATTTGGTTTCAACAAGATGGGGCTCCTCCCCATTATGGTGTAGAGGTTCGCCACTATCTTGACGAAATATTTCCCAATAAATGGATTGGACGGAGAGGCGCCATAGAATGGCCACCTCGTTCTCCTGACCTAACTCCGTTAGACTTTTTTTGTGGGGTTATTTGAAATCGAAAGTATATTTTAACAAACCGAACAATTTAGAAGATTTAAAAGAACGAATTCGCGTAGAACTTACACAAATATCCCCAGACATAATTGAGGCGAGTATACGAAGTGTTTACACTCGGCTGGGACAGTGTCAGTTGGTTGGTGGGGTCCATTTTGAAAATTTACGTTAACTGTTACAATAAATTTAAGTTCAGATGTATTTTTTTTTATTTAATTTTAATTTTGTACAAAAATAAAATTTTCGCAATTTTTTCTAAATTTATATCATTTTTTCAAAAAAATTGTGATGCAACATACCAATTGTTTTATATCACTATTTGGTGGATATAAATATCTACCAAAACGAGAAAAAAATAATATGGTTGCCATTTAAAGAAAGTGTTGATAACGTCATCACTCGAAAACCAATAACGTCATAGAAAAAAATTGTATGTCAAAAGATGGCGTTTTAAAAAAGAAAATTTACCTGTCCGAGCGTTTTTCCTAAAAATGTAAAATAATGCGGTTATAAGCTTTGTTCCAAACTTTATGACCACACTGTATATAGATAAGCAAGTAGTTGTAACAGAAACTGTCCGAAATTGTTCGAAGCAGTTTCATCTCTGCAACAGCTTAAGTTGTACATCATCAAGAACCGCTACTGTGTCATAGTTTGTTGGAAAGACTAGTTGTCGAAATTGAAAGCGTTATAATCAACGTAAATAAATTATTAAAAATATGAAATAATAGAAGAAAAGTAATAGACGTGTGAAAACAAACAATTAAGTCAATTACGGGAAAAGTGAAACTATTCGCTTTCTAAATTTTTAAAAATTATGGAATATCGCGAAGTTCCTGTAAAAACTGCTGATCAACTGCAAAACTGCAAACTTAAAAAATGGTCTAAACTGTAAATCTGTTTAAGGCTACCTTTAGGAGCCTCTGAATTAGCTTAATAATTAGAATTGGGCTTGTGACCTCACTATTCATTCAGAAAAAAAGATCCCCTTATTTTCTCTAAAAGCGAGAAACGAAAGAAAATGTGCATCGAAATAGCTGACGAGGGATTGGCATTTCCACATGAAAATTTTAAACTATGCTATCAAATTATAATATTTGGAATGTATTCAAATTTTGCATTTTGAAAACTGTTGCTCATATAAAAAACGATGAGTTCTACTTAATAAAATGTCGTGCCATATTCAAATCTAAGTTCTTTAAGATGTTTAAGATGTTGTATAGGTCATTATTTTATGAATTTTTACAAAATTTAAATAGACAATACTCCTAATAAAAGCTATTCATATGTCCAGATAAATCAATTTTTTGCAACAACCCAAGCTATCAATATTTACCTAATTTCCTCTATAATAATAGAAGTTGAATCAAATTTATCAATACCATCAATTTTCTACTTCTTATTATTATATTATGATTATAATGTAATTATTAAAATTAATAATAATATAAGAAGATCATATAATATATTTATTTATTATACGAGGGTAATTCCTAATGACCTACATTTTATTTGCTTCTGACCATACTTGAAGAGATACTGCTAAGCGGTTTTATAATCATCGAAGAAGGTATATTACTTAACGCCAACTTGATTGTGTTAATACTACTGACAATGTTGTCAATACAAATGACTAGTTTAATTACTATATGGGACATTTCATGTATTATTTTAATATAAATTGCCCGAAGAAGGAAAAAAAAATAACGAGCTGTGAAAATAGTAAGCCACCATGGATAACTAATAAAATAAAGGAATCCAGTAGGTATTTAAAAGATACTTATGCAATATTGAGATCAACTGGATATGATGACCATACATCAGCATTTTATAAGCAAATAAAGAAAGAACATCGAAACCTTATAAATAACAAAAAAAAGACATACTATAGAAACAAAATAGCGTCAAGTGAAAATAAAAGTAAATGTATATGGAATTTAGTAAAGTATGAAACTAACAGAAACACCTAACAAAATCAGTGTCTCTTAAAATCAACGATGTAGAGGTCAAAGACCCATTGAATGTGGCGAATGCCTTCATGCAACATTTTTCTACTGTGACTTTGGATAGAATTACTAATAGATTTACAAATATCATAACTACGGAATGTACAGTGAGTAGAAGTGTAACTGGCAGTATGTTCATGGGTCCAGTGTATAGGGAAGATGTGGTGAATGTGTTGGCTGTTCTGAAAAATAAAGACTCGTGTGGTCCGTATGATGTACCTGTGTCTCTACTAAAAAAAACTTAGTGATGCCATTAGTGGACCTCCTGCATACATAATAAATGTGTCTTTTCAGACTGGAGTGTTCCCGTCGCGTTAAAGACTGCGCGGGTGGTCCCAATCTACAAAAAGGGGTGTAAAATGACAATGGATAACTACCGTCCTATATCGGTACTAAGTGCGTTTTCCAAAATTTACGAGAAAGTGATATATGATCGCATCATGGAGTACCTCAATCGGTTCGCCATCATCAGCGATGCGCAACATAGTTTTAGACGTCGTAGATCAACTGAGACGGCCTGTGTCGACTTTGTGGAGTGTTTGGCAAGGAGTATTGATGAGAGAAAATTTGCAGTTGGGTTGTTTTTTGACTTCTCGGCCGCATTTGACTGTGTGGACAGTAGGTTTGTGGAGGAGAAGTTGTACGCGGTTGGTATTCGGTGTAATGTATTGAACTTGATTATATCATTTTTACGTCAAAGACATATTATTGTTAATGTAAACGGTGTTTGCTCGAATACAGCTGATGTTGGGCTGGGTGTGGCGCGGGGCTCCATTCTGGGGCCACTTCTCTTTATCCTTTTTATAAATGATATGAAAGACTTTATAAGTGCTGGGCATCTTATTAATTATGCTGATGATACGTCGATCGTCGTGGTTTCGGACGAATTAAAACTGTGGGAAACATATGTAACTTCCGTCTTGGGGGCTCTCGAGGAATGGTGTTGTAAGAATCGTTTAATCTTAAATACGACTAAGACGGTGAGAGTGAACTTTTATAAACCAACGGAAGCAATAACTGCGAAATGTGACAAAAATGTTATATTCCTGGGAATACATCTGGACTCGAATCTGAATTGGAATATTCAGGTTGACACTGTGATTGCTAAGGTTAATAGAGGTTACTATGCCATTCTGAAATTGAAGAGCTGTTTGGATAGGGAAGGACTGTTGGGCATGTATTATGCAATGGTTTACCCGCACCTGGCTTATAATATTGTAGTGTGGGGAAGGGCAAACGATTTTAATTTAACTTTTCATTGTGCAGAAAAGAGTAATTCGACTAATTTGTGACATTAAGAATAGAAATACATACAAGAATGTTTTTCGGAAACATGGTATCCTCACATTGCCGAGTATATACCTATATAAGTGTGCTGTGTTTGCATATGAGAATAAGCATTTATTTCCGATTAATGCCCAAACTCATGACTATAATACGCGAAATGGAGAGTCCTTCCGGATACCCCTCCACAGAACGACAGCATATGAAAGATCTCCTTACTATGCCTGTGTTAGCATATTCAACCGTTTGGCGAGGGCTATAAGGATTAGTAGTAAGACCAGGAATTTTAAATATAACTTAAAATGTTTCATTATTAATGAATGTTTTTATAGTGTTCAAGAGTACTATCTTAAGTAGGAATGTTTTCATGTAATTTTAATTTAATTTTAATTTTAACAGTGTAAGGTACATATTTTGGTGACGAAACCTATTTCATAATGCTGTGATCTTCAGGTTAATAAAGATTATTATTATTATTATTATTATTATTATTATTATTATTATTATTATTATTATTATTATTAGTTAACAATGTTGTGCAACAATGTATCAAATTCTGTTGCACAATATATAATTGTTAAATGTATAATTATCAATTTCATCAGAGATTTCATAAACAATTTGGAAAGGAATGTCTATCTCTCAGGACAGTCTTTGAGTGGTGTAAATCCTTCTAGGATGGTCGTCAATGCATGTCAAACTTGTCGCATGCTGCCCATCCAGCATTTGCTCCGAACCTTGGGATCAAAATAGAAAAGTTTATCAGCTGATCTGGAGCAATAGACGAATATCTGTGATGTGAATTGCTAAGATTCTAAACACTAGCATAAATAGTGTTCACACTATTGTCCACGATGAGCTTAGATTTAGTAAAGTTAGCGAGCGCCAAGTGGATTTTAAAACAATATTCGGCCGAGAAACAGTAGAAACGATTACAGGTTTGCAGAGACCTTCACCCTCCCTACGAGTATGAACTGCATGACTATTTGTCACATACCATTACAACTGATGAGACCTGGAAAAGAATGTCTATCTCTCAGGACAGTCTTTGAGTGATGTAAATCCTTCTAGGATGGTCGTGAACGGATGTCAAACTTGTCGCATGCTGCCCAACCAGCATTTGCTGCGAATCTTGGGATCAAAATAGAAAAGTTTATCAGCTGATCTGGAGCAGTAGACGAATATCTGTGAAGTAAATTGCTAAGATTCTAAACACTAGTATAAATAGTGTTCACACTATTGTCCACGATGAGCTTAGATTTAGTAAAGTTAGGGAGCGCCAAGTGGATTTTAAAACAATATTCGGCCGAGAAACAGTAGAAACGATTACAGGTTTGCAGAGAACTTCACCCTCCCTACGAGTATGAAGGTCATGACTATTTGTCACGTACCATTTCAACTGATGAGACCTGGGTACACCATTATATCCCAGAAAGTAATAATGTTAGCATGGAATAGCGTGACTCAAGCTCACCTTCACCGAAAATTTTCAAAACACAATCATCGGCTGGCAAGCTAATGGCGACTGTATTCTGGGACGCTATTGGAGCAATTTACGTCGACTTCCTCGAAGAAAGAAAAACGATTAATTCAGCTTATTGCAGTGAGCTTCTTAGAAAAGTTAAGCTGGCCATATGAACAAAAAGACGCGATCTCTTAAGCAAGGGCGTTATTTTCCTACACGATAACGGTCGCCCACATACAGCACATCTAGCAATCAAAACATTAGCTAAATTGTGTTGGGAAGTACTGCCTCATTATATAGTCCTAACTTGACCACGAGTGAATATAATTTCTTTAGGCCACTCAAAATGTTCTTGGGAAGCATGGGATTTGCATCTAATGAGGAAGTGAACGATTAAGTGCAAAATAGGCTACGCCGTTGAACGAAAGAATTTTTTTCGACGGGAATCAGAAACTACCGGTTCAATTAGACAAGTATATTTTAAATGGGGGATGTATATAATAATATAATATTCTTTTCTAGTTTTTACAGAGTACAAGTGCATATTTCCTTATATGAGCGTGCAAAGTAGATAATAAGCTACATTAATTAAATGGCCAGAACATTATAAAATGTAACACAAATGTAGCAAATATATAATAAATAGTAAATATAATAAAAATTTTGTTCTTCTGGTCGAACGCGCATGTTGGTTTGTAATTTTAATGTCTGAAAGTTGTTCCACAAATGGCTATTTTTAATTGAGACTTGAACAATACTTGCACGGTCACCTCCTTGTAATATTGGTAAACATTGCTTGAAATCACCTCCAATGACGACACATTTTCCTCCAAATGGTTGGTTATTTTCGCATAGAAAACGTAATGTGCGATCAACTAATTCGAAAATAACTCGTGTCGCCATACTTATTTCATCCCAAATGATTAATTTTGCATTTTTTATGTATCTTGCTTCATTCGATTGTCTTCTATACGCGACGTTGAATTTTCAACAATAGGCACTGGCAACTGGAATCTTGAGTGAACTGTTCTGCCTTGTTTCAATAACGCTGCTGCAATACCAGTTGATTAAATAGACAAAATTTCGATCTCTCTCGCAATTAAGCACGTGAGAGCGGTGTTATATAGAAAAGTTTTTCCCATGCCGGCGTGACCAGTTATGAAAAAGAGCCTTTATGTTCGTTATTATTATTTACTGCTTTCATGATCATGTTGAATATTTGACGTTGTTCATCATTCAATTGATTTATCATCATGTCAGCTCGACGTTGTTCTTCGTTAATGTCGATATGATCTTCTAACAGTTCGTTATTTTCTGGTGGATCATTTATCCCGTAATTAGTTAGTCTCCTACCATTTATTATTAGAATTGTTTGAATTTTTTGTAACGCTGCAATTTCTGCTTCTTCCTCGTTTAAACGCTGTCTGCGTATAAAGTCTTCAATCATATGCAGTCGAAATTGCGTCCATAATGCTGGTGCATCATCCACTACGCCAAATATTAAAATGAAAGCGAATATTTGACGTAATTGTTTCGGCATGTCCTGTCACACACCTCCGTCAAGCAACGTATCCATTCTCTGTCTTCTAAGAGAAGATTACGTTCTTGGCATGCTTCGCGAAATGTACCAAAGACATTTTCGTTGATGGTTTTTAGGTCTTTGAAGCTGGTAACACCACGAATATGTAACAATAATGGTCGAAGGTAGTATAATTCTCCATTACGTAATGACACATTAACTAATCTTGGAATGATTGGTTTTCTAGTTTGCTGTCTTCTACTCCACCTGCTGTTTCTCAACACGTAATGTATCGGATATTCTGTGTATAACCATTGTCTTGAATATTCGTTATCTAAATTGTTAGCAAACCATTGTAACAATTGACTTGTACTATTGTTTATGGCAATTTGTTCTTGTCCATCACGAAATGAAACATATTGTCGCCCTGGTAAGTGTATCTGAAGATGTTCTACATGATGTGAATTTTCATGCATTTCCAGTTGTAGTATATGCTAAGAACATTCCGGAGGACTTAAATATCTACCACTCAGGTATGATTTTATCTCATCATAATGAATTGTCTGTTGTTCATTACCATTCCTTGGTTCATTGTTATCTTGTCTTTGTATTACTTCCATTGTTATATGGTAGTTTCCTTTGAAGAAGTTTTTTTAAAGGTATTTTATTGTCCGAATGTTGACACATGCTTCCACATTAATATGTGTTCTGTACTTTAATAGTAAGTACGGATTGTGTAGAACAACATATGCATTGCTTGCCACGTATCTGGCATTTAGACGACGAAGTTCGATTGTTCTACCGTTGTTTGGTCGTCTATAATTCTTCCTTCTCTTATTGTCGTATTATTATACCAATATTTTGGAAAATTTTTCGTACATTTGCCATTGTCCATACAGACGCAAGTTGGATTATATATTATATATATATTTATTTTTGCTTGCAAATATAATACGATTTTGTATTACCTTGTAATTATGACAGTTGTCTAAGTTAAATTTTTTGACTTCTGTCATTTTCCTAAACTTGACAATTTATGTTAGTGTTGGGCACTCGTTAAAAGTGAAATAGTACCAGTTTGCGTTAAAAAAATTTTATACAATGAAATTATATTTATTTATTTATTTTTATTTAAAGGCACACAAAGTGTTCTTATATTGGTGTTTTCGACATATTTCATCATTAATTAGCTACACTGTGTACGTATCGTGCGGACAAAGTTTTCATGCCTGGTTGCCATGGCAACTTAGCGTTTATTATATATAATATTATTTTGTAATCAATTCGATCCACCTTTTTGTTATTTATTTCTTTTATCATTTCACTTTAAGCTTTAACGGTATTCTTAGTAGACTTGTCTTAGTGGTGTAAAGAAGATTAAAGAGAAAGATTGCCTTGCTACATTTTATCGAAAAATCTCTTTCTGTAATTTCCTCCCACATGGACCGAAATACTTTATAAATTTTTATCTTTCGACCATAAAAGCTGAAGTCATAACACATCAGGAGATTATAACCGGTATCTCTGTTCATTCTCTCCTACGGAGGAGTCTCTTCACGGTCTGCGCCTTCTCATTTTACCTCATCCCATCGCACTGATGGCACTCACTCTTCTACAATCCGACCGCTTGACCTGTAATGAAGAGAGGGCTGGTTCCGGGCAATCCGCTTCTTATATGACCCGTTCTAATGTCTGTACTTTGTGACCAATATCCGTTATTAGTGCGACAACCCGGCGGATATGTAACTATGGAGCGTTTTACTGCCAGTCCGACTCACGTTATCTCTCTTTTCGCTACACGTTCTCCGTTTAAGTTAAGAGAACAACATAGCGGTAGTTTACGGTTGACGGCTGTCGACCGTATCGTTTATAAATAAATAGACGTTGGGGTCAATGAGATGACTGGTCGTCATAAAACTTGACTCTAGTGTGGAGAGGAAGCGGAACACAAAGAAGGAGAGGGAGAAAGAACTTGTCTTCCATTTTCCGAAGGAACTTTTTAGAAGCTTTCTTGCGTATTGCCCTCTTCAACCGTTGTACCGTGTATGTGTGTGCAGACAATGGTCCGTATCGTCGGCGTATTACTGGTTTCCTTTTTTACTGCCTTTCCACACTGGAAACACGGAAAAAAGTTTTTCTAAAAACTTTCACACAAACTTTGATTAAAATGAATTTTCTGTGAATGTAAGGCTACAAAAGTAATTCTTTTGTGGGTTTATAATGAAAAAGAAAGTGAAATATACTAAATCTTAATAACGTATTTACTATACAAAAAGGTTTAAGTATATCAATACGTTGTGCACGTATTACGCATTTGTTACAAATGAAACAGACATGCAATATACATATCTGTAACTGTACACATGGACAATACACCTCGTATTTTCAGCATTTACTTCTGTTTAAGACACGTGTTTCTGCCATCTATAGGCGTCATCAGTCAAGCTAGTGAAGCAATGTAATACAAATGATACAAATCTTTTTAAGAACAGATTTGTATCTGTATATACATTTACGCTGAAATCGCCTACAAGATATAGCAAATTTCGTCCTATAAGGTGGCACTATTTAATAAGTGACATCTGACGGACGAAAGAGATTATGCCGAAAAAGGTCGCCTTACTGTTTTCAATATAATAAAATATAATTTTCAAACTTCACATGGATGAATACGTGAAACTCAAAATATAATTTCATTGGTTTACTTCGCAGATATTTCTTGGTGAAACATTCTTGTAATAACTTGATTAATTATTCGAAAATAAAACACTTGGCTTAGTTTCACAACTTCTTTAATTAGATACACTAACAATTGTTTCGGCTATTAGGCCATTATCAAAGAGCTATCTCAAACTAAAACTTACTCTACTTAAGGTTAACATATATACCTGTGTTCCTTATGGGTGGGAGAATGTGGGTAATTGATATTTGAGATTGTATCGATATAGGGGGTATTTATGAATTCTAATTGCGTGTTTGTGATCACTCGATTTTGTTTTTGGGCTTTTTTAATTTCAAAAATCTCTAATATATTTAACTTTTTACTTTTTGCAACATTATGAATGAGGTTACAGCTCTTTATATCGGGTAAGTGGTTCTGGTCTATACAATGTTCCGCGAACCCTGTGTGTTTAACACTGTATTTTATATCTCTAATATGTTCAGTTAACCGTTTATTAATACCTCTGCCACTCTGTTCGATATAAATCGCTTCACAATTCTGGCATTTTATGGAATATACTCCTGATTTCTCTAAGTTATCTATTTTATCTTTAGTATTATTCAATAATGTACCTAAATTTACTTTGTTTATCCACACTATGTTAATGTTGAGTTTCTTTAGTAATTTGTTTATTTTCTGTGTTATGGAAGGGATATAAGTGATTACATGCCAACTCGGTTTCTTTAATTCATTTATTTCTGGGTATAACAATTTTTGAAGTATTTTCCTTTCTTTATGTTTTATCAAATTATCGATGATATCTGGGTTGTAACCATTATTTTTTGCTATTATTTTAATTGTGTTTATTTCATTATTAAAGGCTTCCTTATTTAGTAGTATACTTGTTGCTCTATGTATATAGCTATGGAAAGTTGACATTTTAATTTTTTGTGATTGATTTGCGTTGGCGTGGAATATATTATCCGAAAATGTAGGTTTTCTGTATATTTTATATACTAACTTGTTGTCTTTTTTGTGTATTGTAATATCTAGGAAATTCAATGTGTTTTTGTGTTCCTTTTCTACAGTATTTAAGACTATTTAAGATTAATAATACCGTTACAAGACAAATACACTATTGGGCTAGGTACGTAGATGACATTCTGTGTATTTGGAAGGGAACCGATAGACAATTAACAGAATTCCTAACACTACTTAATACACTAAACCCCAAAATACAGTTTACTACAGAAAAGGAACACAAAAACACATTGAATTTCCTAGATATTACAATACACAAAAAAGACAACAAGTTAGTATATAAAATATACAGAAAACCTACATTTTCGGATAATATATTACACGCTAACGCAAATCAATCACAAAAAATTAAAATGTCAACTTTCCATAGCTATATACATAGAGCAACAAGTATACTACTAAATAAGGAAGCCTTTAATAATGAAATAAACACAATTAAAATAATAGCAAAAAGTAATTGTTATAACCCAGATATCATCGATAATTTGATAAAACATAAAGAAAGGAAAATACTTCAAAAATTGTTATACCCAGAAATAAATGAATTAAAGAAACCGAGTTGGCATGTAATCACTTATATCCCTCCCGTAACACAGAAAATAAACAAATTACTAAAGAAACTCAACATTAACATAGTGTGGATAAACAAAGTAAATTTAGGTACATTGTTGAATAATGCTAAAGATAAAATAGATAACTTAGAGAAATCAGGAGTATATTCCATAAAATGCCAGAATTGTGAAGCGATTTATATCGGACAGAGTGGCAGAGGTATTAATAAACGGTTAAATGAACATATTAGAGATATAAAATACAGTGTTAAACACACAGGGTTCGCGGAACATTGTATAGACCAGAACCACTTACCCGATATAAAGAGCTCTAACCTCATTCATAATGTAGCAAAAAGTAAAAAGTTAAATATATTAGAGATTTTTGAAATTAAAAAAGCCCAAAAACAAAATCGAGTGATCACAAACACGCAATTAGAATTCATAAATACCCCCTATATCGATACAATCTTAAATATCAATTACCCACATTCTCCCACCCATAAGGAACACAGGTATATATGTTAACCTTAAGTAGAGTAAGTTTTAGTTTGAGATAGCTCTTTGATAATGGCCTAATAGCCGAAACAATTGTTAGTGTATCTAATTAAAGAAGTTGTGAAACTAAGCTAAGTGTTTTATTTTCGAATAGTTAATCAAGTTATCAAAATATAAGATTATTATTAACCTATTGCTTTGACATAGTCTAAAAATAGAAATATAACGTTATTGCTCATAACGCCCGGTAATTTATTAACAGTTATTAATATTGTGTGAGTATAAATAAGGCCCGACAAGAAAGAATATACATTTTACCGAACTAATAATTTGAATATTTAAGAAATTCTAAAGAAGGAAGCAAAACCTTACCATTCATTATTAAAATTAAGAGTATCTAAACATTGACAGCTTGAAAACTTCAAAGGAATCAAGGAGTCATGTTAGATGCGTAAAGATGGGTAACGATTGTCAACGACATGAAAGAAATCCCGGAACTTTTCCAATGCAATTTGAATTTTTCGCTTAAGAAATTAATTCCTCGTGAAAAATAAGATCTTGTATGAACCACTGGCGTTATGGTAATTATATTGGCCTCGGTCGATATTCAAGAGGCTCTCAGGCTAAATTAACGTCGACCTCGCAGCAATAAAATACCCATAACGCCCTTGTTGCATAAATCGCCTGTATCACGATTTTATAAACCAGAAGGTACGGATTTTAGGGTACTCTTCATCGAAATATATTATTATAGAAGTGTCACAGAATAACTATTCCGAATTTTCAGAAATGATAGAGGGCATTTATAATAAACATTTTTTATTGATAAACTAGTGCTTGGAAATATCTCGGTGTCAAGATAAACTAGAATTTTTTTAAAAAAATCTCAAATTACAATAGGAAAGAGTTATGTTAAGGAATATTTTAGTTAGTTAATTGACGAAGGAGATACTTGTTGAAACTTCATTATAACGCTAAGAAATAAGTAATTAAACTTCTAGTTTCAAAAATTCTTTTATTGTAAATACCACTACAATATTGTTTCGCCATACAATGGCTTCATCAGGTGGATGAAATACTGAATATGTACAATACAAGTTTGAATATTTATGTGAAAATTATTGGGGAAATGGTGGTGGAAAAATTTTTACAATCTTAAATTTAGTAGAGGGGAGTTGTTTAAATCTAGTTGGTCATTTAAAGCTAATCCTAAACTATTGTATCTATTAATTTCTAAGTTTTCTAATAGGTTAAGTTTTTTACGTTTTTCTTGAATGTGTAAAATTTTGAAATCTATATTAAATCTATGATTGATATCTATACAATGACTTGCGAAAGTTGAATCTGTTTTCTTTTCTGTATGGCTTCTCTCGTGTTCTTTCATCCTAATTTTCAATGTCCTCCCGTTTGTCCTATGTATACCTTATTACAATCTTCGCATGTTAACTTATATACACCAGAGTTTGATTCTTCGTCTATATTATCTTTGTTGTTTTTAATAATGTTCTTTATAGTATTGTCTGTTTTAAATGATATATGTTCATTATTAAGTTTTTTAATGAAAGTACCAATTTTTTCCGAAATTTTTCCTAAGTAAGTGATTGAATTATAGGAATGAATTATCTTGTATTTTAATTTTGGATAAACTAAGGAAAGGGGTTTAGATTTTTGTTGGCTATTTAGAATGATATTGACAATATTTATAGAGTAACCATTGTTTAATGCTATTGTGTATATTCTATTTAGTTCAAGGCCGAAATTACTTTTACTCATAGGTACATGAATTAATCTATATAACATTGATTGGTATGCTGATAATTTGTGTGTTATAGGATGAAAAGAATTAGCGTGTATTGTGGTATCTGTATGTGTTGGTTTATGGTATATAGCGAACTCGTGTTTATTAGTTTTGTGTGATATGGTTAAATCTAGAAAATTAATGCTTTTATTTATTTCTGTTTCTATAGTAAAATTTATTTTGGGGTGAATAGTGTTGATATAATTATGTAAAGTTTTTAATTGTCTATCTGAACCGTTAAAGCAAATTAATATGTCATCAACATACCTAAACCAATACACACAATTACCAAACAAGGGATATGTACTAATTATAGTTTCTAAATTATTCATGAAAATTTCCGCTAACAAGGGGCTTAGTGGGTTTCCCATTGCTAGACCCTCTGTTTGTTTATAAAATTTCTTTTTAAATTGAAAATAATTTTGTTCCAAGCACGTTTCTAAGAGCTGTAAAATTTCGATCTTTGTGACAATGTTCGTGTTTCTACGTTCTAGTTGTAAAGTAATTAAATCTATTACCTCCTGGGGTGGGATACTAGTGAACAAATTCGAGACATCAAAAGAAATGAGTTTACATTTGTTTGGTAATTGCAAGTTTGAAATGTTGTTAATTAATTCCTGGGAATTTTTAACGGAGAACTTAGATTTGAATTTAGTGTGTTTAAGAATTAAATCTATTAAGTGTTTGGACACATTTCTACAAGGTGCTTTTACGTACGATACTACTGGTCGTATAGGTGTATTTTCTTTATGTAGTTTAATTAAACCGTATAATTTGGGAGGTAGGGGATTCATAGTGGTTAATATACGTTTTTGAGTGTTATTAAAAAGAGAACCTGATTTTTCTATAGTTTGTTTAATCTGTTTTTGAAATTTGTTAGTAGGATCAGATTTAAGTTCTATGAATGAATTATTATCGAGGAATTCATGAACTTTGTGTATGTAGTTTGATTCCGGAATTGCTATAACTGTATTTCCTTTATCAGATTTTGTAAATATAATATTGTTATTAGTCGCTTTGTGTTTAATTGATTTAATTATTTTATTTTCAATATTAAAATTCTTAGTAGTACGGTAATTTTCTAGAATATGTTTAGCTGCATATTTATTTCCCTGGTTATCCTTTTGCTTATTTAAGGCTAAGCCTGTTTCTACTGCTAAGATTTCTAAGTGTTTATTATTAATTTTAGGGGTTAAGTTGTATTTGAAACTTTTTTTTTTTTTTTGGCATTCGGGATCGTTGCCCATATTGCATATTTGAAACCTTTAGATAAAAGATTAATTTCTTCGGTTTTGAATTCCACATCCGTAAGGTTTTTAAATCGTTTATAAAAATTAATATTTTGATTTATGTTACTTAAGGAATCGGTCTAGTTTACTATATAATAGTAAACTAGATAAACTTATTTCCTGTAAAAAACATAGCACAATGCCGATTCCTTTAGTTAACATAAATCAAAATATTAATTTTTATGAACGATCTAAAAACCTTACGTAGAATTCAAAACCGAAGAAATTAATCTTTTATCTAAAGGTTTCAAATACAACTTAACCCCTAACATTAATAATAAACACTTAGAAATCTTAGCAGTAGAAACAGATTTAGCCTTAAATAAGCAAAAGGATAACCAGGAAAATAAATATGCAGCTAAACATATTCTAGAAAATTAGCGTACTACTAAGCATTTTAATATTGAAAATAAAATAATTAAATCAATTAAACAGAAAGCGACTAGTAACAATATTATATTTACAAAAGCTGATAAAGGAAGTACAGTTATAGCAATTATTATTATAGCAATATATATACAATTATATCAACACTATTCACCCCAAAATAAATTTTACTATAGAAACAGAAATAAATAAAAGCATTAATTTTCTAAATTTAACCATATCACACAAAACTAATAAACACGAGCTCGCTATATACCATAAACCAACACATACAGATACCACAATACACGCTAATTCTTTTCATCCTATAACACACAAATTATCAGCATACCAATCAATGGTATATAGATTAATTCATGTACCTATGAGTAAAAGTAATTTCGACCTTGAACTATATAAAATATACACAATAGCATTAAACAATGGTTACTCTATAAATATTGTCAATAACATCCTAAACAGCCAACAAAAATCTAAAACCCTTTCCTTAGTTTATCCAAAATTAAAATACAAGATAATTAATTCCTATAATTCAATCACTTACTTAGGAAAAATTTCGGAAAAAATTGGTACTTTCATTAAAAAACTTAATAACGAACATATATCATTTAAAACAGACAATACTATACAGAACATTATTAAAAACAACAAAGTTAAAATAGACAAAGAATCAAACTCTGGTGTATATAAGTTAACATGCGAAGATTGTAATAAGGTATACATAAGACAAACGGGGAGGACATTCAAAATTAGGATGAAAGAACACGAGAGAAGCCATTCAGAAAAGAAAACAGATTCAACTTTCGCAAGTCATTGTATAGATATCAATCATAGATTTACTATAGATTTCAAAATTTTACACATTCAAGGAAAAGGTAAAAAACTTAACCTGTTAGAAAACTTAGAAATTAATAGATACAATAGTTTAGGATTAGCTTTAAATGACCAACTAGATTTAAACAACTCCTCTCTACTAAATTTAAGTTTGTAAATATTTTTCCACCACCATTTCCCCAATAATTTTCACATAAATATGCAAACTTGTATTGTATATATTCAGTATTTCATCCACCTGATGAAGCCATTGTATGGCGAAACAATATTGTAGTGGTATTTACAATAAAAGAATTTTTGAAACTAGAAGTTTAATTACTTATTTCTTAGAATATTTTATTAGCAGTAATACTGTCTCAAACTCTATAAAAATTGTATGTTAAAGTTAGGACCACCATTTTCGATACACAATCAATGTGCAATCGACTGCCGAATTCTTCGAAATAGCTGCGGACGTTAACAAATAGCATTAAACGCAGGAACTGACTCTTCTTCTGTACTAACAGTACTTCATAAACTAGTGATTTAGTATGACCCCAAACACAAAAATCAACAGGAGTCATATCTGGTGAACGTGCAGGGCAAAAAACCAACAAAGCGGCCTTGTTCTACCAATTCATCCATTTGTAAATTATGCAAATTTCGGCAATTTAATCCAAAGTGTGCTGATGCACCATCATGCTTGAAAACAATATTTTTTCGAATATCAAGTGGGACATTTTCAAGCAATTCTGGTAAAGTGTATTCCAGAAAAATCCTATACACATGACCATCTAACCGTGCAGGCAGTAAATATAGTCCCACTACATAATAGTCTAGAATCTAAGCATAATAGAAAACTTCCATTGAACCTGTATAGCCTGTGGGCGGGGATAACATTTTCTTCGCCCCAAATGTGACTATTGTTTGCATTAAAATAGCTATCTCTTGTAAAATATGCCTCGTCTGTTCATAATATACTCTTAGGAAATCTTGGTTCGTCGTTAATTTTACCATTTTTAGTACTATTCGGAAAATTGAACTTTGTTTGGATAATCAGCTGAAATTAACGTTTGCACTTTTTGAATGTGAAACGGATGCTTTGGTATTCGTTCAATACTCTCCATACAAATATGTGACTTGTATACATCACATGGACAATGGCATGAGTGCTTGTTTTCGGGATATTTCTAAATTAAATTCAATTGATGAAAAAAGAACACTTCGATATATGTTTCACTAAATTTTATTTACATAAAATAAGACAATTGTTTCGGACTCTGCAGTACATTTTCAATTAACATAAAAATAAATTTTCTAAAGTATAAATAGATGTATGTAACTACAAAATAGAGAGGGGATAACGTTACTAACAAATTTTCGTGCAAATGGAAAAGGGGGTAATTTAAGATATAATATAATTATTCAATAACTAATTAAATTCATTCATCAATAACTGCCCTCATTATCGGCGAAAGGCTAAACTCTGTTTGCTCGTTTACAATGTTTAACGACTTATTTTTCGCCTTTGAAATTTCTAATATTTCCAGGAGATTTAATCGTAATCCTTTTGAAGAAGAGTGTAATATATTAAAATTGTCCGATGAGATCATATGGTTGTTATCAATGCAGTGTTCTGAAATCCCTGAGCATTTCCTAGAATTTAAAATGGCTTTTCTGTGTTCAGTAATACGAGTGTGAAAACTTCTACCTGTTTGCCCGATATAAAACGCATCACAGGTCATGCAATTGACTTTGTATATTCCACATTTTTGTGTTTTTTCAAATCTATCTTTATTGTTGGCTCATAATTTACCTAAATTAAATTTATTTACTGAAATAGCTTTTATGTTGTTTTTTGTTAATCTATTAGTGATTTTATTCGAGGTCCTACCTATATAATTTATGAACCTATGTTTAGGAGATTCTTTTTGAGAAGAAGCATACAAAAAGCTATTAATTTGTTGACGTTTTTTCTTTTTGATAATATTGTCTATTATGTCTGGGGTGAAGCCATTATTTATAGCCAAACACTCAGGGTATTGACTTCTTTATCATAATTTGGTTTAGATAGAGGTAAATGTAAAAGTCTGTGTATAAAGCTGTTAAACGAAGATATTTTTATACTGTTTGACTAATTGCTATCTGCTGAAATAAGGCTATCTGTGAAAGTTGTCTTGCCTCTTAGCGGAAATTTTTATGTCAAATTTTCAAGACAATTTGTTTAATTCAAATATCCCACATTTACGTCACATTCACAAATGGTTTAGATACGTAGATGACATTATATGTGTTTGGACAGGTACAAATAGACAGTTATATCTCTTCTTCAATCATTTAAATACTATCAATAACCAAATACAATTTACAATAGAAAAAGAGAAGAATAATAAATTAGATTATAGCATTTATAGAAAACATACTTTCACAGATACCCTTATTTCAGCAGATAGCAATCAGTCAAACAGTATAAAAATATCTTCGTTTAACAGCTTTATACACAGACTTTTACATTTACCTCTATCTAAACCAAATTATGATAAAGAAGTCAATACCCTGAAGTGTTTGGCTATAAATAATGGCTTCACCCCAGGCATAATAGACAATATTATCAAAAAGAAAAAACAAATTAATAGCTTTTTGTATGCTTCTTCTCAAAAAGAATCTCCTAAACATAGGCTCATAAATTATATAGGTAGGACCTCGAATAAAATCACTAATAGATTAACAAAAAACAACATAAAAACTATTTCAGTAAATAAATTTAATTTAGGTAAATTGTGGGCCAACAATAAAGATAGATTTGAAAAAACACAAAAATGTGGAATATACAAAGTCAATTGCATGACCTGTGATGCGTTTTATATCGGGCAAACAGGTAGAAGTTTTCACACTCGTGTTACTGAACACAGAAAAGCCATTTTAAATTCTAGGAAATGCTCAGGGATTTCAGAACACTGCATTGATAACAACCATATGATCTCATCGGACAATTTTAATATATTACACTCTTCTTCAAAACGATTACGATTAAATCTCCTGGAAATATTAGAAATTTCAAAGGCGAAAAATAAGTCGTTAAACATTGTAAACGAGCAAACAGAGTTTAGCCTTTCGCCGATAATGAGGGCAGTTATTTGAATTTAATTAGTTATTGAATAATTATATTATATCTTAAATTACCCCCTTTTCCATTTGCACGAAAATTTGTTAGTAACGTTATCCCCTCTCTATTTTGTAGTTACATACATCTATTTATACTTTAGAAAATTTATTCTTATGTTAATTGAAAATGAACTGCAGAGTCCGAAACAATTGTCTTATTTTATGTAAATAAAATTTAGTGAAACATATAACCAAGTGTTCTTTTTTCATCGTGAATTTATCAAGATGTTTCGCCAAGTGCCAAGCGAGAGTTCAATCAATTTAATATTTCTAAATTGTTGTAGAACTTGGTCCTTAAAATCAACATTTCGCACAGTACGATTGTCTCCCGAATCTATTTTCTTTATTTACATTTCTGAAAATTAAGAATGGATATTCTGTGACACACTGAATAAGAATTAATTGAATGATACCATAAATCATTACATTTTACTCAAAAAGCGCAGTCGTTTTGGCATATTAGGTTTCTTGCAGTTAATAGAGAGTTATCAAATAACCCAAAACAAGTTTTTACAGTGACTACTAATCTCAGAAATTTTGTACAACATCGGGCGTACTTAATGGTTAAAGTTTATATCCATTATTATTTATATTATATATAGATGACCTTTTTCAAAACCTCAAATGTTCGCTGATTATACTAAAATCTATTATTCCAACGTTTTATTCCTGTGGTGTCAAAAAATACTTTGAAATAGAAAATTAATTAATGTTAGGTCGTTACCTCCACACATAAAAGCTCCGTTATATCCCTTATGTATGATATTGATGACCAAATTTTATCTAAGGTTCACACTTTTCCATATCCAGATCTTGGAGTGGTCTGTGATCGACGCTTAAGCTTCAAGAACTACATCGAATATGTTTAGACAGTAGTATCTAAGCCTAAACGCTTGTGATTCTATAATTAAGTAATATTATGACTGTAAAGTCCTTATGTTTCTCCCTGTTTGTGATCTGCTGTTACGCTCGAAAAATGATCCTTATACCATTTGGTCATTTTTAAGGAGTTAATTATTAATGGCTAACTTTAAGTCATCATAGGCTATTCAAAATTCAATATTATCGTTTAATATAATTTTATTTACTTTAATTACTAATTTTCAATAATCATAGACTATTTCAAACTTTAATATCTTCATATTATTTTGTATGTTCAAATATTTTGGATGTCTCTATATCCATTTTATTCTTAGCCGGATTATTTTTATATACTTCGGCGCAGTTTGACATTTTGGAAATTTTATGCGAAGTCATGCCTCGTTTATTTGTATTGATATTTCGATTTTTGTTCCTTCCTAAACAATTAAAATTAAACTGCACAAGTCATTGTGGTATTTTCTTTATTAAAATTTTGTAAATCTATTAGGTTGCTTTATTTTACTGAATATATTTTTTTTTTAAACTTAATTTTGGGTTCTAATTTTCATTTGCTCAGAGCGACATCTTCGCGCAACTTAGTTTAACTTCCGATTATAGATCGCTTGACGGTTGGTACAATTTTAAATTGGCTAATTATCCTTAATTGCTGCGATTTAATTACCGAATTTTTGTTTGTTAGCTTCCTCATTTACTCTTTAACCTTGTCGGGGTATTTGGGTAATTATCTTCCTTTCTTTCATATATTCCGTCCAGAATAGTTTTTGTTACTATGACGTAGTTTTCTTCCCGAATAAATAGTTGTACATTCGTTAGGAAGATCCTCTTTCTGTACTGTTCAAGCTCTGAAGTAGTCAGTTGTTTGAAAACTCGAAGTCAATTTTTGAAATTTATATAGTGTTCCTTTCTGCTTGTTCAGGATTTGGTCAAACTTGACTCTTGTTAATTAAATTCACTGATGTAGTGTCTTTATGCGGGGTTTGTTCCTCGGTTTTAGAAGTTTTCATGACCACGTGTTGCTTCAGGTGAGTTTCTAGATAAGGAGACGGCTGTAATTTTATCACGGCATTGGTCTCCGCTTTTTACATTACTTTGGGATCTTCCATTTATTCTTTTCTTTTCTCATTTATTTAGGGCTGCTAGTGCAGGCTACTGAAAAGCTATTTTTTGTGTCGAATAAGGGGAACGCTGCTGAGAGATTTTCTGCGAGATATACCGATCTTTGTCAGCATCCCCGCCGAAATACGCATCCTTGATCATATGATAACTGGTATCCAGGAAAATCTCCTAATTGGGTACAGGCACAACTAAGACGCAAGGTAGTGTCCGTAGCATTTTATTCTCTCGTGACAGAGTTCTAAATAATTGTAATAATATATATTTTTTTGTTTTGGAGGACCGCATGGTCCCCACCAATTTGTGTAATTTGCGATCTTGCATAAATTTTCAGTACTTCATTTATACAACTAGCATTATCATTTTTCTAATATAAATTCCTGTAATATGTTTTTTTTATAAATATAATATCAACCTCATATACGAGTATATAAGATTGGATCAAAGTGAGAAATTTGCGTAAATTTAATTCTTTTTTTTATTAATCAGTATCGAATTCTGAAGTGTTCTTTTCCTATATCTAAAATTGTTTCAAACTAATCAATCACCTTATTAATAATCAATATCACCATATAGAGTATTGTTCAAGTTTTTTTTGCATTCATACATATAATTTTACATATACTGTGTGTAGCATAATTGTTGTAAGGTACGTCAAAGCTTTGAGGAACTACTTATGCAAACGTTATATCATAATACACGAAATTCATTGTGACTTTTTATTCTAATTACGTAATACTATTTGGTTGAATCAATCTCTGTCCTGTTGATACAGGGCGTTTAACTCTCTTTTATATTTATTTGGTGCAATTTATATTTTGTCATTCTTGATTATTTTCTTTAATAAATATTGTTGTTATTGTTATATACCGTTGTTAGCGTTTTATTTCTGTAAGTCCTTATGAGCAGAAGTGTTAGAATCAGCGACACGGTTAACCAGGTATACGAACACCTTTATAGTACTCTTAAGCCCTTATGGCCCAAGGGTGATTCTACGTTGACCAGTGAACTCTCCAGACCGAACGTAGTAGTGCCCATATAACTATCTATGCGTTGCGATAGCCCACGACGCTTCCGCATTTAATTTCTGAGCTGGCCGGTGAGTTTTTCGGGGGCCTCTGTTGACCAGGGGCGGAATTAGGGCTTTGTCCTAATTCCCACTGTGGTTTTTGTTACCTATTCAATTTTAGGGCTAACACTGCATTGAATATTGTTCTACTGTTTGATCACTATATTACGTATCTCATCAAATAAGAATCAAAACGATTTAGTGACGATTCTTGAAATATATCTCACTTGAAGCTGGCAGCCAGTGTCTTGCTAGGGGCATTGACTATAATTTTTTACTTGAGTACCATGGTTTTCCCTTCTCGAACGTGAGCAAAGACATCAGTCAATATTTTCGTCAACTTGCGCATAGGATTATTGACTGTAGAAATTTACTGTTTAAACTGGATTTTTTTTTCTAATCGCTCTTTTAGGTATATTTCAACATTTGTCTCACAGGCACTTGAGGAAAAAGAGGGATTATTTTACAACTGGATACGATCGTATTCCCAGTTTTGCTATTCTATTTCTGCGAACATCTACTATTCCTTGTATTTGTAAAATTACTAGAATTTTTTCAGCACATTACCAGGGCGACAATTTTAATGTGAAGAACTACAGATCAATAGTAATTTGATTTAATTTTGTAAAACTGTTTGAAGCTATAGTCTATGAACATATGAATAATTGAATTACGCCATTTTTACGCATTTTTTTTTTCCCAACTAACTTGGATTCATATACAGACGATCGATTGTCTTTAACTTAGCTACATTGCCTCAAGATCTATGTGAAGCACTAGAAGACGGTATACCAGTGGATATCTATAACGATTTTTCCCATGCCTTTAATACGATAGATCATTCTACTACGATGACAAAGGTAAGTTCATTTGAATTTAGCAAATCTTTACTGATATTCGCGAATTTCTACCTTCAGAATTGACCTAATTATATGTAGGTACTACATTGGTTACATATCGACGACCTATATTTCAACATCGAGTGTCCCACAGAGATCAAACCTCAGACAATTGTTATTCAACACATTTATTAATGACTTCATTAGTTCCAATCGGCTTCTTTGTCAGCTGCTTTGTATTAGCTTATGCTGATGACTATAGACATTACAACGCTGCTGATAAAAATCAATAAATGACTTTCCTTCAAATGAATCCAACTGGTTTTCTTTTGATTCAATATCTTACCAGACATGATACTAATTTCCTTTTTGAAATTTTCCTTGTTCAACACATAATATATACTATATGACAAAAACAAAACGAGTCCTTCCAGTAAAAGTATATATTTTTAAATTAGATTTTGAACAAATGTTTACTGTGTTGAGAGTAATAAATGGTTAAATTTTATTTAAAATTTAAAAAAATTAGTTATAGGAAAAATTTAATGAGTTGCCTCTCTATATAGCGAATACATGCTGCTATGTTCCCAGGTATGCTTCTAATAAGATGATCTGTAGACTTGTGTGGAAGTTCATTCCATGTGACTTGTAGGGCATTATGCAGTTGTTGTAAGTTACTGGAGGGTTAGGAAGCATACCAACTCTTCGCCTTACCATATTCCAGGCATGTTCTATGGGCGATAGTTCTAGTGACCGCGCAGACCAATTGAGAATATTGATGTTGCCTCTTGTATAAATCGTAATATAACAGCTACAACATGAGGACAGGCATTGTTTTGCTTGCATGTGGTATTATTTAGCCCATGAACCAATTTGTTAGCTAACGCAGCAATTAAGGAAATTAAAGTTATGTTGACAGCCCTGAATTCATTTTCCCTAAGCTTTTGACATGATTTAAGTTACCAGGCTTGTTATTTTCTTGTTTAAATTTCTTTCAGCTGTTTTGACTAACCTAACCTACATATTTGAAAACATTTTCTCTGCAAATAAATAAACTATGATGAATCCTGCGAAACGTGTTCGTTCATGCAATTTTAATAAAGAAGATGAAATGTTGTTATTAGATGAAGTTTTAAAATTCAAAAACGTGATTGAGTGCAAAACCACAAACAAACTAAGTTTAGGAGAGAAGGTTTGTATGTTTAACATTAACTAGTAAAATATTAAATACAAAATATTTCCAGGAAATCGTTTGGCAAAAAATTGCAGATTCATTTAATGCCAAAAACCTACTATCTAGGTCTATTGACCAATTAAAAACAAAATATGACAATCTCAAGGCAAAAGCTAGGAAAAAGGTAGCTAAGCTTAAACTTAGTCGGACAGGTACAAGTGGTGGCCCTGGTTTTTGTGATTTAGATTGTATAACAGAAGCAGTTCTAAAAATTATAAACTTCAAGACGGTGGTGGGCTTTGAAAATAGATTTGATGGTGACAGTCAAACAAATGTATTGCAAGATATTTATTTCACACAATTTTTTAACATTTTTTCAATTACAGAATGTCATGGATATAGATGTTGTGGAGGACAACAAACTTTTATTAACGATAGTTGATGAGCCAGTAATGATTTCAATACTTTATTATTATTTTATTGCTAAGAGGTTTCTTTTAGGTACAGTCTAGCAGAAATACTACAGAAATTCGGGAGGTAGCTTTGTCTTCAGAAACTATAGAAATATAAGTCTTGAAAAGTATAATATATATGAACTAATATATTTTTAAACAGTTATCATTTGTGGAAGAACATGTGGATGAGGTTCTTGTAAATATTACTACCGGTAGAGGTAATGAAATGCTAATGAAAAATACAAACGGTACAGTTACAGAGGTAGGCTGTCATTTTTCAATTTTAACAATTTATTTACATACCACCCATTACAAAAAGTGTTATAATAATATATTTAATATTTACTTTAATGTTATGTCTTTCCAGGTTTTAGAAGATTTTGAACCTGAAGCAACTAACTGGAGCAAGTATACTCCCAAAAAATTAAAAGCAAAAGCTAATAGAAAGCTGCGACCACAATCATATAATCCAGTAGCAGATGCTAAGGCTGCTTACTATAAGAGGAAACCAGAAATTATGGAAATCACTTTTCAGGAGGAATCTATAGAACGTGCCAAGAGAAGCGAACGTGATGCTGAAGAACATGTAAAGAAAATGTTGCTTCTAGACCAGGAATTGCTAAAAAAAATAAAGTACAGCTGGACAAATAAATGAAGTGCAACTAGCACATATTTTTGATCGTATGCTTTTTTGTAATTTTTTTTCAATACATATCTTGAAAGTATTTTAATATTGATGTTTCATTTCTATTTATGTCAAACAATTGTAATAACATGATTTTAAGGTTTGAAGCTTTTTTAAGTATTTAAAGATTTTACAATGATATTGTTCAATTTTTTTTACCAAAAACTCAAATAAAAACAAATCGAATGTAATGAGCAAATTGTAAAAATTTCAATTATTTTCCTAATACATCAATGATGAAACTTGTTTGTCTTTTACTTGACCTTGCAGTGAAGAATATCAAAATATAATTGTGCCACAAACATTACGAAATATGTAAATAATAAAGAGCAGTGATATAGTTTAAGGAATTTATTTTTTATAAGTAAATATACATATAATACAAGTCATAAAAATTTTAATTAGATTATAATAAAATATCTACAATTGAGCAAAGTGCTCGTTTATTAAAAGTTGTCGATAATGCCTGGCATTATTAACAATATGTTCAACATTATCATTTTCATCATATAGATCTTCGATATTTTCCACCTCTTCTTCAGGATATAAATCGTTCATATCTATTGCGATGTTATGCAACACTGCAGTAGCAACAATATTATCCATCACACGGTCAACATGTTGTCGCATTCCTACCCTCAAAATAGAGAAACGGCGGTTCCACACACCATACTGCCTCTCCACCACATTTCTTGTTCTTATCATGGACTCGTTATACAAGTTTTCTGCTGGTGTTCTTGCTTCTTGTAATATAGTCATTAAATATGACTGTAAAGAATATCCACTATCACCTACCAAAATATATCTCCCAAAAGTACCATTTTGAAATTTTCTTTTTAAACTACTATTGTTAAAAATTGTTTGGTCATTAGTTGCTCCAGGCCAACGTGCTACAATATTTCTAATTTTTAATTTAGTATCACTGACAGTTTGTACATTTAATGCGAAAAAACCTTTTCTCGATCTAAATATTTCGGCATCATCACCACCAGGTGAATCAATTTTTATCAATGTACAATCTATTGCACCTATTACTCTGGGAAACCTAGCTATGGCATAAAATTTCTCTGCAGCTCTTTCCATTTCAATAGCATTTTCATACATATTTATGTAACGAGCGCTTAGGGAAGCAATGGCTGTGGACACCCGTTTTATTATTCGGCATGCTGATGCTTTTGATACCCTCATAAAGTCTGCTACAGCTATTTGCATATTACCAGAGGCGTAGTATCTCAATGATAATAATAGCTGTTGCATTGGCTGTATGGATCCACCTCTATAAAACATTGTTTAAAGTTACTTCTAAAAAAAATGTATATATAGTCAGATAATACCTATTTGTATCCCTTTTAATTAGTGGTTTAATTTCCTGTAACAAGGCTTGAACGGTTTCCTTCGTTAATCGGAAACGATCAAAAAATTCTTTTTCATTAAAACTACCCAAACAATCTTTTCTTTCTTTATAAACTTTCCTTCTTCTAAATACAATATATTCATCCTCAGATGAACTCGAACTTGAACTTGAAGAGCTTGGATGATGCATATTAAAAAATGTGTCAAAATAAACTTTAAACAGGCAGTTAGGTATAGACTCGAAAAATGTCAATTGAAAAAGCGAACAAAATAGAGGTTAACTTAAACAGGCCATTAAATTCTTTCAATGGAGACTGTGGTTAAATAAAAATTTAAAAAAGGTATATAACCCCTTACCACTATTATTAATCGTATCCTAAATACGTCTTTCGACAACTAAGTTGCCATTATCAGTAGGTAAAAACTACTAATTAAAAGTCGCACATGGGGCACAGTAAAGCAAGAGAAACGCTTACGCACAACTACTATACACCGCGTCCCCGTATACACTCTCTCATCTCTACATCTCTCTCATCAGTGTATACGGGGACGCGGTGTATAGTAGTTGTGCGTAAGCGTTTCTCTTGCTTTACTGTGCCCCATGTGCGACTCTAGTTTTTACCTACTGATGATATATATATATATATAATTTGACAACTTAGTTGTCGAAATACGTATTTAGGATACGATTAATAATTGTGGTAAGGGGTTATATACCTTTTTTAAATAGGCCATTAAATCTTAACTAGTCATTTTGGTGTCATTAGTACTAACGGAGAATTAAAAGATAATTACGGATTATGAAACTGATATTTTTACAACTTATTGACAACTTAGTTGTCGAAATACGTATTTAGGATACGATTAATAATTGTGGTAAGGGGTTATATACCTTTTTTAAATAGGCCATTAAATCTTAACTCGTCATTTTGGTATCATTAGTACTAACGGAGAATTAAAAGATAATTACGGATTATGAAACTGATATTTTTATTTTAATTAGGAATTAAAGTTAATCCTCCCATTAATTCCATTATGAAAACGGGCCTAAGTATCCCTAAATAACTTTAGTTTCCTATTTTCTCGTCCTATAGTACTTCTGGGTTCTCTAGAACTTCTTCCGCGACGTCGCTTACCTTCTTGAGAACAATTTCTCTATCAACGAATGACTGTAGCAATACTTCTTTGCATTCGTCTAGCAATCTTACGAAATAAAATACCGGTCTCATGTGGTCCAATGATACGTGTTTTTTCCAAATTGCTTAGTTGGAGATAATTTGTTTGCCTTTGAACTCTTAGCATTTCAATACATTAATTCAGAATTATAGACTGTTACCGGTTTTTTTTTTTCGTTAAAGTTCGAGAAAAAACAAAACTAAGAATTTTTACTTTCTTTAAAATAGAAATAGAAAAGAAATATTTCTATATTTTTTTAAATAATATTTTATTCTAAAACAACAACGAGCAAAGCTGCAGTCTACAAATTGTCGATGTTTTCATACTCTGTGTATCCTGGAGTAATTTACTTCCGAACAATGTGTGCCGATGAATTAATAACATTGAAAATACGTAATCTAGCAGAAGATTATCACTGTTTTTGTATTCAATTAGATCACGAGATTATACAAAGTGTTAGAAATAAATTATAAGATTAGTCTCACAACAGCTGGTTTTTCCCAGGTTCATTGGGGGCCCAACAAAAGTTCGACTGAATGCCTTCAAATAGTAGCAGATGTTTAGAAGTATAAGTACTCTTTTAATTTTTTGGTTAACCTATAAATTCTAATTATCTTTTAAGGCAACCAATGAAACTATTAAAATTTTAACTATAAATATATTTACTTAAATCAAAATATTAAGAGTACACTAACATATTCGCATTTAATTTAAGATTACAAGGAATTTAAACTTACAACAGTTGCTTATTGACTTTCGAACTGAAATTGTGTTGAGGTTTCCTCTTCTTACAATATTTCACTTTTAGATATCCTTCTTTTGCTGTACGAGTATATTTGTGATTATAATGCTTTCGTAGGTATTACAGTGACGACGGCCAACTTCGTCTGATGAAGAGACATCATAAAGAGACCACACGGTTTCATGAGGAAAGCTCTCAATTTTGTTATAAATTAGTTTCAGCCAGTGATGATGAATAGAAGAAGTGACTATTTAAAATTAGCCAGTGATGGTGAACAGGAGAAGTGACTATTTAAAATTAGCCAGTGATGGTGAACAGGAGAAGTGACTATTTCAAATTAGCCAGTGATGGCGAACAGGAGAAGTGACTATTTAAAATTAGCCAGTGATGGTGAACAGGAGAAGTGACTATTTAAAATTAGCCAGTGATGGTGAACAGGAGAAGTGACTATTTAAAATTAGCCAGTGATGGTGGACAGGAGAAGTGACTATTTAAAATTAGCCAGTGATGGTGAACAGGAGAAGTGACTATTTAAAATTAGCCAGTGATGGTGAACAGGACAAGTGACTATATAAATTAGGCAGTGATGGTGAACAGGAGAAGTGACTATTTAAAATTAGCCAGTGATGGTGAACAGGAGAAGTGACTATTTAAAATTAGCCCGTGATGGTGAACAGGAGAAGTGACTATTTAAAATTAGCCAGTGATGGCGAACAGGAGAAGTGACTATTTAAAATTAGCCAGTGATGGTGAACAGGAGGAGTGACTATTTAAAATTAGCCAGTGATGGTGAACAGGAGAAGTGACTATTTAAAATTAGCCAGTGATGGTGAACAGGAGAAGTGACTATTTAAAATTAGCCAGTGATGGTGAACAGGAAAAGTGACTATTTAAAATTAGCCAGTGATGGTGAACATGAGGAGTGACTATTTAAAATTAGCCAGTGATGGTGAACAGGAGAAGTGACTATTTAGTTTTAGTTTATTTATTCTAGATATGTATAATGTGTAACGAACGCGAAAACAAAACTATTAAGTTACAAGAAATTAACAATTTAGAATTTCAATGGTGAATTTAAATTACAATTTCATTCGCATTTAAAGATTAGTAAAATAAAAATATATAACAAAATAATTTGAAACATACATGAGTCGGTAAAAACCACACCAATTTGTATAATACAAAAGTATTTTTAAAACTATTTTATATTATTAAAAATTATAAAAAAATATTTTAATAATATTTTATATTATTAAAAATACTTTTGTCTTATACAAATTGGTGTGGTTTTTAACCACTCATGTATGTTTCAAATTATTTTGTTATATACGCATTCGGTTCGCCCGACAATTAGTGAAGACACGATAATACAGTTTTTTATAGATATGGTTGTTACCGTCTATAGAAACAAGTTGCTTAGTTCGGCAGTTATTATGTAGACAGCGCTGAATATTCTTTCACGCTCTGTCTTAATAATTTCTGGTTGATAGCAAGGTAGTTATGTTTGGTTGAATGTATCTCTTCTCCAGCAGGGGCGTACCGACGATCCTGTAGAAAGGTGAAATACGTATCTGCGTCTCTGGAGAGGAGATACATTCACAAATATATAACTTATATTGTGTTCTTCACACCCCATTTTGAATAATATTTTATATTATTAAAAATACTTTTAAGCACAGAGTATGTTAACGACAGAATTCTAAGAGTAAAAATGATGTTCAATCATCCCCTGCACATTATATCAGTATATGCACCTGACATTGGCAAACCCGAAGAAATGTCAATAGATTTCTACGAGATCCTACAATCAGAACTGGACAAAATCCCAAAAAACGAAAAGATAATCCTATTAGGAGATCTAAATGCTAGAATAGGAAATGAAGCAGTAGATGGAGTAAAACAAAAATACAACGAAGAAGTAACTAACAGAAATGGCGAAATGTTGACAGAATTTTGTGCACAGAATGAATTACGAATAAACAACACATACTTCCCTCATAAAGACCAACACAAATACACCTTTTACGACAATAGACAAAATAAATCCATAATCGATTACATAATCACAAACAGAATGTTCATGCCCCAACAAATAGTAGATATAAGAGTCCTGTCCTCAGCCAACATTGGAACAGACCACAAATTAGTGCTAGGAAAACTACGAATAGCAATGTCACCGAGGAAACAAAAGCCAACAACAAGAGCTGAAAAATTCAACATAGAATTGCTCAACCAGGAAAATACGAAACAACTATACGCAGACCGATGCAAACAATACATTACTCTTAACCCAATAATACAACCCGACACTCCCCAAACAGCATGGGATAAACTGAAACAAAACATCTATAAAGCCGCCGAAGAAACCCTAGGCACACGCACGGTATCGCAGAACAGTAGACCGAACAATAAACCTTGGTTTACAACGGAAGTCAAGGATATCACAAGGGAAAAGAAGAAAAATTATTTGCAATACAGGGAATCTCCAACTCAAGAAAACCGAAATAAGTATATTGAAACTAGGAACAAGGTCAATAATAGGGTTAGAGAGATCAAGGAAGAATACTGGCAGGAATTCAGTAACGAAATGGAAGCAGACATGTATGGAGCACAAAAACGAATTTGGAAACTACTAAGAGGCATGAAACGGGAAACGAATGAAACAATACAACTCAGAACAATTACCGAAGAAACTTGGGAGAAATATTTCAGAAATCTTTACGCAGACATAGAGAACCCTGTAGAAACACAAGAAGAAGACATACAAAACGACCCACCAGAAGAGTGCACGCAAATCACCGAAGAGCAAGTAAGAGAGACAACGAGGAAACTTAAGAACAGGAAAACTCCAAACCAAGACAAAATACCAAATGAGCTAATAAAAAATGGAGGAACTGCCACCATAAAAGAATACACAAAACTGTTTAATATCATACTACAACATAGAAGAATACCTGAAGAATGGAAGAACAGCGTAACAATACCCATCTTCAAAAAAGGAGACAAAACCGATCCAGCTAACTACCGTGGGATAACATTGTTGAGCACCTCGCTAAAACTCCTAACTAAGATCATTGCGGACAAAATAACCCCAACAATGCCAATAAGCGAAGAACAACAAGGATTTCGAAGAAGTCGATCCACCACTGACGCTCTATTCATACTCAGACAATTGATAGAAAAATCATTAGAGTACAACACCCCTGCCTATCTTTGCTTTGTAGATCTAACTAAGGCCTTCGACAGAGTACAACTAAAAGACGTCATCACGATCCTGGAAAACAATAACACGAAGAAAGAATATGTAGAACTCATTAAGGACCTAAACACAAACACAAGAACGCAAATACGCACCAACCTCACCCTAACACAACACCTACGAACCACAACAGGCATCCGTCAAGGCGATAGTCTCAGTCCTTTATTATTCAACGCAATCATGGATGAGCTGGTGAAAGCTGTAAAGAACACCGGATTAGGATATCGGATGGGCATACACAACATAAATATAATATGCTATGCTGATGACGCAGTACTTATTGCGGAATCAGAGGACGACCTACAAAGAATGTTACATGCTTTCAACAAACAGGCAGGAAAACACAACATGGAAATTTCCATAGACAAGACCAAATGCATGACCATAGCAAAAGAACCTGTACGCTGCAAATTGGTAATAGAAAATAAGACCGTCGACCAAACCATGTCAATCGAATACCTTGGGTGCAAAATTACAAGCGCAGGGTTTTTGGGTGATGAGGTGAGGAAACAAGTAAACAAAGCAGCAGCAATATCGGGACATCTTAGGTATCCAATCTGGAGAAACAAACACCTAAGTACGGAATGCAAATCAAGGATATACAAAACATGCGTACGACCGGTGATGACATATGGTGCGGAGACGAGAGCGGAAACGACGATAACAAAGAGGATACTAAGAACAACCGAAATGAAGACTCTAAGAACGATAACAGGATACACATTACATGATAGGCAAAGAAATACAGATATAAGGGAGAAGTGTCAAACGGATGACGTAGTCAGATGGATACGGAAAAGAAGAAGAGAATGGAACCACCATGTCAGCCCAATGAATCCCGACAGAATGGCCAGAATAGTACGAAACAACATACCTCACGGAAGAAGACCCATAGGACGACCACCAAAACGCTGGCGAGACAGCTGGCAATCAAATTCACAAGAACTGCCGCCACAAAGAAACCGGAACTAAACAGGCGATACGCCTATCGAAAGAAGAAGAAGAAGAAGAAGAAGAAGAAAAATACTTTTATAAAATAAGAATAGTTGCATTTAATCAAGTAGAGATATCATATTCCTAATGTATAGGTGTCAATTCAACATTGCTGTTTCAGTATCTAACAAAAATATAAAAGAAATACCACTTCTGTATAGAAAAATATACAGATTTTTATACTATCAATATAATTGTGTTTGTATTTCTGATAGACTATGTCCACAACACTGGGATATAGTATCAAGTAAAATAGATGCATTTTGCAATAACAGCCATGGCAACCTGTTATAATAATCGAATGTAAATCACAGTGTCTACAAACACATTATATTACTCATATTCTCAGCTATGCAAAAAATGAGCATGGTAGCTAAGCGCCAAGTAATGCGTTAAAAAATTCGTATTCAAAATTTCAGGGGACAACGTGTATATTGACTATTTAATTTTATTTCCATACATGTTATAATTCAAATATTCAGCAACGATTACAGATGCCTCGCAAATATTTGATTAAATTATGAGTATATATTTATTTTCTTTCACACAGGGTGAAACAGAATAATAAAATATGTGTGATTTCTTATATTGCCGGGAGTGTCTTGACTAATGAATGATATCATAAGTTTAAATTTGTCGGTTGTCAAAAATTTAACCTTATCTAATATCTACGTTTCTTTCCTTTTACCAATCTACTTGCTAAACTTTGATATTTTAGATATGTCTGACAATTCTTAAGAGTTTAACTTTGTAAAATGAATTTATAATTATGATTTTATTACATACTTAAAATGTATGCGCTAAGAAAGTTTATTGCCGAAATATAGCTTGATAGTCTAGCTTGACTAACGCTCAATTACCTTTTATTTTATTATCTTTATTAAAATAATTTAACTATGTGTTTATTCTGTTACGTCTTCGGCTTATTTAATGATATAAGAATTCTTTCAGGAAATATTGTAGAAGGGTTTCTAATTGTTCCAAGTACGCTATGCATAAACGTATATCCCAAAGTAAAATTATAAAAAGCGAATATAAGATGAGACTCATCAAAATGAGCAATTAATTGAACCGCAGTGCAACTGCAGAAAAAATATTACAAAGAGGAACTTGTGAAAATAAACACCACTTATTTTCAAAATTACAAAATGTTGGCGGTTTTATTTGCATTTACTGTTATTAATGACCACTGCTAATATCAGTAAATACAAAGGAAGCCGCAAATATTTTCTATCAGAAAATAATTGAGAGATCTCATTAAAAGCTTATTGATAATAATCACAAAGGTGCAAGGTTGAAATACGAAAAACTTTCTATATGAATGGAATAAATGAAATATTTAATAACAAATACAAACATAATTTTTGTTCAGAATAATTGAAACATACATGAGTGGGTAAAACCCCACCAGTTTTGTATAATACAGGCGTATGAACAGGGCGAGGTACTTCGGCTGTCTGACAACAGGCAGCGCTGAATTTACTTTTACGCTCGGTTTGGATAATTTCTGTTATGGCGAGGTGGTTCTTTTTTGTGAATGTGTCTGAAGATATCATTTCTCCAACAGGGACGTACCGATAAGCCTGTAGAAAGGCGAAATACGTATCTGCGTCTCTGGGGAGGGATATGTTCGGACACGTTCACAAAAAATATTAATAGTGAACCTGTATTTGTGTTCTTCACACCAGATTTTTAATAATATTTTGTATAATTTTTGTTATTTTATATTTTCATACATATCAAAATTTGTAGAAGAAATTACCTTAAAAATATACTTTTTTATATTTATATATATAATTTATTTATCTTTAGGTAGTATGTTTATTGTCAAAGTGGAAATTTGCATTTCATTTTCAATAGTGTTTGTCTTTATAAAATTTATGTATAATACTCCATATGCAGATTTCGGTTTCCAGGTTGGCACCGCGTCGAGTTAGGCATAATTGCTAACGTCTAGTCGTCCACTGTTGCAAGGAACGTCTTCAGGGCTGTACGTAGACGTTCGTCGTTTCGCAGTAGCTTGAAGGATGTTAGGACAGAGACAGGCACAACTTATATGGGGGGGAGGGGACTGGGTCAGATGGTGGGCTGTTATTGGCTGGAGACCATCAGCCAATCGCATGCGTCGTATGGGCGTGGTATTTCGTAGTAGAATTCAGTAGAGTTTGCCACCTTGTATGTAACGTATAGCTATCGTCTCTATTGAAATTGCGGGGATGTTTATGAATTTAAATGGATCCACGGATCTTCCTTGGGAAGTGATGCGATTCACGGGACAGAAGGTTGACATCTTTGAATAGAATTTGATGACCGGAGTTGAGTTTGTGTTCTATCAGCGCTGAATCGGCTATATTTAAGTCTAGTAACAACGTTGATGTTCGGACACACGCACGCCGACTGGCCGCTTAGTTTCGCCAATGTCCACACTGCCACCTAAACACGGAATGCGATACACTCCTTGTGCTTGGAGCGGAGATATTTTGTCTTTAACCGAGGGTAAGGGGTCCGAAACTTTAGAATGGGGTCTGAAGACGGTTTTGATTTTATTTTGATGTAGAACCTTTCCTATAGGATCGGTGATACTTTAAATATACGGTAAGAAGGCGATACTGATGTTAGGACCGGGTTCGATCCGAGATTTGTGGTTACGATGTCTAACTATAATACGGTGTATGTCGTGAGCGTTATAATTATTCTGGAGTAGGGTGTTAGAAATATGTTTAATTTCAGAGGGTAGTGCCCTAGGTTCTGCGATAGAAAACGCATGATGTACAAGAGTATTGATAACCGCTTGTTTGTGTGCCGGGTGATGATGGGAAAACCCATTCAGATATCGGTCCGTATGAGTCGGTTTCCTGTAAACCGTGTGGCCCACTTTGCCATTGATATTGCGGGTCACCAAGACTTTTAATACGTCTGAAAACGGGAGACTTCCGTCTGATTCCACTTCCATGGTAAAGCGAATGTCACGGTGCTGGGAGTTTAAGAAAAGTAGAAACTTATCTGCCACCCATGTGGCCAGATGACGAACGTATCGTCTACAATTCTAAACCAACATTTTAAGTGAAAGGAACTTAAGACTTGTTGTTCGGAAGCTTCCATAAAAATGTTAGCGACAACCAGGGACAAAGGGAAACCTATAACGGCCCCCCTTCTATATAAGTTGTGCCGGTGTCTATCCTAGTATTCTTCAAGCTACTGCGAAACGACGAACATCAACTTACAGCCCTGAAGATGTCCCTTGCAACAGTGGACGAAACGTTGGCAATTACGCCTAACTCGATGAAGTTCCAACCCGGAAACCGAGCTCTACATCTAGAGAACGACCGCGGAAACCCACACCTACGATTCTCCATATATTCAGCAAATAGCCTAGTTTAATCATGGCCTTGTATATGTATGTGGATAGTCTAAAGCATTTGGTTGACAACTCTTTAAGAAGTTTTGCAGTGATTAAGTCGGATTCCTAGGCGGTTTTTATATTGAATTTCTTAATAATTATGTATTTGACTTCGCTTATTGTTATTGCCTTATGCACAAGGCCATTTAGAATGGCGATCCCGTAATTTTTTTTATTTCTTTGTTGGTAGTTTGTTCAGGATTGAAGGGTTGAAATACATTGTTGAGATGGGCGGCAAATATTTCTCTCTTCATTCCTCCATTCCTAATGTGATGATTTGATTTTTGTGGCCTTTCTATTAATTGCTTGATAGCTTTCAGTAAGGTGTAGTCAGAAATTTGCGTTGGGCTCAATGATTTCAAGTACTTATCTATATTTCTTTAGGAGCTATGTTAAGTTTGTTTTCATTTTCTTGTGTTCGATTTTGCTTCTTTTTTATTTCTCTTTAAGTTGATTTTCTTCTTTAATCGATGGTGGTAGTTCTTTATTTACATTGGTGTTATTTGTAGATTCGCTTTGCATACCCGGCTGCTGTTTGAATATTTGTTGTTAAACTTCCTACAGCCATTTCACATTTCGTCTTCAGTAATATGACCAAAGTGATTAATTTATCAGAATAATTGAAACATACATGAGTAGGTAAACCCCACCAGTTTTGTATAATACAAAGGTATTTTTAATAATATAAAATATTATTAAAAATCTGGTGTGAAGAACACAAATGCAGGTTCACTATTAATATTTTCTATGAACGTGTCCGAATATATCCTATCCCCAGAGACGTAGATACGTATTTCGCTTTTCTACAAGCTCATCGGTACGCCCCTGCTGGAGAAAGGATATTTCCAGACACATTCACAGAAAAAAACCACCTCGCCCTATCACCGTAATTATCCAGACCGAGCGCAGAAGTAAATTCGGCGATACCTGTTGTCAGACAGCCGAAGTACCTCGCATACCGTCCACATAATTAATGTGAAGTAACGACGCCCTTCCAAAGAGGTTAGCACAGCCAACTCTCTAGAAAACTGCATTTTGTTTGTGCCTTCACTCATACTACGGCTTAACCGCATGTGTAATGTATCAGAATAATTGAAACATACATGAGTAGGTAAACCCCACCAGTTTTGCATAATACAAAGGTATTTTTAATAATATAAAATATTATTAAAAATCTGGTGTGAAGAACACAAATGCAGGTTCACTATTAATATTTTCTGTGAACGTGTCCGAATATATCCTATCCCCAGAGACGTAGATACGTATTTCGCTTTTCTACAAGCTCGGACACGTTCACAGAAAATATTAATAGTGAACCTGCATTTGTGTTCTTCACACCAGATTTTTAATAATATTTTATATTATTAAAAATACCTTTGTATGATTAATTTATCTCTAAATAAATTTTAGTTAGTATTTTTGTTGTACAGGGGAAATTTGGGTGTTTCTTTTTTTAAGATATTAGAGTAAATTTTTATTATTACAGAAGCATGGCCCGAAAACAAGTCGTCACACTAAATTCAACGAAATTGGAAAATTTGCAAGTATCTGGCGGCCAATATGTCGGTTCATCTTTGGTTATTGTTAGATGTGATCTTCAAAACGTTTAAAGAATTCTTCGTATTGTGCTTTTTTGTTTTCATACTTAGATTGACAATATTTAGGATATCGTTAAATTATCATATTTGTCTTTTATGGTGGCGCTGGTTACTTAAAGTTATTATTTCGCAAACTTTTCCCTGTTCTAATAAATAATGTTTTCTCATATGATAATTTCTGCACCCACACGTGCTTTTCCACTACGATGTTTGGTAGTGCATATGTAGTGTGTCTCAGTACAATGAGTTTCAGAAGTTCATAAGTTACACTGAAATAATATAATGACTCATCAGTTAAGACTGGTGAATTCTACCTTAAACAAAATTAAAGTATAAAACAAATTAACTAAAAATATAAATAAAATAAGTATTAAGTATAAATGTATATTTTTTCTATTATAAAAACAATTACAGAAGCGAAAAGTATTCCTTTAAAGTTGCTTATTTTTTAAATTACATTTTATCTGTCAACGAATCACACATTAGTGTATGTGCATTGTCTGTCTGTAACTGTTTCAGAATTTCAAATACATGAATTGCATTGTATTGTTCGCGTTTAGTTCAATGTATGTCAGCAATTATCGATCCCAACATGTAGTAGAATTCAATTAATTAATTCAGTATTTTAATTAACAAAAAAAAATCAATTTAATTCACTGCTCCAGTTTTTCTCGGAAATAATACAATTTATGACATGTTCATTTTGCATATTTAAATTGTGACTTCAATTCCATTGCAAAAGGAAATTATATATTGTATTAATATCACAGGCCTGCATAAAATTTGTGATGACGTGATTTTTGCTTGTTAAGCTCAGTTTTTATATAGCAATAACTAACAGTTGGTCTCTACCACCCACAGATTTTTTTTTGCACAAAAGAAAAAGAAAAAAATATTAAAAAAATCTTATAATAGGCATTTTAATACATTTTAAAATGAATGTACTACTTCAAATTCTAGGTATTAATCCAAAAATGATTTTCTGTTGTGGTTTTAAAGAAATTTGTTAAATTGGCTCTCATTACCTGATGTAAATCTTTTATTACATGTATTAATTTTGTACAAGATTTCCGGGAATTTTTACCTGCTAAACCCTATTTATTATGCTATCACTTTATTAGTACTGCGAAGAAGGATTTCAAGTTTATCACTCCAAACAAAATGTATATTCTAATATCATTTACTTCATTATAGCTCTGAGTGTCGATCAGTAAACAAGGAAAATTAATTTGTGTTGTGCGTGGTATTTGATAAATAAACATTGCTTAAAAATATGTCTAGTCGGTGTTGCAAAAACAAACCAGATGATTCCTGTTATATTTGTGGATATTTCGCCTTGAAAAAGTTTAAGAGACCAATTGGTGAATTTGTGAAAAATGCATATTATGCTTATTTCAAAATCAAATTAGGAGATCAAGATAAAGATTGGGCACCGCACGTTGTTTGTAAGGTATGTGAAGAAGGTTTAAGACATTTGACCAAAGGGAATAGAAAAAGCCTTCCTTTTGGAATACCGATGGTTTGGAGAGAACCGCAAAATCATCATGAAGACTGCTACTTTTGTCTTTGTGATATTAAGGGGCATAATAGAAAAACTTTGAAACATATTTTGTACCCAAACAACATTAAATCAGCTATCAGACCAGTTTCGCACAGTGATCATGTACCTATACCTATTCCCCCCAAAGTACTACAGGAAGATATTGAAACCTCTTCAACTTCAACTCCGTACAGATGGATAGTGATTTTGAACCATCAACCTCAGGTCAAAACCAACCTCAGCTATTTTCACAAGCCGAACTGAATTATTTAGTAAGAGATTTGGGACTTTCAAAAGATCTTTCTGAAGTACTAGAGTCTAGGTTGAAACAAAAAATTTGCTTGCCCCAGAAACTACCATCTCTTGGTATAGAAATCGTGAAGCTGAATTTGTAAAATATTTTGCACAAAACGGACCACTCGTGTACTGCCAAGCAATTTCTGATCTACTTACTTTCCTCGGAGCTCCTGAGTGCACACCTTCTGACTGGTAACTTTTCATCGACTCTTCAAAAAGGAGCCTTAAAGCTGTTCTTTTACATAATGGCAATGTTTTTGCTTCTGTTCCGGTCGGCCATTCTGTTCATTTAAAGAAAACTATGAAAATTTACAGGAATTACTTTTAAGAATACAATATGAAAATCACAACTGGGAAGTGGGTGGAGAATTAAATATTTTAGGCCTTCTCTGGGTCAGCAGTCTGGATATACTAAATTTCCATGTTTTCTGTGCGAGTGGGATAGCAGAAATCGAGAACAGCATTGGATAAAAAGAGACTGGCCACAAAGGGTGACTTTAACACCTGGAACCAAAAATGTAATTCGCGAAAGTCTTATTGACCCTCAAAAAGTGTTTCTTCCACCGCTTCACATAAAACTTGGACTTATGAAACAATTTGTTTAGGCATTAAACAAAGAAGGAAATTGTTTTAAATATTTGTGTAAAAAATTTCCGACTCTGTCAGAGGCAAAATTAAAGGAGGGAATCTTTATAGGCCCGCAGATTAGGAGCTTGGTGAAAGATCAAGAATTTGAAAATGTGATGGAAGATAAGGAAAAACATGCATGGCATGCTTTTAACGAAGTTGTACATAAATTTCTAGGGAATTATAAAGACACAAACTATGTTGAGATCGTTGAAAATATGCTGGAAAAATTCAGGATTCTTAGTTGCAATATGAGCATAAAAATTCACTTTTTACATTCCCATTTGGACTATTTCCCAGAAAACCTTGGGGACGTGAGTGAAGAGCAAGGAGAAAGATTTCACCAGAATATTAAAGAGATCGAAAAAAGATACCAAGGGCGCTGGGACACAAAAATTATGGCCGATTACTGTTGGACAGTGAGAAGAGATCTTCCTTTAGCTGAATATGACAGAAAAACAACCAAATGAAGCTTTTCTGAAAAACGAAAACTTTTTTTAAGAAGCATAAAAAATAAATAACTATTTCCAATAGTTTCTATGTGTATATTTTTGTATTTTTTTTTAATATAATATAAAACTAGCTTATAAATGAAATAAATCGTGTTTTTTCTATATTTTTTGATTTTACTGGTTTGAAAAATAACCTTACATGATACAAAAAAAATAAAAGCAGATTTGAAATCAGCGCTACCCAATTACTAGAAAACAGTTAAAATTTTTAAATCAACTTTCAAAGTGTTGAAAAATGCAGGCCTGTGTATCTAGAGTTTGTGCTTAATTTGTTAAATCCAAAGGCATAACTTGAATAAAATATTTTACGACAAATAAATGTCACAATTTCTAAGTCCAAGACATGTAGACTTGGAAATTTTTATTCGTATTCTTGTGAGTAGTCGTTGTTTGATTTCTAAACAACATTACCAGAAACAATAACGCGTGTGTTTTCGTGTTCCTATTTGATTCTTGGAAAGGAAAGGCAAACGAGGTGCAGAAAAGAAAGGCTTGGCGGAAACGGGTCGAATGGTTTTGGGTAGACCCTATACGGAATAGAAAAAAGTTAAACTCGCCAATAAGGAAATATACGTTTGGGAATCGGTCGAAAGAGAAGTACTGCGGTGACGCGTGAAGTTTTCTTTTCTTTTTTTGTCTTTTGCCATCCTTTGATGTAATAATGTGATAGCGTTGAGCCAACTTTATTCGCCTCCAGGCCTATTGGAAAAGGGACGTTTTATTGAATTTTTATTAATAACTTCCAAGATATTATTGCCGGAAAAATTTATATACGCGAATATATTTGCTAACTAATTTAATTTGCTTCAGAAGTTTTGCCAGCGATATGTTTAGAGTGTCGTGAAATTAAAAAGGAAAGACCACAAGCAAATACTTTAAGACAATTACTTCCGCAAGAGGGTGTTAATTCTGTTTCAAAGAATGCTTGTGTCATTGTTTAAAAGAATATTTGAAGTCAACTAAAATCTCAAAAATTAATTCAGGATCCCATCTAAATTCTCTTTTTAGACTTTACATTGTTTAAATTAAGAAATTTTTGTTTAAAATCAAACCTAATTTAATGTGTTATTATTAGAGAACGGATGCAATTTCCATAAAACGCAATCGGCAATTGGAATTGTGTATAACGTCGCTCAGTACATCCCGGCGTAATTCAATGAAGTATTTGTTTGACTTACTCGGACAGCTGGTGTCGCCGCGATAACAATGGACAAGCCAGCTATTGTATTCCGAGAATATAGTGCTTTTTAAAGTGTTTTCATGAGCGTAGATAGAAGCGGGGTTTTTACAATGTATTTTATTTATTAGTTTATATTTCGTAAGATAAATAAAGTGCTGTGAGTAAGTTTCTTGTTTTCATAGTTTTAACAGTTAATTACATCGTAATTTCAATTATTTCGACGTAAGAGTGTGCATTGAATTTCGTTCAGTTTCAATAACTTATGCACACATTTTTAGTTTTCATTTATTTAGATCTAGAGCATTGTTTAAGTTACGTTTTCAGACATGATATGGAAGAATGTCGAGAACGGCATTGTAAAACAATGGCGAGTTGGATTGACGGTCATACTGATTGTATGTCCATTGTCAGTGATTCCGAAATTTATTACAAAATCCGTAAAATATCATCAAAAATTCATCACTTAGGATCGCAAACACATCTGAACTCTGTAAAACTTTTATGGCGGCTAATATTCCATTAAATAAACTTAGCAATCCCACTTTAAAAATATTTCTTCAAAAATATACTGGTCGAAATGTTCCTGATGAATCAACTTTACGCAAATATTATGTTTCTAGATGCTATACGAGAACAGTAGAACGCATTAGAAGCCATCTTTTAAATCAATACATATGGATAAGCGCCGACGAAACGGTGGATATGTTAGGACGCTGTGTGGTAAATGTTGTAGCTGGTGTATTACATCCAACTATTCCCTATAACTCATATGTAATAGCAACAAGTGTTATAAATAGAGTTGATGCGGAAACAGTTGCTGAAACCATTAAGGAGAATATGCAAAAAATACTTCATTCGGACGCCACGTACAAAGAAAAAATACTTTTGTTTGTCAGTGATAGTGCTGCGTATATGTTAAAAACAGGCAGACTATTGAAGAAAACATATCCTAATATGCTGCATATTACTTGTGTAGCACATGCTCTCCACAGAATCTGTGAATATATCAGAGACTCTTTTCCGGAAGTTGATAGATTTGTATCAGCTTTTAAAAAAGTTATCAGAAAAGCACCATTGAGAGTAGCTCTTTTCAGCGAAAAATTTCCATCTCTGTCACTGCCTCCCACTCCAGTAATAACTAGATGGGGAACATGGCTGGAAGCCACTAGTTATTATGCTGAGAATTTTGATAGTCTAAAACATTTCGTAACACTGCTAAAGGAGGATGCTAGAAGTATTGGTGAGCGCAAGGAGCTCACACAAATCCCTAATTTAAAAAATCAGTTGTACTTTCTTCACGAACACTTTGGAAAATTGCCAAAACTAATCACTTATTTTGAAAATCGAAATCTCAAATTAATTGACGGATTAACCACATTAGATGTGGCTGTTAATAATTTGAAAAGTATTCCAAGTGACTTCGGATGTGGCCTTCGGCAAAAGTTTGAAGCAATTCTTAATAGAAATCCAGATTTAATTACATTGCAGCAATTATGTATTGAGACAATTCCACAAAATCTAACGGCTAAATATGAAGAAATAAAAGAATATTTCCAGTATGCACCTATAACCAGTTGCGATGTAGAAAGGACGTTTTCTATTTATAAGGATGTACTTAATTCAAAGAGAACAAAATTAACAGAAGAAAACCTTGAGAAACTATTGCTAGTCAATATTAATACTCCTTTACTCAACTTGAACGACAAAATGAACAAATAAAAATGTTCCAATTATAGAAATAAAATTAAAAACTTAAAAAATACAACTTTTCAACAAATACATATGTATTTCGTAATTTTATAGATCACCACCCGTTTGTTTTCCAATTATATAAATAAAATTAAATATTTTAGAAATACAGCCTTTCGCCAGTACTGCACTGGGTGGTAAGCGTGTCCGTTCTCTAGTTATTATGAGAGGAACATTTTTCGGGATTCACCAATGGACTATGAACTATGACTTTTTCCGATACCTATATTATACCTACCTGATCAAGATCGACTAACGTAATGGATACTTTTCGCTCTGCTGTTTGTGCAATTCACAAAAGAAAACAGAACTTAGAATTGTTGCAAAGCTTAAATAATTTTTACACTATTTATGTATTCTGCAGCTTATTTCGTCAAGAAAGCGTATCATATTTTCATTGAATTCCTTCATATTAACTGTATTGCCAACAATAACGGTATAGCAAATATTTGTGATGAATGTGCCTCACTTAAGTTCTCGAATTAGGTCATTTAATTTCAACTGATCTATTAGACATAATCCCGTCTCCTTCAGATGGTAAAATTTCTTCCTGTTACACAATTCTGAAACTCGTGAATTTGTTTCTCTAGCAGTATGTTCTTCGTTAGAATTCATAGGCCTTGGCGCGGGCAATGTTTTCGAATGGAATGGGTTACTGGTAGAGTAGCATTAAATCGTAAGACGTATAACTGGCATAGAAACGTTCTTATCAGTTAGCAAATCTTGAAAAGTAACAGTGCGTCATACACAGCAAGTATATAAAGCCCATGACTGGTCTTAACCCATTAAAGCCCGTAATTCATTTTTGCTGATTTTTATTTAATATTTTATAATGAATGTATTTAAATACAGTTTCTCTGAAAAGAAGCATTATTTTAATTTTATATAAGGACGTTTCGTCCTGGCAACTAAAGTTGCCAATGGGATAATATAGGAAATTTTTATTAAAAAATTATATAATTTAAATAATTTTATTTTTTAGTTATGGAATGTTTTAAAACAGTTTTCTGGGAGTAATGGTAGATCATATTTGCTACAAATATAATGTGTACGATTTCCACATACTTTGAATCTTCTATATTTGGAAGTTCCCTTTTCAATAATGTGATCAGTTCGGTCTTTCCGAATTTCTTCCAAGGCCGGGGAAAATTGCAAAGAAGAACGAACACCTGTGGCTTTGCGAGATTCCCCAAAAGACTTCAAAATGAAAATGGCACATTCCCTCCGAAAGTTCAAAAGGGTTAAGTTATGGCCAAATTTCCTGTACATAAGCCAACCTTGTACACAACAAATGTCAACTCCCCAAGCAAAGAATGGCCACCACCATTTTTTAGATCTTATTCTGGATCGGTAAGATGCTACAAATTGATCCGACAGATCAACACCGCCCATGCACTTATTATAGCGACCAATTGGATTAGGTATATTCACTGGAATCTTTGCTTTTTCAGTTCGGCTATATCTATTTGATATTTTCAAGGGATACATGTTCTCGCAATTGCTGAGAACAGTGACCACATTATTATCATTCCAGCGCACTGCGAGAATATTACCGGTACCAGATGACGATAGTGCACCTCGTGGTGTTTTTCTAAAAGCTTTTTTGTCTGGTAACTTCATTAGAGGGTTGCACCGATTTTCACGTAATGTGCCGGTACCTCCTATTTTTTTTTCATTTAGATTTTGTAATAAGCCAACTGAAGTAAAAAGATTATCAAAGTAAAATATAGTACCCGCCTTGGCTTCTAAGTAATCAGCTAAACCAAGTACGACATCTCCACCTTGACCCAAACCTGTTGCCGGAATATGTGTTTAAGAAATAGGGCTCGGCATGAAGTAATCTGCCAGAAGCATCTGCAGCTACCCATAATTTAAATCCGAAACGAATCGGCTTTCCTTTTATAAATTGCTTCAGTCCATGTCTGCCATAATAAGGTACTATACTTTCGTCTATGCTAACAGTTGGTCCTGCACTTATTAGTTTGAATGATGCATTCAATATATCAATAAACTTGCGCACTTTATATAAGTTATCATTACCGTCATTGGTTTCATTGTTAGCAAGATGCAGATGAGCCATAATCTCATCGAAGCGGTTTCGACGAATTGCATTAGAAATAAGTTCACAGTGAACATCGGGTTCCGATGACCAATAAGGTCTCCGATACAGTAGTGGATGATATCCAGAAAGCAACATTACACCAATACAAGCCCAAATTTCTTCCTCTGAAAAATTAAAATTGTGCAGCAGTTTCTGATAGGCATAACGATTTGTTTCACGGACAATATGCACTAACATCTCTTGATTCAAAAACGTTTTCATTGCCTCAAAAGGACTTTTAACGGTTTTCTTTAGCAAATCTTCTGCATTGGGATGAATCACACTGTCATTAAATTTTGGTACTTCAGAATTTATTTCGGTAATAGTAGCATACCACTTTGTTTCCCGAGCGAACGAAGCCTTAGAACGCTTAGCCGATGGCTGCTTTTTATTTGAGTTTTTACGTTTTATTGAACCCTTTTTGTTTGGCTGTGCACTAGTCGAAGGCATACCAGTGTCAACTGGTTCGTTGTCTGAGGCGTTATCAATTTCGACGTTATCATCGTACCGTACAGCAACTTCTGCGCGAAGTATGCGACCAGGTAGACGATCAATGTTTACTTCTACTTCTTCATCGGATAAATCGGAATCTTTATCTGTTTCTGCATCGGGTGGTTCAGACGGGGGACAAATTGCTCTGGAGTATTTCGTCATCTTCTGAAATCATGTCCAGCAGTTCATGAAAAAGTAACCCCTTTCCGTCTCTTCCGCGGATATACCTAACGAAAAAACTTTATATATTATATATAACCTCATTTTCCCATTGGCAACTAAAGTTTCCATCGAAATATAAATGGCCGCCATTTTGTAAAATCTTACTGAATTGATAAACTAATTATAAAAGTACAAAATAACACATTTTAACAAGACTACTAAATTATCTAATACTAATATAAATATGATTACAAGCCTATATACTTACAAAGACTGATCTACTGCCATCGAGCTTAGTGAAATACGCTGATGCACTTGAAAACACTTGTGATTATCAAGACTTGTAGCACACTTCTAACGTTGTAGCATTAAATCTACATACAGTATACATAGTGCCACCACTTCAACACAAAATTCCCTTCATTAACTACATACATAGGCGTACTTGGCGGATTTAGTTAGGTGGCAACTTTAGTTGCCACCGGGCTTTATTGGGTTAATTTATAATTTCATTTATATATACCTTCATTTATTTAAATTAAATATTTCGCTAATGCTGACGTACAGTGAATTCTTGGAAAAATGGTAAAGCTGTTGGAAACATTTACAAAGGAGGTACGTGTTTAATATGACTCAAATTGATTTAATTTAATATAAATAACCCGTACTAATAATTCTGTAATTTAATTAATTTTACAGCAAACAATGGCATGACAGATTGGATATAACCTAGCAAATATGCCGAGACATGCTCAAAATCATCGAAGCATGTTAAGCATTACAATATGTCTCTTATAATATTTTGCATTTACGTTGTTATATAACCTGAAATACGTATATTAGAATCTAACTTATTCTAAGGAAAAAGTTACTTAAGTAAATATCTCAAAATCCAGAAGTGATGGAAAAATTTTAGAACTAGTTTCAGATTCTAGATGCACAAACGTATGAGATATGTACAAGTATTCATTTATAAGAAAGAAACAGTGTTGATTAATGTTACCAGAAGAATTTTTTATAAATGTTATGGTTGACAAAAGTAAAAATGTTTTGAATAATCTTAGTTATAGAAACAAAATTCGTATTTTATATTTTTGATTTTTCGTCCATGATATTTAAATTACTTTGAATTGCTGCTGAACGATATAGGGATTGTTGATAATTGATGAGATAGTCACTGATTTCAATTTATAGGTACTCCAAATTTTTCGAGAATATGCGTAAATCATCTATTTACGGTATATATTTTATTTATTAATGAAAGAAATACCGAATGTAAATGAATTGGAATGAATTAAATCTATTTGACTGTATAGAGACATGTCAATACTTTTCTTGTTCTAAATTAATAGCAGATTTCCATTCTCGCTCGTATAGTAAACAGAAGATCCACTATTCTGCGACATAATTAATTGAATTCTCATAATTGTATTTGTTCTATCGTCTGCGATTGACGTTTTCCCTGAACAAACTGAGAAGTTTCTTAATATATATATATATATATATATATATAATAACTTCGTGACCTTGGTATGATATGGTAAACCTAATCAGTAGGCGATTAAAGGTCTGTATATTACTTCAAAATATATGTATTTAAAAAACTCTACATGTTTCGGCTGTATACGCCTTTTTCAAGAGAATACAAAATATGAATGACAGGATATAAATGTCAAGTAATTAAGTTGCTATGGTTTAAATTATTCAAAGATACATTCTAGTAATAATAATAAATCATGCCTTAGTATTCCAAAAAATAGATAACAAGGTGTGAAAATATGTGTTGTTCGCTGCTAGCAATTTGTGTCTCTCTATGGGTGTGTGGTTTTGTGTGAGAGCGTAAGTGTAGGGTTTTGTATGTCGGTGCGTTCGTGCGTGTGTTTAGTGATCGGTCGCATGAATTTAGAGAGGTCGGATAACCAGCCGTTGCGTAGGGCCGCCAACCCTTTCCCGACAACTTCTTTCGGCGGAAAACGTTAAGATGGCATAAGTGTGACCATCGTCGACCGAGGTAGCCACTAAGAGTGTTCCCTTAGTTGCGATGAGCAACCCCGTACAGGGTGCGCTTCGCCTGTCTGCGCCTTGCCTCGTTGGGGCGGGGGTCAGACCGTCGAAGTACTACACGGAATTGTAAAGAAGTTGTCGGGAAAGGGTTGGCGGCCCTACGCAACGGCTGGTTATCCGACCTCTCTAAATTCATGCGACCGATCACTAAACACACGCACGAACGCACCGACATACAAAACCCTACACTTACGCTCTCACACAAAACCACACACCCATAGAGAGACACAAATTGCTAGCAGCGAACAACACATATTTTCACACCTTGTTATCTATTTTTTGGAATACTAAGGCATGATTTATTATTATTACTAGAATGTATCTTTGAATAATTTAAACCATAGCAACTTAATTACTTGACATTTATATCCTGTCATTCATATTTTGTATTCTCTTGAAAAAGGCGTATACAGCCGAAACATGTAGAGTTTTTTAAATACATATATTTTGAAGTAATATACAGACCTTTAATCGCCTACTGATTAGGTTTACCATATATATATATATATATATATATATATATATATATATATATTGTTGTGAGTCAACCTACCCTCTTAATTAATTTTTTTTTTTTTTACTAATAAGTTTTCAGTTTCAACAATGTTATATCTTGAATGTTAAGATTTGTAAAGTATTTCTTTATAGTAAGAATTTTGTAATTTTGATATTATTTCCCATATTTTATTATCTGTTTGTCTTATGTGAATTTCATTTACAAGATTTGTAATTGAGATTACGTGAGTGGATGTTCTATAATATTATCTTTTAAATTATCTTAGTAACCTTTGCACAAATTTTCGTAGAATATCTGATTTTTACTTTTACAAAATTGCTGTTAGGAGTCTTGACGACGAAAAAACATAATTATTGATTATTTTTTTTTTGACTGATTGAAAGAGATCTTTATCTGCATTTTATAATTTGAGTCTTTTTATCAATATTCCATTTATATTCCTATACAAAATGCTTATGGACGTATATTGTACATAAGGAAGTGTTTGAATAAGTATTCTGGATGTATTAATCATATAAGGAGAATATAATCATACATTTGAATACGGAAGATTTTATTTATATCAAAGGAACACTTTTAAAGAAGAAATCAGATTTCTTTTGAATCATCTTGGAATAAGAACAACTCATCTGGATCCCATATTGAACATAACCTGGTGGTTTATCCTGCTAATTTGGATTATAAGCAACGCAGCGACTAGGATATTATCCTGAAATTTGAATCGAGCAACGGACATACATTCTGACGTATTAGATAGAAATTTTCCTGTGAACTTCATACAAAGAACATATTGAAAATTGTGATCTTCAAAATTTTAACATATTCTTCAGGTATTTAAGTGTAATTGTTATATAAAATTTTGTTAAAGATATAACATTGCTTGATATCACTTTTCTATACACGTTATAAACTCACGTCATCTCAAACGTCATTTTCCATTATATTTATATGTCAGATTTGATAGTAATATTTGTATCTTGTGATTATTGATATAATTTCATTTAAATATATATTTATACATAAATTTGACGCTTTCTTATTATTTCATGTATTAGTAGATGTCTATTTGTGTATGGAGAACTTACTTTTAGACCCTTGAGATTAAGCAGAATCCTTGCAATTATTATTTTATATATCTGAAGTTTTCGAGCTAGCATTTTGTTATTTCATTTTATTTTTCATTTATTTTTATTTCTCAGCATTCCGCGTTATTACATTTTTGGCACCAGCAACGTGGGGCAAATTTTATACATACACAAACAGTTCATATTAGATACATGAAATAAATAGGTGCAATATATCAGTTTATAAAAATAAATAAGGAACGTAGTTATATTAGAAATTGTATAATAAAGATATTTCTATTAACATCAATTACAGAACAACTTATATCATATTATCTATAACTTAATAGACAACTTTTACAAATAAGATATATATTAATTCATATTATCAACTATGGAAACACGTTCACGTTCCGGTACAAGAACAGGAAAATCAGATGATGGTCAGGTAATAGGTGAAGGAGAGAGGTCCACTATTACAGAGGTTCATGTTGCACAAGAAGAAGCGCCAGTCGATCAGATGAAGATCATGTTAGAAGCGATAATGGGTATTAAAGTGAGGATTGAAGATAATCAACAAGAAATGAAAATACAGACAGAGAAATTAGATCATAATCAACAAGAAATGAAGAGGATGAATGAAGAGAATCAACAAGAAATGAAGAGGATGAATGAAGAGAATCAACAAGAAATGAAGAGGATGAATGAGAAGATGGAACAAAACATAATTACTAAATTAGAAGTGATAATACATTTACAAAACAGGCAATGGGGATTGCAAGTAAAGAATATCGAAGAAGACAAAATAATTACAAGAATCCAACAAGAAGAGGTAATATGCAATCCGGTACTGAAAGAACAACATTTGAGCTCTAGTATGAACACAAATAACAACAAAAAGGTAACTAAAATTATGTCTGACTGTACATTTAATAAACCGTTGAGATACAAAACTAAATCTAATTTACGTAATCAATTTCAAATAAATGATAGAGCATATCAGAATTTTCTATTAACTTATGCAAAAGAGTATGATAATTTTAATATAGAGACATCGGGGATCAATCAAATTAATACTAATATTCATAAAGTTAGGAACTTTATTCATGATAATGCTACCTACATGACTCAAGCAAATAATATTTATATACAAAACACTACTCTAATTTTACAAAACTCATTTATATATACTGACATTGATGAAACATTTTATAAAGTAGGTATCATAAATAATACTATTAATAATGAATATTTTAATATTAACAATTTTCTGAACACTATACTTAACACAAAAATCAACACCAACTTATACAATTATACAAAAATGGAAATTATACATACTCTAATTATTAAAAACCTTCACGAAACACTAGGTAGAGGCAATATGATATTTTTATACATAAATAACAGCATTAATATACATAAAATCGTTCGTCGGAAAATAATAATTTAAACATATTATGATAGAATCTCGGTGTTCTAATATTCATACAATGACGAACTAAGCAAAGATGGGTTCATGATTTCTTATTACTCACAAACTAAACTAATTAGATTTATATAGAATACTAACAAAGATATGCAGATCACTTTTGTATAGGAAAAAGAACACAATATAAAACTTAAATTTAATTAATGGACGAATAACAAGACAAATTATTAACATATTAAAAGAGGTATAACTTCTATAACTGGAGCTTAAATATTAAAACTGATGAACAATAATAAAGTGATATTATATTCTGAGAAAAAAAAGTAACATCATATATTCTAATGGTATTAATAAACTTACAAAAGAACAATTATTTGAATACTTTTGTACAATAAATTAAAATATATAATGGGGAAAACATTCATATATAAGTATGTTTAAGTAAAAAAAAAGAAAGATTAAACGTTTTATTTTGAAAGAGATAGTTAGACTGAAAATAAATAAAAGGCTTGATGAATTGATATTTGAAATGGATAAGGTACAGATTTATAAAGTTAGTAGGAAACATTATATGATAATGGGGTATATAGAATTAATTATGAATAAATGAATTATTTTGATTTTATAAATATTATATGAATAATAGAAAAAGACAAGTAGGTCTTATTATGGGTAGATTATATATGTTAAAGGAATGGATATGAAGATTTGCGTATGGTTTGGAATGCGATGATTTGTATGTATGAGAAGCATTATTTATTATGGAAGCTAAAACTTATATGGAAAGATATCATTTATAAATGAGGATTATATATAACAATTTATTATAAAAGAATATTAAGCTTATACCATCAATACAAGAGATTAACAAAAAAATAACCCCAAGTATAACACCATTTTCTAATACCAGAATATCGAATACAAATAAAACAAGAATTTAATACTAAATTTAGATCACAGAAAACAGCCCAGTTTTACAGGATTATTACAGGTCGAAAAGATTTAATTATATATATAAAACTCATAATAAATATTCAACTAGTAATATAAATAAATATTTACAATTCGAAAAAAAAAATATATTTGTATACGATAATTTTATTTTTATTAACAATGACTAGTTAATATTATATTTTTAAAATTTTCCTATAATTTAAACATAAAAACTATGTTCCGATTTAGTTATGTAACACTGATATATTTTGTTTTATGGAAATAGTTTCTTTAATACACAGTTCTTAACTAAGTATTGTATGAACGTTATAAAAGTTTTAGTTTGTTGAGTTTCTTCACACATATTGAACAATCATTTTCAGATTTACAAGACCAGTATTTTAATTGACTATTACAAGATACAATCTTCGTTTTTAATTTTTTTTTTCTTATATACCTTCTATTATTGAATTTAATTTTCTGAAAAAATTCCGACTTAATCGAATTTATTTCATTAACAATGGGGATAATGTTGTGAGTCAACCTACCCTCTTAATTAATTTTTTTTTTTTTTACTAATAAGTTTTCAGTTTCAACAATGTTATATCTTGAATGTTAAGATTTGTAAAGTATTTCTTTATAGTAAGAATTTTGTAATTTTGATATTATTTCCCATATTTTATTATCTGTTTGTCTTATGTGAATTTCATTTACAAGATTTGTAATTGAGATTACGTGAGTGGATTTTCTATAATATTATCTTTTAAATTATCTTAGTAACCTTTGCACAAATTTTCGTAGAATATCTGATTTTTACTTTTACAAAATTGCTGTTAGGAGTCTTGACGACGAAAAAACATAATTATTGATTATTTTTTTTTTGACTGATTGAAAGAGATCTTTATCTGCATTTTATAATTTGAGTCTTTTTATCAATATTCCATTTATATTCCTATACAAAATGCTTATGGACGTATATTGTACATAAGGAAGTGTTTGAATAAGTATTCTGGATGTATTAATCATATAAGGAGAATATAATCATACATTTGAATACGGAAGATTTTATTTATATCAAAGGAACACTTTTAAAGAAGAAATCAGATTTCTTTTGAATCATCTTGGAATAAGAACAACTCATCTGGATCCCATATTGAACATAACCTGGTGGTTTATCCTGCTAATTTGGATTATAAGCAACGCAGCGACTAGGATATTATCCTGAAATTTGAATCGAGCAACGGACATACATTCTGACGTATTAGATAGAAATTTTCCTGTGAACTTCATACAAAGAACATATTGAAAATTGTGATCTTCAAAATTTTAACATATTCTTCAGGTATTTAAGTGTAATTGTTATATAAAATTTTGTTAAAGATATAACATTGCTTGATATCACTTTTCTATACACGTTATAAACTCACGTCATCTCAAACGTCATTTTCCATTATATTTATATGTCAGATTTGATAGTAATATTTGTATCTTGTGATTATTGATATAATTTCATTTAAATATATATTTATACATAAATTTGACGCTTTCGTATTATTTCATGTATTAGTAGATGTCTATTTGTGTATGGAGAACTTACTTTTAGACCCTTGAGATTAAGCAGAATCCTTGCAATTATTATTTTATATATCTGAAGTTTTCGAGCTAGCATTTTGTTATTTAATTTTATTTTTCATTTATTTTTATTTCTCAGCATTCCGCGTTATTACAATATATATATATATATATATATATAACTGATCAATTCTTGGAGTTTTTCGGCTTTTATATGAAATACATATTTACAAATATCAAATTAGTATGTAATTGCAAAGTAGGTGAGGATGAAACATTGCTGTCTACAAATTACAAAGCAAATCACAAGAAATTTTTTTTAATTGAAAAATATATATATATATGTATATATGAAGGTGTAGTTTCTCGGGTTCTTGGCCGCGTGTGAGTTTTGTCCTGAAAAGGACTATTTACTCTACGTTTCGACGAGATCGCACTCGTCATCTTCAGGAGCTAGTCGGTCTGTCGCTTGTTAGAACTGGAGATCGTCTAATGTGCGCCTAGCATTACCTCTTGTTATATGCTGCTGTGTCGGGAGGGGGCGTCCCACTATTGACGTCATGCGTGCGCGGCTTCGTGTAATTGGTCCGAGTGCCTGTAAGTTCCCTGGTCGGTCCGTGTGTCTGTGTAGGGGTTGCGATCTGTCGGGATTTGGTTGTGTTTTTATCTGTCGGTGAGCTAGGAGCGGTTTCGATGTATGCGGCAAGCGCTGGCCGTCGTCACGTTTATTTAAGCACATAGGACGCTTTTCTATTTCTATCGCTTCTCTTGTAATTCTCGTCGTTAGGTTTTCACTTTTGGCTAGGATCTTCGACGAAGGACGACGAAGGGATCTAGGACGAAGATCCTAGCCAAAAGTGAAAACCTAACGACGAGAATTACAAGAGAAGCGATAGAAATAAAAAAGCGTCTTAAGTGCTTAAATAAACGTGACGACGGCCAGCGCTTGCCGCATACATGGAAACCGCTCCTAGCTCACCGACAGATAAAAACACAACCAAATCCCGACACATCGCAACCCCTACACAGATACACGGACCGACCAGGGAACTTACAGGCACTCGGACCAATTACACGAAGCCGCGCATGCATGACGTCAATAGTGGAACGCCCCCTCCCGACACAGCAGCATATAACAAGAGATAGTGCTAGGCGCACATTAGACGATCTCCAGCTCTAACCAGCGATAGGCCGACTAGCTCCTGAAGATGACGAGTGTGATCTCGTTGAAACGTAGAGTAAATAGTCCTTTTGAGGACAAAACTCACACGCGGCCAAGAACCCGAGAAACTACACCTTCATCATACGTCCGCGAGAATATCAAGAGTAACATACGTATATATATATATGTATATATATATATATATATATATATACGTTAGTATAATCATCAATCGTATGCCAGTGTTTAAATTCATTTCTAGTGTAGACCTTAGCAGAAGTCACTTTTAATAGTTTAAAAAGGTTAAACTTTCTGGAACAGTAACAATGCACGTCACGAGTGTTGCCACAGGTCAACATACTTGGATCACATACACTATAGATTAAGTATGAAAGAGTAGTCATATATATATATTTCATTTTGAAGAATAATTATTTGTTATTTCCATATATTCATTCATTTCTTTAATTTTTTAATTAGTGATTCTACACCTGTGTATATATAATGAGGAATTTCAATTGTCTATACGCAGTTACCATTCTGATAACGTTTATAATAATAATAATAATATTTATTTAATTGCATCCAACAGTAAAAACCAAAACGGGTTACAACAATATAACTCTAAATGTGTATAATAAGTTTTAAAATAAAAGTTACATATTGAGTTCATTTCAGTTCAAAAACCAGAAAAGAAGAGAGAAAAGAGAAAAAACAGGTAAGTAAACAAAAAATGGACAAATTACAAAAGAATACGTAGGTACAAAAGGTGAGGCTTATTCCTAAAAGAAATCTCTTCCAACCCACTTGCGATAGGAGATATATTTATGTTGTAATAAGTATATTTGTAATGTTTGCGTGTAGTAGGTACGTATTAAAAATTAAATACTGAACAGAGCCATTATTAGATACTTCCATAAAAGAACAGAAAGCCGAGAAAAGTTGAACTTCTTGTTCCTACTTTATTAGTAATTTTTTTATTACCCGACGGTGTGGTGGTTCATTAATAATTAAATATATTTTCATAAATTGTACGTGTCTTTATATACTACATACTCGTAACGTGCATGAAAGTAATAAATAAATAATTAAAATCGCGAAGTTTTGGTATCAAAATATTATTTACAAGTATTTTCTATCGAATTTACAGAAATATATCAAAATATAATTAATGAAAAAATGTTTTACATTACATTAAAATCGGTTCAGCCGTTTTCATAAAACTCAATTATTGATCTTCGCGATTTATTGCTTTTAATAATTAGAATCAGTTTGCCGCCGGTACTTTGTTTATTTCATTGCAATAATCAATTAATCCTGTTAAAAAGCCATATCCTGTTAAGTAAGACTTAAGATTACTACAACAAAGTTTTTTTTTTATTTACAGGTAGGTAACTGATACGAAACATGGCTGAATCTAAGAAGAAATGTCGACAGTACAGTGTTGATTATTTAAAATTTGATTTTCTTCCATCAAAGGCAGACAAGCGATTGCCCATATGCCTTTTATGCAACAAAGTTCTGAGCAATGGCTCTATGAAACCATCGAAGCTCGAAGTTCATATAAGAAGGTGTCATCCTGATAAAATGGGTAAAGATTTGAAATATTTTCAAACATTGAAGGAAAAATATGAAAAGAGACCCACCGCATCTTACAATATCTCATTACTTATAGCGAAATCTGGAAAATCGCACACCATTGGAGAACAGTTAATTTTACCCGCTGTTGAAGAGGTTTTAAAAACTGTTCTGCACAAATCTCCAATTGACATACTCAAAAGAATTCCTTTAAGTAACAAAACTGTACAAAGACGTATTGACGAAATGAGCTCTGATATTGAAAGTTTCTTGCGTAATTATCTGAAACAACTCATTTTTCTATTCATCTGGACGAGTCAACTTTACCTGGTAATGAAGCATTATTATTGGCATATGTTCGATTTGTTAGGGACGAAGAAATTCATGAAGAGCTACTATTCGCGAAAACTTTGGAGACGGACACTAAAGGTGAATCAATATTTAATGTCCTGAGTGATTTTTTTAAGGAAAAATCGATTCCATTCACAAACGTTATTTCGGTGGCAACAGATGGAGCTCCTGCCATGGCCGGGCGATGTCGTGGGTTTATAAGCCATCTTAAAAGAATTATACCAGAGGTAACTGCAATTCACTGTGTCATCCACCGACAACACCTAGTAGCGAAAAATTTGAGAGCTAAATTGCACCAATCGCTTCAATTTGTGATTAATGCAGTTAACAAAATAAGAAGCAATGCATTGAATACGCGTTTATTTGCACAATTGTGCGATGAAAATGATGAAGACTTCCAACGATTGCTCTTACATACTGAAGTATGCTGGTTGTCGAAAGGTGCATGTTTAACAAGATTTTTCTCACTTTTTGAATCAGTTTTAGTGTTTATGGAAAGTAAAGATCCAGATTTAAAAGAAAACCTGATCAATTTGAAAGCAGACATCGCGTATTTGACAGATTTGTTCAAAAAATTTAATAACATTAACTTACAATTACAAGGGGACAGCCTCAATTTAATAAAAACAAAGGGTGTAATTTCAGCTTTTCTTGTAAAATTGAAATTTATGAAGCAAAATATTAGTCGGCGCGAATTTTCCCAGTTTTCAAACTTGTCACAGGTAGAATGCCTTGATGAGGATATTCACACATATGTTCAACATTTAATTGCCCTGCATGATGACTTTAAAATCAGATTTGAAGATATTCTGACGATGGAAATACCACAATGGATCATAAATCCACTTGATGAAACGGAAGTGGAGAATGTGATATTACAAGAGGAGCAACTCGAGCTTAGCACTAATGAGGAACTGAAGTTGAAATTTAAAAGAGGGTATCAAACATTTTGGCTGCAGGCAGAAATACCCGAAAAATATCCTGGACTCTGGGGAATTGCGATAAAGCTTTTGATAGCGTTTCCCTCGTCATATCTTGTCAAGAAAAGTTTTAGTGTCGTTACAAACCTTTTAACAAAAAAAAAGGAGCAGATTGAATATCACAGAACGGGGACATTTGCGGTTATTCCTAACAAAACTGAAGCCAAATATTGATAATTTGCTGTCAATCCATCAAGTACATCCCTCCCACTAAAATTATGACTATTTTGTGATTGTCATTGTAGAAGTTACGTTACGTTATTAATATTTAATTTTAATTATATTACCACTGTTATCATATTACAATGTAATATGATAACAATAATAATTAATAGTGTAATAATTACATATTTGAAGAAATACAACACAAGGAAATATACTATTTTTCTTTTTATTTTTACCACTCCGAATGGGGAGTTTTCTAAATAAAATATGTGAGAATTGATTGGTTTCTTGTGCTGTGAGTAGACGTCAAAGGAGTAAAGTTGGATGGAATCACTTTTTTGATTGGCTAGCTTCACTTTTTTGACATCCACTCACAGCACAATCAATTAATTAATTAACCAATAACTCAGCCGCAACGCAAATTTCCATAGTTAGATCTAATCTTCACATTTTTTGTCGAGTTTTGGGAATATGGTAGAAATGTAGCTGCAGGGGGTCCACCGGAACCAGCAAAACTTTCAAAGTGGTCTATGAGAAAAAAAGTTTGGGAGCCTCTGGTCTATAGTATCAAAGGCTTTCGATACATCTGTGTAAATGACATCTTCTTGTCTTAAATCGTCAATGGCAATGCATATATCACGAGAGATATATTCTAAATTAGTTACAGTCGATCTGCCTGGGACAAAGCCATGCTGGAGAGGTGAAAGTTTTGATTTTACTTTGTTATAGACTACATTGTACAGAATATGCTCGAAAACCTTAGCAAAATTACAACGTATTGGAGTAATAATAATTGGAGTAATAATACTGGAGTAACTCTAGTTTGCTTCCAAGATGATGGGAAGGCATTCTTTCGAATCCATAAATTAAATACAATATGGAGAGGAAATGCTAGTATCATTCTGCGATCCTTTATCAGAAATGAAGGTACCTGAACATCGCCAGCTGTGCCTGAGTTGTTTAATTTTAACATACTATTGATTACATCAGTCTCAGATATGTATCCCAACATCAACAATATCATAAGGGAAAATAGTATTGCAATTCACATCAAAAGAGGTAGAATTAGGTAATTAAGTGCTGGAGAACATCTTAGCGAAAGCATTAACAATATCATCAGGACTACTAAAATGGAAAGCGTCATCGTGCATTATCGCAGGAATTCTGGAATTTAATTTCTTCTGATTTATGAAATTCCACAACAGTTTGGGGTGCGTTTGAAATTTAAGTTCCGCATTCTTTATATAGACTTCATACGACACAGAAATCTTATTTGTTATAATTCTTCTGAGACCACACAATTCATCATAAAAGCAAACGCGCTTAGTCCGGATCCACTTCCGATGATAAAACTCCTTAGTTTTCAAATTACGTTTCACTTCAGCAGTAAACCAAGGTGGAAAGATTTCCCTGTTGTTGTTATGAAAAGATACTGACTTATTAAACATATTGTAGAGCTTAGTATAAAATGCGTTGACACACAAATCAACATTGCTTGCCGTTAGAAGGAAATGGTTTTTGCTTTATAATAGAAGGCAATCTTAAGGTTATAAATAGAGAAGGGTGATGAACATCTTGAGATACCAGTGGTATAAAATCTCGTTGTACCACAATGTCGAATTCAATATTCCCATATACAACATCCAACAACCTATTATTGTTATTCAAAACATTATTATATTGACGAATATTTATTGCAGCACAGAAATTATTAATCATATTTGTTCTCAGACAATTGACGAAGGACGCATAATAATCTGGAAGATTGAAGTCACCGATTAATACAATTAGAAAGTCCAATAGCAGTAACTCCAGGTTCTCGAAAAATGTACATAAATTATCACAATTAATGTTGGGAGGAATGTATAATCCAACAACATATAAATGATATCAGAATAATTGAAACATACATGAGTAGGTAAACCCCACCAGTTTTGTATAATGCAAAGGTATTTTTAATAATATAAAATATTATTAAAAATCTGGTGTGAAGAACACAAATACAGGTTCACTATTAATATTTTTGTGAGATTTTTGTGTGACGTAGATACGTATTTCGCCTTTCTACAGGCTCATCGGTACGCCCCTGCTCCTTTCTCCAGCAGGGGCGTACCGATGAGCCTGTAGAAAGGCGAAATACGTATCTACGTCTCTGGGGAGGGATATGTTCGGAAATGTTCACAAAAATTTTAATAGTGAACCTGTATTTGTGTTCTTCACACCAGATTTTGAATAATATTTTATATTATTAAAAATACCTTTGTATTATATAAATGATACCCAGAAAGAAGACATTTAATCATCACACAGTCAGTCACTGGAACGGATTGCAGAGGAGATATATCGACGTGCTCAAACAGAATATTATCACGAAAAGCTATTAATACGCCACCACCAATAGTCGTACAGACAAGTTCAAACTTTCTATCGCAGCGGGAGACAACAAAACTGCTATGAATAATTCATTATTTAAGAAAGAGTCGTTTAGTAATGTTTCAGTCAAGACAATGATGTCATAATCAGAAGTAGATACATTAGCGAGAAAAGAATATGTCTTAGTACGAAGCCCCTTGTGTATTGGTAGTACACACTTAATTGGCAGCTACCATAAATTCTACTGAAGGTTTGTTTTAGATTAATTTAATAGAAACGAAATGCGAGAAGTCAAGTCTGAGTCGCAAGCGAGACTCCTCAATAGGCGAAACCCACAGATCCAAACTGTTTCTTGAGAAATATCAGCAACAAGTTGCTTTTCAAAAAATGCAGACCCGTGGTGTGTACTGTAAAGATGAGTAGTATTGTCAGGTGAAAATTCTGCCATTGTTTCAATTTGTCAATATCTAGGTGGTTTATTATCGAAAGATTATGTTTTCATTCAAAACATTTTTGCCCATTTGACCTATGAAATTCGAAGAAAAATCATTCCCATACAAGCAATATAAAGGTTATTAAATTTAATGAGATTTACAGTATATTCGCGTTGTACTGATTTCGTTTACATTAATTAGGTAAAACTCTTCAGCAAAATAAGTGTAAGTCAAATTCCCAGTGAAAATATCTGATTGGTAATCATGAGTTAAAGAAACTATGAAGATCATCTTCGAAGTAAGGAACATTTCAAATTGGTACGGCATACGGACTGCTCACCACCGCTGCAACCAGATCAATACTCTTGCCTAAGCTAGACCATCAAGCGTCCACTGTGAAGAAGGATCAGGTCGACCCTCTGCTGTGATTGTGTACCCTTTAACAGTGCGCATTAATTTTTTCTTTAAATTTAAAAATCTCTAATTCGGGATATTGTCAAAAACGATTTGATCTGCGAAAAGCATGTGCGTCCAATTTTGTCGGATGAAGACAAAAAAAAACAATAGTAGGTACTTTTTATTTTCTTGCTCGTTGCGGACAAAAAGAAGAGGCATTTTTGCACCATATTTTTACTAACAAGAGACATAAATTTCACATAAAACATCGGAGAGAAAGTGCCAGTCAACCGAATGAGATTATTTCCGATCCCAAACAAACTTAAAAATTATGAATGAAATTTAAGTACAGGAAAAGAGACGGCTACGATTATTTGGATATCCTTCTGGTGAGTTCTATGCAAAAAGAAGAAACAAGAAATGTGAAAGCCTATTGCCAGACCCTTCGCCATTCAGAATAAACGGCACGGGTTGTTGTCTACCTGTGTTAATGATGCACGGTAACTCTTGTCTACATTAAACTATTAACACAAGGCTTACTTCAACAGTTCGAGAAGGAAGTTTTTAAACGTCCACTGTGTAGTCCTGACTTAAAGTCTAACGATTTATATCCCTTCCACTAGTTGTAAATTTGTTTAGCTTATAGTCACTTAGAAAATGATGATGAACTGAAAGAGGTCGTTATTGATCGGTTTAATAACTTGGTGGTATGAAGAAAGCCTGAGAAACAGAAAATGTGATCATAAAATATGGAACTTGTAAGTTTAGTAAGTGTGAAACATTTTTTTTTTCATTATCTCAACTAATACTGAGAGGAAGAGGTCGTTTACTTTTTGGATGATGCTAGTGTAATCCAGTTATTATGTATGTATTGTCAATTAAAAGCTTCGTTCTTTCTATTCTATCATAATGTGAGTGTGCTCGAAAGATTTGTTCTCATTCCAAACCTTTTTGCCCGTCTTTTCATGAGACGCAAACGTTAATCACTTCCTCACAACCAGTATTATATATATATTTTTATTTTGATGGGATTTTCTTTTGTTAAAATCTTAAAAACCGTTAAAGATAAAATTCTAAAATATGTTCCTATAATACAGAAATATAACAAACAAATAAATAATGAAATTTAAAGCATAACCATTTACGAGATGGAATAACAATTATAAAGTTGGGTAGAATGTGTGTAATAATTCATGTTACGTATTAACCCTAGAATACTAAACCGTTGTAAAATTTACGAACGTACCCTACGCATTGTTTAAGTTCGGCTAGTGATGGGAGACGATTGCTATTTTTAGTACCTTTCTACATTAGTGTGAACGTTACGGTGCTGCAGTCATATTGTCCTATTAGCGAATTTTTATATAGTTTTTAGCCACCGCGTCGTTAAATTTACGAGTGATTAGTATTAATGCAAGGTTTGTTTTGGTAAACCCAAATTGTGTTTTTGTAAATTATTGCTTCTTTATTCTCATTTATTCAACAGTTGACAAATTCTTCTAAGCAAAATGGCAGCTCACAGGAAGCCATTATCAAGCAAGGAAATTTCTGACGAAATTGAAAGGATTATGAATGGAGAGATTGATGCAGACGACCAAGTTGAAAATGACTTTGAAGACGATTTTAGTGATCTTGAAGAAGATGCTCTAGAGCAAGAAGAAATACATAGTGATGATAGCTTAGGAGATGCTAGCGATGATGATAATGATTTCAATGAAAACAACGAGAATTTTCTAGTTATTAGCGATACTTTGAATAATGCAGTAAAAGTTACCCATAGAAATCATTCGGTAGGAATTAGCGAAGATGAAGTACAAGACGGGCACAGAGTACAGGATACAGAAATGAACGAAGAAAACGATGCTGCAGCAAATGATGTTGAAGAGGAAGTAGAGGATGTAGCAATGAACGATGAAGAAAATGCAGTATATAATGATGTAGAAGTCGAAGAAGAAGATGATGATAACATACCATTAGCAAGAATTGCTCAAATTCGAAGTAAAGTGTTTGTTCTACAAGCTAATTCTCTCAAAGGTAGAAATAAACATCGGTGGTACACCAAACAACCTACAAGATCTAGAAGAACGGCTGCACGAAACATAATTAATTTTTTTGCGGGAAGCGCAAATAATGCAAGAGAATTACTCGACCCTACCCAATGCTTTCTACATTTTTTTTAGTGATCAAATAATTCAGGAAATTGTAACACACACAAATCAGCATATTCAAGATAACTCTGCCAAGTATGCGAAACAAACGTCCACTATTAGTTAAACTTCTAAAGAAGAAATTCGAGCCCTTCTTGGACTTTTGATTTTCTCAGTAGTTATAAAAAACAATCATCTTTTGGTAAGAAAAATGTTTGATACCAAATTATCAGGATCTATATATAGAGCAACAATGAGTTCTGACCGTTTTCAATTTCTAATCAATTCATTGCGCTTTGATGATAAGAATACCAGAGCTGAAAGAAAAAAAGTTGATCCTTTCGCATCCATTCGTAGCATTTGGGATGTATTTATCACTATTTGCAATACATCTTACACTCCAACTTCATACACAACCATTGACGAGCAGCTTTTAGCTTTTCGTGGAAGATGTCCATTTCGTATGTACATCCCAAATAAACCCGCCAAATATGGGATCAAAATTGTTATGCTCTGCGACTCGAGCATCAAGTATATGATTGATGCTAGCCCATATTTGGGAAAAGGAACAAACACAGGAGGACTTCCTCTTTCCAATTACTATGCCAAAGAATTAACAAAAACCATCCGCGGCAGTAAGAGAAACGTGACGATAGACAACTGGTTTACTTCAGTACCAGTTGCAGAAGAACTTCTAAAACCTCCATATAATCTTACTATCGTTGGTACTATACGAAAAGATAAACCCCAAATACCTCCAGAAATGATTTGCTCAAGAAATAGAAAAGTTGGAACGTCTATGTTTTGTTTCGACAAAGAAAAAACATTAGTTTCTTTCAAAGCAAACAAAAAGAAAATTGTTACCCTATTATCTACAATGCACCAAGAAGGAAGTATACATCCTGAAACTTCTAAGCCAGAGATTATACATTTCTATAACTCGACAAAATCTGGAGTGGATTCGTTGGACCAAATGTGTTCTAATATGAACTGCGGAATAAAAACCAGAAGATGGCCTCTGTGCGTATTTTACGATATGATTAATATAGCAACCATAAATGCCTTTGTCATTTATTGCTTCAATATGAATAGGGCAAATCAAAAACCTGTGAACCGCCAAGAGTTTATGTTAAGTATGAAAGATGGACTTATAAAACCCTGGTTAGAAATCAGAAAAAATATCACAACTTTGAGGCGTCCAATCCGACAAGATATTTGCGATATCTTAGAAACTGAATTGCCCACGGATCCACCTATCCATGCTGCTAACGGGCGTACAGTTTGAAGTTTTTGTCCAAGCCGGCTTCGTAAAATGACAACACACTATTGTCTAAGATGCAAACGATCCATCTGTGGTCAACATCGATCATTTTGTTGTCTAGATTGTTCTAATTAATTTGTTTATGCAGTTCAAATGTATGTTTTTTTTTCTTTAAAAGAATGTTATTATAATTTTTTTACGAATAAAGTAAAATAAAATTAAAAAGAGAACCCAAAAATGCTTTTTTTAATTCGTAGTAAATTCTACGAGAGTTTAGCTATCACGTAACATCAAAACTAGTTTAGTATTCTAGGGTTAAAGGTTGTAATAATTTACATGTTTGATTTACATTTGAAATATTATTTGAAGAACTATATTCACAATAAAAGTTAGGCAATTATTAGATTCTAAATATTAATAAACTTGAGTTAGTACTTTATACAACAGCATTTAAACGATCAATACAATGATTTCTAATTCCATCTTTCTTAAAAAATTGAAAGAACGGTTTATATTAAAACCTTTGTTAAACTTGAAAATGGGAAATAAAATATAGAACGAACTTATTACGAGTTCTTTTTTTCCTTTTTTTTCTCTTACTCTGCAGTATTCGTTATTTATTTTCAGTCAATTCATGCAGAAGGAATGGTTTTTATGCGATCTTGCAGGGTTAGGAGTGCGATAAAATGGAATTATTAAACAAGAGAAATAACAATATTTGTATTAATTCATTCATTTCATTCTTTCTTGGCTACGCTATAAATAAAAAAATCCGAATTGAAATACAAATTTTTTATGCTGAATCGTGAAATAAAATTACTTTCAGATGTTAATTTAAGATTTTTTTTTTAATTAAGATAATGGAGAAACTTTAACTGCATGATTTTGTTTTCAATATAAGTTATGGTATAATAATTAACATAATTACTTTTTGTTGCTTGATTAGCTATGATTTTAGTAGGACACAGCTAAGTATATGTTAAATTTCGGAAGCGTTTGAAATTAAAAAAAAAATATTTGTTTGCGGTTTTTGACAATACGATACAATATGGATTATAACTAGATTACACTTAAGGATTATTAGCGATCTGTGTCGCGTACAGTTACAATAATAACTCTGCTCTACTAATGCATTGCCCACTTTATATATTAAATATTATCTTATCTTACTCCACGTGTATCCGGCTAAATAAATGAAACTACAGAGTCAACGTCTGGTAATACTGAATGGATAGTATTGTGTCAGAACCTATAACTTATATATCGATTTTATACTTGTAATTTAGAAATTTGTCTTATTTGTCTTAATTGAGAAGTTGTTTTTTCGATTACACTAGATAACGAATTGTCAATTATTAATTTTCTGAAATTAAGTGTGTAATTTAATTTTGTTTTATGGGTCAAACAATAATAATAACAAAGTTTTTCTAATTCGTAAGGGTTAGGAAAAAATAAATAATAAGTATTAATGACAAAACTATACGCTATTACAGTATAGTAGTATTTTTAACTATAATTTTAAATCTCAAATTGGGTTATTTAATTCCAATTAGTTTATTATGTACTCCCGGCTGTTTGGCAACTCTGAATCTAGCGATTTAGTTTCTGTTACAATATGTTATTCATTTGAATCCACATGTCTTGGCATAAGCAATGTTTCCGAATATGGTACTGGTCGAATAGCAGACGGTACGCCTGAATAAGTAATCCTATTACACAATAGATCATGACATCTTACCAAGAAAGCATAAGCATTTTAGTGCCTTCCCTGGCTTCTTGCAACTAATGGAAGGTTATCTATTCTAAAGGTCAAATAAAGTTTGTTATAATGACTATTATGCTCACGAATTTCTTGTAAAATCCAGCGTACCTCAAAATTCGAATTTTGGCATATAATTCTTAAAATATCTCCTTGGTATTCTCAAATGTTCTGTATTGGCTTGTACTGATGGTATCAAGATATATTATTCTATCTCGTGTAACTCAAATGCTCCTGACTTGCAGGGAAATGTCGGCACCTTATCTCTGCGGTGTCGGACTTAGGGCCATCACTGGCCGTCGCATTACTGACCGTCGAGTATTCGAGTGTCGTTACTGACCGCGGTAATTTGGACAAATTTGTATAGGGGTCGCGGAAGATTAAATAGTTACATTACTGACCGTCAATATTAATAAGGGTTTAATTATAGAGGTGAGGCAAGCTTTTAGTAAGAAATTCAATGTTAAAATGTAAAAATAATAAAATTCCTTCCCACTTTATCCAGGCTTAGGACTGGCAGAATTTGTAACAAATTTCGGCGTGGTTAAAAATTCTGCATTTTGCATTCGTCTGTAGTACATAATTTTTATAAAATATTTACAGTATTCAGTATAAGCCATTCGTCATTCAAAAATTATATGTACAGAATATTTACAATCTAATCTTAAGTTTGCCTTATATTGGAATTATATGTACTATCTGTCGTAGCGCAATATCAATTCTGTTTGTCTGCTCTAACTGTTTCAGAGTCTCTTCGATTCTTCGGTCTAATAAAATATACTTTCCAGCTCTTTGTTTAGAACATAAATTATGTTCGATTCTTTGTTGTAAAATATCATAATGAGTAGCATCCTTTTTTAGAGTTTTGATTAGCTCTATAATATTCGGATGGGATTTTCCAATATTTCTATTAAGGCGGCTGTTCCATGACGCACATACATTCGTAGTTCGGTGTCGTTGATTGTAGCATATCCACATGTCTTGAATTGTCTCGTTTTCTAACCATTGCGTTACAAAGTAATCGTTGTAACTGTTTATCTGTTCATTGTTAGGAGAGTTTTCCATAACATGCAGCCAGCCTTCGTCAGTCAAAGTAAGTGGTAGATGAGCCAAGCTAGCTGTTAATTTAATATGAGTTCGCACTTCTAAATCTTCTTTGTATTGTTTCACTAGTCCAAGCTCCTGAACTTTTCTCCATAAACACTGATTAAAGTGGAAATTGCAACCGTTTAGCTTCGAATTCGGAAAACATTCTCTGTAAGCTGATATTGCAGCAATTTCAAAATCCATTTTAAAGATTTTCGGATAAAAACCGGGAATATTTTCTTTAATGAGGGGCAAACAGTTCCGTATATGTGGATTTCTTTCGATTAGGGAGTAATACATATAACGCTGGCCTAACTCTGGTTTCTCGGTCTGTACTACCCAAGTCTACATGCAATGAATGTAATTGGTGAAACAGTTTATTGCATCTTTTAAAAGTGCCATCTGCAAAGACCATTTTTGCTCTTGAAAGCGATTCTATAGCGAGTTGGATTCCAAAGCATATAATTCTTTCATCAGTTAAAGTATCAAGTAACACAAAGTTATGTCCATCCTCAAATAGTACCAAGTTTTCTGGAATTAAAAGTTCAGTTTGTGTTTTGGGTAAAACTGGCAGCTTTATTTCGTTGACGATATAAAGTAAATTTCATTGATGTATAATCGGGCATTTCGGTGACAAATTGAAACCCGGAATTGTTGGCTTGATGGAACTCTTCAAAAATTTTTGGTATTGATGTCAGTTCTTCCCTAGCGCGCTTTTTACAGTTGGATTTGCATTTTTCCACATCTGTGTAGGCTGCATTCGGAGCTTTGGAACAGTTGTGTTTACCTTCATACATAACTGCTTTATCTTCCGTATCAGTAGTTATACTGCCACTGCATTCCTTGTTATTGTTGGAATTCACGCATCTCCAGTTCTTCGTAGCATTTTTGTTTGTCCTTTTAAGACAATATTTATATCCCTTATAGAGGGCTTGCCATCTTCCTTTGCCACTTTCGATAAATCAAGAATATCCATGTTGCACTTATAACTCACACTCACAAAATCGGCTGTGTACTTGTTTAGAACTTAATAACGACTACACCTTAATAACAACTACAGCTTAAACCAGCCATTAGCCGGGGCGAGGGAGGGGGGGGGGAGATAAGAAGAATAGGTATGCTAGTAAGATATCCAAAAATGTGATTCTAATAGAGTAATTTTCCATTCGACTTTATTAAATGAATTTTTAATTATATCATGGGTCAATTCATCTTACGGTCAGTAATGAGACTATTACCTAAATAGATTGGGTTCGTTTCACAAAATAAAATGATCGCGGTCAGTTATGGCACCGAAACAGGTAAAATTTTGTTGCGGTCGGTAATAAGACGGTCAGCTATGGGACTACCCCGCGGTGTCGAGGTAACAGCTGGAAACTAAACATCAATAAATGTCCGGTTCTTACCTGAACCCGTAAGCATCCAATTATTTCCTCTCCATATAACGTTGACAGACAGTTTTATTTAAGGTTGAGTTGTTTAAAAAACTTGGTGAAGTTTTCAATTGCCGCTTGAGCTTAAGGAATCACATTAAAAATATTTCTACTATATTTTCTAAACACTTGGAATTTATAATACAAAATTCCTGGCAATTTGATAATTTTATCACTCTAAAGCCCTTATATTTCATTTGCTACGAACTGATTGGAATATTGTTCCGACCTCTGGTCACCATATTACGTCTACGATTAATTAAGAACTGAAAAGATTCAGCACGATTTTTTAAATATATCTGGTTTATAATTGACGGCTAATTAGAGGTATCGACTATAATTAATCACTAGAAACCCATGGTTACCAATTCCTTCCTGAACGGAGACAAGGCCAAAGGTTAATATTTTTGTAGAAACTAGTAAAATAGATTATTGATTGTGGCGATTTATTTTATTTGTTTATATCGACGCCCAGAACTTATTCATTAATAAATTCGTGTTTATATAATATATATGGAACAGCTGATGTTTATTACGCATATATTTCTCATGATTTCAGATAAGGCTAAAGTTATACATGTACAAGTAATGTCTCTGCGGGTGAAATCTACAATGAAGTATGTATATATTGATTCTAAATTGTTCATTATTGTAGAATAGGTATTGACTTTTGGGAAATAAATATTATTATTATGTATTAAAAATCCGATCTGCGTGAAGCAAAAGTTGTGGGGATAATTTACACATGTGTAGTCGTTTTCGAATAACAAGCAAATAGCTTTCTAGGGTGGTAACGCAAATAGGAACAGCGCGGCGAGGATCTCGATTTGTAATTATAATATGGGTATGGAAACCAGATAAGTATTAAGTATTCATTTTTATTTTATGGGTCTAACAATAAGTGTTCCTCACATTTATTTTGATAATATAGAAGCTGCATAAAATTTATTTTAATGCAAGGGATTATACTAAGAATTGTATGCAATGCGTACGTGTGTGTATACACATATAAATATATTTATTATATAAACAAATAACAATAATATGTAATATAAAAAAAATAATGATGGTTAAAAGCAAATAGGAGGTACATTGTTCTATTACTTGGATGTCAAAATGAAAATAATAATATATATTGTTACGTTTACAAAATCATTCTTCTACCCTTTGTTAATTTTTGAACGTGTTATTACTTTATTCGTTTACTGTAAACCTTCGTAGCCTTTTCAAACTTTATCATTCCGCTAATTTATATTTTATTTGTCATATTCCCTAATTATCGAACCATTTAGGCTTCTTCAAATTTCGTTATTATTATATAAGTTTCTTATGTATAAATGTTTTGGATGACCGTATATCCTTAATATTCCGGAGTAATTTTCCTGCCTTCTCTGCGCAGTCGCTTCCTTGTGTAATATAGGCGACTCATGCTTTTTTTGTTAATTTTAATACTTTGTGCGAGTTTCGTTTCTTTTAAACGTTGATTACTTACTGAACGAGTTATTATTTTGATTTTGGAATTTTGGTAATGCTTTCAGGGCGATTTATTTGATTGTTTAACCTTTATTTTAAGTTTTATTTTGGAATTTTCCTGTCATTGGCTTTGTACGCCATCTATGCGGCATATAGGATTACTTCCGTTTTAGTTTGCTTTTCATTTTTCTTTAATTCAAATTGGTCATTTACCTTTTTCTTTGTTGCGTTTTTATTCCCGAATTTAAGTTTATTAGCTTCTGTATTCACACCCTGTTGTCCTCTGGGGTTTTTGTTCATTATTTCCTTATTTTTAACATTTTCCGTTGGAATTAGTTTTTTGTAACTATGACGCAGTTACCTTCTCCTATAAATATCGTACAGCCGAAAGTAAGGCTCTCTATCTTTATCGTGCTAGCCTTGAAGTACTCAGAAGTTCGAAACCTAAGTCAAGTTTTGTTTTTTTACCCAGTTTAAATTTTCTGCATAGGCAGGCTTTGTTCATACTTGTCTTATTGGCTTTAATTATTCTTTAGTGAAGTGTAAGTTTTATTCGACCTCGTGCTTCAGGTGAGTTTTAACTTGGAGACGGCTGTAATTTTCCGCAGCAACGTACTCCGTTTTTTTCTTTTGTTTCGTATGAACTTCCGTTTATTCGATTTCTTTTTCCTTAATTTAGGGCTGTAGTTTACGGCTCAGGGGAAGATTGCCAATTAACTTCTGCGCGGGAAATCCAGACGCAGACAGCATTCCGGCAGTAAGAGTTCCGACATCCACGTTTTTCCGGGACTCCGGTAACCACGTTCTGGAGGCCACTGCTTATGAAATCCCGCAAGGTAGTGTGGTAAATTTTAAATTGACGCAATATCCAGATTCACGACGAAATCCCGTAATTTTTGGCTTTAATAGTTTTATTCTATTATATAAATCAATGCAACCACGTGCTGCATGGCTCGAGACGCCATTTTGACGAAAACAGAAAAACTACTTTAAATTAAATTTATTCCGAATACTTTTGTTTGTAATTTCATATAATTTATTGACTTAATTTTGATTAGTTATATGCTTAAGTTAACTGTAATTTATATTTTCTTTCAATTAATCCATTGGCTTAAACGCTCTAATTATATAATTTTGAATCTAGTTTTACTTTTACTCATACTTGGGTAACGTTTTATGTTTTCATTAAGTTACTCTTGATAAAATTAATTTTATTCCTGTCAGAGAACCAATGTCTCTATTGCCACTTATATAATCTAAAACACCTTCTAATGTTTTTTGAAAGTTACTCTACTGAAATTTATTTTAAGTATATACAGGCTGTGCCTGAATAGTTTGATTCACTTAATTTGTGATTTTCTTAGAATTAGTTTACGTCACCTTAGTTTTACATTACCGTTTTAATTACTGCTGAAGAGTTAATACTGGGTGATGCGTAAGCAATGTAAAGAACGTCAAAGCTTTGATGATCTACTGACGCTGGATCCAAATTCTTAACATACTTTGTTTTTCTTTAATGTTTAAGTGATTATCTTGACAATTTCATTACAATTTTTGGAATTACTTTTCTTTACTATTTCTTTAATCAATTGTTATGCGCTAAATTTGTTTGTAACCTTATTAGTTAATCATTTGACTGATCAATAAATTCATTTGTTACTGTTATATCCGAGTTTGCGTTTGTTTGCCTTAATACCCTAACGAGCAAAAGTGTTTGAGTTGTTACTTGGAAGTCGAACACCCCATTTAAGTGTTCTTAAGCCCTTAAGGCCGAGGGTGTTCTACGTTAGCCTATATACTTGCCAGACCAATCGTAGTGGTGCCCAAATAAGATCTTGCGTTGTGTTGGCCCACGACGCTTCCGCTTAATTTTTTTAAATGAGCAGGCCGGCAAGTTATTCGAAGGGCCTTTGTGACCAGGGGCGGAATTAGTGCACGTCCTAATTCCCACTAGGGTTTTGCTGCCTACACGTTTTTAGGGGTAGCAATATTTATTTATACAAAGAATTCAAATAAATTTTACCTCAAAGTAGCCCTTGGAAATTATGATTATGTCTTAGCTTGTTACTAATTTTAATAGGAATTTTGTTGGTTATGAGATGAGATATTTGATTGAAATGACAAATGTCAAAATAATAAAACGAACATTTTTAAGTGAATGAAATATGTTTATTTCCAACAAACAAGCAAAATTTTATAAAAATTGTTCAAAGTGTCCACCACCTTGTTCGAAACATTTCTCACATCTTCTTCTAATGGAGGAAAGAGTGTTTTGTAGTATCGCATTGTCAATTCCATTAATTCTTTCAGCAATTCTGATTTGAAGGCCTGCAAGATCAGGTATCTGTACTTGATAAATTGAGTTCTTTAAGAATGGCCATAAAAAGAAATCACATGGGGTAATGTCACAAGATCTTGGTGGAAATTCATGTTCAGTGTTTAAACTTATCAACCGATTTTGAAAAAATTGCTGCACAATATTAATTGTTTCACCTGCTGTGTGTGCTCTAGCTCCGTCTTGTTGAAAGTAACCCTGTGTTATTTCTTCGTCGTCAAGCTGTTCGATAAATGGCATAATAATTTCTTGTCGATACCTTTCTCCTGTTAAGGTTCCGTTAAAAAAAATAGGGCCAATAATTCTCCTTCGACTAATCGCACACCATACACCAATTTTCTGCGGATGAAGTGCGGTTTCAACAAAAAAATTATGTGGTTTCTCATTAGTCCACATCCTCATATTTTGTGAGTTCACATATCCATTCAGATAAAACCATGACTCATCAGAAAAAAAGGTTTTGTCAAGAAGGTCATTATCAAAATTATTTAAGAACCACTGACTAAACGTTATTCTTCTGGGATAGTCGATTTCCTTGATTTCTTGATAACAGGTCATGTGATATGGAAATAAATGTAAGTCCTTTTTCAAAATTGTATGACATGTGCCAATTGACACACCCACTTGTTGTGATAATGCTCGTACGGAAGTTCTTGGTGCATTATTTATAATTTCTCTTACATTATTAACTAGCTCTTCTGTACGCTTTTTCGCCCGACCTGCGCCTTCTTTCTGTTTAACACTCCCTGTTTCTCTGAAAACCATAACGGAATGTGTCACTGTGTGCCGAAAACTGTCATAATCAAAGATGACGTTAGGGAACTCATTTCTAAATTCTTTTAAACAATCTTGAAGAGAATATTGCCATTGTCCGTCAATCTTACGTCCGTTTCGAAAATAAGATTCTAGCATGAATGATTTGTGTTGTATAGTAAAAACCATGTTAAATCAATTTTAAATTACAAAGCAATTTTTGTCAACTATGCATCTGTCTAATTGACAACTAATGCAAATTTAAATTATTAATAATCATACGTTTTTAAAGGAATGGCCTACTAGAGGCAAAGCTTATTTGAACGCTTTTTACATATAATGGCGCTCTATGACCTGTCGATTATCGGATTGCTTGGTGAGACTCGTTCTACGGACTTGTGGAGAATTACGTGCTCAAGTGGTACGAGGGTAGCACAGGATTTGAATAATTTAATATAAACAAAAAGCGGTGAGAAAAGAAAAGGAACAACGTGCCTGCGGCATGACTGTGGTTTTTCCGAATGACGGGTCCTCCTCGGGATAGTGGATTGTGCAAACAAGGAGTCTAGTGTCTTATCGTGGACGCAACACAGAGATAATTTCTTCACGGTAAAGACCAGGACTCTCCTCGGATGTAACGGGGACTAGCCAAGTCGCGGATTTTCCCTATAAGGCGTCGTGATGTCATATTCTGGGCGAAATACAGAGCTCGTTTCTTTAGGGTAGTTCACGGGGAATAACCTTAGATACATGGAACAAACGGTTGCCATCCGTTAAAAACTAGACGTTCTAATTTTTAAAGACAGTTGGGACTGTATTTATAAGGAGACTGGGGTAACGAGTGCGTCAACATGAAACTTTTTTCTCGGCATGGAGGAAACTATCACAATATTGCTACGCTCTAAGGTGACACACTAAAATAAGCGTCCTTCCACAGTTGAACATATACATCTAACAAAAATTCTGAACCGTTTGTACGTGAGGTCTGCTATACACTATAAACTGCCCACAACACAGCTTTTAAGACGGGGTTTGTAACAACTTACATCACAGAACTATGAATTCTATAATTTAATTGGTTGTAGAGCAAATAGAGGTTTGACTGAATGGCAATGACATAATAGCTAAGACACGTTCAAGCTTGTTGTAACGTGTTCAATATTTTTGAATTAACCCTAGATTACGGGTCATTCGTAAATTTTACGATGCTCGTAAGACATCGTACTTTTTCGCTTACTTACGGTCAATGGATCGAATTGCCTTACTGAGTACCTTCTAGTCTAGTATTTAGCTAGACAGTGTGGTGTGTGGTCGTTCTGGTTTCCGACCCTAAAGCGATTTTTCGGCGATAGGTTCGTAAATTTTACGAAAGTCTCGTATTTACGACATTTTATAAATTAAACTGGTTCTTATTTTTCGTACAGAATTTAATTGTTTTAGTAGTAGAAATTTGAGGTAAGATATTTCTTCATTATTATTATTTAAATACATTATAATAAATATAGTGATTTTTTTATTAAGATGTCAAATCGAAAGTTTTTGACCGAGAAGCAACTGGAGGAGGAAGCGGCACGTGTCATGAATGGAGAAGAGAGTGATCCAGAATCATTTGACGACAGTGATGGTAGTGACATTGAAGAGGACATTTTGGAGGTTCAATCATCTGCCTCCGACAGTGAGGTTGATGAAGATAATAATTCGGCTGTTTGTCTCATCCAACAAAGCTTTAGCCCAATTCAATCTGAAGAAGAAATAGAACCTAGTTTAGATGAAGATGATATTCCTTTATTACAAGTAATACAAGTAATTAATACAAGTAATCAACTTGAAAAACAAACATTTAAAAGGCAGGAATGGTCACAAATGGTCATCTGAGCTGCCTCAACAATCCAAAAGAACGGCTGCTAGGAACATTATACATTTTATAGCTCGTCCTAAAGGGGCTGCAAAAGATTGTTCTAACCTGGATGAATATTTTTTACATTTTTTTTCTGACAATATATTTGATATTATTTTGTAACATACAAATGCAGAAATCGCCAGACAGGCCCAAAAATACAGCGGCCACCAGAATGTTTTCCCAACGACAAAAGACGAACTGAAAGCCTTGTTTGGTGTTTGAATCCATTCTGCCGCAAAAAAGATAATCATTTGTCAGCAAGGCATATGTTTGATAGCACTATTTCGGGCACGTTTTATAGATCATGTATGAATTGTGATCGCTTTTTGTACCTGCTGAACTGTATTAGATGCGATAATAGAGAAACAAGAGAAGAGAGAAAGGTAAATGATCCTTTTACACACATTCGAGAAATTTGGGAAATTTTTATTGACACATGTAGAAATTCATATACTCCAACTTTATACGTCACTATTGATGAACAGCTTTTGGCATTCCGAGGATGCTGTCCTTTTAGGATGTATATTCCTAACAAGCCCGCGAAGTATGGGATAAAAATTGTTATTGTATGCGATTCCGCCATCAAGTATATGTCAGACGCAAGTCCTTACTTGGGAAAAAAAACAGAGAGCAATGGTTTGCCTCTAGCCTAATTTTATGTAAAAGAGTTAACGAAATCAATTCATGGTACAAATCACAACATTACCATGGACAATTGGTTCACCTCGGTTTCCCTTGCTGACCATTTGCTACAAAATCCTTACAAATTAACTATGATAGGAACTATACGCAAAAATAAAAAAGAGATACCCAAGGAGTTCTTGGATGGAAATAGTCGAAACGCAAATACGTCAATGTTTTGTTTCGATCAACAAAAGACATTATTATCTTACATGCCAAAGAAAAACAAATTAGTTTTGCTACTTTCAACTATGCATGAGAAGGCAGAGATCGTAGAAGAAACCGGTAAGCCAACAATAATTCATAACTATAATGAGACCAAATCTCACACCTTTGACCAAATGTGTTCAAATATGAGTTCGAGCAGAAAAACATAGAGATGGCCATTATGTGTGTTGTATGGAATGATAAATATGGCCGGCATAAACTCTTATGTTATTTACACTTTTAATACGTTAAAAAAAGGCGAAAAACCTATTTCAAGATATCAATACATGATTGATTTAAGTCTTTGCCTTGCCACACCATGGATGCAGTATAGATATAACAGCAAAACTTTACGTCGATATCTTCGGCAAGACATAGCTCAAATCCTCGGTATATCAAAAGAAAACGTTGTGAACACACCCCAAGACAAGAAGAGGAAGACCTGTTTCTATTGTCCAAGCAAAAAAAGGCGCATGACCACTAATTATTGTATGGATTGCAAAAATCCAATTTGCGGCGAACACCGAGGAGATATTTGCACCGTATGTTGTGAAAAATAATAAAATATGTTGGTTTTATAATTTTATACGTTTGTTCTGATAATGAAGAACGTTATCTTTTTTTTGTATTTTTTTAAAATAAAGTTTGATAAGGCAATTTTGTTTTTTTTATTGTGTTGTAAAATTTACGATAGTCCTGTAATTACGTTTGGCAAACACAGTCCCGTATTCTAGGGTTAAAGTTGCTATAACAAAATTTAACTTAAACATACTATAAATTAACATACGTTTAGGGAAAACTAATTAAGCAAATATCTAAAAATCCTAATGTTATTGCGAAATTCTAAAACCAGTTTCAAAATCATGATACAAAAATTCCAAAAATGCATCCATTTATATATAAGAAAAAAGAAACCATATTAATCAATGCTATTTTTTGCGAAATAATATAATATATATCCTAAAAACATCATGTAAGAGGGTATCTTAAAATATACAGCCTGATTTAACATTAAAAATTATATAGAAAAGAGTTACCCTTCTGGTTCCGAAAACTTAATTTCAAATAACTCCTGTAATTTTAATTTAACTTCAATCTCCGCCAGTAGTAAAATACAAACAACGATTGATCATCTCAAATTATGCATTTACAAATATTTAATAAATTTCCACAGAACATTTGTTAAAATATTTTGTGTAAATGTTTCCATTAGAAATTGCACATGCAAGCCTTCGAGAACGTTATTTTCACCTTTGGCAAATTGCAAATTAAAAGTCAGTCAACAAAAGTGTGTATTCCGCTTCGATGAAAACTACTATGTGTAAGATGTGTTAGGCTCCTATTAAAACTTATCGCAGCTTTCGGAAGTTTTAACAACGTATTCATAAAAGCTGCTTGCTTTTACATATAGCGTCTGTAGAATACGTATTCAATGCAAAGAACATACATACGTAAAACATATGACGTAGTAAAGAGTTGGAATAGAAATATTTATTTACAAAATGAGAACTGGCTTCTATCGTGTATGCATGTATACGAATGCACAAATAGTCGCTACGTTCGTTACCATCTATGTTAATTTACGTTTTGATAAGAAGAATCTAAAATATGTTGCCTTAAAAATTAAGTAACCACAAAACATACTTTAAATTAGCAGAGATTTAATATCTATAACATATAATGTATTTGTTAAATAATTTTTATTGTTGTACTTTTCGATGCCTTCATGCGAAATATACTCAAGGCTAGTATAACAATGTAACTTCAAGTTATCCACAATTAATTGTGTCACTATGCGTTATTAAATTTTATAAATTTTAAAATATCATATAACAAATTGCTGTGAGTTTCGCTTGTTGAATATAAGTGAAATAATTGATGGTATGTGGGTAGTTACTCAAGGATATCTATCTTTAGACAGTGTATATTGTGTGAGTATCTCAGTAGATTAATCTACTATAACATACAAAGGTGGAGAAATAATTAACTATATATATATATATATATATATATATATATATATATATATATATATATATATATATATATGGTAAACCTAATCAGTAGGCGATTAAAGGTCTGTATATTACTTCAAAATATATGTATTTAAAAAACTCTACATGTTTCGGCTGTGTACGCCTTTATCAAGAGAATACAAAATATGAATGAATTCATATTCATATTCATACCAAGGTCACGAAGTTATTATATATATATATATATATATATATATATATATTATAATAAAAATGTTAATTAATTTATTGAAGCTTTAATTCGTTACATGTGATAGTAGCCTTGCCCTGATGAAACCGTCTCGTTTATTTTTTCCACAAACTGCACTTGAAGCATCTGTCACCACTTTGATGCAGCGCTCAACGGCTTGTGTATGGCATGGAAAATCTTTAATTTTTTGACATGCGCCGAGACCGTCTTTGACAATGGCTTTCTAGTCGTCATTCAATAAATTTAAAGGCTCAGTTATCTCACAGTCTCGCCACGTTATAATGTCGGTATAATCGTTAGCATCGAAATTAAATGAAGGCAGTTTAAACGTTCGAAGTCCTGGAGCTTTCTCACTTCTTGCTTTTAAAATTCGTCGATATGCTAGATCTCGTATGATTTCCCTTTCATCTCCAAGCATAGAAATAAGAACATTTTCTGGGTGACCAAAAAATCCATTTCGTTGGATTACCTTGTCAATGACCTTCTTCATATCGGCGTTCAAATAGCGACTCAGACTAATTGTTTGCCACTGGTGCTTAGCTCCGTTTATACCCGAGGGATTACATTTTATTCTAAACCACATCGGACCATAAACTCTCATCACGTACGTGGCTAATATCACCAATTTTTCTTCGGGGTCCGGTTTAGTAGCATATAATCTTAGAATTCGATTTGCTGTTGTAAGCCATCTAGAGTGGTTGAGAGATCCAGGTTCAATGTTAGCTAAATCTGAAGAAAAAACGCCAGTGCTGATAGCAATCATAATATCGTACAGATATTTTTGGTCGGTACTCAAATCACCCCTGGAAATTTGAGGTAATATTGTAGGAATGGCGTTGAATTCGACTATTGGCATTGTTTCACATTTTTGTAACTGATATCCAATGGCACCTGAAAAGCATTTAGGCCCTGTAGTTTTTCCGTCCAAATGTAACAACAGATGTCGCAGTGGTAATTCATTGGAATTCAACTGGCAGATAAACCACTGTAATGGTTTATTCAGTTCTTCTTCCATCAATGGAATAATAACAGCTTTAAAACCTGTGTTTACTACTGTTCCATCGTAACCAACAACAACTATTTCACTGAGTTTCACCGATTTGGATTTCAAGTGAGTTAGTATAATATCTTTAATACATTTAGCAGTTCCGAACTCACATGTGACATGCCCGAAATAGTCGCTTCCTGGCTCTGATAAAATCACATAATGGTCTTCTAGAACCCTTTTTCTCTAAAATTTATTTTTTTTCCGAATGCTAATCAACGTTTTATCCTTTTGCCCATCAAAATACATATCGCGTAGGGTTTTCTTGCGATCTGCATCCTGTAAAGCTGTTTTGACTTTAGTTCTTTCACGGCGGAACTTTGAACGATCAATAACATCACTTGGAACCTTTGGTGAAATAATGCCAACATCTTTTAACACATAAGAAGCTATAATGGCAGCGGCTCTGTCAGAAACTCCAGTACGATCGCAGGCAAGAGCTAATGATGGTAAATTTAATCTCCTTTTTTTTGGTGGCGTATCAACTGTTTTTTTTTGGTGCTTCAAGGTAAGGACTAGAAGCTACGTATCGGTTGAACAGTCGCTTTCGATTGCCAAGTATTCAGGTAAAGAACGCGAACAACACGGTTTCTCAAAATCAGTTACCTCTCTGTTACGCGATAAACTTTTTTGTTTTCTTTCTTCTTTTTTCTTATTTTTTATAGCTTCAACCACATCTACACCGCCTATGACCATTTTTCTTGTTGTTCTTTGATCGAGTAAAAAATTTATTTCTTCCTTGGGAACACGACTGCCTTTTAAACAATTACAATTTGAGAAAAATTTACATTTGCAACTGCAAACATCAAATAATCTGTGGGACTCAGTTATAAATCTATTGATCTTTTCTTCGTAATTTTTGTTTGTTTGACGACCTTTATAAGGTTTCATTAAGATTCTATATTTGTCATGGTAGGAACTAATAAGTTGTAGAATTCTCTTAACACTAACAGTTGGCAGCGAAGCTTTTTGCCAAATTTCTAAAACTTCTTGAGCCAATATTTCGGATATGTCATGAACGGTTGGCTCTTTTACTATTTTATTCGGCTTTAATTAATTTTTAATGAATAGGTAATTTTTCATAACGTCATTAGAAGTTGGTAATTGAGATACTGGTAACTTCTGTGGTAATCCGAACACAGCCCAGGTCATCATTTGTCGTGCTTTGACTTGAGACATTTTACTGTAATAAAGATATATAATATGTGCTAAAGTATTACAATAATATCTGAAACCTAAATAGGAAATTGAAAATACTACTTACATGAGTCTTATTTCTTGATCTCAGACGTAAAATTCAAAGGGTATCACAAGTGAAATAGTACTCACGCGAGTTGACTATAGCGTTCGAATAACGTTTTAGGAGAGTTGCGAAATCGTCTCCACGTGCTTCAACACCCACTCGTCTTAATACGCTCGCTTCGGATTATATTTTTCTATCTTATACTAACTGCGCAACACTCAGTGTGTAATTTAGCGTTCATTAAATATTTTTGGTTTTTCGACTAAATTCATGAATTTTGCCAAACTTAATAATGTCGGGGGCACCTCTAAATATATCATGTGCGAAATGAAATTTTCTGTGTATATTTGGGAGATAATAGAGCAACTTTTTACAGGTATTCCAAAGCTATTGCTAAATAAAAAAAAATCGCCCACCCTATTATACATACTGGTTTGTGACCGGCCCTTGTGATGAGTCTTAACCTCATTATTTTCTCTTGTTTGGACACTGTATTTGAAAGCCGACTTAATAATTTCGATGACTTGGAAGCTGCCGTAAATAGTATCTCTAAGGAACGATTTTAATTAGTATGGGAGGGCGTAAAAATCTGTCTTGAAGTGGATGGAGGAAATTTTGAGCAAATTTTATAGTACATGATACTTTCGATGTGGAATACTTTAGTTTTTCTTTTTGTCAAGTAATATATTGTGATGTGTTGTATTTATAACGTCGCAATGCAACAAAGAACCTACCTGTAGATTTCTTTATCACTTGATGGAACCAAAGGATGGTATGTTTCGGAGGAAATTTTAATCATTGTGAAATAAACATTGTAGAGATAAATGTGAAATTAAAAAATGAAATATTAATTTTTTCTACAATTTTTACTTTACATACTTTGTTACCATCTTCAAAAAATAATATTATATTGTTCAAAACTAAAAATCTTTGTTAGCGAAATGAGTTTAATAAGTACACCATAAAACCAAAATAGAAAATATTTGATTAACAGAACTTATTACTCTATTATTTTTTTAATTAAGGATTGCCGAATGGTGCTTCTTGTTCCGCTGAAAATAATTTTTAATCTTGCTCTGAGACAAGGAAATTATCCCTCCAAATGGAAGATTGCTCGTATTACACCTGTATTTAAGAAGGGAGATAGAAGTAATCTGAATAATTACAGACCAATATCTATTTTGTCAAACTTTTCGAAGGTCTTCGAACAAATTATATACAGGTATATTTATGCTGATGTCAGCTCAAGGATTTCTCCTATTCAGCATGGCTTTGTGCGTGGACGTTCGACAGTGACGAATCTAATATGTATATCTCAAGATATTTCCGACACGCTTAATGAAAGAGGTCAAATGGATGTGGTGTATACCGACTTCAGTCGTGCATTTGACACTCTTAACCATGATATTTTGTTGAAGAAACTACACAATTTTGGAGTTAGTAACGATCTGCTATTGCTTCTTGAATCCTATTTACATGGGAGGACGAACTACGTTTTCTACAATGAGTTTAAGTCATCCGAGTTTGTTTCGAGTTCTGGAGTTCCTCAAGGATCTAACTTGGGCCCGCTTCTTTTTATATTATTTATTAACGACTTACTTCAGTCTTTTAGGTGTTCTGGACTAGCCTATGCTGATGATTCGAAGGTTTATATGCGTATTCAGCGGACTGATGATGCACTTCTCCTTCAGAAGAACATCGACTTGGTGTGGACGTGTCAGCGTGGTGTCAGCGTAACGTGTCAGCGTAACGGTTTGAAGCTCAACATAGGAAAATGTTGCGTGGTTCGATTTTCAAAGAAAAAAGATCTTTACCATTTTGATTATAACATTAATAATGAAGTTTTAACTTCTGATGGTACAATCAAAGACCTAGGAGTCATAATTTACAGCGGTTTAACGTCAACAATATCATTAATATGTGCAAATCTGCTTCTGCTGTGCTTGGTTTTGTATTGCGCAGCTCCAAATATTTTCACAACCCGCAACTATTAAGCATATCTACTGTTCATTAGTTCGAAGCAAATTGGAATACGCTTCAATAGTCTGGCATCCCATCTATATTCATCATAAACTGAATGTGGAGAGTGTTCAGCGTCGTGTTTTAAAGTATCTTACTTTTAAAACGAGTGGTGATTATCCTCCTAGAAATACTGACCATAACCTACTTCTCAGGGAACATGATTTGGTGTTGCTGGATGTCCGGCGCGAAGTAACTTGTGCTAACTTTCTACGCAGTGTTGTACGTAATAACATCGATTGTCCTTCGATACTTGGAAGACTGTGTTTTGCTGTGCCTCAATTTGCGTCTCGCAATTCTGCAACTTTTGCCTATCCCGTGTGCCGGAGTAATGCATTGGTGAGGAGTCCGATTTATCAAATGTGTAGATGTGGGAATAAATTCTTCAGTGACATATTTTTTGAACCGAAGTTTAGAGTTTAAAGTTTGATTTTTTTTTTTTTTTTGATTTAAGTTAACTGTGTATTGGATATATTTTTGTTTGTTTGTTTCTGTAAATATATTCATGTACGATACCTTTTCTTTGTGCCTATATTTGGTTTTGCTGTTGGGCGCTTAATAAACTATTATTATTATCTCTTCCACTCACAAGAACCATTCGTTCTTGGTTGCCATTATCTTACCCCATCGGTTCATTCGAACAAGATGGATGGCATAGTTATCCATCATTCATTTATTTTATATGAATATTGATTATAGTAGATACTTACCAGTACTTTCAAGGTGTGAACATATGTATCAGAATAACTGAAACATACATGAGTAGGTAAACCCCACCAGTTCTGTATAATACAAAGGTATTTTTAATAATATAAAATATTATTAACCAGATTCACACCAGATTTTGAATAATATTTTATATTATTAAAAATACCTTTGTGAACATATGTGTTGTCCGCTGCTAGCAGCTTGTGTCTCTTTCTGGGTATGAACTTGTGTGTTGGTTGCTGCTGGCAGCTTGCGTCTCTCTCTGGGTGTGTGGTTTGTGTTTGTGCAAGCGCGCAAGTGTAGGGTGTTGTATGTTGGCGCGCTCGTGCGTGTGTTTAGTGACCGGTCGCGTTAATTTTGAGAGATCGGAGAACCAGCCGTTGCGCAGGGCCGCCAACCCTTTCCCGGCAACTTCTTTACTTTTCCGTGCAGTACTTCGACGGCCCGACCCCCGCCCCATCGAGGCAAGGCGCAGACCAGCGAAGCCCCTGCACGGGGTTGCTCATCGCCAACCGAGGGAACACTCTTAACGGTTACTTTGGTCGACGACGGTCACACTTTGTGCCATCTTAACGTTTTCCGCCATTATTATTTATTATTATTATTATTATTATTATTATTATTATTATTATTATTATTATTTCCTCCATTCACAAGAACATTCAATTTGTCCTTGGTTGCCAGGGTGTTAACCCATCGGTTCGTGGGAACAAGATGGCTGGCATAACTGTCATAATATTATTATTATTATTTATTTCTTAGTTCCAGGTATTTCTCCGTAATCTATCTATGCGGCTCTACTACATATGGCATGCTTCATTCATAGTAAGCAGATAATAATACCTCTCCAATGTAGGGGGGGTTACATTTACTCGGCCCAGAGGGTCCGGCGCTTTAGTTGTTATGTTGACGAAGTGGGTTGAAATGAATGTATCTCAACAACATCCTCGCTTGAGTCTTTTGTTTCTACTGAAGCATGCCATATTTGTGTTTCATGCCCAATTTGCTGTTTCAGTCCTTGCTTGTTAATCAGTGTTTGGAGCAAGTGTACCTGATTGGGGCTGCTATCCCAAACCAATGGTTAGCTCAGGAAACCGTGGGGTCGCTAGTCCCCAGTAACCTAGCTCTAGGCTACCCTGTGCGGGTTTATTATTATTATTATTATTATTATTATTATTATTATTATTATTTAAATTACTTCAAAGATTTTATTGGGAACAAATGGTTTCGCAATATTGGTATTTTTCTATAATTTTCCTTGCATACTAGAATACTGGTACTAACTTGCACTCGTGATACAATATATTGTTGTAACTTTTATCTTTTCATCTCATTTAAGCTGAGTTGTTTAGTCTTTAATAATATTATACCAAAAATATATTTTTCTATTACTTAGGTACAGCTAACCCGCTTCCTGCAAACATCTTTTGTTCACACGATAACAATCCCCATCTTGCTACTCTCTTCGACGATGTTTCCTGTTTCTTTTCCCAATTAATTTTAGTAGTACGAGATTTGCTTTTAACGTCCAGAATGCGTTAGTTAATATTGACGATCAAATTTACTATTATTTTTAACGGTTTACTGCATAGGTTTTAGAGATTGCAAATGGCGTAACATTTTAGTTCGACTTGCATCGAGATGCATGATTTTCTTTTACGGATACAGTTTAATTGAAATTGATCCAAGGTTGACTTATTTTTATTTTATTTACACGACTTGTTACGCTTAACGTATAGAAGTTTTAATTCATTTATTTAAATACACATACTCGTCTTTAATATCTCGATTAAATTTTATATTTAACATAGACATTTTTCTTGTATATATTCGTGTACAAAGAGAAAGCATTTCTTTTGTCATATATCTTGACCGACAGACCCTTCGTCATCTACCTGACTCGATAATCGTTACTGTCGAATTTCTTTCTAGTACATTCCATTTTAAAATTATTTTAATATAATATTATTTACATCTTCTTTCATATGTGATGTTTGATATCGTTAGAAAGCTCATGTCACAAGGGTTATTTTAATATAAATTATGCCATTGACAGACCACCCCTTCAGGTCGCGCTTTTTATTAATTATTATTCGAGATATCGATCCCTCCCTCTACTTAGGTCTTAATCAGCCCTTTTCAAAACTTGACTTTTCTTTTGATACGACAACGATCATGGCTTTTTCGCTAGTACCTCCGAAGGTTACACACACACCTCGTGTACTGACCAAGTCACGATGTCCCGCCGTCCAGGTGTTCTTCACCTTCTAAGGTAAACTGCATTGTTCTATGCATATTATTCTTTTAAGTGAATCCATATTAATTTAACTCATTTCTTATTCCTCCGGTAAAACACCGCTCTGCATATACTTGACCAAGGTATATCTTCGAAGACCACGTGGCCGCCTATCGCCGCAAATCAAAAGGTAGCTCTGTATTCTTCGATACAGAGGTTATTTTATATACATTAATTAACCCATAATTACTGCTCAATTTTACGTTCGTTTCAGAGTATTTTTTGTGTTAATTTTAATCTACTTATTCACCGCTCCGCGTGTATATAGTACTTTCTTTTATTACTGTTTCACCGTTCTATTTCAGATATTTTGTATTAATTTCTCGATTACTAATTTATCACCCCTTGTGTATATATTACTGATTTAATTATTTTTACATACATCAATTTCTTTTATTTAAATATACGAATTTCGATTTATTATTATGTAAATATAAATACAAATTTTAAGGACGCCGCTGTATTTTATTTTATGTATTAATTTGTTGTATATTTATTTTAATTAACCACCATCACGCACGTCCTGGACCATTGAAGGAACTTCACCAACACCACAAATTATTTATCTTAGAATAATTTAATTATTATTATCCCTAGCCAACCCCTATTAGTAATAGACTAAAAAATTGCAGTACTCAAAATTAAAAATTTGGTGAGTATTTCTATTTATTAGATTGACGACCTTTTAAAATCAAAGTGGTATATATACGTCACTTATCGGAAACTTATATAAAATAGATTAATTTTTCGGTTATAAATTGACCGAATCTATACAGACTCAGACTATAGTTGAAAAGCCTACGTATTTTAATGCAGGTCATTAAATCGACTTGCTTCCTCTACTGAAGAGCACACAGAATTATCACCCAGAATTAGTCTCTAGTACACCATTAATAACCAGAAGTCGTATCTTCATTTCAAAGTTCGGGAGTGTAGAAGATTGAGACGCGTTATCAGGTTGTGCTAGCGTTGTGTGCCGGATGTTTGCTTTGCAGTAGGGACAGAAATGGGAGGAAACGGGTGTAAAAGGGAGCACTTATCCGACTGTAACCTGAAACGTAGGAAACGAAAAGACCTTACTTCATCCACTTCCATTGCCCCAAATTAACACAGACCGCGTGTAACAGTAATTTACACAGTTCAATTAAAAACGCCCGAAGTGTTCCGAGTTAAACGTAAATACCTAGATTTGACTCGTGCAATTCAATAAAATACCTTTAATATATTACATTGTTCACTTTATTAAATTACATTGGTTTGAGAAAAATTGCTTGAGATATAATAGAATAATCACGAATGATCATTTTATCATACATCCTATTATTTAATATGCGATTAATATTGAGGAAATAATGACATGTAATATGTTTAATAGAAACAAACCATTTAGCCAAAAGAATGATAGCTATCAAACGACATACGAGGTGCTACCAAGAAATTCCCGGAATTTGAATGTGGCGCGCGAAGTAGTACAGCTCTAGAGCGCTAGATGATGTGAGCAACGTCTATACTAAGTCAGTCTGTCAAACAGTACTTTGCTTGGTGGTGATAAGCAGTTTTTGTGTTTATATATGCTGGGATGTGTTTGAGTTATTCTGCAATACAACAATGCTTGAAGCAAAGAGCAAAGATCGTACATCAAATACTGCTTCAGACTTAGTAAAACGGCAGCGGAACTTCTAAAAATGCTTAAATACGGGTTTGGTGAGGATGCTTTAGTCCAGACGCAAGCTTATGAGTGGTACAATCGTTCTAAAAATGGACGTGTATCGGCTGATTATGATGAGCGTTCCGGTCATCCATCGACAGAAAATACGCCACAAAATGAAAGATCGAAGGAGAACAATCCATAACATTTGTAACATCGTCAGCTTATCGTACGGCGTTTGTCAGCGTATTTTGTCCGTCGAACTCAACATGTGGCGTATTGCTGCGAAAAATGATCTTAAGATATAATATTATTGATTATTCATAATCAGTCAATATAATAAAATCAATATAAGAAATCTTATCATAAAGCAAACGATTTACACTAACGGTATAGATATTACACCTTATTCTTAATTGTTCGTTAGATATCCAAGAAACAGCGCATTCCGATATTAAGGTTAGTATTACAAATCAATTATAAGGGTGGGGCAAAAGTCCCGCTACCATTTTGATTGCGCGCCATCTTGATTATGTGACGTTTAGTTCAGTTTAGCTTTAACCATTGTGTTGTGTAGACGTCCAAATTTTATTATGGATAAATATACGCCACAAGAACGAGCAGAAATAGTGACAATATTTATTGAAAATAATCGTTCCATTATTGCCACTCAGCGGAAATTGCGTCAAAAATATCCTAATCATGTTTATATGCGAATTTTCGACAGTACGGTACGACAGCAGACAGGCCTCGCTCTGGAAGACAACGGATGTCTCGTAACGCTGAAAATGTGGCTCTGGTGCGCGATAGTGTTGCAGAGTCTCCAGAAACATCAATTCGGAGACGTGGTTCCCAGTTACATATGTCTGCACGCAGTTTAAGGCGAATTTTGAAAACTGATTTGAAAATGTTCCCGTACAAAATTCAATTAGTCCATAAATTGCTACCGAGAGATCATGATCAACGAGTTGAGTACAGTAATGCAATCCTAAGGCTGTCTGATGAAATTGAAGATTTTTCGTCTAAATTTATAATGAGCGATAAAGCCCATTTTCTTCTCAGTGGCCACGTCAATAAACAGAACAGTCGGTTTTGGGGGACACAGAATCCTCAATTAGTTCATGAAACGTCATTGCATCCACAAAAAACAACTGCATGGTTTCATGCTGGAAACATCATTGGTCCCTAGTTTTTTTAAACTGACGAAGGTGTTGGAGTTACTGTTACTGCTGAACGGTACCAAGACATGATTCGAAATTTTCTTGTGCCTGAAATGGAAGAACAAGGACTAGAGGAAATGTGGTTTCAGCAGGATGGGGCCACAGCACACACAGCTCGTTCAAAAATTCAATTATTGAATGACGTTTTTCCACGAAGACTAATTTCGCGAAATGGCGATTTAGTATGGCCAGCCAGATCTCCGGATTTAGCTGCACCTGACTTTTTCTTATGGGGTTCTTTAAAATCAAAAGTTTATGTGAATAAGCCCCAAACGTTTCAACATCTTAAAGAGAATATTCGTCAAGAAATTGAAGAAATTCAGCCTGAGATGTTGCAGGATGTCATGAAAAATGCCTTAAAGAGAGCCGAAAGTTGCATAGCGAATCGCGGTCACCATTTAGCCGATATAATTTTCCAATCATAACGAAAAAAAATGTAAAGAGCAAATAAACTTTATATGAAAACCAAACTTACTTATCTTTTCTTTCAACAAAGTTATATGCAATCAAAATGGTAGCGGGACTTTTGCCCCACCCGTTACTTTACAATGAAAAATGACACACTATTCAGGGTGTGCGGGAAAATGTGGGAAATCTCTCGGACGCAGATAGAACATGAAAAAATAAGATGACAAGTTCCTATAATTTTTTTTTCCTGCAGGTCCTTCCTACGGAAATGTGCGTCCCTGAAGGACGCCGCTGGAAATCGGGTTTCCTCGATTTTTTTTTTAAAGTACTTAATATAATTTAATTAAAATTCAATGTGGCTGACCTCAAGACAAGACAAGACCTAAAATAGTGTCCTCGAAACATATTTAGCTTTTTTAGTTTACCAGGGGCGGGGTAATCTTTACAACTGAATCCCCAAATTTTTCTTCTTCAGGTGCCATCTCCTCTCAGAAGGTTGGCTATCATCACGGCTATTCTCATTTTTGATGCTGCTGCTCTGAATAGTTCAATGGAGCTGCATTTATACCACTGTCTCAAATTATTTAACCCAAATTTTTAACGCCCTGTATTATAAAGATTTAAAAAAAAATAAAACTGGATAGCATGAACCTTAGATTTAAAAAAAAAGGTACCCTTGTTTATTGTCGATAAAATGAACCGTTTACGAGCAGTTCGACCTATGTTCGTTTTAATTTCTATCAGCACCGAAAAAAACTATTGCAGTTGCAAACGTTACTATGGCACGAAATAAAATAAAATATCGGGCATTTTAGAATTTGTCATCTTTCACATCGCTGACACGTTGATCCCTTTATTTAATATTAATTTACTGAGTTTTTGATTTCGTGGTGAATTTAATTGTGAATTTATTCGAAGTATGGAATACACGTTTATTGGGTATGCAGATATGCATCTGATGTTCGGTCCTGCGGTTTGCAATGCTTTTGAATCTAGAAGATTATATCACGAAAGATTTCCTAATCGTGCTTTATCAAACCAGAAGACATTTCAACGAGTTGACCAACGTCTAAGGGAGGATGGTGAGCAATTACAGTTAATAATGTAATAAATATTATTGATTTTTTCATAATTTTAGGAAAGTTTGGAAAAAATAATAGTAATGTTGTACTAGATTGTTAAATATAGCAGGTTCAGCGCCGGCATAACACAAACTCAACTCCGGTCATAAAATTCTATTCAAAGATAATTCTATTACTAAGCTTCTGTCCTGTGCATCGCATTACTTCCCTTGGAAAATCCGTGAATCAATTGAAATTCACAAACATCTCCGCAATCTCAATAGAGACGATGGCTATACGTTACATCCAACGGGGCAAACTCGAAATCTCACCCCCATACCATGCATGCGATTGGTTCATTGTCTCCAGCCAATAGCAGGCCACCATCCGACCCGGTCCCCCTCTATATAAGATGTGCCGGTCTATGTCCTATCCTCACTGCGATCTCTGTTACAGCAGCATCGCATTTGAGAGCACCGACGACGATACATCGTCAAGCGAACCCGTAAGCAATGGCCGGACGATATATCACTACTACTATTACTAGCCTGACGCTGAGACCCAACTTTAGAAGAAGATGTACTTCACAGTAACGTGAAGACGCGGAAACTATAATAAATCAAACTAAAGAGGGAGAAGACATTCAAACACTTTTGCACAAACAACCGCAATTATTCATGGTAGATCCCGACGAACCGACGGTAAAAATAGAAGTTTTAGAATCGCCCAAAGAAGAAACAAGCCCGGCAAACCCGCTCAATATCAACCCGGAACACAAATTCGCCATAGAAATCAAAAACTGTTTTACAGATACGAAGAAAACAACGAAAAAACAGAATACCGAACACGCAAGCACACCAATCGAAACAAAAAACTACTACAGTGTCCTCGAAAAAACTAACGCCGAGGAAAAGATGGAACAAGACGCAACAGAATTCACTCCACAACCGTCAACTTCAAACAGCACACCCAGGGTAAGTGACAAAACAAGCACCACACAAAACACAAACACCGAAACACGCAATACACAACACAAAATCGCACGAATAATAATAACAGAAAAAGACAAATGGGCACTCATACGACACATACTTAAAACACACAACATTAACACTGTACAAAACAAACTTGTGAAACCAGGCATACACATCGAACAGAAAACTGACGAAGACTACCGTATACTTAAACACATTCTCGACACAGAACACATTCAATTCTACACTTTTCAATTAAGAAGCGAAAAAACACTAAAGGTAGTTATGCGAGGCATTCCTACCTTTATCACCGACACTGACATTACAGACGACTTGACTGACCAAGGCTACCCCACATTAAAAATCAAAAGAATGAACGGTAAACACGGCATACCGGCACCTCTTGTATTAATCGAACTAACGAGCCAGTACAAATCAATTTGTAACATACACGACTGCTGCGGACTCACAATTAAAATAGAACCATTAAACAAACGGACAGACATAATACAATGCCACAAATGCCAGACTTTTGGACACCATCAAAAAAACTGTAACGTTAACTACAAATGCATGAAATGCGGAGACGAACACTCAACACACCTATGTACAAAAACGAAAACAACCCCACCAAAGTGTGCAAACTGCGGTGGTCCTCACCTATCTACATTCATAAACTGTCCTAACAACCCAAACATCCCTGCAAACAAAATCACACCCAAACCTAAATACATACCAGCACCACCCCCAACAAATAACTCCTAGACACAAATACAAAAAAACACAACACCTAACACAATTAACGAATTAGCACTTTCCCTTAGGCAATATGCTAATAACATTACACTCCACAAACCAACAACAGAACAGATACAATACTTCGTAACGCAAACACAGAAAATAATCACACTTTACAACAATAAACATTAAACACACACATAACTGAAACGCAAAAAACCGATGATGACCAGTAAACGAACACATATGACTTAAACGCAAAAAAGCTACGAACACACAGACTACACGCAACACAGGACCGCACAAAAACACAACAACACACGATTAATTATTAATCAGACTCAAACACGTCACAGCCCTGGGAGATACGAAACAATGGAGTGGAAATGGAGGCAACTTCGACCACGAAACAAAATTCAACGACTCATGAAGTGTCCTGTCATTCTTCAAGCTACTACGAATCGACGAATATCTACGCACAGGCTAGAAGATGTCCCTTGTAACAGTGGACGAAACGTTGGCATTTATGCCTAACTCAACGCGGTTCCAACCCCGAAACCGAAATCTACATTTAGAAAACGACCGCGGAAACCTACACTTAGGTTTGTTGATTGTTTTTCATGCGTTCCTTTCATATAATTATCCGAAAACAATACTTTGGATGAATCTCTATTGAAAATTTATCGCGACTACATTATGGGTGTTTGTCGAGGGCTTGCCTAATCTTTTACTAAAATTTATCAATCTTCTCCATAGCCATCTCAATTTGCGCTTGACGTATCACTTATAGTGGTTTCTTCTAACATACGCCAATAATTGTTTCTTCTTGCTGTAGCATTGTAATGCGTGTTTGCCGATATCTATCTATTATCTATCTATTAGATGACGTATCTGATATAAGAAAATTTATTATCGCCACAATAATTATTTTAGTACTTTGCATAATAGTATATTAAAAAAACAAGTTTCATAAGGCACCATTTTGCCGCATGAGATCAGTTTAGAAAACGAGCCGCGATAGCGGCGAGTTTTCTAAAGAGCGAGTGCGGCAAAAGGCCTTATGAAACGAGTTTTTTATACTATTTTTTCTATTTTGCATTTTTTACATTAATAAATTGGAATTATTTAATTTGGAAGTTCAGAGTTTAATTTTTATATAAAGCATGCAGTTGGTCACATTGAGCTTGACATTGTCAAATTTAAATCTTGCTCTCCGCGAAGTATATTATATTACATATTATTTATTAATTTTCGTTAACATTACTTGATATTTTATTTAAAAATATAAACATGAGTGACTTAGAAACTAATATATCTTGTTGCCAATTGTATACAATATACGTTGTTTGTGTAAAGTACGAACATATATCATATCTGTCAAATGTACTTAAATTCTTAAAATCAAATGACAGCAATGATATTTAATTCTGTATTCGAACAACGCCAACATTGAAAAATGAAAAAAAGCGTATCGAAATGAAGCTCATTTCGATACTGTTTTGGGTTTCATAATGAGTTCATTTCGAACGCAAAATAGAAAAAATTCTTTTTCGTACATGTTCTTAAAAACTGTAATGCGTGTCAAACACAACAACCTCTCTAAACCGTTCCAACAACAGCCTCTCTAAACCATACTTAACATTGGAATTGACACTTGTATTCAAGCAATTTTGTCAGAACTAATATACGATATTATATAATTTATTTATATTTACATAACGGAAACGTGACGCATTAGTAAATTACTTATGTATAAATAAAATATAAATTATTGCGGTTCAAACTAATTAACAGTTCAAGGATTACCGCGTCTAAGATAATTTAACTACAAAATAATTCATAAACACTCAAGCGAACCGCTCCATGCTTGGTAAGTTCAAGAAGCTCATTAATTAAAGTGAAATTTGTGAGGCCATAATAGATATTTACAAATTATATGATCCGTATAAAACTAAAAGTAGCTTAAAATGATAAGTTATGTATGTTATGAAAACTAATATTAGTATTTATTTGCAAGAATATTTTATATAGAAATATATATATTTAATTAAATTAACGAAACAGTATATTATACGTAAATATAGGGACACACACGATTTGCACAAATTTTAAGACAAGTAATATGATCCTATCCTTTATGGATTAAGAGATTTATTTTATTTGGTGAAAAACTAATTAAATAGTTATTCATTACATATAACATAATTAAATAATCTTCTTTGTGAATTTGGTTGGTCATTATAGACAATTGAAGAAAATTACATATAAAGTAGGGCCACAAACATTTCATTTATTTTATCTCTCCATCGTACATACGAGGTCAAGAAGCAGTTAACTATACTGTTTGGAGAGCGCGGACACCAATTAGTAGAGTCTGAAAGTTTTAACTATTATAAGTAGAGATCGGACACAAGAGGCTAATTACACATCGCTCACGGGCGTACTATTGAAAATTTGTATTTTTAAAGGGTTTCTAATTATATTTATACCAGGTGTATTATGAAAAATCTTTGGGGCTGTAGCTTCCTTATATTTTATCTGATTTTAATGAGTGATATGTCAAACTAAATCGTTTTTAAAGCACTGTAACCTGTTTAAAAAAAAAAAAAAATTTGACATTTCGTTTTTGACAGACAGTAGTAAATTTCTTTTTTAAAATTGTACTACATATTTTTTTTTACTTATTCTAATAAACATTTATTTCCTGAAGACACCTCCAATAAATTGAGTGACAAATTTATTATTATTAAAAAAAACTACGAAATTTACAGAAATCAAGCTATCATATATTTTAATGAATCAAATGTTCGAAATTGGCCCCATTTTGTTCCAGACACATTTGACACCTTCTATTAACTCCAACTGCTGCGTTTAATATAAGATTTGGTGGTATTTCATGACATACTTGTACTATTCTTCTTACTAAATCATCTCTGGTATCAGGTGGAGTCAAATAGACATGATCTTGGATGTAAGACCACAGAAAGAAATCCAGTGGATTCAGATCTGGCGATCTAGCAGGCCATCGAATAGGTCCGTAAGTGCCCATCCATCTGACGCCAAAATAATTATTTAGAAAATCAGTATTCATTCGTGCATTATGGGGTGTGGCACCGTCCTGTTGGAACACCACCCTGTTTAACTCAGCAAGTGGCAACTCATCTAAATAATCGCCTAATTCATTGCGTAACAAATTATTATACTTTTCTTGGTTTAGATTACCCTCCACAAAAAAAGGCCCTACTACTCTATCGCCTAAAATGCCACACCATACATTTACACTGAACCGATTTTGAAAATTGTGTTGCATCACAACATGGTTATTTTCAGTGCTCCAATGGCGATGATTATTTCTGTTGAATACACCATTTTTCCCAAAAGTGCATTCATCTGACCACAACACACGACGATAAAAAATTGGATCTTCCCTTAGTTTATTCATGAAAACCGTGCAGAATTGAACCCTTCGTTGAGGGTCGTTTTCACCGAGACCATGCACCTTCCGTGGTTTATAAGGAAAGAACTTGTGCTTCTTCAGAATGTACTGAACTGTAGAATGTGATACCTGCATGTAGTGAGCAATTTCTCGCGTAGACGTATTAGTGTTTTCTTCCACATAGAGCAAGACACTTAATTCTAAATTTTGAATAAATCGGCACTTGGACGCAGTCTGTCAGGAAAACGATTTCCATAAAGTCACAAAGCAGCTGCAGAATTTGTTCCGCATTCAAAATATGCTTGAATCGCATCCACACATTCGCCATTATCCATTTCAATAACAAATTTAGAAATAAATCGTTGAAAATATTATAATGAATGTGTGACTGACAGATGTCACAGCTCTCTTCGAAAATTTGGAATGCACTTTTATCGTTCAATATGACTGCTTGATTTTTAAATTTTTAAAATAAACACTGTAAATGTTGTTGTTGACCCACCGCTCACTGATAACATTGGTTTCTGCTTTATGGGCTATATAGTATTGAATGTAAGTGATTTTAAAAGGTACACACATTTGCTGGTAATAAAATGAAATAGAGTATTTAAAATGCATTTTAGAAATCTCTGTGTTCGGAAAAACCAGAATAAATCGAACTAAAAAAAAACCTACAATTTCTCGTTTTTTTTTCATACAAAGATATCGTTGTTTACAGTTTCATATTCAGAAAAAGTAATAAATTTGAATAAGGAAAGAAAAAATATAGTGCAATTTAAAAAAACACAGTTTGCAACTGTCTGTCAAAAACAAAGTGTAAAAAAAAATTCAAAGCGATCACGTTACAGTGTTTTTAAAATGATTTAGTTCGACGTATAATTTATTACATTAGGATAAAAAATAAAAAAGTTACAGCACGAAAGGTTTTTCATAATACACCCGGTATAATTGGAAAACAAACGGGTGGGGACCTATAAAATACAAAATACATTTTATTTCTTCATTTTGTAGTTCAAGTTGAGTAGAGAAGTATTAATATTAACTAGCAATAGCTTTTCAAGGTTCTCTTCTGTAAAATTTATTGTCTTTAAACGAAATACATCCTTGTAGATAGAAAATGTCCTTTCTACATCGCAACTGGTTATAGGTACATACTGGAAATATTCTTTTATTGCAGCGTATTTAGCAGTCAAATTTTGAGGCATTGTCCCCATACACAATTGCCATAATGTTATTAAATCTGGATTTCTATTAAAAACTGCGTCTAACTCTTGCCGAAGGCCATATCCGAAGTCACGAAGAATATTTTTCAAATTATTAATAGCCACATCTAATTTTGATTTCAAAATAAGCGATTAGTTTAGAAAAACTTCCCGGGTTCCTGAAGAAAGTTCAATTAATTTTTAATTTGGAATTTGCATTAGTTTCTCGCACTCAGAAATACTTCGAACATCATCATTTAAACACGTAACGAAATTTTGTAAACTATCGAAATTTTCTGCATAAAAACTAGGAGCTTCCAACAATGTTCCCCATCTAGTTATTACTGGAAAGGGAGACAGTGAAAAAGATGGAAGTTTTTCCCTGTAAAGAGCTACGCTCAATGGTGCTATATTGAAAACTCTTTTAAAAGCGGATATAAGTCTATAAACTTGCGGAAAGCTGTCTCTGATATATTCACAGTAATACACAAGTAATATACAGCATAATAGCATATGTTTCCTTTAATAGTTTGCCTGTATTTAACATATATGCAGCATTTTCACTGCCAAATAAAAGAATTTTTTCTTTGTACTTGTCGTCCGAATGAAGCATTTGGTGCATATTCTCGTAAATGGTTTTAGCTACTGTTTCTGCATCAACTGTATTTATAACTGTTGTTGCTATTATATATTCGTTATATGGAATAGTTGGATGTAGTACATCAACTACAACATTTACTACACAGCGTCCTAATCCATAGGTACTGATTTGAAGGATGGCTTCTAATGCGTTCTACTGCTTTGTGTAGCAGTTAGAAACATAATATTTGCGTAAGGTGGATTCATCAGGAACGTTTCGACCGGTATATTTTTGGAAAAATGTTTTGAAGCTGGGATTGTTAAGTTTCATTCAGATTCCAACGGGTCTAATTTCTGTGTATTGTGTTTGCGATGCTAAGTGACGTGTTAAGTGTGATTTCTTGGATTTTTTCAACGATATTTTACAGACTTTGCAATAAGCTTCAGAATCACTGGCAGTGGACATACAATCAGGTTGAGCCTTAATCCAACTCGCCAGAAACTAACTCACCGTACTTTATTTATCTTACGAAGTATAAACGAATAAATAAAATAAATTATAAATACTCCTACCGCTTCTATCTACGCCCATGAGGAAAGGGATTTAACTGTAAAATTGAAGTAATTGCGTCATAATTCAACGAGAAAGAACAAATGTGCGGTTAACCGAATGAATAGTGCTATTCAATAACTGTGTGTTGTACTTAGCGATGTTATAGACAATTTATATGGTCCATCGTAATTTCGGCCTCTCGTGTCCGGTCCCTACTTATTACATAATAAGTAATTCTGTAAGTCTCTTAATTTGGCATACACTTCGCTCATACTAGATGGAGTAGATTTTGGAGTTCCACATTCGTCCACGTCACTATTATAAGAGTCACGTTCTTCATCAATACTCTATAAGTCCTTAACTATTTCCGTAATGCTGAAGTTTGGTTTCTCTGTAGGCGCATGACTGTCGGCAGAAGCAAATTAATTTAATTCCACAATTTCATTACGAACTGTAGGAAGGAGTTGGACAAGGGGTATTTCATTTTCTTCATGAAAAATTGTATAACATGAGAGAATAACAGAGAATGGAATACATCAGAGATAACTGATGCAGATAACAGATACTGATAATATCAGAGAATCTAGACTTGGAAAAATAATTCTTAAGTATCGATAAATGTTAGAAGCCTTTTAATAAAAAAAGTTTTAGTAAATCAATTTAAAATTCTGAATTATCTCTTTAACTAAGGGCTGACAATGCGAAGTGGTGTTTGGCGGCAGGAAGTCCAGTTTAACATTTTTTAATGGACCTTTAGAATGTGGCGTGGCATTATCCAAAAAAGAAGAATTTTTCAATTTAGTTGTTTCATTTTATTGTCAAATTTATGTAACTATCTTGTCATAATTTCTGTTGTCATCCAAACCTTTTTGTTAGGAGCTCATTCTAAGTGTAATTTGACAAAATGATTACCCTTAAAACAGCGAATATTTTGATTTTTTGCAATTATTAATGGATCTTCTTTCTCACTTTCCATATTTGCAAATAGTAAAATAGTCAAACGTTATTTTGCTGCATTCTTCTCTTGCGATAACTAAACCAGGTCATGTATTTACAAAACATCTCTTTCGGCAATACGGCCTCGGTGAGTTATGATCTTTCACCACATTGTGTTTATCTTGTAACCGGGTCACTAGGCTAAGGGGACACACTCTAATATATAACGAGACACTCAGAGGTCTCGAGGGTCAGACATAGTTACAGTCACAGTCAGAGAGTTAGAGTCCCTGCAAGACTAGTGCCTCTTTATTACAATGTAGTGTTTGTTATTGTTATCATTGTTATTATCTTTATTAAATTATATGTCGTTATTTAATCGTTGTCCCGTCTATTATTTATCATGCTGGTAAACCTCCGGTGTAAAGGCAACAATGTGACCTCCGGGGCCAGGTAACATTACATGGCGATCCTGCCCACGTCTGATATTACATGGCGATCCTACCTTTAGTTAGATGATCAGATATTACACGGTGATTCTGCCATCCCATCATCCGACATTACACTCTGCACAATTCTCATTTTTTAATTTTATATTACTTGTTATGGCGCGGTAATAAAGGCCTGTTTTGTCAACATTATAGAGATCTTGAGAAGAATAATTCCTTAAAATCAACGGTAACTTGGTTTTCCAATCCTCGTCCAGTTCTCGTTCAAATTAACCTCTACGGATTCACCACAAATTTATTTAAGTGTCATATTGTGCCACCGGCAGTAATTTTCCAACCGTCCATTTGATCCTGTGAAATTTTCCATTTTTAAACTACTTGCTGCCTCCAATGCTTTTTGTTTAAATAGCGGTCCAGATTCCTTTATTTTTGTCTTTGCTAAACCAATTGTAGACGATTTGATCCAGTGCCAATCCTTCCAACTTCGAAAATTTTTTGTTTTTGCTCCAAGTTAACATCTTCCTCAACCATATCTTTTAATTCACCTTTATTTTTCGCAGCATCGTTAATTTGTGTTATTTCAACACCATATTTTTCGGCCAACTTTCGCGTACTTAACGCAAACATTTTCTGTTTAGCAACATACTTAGTTAAAAACCTTTCGAATACGGGGACCACTTTAAACTAATCAAGTAACCGAAAGAACCTTTCGCATATGGATAGAATTTGAAACTAGTCAAGTAACTGAAAGACCACATTACGTGTAAACTTGTAGAAATGAAGGCGATCTCTGTTTGATCAAACATAAATATGTACGTATTGCGCTGGCAATATGCTTTCGGGGCGTGTTCGGGACCGAGATCTCATTCATTTCTACAAGTTTAATTTAATTATGTGTACATAATAGGAATACATAATTATTGTCAATTTCGCATAAATATGAAATAATATTGGGTATTTCCATCAATAAAGATACATTATAAATAATCCGTCCGATAACGGCAGGTAAATTTCTATGAAAATGGCTGTAAAAATTTGGTTTATTTCATCGAGGTCGTTTTATAAGTGTGGCCGTAAATAACGGGTTTTCGTATATGGAAATTTCCTTATAGTCGCCTCAGGAAGCTTTGAAACTGTTATCTCAGGTGGGCGCTTCAGACAGGTGGCCACTAACATAGGTTTTACTGTAATTTATAAAATATTAATAACAGTTTTTTAATTTATACCACGCTAATTTTCAAAACAAAGAATTGTGTCACTCCGATAACGAAAAGACCTTTTTTATCATAAGTTCGGTCAACTAGATATTGCCATCTGGCCACGATTAGCTTTCTTATGAAATACTATTTATATATAAACTACAATTAAGTATTTTTTTAAACGTTCACAATTATAAATTTTTATAATAGCTTGCGATAAGTTTTTGTAAATTAAGCGACAAGAGCTTACTATATCTACATTAAAATAAAACTAATGAAATACAATTAAATTTGTAAAGCATGAAATATATAAAGAAACTTTAATGAAAACGCTTTCATATCAAAATTTTAGGGTAATTTGCAAATTCTTCATAATGTAACCCTAAACTGTTAATGAATACACATCAAAAGAAAATTTATTATATGCACCTGTATCACATTTAATGTATCCAACATCCCAAAAGTAACGATTTTATGTTTCAACTGAATTTATATTTTTCGGTTATACAAGCAGAAGCTGTACGAGCCCAAGCGAATTGTTTACCGGCGTATATATTGTTTACACAATGCGAAATATTAAAATTTCAAAATACAGGTTATTCGAGTAATATAAATCAGACTTATTCAACAAATGGAATTTCAGTTGGATTTTCAGTAAATATCTTAGTAAGCGGCGTCGAATCATCAGCCCATTTTCATTTTTTGAGGTATGGCGAAAGCTTACATTACAGCCAAGCATATATAATTAGCGCAGTCCTCTACAACAACAAAAAAATTGTATTTGTTCCTTTCGGAAAATTTAAAATAATATTGAATTGTATACAAAAAGGTTTTGTTTAAGTATGACAATACGTTAAGCACGTATAAAGCGTTTGTACAATATGAAACAAACATGTAAATAATTTACATATCTGTAACTATGCACATGGACAATACACCTCGTATTTTCAGCATTTACTTCTGCTTAATACATATAATTTACTAAATAAAACACTTGGTATATTTGTTTCACAAACAAATATACCAAGTGTTTTATTTAGTAAATTATTAATCATGTTTCACCAAGAGCCAACCGTGAATTCTATACATTATACTTAATACATATGTTTCTGTCATCTAGGCGTCCTCAGTTAAGCTAGTGAAGCAACGTATACAAATTAATACAAAACTGTTATAAACAACTGGTTTGTATCTGTATTTAAATTTACTGAAATAGCCCGCATAGAAACTGAGGACGCCTAGATGGCAGAAACATATGTATTAAGCAGAAGTAAATGCTGAAAATACGAGGTGTATTGTCCATGTGCATAGTTACAGATATGTAAACTATTTACATGTTTGTTTCATATTGTACAAACGCTTTATACGTGCTTAACGTATTGTCATACTTAAACAAAACCTTTACCGCCATCTGGCTGGTTGTTAATGGACTACATCTACATACGTATTTTATCGTTTCCCGTAGCAGCTTAGCTGTTCGAACGATAGGTAGCCCTCCAGACGAAGTCTCTTTCGCCCGTAAGATGTCAATTATTAAATAGTTGTCTTCTTATAAGACGGAACTTGCTTGATCTATGCGGGCTATTTCAGTAAATTTAAATACAGATACAAACCAGTTGTTTATAACAGGTTTGTATTAATTTGTATACATTGCTTCACTAGCTTAACTGAGGACGCCTTGATGGCAGAAACATATGTATTAAGCAGAAGTAAATGCTGAAAATACGAGGTGTATTGTCCATGTGCATAGTTACAGATATGTAAATTATTTACATGTTTGTTTCATATTGAATATTGAATTGCTTCCATTACTGAAAAGTAGTAACAAAAGCAAATTTATTGCATTTTTGCGAAGTAATGTAATTGTAAATATCCTTTCTGCACTTTACGACGCTATTTTATTCGAATTTTTCATAGAAAAAAAATTCGCCCTCAAGTGGGAATCGAACCCACGACCTCTGGCTTGTCGGACCATTGCTCGACCACTGAGCTGTTGAGGCGTGAGCTAGAATCTTTTGTGGGGAAGGCATCCCCACAAAAGAACTAACATGGCAACAGAGCATCTGTTGTCAGTCTAACGGATTAAAAAAAAATTGGTCTCGATAAATTATGAACCTGTTTTTCATGGCGAGCGATGGGCGTAATGCCTTACATTTACTGAACAATCTTTGCTTTTTATACGACACCTCAAACAGAATGACCTGAAGCATTCTGTAAAGCCCGTAAAGGAATGGCTTTCCACAAAATGCTGCGAAAGCATGGAGAGTATAATAAAGAAAACCTGTCTCACATTAGCGAAGTCGATGCCCAAAAAGACTTGAGGCAGTTGTTAGATTTAAAGTATATCCTATTAAATAGTAATATGCATTATGTATGAATTAAAAAAAAATTGTGACGCAAGTTTTAAAAATATACAATAATATTACAAGTGAATTTAAGAATTTACCACTGAAGGGTGTTTAACAGATAAAGCCCAAACCATTTTTCTTAATTTTACCCAAAAACGTTGAACCTCAGAACATGTTCCTTTGCATGCACATAAAGATGTTTTGAACATTCTGAATTCTATTTGAATTTTTTCCGGATGCTTCCCAAACGCGCTGTTGCGTATGGCGGGTAACGTCACTGCAAGACTCACATTACGATAATATAATAGGACCACTTTCGATTGTTTACTATAGCTAACGCTATAGTAGAAGTATATTGAGCAAAAAAATATCTTATCTTTATTATAGATCGCGATGGAATCTCTCTTCGCATTAACCGCTCGTAGGAGGAAAATATTGAGATGAGAATTTAAATTAAATTTTTACAATTCTTTAAGATTTCCTTTTAATAAATTACCATTTCTAACTTTTATGGTTTCAAGAAACTCTTGAACGCATTTGAGTGAGTATTTTATCAGGGAAATAAAGTCCAGGGAGCAGCAATAGCAAGAAGAAATAAATCGAACAGAAATAGTAGAAATAGGTAAACCACCAGGTATCTATATGGGCAAAGAAAGCATTAGGCTATTAGTAACATTAAAATTGACTTTCGAAATACAAGTAATAGTAAAAAAAGACACACGGCAGTAATAACCACAGTATATAATAGAACAACTTGATCTTCCTGCAATAATTTTCGAGGTATATTCTTGCTCTTCATGGCTCATAAGTTCTATAAACATATTATCGAAACAAGACTAAACAAATATAGGCAAAACCATAAGTAACGAATAAGCTGCATTTAAAACTGATCAACATAAGATTGGATATGTGGGAATAAACGAATTACCAAAAAAATTACAGCCACCAACAACGTGTTTCAAAAAGAATTACATCTAGTTGTCCATGAATTTCTCCTATAAATTACGATGTTCTGCATTCTTGAAATGCTGATATAGATAAAATGGTATGAAAGTTATCTACCTGTGACTGTCAAAATTTATCCTAGAAAGATATGGTGATGAAATTAATAACAAGTATAATTAGATTATTAATTTATTTAATAAGAAAACTTTAAAGATGTGATAATCAATCAACCAAGGTAAATAACTAATTTGTAGAAATTTTAATTATTATAATTGATAACAAGTGTTCAAAATGGTCACCATTCTGTTGAATGCATAATGCAATACGACGTTTCATGTTGTCAAAAATATTCTGCAATACATTTGCTGCTATTTCATTACTTTTAATTGTAATTGTATTCATCACGTCATTTAAGTTGTTTCATTTTTGTTTCATATACTTATTGTTTTAGAAATCCGAAAACAAAAAAATCTAACGGAGTAAAATCTGGTGACACTTCTGACCAAACACCTCTGCTTATAGATTGATGAGGGAAATAATATTCTAAAAACGCTAAATTTTCACGAGTTGAATGTGCAGTAGCCCCATTTTGCTGGAAGTAACCCCTATTAAATTCGTCTCGTTGCACTTGAGTTAAAAATGGTGTGAATAACTGTTCTAAGTATCGTTGGCTATTAATGTTATTGTGAAAAATATTATCCCTATTTATCTACGACAAAATACAGCTGACCATACTCCAAATTTAACAGGATGTAAAGGAACTTCAATGTGATTCTTTGGATTGTTTATGGATCATGTTCTGTAATTTTGTTTATTTGCAAACCCATTTAAATAAAACCATGCCTCATCAGTAAAAAAAAACTTACATTAAGAATTTCGTCATTATTTAAATTTTCTTGAAAGAAGTTGCAATAATTAAGCCTGCTAACGTGATCTCTAGGTAAAATCTGTTGAGCAATCGATACTTTGTATGGATACGTATTGCTATGAATAATGGGTTTGATAATTTATTACACCACCATCCACAACTAGTTTTCCCAACTAGGTTTCCTCAGCCAGTGAATTTTCAAATCTGAGACCTCTAACTTTTCGGGTTCCACATAGGAAAGACGTGTCTAAAATATGAGTTGAGCGCCAGTACACTTGTACACAAAAATTTTGTTTATCTATTTTATATAAGTTAAATTTGAACTAATCTCTCTTTAGGTTTTTTTTTAAATATATTCTTTTACATATATATATATATATATATATATATATTAATTAGCAATATTGGAATGAGTAAATAAAGCAAACACAGGTTAAAAATTAAAATAAATATTTTATGTATAAATACAAAAATAAAAAAAATTAAAAAATATGTCTTTACAAAGTATAAAGATGCTGTATCATATAACAAAGATACTGAAGGTAAAAACATTTATTGCCAATAAAATTGACCGCTAAATTAATGGAAAACATTCTCCTTAATGACTCCGAACAAAACTTATCTAAAAATAATCAAGTTTAACATTAAATTCTCCCCAGAAAAACCACACTGTATATTCAGATTCTGAACCGCGAACAAAAACTACGCATGTGCCTTGACACACAAAAAGCTGAATCCAATCGAACAAACTTGCAACTATAAAATTATAACGAAGAATTTTAATATATAAGCTGTATTATCTGTATTCCTAATAATTAAGTCTCTTAACTACTAGCTTTAAGACAATGGAAATATATTTATGATAATTATGACGTCATAAAATTTTAATTCTACTTACAAGATTAATATGGAGACTTTCACGAAAAAGGTGCTTAATCAAATTAAACATAAAAAATACGAGAATTAACTCAATAAAAGTCGGGAATTTATTATCTCTAAACATCAACTATCAATCACTTTCAATAAATCAAAACCCGAACTAATTAAATATATTTAAAATATATTTCACGGAGCAAGCACCTCTTCGTTCAATGGCTAGAATTCGTCACCTAGATTGACCTCGACTTTCACATCGAATCGACACCGGAGAACCAGTTTTTCCTGGCTCTAGTTATCCCTCGCAAAATTTACTATATGCATTTATTATACAGTCATGTCACAATATATTTTTTCTACAAACACCGTTAAAAGTTGACATTTTGACACGGCTAACTTCACTTAAAAATGCGATTTTATTGCGTAGCGTGTTAAAAAGGCCACTTTTAACACTTGTGTTAAAAGTAAATGACAGTTTGTCAAAAATGACAAGAGAAAATTCCGTACATATCAAATGATTTTTATTACAATGAGGATTACATATTCTTTGGATAATTAATATTAAATGTACAGTTTGTGCAATTGGAGATATTTATTCCATGTGTTGCTGTACTTGCAGAATTATTATTTGCAGACAAATAGTTCACAGGAACTAAAATATCGTGATTTAAATTATCATTTGCAATAAAATTATTAGATAGATCTGGGAAGATGGAGTGAGCAATTTTGTTTTTATTTTCTAGAGAATCCTCTAGGTAACCTTCAGCAACGGTGGAACTTTTCCAGCCTCCATGTCGCTTAATTGAGCATAAGCTTGCACCAGAATCTGCTAGCAAAGTAGCAGATGAACGTCGGAAGCAATGTCCCGTATAAGATTCTGGATTCGGCAATTTCAAAAACATTGCGATAATTGCAGGCATCTTGCCAAACGAATTTATTCCAACCGCTTGACTTGTGCATTTATTATTAGCGTATTTAATAAATAAACGTCGATGTTTTATATTAGATGGACGTAATGCTTTGTATTTGCGATACAAGTTTATATATGAGCCAATAACGGTAAATATTCTTTGAGTATTGGTTTTAGTATCTGGTATAGTAACAACTAACACATTTCCTCTATCTTCAATGTCATCCACAGTCATACGGCATAACTCTTCCCGGCGACAAGCGCCAAATATACCCATAACAACAGCTACTTTGAACATCTTTTCATCTGATGCTTCAGAAATAAATCTATCAATTTCTTGTCTTGTCATTATTTTTGATTTTCTTGGTCGGTAACCTTCTCCTTTCCGTTTCAAAAATGCAATAAGTTTATAATATTTACTAATATCATGGTTGTCTTTTATATTTAGCAAAAGTTCGATCATCGAAAAATGAGACCAAAGAGTAGAAGATTTCCAAATTTTAGACCTTTCTTTAAAATATGCTAGTAGAACATTTTCGCAGCACAATTTACCTATCACATTATTGCATCTGCACCATTCCATAAACCTTTTGTACGCAATTTCATATTGTTGCCTAGATTTTGAGGGCAACAAATCTAATGTCGCTTTATCAGCGGCTTCAATTATTGCACTCGGTATTACTTCATTTTCTTTATTAATACACGAACTCATCTTTTGTACAAATTGTGACAAATTAATTTGACGTAATTTAACGGTTTCGTCCAGTTGTGTCAAAATGTATTCATGAGCTGTCAAATTTGCTCAGTGAAGTTTCATTATATTTTATAATAAAAATTGTGTTTGTAGAAAAAATATTGTACGATACACATGTTAAAAATGCTATTTTATTTCACTCGTAAATTGCGACCCGAGCGTTAGCGAGTGTCGCAAACTTTTACTCGTGAAATAAAATCGCACTTTTAACACTTGTATCGTAAATAACTATTATTATAAATATTTAATTTTTTTTTACAAAAAAATCCATAGCAATATGTAAACGACGATGCAAAATTCTATGAACGTTACTAGAAGATAAGTTCGTTTGGCCTGATAAGCGACGAACTGATGCATGTGGGATTTCTTCAAGAAGGTTTTCTACGTGTTCAACAATATTTTGCTGTGTACGTGGTCCACCAGAACTTTTGTCTTTTAATACAGATCCTGTAGCTCGAAACTTCTCCAGGGCTAGACGAATGTGATGACGTTAAGCGATATTATCAACAACTCTACTGCAAGTGAAACTGTCGCTTACATTCCGCGTAGGAATATTGCCATTCTCCGTTAAGAACTTGTTCACTTCGGAAATATGCTTCAACAATCAAAATTTCTGTTTCTTGCAATGTGTACATTATTTAGTAGTATTGATTATTAAGTAAAAAAAAATATTTTGTAAGAAACATTATATTGCTAGTCACAAAATCACATTAGATAAATAGTCAGTTATAAATAAAAGCCAAGTTGGTTATAATAATTTGCAAGTACTAGTTACTCAGTGCCTACTGAGATTAAGTTCTTTTTGAAACGCGTTGTATATGGGATTTTTATGTAGAAGAACCTTTCTAGCTTAAAGCGAAAAGAGATATGGAAGCTCTTAGAAAACAGATGTATGACTTCAGTTCAAAATGCACAGTGCATTATTTTAAAATATTTTATAATATTTACTAATGTAAATTATAGTTATACTTGATAACTTACATATTTTACTATGCAAATTATGACATTTTTCCTTTGAAATATTTGCAAATACTTTCATCCGTTTTAATATTAAACAGTGCATTTGTGCTGCTACATAAAATATTAATACAGAAGAAGATAAATACTTCCAGCAAGATAGTATCTACGACGAAGGCTTTATTTACATTTGTAGCTCTGGAGCAAGAAAATACGAACTTAGAGAAAATTGAAGTAGTAGTGGAAGTATTTCGCGTAACATTTAATTAAGAAAAATGAAAATGAGGCGACATTAAACCGCGGTTAATGGTAAACAACCACAGTTCGTACTAAGTATTTTTACGTTCTGTATGTTGGCTTTCAGCGATGACGACGTCCAAGATTTACATTCAGCAGTAATCTACATTCATCTACGTTACGGTACAAGGAAAAATTTGAGTAAGAAGAGCCATCTACAATTTTTGTCACAAAACTAATTTCTCATTTTTTAAATTTATAGTGTATTCTTGTGGGAATATCCTCCTGAGTAAGCAATCATAAAAAACTTTAAAACAATTTTTCCTATAAAATCATAATCATAACTTTTCCTTATAAAAAGCATTGTTTTAAAATTATGCTATTGGTTAAACTTGAAAAAGTTGAAAGAAGCAACATAGTTTTATTTATTATTTATGACGAATTTTTATAAAACATGCATATTGCTATGCCTTTTAGTTTTAGTGTATTCAAATTTTAAAACTAAGGAATAAAATATTGAACATCATAATGAAGATAGATGTAAAAGACACTCATATTATATATACACACACAAAACAATTGTTAAATCTACCCAGTGTACTTATTAAAAATATGGTGTGCGCAGCGTCTCTGGAAAAGAATACCTTCACAAAAATATTAATAATGAACTTGTATTGTGTTCCTCACACCATATTTTTAATAATATTTTATATTATTTAAAATACTTTTGTACTTAGCAAAATATGTAAAATAGCTATTTATGAAATGGGTTATTTTGTACAACGAAATGGAATATTTGTAGGACGAGCGAGCGTAGCGAGCGAGATCCTGCAAAATGACGTAAGTTACACAAAATAACATTTGATAACGTGTTGCATACAATATTTTATCTAATTTTGACCAAAATATAGTTTTATAATTTTCCAATTGATCGGACATTAAACGACATAACTAATTTCCTTAGAAATGCCGTACGACATTAGTCGTATTAAATTAGTAATGACAGTTTCATGTTATTGATAATAATTCATTTGACTTAACCCTTTATAGGTTTGTGGTCGCTATATTTGCCACTTTTATTTTTCTTATTTTTAATCACGTAGAGCCCTCTACTAGTAGATAGATGCACGCAGTATATATGTCATTCGCCTTAGCATAGTTCAAACTCCACCTCTAGGCACAGATCCTCAAACACCATTGGCCGATGTAAAAAGTGGTCTCTATATTAGCCACTGTGCGTTAAAGTAGTTGCCGGATTAATCACATGTTTTTGTTTTCTCTTGTGTTGTGTGTGTGTTTTAGATAAATATGGGTGAGTATTAACTATTAATTATTCTATATACATCTACCTAACCGTCACAAGGAAAATTAAATGTTAATATCATTCGGCTAAGATGTTATTTCATATGAAACGACAAATATCAATTATAACCTACTTTTAGCACCTCCATATAAAGCTTGTGGTCCTTTATAAATCAAATATTTTTTACGCGACTACTAAGATACACATACTGACGAATAGAAAATCTATATACTGAGTATTCTTTCTCTTTATTATTTGCAGATAAAATAGAAAAAGCTAAAAGAAGTCTGAACATATCAGACTTTGCAGATATGAATCCTGAAGAAGTTTATGATTATCTTGACAATGTTTCAATCACTGACGAGCAAGCTGCAAATTCAGATGTAGAAGGAGATAGTGATGCTGAGGACGAAAAGTTATATACAGAAACAAGCTCCTATTGTACTTCTCGTAGTTTTCTGCAGGTATCCACTTCTTCGGCAATGGAGTGGGATAGTGATGATTCCATTGCTGATCCAACCTATGAAATTGATGATTCTCCTGTAAAATGTGTACCATTTTTCGATGATGGCAGCACTTCGGAAGATCAGGAAGATACAAATATTGCTTCGGGACGCTATGAAACATCGTCACCTGAACCATCTTTCAAGACTTACGTTTGGTCAAAAGTTGCATCTGAACCAACAACATACAAAAAGTTTACTTATAAAGAAGAATCAAAACCTAATTTCTTGGTTGATTTCAATTCACCGAAAGAAATTTTTTATTATTTATTTGAAGAATGTAAGCAGATCCTCTTGGTAGAAACAAAGCGATATGCATTACAACATAGTGTTGATTTGAATATGTCTGATAGAGAATTTGATGCATTTCTGGGTATTCTAATTATAACTGGTTTTCATAGTTTGCCTAGTCTAAGGATGTACTGGTCAAGTGACCCAAATTTCCAAGTCTCGCGTGTATCCAAAATAATGTCTGTGAAACGTTTTCTACAGCTGCATAGGTACATACACGCCAATGATAATGATCGTATGCCAAAAAAAGAGAATGTACCTATGACAAGCTCTACAAAATAGGACCACTGATAAATTCCCTGACAGAAAAATACAAAAAGCATGCCTACATCAGTAGGCATGCCTCTATTGATGAAAGTATAGTGGGCTTCAAAGGTAGATCTTCTTTGAAACAATACATGCCTATGAAGCCCATAAAAAGGGGCTTTAAAATTTGGGCCTTTTGTTGTTCTGTAACAGGCTACCTTTATAATTTTATTGTGTATGAAGGAAAATCTAACTCCAAAGAGGAAGGTGAACTGGGAGAAAGAACAGTTTTGAATTTGTCTCAACCCCTGCGAAATACTGGTCGTTGTTTGTATTTTGATAATTTTTATTCAACCATACCATTGATTAAAAAATTATTAACTCAGCAGTTCTTTGCTTGTGGTACCTTTCGTATAAATAGAAAATTTTATCCTAAAGAGAACTTAGTTGTGGACAAAAATTTGAAAATGGGAGAATCAGATTTTGCTCAATGCAATGAAATAGCCGTGGTAAAATGGAAAAACAGGGGTTCAAAGCCAGTTGTAATTGTCAGCAACTTTCATAACCCAAATAGTTCAAGTGAAGTGAGAAGAACAAATAAAAAAGGAGAAAAATCAATGATTAGATGTCCGGAAACTGTCAAAGATTATAATAAACATATGGGTGGAGTTGATCACTTCGATCAACCAATGGAATACTACAGTATATTCAAGGAATCGTGAAGATGGTGGGTAAAATTGTTGTACTACTTCGTAGATATAGCTATAGTCAATTCATACATTCTGCATTGTCAAAACAGAAAAAACTCGAATAGGAAGATTATATCCCAAATAGAATTTAGAAGTATTTTGGCTAATCAATTAATCGGTGATTATGAAGGATTGCGAAAAAGAGGCCCGCAAAAAATTACAAAAAACCAAAAAATTGTAAAGCAAGGAACCAATCGAAGTGTGACGGTGGCAAATACTCTCCGTCAAGCAAATGTAGGATCTCACTTACCCCATAAAGGCAATTACAGAAGATGTGCTTAATGTAGCACTAAACAGTGTGTCAAAAGATCCAATATAATATGTGGCGAATGCGACGTTGCATTATGTTTAGAGTGTTTTAAACCCTTTCACGTAAAATGAAAATGACTAGAAAGTTTTTGTATTTTGTTTTCTTTTTATAAGACATGTTAAGTTCACAATAAAACTATTTAGAACGAGATTATTATAAATAATTTTTGTTTGTACCTAAATTTAAAAGTGGCATATATACTGACCACTAACCATAAGCAATATTTATGATTCCTAGATGGACTGTGGCATATATAGTGACCACCTATTTTTTTCAAATGCGTAAATACAATATTTTTTTAAATATTTTTGGGAGTCTAAATAACATATTTGACTCAATTTTGGCAAAAAAAACAACAAAAAGCTCAAGAAATGTTTTGCCCTATAAAGGGATAACAGATGTTTGTTAAAAGTATAAATATTTACTTTTATTGGCTAAATATTTCGCTGCATCGTACGAATAAAGATATCGGATTCAGATTTAGACGGACTACTAACCGATACCTGCATTATAGACCGTGATTCCACAAAAGTCGAAAGCCAGATACGATTTAGCTTATGAAAAATTTGGGAAGTGGTTTGAAGACAAAAAAATTAAATGGGTTAATGAGAAGGTTTTTGTTCGGGCAAAAGAGATTTAATTTTATATTTTTAGTTTCATTTAGATGTAGGTATATTTATGTTAACGTATTCAATTCTAGCTTTAAATTGTAAATACTATATAAAGTATATAGAAAAGATTCTTGGAGTTCAGATATATTTAAAGTTGTCAATTACCTTAAGCCTGGTCAGGCATTACATTTCTTTATTCATTGTCTTGTTTTCTACAGTCATAAAAACTACTTATTTTATTACAGGCACAACCCTCTGGTTAACCCATCCATTTAGTAGTTGTAAATGTATTTGTATAATAGAATAAGCTTCACTGATATATTTCCTGTTATAGATAAAGCATTTATATTATTATAATGGGTTAAATAGCTTTGGTTCGATGCGATTCCGCGAACTATTATGTTATCTCTAACGCACTTCCTGTATATTGTATATTTATTATTATAAGAGGTATTTTATTTTCTATAATTAAGGGTTTCCGGCGTATATTGTTTATTTTAATACATTGATGCGATGGAAACTACAGCATATACTTTCTTGGAAGAAGGGTAAAAATGGTTGTATGAAAATTTCCGTATAATCAATTTTTTCATTTTCTCCCTCTCTTGTGACTGGCGGGGACAAAACTTTCTTGCCAAAAAATAAATAAATGAAGAAACAATTCCAAACAAGATCTCTTAGAGGTCACAGTTCCAAGTACGATCTCTTCAAGTTAACTACAGTTCTAGCTTAGGTCTCAGTGATCTAACTAACAGTTCCTACTAAGATCTCAGTGATCTAAATAGGAGCAAATATTATTTATAAGCCAGTTTTCTCGGTCTTTAGTATTAAGACCAGATACTGCATTTGTATTAAGCTAACGGAACTCCAAAACTAATTTGTAAATAAATTAGTGTTATTCAAAAACTATTGCATTATTTCAACTCATACTTCGGTCGATACATACCGAACTTCCTTCAAACCAGGAGGAAGAAACAGTTTTATTAGCCTATTTCGAGGGAAGAAACAATCAAAAAGTTTCAACACTCTGAACTCTTTATTCCATGTTACGAAGTGAATTGTCTTTGAAGAAGAATATTGATATTGCAAAATATACCAGTTTACATGCATTGCCAATGATTTTAGCGTGAATATTTTGAAGGCTAAACGACATGGAGACTGGAAGTACTGTAGCGGAGGGTTATGTAAGGAATTCTATAGAAAATTGATTCTATAGAAAAGGATTGTCATTGATATTCTTGGTGAATCAAGTTCAAATGCAAGTTCCGTTTTGCATCATGAAATCAAAACAGCTTTCATAAATTCTAGGTTTGCAGGAATAACCTCACCAGTTGTTCACATTGTGTCGTCATAAATCTTTATAGATAGAATGAAGATTCAACCAGTTTGTGTCATTAAAAGGTCCTCTTTTCTTTTTGTCTTTATTAACTGGTGAATGAAATGAAACGTAACCAGTGATGAAATGAATTTTTTCTATTTTGCGTTCGAAATGAACTTATTATGAAACCCAAAACTGTATCGAAATGAGCTCCATTTCGATACGCTTTTTTTCCATTTTTTAATGTTGGTGTTGTTCGAAAACAGAAATATGTATCATTGCTGTCATTTGATTTTAAGAATTTAAGTACATTTGACAGATATGATATATGTACGCACTCTGCACAAACAACGTATATTGTATACAATCGACAACAAGATATATTAGTTTCTATGTCACTCATGTTTATATTTTTGAATAAAGTATCAAGGAATGTTAACGAAAATTAATAAATAATATGTAATATAATATACTTCGCGGATAGCAAAATTTAAATTTTAAAATGTCAAGTATCAATGTTACCAACTGCATGCTTTATATAAAAATAAGACTCTGAACTTCCAAATTAAATAATTCGAATTTATTAATGTAAAGAGTGCAAAATAGAAAAAATAGTATAAAAACCTCGTTTGATAAGGCCTTTTGCCGCACTCGCTCTTTAGAAAACTCGCCACTATCGCGGCTCATTTTCTAAACTGATCTCGTGCGGCAAAATGGTGCCTTATGAAACTTGTTTTTTAATATACTATTTCATCACCAGTTACGAAATATTTTTCATTACGTAACTAGTTATGAAAAGTAAATCGTTTCCTAAACGTCATACAGTTTTGAAAAGTGTCACTTTATATGTCAAAATTAGATAAAATACATGATTCATATTATTGTTATACTAAAATTATAAACGATTATTAAGCAAATTAAATCAGTTTATGCAACACCTCCTAATAATAGACCTATAACTATGGCGATTTTAAATCAATTATGTAGCTTATAACTCACTAGTGAGTTAAAAACATTATTTATCTCACTAGTGAGATAAAACAAGGTGAAATTTAGATTGCATTTAGAGACATTCAAACTGCTATAGTATTAACACATTTATATTAATTCTAAAGGGTAAACAATAGCAACTAATTAACATTTATATTAATATTAAAGTTGAAGGAAATCCTCTTTGTATCTGACTCTGCATCCAGGTTATTCGAATTTAGAGTTATACTAGAAGACGTATTTGAAGTATCCTGAACAGAAATTTGATGACCAGAAGTCGAGGACGTTAGACTGTCTGGACCTTGTATCTTTCTGGCTATATCAATCTTGTTGGATACTGAATCTTGTATATAACCTTCTGCCACAGTGTACGATTTCCACCCACGATGTCGTTTAACAGTTGTAATATCAGCTCCTGCGTTTGCCAGAAGAGATGCTGACGAACGTCTCAGACTATGTCCTGTATATAATTGAGCTTCTGGTAGGTTCAGGAAAGATGCAACTTTCTGAGGTATCTTAGAAATGGTGTCAATTCCAACTGGCTGCATAGTTCATTTTTCTTTCTTGTAATTTAGGAAGAATCTGCCATGTGGAATACCTTTTGGTCTCATACAGACATATTTTCTGTAGAGGTCAAGAATATCTGTTGTAAATCCTTCAGCCATAACAGTGAAACTTCTAGATATGTTTGTCTTTGTGTCAGGTATCGAAACATACAAGTATCCTCCTTTATCTTCTATATCGTCAACTATCAGCTTAGTTATTTCATCACAACGACACGCACCTGATATACCCATTATTAAGGCAACCTGCATAGAATACACGAACGAATAATGAATGAATACTTTGAATTAAATATAAGAATATATATATATATATATATATATATATATGTAGTCTCTCCAAGATTTTCGCCTTTTTGGACTTGAGGGTTCTTGCCTCACTCTTCAAATAGGAAATCAGTTTTCGTATTTCGATATGTCACTATTCATATACACTTTCAAAGTACTTCTTAACATGGAATACTTCGTCCACAATGAAGAAGGTGCTATTTTCCTACTATAAATATGGAAAGACGCCAGCATAACTTCTTCGTTAATTCCAGTGATACTTTTCTATTTTCTCCAATCTTCAAAATGACGAAATTCTTAGTTGTAATTATCCGTCGATTTTTTTGGCAGTAATTTATAACATGCTGCTTGAGCTTCTTTCTTAACTTCTAGCGGAATGAAAACAGCCTCTTGCAACTCATCCATTAACATCAACTTTTAACTGCAGTTATTATTAATATCACTAATTTTGTTTGCTTGTTGATTTGCATTATTTATTCTCCATAGTAACTGCATTACTGTATATGAACTTTTTGCATTAGTCGTTTATAATTTAAATTTGACATGGAACGTCAAATTTATAATTTAAATTTGACATGGAACGTCAAATTTATAAAACATTAAAAGCCATTTTGAACGGATCTTAAGAGGTGTTGGATAAAGTTTTTTATTGCACACGTGTGCTAATTACAAATAAGTCACTTGAGAAAAGTAGCTCACTCGTCATAGCGGACTCGTGAGCTAAACTTATTACTTATGCATGACTTATTTGTAACATAACACACTTGTACAATAAATAACTATAAATGTCAATACAAAATGTCATTCTAGGTGAAAGTTACACGCAGTTTCCGCTTTAACGATTGGTAGGAGCCTAGAAACCGAACTCTATTAAAATGAATAAGTTACGGCATAATACCGCATTCGGATTAATATTAAGAAAATATCCTACGTGGTGAAATACTTTCAACATGAAAATATAATAATAAAATTAGCACCCACGTTATCGTCACTTTCAAAGAAATTGTTGTTCGGAGAAAGCTCAATATCGTTAATATTTTTTTGTGAAGGCGGTAACAATAGTGTTATTCAATTATTGTAAAAGGGAATTCGATATAAAGGAAACATTTATACGAAATATTGGATATAGTATATTAGTTTCAATGGCGAAAATGTAAGAAGCAATTATTACCGGAAATATTCTTGTTTTGTTCACCAAATTAATAGATATTAACCTCATGAGTTAGAAAACATATTGAACGTTTTATTAACCGCAATCTATTAGGTACTTACATTTTAGAATATATTTGATTCAAAATTTTGTAATTCATAAGGAAGAAAAATAATTCCACTAGTGAATTTATACAAGTAAATAAAAAATAATTGAAATGTTGTATCGAGAAATTGTTATTGGCTCTCTACTTAATGCAGTTTCTGAGCAGTTACTTTTTAAATGTCAGCAGAAATATAACGGGTGTTCAAAAACATTCGAAGTCAAGTGGGCTCTGAACAAAAAATCGTACATCTTTACTTAAGTATCTGTGATTTGTAATAATTATTAAATGTCAACTGTTGTCTGTCAAAAATTGTCAGAATCTAATATCAAAGATACTAATTTATATTTTTTAATTCTTAAAATGGTAATTACTAACGTACACAAAGCATTCATGGTTGAAGCTTATTTACGAAATGGTCAAAAGATCGATGGCCAGTGGAAGTATTCAATTCAAGCTTGTTTGGAAGAATTTCGAGATGAATTTCCCAACCTTGCTTTTGATTATAATACTTTTCAGTGTACACTAATCAGAATTGTTCCAGTTTTTCAACAAACTGGTAGTGTGGGACGCCAAGAGGGTGGTGGGCGACCAAAAGTCCGGACAGAAGAAGTGATTGGGAATGTTAGAGAAATAATGACTGATGCCCCTAAAACTTCAGTAAGAACTCTTGCTCAACAAACCGGGTTGTCAGTTAGTTCTTGCCATAAAGTTTTAAAAGAAGATTTACAGTTATTCCCATATCGTATAACTTGTTTGCAAGAAAGCCTCGATATTGATTATCCGCGACGAGTAGTATTTTGCGAATGGTTTACCAATAATTTTAATGATGATGTCCTAGACAAAACTTTCTTTTCAGACGAAGCATGGTTTCATGTTAGTGGATATGTTAACTCGCAAAACATGAGAATGTGGAGTGATACAAAGCCCAATAATTTTTATGTTGAAGCTCCTTTACATACATCCTCAGAAAGTTGGTGTTTGGTGCGCTATAAGTAGAAGAAGGATTATTGGTCCAATTTTTTTTATGGTACCTTGACTGCAGAAAGATATCGACAGGAAATACTATTGCCTTTCTTTAAGCAACTTCGCGATGATGAACTAGCTTTGGGATACTTTCAACAAGATGGTGCTAGAGCTCACACAGTGGGGGAAACAATGAATATGTTACAAGAAGTGTTTGGAAATCGTTTAATTAGTTTGAACAGCGATCATGAATTTCCTCCAAGATCTTGTGATCTTACACAGTGTGATTACAATTTATGGCCTTTTTTAAAAAATTCAATTTATCAAGTACCAGTGCAAGATTATATAGATCTCCAAGACAGAATTATAAATAAAATTAGTGAAATTAGAAATAGTCCCATACTGCAAAATGTATTTAGTAGCATTCGGAGGAGGTGCGTAAAATGCTTGGAAGAAGGTGGTGGACATTTTCAACATATTTTATAATTATGGTCATTATTGTTGGTGATTTATACAACTACAATTTATAATATTTATTATAAGGTTGTAATCTAAGGACTCTACAAACAATTTATTTGTTTCAAATTTATTTTAAGCCATTTCTTACAATAATTTAATGAATGTTAATATATTAAACTAGTACGATAACTAAATGCTATTGTCACTATAAGATTAATAAAGCCTTTACTTGTAAAGTTATTTCCTCTTAATTCTGCATTGTCTTTTTACATGTTACTACAGATTAGATGAGCTTTATTACACAAGAATGAATAGCATATTAATTGGATTATGTAATTTTTTCCAGTTATCGCTGTTACGTATAGAAAATCACTCGGCGTTATGCTGGTAAATTCTTATTCCTTTTACTCTTATTCTAGGCTCTTCAAGTCATCGTGATCCGCTTATTTTTCTATTGTTACAAATTACTCTATTCTATATTTTCAGTTTATTAATTATCATGTCGTTTAAGCTTTTCAAAAGTTAAATTCTTCCTAATTCTAATTTCGGGTTCGATTATTTTGACCGACCCTATATTTTCCGTTATATAATTTTGGTTCCGATATTGTTGAAGTTGCTATATTTGACGCAGTACACTTCTTTAAACATGCATTTTGCCGCGTAAATCATTCTGGCAGTGTTTTCCGTTTACCTCGAATCATGTAACTCCGTTACCTAATTTTGCTGTGTGGAAATTCGCCTTTTGTATTGTAAGATCGTCTTGACGCAGTGTCGTTAGTTTTGAATTACCGTTTCAGTTTATTAATTGTTAACTCTTTCGTTAGAGCGCCCTCTGTTCGGAATTTTGGTTTCCTTCAGTTACAGAATTCTACTTTGAATGTTTAATTATCTTTGATTTTGCTATTTACCGTTTTCTGAAAATTAGTTTATTAACAAAGTTCGAACTCTTTAGGCGTACTTTAATCGATGGGAGATTTTGAGCTTTGTTTTCTTTCATTAATATTTCCGAATTTTCTGGATGACGTATGTCGGCCATTGTGTGAAACACGCGGCTTTCTGCAATTACTTCTTCCTTAGACATCGCCACGATAACGTGTCTCTTTTATTCGAAGGAGCTTTGTTTGGCGGTAAGAAATATTTTTACTATATTGAGTTTTACTTATTTCGAATTTTCTTCCTAGGATTTATTTGGTTATCTGGTTTTATTTTGGTATATTTTTGGAATTTGTGTATATTCAGTCGGAATGGCATGATTTGGCCATTTTGTACTTATTCTGTCAAGAAATATTTCCACGTGGTGATCGAAGGCCATCTTGGGACCAAGTATCCTGTATGTTGGTTTAATCTCCTTCCTTCCGTTTAATTGATGTTCTAACCAGGAGGACAGACTCCAGGGGAACGTTTCTACAAAACTTTAGTGCCAGCTAAGTGTGCATTAGAATATTTTGGTGACTATAAGGAGTTATTCTTTTTTTTATGGAGGCAAATCAAATTCTAGATTATTAATCATCATTAGGGTGATATTGTAAACTTTTGTTTTATTATTTCTAATAAACTACAGAGAGGGGCTTCTCCTTTCTCTACTATATTTTAGTTGTGATCCTATCACTTGTTTAATCAAATTAAGGGCTTCACCCCCTAAATTAAGTTAGTAAGGTAAAATATAATTAGATTATACTCATTTACATTTCTTTATCTATAAAGTAGTTTATTAATCTTGCAACCATTTCATTTGACTATAACATATTCATGAGGCTCGTACCATGAGTGGAGCTTCCGTTTAATTTGTGAGTACGTCGAATTTTAAATCAGTGATTACTTTTTTTTTGTAAACGTTTTGTACAGAACTACTGTAAGAATTCTCACTACCGTTCTCTCGAATTACCTTTTTTTTGTTAATTTGACGTATAGTTTATTTGTGTTTATTTTTAACCTGTTATACAAGGTGTTGCTATCACATTTAGTGTACCTGTGCTTGATTTACTTTCGTGCACTTTTGTTCATTGTCAGATTCATATAGTTATCTCAGATAGATATTTTATATATTACTCTATTTATACTTTAAATTTTTATACCCGGTGTTTAAATATTTTGTGGGTATTTAATTTTGTTCTAGTCACTTTATATTCTTTCAACTTATTTTGACACTACATACAGAGAGGCTTAACCTCGTTCGTATTATAATTTTGAGTTGGCTTAACCTTTCTTATATTTTTGTATACATTTTGATAATTTTATACTTAGCCATCTTTACCAAGTTGTAGATACGTACACCTTTTGGAATTTTGATCTATTTTGATACTGATGTTAGATTCCTGATTTGTTTTTTTTGTAAATTGTTTAAAACCTGAGAAAACGTTTGTTATTGTTGTTTGTTAGATTATTAAAGATATTTGTTGTTTGGATTTGCGTGTTTGATTTCTTTCCTTGCGAGTGTTAAAGTGATCACAGTTTCACGTTTTGGCAGCAACAAGGTGTGGGGGAATACTTCTCTCTTTTGCGACTGAGGCCATCTAGATCCACCCGCAGCCGTGTATACGGGGTGCGCCTGCCGTGGACTTTATGCGGTGGCGCCTTTTCTTTTACCAACGAGCGATCTTTGATCCCACACGCTCTCCTTCATACGAGCTAGTCGGTAGGGGCATTTCTGTGGAGCGTCCACCTTCAGGTGGGTCAGTCCGAGAGAGAGAGGTATTCGCTGAACATCAAGCGTCAGCCTTGTTGTTAGCGTGCGCTACTATTTTAGATCGCGTAGGTAGCATCGCATGAAGAGGTGCTATTGTTCAGCAAGAATTCTCTAAAATATCAAAATACTTAATTTGAAATTTGCAAATTAATTACTGTCACCTTCTAAAATAATTATTTGACTAGTTTATATGAATTAATATGGCATATTAAAGTAATATATTTCGACATAAACTGACATTTGCGTGTATGATAACCTATAAAATTGTATTAAGTAAATATATCAATCTATATCAGACATGACTTCATATTTTCAAGGACTACTTTGACTTCGAATGTTTCTGAACACCCGTTATACGTCATAACCCAAAGTATGTTTCTAAAGTCCGCAAATTAAGAATATTCGGAATTCAGAATTGTTATAATAGTTACTGTAACACTAAAATAATAATACTTAACATCTAGAAAACAAATTTTAATAATAATAGATAAAATTTAAAAAAATTGTCTGGATCGGACATTAGATCTTTCACGTTACCAGTGTATAACTTCTACTGGTCTGTAAAATTTCGTGTAGATAGGTGGTCGTTCAAATACATAGGCACTGTTGTACTATGACCGCTATAATTTCTAATGTTTTTAATATTCCATTAAATAAGAAATTAATTATAAAGTCCTAAATGATAAAAACAGATATGATAATGTAAAAATATGGAGATAGATTTTATTTTAATATTTGTATCCTACTCGTATTTCACATTTTTAAAATATTAGCTAAAAAAATATTACAAAAATTCACCAAAACGAAGAAAGATATTTTATATTTCACAAGTGAAAATAAAATTAATTTCCGTGTTTTCAAAATATTTAAAATTTTTTTAATTGTATTAAATTTGAAGATGGAAATGTTAAATTACTTATTAGTGACTGTTATATTTTTGTTGGTTATTTATGGTCAGAATTTTATTTCCAGAGTAAAATTATTAATATTATTATTGTTAGTACGTTCAGATATATTTTATATTAATAAAAACTTCAAGTTGATGTTTATTTAGAAAAACATAAAATAAAAATAGAATCATTTCTTGTCAAGCCAGAAGTGGAAAAAAATCGAAGATGTCATAAATACGTTTTTTTTAACTTTTTGCTGCATATTCGTGACGAATTAAGAAATACACTAGAAATAATAAAGAGTATTAACCGTTGATGTTTAGTATTGTCTAACTTTGTATTCATATATAACACATGATGTATTAAACTGAAATAATGCTAGGGCTTATCCGACTAAATGCTAATTCTGAAATAAGGAATATATCAATAAAGTTTTAAGTGTTTATATAAATCAGATTCCATTCCTACATATATATCAGTGGCATTAGAAGTGCTACACCCAGCAGGAATAATTATAATTTGTTCAACTTGATTTTTTGACAATGTGATCGCTTTACGTCAAAAATGAAACGATAACATTTGCAAGAAATTTTATTAACATGTAATACGAAAAAACAAAATAATGTGTTTGGCGACCCCGTAGCTAAGTACACTCCTGTACACGTCTGGGCATCGACAAAATGAGGAAGTCGATATCTGCTTGTGATACTTCGTTCCAAGCAACTTGAGTTTCGTGGATTAACTGCGCCCGAGTCTGTGGAGGATGGTGCAAATTGGACAGTCTCCTGCCCACGATATCCCATACATGTTCAATAGGGTTTAAATCCAGTGAACGAGGTTGCCACGGCAAAACATTAACGGCTGCTTCTTGGAGAAAGTCCATAGTTTGACGAGCAATATGGGGACGTGCGTTGTCTTGCTGAAAAAGAACGTGTGAACGCCTAGATAAGGTATAGTAAAGTGGTTTTTAGGACATTTTCAACATAACGCGCAGTTGTCATATTGCCTCGAATAAAGAGAACTGGTGATCGACTACCATAGGCAAAAGTTCGCCAAACCATTATTCCAACAGTCCTGTGTACATGCCTCAACAACAAACCCAATATCGCGCCGATGTCGTACTCTTCTACGGCCATTTTGCATACCAGACAGAATCGCAATTCGTCACTGAAGACGATATTATGCCATTCTACCTCCCAATGCTGCAGTAAAAGGAAGCACTAATCGTGGACGGCATGAAAGAAGTCCAAAGGCTCGAATGCGACGATATAGTGTACGCATAGTAACAGGTCTACCTTCTTCTCCAAACCGTTGGTCAGCGATTTGACGCGTAGTAGAAAAACGGTCTTGTAGAGCTAGTTGTCTGAAGCGCCTATCCTGACGCTCTGTGGTACGCCTCGGTTGATCAGTTGGCCTTCTTCGTGTTCCTCTACCTTCTTCTGTCCACATACGACACACACGCATTACCGTCATTGCAATATAATTAATATGGCGGCCAATTTCGCGATAGGACAAACACTAATACGGTGATAATTTTGACGTCTTCAAACTCTAGGCATTTTGTTACGCTTAACACTCGTAGACGGACGCGCAATCACTAAGCATTTCTGAACTAGTCAGCTCTCATAAACAGGTTTCTTTTAACGCTAAGAAATAAGTAATTAAACTTCTAGTTTCAAAAATTCTTTTATTGTAAATACCACTACAATATTGTTTCGCCATACAATGGCTTCATCAAGTGGATGAAATACAATAAAAGAATTTTTGAAACTAGAAGTTTAATTACTTATTTCTTAGCGTTATAATGAAGTTTCAACAAGTATCTCCTTCGTCAATTAACCAGGTTTCTTTTTTTGGCAAAAAATTATAAAAGATAAAACGTTGACATTTTTATCATAGCATGCTTTAAACATAGTCATTCTGATGACAAAAATAAAGTTGAACAAATTATTCGTTGTAGGTGTAACACTTCTAATGTCACTGATATATAACATATATATGTGTTGAGGAATTCTGTTAGGTCAGATAGGCTGCTGATATTTTTGTTAATTAATTTGCATCTGGATTTCAGAAGTACTCCTTTCGGCAATGCTAGCAAAAAAAAAACAGTAGTTCAAAACAAGGTTCTTCGAATTTGTGTGGGAGTATGAAGTCAACTTCACGGAAGCATTTTACGTGGACACACAAGAGCCGCCTCTTGACAATAGCTCCTTGATTGACACTATTCATCGTCTATCTGTCTTAGATCTATGAATTCCATACTGGAATAAGAAAAAAATATGTCTTACTCGCTGTAGCTTATTTATATATTCGAAATCTAAATTTTAGCATTGGCCGACAGTTGCTGCCAGCAATTTATTTCAAGCTATATATTTTACCCATTCAGATCTTTCAACCGAAATATTTTTCTAGAGTATAAACCATAAAGCACTATATTGTGAGATAACAGATTTCATAATGTAGTGCAAGTTAGTAGATCATGTAGAAGTGGAATATTGAATTATTTCCTTGAAATATATCAAGGAAATGAGTTTTACCAACGCTGTAATCATGTCAGACTTTCAGAGCGTTCTTAATGCTCTGAAACACAGGAAATTGTTTTCACAAGAACATCCTCTTCTGCTTCATGCACAGACCTAAGATCTCTCGGTATTAATGTGAAGCAGTTTTGGGTGAAAGGCCACGTAGAAATGATTCCCAACGAGAAAGTAGATGCATTGGCTAAAATAGTCAGTAACCAATGAAGAAATAATGGGTCACATTATAGGTATACAAGACAGAAGTTCCATCACATTTTAGAAAGAAACTTTTTAAGAGAGAAGCGGGAAGGATAGATGGCAAGCGCCTTATAATCAATAAAAGACCCACTATGCTAGAGTTCATCCTTCTATCTATCATATACGTTGGTACAATAGCATTAAGGTTTCACCATTTGCGTATTTTACTATAACGAGAATGGTAACTCCCCTGCTCATTTGTACAGAATGTAAGAAGTTGATTAATCTTCCTGTACATGGGGTTACGAATTGCAGAATGACCTGATTTTGGAATGTCAGTACCTTGACCAACGAAGGTATACATTATTCAAGTTAGTAAGTTACTTGAACTTAGAGTACTATTAACATCTGTGGTACTACTTCTCATTTTTATTAAAAAATGTGATTTTGAAGTTTATAAACTTGGAATAAGTTTCAGTTTGAATGTGGTAAATGGGCTCGGATTCCTTAACTCAAAAAAAGCTATTTCCATATTTTTAAAATTTATATTTAACCCTAGAACACAAACCTGATTTCAAAAAACGTTAACACAAACCTTTTTACGTTTTTTTAAATTTTTATTGAGTAACTTTTAATATCAAGAAATAAGTAATTAAACTTCTCGTTTCAAAAAATTCTTTTATTGTAAACACTACAATATTGTTTCGCTATACAATGGCTTCATCAGGTGGATGAATACTGAATATGTACAATGCAAGTTAGAATATTTATGTGAAAATTATTGGGGAATGGGGGTGGAAAAATTTTTTACTATCTTAAATTTAGTAGAGGGGAGTTGTTTAAATCTAGTTGGTCATTTAAAGCTAATCCTAAACTATTGTATCTATTAATTTCTAAATTTTCTAACAGGTAAAGTTTTTTACTTTTTCCTTGAACGTGTAAAATTTTGAAATCTATATTAAATTTGTGATTAATTTCTATACAATGATTTGCGAAAGTTGAATCTGTTTTCTTTTCTTTATGGCTTCTCTCGTGTTCTTTCATCCTAATTTTGAATGTCCTCCCCGTTTGTCCTATGTATACCTTATTGCAATCTTCACATGTTAACTTATACACACCAGAGTTTGATTCTTTGTCTATTTTATCTTTGTTATTTTTAAGAATAGAAATAAAACTACGGTTTTAATCTTCACTGTTACTCTTTATTCGTAAAACGACAATTGTTTCGCCAGCACAGTGGCTTCCTCAGGTGTTTACATCTAAACAGTACGTTACAAACTAAATGAAAAATAAAAAATATATCTATAGAATCAAAAGGGATGGTATTTATAATATTTTTACAGAAATCTATACAAGTATTGTGGGTATTGAAAAATGTGGTGCATCTGGTCGGCCCTAACTGTATATTATAAGGTACTAAACGTGTTTACGCATAAATTTGTTTAATGAACTACATATACATTTGTATTATTGTCTAAACAGATTTTAAGTAAATAAATTTAATAAAGGCGAGTTATTTAAATCTAATTTATCATTGAATAAAATTTGTGACTGTTTTAATTTGTTTATTTCTAAACTTTCCAGTAAATTTAATTTCTTGCCTTTATTTTCTAAATGCAGAATTTGGAAATCTTTATCGAAAGGGTGGTTTTCTTCTAAAAGATGATTCGCAAAAGTAGAATCTTGCTTTTTATTTTTAAACGAAGAACAATGTTCGGCAATGCGTTTTTCAAACGATCTTCCTGTTTGACCGACATATATCTTACCGCATCCACACATTAACTTATAGACTCCGGATTTCTTATTTTTGTCTGTTTTATCTTTATTGTTTTTGATGTGTTTGGATAACTTATTATTAGTTTTATTGTTATTTTTAATAAAGTTCTGTATAGTATTGTCTGTTTTAAATGATATATGTTCGTTATTAACTTTTTTAATGAAAGTATCAATTTTTTCTGAAATTTTTCCTAAGTAAGTGATTGAATTGTAGGAATTAATTATCTTGTGTTTTATTTTAGGGTAAACTAAGGAAAGGGTTTTAGATTTTTGTTGGCTATTCAAGATGCTATTGATAATATTTATAGAGTAACCATTGTTTAAAGCTATTGTATATATTCTATTTAGTTCAAGGTCGAAATTACTATTACTCATAGGTACATGAATTAATCTATATACCATTGATTGGTATGCTGACAATTTATGTGTTATAGGATGAAAAGAATTAGCGTGTATTGTGGTATCTGTATGTGTTGGTTTATGGTATATAGCGAACGCGTGTTTATTAGTTTTGTGTGATATGGTTAAATCTAGAAAATTAATGCTTTTGTTTATTTCTGTTTCTATAGTAAAATTTATTTTGGGGTGAATAGTGTTGATATAATTATGTAAAGTTTTTAATTGTCTATCTGATCCGTTAAAGCAAATTAATATGTCATCAACATACCTAAACCAATATAAACAATTACCAAACAGGGGATGTGTACTAATTATAGTTTCTAAATTATTCATGAAAATTTCCGCTAATAAAGGGCTTAGTGGGTTTCCCATTGCTAGACCCTCTGTTTGTTTATAAAATTTCTTTTTAAATTGAAAATAATTTTGTTCCAGGCACGTTTGTAAAAGCTGTAAAATTTCGGTCTTTGTGACAAAGTTCGTGTTTTTACGTTCTAGTTGTAAAGTAATTAAATCTATTACCTCCTGGGGTGGGTACTAGTAAACATATTCAGTATTCATCCACCTGATGAAGCCATTGTATGGCGAAACAATATTGTAGTGTTTACAATAAAAGAATTTTTTGAAACTAGTAGTTTAATTACTTATTTCTTAGTGTTATAATGCAGTTTCAACAAGAATCTCCTTCGTTAATTAACAACTTTTAATATACGTATAATATGCATACAATGCAAATATATGAACAACTCAGCATTAAATTTCAACAATTGGAACATTTTTTGAACGGTGCTCTTTACAGAACACACGCATGCAGGTTTCACAGTGATAGTGGTAATTCTTCTCATTTTAGATGGACAAAACGCGCATATTGTGCTTCTTCCTTTCTCGGTAAGTGCAGTTAATGCCCTATTCGTACTGTTTTGTATAGCAGTAGCAACGTATTCCCGAATCGACTTCGATAAAGTTGGTATTGTGTTACGTTGTTCTAACCATAGACGCACCAATGATGAATGCAAGTTCATCAGAAAGTCGCGTCTAGACAGCGATTTATTGTTTTGTTTGTGATTGTTACAACTACAGATGACATATGAATTGATTGTCGCTATATTTATCATTCCATAAAAGATACACAGCGGCCATCTTTTGGTTTTTCGACTGCAATTCCTGCATGTTCGAACACATTTGGTCAAAAGTCTCTACTCCTGCTTTAGTGGAATTATAAAATTCAGTGTTCAACAATGATTGTGGGTCGTGGATAGCAGTATCACATTTTTGTTTCTCTTCGGTACATACGAAATGAGAGTTTTTTCTTGGTCGAAACAGAACATTGATGTGCCAGGTTTACGATTTTTTGTATCTAGGAATTGGGGTGGAATCTTTTATTCTTCCTCAATGTGCCCACGAGATTTAATTTATATGAATCTTTCAATAATTTTTCTGCCAATGGCACCGAGGTAAACCAATTGTCCATGGTTATGTTGCGATTACTACCATGAATACTTCGTGTCAGTTCTGTCACATAGTAGTCTGCCAATGGTTGACCATTTGTATTTGTTGATTTTCCTACATATGGACAAGCATTTATCATATACTTTGTTGTAGTATCACAGTGCATCACTATTTTCATACCGTACGAAATGGACAGCGCCCTCTAAATGCAAGTAATTGCTCATCTATTGTGACATACGATCCAGGTTTATTCTTTCTGCAGTTTAGTATGAATTCGTTCCATGTTTCACGTATTGCAGCAAATGCATCCGTTTTTTTTAAAGCATTAATCTAGTTTGCTTATCATCGAATCGAAGACAAGATAATAAAAAATCGAACTGTTCAGAACTCATAACTGATTTCTATATACTGCCACATAAAGTCGAGTCAAACATTACTCTTATATGTAAATGGTTGTTTTTCATTACCGCTGACAATACAGGTAAACCTAATATTGCCTTTAGCTCATCTGTGCATGTTTCAGCCACAGCAGCTTTTTGTATTTTGTAATTGACTGTTTTCACTCTCATTTCCATGTTGGTAAAATAAACTATTTTTTCCATAATGGAATCAGTAAATAAACAAGAAAATGCATCTATAGGTGTATCCGTTTTTGTCGCCTGATTTTGTGTTGACTGGAAAATATGTATTATATTTCTTGCAGGTTTCCTTCCACGCCTTGAATATTATAGAAATTCCTTGGAGAGTTATTGTCTTTGGTTCCATTGTCGTTATCACTTATTTTATCAAACGCATTGTGTAAACAATCATCTTCACTATCACTATTTGTATCTTCCATTAGTTCTTGTTCTTCACCATTATTGATTTCGCTAGTATTTTCATTGAATTCATCGTCATCATCTTCATACAACAGTCTTTCTATTTCTTCGTCTGATAATGGACGTCGTCTTTCCCACTCAGACGCCATTTTGCTTCAAAAGTAATTATAGGAATACTATACTGTAATATTTGTTTTACAAAAATACTTACATGATCACAAACTCTTCGGAATTTTTACGACTATAAGGCTAATAATTATTATTCTAGATACGCTACCAGTGATATATTTGCCATACTGTATCGGTTTACTGAATAACGAAAAGTCGTTAAACGGCAGATGCATTGATCGACAAATTTCGGTTATATTCGCGAATAAGTAATATGGCGGTCATCATAATTACGAAAGTTTGTGTTCTAGGGTTAAAATCATTCATTTTACTTATTATTTAATGGAATATTAGAAACTATAGTGATCATATCGCAACAGTGCCTATGTATTTTAACGGACACCTTTCTACGACAACTTGCAGATCGGATCAGGTTACACATGTAGTCTAAAAGTTCGAATGCTAAACTCGGAAATTTCTTTAAAATTTTATTTTTCTAACTCCTTAAAATGAATTATTATCTTCTTCCTTCTATTTTAATTACTATTATTGTTAACTTACAAAAATTAATTATTATAGTAATAATTCAGTGTCGAATAAGGAATATTCTTGATTTCGTATCACTCGGTATGCGGAGTCTAGCAACTCAAAATACAGGTTGCTGTATTATGGATTGCCGAACTTCCCATTATGATTCATATGGTTACATATTTCTATTGGCATTTAAAAAGGAATTAATTGTACATAGAATGTAGAATAATGGATATAGCTCGCAATGAATAAACAAACCTGCTAGCTATAGTCAAAGGAATGTAATTATATCTGGACACATGAACGTTCCAGCAAATCCTAACCGTCGGTAACGATACTTGAGATAACATCTCTGGAATTAATACATGTAATAGTTTGACATCAGATAGCATGCTTAATAATGTAATATTTTACCTTGAACTAAATGATTATAATTTGAGTGATACTGTCTTTGGAATGTCACTCTAAATACATTATAACTAAATATCGCGTTCTTTTACCTACCACAATAAAATTTAAGGATTATTTTTTATTTTCAGAGTTCAGTATTTAACTAAACATAATCAGAAGATTTTTTCATGCAATCCAAATTTAAAATTCAAATCCAAATTTAGAATTCTCCCGGTTTATAGATTTATATAACCAAATATTAACTATAGTTGGTTTCAACATTAGTGTTCTTACGAGAGATCAGACTTTCGTTTTTTAAATATTCTTATTTAGATTTTCATTTAGAATCGCCTTAGATCCATAAGCCGAAACATAACACAATTGACGTATTTATAAAATAAATACTGAATTAAAAAACAAATTTTATTTCTAGATTCTTGCAACCTTTTTGTTATTAGAATGTTGCTTCCCTGAGATTCTGTGTTCCGTGTAGTAATTTAACTTTTTGTTAATGCCAGCCATTATAATCAAATATGAAGGATCTGGATAATTTCCGTATAGGCTCCTACATGTACATTCGCTTGGGATGAAACTAGGAAATTATTGTTTTTGTGGCGGTAATGTTTTCTCTAAAATGAAAGTATAACTAAACATAAAAAAAATTCCTTGAATCAAAAGCACACTTCAATCGCTTGAAGTAAATAAGTTTTGACGTTGTCACGAAGTGACAGAATGAGCTGCTTAATAATTTTATACTTATCGAAAAAACTAAGCTGAGTGCGGTGCAAATTTCGAGAAACTCTTTGGAGATGCCAGTTCGATAGGGTGAACTTCTCGAGAGTTGAACTAAACACTTACGAGAAAAGGACCAATAAATGTTAACTTCAGGAAGGTTTCGTTAACTGACGAAACACCAGACGGAGCGCATGCCAGACGCTATAACGTCTAATGGAATGGTCATTGTTATGGTGGGAGACAAGTTTAATATGCTTAACATTATTATTCATCGACAGAATAATACGATTCAACATGTCGCTGAAATACAACGATCCTCAGATGCCTTATAGTAGCCAATAATTTTTTGGGAAGGTCTGGACAAATACCAGTTCAATATAATGCGAACTATTCCAATCACAGGCAAGTGTAATCACCTGTATTAACATAGATCCACTAATTTAAATTCCTTTCTTATCACTTATTTTGTTCTTTTATTTCGTACATATAGACGAAATACTTTACCAAAAAGTATCAGTAATTAATTATAAAGCATACCGTTCGTCTTGCTTTTCCAAAGACGATAAACAGAGCTCAAGGCCAATCGCTGTGTGGTTTGAATCTAGAAAATATGTGCTTTTCACATGGTCAATTATATGTTACCTGCTCACGAGTAGTACAACCGACAAAATCATTCATTTTCGCTCAAGACGGAATAACCAAAAATATAGTGTATCCCAAAGCATTTCAATATAAGCGGCCATAGGAATATAACATGTATACACTGTAACCTGTAAACACCGTATTTAAGGCTTTCCGGCTCAATGCACTAGAACGGTAGGGGTATAAAATTGAAGCTAAAATTAGTGTGCATTACATAATATCAGAGTCAATTAAAAAGAATTGCAAACTTTTCTTTAAAAAATATTAGAATAATGTGACTAAATAGTCAAATCACCTTCAAGTTAATTATTTATGGCGATCGTTTCTAGAGTAATATATCAATTTTTGACTTAACAGTAAATGTCAAAAAATTGTTAAAAAAAGCTAACGTGGCAATAGAACATGAAAGGTAGTTAGTATTGTTAATTTGATAGTGATACAAAGATAAATAACTTCAAATTTTACTTAGCTGCGTTTAGGTGCAAGAAATAATTTGAACGGCGATTTACTTGAAGAACGTCTTCTGGGATTAATAAATGTAAATAATCGTTCAAGCATTCGTGAAATTGGTACAGAATTAAATGTTTCAAGTTCTGCGGATTTTAGGATTTTAAATAAGCATAAATTTCGTGCCTACAAACTTCAATACCATCAGAAGTAGTTTGATATAGACGAAGAAAGCAGACACGTCTTCTGTGAAGATATGCAGGAAACAGGAAATGACGATTACAATTTCTTAAAGTCGATTTGTTTTAGCCAGATAAGCAAAATACACGAATCTGATGCCAGGAAAGTCCTAGATACCATTAATACCAAGCAACACGCACGCAATACCCTCAAAAAATTAATGATTGGAGTGGAAGTCTATGCGATAAAAATATTGGTGAATTTGTTATTAATGGAAATTTAAATTCATACACTTATTTGGAACTTTTAATGAACGAAGTAGGCCCTTAGATGAGGCTGCAAGGTTTGATGTGAAGATATCGTTTCAATACAATGGCTGTCCTGCCCATTCTGGAGTAAACGTTAAGCAGGCTTTACACTTACGGTACTCGTATACGATAAATCTTGTACGAGTAAAACCTGACATTTACATTTGTAGCAGAGTCGTATACGATATTCTATTTTTAACAATAGCTGCAATTAAGAAAAAGTGCGAGTTTAGATATGGTTTTATTACTAATAATAAAAAAGTGCAATGATATTTGCCGCAGAAGTGTCAGGAAAATTTGGCTAGAAAAACTACAAAATACCCAAATTTTTGGAATTGTTTTGCTGAAAGACTTGTTATTTTTAAATAGAGGTGGATACAAAGATTTTACGAGAGTGAACTACAATACATTTTGTACATTGCATGATATGGTAAACACACACAAAAAAGTTTATTGTGCAATAAAATAAAAAATAAAATAATTTTGACATATTGCAGTGAATTTTTCCCCGAAGAAAAAGAAGAATTATATTGAATTTATATTGTTTGTATGATATTGATTTAAAATGTATTTTGATTTTATAATGTATATTTAAATGTGTATATTTTTGAATTTAATTGTTGTTTAGAATGTAGTCCGTCTGACGGTTATATTTGGTAGCTTTTTCGCCTGAAGCCGGATGATGTATCCGTTTGAATTTAGAGATACCAGAGTTGCTGTAGCAGATGGTCGGGATTAAAAACATCATTTTTTTTCCTGCTGTATTTGATTTAAAGTCGTGTTATTTTTATTTTTAGTGTTTTTAATGTGCACTTAATTTCATTTACGTTTTCTTACGAGAGTGGTGATCTCGTTTGTTTAAATTTAGTTATATTTTTGGTATCTCTCGCCTTAGTTCTTCTGTAAAAGTGTTTATATCGATGTAAGTACGACACACATTTGATTTATATAATTGCTATTTCGATAATTTGTTGATGATTGTATTTATAGATATTAATTTTCATATTTTTAATAGTAAAGTAGTATATGAATATTTAAGAAAATTATCATGTTTTTGTGAAGGAGTTATTTTATGTCAAGGTATTCTAAAACATATTTTTCGTCAGGATTTTGGAGGGAATATATTTTTATCATGGTTATGTTGCGCATGATCTGATCATTGGCACGCGTAGTTAGCAGTTTGGTCTCTGTTGACATTTGAAATTTGGGGTCATAATTTAGAGGTTGAATTTGACAATTTTCTTAATTATTTATTAGTTTTATTATTGCTCGCGATTCATAGGAGGTTTTTCTCTATGTGCGTGTTATTATCACACAGACTGTTTCCTCCTCGCTTTAGTTAATCATGCTTTAGCTCCTTTCTCGTTACCCGTTCAGATATCGGTTCATATGAGTCGGTTTCCTGTAAACCGTATCGTTTACATATCTAAACCAACATTTAGGTTTTAAATGAAAGGAGCTTAAGACTTGTTGTTCGAACGCTTCCATAAAAATGTTAACGACAACCGGGGTTAAGGGGGAACCCATAGCGGCTCCAGACACTTGTTCATAGAACTTGTTTCGAAATTGGTAGTACGTGGAAGTAAGGCACACATTTACGAGTTCGGACATATCATTCGGTTTGCCGTGGGCGGCTATAATGTCGCAGATGATTGACACTGTGTCCGGGATCGGGACCTTCGTGAAAAGAGATTCAACGTCAAAACTAACTAGTAAATCACTAGTGTCTAAGGAAAAACCCTGTAAACGAGTTACAAAATGTTGACACAAATGTTTTTAATCGCAGAGTTACCATCACCTATGTTTTGTTTGAGCGTGTTAGATAAATATTTGGCTAATTTGTAGGTGGGGCTGTCGATGGCGCTGACAATGGGGCGAAGAGGCACGTTGACTTTGTTAATTTTAGGTAATCCATATAATCTCGGCGGCTCGGAGTGTTTTGTGATAATAGATTTTTGTATGTCTCCGGGGATAGATGATCGTTTGATGAGATCTGTTACAGAAATTTCTATCCGGGCCGTAGTGTCCCGCTTCAAGAGGCGATAAGAATCATCTTGGATTAGGGTGTCTATTTTCTCCTGATAGACATTGTTGTCAAATAAAACTGTTACGTTCCCTTTGCCAGCATTTAATATTATAATGTTGGGGTTCGTTCTGAGAGTTTTTAGGACAGATATATCTGATTTTTGTACGTCCTGTCTAGGAGGTTTGGCACGTCGAAGAATAGCTGAAGTTTGGTGTCTGATAGGGCCTGTAATGATATCTTGATGTTTTATGACGGTCTGGCGTGGGAGAGAGACTGATTTAGTGACCTGTTTGGATTGAAGTACGTTAAATTTCCGAATGTGAACGGCCGTCGAGAGGGCAGGTGATTTTTCGGGTTGAAGAAAGGTTATTCCATCGATGAGAGAAAAATCATCGTGGGTGAGATGTCACGCTAGTTCAAGATGCGTAGTGCAAATCTTAACAGAGAGAGAATTCAACTCGCGCCTAGTGTGCTTTACCCTCTCACGAAATAATGAGGCGCTAGCACGGCGACAGATATGTTGGGCTGAACGGGATTTGATGTGGTGTGTAATGCGTACGAAAGTAGGTATGACATTGCTGTCTCGGCAACGGAGTAAAAATGTTAATGTAGAAATTTGTCTTACCAATCTCTGTCGCAGAGTACCAAACATCAGAATTTTTGGTACTCTGCGACAGAGATTGTGACACTCTACTCCAGAATAATTATAACGCCCACGACACAAACCGTACTATGGTGAGACATCGTAACCCCAAACCTCGGAGTGAACCCGATCCTAACATCAGCACCGCCTTCTTACCGTATATTCAAGGTATCGCCGACCATATAGGAAAGGTTCTTCATAGAAATAAAATCAAAACTGTCTTCAGACCCCATTCTAATGTTTCGGAACTCTTACCCTCGGTTAAAGGCAAAATATCTCCGCTCCAAGCACAAGGAGTGTATCGCATTCCGTGTTCGTGTGGCAGTGTGTACATTGGCGAAACATGAACGTTGTACTAGACTGTTACATATAGCCGGTTCAGCGCTGGCAGAACACAAACTCAACTCCGGTCATCAAATTCTATTCAAATATGTCAAGCTTCTGTCCCGTGAATAGCATTATTTCCCTAGGAAAATCCGTGAATCTATTGAAATTTACAAACATCCCCGCAATCTCAATAGAGACGATGGCTATACGTTACATCCAACGTGACAAACTCTACTGAACTCTACTAAGAATTATCACACCCATACGACGCATGCCATTGGCTCATTGTTCCCAGCCAATAGCAGGCCACCATCTGACTCGGTCCCAACTATATAAGTTGCGCGGGTCTCTGTCATAGCATTCTTCAAGCTACTTCGAAGCGACGAACATCTACGTACAGCCCTGAAGATGTCCCTTAAAACAGTGGACGAAACGTTGGCAATTATGCCTAACTCGACGCGGTTCCAACCCGGAAACCGAGATCTACATCTAGAGAACGACCGCGGAAACCTACACCTACATTTAGTCTTACTAATCCACAACAATCTTAATGTGTTTTGTTCCGCATTATTTATTTTAATTTCTTCAATTTTGTTTTTCTATATATTCATCAAATATGTGTACCTGACAGAAAAAGCTGATATAAATTAAATTAAATTTTTATTGCATATTTGATTTATATGTCCTATTGTATAGGACACTGGCATCTCGTTATATCAAAACCTGACATACATATATATCAGAAAGAAGCATTAGTTATTTTAAACTAACTACAGAAAAATACGAAACTGCTTAAAGACTTATAATTTTAAACAATAATAGTAGAAGTAGAAGAACAAGATATACATTTATGTTGTATGGTATGTTCCTGGCACTCGTTGTTTGGCACCTTTTTGCTTAAAATTATCTTTCTTGTCATATCTTACATCTGTGAACTCTTTGGAGGCCGATGTTCGCTGTCTTCCAAGTGCTGGCCTAATAATCTTTTCCAATTTCATGTAAGGGACCACTATCGATCGGCTATATGATAATAAGCTATTATCGGATTTATTTACTAGTTTGTATAAATAAAAGCCATGAGTTTACTTTCACCATATCAATTAACTGGTGAACAATGGCTAGTACCATTTCTTTCCTCTGATTTGCGTAACATACTTGCCCACAAGCCAGTCGTGTTGATCAACCCCTCCCATATAGGAATTATATTTTTCTAAAGCCCGTGGCTTAGGAATATTACGTTTCCCTTTTGCTTTTCGGGCCCATCTAATGGATTGACAAAGAGGCTCCACTTTATAAAAATTACTAGCTATTGTAATGCACTTGTTATGATTCCACTTTATAAATAGTATTCTGTTTTCGTGTCAAATTGATAATCAAAAGTACCTCGCAATTGTTTTCCAAGAGTTTTTGAGTTTCTTACTAGACACATGGACAATCTACTTTCTCGTAAAGTACCTGATGCACGAAATACTAATTCTTGTATGTGAATTAACAGATCCCTACTAGTAAACAGGTTATGTAAATAAATACAATGAGAGACCTGTTGAGAAATGCAGTCTAACATATCAAGAACTACTCTTGACTGTAAAGTTAAATCTTTGCGATCATTTTTTGCGATTAATTTACAGGTATATAAACCAAAGTTATAACAGTATCCACTGTTGCCACAGAGAGCCCAAAGTTTATATCCAAAACGGATAGATTTCCCTCGAATAAATTGTTTTAGCCCATGATGGCCATAATATTTGATAATCATTTCTTCAACTGATAAATTCTTCTTTTTTCAACTTCTTTAAAAATTTTTATTATAAATACTTTACTAAAAGCTAGCACAAACATTTTTCAATAATAATAACCTGACGAACTGCAAACAAAGTGTTTGTTTGAATAAGTATTTGTAAATATTCGTTTGAGAATTACATGATTTTAATGTCTAAACTGCAGTGATGTTATCTGTTATAATTAGAGAGCGGATGCAATTTCCATAAAACGCAATCGGCAATTGGAATTGTGTGTCGCTCAGTACATCCCGGCGTAATTCAATGAAGTATTTGTTTGACTTACTCGGCCACCTGGTCTCGCAGCGATAACAATGGACAACCCAGCTATTCTATTCGGAGAATACAGTGTTTTCAGTGGTGTCGTGTACGTAGATAAAATAAATAAGTTTATCGCATTTCGTAAGAGAGATAGCACGTACATTCCTTTTCTTTTCATTTAAGCAACATCTTCCAATTATTTTCACGTAAGTGTGCATAAAATTTCGTTATTTAATTTCGTTTATTTGGATCTAGAATATTCTTACTTTTTCAGACAATGGAAGAGCGTCGAGAATCGCATCGTGAAACAAGGGCGAGTTGGATTGAGGGCCATACTGATTGTATGTACATTGCCAGTGATTCCGAAATTTATTGTGAAGTGTGTGAAACGTTATTGAAAAATTGCAATAAATCAACCGTAAAACGTCACGTAGGATCGTTAAAGCACGAAAAATAATTGAACCTGTTGGAATCTGACAATTTTAACGAAGAACTCTGTGAAACTTTTATGGCAGCTAATATTTCATTATTTAAATTGAACAATCCAATTTTGAAGACATTTCTGAAAAAATATACTGGTCGAAATGTTCCTGATGAATCAACTTTACGCAAATATTATGTTTCTAGGTGCTATACGAGAACAGTAGAACGCATTAGAAGCCATCTTTTAAATCAATACATATGGATAAGCGCCGACGAAACGGTGGATATGTTAGGACGCTGTGCGGTAAATGTTGAAGCTGGTGTACTACATCCAACTATTCCTTATATATAATATAATAATAATAATATATGTAATAGCAACAAGTGTTATAAATAGAGTTGATGCGGAAACAGTTGCTGAAACCATTAAGGAGAATATGCAAAAAATGCTTCATTCGGACGCCACGTACAAAGAAAGAATACTTTTATTTGTCAGTGATAGTGCTGCGTGTATGTTAAAAACAGGCAGACTATTGAAGAAAACATATCCTAATATGCTGCATATTACTTGTGTAGCACATGCTCTCCACAGAATCTGTGAATATATCAGAGACACTTTTCCGGAAGTTGATAGACTTGTATCAGCTTTTAAAAAAGTTTTCAGAAAAGCACCATTGAGAGTAGCTCTTTTCAGCGAAAAATTTCCATCTCTGTCACTGCCTCCCACTACAGTAATAACTAGATGGGGAACATGGCTGGAAGCTACTAGTTATTATGCTGAGAATTTCGATAGTCTAAAACATTTCGTAACACTGCTAAAGGAGGATGCTAGAAGTATTGGTGAGTGCAAGGAGCTCACACAAATCCCAAATTTAAAAAATCAGTTGTACTTTCTTATTTCACTTATTTTGAAAATCTAAATCTCAAATTAAATGACGGATTAACCACATTAGATGTGGCTGTTAATAATTTGAAAAGTATTCCAAGTGACTTCGGATGTGGCCTTCGGCAAAAGTTTGAAGCAATTCTTAATAGAAATCCAGATTTAATTACATTGCAGCAATTATGTATGGAGACAATTCCACAAAATCTAACGGCTAAATATGAAGAAATAAAAGAATATTTCCAGTATGCACCTATAACCAGTTGCGATGTAGAAAGGACGTTTTCTATTTATAAGGATGTACTTAATTCAAAGAGAACAAAATTGACAGAAGAAAACCTTGAGAAACTATTGCTAGTCAATATTAATACTCCTTTACTCAACTTAAACGACAAAATGAACAAATAAAAATGTTCCAATTATAGAAATAAAATTAAAATCTTTAAAAATACAACTTTTCAACAAATACATATGTATTTCGTAATTTTATAGATCACCACCCGTTTGTTTCCCAATTATATAAATAAAATTAATTAATAAATATGTATTTCGAAATTTTAGATAGATAGATCACCAACCGTATGTTTTCCAATTATATAAATAAAATTAAAAACTTTATAAATACAACTTTCAACAAATAAATATGTATTTCGTAATTTTATAGATCACCACCCGTTCGTTTTCCAATTATATAAATAAAATTAAATATTTAAAAATACAGCCTTTCGCCAGTACTGCACTGGGCTTTGCGTCATGTGATAAGTGTGTCCGTTCTCTAGTTATAATAAAGTAATAAAGAACAAAGTAATCATTAGGAAAATTCATAAAGTTATGTGACTGTTTGCTTCCTAAGATTTTATGCATTACTCACCATATAGTGCTAAAATGTTTTTCTAGTGTAACAGTACTACATAAATTCATGAATTTTCCTGCCTTTTCTCAATTTATCAATTACATTTAGAGCAAAATTTCAAAATATGAAAAATGGAATGTTCAGGTAGGAGTTTTTCATGCTACGAACAATGACATGGCGATGCTAATTTTCCTCTTTCGAAAACAAAGTCAGGCGGACCGATATTTTCCATCGCTTCTCTCGATTTGCAAACAATATTACGCATACTAAATAAGCGGATTTGTTAGTGAAATTGCTATCCACCCCTAATACAAACAAATACCTCACTCATAGTGTAGTAACATCGTACTGTTAGACCGGTGTAGCGAATAAAATGCGATCTCCGTCTCTTTTCGCTGGCAAAGTTTGCTTTTTATTAAATCCCTTGGCGCCAGATTGGAAATTTGTCAGTGTAGGAGTGTGTGTTTACGTATTTGTGTGCATGTACCCGTACTTCTGCCTGGGTCTGTCTCAGTGCGAGCGAAAAGTAAAAAAGTGTTGTTTCACTTTCGGAAATCTGAATGCAGATGGGATTTCGGTCTTTTTTACGGACGTGTCGTTTGTCTTTCTTTCCCAAATATAAATTGTTGCTCTAATTTAATGTAAACCGTAAGCCGACCGATGATATCCAATTTCGAAGCAGATATATAATGGCTGTCCATTTTGTTTATTTCCTTTTACTTTTTTTGGTATTGTTTCTTTTTCTTAGTGTTATAAATATCTTAATGAATGTTCGTGACAACAATTCTTATTAAAAATATTTAAAATGACATACGGCAAGTATTATCAACTGATATTCAAAGTAGTTTTAGTTAAAAGATATTTAAATTAAGTGTCCCTTAAATTAGAGGTTATGTATTATCAAATGGACTTAAGCAGAATTTAATTAAATTTGATATTTAGGAAGGTTGGTAATACTTCTAAAACAATGTATATAGTTTATTTCAAATTATAAGAATATAACTTTGAACGGCTCTAATGCTTTTATTGCACCAACTTCTGTGATGATAATTATTATACCTGGTCTCCTTATTGAACGGGTACGGTTTACCTATTTTCAGCTTATGAATCTAGGGGACGTATTGACTATAAATTAGGGCCCTATAATATAATAATAAAGCGCTGTTAATTTCAAGTATATAATAAAAAATATCTGTACATTGGGTTTATATACAAAGAAAAAATTACAAATCGTGTGGCAACATGTATAGTGGATACATATAGATATATAAAGCTAATTTATTTGTAATACACAATAAAATTTTTATGTGTCACCTCATTTCATAAATCATCTGTGATTGAGTCGTCTTGCAAATCGGTGTTTGTGTCTGAATCGTATTGCAAATTTATAATCAAAGGTGCTTCTATTTTGTATGTGCGCATATATTCGTCCTCTTTTGCTATTGCGTGTTTAACAGCATTTTTCCAATTTACAGCAGTTATATGTTCCATAGCATTTTCTATGTGTGTTACACTGATTTCACTAAATTTCGATGTTTGATTTGTTCGTCTTATGGTATTTTTCAGTTGGGCCCATATCAATTCAATGGGATTGAAAATGCAATGGTATTGTGGTAAACGCAAAATTGTATGTCCTGCTTCTTTAGCTCTGTTATCCACATAATAATCCTTTAAATATTCTTTTGTCTTCATCACCTCTATTAATTTTTTTTTTGTATAATGATCCTCAAAATATAAATCATTTGCTTCTAAAAATGTTTTTAATATCTTTCTTATTATTACATTTTGTAGGAACTTTGGTTTGCTGTCGAGAATGATACGGAGCGTTGTCCATCAATATCACACTATCTTTTGGTAAATTTGGCAGCAAAGTGTCACAAAACCATTCTTCAAATAAAGATGAGGTCATATCTTCATGGTAATCTAAACTTGAGGATTTAACATTTTTAGCAGATAATAGCGGCTATCCGATCCATCCTTTTTCTGACCAAGCATGAAGAATGATTATGCTCTTCCCTCTCGAAACCGGCGCGTCCAATTGACACATACTTGAACTATCCACCCAACCTTTGCAAATTGTGTCATGGGTGTCATACCACGTCTCGTCTAAATAACGTATGAATTGTCCTTCCTGTCTATACCTTCTAATTGCCGTTAAGTATTCATAGCGAAGTTTCTGTAACCTCGGGCTTTCCATAATTGTGCGACGTTTGTCTATAGTGCCAAACTTGAAACCAGCTTTCTTTAGTGTCCGCCACAAGGTTGCTTTAGAACACTGAATATTTATATGCTCATCACTGATTCTTTTATGTAAGCAGTCAAGTGTAGATACAACATTTCCTCTGTAGAAGGAGTATACTTGCTGCCTATTAGTCTCAATTTCATACTCTTCAATTTTTCTCGGTGCTCCTTTGTCACTTCTTTGCTTTCGAGGACCTGCGTTATTCTTAATTATTTTATATATTGTTCCAAAAGGCACCTTGGTTAATTGCGACGTTCGTTGAATGTTCTGGGTTTGTAGTTCGTTATTTTCTTCCATCAGGGTATGATAGACATTGAAAGTTATCTGTTTTGCATCTTCTGATATATGCTTTCTCTGTCGTGCCCCAACAGTATTATCACTATCCACACCATAATCACTAACACTTTCAGCAAAAGGTCGCCACAAGTTCGTTAAGTAAAGAGAGAAAAATCAAATATGTATACAGCAGTAAAGATTAACAATAAATGATAAATAGACTCAATATTAGATGTAATATATACCAACTCTCCTAACTATATTTACTTAAATTTTATTTAATAAATATAAGCACTTATTTCATCTAAATTGTAATTTAATGACTATTTAACTATATATAATAACTATATATTCAAATTAACAACTGTTGGTACTTATATTATTATTAAATTTTATTTCGTCTAAATTACAGTAATTACAATTTACTTAAATTTTGTCATTACGGACCTCAGCAGTTTGTTTGCGTTAAAGATAATCGTATTGAGCGGCCAGGTAGTTATTGCCGCAGGTGGTGAAATAAAAGCATTAGAGCCGTTCAAAGTTATATTCTTATAATTTGAAATAAAATATACATATTTAGCACATTTGAACAGTTTGTGTTTCTGAGAATTAGGACTCCTTCGCTTGCGCTTGTGTTGCTCTTAATTCAAAATTAAGAGCAGTTCTTTAATATTATGTTTCCTTAGAATTTAGCTTTAGTTGCAAAACGTAATGGTTTTTAATTTATGTTACATAGTTTTGTATGCTTTACTTTTATATATCAAAAATTATATATTAATAAAAAATAAATATTAATAGACTTGTTGAACTAATCAATCAAAAAGTAAACAATATTTAACAGTAACGTATTAGAAATAAATGGTTTTCCAAAAATGACTATAGGATTTTAATTGATTATAGCATTAAAATTATTTATTTTATTTCAGGTGAAACTGTATATACGCTAGTGTGTATCCTAGGCAAATCGAACAATGGCGCCGCTTTCTGAAGAACTGCCTATTGAAATCATAAAAGTTTATTATGCAAACGTTCGGTCGATAAAACAAACCCATCGTAGAATTCGTGGTGCTTTTGGGTCTTTCAATCGTCCAACTGAACTAGCAATTAGAAATTTAGTTAAACAATTCGAAGACACTGATCTGTTCGAGACAAACCTCATTCAGGGCGACCAAAAAGTGCAAGTTCTGCAGAAAATATCGCCGCTGTACAAGAGAGTGTCGCAAATGACCCATCAGCATCAATCCCTCGACGTTGTCGAGAATTAGGCGTTACTTCAACCAGTTTATGGCGAATTTTACATACGGATTTGCAGCTGCGTGCATTCAAAATTCAGTTAACGCAAGAACTTAAGAAGACCGACCATCGAAAACGCGAAAATTTTGTTAGTTGGATCTTAGAACAAAGAGCCACAGCTCCACATTTTGCGCGTAAAATAATTTTTAGCTATGAGGACCATGTCACGTTAAATGGGATAGCGAATAAACAAAACTGTCGTATTTGGGGAGAAGAAAATCCTCGAACTATTCATGAGCGATCACTTTATGCACAAACATGTACGGTTTGGTGTGATTTATGGTTTGAAGGAATAATCGGCCAGTTTTTCTTTGAGGACGATCACAGCAACGCTATTACGGTAAATGCAGAACGTTATAATGCAATGTTAAGAAATTTTGTATGGCCTCCACTAGACGAAATTAACATTAACGAGGCATATTTTCAACAAAATGGTGCTACGTGTCATACGGCATGAGACAACATCGCATTACTGACACGCGATTCCTTGAACGTGTCATCTCTCGGAATGCAGATGCTAATTGGCCGCCAGAGTCTTGCGACCTGACATCTTTATACTTTTGTCTATTGGCTTTCTCAAAACGAAAAATATGCTCTAATAACAGGATATTGAAGCTCCCATGTTCGGGAGAGTTATGGACAATTTCAATTCTCGCATTGATTCATGCCATCGTAATTGTGGTGGACATTTAAACGATATAATCATTGACGTTTAATTGTAATCTATCTTACCTTGTTTTCAAATAAAGATACCGGAAATTTGCTTTACATTTTTTTTTTACAATGAAACAAAGTCATTTTTGGGAAACCCTTTATTTGCAAAAAGTAAAAAGTTCATACAACAATAAAATTCTTTTTAAAAAATCACAATATATTTGAAAACTTATTTGTAGAGAAATTAATATTAAACAGAAAATATATAGCCTATAATGGATGTAAGTATATAAAAGTTTCGACGTTGTGTAAGTATATCTGTAAGTGAGTCTGAAGTACATACAAACATGCATTACATAAATATATATGCGTTAATCCTCTCTTTAATACTCGAGTAGTCTTCAAATTTGGGTATTTAAGTTTGAATGCGTGTTTAGAGTTAAATCATTCTTTAAACATGTTGATAATACACTTGCGTTACATATAAATGCCATGTCTTTTTAAGTACGTTGATAATACCGGCCGATAGTCCATTTGAGTTTTAATTTGTGTATACGAAATAATATCCTAAAACATATAAATTAAGCGCGTCATGTAATTTTGAAGTTGCTCAAGCATACAAACTGAAATTGACTGTACAATAATATTGTCCATAGGGAATATAGAAGGGATCATAGACAGGGATCTTTACGAAGACGTGTTAAAGAATTCATCAAGAGCGTAAAAGTATTAATATAGTATACCTACATTGTTGCTTTCCAAATTTCTCGCTATGCTTAACCCTGAAATGCTACTTGGGGCACACATGTACCCCAGCCTTCTTCAAAAATCCCGCTAAACGAAAATAGATGGAGCTGCGCTCGCGGGCTTTTGAGTAGTTTCAGCACACGTTGCGACAGTTCATGTGCGATATTGGTGAAAGACAGCGCCTTTGCATCTTTGAGATATTTGATAGTTGGGGTATATGTGTACCCCAGTGTAGCAGAATAAGACTGTATTAAATTTATTTTCGCTTGTAAGCATATATTTGTTTTACTAAATTATTTGATTATTAATGTTTTTACTGCATAGTTTATGTTATTTTTTAATTTAGTTGTTGTTTTTTAGATCACGAAAGTAATGGCTTCTCGAAATAGGATTTTCGATCTAACAAATCCTGATGATCTATCTGAAATACACCGTATTCTTTATGATTCTGATTCTGAGGGTTCTCAGGACGAGATCGATGAGGACGATGTTATTATACCAGATTTTAGAGAGGACCTCGAAGAGGACAAAGAGTCTGAAACTGAAGACGACCCAATAGTTTCCTCTATTCCAGTCCAACCTCAGGATCCCTTACCACCCGTCTATGATTCTGAGGACGATGTACCCTTGGCACAGATACAGCTTGCAGACCAAGATAATGTTAAAGTTTTCAAGGTTTCCACCAAACTAAGGGCCAAAAATGGATTCAAATGGTCAGATATGAAAGGAGCAGTTCATCGTACACCAAAAAGAAATCTTGTTATGCATTTACCCGGAAATAAAAATGAATCAAGACAAATACAATCAGGAACAGAAGCATGGCAATTATGTTTCACCAGAGAAAATCTGGATTCGATAACAGAACATACCAACAAAGAAATAAAAATTCAAAGATTGAAATATGGCAAAGAAATGAGCAATAGTGATACAGAAGATACACCAATAGCTAATAAACCTTCCTACACCAGAGACACAGATAATGTTGAAATGATGGCTCTCTTTGGTTTATTCTATTATGCCGGCGTAATGAAGATGAATGGAGTATTTACAAAAGAACTCTTTGATAAAGACAATGGTATACCCATATTTCGAGCAACAATGCCCGAAGCACGTTTTAGATTTTTAGTAAACTGCCTCCGGTTTGACGATAAAAACACCAGAGCCGAAAGAAGAGAAATCGACAACCTTGCAGCATTTCGAAAAGTTTTTGAGAGATCTATAAACAAAATGAAAAACTTATATGTACCGTCGGAGTACACCACAATTGATGAACAATTGGTTGGATTTCGTGGCCGATGTCCTTTCAAAATGTATATTCCTTCAAAACCCGATAAATATGGGATTAAAATTGTGATGTGCTGTGATGCTAAAACGGCTTATGTACTCGACGCGGAAGTTTATATAGGCAAAAGGTGCAAAAGGTACGAGGTGCATTCAAGTTCTAAGGCCTCCGATTTTTTTTCTACCTAACTACTCACCCGAAAACTATGAAACTGGTGTTACTTCTCGACGTAATCTCCCTGCAGACGTACACATTTTTCACAACGTTGACGCCATGATTCCATGGCCGCGGCGAAGGCTACTTTAGGAGTCTGTTTCGACCACTGGAAAATCGATGAAGCAATAGCAGCACGGCTGGTGAATGTGTGGCCACGGACAGTGTCTTTCATTGTTGGAAACAGTCAAAAGTCACTAGGAGCCAGGTCAGGTGAGTAGGGAGCATGAGAAATCACTTCAAAGTTGTTTTCACGAAGAAACTGTTTCGTAACGTTAGCCCGATGTGCGGGTGCGTTGTCTTCGTGAAACAGCACACGCGCAGCCTTTCCCGGACGTTTTTGTTGCACTGCAGGAAAGGAACTTGTTCTTCAAAACATTTTCGTAGGATGCACCTGTCACCGTAGTGCCCTTTGGAACACAATGGGTAAGGATTACGCCCTCACTGTCCCAGAACATGGACACCATCATTTTTTCAGCACTAGCGGTTACCCTAAATTTTTTTGGTGGCGGTGAATCTGTGTGCTTCCATTGAGCTGACTGGCGCTTTGTTTCTGGATTGAAAAATGGCATCCACGTCTCATCCATTGTCACAATCGACGAAAAGAAAGTCCCATTCATGCCTTGGTTGCGCGTCAACATTGCTTGGCAACATGCCACACGAGTAGCCTTGTGGTCGTCCGTCAGCATTCGTGGCGCCCACCTGGAGGACACTTTTCGCATTTTCAGGACGTCATGCAGGATTGTGTGCACAGAACCCACGGAAATGCTAACACTGGAGGCGATCTGTTCAACTGTCATTCGGCGATCCCCCAAAACAAGTCTTTCCACTTTCTCGATCATGTCGTCAGACCGGCTTGTGCGAGCCCGAGGTTGTTTCGGTTTGTTGTCACACGATGTTCTGCCTTCATTAAGCTATCGCACCCACGAACGCACTTTCGACACATCCATAACTCCATCACCACATGTCTCCTTCAACTGTCGATGAATTTCAATTGGTGTCACACCACGCAAATTCAGAAAACGAATGATTGCATGCTGTTCAAGTAAGGAAAACGTAGCCATTTTAAGTATCTAAAACAGTTCTCATTCTCGACGCTGCCGGTACAATTCCATCTGCCGTACAGTGCTACCATCTCTGTGACGTATTGACAACGAATGCACGCTCATTTTAAAATAATGCACATGCTTCTATCTCTTTCCAGTCTTGAGAAAAAAAATCGAAGGCCTTAGAACTTGAATGCACCTCGTACAAACAATCCCTCCTGGGACTTACCTGGCGTGTGTGGGTTAAACGTAAAGTGACCAGTGCCAACTTCGTAAAGCTCAGTGAGAATGGCCGTGCGATTCTTAATGAAACGTTGTTATACTGACTATAAATTTAAAAAGTGCGCCACCACGATTTATGAGCTGTTGCCGTCGAGATTAATCGAGATTATAAGACAGATTTTGAATATAAGCATAAAACATCAAACCAAAACAAGAAGGTACTAAAGAGTGACAAATACGTAAATGTATATAAGATCCTATGTAAATCGTTCACAAAATAATTTCTTTTTGCTTAATTTCATAAACTTAATAATCTTAATTGGTAACGCAAATAACATTATAGCAATAATAAAGGATTTGTATTCTCCTTCGCTTAATTTCATAAATTTGAAAACAAAAGAATTATACAAATTTCCATTTACGTGAAAAGTCCTCAGTAATATTTAAGATAAATTAATCTAATAATTTAAAGGCAAGGTGAACTAATTTAATAAAAAATTACGTACATTAAAATTACTTTCGACAAAGCAAAAAAAAGGAAGTAAGAAAAATACGATATGACTTGGAGAATTTAAATATTTTATATAGCTAACGTTTGTCCTTTTTTGTCGCCTTATCGCCTTATGGGTCGACGAAAATTTTTATTTTTAAAGGAAAGAACAGCCTTTTCGATGTAATTAAGCTTCTCAGTTTTATGCAAAGGTATTTTTAATAATACAATTATTAAAAATCTTGTATGAAGAACACAAATAGGTTCACTACTAATATTTTTTGTGAACGTGTCCGAACATATCCTTCCCCAGAGACGCAGATACGTATTTCGCCTTTCTACAGGCTCATCGGTACGCCCCTGCTGGAGAAAGGATATCTTCAGACACATTCACAAAAAAGAACAACATCGCCATATCACAGAAATTATCCAGACCGAGCGTAGAAGTAAATTCAGCGCTGCCTGTTGTCAGACAGCCGAAGTACCTCGCCCTGTCCACATAACCAATGCGAACCAACGACGCCCTTCTAAAGATGGCGCAGCCGTGTCTCTAGAAACTGCATTTTGTCTGTGTCTTCACTCATACTACGGACTAACTGCATTTGTAATGTATCACAATAATTGAAACATACATGAGTGGGTAAAACCCCACCAGTTTTGTATAATACAAAGGTATTTTTAATAATATAAAACATTATTAAAAAATCTGGTGTTAAGAATACAAATACAGGTTCACTATTAATATTTTATGCGATTTTTCTTCTCAGTTTTACTTAGCTGATCTCGACTAATGCTGTCCGATATCGCTTCAATGGAGTTCTTTCTGCAAAATGGAGTCAGCTCCTGAATACGTGGTAGCTAAAGGCTTCCCCATGATCACAACCCTCCTGGTGTTACCCTTGCTACAATAATTTTACTCTTCAAATGATTGAAGAGTGAAATTAATTTGCGGCCTAATCAATAAAATATATAAAAAAACTCTTCTAAACCACTATTTGGTGGATCGTATATATTAATAATAATTTTTATTAGTAGTTATAATTTTATAGCACTACATTTCATTACTATTTCTTGACTCATTTGTTTCAAGTCCATCAGTTCCGAATATTCTGTACCTGTTCGCCCTAAAATACAGACCCCCACGAATAGCCGCCCCTCTGCGAGAACATGACGCCATCTGATAATCTTTATTGACTAAATCCTCGTCCGCCTCCGACCAATGTTCCGATAACATCAACACATCTACTTTCCTTTGTAAATAATGAATAAATATGATTATTATTTTATTTCGAACACTTCGAATATTTTGATGAATAATAGCGAAAGCTGACACGTCAGACTCCATTAAACCTCTTTTGCAATGGGTGTTAGATTGCGATAATTTTGATGTCTAAATGGTCGAACTATTACATTAAGCGGCCAGAGATCAGAATCGAACATTTTTTCATATCTGTTACTGTTAAATGGTGCAATTTTAGATCATTTTATTTATAACTTATAGCAATTAAAAATTTTGACATTGTTATCCAGTTTCTTATATCGTTTTCTGTTGTAGTTATAATAAATTGTGATAAGAAAACCCATTTTCTATTTTCAGCAGCTTTCGAAGATATATTGTTTCTACTTTCACGTATTGTTTTTGTCGTTTGTTTGTGTTCCGTTTTTTTTATCTTTCTTGTTGGGTGTTCTCTGTACTTTTTATAATCTTGTAAAATTTCTTATCCTCTAGTGGTTCTTGTTTGTTTTTACTTGGAGTATAATGTTCTTTATCTTGCTTTTATTTTGTCTATTTGTGGATATTTTTATTTGAGATTTGGTATTGCTAGAGACATTTGTTATAGTTTTCGATCGTGTAAAGAATTTGTCTACAGATTCCTCCTCCATTAGAGAATGTTGTTTTAGTTGTTTCGATTGCAAATTTCCAATTAAAATTGCGTGAGAGTATTTTTTTTTCGATTGTTCGCTTATTAGTTCTGTCAATTTTTCAACCTTTCGATTTAATTCCATCATTGTTACATGCAAAACACTTCCCGATTAATCTATTTGACCGTTAACACATAGAGCACAGCACCATTTTACCTTTTTAGAGTTTTGTTTAAACAGCTCCGAAGGTACTACACATTTGGTGCCAATCGCAGAACAAGCCGGGTGTTTTTTATAGTCGGTAACCACCGTATCTATAAAAACACCCTGCTTGTTCTGCGATTATTATATAGACAGCGCTGAATATTCCTTCACGCTCTGTCTTAATAATATCTGCGAGATAGCAAGGTAGTTTTGTATTGTTGAATGTATCTCTTCTCCAACAGGGGCGTATTGATAATCATGTAGAAATGTGAAATACGTATCTACGTCTTTGGAGAAGATACATTCAAAAATACATAAGAACTTGTATTGTGTTCTTCACACCCCATTTTTAATAATATTATACGAGTATATTATTAAAAATACTTTTGTATTATACAAAATTGGTAGGTTTTACCTACTCAAGTATGTTTCAAATTATGTTGTTATATCGTTGTTAGTTTTAAATGAAAGCACTCTTTGAGGGATTTCTTTGTACTGACCTGCCGCTGATGATATTTGGCGGAAACTCTTTCGTTGGTTTAACCGTACTCAGTGTCCGTGTTCATCTGAACGGCACTTAGTTTGGAAGACTTATTAGAGGAACAGTTACCAGTTAAACAGTTATCTAGTTACGAAATACTTAGAGAACGTTAATTAAATAATCCTCTGCCAGTTATTCCCGAGTCAAAGAAGTAGGAGCTTCTTTTAATCAGACGTCTGGCGCAGGTGCGAATTAACTTCGCGCAGAACCGGATTATACCTACATAGATAAGTGTTTTGTAGTAATAATGCTTTTGGTTGTTTATGACTTTAATTTATTAATTAATGTCATAAATCTCAAATGAATCTCAATAAATTTGAACTATTGTTCAAATTTATTGAAATACTTATAAATCTAGCTCACTTCATATATTAATATTTGAATTTAATAGTTTGTTTATAAGTTTTCCCGTAAGTTTTTAATATGTAGTTTATGTGCACACATATTTTTGTAAAATTTGTATGTATCACATGTACATAAAAGAAGATCTCCGATAATAATTTTTCGCCCTTAGGGAATGTTACAATTTTAGTATAATGCATTTTTATATACAGGTCCGTTTATATTTGCATATCTTTATATTCCTGGAGATATTTTGGGGAAAAGATATTTAACCCTGCAGGCGACGCGCCGGATTTTTTAACACCATTAGACGCATGGAGCACAATTGTAATCCATTAATGTTTTAATACTAAAATTGATATTACCACAAGTATATTGCACAAAATTTATTAAAACAGTAATTATCTATATAAAAAACAATATTTACATTCAAAAACATGTTTGTGTTTATAATTAAACGACCTTTTAGTTATTGTCAAAACAAAATGATTATGCTGGACATTTAAACTAAACATTAAACAAGGAACAAAATCAATGAACTAAAATGACTAAAGCTTAGCTATGTTCTTCTAACAATCTTCATTTGTCACAATGGAATGTTGTTCTTCATCTACGCAGTTCATGTAAATTAGTTTCAGATGTGCCGGACAGGTCCACCGATTACAGTTACTGCAAGATTTTCTCGTGGTCTTGTTTCTCGCTCTTCCACACAAATATCAACGTCCAGTGGTTGAGTTACGATTTTCTATTTCTTTTGGAATTTCGTTACTGATTTTTAGTAAAAATCCTATGCGTTGCTTTATTTGGGGTGATATGTGGGGATTTTGGAACCGTTTGAACATGACAGGTCTTATTAGATGGAACGCTACGTCCTGCAAAAATTTTCTTCTTGTGATTTTTGTTGATACATTATTAAGTTTATAAATACCATAAGCATTTACAGCAGAAATATTTAAAAGATCAAAAAATATTGTAAGAGGCCAACGACGAGAATTCCTGGACACGTCATATTGAGTGCAGAGCCGATCTACTAAATCAAGACCAAATTTAGTTCCATTATAATCAGTAATTAATTCCGGCTTCCGCTGCTCTCCAGTATTCTCATCAATAGCTATGTCGTGATGCATTGTTGATAAAGCCAGTACAACTTTATTCTTTTTTGGGCAATGCGAGACCAAAGTGCATTTTCCCTGGTAAAAACCAAATAAAGATCTATTTAATTCTCTGCTTTTTCCGACTACAAATTCTGGCGGCAGTTGGGTCTTATTTACGAATCGTCCCTATAATAGTCAGCTTTTTTTCTAGTAATTCCATGGCTAATGGAACGCTTGTAAAATAATTGTCAGTAGTAATATTTCTACCCGTGCCTTCAATATGTTTCACCATTCTTTTGACCGCATGCGCACTAGTCCACTCAACTTTGTATTGTCCCTCGGGCTGCCTACCACAATATATTTCCATATTATGTGTGTAGGCATTCTTTGTGTCAACTAGTGCGAAAATCTTTATCCCATACTTTGCAGGTTTACTGGGTATGTATTGTCTAAAAGGACATTTGCCCCTAAATGCAACTAGTTGCTCATCTACTGTCAAATACTGAGATGGTGTATAGTTTTTCTGAAAATTCTGGATAAACATTTCGAAAAGTTCTCTTATGGGAGCTAATTTGTCCAATTCTTTTCTTTGATTTCTAGTTGTAATATTATCAAATCTAATACATTTCATTAGAAAACGAAAGCGCGATACACACATTGTCAGATATATTGCTTCAACACCTGTGCCCTTACAGTTGTCCCACATCTGCAAAATATTAAGGCGTCCAGATTTTAAAACTCCTGCAAGATATAGAATACCTATTAGTGCTTTAACTTCCTCATTATCTGTTACTTTACAATCTCTAAGACGCGCGTATTTTATTCTAATATTATTGATATACACGTTGGTAGACTGTGTTATTGCATCTATTATTTTATCATCTAAAAACAGTTGTAGGCATTCAAATTCTCTTTTGGCATTTTTTGCTTCGTTTTTTGATCCAGGTAATCGTAGGACAATATTAGCGGCCCGTGTTCTTGAGTTAAGAGGAGGACACACCGTTTTCCACTTGGTAATAATATCCTTGCCTGCATCCTTGTAGTATGTAACTGGAGTCGCATTTTCCGCTACTTCAGAATGGTCGTCTGAATCTAGTTCTTGCTGTGAAGAAGAATCGTACTCTGAACACAAGTCCTCAGCATCTGTAGCTTCGTCAGATGCTTCACTTTCCTCTGGCCATTCATAATCAGCATCTTCAACAGAAAGATCTTCCTGATCTTTAACTTCCTTCAATCATTGTAGTGCCACCGACTCAAACTTTGGATCGTCAACTCTTATTCTTTTCCTTTCAGACATTATCAATCCTAATAAATACATAAAAATAACTCTACAGCCAGATTTCAATAAAACAAACTTACCAAAACTATAACGTTGTATCAAAAAGAATAGTCACGCTATTCGACGCGTGGAGCACAATAGTGACAAAATCAACTTCAAGAACACAACTGTACACAGACAGAAGCGGTAACGTGCTGAAATAAAAAAGCAGATGTTGCTAGGAAGGTACTGAAGCGTAGGCAACCCGACAATCACTATTGTAAAAGTAGTGGTAGAAATCGTTTTCGTGGAGCACATATGTGATCCGCGCGTCGACTGCAGGGTTAATAAATGTGGTTATAGTATTATTTCTTTGTGCCGTTATTGATTTATATGTTGTTTTTTTTGAATCTCTTGGATAATTATTACACGTTGTGTGTATGTTATATGACATATGTTCTCCGTGTGCCGTACGAACTCGAGTTCCAATTAAACCATAATTCATAGTGGGGCCCTTATTCTCTTTTATTATCGTCAGACACTCAACAACGTTTCAATAAGAACACCATGGCGTCCTCACTGACGGTAGCCTGGGTACTGTCTAGTTAAATTGTATCTTTACTATCAACCCTCCCGCACAAGCAAGTCTGGGGATCTCTGCAATATTTCTGCATTATGTCGTAAATGATCAGAAACCAGTTTTTTGAGATGTGTTTTTGATATTTACCGGTAGCAAGTTTCTTGACAAACGATAATTATAACAGTCACATTCCCTTCAAATAGCTCTCATATGTATTTCCTGTCACCTAGTTCTATGCATTAATAAACAAAATATATAAGACAAACAATAATGGCTTTTAAATATAATCTAGCATCTATGCAAAAACATTAATTCATAGATAACATAGTTTAAAATATAGTCGTACTTAATCTTACATACAAAATGAACGCGTCACTAAAATAGATTTAGTTTTATGTTTAGAAGCATTTCTGGTTGCAATTTGAATTTCAGTGCATAATTGGAGTGATATGCAAAAAAGAGCAATTTGCTGGAGTATTTACAATAGTTGAGCAGTAAAGCTCGGCCAGATGGTGCAATCCTTGATGACACTTTGATGCCGTGATAAGGACTATGGACGATCGTTAGCGAGTTATTTGTTACATCCGCAATCTTCCACGTACAACCGGCAGCAAAATCTACATACTATTACGTTACAATATTACAGATCTGCCCGACTAATGGACCGAAAGATACTGAACCGGGAAATTTATCGAATAAATGTTTAGTTATTTGCATAAGAGAAAAAAAAGGCAAACTCGATATGTATAATGGAAATGTATTTTGAATGTAAATTCAGTGGAAACTAATTCTCGTTCAGAAAGCTATTTATATACAGTCTACCTGAATAAATCAAATACATTTTTAAACATAGAATAGTAATAGTGTAAGTTTTTCCTGTTGTCTAAGTAACAGGACGCAGTGGATTTATCGTACGCTTTTAGTTTTAAAGAATATAAAAAGAGTGCCCCAACTATCTATTCTAGTTTCAACAATATTTTATTTTTATTTGTATAGCGAAATTAATTAAAGATATCTTTTAGGATAATAGTTTCAGCTAGTTCTTTTGAAGAATTATATTTATTTTCATTAATTCCATACAAAACATTATTTTTACGTTCCTTTCTCTCTCCATAATTTCACTTATGATCGTCTTTGACGCAATTAATGATTCACTTGCACTAATTCTTAGTGGTTTAGTTAAATAGTTTCTTCACTTTGAAATTTTGAGAATGAATCGGCATATATATATATATATACGATATTGAAAATAAAAATTGTTCAGTGTCTAATAGTTCTAGAATTCCAGATTAGAACCGTGTCCTCGGCACTGCTTCCTCGGACGAAGTTTCGTCCACTGTTGCAAGCGGATATCTTCAGAGCTGCTAGTACTACTGTTCTACTGACACTAAGCAGTAACAGTAGTAACGGCACTGAAGTTGCTTCCTTGCTCCAGTGGATGAAACTTCGACCAAGAAGAAAGAAGTGCCAAGGGTGCTGTTCTAGTCCGGGTCCCAGAAGCAACCATTGACAACTACCGCAGAAGCCACAACCCAGATTGTTCAATATATGTCTTCCCAGTATAATATTCTTATCATCTCAGACTTTACATATCTAACATTCTTGGTATCAAACAAACTGACACTAATAGAATCTCTATGCTGAATTGTTTTATGTTGTATTCTCATTAGATCGACTGATTTGGTTAACATAGGAAGTCCGACATTAATGTCCAAGCACGGAAATAAGAAACAAAAGTACATACAAACAGGGAGATTTAATTTTCTCAATAAAATAACTTTTATTGTTGAAAAAGTTAAAAAAAACTGTATCTTCTGGATTCCATCTCCCAGACAGGAAATTATAGTTGAAAATTTTATTCTATGGGATAAAAATAATACAACTAGTGTAAAATTCAATACCTTATTTATAATATGACCAAGTTTATGTTAGTTTTACTTTTCTTCCATTTTTAGCTATATATTAATTTGTTAAGTATATGCCTAGGATAACCATTGTTGACGAAGAACCTAAAAGCGATTGTTTTTTAAGTAACGTGGCTTATATGTGCTATTCTGTTTTTCATAGTTATGACAGTGTTATACTTTTGATTAAGATGATGATGGGAATAGTAGTTAATGAACCGACCGGATGTAGTTGATTTTCTATACCAATTCAAAATGATCGAATTGTTATCATCGCGAACCACTGAAACGTCCGAGAATGGTACACTATTATTGTTTTCTTTTTTCACAGTAAATTGTAAATTTTTGTTGTAGCTGTTAAATATTTGTTGTGTTACATCTATTTTATCCTGTGGTACAGAGCAAACAATGCCATCAACATATATATATATATATATATATATATATATATATATATATATATATAAGGTAAACTTAATAAGTCGGCGATTAAAGGTCTGGTTCATTACTTCAAAGTATATATATTTAAAATAACTTTACATGTTTCGGCAATGATGCCTTTGTCAAGAGAATACAAAATATAAATGACAGAATATAAATGTCAAATAATTAAGTTGCTATGGTTTAAATTATTCAAAGATACATTCCAATAATAATAATAGATCATGCCTTAGTATTCCAAAAAATAGATAGCAAGGTGTGAACATATGTGTTGTTCGCTGCCAGAAGCTTGTGTCTCTTTCTGGGTATGAACCTGTGTGTTGGTTGCTGCTGGCAGCATGCGTCCCTCTCTGGTTGTGTGATTTTGTATTTGTGTGACCGCGTAAGTGTAGAGTTTTGTATGTTAGTGCGCTCGTGCGTGTGTTTAGTGACCGGTCGCGTAAATTTAGAGAGATCGGATAACCAGCCGTTGCGTAGGGCCGCCAACCCTTTCCCGGCAACTTCTTTACTTTTCCGAGCAGTACTTCGACGGCCCGACCCCCGCCCCAACGAGGCAAGGCGCAGACCAGCGAAGCGCACCCTGCACGGTGTTGCTCATCGCCAACCGAGGGAACACTCTTAGTGGCTACCTCAGTCGACGACGGTCACACTTTGTGCCATCTTAACGATTTCCGCAGAAGTGGGGGCAATGCACACACGTCGAACGTGTGTGTTATTTTAACAGCAGCCTAGCCAGGTTGCCGCCCAGGACCGGTCCTAGTGGTGTGTGCATTGCGCGGCGCCGTGATTTGCGCCGCGTAGCTTGGTTCCTCACTCCTGCTGGAAAGGCGGAATGGCACCTGACTGCCCATCGAGCAGACCCCCCTAGAGTTTGGTAGCGCATATGCTAGGCTACCACCCAGTAGAGGACCACATCAGCACAAAACAGAAAACAGGGAAAAGCAGGGAAAAGCAAGACATGAGTTATTATTACGTATGCGCCCGTGGAGCGACTTAAGATGCAAAGTTATCGGCATTCGCTCAAAACGAGAAGGAAAACCACGAAAACCTGCTCGGACAACTAGACAGGAATCAAAATACGGAACAGTCAGCATGATAAGCAAAAGTATATGATATTTAAATGTAATTGATATTTAAATAACATAAGGTATATGACAAAAAAATATATTATGATGGTAAATTGTAGATTTTTCCGATAGTTGTGGAACATATGGAATTGTGATATATGTTGTGTCATTGTTCAAATTTTTATTGGTGTCTGCAGTGTTGTATATTTGGTGTACTCTTTTTTTAATAGTTTGGTCTATAAGTTGTGGTGGATAATTATTATCAGTTAAGATTTAATTTTTTTGATGTTATCTTTTCTGCATTGAGTATGTGATAGTTTTACTGCCCTATCAGTCAGATTATTTATAATCATTTTATTGAATACTGTAGGAGCATTTGAGTGGTAATTCATATATCGAAAAGAAGCTGTGGGTTTATTATACCAATTTGTATAAATAGTACCCTGTCTATCATAGCTCAAAGAAATATCAAGAAAATTAATACTGTTATTAAATTCTTCTTCAATAGTGAATTTTAATTTCTTGTGAAAATTGTTGAATTTATTTAAGAGATAGTTTATTTTGTTGGTCGGAATACATGTTATGATATCATCAACATATCTTTTGAAAAAAATGGGGTGGAAGTCTAATGAATTGATAACGTTTTGTTCTAAATGTTCCATTACTAGATTTGCAATAGGAGCAGCTAAAGGGGAGCCCATGGCAATACCAAATGATTTGACTATAAAAATAATTTTTGTATTGAAAATATGTGTTATCGAGACAGAAGTGTATACCTCTAATAAACTCGTTTTTATTTAGTGATGTGTGTGGACTAATTTCATCCCATTTGGATTCTATTATGTTTATAGCTAGATCTGTAGTTAGTATATAAAGATTCTACATCAAGTGATATAATTTTGTGATTAGTTGGGACTTTTTGTTGATGAAATTTTGAAATTGCCATGAGTCTTTAGTATGATATTCAGTTTTTCCTAACATCTTAGATATGCTATCACCTAGGAATTTTGCTATATTATAAGTAGGGGCTTGTATGTTAGATACTATTGGTCTTAAAGGGATATTATTTTTGTTAATTTTAGGTAAACCATATATTGAAGGAGGGTGGGAATTAAAAATGCGAAGTTTGTTTTTAGTGTTGAAATCTATTAGGTTTAGTCTATGCCATTTATTTATTAAGTTATTATTTTCTTTTTGAGTTTTTTCTGTTGGATTATTTCTTTCTTTTTTATAGGTGAATTTATCGTCTAATAGTTTTTCTATTTTTTGTTCATATTCCTCTTTAAGAATGATCACTGTTTTATTTGATTTATCTGCTGTTGCTATTATAATATGAGGGTTGTCTTGGATAAATCTTTTTGTTTCTTTAATGAATTTATTCATATGTAGATTTGATATATGTTTTTTATTATTTACTTTCTTATGTTTATGGTTAGTGATTATATTACAAATTTTGTTAGGTATTTCATTCTGTTTGTCTTGTGGTAAATTTTGTATTCCTGTTTCAATGTTAGCTATATAGTCATTAATGGGTATATTATTAGGTGGCATATTAAATTTGGATCCTAGGCTAAGTATGTATTTAACATTATCGGAAATATTTATATTGGTTAAATTGATAATCCAGTTACTGTTAATTTTGTAATTTATCTCTAAGTGTTGTTTCTTCATTAGTTTATCTACGTTGTTTTTTAATTTATTTTTGTTTGTTAGGAAATGATTATTGTAAATTTTAGATTCTATTTTTTCGAAGCTATTTAAAAGTTGAGGAGATAATTTCTGTATGATAATATTTTTCAAGTTTGAAATAATTTGATTGAATGTATTTATGTTACAAATGGTTTGGGATATTGTAATGTTTAAAATTTGTAAATAACAGGAATTCATAATTTTTTGAAATTTAGTTTTCAATTTTGAAATAGTGAAATGAAATCTGTCAAGTTTTTCATTTTTATAAATGTAGGTGTTATTTGTAACGATCTGCATCTTACCAAAAAGTTTCTTCTATTGATCTGCTTTGCCAGTTTTTTCCTAATTTTCATATATTCCTTGAGGATTTTCTGGTTTTCATCGTTTATATAATTGTATATTTCATGATGTAATTGTTCCATTTGGTTAGCACTACACGCCTTGTGCTAAGTATAAATATACTTAGCACAAGGCGTGTAGTGCTAATCAAATGGAACAATTACATCATGAAATAATATCTTCGTGATCTTGGTATGATAAGGTAAACTTAATAAGTCGGCGATTAAAGGTCTTGTTCATTACTTCAAAGTATATATATTTAAAATAACTCTACATGTTTCGGCAATGATGCCTTTGTCAAGAGAATACAAAATATAAATGACAGAATATAAATGTCAAATAATTAAGTTGCTATGGTTTAAATTATTCAAAGATACATTCCAATAATAATAATAGATCATGCCTTAGTATTCCAAAAAATAGATAGCAATTTTTTCTTTGTAGATCGTTACAAAATTAAGTTATAGTATATACTGCTTCCTCTAGTCCTCTTTTCACGTGTCCTTGCCAGCCATATCCGTTTCGGTTGTCTCTGGTTTTCCATTCGTATAACATGTCCGAACCACTTCAGATGTTGCCTTTCAATGCTCTTTAAGATCGATTCCGCTTTTAGTTCTTCCCTGACTGTTTCATTCCGTAGGCTTTATCGATTATATATATATATATATATATATATATATATATATATATATATATATAATCGATAAAGCCTTCTTGTACCCGAAGGTGTTAAGCCGTCTAAAAACTTTTTATTTACGAACAAACATTGCCCAATCCATTCTCTTGCCATTACTTCTGCTTCCTTCCACTTTGTTCCCCTGGCTTCCAAGCACTCTGCCACTACATTGTTCCACTCTTTTCTCGGTCTTCCTCTAGTCCTCTTTTCATGTGTCCTTGCCAGCCATATCCGTTTCGGTTGTCTCTGGTTTTCCATTCGTATAACATGTCCGAACCACTTCAGATGTTGCCTTTCAATGCTCTTTAAGATCGATTCCACTTTTAGTTCTTCCCTCACTGTTTCATTCCGTATTCTATCTCTTCTGATAATACCTTTAACTGCTCTCAGGAATCTCATCTCTGCCGCCTGGATTTTACTTTTTTGCTGCCTTGTTAACACTAAGCTCTCACTACCATATATTAATATTGGTTTGTGTATAGTCTTGTAGACTAGGATTTTTGTCTTAGTTGATATTTCTTTCTTTCTTATAAATTTGTTATTCAAAACATAGTATGTCCGTGTTGCTTTTTCTATTCTTTCATTTATTTCGGTTTCGTTCTTACCATTCTTCTGTAGATTTACGCCCAGGTATCTCATCGTCTTTACTTGCTCTATTTTTGTATTGTCCAGTGTTATTAATGCTTGCTTGTTTTCTTTCCCAATTACCAATACCTTTGTTTTATCGATGTTAATTTTTAAGTTTCGGTTTTGAAGGGCTTCGTTCCATATTGTTACGTTTTCTTTTTCATGCAGGTCTGTCGTGATTTTTGCAAATATTACTAGATCATCTGCAAGACGCAGTCAGTTATTGTCGTTATTTCCATATTTCTATAACCCACTGGTAATTTCTTCAGTTTGTGCTTTATTTCTTTTTGTACGTCATCCATCACTATGTTTAATAGTGCTGGGATCAGTACACCACCCTGTCTCAATCCTTCTTTAGTTTCAAATATCTGTGACTCTGCATTTCTCGTTCGTACATAATTCTTTGTGACCTTATACATACACTCTATATTGTTTCTCAATTTCTTATTTACACCTCTTGTTTTTAGGCTTTCCCATATCGCTTTCCTTGGTACACTATCAAACGCTTTCTCTAGGTCAATAAACGCCAAGTACGTATTGCTTTGCTGTCTTTTTTCCATTATTTGTTTTATAGTAAATATGTGGTCTTGTACTCCTCTTCCCTTCCTAAAACCGCTTTGTAAATCTTCTAGCTGTGTCTCTATTTGTATTTTTAATCTTTTTTCCAGTATTCTTTCGTACATTTTGGCCATTATACTCATCATTGTTATTCCCCTATAGTTTTTACATTCACGGTAATCTCCTTTCTTGAAGAGGGGTAATAGCACTCTTATTTCCCTTGTGGTATTCTCTCTTCTGTCCATATTTTGTTAAACAGTTTAGTTATAGCTTCTATGCTTTTTTCACCCAAGTTTTTGATCATTTCTGGTGATATACAATCATGACCTGCTGCTCTTCCTGTTTTTATTTTTATGATTGCTTCTTTTACTTCTTCTATTTTTATTTCTTGGTCACCTTCGTCTGTTAATTGGGTAGTTATTTGTTCTTCTTTTTCATTATATCCTTGTACTATTTTTTCTATATTAAGCATATCCTCAAAGTATTCTTTCCATCTGTCCATTATTTCTTTGTCATCTTCAAGTATTTTTCCCTCTTTTGATTTTATGTATTTGTTATTATAGTTCGTATCACTTCTGAAAGTTTTCAATACTTTATAGAATAATTTCTGGTTTCCGTGGCTATCTCTTTCCATTCTTTCCCCGAATTCTTCCCATGACTTTTGTTTTGCTGCTCTCACTAGTTCTTTTACCCTTGTTCTTTGCTGTTTATACTTAGCGTAGCTGTCTTCTGTTTTCGCTTTGAGGTATTTCGCCCACACATGTTTTTTATATTTTATCGCAACTTTTATTTCGTCGCTCCACCAGCTTGTTTGTTTTTTGTTTTTATTTATTTTTATAATTCTGCAAGCTTCTTTTGCAGCTTTATGTATTTTGCTTTTTATATTTGTCCATAATATTTCCACATCGTCTGCGTCTTTGTCCAGTTTATTTAATTCTTCCATTTCTTGCTCAATTTTTTCTTTGTATTTTGTCGCTATTTCATTTTGTCTGAGTTTATAGTTCCTTATAACCACTTTTGTCTTTTGCTTTTTGTTCTTAGTCACCATTGGGCTTTTCCTTCCTGGAATGAATATTTTTGCCAGTAACAAGTAGTGATCCGAGTATATTTCTGGACCTCTTTGCACTCTAGTATCTTTGACTTCTTTCCTATGGCTTTTGTTTATTAGTACGTAGTCTGTGATTGATTTTTCACCTCTACTTCTAGCTTCTCTGGTGTATTTATGTATTTCTTTATGGGCAAAGAATGTGTTCGTGATTATTTGGTTGTTAGTTAAACAGTAGTCAATAAGTCTCTTGCCATTATTATTTCGTATTGCTTCCCCCTACATTCCAATTACTTTTCCTGATTCTTCATCCTTTTTCCCAACTCTTGAGTTAAAATCGCCCAATACAATTAGTCTTGCATTGACATCCTCTGTTGCCTATTCTAATTGTCCAAAACTCTTCTTTTTGCATTGCTGCGTCATCTTCATTTGGTCCGTACACAATTATTATTGTTGTGTTTGATTGTTTTTCGATTTCCATTTCAATCTTCAGTATCCTCGGTGATAAGGCCTCCCACTTTCTTATATATTTAATAGTATTTTCTTTTATTATACAACCTACTCCTTCTTTCGCTCTTTGATTCATTTCTACCCCACTATATATTAAGAAATGACCATTTTTTACTGCTTTTTCCCCTTTGCCTTTCATTTTTATTTCAGTTAGTTCTAAGATATCTATGTCTGCTTTTTCAAATTCTGTAATTAGTTCCTCTTCCTTTCCCATTATGCTTCGTATATTCCATGTTGCTACTCTCCACACCTTTCCTTTCGTCTTTTGTCATCAACATACTTGTACAAAAACGGTAATTGAAATGGTAACTTATATATAGACTGCTCAAAATCGTACAGGGATATTTACAGAATTAAGAGAAAAAAGATTATTATATATTATCAAGCTACTTTATTGACCAGATTTTTATATTAACAGCGTAATTAATTAATAATAATAATAATTAATAAAAGTAAATTCAAGAAGTTTTAATAAACTTGAATTTGCAAATACGAATTTTGTTTACAAAACACAATCACTCCATTGTTAGCAAGATAATATGATAAACCTTTGCGCATATTATTTTTGTTCAAAATATTTATTTTGTAAACAAAATTCGTATTTGCAAATTCAAGTTTATTAAAACTTCTTGAATTTACTTTTAATTTTATACTTTTTTGCTGAATTACGCTGTTAATATAAAAATCTGGTCAATAAAGTAGCTTGATAATATATAATAATATTTTTTCTCTTAATTCTGTAAATATCCCTGTACGATTTTGAGCAGTGTATATATAAGTTACCATTTCAATTACCGTTTTATATATATATATATATATATATATATATATATATATATATATATAAATGTATGAAGATATATATGCATGACTAGATACGAATACTATCGATTCCTCTTTTCAAAGAAGAAAATAAAAAAAGTATTCAAATATTACAAATTACGATAATGAAATAAGTTTTTCAACTTTTGTTTTGTCACTTGGAAGTAATAATTTTCCGGATATCGTGTCATTACGTCTACAATAAAATATTTTTTTTAAGTTTCTTTATTATCCGAACAGTACCGTAGTTACAGCGGTGAATATTTTTCCACGAAATTGCAGAATTCAAGAACTACTTGCATTACTTTCTTTTAAAATGATCTTGTGTTACAAAAGTGTTCGGAAAATTTCAGAACTTTACAACCAACACGTATTTGTCACCGGCTAAAAATGGAATAAAAGTAAAACTAATATAAACTTGGCCGTATTATAAATAAGGTATTGAATTTTACACTAGTTGTATTATTTTTATCTGATAGAATAAAAATTTCAACTATAATTTCCTGCCTGGGAGATGGAATCCAGAAGATGCAGTTTTTTATTACTTTTTCAGCAATAAAAGTTCTTTTATTGAGAAAATTGAATCTTCCTGTTTGTATGTACTTTTGTTTCTTATTTCCATATTTCGACATTAATGTCCGACTTCCTATGTCAACCAAATCAGTCGGTCTAATGAGAATACAACATAAAACAATTCAGCATAGATGTTCTATTAGACATATACTGAACAATCTAGGTTGTAGGCTTCTGCGGTAGTTGTAATTGGTAGCTTCTGGGACCCGGGACTTGAACAGCACCCTTGGCACTTCTTTCTTCTTGGTCGAAGTTTCATCCACTGGAGCAACGAGGCAAATTCACCGCCGTAACTACTGTTACTGCTTAGTGTCAGTAGAGCAGCAGTACTAGCAGCTCTGAAGATATCCGCTTGCAACAGTGGACGAAACATCGCCCGGGGAAGAAGTGCCGAGGACACGCTTCTAATCTGGAATCCAAGAACTATTAGACACTGAACAATTTTTATTTTCAATATCGTATATAATTATGCAGATTCATTCTCAAAATTTCAAAGCGAAGGAACTAAGTAGATAAGCAAAATCCTATATATTTGCTTATGGAGGTTCATTTTGCACTTTCAAGGTCATTTGAGCTGTGACGTCATAATTGAGTAACGCAACTAACTTCACATTGACTATAACGGACCTTCTTACTGAGGCCCATAATAAGGCCATTAGTAATATAACAAACTTCACATCATTTGAGGGTATCACCTGTCTGTTCAGACCAGGTCTGTCTTTGAAACAGACAGATTTGTCTTTGAAACAGACAGGTCTCTCTTTGAAACAGATAGGTCTGCCTTTGAAACATACAGGTGGCACTCTCGAATGATGTGAAGTTTGCTATATTACTAGTGGCCTTACTTATTGACCTCGGTAAGAACGTAAGTAATCATCAGCGCGAAGTTAGTTGCATTACTCAGTTATAATGTCACAGCTCAAACCCCCATAGCTTATCTACTGAACTATTTAAGTAAACCACTAACTACTAGTGCAAGTGAATCATTAATTGCGTCAAAGGCGATCATAAGCGAAATTATTGAGAGAGAGGATATTATTAGATTAGATTAGATATTCGGCGATTTAAGGTCTGTTTTACTTATATATGTATATATTTAAAATAATCTCTTATATATTTCGATAAGTATTGTATAATGTCATTTATAATTCTTTTATAAATGTAATACTTACCAAAACATGTAGGAGATTATTTTAAATATATATATTAAAGTGAAACATACCTTAAATCGCCGACTAATTGAATCTACTATAACATATAAAGGTCAAGAAATAATTATATATATTGTTACGCGCCCTTAATGGGTTAGGGAATAGAAAAGAATGTATGAATACAATTAGTTAAGCTGATAGATAATTAAATGAGTTGGTCGCCTTTTAAATTTTTAAATATACTTTTTATAACTGGATCTAACAGCTGATTGATAGCAGTATCCACAATTGAAAATAGATGTCGTGGAGAGCATGGACTGGATACAGAATATTCAATTAACTTATCCCTGGATCATCGTGGATAGTAACACTCATGTATAACTATGTAAATTATATTAGCAATTAAATAAATTTGATTTCGCCGTGCATGAATAAATAAAAACATCACTTTAAAAAAATTACATATAAAACATTTATTTGATTCTAGAAAACTATACATGCAAGATGTGAAACTCGGCTCAACGGTCGAATCGTATATTATATATAACTTTATAATAGAGCGGAATTAAATACTTAATATTGTGGTAACACATAATGCAGTAATATCAAATGGTAAGTAATTTAAGTGTAATTAATTACATAAGATTTTTTATTTTAATATATCTAAATGATTACTTTTACTCAGTTAAATCAAGACATAGTTTTATTGCCTTAAATATGATGATATTGAATTAAGTTAAATTACTTTGAAATATAATAAAGGATCTGCGTTTTGTAGAAAAGGCAGCAAAACTGGGAAAAGTGGCTTCTACATCTTACATCTTGATATATCGCCAGTAGGGATTAAAGACATGCTCGGCTAATTCGGATAATTTCCTGTAGGCCGTATACAGTGTATATTATCAGGTAAAGCAAGCGCCAATTAATTTGGCGCGAGGAGGGTATGCGCAGAAGCCAATTTTAAAAACGTCCACCCCCATTACTCAAGTAATTGTCAGAATTACGTTTGTCATTGACGTTTGACGGAACATAATGTCTTTGCTAGGAGATCATAAAGTGATACACGCTCAGTGGTTAGAATTATCTGACATTTGATGTAAGACCAAATACAAATCTCACCACTACTTCTAATCCTGCTCGAACTTACCCCTCCTCGCGCCAAATTAATTGGCGTTTGCTATACTTCGGATGCGGTTTTCAGGTAGGTTAAACACTTTATTACTTTTTATAAAAGCTTCGGCACTTGGGTGACCCTCACTAGATGATGCTATCGAAGATATTTCGTAGGAAAATTATTTCAGTGATATAAAAATATATTCAAACGTTCTAATGATTCATGCACTTTTTTAACTTATTTTTGACTTCAAATTACTATTTTAACAATATTTATGCGAATTTTAAAACGGATAAAAATATTTTTGATGCAACACAATCAAATTCTATAGACCGACGCCTTGCAGTCATTTGTTTTATCAAAGCCTTTTTAAATGCAAAATAATTTTGATTTTCACCTTAACAAATATTATTATTTTAATAGAATTTTAAATGTAACGATGATTTAAATAAGATTATCAAATTAATATTTGAATTTACGAATATGCAAGAATGTGTTTTAGATGGTAGGTTATGCTTATGGTTTAAATACAAACAGATCTTATTCGCGGCTTCTTTATTTTAAAAAGTGGGCGTGTCTAAACTAATGTCGATACAAATTTGATCGTAAATAAATTAAATATCTTTTTATTCTCGCGTTAACGCGTTAAACGCGTTAAATGACTAAAATGAATGCTAAAAAAATTAAATGTAAATTTTGAAATAAATATATTTAAGCTTAGAATATCAGAAATTATCGGGATATCACTTTATAAAATCGGCATTAATTTTCACATGTTGCGTCCATATACCGCTAAATTTTTAATTTTTGAAATTGGTTTTGGTATCAGGTATATCAAATTATACATTTTTAAAAACGGAAAGAAAAATTCTTTTTATGGTGTCATAGCCAACTATGACCCCCATAAGGAAAATAAAACTTGACCATTTTAGCTCAACAACTATAGCAGTATTCAAAAATCTAAATACAGATTCCTATTAAAAAAGTGCCTTAAGGAAGTGCAAATGAAATTTGTTTTACTTTAAAAATAAATGAGAATTAAAGAAAATCGAAAAAACAAAAATTAATTTTTTTTTGCTATAGCGCCCGAAGTACGTTAAATATTCGAAGCTAGTGTATAGGGTTTGGTACAACTTTACCTCTGGAGTATTTGATTCCATTTAACCAAATCTCTATCTCGCATAATAAGCGAGATCCCTATGTTGAGAATGAATCTGTGGACACACTGTATATATATATATATATATATATATATATATATATATATATATATTGAACTTCATGTGTATGAGAATTAATAATTATTAAATCTCATTTTACATGCGATTGTCGCTATAATTTGTTGCATTTAATTCTACAATTCGGCAAATCACTTTTGCCCTAGATTGTAGACGCAACAAGCCGCGACATCAACTGTACAAGTTGTCAGTACAAATGAAAAATTTTGTGAAAAACTTATCTGCGCGGAATGTGCATATATCGATATTTCACTGTTTTTTACAGATCATCAGTGCACCTTACCGAAGACAGACATGATATTCACTTCTATACTACGTGTATATATACGAACTGTAATGAACTTCATGTGTATGAGAATTAATAATTATTAAATCTCATTTTACATGCGATTGTCGCTATAATCATCGCGACAATCGCATGTAAAATGAGATTTAATAATTATTAATTCTCATACACATGAAGTTCATTACAGTTCGTATATATACACGTAGTATAGAAGTGAATATCATGTCTGTCTTCGGTAAGGTGCACTGATGATCTGTAAAAAACAGTGAAATATCGATATATGCACATTCCGCGCAGATAAGTTTTTCACAAAATTTTTCATTTGTACTGACAACTTGTACAGTTGATGTCGCGGCTTGTTGCGTCTACAATCTAGGGCAAAAGTGATTTGCCGAATTGTAGAATTAAATGCAACAAATTATAGCGACAATCGCATGTAAAATGAGATTTAATAATTATTAATTCTCATACACATGAAGTTCATTACAGTTCGTATATATACACGTAGTATAGAAGTGAATATCATGTCTGTCTTCGGTAAGGTGCACTGATGATCTGTAAAAAACAGTGAAATATCGATATATGCACATTCCGCGCAGATAAGTTTTTCACAAAATTTTTCATTTGTACTGACAACTTGTACAGTTGATGTCGCGGCTTGTTGCGTCTACAATCTAGGGCAAAAGTGATTTGCCGAATTGTAGAATTAAATGCAACAAATTATAGCGACAATCGCATGTAAAATGAGATTTAATAATTATTAATTCTCATACACATGAAGTTCATTACAGTTCGTATATATACACGTAGTATAGAAGTGAATATCATGTCTGTCTTCGGTAAGGTGCACTGATGATCTGTAGAAAACAGTGAAATATCGATATATGCACATTCCGCGCAGATAAGTTTTTCACAAAATTTTTCATTTGTACTGACAACTTGTACAGTTGATGTCGCGGCTTGTTGCGTCTACAATCTAGGGCAAAAGTGATTTGCCGAATTGTAGAATTAAATGCAACAAATTATAGCGACAATCGCATGTAAAATGAGATTTAATAATTATTAATTCTCATACACATGAAGTTCATTACAGTTCGTATATATACACGTAGTATAGAAGTGAATATCATGTCTGTCTTCGGTAAGGTGCACTGATGATCTGTAAAAAACAGTGAAATATCGATATATGCACATTCCGCGCAGATAAGTTTTTCACAAAATTTTTCATATATATATATATATATATATATATATTTAGTGTTTATAAGAATTTTATTTTTCTTATTTATTTTATTGGCCGTGTCTTAATATTAAAAATAATAGACTTTTTATTGGTTTAGCGACCTTTTATTGAATTTTGATGTTTTATTCTACGACGTTTCGACTTTTATTATTATTCAGTCTTTTTCAAGTAACTAGAAACAAGAAATTAATACTGTGTTTGCTTTTGTAAGACTGAATTAGCAATTAAATTAACAATTAAAATTAAAATTAGATTAAAAACTGATTTGCAAATTAAATTAACAATTAAAGTTGAATTTAAATTAAAATTAGATTAATGATAGGTAAGGGAAAATTAAAGTGATTATATCTGTATAAATGAATTGGGAATTTCAATTAAACTACAAATACAGTAAAGAAAACATTGAATTACAATAAACTCACCGTTTTTTTGGGGTTTCAAAAACACGCATTCTGTGTAACATGTGTTATCGGGGACATCCGAGACCTTTTTTTATTAAGGACCGACACGCACTGGTTCGAATATTGTAAGTGTGTATTGTAAGTGTGTCTTGTTTCAGAGAGGTTTATTTTCTGTTCTATTTTGTAAATTAGCAAAGTGTTCAGGACCGTGTTTAGGGGTATATAGTTAAAGTATTTACAAATGGGAACTTATAAATTTTTTTTTTTTTGGTTTGTGTTTGTGTGTGCGGGGGGGGGGGGGGGGGGGTTAATTTTAATTATTGTTTAATGAGTGGGTAATAGAGTTTAGAAAGTCCATCAATTTCGTTTCTGTCGTTGATTGTTCTGCTGTTTTTGAAAATATGGATCATTTCTAAGACCTCCCTAGCTTTTGTATTCTTTTTCTGTGTTATTACTTTGGTGTTATCAAAATCAAAATTATGTTTTAGTGTAAATTGGTGTTTTTTTAAGGCAGTTTGATTTTTTGGGTATTTGTGACCTTTCAATCTTTCTTGTAGTAACTGTTTTGTTTGGCCTATGTATACTTTGTCACAGTCTTTGCAGGGTATGTTGTATATTCTGTGTGATTGTTTTAGTGTAGGTGTTGAGTCTTTAACTTTGGTGTGTAGGAATTTTAGGTTTTTACCGCTTTGGTGTGCTATTTTAAAATTAAATGGTTTAAATATATTGTCTAGTTTTTCGGATAATCCAGTTATAAAGGGTGTGGGGATATATGTTAATTCATTGTTTTTTTTTGTTTTTGTGGTGGCTGTTTGTTGTGTTATAAATAGAGCTGAGGATGTTTGCGGTATAACCATGGTTATACCGCAAACATCCTCAGCTCTAGTTATAAATTTTATTAAGTCTTAGTTTTATAATTTTTTGTATGAATTGTGGTGGATAATTGTTTTCTGTCAAAATTGTTATTACTTTATTTATTACTGTTGGTCTGAAAACTGGATTAGTGAGATTTAAGGCTCTGTCTACTAACGCTGTTACTACATTTTTTTTGTGGGCTAGGGGTTGGTTTGAAAAGAAGTTTACATATATGCCGGATGTGGTTGGTTTAGTGTACCATTTTGTTTGTATGTTGTTGTTTGTTTTTATCAGTGTTAGGTCTAAGTAGTTTATGGAGTTGTTTTTTTCTATTTCAATGGTAAAGTTTAAATTTGGATGGAAATTGTTGAAGCTATTTTGTACATTGTTTATTTCATTTTCTGGTAGCATCATTATGCAATCATCGACATATCTTTTGAAAAAGGTTGGTTTTATTTTCAGGGATTTTATAACATTTTCTTCGATGTGCTCTAATACTAATTGTGCTACTACGCTGGATTGCTCCCATTGCTAGTCCTTCAATTTGTTTGAAAAATTTGTTGTCGAATTGAAAAAATGTGGAAGTTAAAGTTAGTTCTATTGCTTCAAGGAAATCTGTTAATGGTAAGTCTGTGAAATTTTTGATAGAGTTCCATTTTTCTGTGATTACTTTTTTGGCCAATGTTAAAGGTATATTGGTGTACATTGATTCTACGTCTAAGGAAATAAGTTTTTCGTTGTTATTTGTTTTGATTTTATCGATATGTTTTTTGAATTCAAAAGTATTTTTAATATAATATTGGTTTTGACCTATGACATTGGTTAGTGTTTTTGTTAAAAATTTTCACAGTTCATAAAACGGGCTTTGAATGCATTATACGATTGGTCTTAATGGGATGTTATTTTTATGTAATTTAGGTAATTTAGGTAGCCATGTAGGTGGTTGTGCATTATGTATTTTTAATTTGTTTGCTGTTTCTGGTGAGATGATCTGTTTGTTTTGCCATTTTTTAATTAGTGTGTTTTCTTTACTGTATTTGTAGTTTAATTCAAATTCCCAATTCATTTATACAGATATAATCACTTTAATTTTCCCTTACCAATCATTAATCTAATTTTAATTTAATTTCAACTTTAATTGTTAATTTAATTGGCAAATCAGTTTCTAATCTAATTTTAATTTTAATTGTTAATTTAATTGTTAATTCTGTCTCACAAAAGCAAACACAGTTCTCATGTTTTCATTGTATTAATTTATTGTTTCTAGTTACTTGAAAATGCATACATGTTCCTCCTTTATTTTGATTGGCCCTCTCCACTGGAGCTAATTATGAAATGGCAGTCTATGGTTTGCGATATTAAGACTAAAGGCTTATAGGGTCCTAATAAGGTTGTAGTGGGGCATACAGACACCACGGAAACTATACACGGAGAGCCGATATCACAAATGCTGGCGGACAGTATGGTAGCTGAGATTATGTTTACAGCTAAGTTGCAGATATCTATATTAACCAGGGAACAGGCAAAAAGTCGCTTGAGGAATTGGGGTGTCGGCGCTTGGTACACGGATGAGTCACAATCCAATCGGGGCAGGTGCAAGTATATATTCAATCTGCCCTGGAGGGAAGCTATCATTAAGTCTGGGGAAACAGACGATGGTTTTTCTTGCTGAACTGTTAGCAGTCGCAACTTGTACCGAAGAAATTCGGAAATCTAGCTGCTTAAAAAAAAATCAACACAATGACTGATAGTCAGGCGGCTATTAAGGCCATTATGAATCCCAACTACAAGGTCTAAACTGGTGAAACATTGGAAGCAGGTCCTCAATAGATTAACACAAGACAATACTCATTTGGGTGCCAGGACACGAAGAGATCAAGGAAATGAGAACTGGCCAAGGAAGATTCAAAGAAACCCTTTCTGGCTCCTTTATAAGGCCAGAACCTGTATATGGAATCGTGAAGGAGGGAGATCTGATTATGGTTCAAAGTAGTAAAAAAGAAATTAAAACTACTAGCGGCCTAATAAACAGACACTGTCCTTTAAGGAAGCATGTGGAAGGAACCACGGGCTTCTTAGCGAGCCGTGGTATAGGAGATGTGAAAAACAGGATAAAACAAGCCTTCGTGTAATATGCACGTGTGAGGAACTGAAGGTACTCAAACAGAAATATTTCGGAAGGGATTTATTGGATCCTTCGAGGGTATTTAAATTTCTCCTGAGGAGGATACTGGCTTTTATCAAGGACACAAGCCTAACAGAGTGGAACTAAGACATTTTTTGAAGGTGGTACAAAGAGCACTGCGCTCATGTGCCAGGACTTATTGGTGTCCAACTCGAAGAAGTAGATTGATAGATATATATTTTGATTGAATTACAGATCTTAATCTTTTATATAAATTTAGCAGACTCTACCTATTGTCTATATATTATTTTTTAATATGTTATTCAAAATGCTATTTGTTTTTTTTTAATTTTAAAGTTAGACTTATGTATTGCATTCCTTTCAGAAATTTTTCGTCGTTACATTAACGTAATTTAATATTTTTTTACTCATTGGATATTTTATACTTGTAAAGTGTTATTTGTCTAAGGCCCGGTCTTTCCACCTCTGGTTAAAGTTCTGATTAAGTAACCATTGGTTAAATAAAAAATCTGACGGTTAACGAAAATGGGTTTTTCCAATGTATTTTAACCATAGGTTTGTAAATCGGGAGAAGCGTCAAATTTATTTGTGTTGGCAATGTTCTTAGAAAAAGATAGAGAGTATTTCGAAGAAGGACGACGATACAATAACTTCCGGCAATACAATCGGTTTTCAATATAATCTATACAGTTTTAAGAGCGTTAGCACCCGTACTCTTCTGTTGTAGTTGTTGTATTAATTCTATACCATAATGGATCCAAATAGTAAAAAAAGAGAAAGGAGCATCAATTTTAACATAGCCGAAGTAGCACAGTTAATTTCACTGGTGATAGAAAAAAAAATTATAGAAAACAAAGAAAGCAACGCAGTAAGTTGGAAAGAAAAAGAAGAAGCATGGGAGGCTATAACTCATAAATTTAATGCAAATTCAGGTTAGTATGGAATAATTTAAAGTTTGAAAGCTTTGGTATTATCTTTGATATAATATTTAGGTGTAAATCCCAGATGTGCAAAAGTACTTCGACTCAAATATGACAACATTAAGAGAAATTTAAAAAAGAAGAGAAGTGATGAAAAGAATGAATTGTACATAATTGATGGAGGTCCTCCACTGCCAGTTAACTTCACTAAGCCAGAAGAACAGCTATATTCAATAATATATACCCAAATAGATGGTTTAGAAAGTAAAGGTGATCGTGATTCTTTATTCATTGATACAGGTAAATTTTCAATAAAACTGCTACTATATACTTCTATAGGTATATAAAATGTCATAACTGGAAAACTATTCAACATATCGGAGCATGTATTAGGTATTACAAGAGAAAACATGAAATACATTTTATCTTCGTGGCTGTGACATTCATAATATAACTTATTAGTTTATATCCTTTTGGCATAATGATCTAATGCAAAATAATATTTCAGAACATGAATTAATCACCAATGTAAGTTTGATAGATCCTGAAGCAGAAGGAGCGACTCAATTTACAGAGTATTCGAATAATGCTACTGATTTATCGTCAACTCCTTCCACAAGTAATGCAAAATCATGGAATTTGAAAGACAAAAAATCCAATTCTCTATGCACAAAAAAATTAGAAACCACGGAGAAGATTAGCTCCTTAGCAGAAAAAAAAGATGGCTCTAATAGGGATACAAATGGATTTGGCCAAAACCGAAAGCCAAATTAAGGAATATGAGTTAAAAAGAGCAGATGCGCTTCTTAAAAAAGCAGAGGTTCGTTTTAAAGAAGCTGAACGAGAATCAGAGCGAAATGAAGAAGAGCATAAACTTCGGTTAAAAATGTTAGAAGTAGAATTAAGACGAAAATTAAATTAGTACTATTTTATTTACATAATAAAAATATATACCTATCACATGGCTTTTATTTTCTAATGTCACTATATAGCTGAGTGTTATTTTAAAATTAATTGCAAAGTATTTCCATTTAATAATATTGTAGGAAAGTGCTTGAATTGTAGATTAATAAATCAACAAAAATTGAATTCAATAAAATATATTAACCTAGTACAAGGGAAAAGGCTAATGAATAATGTAAAATTTGTCTAATATAGCTACACTAATCTTTCAAAATAGGCTATTAGTTCCTGTTGTACATTATTGTTAATTCTACATGGATTTTGATTATTTTCATCTTCAATATTATATTGATTATCATCATTTTCAATAACTTCTGGTTCATTTTGCCTTCTGGCTATATTATGCAGAATAGCTGTAGCTAATATTATTTCTTGTGCTAAAGGTATTTTGCACCGTAATCCCACTGTTAGGATTGGAAACCTTCGCTTCCATATTCCAATAATTCTCTCAATAATTGACCGTGTTCGAATTTGGCTTTCATTATATAGATGTTCAGCAGGATTTTTAGGGCCACCAAGAGGTGTCATTATATAGTTGCGTAATGGATATCCACTATCACCTAATAAAGTACATGTTCTGAAATCTTGATTTTCAAAACAAGCACGTAGTCTGCTATTATCAAAAATATGGCTATCATGGGCTGATCCTGGCCAACGAACAACAACATCATTTATGAGATATTTAGCATTACCCAGTACCTGTACATTCAATGAAAAATACCCTTTTCGATTTCGAAATATTTCTGCATTATGACCTCCTAAAATATATATATATATATATATATATACAGACTGTCCCGTAAAAAACGCCAACATTCATAATTCCGTTATTTATTGTCCGGTTTTATTTAAACAAAAAGTAAATTTAATAGCATCAAAAACACTATAAGATAGCAGTGCTTTATTTGTTTTCAATTGTTTTCATTAATGTCAAACGACAGTCAAGTTTTTTATTTTAAATGGCAACATATATATTTTTGGCTATATTCGGATTGTATTTTTTTTTCTGAATTCAACGATGTATAACATGTTTATTTTTGATAAACGTTTATTGCAAAAAAAAAACTTTATAAATTTCATCTTTGTCTTCCATTATTTATAAATATTCGAATGTGTCATGAAACATTTGAAATGTAAGTATTATAAATATTATTATAAGAAACAAAACACTTTACAATAAATGTTGAAATTGCCCGCCACCTTGTTTAACACATATCGCACATCTCCTAATAATAAAAAATAAAAAAAAACTTTAGAAATTTCATCTTTCATTATAGTAGACTTGGCCCAGTCCACTAGCATTATGTCAATGTGCCTTAAGTGTCAGTTTGACTTTATTAAGCTTTCTGTATTATCCTGTTTGAACGTTTTGCCGCAACAAAAAGCGTATTTTCGTTAAAAATGAATAACAATGAATTAACGGACATGTTACAAGTGTACTTTGAATGTAATAAAAATCGCCTTCAAGCAGTTCGTCGGTACAGTGCTCGTTTTCCGGACAGAGAAGTTCCAGGTTCGAAAATATTTCAGAGAATTGAAAAGAATTTAAGAAATTATGGATCATTTACCAAACCAAAAACACAAAAACGGAAATTCTCCGAAGATAAGGAATTAGATGTTCTTCTTGCAGTACAGCAAAATTCACGAACTTCAATTCGCGAAATTGCACATAATATTGGGGTATCAAAAACTACAGTTCATGGTATTTTAAGAAAACACAAACTTAAACCGTACATAGCTCGAAAAGTTCATGCATTAGAACAAAATGATCCTGGCCGAAGAATCCAGTTTTGTCGTTTTTATTTAAATGCATTAGAACAAGACCCGAATTTTTACAGAAGGATAATTTGGTCTGATGAATGCACTTTTAGGAACAACGGTATTTTTAATAGAAACATAAATCGACAGTGGAGTGCAGACAATCCGAGATTTGTAATTGAAAATAATTTTCAAAGACGTTTCAACGTAAATGTTTGGTGTGGCATTTTAGGTGATCAATTAATTGGGCCATTTTTCATAGATGGTTGCTTAAATCAAGAAAAATACTACACTTTATTACACGAAAATCTCCAAAACTTTTTAGATGAATTACCTTTGGCAAATTTAAATAGAATATTTTTTCAACAAGATGGGGCTCCCGCGTACAACGCCAGAGTAAATACTGATTTGTTGAACACCCAATTTGGAAATAGGTGGATAGGAACATCCGGTCCTATCGAGTGGCCTGCGCGTTCACCGGATCTTACGCCCCTCGATTTTTGGTTATGGGCTTATCTACAAGATCGAGTTTATTTAACAACTCCAGAAAATGTTGACATTTTAAGACAAAGAATTATTAACACTTGTCAAGAAGTACCTGCCGCTTGTCTTTTAAATGCGACCTTCGGAGCAATTAGGAGATGTGCGATATGTGTTGAACAAGGTGGCGGGCAATTTCAACATTTATTGTAAAGTGTTTTGTTTCTTATAATAATATTTATAATACTTACATTTCTCCAATGTTTCATGACACATTCGAATATTTATAAATAATGGAAGACAAAGATGAAATTTATAAAGTTTTTTTTTGCAATAAACGTTTATCAAAAATAAACATGTTATACATCGTTGAATTCAGAAAAAAAAAACCAATCCGAATATAGCCAAAAATATATATGTTGCCATTTAAAATAAAAAACTTGACTGTCGTTTGACATTAATGAAAACAATTGAAAACAAATAAAACACTGCTATCTTATAGTGTTTTTGATGCTATTAAATTTACTTTTTGTTTAAATAAAACCGGACAATAAATAACGGAATTATGAATGTTGGCGTTTTTTACGGGACAGCCTGTATATAGACAAGACATATAATAACAAATTTCACTATTTATCTACCGGGAGACTGAATTCGTATTTGGGTACCATCTATTGCTCCTAGAACTCGTGGAAACCTTGCAATATTATAAAAATCTTGATGTGTTAAATTAACTTCTTCAAGAGTTTGTGGTAATTTTACAAAGGTGTCTCTTAAAGAAATTATAGCTCTAGTCACTTTTGGTATAATTTTACCTGAAGTGCTTTTAGATATTCCTTCTAAATCTGCAACAGTTACGTAAACGTTTCCTGTGGCGTAAAAGCGAAGGGCCAAAAGTAACTGTTGCAATGGTGTTACTGCCTTGTTTCTATAATATGATAATTTTAGAAAAGAAAAATATGAAATTTCTATTTATTGCTTTTACCTGCTTGTTCTGTGCACTAATATGTGTTCTATGTTTTGCAAAATTTGCTGAACAGAATTCTTGCTAAGTCGAAACTTATTCATATCATCTGTGCGTTCTCGAACAACATAAGGTCTTAGATTAATTCTTCGTCGCTGTCTTCGGATTCTACATCGAAATTTACTTCAATATACATTTTATATAAGATATTAACATCTAATTTGGTTATGTTTACATTATATTATTTGAAAAAGTCTGTCATATAATTTATTCGGACGTCTTCGCTTACAGTTCGAGTACTTTCGGGTACCGGTTATCATTTATTGGGAACTATTTTCGTCTACTAACTTTAGTGCCGGTTAGAGGCACTTTAACTGGTGGTTATTGTTAATCGTACGTGGAAAGACTCAAATCTTACAGTTACCGTTAACGGGTACCATTTAAGATTTAACCAGAGGTGGAAAGACCGGGCCTAAAGCAATTATATTTATTTATATCATATGTCTATCTTTAAATACTTCTTTCACACACACATATATGTGTATATAAGCTGTATAGACAAGTATATTGCCGTAACTAAGGATAAATGTATTCCAAATATATATGAGTTATACTAACAATAGTTCGTATAACTAATTAAATATTAATTTATCGAAACGGTTAATTAAATTGTAATTTTGATAAGTAACTACTCTTAGTCTAAATTGTAATATTCTCTACACTCACACATAATGTCACATCTCGCAATTTGAATATTAATTTCGCAAAATTTTCCGGACAAAGCCTACTATATCATGGTTTTGTTTAGGTAAGCTGGAAACGGGGAAGAAAGTAAAGGACGTAAGTGGAAATGGTATAATGACAATAATGAGTTTACTGTGTTCATACGCTATCATTTGTTTTCCGAATACCATCGGCAGGAGTAGTTAAAACTCTGGACGAAAGTTAAACAGCGCCAAATCCTGAGGAACAGCTAAAGGTTTAGGACCGTTCTCAGCTTTTACAATATGACTGTTGTCCTTGTGCGTGTGTATTTACGGCAAACTCGCGGATGTATTATTCATTGCCGCGCAGATAAAACATACGGAGAGTTATGACTGTTTTGGGAAGCGTATAGTTTAATGACTTCGTTATCCGGCCACGCGGAACGGGCGCAAAAACAATTAAATCAACTGGTCATTGGAAATCTCCAGAGATAACGAACTCATTAATTCTCATTTGCCAGCGCCAGTTCCGGTAGCTCATAATTGGCAAACTCTCACTGTTTGTTTTCGTTTTCCGTCATATGATGTTTTGTTTCTAACAGGGAAGATCGCCAATAGAGTTTTGTACATGTTGCTGCACAAGTGATTTTAAGATTTACATAAGAATTTTAAAGAAATATTTATTTAAAATAGAAACATTCATAGAAAACTAAGATGTGATATTGTTAAACAGTATGGTATAGAGTATAACTCGTATGTTGTTACTAAAAATGGGATGCATATTTTGATAAAACATACATATGCATACACTGCACAAAATTTCTGTAGTTCCACATAAATCAGTTAATGAAAAATTACTATTTATTAACTCTAGAACACTAAGCATCGTCAATTTTACGACGGCTGATTGCATATTTCACTAGACGTCAGAATCGCGAAGTAGGAGTGACCACAGCTGTCATCTAATCTCATAGTGGAGGTCGCCTAATAGATCAACAGTATTGGGACACATTTGAGACTATCCACGAGCAAATTCCGTGAGCTTCGTCGTAAAATTTACGAAAGCTTCGAAGGTGCCAATTTTAGCTTTTAATCTGATGATGTCGATGACATCAGTGGAAGTTATAATGGGAGCAGTGAAGATGAGGATTACGTAGAAGAAAAACTATTTCTGGATTCTGGAAGTGAGTATTGTCCGTCTGAGAACAGAAGTGATGACAGTGAGGAAGAGGAGTATCTTGCGCCCAAGAAGATATTAAAATTAGTTAGTTCAGAAAGCAAAGTTATTTCACTGACACAGAACGATATTAGTGGGACCAATCAAAGTACTGTTGAGTTTAGTGATCATTTCGAGACGACTGGTGAACAAAGAGATCAAGAAATGGAGGTTGGACCGACAAATCAAGTAGTGCATTTCCGAGAAAGGAAGTTTGCCTAAAAGGTAAAAATAGTTATCACTGGAGCGTGGTTACAAAGAAGGCTTCAGCAAGGACTCCAAAAAGAAACTTGGTTTACATAATCCCAAGGATCGCCCAGCTATATATACCGCGATATCATAAAGTTTCTGGGCCAACAACTCTGCGGCGAGAAACTGCTAGCCAAACACCAAGTTTCGAATTATGGAGAAACGATTCAATAAAAATATGAGGATTTTCACTACTCCACATTCGAGTATTTTGGGAATTGACATACTCCGAAAGATGAAACCATGCTTCATCAGAGAAAAATGACAAATTTAGCAGGTCATCATCTTCTATTAAGTTATTTGCAAACCACTGGCAGTACGCACGACGTCCAGGGTAGTCTACCGGCAAAATAGCCTGATGTGATTGCATCTTATACGGATGCATGTGTAAGTTTTTCTTTACAATTTTCTGACATGTTCCATAAGAAAGTCCAATCTCTTGAGAAAGGCGTTTCAAAGGTTTTGTGGGTTCATTTACCATACGTTGACGAACATCATTTATAACTTGTTCCGAACGAACAGTTGGTCTACCAGTACGTGATTTATGACCCACAGAACCAGTCTCACGAAACACACCAACACAATTGGAAAGGCAATTATAAAAATCTTTGGGAATTACAGCTAACTCTGGAAAGTGCTCTCTAAAATCATCCAAACATGCACGTTGACTGTACACCCAAATTCCATCAATTCGCACTCCACTCCGAAAATAGGCTTCAATCATGTACGCTTTTTGCACTATATTGTAAACCATATTTGAATTTACTCGAATGTGCTATGTTTCAAACTCGACGTTCAAACTTGCTTTCAGCAATTCTAGCACATTAATGGATGACAGATAATGTCACTGTCAAAATAATTTACAAAACAGAGTTATAGTTCCTAACTTAAGTTCAGACATACAATTTATATTACAAAGCCATCTTCGTCCTAGAAACTTTATGATATCACGGTATATATGGATAATATGTCTGTGGTAGATGCTTTCAAAATGTCTCGGATCCCATTGCAGATGTAATATTGGAACATATTGCTATAGACTTTACCCCGCAAATATTATTGAAAAGTTTGATTATTTATGAATGCACATTTATCTTGAACTTGTTTATACTTTTGACTAATGTAGTTGAAGCACGCCGCCTGCATTGCTGTGTCCGGCAGACGCTAATGTTTTCTGAGTTTAGAAAGACGTGTGTATGAGAAGATAAATTTTTATATTTGTTTAGTAATTTCGTGATTTTGATTAATTAGTGGTTGGTGTTTGATTCATTACCGAGTTTTATTTACGAGTTTGTTGATCTCGTAATTTTGTTTAATTTAGCACGCTTTCTAGCTCATTGTGTCTCGAGAAAATATATATATATATATATTTTTATACGTAAGTAAATTTAAAAAGATCTTATTATTATCATTATTATTATTATTGTGAATGATTTGAATTGTATTTTTCCATTGTGTTTATTTTGATATATATTTTATTCTTAGTTATTTGAATTAAATGACAAAGAACGTTTTTTAACATTTCTGATATAACAAATTTTCTATAACTTTAAAATTTAGTTCGTTTGGGATATCAAGGGCATATTTTTTCATGTGGTTTGAACATGCGTTAAAGGTTTGTTTCGCGTTGTCAAACTTTATAAAGTGTGTTTCTCTGGGGATAAATTAAAAAGCATCTTTGTAATTTATTAGTTTTAATTTTTGATCGGCTGTCACTAAGGAAGTTTTTCATCGTATGAGCGGTCAATTCCATACGATATTTTTACCTTAATAATATTGTTTAATGACGCAATATTTATCTTTATACTTTATAAAGATATTTTTTTTTAATTTTTCTTTATTTTTGTATTAAAGTTACATTTTAAGTTTGCCGTGTGTATTTTTGAATTTTACCTTTCTTCATTTGTGCTTATAAGTAACTCAAAGACATTATAATTATAACATTTGTCTATACTCTGTTACTGGCGCATTATAAATTTGTAGATGGGAAAAAACACGTTTTCCAATTGGAACCTTGAGGGAGAAGTAGCCTTATCTAGAAAATAAACCGACTGAATATCTAAGCTGGACAGATTGGTTGTGAATAGTGGTATCATCAAATTCAAAACCACTATTCATAGCATGTATAATATGATAAGTGTGCGAGCTGCGAAATATAAAGTAAAATCCGCTACCAATTCTCCAGCTACTAAAGATGAATTGTTAGCTTTAATTGGGCACTTGATATTTGCGACTGTTATGAAAAATAATCACTTGGCGTCATTAGTTCTATTTTATGAAAAAAATGTGGAACTACGTATAAACCAACAATGAGCAGATAATCATTTATGGTTTTACTAGACTGCTTAAGATTTGATGAAAAGAACTGAAAGAAAAAGGCCGACCCCTTTGCTGCTATTCGAGATATATGGGATATTTTTATAGAGAACTGTAACATTGCTTATGTACCTAGCACATATATAATAACCGACGAGCAGTTGCTGGCCATTCGCAATAACTGTCCTTTCCTCATGTAGATTCCGAATAAGCTAGCAAAATATGATGTAAAAATTGTAATGATTTGCGATGTAGTTTCCAAGTATATGGTGAATGCAGCTCCATGTCTTGGCAAAAAGACAAATACGGGAGGTTTACCTCTAGCGAAGTATTTTACAAAGAGCCTGTTGCAACCATTCCAAGGATCCTGTCGCAATTTAACAACGGATAGCTGGTTCATGTCTGTGCGGTTAGCTGACGAGCTATTGAAGGAACCATAAATAACTGCTTTATTGGGAACTATATGTAAAAACAAACGTGAGAAAGTTCAATTAATTTCAATTCAAGTTAATTTAAATTCATTTAACTTCATTGTTTTATTTATTTTCCTAAAAATAAATTTCCGTAAATATATTTCATTGGCTTTATTACGACTCTGGCGAAATATATTTTACTCTCCGTCTGTTTGCATTGAAAGACATACAAACACACAACTTTTACCAATACCATTGCCCTATTACATTCATGTGTACTGTGAAATTGATCGATTGTATACTGTCGGCACCGATGAATCACACCCGATACAGGATAGCGCCGGTTCCGCAGTCTAGTAATAATGAATAACAAAATGGATAGATTTGCAACATTTAAAGTTTGGAAAATTATTTCTTGTGAAATTATCCTATAATATTCACGTTGTGGATATTTACTCTAAATGCAAAATACATGCAATTCATTATAAGCACATGTAACAATACTCAAAATTTGGCTACTATAATCTTATTATATGATACACTAAATCGTAGTCGACTTGGACATTTCTGTTTTGTATGGTCTCCAATGTACTATATAAAGCGTTATTTATTCTAATAATAAAATTATCAATAAGCAAGAGCTCTAATTTAAATCAAAATATATATTATTTTCATAAAAAAAGAACAACTAAATAAATATACGTCAAATGCCAAGAAGTTGAATTCTTTAGTGATTAAATTTAGAGTGTTGTTAAGCTCATACGTTGTTCGATGATAATACATAGAAAATATATCACTACATATAGTAAGCGTCGTTGGTGACGAAAAATCGAAAAAGGAAAGCAATATAATTATTGATAGTTTGAAGGCGAATTTGAGATATGTTCTCCAGCGTCATGTTTCCAACGATTCGAAATCTAACTGATGAAGAATTGTATAATATTATTATTAGGGACCAGGCAGAAGAGGTCGATGATTCATCGCCCACGGGCATACTACAAAAAATTTGTATTTTTGAAGAGTTTTTAATTTTATTTATATAATTGGAAAACAAACGGGTGATGACATATAAAATACGAAATACATTTTTATTTGTTCATTTTGTAGTTCAAGTTGAGTAAAGAAGTATTATTAAGTAGCAATACTTTCTTAAGGTTCTCTTCTGTAAAATTTGTTCTCTTTGAATGAAATACATCATTAGATAGAAAATCTCCTTTCTACATCGCAACTGGTGATAGGTGCATACTGGAAATATTATTTTATTTCAGCGTATTTAGCTGTTAGATTTTGAGTCATTGTCCCCATACACAATTGCCGCTCTGTTATTAAATCTGGATTTCTATTACAAACTGTGTCTAACTTGCCGACAGCCAGCTCCAAAGTCACTTGAAATATTTTTCAAATTATTAATAGCCACATAATGTAGTTAATCCATCATTTAATGTAAGATTTTGAGTTTCAAAAGAAGTGATTAGTTTCGGCAAATTTCCAAAGAGCTCCTGAACAAAGTACAACTGATTTTTTAGATTTGGAATTTGTGTTAGTTCCTTGCACTCAGAAATACTTCGGGCATCGTCATTTAAACGTGTAACGAAATTTTGTAAACTATCGAAATTCTCTGTATAAAAACTAATAGCTTCCAACCATGATCCCCATCTAGTTATTACTGGAGAGGGACGCTATGACAAAGATGGAACTTTCTCCCTGTAAAGAGCTACTCTCAATGGCGCTTTTCCGAAAACTTTTTTAAAAGCGGATACAAGAAGTATCAATAACCGGAAAAGTGTCTTTGGTGTATTCACAGATTCTGTGAAGAGCTTGTGCTACACAAGTAATACACAGGATATTGGGATCTGTTTCCTTAGGGACACCATTCCGGAAGTTGATAATGATTGAAATTACGTGTCTGTTATTTACTAAAACCACAGAGTTGATTAGGTCTACACAAGATATCATTTATATGTGCAAAGAAAGCACAGGTCGCTCTCCAAACTGATTCCCAGGTGTAAAAAGTATTGTGCTACTAAAAACCCATTTTCTTTCCAGCAAATAATATGACTACATCCTGTTCGCGGACCTCTTCCGCGGGGGTTGAGCTACCCACCAGGCGCGTCCCTAGATGGCGGATAAAGGGACGATCAAGGCTGTATTGGGGATCTGATTAGTGGCAGTCATAAGCGGGATAGATAGGTCTAAAAGCCTTCTAATCCTTAGCGAAAGCTGTCACCGCGGACCAGCTCTCCCAAGCTACGGTGTAAGGCAACTTGCTTAGAGCTGAATGGCCACTGGGGTATATGTGGTCTAAAACGTTCCTCTGGGGCACTAAGCGGCACCCCATTGTATCTACGCCTTGTGCCCGTAATGGAATCTCTGTGGGCACTGACTTTATACTTCTTTCATACTCGTGGGAATTAAATGAACCGAGACAAAAAACAAAAATTTAAAAAGATGGTGGAAGAGAATCCAAACCTAAGGAGTCTATAGAGACTCCCTTGGCAATGGAGACTGATGAGACTACAAAAAACAAAACTGAAACGCAACGGACTGAAACTCAGAACGTTGAGAAAATAGAGGGTACACCCAAGGAGAGAAAATATCTTTCCGGGGCACAAAGAAAGAATTTAAAGAAAATGAGGAAACAGGTGGTGGATAGGAGTAAAATATGGCTCCACTTTCCAAAAAAGAAGTGCAGGGAGATCCTAAGCCAATAGGAGCTGTTAAGCGAACCCTGTCGGCTAAGGGCACTCCTGAGGATAAAGTAACTATGCGCACGAAGTTTTCTGCTTCGGGCGTGAGTTACAAAGCAGCTCTTAAAGTTTTCAGAAAAGCACCATTGAGAGTAGCCTTTTAGAGGAAAAAACATGCATCTTTGTCACTGCCTTCCTATGCAGTAATAACTAGATGGGGAACATGATTGGAAGTTAATACTGTTTATGTAGAGAATTTCGATAATTTAAAAGATTTCGTTCTATGTTTAAATGACGATGCTCGAAGTATATCTGAGTGCAAGGAACTAATACAAATTCCAAATTTAAAAAATTAGTTGTACTTTCTTCAGGAACACTTTGGAAATTTGCGAAAGCTAATCACTTATTTTGAAAATGAAAATCTAAAATTAAGTGATGGATTAACCACATTAGATGTGGCTATTATTAATTTGAAAACTATTTCAAGTGACTTCGAATATAGCCTTCGGCAAGAGTTAGACACAGTTTTTAATAGAAATCCAGATTTAACAACATTGCGGCAATTTTGTTTGAGAACAATGCCTCAAAATCTAACTGCTAAATACGCTGAAATAAAAGAATATTTCCAGTATGCACCTATAAGCAGTTGCGATATAGAAAGGGCGTTTTCTATCTGCAATGATGTATTTGGTTCAAAGAGAACAAATTTTATAGAAGTGAACCTTGATAAATTATTGCTAGCTAATATTAATACTCCTTTACCCAAACTGAACTAAAAAATTAACAAATAAAAATGAATTTCGTATTTTATAGATCACCACCCGTTTGTTTTCCAATTATATAAATAAAAGTAAAAACTCTTTAAAAATACAAATTTTCAATAGTACGCGTGTGGGCGATGAGTTACCGGCCTCTCGTGTCCAGTCCCTAATAATAAGGCTTAAGTAGGACCCAAATTACTCCCCTGAGCTACCCCAAATGTGACAACAATATCTCGGTGCATGATATTACCTATGATCAAATTTGGAACAGATCCGCTAAGTATAATGGAAACCATGCTAGCACATTTCCAATTATGTCTTATTTTTTCAATTTGTTTCCGGTTACAAATGAAACAGACATGCAATATACATATCTGTAACTGTACACATGGACAATACACCTCGTATTTTCAGCATTTACTTCTGCTTAAGACACGTGTTTCTGCCATCTATAGGAGTCATCAGTCAAGCTAGTGAAGCAATGTAATACAAATCTTTTTAAGAACAGATTTGTATCTGTATATACATGTACGCTGAAATCGCCCATAAGATATAGCAAATTTCGTCCTATAAGGTGGCACTATTTAATAAGTGACATCTGACGGACGAAAGAGACTATGCCGAAAAAGGCGACAATCTTGCAATAATTTTGAAACAAATTGTCGATTATCTGCTTGAAATCCGGGGATTTGCGGTTACCGAGAAAGTTGTGAACAACATCTTGAAATGATACCCATGCTGCTGCTTCATTAGGCGTTAAACATTTTGTAAAGTTTCTGTCGGCCATTAATTTTCGAATATCAGGTCCGACAAATATTCCCTCTTTGATTTTGGCGTACGACAACTTGGGAAATAACTTGGTCAAGTACTCAAAAGTCGGTCCTTCACGGTCGAGCGCTTTGACAAAGTTTTTGATAAGGCCAAGCTTTATGTGGAGAGGTGGCAAGAAAATGTTCTTTGGGTTCACAAGTGGTATAGAAGAGACGTTCTGTTTTCCTGGTTCATAATTAGTACGGCTTAGCCAATCTTTTTTCACATAATGTTGGTCAGTTGCACGGCTATCCCACAGACACAAAAAACAGCAAAATTAGGTAAAACCAGATTGCATCCCCATCAAGAGACCAATAACCTGTAGGAATAGTATATAAATCATTTATTCTTTAAAATTGAATTGAAATTTATTTTCAAACCTTCAAATCGCCACAAATTTTCCATTGATGCTCTTTATATTTTATCTTGGTAAAAATTTTACATATTGTATCGTAGCATTCCTTCGTTTGTACTGCATGAGCAATCGGAATTGATGGTTTTATATTTCCATTGTGTATCAGAGCAGCTTTCAGGCTGTATTTTGAACAATCTATGAACAAACGCCATTCATTTACATCGTATGGTGTATTCATCGCATCAAACAAACCGTTGATGTCATAGCAGAAGCATATATTCTCCTCTTTTTTGAAAAACGGTAAAAGCGCCTCATTTCTGGTTGTATATACAGTGACTTTTGTTTGAGTGTCAAGATATTTCCACTCCTGCATCCGTGATGCGAGCAATTCTGATTTTTGTTTCGATAAATTCAAATCACGAACCAAATCATTGAGTTCACTTTGCGAAACTAAATGTTTTTCCTCCATGTTAAAATCGCTTCCACTGTTCGTCGGTGATGAACCACAAGTTTCCATGTAATTTGCACTCGTACCTGGACAAATTGGCAAAGGATCATTACTCGCACGGGGAACTGGCTTAGACACTGATGATACTTCAGGATATTTATATTTTGATAGTTATTTTGCATTTACACCGACGACATTCATCAAGCAAAAGTAACAATCATCTACATGATTTTTCGGCTCTCTCCATAACATTGGCAATGAAAATGAAAAACATACTTTTTTACCGCCTGACCACTTGTATAATATTGTGCTACACCCGTTACAAAACAATTTCGGTACCCACGGCTTGTGAGTGTTTGATACAGAGAAACCAAAATAATAAAAATATGCATTTCTGATCACATTAGTAATAACTTTGCCCCGTTTTCTGATCATATAACATCCGCAAACATAACAAAAACACTTCGAATCAACTTTACAATTCTGTCTTTGCATTTTCACACGTTTTGGATTTAAAAAAAAACTTTAAAAATACAAATTAAATATTGTTTCTAGCGACGCCAACAGCTGACTGTCATTATGATAGCGCAGTGCTGCCAACATGCGCGGACTCTCAAAGTAAAACCAATTTTGAAAAACGAAACCCGGATTTGAATTCGGCACCTCAAATAACGTCAAGATTTGTTCCCATCTGCTCTGATCCAAAACTTGACCGGAATTTGAAAACTTGTGTTATTGTAGAGAAACGACTTCATACTGTCCGATTTACCATTTACTGCGCGGTTTCTGGTCATAGGATAATTGGTCCATATTGCGTTGAAGACGTTATTCAGTATCTACTTACTGTCAACCAAGACCGTTACAGGGAGAACTTTATTCTACCTTTCGTGAGAGATTTACAGAACTTTTGCCGTGCACGAAATCTATTGGTGCGTACACAATGGTTTAAACAATATGGTGCAACGAACCATACCTTAAATTTACTTAATCAGCATTTTGATGATAGAGTAATTTTCCGGAGAACAGACGAAGAATATTTTGCTCATTCACCGCACCTGGTGCCACCTGATATATACATTTGGGGTATGATCAAAGACAAAATATTTCAGTCAGAAAATCCACTGGAGAATATTGTAGAACTACGAGAAACAAAACAAACATGTTTCCGGCAGTTACATCAACCACTTTTTATAAATATTAAAATGACTTACGAAATTGATATGAAACTTGCTTGCGCCGTAATGGTGAACATGTTGAACATTTAAATTTAAAGAAATTAAAAAGTAAATATAATTTTAATATTCGGTACTGTTTATTCTGGCCGATACTGTACTAATGATTTCACAAATTCCCCGGTCCATTCAATATTTCTCTATACCGTGTGTCCCAATTTCGATGCTCACCATTGGTATCTCGGTTATTAGAAGATATAGAACAACGGTTAAATGGGGAATGTTTTGCAGAATTCAATACTCGCGGCAAATCTCATTTCAAATTTGATCTAACTTTTTAAATTTTTAAAATATTTTGAAAAATCAAAAATTTGCCGATTTCGTTATTCCTCAATAACTCGATAACGCTTAGTCTGACCTCTTTTAAAGTTTTACATTGTTGAGGCACTTTTTTAAAACAAATTATTTGATACAAACAGAAACCCCCGATTGTCATTTGTTTTTAAGTTATTACCACTATCTTTTGTTTTTCATATGGCGGCCATATTGGATTTTGGGTTTGTTAGGTAGTCCTCAAAATGTGCTTTTCAACGATGTATAACATGCCTGGAAAATTTTTATTTATAAGGAAAATATTAATAAAAACGTAAATTAATCTTTAATATGAAATTAGTAGGCTGAAAAATTAAACACCAATGTCAAATGAAAGTGAAAAGATATTCTAAGTATAGCAAACGCCAATTAAGTTGCCGCGAGGAGGGGTAAGTTCGCGCAGGATAAAAAGTAGTGGGGAGATTTGTATTTGGTTTTACATCAAATGTCAGATAATTCTAACCTCTGAGCGTGTATCACTAGCAAAGACATTATGTTCCGTCAAACGTCAATGACAAATGTATTCTGACAATGAAACAAAGCGATAACCTGTCAAAGTACAATTAGTGCTGCAGAGATAAGTTAATTAAAACTACTTGTAGTTAGTGATAAGTAATTATTGTCAAGTATTAAGATTTATAAGTATTGATAATGGCACATACATATTCAAACGAAGAAAAAGTTGATATGTTGGAAGTGTATTTCAAAGCAAATAGAAACACTAAAAATGCGTGCACGAGTTATGCAGAGCGTTTTCCAGAAAGACAACAGCCACACAGGACAATTTTTAGAAGACTAGTTAGCAAATTAAAAAACTTTGGAAGCTTCGAACAAAAACGAGCTAACTATGAAGTTAATGATGCTGGTACACGTCTAAATAATATTTTGCAGAACGTTAGGAACAATCCCAGCACATCAGTTCGTAGTGTGACACGAGAAACAGGGATTTCAAAATCTACTGTTCACAGAACCTTGACGAAAAACAAGTATCACCCTTCCAAACCAACAATTGTACAAGGTTTAAGTGATAATGACAATCTCCGACGATTACAGTTTAGCAGGTGGTACCTTCAAAAATGTGAATATGACGCTAATTTTCCTAGGAAAATACTATGGACAGATGAAACACGATTTACCAATTGTGGAGTGTTCAATAGGAATAACTATCATCATTGGTCTACTGAAAATCCACATTTGGTAAATCAAAGAAGATTTAAAGTTCGATTTGGTTTTAATATCTAATGCGGTTTAATTGGTATGACATTTTGTTTACATTTTTTTTTTTAACTCTTTCTTTCGTTTTAGATAATCAGTTAATAGGTCCTTTCATCTTTGATTACAATTTAACTGGTAACAGATATTTGCAGCTACTAACAAACGAGATAATGCCTGCTTTGAGGCAAATTATTAATCCCGAGAACATGCAAAACATCTGGTTCCAGCAAGATGGTTGCCCGGCCCATAACACTCGTAACGTGCAACATTTTTTGAGAGAAAACTTTAATGAGAGAGTGATTTCAAATAATGGACCCGTGCAATGGCCTACGAGATCACTCAACCTTACCCCGCTTGACTTTTATTTATGGGGTACCACTAAAAACGAATTATTTGATTTTGAACCGCCAGAAACTCGGGAAATTTTAGAACAAAGAGTACTAGATGTGCTACGATCAGTAAACGGAAACACGCTACGTAGAGTTTGTAACTCTACTCGAACAAGTTGTCAAAATTGTGTGGAACAGAATGGTCGTAATATTGAACAATTTCTTTAAGTGGATGTGAACTTTAAATTCTGTATCTTTCCTTTTTGTTTCTATAATTTTTTTATCGTTTCGTTTGTTTACAGTATTACTTAAAAACAAATGACAATCGGGGGTTTCTGTTTGCATCAAATAATTTGTTTCAAAAAAGTGTCTGAACAATGTAAAACTTTAAAAGAGGTCAGACTAAGCGTTATCGAGTTATTGAGGAATAACGAAATCGGCAAATTTTTGATTTTTCAAAATATTTTAAAAATTTAAAAAGTTAGGTTAAATTTGAAATGAGATTTGCCGCGAGTATTGAATTCTGCAAAACATTCCCCATTTAACCGTTGTTCTATATCTTCTAATAACCGAGATACCAATGGTGAGCATCGAAATTGGGACACACGGTATAATATTTACAACTACGCTTTCGACATTTTTGACAGTGATTATAGACTTTATTCAAAGTTCGTTAATGAATGTATTATTTTTTTGTAATTTTGTAAATGCTGCTACTTTTGCATAATTATTAACATTATGTATACCAGAAATAATCACTGTTGTATTGAAAATATCTTCTCAAAATCCTTCTTTTTTCGAAGCGTTAATTAAATTTCTGACAGACAGTTTTATTTGCAACGAAAAAATATAATTTGCCGCTTGCGTGGTTAAAAGGAAGCAATATTGAAGCAGTATTTGACAAGATAAATACAAAACAATAGTCTTTCCTGGACGAAAAGATGTCTCTTGATTTCCTAGCGAGAACTAACGTAAACCTACGCTTACGCGATGGACCGTATACCACTACATAGTTGCCAATCTGTTTGTATAGATTTATATACATATAAGGTATTGTTCGGATAAGAGAGAGAATGGGAAACCCTTAGATAAGGTGTCTTCGATTTACGACTTCTAGGAACAAAATTATTCGCTACAATGAATCTTTTGTTTGCAGTATAATTGTAGATAACCGCTGAGATATCTGAATCCTGATTGCGAATGACTTAGATCCAGATATATACACAATTGATCTGATTCGCTAATGGAATATATACAGAATTTCCTATTTAAATAATGGTGCAAAAAAACATCCATTTAGTACATATTTTTACGTGCCTAGTTGACTACATCGCTTGTGACATTCTTCGCATTCTTAATTGCTAAAATTTACATTCATAGCATGAAATATAAGTATAAAGATGATCTGGAAATAAAGAATCTTCAAAAAGACGTGGCTTAAAATTGATTTGTTTTAGTTTATTTTATACTATTTAAATGTGTAAATTAAGGGTTTGTATGAACTGCAAACGTAAAACATGTAATACCTAAATAAACAGCGGCGCAAAGTGTTTCCGATATAATTCAAACCATTCATACCATACATGTATACCATAATTGAAATTCCTGCGTACATTCATTTGCAAGCTATTTAAATTCATTGTAAAAATTGTCCAAAATTACCACCAGTTCCAATACATATTTCAGCTTTCACGTAAAATGCATTCTATGAAATTTACAACCTGTTGTTTATTTCCAACAGTCTCTAGTTTCATTTCAGAAGTTATTCGTTACTATTCAAAATGTGCAATTTTTTAAATAAGGCTATAAATAAATAAACATCACAAAATATAAAATCACGAAATCTTACAGCTCGTGTTTAGAGATTTTCGGTACCTTTAAGTAATCGTTACTATTCGGTAATCAAACTTTGAGAAACCATTGAATGTATTCTTTACTTTGATTATTTTGAATACTTTGATTACTTTGATTACTTTGATTACTTTGATTACCTTGATTACTTTGATTACCTTGATTACTTTGATTACATTGATTACTTTGATTACTTTGATTACTTTGATTACTTTGATTACTTTGATTACTTTGATTACTTTTATTACTTTCATTACTTTGATTAGTAAATAAGTACGAGTTTAACGTTCGGTTCCTGCATTCATCTTACTGGCTTTATTATATCAGTAATCGGTATTATTTGCTTTTCACTACTGAATTTGCGGAAATATTAAAACAAATTCCATACATTTTTTCAAATTGTATTATAATAAATTTTTCCGACGACCACAATGTAAAAAGAACAAATTCGCATGATTTACTAGCACTGAAAATTGCAAATTGCATTGTATCCCCAAAACTGCGTTGAAAAGTTATCTTGTAACTAAAACTGTGCTGAAAAGTTCAAGAGGGCCAATTAGAATCGTCGCAGAACCGTGTGCAAAGTAACAGACGTGCCAACCTACCAATCATAAAACAACAAATAGGAAACTGTCAAATGAATGACTCTCAAATGTCAAATTGTTGTTGATACGCGGTGTTGGTAAATTGGCTATTGTTTTCGTTTTGTCTAAATTAGATTATTCAATTAGTTATTGTTAATTGGTAAGTTTACATAAAAATAAGAGTATCAAATGACGCGATTTTAGGTGTTGTTGAGTTTTGGGTCGTCGGAAAAGTATAGTGTACAACACGTGCTGAAAATATTTCACACTTGCATAATTAAACCACTCGCCTACGGCTCGTGTCTCAAACTTCACGCTCGTGTGAAATATCCTATTTTCAGCACTAGTTGTACAATATACTATTTTCTATTTTGCGTTCGAAATGAACTCATTATGAAACCCAAAACAGTATCGAAATGAGCTTCATTTCGATACGCTTTTTTTCATTTCTCAATGTTGGCGTTGTTCGAATACAGAAATAAATATCATCGCTGTCATTTGATTTTAAGAATTTATGTACATTTGACAGTTATGATATATGTCCGTATTTTACACAAACAACGTATGTTGTATACAATTGACGACAACATATATATGTATCTATGTCACTCATGTTTATATTTTTAAATGAAATAACAAGTAATGTTAACGAAAATTAATAAATAATATGTAATATAATATACTTCGCGGATAGCAAGATTTAAATTTGAAAATGTCAAGTATCAATGTGACCAACTGCATGCTTTATATAAAAATTAAACTCTGAACTTTCAAATTGAATCATTCCAATTTAAGCAATTTATTAATGTAAAAAACGCAAAATAGAAAAAATAGTATAAAAAACTCGTTTCATAAGGCCTTTTGCCGCACTCGCTCTTTAGAAAACTCCCCGCTATCGCGGCTCGTTTTCTAAACTGATCTCGTGCGGCAAAGTGGTGCCTTATGAAATTTGTTTTTTAATATACTATATTGTAATATAGATTATATCATGAGTGATGAAATATTAAAAAAATATAGGCATATAAGAGATTAAACTTTAATACATTACATATAAACGTTTTGCGATAGCATGTAACAACAGGTAGAGTGTAACTAATAAAATGATGTTAACTATTGACGGATAAAAAAACATGTTTTACCTTTTCATCATTTAAAACCATTGTAACGGGTGTTTTTTATAGAGGTACAAAACTTTAAGTTGGCCAAACTTTTTTAACTGGCGGCCATTGTGTCAGCCGTCAAGTGATTTATGTTTAGTTTGGTTTGGCATTTCAACATGAATAGACTGACGCCTGAACAACGCTTCCAAATTGTGCAAATTTATTTTGAAAATCATGGTTCTATTCGAAATACGTATCGCGCACTACTGTAATAACCTATGCCCTAAAGGGCTGGTCAGGATCGCCATATAATAATGTAGGGCCCTATGCCCTAAGGTAGGCAGAGATCGCCATGTGGTATGGTAGAATCGCCATGTGATGTGTGCCGTTTGGGCGGCCACATCGGGTTGCAGGTCCGAGGCGGAATCATGTACTAAATGATACACACACGAAGTTCGGGTAACATTCTATAATTAACTTAACGCTTACAAACTGGATAACAATGTATTTACATGATGTACATAGTTTACTAGGTTCAACTCAGACAGGGCAGAACGTGGTTATTAAGTGTAACACAGTTCGCACCACTGACTGGTTGTAACTCTCTATCGTAACTATCACTGTGACTCTGACTGTAACTCTTACTTAAACTATTGTCTATATATACTAGAGAAGATCCTTGTCTTACTTAGTATTATTTCTAGAACACATGTACAACCCTGACACATAGTCTTGTGTATGCAACAAACACAGAGTAAGGTCGTGTTTAGATAACACGCTATCGTTTATATTAAAAGGCGAGGCTGTAGCCTTGCTGAAAGTGTTACGTATACACATGACTGTGCATCGAGTTATCACACCATCCCTCTTGGGGAGAAAGGAAAACCAACATTATTATGTTTGTTTTTCTTTCATCAAGAATCTCTCTATCTATTTAACCTTCCCTATTTTCTTTTTGAAAATATGGTACACATTACTGGGATTACAAATTTACAATGACATTATGTAAGCAATAAATTTGCTAAAATTACAATGACTACAATTCTAAAGTGAAATCGTTATCAAATATCACATAATAATAAGTACATAGTAAAATGATGAATAGTCTAATATATATACAGTAATACGTAATAAATTTATAATAAATAAATATATAATATAAAAAAATGATAAATATTCTAATATAAATAGTAATAATAAATATATAATATAGATTGTAAAAACTTTAAATAGTAAATGCTAAATTTTCAAATGTAATGCTAAATTGTAAGTTTTACATTGTAGATGATAAAAAAAAAATAATAATAATCGGGGCTTTGTACACTGTCTCAATTTTGCTAGTCTGTTCGCTTTCTTATATTTTATCTCTATATCATGTGTAACTTATATAGAATAATTGCCTTGTTTCGCAGTTTGCCATTCTTGTCTTTCTTGTTTTTCGCGTTTGGTTCTTGTTTCCGATTCCTCATGCTTGATCTTGTGGTTTCAATTCTTGTGCATGATCGTTTGTTTTCGATTCTTTGTGCTCCCTTTTTAACCATACTTTAATATAAATCGACTCTCTGTTTTTCTATCTATTTCCTCCATGGGAAAAATTATTTTGGAAATCACTCTTTCGTGTATTTCCCTGGACAACACATATTCCGTGTCTGTCATGTTCCTGCGCAGAACTATTCTCGTGAAGCTTATTCTGGCTTCAGTAAGGTGGCACGTGCTGCTGATCCCTTATACTGTAAGCCTTTTCTTCAATACAGAAAAACTTGAGACCAGTCACCAAAACACACTTTTGCTATAACTGTAATCTCTAAAAAAAAAAATTCTGAGAGCGTTTTTTGTCGTGTAGGATCACTTCCTGGAAGCGCATGCTTGCTTCGTCACGACCTAGGGGCGAATTGGAGTTTTATTTGCCTTTCTTCTACTTTTGAAGTTCGTCTGATTCGGTCGGTTATCGTTTTTGCCAGTTCCATACCTCTAAGATGATCGGTCCTGAGGTTGGTGGAAACTGCACTGCTGTTGGTCTCATAAAGGTACAATGGATAGGTCTCTGTCGTCTATTGAGCTCCTGACGTGATTAGGATGCTATCGAGTCGTCCCGTTACTAACCATTATATCATTGGAATCAACTTCTAAGGCATTTGTGACAAAATTTTCGGAATTCTTACAAATAAAATTAATATACTACTCCTCGTATATTGGTTTCTTTTCTAATTTAATATTATTCTCTTTTGTTTGCGAAAAAAAATTTTTGAATATGTCAGCAATATCTTCTGTTCAATGTCACTATGCGATCGTTTACAAAATAAACAATGCTCGTGCATTTTATAAATGAACTTGACTTTGTGAATTTCTAAACTTTCTTGTAAGTACATACATAAAATACACATGTTATTGCTTACACTTTTGTCTATAAACAATATGAAATATAACATTCATGTGTGGCGCCTATTAAGAAAGCATAAATGAAGACGCATGCATTTTGTATGCACGTAATTGAACATATGAAAAAAGAAATATAACATATCTTCACTGTTTCATATAGGCGGCTTTTTAAAAAAAAAATGTATTTAAACTTCTGCGTTAATAACAAAATTGGACTGGTTTACATTTGAATTTCTCGGCCGTGATTTAATACTTTTACAATTATACATACTAGTTCCTAAATAAACTTGACCTTAAGCAAAAAAATAACAGTGTTACGCTCTACATTCTGTTAGCGTATGCAGAATTTGCTACACATAAACAAACTAATATTATTCTTACGACACGTACAAGGAAACGTTTTAATACTTTGAAATATACACGTACATATAAAGTGTCTATGCATTACTTTCGCACTGTAATTGTCTTTGCTAAACGAAATATATGCTTCTTCTCCTGAAGTGGTAGTTGAAGTGTGACTGTACGGCTTCTGCTCCTTGGCAGGGGATGGAAATGCCTTCTTCCATCGCGTAATTCATTTGTTCCACTGACCTGCTAAACTGTAGGTTTCTTCGTTGGTTCGTTCCGGGTTCCTACAAGCTCCCTGCAGTCTTAAACGACTTGCAGAATGGTCCTACGCCGTAGGTAGGCAGGCTGTTGGTAGGCAAGATCGCCATGTAATAACCTATGCCCTAATGGGCTGGTCAGGATCGCCATATAATAATGTAGGGCCTTATGCCCTAAGGTAGGCAGAGATCGCCATGTGGTAAGGTAGAATCGCCATGTGATGTGTGCCGTTTGGGCGGCCACATCGGGTTGCAGGTCCGAGGCGGAATGAAGTACTAAATGATACACACGAAGTTCGGGTAACATTCTATAATTAACTTAACGCTTACAAACTGGATAACAATGTATTTACATGATGTACATAGTTTACTAGGTTCAACTCAGACAGGGCAGAACGTGGTTATTAAGTGTAACACAGTTCGCACCACTGACTGGTTGTAACTCTCTATCGTAACTATCACTGTGACTCTGACTGTAACTCTTACTTAAACTATTGTCTATATATACTAGAGAAGATCCTTGTCTTACTTAGTATTGTTTCTAGAACACATGTACAACCCTGACACATAGTCTTGTGTATGCAACAAACACAGAGTAAGGTCGTGTTTAGATAACACGCTATCGTTTATATTAAAAGGCGAGGCTGTAGCCTTGCTGAAAGTGTTACGTATACACATGACTGTGCATCGAGTTATTACACTACGTCCATTTTACGGTCAACATATTCGTCCATCAGAGCAATTAATTCGATTAACTATGGAATGTTTTCGCACCACGTTTACTCTAGATGATAATACGCAGCCACAGAAGAAGTCATTGCTGCTGTAGAGCGTAGCGTAGAGGAAGACCCGAATCAGTCTATCCGCCATCGTGCACAGGAATTGGATAGTCCATCCACTTTATGGAAGATTTTGCGGAAAGATCTTTGTTTGCGTGCTTACAAAATCCAACTCGTGCAAGAATTGAAGCCACACGATCACCTAGCAAGGCGTAGATTCGGTGAATGGGCCCAAAACAAGATTGCCGTTGATCCCGATTTTCATAAGCGAATTTTGTTTAGCGATGAAGCTCACTTTTGTTTGAATGGATACGTCAATAAGCAAAACTGCCGTATTTGGAGTGATGGTAATCCTCGCTATAGAGCCATTATTACTCACTTTTTCGTTCATCAATTGAACAACCATGATGCGCAGGAGCTGTGGTTTCAACAAGACGGCGCAACATGTCACACAGCTCGTGCCACAATTGATTTATTGAGGGAAACGTTTGGTAACCGCATAGTTTTACGTTTCGGACCCGTGAATTGGCCTCCAAGATCGTGCGATTTAACGCCGCTAGACTATTTTCTGTGGGGATATGTGAAGTCGCTAGTCTACGCCGATAAGCCGAAACGATTGACCACTTGGACGACAACATTCTCAGCGTTATTGCCGATATACGGTCACAAATGTTGGAAAAAGTCATCGAAAATTGGACCTCCAGATTAGACTACGTCCGAGCCAGCCGTGGCGGTCATATGCCAGAAGTCATATTTAAATTATAATGCCAGAAGATTATCTTTCGAATAAAGTAAATTTCATGTCAATTTAAAAAATTCGTCTTTGTTTTATTCCATTTCAAAGTTCTATACCTCTATAAAAACACACTTTATTTGTTGGCACTTTACTTATTATAGATATGCCGTCGGAAAACCGTGTATAGATATTATATATGATGTATTACTGACAGTATTAGGTACAATTTCATTATCGTTATTTTACCCTTATGAAGCATTCAAAATAATACAAATCTGCAGAAAAGCAAATTTGTATCTTTATATACATGGACACACAGCACGTATTTACCAGCGTTTGCTTCAATCACCAGTAGCATGCGTTTATGTCTAACGACTTCATCAATGTAGGATTTACGGCTAGTAGTTGAAGCAAACGCTGGTAATATTGTGTGTCCATATATATACAGATATTGTTTTTATACAAATTTGTATTATTTTGTATCAAAACTTGATGTGAGTTGTCGCATCGATATGCTAATTTGTTTTTGCCTTATGACGCTGACCAATGGAGTAGCAAAATATTGGCGAAAAATAGATAATTAAAAAAGTATTTCCGACTTTCCCAACCAAATTTCTAACCGAGACTCCTGATCTTATCAAATTAAATTATATATCAATCCGTGTATCATATTTGTGTATGTTACAGTCTTGTATTTATTTGCAAATATGTAATTAATTTAAAAATAGTCACTGGTAAACATAATCAGCTTATTTTAAATTTATTTACTTATAATAAATTAAATTTGCTGCACTCTGTAAATCTGAATTTTATATTTACGCATAGGATTGCAAAATTCTTTATTTACATTTGACATATCTATAGGTCTATAGATAATTAATGAATATAATATCTTGTACCTGTATATTTATACCTTGTACATACAATACATAGGTACCGCATGTGTCAAATATCATTAGGCATAGGGAATACGTATGAGTACCTACATACGATGTATATGTATATGGAAAAGCCGATCCAATGCCGGCGAAGACCGCAACGGCCGGCAACGATTGTCTCCGATTGTTTCGCAAATACAAGTTACCAGTAATCATTTGACCATCGACATAGGTACTTGTAATGCGTTCTAAAATAACATTTACGAATTGCAAGGGATTCGCTTTTCTTATTTCTTTCAGTAGATGCAGGAAATTTTTAAGCTGCGGTGCGTAGCATAAACAAAAGCGTAATTCTAATAAAATTAAAGAATAATCCTAAATAAAAAAGGATTCTAAAAATTATAATAAATTAAACAAGAGGTTCAAAAATTCCTCTTTGCACAGCAAGACATTGTCCTAGGCGGTCGTAGAAATTAGCTCTTACATTTGCTAACATGTCGACAGTTAATTAATTCGCAGCCTGAGTTATTTTTTCTCTCAAGGCAACTAGATTTTCTGCTCTATCAGCTTCATGAGTACAAACAATATTTTTTAGATATCCCCACAAAAAGAAATCATTTGGAGATAGATCAGGAGATCGCGGGGGCCATTTAATGTTGCCTGTTCCAGTAATAAGACGGTCAGGAAAAGTATTTCCTAAAAATGCCTTTACCCTCACTGCATTATGTGATGGACAGCCATACTGTTGAAACCAAACGATTTCCTGATTTATTCCAATGTTTTGAATGGCGGGAAGTATTTGATTTTTCAGTAATTCGAGATACTTGTCGGAATTTAATATACCATCAATAAAATAGGCACCTATAGAATGGTCACCTAAAATAACTGCCCAAACGTTTAGTTTTTGAGGATACTGAGTGCGATTTGCAAAATGCCGGTGTTGATTTTCCGAAGCCAAATATCGAAGAACAGAGGGATTGTGCTTTCCGTGTAATGGAAAAGTTGATTCATCGGTGAAGAGAATATTTTTAACGAAATTTTCATCTCGATGTATCTTTTCCATAACGTCATGACAAAACTCCATTCTCCAGAAATTGGCCTCGGGAAATATTTCTTGAATTTTCGAATATTTGAAACATTTTAAACGATTACGTTTCCAAATACGTGAAACAGTTGTATTACTTGTACCCAATTCCTCGGCAGCACTTCTAGTAGATCTCGTGTTATCTCGTTCCTCAATTTTTTGTGGTGATACCTCTCCTGGTTTGCATTTCGTACAGTTATTGAGACAGAAACAAGTTTCAAATTTATTTATAATATTATAAATTGTTTGTCTGCAAGGTACAGAACGGTCTGCAAAAGTTAGCGCAAAAAAAAATTTATGCACTCCATTGCAGACTTGCCAGCATAAAACCATTTTACTAACTGAAGCTTTTCAGTGGGTGTATAAAGAGCCATTATACATTAATTTTATTGTACGCTTTCAAACTGTAACTGACGCAGCTAGACTGATTGCAAAATTTCCAGTCAATCTATATCGGATACAATCGTCAGTCGTCGCGGTCTTCGCTGGCATTGGACTGACTTTCTCATGTACGTATACACAGTACGTTGATTCTCTATGCCTAATGATATTTAACACATACGGTATGTACAAACGTAACGATATGTACAAAAGTAACCAAATACGGAAGTAACGATTACATTTTCTAATAGGTAGTCGTTACTTCGTGTCCGCTTGTGTAACGAATATTAATATTACCGAATAGTTACTTTTTAGACAATACTACACGTGATAGTTCAGTGTTCCTACAAACAATAAACTTGTTTTCGAATTTCTTTATAGTGTGAAGAGGTTTTTTTTTTAAATTCCCCACGAATGTGTTCCGCACATGGCCTTAGTCTATGAAAGTTAACATAACATTTTTTTAACCTAGAGATTTCCCTGTAAAACTGTTTTTATCTTGATTATCCTCCAATAAATTCATAAATTAGTCAAAATTATTATATAAAAAAAGGAAAAGAGGAGTTTATTTGTGAATATAGAAATAAAGCAAGAGCAACACATCTTATTACCAATGACTTGAGAATACAAACAATATATCTATAGTAGTATTTATAAAAACCAATAGATGTCAATAAGAAACGTAATAAGTTTCTGTTTACACAATCTAGAATCTAGGGATCTAGATTTTCCACACAAAATATCGTATTTGTAAACATTAAAAGAAGTCATAAAATTTTCGATAAATACATACTATACCAACACGTGTTTTCTAGGTGAGCTTGGTGATTACTAAAACTTGTCTATATTTAACTTAAATTTTGTCATCTATATGATAAATTTATGGCAATCAATTGTCTTAATAATTTAAGTAATCAACTATATTTTAATACGCGGGCATAAGGCATAGTGCCATAATTAAAAAGGACGTGAAAACATTAATATTTTATCTATTTTTATACCGAGATACTAAAAGAGAGATGCTGAAAGACGTTTTCAAACATTAAAAAGTTATTTGTTCCAAAATCTAGTTATGATCTGAAGGACTCAAGCACAAAGATTCAATTTTAGTACTGTGTAAATAGTACTATGTACCTATAATTATCAAAAATTAATAATTTTATTGCGACAGCATTGTATTTCTTACAATCAACAGTGTTCATGTATGTTTAATTTATAGATATTATTATTTTATTTATTTATTATATTTTATTATAGTTATGAGTAAGGTAAATATTAAACGTAAAAAGACACATAATTTGACTTACTACTTTCTCGGTTCTGTGAATCTTTTCCAACATTTGGGTCAGCCAGTCCCATTGACGTTTAGCTTCTTCATCATGTTCCGGTTTGAGCATAAGATTTGTATTTAAAACTATTATTCGTAACTTGTTGCTTTTTATTTCGATCATGTAGTATCCACCTGCAAACAATAACAATTATTACTATATCATAAGATGGCATATATAACTGCATTATGTTAAAGATAAATTGAAGTAATAGTTAATTTGACTCTAGTTTAGGATGTATTGAAAACACTTCTCTATCTTCCATATGTACTCATTCTCAGCTGAAAAGATGTTTTCTATTATACAAACTCTGATGCTAGCAAAATATCTTATGTTTGTAAGGAATCACCTACACGTTTAAAAGAAAATAAATTAATAAACATAAAAACACTGGTCACAGAAAGAAGATATTATACGAGAGTGATTCATCAAGTAAGTTCCGTTAGGTTATTTAGAAAAAAACGACAATGAGCGAAGAGGTTTTATTATATACAACTTAAAGCTAGTTATTACATTCAGCTATTTTTCTACATAGTTGCCATTACAATTGAGATATTTGTCACAGCGATGAATCAGATTTTTAATGCCTGGTGAGGGTACTTTTAATATCCTTTTGTAATATTTTAATTTCAAACATTTTTTATTGCTAAGTATAAGCAGATGTAGGATATAAAACTCAAACATAACATTTCCAATTTTATAAATATTTAACTTTAATTTTCGAATTTAATCCACTTTATTAACAGAATTTTATTATCATAATCAAATTGTAAAAATTTCTCTCAATTCTAAGAAGCGGCATCGTTTATATTTGCAAATTTATTTGTTACTTTATGATGTAGACCGATTGTTTATTATAGGGTTATAGTTAACAAATCATTTAATCTATATATCCATTCTTAAGATCAGGCTTAGTAAATATGTATAACAGGGTCCATTACTGAACTATAGAATTTTATCCGGAACTACATACTTAGATTTACAAAATCAAGTAATACTTAAATAGAAATGAAATTTTTTTAATTTCTTTATTAGTAAGATCAGATTTTTAAGACCCTTGCATAAACCTTATTGTTAGCCATAGATACCATTCCGACGAATTTATCTTAGAAAATTTCCGCGTTATAACGTTAGCCAATACACTGTCCAACCAATACGTATATTTAATTATGTAATAGTTTGTAAGGGTAGTGGTATATTTTAATCTACTTGTAACACAGTATCAACTCAACAATAGTACAGTACATACTTCAAGAAGAGACACCAGTTTCAACAGCAGTTTTATGCTAGTATAAGTCGTTGTAGATCCAAAAATAATTGTGAATAGTGTAAATAAATATATTTAGATGAAAGTACATTTACTCATTTAACAAACAGTCACGGAAGATTTAAAAAGTAAAGTGTATACGCCTTACAACCTATGCACGGTCTAAAGCAAACATCGTGGATGTGATTTTAGAAGTCGTGGTTGAAGCATCATCACCAGAAACGGGAATCCTCGCAAGCATTAGGTTCTATGAGCCGTTTATTAATACATCTGCCACTCTGTCCGATATAAAAAGTGGCAGATGTATTAATAAACGGTTAACAGAACATATTAGAGATATAAAATATAGTGTTAAACACACAGGGTTCGCAGAACATTGTATAGACCAGAACCACTTACCCGATATAAAGAGCTGTAACCTCATTCATAATGTAGTAAAAAGTAAAAAGTTAAATATATTAAAGATTTTTGAAATTAAAAAAGCCCAAAAACAAAATCGAGTTATCACAAACACACAATTAGAATTCATAAATACCCCCTATATCGATGCAATTTTAAATATCAATTACCCTCATTCTCCCACCCATAATGAACACAGGTATATAAGTTAACCTTAAGTAGAGTAAGTTTAGTTTTAGATAGCTCTTTGATAATGGCCTAATAGCCGAAACAATTGTTAGTATATCTAATTAAAGAAGTCGTGAAACTAAGCCAAGTGTTTTATTTTCTAATAATTAATCAAGTTATTACAAGAATGTTTCACCAAGAAATATCTGGGAAGTCAACCAATGAAATACATATTAACACTGAACACGACACACCGCTATGTCAACCGGATCGTCCACGCAACACATTAAGATGCAGACCAATCACACGAAGCCGTTCAGGCGCGACAACGATAAGGCCACAACCCACTCCAGCGCAGCAGTATATAAGCAGAGGCAGCTCACAACAACGGCATTCGACCGCCAACTTCGACTGGCGCAAGACCAACTTCAGAAGGTAACGAGTGTGATCTCGTTGAAACGTCGGTCCAAGTACAATCCGACGGTCCACAATCACAAGTTAACGCCATTGAGCGTTCCCGCGTATCGTTTTCGCAATACCCCATGTGCGGCTTATGGAAAACGTGCAAGTACCATATGAGCAAAAATGATTTAGATAAGGGATGGCGATGGTTCTATGGTCTTTGATAGGTTCAATCTGTTGTTGGTTCTACATGTTTGTTGAATGTCAGTTTCGATTTGAGTTTTTATTTGACTTGAATTAAATGTCAGTTTTTTTAGCTATTATAGCCAATATAATTACAACTACTTCAAATCAAAACTGACATTTAATTGGGAACAACAAGCTGAACCTATCAAAGACTGTGATCTTTCCAACCATGGCCATCCCTTATCTAAATAATTTTTGCTCACATGGTATTTCGTATCGCCAACATTTATATAATTTAATCACTTCTTATACAACTTTATCATTTTCTTACAACCAAAGTCCATTTAAAGCAAAATAAATTAATATCTAATGTATAATTAGTAAATTTTTCTTTATAAAAGTATCCACTGTTTATTATAGTTCGAATAATACGATATTTCAACTAAATAGTAAATTTTTTATTCGAAATTTAATGGAAACAAGCCCATACATCAACAATCCAATGCTTATTAGCATAAATAAAATAACTTGAAAGAAACTAAACGCCTATAGCTATTGCAAATATTGTTTGAAATGTGTTTTGATAACACTTGTATGCACTTACGTTGATGAGTGCCAAACATTGTACCTAATGTTCATAATTGGGAAAACCAGGTACAATAAGTCTTAGGAAATAGAACAACAATATTGACAAAAAGCTTCGAAAGAATATTACAATGTTGAAATAATGTTTTATATGATGTATTATATTTATAAAGGAGATTTATATGTAAGCAATGTGGACAAAATAAAGATGCCATTTAGTTATATTTATGAGGTATGTATCACTAGAATATATACAGTTTGGCAAAAATTGATCTGAAAGGTATAAAATGAAACGCTAGAGTGAAAACCTCATTTGACCTATTTTCAAATACAAGTTCTTGATTTTTTAATGTGTTAAACAGTTAAACATATAAAGAAGACATACAATACTGTTAACAGCACGAGGAAGAAAAGTATGATAAAAATACAAGATTTTTATGCTTGAACACACGAGATATAAAAGGCAATGAAAATATTCATATCATAATTTTCCACCCGTGACAAAATATAATTGGTAACAAAATTTATAAAACAATTGAATTCAATATAAGAACGCCACTTTTTAGAATGCAGAGGTACAGGTGAAATAGGACGTAGTACAAGAATTTTCCACACCTGAAAAAGTTTTTGCGTTACCGAGATTATAAAAGCACGGTTTGGAGAAATAATAATATAATATATATATATATATATATATATATATATATATATATATATATATATATATATATATATATATATAAGTGTTTAGATAATTTCTTAGATAATTTATCAATTGTTATATATATATATATATATATATATATATATAAATTAACACTGTTACTTTATAATGCATTTCTAAATAGCTTGAACGTAGGTCTATTGTGGCTAAGTGGTAAAAGCGACAGTCCGGCAAACTGTAGACTTGGGTTCGAGTCCCAACATAGACAATATTTTTCAATTAAAAATTTCGTATGATTTGCTTTGTAATTTGTAGACAGCAATGTTTACATCCCCACTTACTCTGCAATTACAGACATTCTAATTTGATATTTGTAAATATTTCACATAAAAGCCGAAAAACTCCAATAATTTATCAATTGTTATATTTAATAAACGGCTAAGAAATTATCTAAACACTCATATAGCTATGGAGTAATAATTAGCATTTTCAAACATTCAAATCTGACATCTGCTCTCAAAATACTGACATCTGCTTTCAATAACTGATATCTATTTTCAAAATAGGCATCTGCTTTCTAATCTGACGTTTGCTTTCATAACTGACACCTACTTTCAAAACAGACATCTCCTTTCAATAACTGACATTGGCTTTCACTAACTGACATCTGCTATCAAAACTGACATCAGCTTTCAAAACTGACTTCTGCTTTCAACTTGACATCTACATTCAATAACTGACATCTGATTCATTAACACTGTTGCTTTATAATGCATTTATAAATAGCTTGAACCTAGGTCTATTGTGGCTAAGTGGTGAAAGCGACAGTCCGGGAAACTGAAGACTTGGGTTCGAGTCCCCACATAGACAATATTTTTCAATTAAAAATTCCATATGATTTGCTTTGTAATTTGTAGACAGCAATGTTTACACTTACTCTGCAATTACATACATTCTAATTTGATATTTGTAAATATTTCATATAAAAGCCGAAAAACTCCAATAATTTATCAATTGTTATATTTAATAAACGGCTAAGAAATTATCTAAACACTATATATATATATATATATATATATACATATATATATATATATATATACATATATATACATACATATACATACATATATATATGTGTGTTGATATAAACCATCCAATCACTTCAGTTTGTAGATGAAAATGTACTAGCTCAGGATAGTTTTATAAATGATTGGTGTCGGTTCTGTACAAATTCTTGTACTCCTACAATATACAGGGTTAGTGAAAAGTATGGGGACGGCGATTTATTGTCGTTAATATTCATTTTAGGGAATTATGTTCAATATAAAAGTTTGTTAAGATATTTTGATCTACATTTGAGAATATTTGAATATTTTTTCTTCAATTGTTTTTTTAGATACGCCTGTCCGCGCATTTTTTTAAAATGGGAACTGGGAAATTTTGCTCTACCATTCGATAGAGAATTTTTTTCTCTCTACAATAATATTTTTGTATTTTTAAAATTCATTTTAGTAACTTTTTTACAAGAAAAATTAAACAAATTATTAACAAAGTAAATTAAAGTAAGTGTTCAAATTGTCGTCCATTAGTAATTTGACAATGACCCAATCGATTTACAAAACCACGAACAGAGTTCTGTAAAAAATCTCGGGGAATTTCTTGTATAGTTCTGGTAATTCGGATTTGTAAATCTTCGACGTTATCGGGCTTATCTTTGTAAACTTTGTTTTTTACGTATCCCCAAAGAAAAAAATCTAAAGGACTTAAACCTGGCGAACGGGCTGGCCATTCAATGGTTCCTCGTCTTCTAATCCATCTGTGGGGAAAAACGTTGTCCAGATATTGACGAACATTTACACCATAATGTGGTGGGGCGCCATCTTGCTGGAAAAAGATACTGTCATCGGGCAGGTGTTCATTGTTTTCATGAGGATAGAGCGTAGCACAAGCAAGTATTATTTCATTTTGCAATAACTGCAAATACAGAGCCGAAGTAAATTGCCATTGATGAAAATGGGACCGATAATATTACCGCCTAGAATACCAGCCCAAACATTAACATTTTGGGGGTACTGCGTATGGTGCTCCAAAAACCAAGAGGGATTTTCCGATGACCAGTATCTGCAGTTATGTCTGCTTACTTCACCGGTAAGGCAAAAAGTAGCATCGTCAGAGAAAAGAATATTGTTGACAAAATTTTCATTATTATTGCAAATATTTAACATTTCTTAAGAAAATTGTAATCTCCTATCAAAATCATCTTCCGTTAACTCGCGTACAAGGTGTACCTTATAAGGTTTATACTTTTCACTTTTTAAAAATGACACGATCGATGACTGTGAAATATTGAAATTAGCCGCTAATTGATTGGTTGATAAATGGGGATATTCAGATACAGCCAATAAAATATCCAGTTTGTTATCATCGCTTTTTGCTGTTCTAGGTCTACCACTCCTTGGCAAATCTTTAACGCTACCCGTTTGTTCAAAGTGTTTTAAAGTTTTACCAACAACGGATTTAGAAATTGGATTTCTAATTGGATGCGTATCATTAAAAATAAATTACTAACGTCTTGTAAACTTCTGCGTCTATCTCCATAGCCCAACATCATAAGTATTTCAATTCGTTCATGTTCACTAAAACTCGCCATTGTTAATATTAACAGCAACAAATTGCAAAAATGAATTATTTCTGTTAAAGATTTGACGTACACAATAACCACTGATAAAATTATGTCGCTCAAGTTTGTTTATCGCTACGCTTCTGTCTATCTGCGATGTACCGAACATCTGTTAAACACATGAGCCGGCTTTTTCTTATAAAATAGTTGTGAAAATGAATTTAAAAAAAACAAAAATATGCTTGTAAAGAGAAAAAAATTTTCTATCGAATGGTAGAGTAAAATTTACTAGTTCCCATTTAAAAAAAATGCGCGGACAGGGGTAACTAAAAAACAATTGAAGAAAAAAAAAATTGATATATTCTCAAATGTAGATCAAAATATCCTAACAAACTTTTATATTAAACATAATTCCATAAAATGAATATTAACGACAATAAATCGCCATCTCCATACTTTTAACTAACCCTGTACATATATATATATATATATATATATATATATATATATATATATATATATATATATATATATATATATATACGAGGGATACTGCTAAAATTCGCGAAATCAAGTACTTCTTGAATTGCCAGCATTCCAAAATTATCATATTCGTAAAATTTCACATTTTTAACATATAATTCAGTTGACAGTTCGATTTAAAACCGAACAGTTTTGTCTCAACAGAATTTAACAAAGTTATAGTTGTGTCAAAAATGGAAATCTTGAATCGTGATTTTCGGGTGATGATTTTTTACGATTTCGATACGGTTTGACAACAAAAAAATGAGTGGAAACGCTTAGTTAGGTATTTGGGAATGAAGTACTATTCAAAACTATGGTTTACAAATTGTTCGCAGAATTCAAGCGTGGAAGACCAACGTTTAGTGACGATCTTCATGAAGGGCGTCCATGCACCTCTGTTGCGAAAAATATCGATGCTGTGCGTGAAATGATTTTGTCAGATCTACATCTGATATACAGTGAAATAGTGGCGTCCTTAGGCATTGCGACCAAACAAATACATACGATTTTTCACGATCATTTACATGTCAGGAAGCCATGCAGTCGTTGGATCCCTCAAAATTGAAAAGACGAACAAAAACAGGCACGTGTCAAGTGGTGTAAGGAAATGTTAAAAAAATTTGATTGTTATCGTTCAAATTCTGTACATAACATTGTATCAGGTGACTAATCCTGGATATATTCATATGAGCCTCAAACTATAGAGGAATCGACTGTATGGCTGCTTCAAAATGAACCTAAACCAACACAAGGTCACGAAGCGTTTCGAAAAGAATGATTGCTTGTTTCTTCGGAAAAACGAGTCATGTGGCAACTGTTGCATTAAAGGATTGACGAATAGTTAATGCTGACTGGTATACGTCAATTTCCTTGCCGGAAGTTTTCGATGAAGTCAGAAAAAACAACATAAACCGACGAATCATTGTTCATCATCACAATGCAAGTGCTCACACTTTATTGAATTTATAGTTCATGTTTTATAAATGTATATTGAAAGTATGAACAATAAATATATTTAATTTGACATATTTTTGTGTTATTTCTTTAACTTTTATATTGGATGCTACGCCTAGTTATACTTATACAGCTATATACAGCTATACTTATTCAAAGAGTCAAACATTATATATGCTTGTGAAACGATTTACATTTAATATAATTGGATGAATACACTCTTAACTTTTTTGTCCTCATCATCCCGCGACAGAAATAGCCATGCATAGACTGGCACACCGCTTATGTCAAATTTGTACGAAAGATGGCCATCAGAAAAACATCTCACATCTGCCGTTGAAGAGAAGCACGCCAGCTCCGGTTTCCGTCGGTTCCTAAGCTAAGAAACGAAATAGAGCTTGCTCCTGGTAGCTTAGATACTTACGAAAACCGTTATCGACCTGCTTCAATTGGCCGGTAGAAGATGTTTTTCTCATAGGCATTTGTTGTACAAATTTGACATAAGCGACGTGCCAGCCTACGGTTACTTGTGTCGTACACTGATGTGAACAAGAAAAATATGAAACACATGTGTACGTTGAAGTCTCAAATGCGAATTGGCATGGGTTATGTATCCATATATACATATACAAATATGCTATAACATTTATTATAGTATGTACATATTTGATATTAATTAAACGTCAATACACTATTTTTACAACACAAATGGACCAAATGTTATTAAAATATAGAAAGTAAAGTTACAAAATATATTAAGAGTATATTAATAAAAATATAACAAAAACTTAGTCTAATCACAACTAGCAAAAATTTACTCTAAATAGCTTCCACACTACGGCACGTGTAAATAACTGGTACATTCAACAACGTATTGATTCTAGTTTTTGGCATGTAAAAAGTAAAGTTTATCTTCAGGCCACTCGGCGCACATGAAGAACTATACAGCTTCCCAGGGAATCAATTCGACCATCAATCTTCTTACGTAGAAATCTTACAACACGAATTTCTCGGCGATGTTTTAGAGATTTTAAATCGCGTTTATCAAAAAGGCGATTGTAATTAATATTCCTTTCGAGATACTATCATTCCGCATTTGAAAAATAGGAATTTTAAGATTTACTCTGAAGACGTTGAAGAGAAGACTCCTGTGTCAAGTAAGAAGGATAATCTACTATTGAAACATTGTTCAGTCTACCCAAAATAAATTTTTAGTAGGGGGATTTCAGAGCAGTTAAATTTGGAAATTGACTCTTTAACCGTATTATAAAACCCATTCTGTATCGATTTTGACATCATAATCACTTATAAGATGATACTTCATTGAGGAAATGTTAACCTAATTAGTCTTCTTGAGTAAACTATTTTAAATCGACGGATTCAACGATTTGAAAATAAGTAAGGGTTTTGTAAAAGAAAATAATCGTCTTCTACTTATACAAAATTAGCTCAAAAACATTAATTAATGATTTGTTTAGCCGTTAAATAATATAGATTAACACTGACTGAAGAATCGGTATGGCCCTGTACACATCTATAGTCATTACTAGAGACCGGGTACTAGAGGCCGAAATTACGATGGACTATATAAGTAGTCTATAACATCGATAAGTACAGCACGCTGTTATTGAATAGCACTATTCATTCGGTTAACCGCACAGCTACTTTTTGTAGTTGAATTGTGACGCAATTACTTCAATTTTTTACTTAAATTCCTTCCTTCATGGGCGTGGATAGAAACAGGAGGGGATTTTATAATTTGTTTTATTTGTTAGTTTATATTTCGCAAGATAAATAAAATACGGTGAATTATTTTCTTTTTTCATTGTTATAATAATTATATATTATATATATATGATATTATATGTATAATAATTATATATATACGTAAGAGGCCAGTGAATTTCGTTAAGTTTCAATAACTTACGCATACATTTTTAATTTTCATTTATTTAGATCTAGAACAATGCTTAACCCTTAACCACCCAGGTGAAATATTTTTACACAAGCACCCAGGTGACGTCTGACAGACTACTTAATTAAAGACCATAAAAACAATCATCGTTTTTTGAAAATATTGTTTATTGTGTATTTACTAGTTACAAATGAGCCTACTAAGATATAAAACTAAGGAAAATTGGGAAACTTGTTTACTAAAAATAACAAAATAAAGAACTATTTGTAAAATAAATTCAAGCCTTCCCATTATAAACATAAAAATCATAAAAACCTATCAATGTCTTAAGGCATATTCATTAATAAAAGATTGTATTAGGTATATGAAAAACTTAAAAAAACTCTAAAATTAATAAAAATACTTTGCGGCAGGAGCTAAACATCGCGGTTGTTTACACATGTATTACAAATTGGCTTTGAGTATTGTAAACAAACTGCTTTTCTACACTGCACACATAGATATTTCGTCATTCGGTTTTTGGCCCTCGGGCACAGATAACATCCTTTGCGTTTTTCCAATAAAAGGTCTTCACCACTTGATGGCGCAATTATTTCTGGAATTCCCAAAATTCTGCTAATGCTGGAACGTACTTCGCGAGATACTCGAGGATTTGTTAGTCGCCTTTCCATGTGCTGACGTACTAATTGGGCCGCTAGTTGTTTTGCAAATACCGACTTTTCCCTAATTACCGAATTTCTCGTGTAACATTGATGTAGAATATAAGAATTAACAATAGAAATGTCAAGGATTCTGAAAAATATTGCCAGGGGTCACCTGCAAGTGCGTCGGCTTGACAAACTTTTTGCGCACTTCTCATCAATTGTGTCTACTCCTCCTTTGTTACGGTTGTAGTACATGATAATGTCTGGCTTCTGGGTGTCTGGATCGGTAGATGCACCACTATGCATAGAAGAAACAAGGATGGTGGCCTTTCCCTTTTTTCCCACGTAAGATACCATAGTTTTCTCATCTCTAAATCCATAAAATGATGATCCTACCATTCTTTTTTTGTTTGGCAAAAACTCGCTTGGTATTTCTCGCTTATTTTTTTTAACAGTGCCAACATATGTTAGTTTGTTTCTTAGTAAAATATCTACAAGTTCTATAGAACTAAACCAAATTGTCGGCAGTAACATTTCGATTACTACCAATGAGAGGTTTCGCGAGACGTATTACTGCCTGTGTTGGCTTAGAGAATTTATGTTCTTCTTCGCTTAGTCCAAGTCCATCGGAACCCTTTCCGCTGTAAATGTAGGCATTGTATAAATATCTTATTCTGGAATCAGTTAGACACATAATTTTTATGTCGTATTTAAACGGCTTATTTGGCATGTACATTTTGAAGTGTGTTCGCCCTCTAAAACTTACAAGCATCTCGTCGATTGTCACCGAATCCCCCATTCCATAGATATTTTGGCAGTTTTCAATATATTTGTGAAAAACTTGAGAAATTGCTGCCGTTGGATCTTCTTTTTTACGCTCGGTTCTTGTCCTAGGGTCATCAAATCTTAGGGCAGACAGCAGAACTGAAAAACGATTTTTGCTCAACACCGCTCTAAATATATCTCTGCCTGTCCCGTCAGTAGCGAAAATTGTATCCATGTTTTCATGATTGGAATTGAATATTGAAGTATAAATCAAGAGTCCTAGAAAGGCCTTCAATTCTATCATGTCTATATCACTTACATGATATTTTTGTGTATAGTTTGATCGCACTTGAAATAGTTTATGATTTGTGCACTCAACTATCTGAACTAGAATATCCTCCGAAAAAAGCAAATTCCATATAGAAAATGGATCTGCAGTTTGGCCAAGATCACGAGCACTTCCTTTGAGAACGGTAACTTTCAATACAATGTTGTGTTTTCTCACCCGCGATGAAGGAACTACCTCAGTAGTACACCATCTGTACTCGTTTTTTCCATATAAATAATTTTTGCTTGTAGAACTTTCACCATGTTCTACCACATTCTCATCAACATCACTATAATCAGGCGAGTCTTCCTCCGAAACTTCGGAAGCAGAATCATGTTCTGATTCTATATTTTCGTTCTCTGACGCACTGCCTATGTCACTTGCATCATCGTCTACTTCCTCAAGCCATTTCAAAACAGTTTTGTCAAAATCTTTATCGCCAAACCGAACTCTTTTCGACGGACCCGCCATTTCACGTCACACAATATTTAGTACACAAACACACAGGTGCCGTCTGACAGACTGTGACAAACTGAATTCTGTACGTAAAATTCGATAACTTCTTTACGAGTAATGATAGACTAATGGATAGGGAGTAGTGGTGGGAGCAACAATAGAGAAATGATTAGATGGAGCAACCGATTTATGGACGGTCGAATTACAGAAATATCACATAATATATTTATCGCGTAGTCCGTCAGACGGCACCTGGGTGGTTAAGGGTTAAATTACAATTTCAGATATGTAATGGAACAACGTCAAGAATGCCATCGTGAAACAATGGCGAGTTGGATTAGGGTTCATACTGTTTGTATGTCCCTTGCCAGTGATTCCGAAATTTATTGTAGTCTGTAAAATATCGTTAAAAAATTCCAAGATATCGCACATAACACGTTACTTAGCATCGCAAACATATACACAGAAATTATACCTGTTGGAATCTGACAATTTTAACGAAGAACTCTGTGAAACTTTAATGTCGGCAAATATTTCATTAAATAAACTTAACAATCCCACCTTCAACATTTCTCCAAAAATATGCTTGTCGAAATGTTCCTGCTGAAATATTATGTTTTCTAAGTGCTACACAAAAGCAGTAGGACGCATTAGAAGCCATCTTTCAAATCAGTGCCTATCGATAAATGGCGACCAAACTGTCGATATATTATGACGTTGTGTGGTAAATATTGTAGCTGGTGTACTACATCCATCTATTATATATAAAATATATGTAATAGCAATAAAAGTTATAAATACAGTTGGTGCAGAAACAGTAGGTAAAACTATTTACGAGAATATGCATCAAATGCTTCATTCGGTATGTACAAAGAAAAAATACTTTTATTTGTCAGTGACAGTGCTACGTATATGTTAAAAAGAGGCAGACTATTAAAGGAAATATATCCTAATATGCTGTATATTACTTGTGTAGCACATGCTCTCCACAGAATTTGCTTTAAAAAAAGTTTTCAGAGAAGCACCATTGCGAATATTCCCTTACAGGTATGAACTTCCATCTTTGTCACTGCCTCCCTCGTAATCACTAGATGGGGAACATGGTTGGAAGCAACTAGTTTTTATGCAGAGAATTTCGATAGTTTACAAAATTTCGTTACATGTTTAAATGACGATGCACAAGGTATTTCTGAGGGCAAGGAACTAATACAAATTCCAAATTTAGAAAATCAGTTGTACTGTCTTCAGGAATACTTTTTGCCAAAACTAATCACTTATTTTGAAAATCAAAATCTCAAATTAAATGATGGATTAACTACATCAGATGTGGCTATTAATAATTTGAAAAATATTCCAAGTGACTTCGGATGTAGCCTTCGGCAAAAGTTAGACGCAGTTTTTAATAGAAATCCAGAATTAATAGCATTGCTATAATTGTGTATGAGGACAATGCCTCAAAATCTAACTGCTAAATACGCTGAAATAAAAGAATATTTCCAGTATGCACCTATAACCACTTGTGATGTAGAAATGGCGTTTTCTATCTACAAGGATGTATTTCATTCAAAGAGAACAAATTTTGCAGAAGAGAACCTTGAGAAAGTAATGCTAGTTAATATTAATACTCCTTTACTCAACTTGAACTACCAAATGAACAAATAAAAATGGATTTCGTATTTTATAGATCACCACCCGTTTGTTTCCCAATTATATAAAGGAAATTAAAAACTCCTTAAAAATACAAATTTTCAAGAGAACGCTCGTACGCGATGAGTCATGGGCCTCTCGTGTCCGGTCCCTAGTCATTACTATTAGCTTTGCGTTTTTCACGCTCGCAATTTCTAGTTCTTTAGAAACACCAATTGTAATATGACATGTAATATTACTTGTCAGTTTGAAACCCCCAACATTGGTATTATGCGTTTGTGTGTTGTGGTTATAAATACCGCCTAATTCTGAGTAAACGCAACGATCCAAATGTATGAATTTTTCTCCCGCTTCGAATACAATTCCCCTGAATGCTGTAGGCGCGTCAACATCGATGTCATACGTATAGCAAGCGCCAATTAAGTTGGCGCGAGGAGGGGGTTTAGCAACAGACTGTTTTGTGATTGGCTTAACGCGTTCAGGGGATTTTTATTCGGAGCGGAAGAAATATTCGTATATTCAGGCCGTTGCGTTTGCTCAGAATCAGGCGGTATACATACCGGGTTTTTCTTTTGTCATTACACATAGGTATAATGCATTGACTGAATTATTTTCATTTCCAATTACACATAGAAATAAATAAATGGTGGCATAGGCAGCCAGTTATACACCAGTCACATTGTATTTCCAAACTGTCAAAAATTTCTGTTTTTTGTTCATACTTAAATCTTAAATTAAATACATTTTATTGAAAAATACATAATTTAACCCTTGTCTGCATGACCGGGGTCCTTTGGCGACCCCAGCACCACATTTTTCTTCACAGTTGCCTACCCTGAATTAGTAGGCGTTTGGTCGTCCATCTATTTGTCATTTGCAGTTCGAGGTTATGTTGTGCAGTGGTAGCTTGACTACAAGTTTTTCCCTGTTCTAATTAAAGTTAAATTAGGTAAGTGGGGTCTGTAAAAGACCCCATCTGTGCTTTTGCGTACTAAATATAACATTTTAATATACACCGGTTTTTTCTAGTTTTTGAAAGGGATGAGTCGTTTAGATCGTCGCCGTCCATTGACCCATCTTGCTGAAAATATCGAAGATTTGTCGGATATAGAAGATGAATATGATGTCGATTTTCCGAAGATAACCTCGAAAGTCAGAGCGAAGAAGATTCCGATGAATTATCAGATGAAAGTAATACTGAAGAATTTCATTGTACTCAGTACGTTGCCAAGTTAGGTTTGAAGTGGAATAGTTTACCTTTTCGCAGTAGTAAAACGCCACTGCGAAATTTAGTAAATGCACGTCCTGGGCCGACGCCGTTTACCGAAGAAGCGAATGATTCTATAGATATTTTCAATTTATTCATTACAAATGAAATGAAAGATATTATATGTCGTTATACAAATGAAGAAGCAAAGAAGAATTATGCAGAATGGAATAAAAGAACCTAATTCACCAATGAATTGGATAGATTTAGAAAAGGGTGAACTAGATTGCTTCTTCGGTGTACTTATAAAAGCAGGTGGATTGAGATGCAGGAAAGAATCCACGAGTGAAATGTGGACAAGAGATTCTTCTATACGCCGCCCATTTTTTTGTGCAGCTATGCTGTCAACAGATTTGAAGAAATATCAAGATTATTAAGATTTGACGATAAGACTACAAGAATTGACAGAAAGATGGAAGATAAACTGGCGGCTATTAGAGAGATTTGGGACTTATTTGTAAGAAATTGCAAGAAAATGTTTAAACCTTTCGAATCTCTTACAGTGGATGAACAACTAGTATGTTTTAGGGGCAGATGTCCCTTTAGACAATACATAAAATCAAAGCCTGGTCGTTACGGCATAAAGTCTGGGCACTTGCTGACTTAAAAACTTCCTATTTATGTAATCTTCAGGTTTAATGTGGTTGTCTTCCAAGTGGAGTGAGGGAAAAAGAACAAGGAATGCGTGTAGTAAAAGATATGGTTGAACCATATTTCGGTAGCTGGAGAGGCATAACTACAGATAATTTCTTTACAAGTGTACCTTTAACAAATTATTTGTTGAGCAAAGGACTTACATTGCTTGGAACGATTCGAAAAAATAAAACTGATACGCCACCTCAACTCAATGTAAGACCAGTTCATTAATCCATGTTCGCTTTCACAATGGATGTAAGCATGGTATCGTACATTCCAAAAAAGGGCACAATGGTTCATTTGTTGTCTACACAACATCAAGACGATAACGTATCTCCTGAAAGCGAAAATAAGCCTATTATGATACTAGACTACAACGAAACTAAAGGTGCAGTTGACAACGCAGATAAATTGATTCGAGGATTTCCATTCGCTCGTAGAACACTACGATGGCCTTATAGACTATTCATGAATATTCTAGATATATGTGCCATGAATACATTTGTAATATTCAACGAAAAACATCCCGAATGGAAAAAACAAAATAAAGCCAGGCGTAGGTTGTTCTTGTTACAACTGGGAGACAAATTAACTCGTGGAAACATGGAAGAACGGGCTCAAAATATAAAACTTCCAATATTTGTAAAAACAGCACTCCAGGATTGTGGTATTGCCTTAGCAGAAATAAATTTAGATTCACAGAGAGATGAAGAAAGAACCACTTCGACAAAAAGGGGTAGATGCTATAAATGTCCAAGAGAACAAGACAAGAAGGTTAACATAAAACGTAAGGACTGTCACACTGGGACTGTTGTTTGTGACGCACATAGAAAAAAAGAGACAGTGACGGTTTGTCTTCCATGCCTTTCATTAAAATAATGTTTTCCATTAAATTTTCTTTTTTAAAGTTATATGTAATTTCAAAGCATTGTCAAATCTAATGTTTTTTTAACACATTTTTGTTATGTTCTAATATAAAAATAATTGTACAACCATCATATTATATGTAACTTCCATCAAATTCAATTTTAAGACTTTTTTTTAATTTTAATTTGTCTTAAAGTACCTTAAATCTAAAAAAAAAATGGGGTCTCGACAGGACCCCACGTATGTGGTTAGCACGCATTAGTCTGTCATGCACACAAGGGTTTTAAAGCAGTTAATTGTCCCCAATTTTAAATATTTTTAACAAATTCAAAGAACATGAATAGTATTTTTTTATGGTTCAAATGCCTATATCTAAGATGGTAAAATTAGTGTATCAAAGAAGGTAGAAAATATAAACAAAAATTCTTTTAGGTAATAAATATGTGACTATTTATTTAATAATCACAATAACACTTGGACTGTACAATTATTTGACAGCATCACTACTGGAATTAAAGATTGAGGGAGGAAATCAAGGTTATTTTCATATGTAGGAGGATCAGTTCCTATGGTAGCAACTGTTTGAGAACCTCAATTTGAAGAGAAATTTACGTAGTACTGATAATGCTACCGGGGTTCCTTCTTTTCTAGATCAAGAAATGTTTAATATTATGAAGAAAGTCGATCCTCAAAATAAAGAACAAATGCCTGTAATCGAAACAGACATTAGTTCCATCAAAAGTCACTTTCATTATTTGGATTTTTGCAAGAAAGAATAAGAGAAATTAAAATCAATTACAGCCCATGCAATAATAGCTATAAGGCAATACCTCGTAAGGCCAAAGTCAAATCAGGACGTAGATCCTCGTTTATTTTGGAAAGTAAGTTTTAAGAAAAAAGGGTAAAAACATTTTTATATTTGGATTTTCTTTTAGATAACAGGAATGGAGCTGAGACCCTTGAAACAATGTGCTAGGAAATACTTCTGTATTCGAGCGAGTTCAGCAGAAAGTGAGAGTGTATAGTACAGCTCGTTTAATAATAGAACAAAGTTGTGCAAGACTAAAGCCGAAAAATGTTAATATATCGTTCCTAAATAAAAATATTAATAAGTAAACTATGTATTTATTTGATTAAAATTACACCCATTCTTTTCCTATTAGCTAAAGATATAACTCAATGAGTTTCATCATAATATACTTTCTAACTATTAAAGATATTAATGTTTAAGCATTCAAAGGGAAATTATTTAGATTGCCATACAGAATGTACATGAAACTCTTTAAATCTATTTTAAAACTTAAAATTTATCGCCAGAGTATTCTAAAATCTAGTTAGGCAGTAATACTTATACTGGCAACAGTGGGTAATACTAAAGAAAATAAAGCCACAAAGAATTCGGTTATGTTTTTAGAAAAGAAAGAAAATCTTAGTTTAAATGAAAAAATTAATATTCTAACGATTAATTATGATAAATAAAACAACATAATAAAAGCGTTTATAGCAAATTTTCGAAATGTCCTCCTCGTCTTTGAAGGCAATAAGCAAGGCGATTTTGAAAGCAACGCAGGGTATTCAGAATAAATTCATCCAAGTTATGAATTTACAAGTTATTATAAAGTTTGCTTTTTAGGTAACCTTAAAGAAGGAAACCATCTGGAGATAAATCAGCTGATCTTGGGGGCCATGGTATGGGGCCAAACCTGCCAAACAACTGTTTTTGAAATGTGTTACTTAAAAAATTCCTGACGGCTTGAGTAGAATGCGCCGGAGTTACATCCATTTGGAACCAAAGTTGATCAACATTTGGTATCTCAATTAGTGGAATGATGTGGTTTCGCGAGAGATTTAAATATTTTTCTGCAGTGAGGTTACCGTCAATAAAAAATGGGCCAATAAGTCTATCGCTTATTATTCCAATCCAGACACTGACTTTTTGAAGGTACTGTGTTCAGGTTAGGTTTTGGGCATGAGGATTTGTGCGGGACCAATACCTAATGGATTAATGAAAAGGAAATTTAGTATTTTTCAATGGATAAATGTAGGATACAAACCGGAAATGCTGAGAGTTGACTTCACCATTTATGGTAAATGTAGCTTCATGAGTAAAAATTATTTTATTTAACCCTTAACTGGTGAGCGTCATTTACGTTACGTTCGTGGTGACCCAGGGTCTGACAGACCCTATGTGAAGATCTACATATATATGACTATTTATTTGAAAATTTTTGATAATATCGGTTTATCCCATATCATTCTCTGTATTTGTATTGAAATATGAACAATAAAAGATCGCTTGTATTAGAAAATATTTATTACAGAAATTCAACTAAATCGAAACCTTTTCGGAACAGAACAATTATCTGAAATGTTTTTAGCTTCCTAAAATGTATAAAAGTAGTTAATTGACGAAGGAGATACTTGTTGAAACTGCATTATAACGCTAAGAAATAAGTAAATAAACTTTTAGTTTCAAAAAATTCTATTTATTATGAATATCACTGAGTATTCATCCACCTGATGAAGCCATTGTATGGCGAAACAATATTGTAGTGATATTTATAATAAATAGAATTTTTTGAAACTAAAAGTTTATATACTTATTTCTTAGCTGTATAAAAGTATGTTATATTTTGCACATAAACATTTCAAATCGAACACCATATACAAAAATAACAAAATCACAATGCTGAAAATTTTAACAACAAACTTTATCGAGAGTGCTTATAAACAGTTATTACATATATTCTTACTGCACTGCAAACAAACTGGCTTCCTACACCGTACACAATATGTTTTTGTCTTCCTATCCTTAGAATAAGGACAAATGTAGCACCTTTTCCTTTTTGAGGTGCCATTTTCAACTTGCAGATTCGGTATAGTATCAGTAATGCCCAGAATAGTTCCCATGACTGTTTTTAACCCTGTTTGTATTGATGGATTGTTATATCTCGTGTGTATAAAGGGTTTTACAAGAGCATCCGCTAAACGTTTTATAAACTCAAACCGCTGTAATTTTTCACAATCTCTGTAGGATTGATGAAGAATGAAAGCGTTGCACGAAGCAATATCCGCAATTGTAAAAAAATGGCTATAGGCCATCGTCTAGTGCGGCGCGAGGATGAGTAAACACTACACTTTTGATCCAGTGAATCGACACCTCCTTTGGTGCTATTATAAAAACTTATGATTTCTGGTTTTCCAGTGAATTCATCTAAACTAGCAGTGTGGTGCATACTAGAAATAACAGCAACTGCTTTATTCTTTTTTGGCACAAATGATACCAAAGACATATCTTTGGTGAAACCATACATTGTAGACAAAACTGGTCGCTTCTTTGATGCTAAAAATTGTGGCGGTATTTCTTTTTTGTTTTTTCTTATCGTACCTACATAAGTTAGTCCACGATCCAGTAGCTCATGGACTAATTGAACAGAAGTAAACCAGTTGTCGCAGGTGATATTTCGATTTGCTTTTTCGATTGGTTTAGCAAGTCTAATTACTGCTTGCGTAGGGATATTCAATTTTCGTTCTTCTTCAGACAAAGTAGCTCCATCACTTGCCTTTCCACAGTACAAATATGCGTTATAAAAATAATTATTTCGTGCATCAGTAAGACAAATAAGTTTGAACCCGTACTTATTCGGTTTATTAGGCATATACATTTTGAATCGACAACGCCCTCTGAAACCAATTAACATATCATCTACAGTAACCGTATTACTCACTGTATAGACACTCTGACAGTTCTTGAATGTTGTAAAAATAAAAGATATCGCAGCACTAGGATCTTCAGGTAAACGTTCATGCCTGGTCCGGAAATTATCAAACCTAAGACAAGCTAATAAAACAAAAAAACGCTTACAAGACATAGCGCAACGAAATACATCCCTTCCTGTGCCATCTGCAGCAAACAAAGATTGAAGTCTCTCATGACCTGACTTGAAAATTTGAGTATATAAAAGTAATCCGAGAAATGCACAGAATTCCTCTCGAACAACATTTTTCAATTCAGGCCTATTAGGTTCTTTGTATTTGAGACGGTACTCGCCAAGCTTTTCATTTGTCCATGTGAGTATTTCATCGAGAATATCATCAGTGAACAGAAAGTTCCAGGCATCTATCGGGTCAGCCTTATTACCTAAATTTCCAGCAGCACCTTTTAGCCCAGGCAAATGAGTAACAATGTTGTGTGCTCGCGTTCGTACGCGTGGGTTCGGTGGCTCCTTTGACCATTTGAACCTGTTCCTACCATAATATCCTTTGGTTGTAGATTCACATTGTTCCTGCACATGTAATTCCTCTTCTGAAGAAGCTTCGTCCTCTGATAATGCTGATTACTCAGAAGCTGTTTCATGCTCACTTTCAATAACAAATTCATCATCTATATTACTATCTTCATCACTTTCTGAACCAATTTCGTCATACCGCCGTAATACGGTCTCTTCAAAATTCAAATCAGTAGCACGAACACTTTTTTCTACGGACATTCTTAATTAAAATTACTTTCAGTTAGGGTGAACCAGGGTCACATAGACACTTAAACTACAATATATAGATAACTGCACTCGTAACACGTATTCTTTCAACGGCGTATTGACGAAGACTAAATATTAGGAAGCTACTGATAAGGTTAGAAAGATTTGCGCATGTCCTTAAGAGTAATACTGGAACAACTAAACTCAGGGTCTAATAGACCCTGGCTCACCAGTTAAGGGTTAAAATTGCTTCGTTTTCATTTAACATATTAAACATGTTTTCAAAAAAATCAGTTCGTTTTACATTATCTTCATCGAAAAGCTCCTGATGGTTTGATACCTTGTATGGGTTATATTTAAATTCTTTCAGGGTTCTGTACGCCGAACTGTACGATACTCCAAAATGCCTGACTACATCTAAAAGCGATCCTACAGACTGTTTTTCTACGTAACAGATGATATTCAGCTTCAAATATTCTGCTAACACATGATAGATTTTATTATTATTTTTGTGTGAATTTAGAAGACAACCATCTTCTTTGAATCTATTATAAATATTTAAAATTGTCTTTGCACAGGGTATAGGCCTGTTAGGATAATTAACGGCAATCATATCTCTGACTGTCCTTAAACTGTTATTCTTCTGATACCACGTTACCATTGAAACTTTTTCGTCTTTGCTATACGTACCCATGATTTAAATAAATTATCTATTTTTCAATAAAATATATTTAATTTAAGATTTTTGTAATGAATAAAAATTGAGAAATGTGACATTAAAAATTTTTTATTTACTCTCCATGGCAATCTATTTAAGAATTAATGTATTGTTTTTACGTAGATTTTGGTGTATAACTGGTTGCCTACGACACCATATATTTATGCCAAAATGAAAATAAGTCAGTCAATGCATTATATAGCAAACGCCAATTAAGTTGGCGCGAGGAGGGGTAAGTTCGCGCAGGATTAAAAGTAGTGCGGAGATTTGTATTTAGTTTTACATCAAATGTCAGATAATTCTAAACTCTGAGCGTGTATCACTTTATGATCCCCTAGCAAAGACATTATGTTCCGTCAATCGTCAATTACAAATGTATTCTGACAATTACTTGAGTAATAGGAGTGCACGTTTTTAAAAACGGCTTCTGCGCACCCCCGCCCCTCGCGCCAACTTAATTGCCGCTTGCTATACCCATGTGTAATGACAAAAGAACAACTCCGTATATTGTGTGATTTGGCCAACTAAATAATAAATAAAGTTCTGAAAGTATATTACTTTAGTATCTTTGTGTATTTTATTATTTTCTGAGGAAATCATATTTGAATCTAAATTACACCTCCTTAACCAAGAACAAAGTGTATCCGTAATTGAAAATGTCATTAATGCACATATAATTTACATACATAGTTTTAAACAAGCCACAGTTCGTAACGAATACACTTATGAGGTTGTAAAAGGTGTTTTTTATAGAGGTATAGAACTTTAAGTCGGCAACACTTTTCTAACTGGCGGCCATTTTGTCAGCTGTCAAGTGATTTATGTTTAGTTTGGTTTGGCATTTCAACATGAATAGACTGACGCCTGAACAACCCTTCCAAATTGTGCAAATTTATTTTGAAAATCATGGTTCTGTTCGAAATACGTATCGCGCACTACGTCTATTTTACGGTCAACATAATCGTCCATTAGAGCAATTAATTCGATTAACTATGGAACGTTTTCGCACCACGTTTACTCTAAATGATAATACGCATCCACAGAGACGTCGTACAGTGCGTACAGAAGAAGTCATTGCTGCTGTAGAGCGTAGCATAGAGGAAGACCTGAATCAGTCTATCCGCCATCGTGCACAGGAATTGGATATGTGTCCATCCACTTTATGGAAGATTTTGCGGAAAGATCTTGGTTTGCGTGCTTACAAAATCCAACTCGTGCAAGAATTGAAGCCACACGATCACCTAGCAAGGCGTAGATTCGGTGAATGGGCCCAAAACAAGATTGCCGTTGATCCCGATTTTCATAAGCGAATTTTGTTTAGCGATGAAGCTCACTTTTGTTTGAATGGATACCTCAATAAACAAAACTGCCGTATTTGGAGTGATGGTAATCCTCAAGTGTATGTTGAGACACCGTTACATCCAGAAAAACTGACTGTTTGGTGTGCTTTATGGGCTGGTGGAATCATTGGTCCGTACTTCTTTAAAAACGATGCTGGTCAGAACGTTACAGTCAATGGTGACCGCTATAGAGCCATGATTACTGACTTTTTCGTTCATCAATTGAACAACCATGATGTGCAGGAGCTGTGGTTTCAACAAGACGGCGCAACATGTCATACAGCTCGTGCCACAATTGATTTATTGAAGGAAACGTTTGGTAACCGCATAGTTTCACGTTTCGGACCCGTGATTTGGCCTCCAAGATCGTGCGATTTAACACCGCTAGACTATTTTCTGTGGGGATATGTGAAGTCGCTAGTCTACGCCGATAAGCCCGAAACGATTGACCACTTGGGAGGACAACATTCGCCGCGTTATTGCCGATATACGGCCACAAATGTTGGAAAAAGTCATCGAAAATTGGAGCTCCAGATTACACTACGTCCGAGCCAGCCGTGGCGGTCATATGCCAGAAGTCATATTTAAATTATAATGCCAGAAGATTATCTTTCGAATAAAGTAAATTTCATGTCAATTTAAAAAATTCATCTTTGTATTATTCCATTTCAAATTTATATACCTCTATAAAAAACACCCGTTATATTTAGTTCTGTTTGACATATTATCGCCACAATGGATAGTAAAAGAGAAAGTTTAAAATAAGAACAGTGATCAACACAAAACATAATATCGATATGAAACATTGTATGCCTTCGCGCTCAATATACCAAGAGCGGCACCTATTGGCTTTGCCGTGTGCTACAGTACTAATTGTTTCATTCTTCTTACTACAAAGCGCTTCATTTTTTCGTTCGAGAAGGCAGTATAGTAATCAATCAAACTTTAAATACTACGACTAACACAAAATATTAAATAGATCAACGATGCTAATGCATGTGTTCTTATATAACATTCTAATAACTCGCTCATTTTACAATGTCACATGTTAATTAAACATTGAGTTGTTTCAAGAACAAGGTTGGGACTTGGTGATACCTCAAACGAAGACTTTCCTCGAAATAAGTCTTCCTTTTATTATTTTAAATGCATTCGGTAATTTAATTCAACTGAAAAGGTAACTGTTATTATATTAACCCATTAACTTCCAAATTTTTATTATCGACATTTTTTGTAAATTTAAATTAAAAATAGGATTATATTAAAGGTAATAGGTCAATTTATTCGTTGGCAAATAAATATACGCCATTTAAAAAAAAAAAAATTTAAGTCCCATTTGGGACCCATGGCACTTGCCGTTACAAAATTTAAAAAAAACTGAACCAACATTTCAAACTAAAGAAAAATATTTATAATTTATACCAATTAGGAAAACATTCCATATGCAGCACAATATTTCATTTTTTACAATGTTTGCGAACGTTTGTGTCACATATGGCGCATTTTCTTTGTTTTCCATCAATCGTTCGCTCCAAAACATGTCCAATGGGATCAAATCTAACATCGTCAGGCACGCGGCGTTTCCTCACCTTACTAGAACTTGGTCTTCCGGTAAATTTAGGATCGGATAATGATTCTTTCTTCAGATAAGTTCCGGCAATAATGCGTCTAAAATCTAATAATGGGATACTTCCATTTACTGCAGTATAAAGAGCGTGGGCGTTAACAACCGCAACGTCAATCGTATTTGTGAAAAGAGGGAAATACCATTTCTTACCTCTAAGTTTGATACGATACTTTTGCACATTCCAGTCTAACTTGTCGACCCCTCCCATATGTTTATTGTATTGCCGACAATGTTTGTTCTATCGACAGGGCATTCTTTTTTTTCTTTCTTACAATATCTTTTCACTTTTTCTATAGGTTGCAATCCTAAGTAATTCGATAGCATTTTAACACAGCTTTTGTCATTCCAAATCAACGCAAATATTTTATTTTTTTCATCATAACGATAATCATATGCCCCTCGTTCCTCTTTTTTTATGATATTATCAGATTTCAAAAGACACTTGTTCATTCTATTATAGCGTACTGTTCCAGCCGCCTTTATATTTAGTTCTCTCAACTTCAACAATAAATCAAAGCTGGTGAAAAAGTTATCGAAAAATATTTCATATTCTGACGGATCTTGCAAAAAAGAGGTCATCTTCATTATCACAGAAGCTCCAACACCACTTACAAGTTGTACTTCTTGGCTTTTCCTTCATAAATATCCATATGAAAACAATAGCCAGGTTTAGAGCAGCACATAGCCCATTGCTTGAATCCAAATCTTATTGGTTTTTCCCTAATAAACTGTTTCAGGTAATGGTGGCCATAGTAACGCACCATTTGCTCATCTATTGAAAGTTTTTGTGCAAATATACCGAACTTTTTGAAATTTGTGTTCAATTTGTTTATCAAAGGACGGAATTTAAATAGTTTGTCTTGTTTATCGCTGGTGGATATGAGACTATTGTCGTTAAAATGCAGGTTTTTTTTTATTTCCAAAAACCTGTGCTTAGGCATGCAGTTTCTAACGCATGTAAGATTTATATCTTCATCCTCCGACCAATATAACTGCTCTTGGGGCAACGAATGGTACCCTGATAGCAAAAAAAATCCAATAAACTTTTTAAGACAATTTGTGGAAAGTTCAAAGTTATGTTGTTGTTTTGTCTAGCGTAATTTACACTTTAGATAGCTATATGGTTTAGTAAATCTTCGTCGAAAAGTTCTTCAAGTATCTGAACCGGTGATTTACCTTTCAAGTTTTGAATAATGTGTGATTTCAATTCAGATACATTGCCGCTTTCAAATGATGTATTAATCAAATTTATGTCCTGCTTTTTCCAATCACTTTTTGGCAAGAATTTACCTTTTGATTTTACTATAGATGCTTGATTTTGATCAACATTCAGAGTGCTGGCATGGATTTCTAGTTGTCCAGGAACGTCTTGTGGAACAGTTTTTGGCAAGAATTTACCCTTTGATTTTACTATAGATGCTTAATTTTATCGACATTCAGAGCGCTGGAATGGATTTCTAGTTGTCCAGGAACGTCTTGTGGAACAGATTTTGGCAAGGATTAACATTTCATTTTACTGTAGATTTTACTGATCTTGATCATCATTCAGAGCGCTGGAATGGATTTCTAGTCGTCCAGGAATGTCTTGTTGAACAGTGTCTTCTAAAATATTATCATAAAATTCTTCGCAATGACTTTTTGTTCCAGATCAGCAAAAAATTCATCATCTTCCAATATTTCTTCAAGTTCTGCGATAGTAAGGAATTTTCTAGAGCCCATACCGAAATGGAAACAAAAAAAAACAGCAACTGTGAATAAAACTAACATATCGCTCTCCATATGATTTTTTTACATAGTAAATTCCATGATCACCAAATGGGGAACAAGGTGTTTTGTACTATATTTTTTATAATAAATATTATATTTGCTCACCTGTTATTCTAATATCAACTAGAGGAATGTATTATTACTTCAATTCACAAAACTGGCACAAAATTAATCAAATAAGCACAAAAAATATTATTAGAAATAATGTAAATATTCGACCGTCAACTTTTGTGTATAGGTTATAAAATAACGCGCATAACATGCTTACAGGGCTACCAACACTAAAATATAAAATTTTTCTAGAAAGTACATGAAAGTATTCATGTTCAGTTAGTATACATTTAACATTACACTAAAGATAATAACATTTTAAAATATGTTAAAAAATAAAATTCGCGAATTCCCATTTGGGGATCAGGGAAGCTAATGGTTTAATGTTAATTGCAAAGTCAAATTATTCTACTTTTAAGTTATACTAAGTTATATACTTTTTTTATGTAAATATTTGCTGTTTCATTACTTACATTTACAGAGAGTTAATCTTTTTCTTATTAGTTTCTCTACTAGAAAATAGGCAATAGACATTTACCCATTTTGTGTTACCCAAAATTACTCTAACAACGGCCTGTTGACGTCAAGGGATATTTGATTTTTCCTCGATTAGGTTCACTTCTGTGAATTCATAGAATTGCGGATATCCGCCTACGCATTACTATATGGAGGATGAAGGAGCCGTCACGGATCAAACATATAATAGTTAATATAGGCCCACAGTCAATTTTGTAAATGGAGTACTGAGTGAAACAAAGCAGTTAAACTAAATGATTCTTGCAATTAAAAAGAAAGATATTCAGTCCTAGAAATATACCTTGTGCTTCGAGTCGGGTATCTAAACTTAGTCAATCATAATAGATAAAAGATACTTTCACAAATATATGAACTTGTAATGTGTTCTCCGCACCCGATTTTTAATAATATGTATTTTATATTATTAAAAATGTTTTTGTTTTATACAAAATTTGTGAGGTTTTACCTACTCAAGTATGTTTGAAATTACTTTTTTAGTAATAATAATGTCTGTTTTAGGTCGAAAAATAATAAATCAGCTTTTTAATTCCAGAATTACTAAAATGACGGCTTTAGTTGATATACACCTTTTTATATTCACGTTGGCGTTACAATAAACTTGAATAATGCAATTAAATTTAATTAGTTCCTGTTCGTGGTCATGTTTATATTATAAACAATAAAGTATCAAATTTCATATAAATTGCAAACATTGGATGTTAGCACTTTCAGATTTCAGATTGATTAAGTTAATTAGTTGTTGCTACTAACTTGTATTACATGGCCTCTGGATTTAAGCGTTGATCTAAACAATCGTAAGTTTTTCTTAATTATAAATTTTGCTTTTTACATTCGTTATAGCATATTATATTACCAATTAAGCTTAATAACTGTTATGATATTAGGGCCCCTTGTTTTTTTGTAATATATACTTTACGAGATCAAACGATTTTATTCGTAGAAACGAAATCGTTTATTACTAGTATTATTTATATAAAATTACTATTCAAAACTACGTATTTTCATTTCTAACTTTCATCTTTAATTTTGTTGATTTACTTTCGCAATAATTTAGTTCAACAAATGTTTTCTCATATTAGAATTTCTATTTATTATTAATAATAGCAAAATTTATTTACTTGCTTTTGCGTTAAAACTGTGTAATACGAGGTCTACTAGAAATATTTCTAAAAACGATGTAACATCAAATTTAGTGAGCCATTTTTTTTGTTTCTCAACCTATTAGCATTTGACAGTAACATACTAGTACGAAGCATTTCTTAGAATCAGAAGCTGATAATTATTATATAATAAACTATTAATTTGAATCCTTCAACAGTCGCTTTAGGCGAGGAAAATTGCTCACCATATGATTAATTTTTGATATTTGGGAACAAATAAAAATTACAAGGTGATAAATCAAATGAACACAGTTAACAAATTAATAAACAAATATTTTTCCTGCCTGAAATATCAACGGTTTGACTTGTGTGAGAATTGACGTTGTCATGATGGATAAAACTAGAGTTGAGAATCTTGTCCGTACAACAGAGTGGAACGTGCCCACCACAACGTGAATGTGTATATACGAGGGTTGTCTGAAATGTTTCCGACCTAACAATGGTACAAGACATTTTTCCTAAAATTTATTTTTATTTTTCTATATAGTCTCCTTGTAAATTTACACACTTCTCGCAGCGATGCTCCCATCTCTTCAAGCCCTCCAAATAGTACTCGGCGTCTTTCTCTGCTAAATAATTGTTTACGAAGGTGATGGCCGCCTCATTTGACAAAATCTCCCTCTTCCGAGCGCAATTTTGAGATTGGGGAACAAAATACGTTACTGGGGGCTAGATCTGGTGAGCAAGGAGGGTGGTTAAGCAGTTCAAACCGTAATTCCTGGATTTTCGCCATGGCAACTGTTGAGGTGTGAAAAGGCGCATTGTCTTGGTGAAACAAATCTTTTTTCTGCAAATGTGTCCGATCTTCTGCAATTTCTCCCTTCAGCTTGTCAAGTAATGATGCATAGTATGCTCCTGTAATGGTGTCTCCTGTTTAAAGATAATCGATTAAGATAACTCATTACTATCCAAAAAAAAAGATTTTGCTATTTTTAAGCTGATTCCCCCTTCGCAGTCCAACCGTTTTGACAGTATTTTTGTTACGGGCGTATAATGGTGTATCCAAGTTTCATTACAGTAATTAATCGACGCCAAAGCTCTGATTTATTGCGCCTCAACTGCGCCAACAGAGCGTTGAAAATGTTCATTCGAACACGATTTTGGTCTAACGTTAGCAAGTGCGACACCCAGCGCGCGGAGAGTTTTGTCATCCCTAAATCTTGATTCAATATGTGACAAACACGTTCTGTGTACATATTCATAATCTCTGCCACTTTATTTCGGCGACCGTTTAGCACCATTTGGTGTGTTATTGTCAGTGGGTACAATTTTTGGACGTTTAGAACGCTCATCCTCTCCCAAGCTGATACGGCCCCTCAACTCTTAAACTCAGCTGTCCATGATTTCGCCGTGGTAAATTACGGTACAGGGTCCCCGTACACAGCGTCCAACTCATCTTTAATTTGCGCAAGCGTATTGCTTTTTAGAAACAAATATTTAATGACGGCTTGATACTCGATTTTTGCTATTTTCACAAAAACACTCACATCGACTCACTCAAACGATTGTCAAACAACAACTGAGCGTCCAAAATGGCTGAAATGGTGAGTACCTGTCAATCGCATTCCCCAGCTTTTATTGACCAGTGCTGCCATCGTCAAGTTGAGGTTGGAAATATATCAGACCGTCCTCGCAACTTGATTTATAGAATTTCTTTAAATATGCTTTCGTTCTGCCGTATTTATTGCATAAATATAATCTCTATATATAAAGTGTGTAACGCATAATTAGCATGGCTAGTATTATATTTTTCATTTCCCATGTTTTAATTTGTCCGAAACATTAAAGGAGACGCTAATCCGATTCTGTTGTACGGACGAAATATCGCAACTCTAATAATAATTTGTCGATTGCGATTATTTCTTCGTATAACATCAACAGCTTCCGGTAAATAAACATGGTAGAGCAATTAACATTGATGGTAAGTAACTATAGTAAAATCTAGCGTTGACTTAGCAGCACTGTGTGAGCGAGTAACTTTCGTCGATTCTGGCTCGCTTTGAATGATACAAACGATGGATTGTTCTTTACTTTCAAAGCCGCAAGCATGTGTTATATGATATGTCGATTTCGTTCAAGAATTTCATTTCATGGACTGAATCAACATTAGTGTTAATAAGAGATGCCGATAGGCAATTGTTACGCTACGCATATAAAATATTTTAATCTATTTTTAAATATATTTCGTCTTTAAATATCTCGATTTAACTTAGACATTTTTTTGTGTATTCGTGTCCAAAGAGAAAGCATCTCTTTGTTATATATTAACCGAGACCCTTAGTTTTCTACCTGACACAACAACGTTACTGTGAAATTTCTTTCTATTTACATTTCGTTTTAAATTGTTTAAATTGAATAATATACATCTTCTTTTATATGTTGTGTTTCATATCATTAGAAAGCTTATGTCACAAGGGTTATTTTAATAATATTTATGCCATCGATAGAACGTATCTTCAGGTCGCGCTTCTTATTTAATTATTATTAAAGTTATCGACCCTCTCTTCGACTTAGATCATAAAACAGAAAGTTTTCAAAACCAGTGTTCTTTTCGTTACAAAACTATCAGTCCGATCTTCTCTTTAGAACCTTCGTGAGTAAAACAACTCCTTGTGCTGTTCAAGTACACAATGCAACTCACCACGCCGTCCGGCCTCTTTCGCTTCTAAGGTAAACTGTATTGTTCTATATACTCGTATATTATTCTTTTAAGCGAATCCACATTAATTCACAATAATTTAACTAATTAATTTCTTCTTCCTCCTGCCAAACATCGCTCTGCATATCTGTCCAGGTATATGACGCACCACGTGGCCGCCCATCGCCGCAAATCAAAGGTAACTCTGTATTGTTCGATACAGACATTATTTTATATTAATCGTAATTAATTAACATCTTATTTACTACTCAATTTAACGTTCGTTTTCAGTGTATTTTGTGTTAATTTTCAATTACGTACTTACCGCTCCTCGTGTATATATTACTTTTGTTTTATTACTTTTAAATATATCAATTTCAATTTCTTCTTATGTAAATATAAATACAAACTTTAAGGACAACGCTCCTGTGTTTTATTTAGTAAATCGCGCCAACTCAATTGGCGTTTGCTATAAGTTGTTGTATATTAATTTAAATTAACCAATATCACGCACGTCCTGGCACTTTGATGAAACTTCACCAGCACCACTAATTATTTTATTATCAAATAATTTCATTATTGTTTACACGGCACATCCACATCTCGATATCCAGCACGAGTTTGTAATATGTACAATCTTCACAAAATTCGTTCCTGACGGTGTTACGTCTAAACGAAAATTTCGTAAGCCAACTCTAAATACTACCCCCTTGGATGGTGTTTCATCCCCATAGGAAATATAAAGTCGATCCATTTATTGGTTTGTCTTTAAACTACAGGTTCTATTTCTAGACGAAACTATTTCCAATGAAATACTGTGTAAACAAAACATGTTCACTTAAATACGAAATATCAATTGAATTATTGGTCCGAAATATTTATAAATATAACAATAAGAAAACATCGACAGCACTTAAATTACTAGATTTCAGAAATTTTCCTGTAGTCCTCGTATACACCAGTGTTCCAAATCTATTGCGCCAAATCTTGTTAACTATTTTCGATGCAATTGTTGTGTTTAATGTCATTACCGTCTTCATTATTTTTCCTATAAGTGTGTACTTCTGTATTTGTCTCTTCTTCTTCTTCTTCTTATATTAGGCCTTAGGCCTGTTCTTATCCGATCTCTTTCATAGTGCTGCAGTCATGTTTGTGACGTAGACTGCCAACTATCTCGCCATCTTTTGAAGGGCCTTCCCGGTGGTCTGGTGCCCATTGGCTTTAGATCCTTTGCTGTTCGGGCTAATCTCTCGCAATCCATTCGTGTTACATGCTGGTTCCACTCCCGTCTCCTCTGTCTGCCCCACCGTACGATATCGTGTACACCACATTGATTCCGTATTTGATTGTTCGGGATTCTGTCTCTCAGTGTTTTCCCCGCTATTGACCTCAATGTTTTCATTTCCGTTGTTTGAAGCATCCTTTTTGTTTCTGCTGTGTCGGCTCTCGTTTCTATTGAATATGCAAGTATTGGTCTTATGCATGCCTTAAATATGCGTACTTTCCCGTCCAGTCTCATATCTTTATTCCGCCAAATAACATCCCTCAGGCATCCCGAAACATAAGCCGCCCTATTAGCTTGTCTTCGAACACTGTCTCTTAGGTCTCCGCAGCTGGATATTTCTATTCCTAGATATTCGAACTTAGAAACTTGTTCGATTATCTCATCCCCAATTACGATTTTACATCGTCTGGGCTCCCTTGCCACTACTAAAGTTTTTGTCTTAGAGGTTGATATCTGCATGTTATAGGTTTCCGCCACTGTTTTAAAAGTGTATGCCATGTATGCCATGTAAATTGTCTTCCGTATCTGAGATCAGGACTGCGTCGTCTGCATAACACAGAATTTTTATCTGTTTTCTTCCAAGCCCGTATCCTTGTCCCACATTTTTTACTGCTCCTATAATTTTATCCATTATTAGATTAAACAGTAGTGGGCTTAGACTATCCCCCTGATGTATTCCAGATGTAATGTCTACTGCCGATGTTAGTTCCTTCTCGATCTTAATTTTAGTTTTGTTGTTTGTGTTTATGTCTTTAATTATCTCTACCAATCCACTGGGCTGGTTTTCTTCTTTTAATAACTTCAGCACATCTTCCAGTCTGACACGATCGAAGGCCTTTGTCAAGTCTAGAAAGCACATATAGGCAGGGTGGTTGTATTCAATTGATTTCTCAACTATCTGTCTTAGTATAAAAATAGCATCTACTGTTGATCTGTTTTGCCGGAAGCCTTGTTGTTCTTCACTTATCGTGTATTGTTTAGTGATCCTGTTAGCGAATATCTTTGTTAATAACTTGAGTGTTGTATTAAGTAGGGTGATGGTACGGTAGTTACTAGGATTGTTCTTATTTCCTTTCTTATGTATTGATATTGTAATGCTCGTTTTCCATTCGTCTGGTATTTGTGTTTGTTTATATATAATTCGAGCATTCTTGCCGTTTACCCGAAGCCGTTATCGTTGATGAGACTAAAAAAATAAAATCGAAAAATTATTCATTTCAGAATTTAGAGTATTTAAGTTTTATTTAATATAAAAGAAGACTGTGTGAGGTCACGAGTAATTGGGATTAGAACATATTTGTAGCGGAAATATTGCGCAAAACGAAAAGGCATTAAATTTATAATGCGTTTGTTTTCACAGGTCCTTGGAAGCTAAATTTACAGAAATAAAGATGCAATAAATTTCTTTTATTGTATTAGAGAGTGTATGTTTGAAATTGCGAAATTACTTTAGGCTTAAAAAATTTATTAATTCTCGGTTCATGCTATTTTTCTTGACTTTCGAAAATCTAATAAAACCTTTTATATAATTCATGATTTTTATTATTCGGACAAAAAATTTGAAATTAGATTTGATTTGTATTTGTTTGTTCAACTAATTTTAGAATATATGAATTTTGCATAATTTTTTCTTTCTTCTGATTTTCGCTTTCGATATATACTCTCCTGGGTTAGATTATTCACTACAGTTCTATTCTGGAATGAAAAATTCAGATTTGATAAATAGTTTTGTAAGTGCATTTTTTTAAAGACAGGTAACAGTTTAAATGTTGGTTCAATAAATAAAATGTTTTGTCAACAAAGAAAATATTTCAGTCAATAACTCTCAATATGTCAATCTCGACAACGTTAACTTGACGAAGTTGTAGCTAACTGAACATCTAACATTAACCCTAGAATACTAATATATTTTTGCTGAGCGGAATTACTAATGTGTAGTAAATTTTACGATTTTTCAGGAAGCTGATATACAGGCTTTCCCAGAACTCGCGCCCTAGAGAAAAAAGAGAAATCAACATAAAGTGACAAATAATGTCAATGAAGAAATTTTGTATCTTGAACGGCATTCAAGGAAAGAACATTTAAATTCTAGGAGGATCTTTCACAATTGTAGCTAGGTTATATATTTTATTACGTTGTCAATAAACTCGACATGCAACTTTTGATAAACGTCAGTATCAAAATTTCTTTCAAATCCCTTCAAATCGCTTTAGTACCGCCGTTGTGCTCAACCGTACTCGTTTATTATAGGGGAGAGTGGCGCACATTTGGACACATAAATTATTACAACAGTAGGCTCATGTTAGCTAATATATCGCTATATTATCTGGATCTACCTTCAGCTTATAGATGTTGCTTTCAAATAATAATATCAAAATCCACGAGATGGTGTCCGTTATGGCATAGGAAATAGGAACAGTTTATTTTAAACTTTAGATTTGTCCGGACGAGCCCCATACTGGGGCACCTCTGGACACGTAACGGTGTAGGTTCGAACATAGCAAAGTGAAACAAAATTTTGCGATTTTTTATTTTACAAAGCCATACAAAATAGAAAAATACACTTACTAAATATTTAAATTGTCAAAGCACACATCAAACTTAACGAATGCCGATTGCCTCGTTGTTCCTTTTACGTTGAGAGGTGGTGGGAGTTTTCTGAGGATGTCTGCATAGTTTGTAGGTGACATATCGTCGATGTTTGGATAAACAAAGCAACCATTACCCTTCTGACGTAAAAAAATTACTTCGCAGACTGTCCTTCTATATCTTGTACAACTCCAACATAGTGTTTGAATGTCTTTTTGGTTGTGAACTGCACAAGTATAAAATTACCTTTCGTCACGTTATTGCATGATAAATATTGTTGTTCTTCATCCTCATTTTCAAAATTAAGATCAATATTGTGGTCGAAATCAAAAACAGGGAAAGTTAACGGAAGGTCAACTGCATACCAAAACACTACTAAGGGAGCTGGACGGAAATTTTTCAGCCAACCTAATTCGTAGTAACAAAAAAGAAATTAAAATAATTACCGGGTTAATAACCGGACATTCTCTTTTAAGGAAGCATTCGTACAGCATGGGCTTGGTTAGCGAGCCCTGGTGTAGAAGATGTAAAAAACAGGAGGAAACTAGCTTTCATGTAATATGCACGTGTGTGGAATTGAAGGAACTCAGACAGAAATATTCCGGGAGAGATCTATTGGATCCTTCGAGTGTACTCAAACTTCCCCTGAGGAGGATAGTGACTTTTATCGAGGACACAAAACTAACGGAGTGGAACTGAGAGATCTATTAGGGATAGTATAAAGAGCAGTGTGCTTAAGTGCCTGGACGTGCTGGCGTCCAACCCAAAACATAAGAAAAACAAGAAGAAGAAGAAGATGCATTAAGGATTGTCCTACATAAACACACGAAAACTTGCATATGAATTTGCGATTCATTTGGAAAAGCGTCTCCATTTGTTTTTATGTTCTTTTTCTAGCCATAACCAGATCTCTCTTTTAGTGATTCCACATACAGGTTCTGGTCCTATGAAGTTCTTATTAGTACCTTCTTTGGCCAGTTTGTCGGCTATCTCATTGCTTTTAATTCCCTCATGTCCTGGCACCCATATCAGCGACACTGTATTGTCTTGTGCCAGTTTATTGAGGAACTGTTTACAATATTTCACCAGCTTAGACCTGGTAGATGGGTTCATAATGGCTTTAATAGCCGCCGGACTATCAGTCATTATGTTAATTTTTTTGTTTGCGCAGCCGGCTTCCCGAATTTCCACGGCGCAGGCTGTGACTGCAAACAATTCGGCCTGGAAAACCGTAGTATGTTTCTCCAGGCATATCGATATCTTCCTTCCAGGGCGCATTCCGCATATGCCTGCACCTGTCCCCTGACTAGATTGTGATCCATCAGTGTACCAGGTGCCGGCACCAAAATCGATCGAGCGAATTTTTGCCTGTTCCCTGGTCGGTATAAATATGTTCAGCTTAGCGGTAAACATAATTTCAGCTGCCATACTGTCCACCGGCATTTGAAATATCGGCTCTTCCAGTATGGTTCCTGTGATATCTGCATGGCTCCCTACAACCTTATCAGGACACCATACGCCGTTGGCCTTCTGTCTCAGGATCGCAGCCATTGCCTACGCCTTTACAAATAGTTCCAGCGGAGGGAGGCCCACGATGGCCTCCATGGAAGCGGTGACCGTGCTGTTCATAGCTCCCGTGATTCCCAACAGAGCCTGTCGCTGGAGAGTCGTGAGGAGCCCCACCGACGATGTCCGCTCCATAATGCATTTTGGAAGCCGTTCGCAAGTACTTTGTCAGTTTTTCTTCTTCTCTTATTGTAATTATTGTAACAAATTTATTTCTATAGTTGGTCTGTAGGTTCATCATCTAAGTCATTCAGACCACCATGTTGCAATTTATACCGTTTGACTCTATCATGGAGTGTCGATTTCTTTATACTAAAATCAATTGCAGATTCTCTTATGGAATTTTTCTTCTGTACTACCGAAATGATTGCCCTCTGAATGTGTCTCTCGAACGCTTCACTTCGATAGATCTTCTTTTTGTACGTACAAATCATAATTCTGTCAAGAAATGAAACGCGAGTAAGATATCTGTCCATATTTTGCCGTAGATAGGTTCCGACAGTCCGAATGTACTCCATTGCTATTGTCCGAAGGTACCCCAAGATACACTATTTTATGAAATCGACCAAACAGCATTTTCTACGATGCGTCACAATGACAATTTTTTTGGTTATTTTCACGTTAAATCATTGCGATTTACATGCACTAATTTGGAAAAGCTTATTTAAAAAATTGTGAATTATGCAGCTTACCTACCAATCCACCCAAATTATAACACTAACGCAGAAAACAACTTTCTTTGTAACATATGCCAACGAATTCATCTGGCGGTCTGATATTCATGTCTCTGAACCAGGACATAATGACGTCTGCGCATGCTACGTTTGCTTCATGGTGGAGCAGTTTTGTGGCGTTAATTTCGAAACGCCCCAAAACACTTGGAATTGCATTGTGGAATTGCAACCACTTATCCGACTTAGAGTATCCAATCCAAAGGTTAGCCGCAAATTACGTAATGTGGCTTCCAATATTTTTAAAATTGATATCGAACGTCCCGTTGAAGCCTTAGAAGTTGTTTCGAAGTCCAATCGCAAATGATGTTCATTATGTCCAGCGAAACAAGACAGGAAAACAAATATTAAATGCACGGTGTGTAAAAATCCCATATGCTTACAGTGTGCGAAAAAAGTATGTATCAATTGTTTGTAATGTAAATTTTGTTTATTTTATACTTTATAATGTTAATGGGAATATGTATTTCAATATTTAAATACACTTTTGACTTTAATCATATTTTTTTCACCTCTTTTTCAACGGGTCCTCAGGACCCAGTTGTACTACTAGCGTGACTTAATCTATGGGTAGCAGTTACAGGGTAAGTCCTTTTTTAAAGTGGTACGATATGTTCCCACTGACAAATGAACTTGATAGTTTTGCAATTGATTTTTTAGGTGAATTGTCCATTCAACTTCGAATATCCTCTATGCAATTTGCTGTTCGTTTTCTAGGTGCTTCATCGCCAGGTGTACGAGTTATCTATAGACACTGTTTGCCAAATTTAATAACACATGCTTAAATATGTTTTTAATATACTATTTTGGAGTTGTGCGTAAGTAACTGGTAGATTAGAATACTGTTTCCGGAAATCTTGTAAGCACTTATTAGTGGAATAAATCCAGTCTTCATTTTCTAATTTTTGGCCAGTTCTATAGTAGCTTTGAATAATAAGTATTTTATGTTGTACCTCTAATATTAAATAAAATCATTTAAAAAATATACGCGTTTATAATTTGAATTTATGCATGACAACTATCAAAAATTGAAGTTTTCTAAAGCTCCACATGTGCACCAATCTTTTATTACTTAATCCCTTAAAATAGCCTACTATAATGAGGAAAATTTTTGAAGGCACGTTATTCGGAGGTGTTTAAGTTTCAATTTCACTATCGCTTCCTGTTTGGATCAGAAATATTTACTAAAATCAGGCTTTGATTTGCAATTAAACAAATATTAGTCGTTGTTTGACAACGTTTGAAAATTAATCAAGCCCGTTTGTTTTTTCAACGCCGCCTTAGAGGATTAATAGGCGAGTGCTATCGCCGCTGTACCCTGTGCGTTTTGTTTACTGACAGTTTTGTTTACAGTGCTTTTGTATTTACAATATGTAAAACTGAACTTACACACATTGTATGTAATGTACTTTTTACTATTTACAGGTAAATGCAATTACATATGCAATCGAGCTATGATGTAAAATAAACTTTATAATGGCAAATTTCGTATTATGAAAATTTCAAATATGTGAAAGAATTGCTTTTCATTTACAAATTTTAGATTTTTCAGAAAATTTGATCGGCTTTCTTTGTTGAATGAAGTTATTGCTTGTTAAATTAAAATTTAAAATGCCTTAATTAAACTTTTAAAAGCATTGTAAGTCAGCTATACATTTTTGAATATTGAACCTACAGTTTAATATTGTTCATGTGACTGTTAACAGCATATCGATTTAATACTATGATAGTAGCATTCTATATTATGCAAGTTTTTAATGTCTGAGTAACAACATAACTGTTGAGTCAACTCCAAATTTGTCGATAGAGAAGTTTCTTTCTTTCAGTGAGTGGATTTTATGTTTGCTGGCACGTCCTTATTTTCTTTCAAACAACACAAGTTTACAAATTCCGGTCAACTTTTGGATCAGAGCAGATGAGAACAAATCTTGACGTTATTTGAGGTGCTGAATTCAAATCCGGGTTTCGTTTTTCAAAGTTGGTTCTACTTTGTGAGTTCGCGAATGTTGGCAGCACTGCGCTATCATAATGACAGTCAGCTGTTGGCGTCGCTAGAAATATTATTTAATTTGTATTTTTAAAGTTTTTTTTTAATCCAAAACGTGTGAAAATGCAAAGACAGAATTGTAAAGTTGATTCAAAGTGTTTTTGTTATGTTTGCGGATGTTATATGATCAGAAAAAGTGGCAAAGTTATTACTAATGTGATCAGAAATGCATATTTTTATTATTTTGGTTTCTCTGTATCAAACACTCACAAGCCGTGGGTACCGAAATTGTTTTGTAACGCGTGTAGCACAATATTATACAAGTGGTCACGCGGTAAAAAAGTATGTTTTTCATTTTCATTGCCAATGTTATGGAGAGAGCCGAAAAATCATGTAGATGATTGTTACTTTTGCTTGATGAATGTTTTCGGTGTAAATGCAAGAAAACTATCAAAATATAAATATCCTGAAGTATCATCAGTGTCTAAGCCAGTTCCCCGTGCGAGTAATGATCCTTTGCCAATTTGTCCAGGTACGAGTGCAAATTACATGGAAACTTGTAGTTCATCACCGACGAACAGTGGAAGCGATTTTAACATGGAGGAAAAACATTTAGTTTCGCAAAATGAACTCAATGATTTGGTTCGTGGTTTGAATTTATCGAAACAAAAATCAGAATTGCTCGCATCACGGATGCAGGAGTGGAAATATCTTGACACTCAAACAAAAGTCACTGTATATAGAACCAGAAATGAGGCGCTGTTACCGTTTTTCAAAACAGAGGAGAATATATGCTTCTGCTATGACATCAACGGTTTGTTTGATGCGATGAATACACCATACGATGTAAATGAATGGCGTTTGTTCATAGATGGTTCAAAATACAGCCTGAAAGCTGCTCTGATACACAATGGAAATATAAAACCATCAATTCCGATTGCCCATGCAGTACAAACGAAGGAATGCTACGATGCAATATGTAAAATTTTTACCAAGATAAAATATAAAGAGCATCAATGGAAAATTTGTGGCGATTTGAAGGTTTGAAAATAAATTTCAACTCAATTTTAAAGAATAAATTATTTATATACTATTCCTACATGTTATTGGTCTCTTGATGGGGGTGCAATCTGGTTTTACCAAATTTTGCTGTTTTTTGTGTCTGTGGGATAGCCGTGCAACTGAACAACATTATGTGAAAAAAGATTGGCCAAGCCGTACTAATTATGAACCAGGAAAACAAAACGTCTCTTCTATACCACAGAACCCACAGAACATTTTCTTGCCACCTCTCCACATAAAGCTTGGCCTTATCAAAGACTTTGTCAAAGCGTTCGACCGTCAAGGACCGGCTTTTGAGTACTTGACTAAATTATTTCCCAAGTTGTCGTACGCCAAAATCAAAGAGGGAATATTTGTCGGACCTGATATTCGAAAATTAATGGCCGACAGAAACTTTACAAAATATTTAACGCCCAATGAAGCAGCAGCATGGGTATCATTTCAAGATGTTGTTCACAACTTTCTCGGTAACCGCAAATCCCCGGATTTCAAGCAGATAATCGACAGTTTGTTGCAAAATTGTTGCAAGATTGGAGCTCGAATGTCTCTCAAAATACATTTTCTGCATTCCCATCACGAATTTTTTCCTGAAAACTTGGGTGATACAAGCGACGAGCAAGGAGAGCGACTACACCAAGGATTTTGGGACGAGGGCATGATGAGCGACTACTGTTGGACTTTAATGCGTGAAACAGATCCCAAACAGTACAAGCGACTCAGTTCGACTGCTCTTCATTTCTAATTTAACACTTTTTAATGAACAAAATGGAGATTCATTGTCAAAAATTGTAAAAATTGTGTTTATTTAATATCTCGAAAACTAGAACCAAAATAAAAAAACGGAGTGCAGATTCGGATTCAGCGCCCCAAATAACCATAGAAACAGCTTTTGGTTGCTTAGGTCCAAAACCGTGTATACTTGTGTAATTAAACCGCTGCTGGCTTATTTAGAGTAATTAATGGAAAAGCTAAATTGAGGAGCGCACCATTATTGTGCAGTTTTTAGTATGTAGATACATAAACTCAATACAAATCAGGTAGCTAATAAATAGTACTTAACTTAAACTAACATGTATGAGAAGAGGTAACAGAATATTTACTAGTGTGAGGCTCTCTGTTCTAGCAATAACAGTTTACTTTTAAAAGATTCATATTGGGACAGGACTTAAGTTAGTCGAATCTGCATACGAAAAGGGTCCTCCAAACAGTGCGAAGCAGTATTGCGATACTGTAAAATTATCAGTGAATCGAAGTTGTCTAGAATGAAGTGCATTCCTCCTGGTTAGAAGGATCGCAATGTAACTTGGTGCATTTGATAACAGCATTTTATAGACAAAGGAGCAAAAATGCAGGTATCTTCGTCTATGCTCATTAAGCCGGGGTGGCTTAATGAGCATAGACGAAGATACCTGAATTTTTACCTGCATAAATAGGGGTTATTTATCCAACAAATGAGACACGTGATCATATTTTTTAAGCCGCAAGTAAATCGAATATATGCATTTTGCATTCCTTGTACATTGCTTTCGTAATCGTTGTCTAAGCACGGGTCGTAAACGAAGTCCCAATAGTCGAAACATGATAAAATCAAAGAATTAAAGAAAGAGCATAGCCCTCAGAAAAGTGTCCATAATTTAACCTGAATATGAGCTTTAAATCTTAAATTACAGCCGGGTCCAAGCTGTTTACAATCTCTGCAATCGGAAGCGTATGGCCATCAACCCTAATATCCAGTCCGTGCACGACCCCATGTTTAGAATATAATAACACCTCTGATTTCAAATTTTGTAAATTTGTAGTCAATTTATGAAACGTGGTGGAACACATACTGTTTATATTCCTGTTCGTAATACGGTCGTTTTTATAGTAAACTTATTGATTGCGTCTGACAATAGTCGTTTTGTCGAACTACTAATTGCGATATTATTACTTGGGACCGGACACGAGAGGCCGAAACAACGCTGAAACATATAAATAGTCTATAACATCGCTAAGTAAAACACGCAGTTACTGAATACACTATTTATTCGGTTAACCGCACATCTGTTTTTATCGTTGAATTGTGACGCAATTACTTCAATTTTACGGTTAAATTTCTTTCTTCATTTGCGTAGATAGAAGCGGGAGGAGTTTTCGTAATTTATTTTATTTATTAATTTATATTTCGTATAATAAATAAAGTACGGCGAGTTATTTTGTTTTTTTAATTGTTTTAACCGTTAATTACATAATTATATACTTCGTAATTTTCGTAATAGATCTTGTTTAATATCGTTTCATCGAATCTACTTCTCCCAATTATTTTGAGGTAAATATCCAGTGAAGTTAAGTTAAGTTTCGATAAGTTTCGTTAAGTTTCAATAACTTACGCATACATTTTTAATTTTCGTATATTTAGATCTAGAAGATCGTTTAAGCTACTTTTTCAGATATGATATAGGACAAAATATAGAATGGCATCGTGAAACAATGGCGAGTTAGATTAAGGGTCAAACTGATTGTATGTCCATTGCCAGTGATTTCGAAATTTGTTGCAAAGCCTGTAAAATATAGTTAAAAAATGTCAATAAATCGCACGTAAGTCACTTAGCATCGCAAACACATACACAGAAGTTAGACCCGTTGGAATCTGACAATTTTAACGAAGATCTCTGTGGGACTTTAATGGCGGTAAATATTCCATTAAATAAACTTAACAATCCCACCTTCGAAACATTTCCCCATAAATATAATTGTCGAAATGTTCCTGATGAATCCACCTTGAGAAAATATTATGTTACACGAAGGCAGTAGAAGGCATTAGAAGCCATTTTTCAAAATACTACCTATGAATAAGTGCCGACGAAGCTATCGATATATTAGGACGCTGTGTGGTAAATGTAGCTGGTGTAGTACATCCAACTATTCAATATAATGTATATGTAATAGCAACGAAAGTTATAAATACAGTTGACGCAGAAACAGTAGCTACAGCCATTTACGAGAATATGCACCAAATGCTTCATTCCGGCGACAGATACAAAGAAAAAATACATTTATTTGTCAGCGACACTGTTGCATATATATTAAAAACAGGCAGACTATTAAAGGAAACATATCGTAATATGCGGAATATTACTTGTGAAGCACATGCTCCTCAAAGAATCTGTGAATATATCAGAGACACCTTTCCGGAAGTTGATAGACTTGCATCCGATTTAAAAAAGCTTTCCCTTTACAAAAAAGCATCCCCTTTACAAGGAAACCCTACCATCTTTATTACTGCCTCCCTTACAATATGAAACAGACATGTAAATAATTTACATATCTGTAACTGTACACATGGACAATACACCTCGTATTTTCAGCATTTACTTCTGCTTAATACATATGTTTCTGCCATCTAGGCGTCATCAGTCAAGCTAGTGAAGCAATGTATACGAATTGATACAAATCTGTTAAACAACTGATTTGTATCTGTATTTATATTTTACTGAAATCGCCCACAAAGATAAAGCAAGTTTCGTCCTATAAGGTGACACTATTTAATAAGTGACATCTTACGGACGAAAGAGACTATGTCGGAAGGCGACCTTTCGTTCGAATAGCTATGCTGTTAGAGGAAACGAAAAAATACCTATGTCGGTGTAGTCCATTAACAACGAGCCAGATGGCGGTAAATATACAAAAAGGTTGTGTTTATGTATGACAATACGTTATGCACGTATAAAGCATTTGTTACAATATGAAACAGACATGTAAATAATTTACATATCTGTAACTGTACACATGGACAATACACCTCGTATTTTCAGCATTTACTTCTGCTTAATACATATTGCAATGGACTTTTCCCCGAAGAAATAGAAGATAATTTTGAACAATATATTTTATTTATGTACATTTATTTTGCAGGATATTTTTATATATATATTTTGAAAATTATGTTATTTTTATGTTTGGACCGATTCTGTTGACCACATCTGTATATTTCTGTGGCGTAGATAATTGTAATAGTTCGATATGTGGTCACAGTTTGCGCTTTGGTTAAGGGGTTTTGGGGGGTGTAACCTTCAGACACACATTGAACATCGGTAGATATAGTCGAGTTTAAAGAAATAGTTAATTAACTATAATTTTTGATTAAAATCACGTTTTTGTTATTAAATTTGGTTGTTTGGTGATTTGAATTCATTACGGTATTTTTAACGAGGGTTTTGACACGTTCATTTTGTCAAATTTTATACTTATCTGCCATGTGTGTTTCAAATATAGTTTTTATGAGTTTAAAAACGTAAGTAATTTTAAAGATTTAATATTTCAATGCATTGAGTATATTTCATTGTTTATATTTGATTGATTGTTAGAGTTATATTCATTATTGAGTATATTTAAGCTTGATGTGGGTAATTATTGTTTGAATAGCAAGGAGAATTTTTACATTTCTTATGAGGGATTTTTTTCCTTATTCACGTATAAGATATTTTTTTGAAATCAGGTTGGAGGGAAAGTTATATTCATGTTTATGTGCGCATGACCTGGTCTTTGACACGCGTAATAACAGTTTGTAATCTGTTTGACATTAGTGTTTTGGGTTTTAGGAAACAATAGAAATTAAAAGTTTTCCATTCTATTTAATTAGTTTAATTTTGTTCGCGGTTAATTGGAGGGTTTTCATTGCGAGCGTGTCACTTATCTCGCAATCTTTTTCCCTCCTGCTTTTTATTACTCATACAATCAGCTATCTTAATATTTTATTAAGATTTTTTTCTTTTTCTTTTTTAATAAATTTTTGTAGAAAAGTGTTTGTTTTAATGCTTGAATTTTGTTTTTCTGTCCACGTTCGTAAATGAACCTGAGACGGTAGAGGACTCAATGAAAAGAAATAAACTCTCCTAAAGGCAGCCCGGACACATTGTGGTGCATTGTGGACCATTTTTCAACAAATTATTACAGTACACAGCAATATGTTTCTGCCATCTAGGCGTCATCAGTCAAACTAGTGAAGCAATCACTAGTTTGACTGATGACGCCTAGATGATACAAATCTGTTAAACAACTGATTTGTATCTGTATTTATATTTTACTGAAATCGCCCACAAAGATAAAGCAAGTTTCGTCCTATAAGGTGACACTATTTAATAAGTGACATCTTCCGGACGAAAGAGACTATGTCGGAAGGCGACCTTTCGTTCGAACAGTGACGCGGTCGACCCTGGAAAGGTCTCGGGCATGTCCGACCACACATGTACACAAATATGTGTTTTGAAACGGAATAAATCGGTGAGTTTTATATCATTTAATTTTCCTTACTTTATTATTATTTTAATTTTAATTTTTAATTCATTCATACAAATGTAAACATATTTTCTTACCTTTCGCTGTATTAATTTTTTGTTTCTAGTCACTTGAAAAAGACTTAATAATAAAAATAGTCGAAGCGTCGTAGAAAAAAACATTGAAATTCATTAAAGGCCGCTAAACCAATAAAAAAGTCTATTATTTTAATATATATATAAGTGTTTAGATAATTTCTTAGCCGTTTATTAAATATAACATTGATTAATTATTGGAGTTTCTCGGCTTTTATATGAAATATTTACAAATATCAAATTAGAATGTATGTAATTGCAGAGTAAGTTGGGATGTAAACATTGCTGTCTACAAATTACAAAGCAAATTATACGAAATTTTTATTTGAAAAATGTTAGTCCCAACGTAGACCATATTTTTCAAATAAAAATTTCGTATGATTTGCTTTGTAATTTGTGGACAGCAATGTTTACATCCCCACTTACTCTGCAATTACATACATTCTAATTTGATATTGGTAAATATTTCATATAAAAGACGAAAAACTTCAATAATTTATCAATTGTTATATATATATATATATATTTTTTCGGCTCTTATATGAAATATTTAGAAGTATCAAATTAGTATGCATGTAATATTTACAGACAATATTTTTCAATTAAAAATTTCGTATGATTTGCTTTGTAATTTGTAGACAGCAATGTTTACATCCCCACTTACTCTGCAATTACATGCATTCTAATTTGATATTTGTAAATATTTCATATAAAAGCCGAAAAACTCCAATAATTTATCAATTGTTATATATATATATATATATATATATATATATATATATATATATATATATTTATTTTTTTTTCGGCTTTTATATGAAATATTTACAAATATCAAATTAGTATGTATGTAATATTTATAGACAATATTTTTCAATTAAAAATTTCGTATGATTTGCTTTGTAATTTGTAGACAGCAATGTTTACATCCCCACTTACTTTGCAAATACATACATACTAATTTGATATTTGTAAATATTTCATATAAAAGCCGAAAACTCCAATAATTTATCATTTGTTATATTTAATAAACGGCTAAGAAAGTATCTAAACACATATATATATATATACAGGGTGTTTCAAAAATGTAGGGCTGGCTATACATAGACGGTTTCTACAACTAAAAATAAGCAAAAAAGTTTAAATAAATTTATGTCCTAAAATGGTTCGTTACTGAGTTACGGCCACTTGAGGTTTTTTTCTTTTTATTTTAGAAAAGGTTACAGAAAACGGGAGTTTCTTATGTTTCTTATAGTAAATGTTCAAAATGACCTCCACGGGAAGCAACACAAGCTTCAGCTAGTCGTATCATGAACTGCCTCACGCGCTGAAAAATTCCTGTTGTATTTCGAATTTGGTGGCATCCATCTTCCACTCTACGTTGAAGATCTTCAATATTTTGAATTGGAGTAGAATATACCATAGACTTTAAATGTCCCCATACGTAAAAATCTATTGGATTTAAATCTGGAGACCGTGCAGGCCATGCTACAGGTCCACCGCGACCAATCCATCTTCCAGGATATACGGCATTTAAAAATTCGCGTGCTGTGTGACTGAAGTGAGCCGGTGCACCGTCGTGCATGAACCACATGCGTCCTCTAACATTTAGTGGAATATCGTCCAGCAAACCTGGTAAGTCGTTTTCTAAAAAATAACGATAATTCTGCCCAAGTCGTGGTGGAAGTACAAAAGGACCAATCACAAATTCGTTAATAATTCCGGCCCACACACTAAATGAAAACTGCGCTTGATGTCTGGACTGAATAATAGCATGAGGATTTTCTTGTTGCCACTGGTAAATTATGAAAATTGACGATACCATCTCTTGTAAAGCCAGCTTCATCACTAAAGAGCACACACGACAGAAAGAGATGATCGGCGGCGCATGTCCGTAACAACCATACACAGTAACCTTCTCGTGATGGGAAATCATTCTCACTAAGTCCCTGTACTCTTTGCAGGTGGTAAGGAAAAAGCTGATTAGTTCTTAAAATACGCCATACACTCACATGATCGACATCTTCCGCCAATGCCATTCTTCGAGTACTAGCACCTGCATTTTCTTCAACACGATCCAACAAACGTTCTTTCAATTCCAAATTTCTTGTGGTTCGTGGTCTGCCGCGATCTCGGACTACTGGTTTGAATGATCCTGTTTCTCTTAATCTAATATGAAGTAATATGAAAGTTTTTTCATTCGGTAAACGTCGGTTTGGGAAATATTCTGCGTAAAGTCTTCTTGCTTCTGCTCTGTTCCAATGTGCCAAACCACACATTAAATGCATGTCGGACATCTCTTCGAAAGAATAATCTGCCATTTTATACTATTAATTAGAAAAGCAGTACTAATCCCAAATGACTTAATCAACTTTCACGACTGACAGCAAAAAACACGGACTGCCTACTGAATATGATTAACATAAGTTACTCACTTGTCGGCGACTTGTTCAAACGTGCAATACGAACGCTTCGCGTCTGCGCGATAATTTGTGACGAGATACACACGTGTCGGACATGCAATACGAAAAACTTCAAGTGGCCGTAACTCAGTAACGAAACATTATAGGACACAAATTTATTTGAACTTTTTTGCTTATTTTTAGTTGTAGAAACCGTCTATGTATAGCCAGCCCTAAATTTTTGTAACACCCTGTATATATAAGATAATTATTTCGTGACCTTTGTATGTTATGATAAATTCAATTTGTTGGCGATTTAAGGTCTGGTTTTACTTAAAAATGTATATATTTAAAACAATCCTACATGTTTCGGCAAATGATACCTTTTTCAAGGAATATAAAATATAAATGACAGAATATTAATGTCATACGTATACATTTGTAGTTGTTATGGATAAAATTATTCAAAGATGCATTCCAATATAATAATAATAAATCATGCCTTAGTATTCTAAAATAGATAGTCAACAAAAACAGGGAAACACAAGACATGAGTTCTTATTACGTATGCGCCCGTGGAGCGACTTAAGATGTTAAGCTGTCGGCATTCGCCGATAGCTCTAAGAACATAATATATGTTGCTGTTATATAATTATATATCTTATGTTATTTAAATATCTATACATTTGCTTATCATGCAGACAGTTTCGTATTTTGATCCCTGTCTGGTTGTCCGAGTAGGTTTTCCTGGTTTACCTTCTCGTTTAAGGCGAATCAAAATAACACTAAATAGCATAGAAGATTAAAGAGAAATTTGCACAAACGCTTATGAAACCTCATACAAAGATCACAAATATTTACCCTGCCGGCCGCTATCAAGTATTTTTATCTAACTGTGGTCCCGAACTTCCAGCGCTAGAAGAACCTCCATCGAAAACTCGTGGTCGATGTGTTATATGTGGTCGAGCAAAGAATGTGAAAACGTGGAAAAAACATATGAAAATTACTCATACTTGCAATAAATGCGCACAGCAAAGTCTAGAAAATTTCTAATAAAATATTTTTTGGGTTTTAAATAGTTTTTTTGTTACTCTTTTTAAGCTATAATTACTAAAAATATGGAATCAATTATTGTTTTAATACTATCCAGAAAATCTCGGTAGAAGGCTAAAGTGTATTGCAAAATGACAGTAAAGATTGCCCCCCCCCCCCCCCCGCTTGTGTTAAATATGTTCAAAGTGTTAAATTCAACTAAATATAATGAAATTCAAAATAATGATTAATTGTTTCAAATATAAACAATTCTCATAGCACATACGAATAAGAAGTAGGTACTCGCTTTTACTATTCGACCTCGCTTTTCATTCTCTTCATAAAATTTATACGTATGTCGATGATGGTACCGAATGCGTTAGGGAATTACTATTTTATAAAGTTTATCTTCGGAGAAATACATTTCATACGTGAGGTAATTTTTATAAGGCGACAATGTCCGACAACGGCTGTGGGTCTACTAGCCGGAACACATGCATTATTTATAAAAGTAATTTTTTACGTTAAATGGACCGGAAACCTTGGGCAAATGGTTTTCCCAACATCAAAAGTTATTCACTACTAGCTTACTGTTGAGGGAGCTTGCACTGTGTTAGATCGAATTGTCAATGAGAAAATCTTTCGTTCCTATATATGCGATATTACAACAATCGATGCAGCTAAAAAACAAATCAATTTTAGATATATCAATATTCATTGATATACCTACCGATGTGTTAGTCTTATCGTAAGGATTTTGTTTAAATGAGACAAAATATATCGAAAAACTAGGTCAAATAATGAAACAAGAAACGTACAAAATAAAAAGCGGTGTGGAAGCTACATGCGAAAAAGAAAAATTTACATTTGAATTTTATTGTTTTACCTCATTTCATCAAAATAATATTTTGACATATATTTCAAATATATTACTGTATTTTACACAACTTTCATATTTTTTAAGATTTTCTTAGCAAACTATCTTAAATGTTGTTAATAATATTAAATATTATTAAAACCAAATATTTGCCAATAATGCTGTCTCATATATTCAAATTAAAAGGTTCATGGTGGCGATCTTAGTAATATAAAATATTATTAACCCATTTATGCCCAACGGGTTGAAAACGACCCACTGCTTTTCATATATGCACCTGTATACACCGCTGTGTTCGGAGTGTGACCTATCGTGGCATTCACATGTTATAAACTCATATTTTGTTGTGGCGTCAGTAAGAAAGCACGTTCGACAGCGAGTTGTAGTAAATTTGTACCAAAGTAAAGTGTAATATATCTGCGTGTGACATGGCTAAAAGTACTTACTGGTAAGTATTTCAATTTTATAGTGAAATTGATCAATTTATGAAATCTTGTTGTTTAAACTTCAAAGTTTATGGTACGTTCATATTTATAAGGGCAGGCCTGGATACTTTGAGTACAGTTGAAGTATAATTTTGTTGGGTCGGTAACGACCCGTTGGGCAGATATGTGATATATTTTTCTCATATTTAGGAAAAAACCGCTAACAACAGCTGAGCTGTTAGACGAGATAGAAAGACTCGACGAGGACGATCCTAATATTCCCGATGCTATATATATTACTCCGCCGGATGACAATGATTTTGAATGTGGGGAGGATACTGGGGATGAGGATTGCGCTGATCCCAACAGACTGAATTCTAAGCAGCTTCAAGCAGAAGCAATAAGCAACCAGCGAGTAGAAGGCAGCAGTGACAATGAGGATGAAACTCAAGTACAAGAGAAGAGTGGCCCGTCTAAAAAAAAAAAGGAACTGGTCAAAGGGTGATTTAGATAAGACAGCAACGTCTCAATCAACTACTGAAAATTTTCCTATGGTTGACGTATTACCTGTGCTTACGCTAAGCGATAAAAGCGAACCTTTAGAATTTTTAGAACTCTTCCTAAATGTAGATGTACTTGAACATCTTGTAAAAAATACTGTTTTGTATGCAAGTAGCAAAAATTGTCGATTAGAAATAGGCAACGATGAAGTACTCGTTTTCATAGCAATATTATACGTAAGCGGCTATGTTCCAATACCACGGCGAAGAATGTTTTGGGAAGGGCGAGACGATACTCGAAATAGTCTGGTTTACAACTCCATGCGAAGAAATGGATTTGAGGAAATATTTAGATTCCTACATGCAGCAGATAACAATAAATTGGCAGAAAATGACAAAATGGCTAAGTTGCGTCCGCTAATAGAAAAAACGAATAAAATTTTATAAAATATGTACCTTTGAACTCACAATTATCAATCGATGAGTCTATGATCCCGTACTTTGGCCGAAACGGATGTAAGCAATTTATAAAAGGAAAACCTATCCGTTTCAGTTACAAAGCGTGGGTTCTTGCTCTGCCGTCCGGGTACTGTGTCAGTTTTGATGTATACCAAGGGAAGAGTATGAACATAGCGGAGAAGAAGATGGGGCTCGGAGAGTCTGTTGTTACGAACTTTGCCAACTTGCTGCCACACAAATTTCCTGATAAAAAGTTTTCATTATATTTTGACAATTTTTTTACGAGTGCTTCACTTGTGAGTAAACTAGGTAAAATGGGTTTTGGTGCAACTGGTACCGTTCGAAAAAACAGAACAGATAAATGTCCTCTTGAAAATCCTGCTGTAATGAAAAAGAAAGAACGAAGTGTCTACGACAGTGCAGTTGACAAAGATGAAAATATAGTTTGTGTGAGGTGGAAAGACAACAGTGTTGTTACTTTGATGTCAAATGAATATGGTTTAAGACCAATCCAAAAAGCAGCAAGATATTCGGCAAAAGATAAAAAGAAGATAGACCTACAGCAACCATACGTCGTGCAATATTATAATAAGTATATGGGAGGGGTAGATCAGATGGACAACAATATTGCAAATTATCGTATAGGTCTGTGAGGTAAAAAATGGTATACTCCTATTTTATTTTGGATGTTCGACATATGTATGAGTAATTCTTTGGTTTTGGCACGCAAATTTGGATTGAAGTTGGACAATTTGGAATTTCGAAGAAGAGCTGTAATTGATATTTTACAAAAATATGGAAAATATCCTTTGGCCACAGGTCCTACATTCCATTCTATACATCCAGCGGCACGTCGACAGGGTTAGCATCTGGTTGTAACTAGCCAAACACGGCGAAGATGTGCCTTGTGTAAAAATAAAACGACTAAGGCCTGTGATAAATGTAATGTTGCTCTTCATGATAAATGTTTTGCAGATTATCACAGACAATAAAAGTTTTTAGTTTATTGTGCGAAAATATAACTGTAAATACGGCTAGTTTTATTTCTCTACATATACCAAAACTTAACACCCAAAAAATGCTCTCTAAATTTAAAGCACTATACGACAAAAAAGTACATTAATTTGCCCAACTGGGTCGAAAACGACCCACATCATATTTCAAGAACTGGCCTTTATCTACTTTTTTTGGGTATTTGCCAATTATAAAAATGACATTTTTACCAACATATATAAATTTCATAAGCAAAATGCAAAAAAAATAGTTCTGGGCATAAATGGTTTAAAATCGGGTGTGCAGAACACAATACAAGTTATTAGTGAAAGTGTCCTTCTAAAGGCGTAAACACGTGTCTAATCTTTCTACAGAATCATTGGTACGCCCTTGTTGGAGAGATATATTCACAAAACAACAACCTTGCTATCTCACAAAAGTTATCTAGACAGAGAGTAGAACATTCAGCGCCGCTCATTGACAAACCCCTAAACAACACTGTCTCAATAATAAATGCAGAGCCACGTTAGGCGCTTTCATTTGACGGTACAACCTCATCCATTAAGGTGTGTGTCTTTACTCTTTATCGGTAAAACCTCGCAAAATTTGAGAATGGTTTCATCTACTGAAGTATTCTCCAAATTATTTTGTTATACAAACTATCTTATTTTAAATACAAGCTGAAATAGTCTATGGCTATAAAAAGCCGAAAAATTACCCGATTTTATTAAGAACGTTGTGTTTATCTACGGAAATAGCAAAATTATATGAAAAATTTGCATACTACTTTACTTCATTACGATTTTGGAAACAAAGTAATAAAAGAGATAGTCAACAATTAAGCAATAGGACGTTAACAAATAATAATCAATGAGAACTAAAAAAATAAAAAACAAGATTGCTTCAAATATTTAAAATGATTGTTCGTTATTTATAAGTATGCTCCTCGTGCCTTAGAGCTAAATGTTTTGTGGGAAACACATTCATTTATTTGCTAAATTGTTGTTCTTGTTGACATATTTTATAAAGAATATTTTCTATATTACTTAATCAAAATTCATTGGCGCTAATCGAGCATACCTGCGAGCCATAAAATTTGGTCTTCGTTACATATCAATCGATCTGCAAATCTAGCGGTTGAGTAATTCGCTACAATAGTAGCATTATGTACTGGCACACCATCCTGTGGAAGATGTTCATATTGACCAGAATGTTTTGTAAATTCACTAAATCATTTTCTATCAAATTCAAGTATCCTCCACCTATTAAATTGTAATTGAAAATAGTAAGCCCAAATATTTGTCAAGAATGCTGTAGCATATATTCAAATCAAAACGTTCTTGGTGGCCACCATCATGTGGAGCACGATGCTTTTCTGTAGCTCAAACATGGTCATTGTATCTGTTGGTGAAACGGAATTCAAAAGGCTTTGCTGTTACATTCCTAAACCAACTCATGACAAAAACGTAATTGCTTCTATACATCTTTTAATTTAAATCTTTTGTTGGTATGAATTGTATAGGATCAACATTTACTTTTTCTTAAAATTCTAAGAGCTGATGTTGGAACTTCAGCAGTGTCTTCGATTTCTCTTGTGGATACTCATGGATTTACACGTTTAATATTAGTACGATATCTTTTGTAACAGGATGAGCTTTCCTTGCTTCACAAAATGCGCCATGTATTTTTGGATTAATTTACAATCGTTGAAACAAGGGTTCATGCGGATGTCTTCGTTCTGGATGTAAATCTGATTGGCTATTGATAGCATTTCTTAAATTTTTTGAGCTAGAGTATATAACTAACAGTGGCGCTACCTGTATAAGGCCGCGAAGCCGCGTGACCCTCCTAGAATTTTTAATATAACACACATTAATGTTTATTTAAATATTTATTATTACTATTCATTTTATTATTATTATTCATATAAGTAGTTAAAATTTCTAAATTTAAAAAAAACTGAACTCCGTTTTCGTTGTCTAACGTTGTTAGAACCCACTGAATTATATTAAGGCGCAAATATGCGGCGGCCTGCATAAATCATTATAGATTCCTGGTGAATGTGCCCGATAGTACACGATTCCATAAAAACATTTAGGATATTTTATGGCGCAGTTATCTAGCGGCCAGTGTTTCAGTACCGTCTACGGGACTATCGTACCGTATCGTATAATATAATTCGGGTGTGATTAGTCATAATAAATAATGAACTTCGTAAATAATATTATTCAAATAAATTTTGATAGGCTGCCATTAGCCGATAAACTTAAAATTAAAGAACTGGGGAGGTTGTTGCCAGATATAAAGTTGTCACAAACTTGTGAACGAAAAGCCGAAAACCGGTCTTTTACGCGTCGGTTTTCAAAAGATATTTATAAAAAAAAACTGGATATGTGGGTGTGAAATAACAAATTTGTTGTACTGTTGTCCGTGCTTGCTTTTTTTATAAACACGACTCTAGAATGGACCCCAACAGGGCAAGAAGAGGAATAAATGATTTACACCATCTTCCTGAAAAAATGAGGAAACATGAATCGTCTCGTGACCACATCAATTCTTGTACTGCCTTTGCTGTGCTCGATAAGGTTCATTTTCTGTCTCACTTAAACTCTGCATACAGAGAAAGTATTATTTTGCATAATAATAAGGTCGAGAAAAATCGCCATATTTTAATAAGGATAATCAGTTGTGTAAAAGTTTGTAGCGTTTTTCATTTAGCACTTAGAGGTCAGGATGAAAGTGAATCCTCTAAGAGCCAAGGAATATTTAAAGAACTAATTAATTTCACTGCAGAGTTGGACAATATACTAAAAGAATATTTACGTACGGCAACCGTTTTAAAAGCGACCTCAAATACTATCCAGAATGAAATTCTAGACAGTATGTTACAAGTGTGTAGGGAAGAAATTTGTAAGCAAATTGAAAGAGCAGACTATTTATCAATTCAATGCAATGAAACCACTGATATCTCAAATTATTGTCAAATGGTTTTAATATTAAGATATTTTTGTGAAGGCTCCATCCGTGAATATTTGTGGGGTTTTATAAGGGTGGAAGATAAAACAGCTGATGGGTTAAAAATATGCATTTAAAATTAAATTAGGGGGTCAATTTCATTTTCAATGCATGTTTTTAACCCAACAGCTGTTTTATCTTTCAGCCTTATAAATCTCCACAAATATTCACGGATGGAGTTTTAAAAACTCCCTAAAAATTAATAGGTCAAACGTATGACGCTGCAAATGTTATGAGCGGTGTGAACAGAGGCGTTCAAGCTCAAATTAAAACAAAATATCCAAATGCTCATTTTATTCATTGTTTTGCCCATCAATTAAACCTCATTATGCAGAAATCGGCATCACAAAATGCAAAAGTACGCGTGTTTTTTAATAATCTGCCGGCCATATCTGTTTTTTTTTCAAACTCATCTCATCGTTGTGATGGTTTGCTAGAGATAATAAATAAAAGATTACCAAGGGCGGTGACAACTAGATGGAATTATAATATTCGCACAGTTAATTTTGCCAGAGCCAAAGAAGCAGGACATACAATTTTTCGATTACCACCATACCATTGCATATTCAATCCCATTGAATTGATATGGGCCCAACTGAAAAATACCATAAGGCGAACAAATCAAACACCGAAATTTAGTGAAAGCAGTATAACACACATAACATATGCTATGGAACATATAACTGCTGTAAATTGGAAAAATGCTGTTAAACACGCAATAGCAAAAGAGGACCAATATATGCGTATGTACAAAATAGTAGCATCTTTGATTATAAATTTGCAATACGATTCAGACACAGACACCGATTTGCAAGACGACTCAATCACAGATGATTTATGAAATGCGGTGACACATAAAAATTTTATTGTGTATTACAAATAAATTAGCTTTATATATCTATATGTATCCACTACACATGTTGCCACACGATTTGTAATTTTTTCGTTGTATATAAACCCAATGTACAGATATTTTTTATTATATACTTGAAATTAACAGCATTCTATTATTATATTATAGGGCCCTAATTTATAGTCAATACGGCCCCTAGATTCATACGTTGCAAATAAGTAAACTATACCCGTTCAATAAGGAGACCAGGTATAATAGTTATCATTAGAGCTGAGGATTTTTGCGGTACGGCAGGACCGTATGTAGTGCATCCCCACATTTAACTATTTATCTAAATATTCTCTGAAATGATTTGCCGGATCTCATAAATTAATAGAGTGATATTTTAGTATGCACTGGATATTGTTATTATACAAAATCATAATAGCCATTTGTATTTATGGATCATAAATAATAATACGCATGTATTTGTATTTGGTTGTGAATTCAATTTAAACTTAAAACGAATCGTAATATTTTAACGACAAGCCGTCCTTACAATACATGCATTCGAGACAAAGTGTGCAACTCTACGAATAACTTCCATAATTGATCGAAAATGGACATTTTGGAGCTGAAGTAAAGCCCCTATTCTTAGAAAATTTTATTACTGTCGTTAAGAACTATTATTATAAACAACAAAGGCCTTTTATTAGTGTTGAAGTTTTAGTTTCATTGAATTTCCATGTTGTAAGTAGTCAATTGTAAAGTGTTCATTCACAATATTCTAAAACAAGGTGTAAATTTAACTAAAATCCAGAAAAACACATTCTGATAATATATTACTAGATTAGAAGCTGTGTTTATTACTATTTATTATATTATTTTTATAACCAAATGCAATAAAAGCTACGAAAACAAAAGAAACCTCGATTTATTAAAATCTTGTCACACAGCCTTTCAAAGCCTGGCAGCACATATTTTGCATATATTTTATATATACTACCTACTTGAACTAGGTGAATGAAGTTAGAAGTTATAAGTTATAACTTCTAACTTCATTCACCTAGTTCAAGCCAGGCTTTGAAAGGCTGTGTGACAAGATTTTAATAAATCGAGGTTTCTTTTGTTTTCGTAGCTTTTATTGCATTTGGTTATAAAAATAATATAATAAATAGTAATAAACACAGCTTCTAATCTAGTAATATATTATCAGAATGTGCTTTTCTGGATTTTAGTTAAATTTACACCTTGTTTTAGAATATTGTGAATGAACACTTTACAATTGACTACTTACAACATGGAAATTCAATGAAACTAAAACTTCAACACTAATAAAAGGCCTTTGTTGTTTATAATAATAGTTCTTAACGATAGTAATAAAAGTTTCTAAGAATAGGGGCTTTACTTCAGCTCCAAAATGTCCATTTTCGATCAATTATGGAAGTTATTCGTAGAGTTGCACACTTTGTCTCGAATGCATGTATTGTAAGGACGGCATGCGTATTATTATTTATGATCCATAAATACAAATGGCTATTATGATTTTGTATAATAACAATATCCAGTGCATACTAAAATATCACTCTATTAATTTATGAGATCCGGCAAATCATTTCAGAGAATATTTAGATAAATAGTTAAATGTGGGGATGCACTACATACGGTCCTGCCGTACCGCAAAAATCCTCAGCTCTAGTTATCATCACAGAAGGTGGTGCCATAAAAGCATTAGAGCCGTTCGAAGTTATATTCTTATAATTTGAAATAAACTATAAAATACTCAACAAAATTTGCGTGTAGTTTAGTGACTGAATAGTAAGTAGAAATGAGCATATTTCTACTTACTATGAATAATAATAATAATAATAATAATAATAATAGTAGTGACTGAATAGTAAGTAGAAATGGACATATTTCTACTTACTATTCAGTCACCAAAATACTCACAAATTTTGTTGAGTATTTTACGTGTACAATGAGGTGACGCACCATCTTGCGGAAAATATCATCAATGGCCCGCAAGATGAGCAACCCCTGCTATTTCTTTTTGTGGCCTTATCTTAAGAATGCCATTTTTAAAAAACCTGTGCAGGAATTAAATGAATTCATGCATAAAATTATTCAACAATTTAATGAAACCAATAATAACCTACATATTTTTGAAAATCCATTTAATAATATTCGACGCAGAGCCAGTTTGATGGACAAGTTAATAAATTTCGACACAAATGTGAACTAAGAAAGCATTATTTTATTCACTCTTATAAAATACATGGTGTTTCTTCTTGTTTTCTAATATTTAGAATGTAAAACCTGAAAAGTTAATTTAGAACAAATCTTTAATAATTTGCGAGAACTATCTACTATTTTAAACAAGGAAACTGCGATTAAATTAATATTTTATTTAAACTTTATTATATTTCATCTAACTTTTTCATCAGTACTAATTTAAAAGTTGCCTATAGGCCAGTGTGCGTTGACAAAATTTAATTGGATGCACTCAAATCATTACCTCAATTAAAATATCCACAAAAGCTAAAAATGTAAATTAAATTTTAATTTACATTTATTAATTTATAACACATATAAATAAATGTAAGGGTTTCTTGACAATAGTAAAATGTTGTAATTCAGTTAAGGCTTAAATGTAGGTGTAGGTTTCCGCGATCGTTCTCTAGATGTACATCTCTGTTTACGAGTTGGAGCCGCGTCGAGTTAGGCGTAATTGCCAACGATTTGTCCACTATTTCAAGGGACATCTTCAGGGCTGTGCGTAGATGTTCGTCGTTTCGCAGTAGCTTGAAGAATGATATGACAGAGATCGGCACAACTTATATAGGGCGGACCGGGTCAGATGGTGGCCTGCTATTGGCTGGGGACAATGAGCCAATGGCATGCGTCGTATGGGCGTGGTAATTCTTAGTAGAGTTCAGTAGAGTTTGCCACGTCGGATGTAACATATAGCCATCGTCTCTATTGAGATTGCGGGGATGTTTGTAAATTTCAATAGATTCACGGATTTTCCTAGGGAAATAATGCGATTCACGGGACAGAAGCTTGACATCCTGGAATAGAATTTTGTGACCGGAGTTGAGTTTGTGTTCTGCCAGCGCTGAACCGGCTATATGTAAAGTCTAGTTCATGTTCCGACACACGCACACCAACTGGCCGCTTAGTTTCGTCAATTTACACACGAACACGGAATGCGATACACTCCTTGTGCTTGGAACGGAGATATTTTGTCTTTAACCGAGTGTAAGAGGTCCAAAACTTTAGAATGTGGTCTGAAGACAGTTTTGATTTTATTTCTATGTAGAACCTTTCCTATATGATTGGTGATACCTTGAATATACGGTAAGAAGAAGGTGCTGATGTTAGGATCGGCTTCACTCCGAGGTTTGGGGTTACGATGTCTCACTATAGTACGGTGTATGTCGTGGGCGTTATAATTATTCTGGAGTAGGGTGTTAGAAATATGCTTAATTTCGGAGGGTAGTGCTCTAGGTTCTGAGATTGAAAACGTACGATGTACAAGAATATTGATGCCCGCTTGTTTGTGTGCCGGGTGATGATGGGAAAACCCATTCAGATATTGGTCCGTATGAGTCGGTTTCCTGTAAACCGTGTGGCCCAGTTTGCCATTGATATTGCGGGTCACTAAGACGTCTAAAAACGGGAGACTCCCGTCTGATTCCACCTCCATGGTAAAGCGAATTTCACGGTGCTGGGAGTTTAGAAAAAGTAAGAATTCATCTAAAGAGTTAAGGCATTCCTAAAAATTTCATAGGCAGTTTTTTTTGAACGCACCATATGTATGGATGTATTTATGGTATTATTATTAGAATTCGGTCTAGAATATATGAGAATGCATAGCCAGTAAGATGCCTCAAAAAACTACTTTCACATTGAGACAAATAAATACAGTTACTTATTAGTTATATTGAAAAAATACAGTGTAATATAGATTTACTTAAACATAAATAATATTAGAACAAATAAGGATTTAGTAGTAATTGTCTATATATGTTTTCTTTAATAAAAATATAAACAGATATACAATGCATTTACATTTTAACAGTAAACAATTTCTATAGATTTTAATATAGAATTATTCTGGCAATTCGAGTTTTGTCAGAAAATAAATTAAAGCAAAAATACAACTAAAACAAGCGTACTGTCCAACTTAATAATTGTATTACGTATTTAAAGTGTTCTAGATGTTATTTTAATTGATTACCAAGGCAAGGTTGCTTGTGAAAGGTATGTAAAATACTTATAATTTAGTCATGGAATTCCATTGTAAACTTAAATAAAGCAAACGACAAGAGAAGCGAATTAATGCGATTAATAATAAATCAATACAAACTGTGTTTACATATTTAGCAGCACTTTTAAATCAATGGAATATGTTAAAGTTTGGTGTGAAATCTATGAATTCGATTTGAACTGTAACATCTTTTATAAAGAGTATTTATACAACAGAAAACTATTACACTACTACATAAATCATCAAGTGAAACATTTGATTCTCTAGAAATGTAGGTGATACATATATGTATGTAACATCTTCTGTAAAGGTTATTTATAATTACAACAGAAAGTCATTTGTGGGTTCTCTCTGGAGGTTAAATAATAACCCCTTTTATCTTAGTGAGTACAAAGGAATGAGAAACTTGAGGAAGTTACAAATTTTCACTAATTATAAAAAATAGCTGAATGCCATACAAACTTGTATTAAATGAAATCCTAAAGAAATTTTGTCTTTTGTACGTGCAAGGCAGGGTACTTCACGGATTCCTGTCAAATTACTTTACTATGGAAATTGGACTGATTCACCTCAAGACATAGTCGACTGTTTTCAATCACATTTCTCTGTAGTGTATTCGGGTGCGGATATTGATACTGAATCTGATACTTTTACACTATTTGAGTAGTTTGCCATCTAGCCTGTAACACAGGAAAGTATTAGGTCTACATTTCCAAACAAATTTACTACTGGTGATGATCAAATTCCAAGTTTTATGGTTAGAGATTTTAGCTCCACTCTTTCACAGGCGCTCACCAAAATAATTAACCTTGCTGTCAAAAAGTAAACTTTTCCTGATAGATGGAAACGGGTGCGCATAGTGCACGTCTTCAAAAACGGAAAGACTAAGGATGTATATAATTACAGACCTGTACCCATACTTTCAAATTTTGGCAAAATTTTTGAACAAGTTATATGTAATCAAATCAATCCTTTTGTTGGTTCCCATATATCACTTTTTCAACATAGTTTTATGACAGGACGCTCGACTACTACTAATCTTGTGAGTTTTACCGAATACCTATGCGAAGAGTTGGATTGCGTTGACGTTATTTATACAGATTTCTCGAAGGCTCTTGATGCAATTATTCATAAGCTTCTTATACAGAAACTTGATTGTTCATCTGAGGTTCCATAAGGATCGAGGTTGGGTCCGTTGCTTTTTAATATATATATAGTAAACTTAATAAGTCGGCGATTAAAGGTCTGGTTTATTATTTTAAAGTATATATATTTAAAACAACCCAATATGTTTCGGAAATGATGCCTTTGTCAAGGAAATAAAAAATATATATATTTTTTATTTCCTTGACAAAGGCATCATTGCCGAAACATGTAGGGTTGTTTTAAATATATATACTTTAAAATAATAAACCAGACCTTTAATCTCCGACTTATTAAGTTTACCATATCATACCAAGGTCACGAAAATATTATATATATATATATATATATATATATATATATATATATATATATATATATATATATATATATCTGTACCCCAGAGGTAAACTGTACTAAGTCCATTTTTTTACAAAATGAGGTTCTCTATACTAAGTCACATATAGTTTGATGCTTTATTATAATAAAAATTCTCCAACACTAACACTTCAGTCCAAACAGAGTTAGCTATTTAGAGAAAATACTAAGTCACATCTGTATTTAGAGGTAAACTGTACTGAAATTACCAGAAGAGTCATCAGTGGACTTAGTATTGTTCTATGTCCGGTGCATATGGACTTAGTACTGCTTGCAAAGAATTTTAACATGTTAGTTCTTGTTTCTACGCAGTTGAATATCGTTCATTCGGAAAACTATTCATTTTACTTCTTAACCGGCATACAGTGAACATGTCTGCTTCGAGAACTGATAAAATTTTTGCTGCCCTTAAGAAGCTAAACGAAAATTAAACCTACGAAAAGCAAAATGTACCGCAGAATGGTAAGTACTTCCAACTTTTTCTTTGTTACTTTTATTAGACGAGAATTTAGCTCCATTCCTCAATGATAACAAGATGTTTTTTTAAGGTGATTCAAAGGAAACTGACATTGATCCCCTAGTTGAGACATTGTATTTAGATAATTCCTGTCTCGTTGGAAGCCCTGAATCGAATATTAACCCTGTTATTAATTTGGAGGAAGGTAAGGGAATCACAGAATAATATTTTAATTAATTTAATTAATTTTTATGAGTCGCTATCATTATTATAACTTAACTATTCTCATTAGATACTGTTTTTAGATAACGAAAGAATAAATAACAGAGAAGCACCCAGCTGTAGCTTCATTGCACTTCAAGCAGTGAATTATGAAATTCCAAGCACTAAAATATATCAAAATTCCCCTGTCGGAAAAGATCGCGATCAACACAGTAGTTGCAAAATCGTACAATATGAAAATTCTGACGATAGTCTAAGAGACCCGGACTACGAAGAATCATCGGACGATGAGAACAGCTCTCACGTGCTTAACTCGGATATTTCAGATAATTTGCAAGGGCAGGTAAATGTACAGGCTACTGAAGAAATTTTAACTCAAGTCAAAAAAGGTAAAAAACGTAAGAGGCAACCTGATACATGGCAGTGTAATATTCAAAAGCAAAAGCATCTTGCAGGAGAAGAACATTTATCCAAAAACAAGAAGTTAATAAAAGACAAATCTTTAGGACCATCCTGTACAGAAAAATGCAGGCGTAAATGTACCGATGCCATTTCTCAGGCTGAACGAGAAAATATTTTTAGACAATTTTGGTTGCCATCAAAGTCAATTGATCATAAAAGGCAATTTGTTGCGTCATGTGTACAATTAACGAGGATTAAAAGAAAACGTGAAAGAACAGGAGAAAGATCAAACCAAAAAACTTCCAACAAAATATATACTTTTACTGTGAATAATGTACAGGTTGAGTATGTCAAACTTTTTTTATAAATACGCTAGCAGTTTCTCAAACGTTTGTTTCTACTGCCTTGTCAAAAAAGGGTAGTGGAGGCTTAGTAGATGTAGATAAGTGAGGACGGAAAGTTCCACCAAACAAAATTTCACCGGAAGTAAAAGATAAGAAACCAAATTTTGAAGTTTCCCACTATAGAATCACACTATAGTAGAGAGAGATCATCAAAAAGGTACCTTGATAGCAATTTAAATATCTCCAGAATGTACGACATGTACAAAGAAGACATGCTAGGTCAAGGAACCTGAGGATGATATCCCTAAATTAAGGCTTTATACTGATATTTTTAATACGGAATTTAATTACTCCTTTAAGGTTCCTGCCAACGACACATGTGATGAGTGTGATAGGTATCTTTTAAAGTTGAAAGACTGTGCCACTATTGAAGAGAGATTGTCTATACAAAAAGAATATGACCAGCATTTGACCGAGGCTAGTAGGAGATATGCATTAAAAAAACTAGACAAAGGAAAAGATTCTAAAACTAAAATTATAATGGTTGATTTAGAGAAATGTTTACCTACTCCTAGTTTGACAAATTCTCAATACTTCTATTCTCTAAAATTGTGGACATTCAATTATACAATAAAAGACACTTCAAAAAATCACACAACTTGTTGCATGTGGGACGAAAGTGTAGCTGGTAGGGGAGGGAATGAAATAGGTTCCTGCTTATTTAAACGAGCTTTGACAACTATTGATGAATCTGTGGAGGAACTAATAATATGGTCGGATAACTGTCCTTCTCAAAATAGAAATATAGACTCTATTTTGGCATATTTCTCTATTTTACATTTTATACCTACATTAAAGGTCATAAATCATAAATATCTTTTGAGGAGCCACACCCACCTCGAAATGGACAGTGACCACTCTCCAATAGAAAGAGAAAAGAAAAAGATGTCTGAATTTCAGATAATGACGCCATGGGACTGGCAGCAATTAGTCCGAATAGCTAGTAATAAAAATCCATTCTCTGTAATGAACATGGAAACAGTTGACTTCAAAAATTTTATTTCTCTGATTGAAGGTTCTAGTTCACCATTTTTGCAGAGAAAAAAACTTGAAAATGGAGATGACTTTAAAATATCCCAGGTTGTCCATATTCAAGTTCGTTCTGAAGAAAGAGGTTAGGCATTTTCAAAAAAAGTTTTGATCAAAGAGAGTTTGAATCACTTGACCTCAATAGAGTATCGCGTAGGTCATTTTTTCCAGAAGAGATCCCCATTATTAAAAATACACAGAAACCTATCAGCCAAAAAAAAATGAGGATGATGGCGATGTTTAAAATTAAAGAAACTCTTAATCGCTATTTAATCGATTAGTATTAATATTATATTTTTTTGTCTTTTATGCTGTATTTTGCCTTTCTGAATAACGGTTTTGTTCATTTCCTTAATTTTTCTGTTCTAATAATTGTCTATTGTCTGTACGTACGTATGTACTAAAATATACAAGCTTTGTTTGCGCTGTTAAGATTATGTTCCTAACAAAGCAAAAAACCCTGTTTTTTTTTTAATTAAACAACTAATTTTTTAATCTATTGCTTTACTTTTTTTTCAAAAATGTTCGTATTTATTGCATTTTTTACTTAGTAGTTTTTTGTACGTATTCTATTCTTGTCTGTTGTTTTTGAAGAATAAGCAAAATAAATAGTTTTTATCAGTATTACAGTTTTTTTTTAACCTAAAGTATTGTTTAAGCACATTTTTGATACGCGTGTTAATTAAAATCGAATGCCAAAATAAATTGGTTATGCATACTATGTCCAACATCTAAAAAACTTCCCAGTGGTGTACTGTACTAAGTCCAGTAAAAAAAAAACGGATGCCTTTTGAAAAAAAAAAACCTTTCATAAATAAACTAAACCATCTCCGTGACCATCATATGAATCTCTAAAAATAAAAAATAAAGCAGTACTAAGTTAGGGAGAATTATCCAATGTTTTCTCCTTTATTTGCTGCTCCTGTAAAATTGTTACGTCGTGACATAGTACAGTTTACCTCTGAGGTACAGATATATATATATATATATATATATATATATATATATATATATATGTGAAAAAGTGTGTGAAAGTCATATCCATTCGGAATGTGCAGATACCGGTATTTCATAGTATTTACTAATCATCAGTACACATTATCCGGAAATAGACATAACTTTCATTTCTATTTCCGAAAAATGTCTACCGATGCTTAGTAAATACTATGAAATACCGGTATCTGCACATTACGAATGGATATGACTTTCACACATTTTCTCATTTGCCCGGACAACCTGGATGGTTCAAGTCGCAACGTGTTGTGTCTGCATTCTTAGGCAAATGTGACTTTGTCATTTGTAGAAATTAATACAACAAGTTATGGCGGCAATTGCATGTAATGTGGTAATTTAATAATTATTAATTCTCATTTACATTGCGTTTTTCATATATATATATAGGTATATATATATATAGGTATATATATATATATATATATATATATATATATATATATATATAAGGTAAACTTAATAAGTCGGCGATTGAAGGTCTGGTTAATTACTTCAAAGTATATATATTTAAAACAACCCTACATGTTTCGGCAATATGCCTTTGTCAAGGGAATACAAAATATAAATGACAGAATATAAATGTAAAAAAAAATGATTTGATTTTATGTATGTATGTATTACACAAGTTTCTCTCTATTACTGGGTATGAACCTGTTGGGCAAATAAACAATTATTATTATTATTATTATTATTATTATTATTAGAAAACTATTACATTACTGAATTATCAAGTAAAACATTTGACTTTCTAGAAATTTTTGTGATACATACATGTATGTAGATGCATGCATTATGCTTTGTCTACAAAATATTCTAAAAGTTTATTTATACTCTTATTATTGTTAATATATATTTACTTTGTTGCGAATATTTCATTCCAAAATTATTCAGGTTTCCCATTTTTTTCGCTGTAACGATAAGTAAAGTTTAATAGAATTAAGATCAATGCAGGACATGTAAAATGGGATCTGACTATGACGAAACAGTCATGTCAAATTTCGACAACATGAATGTTCATGTATTGCTTCTCATATCGATTATAATAATAATAAGTTTTTATTTCGCTAAGAAATAAGTAATTAAACTTCTAGTTTCAAAAATTATTTTATTGTAAATCACTACAATATTGTTTCGCCATACAATGGCTTCATCAAGTGGATTAAATACTGAATATGTACAATATGAGTTTGAATATTTATGTGAAAATTATTGGGGAAATGGTGGTGGAAAAATTTTGCAATCTTAAATTTAGTAGAGGGGAGTTGTTTAAATCTAGTTGGTCATTTAAAGCTTTAAAGTTTTTATTTGTTAAATTATAAATATAATACAAAGAATTGGAGCAAACATTAATAATGAAGTTCATGTTGAGGAAATAAGAAGAATTGGTCAATTAAAGCAGAGGTGAACAGGCCGGTACACGTAAAATTAAGTACAGAAAAGAAAAGAAATGATATCCTAAAAAACGCAAAAGCTTTAAAAAATACAGAAATCTGGAATGACGAAGATTACCCTAGGAAAATACAAGAAGAAAGGAAGCAGTTAATATCATATCTAAAAGATGCGAGACAAAAAGGCCTTACGGCGAAGATAAGATATAACAAATTAATAGTAACTAATAGCGTATACAAAGTAAGTGACTTGAATAACGATGAGTGTCGCAAAGTAGGAAAGGAAGAAGAAAGAACAAGTAGCGGGCAGAAAAGAACTGCTGGTGAGAGATCCCCGGAAAGCACAGCCAACATACAACAAAGTAAGAAAATAACAAAAACCCTAAACCGAAAGGATTATAAATAGGAAAAAAAAGAACAAGGACTAGCAAGTCTGGAAGAAACCCAACAGATGGCAAAAAACTAGATGATCAAAGAGACTACATTTACAAAATAAACAAAGACGACGAAACATGCAAACAAACAGGAAGGATAAGGGAGTTAAAAATAGGAACATGGAATGTGCGAGGCACGTATGAAGAAGGGGCCTTAAATAATTTAGCAGAGATAATGATAAAATGTGGTGTGGATGTCCTGGCCTTGCAAGAAACAAAACAAGTCGGTAGTAACATAGTTGAAATAAGAAAAAGCACGCTTTTCAAAAGCGGCGGGAAAAATAGATATTTTGGAACCGGATTCATGGTGAACGAGAGAAACAAAAAGGAGGTGATGGATTTCAAGGTATTGTCTGATAGTATGTGTTATTTAAGATTACGAGGCAAATATAGGAAACTGAGTATCATAAATGGGCATGCCCCGACGGAAGAAAAAGACACAAAAACAAAAAATGAATTTTACGATAAGTTGAATGAAGTATGGAACAGCTTACTGAGATATGACATAAAAATGGTAATAGGCGATTTTAACGCGAAGGTAGGCAGAGAGGAAGTATATAAGAAAATAACAGGAGGGAAAAGTTTACATGCTGACAGCAATGAAAACGGCGGGAAACTAATTGAATTCGCAGCAGAAAATCAACTGAAAATTGTCAGCACACATTTTAGCCGCAAAGATATCCACAAAGTAACATGGGTCTCCCCTGGTGGACGATCAAAAAACCAGATAGATCATGTTCTCATAGAGAGTAAACATTCTAAAGCTATCAGAAACTGCAGAAGTTACAGAGGACAGGACGCGGATACTGACCATTTTTTGGTCATTAGTAATTTAAAGCAAGAAGTACCAATAGGAAGAAAAGAGAGAAAAGCCAGACAGACATATAATTTAAATAAACTTGGTGAGGAGCGAGTGGCAAGGGAGTTAGAAGATGAAATAAGATCAAGTCTACTAAGAGGTAGCGTAGAAAGTCAAACAATTGGAGAAGAATGGAGTAAAATACAGGCTGCAATGAGAAATGCTGCAAACACCTGTTTGGGAAAGGCGGAATATAAAAGAACAGTGGAATGGTATGATATGGAATGTAGAGAGTCGATAATGGAGAGAAATAAAGCAAAACTGGAAAGAGATCGAAACAGAACAGTGGAGAAAATTAGAAATACGATGAAAAAAGGAAAACCGCGAAGCGAATATGCAGACAGAAAAAAAGGATGATGTTGGAGAAACTGTTAAAAGCAATAGAGGAACACTATGTAAACAGAGAGATCAGAAATTTCTACCAAGAAATCAAGAGAACAAGGCAGAACAAGGACACAAAAATGATTTACTGTAGAGATGAAGATGGGCTACTGATAGGAGATCCAAAGGACATATTAGGTAGATGGGCGCAGTATTTTCAACAACTACTAAATATAGAGGTAGAGATAGAGGAATAAACAACAACACCAACGGAACAACATCAACAAGAATGTAACAAGCAGGAAGAAATAGAAGAACCAACAGAACAGGAGCTAAAAGAAATAATTAAGGGACTTAACCCTTGTCCGGGCAAGACATTTTACTAACGTAACCGGGCTGTTCGGGCCTGGTAGGCACGGTGCTTTTAGTATATGTTTTTACTTACAGAATTAATGAAACAAAGAGTTTATGGGAATTATATATTTAATACCATTTATAAATAACATTAATTACTTACTGATCTTAAATTTTATTCATTTCTTGCAATTATAACACAAAACTTTTGATGAAGAATGTTCGTTACAAATGTTTTGTTTGCACTCATCACAACATTGTCTTTGTTTGCTGTCTTTCGTTTTAGAACACATGTAGCACCTTCTTCTAGAATTTGCTTTAGTTTCAGTTCTTGCTCTCTTTGCCGGCGTTGCTTCTTCACCTACAAACTCGCTGACACAGTGTTGGATGGTACGAGGAAGTCCATTCGCTTTCCTTCTCTGAATGTGCGGAAGAACTAGGTTTTCAGATACATCTACTAGAAACAATCTCCTTTTTTGATGTTTAGCTTTATTCCAATTTGGGTTCAAATTCATCCAACTAACATATGCTGCAATGCCGCTTACGTCGAGAAGGTTCATAAAAAATGTAAATGACCAACGATTTGTTCTGCGTTTACATGTGTATTTATGAGCCAATTGGTCTAACGTGTCCACGCCACATTTTGTGCTGTTATAATACAGAATTATTTCTGGCTTTTTTTTATCGTCATCGTTACAGTTATTAGTATGATGCATCGTTGACAGAGCCAAAACACTTTTGTTTTTCTTTGGAACGTAGGACACTAAAGACGCCTTTTCTGTAAATCCGAAAATGGACGTTTGTTCTTCACGTTTTCTATTGGGCAAAAATTCGGTTGGGATGAAGCGCTTATTTTTCCTTACGGTACCAACGCTCGTCAACCCATTTGTTAATAATGTTTTTGCTAATGATAAGTCCGTAAAATAATTGTCGAATGTGACATTTCTGTTTGTATTAGAATACGGTTGTACGAGCTGCTCCACTACCTGTGTTGCGAGGCCCTTGGCGATTTGATTTCCTTCCTTTCCAATATAGGGAATACCATTTAGAAGATAGTAGGTTTCAGAGTCACACGCCCACCAGATCTTCATTCCATATTTGTCTGGTTTGGAAGGCATACATTGTCTAAATGGACATCTTTCTCGAAAGAGTACAAGTTGTTCGTCCACTGTGATGTTTTCTCCGGGGAGGTAGTGCTTTTTCAGATTGTTATTTACTTTTTCCTAAATAACTCGAATAGGTGCAAGTTTATCGTTCTTCCTTCTTTCGGAACGTGTACCTTTGTCATCAAATCGTATAAATCGCAACAAGCTTTAGAATCGTTTCAATCCCATCGTTGCTCGAAAAATTGAAGGGCCATATAATCGACTCCATAGCACATCGTAGCTAGTCTCATTAGCACTTAGGTGACCGGCAGTTAGAAGCAAACCAAGAAAAGCGCGAATTTCGATATTATCACAAGGTTTCCAGGGAATATCTATCAGTACCCTCTCTGCCTCCTTGTTTGTATGTGAAGCAATTTCGGTAAGTACAGCTTCATCAATTGGATCTTCAACAATTTTTCAAGATAACTTTATGCATTTGCGATTTTATTATATTGCACGAACGAACCCGTCCTGTCGAAGGAGGCTGGCTGCTCCACACTCAATCATCTTTAGCAACAAATTTGGAAATACTGACAACAGGAGTGTCACACAGTCCCTCACTGCCTTCTTGCACGTCTTCCGTTTCACTAGCTTTAGAAAGGTGGTCCTCTTCGTCCTCATCTTCGACATCCGACTCAAAATTTACAGGCACTTGGTCATCGTCCGATAGGTTTTCCAGTATATCTGCGAGTTCGGCGTCCGATAAAAATTTTCTCGACATTTCTGAATGATTATAACACTTTCACTATAATGCATAAACTAAAAGCAATTAACAAAAAATGCTCGTATATATTCAAATAGACAGGGAACCCCTACTTTACCTAATATTACTTTCCTCGAAAAATTACGACCTGTATACGCCATCAAATGTATATGCTGCACAAATGACACAAAAATGATCGGAAACACTAATTACGTAAAGAGGATTAGAAAACAAAAACGGAAAATAAAGTTACCATAATTGCCTAAAGTATGGGCCTGCTAAGCCCGGCTTGCCCGTTAATGGGATTTTAAGTACAATCTGTCAATTAACTAACGATTATTCATAATTTAACAAATATTACTTAACAAGAAAACAGTAATTAACATTTCTGAGGAATTCTAAAGAGCATTAAGTCGTACTAAAATTACTCATTAAGATATCGAATTTTTTATCGTTGCTCGGGCCTGGCAGCCCCCCCTTGCCCGAATAAGGGTTAAGAATAACTAAAGTGCGGGTGAGAGTGGTATACCAGCAGAAATCCTAAAACAAGGAGGAGCGGAATTAGGTGCAGGCTTGCATCACTTAGTACTAAGGATTTGGAGAGAAGAAAAAATGCCGGAGCAATGGAGTAGGGCAGTCATATGCCCGATCTTCAAGAAAAGGGATAAAACACTGTCTCAAAATTACAGGGGAATAACTTTACTGGAAGTCGCTTACAAAGTCGTGGCAAAAATCATACGAAGTAGACTAAAGATATATGCTAATGAGATAATAGGGGATTATCAAGGGGGTTTCAGGGCGGGTAGATCAACAACAGACCAAATATTCACGTTAAAGATGCTGCAAAATAACAGCTACGAGCAAAATCTAGGATTGCACATGCTTTTCTTGGATTTTAAACAGGCGTACGACTCGATTTCTAGAAAAAAAATGTATGAAACTTTAGCAGAATTACAAATACCGTACAAACTAATAAAGTTAATAAGAATGACACTCTCGGATTCGAGAAGTAAAATTTTAGTGGATGGAAGGTTCTCGGAACAAATTACAACTAGAAGAGGATTAAGACAAGGAGACCCGCTTTCGACTGACCTATTTAATCTGGTGCTGGAAGGAATCATGAGGGAAAGCAACATTCAAACAAACGGCGTAATTTTCCACAACAAAGTACAAGTTATTGCATATGCAGGTGATGTAACCATATTATCGAGGTCAAAGAGAGAATTAGAGAAGGTATTTGGACAATTTGTGGAAGAAGCAAGAAAACACGGATTACAGGTGAACGAGGAGAAGACAAAGTATATGGAAATGAGAGCGGAAGTGACAGAAGAAAATAGATATACCAAGTGATAAAAACACACACAATGTTGTATTAGATTTACACTTTATTTAATAATATTTAATAATATATAACAGCTGTTTTACCGTACAATGGTTTCTTCAGATATAACAAGCGGTACTGTAAGTCATAAAATAACAAAATATATACGTTTAAGTAAAATGTTTTACAGTACCGCTTGTTATATCTGAAGAAACCGTTGTACGGTGAAACAGCTGTTATATATTATTAAATATTATTAAATAAAGTGTAAATCTAATACAACATTGTATGTGTTTTTATCATTTGATATGGATTTACATCAAGTAAAGGCAGAATCGATTCAATAGATATACCAAATTCAAATCAGGTCGAAACGAATATAAATTCGAAAAGGTGAAACAGATACAGTACTTGGGTGTAACACTAACCAGTAAAGGGCAAGAACAAAAAGAAATTGAAAAACGCATGGTGAGAGGAAATAGAGCAGTTGGCGCGTTAACACATATATTAAGAGGAAAACACTTATCCAGAACTTCTAAAATACGAATATACGAGACAATAATCCGGCCAGCTGTTCTATACTCAAGTGAAACATGGACCATGACAAAACAACAAGAAGAAAATCTGAGAATCTGGGAAAGGAGAGTGCTTAGGAAAATTTTTGGAGGAGCTAAGGAGGAGGATGGCAGGTGGTGTCGAAGAACAAACACAGAGCTAGAAGAAATGTATAGAAAACCAAATATAACTCAATTAATTCGATCACGAAGAGCTGGTTGGTTGGGACATATCTCTCGGATGCCGGAACAAACAATTGTGAAGAAAGTGTTGCACGGAGGAGAGGGTGGGAAATGAAGAAGAGGTCGGCCAAGGAAAAAGTGGTTACAGGAAGTGCTAAAGGATATAGAGGAAGAAGGAATTGATGATTGGAGAGAAAGAGTGAGGGACCGAAAGAAATGGAAGAAAGTAGTAGAAGAAATAAAAGTCAAGGGCCTCAAGGGCCTGTAGAGCAGTTATATTTATTTATATTTAAATTATAAAAGTGAGAAAGCTGTTACTTTCAAATTTACAAGTTGCCTTAGCTGTATATAAGTCCTTCCTTATTTCTAATTACTTACAATAAAATATATCCTCTTTATGTAATTCCTTAATTTAATACTGTATATAAACTCAATCGTGAGTTTTTTTATTATCTTGTTTCTTTCGTACAGCTTATGTGCTATTCCCTATCATTCTTCATTATTGGTTAATTTCCTTGTGTAACACTTTTGTTAATTTCCTACTACTGATATCTAGTTAACATGGCCATTACATACTAGTCTTTGCGTTTTGGTCCCTCGTAATATCTTCCGTTTTGTCTTGACTGATGTCATGTCATTTTTTGAAGATTTAATGTATGAATTTTATATCTTTTGTTGACATTCCTTGAATATTAGTAATCCTCAGTGTATCCTATAATATTTCTTTCGCGCATATACCCCTTAGTGAACCATTGTGCAAGTATTTTAAATAGCTATTCAATAAGCTTTTACCATGATTACATGTATCGAACTATTGGTTTCCGTCTGGTATTTCCAGAAAATTATCTTTATTTGACGACCTAGTTTTCTAATTTTTGATTTTATTTTATTTTCCAGATTTTGAGCGCAAGAATCGATCTTCTTTCAATCTGCTTTGATTGATATCATGAGTGTTTGTATTGAAAATTTGTATTATTAAAGAGTTTTTAATTTAATATATATATATAATTGGAAAACCATCTGGATCTATAAAATACGAAATATATTTTTAGTTGTTCATTTTGTAGTTCAAGTTGAGTAAAGAAATATTAATATTAACTAGCAATACTTTCTCAAGGTTCTCTTTTACAAAATTTGTTCTCTTTGAATGAAATACATCTTTGTAGATGGAAAACGTCCTTTCAACATCGCTACTGGTTATAGGTGCATACTTGATACATTCTTTTATTTTAGCGTATTTAGCAGTTAGATTTTAAGATATTGTCCACCTACACAATTGCCGCATTGTTATTAAATCTGGATTTCTATTAAAGACTGCGTCTAACTTTTGCCGAGGGCCACATCCGAATCATTTGAAATATTTTTCAAATTATTAATAGCCACATTTAATGTGGTTAATCCATCATTTAATTTCAGATTTTGATTTTCAAAATAAGTGATTAGTTTTGGCAAATTTCCAATGTGTTCCTGAAGAATGTACAACTGATTTTTAAAATTTAGAATTTGTATTAGTTCCTTGCACTCAGAAATACTTCGAGCATTGTCATTTAAACAGGTAAGGAAATTTTGTAAACTATCGAAATTCTCTGTATCAAAACCATAGAGCTTCCAACCATGTTCCCCAACTAGTTATTACTGGAGAGGGAGGCTGTGACAAAGATGAAAGTTTTTCCCTGTAAAGAGCTACTTTCAATGTTGCTTCTCTGAAAACTTTTTTAAAAGCTGATACAAGTCTATCAATTTCCGGAAAGGTGTCTCTGATATATTCACAGATTTTGTGGAGAGCATGTGCTACACAAGTTATATGCAGCATATTAGAATATGTTTCCTTTAATAGTCTGCCTCTTTTTAACATATATGCAGCACTGTCACTGACACATAAACGTATTCTTTCTTTGTACCTGTCGTCCAAATGATGCATTTGGTGCATACTCTTGTGAATGGTTTTAGCTATTGTTTCCGCATCAATTGTACCAATATCTTATGTTGCTATTTCATATGCGTTATATGGAATAGTGGGATGTAGTACACTAGCTACTACATTTACCACACAGCGTCCTAATATACCGACAGTTTCGTTGGGACTTATCCATAAGTACTGATTTGAAAGATGGCTTTTAATCCGTTCTACTGCTTTCGTGTAGTACATAATGAAACATAAGAAACATAATATTTGCGTAAGATGGATTCATCAGGAACATTTCTACCAGTATACTTTTGGAGAAATGTTTTGAAGGTGGGATTGTTAAGTTTATTTAATGGAATATTTGCAGCCATTAAAGGTTCACAGGGTTCTTCGTTAAAATTTTCAGATTGCAACGGGTCTAATTTCTGTGCATGTGTTTGCGATGCTAAGTGACGTTTTACGTGCGATTTCTTGGAATTTTTTAGCGATATTTTATAGACTTTGCAATAAATTTCGGAATCACTGGCAATGAACATACAAGCAGTTAGACTGTTAATCCAACTCGCCATTGTCTCACGATGCCATCCTCGACGTTGTTTCATATCGTATATGAAAAAGTAACTTAAACAATGTTTTAGATCTAAATAAATGAAAATTAAAAATATATGCGTAAGTTATTGAAACTTAACGAAATTCACTGGATACATATTGTCATGGATTTTTCCCCGAAGAAAAATAAAAGAAACATTAAAAGACAATTTATAATTATGTACATTTCATTCCAGGATAATAATTAGAGATTTTTTATATTTTATTTAAAATTTGATTATAATGTGTATTTTTGTCCACGACTGTAGGTTGTCCGAACATTGTCTTGAGCCAGGCAGTTCGACCGTTGCCGGTTGCAGTTCTACCGTAGCCGTAGTCTTTTGATTTATATTTTAGGCATGGAGATATTTCATTTCCGAGTAGGAGATTCGGAGATTTCTCATCCTTTAGATAGATAGGTTGAGTTAATTTTTTTGAATAAGGACCTCCTCTTTATTAAAAGTATTAGAGTTAATTTCGGTTTGTGTTTTTTAGTTGTTATCTTTGATGTGTTTACTGTAATTTTCGATTTATTACGAGTTTTGGATACTTGTAAATTTTAATTTTATGCGGCCTATCTGAAATCTCTCTTTAAGTATTTTTTTTTGAGTGATGTACGACGACCACATTAATTAATGTACGTATGCATTTGCAAGAATATTTATATTTATATTTATTTCTTTAAGATATTTGTATATGATATGAGCTCGTAAATTCATTAATTTTTATTTAAAATATATATTTATAGTCAGGAAAATTTTCAACATTTCAGTTTTTTTGTTAGTTTTTGCTTTCTTTGGTTGTAGTTGTGTGAAGGTCAGGGTTTTTGGTGGGTAAGTTGATCATGTTATTCAGCGCATGATCTGGTCATTTGAGTTGCGCGCTGACAGTTATTTTTCTGTCTGACGTTTGAGGTTTGGTTAACGTAATTAATTAATTTGAAAGTTTTTCTAACTATTTAATTAGGTTAGGTTTATTCGCGGTCAATTGAGGTTTTTTCCTTGTATGCGAGTAAATATTCATGCAAATTGTCCTCAGTCTATTGCATTTGTGTTGCATAAGACACTCTTAATACTTTGCTAAGAGAGTTTTTTTTAAATTTTTTATTAAATGTTGTGTTGTTAATGTGACTTTCATTTCTAATACCTTTTTATTTAACATATACCCCTTCGTGGGTAACCTGAAGATACAAGAGCTTCTGGAAGGCTGAACCGACTTGAGTTAAACCGAGCAAGCTGTTGTGTATTGTGGGCCAATTCAAATCTTTAATCAACACCACAATTCATAGCAATATGTCAAAATAATTGGGAGACGTAGATTTGATGAAATGATATTTAACAGGATCTATTACAAACATTATGAAGTTTATAATTGTCTAATTAACAGTTCAAATAATGAAAAAGAGAAGCTAATACACCATACTTTATTTATCTTACGAAATATAAGCTAATAAATAAAATATATTATAAAAACTCCTCCCGCTTTTATCTACGCCTATGAAGAAAGTAATTTAACTGTAAAATTGAAATAATTGCATCATAATTCAACGACGAAAAACAGATGTGCAGTTAACCGAATGAATATTGCTATTAAATTACTGCATGTTGTACTTAGGCGGTATTATAGGCTATTTAAACATATAGTCCATAGTAATTTCGGCCGCTCGTGTCCGGTCCCTATTTATTTCATTCTAATTAGCATTTTAACCAGAATATATGCTTGCATATATATATATATATATATATATGTTTTCTTTTAGGTTTCCGCGGGTAGTAGTATGCGTTGTAACTGGATTCCGGGTTTTCTTCCGCGTTTCCACTGTTTGGTCTTCGTAAAGACCGGTGCTGCTTTCTGGACGACGTTTCAGCAAAATCACATTTGCCATCTTCTGGTCTGCGATAACTGTCTGCTTCTGCTTCTGGTTACTCGTAAACTGACGTAGTCGAGTTTAGGATGGTGGTTATATACCGGCTTAGCGTTCTGGTTGGTTACACTTGGTTGAGTATGTGCGCGGCTCCGTGTTGTTGGGCTTGTAGCTGGAGTGTACTGGCTGGGTTGTGGTGTAGATGTTTTTGTTTGTTGTTTGTTGTTGACAACTTCTTTGCTTAATAGTGGTTTCCATGCTGTTGGTAGCCTCTGGGTATCCTCTAGCGAATTCAAATTGTCCGGACGTTTCTCAATTTCGATAGCTTCCCTGATAATTCTGGTTTTCATATGTTCTATGTTCGCCAATAATTTGGTATTACTGAAGTCTATTGTGTTGGACGTTTGAAACTGTACGCGACACAGATCGCTAATAATCCTCAAGTGTAATCTAGTTTAAATCTATATTGTAACGTATTGTCAAAACCGCAAAACAAATAAATTTTTTTAAATTTCAACGCTTCTGAAATTTAACTCGCGTTTCGTACTTACGTCAAATTCATTATGGTTTTGTATAATTTCGCAGTTCATATATTTTTCTGTTAACTAATTATATCAGGATTTAAATAAAACCAATTTCGAAATGTTTTGCTTAAGAAAATCAGACTGGTTTAACCATAACGATATGGCGTCGGCGGCATCGTTATTATTATTTTATTTTTCCCTCACACTGGGAAAAAAGATCTCAAAAACGCATTACTACTCTTCACGTTCCATTTTTAGGAATGTATAACAAAAGGCTTTCCGGGTCAGACCTTTGCATTTTAATCCGCGACATCCATTAATTTCAACATTTTTCCTCACTTTTTTCCTACATTCTGTTGGGCGCGCATAGAATTTTATAAATGCTCGAATTCGCACACACATTCACAGACAAACACATACACGCATGAATGCGGGAGTAGAAAGAAATCAAAGCAAAGCGATCATGTGTTGGTGTCAAGTTACGCGCCTTGGAAAAAAATAATTGTGAAAAATGTAATGACTTTTTCGTAACTTATGACATTTTGTTACAATCTACATACATTTTTCATTTGTGTCTATGTAGATACGTTAAAGCGCCAATAAAAATACATTTTTCACTTCTTTATGTCTCTATTCCGTTAAATTTGTTCAACTAAATTATAAAAATTTGCAATGAACGAAAGCTTGGAATGAGAAGTTATTTAAAAGTTAATAGATTATGTAACAATGTAAAAAGACTACTGAACGATTTTTGGAAACCACAAATTTCAACATTTTTTTTTTTTTTCAGTAGAGACAATAATTGGATAATATAAGTCTCAGCTAACACTTTTAATGTAATTTTTTCCTATCCAAGCGGTAACTGTGTAGTATTTTTCAATAACTTTTGTACGCTTGGAAATAATTTTTCAGAATTTTATTCTAAATATATACCGAGTTTTTCTTTTGTCATTACACCAGTGGCGGCTCTTTAATGAGAGCAAGTGAGCAATTGCACCGCCTGGAATTATGAAACAAAACAAACCAAGCGGCGACTAACTGTGAAAGTATTTATTTATTATATATATTATGTATTCATAGTTATTGACGAGGAACGTGGCACGCTAACAACGTACATATACCGATCGTCGTCACAGATATACTGAGCAAAGCCCAACCTTTGTTCTGTTAAGGCATTAACATTACATTGATGGTGGGGAGAACTGTATTTTGCCGTACTTCAATGTCGTATAATACATAGCGTTGGAGCAACTGAACCAGACTGCTCTCGGGCGTTGTTACGATGAATACGGTATCTTTTTACAGAACAACGCGTTTTCGCGGTTAACGTATATTGACAAAATCGCAGTAAAAAATCTTAAACGGCCGATGCCTCTATTATGTTTAGAAAATAAACAATCTGTTAAAGGTAAAGACGTTATAAGAAAATTCAAAATGAATATTTATCAGAAAAATGACTGGATTTGTGGGTGTGAAATTAAAAATACTTTGTTTTGTTTTCCGTGTCTTTTGTTTGGTGGTGAACGGTCTTGGTCAAAGAACGGAATAAGAGACTTACTTCATCTTAGTGCTAAAATTATTAAACATGAAAATTCCGAAGGGCATTTGAAAAATATATTTAGTCTAGGAATGTTAGGAAAAAATAACATTCAGAATGTTTTAGATTCATCATATAGAAAAGCACTTCAACAACACAATGAAAAGGTAACAAAAAATAGGCATGTGTTAAATTTAATAATAAATTGCATTATTTTGCGGCACGTTTGAACTGGCACTTCGTGGTCATGATGAACAACAAACGTCGAATAACAAAGGCATTTTTCGGGAATTGATAAATTTTACGGCAGAATTGGATAAATCGCTCAGAGATCACATCGAAGCAGCACCGGTTTTTAAGGGACTATCAAAAACAATACAGAATTAGCTGCTTGATGCAATGTTGAACGTGTATCATGAACAAGTTTCCAGTGAAATTAAAGCAATTGACTTCATATCTGTGATAGCTGATGCAACCACAGATGTGTCCAATCAGTTTCAGTTGGTGGTTGTTTTAAGATATATTGTGAACGCGAGACCGGTCGAAAGATTTTGGAAATTTCTTCTGCCTAGTGGACATCATGCTAATTCTTTATCTGCCTCCATCCTTAACGAAATTAGTTTGCTTGTTGATGACCCAGAAAAACTGATTGCACGGAGCTATGATGGGGCAGCAGTCATGAGTGGTGCTATTAACGGCGTGCAAAGACATGTCCAAGACCAGTATCCAAGGGCTAATTTTGTACATTGTTATGCACATCAGAAAAATCTAATTATGTCACATGCTACATCGAGCAGTAGTAATTGCAGAATTTTTTTTTCCAATCTGAAGGGATTAAGTACATTTTTCTCCACTTCAACACAACGAGCTGCAAGATTGGAAGAATTCCTTCAGAGAAAAAGCTTACCTCGTTCTTCAATTCTAGGACAGTGAATACAATATATGAGCACCGAGAAGAAATAATTGAAGCTCTAGAATAAATCGAGGGAGAAGCTAGTTTACAAACCACCATTCATAAAGCTAGTGCCAATTTGCGAATTTTAGAGTAGAAAAATTTTATCTATTGGTTAACTTTCTTGCATAAAATTATGCCACATGTGGACATATTGTTTAATCGATTAAAAAATGTCAATACAGATGCATTAAAAATCAAGAATAAATTAGATAATTTTGAACGCGCTATTGGAAAAATTGAACTGACTCCTCGACTATCAAAGCGGCGAAGAGTAACTGATGGTAGCCAAAGAAGGAGGTAAACTATTGAAGTGTGCGATATTATTTTGCTAGAAATAAAAACTAGATTTCGGTATACCCTTAATACCCTTCGGTATACACTTAATATTAGCAAACTTAATTTCTTTTAAACACTTCTCCTCTTTTCAAAAAAAAATTCCGGAAGATTGCCTTAAAGAAGCAGTAAAATTTTATCCATGCCTCAATGAAAGCAGACTACGAACTGAATTAAGCGTTCTATATTCTAGAGAAGAATTTAGGCAAAATATAGAAGTCGGTGCTTTAGGTCTGCTAGGTCTTTTGCTGGATGGATTAAGCGATTAAGCGATTAAGCTGGATGGATTAAGCGACATCTTTAATGAAGTTGTTACGCTTTTAAAAATTGTCATTACAATCCCCAAACACAACGTCCGAAGCGGAACGCTAGTTTTCACGGCTGAAGAGAATAAAAACTTTCCTGATAAATGCAATGAGAGAAGAGAGATTAAATACCCTTAGTATGTTATCTTGTGAAAAAGAAGTATAAATGATTTCCAAAACTTTAATGAAAAAGTGATAGAACTGTTCTGCAAGTCAAAGACACGTAAAATGGACTTCGTTTATCGTCAGATGTAATTAAACTGTGTAGTGTAATATTTACAATTCCCTCAAAACAAACTCTATAATGAACAGTACCTGTCTGGAACAGTACGTCGGTGAAATTTATAAGGATTGGGTCAGCGTTTTTGTATTACACTTTTTAATTTTGAAATTATGCCCTCCCTATGTGAACCACCCCGAGCCGCCACTGCATTACACATAGATATAATCCATTAACTTTTATTAATTTACCCTTACACATAAGCATACTTGTATGGTGGCATAGTAGTTATACACCAGTTATACACCAGCATCTACGTACACACAATAGCTTAATTCTTAAATAGATTGTCATGGAGAGAAATTTTTTTTTTAATGTCATATATTTCTCAATTTTTATTCATTACAAAAATCTTAAATTAAATACATTTTAGTGAAAAATAGATAAATTATTTAAATCATGAATACGTATAGCAAAGACGAAAGAGTTACAAAGGTAATGTGGTTCCAGAAAAATAACAGTTTAAGGAGGGTCAGAGACATGTTTTCCGTTTATTATCCTAACAGATCTATACCTTGTGCTAAGACAATTTTAAATATTTTTAACAAATTAAAAGAATATGGTTGTCTTCTAAATTCCCACAAAAAAACAATAAAATCAATCACGTGTTAACAGAAGACATGAAGCTGAATATCCTGTGTTATGTAGAAGAACGGTCTATAGGATCGCTTTTAGATGTAGCCAGGCGTTTTGGCGTATCGTACAGTTCGGTGTACAGAACCTTGAAAGAATTTAAATATAAGCTATACAAGATATCAAACCAGAAAGAGCTTTTCAGGGAAGATAGAGTAAAGCGAACTGATTTTTGTGATATAATGTTTGATTTTCTAATTGAAAGCGAAGAAATTTTAAATAAAATAATTTTTACTGATGAAGCTACATTTACTTTAAATGGTGAAGTCAACTCTCAGCACTTCCAGTTTGTATCCTACATTTACCCATTGAAAATACTAAATGTCCTTTCCATTAACCCATTAGGTATTGGTTCCGTACAAATTCTTATGCCTAAAACCTAACCCGAACTCAGTGCCCTCAAAAAGTCAATGTCTGGATTGGAATAATAAGCGATAGACCTATTGGCCCACTTTTTATTGACAGCAACCTCACTGCAGAAAAATATTTGAATCTCTTGCGAAACCACATCATTCCATCAATTGAAATGGTAAATGTTGATCAACTTTGGTTCCAAATAGATGGGGCTAAAATTTATAATAACGCCCAAATATGTAACTTGGACGAATTGAAAGAATGTATACTTATTGTATGTGGTGTAATATATCCAGAATTTGTTCGGAATATCCTGTGCTGCTTTCAAAATCGCTTTGTTTATTGCCTTGAAAGACAAGGAGAACATTTCGAAAACTTGCTGTGAACTATGAACGTCTTCAGTTTTATTATTTTACTTTGTTTGTCTTAATAAATGGTTACAATAAATTAATTTTTTCATTCAAACAGAGATTTGCTTTCTTTTCTAAAAACATAACGTAATTCTTCGTGTCTTTATTTTGTTTGGTATTACCCACTGTTGCCAGTATAAGTATTATCGCCAAACTAGATTCTACAATACTTTCGTGGTAAATTTTAATATTTGAAATAGATTTAAAGACTTTCATGTACATTCTGTATAGCAATCTAAATAATTTCCCTTTGGAAGCTTAAACATTCATATCTTTAATAGTTAGAAAACATAGTAAGATGAAATCCATTGAGTTATTATTAGAGAACGGACACGCTTACCACATGATGCAAAGCCCAGTGCAGTACTGGCGAAAGGCTGTATTTCTAAAATATTTAATTTTATTTATATAATTGGAAAACGAACGGGTGGTGATCTATAAAATTACGAAATACATATTTATTTGTTGAAAAGTTGTATTTATAAAGTTTTTAATTTTATTTATATAATTGGAAAACATACGGGTGGTGATCTATCTATCTAAAATTACGAAATACATATTTATTAATTAATTTTATTTATATAATTGGAAAACAAACGGGTGGTGATCTATAAAATTACGAAATACATATGTATTTGTTGAAAAGTTGTATTTTTAAAGTTTTTAATTTTATTTCTATAATTGGAACATTTTTATTTGTTCATTTTGTCGTTCAAGTTGAGTAAAGGAGTATTAATATTGACTAGCAATAGTTTCTCAGGGTTTTCTTCTGTCAATTTTGTTCTCTTTGAATTAAGTACATCCTTATTAATAGAAAACGTCCTTTCTACATCGCAACTGGTTATAGGTGCATACTGGAAATATTCTTTTATGTCTTCATATTTAGCCGTTAGATTTTGTGGAATTGTCTCCATACATAATTGCTGCAATGTAATTAAATCTGGATTTCTATTAAGAATTGCTTCAAACTTTTGCCGAAGGCCACATCCGAAGTCACTTGGAATACTTTTCAAATTATTAACAGCCACGTCTAATGTGGTTAATCCGTCATTTAATTTGAGATTTCGATTTTCAAAATAAGTGATTAGTTTTGGCAATTTTCCAAAGTGTTCGTGAAGAAAGTACAACTGATTTTTTAAATTTGGGGTTTGTGTGAGCTCCTTGCACTCACCAATACTTCTAGCATCCTCCTTTAGCATGTTACGAAATGTTTTAGACTATCGAAATTCTCAGCGTAATAACTAGTAGCTTCCAGCCATGTTCCCCATCTAGTTATTACTGGAGTGGGAGGCGGTGACAGAGATGGAAAATTTTCCCTGAAAAGAGCTACTCTCAATGGTGCTTTTCTGAAAACTTTTTTAAAAGCTGATACAAGTCTATCAACTTCCGGAAAAGTGTCTCTGATATATTCACAGATTCTGTGGGGAGCATGTGCTACACAAGTGATATGCAGCATATTAGGATATGTTTTCTTCAATAGTCTGCCTGTTTTTAACATATACGCAGCACTATCACTGACAAATAAAAGTATTTTTCTTTGTACGTGGCGTCCGAATGAAGCATTTTTTGCATATTCTCCTTAATGGTTTCAGCAACTGTCTCCGCATCAACTCTATTTATAACACTTGTTGCTATTACATATGAGTTATAGGAAATAGTTGGATGTAGTACACCAGCTACAACATTTACCACACAGCGTCCTAACATATCCACCGTTTCGTCGGCGCTTATCCATATGTATTGATTTAAAAGATGGCTTCTAATGCGTTCTACTGTTCTCGTAGAGCACCTAGAAACATAATATTTGCGTAAAGTTTATTCATCAGGAACATTTCGACCAGTATATTTTTGAAGAAATATTTTTAAAGTGGGATTGCTAAGTTTATTTAATGGAATATTAGTCGCCATAAAAGTTTTACAGAGTTCAGATGTGTTTGCGATCCTAAGTGACGAATTTTCGACGATATTTTACGGATTTTGTAATAAATTTCGGAATCACTGACAATGGACATACAATCAGTATGACCGTAAATCCAACTCGCCATTGTTTTACAATGCCGTTCTCGACATTCTTCCATATCATGTCTAAAGAAGTAACATAAACAATGCTCTAGATCTAAATAAATGAAAACTAAAAATGTGTGCGTAAGTTATTGAAACTGAACGAAATTCAATGCACACTTACGTCGAAATAATTGGTAGAAATAGATTCAATCAAACGATATTAAACAGGATCTATCACAAAAATTACGATGTAATTAACAGTTAAAACTATGAAAACAAAAAACTTACTCACAGCACTTTATTTATCCTACGAAGTATAAACTAATAAATAAAATACATTATAAAAACCCCGCTTCTATCTTCGCTCATGAAAACACTTTAAAAAACACTATATTCTCCGAATACAATAGCTGAGTTGTCCATTGTTATCGTGCGAGGCCAGGTGGCCGAGTAAGTCAAACAAATACTTCATTGAATTACGCAGGGATGTACTGTGCGACGTTATACACAATTCCAATTGCCGATTGCGTTATATGGAAATTGCATCCGTTCTCTAGTTATTATATAGGAAAAGGTTGGGTGTAGTTTTAATAAAATAATTACTTAGATTACTTTAAGGATATCAAAATATTATATTGTATGGTACGAAATGAAGCAGTCAATATGCAGGCCTGCGTTGAAATTAGAGCACTTTGTAGAAGCTTTCTTATAGCAGTGCCGACATCTGGTTTGTTTTCTAATTTCGACGGACGTGCTCCTTACTTAGATATCTGTTTGGCATGTTTTTGTAAGATATTTGTAAGTAATATTTCGCCTGAATGCGAATTTATCTTGTTTTCGTCCTTCTTCGTAGTGCAGTTGCTAGCTGTTTTGAATACACATATCAATATTTTGACATACAAGACACCAATACCACTTCTTTTCTCTTATTCTTATACGATAGAGGCTTATTTTGATCACCTCTATCTACGCATACCATATGTGCATTATATGTAGAAAATAAGGCTAGTTTTGGTAGTAACGTTCAACTTTCTTTGTAAATAAGACATTTTCAGCATTTAAAGCAATGCTGACGATGTTGTTGTCGTTCCATTTTGCCACAACAATTTGGTTGTCAGGGTGCACATTGGTATTCATATTAGTCCTGGTCCTTCTTTTTCATCATCTTTTTAGTAATCATTACAGAAGATCCAACTCTATTTTCACGAATTGTCCCAGTTCCTCTAACATCAACTTTTGCCAGTTCATCCATCGATAATACAGTTGTGAAAAAATGGTCAAAAACCAAATAGTAGCAAAATTATCCACGTGGAAGAAGAATGCTTGTATATTTTAAAACTATCAACGGACCTAATCTCAATTCTTTATATTCATCTCTTATTTTACTATTGTCTCCCTGCTATGGTTCAAACCACACTGAGTATCATTTGTCAGTAGCACCAACTAAAAACTTGAAACCGTACCTAGTCGGTTTGCCCCTAATAAATTATTTACAAGGGTGCCTACCGAAATTGGGCACCATATCTTCATCGATGCTGTGATATTCTGAATGAAGTGCACTGCGCAAATCTTTCCATTTATCATAGTGAACAGCGGTCTCATTTTAGCAAATTTGTCTGACTGGTCGATTACTTCGTTATTACAGCAATGAAAATTACACTGTTTTCCACTAACATATCTGTCGATTATTTCTATTTGTCAATATCGTAATTTTGTTTACTTGAATCCTCTGTTTTTATAACGTAAAATATTTTTTAGATATTGGCCGAGTTCTTAATAAAGTTCATTATTATTTTTGACACTTTCGAGGAACTTACTTTTAAACTTATGTATTATGAATATTTTGTTAAAATAACTAATTATTATCATTACTAAAGTCGGATATATTATAGATGTTGCCTGTACGTACAACGAAGCTGAACATCGAAAAATAATACGCAATGCTAACATCGCACGAAGAATTAGAAGGAATGAAAAAAATCCATTTGCATTAGAAAATGAAGAATTGGTTAACTTTTTCGGCTGACTAAAAATTTAGTACAATTATTAATAAATAATAATCAGGACCCTCAAATTTATTCGTAAATAACGATGTATTTTTTCCTAAAAGAGAACATAATTCTTGATTTACTCTCATCTACAAATTAAAAAAGTAATTGAATAGAGCATTAAATGTTATACAGGGTGCGGCGGCAAAACAAACAATGCAGTTGCGATGGGCGACTACATCCGCTGTGGTGAGGATGGGAACCTGGGAGGGGATTCATTGTGTCCGGTAACTCACCCCGTTTTCAGTCGTAGCAATAGTTTGGAACGGAGAGCATCGCGGCTCCGCCGTTCGCACGTTTTTTGAAAGCGGTCGTTCATTCATCATCACTCAGCGGACCTTCCGACGGCACTTTAACATTCCACTTCGTGATCCCGTCCTGCACCGCAATGTTATCGTTAGTTGGGTTAGTGCGCTGGAAGAAACTGGTTCAACAAAAATGCCTAGGGGTATGGGAAGACCCAGAACAGTGAGAACTCCCGAAAATGTAGCTCTAGTGAGAGCAGCTGTTGAACAGTCACCAACACGCTCTGCCCGGAGACATGCAACTGCATTAAGCATGTCCGACCGCTCTGTAAGGAGGATTTTGCATAAAGAATTGTTCTTCCATCCCTATAAGAATATGCTGGTTCAGGAGTTGATGCCCCTAGATTTTCAAAACCGTGTGAATCGCGCCCAAGAAATGTTAGACCGCCTCCCACCAAGGTCAACGTTCTTCAGTAGTGATGGAGCCTACTTCCATCTCTCTGGAGCCGTAAACAAACAGAATTTCCGTTATTGGTCGGACAATAACCCACGACAAGTTCACGAGAGACCTCTCCACTCCCCGAAAGTCACTGTATGGTGTGCCATTTCCAAATTTGGGGTTATTGGACCATACTTTTTTGAGGAGGATGAGCGCGCAACAACCGTCACCGCTCGGCGTTATGTTTCGATGCTCGAAAAATTTTTTTGATCCACAATTGGCACGGTTGGCTGAAGAACAAGACCTTGGGGATATTTGGTTCCAACAAGATGGGGCTACGGCCCACACAGCGCAGATTTCAATGACAAAACTGCGGCAGATGTTCCCTGCGCGCCTCGTCCCTCTGAGGGGCGACGTGGGGTGGCCGGCGATATCACCGGATTTGAGCATTTGCGATTTTTTCCTGTGGGGATACCTCAAGGAAAAGGTTTTTCAGCATCGTCCTCACAATTTGGAAGAACTGATGATCCGTATTACAGAGGAAATCGCCGCCATTCCGATCGATATGTGCCAGAACGCAGTTGAAAACTTGAGAAATCGCCTACATCAGTGCATCGCTTCTGGAGGACATCATCTTGCTGATGTGATCTTTAAAGCTTAAGTGGAAAAATGGGGTGTAGTACTGACTCAAGCAGAATAAACCACTTTTTCGTAAGTTTAACTTTATCTTTGGCATTCCCTAGGAGACTTTTGATAGTATTTTCGGACCGAAAGGCAACTTTGAGACCTAGATCTTTCACAACTTTATTAATGTTTTTCGTGATGGGGTGGTTTGGTAAACACATGTACTTTTTCTCCTGGTTACTTTGAGATATCAAACTTGTGGATTCGCGGATTGTATTTTTTAGTTTTGTTTTTCTAATTAATTTATTGATTATTTCTATGTCAAAGCCATTATATTTCGCGATATTTTTAATGACATTCAGTTCTATTTCATATCTCTTTTGTTAACGGGAAATTTAGTAACCGATTGACTAAGAAATTAAAAGAAGCTGTCTTATGTTGAAAACTATGATTTGAATCCGCGATGATGAATCTATTAACATTGGTTTCTTTCCGGCAAATATCGATTTCTATTGTATGTTTATTCATAATTAGTAAAGTATCTAGAAATGGTATCTTGCCATTGTGTTCCTTTTCTACAATAAATTTAATCGTCGGAAATCCTAAATTTAACTGATTAACGAACATGTCTAATTCGCATTTCCGTGTATCAAAAATCGCGAGAATGTCATCTACGTACCTAATCCAGACTCTCGGGAAATATTTAGCGTAATTTTTAATTCTACTTCAAATTGACTCATGAATAAATTTGCTATGAAAGGAGATAGGCAGTTACTCATTGTTGTGCCTTGTTTCTGCTCATAAAATTTTTCTCCTACTTGGAAACAATTTTGCGTCATGCACAGAGTTGTCAATCTCATGTATTCTTTTATTTTTGAAGGTTCAATGTTATTCTTGTGGAGCAAGCCTTCTAAATATTTAATTGTCTCTGGAATAGGTACCGAGGGGAATAATGACGTTACATCGAATGAAACTAAACTTTCCCCGGGTTCCAGTTCACAATCTTTAATTAATTTAACAAATTCTAAGGAGTTACTAACTGACAAATTTTCTGGTTTTACAGGTAAATTTTTAAATTCATTCACTAACCATTTGGAAATCAAATAAGTCGGTGAGTTGATACCTGAAACGATAGGTCTCATCGAGTTACCTGGTTTATGTATCTTCGGCAAACAATACATTCTTTGTACTAAAGGATTACTAACATTTAATTTATACTTTTGGGTAGAAGTTATTAAAATTGGACATTGATTTAACGCGTCTTTTGTGTCACTAATCATTTTAGGTAACGGATTTCTCTTAATTTCTAAATACGGACATTCGGCAATTAAATTTTTAACTCTTTGAAAATAGTCGATTTTGCCCATAATTACTAACTTGTTCCCTTTATCTGCTTTTAGGTAAAAACAGTCCTCCAAAAAAGTAAATAGTAAACGTCCATTTAAAAGGAGGATGGGAAAATCTGGGTTAAAGATTATATTGAAGGAGCAGAACAACATACCAAAATAGACTTGATTGTTATTAAATGTAAAATATATCCTATAAATGTTCAAATATACTTATTATATATGCTATTTCTTAACAATTATTCATTAAAATACGCCCACAAAATATGAGAAATAAGTAATCTAATCTAATATTCTAAAGATACCAATGAACGGGTTTGATCGCAATATAAACTGAACGTTACATAAATTTTAAACACTTACTGATAAACTTCGTTGTACTAGCATTTTAAGCGATTCAGATCGTTGCAAAGTTGTTAACGTCAATGAGTTCGGAAATTACAAACACTAATATGCAAACAACTCGAAGTGAAACAACCATGGTTTTCTTGCTTTTGGATTTTGTAAAATGTGTGTATGTTGAGAATCATTAAAGCAACTGTTCAAGTACGTGTTGATATATTATCACGAAGGCACTATAGTTTATATTTTAAACTTCACATAACGAAAACAAATTTACAGTTAAAAAGAAACTAACTAATTTTATATGTTCGGAACACTGAAATGGTGGTAAAACTCTCGATAAGAATCTTCATTTACAATTGTTGACAGCTAAAATGAGTGACGCAGTTGTACGTATATTTTTTATAACATCTACATCTACATCTATTTCACGAGCTGTTGACATATTTTTTCCGTTGAGACATTGATTTATAGAAATGGAAATACATTTAAACTGGATCCATTTAATTATATTTTTTTTAGAAACTATGCATTGTAAAATATTTGTGCAGAGCATTAAATTTATCTCATCAATCAATCTGTGGCTAAATTTAAAACGAACTTATTTACCAAAGAATTTGAGTCTGTTTTTGACGCAAATGTATACCAATATTTTTAATGAATTGTACATAAAAACGCAAGACACTGAAACTACAACGCAATATATAGGAAGAACTGTACACTGCCTTTACAATGTGAATGAATATATTTTGTATGGATAGTTATGCATAAGCTAAAAGAGATGAAGAAAACCGAATTTAAATTAATAAAATCAACACTCAAGATCAGGTTAAAATTGACGCATATTGAAAAATGTATGATAATGTTCATGTTATTAAATGGTCATTTTCAAAAAAAAATGGAAAAAATCTAGCCACAATAAATCAACTCTATTGCCGAAAAACAAGGTTGTGTGCTAAAATTCTTCCGAGCATGTCTATTCGAATTATGAACTTAAACGAGTTGGATCAATATATTGAAGTTGTTCATATTTTTTTTTTATTCCCATGGGATAGAATTATTATTAATGCCAACTCCCTTCTAACAGAATAATAACACAGGCCTGTATAAAATTTGTGATGACGTGATTTTTGTTTGTTATGCTCTGTTTTTATATAGCAATAACTAATTAAAATACAGTTTGGTCTCTACCACCCACAGATTTTTTTTTGCACAAAAGAAAAAGAAAAAAATATAAAAAAAATCTTATAATAGGCGTTTTAATACATTTTAAAATGAATGTACTACTTCAAATTCTAGGTATTAACCCAAAAATGATTTTCTGTTGTGGTTTTAAAGAAATTTGTTAAATAGGCTCTCATTACCTGATGTAAATCTTTTATTATATGTGTTAATTTTGGACAAGATTTCCGGGAATTTTTACCTGCTAAATCCTATTTATTATGCTTTCACTTTATTAGTACTGCGAAGAAGGATTTCAAGTTTATCACTCCAAACAAAATGTATATTTTAATGTCATTTACTTCATTATAGCTCTGAGTGTCGATCAGTAAACAAGTAAAATTAATTTGTCTTTAGTGTTGTGCGTGGTATTTGATAAATAAACATTGCTTAAAAATATGTCTAGCCGGTGTTGCAAAATCAAGCCAGTGATTTCTGTTATATTTGTGGATATTTCGTCTTGAAAAAGTTTAAGAGACCAATTGGTGAATTTGTGACAAATGCATATTATGCTTATTTCAAAATCAAATTAGGAGATCAAGATAAAGACTGGGCACCGCACGTTGTTTGTAAGGTATGTGAAGAAGGTTTAAGACATTGGACAAAAGGGAATAGAAAAAGCCTTCCTTTTGGAATACCGATGGATTGGAGAGAACCGCAAAATCATCACGAAAATTGCTACTTTTGTCTTTGTGATATTAAGGGGCATAATAGAAAAACGTTGAAACATATTTTGTACCCAAACAATATTAAATCAGCTATCAGACCAGTTCCTCACGGTGATCATGTACCTATACCTATACCCCCCAAAGTACTACAAGAAGATATTGAAACCTCTTCAACTACCGACTCCGTACAGATGTATAGTGATTTTGAACCATCAACCTCAGGTCAAAACCAACCTCAGCTATTTTCACAAGCCGAACTGAATGATTTAGTAAGAGATTTGGGACTTTCAAAAGATCTTTCTGAAGTACTGGGGTCTAGGTTGAAACAAAAAAATTTGCTTGCCCCAGAAACTACCTTCTCTTGGTATATAAATCATGAGGCTGAATTTGTAAAATTGCAATTGCTGATCTACTTACTTTCCTCGGAGCTCCTGAGTACACACCTTCTGAATGGAGACTTTTCATTGACTCTTCAAAAAGGAGCCTTAAAGCTGTTCATTTACATAATGGCAATGTTTTCGCTTCTGTTCCGGTCGGCCATTCTGTTCATTTAAAGGAAAACTATGAAAATTTACAGGAATTACTTTTAAGAATGCAACATGAAAATCACAACTGGGAAGTGTGTGGAGATTTAAAAATTTTAGGCCTTCTCTTGGGTCAGCAGTCTGGATATACTAAATTTTCATGTTTCCTGTGCGAGTGGGATAGCAGAAATCGAGAACAGCATTGGATAAAAAGAGACTGGCCACAAAGGGTGACTTTAACACCTGGAAAAAAAAATGTAATTCGCGAAAGTCTTATTGACCCTCAAAAAGTGTTACTTCCACCGCTTCACATAAAACTTGGACTTATGAAACAATTTGTAAAGGCATTAAACAAAGAAGGAAATTGTTTTAAATATTTGTGTAAAACATTTCCGACTCTGTCAGAGGCAAAAGTTTGCATAGAGGTCTTTGAAATACTCATGGTTGTCTCAATTTCACGATATGTCACATGTCTATCGTCCTTAATCAGGAGGCGCACAGTATAGATGTTTTTCTGGGTGACTCCTGTTCTTGGCAGACCTGTCCTGGGCTCGTCGTTATACTGGTGCATCAACGTTGGAATTGACAGTACCAACGTGAAATTGTCGATTGATGTGGTGCTTCATCTTCAAAAGCAGAAATCAACTTAGCAAGACGTTGTTGTTGAGTTAATCCTCTTCGAAAGTTGTAAAATTTTAATTCCATTTTTCGGCCTTATAAATTTTAAAAATTCACTATGAGTAAATCACTTTCCGTATCTTGGTGAAACTTTAGATTTAGATTTACGGCGGATTGAGATAAATTTTAACACATGATGTTTTATTATCGGCGCCCTCTATGAGAATATATGCAAAACTAAAGGAGCATCTCTCGTAATAAGAGGATATTAATATTCAAACATAACTTCTTTAATCTACGCAGTTACAAGTGTTAAAATTGTTCGTATTTATGTTATCGTATAACGTTTAATTTTGTTGCTAGAAATAGAAGAGTTTAATTAAAATATCTTACTTACAGATTTATTTGATGTGTACAGGTAATAGTATTTTTAGAAATATCTAGTTGTTAAATGTTGCTTTAAGGACTGTTTGTTACTATATAAAGAACTATTTAATGGCTGCAGGCCATAAGGTTGTCACTATCACTTACTATGAAATGCCAATTTTTTCCTTTATTAACAAGGAAGCTTTCAACATCGACACAATGCTCTAAAAGGAAAACGGCGCTAAAGATTGTGGCAACTCCCGAACATACGCCAGAATTATTTATTCATTAACACTCGACACATTCTTCATATGTCGCCAATCCGCGAAATCAGCAAGAATTTTGTCGTACCTCCTGCGTGATTTCGCGGGTATCAACGACGAGCTGGCATGCGCTGCGACCATACTGACATCTTCGGGAATATATGGATTATTTGTTGATTCCATTTATTTCAAACTATTTTCAGAACCAAACGTTGAACAAGTATAATTGGAAATGTTTTTTTTTTTATAAACAAGGGTTGATAATAGCAAAGTTCTGGGCATAATAAATGATTTTTTTTTAATGAAAAAATTATTTCAAAAAGATTAGTATGAATGAATTAGAGATATTACAGAAGCTATTGTACAATACACGTACGTTAGGGCCTTTACTGCCTTGTCAGTATTATTCGACTAGCAATTCGACCTTGAATCACAAACTTTCTTGTTCGACAGTAAAAGGGAACTTCTGCTGTAAAATACTATTACAGGACTTATATAAATAGCTCACAAATATAAGTATGATGGGAACCAGTGCATTTTTTTGGATACAAAATGTAATTATTCATATCGGAGAACGTCAACCATAACCAACATCCTTCAAAGGTAAAGTCATTAGCAATATCAACGAAAAATCTAAAATGGACACAAGAATAAACATTTTATTTATTACAAACGTATACGTTCCAATTTAATAACTAGAGAACGGACACGCTTACCACTCAGTACAGTACTGGCGAAAGGCTGTATTTCTAAAATATTTAATTTAATTTATATAATTGGAAAACTAAAGGTGATCTATAAAATTACGAAGTACATATTTATTTGTTGAAAAGTTGTATTTATAAAGTTTTTAATTTTATTTATATAATTGGAAAACGAACGGGTGGTGATCTATAAAATTACGAAATACATATTGCAGTGGACTTTTCCCCGAAGAAAAAGAAGAATTATTTTGAATAATATATTGTATGTATGTACATTTATTTGCAGGATATTTTATATATATTTTGATAGTTATGTTATTTTAAGTTTGGATCGATTCTTTTGTTTATGCCTGTATATTGCTGTGACGTATATTACAATTATAGTTTAACATGTGGTCGCAGTTTGCTCTTTGGATTTGAGGTTAGGGGAGTGTAACCGGGAGACACACATTGAATATCGGTAGATACAGTTGATTTTAAATAAATAGTTAATTAACTATAGTTTTTGATTAATATCACGTTTATTGTTTGTAATTGGTTTGATGGTGATTTTATTTTCATTTCGGATTTATTAACGATTTTGACTCGTTAATTTTGTTTAAATTTTATACTTATCTGCCATGTGTGTTTCAAATATAGTTTTTATATTTTTAAAAACGTAAGTAATTTTAAAGATTTATATTTCAATGCATTGATTATATTTATTGATATTATTATTATTATCATTATATTGATATTTAATTGATTATTAGAGTTACAGTCATTAGTGATTAGATTTAATTTTGATATGTTTTATAGTTCTTGAATAGCAACGAAGATTTTCATATTTTTTATGAGGGTTTTTTTCTATTTCATGTGTAAGATATTTGTAGAAGTATGGTTTTGGAGGGAAATTCATATTCATGTTGAAGTGCGCATGTTTTGGTCTTAGACACTCGTGATAGCAGTTTATGATCTGTTTGACGTTTGAATTTTGGGGTTAACGTAAATAATTGAAAATGAAAGTTTTCCATTCTATTTAATTACTTTAATGTTGTTCGCGTATAATTGGAGGTTTTCATTGCGAGCGAGTCACTTATCTCGCAATCTTTTTCCTCCTGCTTTTTGTTTATTAATGCAATTAGCTATCTTAATATTTCATTACGATTTCAAAAATTTTTTTTTTTAATAAACGTTTGTAGAAAAGAGCTTGTTTTAATACTTGTATTTCGTTTTTCTGTCCACGTTCGTAAATGAACTTGAGATTCAAGAGGACTCCTAGAAATAAACTCTCCCTGAGGGCAGCTCGGAGTTATAGTGGTGCATTGTGGACCATCTTCAACATATTACTACAATTCACTGCAATATGTATTTGTTGAAAAGTTGTATTTTTAAAGTTTTTAATTTTATTTCTATAATTGGAACATTATTATTTGTTTATTTTGTCGTTAAAGTTGAGTAAAGGAGTATTAATATTGACTAGCAATAGTTTCTTAAGGTTTTCTTATGTCAATTTTGTTTTCTTTGAATTAAGTACATCCTTATAAATAGAAAACGTCCTTTCTACATCGCAACTGGTTATAGGTGCATACTGGAAATATTCTTTTATTTCTACATATTTAGCCTTTAGATTTTGTGGAATTGTCTCCATACATAATTGCTGCAATGTAATTAAATCTGGATTTCTATTAAGAATTGCTTCAAACTTTTGCCGAAGGCCACATCCGAAGTCACTTGGAATACTTTTCAAATTATTAACAGCCACATCTAATGTGGTTAATCCGTCATTTAATTTGAGATTTCGATTTTCAAAATAAGTAATTAGTTTTGGCAATTTTCCAAAGTGTTCGTGAAGAAAGTACAACTGATTCTTTAAATTTGGGATTTGTGTGAGCTCCTTGCACTCACCAATACTTCTAGAATCCTTCTTTAGCAGTGTAACGAAATGTTTTAGACTATCGAAATTCTCAGCATAATAACTAGTAGCTTCCAGCCATGTTCCCCATCTAGTTATTACTGGAGTGGGAGGCAGTGACAGAGATGGAAATTTTTCCCTGAAATGAGCTACTCTCAATGGTGCTTTTCTGAAAACTTTTTTAAAAGCTGATACAAGTCTATCAACTTCCGGAAAAGTGTCTCTGATGTATTCACAGATTCTGTGGAGAGCATGTGCTACACAAGTAATATGCAGCATATTAGGATATGTTTTCTTCAATAGTCTGCCTGTTTTTAACATATACGCAGCACTATCACTGACAAATAAAAGTATTTTTTCTTTGTACGTGGCGTTCGAATGAAGCATTTTTTGCATATTCTCCTTAATGGTTTCAGCAACTGTTTCCGCATCAACTCTATTTATAACACTTGTTGCTATTACATATGAGTTATAGGGAGTAGTTGGATGTAGTACACCAGCTACAACATTTACCACACAGCGTCCTAACATATCCACCGTTTCGTCGGCGCTTATTCAGATGTATTGATTTAAAAGACGGCTTCTAATGCGTTCTACTGTTCTCGTATAGCACCTAGAAACATAATATTTGCGTAAAGTTGATTCATCAGGAACATTTCGACCAGTATATTTTTGAAGAAATGGGAAGTGGGATTGCTAAATTTATTTAATGTAATATTAGCCGCCATAAAAGTTTTACAGACTTCAGATGTGTTTGCGATCCTAAGTGACGAATTTATGACGATATTTTACGGATTTTGTAAATTTGGGAATCACTGACAATGGACATACAATCAGTATGACCGTCAATCCAACTCGCCATTGTTTTACAATGCCGTTCTCGACATTCTCCCATATCATGTCTGAAAAAGTAACTTAAACAATGGCCTAGATCTAAATAAATGAAAACTAAAAATGTGTGCGTAAGTTATTGAAACTGAACGAAATTCAATGCACACTTACGTCGAAATAATATGGGAGAAGTAGATTCAATCAAACGATATTAAACAGGATCTATCACAAAAATTTCGATGGAAATAACAGTTAGAACTACGAAAACAAGAAACTAACTCACAGCACTTTATTTATCTTACGAAATATACACTAATAAATAAAATACATTATAAAAACCCCGCTTCTATCTACGCTCATGAAAACACTATAAAAAGCATTATATTCTCCGAATACAATAGCTGGCTTGTCCATTGTTATCGCTGCGAGCCCAGGTGGCCGAGTAAGTCAAACAAATACTTCATTGAATTACGCCGGGATGTACTCAGGGACGTTATACACAATTCCAATTGCCGATTGCGTTTTATGGAAATTGCCTCCGTTCTCTATTAATAACATAATGGACAAGAAAAGAAAAAATTAAATACGCGATTTCTAATATTTTGATATTACTAAAAAAGGTTACAGAAAAAGTGTTCTAGCTCTAAATTATCAGAACTAGTTCCTGGAACTTGCTTTGTAATACTTTGTACTTACTACATCACTGGAATTACAAGACCGATGACTTGTAACTATTTTATTAATTTTTTCGTGCCATTTTATACATACTATGTACAATGCACACACACAATATTGTAGACATTAGTGAAAAGTTAAAATTAAATATTCAAAAAGCAGTTTCGAACATAATCACATAATTACCTAGATCTAGGTCGTTCACTAACTTTATACTTCCCGCACTGGCAAAAAAGGTGGTTCGACGAAGTTTGAAGCCTTTGGTGAATGGCTAATTAGTTCTAATAAATTATTGAACGATAACCGACATAAGATCCTTGTATTTTACAAGTATTGCCAAAGTATCGAGCTGTTAGGTCCGCAGATTAGAAAATTAAGTTGAACTTAAAGAAAATTATCCATTAAATGTAAATAGATCTGATTTAGCTATTTTCATATATTTTATATTTACTCGAAAACTTACATATTTGTACATATTTGCCTATTTGAACAGCTATGTACGTATATATTTCTAAGGTTTTACTTCGAAATTCCTTAATTATGAAATTCATCGTCTAATACACGGGATTTTGATCAGCGACTTTATCGAGACTATAAAAGTCTCCTGCACAGAGGCTGACATGTAATGAGATAGATGAATCGGTAGGATATTGAGCAAAGTAGTGTAGTGAAAAGAGTTAACTGTAGTTTAGTATTGCAAGTCGGTATAAAGAAGAAAATTGCCACGTACGAAGCCGTTTGAAGGCTCATTTCATACCTTTTAAAAAGCAAAAACAAAAAAAAATAAATATCGCCTATACGCTAGTAAATTTTTATATTATAATTTTGATATTAATATTTACGTTCATGGTAGTATTAATGAATAATATGTACATAATTATATTAGTCACCAATTAATTAACTAATTAATAATTAAATAGCCAACAAAAATCTAAAACCCTTTCGTTAGTTTATCGAAAATTAAAATACAAGATAATTAATTCCTATAATTCAATCACTTACTTAGGAAAAATTTCGGAAAAAATTGGTACTTTCATTAAAAAACTTAATAACGGACATATATAATTTAAAACAGACATTACTATACAGAACATTATTAAAAACAACAAAGATAAAATAGACAAAGAATCAAACTCTGGTGTATATAAATTAAAATGCCAATATTGTAATAAGGTATACATAGGACAAACGGGGAGGACATTCAAAAGTAGGATGAAAGAACACGAGAGAAGCCATAAAGAACTTTCGGAAGTCATTGTATAGATATCAATCATAGATTTAATATAGATTTCAAAATTTTACACATTCAAGAAAAAAGTAAAAAACTTAACCTGCTAGTAAACTTAGAAATTAATAGATATAATAGTTTAGGATTAGCTTTAAATGACCAACTAGATTTAAACGACTCCCCTCTACTAAATTTAAGATTGTAAAAAATTTTTCCACCACTATTTCCCCAATAATTTTCACATAAATATTCAACTTGTATTGTACATATTCAGTATTTCATCCAACTAATGAAACCATTGTATGGCGAAACAATATTGAAGTGGTATTTACAATAAAAGAATTTTTGAAACTAGAAGTTTCATTACTTATTTCTTAGCGTTATAATTATATTCCCTTATTAAGGACGGAATATAAAATTCAGTATGTGTACTTCTTGGCCATCCAAACGCTACATAATAAATCAGCGTGTTTGGCTTGACCCTTGTATGTATAAATTAGCCTATGGATATTTTTGATTCTACTGATAAGTTTATTATAAACAAAGTATGTTGTTAAACGTTTGTTTTGCGGAAAACTTAGTCCCTACGCAACAAAATGTCTATCTCCAGACTGTATATTATTTATTTTATCCCTATTCTCTAAATATCTGATTGTCAAATTCAATTATGTATATTCCTTGAGCTCCTTTGCGGAAAGCTAGTCCCTACGAAGTTATTCAGATATCTTACTTAAATGCTTTTATTTAATGTTGAATTTACAGTTAATTAATTTGAACTAATCATACATATATGCGTAAAAATGTTTGATTTGAATTTTATAGACTTAAAACTATTGTGAGGCTCTTTACTTACGCTGACACTGTTGTACATATTTTCCAATTCTTCTCTATACATGTAATTCCTGATTTGGTTATTGAAACTGAATTCAAAACAAGAGAAAATGAAGATAAATACAATAGGATTCTTTAATAATCAAAATTAAAAATATTATAATATTATCTGTGCTAGTATTTAAAATGAATGCATACATTCTAAATTATTTATTTCCACTAGTCAAGACTGTAGCTCGCGTTCTTATCGTCTTTTCGTTGATTTCATGGCTTATATAAACTCTGGACCCAGAATCTTTTTTTTCAGGTACGCTAAATTTTCACGTCCTCAGTCTGTATTAAGTCTTGGTTTTCTTAAATTATCGTAATCTTTTTAAGTTTCAACCCTCGTATTGTATTATTTCACTATATAAAAATACATTTCCGCTTATTATTTTTAACTCTTTTGCTTTATATTCTTTCTTTCTTCATCGCAATTCATTATTTTCGAAATTTAATTCCTAAATTTACAATTTACTTTCGACCAATTATGTTTAAGCGTAAATTAAACTTTGGCCTTTTTGTTGCCGGCGTTCTAAATTCAAAATCCTACTTTGTGATTGGTCTCTTATCGGCATCTACTCCCGTGCGACCATTTGTATACATACCGATCTTGAATTTTTGTACTTATTCTCACACTTGCACGCATCTTGATATTTATTTTATTTACAATTCATTTTGTTTTCTCTTACAGGCCCTGAACACTGTTTGGTGAATTAACGACAGTTATTATATATCTTGAAGCTTCTATTATTATTGTAAATTGGTTTTATTATCTGCTCAAGCTGTTATGTCTAGATTTTTCTCTGTTGAAGGTATTATCTCCTATGCAGTTATGTAAGCTATCGTTTGTTGTCATAATTTAAAGACGGCAGACTATGTGCCCACACTGTCAAATTTAATAATACACGGTTAAATTTTTAAAAAATAAATATATCGAATCCCTATATAAAACGTTAAGAAAAAACATAAATAACTAACCCAACATGTTTACTTTGTTGCAAAAAAATGCGGATGTGCGCGATGAAAAGACTGCACCATAATATATGTTTCTGTATTAGTCTCGGAAAGGTTCGTACGTAGCGACGTATATATATGTTTATATACTGAGAAGGATTGTTCGACGTTGAGAGATGTTATATTTGCATAGTTAAACTGCTCTTTGTATCTGTACAATGGATCTTCAGTATTGGTAATTGCCCTAATTTTGTAAAATCTACATTTTTATCTAATACACCTTATGTGTATTATTAAATTTAACAGTGTGGGGCACATAGTCTGCCGTCTTTAGATAATGCATTTCAAACAGAATGTTTGCATATACTACAGGTATTTATACGTTCTTTGAAGCTTTTCTGTCAATATTATTAATACTGACTTTTCTAAAATTAATGTCTCTCTTGTGCAGTTAATTTGTCTTATAAATGAAACATTGTTGATGTTATCCCATGAAGTACTGGATTTTACCAATTTACATGACAAATACTGATTTAAAATTCCTAAATGATTTTTAATATTCTTTCTATTATTATCTTGATACGTTAGCATGAGTTTTTATTTTATTAGACAATAAATATTAGATCCATCCTAATATTTATTGACATTATGCATCTAAATTGATATTACATACAGGGTTAGTTAAAAGTATGGAGACGGCGATTTATTGTCGTTAATATTCATTTTAGGGAATTATGTTCAATATAAAAGTTTGTTAGGATATTTTGATCTACAGCTGAGAATATTTTAATTTTTTATTTCTTCAATTGTTTTTTAGTTACGCCTGTCCGCGCAGTTTTTTAAAATGGGAACTAGTAAATTTTACTCTACCATTCGATAGAGAATTTTCTTCTCTTTACAATAATATTTTTGTATTTTTAAAATTCATTTTAATAATTTTTTATAAGAAAAGGCCGGCTCATGTGTTTAACAGATGTTCGGTACATCGCAGACAGACAGAAGCGTAGCGATAAACAAACTTGAGCGACATAATATTATCAGTGGTTATTGTGTACGTCAAATCTTTGACAGAAATAATTCATTTGTGAAATTTGTTGCTGTTAATATTAACAATGGCGAGTTTAAGTGAACATGAACGAATTGAAATACTTATGATGTTGGGTTATTGAGATAGACGCAGAAGTTTACAAGACGTTAGTAATTTATTTAATGATACGCATCCAAATAGAAATCCAATTTCTAAATCCGTTGTTGGTAAAACTTTAAGACGCTTTGAACAAACGGGTAGCATTAAAGATTTGCCAAGGAGTGGTAGACCTAGAAGAGCAAAAAGCGATGATAACAAACTGGATATTTTATTGGCTGTATCTGAATATCCCCATTTATCAACCAATCAATTAGCGGCCAATTTCAATATTTCACAGTCATCGATCGTGTAATTTTTAAAAAGTGAAAAGTATAAACCTTATAAGGTACACCTTGTACACGAGTTAACGGAAGATGATTTTGATAGAAGATTACAATTTTCTGAAGAAATGTTAAATATTTGCAATAATAATGAAAATTTTGTCAACAATATTCTTTTCTCTGACGAAGCTACTTTTTGCCTTACGTGTGAAGTAAACAGACGCAACTGCAGATACTGGTCATCGGAAAATCCCTCTTGGTTTTTGGAGCACCATACGCAGTACCCCCCTAGGCGGTCATATTATCGGTCCCTTTTTCATCAATGGCAATTTAACTTCGGCTCTGTATTTGCAGTTATTGCAAAATGAAATAATACCTGCTTGTGCAACGCTCTATCCTCATGAAAACAATGAACAGCTGGCCAATGACAGTATCTGGTTCCAGCAAGATGGCGCCCCACCACATTATGGTGTAAATGTTCGATAATATCTGGACAACGTTTTTCTCCACAGATGGATTGAAAGACGAGGAACCATTGAATGGCCAGCCCGTTCGCCAGATTTAAGTCCTTTAGATTTTTTTCTTTGGGGATACGTAAAAAACAAAGTTTACAAAGATAAGCCCGATAACGTCGAAGATTTACAAATCCGAATTACCAGAGCGATACAAGAAATACCCCGAGATTTTTTACAGAACTCTGTTCGGGGTTTTGTAAATCGATTGGGTCATTGGGTCATCAAATTACTAATGGACGACAATTTGAATACTTACTTTAATTTACTTTGTTAATAATTTGTTTAATTTTTCTTGTAAGAAAGTTATTAAAATGAATTTTAAAAATACAAAAATATTATTGTAAAGAGAAAAAAATTCTCTATCGAATGGTAGAGTAAAATTTACCAGTTCCCATTTAAAAAAATATGCGCGGACAGGCGTACCTAAAAAAAACAATTGAAGAAAAAAAATTCAAATATTCTCAAATGTAAATCTAAATATCTTAACGAACTTTTATATTGAACATAATTCCCTAAAATTAATATTAAGGACAATAAATCGCCGTCTCCATACTTTTAACTAACCCTGTATATTATACAGGTGTAATCAAAGCATAACCCGTTATGACTACGTTCTGCTCTTACTTATTCTCTATTTAGTTCATTTAATTGCTACCATGATGAAATATCAAAGCAATATTATGTATGGAAAGTATGCAAGAAAAAAGTAACTAAAAATTTGTGTAATTTGAAGAGAATACCAACTTAAAGTAAATAATAAAAATAACAGACATATGTAACATATTCATACAAAATATACAGGGTTAAAATCCTATTTCAACAACTAAAATTAATTACAAATAGACACACTATCGACAACGTGACAGTTCTAATTAAAACTTTGTTGCTTTACCATTGCTGAATAAAGAATAAAACGTTAAACATCATAATGGAGATGTATGTAAAAACAAAGAATGAATGTCAAACGATAAAAAAATAAAATCGAACATGTAAAGCTGTAAATAGATAGATTCAGGACGATCGGGCAAAATCGTATGGAGGGAATGGAGACTATATAAGCGGAAATCCAAAGCAAACAAAGGACTCCTGTTCTTCGTTTAAAAACAAGAAAGCGTACATGCTCTGCTAATAATAATAATTAATTTACGAGATTAATATTTTTCGAGCATACCCACTGTTATTGTTGGTACGAACAACTTATTATTCATTAAAGAATAATTTTTTTTAATTTCTTTAATTAATATATTAATACGTGTGAATAGTTTAATTTAAAAAGATGGATTTTATTTAATTATTTTTTAAAATTATTATTATTCAAATACGGAAAAATTATGTACCTACCAAAAATAATTTCGAAGAATTCGTAAATCAGGGTTACAACAATGAACAATAAGAAGACGGAGAAACGGAGCCTTGAGATGGCCTCCAAATCTCACTGCTCCAGATTATTTTCTTTGGGGTTATCCGAAAGAAAATGTTTATGTAAAGCTTGGAACAACTTAGAGCGAATATTAAACGAGAGATTTTTGGGATATCTCAGGAAACTTTACGAATAGTCTTGGTAGATGTACTAAGAGCTCATATTGGTAATCGCGATAGAGGATATCATTTGTTAGACATCATTTTCCGTAAATATTTGAAAAAAAAAAACTTAAAAAAACACACTTGATGTTATGTGTTTCAAAATATAAATTTACTTAACTTTTCATATACTTTCTTTAATTTAAAATCGTGGAGGTACTTTTGCGCCAACCTGTATAACATACTGAGTAGGGTCTATGTCCACACGCTATTCAGAGAATAAGGTATTTTTGATTTTTTATATGCTAATAATTAACCTTAAACTCAATTATTTGTCTATATAAAATATTTAATTACAACAGTTAATATAAAGCCCTAGAAGAATTACTAATTCCCGGAGGGTTAAATATCACCTCCATTAAGTGAGAAATTCTTACGTGTTAGTTTGAAATACATTAATTAACTAATTATATGATGACTTAATAGATACAAGCTTGATAATAAAATAAGCAGATGAAACGACATAAAAATTTGGTAAAGTTCTAATTTATTAGTTACATTTTCAAATTTGTAGAATTTGTCATAGAGTACAAATTCAACAAATAGTTCAGTTCACGTTTAAAGAGTGATTAGGATTAATGTACAGGATAGATTGCTAATGAAATGAAATATTAAATAAGACAAATTTATAATAAATGAATTTTGAATACACTATGAATACTTGTATTATTTAGTTTTATTTTTTATACAATTTAAATTCTTGCCTAAATAAAAGAGAACCAAATTTAACCATGAGATACATAAATGTCTTTCTTTTGAGACTGTGGTTAAGTAAAAACTTAAAAAGGTATATAACCCCTTACCACAATTATTAATCGTATCCTAAATACGTATTTCGACAACTAAGTTGTCATCATCAGTAGGTAAAACCACCAATAAAGGTGTCGCACATGGGGCACAGTAAAGCTAGAATACCGCTTACGCAACAACTACTTTACACGGGGTCCACGTATAGACTCATTTAAACATGCAAATATATCTAACGAAAAAGATCGACAAATTTACCTCTCTTAGGGAAACGGCATTCACATATGTTTAAACTCACAATTTGGAATATATCGAACGAAAGATCGACAAAAATTACCTCTCTTAAGGAAACGGCACTCAACATGTGTTAATACTTCAATTTAAAATGTCGACGACCCTTTTATGGTTCTAAGAATGAAAAGTGACAAGTAAAGGGAATTGGTGATATATTACCGTTCATGGAATTTTCTTTGTTTTTAACGATATGAATGCTTTCGTAGGCGTCAAGATCGCGGGGGTTATTTAGGCCCTTTAAAAGCTTTAACCCTTTAATCGACACATTGTGTAGTGTACTTAAAGCATGGTTGACAACGTTAGATTTATACGGTCTATTGTATTTAATATGTGATATGTGTTCTTTAAACCGGGTTATTATTGGTCGTTTTGTTTGGCCTATATATTTCAAATTACAATCATCGCAACTAATTTCGTATATACCTGATTTCGAATTAAAAGTAACTCTATCTTTAGTATTCCCTAGGAGACTTTTGATAGTATTTTCGGACCGAAAGGCAAGTTGGAGACCTCTTTCTTTCACAACTTTATTAATGTTTTTCGTGATGGGGGGTATGGTAAACACATGTACTTTTTCTCCTGGTTACTTTGAGATATCAAACTTGTGGATTCGCGGATTGTATTTTTTATTTTTGTTTTTCTAATTAAATTATTGATTATTTCTATGTCAAAGCCATTATTTGTCGCGATATTTTTAGTGAAATCCAGTTCTATTTCATATCTCTCTTTTGTTAACGGAAAATTTAGTAACCGATTGACTAAGAAATTAAAGGAAGCTGTCTTATGTTGATAACTATGATTTGAATCCGCGATGATGAATCTATTAACATTGGTTTCTTTCCGGAAAATGTCGATTTCTATTTTATGTTTATTCCTAATCAGTAAAGTATCTAAAAAGGTATCCTGCCATTGTGTTCCTTTTCCACCGTAAATTTAATCGTCGGAAATTTCAAATTTAATTGATTAACGAACATGTCTAATTCGCATTTCCACGTATCAAAAATCGCGAGAATGTCATCTACGTACCTAATCCAGACTCTCGGGAAATATTTAGCGTTATTTTTAAATTCTACTTCAAATTGACTCATGAATAAATTGGCTATGAAAGGAGATAGGCAGTTACCCATTGTTGTGCCTTGTTTCTGTTCATACAATTTTTCTCCTACTTGGAAACAATTTTGCGTCATGCACAGAGTTGTGAATCTCATGTATTCTTTTATTTTTGAAGGTTCAATGTTATTCGTGTGGAGCAAGCTTTCTAAATATTTCATAGTCTCTGGAATAGGTACCGAGGGGAATAAAGACGTTACATCGAATGATACTAAAATTTCCCCGGCTTCCAGTTCACAATATTTAATTAATTTAACAAATTCTAAGGAATTACTAACCGACAAATTTTCTGGTTTTACGGGTAAATTTTTTTGAATTCATTCACTAACCATTTGGAAATCAAGTAAGTCGGTGATTGATACCTGAAACGATTGGTCTCATCGAGTCGCCTGGTTAATGTATCTTCGGCAATCCTGGTACTAAAGGGTTACTAACATTCAATTTATACTTTTGGATAGAAGTTATTAAAATTGGACATTTCTTTAACGCGTCTTTTGTGTCACTAATCATTTTAGGTAACGGGTTTCTCTTAATTTCTACATACGGACCTTCGGCAATTAAATTTGTGACTCTTTGAAAATAGTCGATTTTGTCCATAATTACTAACTTGTACCCCTTATCTGCTTTTAGGTAAAAACAGTCCTTCGCTCTAAGAGTTTTAATGATATTCCATTCTTTATTGACCGACTTTTGTTTGTGCTGCTGCAAATTCTCATCGATTTGGGTTTTACAAGCTTCTCGAATAAAGTTTTTTGGCCCTTGTTCAAAATACTTAATCGAAGTTTCGATACTTGCAATCACCTGTTCTATAGGAATCTGACGGCTTGGCAAACAGTATTTTAAACCTTTGTTTAACAAATCTATTTCTACATCACTAAAATTCTCGGATGATTGATTGATCACTAGTGTTTCATTTATAGGAATTCTATTAATATACTTTTTTGGTGGACATAAATTTCTGAATTTCTTATTAAGTTTTAAACATTTCCTTTTCAATTTATAGTCTTTAATTTCCGTTATTTTCCTATAAAAGTTACACCACTCTTCAAATTCCTTATAGCTCATGCTTTTAGTTAATTTTAATTGCAAATTATATAATTCCAATTTACTACGTTTACTGTACAGATATTTCATTTCTAGGTTCAACCATTTCATTTTTGCTTATGAACTGCCTATCTCCTTTCATAGCCAATTTATTCATGAGTCAATTTGAAGTAGAATTTAAAAATAACACTAAATATTTCCCGAGAGTCTGGATTAGGTACGTAGATGACATTCTAGCGATTTTTGATACACGCAAGGGCGAATTAGACATGTTCGTTAATCAATTAAATTTGAAATTTCCGACGATTAAATTTACGGTGGAAAAGGAACACAATGGCAGGATAACTTTTTTAGATACTTTACTGATTAGGAATAAACATAAAATAGAAATCGACATTTTCCGGAAAGAAACCAATGTTAATAGATTAATCACCGCGGATTCAAATCATAGTTATCAATATAAGACAGCTTCCTTTAATTTCTTAGTCAATCGGTTACTAAATTTTCCGTTAACAAAACAGAGATATGAAATAGAACTGGATTTCATTAAAAATATCGCGACATATAATGGCTTTGACATAGAAATAATAAATAATTTAATTAGAAAAACAAAAATTAAAAATACAATCCGCAAATCCACAAGTTTGATATCTCAAAGTAACCAGGAGAAAAAGTACATGTATTTACCATACCACCCCATCACGAAAAACATTAATAAAGTTGTGAAAGAAAGAGGTCTCCAAGTTGCCTTTCGGTCCGAAAATACTATCAAAAGTCTCCTAGGGAATACTAAAGATAGAGTTAATTTTAATTCGAAATCAGGTATATACGAAATTAGTTGCGATGATTGTAATTTGAAACATATAGGCCAAACAAAACGATCAATAATAACCCGGTTTAAAGAACACATATCACATATTAAATACAATAGACCGGATAAATCTAACGTTGCCAACCATGCTTTAAGTACACTACACAATGTGTCGATTAAAGGGTTAAAGCTTTGAAAGGGCCTAAATAACCCCCGCGATCTTGACGCCTACGAAAGCATTCATATCATTAAAAACAAAGAACATTCCATGAACGGTAATATATCGTCGATTCCCTTCACTTGTCTCTTTTCATTCTTAGAACCATAAAAGGGTCTTCGACGTTTTAAATTGAAGTATTAACACATGTTGAGTGCCGTTTCCTTAAGAGAGGTAATTTTTGTCGATCTTTCGTTCGATATATTTCAAATTGTGAGTTAAAACATATGTGAATGCCGTTTCCCTAAGAGAGGTAAATTTGTCGATCTTTTTCGTTAGATATATTTGCATGTTTAAATTAGTCTATACGTGGACGCCGTGTAAAGTAGTTGTTGCGTAAGCTGTGTTCTAGCTTTACTGTGCCCCATATGCGACACCTTGATTAGTGGTTTTTACCTACTGATGATGACAACTTAGTTGTCGAAATACGTATTTAGGATACGACTAATAATTGTCGTAAGGGGTTATATACCTTTTTAAGATGAGATACATAAGCAATTTTTAAAAGAGTCTGGGTATTCTGGGTGGCAAAGCATAAAGAACGAAAGCATATTATATCAATATTATACTTAACACAAAGTACACGGTAATATTAATATAATATATAAATTCATATCCATGAAGTAGGACAATTTAATTCCTGGATTGCACGTTTAAAAATGTATATGTGAAAATGTGCATTAGAAGCTACTGTCGCCTTCTAAGTGCTCCTGTGTGCGTCTATTCGCAGTCTTCGCTGTCTCCATGCCATTTCTTAAACAAACTCTCAGACTTATTCTTCGGAATATAGTTGAGCAGCTACCTAGCATTCTATTGGAAATCAGATACATCAATAAACCTTCATTCTTTCAGTGCATTTATTAATCTTGTAAATAGTCAAATCATACAGAGCAAGATCAGGTGAATAAACAGAATGATCTAATTTGGTAATCGTTTCTTCGGCCAGAAAGTCATCAGGATAAACTTAATAAGTACCCTGTATATAGGCTTCTTATGTTACTCTATCTGTTAATATACATTTTCAGCAATGGACTTATGTATATTGATTTCCTTTTGTATAAGCGTGTGCACAGAAATCTACTATCGAAATTCTATATTATACATTTCTCTAATATGTAAGCAATTAGTGCTATCGTATTTCGTCAATTATATTGCAGTTTATGGCGAAGATTCCCTTTAAAGCTCGTATAGAAGGGAAGAGGTTAAAATTTTCCAAGAACAATCACATAATTTAATCTAAACGAAGGTCAGGTAGATCTCGATAACAGTTAATTTACGAGGGCAGTTTTTTGGGGGATTACAGAAGAGCTGTTTTTCTTCTTTCTAAAGCCTGTTCGGAAAATAAACGTCACCAAAACCGATAAGCGCCGGTCTTTTTTGTTTTTTATTTGCCCGAAAACACTTAAAAAATAAAACTTGACTTGAGCATGTCAAGCAAAAAGTCGTTTATTCGAGACGAAGAAAACTTTAACTGTATATATTCAACGGGGTAATTTCATTTAAGCTGCTGCCTCTCCCTGATTCCCAAGAGTGGGATCGTAATGGATTGGTTCTCTGAATGGAGTATCAGTACGAGGTATTACGGGATGCTGTTTATTGTTGTACATGACACTTACATTGATTCGTAACTGCTGGCGTTTTCAACCAAGTAGGCACTAAAATTGCGAGACTTTTATGCGGACTGTGGTCGTCGAACACGAAGTGCATCGTCACCAAGGACTACTTAAGGAAAATTAAACGGAATTAAATATCTGCGACCGTATTTTAGATGCTTTACTTAAGAGAATAGGCGATATATAATGCGCACTATCGCAAATTTAGAAAGAAACATGGGGAGATTCTAGTATGTTTTAATCGATTATTCCTTGAGAAATTCTTTTTGTTGTTCTAATTCTTTCATATTTTTTAATAAATTATTAGAATGTTTATTTATTTCTGGTAATACGTATTTACATTATTTTTATACTCGTATATGCTCCCTCGCTTTTATGAATATGAGCTATTTTTTCATGCTCTCAGTTTAATCTTGTTTGAAACAAAGGTTTTAATTTTTGGTCATTTTAATTTCTCATCATAAAGTCTCGGGAATACAAAACTTTGTCAATAGATTAAACTTCGTTTAATATAATGTTGTAGTGAATTAATGATAACAATCTCTTTGATTTTCTTGTAATGGGTTAATTTCGCTTGCCTGTACATTTAGTATCTTATATTCTAATGACCCGTTAGAATTTCTGTAGTTGATTATTGTTTTTTTTCCTCTAAATCATATCTACATCCTTCTTGGATATTTCTGTATACTTTATTGTGACTGCGCTAGGTCATTACTAGAGAACGGACACGCTTACCACCCAGTGCAGTACTGGCGAAAGGCTGTATTTCTAAAATATTTAATTTTATTTATATAATTGGAAAACGAACGGGTGGTGATCTATAAAATTACGAAATACATATTTATTTGTTGAAAAATTGTATTTATAAAGTTTTTAAATTTTATTTCTATAATTGGAAAACAAACAGGTGGTGATCTATAAAGTTACGAAATACATATGTATTTGTTGAAAAGTTGTATTTTTAAAGTTTTTAATTTTATTTCTATAATTGGAACATTTTTATTTGTTCATTTTGTCGTTCAAGTTGAGTAAAGGAGTATTAATATTGACTAGCAATAGTTTCTCAAGGTTTTCTTCTGTCAATTTTGTTTTCTTTGAATTAAGTACATCCTTATAAATAGAAAACGTCCTTTCTACATCGCAACTGGTTATAGGTGCATACTGGAAATATTCTTTTATTTCTTCATATTTAGCCGTTAGATTTTGTGGAATTGTCTCCATACATAATTGCTGCAATATAATTAAATGTGGATTTCTATTAAGAATTGCTTCAAACTTTTGCCGAAGGCCACATCCGAAGTCACTTGGAATACTTTTCAAATTATTAACAGCCACATCTAATGTGGTTAATCCGTCATTTAATTTGAGATTTCGATTTTCAATTCGTGAAGAAAGTACAACTGATTTTTTAAATTTGGGATTTGTGTGAGCTCCTTGCACTCACCAATACTTCTAGCATCCTCCTTTAGCAGTGTTACGAAATGCTTTAGACTATCGAAATTCTCAGCATAATAACTAGTAGCTTCCAGCCATGTTCCCCATCTAGTTATTACTGGAGTGGGAGGCAGTGACAGAGATGGAAATTTTTCCCTGAAAAGAGCTACTCTCAATGGTGCTTTTCTTAAAATTTTTTAAAAGCTGATACAAGTCTATCAACTTCCGGAAAAGTGTCTCTGATATATTCACAGATTCTGTGGAGAGCATGTGCTACACAAGTAATATGCAGCATATTAGGATATGTTTTCTTCAATAGTCTGCCTGTTTTTAACATATACGCAGAACTATCACTGACAAATAAAAGTATTTTTTCTTTGTACGTGGCGTCCGAATGAAGCATTTTTTGCATATTCTCCTTAATGGTTTCAGCATCTGTTTCCGCATCAACTCTATTTATAACACTTGTTGCTATTACATATGAGTTATAGGGAATAGTTGGATGTAGTACACCCGCTACAACATTTACCACACAGCGTCCTAACATATCCACCGTTTCGTCGGCGCTTATCCATATGTATTGATTTAAAAGATGGCTTCTAATGCATTCTACTGTTCTCGTACAGCACCTTGAAACATAATATTTGCGTAAAGTTGATTCATCAGGAACATTTCGACCAGTATATTTTTGAAGAAATATTTTTAAAGTGGGATTGCTAAGTTTATTTAATGGAATATTAGCCGCCATAAAAGTTTTACAGAGTTCAGATGTGTTTGCGATACTAAGTGACGAAGTTTTGACGATATTTTACGGATTTTGTAATAAATTTCGGAATCACTGACAATGGACATACAATCAGTATGACCGTCAATCCAACTCGCTATTGTTTCACGATCCCGTTCTCGACGTTCTTCCATATCATATCTGAAAAAGTAACTTAAACAATGCTCTAGATCTAAATAAATGAAAACTAAAAATGTGTGCGTAAGTTATTGAAACTGAACGAAATTCAATGCACACTTACGTCGAAATAATTGGTAGAAATAGATTCATTCAAACGATATTAAACAGGATCTATCACTATGTAAATAACAGTTAGAACTACGAAAACAAGAAACTATCTCACAGCACTTTATTTATCTTACGAAATATAAACTAATAAATAAAATACATTATAAAAACCCCGCTTTTATCTACGCTCATGAAAACACTTTAAAAAGCACTATATTTTCCTAATACAATAGCTGGCTTGTCCATTGTTATCGCTGACAGCCCAGGTGTCCGAGTAATTCAAACAAATACTTCATTGGATTACGCCGGGATGTACTCAGCGACGTTATACACAATTCCAATTGCCGATTGCGTTTTATGGAAATTGCGTCCGTTCTCTAGTACTTACATTTAAATGTGTGCTTTGGATATATGTATCTATTGTTCTTTCTGTAAAGAGAACTATATTCAAGGAGGGTTTTGTTTTATGCTATGCTAGTTTAAATTCTATACGTACCATATATTCTGTTTGATTACATCATCAAATAAAGGGAATTATTTTGTCAGATCGTATACCTATCTGTTATATTTGAATCACTTCAGTTAGGGCTGAAACTTTGTTTTGGCAAAAGATATTCTTTATGTTTTTGTCTATTTACATCGCTTTTTGGTTCTCTGAAATGTTATATTAGTTACTTAAAGGTTTTACCCTTTTGTAGCTCAACCTCAATATATTATTTTCTTTATCGTACAAGGCCCTTTTCAAGCAATTAATAATTATCTGCTTTATTTTGTTTTTATACTAGGTTCACTTATGCCATCTTTGTTTATATATCTGACAGTTCCATATACGTATGGTCTCGCTTATGTGTTCGTGGAATTTCAAAAGGAGACGTATTTAACTTTGTAAACAATAATAGAGTAAACTGAAGCTGTTCCTTGTTTGAATCTTTTAATTAACGTCTAATTATGTTAAGATTTAACTTTTCGTTTAAATCTCCTTTAGTCGTATTGAATCGTTTAGCGACATCTGGTACCTATCTTCCCGACTGTTGTTTGTAATTGTAAATCTTCATAGGGAACGTCATTAATTAATTTTCTTCATTAGTTGGACTTCATTATTTATCGCTTTAATTGTAATGTAGCAAAATATTTTTCTGAGTATGTATTTTATCATTGTTAGGATGGTTCAAATTGTCTGATGTTTCGAGAACTATGAATTTGGAGAATATAATCGAGGGTTGATTGTTGCTCAATCTTCTTGCTTGTTCAACAGTCATCAAAGTAACAGGTGTTGCTGGTCACGTGCCTTCGACTTAGGCAGTATAAGGTGCTTATGCAGTGCGGCTTTGGAGGATTAAAGCCATATCAATTATAATTAGGCGACAGAATTTGGGTTCATTATTACCCGTATTGTCGCTAACGCGTTGCTTTCGCGGATATTGAAACTTTTCGACCACGTCCTCTCATAATTTTTCACTTGAAGCAAGAACATATTTCCCTATTGAGGTATTTTTTTTCCTTTGGTGTAATCTTAATTGGCATTGCATATTTAGCTAGAACTGCTACAATATGTTTTTTTTAATCCAATGGTTAGGGTCTTCGTAAAGGGTCTTCGTAGAATGTTAAACCGTACCCTAAGTATTCATTTTGTAAAGAATCTGGAGTTCTTACCGCTGTGTGTATATCTACTGCTTTCTAGTCGGAGAGAACCCAGGTGTGAGAATCTAGTTTGAAAAATAGATATTTTTATTGATTGGACAACAATTGTTACATTTTCTTTATTGGGAATTAAAGATACCTAATTTAGACTAACTACGTGTAAATTTAATGATCGAACTTTTATATCATAATTAACGTTAGTGTCATATGTCAAAGTTTTATAATTATAATCAAAATCTACCGATAACCCCTGATTTGTGTACACAGGCTGATCGAACTTCATATATGGACTAGGGCCATGTCTAATTTTTTATTAATTAATTAATAGCGCTCAAAAATTTCAAAATTTCATGTATATACCGGGTACGGCAATAGTGTGTCGGCTGAGTTTAGCATGAAAACTAATAAAGTTGTAGTAATTATATTTTACGTACACATGTAGTATGCTACAGTGCATTTTCTATTTTTATTTATATATTTAGAGGCTGTTCCAAATTTTCGCAATCACTTTCAATTTTTTTTTTTAAATAGATTGCTATACTTTTTTGTTATTATGATAGCCACCCAAATTATCTTTGCAATGATGTATGACAATGTGCGCTTTCAACTGTTAGTTTCGGTTTTATTGCAAATTTTGTTAAAATCTTGACAGTTCCAGCAAATTTTAAGTCTTAGCCTGATAATGGGTGCAGTGCCTCACGTAACTCTTTTGTTATCAATTTATGGACTAACACGTTATATGTTTTGAGGGTGAACAACGTGACAACACGTTAATAAATTTGAAAACTTAGTAAATAATATAAAAACGTCAAAATTTTATAAAAATAATATAAGCTGGTTTGTGGCTAGGACGGGGGGGGGGGGGAGTTTCTAGATTTCCTTTCATTGGGACCGAAATTCGGCATCCATGTCACTACCAACGACATTCGGGTTGGTGGGGTTCTGGCTGAGTGTGAAGTCATACTCAACGGTACATGCAGCGAGAATAAAGATATTCGTAGAGCAAAGATCACTAATATTTTAATTAACTTTATGACATCCTCAATAAATAAATATGCATTTTGGGGGGAGATCGGCAACAAATGTCAATCTTTTCTCAAAAACAACCCGGACGTCCTGATCCTTAGAGCTGACAAAAGTTCAGTAGCAGTAGCTGTTCATAAAACAGAATATATAAATAAAACGGAAGATCTATTATCAGACACCTCCACTTACAAAATCATGAACTCTGACCCCACATCTGGAGTACAACAAAGATTGAGCAAACTGCTACGCAATCTAAAGAACAGCAAAGAACTAGATGAACAACTCTACAACAGGCTCACAATATTCGATTCCATCAGTTCAAAACTGTATACTTTACCTAAAATACATAAAGTCGAAGTCCCATATAGGCCCATTGTATCTTACACGGGCTCTCCTTGCTACAACATATCTAGACATGTTGCTGGTATCCTCTCACATTGCTTTAAGAATAGCAGTCCATATGATATCCATGATTCTTTTACTTTCGCTGACAAATATCAAGATTTTCAATTACCAAATGACTTTCAATTAATATCATTGGACGTGATATCTTTGTTCATAAATATACCAACTAGTTTGGTCTTACATGTACTAAGAAGCAGATGGAGTGAAATATCAGAGGTGACGAATTTAACTTATGACTCCTTTTTTACATTGTTAAACTTCATCTTTAATAATAGTTATTTTACTTTGAATAATAAATCATACACTCAGATATCCGGTTTACCCATTGGTTCACCACTCAGCCCAATCCTTGCTAACTTAGTAATGAATTTTTGCTTAGATAACATACTTAAAGTACTATCATTTGAATTTGCATTCATACATAAATATGTGGATGACTTAATTTGCGCACTACCTACCTAGCAATAGATGACATTTTGGAAATATTTAACTCATTCCACCCTAACATTCAATTCAGATAGAATGTTAAATTACCACTCTAATCACTCGAATAGCCAGAAAATAAATCTCATCTTAGGCATGAAACATAGGGTTTCTAGGATAAGCCACCCTTCTTTCAAACTACGAAATCTTAACATATTGGGTAGGATTTTCTCAAATAACGGTTATCCACGCAGTTTGATTAACAAACTAATTTTCACCATACCTTCTTCCTACAATAAAATTCCGAACAATACCAATTGCTGAACAACCAAAAACGTTCAAATATTACAGACTTCCCTACATTGTTGGTCAGAACGGCTCTCTCGTGTGCTCTCCACAGAGGAAATTAGATTAGGTTTTTACAATTACAACCCAGTACGAAACTTTTTAGTAAAACTAAAGACTTGACGCCTTGCCCTTCCGATTCAACGTTGTGTATTTCATTCCTTGCAATGGATGCAGTCAGGTGTATATAGGTCATACCTTCACTTGGCTAAAAACTAGACTCGCCACGCACAAGAGTGACATTCGGACTGGTAAGAGCAGATGCGCCTTGTCTTCATATATGATTAACAATGATCACACACTTAATTTTAATAATGTTAAAGTCCTTTAGACTGTAAACAACTGAAAGTGTAGAGAGTTTTTGGAAATGGTGGAGATCAATAACAACGCTAAATCGATGAATTTCAGATCTGATACGAAAAACCTAAGTACAATATATGCTTACTTGCTAACCATCTCAATAAACATAAATTCTAAACAACAAACCACACAAGATAACTTATCTATTACCGTTTAACACATTGGTCCTTCTGAGTTTTTGCTCATTTATTAATTATATAACACGTTTTCTCTTTTCTAATGTAAAATTCTGTGAGACACATTCTAAAGACTATTCCCCTTGACTTTCGCACACCAGTGTATAAAATTTGTGACCTTGATTATGAATAGTAACTTTTACAATTCGATGTTACACACCTGGAATCCAAAAAAAATCTGCACATGTGGCTTTCTTTTAGATGTGTTTGTCCTGTTTTTAAAATGTAATTTCGAAATAACTGTGTGTACGTCCGTTAATATTGGTTGTATTAATTTAGAATATTACAAAGATATGAATATTAAGACGAGTAATTTCTCCATAAAGAAACAAGTTCAGATTTGTAAGTATTAACGTCTTTCTTTTGTTCATAAGTACTTAATTTATGTCCATCTAATCTTAAAGTGATCCTCTGAAGAAGCATACGAATTTGATGCGAAATATTGGGATAACAAAATAACGAACTTACTTAAGTAATAGAGCTTAATTTTGCTGGATTTCCCAAAAAAAGATTATCCTTTCCATACATGTTCTAACGGCAAAGACTCCTGGACTGATTATATATATATATATATATATATATATATATATATATATATATATACATATTTGGCAAATGTGCGAAAGTCCATTCGGAATGTGCAGATACCGGTATTTCATTGTTTTTACAAATCATCAGAACACATTAGCTGGAAATAGATATGACTTTCACTTCTATACTGCGTGTATATATACGATTTATGAAAAATGCAACGCAAATGAGAATTAATATCCACTAAATTCTTACATTACAATTACATCACATTTTTTTAATCCAATGGTTAGGGTCTTCGTAAAGGGTCTTCGTAGAATGTTAAACCGTACCCTAAGTATTCATTTTGTAAAGAATCTGGAGTTCTTACCGCTGTGTGTATATCTACTGCTTTCTAGTCGGAGAGAACCCAGGTGTGAGAATCTAGTTTGAAAAATAGATATTTTTATTGATTGGACAACAATTGTTACATTTTCTTTATTGGGAATTAAAGATACCTAATTTAGACTAACTACGTGTAAATTTAATGATCGAACTTTTATATCATAATTAACGTTAGTGTCATATGTCAAAGTTTTATAATTATAATCAAAATCTACCGATAACCCCTGATTTGTGTACACAGGCTGATCGAACTTCATATATGGACTAGGGCCATGTCTAATTTTTTATTAATTAATTAATAGCGCTCAAAAATTTCAAAATTTCATGTATATACCGGGTACGGCAATAGTGTGTCGGCTGAGTTTAGCATGAAAACTAATAAAGTTGTAGTAATTATATTTTACGTACACATGTAGTATGCTACAGTGCATTTTCTATTTTTATTTATATATTTAGAGGCTGTTCCAAATTTTCGCAATCACTTTCAATTTTTTTTTTTAAATAGATTGCTATACTTTTTTGTTATTATGATAGCCACCCAAATTATCTTTGCAATGATGTATGACAATGTGCGCTTTCAACTGTTAGTTTCGGTTTTATTGCAAATTTTGTTAAAATCTTGACAGTTCCAGCAAATTTTAAGTCTTAGCCTGATAATGGGTGCAGTGCCTCACGTAACTCTTTTGTTATCAATTTATGGACTAACACGTTATATGTTTTGAGGGTGAACAACGTGACAACACGTTAATAAATTTGAAAACTTAGTAAATAATATAAAAACGTCAAAATTTTATAAAAATAATATAAGCTGGTTTGTGGCTAGGACGGGGGGGGGGGGGAGTTTCTAGATTTCCTTTCATTGGGACCGAAATTCGGCATCCATGTCACTACCAACGACATTCGGGTTGGTGGGGTTCTGGCTGAGTGTGAAGTCATACTCAACGGTACATGCAGCGAGAATAAAGATATTCGTAGAGCAAAGATCACTAATATTTTAATTAACTTTATGACATCCTCAATAAATAAATATGCATTTTGGGGGGAGATCGGCAACAAATGTCAATCTTTTCTCAAAAACAACCCGGACGTCCTGATCCTTAGAGCTGACAAAAGTTCAGTAGCAGTAGCTGTTCATAAAACAGAATATATAAATAAAACGGAAGATCTATTATCAGACACCTCCACTTACAAAATCATGAACTCTGACCCCACATCTGGAGTACAACAAAGATTGAGCAAACTGCTACGCAATCTAAAGAACAGCAAAGAACTAGATGAACAACTCTACAACAGGCTCACAATATTCGATTCCATCAGTTCAAAACTGTATACTTTACCTAAAATACATAAAGTCGAAGTCCCATATAGGCCCATTGTATCTTACACGGGCTCTCCTTGCTACAACATATCTAGACATGTTGCTGGTATCCTCTCACATTGCTTTAAGAATAGCAGTCCATATGATATCCATGATTCTTTTACTTTCGCTGACAAATATCAAGATTTTCAATTACCAAATGACTTTCAATTAATATCATTGGACGTGATATCTTTGTTCATAAATATACCAACTAGTTTGGTCTTACATGTACTAAGAAGCAGATGGAGTGAAATATCAGAGGTGACGAATTTAACTTATGACTCCTTTTTTACATTGTTAAACTTCATCTTTAATAATAGTTATTTTACTTTGAATAATAAATCATACACTCAGATATCCGGTTTACCCATTGGTTCACCACTCAGCCCAATCCTTGCTAACTTAGTAATGAATTTTTGCTTAGATAACATACTTAAAGTACTATCATTTGAATTTGCATTCATACATAAATATGTGGATGACTTAATTTGCGCACTACCTACCTAGCAATAGATGACATTTTGGAAATATTTAACTCATTCCACCCTAACATTCAATTCAGATAGAATGTTAAATTACCACTCTAATCACTCGAATAGCCAGAAAATAAATCTCATCTTAGGCATGAAACATAGGGTTTCTAGGATAAGCCACCCTTCTTTCAAACTACGAAATCTTAACATATTGGGTAGGATTTTCTCAAATAACGGTTATCCACGCAGTTTGATTAACAAACTAATTTTCACCATACCTTCTTCCTACAATAAAATTCCGAACAATACCAATTGCTGAACAACCAAAAACGTTCAAATATTACAGACTTCCCTACATTGTTGGTCAGAACGGCTCTCTCGTGTGCTCTCCACAGAGGAAATTAGATTAGGTTTTTACAATTACAACCCAGTACGAAACTTTTTAGTAAAACTAAAGACTTGACGCCTTGCCCTTCCGATTCAACGTTGTGTATTTCATTCCTTGCAATGGATGCAGTCAGGTGTATATAGGTCATACCTTCACTTGGCTAAAAACTAGACTCGCCACGCACAAGAGTGACATTCGGACTGGTAAGAGCAGATGCGCCTTGTCTTCATATATGATTAACAATGATCACACACTTAATTTTAATAATGTTAAAGTCCTTTAGACTGTAAACAACTGAAAGTGTAGAGAGTTTTTGGAAATGGTGGAGATCAATAACAACGCTAAATCGATGAATTTCAGATCTGATACGAAAAACCTAAGTACAATATATGCTTACTTGCTAACCATCTCAATAAACATAAATTCTAAACAACAAACCACACAAGATAACTTATCTATTACCGTTTAACACATTGGTCCTTCTGAGTTTTTGCTCATTTATTAATTATATAACACGTTTTCTCTTTTCTAATGTAAAATTCTGTGAGACACATTCTAAAGACTATTCCCCTTGACTTTCGCACACCAGTGTATAAAATTTGTGACCTTGATTATGAATAGTAACTTTTACAATTCGATGTTACACACCTGGAATCCAAAAAAAATCTGCACATGTGGCTTTCTTTTAGATGTGTTTGTCCTGTTTTTAAAATGTAATTTCGAAATAACTGTGTGTACGTCCGTTAATATTGGTTGTATTAATTTAGAATATTACAAAGATATGAATATTAAGACGAGTAATTTCTCCATAAAGAAACAAGTTCAGATTTGTAAGTATTAACGTCTTTCTTTTGTTCATAAGTACTTAATTTATGTCCATCAAATCTTAAAGTGATCCTCTGAAGAAGCATACGAATTTGATGCGAAATATTGGGATAACAAAATAACGAACTTACTTAAGTAATAGAGCTTAATTTTGCTGGATTTCCCAAAAAAAGATTATCCTTTCCATACATGTTCTAACGGCAAAGACTCCTGGACTGATTATATATATATATATATATATATATATATATATATATATATATATACATATTTGGCAAATGTGCGAAAGTCCATTCGGAATGTGCAGATACCGGTATTTCATTGTTTTTACAAATCATCAGAACACATTAGCTGGAAATAGATATGACTTTCACTTCTATACTGCGTGTATATATACGATTTATGAAAAATGCAACGCAAATGAGAATTAATATCCACTAAATTCTTACATTACATGCAACTGCCGCTATAATTTGTTGTATTAATTTCTACAAATGACAAAATCACATTTGCCTAAGAATTACACATTTTTCATTTGCCCGGACAACCTGGGGGTTCGCGTCGCGGAGATTGTGTCTGCATTCTTAGGAAAATGCGATATTGTCATTTGCAGAAATTAATACAACAGATTACAGCGGCAATTGCATGTAATGTGGGAATTTAATAGTTATTAATTCTCATTTAATTATATATGTATATGTGTATATATATATATATATATATATATATATATATATATATTGTTATACTTCTAAATTGCCCCTCTAAGTTGGGAGGCCTAAATGTTATATTACTGAATTTCACGTTGGGCTGGAAAATGTTATATGTCAATGAATATTAATATATACGTGAATGTTAATATACAAATGTTAATATATAAATAAATGTAAAGTGAATGTCATAAAAGTTATATAAAATTCAAATCGGGCTCGTTCAATACTTATCTGTTTTTTTGTTATTATCGTCGGCTAGCTTCTTTTATTTCTTCAGGGTTAAGGTAGGTTCACCTCTCTCCACTTTGACTTTATTTACGTAGTTTATTTAGTTGGGATCGGAACAATATCTCAAGTGTATTACAAAAAAAAACCAAAGTAAAATATTGACAATTAACTTTATTAAGGATAAAATATCTAGCAAAGTTTGAGAATTTATATTGACAATTTCGTGACACACATATAACAATAAGGGAGACACACTCAACGGTTGGTATTCTTATAGTATAACAATATGGTGTAAGACAAGTGCAATTAGGTGTTGTTTTATTAAAATAGTTTATAAAAGTGACATAGAATCCAGTTTTAAAATTACAAACAGTGGATACTAATATGTAAATAAGTTGAATAAAAATTACAGTAGTATAATATCGGTGAAAGCAATGTAAATAGTTAGTTATGGAATAAACAAAGAAAGTTCTAGAAAAGTACATGAGCAAGTAAAAATGGCGCGTAAAATATTGTTAAAGTTAGCAAAAACCTGAATCTTCGGATATAACCTCCGTTGCTTCCTGCGCCTGTGTTCTGCTGGTTTTCACAACGGGAAACTGGAGAATATTTCTGCTAAGGTCCCTCGGGATGACTTGAACTTTTTTGAAATCTCCAAGTCCGACGGCGGCTTGATCGGATGACCGGTCTCGAGCGTTCAAAGATGTTGGTCGTTGCCCGGTGAAATTTATGGCGGGTAGTTTACGTATTGAAAACTTTAAAAATTCGTAATTCTTGAACTATTTGGTCGGCAGATGTTAAACTTGGTCTACAGGTAGATCGTAGGTATGTGTAACGTTTTGTAGACTTAAAAATCTCCAGCACTTAATAATTTCGCCAATTTATTTTAATTACTTCGGAGCACAAAAAAAACGTGACCTCTCACTGTAACGACTAATTACCGACGCTTACTTTTTTCACTTGTTTTTAATTGCATAACTTGCCGCAAATCGCTCCATTCTTTACTTGCATTATCTTTTTGAATATTATTCATTTAGACATTTTTACAGAGTAAAACAGTTAAAAAAATTACAATTTGATTTATAAAATAACTTTAGTTGGATATCATATGTTTATGTGTTTACAAACACTCTGTCAATAATGGTTTATTTTCGGGTTATTGCACCGTTAAAATTGTGGGCGGGGCTTAATCGTTCAAATGCATTTGGAAATAAATACGTTACATTTGTTTGAATAAAAACGCGTTAAATATTAATTTGAATTAAAAATGAATGTAAACAGTATAATAAAAAAATAGAAAAATAAGTTAATTATTTCAAAGCAAATTTGTCGTCAAAATAACGTATTTATACTTTGAATCAATCTTTCCCCTTCTTGGTATTAAAGTACATAGTAGATATAAATATTATGGTTACATGTATTCTTTGTTTCTTTCAGAGAAAAAAACCCTTCTTGCAATGCCTCAATTTTCCCCCTTGATTAAAAGATAGAAACTTGTTGAGAGCTTTTAATCAACTGTATCTAGGAGTAAGACAGAAATATATAGTGCTCTGATGAAAATTTAATGAAATGTGTGTGTTCACGTTAAAAATATTTCAAATTCTATAAGTAGTTATTTATATTATTCTAGCTAATAATTCCCTATTTAGTAATTGTCATTAAATGGTTAAAGTTAATTGTTTTATTTTGTTGTTCGGGTTCTTTTGTTTGGAAACCCTTTTTAATATTAAGTAGTTATTTTCTTCTTCCTTTTTTTTTTCTTATTTAATAATAATATGATTAATTTAATTAGCCTAGTCTAAATGTAAACTTGTGATTAGTACAGATAATATAACATAGTAATATAGTACTTATTATTGGTTTACGGACTATAACATGCTTGGTTGGTTTGTTCTGAAAGTTGTTTCGGCTTGTTATGTATATATAAAAAAAAAATACTTTATTTTTAAGTGTGGTAGTCTTGCAACATAGTTATGTGATGTCTACCTTTAATGTAATTTGTTTCGGGTTCAAAAAGTTCGTAGGTGTTGTTACCAATGATTCTCTTAATCGTATAGGGACCTTGGTAGGCTTTCAGTAGTTTCCCATTATTTTGTGTTTTAAATCTGTTACTCTTAATCTCTTAACTATAACTTGGTCTCCTACATTGTAAGTTTTGTACTTCTTATTTGCCGTATTTCTCTTTTCCTCCCATTTTCGCTTTCTTAGTGATAATCTTTCTCTGACTTCTTGTAAACGATTATGTAAATTTATATGCTCAGAATCAGTCCATGGTCGTTGTGGTGGTTGTCCAGTGAATAAAGTTATTGGGCAGTGATTATGCACTGTGCTAGGTGTATTGTTGATAGTAAATTCTATCTGTGGTAACAGTCTGGCCCATTTTCTGTGATTTTCGTCCAGTAATATACGTAAATATTTGATCGTTTCGCGTATATATCGCTCGGTAGGATTTCCCTGTGGGTAGCGGATTGATGTATAGACGGTGTTGATGTCGTGTGAATGTAAGAACTCCTTGTAGCGATCGTTAGTGAAATAGGTAGCGTTGTCCGATAGTATCGTTTGTGGTTTTCCATAATGTGTGAAGTAGTCCACTAAAGCTTGTAAAACGGTGTTTGTATCGCATTTCTGCGTAGGTATGAGTTTGATGAACTTAGAAAATATATCACATATTACCAAAATGTGGCGATAACCTTTAGTGCTAGGAATAAGGTTTGATAGAAAATCAATTGATATTAACTCTAGTCTATCATATGCAGTTATATTATGGCTTATGTTGGTATTAGTGAAAGTTTTATCTTTGGTTATTTCGCAGAGTCGACATTGTTTTACCACGCTGTTTATTATTCGTTCGTCATTTATACAGTAGAAAGCTTCTCTGTAGAGCATCCAGCACTTTCTTGCACCTATGTGTGTGTATGTTCGGTGTAAGTATTCTGTTATTTCTCTGGTGTGTTGTTCGTTTGTGACGTATACAGTAGTTCTTCCTATTTGTTTTACTATGAATTGGTCTCTGATTGATATACCTTTATATTCACCTACAGTTCTTAAATGTTGTCTTATTTTATCGAAGTCTGGGCTTGATTGTATCTGTAAGATTTTTGTTTTTGAGAAAATGCCTCTCCTTTGTAGATTTATTAAGTTGATGCAAATATTCTGCCTCTTTACGTCCCCCTCCTGTCTCGTGAGTGCATCGGCAGTTACCATTTCTTTGCCAGGTTTATATTTTATTATGAACTCGTACTGTTGTATTAACAAAGTCCAACGATAAATGCGACTGTTATTAAGTTTGCAGCTCATGATGTTGACTAAAGCTTTGTGGTCCGTTTCTAATACGAATGACTTTCCTATCAGATAATATCTGAGTTTCGTTAATGCAAATACGATAGCAAGCATTTCCTTCTCGGAAATCGTGTATCGAGTCTCGCATGTTTTCAAAGTGCGTGATATAAAATAAATAGGGATTTCTTGATCGTCTTTCATTTGTACTAGCTCTGCTGCAATTGTCTTGTGTGAAGCATCTGTTCGCACAACAAACGGTAGAGTAAAATCTGGGTGATGTAAACGGAGATTTTCTACAAAGTTTTCTTTTAAAGTTGTGAAGCATAATTCGCATTCAGCCGTCCAGTTCCATTTCTTCCCCTTTTTGATTAGTTCCAACAAGGGTAACGTTTTCTCGCTATAGTTTGAGACAAATTTCCTATAATAATTTAACACTCCTAAAAAACTTCTTAACGTTTTTAAATTCTTCGGTCTCGCATACTCCTGAATGATATCTAACCGTGTCGGGTCTAATAAAATGTTATTCTGATTAATCACATATCCTAGATAGTTAATCTCATGTCTAAAGAATTGACATTTCGCTAAGTTAAGTTTCATACCATGAGTTTTTAAGGTGTTAAGAATAATGTTAATATGTTGTAGGTGTTGTTCCACAGTTTCGGAAAATATAATAATGTCGTCTAGGTAATGCAAAGCGAATTCATCATATCGGTCTAGTATACGATGCAGAAAACGTATCAGAGCGGCTGGTGATGTCTTTAAACCAAATGGACATACTCTAAACTGATATACTATTCCATTCATTAAGAAACCACAGTATTTTCTGGATTCCGGTTCTAAGTTTATTAACCAAAAAACATTCTTTAAGTCTAATTTACTATAAATTTGTTTACTTCCGCATTTCGTTAATAAGATGTCTATGTTTTGCGGCATTTCGAATTCTGGCTTAATTCGTTTGTTCAGAGCTCTCGCGTCTAAGCATATTCTTAACGATAGGTCCTTCTTTTGAACTATTACAATGGGATTAATAAAGTATGTGTTCGATCTCTCGATAATTCCGGATTGTTCTAATCTCTCTAATTCTAAACTAACTTTCTGTTGGTAGTGGTAAGGAATAGGGTAATTCTTACTTATTAATGGGCAGTCATTGTCAATATTAATTGAATGTTCATATCCCTTTGCGAAAACAATATCGTTATTAATTAAAGTGATGTTTTCGTTTAAAATGTTAATTAATTGCGGTACGACGTTTGTATACGGTATTTCCTGTTTATCAATTATATTCGTTATATCATTCTTATCATTTATAATGTCAGTTGTCTGTAAATCCTCCTTAATCTTGACCTCTTCTTCGCCCTCGTAACTATCTTGCGTTCCTAACAAATCTGGCCTATTATTCACTCCTATATATTCATTATTTATAATATTATCATTTCCAACTCTATCAATAAACCTTTCTTCAGCTCTCCTATAGTACGGTACATTATATTCTAATAAATTATTTATTACAACTGCTAAAACTTCTCTCTTATAAGTATTATATTCTTGCACTTCCTCTACGGACAAATGTTTATTAAATGTTAAATTGTTCTTTCCAATTGATAAAATACCTTTTTCAAAATTCAATATCATTTTCAACCTGTTGATATTATCTATACCCAATATACAGTCATATTGTAACTTCTCTATTACGTAACAGTGAATTAAATAACCGATTTCGTTTATTCTTATTTCGGTATTGAGTTGCTTTGTGACAGTGCCCAGCTTCCTTCCATTTGCAGTAACTATGTCGGTACCCTTGGTTTGAACAACGTGTTGTTCGTATCCCTTTATTTGTTTCGCGAGATCTTCTCTAACTAATGTAATCTCGGCTCCGGTGTCGATTAAACACTTTAATTTTATGTTGCTAAATTGTAAAATAATAATGGGTAGAGAATATACTTCATTTACGGCGTCCCCTGCGTCTTCTATGTTTATGAATTCCTCCGGTGATTGGTAAAATTTTATATTTTGTAACTTCCAGAACATGTTATAGCCGTTATCATTATTTAATTTTGTTGGTTTGACGGTCCGGGTGTTGGGTTCAGATACGGATCGTCTTGTAATATTGGAGTTTTTTTTTTGTAGCCCCTCTATGTCTGTTCTGTCAGGTGATAACGATCTATGTCGCCGGTAAGCATTATTACCTCGACCTCTTCCTTTGCTTGCGTAGTGATTTATTCCGCGTCTCGATTGGTGAGTTTGTGCAAGTTGCGTGTTATAAGCCTCGCTATTGTCGGGTCGGTTATTGTTATAGTTGTTGTTTGACGAATTATTATGATAATTGTTCGGATAAGGTCGGTTGTACGTATGTTGTGTATTCGGTCGATTCTGATTATTATAATTATTGTGAGGATGGTTATTGTAGTTGTTATTATTATTGTTATTATTCTGGTTGTATGGTCGAGAGGTTGCTGGTTGATATCGATTGTTTTGAGCATAATTATTTGTATTGTTATTGTTAGAATAATTGTTAAAACGTGGTATGGGGTTGGGAATGTAGTTCGGTGCTTGTGGGTTCCTAGTGTTGTTCGTCCGATTATTAGGCTGTTGTTGTTGGTTGGTTTCAGCGAAATCGTCCAGTCTTCGGAGTATCTCGATTAGAGAGTCCATGTCAGTCACCTTCTGACAGATAATCGCCTGAGTATCCGTGAAAATAAAGTGGTTCAACAATAGGCGCGCGATCATTGATTCACTCATGTCGCTGATGTGCTTGCACTGGTTGTATACGCGAGATGCATACATCTCCCTCGTCACTTGTCCCAATCTAAATTTCCCTGTTAATAAGCGAACTTTGGCCCTGTTCTGCTGGTTTTCGTCCCAGTAGTTCTTCGTAAATAACACAACAAATTGATCTAAGGAGTGGCAATGTTCCTCTATCCTTTGAAACCATTCTTGTGCGCTATTCCGCAATGTCGCTCGCACTACTTCGATCCGGTGTTTCTCGTCTATAACATCCTCTAAATACCGTAGTATCCCATTTAAATACGCCATGGGGTGTACTCGAGTCATATCTCCGTCAAAATGTTGTAAGTTTTCGATTTTTATTATCGAATTACCTGTATTTATGTTATGTATAGGTGCTGTGTAAGTTCTAAGTTTATTTTCTAATTGGTGTAAGTTGTGCTGCGTTTCATTATAATTTTCGGTTTGTACAGTTTTCATATTATCTAGATTTAAGTTCACCGCCTGTATTTCTTGATTATGTATTTCTTTATTTTCATTAATTTGTGTATTAAGCTCGCGTCTTAATTGTTGGGTCTGTTCCTCATTGATTTGATTATATGTTGTTAATTTTGTATCTAATGTACAATTATTTTCGAGTATTATTTTATTTAAGTCTTTGTGAAGTTCTTTGTTCGCTGTATTAATTTTTGATTCGGTTATTTCGTAAATTTGAGTGGTTGAAGTTTCTAGTTGTTGTGCCCACTGTAAATTTTGTGATTTAACGGTCCCATCTAGTTTTAGGAGATACTTCAACTCATTCTGTTCCATGGCCTTTTGTGTTGCGGTGATTTCTGCAATTTGTACGTCGATATCCCCCTTGAATGTATTAAGTTTCATTTCTATGTTTGTGTTGTTTAATTCTATTTTTTCATTTATATTAATTAGGTTAACTTCTAATCTCGTTGTCAGTTCGTTATTTAAGTTATTTAAATCTTGTTTTAGTTCGCGATTATTAGTATCTAGTTTGTTATTAAGGTCTTTATTGGCAGTGTTCATGTCTTGATTATTAGTATCTAATTTGGTATTTAATTCTTTATTTGAATTGTTTATGTCTTGTTTTAGTTCTTGCATTTGTGCCATTAACATGTTAAACATGTCCATGAATTTACTATCAGGCGAAACACTGGCCTCTCCTGAAACGGACGGTTGCGGTACTGTAGTGTCCCCCTGTTCACTCCGGTCTTCTTCTACTGCGTCTTTCGGGGTCTTAGCTCTGTGTCTTGTATCCATTTTAGAGTATATTTAGTTAGTTTGTAAATTATATTAGTATTTGTACAGGTAGTTGTAATTATATTGTAAATATATTCGTGGTAAAATATTGTTGTTTATAGTGTTATTAGATTTAATGTACACACGTAAATGCAATGACAAACAACAAAAATATATGTATATAGAAGAAATATGAGTCTGCACTTTAATATTTCCCTGTAACAACCTTTGAATATCTTACCGATGGTCTCGAATACAGCAATCCCTTGAAATACAAAACCGTGCTCTCTCTCTGAAGTTCCACAAAGACAAAATAACAAATACATAAACAAATAGTACAGTATGGTAAATGCGAATACAACGGTTCTCCTTGTTTTTTTTATTTATTTATTAATTCTTTGTGCCACGAAACTTTGTTACTTGAGAAAGTGTTCCTTCTTAATATATTTGACAATAGAGTGACTTTTTATTGAAGTGTGGAGTAGAAGTTCGCCCCAAAACGTTAGGGTGCCAAAATGTTATACTTCTAAATTGCCCCTCTAAGTTGGGAGGCCTAAATGTTATATTACTGAATTTCACGTTGGGCTGGCAAATGTTATATGTCAATGAATATTAATATATACGTGAATGTTAATATACAAATGTTAATATATAAATAAATGTAAAGTGAATGTCATAAAAGTTATATAAAATTCAAATCGGGCTCGTTCAATACTTATCTGTTTTTTTGTTATTATCGTCGGCTAGCTTCTTTTATTTCTTCAGGGTTAAGGTAGGTTCACCTCTCTCCACTTTGACTTTATTTACGTAGTTTATTTAGTTGGGATCGGAACAATATCTCAAGTGTATTACAAAAAAAAACCAAAGTAAAATATTGACAATTAACTTTATTAAGGATAAAATATCTAGCAAAGTTTGAGAATTTATATTGACAATTTCGTGACACACATATAACAATAAGGGAGACACACTCAACGGTTGGTATTCTTATAGTATAACAATATGGTGTAAGACAAGTGCAATTAGGTGTTGTTTTATTAAAATAGTTTATAAAAGTGACATAGAATCCAGTTTTAAAATTACAAACAGTGGATACTAATATGTAAATAAGTTGAATAAAAATTACAGTAGTATAATATCGGTGAAAGCAATGTAAATAGTTAGTTATGGAATAAACAAAGAAAGTTCTAGAAAAGTACATGAGCAAGTAAAAATGGCGCGCAAAATATTTTTAAAGTTAGCAAAAACCTGAATCTTCGGATATAACCTCCGTTGCTTCCTGCGCCTGTGTTCTGCTGGTTTTCACAACGGGAAACTGGAGAATATTTCTGCTAAGGTCCCTCGGGATGACTTGAACTTTTTTGAAATCTCCAAGTCCGACGGCGGCTTGATCGGATGACCGGTCTCGAGCGTTCAAAGATGTTGGTCGTTGCCCGGTGAAATTTATGGCGGGTAGTTTACGTATTGAAAACTTTAAAAATTCGTAATTCTTGAACTATTTGGTCGGCAGATGTTAAACTTGGTCTACAGGTAGATCGTAGGTATGTGTAACGTTTTGTAGACTTAAAAATCTCCAGCACTTAATAATTTCGCCAATTTATTTTAATTACTTCGGAGCACAAAAAAAACGTGACCTCTCACTGTAACGACTAATTACCGACGCTTACTTTTTTCACTTGTTTTTAATTGCATAACTTGCCGCAAATCGCTCCATTCTTTACTTGCATTATCTTTTTGAATATTATTCATTTAGACATTTTTACAGAGTAAAACAGTTAAAAAAATTACAATTTGATTTATAAAATAACTTTAGTTGGATATCATATGTTTATGTGTTTACAAACACTCTGTCAATATCGGTTTATTTTCGGGTTATTGCACCGTTAAAATTGTGGGCGGGGCTTAATCGTTCAAATGCATTTGGAAATAAATACGTTACATTTGTTTGAATAAAAACGCGTTAAATATTAATTTGAATTAAAAATGAATGTAAACAGTATAATAAAAAAATAGAAAAATAAGTTAATTATTTCAAAGCAAATTTGTCGTCAAAATAACGTATTTATACTTTGAATCAATCTTTCCCCTTCTTGGTATTAAAGTACATAGTAGATATAAATATTATGGTTACATGTATTCTTTGTTTCTTTCAGAGAAAAAAACCCTTCTTGCAATGCCTCAATATATATATATATATATATGTATACATATATATATATATATATATATATATATATATATATATATATATAATAACTTCGTGACCTTGATATGATATGGTAAACCTAATCAGTAGGCGATTAAAGGTCTGTATATTACTTCAAAATATATGTATTTAAAAAACTCTACATGTTTCGGCTGTGTACGCCTTTATCAAGAGAATACAAAATATGAATGACAGGATATAAATGTCAAGTAATTAAGTTGCTATGGTTTAAATTATTCAAAGATACATTCTAGTAATAATAATAAATCATGCCTTAGTATTCCAAAAAATAGATAACAAGGTGTGAACATATGTGTTGTTCGCTGCTAGCAATTTGTGTTTCCTTCTGGGTATGAACTTGTGTGTTGGTTGCTGCTGGCAGCTTGCATCTCTCTATGGGTGTGTGGTTTTGTGTGAGAGCGTAAGTGTAGGGTTTTGTATGTCGGTGCGTTCGTGCGTGTGTTTAGTGACCGGTCGCATGAATTTAGAGAGGTCGGATAACCAGCCGTTGCGTAGGGCCGCCAACCCTTTCCCGACAACTTCTTTACAATTCCGTGCAGTACTTCGACGGCCTGACCCCCGCCCCAACGAGGCAAGGCGCAGACAGGCGAAGCGCACCCTGTACGGGGTTGCTCATCGCTAACCAAGGGAACACTCTTAGTGGCTACCTCGGTCGACGATGGTCACACTTGTGCCATCTTAACGTTTTCCGCCGAAGCGGGGGCATAGCACACACGTTGAACGTGTGTGTTCTGTTAACGGCAGCCTAGCCAGGTTGCCGCCCAGGACCGGTCCTAGTGGTGTGTGCATTGCGCGGCGACGAGATAGCGCCGCGTAGCATGGTTCCTCACTCTTGCTGGAAAGGCGGAATGGCACCTGACTGCCCAATGGGCAGACCCCCCTAGAGTTTTGTAGCGCATATGCTAGGCTACAACCCAGTAGAGGACCACATCAGCAAAAAACAGAAAACAGGGATAGGCAGGCTTTATTCTCTTGATAAAGGCGTACACAGCCGAAACATGTAGAGTTTTTTAAATACATATATTTTGAAGTAATATACAGACCTTTAATCGCCTACTGATTAGGTTTACCATATATATATATATATATATTGAAGAAAGGCTGAATGATGTAAGAAATAATAATAATGAGATAATATTAAGCAATTGAATTGTACTTTGAATGTACTTGAGTTGGGCGCCTTACTTTTAATACTGGTAAAGTTAGATCATCAGCAACTCGCATGTAGTATCTCAGGTTACGACTAGAGGTCGGTAGAACATGAATAATATTTTATATAAATTTTACTCTTTCTCGGATCATCCTCGATTGGTTTATCCCTATACAATTGATGGAAAATTGCTTAATAATAATAATAATATTACAAATTCATCTCTAGTTCCGCAATGATAAATAAAAGAGCTTCTTTAAAATAATAGTTAAAAATATTTATTGAATGCAAGTTATCTGTATACAGTAAATGATTAACGTGACTAACGGCAAAACAAAGAATTAATATAATGTGCACGCGTGAAATTATGGTTATGTATCAAGTGCAATGCTACAGCAAAATATATTATAATATAAATAAATAAACAAACAGAGTGATGGTAAGTACTACAATTCTTAATAAATAGTTTTCATTTCACAAATTTAAGCAAGCTAGAAATATGTTTTAAAGTAAAATCGAGTAGTAATGAACTTAATAAAATTTTGATTTGTAATAAATAGTTCTTAATAAGACTTTTTCGAAAAGAATTGAATTAAATAAACCTGTGTCTTGCAGGGAGCGTGCAGGTATGAAGGATGGTATAAGCTATTCAGGATGTTCAGTTATATGGGACCAAAAAATGTGTTCTCGGGTTCTACGATGCAGGTATATGAACACTTGTTCGAAGGTGTAGGGATCGATCGTAGCTCGGCGGCCAAAAGATGCTTTGGTCGATTATTTGCCGGTCTCGGCTATTATTGTCGCGAAAAGTATTTCTAAAGTTGCGCCAATGTTAATTACTTCTTTTCTATGTAGTTTTATTATTTTATCACTAGTATTTTAGAATTTATTGAATTTTAAAGGCGGAGTATCACTTTTTAAGGCAGCCGTTGTAAAATTTTCTACTGATGCTAACTATCAATTATTTCTTTCCAAAGCCTTATTAGAAATTAAGAAAATTGACTTGATTTTTACTTTTATTACTATTAATAATAATTAAAATGTATATGAAATGTTAGTTCGAACAGGAAAACAAAATTAAAATATCAATTTACAAATAGTTACGACTGGCTTTCCAATGTTAGGTTATGTGTAATATCTAGTACAAAAATAACCTGTTCGCGGGTTTTTGTGATAATTCAAAAAGTGGGCGTGTTCTATTAGTATCGATATAAAATTTGAATGTAAATAATTTAACCCTTAACTACCGACCGTTGGTCTACCAGACCGCTACGTACTTACAGATTCCTAGTTCGTAATGTTTATTTATGTTCTAATAGATGGAACCGTTAGTACCTTTATATTAACGCATGCACAGTCTGTTGTCAATTGTACAGTTTTATTCGACTAGTTGTAACGTTGTTATAAATCTACAAAGTTTGATAGCGGTCTATTAGACCGATGTACGGTGTGTGTGTGATTGTATGCTACCTATGAAATACAGTATTTTTTGTACACAAAAATGAGTTCTAATCTTGGAAATTCAAAATCTGTGCGGCCATGCGATCCTGATTTCGAAAACACAGTGATATAGACACAGAAGATCATGAAACTGAAAGTGAACACACTAGTGCTTCAGAGCAAGCCGATGGAAATGGATCAGATACGAATGACGAAATGCATGATGAATTGATGGAAGATAACCTGTCACATGAGGATGATCGTTTTAAAAAAAGTTACTATGGAAAAAATAGGTAAAAATGAGTACATCTATTGCTTGGGTTTCAGTGATAATTAAAGACGGCAGACTATGTGCCCGGTGCATGGTGACATGAATCATGTCACCATGTGTACTAAATATTATTTTTCATTCCTCTCGCTTTGTTTACATATCGGAGCAGAAAAACATATATTTAGTAGTTTCCTAAATATTTCCATACATGCATCTATCAAAGAGATAACAGAATTTGAACATATATTATTATTTTTCATTCCTCTCGCTTTGTTTACATATCGGAGCAGAAAAACATATATTTAGTAGTTTCCTAAATATTTCCATACATGCATTTATCAAAGAGATAACAGAATTTGAACATATATTTTACAGTTCTAAATCAAAATAAAAAAAAAACATTATTTTGTATTTCTAACAATGAACGAAACATTTATTCTAAAGAAAAAGTGGTATTATTGGCAATAACAGATGCACCTTCAAAACATATTTATATTATAGTATCCAAAATAATATTTAGTACACATGCTGACATGATTCATGTCACCATGCACCGGGCACATAGTCTGCCGTCTTTAGTGATAATACTATTTCATCTAACAGGTATAAATGGTCATCTGAACCTTTTGTTATGAGAACAAGAACACAGCAACATAACATCATTTTGCAGTTGCCAGGGTTACGACAACCAGTGCGCCAAGAAAACACAAAAGCACCGATTGCCATATGGAATTGCCCCTTTAGCGACGAAATGCTTGCAGACATTGTACAATGGACAAATCAACGAATCGAAAAAGACAAATTGAAATATAAGGACTCTAGTAGGAGTGAGCTTAAAAGCTTTGACATGGTTGAGTTGAAGGCATTTATAGGTCTGCTGTTTTTCACAGCAATTTTCAAATCGAATCATGAAGACATCAATGTGTTGTTTGCTGCTGATGGATCAGGTCGCGATATATTTCGAATTGTTATGAGTAAGAATAGGTTTGCTATACTGCTGTCCACTTTACGATTTGATAACTCAAATGATCGAAAGGAGAGACGCAAGGCTGATCCAGGTGCACCAATATCTCACCTATTTGACGAATTTGTAAAAAATTGTCATCAAATATATAGTTTGGGTGCATATACTACGATAGATGAGATGTTGATAAGTTTTAGAGGAAGATGTCCGTTTCGAATGTATATGCCGAACAAACCGGCAAAGTACGGCTTGAAATTAATGGCACTTACCGATGCTAGAAATAATTATTATTATAACGGCTATCTGTATTTCGGAAAAGATTCAGATGGTAGAACTTTAACTAATGAAGAAAAGAAATACTCCAAACCAACTCGGTCCGTTTTACGTCTAGCAGCCCCTATATATAATACCAATAGAAACATCGCGGCGGATAATTGGTTCACGTCAATTGAGTTAGTTGATATTCTACAAAGCAGAGGTCTCACATATGTAGGGACGACGAAGAAAAACAAACGGGAAATTCCGCCTGAATTTCTTCCAAAGCGCTCTAGGGAAGTAGGTTCCGCAATATATGGTTTTACCAAACAAATCTCTTTAGTGTCGTATGTACCAAAAATTTCAAGAGCGGTCGTTTTAGTTAGTTCCATGCACTACACAAAGTCTACTGACGAAAGTACAGGAAAGCCGGAGATAATTGCTCATTATAATAATACTAAGTCGGGTGTAGATTCTCTAGATGAGAAGTGTTCGATATATAGTACTGGAAGACGAACTAGAAGATGGCCGATGGCTATATTTTTTAGAATGTTAGATATAAGCGCTGTAAATTCCTATATACTATATAGTTGTTTTAGAGATAATCCTGAGCAAGTTCGATTACATTTTATGAAAAACCTTGCATATGCATTAGTTTCACCGGAAATGTCAAGAAGGGAAACGAATATGTCTTTGACTCGTGAATTGCGCAGTAGTATACGGCGTATATTATTAGTCCGTGGATGCGCAACTTCTTTAGATGAGAAAACAAACAATGACGATGATGGACGGCTACTAAAACGTAAGACATGCTCATTGTGTCCTTACCAAAAAAAGAGAAAAACCGAATATGTTTGTATCTCCTGTAAAAATCCTATCTGCCTCCAATGTTCGCAAAATATCTGTAAAAATTGCACATAATTTGCTTACTTTTTAACCTCTGCAATTTTCCAGAAAGAGTGAATTGCTTGCACTCTCAGTGTTTATTTATACTTATGGTCACCTTAACTCTGTAAAACGCAGTATTTAAAGATATTTTGCTGCGTTAGTTTATGTAAAACTTATTTTTTCTTAAGTGTTGTCTGTATATGTAAAATTTTTGCTTGGTGCGAAATAAAAATATTTTTATGCAATAAACTGTTCTGAAGATCTTTACTGCTGTATATATTTTATTTGCTATTATATTTAATAGTAATACTTCAATACCACAGTAAGCTAGCATAAATAATAACGTATGGGATACGACAAAAGAGATAGCGGTCCAATGGACCGAGGGTCGGTGGTTACGTCCTGACTTTCCAACGTCGGTAGTTAAGGGTTAAAAATATGAAAAGTAAATTTTGAAATAAATATAAATTAATCTGAAATATACAAAGTTATCGTAATATTAATTTATTAACATCTCGATACTAATTTTACAAATTATGTCTGCCAAATGTAACCATTCTATTGAGAATAATAAAATAAAATAAAACAATAACTTTTTTATATATACCACTTTATTCACATATAATCGTGACCGCGGTTTCGACATACAATGTCATTATCAAATTGCAAAAGTTACATGCCTACATAGAACTTATAAATGACACAAAAATATATGGGGGTGGTTAATGATGTTATTTAAAATTACTACTATATACTTAACTATTATATACAACATTGGAAAAGAGGTGTATATATAAGATCCAACTGTTCGTTTAAAATGATATCTATTGTGTTGTTTCGGCTTTTAAAAATTTCTGGGGCCTCTAAAAGATTTAATTTACGACCTTTCTCGGCCAAATGCAATATTGTACGGTGACCAAATGTATGCCTTTCTGTAATAAGATGGTTTGCTAATGTTGAACCTGTCTTCTTTAGTTTATATGACCTCATGTGTTCTTTTACCCGTACATATAGTAGTAATTTTAAATATCATCATAAACCACCATTATTGTGTTACTAATAGGTATGCCAGAACATGAGGAAATTAAATGTAATGAAATGGCTGATAAACTGGTCTAGAAGAACTCAAAGGGGAATTTTATTAGACCAGAACTTATATGTGGAATCGCTAAGGATTTCTTCAGGAAGGTGAACTGTTCTTGACTAAAAAGAGAACTTACAGAGAAATGGGGGCTAACGTAGTCGACGCCATACTAAGACACTACTAGAAGAACTGGATGCTAGGTAAGCAACAAAAAAATTAAGACTATTATTGTGTGCCAGACATTGTCTCTTCAAAAATCACCTATACATCACTGGCTTTGTTAACGAGCCTTAGTGTAGGAAACGTGAAAAACAGGGGAAAACTAGATTTCATGTAATATGTACTTGTAAGAAACTGAAGGGGCTCAGACAGAAACATTTCTGTAAAGGATGTATTGAATCCTACGATAATACTCGAATTTTCTCTGGAGAGGATATTGGCTTTTGTCGACGACACAGGATTAGCAGATTAGATTTGAGAGATGTAGTGGAAGTGATACAAAGGGCATTTTGATCAAGTGCCTGGATTTAGTGCCCAGCTGAAAGACTTAGCAGATGGACAAGAAGTTCGAGGTATATATGGTAAATAAAATTGGAATAATAACCGAATCCTGGAGGGCACCCCAACTAACAGGAAACTAGAATATGTAAAATCTTTAATTCTTACACACTACGTATGTTTGCATTAGTAATTCTTAATTAATAATAACGCCATTTTATCAAAACCATTAAAATGCAAATAATAAATGAAAATGATTTGTTATTTCACAGGCTTACGACAATGCAGTACGTTATCAAACACCTGTCGGTTGCCTCGAGTATATCAGGTTACCTTTAATAATGCAGCTCTAGCTAACACACAAACCAGACTTTTCAAAGAGCAGGTTTATTATTTCTTTAAAAAAAGGAGCTGTAAGTACGTCAAAACTGTATAATTATAAAAAAAAATAAATGTATTTTATTGCTTTTGTTATCTGTTCTTTTCGTTCATACGATACTCTTATGTTCTTCCCCGCAACTGCTTTCATTGAAATTTTTAAAATAAAAGGTCTTTAATATTTATTTTAACAGAAACAAAATACAATACGCACAATGGTTGTGTCTGGAAATACTGTGTAATGAAGTTCACAAATCTGTTATTTCGATTGAGCAAAATCATTTTTCTGCTTATTATCAAAGTGTTTATACTTGCGAATGCCACTGTGTTGGCGAAACAATTGTCGTTTTACGAGAAATTATTAAAAGTGAAGATTAAAACCGTAGTTTTATTTCTATTCTTAATATGAACATACATGTAATAAGTACAATGATAGGCATTTACACAAAATATAGTTTGAAGCTTTCATTCACCTCTGTCAAAATGGGAAATATTTGTAGAAATTAATTAAACTGAGTGACAAATTACAAAATAAACTAATAATGCATGTATAATTGAACAAAGTAACTAAGCGCTAACACATATAAGAAAAATAAACGACAAATCCTATGTATTATAATGTTCTTCTGGAAATGCTTTCATCTCATTGAGAGTATTAAAATGAATATCCGAATATTCCGAGATGTTATCACATATATATTCGAGATTTGAGTAGTAAATTAGTTTTAGAAATGGGTACGTAAAAAGTGACATTAGGTTCTGAGACGAATTGAGGACCAAGAAATTTAAATCTTATAATAGCATGCGACAATCAATATAACCTTGAATCAAATTATATACGAAAATATATACTGATGAAAACTCTTCGAAAAGAAGGCGTAGTGAAGGATATTGAAACATTATAGTAGAGAACTATTATCAAAATTTTTAGGAGGATAGTAAGAGTCCCTCACGAACCAAAGAAACTTAGCAAATCCTAGCTGAATTATTTCAAGTTTGCGTTTATACAATTCGTAATATGGGTACCAAATTAAACTGCAGTAGTCAATATGCAATCTGATCAGAGAACAGAATAAGATATTTAGGGAAGCCACGTTTGAAAATAATCGACACTTATGCACAATGAGTCCCAAGGTTTGTTTAACAAGAACAATACCTTCAAAGTGTGTGTGCTGAAAGACAACTTGTGATCGAATAATATTCCCAGATTCTTGATTCTATAAGTGCGAAAAATTAAGGTACTGCTAAGTTTATAACTATAACTTATAACATTAGATTTTCTACAAAAATTAACTTTTTATTTTGTATATTTTGTACCCGATGCTAGTGGAATGGATTAAAAATTTTAATTGAATTATAATTCAGTACCTATGCATGTATACGTATTGCTGTGGCTTTTTCCCCGCAAATATTATGAAAAGTTTTAGTATTTATCGTTGTACATTTATTTTCGATGCCAGTGTATAATTTTTGAAATTTATTATTTATGAATGCATATTTTATTTTGAACCATTTATATTTTTGACTTGCGTAGTTGTAGTACGCCGTTTACTTTGTTATTTCCGTAGACACTTTTTACGGCGAGTTTAGAAGTTCGTGTTTTTGAGAAGATAAATCTTTATCTTTGATAAGTAGCTTCGTGATTTTATTTAATTAGTTTTGGTGCTTTATTTCAATACCGATTTACTTTACGAGTGTGTAGAACTCGTAATTGTTTTATTTTTAGGCTTTCTAGCTCATGGTGTCTCGTGAAAAAAATAATTTTATTTATGTAAGTAAATTATTTAAAAGAGATTATTCATATTATCATTAATATTATTATCTTGTATGTATTGATTTATATTTTATGCTTAGTTATATGAATTAAATGACAAAGAACGTTTTTTAAAATTTCTATATACCTAAAAAATTCTCTAACGATAAAATTTTTTTCGCTTGGATTCAAGGGCATATTTTTGTCATGTGGTTTGCACATGCGTTCAGGTTTGTTTCGGGCTGTCATATCTGGTTGTTTACTTTGTTTATGATGGGAGAAATTAAAATACTTCTTTGCAATTTATTAGATTTAATTTTGCTCGGTTGTCATTAAGGAAGTTTAATTATATGTTACGCTCATTTTTTTTATAATAATTTTACCTTTATAATATTGTTTAATGACGCAATATTTATCTTTATACTCCATAAAGATTTTTTTTTTTTTAATTTCTTGTAGGTATTAAAGTTTCATTTAAATTTAGTGTGCTTTTCTTTTTACCTTTGTTTAAACTCTTGTACTGGCACTTTTGTAGAAGAGAAAAACCACGTTTTCCAATTGGAACCCTGAGGGAAGAGCAGTTTCATTTTGAAAATAAACTGTCTGAGTATACAAGCTGGACAGATTGGTTGTGAATTGTGTATTAGCAAAGTACAATATCACAATTCGTAGCAGTATGTATATAGTCTAATGTGCATAAATATAGTTAAAAAGCATGTATTTAAGGAGCATAACATAGCAGTTTTACTTTTTATATCAACGTAAAAAAAATGTGTATATTGTGGAGTAAAATGAATAAATCGGAGCTCCGTAATTAAACTCAAATATTTAGAGATTGCGAGCGACTAGTTTATTTTGAGTGGGCGTATAAAAAGCATAACAGTGAAAATAACAGCAATAGTACTAAGGTAGGCCTAGATTATAAACAATTACCGAGTAAATATAATATACGTAACACCGTATACACGTATACACCGATAGAGGCCACTATCTCCGACAAGTCGATTGGGATATTGTTTTTTTTCGCGGTGCCGGTTCAAGAACGATAACAAACCAGATATTTCCGATTAAGGAAAAGACAGGGCTGGCTTGAGAAAGAAGCCGTGAAGGTGGATGGAGTCGAGCGAATATTCGACCGATGAGGGAAAAAGAAAGAGGGATAATAAAAGAAATAAAAAACGCACAGAACGCCAACAAAAGACAACAAACAGGACATGGAGAAGATGTTGGAAATGTTGAAAAACGTAGCTACGGAAAACGTAGCTTAAGGAAATCAAAACCGAACAAAAAAAATTGTTATGATATGGAAATATTTAAAAAAGAATTAAAGGAATTAAGAACACAACAAAGAGAACATGTAGAAGAAATAGAAAATATAAAAGAAATAAATAGAAAAACGGTATTAAAGGTGGAAGGATTAAAAAAATAATTTGCAGACGCTAAGGCAAGAAACGAGGAAAAAAATGTTGTCATACATGGATTAAGCATACACGCAAGTGAAAAAGATTTATTAAAGGAAAGAAAGGGAACTTCATGAAAGAGAAGTTAGGTGTGAAAGTTTAAATAAACAACGCGATAAAATTGAAAGACAAAACATGCTTAATAGAACTGGAGAGTTTGGACGATAAAATTAACATAATGAAAAATAAATCTAAATTGAAAAACATACAAAGCAAATGTATATTTATAAATAACGATTTGACAAAATATGAGAGGGAAATACAACGAAATAAAAGGTGTCCCAACAGGAACTTGGGGATTTAAATTTCACATTATTTTCAAATAAGGTAACTTAGCAACCTAATATTTGGTATATGTCATCTATAAACTTGTAAAAGTCATCATGCAACGTTCCACGACTGAAGAACGTATCCAAATTGTTCAAATTTATTATGAAAATGGTCGTTCCATTGCGAACACAATTCGTCAACTACGCGTTGTTTTTCATCAGAATCATATTCCCAGCAATACGGTAATTAGAAATTTAATGGCAAAATTTGAGTGAACTGGTTCTGTTCTCGATGTAAAGACACCACTACGTCCTCGTAACGTTCGGTCAGTTGAAAATATCGCTATGGTGAATGAAAGTGTTACCGAAAGTCCAAAAACTTCAATTCGTCATCGGTCACTGCAATTGGCCATCTCAAGATCATCTCTACAACGAATTTTAACAAAAGACCTTCGGCTACACGCATACAAAATCCAGTTAACACAAGAATTGAAGCCCAGGGACCATCACCACCGCCGTATCTTTGCCAATTGGATTTTGGAGCAAACTGATTTTGATGACGAATTCTGTAAGCGAATCATATTCAGTGACGAAGCCCATTTTCACATAGGGGGTTACGTAAATAAACAAAACTGCCGCATTTGGGGGCGTGAAAATCCTCGAGAGATTATTGAAAAACCCATGCACCCACTACGTGTCACTGTATGGTGCGGTTTCTCGGCCAATGGTGTTCTTGGACCTTACTTTTTTGAAAATGAGAATGGAGAAGCAGAAACTGTAAATGGGGAGCGGTATAGACAGATGTTGTCTAACTTTCTATGGCCTCGTTTGGAAGATATGGACCTCAACAATCTTTACTTTCAACAAGATGGGGCCACTTGTCACACTGCCAGGGAAACTCTAAATTTACTGCAGGAGAAATTCCCTCGCCGTGTGATTTCTCGTAATGGTGACGTGGATTGGCCTGCAAGATCCTGCGACATAACACCGCTGGACATTTTCCTTTGGGGTTTCCTTAAGGATCAAGTCTACACAAATAATCCACAGACAATTGATGAATTAAAAAATAACATTCGTGCGGCTATTGGCGAGATTAACTTGCATATGAGTGATAAAGTCATTGAAAATTTTAAAAAAAGAATCGCTGTGTGCAATAGAAGTTACGGTGGACATTTATCCGATATCTTGTTCCACATATAATTTTAGGGTTTCTATTTTATGTTTACGTTAATAAATCGTTGAATTTCTAAATACTACGCATGTTATTTGGAATTTAAATCGCCAAGTTCCTGTTGGGACACCTGATATAAGACAAATGGCAAGAGTAGAGAAAGAGAAGGGAAATAAGGTACAAATATGACACCAAAAGGTAATAGTGGACGAGAAACTGTGGAAATGGAATAATGAGAGAAGGAAGTTGATAACGATAAGCGAAGATTCAAAAAACTAACAAATAGAGCGAACTGGCATGAATATATGGAGACGTAAACGGCAAGGAATGGAGAAATGAGTCCAAACAAAAAGCTAAGCAGGTTGCAAATAAATACAAGAAGAAATTACACAGGAAAGAAAGGTAATTGGATCAAAGTTGGGGAAATAACCAAAACATGGAAAATTGGAACATGGAACATCAGAAGTATTGCTGGAAAAGAAAGAGAATTGGAAGAGTTTGGAAAAGCAAATCTAGAAGTGTTAGGCATGACGGAGACGAAAAAGAAAGGACAAGGGGTAATAAAAATGAAAGATAATCACTTGCTCCTTAACAGTGGAGTTAAGAAAAATGCAAGGGCAGCAGCGGGAGTGGCATGTTTACTGCCTAGAAGCTTGACAGAATACCTCAATCGATGGAAGGGTTGGCCGGAGAGAATAATTACGTTAGAACTGAGAGATAGAGATAGAAATATAAAGACAATAATAGTTATATATGGGCCGAATGAAAATGACACCGTAAGCAACAAAGATAAACGTTGGGAAGAACTAACCATAGCTACAGAAGAGGCAAAAGGAAAAATATTGATAATCAGAGACTTTAACAGCAGAATAGAGAAAAAGTATAATAGATATGATACAGTAATAGAAAAAGATGGAGAAGATATCAGGAATGAGGATGGGGAGAGGATGCTAAATGTTTGTATAATGCACAATATGATTGTAACTAATACATTCTTTGCACACAAACAAATTCATAAATATACAAGAGAGGTAAAAAGCAGAAATGAAAGATCCATAATAGACTATGTATTAGTTGAGAAGAATAATAGAAGGGAAATATTAGATACAAGAGCTAAACGAGGACCAGAAATAGGCAGTAACCACTTTTTAGTAATTATAAAAATTAGAGAGAAAATAAGGATCGTCGAAAACAGCAAAAGAGACGAGATGAAACAAACAATAGAATATGAATCCATTAAATTATACAAACTGCAAAGTACATAAGTAGCGGAAAGACACAAACAAACACTGACGAAGAAGTTTAGAAGCCACACGAAAATAAAGAAAAGTAGCAGTATAGAAGAATTGTGCCGTTATTTTAAGACCACACTCCTGGAAGCCGCAAAAAAAATATGTGGTAGTAGTGTGATAACCTAGTTAAGTGATGTTTGTAGTACTAGTTCAGTCAAGGCGAGGTCCTGGTCTTATTTTACATTGTATTAGAAAACACGACCTCGGTCTACCTATTTAGGTAAACGCAAGCATCATTAATTAGAGGTTACACGCTTGCACATCTGTTTACACATAAGTGAGGACGTAGTCAAACGAGGGCATTCTAATGGTATATAAGATATTCTACTAAAGAACACAAAGCAATCATAGTTAGAGAGTCAGTTAGAACTCTCCTTTGACTACGAAACTATTCGTTGCCATACTTGTAAATAATTGTTAAGTTTGTGATGTATTAACTCATTATATTTCGTTATACCAACTTTACCTGAGTTTTATTCCGATGCTTATGTGCATCATCATATCGACGTAACCATGTAGCCTCCACAGGACGCGGCTACATTACATGGCGATCCTGCCAACCACTTAAGGCCCTGCCAGCCACTAAGGCACATTACATGGATTCCCTGCCAGCCACTTAAGGACATTACATGGGGATCCTGCCAGTGGAAAGACCGGAACGAACCGCCGGAAGAATCAAGGGAAATATGGCAAACCATTAAACAAACAAAATGGAAACTAAGCGAGGGAAGAAGTCACCCCCAGCCAGGAGCAAGCGGAAGCAGCCCGCAGCCGTACACAGGTCAGCCAGCCACTTAAGGCCCAGCCACTCTCTACTTCAAGAGAAGACGCAGGTATTTCTTTTAAAAAGACAATTACAGTGTTTAAAATGTGATTAAACAAGGCATAAACATTTTACACACAAACTGTATACATACATATTCAAAAATGGAGATGTTTCTTCATATTGTAAAAAATAATATTAGTTTGTTTATGTGCAGCAAATTCTGCATACGCCAACAGAATGTAAAGAGCGTAATATTGTTATTTCTTTTTGCTTAAGGTCAAGTTTATTTAAAATTTAATATGTATAATGTAGTTGCAAAAGCAATACGTTATAACAAGCATTTCATAAGGCCGAAAAATTAACTTCAAACACCTGTCCCAAATTTGTTATTCACCGTACACAAGAAGTTTATACACATTTGTTTTAAAGAAAGCCGCCTACCTGAAAACGGAACAAAACATGATATACTTTAAATTCAATTGCGTTAATTGCATACATGCAAGAAAATGCATACGTTTTATTTTTTTTAATAGGCGCCACACAACAACATGATATTGAAGAATTGTTTACGCAAGATAATGCAAACAAAAACATGTGCATAAACAATAATAGTTAAATCAATAAACATCGGTACGGAAAGGAAAACACCGGAATAGAATTTGTTTAGATATCGACAAGGTCAAGTGCGTATAAAATGCACGACGTTGTTTATTTGTAAACAATTGCATACGTGACATTGAAGAAAGTATGTGTAAACGCATTCGTATATTTCGCAGAGAATTCACATTAATATACGAGGTATAGTATATTAATTGTATTTACAAAGAATTCCAAAAATTTTGTCGCAAACGCCTTATCACTAAAGGAAGTTGATTCCAATGATGTAAAGGTTAGTAACGGGGCGACCGATAGCATCCTTATCACGTCGAACGCGAGTTAGACGACAGAGACCTATCGATTGTACCATTACGAAACCGACAACAGCCACAGTTTCCACCTACTCCAGGACTGATCATCATAGGGTTATGGAACTGTCGAAAACGAAAACCAACCGAACAGGGGACTTCTAAGTGACGAGAAAGGCAAAAAAACTTCAATTCGCCCCTAAGTCGTAAGGAAGCAAGCATGCGCTTCGAGAAAATGGTCCAACACGACGAAAACACTCTCATAATTTTTTTTTAGAGAATACAGTTTGGCAAAAGTGTGTTTTGCTAACTGGTCTCTAGGTTTTCTGTATTAAAGATAAGGACATTACAGGATAAGGGAACTTCAGCTGTACGAGCACCCTTACTGTAGTCTAGAATAGCTTCACAGAATAGTTCTGCGCGGAACATGACATACACGAAATATGTGTTGTCCAGGAAAATACACAAATGAGTGATTTCCTAAGATAATAATTTTGCCATAGAGCAAGAGAGAGAGTTGAATTATTTTAAAATGGATATGAAGAAAGGGATCGCACAAAATTGAAGACAGACAAGCAAGCACAAAGAATCGAAGACAAACAGTCAAGCAAACAGAAATAATCGAAGACAAGAATCGAATGCGAAAAATTTAAAGAAAAGACAAGAAATACAAACTTCGAAATAAGTCTACTATTCCGAATCACTACCACATGCTATGGAAGGAAGAATTTTAAGCAAACAAACTTGAGACAATGTACAAAGGCCCTTTGAAATTGACGAGTTATCCTTTGAAAGATACGAGTTATCCTTTGAAATTTACTAGTTATCATTTGAAATTTATCAGTTACAATTTCAAGTTTTATAAAATTTCACTATTTACCTTAGACTATTTATAATTTTAATTATACAATTTTACCATTTAAGATGTACGATTTAAAAATTTATCTTTTACGATTTGATAGTATTAATATGTATAATATGTAAATAAAATATTTCTTTGTGTAATAACGTTAGATATTTTTACCGAACGTTTTAATAGACACAAGTATCGGAAATGTCGAAATAGCGGAAATGTTTAGAAGATAAGTAAATAATGTAAAATATACCTGTAGATTGTAAATAAGGAATAATAAGTAGATATAGAAACTTCTATACCTAATTTCTAGAGAAAGAAAAAAGCAAATAAATCCTTTGTTTTTTCTTTTCCCGCAGGGTGGCAGGTGTGATAACCTAGTTAAGTGATGTTTGTAGTACTAGTTCAGTCAAGGCGAGGCCCTGGTCTTATTTTACATTGTATTAGAAAACACGACCTCGGTCTACCTATTTAGGTAAACGCAAGCATCATTAATTAGAGGTTACACGCTTGCACATCTGTTTATACATAAGTGCGGACGTAGTCAAACGAGGGCATTCTAATGGTATATAAGATATTCTACTAAAGAACACAAAGCAATCATAGTTGGAGAGCCAGTTAGAACTCTCCTTTGACTACGAAACTATTCGTTGCCATACTTGTAAATAATTGTTAAGTTTGTGATGTATTAACTCATTATACTTCGTTATACCAACTTTACCTGAGTTTTATTCCGATGCTTATGTGCATCATCATATCGACGTAACCATGTAGCCTCCACAGGACGCGGCTACATTACAGTAGCAAAAAAACAAATAAGAAGAAAACAGATAGCTTGGTGGACAAAAGAAGTAAGAGTAGAAGTAAAATTAAAGAAAAAGGCATGGGCGAAGTGTCTAAGTAATATGACAGACAGAAACTACGAAGCTTACAAAGAAAAAATAAAAACGGTAAAAGATTTAGTAGCAGCGTGCAAGAGAAAAAATGGGAAGAGTTTGGCAACAAAATGGAAGTAAATAGTAAAGCAAACCAAAAACTATTTTATAAGACTCTAAAATCCTTAAGGCAGAAAAACTCATAATGACAAAGATGGAACAACACTGGAGGATGAAAACGATATAATAAGTAGATGGAAGGAATACTTCCAGGAGTTGTTGGGAAAAGAAATAAATACACATGAGGAATATAAAATGGAAAAAGAAAGACAGAAAAGTGATTAACAACATAAAACGACAACAGAACAAATGGAAATAATAGTAGAGTTAAAAAATGGAAAAGCAGCAGGAATGGAGAAACTAACGACAGAGATGTTTAAAAATTTAGATGAAACTGGAATGGGCATACTACTAAGAATACATAACGTAGCATGGAACGAAGAACAAATACCTGATGATTGGAAAACAGCTTTGATAGTACCAATATACAAACAGGGCGACAGATATGATTGTGGTAACTACAGGGGAGTAACATTTTATGTATAGCTGTGAAAATATATGAACAAGTTATAGACAGAAAAATAAGATCGATAATAGGTGGAACCCTGGAAGAATCCCAGAGTGGCTTTAGAAAAGAACGAAGCATACAGGACCACATTTTACTATCAAACAAATAGCCGACAAGTCATCGCAGCAGGGAAAAGTTGTATATCTTGGATTTATAGATCTGGAAAAACCTTTTGACATATTACCAAGAGCGAAGTTATGGAAAATATAATAGGAGAGGAGAGTCGGTAGCAAGATAATAAGAATAACCAAGAACATCTATAAAAATAACATGAAGCGCGTAGTGTGCAGAAACAGAATGTCGGGTGCTTTTTCAACACAAGAAGGACTAAGGCAAGGAGGAGGACTAAGCCCATTATTGTTCACAGTGTTCATCGACGAAATAATTAAAGAATGTACAGTTAAAATGAAAAAAATTTCTGGTAGGGTTCAGGCATCCAAGAAGAATAGATATCTCGGAAGGCGTCTTCACAGATTACGCAGAGAATGAGAAATATTTACAAAGAAATCTGGAAGTATGGAACAAAACCTCGCAGGAATATGGAATGAAGGTGAATAAAAGCAAAACTAAAGTGATGGTTATCGGGGAGACGGGGAAAACGGTGAACATATAAATCGACGGTGAAAAAATTGAACAAGTAAACAGTTATAGGTATCTTGGTGTGGTAATAGGTGAACAAGGAGGACCACACATTGAAATAAATAATAGAAAACAAAAAACATTTAATATCTATTACTCAATGAATACAGCATTTATAAATAAAGAAGAGATATCCAAGAAGACAAAAATAAATGTTTTTCTATTTTGCGTTCGAAATGAACTCATTATGAAACCCAAAACAGTATCGAAATGAGCTTCATTTCGATACACTTTTTTTCATTTTTCAATGTTGGCGTTGTTCGAATACAGAAATAAATATCATTGCTGTCATTTGATTTTAAGAATTTATGTACATTTGACAGATATGATATATGTCCGTATTTTACACAAACAACGTATGTTGTATACAATTGACAACAACATATATATGTTTCTATGTCACTCATGTTTATATTTTTAAATGAAATATCAAGTAATGTTAACGAAAATTAATAAATAATATGTAATATAATATACTTCGCGGATAGCAAGATTTAAATTTGAAAATGTCATGTATCAATGTGACCAACTGCATGCTTTATATAAAAATTAAACTCTGAACTTTCAAATTAAATAATTCCAATTTAAGCAATTTATTAATGTAAAAAACGCAGAATAGAAAAAATCGTTTCATAAGGCCTTTTGCCGCACTCGCCCTTTAGAAAACTCGCCGCTATCGCGGCTCGTTTTCTAAACTGATCTCGTGCGACAAAATGGTGCCTTATGAAACTTATTTTATAATATACTATTTTAAAACCATATATCGACCAATCCTAACTTTTGGATGTGAATCATGGATAATCAACAGAAGACAAATGACCAAAATACAGACGGTAGAAATACCTTAGACGAGTGAAAGGTGTCACAAAGAGAGACAATCTGCGAAACACAAAAATAAGAGAAGATCTAGAAATAGAATCCACACTAGAGTTTATAGAGAAACGACAATTGAGCTGGTGGGGACACTTTCAAAGAATGAATGACTCGAGACCAGTTAAACAAGTGTGGGAATCCAGAGTGCAACACAGGAAAAAAAGAGGAAGACCAAGACACACATGGGATGGAGTTCTTCGAGAAATAATACAGAGGAAGGGAATGACATGGGCGGAAGCAAGAACACTGGCGAGGGATAAAAAGAAGTAAGTCAAATTTGTATATTAACAATCTTAGATCCTAAGAACATATTGAAAATACAAGGAAATGTTAACTTACACCTTACACCATATGGTAATTGGGGATTTGATAATATATATATAGGTTAAAATATAGTACGGTCGATAATTTCTTTTAAATTATATGTATATATATATATATATATATATATATATATATATATATATATGGATAATTTCTTAGCCGTTTATTTAATATATCAGTTAATAAATTCTTTGAGTTTTTCGGCTTCTATATGAAATATTTACAAATATTATGTAATTTCGAAGTAAATGTAAATGTAAACATTGCTGTCTACACATTACAACGCAAATCATATATATATATGTATATATAAAATAATGGACTTTTTATTGGTTTAGCGACCTTTTATTGAATTTTGATGTTTTATTCTACGACGTTTCGACTTTTATTATTATTCAGTCTTTTTCAAGTAACTAGAAACAAGAATTAATACAATGAAAACATGAGAACTGTGTTTGCTTTCGTGAGACTGAATTAACAATTAAATTAACAATTAAAATTAAAATTAGATTAAAGACTGAATTACCAATTAAATTAACAATTAAAGTTAAAAATTTAAATTAAAATTAGATTAATATTAAGTAAGGAAAAATTAAAGTGATTACATCTGTATAAATGAATTGAAAATTTGAATTAAACTACAAATACAGTAAAGAAATATTGAATGACAATAAACTCACCGTTTTTTGGTGTTTCAAAAACACGCATTCTGTGCAAACATGTGTCATCGGGGACATCCGAGACCTTTTTTTAAGGACCGACCGCACTGGTTCGAATATTGTAAGTATCTGTGTCTTTGGTTTAGAGAGGTTAATTTCTGTTCTATTTTGGAATTAGCAAAATGGTCAGGACAGTGTTTAGGGGTATATAGTAAAAGTATTTACAAATGGGAACTAATAAAAATTTTTGTATTGTTTTGTGTTTGTGTGTGCGGGGGGAGGGTTGATTTTATCTATCCCGTACACACAAACACAAAACAAACAAAAATTTTTTATCAGTTCCCATTTGTAAATACTTTTACTATATACCCCTAAACACGGTCCTGACCATTTTGCTAATTCTAAAATAGAACAGAAATTAACCTCTCTAAACCAAAGACACAGACACTTACAATATTCGAACCAGTGCGGTTGGTCCTTAAAGAAAGGTCTCGGATGTCCCCGATGACACATGTTTGCACAGAATGCGTGTTTTTGGAACCCAAAAAAAACGGTGAGTTTATTGTCATTCAATATTTCTTTACTGTATTTGTAGTTTAATTCAAATTCTCAATTCATTTATACAGATGTAATCACTTTAATTTTTCCTTACTTAGTATTAATCTAATTTTAATTTTAATTTTTAACTTTAATTGGTAATTCAGTCTTTAGTCTAATTTTAATTTTAATTGTTAATTTAATTGTTAATTCAGTCTCACAAAAGCAAACACAGTTCTCATGTTTTCATTGTATTAATTCTTGTTTCTAGTTACTTGAAAAAGACTGAATAATAATAAAAGTCGAAACGTCGTAGAATAAAACATCAAAATTCAATAAAAGGTCGCTAAACCAATAAAAAGTATATTATTTTTAATATTAAGACACGGCCAATAAAATAAATAAGAAAAATTAAATTCTTATAAACACTAAATATATATATATATATATATATATATATATATATATATATATATATTGTACTTATCAGAGTTTAGTGGGATGTTGTTAAATTTGGACCTCGAATATATGAAGTGAGAATAGAGAGTTCGATTGAAGTCGGAAGTTGTATAAAAGTCAGTGTATATAACATATACTTGACCGCTCGCATTTAAAACTTCCAAGACGTGTTAAGACCGAACTACTAAATTCGTTTGCAGTGGATCGCGTCAACATATAATCGTGTTGACGAGTCAATATATGAAGTTTAACAAGATAGTTACCTATGTGATGATAATTTACTAAGTTGTATGCACCACCAGACATCAAAATTAGTATAAATTAAAAGTTTTCTCGACACTCGGAAAAGTTGTTAACTGTTACAAATTCTAGTCAATAGGCAATAATTCATTAGTTTTGTTAGTAGTTGATTACATTCGGTTATGGCATTGAAATTTCCTATTATCGTATTTTATCTTTTGATATTCACTGTGGAATGCACAATATGATTAGTAGCTACTGTTGCTAGAGAACTACCATTTCATTTTTTGAGTACTAATTTTGTTGCTTTATTCAATGCAACGTCAAAATTTCCTTTTTTAATCAAACATTTAGAATTTTGAAAACAATTATTGAAGAAAATTGAAATAAATAATGAATAATGTATTATTTTTTATGCCACAACGTTTAACAAATTAGTAACTGCAGTTCCTATATTGCAATGTAGGTAGTTGGTCATATATCATTTTCAAACGATCGATTGTGTAATATGTTGAAACTGCAATTAAATCTAGTAACATCCCAAAGTATAGGTCTTACCAATTTTGTATTTATTTTAACATGATATATCATAAAGGAACGGTACGTAGTGTTAATTTTTCAGTTATGGTTAATGAAACACGGCTTCGCCACTATGCTCACGAATCCAAATGACAATCTCAACGGTGGTCACATCATGGTAGCCCACCTACAAATAAAGCTGATATTTCCACCGGTAGTTATGGTAATACCTACAACCCTGTAATTTTGAGTGAATAATTTAAAGGGATTTTAGCAACAAAAAGGAAACAATGCAATCATATTAGTGACGCTTATAATAAGATGAAAATCGGAAGGCAATTCTTGTCAATATGTACGCTGCAGATATATTTTTCACAGGTAGTAAATATCATGACTGTCTAATAAATTACAATCCAATAAAATACAATTATTAAGTATCAAGAACCGTAAGGGACGTTTATCGATCGACGGCAATGTTTGGAAGCTGAGTGATAGCGAAATTTATAATTTTGTCGGGAGACCGGTACAACCCTCAACCTCCGTGATGCTTTTACTATTTTGTACATGATTGCATTAAATCTACTAGAATTGAAATAATTTAATTTCTATCAAATAATCTAAAAGTTTTGTTATTTGCAAACATATATTCTATATTAATTCTACTAACCGCTCAGACGTCGCTAAGTAAAGCACTTACCAACGTTAAGAAATACTGAAAAAACAAGTCTATCAACGGGAGGAAACGCACAGACGACGTTTCGTTCTAGTTGGAACTTTTCAATGTACGGTATTCCCTCGATGACGGACATTGCTTTTTCATTTCTATACTTTCTGTATATATAGTTTCCTCCCGTTGATAGACTTGTTTTTTCAGTATTTCTTAATTCTTAATTAACCTAATCACCAGGAAGTTCGTTGTCGCGAAAGGGTGTGTTCTGCATACTAGTACAAACTTAGTTTGTCGGATTGTAGTTTAGAACACATTAAATAAGTCGACATTTACATGTATGAATGTGATTTAATATTCATTAATTCTCACTTGCAGTAAATTCCAAATGTTAACTATATATACAGAAAGTATAGAAATGAAAAAGCAATGTCCGTCATCGAGGGAATACCGTACATTGAAAAGTTCCAACTAGAACGAAACGTCGTCTGTGCGTTTCCTCCCGTTGATAGACTTGTTTTTTCAGTATTTCTTAATTCTTAATTAACCTAATCACCAGGAAGTTCGTTGTCGCGAAAGGGTGTGTTCTGCATACTAGTACAAACTTAGTTTGTCGGATTGTAGTTTCGAACGCATTAAATAAGTCGACATTTACATGTAAGAATGTGATTTAATATTCATTAATTCTCACTTGCAGTAAATTCCAAATGTTAACTATATATACAGAAAGTATAGAAATGAAAAAGCAATGTCCGTCATCGAGGGAATACCGTACATTGAAAAGTTCCAACTAGAACGAAACGTCGTCTGTGCGTTTCCTCCCGTTGATAGACTTGTTTTTTCAGTATTTCTTAATTCTTAATTAACCTAATCACCAGGAAGTTCGTTGTCGCGAAAGGGTGTGTTCTGCATACTAGTACAAACTTAGTTTGTCGGATTGTAGTTTCGAACGCATTAAATAAGTCGACATTTACATGTAAGAATGTGATTTAATATTCATTAATTCTCACTTGCAGTAAATTCCAAATGTTAACTTACCAACGTGTTGGGCCTAGCCCAACATCTTAATTTAAAATGAATTATGTTATAAACTAAATTAAATCAAGTATTAAAAATATTCTTGAAATAGAACTAGGGGTTTTCGTTTATGAATAGACTACATGTTAAGAAAGATATTTTTCGCTAGAAATATTAGCTTAAGAATTTCTCAAAAAAGTTTTTAAAAATAAATTTAAAAACATAATAACTTTTTTAGATATATGCGGAAATATAATAATAATAATAATAATAATAATAATAATAATAATAATAATAATAATAATATAATAATCTTTATTAACCTGAAGATCACAGCATTATGAAATAGGTTTCGTCACCAAAATATGTACCTTACACTGTTAAAATTAAAATTAAATTAAAATTACATGAAAACATTCCTTACGTATGATAGTACTCTTGAACACTATAAAAACATTCATTAATAAGGAAACACTTTAAGTTATATTTAAAATTCCTGATCGTACTACTAATCCTTATAGCTCTCGCCAAACGGTTGAATATGCTAACACAGGCATAGTAAGGAGATCTTTCATATGCTGTCGTTCTGTGGAGGGGTATCCGGAAGGACTCTCCATTTCGTGTATTATAGTCATGAGTTTGGGCATTAATCGGAAATAAATGTTTATTCTCATACGCAAACACAGCACACTTATATAGGTATATACTGGGCAATGTGAGGATACCATGTTCCCGAAAAACATTCTTGCATGTATTTCTATTCTTAATGTCACAAATTAATCGAATTACTCTTTTCTGCACAATGAAAAGTCTATTAAAATCGTTTGCCCTTCCCCACACTACAATATTATAAGCCAGGTGCGGGTAAACCATTGCGTAATACATGCCCAACAGTCCTTCCCTATCCAAACAGCTCTTTAATTTCAGAATGGCATAGTAACCCCTATTAACCTTAGCAATCACAGTGTCAACCTGAATATTCCAATTCAGATTCGAGTCCAGATGTATTCCCAGGAATTTAACATTTTTGTCACATTTCGCAGTTATTGCTTCCGTTGGTTTATAAAAGTTCACTCTCACCGTCTTAGTCGTATTTAAGATTAAACGATTCTTACAACACCATTCCTCGAGAGCCCCAACGACGGAAGGTACATATGTTTCCAACAGTTTTAATTCGTCCGAAACCACGACGATCGACGTATCATCAGCATAATTAACAAGATGTCCAGCACTTATAAAGTCTTTCATATCATTTATAAAAAGGATAAAGAGAAGTGGCCCCAGAATGGAGGCTTTACTTATTATAAATATGTTTTCGGTTTTTACGACACCATCTGCTTGAAACACATTTTCGTTTCTAACTTTCCATAGATGTAAAAGTATTGCAAAAGTTATTAAATGAATATATCTGCTAGGTCAGACATTATCCCACCTTAGTGTAATAAGAATTGTTAGTATAATTATGTATGCGAGAATAACAGAATTAAGTCACAAACCATCATAATGTTAATATCTATCATAATTACATTTCATTAAAAACAACTATCATTATTTATAATTGTAAAACTAATGTAACTTACACATAATATAATATATCGAATATATCAAAATAAAATAAAACAATTTTTATAAATAGATGTCCTGAATGAATAGCCATAACAATAACCGGTTTTAATTACTTGAATTGTAACTTTCATTTATTTTAATACATCGAATATATCAAATATGTCAAAATTAAACAAAACAGTTTTTAAAAAGCGATGTCCTGAATTAATAGACATAACAATAGCTAGCTTTAATTATTTGAATTGTAACTTTCATTTATTTTAATATATCGAAATACATTGAAATATATCAAAATAAAATAACACATTTAAAAAAATGGTAAAAAATGTAATTAAGCATAATTACATTAAAGCCTCATGTTTTCTTAGTACGAATACAAATAATATATTTATTTATAGATTCAATTTAATTTTTGTATAACTGTGAGAGTGTGTAATAGTTTTGTTAAAGTGTTTAATGTTTTTTTTTCGCTGTGTATCATATTCTACACAAAAAGTTATGAACAGGTGTTAACAGAGTTGAAGACATTGTGGTGTGAGTCATACAATGATACGTCAGCGATGACATCACCCGCGGAACGCATCATCGAGTCTCCAGGTCTAATATAACGAGAGAAGCCCGGATGGTCCTTGAATATGCGGAGGCCTATATATAAACCGCCCACGAAGGGAAAGGATTCATTTAACGGGTAATCGTCGTCGTGTGATATTATATAAATGTAAATATTCATATATAAATACCTATTGGGAAATAAATGCTCTTATTGTCAGCTATTAATTTTTCTTTAACAGAAAGACAAATATTTTACAATAATAAATTAATATTAAGCCACTTTAATAATACAACCAAAAAATATTTTTCGTTTTATTGCTAAGAATTTCATGTGCTTTAAAAAATGAATGCTGATTGGAAGAGGTGCTTATTACGCTTAAACAATCCTAGGGGTAATAATCCTTTTCACGGCAAGATGTAAATTATAAAATTTAGAAACGTTGTAGAAAATCTTTTATTGAAATTGCTGTAAATAATTTTATATTTATGGCTGATTTATACTAGAACCTATTTAGTTAAATGCAGTAATGCAAGAACAAACTGGCGATTTTCCATATGCAGGATATGAAATGAATTTAAACTGATATAAAAGCTCGACTTACTGAAGGAAAGGCGCGGCTCGTGATGACGTATTTGGGTGGGCGCGTACAATGATGCGAGTGCTTCGTGTATTCTCGTGTACTAACTGTAGCGTTTTCTTAGTAAACACCGAAAACACACGAGGCACTCACATCATTGTATATTATCTTAATACATGTACATAACGGGTTGGCCATTTAATGTTGCGGTTTTAAAAATCGCGCTATTCCCTTGTATATATATAAATTAATATATTATATATTTTTTACACTAGAGGGCCAAGCGCGGTTTACAATAAATATATGAAAAATTTGCCTTAACAGTTTTCAAGATGGCGTCGTATCCAACGGAAGTGCGTGTGGAATTAATAAAATATTATAGAAATGGGGAATCTTTTGCAGCTACGGCAAGACACTTGCGTACTTTATTCGGGAGAAATAACGCACCAACGGAAAACACTTTAAAAAGGTAAGGAAAAAAAGATAAATTTAGAAAAGTAACAAAGTTTTCGTTATCGTGTTTCCATGTCTACTAATCCGACAATATTTTAGGATTGTAGTGAAATTTGAAGCAACAGCATCTGCGGCAGATGAAAGATCAACTGTTAGAGAACATCAAAAGACCATCCGGGTACCGGAAACCATAGAACGAGTACGGGAGCACTTTACAGCTCAACCTTCAAATTCGACCTCAAGAGCATCTCAAGAACTTGAAATACCCCGTACAACTTTCAGGCGGATCCTAAAGCAAGATCTAAAGATGAAAGCATAGAAAATCTAGATCGATCAGCCGTTGAGACCGTTTGATATGGAGCGACGCTACCATTTTGCGAACGAAATCATCGAACGCATTGAAAATGGCAGCATGTCATTGGAACGAGTGCGGTGGTCGGATGAGTCGTCACATTTCGATGTATCCGGTTATGTGAATATGCAAAATTGGAGACATTTTGGGACAGAAAATCTACATCTAGCAATTGTTCGTCCTCTTGACCCTCGACGGTTGACTGTATGGCGCTATCTCGTCGACAGGAATTATCGGTCCCGTGATTGTCAACCGTTACTTCGCAAAAATATTGTGAAATGCTTAATGAGTCTTTTATTCCCGTGGCGCATGGATTAAATATGGTGGAGAATGCATGGTTTATGCAAGACGGGGCTCGTCCGCATCTCACGGAAGTAGTTTTCAACATTCTTCATGAACATTTCGGTAACAGAATCATTGGTCTTGACGCTCAACAGTTTACAGGTGGAGGGATAACGTGGCCACCATATAGTCCAGACCTCAATCCTTGCGATTTCTACCTGTGGGGATGATTAAAAGTTACAGTATATCGCGATGGTATAGACACCCTGGATGACCTTGAAATGGCAATACGGCAGCGAATAGAAGCGATACCGTACGCCACACTTCAGGCAGTTTGTGGAGAATTTGAGAAGAGGCTGCGAAATGTTATCGTTGCTCGAGGCTCTCACTTCGAAAACCTGATTTATTAAACCGCAGATCTTGTTGTTTAATTCCACAAATAAATCATTTTTTTAAATTAATGTTTTGTATGTTTAATATGACTTCAAAAACCGCAACCTTAAATGGCCAACCCTGTATTGAGCTACTATTTGTATGTATGGCAGTTACTAAATCTTTATCTTCATTATCCCAATTAACCCCGGCATATATCGAGTGAGCCACAAAAATAGTTTTCAGAGTATGCCATGGATTAAATCAGTTATGTCTTAGATTAATTAAGTGATTTAAGCTACATGTCGTACTACTAGTAATAGGTTAAATCGTTAAATAAGTTGCCAAGTGACATTCATTAAGCTATCCCATGACTATCGAAAAATTGAATTTCAAGGAAAAGACGGTTATTTAAAAGTTTTGGTTGTTGAAATGTGTAAATTTCAGTTTCAATTTCGGTATATTAAAAATACCGAAAAATAAAATTTGAAAACTAACATCAAAAACCAAATCAGATTAAACAACATTATGTACGTAAAATCTCATAACACTCAGAATAAAGATGAACTAAGCAATTTATTAATGCAGTTATGCAAAACAAGCAAGCACGACATTAAAGCAATCATTATTTTTTTTCTTTTAACACAAATATGTTGGTTCTGAAAGGAACCATTTTTTTATTGGAAAAATTAATCTTCGTCATCAGCGAAGTTATCCATTGAAGCTTGTCGTGTGGAGTTTTGATAATCCGTTTATCCTATTGTTTAAACTAAAGGATTAACAAAGCACAATCTATTACATAAAAATATTCATTAAATAAGGTGCGTAATATGGCCACCGCCTTCATCTTTACAGCGTAAAGTTCTTTGCTTAACAGAGTTAATAACATTTTATAGGATCCAAGGTGAATGATTAATTTATACAATTCTATGATGATTCTATTATCCTTTGTTACAGGTCACTATGATCAAAAACAGGTGTTAGAAAAATATATTTTTTTAAGTATGGCCATAAAAAGAAATCGCACGGTGTTAAATCGCAGGAACGAGGAGGCCAAATTGTGTTTGTATTTGTATTTAAACTAATAATTCGATCTCCAAAAAATTCTCTGAAAAACAATGTTTTCATTGGTAGCATGTACACGAGTTCCATCTTGTTGGATGTAGCCTTCCTGTAATTCATCATCATGTAACATATTTACAAATGGTATCAAGATTTCCAGCCTGTAACGTGCAGCGTTTAATATTCCTAAAAGGTGTAAGCGTTTTTTGGCTACTGTTTAAAATTTTATATTTCTAATCGACATACCTTCAAGAAACGTAGGACCAATAATCTTTCTCTGACAAACAGCTGCCCAAACTCCAATTTTCTCTGGAGCCGCACTTTTTTGTAGAAGCATCACTGCGGATTATTTGCGCTCCACATCCTCATGATTTGAGAATTTACGTAGCCAGAGAAATGATACCAGGATTCATCACTAGAGACAACCTTTTTAATGCCTCCATCATTAACAACAAAAGATCAACAAATCTTTGGAAATATTTCATGACTTGCAAACGATTGGGGTGTAAATGTAGATCATGCTTAAAGATACGTCAGCAAGTGCTATAAGAAAGATCAAATTCTTGGTGTAAATATCACACAGAAAGCTGAGGACGTCCTTCTACCAAATGCCTTGCCACTTCCAACATTTTCCTCATTTCTAGCTGTTCTACCATTGCCTTTTTTGTAATCCACGTTTCCTGTTTCCCTGAATAATTGTACATAACGGCGAATGCATGTGAGAAACTGATCATATGGGTAAGCATCACTTGAAATTCTTCTAAAAAACTCTGATGTGCATCCCTTATAGAATAAACACATTCACCATTAATTTTACTACCATTTATAAAATAAATTTCAATCATATGCCACTTCTGTTGTCCGTTAAACTCAAAACCCATTATAAAATAGGTAATAAATTGGAAAGATATCTTCTAATTTGTCAATTTGACTTACGACTACAATTTGCAAATGACACTTCCCTAATTCTCTAAGCTCAGAAGTGACCTATGTGTCTATCTCAGCCATTCATGGTCTACCTAGGATACAAATTTTGTATCTCGCTTGAGCCATCCAGTATTTGATATTAGGAGATGTATTTATATCAGAAACGATTACTTTCTTTCTTTTAACTGAACTGCAATTTAAGATATGCCTATGCAACCTGTCAATTAAATAAATGTTACAGATAAAATAGTCCAGAATACGTTGAAAGCATAATCTACTTGATTCTTTTTGCTATTTTCGACAGATGATGAAAAATATAATGTTTTTTTTACCTTTAGATTATCCTTTGAAAAGAAAGAGCTTACATCATTATGTAAGGAAAATTAAAAGTGAAATGAAAACAGAGAAACTATTACTTTTCTCTTGATAATTGCTTCTGGGATTCCGCACTGGAACCGAGTCTATAGCACTGGTTCCTTTTTGGCCAACGTTTTATCAACTAATGCAAAGGGCATCTCAGGGTTGCTACTACATACAGTTGGTACACTGAAACAATAACTCAGTTTTTTCATTGTTTGGCAAATGTCTTGATTGACAATTTCAGCTGCTTCTCGGTAAAGTGTTTCAATTGTCGCTTCGACGCCGCTTATATTTTCTGTTGGTATGTTCTTAGGGGCAACTGTTAGGTTGAAGACTTTTTGAAGGATTCTAGTTTCAGCTTCTTTAAGTTCGTATTTCGACAGATTGTGAACCACTCATAGTTGTAGTTTAGTTGTCTGGTGTTTGATTGCGTCGCAGATTTTCAATCTTCCGCTTTTGTTTCTTGGTTTTCATAATTTACTCTGTCTTAGCTTTGTAGTAAGACAAGAGTTTGCTACCTTGCGCGCACTGGAGCAGTTCTGGCGTAATGAAGATGATCTGTAAGTTATCGAATTCGGTAGTCGTAACGCACAATTTAAGGGAGCCTCTATTTATAGTGCATCCCCTTAGTTAGTGGAGACGGGTGTGGATTGACTAAAACAGATAATAGGTAGCGCCCCTTAGTATTACGTACGTAGGCTCGAAACTAAAAACTAAGAAAAGGGTTTGCGCGTTCGTAGGCATATGCGCTTACAGACTATTACAGACTAAATACATAAAAAATATCGGAAATAGTTAATCCGTATATTGTAAAAATAAAAAAGCTAACAGGTAATCAACGAATGGCTTACACGCCGCAATTAGTAAAATGAAAATTAAGTTATGAAAAAAATTGACACTGAATATTCCGGTATATGACTTTATTAAATTATTGAACTTATTACACAAGTTTAGTTGAGCTTATACAGAATCAACATCAAAATCAGATAAATTAGTTATTTAATCAATTGCAATATGCCTTAACCTAGGATCGAAATTCGTAGTTCGACCGCAGATCTGTTGGTGAACCTTACATTTGGTATTATGCACACAGCATTTTAGTGTATTAATAAAATTTAATAGAAATTACAATTTACCGAGATCTTATCGCACGCCTATGATAACTTGTTGACACAAAAAGACATTGTAATATATATAACTCTAGTATCTCACAACCTTGTTGTAAAGTAAAAAATGAACTACTTAAATGTGTAAAACCAACTAATTAACCATCAATTAGAAATTAAAAATTATTATTATGTGAAATCAACTAAATTTTATCATTAATGTTATACAAAATTATTGTAGGATTAGAACTTTTATAACGAAAGTTACGAACTCGAATTAATTTGATAAATGTTTAAATACCATATTTATGAGCGTTAATTATTTAGATAAATGTACAGTAATGAAATCAATTCGTTTACACCTTACATAATTCGCATAAGAAGCAATTTAACGGCGATCCCAACTATATATACGAATTAAACTAAGATTAAATTTCGTTTTAATTAGCATTAAATTTCGGAATCGTAATTATAGCAAATAAAATATCGGCGAGACTTTTCAAGTTCACTGCATTAAAAAATTTCTTGTACAATATACTTCAACGGCTGTAAGATGACACCGAGGCATGGTCCACAAAAGATGACGTACAGGTCTTGACACAGGTGTTCTGGCAAGAACGAGGTGGCCTTTCTTGCTGAGTTGAATTCTTGGTTATATGGCTTTTCTCCTCGAATGCAAAATATTACAAATTTCCAGCGAGTGGACAGACAAAACAAAAGCTCGAAGCCTACATAAGTCTAGTTGCATCAAAACAAAAGGCGTCCAATTACTCGATATCGTAATGAGCTTTCTTTTTGAATTTTCTCACTGCGCCCTAATCGAACCCGCACACAGCATTAATATTCAAAATACTTAGGGCAGGCGTGAATCATATTTCGATTATCGGAATACACTAAGAAATGTTAACCTTACTCACTGATCGTATAAACAGAAGTCCTTGTAAGACACTGGAACGAAGAGCGGCCTTATCGAAAGTCCACAAAAATCATACAGAGGGCGCAGCCGATATCAAAGCATATAACATACTAAATCTTAAACGTAAAATTTAAATACAGGGCGGTATAACTTTATCCACGCTAAACTTTTAAAACATAGGCAAATAAACTGTACTAAGTTCTATTTTCTTCCACAATACCGAAATTTTCTACCACAATTATTTAAGAACATTATCATTGATCAAGGCGACATGTTAGTGAGCCTGGACGCAATTTCGTTCTTCACACAGATACCGATGAATAAGGCAATAGATTTATTAAGAAAGAAACACCAACTCTCCGACTATCGCACAGACCTAACGCAACTCTGTCTGTCAAACACGTATTTTATTTACAACAAATTTTACAAGCAAACTGCTGGAGCTCCGATGGGATAATCGCCGTCACCTATACTGGTAAAGTTGTTTATGGCAGATTTTGAACAAAGTGCTGGAAAGCGCTACAGACAAACCAAAACTCTGGCTGCGCTATGTGGACAACACTGTGGTGATTTGGCCGCATGGAAGAGAGAAATGAAGCGAGTTTTTACAACGCTTCAAGACCAGATACCCGAAAATAAAGTTCACTGACGAAATGGAAGAAAGAAATCGGCTACCGTTCTTAGACTTGATGATAAACAAAAAGCACGATGGTTCTCTAAGACACACAGTTTACGGAAAAACCACTCACACGAACAAATATCTCCATTAAACTGTAGTAAAGACACTAATCTACAGATCTAAAGCTTTGTCAGATGCAGAACATCGAAACGAAGAAATGAGCACAATAAAAAACATATTATAAACGAACGGATACTCACAACATACTATTAACAGAGCGACACGAAATAACAACAACCAACAAAAACGAAAGAGGATCCACGCAAACAGCATTTCTATCTTGCGTGAAAGGTACGATTGATAAAATAGGCAGAATGCTACGTCAACATGACATAGACACCATTTACACCACAGACAAGAAAATAAGAGACATTTTATCTAGTAGAAAAAACAAAATAGAACTGGAAAACCAAGGCGTCTACGAAATACCTGTAAGTAGTACATGTTTAGCTAGGGATGTTGTTCCTTTTCCGGCTACAGCATTTCTGTGCTCTTCGCCAAGATTTTCTAAGACTAATTTTGATTATTTACAAAGAACACGCATTTTTTATTGCGCGCGTATTGCAGAATCGTATGCACAGTTTCTCAGTGCAGAAACTGAAACAAATTAAATTTCATCTACTACAGCGCCATCGATCATAAAATTAAAAAATTAATACTGGTAGCCGTAACTTTGCGGTAGGTAATTCATTTTGAAAATATTAAAATAAAATAAAACAATAACTTTGTTATACCACTTTATTCGCATGTAATAGTGACCGCGGTATCGACAAACCATGTTATTATCAAACTGCAAAAGTTACAGGCCTACATAGATCTTATAAATGACACAAAAATATGTGGGGGTGGTTTATGATGTTATTTAAAATTACTACTATATACTTAATACAACATTGGAAAAGAGGTGTATATATATATAATATCCAACTGGTTGTTAAGAACAATTTCTATTGTGTTGTTTCCGCTTTTAAAAATTTCAAGTGACTGATAAAACACATAGCGGTAAACAATAGTTATAAAAGTAGTGTAATTGACAGTATACTAAAGAAAAAACAGTTACAATTGGCCCTTAGTTTAGTATATCCTAAAGATCGTGCTAATTTGAAACAATTTGTCTCGTTAATTTACTTCGGTAAAATAACCGAGCAAATTGGAAAGATAATTTCAAAAAATAATAGTAATGTTAGTATAGCTTACAAACCATATGTAAAAACAAGTAATTTCATTTTTAACGCAAAACCTAAAACAGATATCAATAATAAATCAGGAGTGTTCAAATTATATTGTAATGATTGTAAAAGTGTATATATAGGTCAGACTGGTCGAAGTTTTATTATACGGGTAAAACAACACATGAGGTCATATAAACTAAAGAAGACAGATTCAACATTCGCAAACCATCTTATTACAGAAAGGCATACATTTGGTCATCATAAAATATTGCATTTGGCCGAGAAACGTCGTAAATTAAATCTTTTAGTCACTTTAAAATTTTAAAAGCGTAAACAACTCAATAGATATTGTTGTTAACCACCAGTTGGATCTTATATATACACCTCTTTTCCAATGTTGTATATAATAGTTAAGTATATAGTAGTAATTTTAAATAACATCATAAACCACCCCCATATATTTTTGTGTCATTTATAAGATCTATGTAGGCCTATAACTTTTGCAGTTTGATAATGACATTGTATGTCGAAACCGCGGTCACTATTACATGTGAATAAAGTGGTATAACAAAGTTATTGTTATATTTTATTTTATTATTTTCAAAATAAAAAAATGTTTCAGACAAATTCTACGCACTTTTTCCAGTAGAGATCGAATCTGTAATAAAATATGTAGGTTCCTATTTAAGATTTCAAAGTTACCGCCGCCCCACCTACATGTATCCCTCCATGTAGGTGAGAGGAACTAATGTATTTCCTCCATAGAATTATTAAATTTTGTACCCAGAATTTTTTTTTTAGACTGACTATTTTTCAAGATATTTGAAAGTTTCAAGTTAAAAACACACTCGGTTTATTGTTTATATTAACAATTTGTTTCTAGAAACTAATAAATAAAATGTTACTGATGAAATTCAACTTTTCGTATCCACTAACCCGGTATTTCTATATTACACACTTAACATAATTTTTAAGACATTAATATATTATAGGTACAACAAGTGAACTAATTCGCTAAAGCAAATAACAAGATATTTATCGGAATGTATTTTTGAAAGTAGCTTTTAACGTAAGATTTCCTATTGCATACAAATGGCAGTATAAGCTTTCCTCACTAAAAAGCATTCAGAAGTAAACAGACGGCGTTTATTGGAAAAATAAAAAAGCATAGGTTAGTATCAACGAAATAGTCGGAATGGGTGCTTCAAAAATTAAATTTGAATTTTTCATCTAAAATAGCAGTTCATGTTAGGTGATATGAATCTTTATTACTGGCTATAATAGGAGAACAGTGTTTAGAAAGTTTTTCCCATTTTATTGGGGGCCATTTATACATTTTCCCGTAACTTTTGCCTTATTTCGTTATTTATCGTGGCAATTACTTACACTGCTTTTACCGTTGTTTCTCTAACACATTTTTTTTATTGTTATTGATGGTTAAGTTGGTTGGAAATATTTCTTTTTAAATTGCGAAAAAATACTCATTTAATTTTTAACAAGAGGGATATCTAAAAGACTTGTTCTTACAATATTTAGATGTGAAAACGTTCTCGATAAATTTACATTTATTGATATACAGGCTTAGTTAAAAGAATGGAGACGGCGATTTATTGTCGTTAATATTCATTTTAGGGAATTATGTTCAATATAAAAGTTTGTTAAGATATTTTGATCTACATTTGTGATTATTTGTTTTTTTTTCTTTAATTGTTTTTTTAGATACGCCTGTTTGCATATTTTTTTTTAAATGGGAACTGGTAAATTTTTCTCTTCCATTCGATAGAGGGTTTTTTCTCTTTACAATAATATTTTTGTTTTTTAAAATTCATTTTAATAACTTTTTACAAGAAAAATTAAACAAATTAATAACAAAGTAAATTAAAGTAAGTGTTCAAATTGTCGCCCATTAGTAATTTGACAATGACCCAATCGATTTACAAAATCCCGAACAGAGTTCTGTAAAAAATCTCGGGGAATTACTTGTATCGTTCTGGTAATTCGGATTTGTAAATCTTCGACGTTATCGGGCTTTTCTTTGTAAACTTTGTTTTTTACGTATCCCCAAAGAAAAAAAATCTAAAGGACTTAAATCTGGCGAACGGGCTGGCCATTCAATGGTTCCTCGTCTTCCAATCCATCTGTGGGGAAAACGTTGTCCAGATATTGACGAACATTTACACCATAATGTGGTGGGGCACTATCTTGCTGGAACCAGATACTGTCATTGGCAAGGTTTTCATTGTTTCATGAGGATAGAGCGTAGCACTAGCAGGTATTATTTCATTTTTCAATAACGGCAAATACAGAGCCGAAGTTAAATTGCCATTGATGAAAAAGGGACCGATAACATGACCGCCTAGAATGCCAACCCAAACATTAACCTTTTGGGGGTACTGCGTATGGTGCTACAAAAACCAAGGGGGATTTTCCGATGACCAGTATCTGCAGTTATGTCTGTTTACTTCAGCGGTAAGGCAAAAAGTAGCTTCGTCAGAGAAAAGAATATTGTTGACAAAATTTTCATTATTATTGCAAATATTTAACATTTCTTCAGAAAATTGTAATCTCCTATCAAAATCATCTTCCGTTAACTCATGTACAAGGTGTACCTTATAAGGTTTATACTTTTCACTTTTTAAAAACGACACGATCGATGACTGAAATATTGAAATTGGCCGCTAATTGATTGGTTGATAAATGGGGATATTCAGATCAGCCAATCAAATATCCAGTTTGTTATCATCGCTTTTTGCTGTTCTAGGTCTACCACTCCTTGGCAAATCTTTAACGCTACCCGTTTGTTCAAAGCGTGTTAAAGTTTTACTAACAACGGATTTAGAAATTGGATTTTTATTTGGATGCGTATTATTAAATAAATTACTAACGTCTTGTAAACTTCTGCGTCTATCTTAATAACCCAACATCATAAGTATTTCAATTCGTTCATGTTCACTTAAACTCGCCATTGTTAATATTAAGAGCAACAAATTGCACAAATGAATTATTTCTGTCAAAGATTTGACGTACACAATAACCACTGATAAAATTATGTCGCTCAAGTTTGTTTATCGCTACGCTTCTGTCTATCTGCGATGTACCGAACATCTGTTAAACACATGAACCGGCTTTTTCTTATAAAAAGTTTTTTAAATGAATTTAAAAAAAACCAAAAAAAATTCGTAAAGAGTAAAAAAATCTCTGTCGAATGTTAGAACAAAATTTACTAGTTCCCATTAAAAAAAAAATGCGCGGACAGGCGTAACTAAAAAACAATTGAAGAAAAAAAAATAAAAATATTCTCAAATGTAGATCAAAATATCCTAACAAACTTCTATATTGAATCTAAAATGAATATTAACGACAATAAATCGCCGTCTCCATACTTTTAACTAACCTTGTATATTTATTATTTAATGTTTATTGTAAATAGTTATTACTACAAAATATTTTGATGCCAAATAAATACATTTTAAAATCATCATTCTATCAGCTATTTAAAATTGTTTTTCTTTTATCATTTTTTTAACAAAAAGTGTTTAAAAAGTTCTGGAAATTGCAAGCTTCCTGAATAATGCAGGGCAAATAATCAATATTTTCCAACAATGTTTAGCGACACTGATCAGTATTCTTTAGCCGCATAGCGGATGCAGACGTGTTTTGCAATGTTAATTTAACCAGTATTGTACACACTGTAAATTCTGAGAGCTGTTATTTTCTCTCTTTAGAAAGAGGATATTAAAACACCCAAAAACATTCGACAACAACGAGGAGTATTGTGTGAACCTGTAGAATAGAAACCTTGGGCTGATCGACTTAAAGCTGATGAAAGATGTCTGTAGCGGACGGCCAAATGCTGCAGTAAAATCGCTGCATGAAGAACCTATTGAAGAACGACAGACGAATTTTTTGCGAATTCGTAAGTTTAGTGCAAGTTTAGGCAGTGATACGCTGCAGGTACGTGACATTCTATACAATAATTTGCTAGTGAGATAAGTTCATTGGGTACCTCAGCCGTTGAGACTAGAGCAAAGACTGATACATATAGTCAACTCCAAGGGCTAAGGTAACGCCTATTAATAGTTATAAAACTGGAATCCATTACGAGTATCCCAAATTAAAAGAACTCCACTTAAAGCACGTCTAGTTCCATTTGTTTGTAAGGTAAAAACTTCTGTGATTATGATGCGATAATTTGAGAAAACATTAAAGGGAATCGCATTCAGCCCATAATAGTATCATTATTATTATTATTATTATTATATCAAACTTTTTACCAGGACCTTGAAAACTTATTAAAAGAAATTCCTACGCAGAACCATATATCGCTCGTAGAACTATAGAATTTTAACAAATTATGCAATCTAAACCAGTGGATAAAAGAGATCCCTAAAAATTTATGAAATATGGGCCACAAAAACTAATGTCACAATGCGGCAAGTGTTAACAATAATGAAAGTTTCCACTAATCGACAGTTATTGATTGTATCAATTTGTTTAGCTGATTGCTTAATTTTATTATTTTCGTCTTAAATTAAAATTTAATGAAATATGTTATAAGATAGATACAATAGGATGGGAAGCAGGAGAAAAAATTTAAACCTATATTGACTTACAGGGAAGAGATAAACTGCTGAAGCAAACATATTAAAATAAACAATGAAAAACAGAATAAAATAAAATTAAAAAACCTTTACCACAATAGAATTTAATGATTCTAAATACGTATTTCTACAACCACGTTATCATCTTCAGTAGAAAAAACAGTGTAACACTTGAACGCACAAAAACACTCACAGAAGGATTGTTCTGAACGTCTTCTAGTTTAACACTAAAATCTTCAATCTTAAATGCTACAAAAATTACTTACATTTTGGTAAACCCCACCTATTCATGCAAGAGCATTAACCCATTATTTGTAAATTCTATAGAAAAACCGTTTAGAAATATTGTAAAAGCTGTAATTTAACATACATTAAGGATCCAATTATGAAACTAATCCTTAAATTATGTTGAAATATAAATTTGGAAATTAATGTTGAATCAGAATATTTTAATGGCAAATATTGTAATGAAATTCCATGTATTCGAATATTTTTTAATGGTTTTCCTATTTTTCTTGCTTTAATAACATCTAACTGTCAATTAACTCAAATAAAGAAGAACCTGGTATAGGACCCAAATCTGCGTTAATTACGTTATTCCTATTTTTAAAGAAAAAAATGCTCTCAAAGCTATCTAATTCGCGGGGGCGTGTGACGTTTTCTATTAATCTCAGACAGTCAGATGTTACGTTGTGATCTGATTCAAGAATATGTCGGGCAACACTTAATTTTTCCGGTTTATTGAATCTAATATGCGAAACATGTTCTTTATAACGAGTTAGAATCGAACGTTTTGTTTGGCCGACATATTTTTTATCACAATCCTTACAATTTATTTCATAGATACCAGATTTGTTGTTTACCTAAACTTTGTTTTTCGTGTTGCCTAAGAGAGATTTTAGGGAGTTATTCGACCGGAATGCTACTTGAACATTATACTGTTTAAAGGTTGTACTTAAATTTTTCGTAGTTTCGTGAAACGGTAAACTAATAAATTTTTTGCTCGAATCAATTTGAGGTAGCAAACATGTGGAATCCTGAATTGTTTTTCTTACTTTATGTTTTCTAACTAGCTTGTTTATTATTTCTGAATGGAAACCGTTGTAACTCGCGATTTTCTTAATTAAAGTCAATTCCTTTTCATATCTATCCTTTGTCAATATTATAATATTTCTAAACGGTTTTTCTATAGAATTTACAAACAATGGGTTAATGCTCTTGCATGAATAGGTGGGGTTTGCCAAAATGTAGGTAATTTTTGTAGCATTTAAGATTGAAGATTTTAGTGTTAAACTAGAAGACGTTCACAACAATCCTTCTGTGAGTGTTTTTGTGCGTTCAAGTGTTATACTGTTTTTTCTACTGAAGATGACAACGTGGTTGTAGAAATACGTTTTTAGAATAATTAAATTCTATTATGGTAAGGGTTTTTTAATTTTATTTTATTCACTTATAAGCCACAGTCTCCGATTTGTTACTTAATAAAAACAGACAAAAAGACATGTACAAAATTATAATAATTACTACTAATTTCGTAAATATATATTTCGTAATCTATGGAAACAATACACGATTCGGAGTACGTTTATAAGAAACGTTTGCCGATAAATTAACTGTTTTGTGCTAATTGGAGATAAAAATTTAGGCGACAATCTTTAAAGTGGCTTTAGATATGTGCCATCATATCAAAACGTTTCTTAATGAGAATGCTCGAAATAAAAAATATATTTTGTTGTATTATGGCTTTATCTATTAATTAACACAGATGAAAAATAATTCGTGTTATTTTTATTGGTGCTTCAAAACAAATTTTAATTCTTAAGCTCGACTTTATACCAGTATGTCTGGAGTTCCTTATCAGTATCCGATAACACTAACCATAATAGCCTTTTTCAATATTCATAGGCCTTTTTCTGAATTTCCTTTAGGCGTCGAGAGAATTTCGCACTATGTTCCTCACTTTTCTTATATTTTCAGAAATATAAGTTTATCTAACCATGTAGAGAACTTGATACCGCCTTTATACACAATACAACAAGAAACCAAACTTTTCGAAAAATAGAACATGTTTTTGTTTATTTTGTTTTGAAAACGATAATCTTTACTAGACTTGTTTCAGTTTTCATAATTTTTTATCAAGTTATATAAAAGACATAGACAAAAGCATATAAGGAGAACAGCTGAAGTGGTTAAAGCACATATACAGAATGCATCATAATGAATAACGTGGAAATATATAAAGTAAAATCCTTATGAAAGAACAGGAGAGAATGACCCCAGAAAAACGTGGGAGGATGAGATAAACCAGGTCGTAACAGAAGAAAATATACTGTGGACAGGGATGAGAAATATATCCTAGAATAGAAGAGAATGGAAAACTCAATAGGCTTATGCCGAAAGGTCGAAGGACATAGGAATAGGAAGGAAATCTAGTTATACTACCAACGGTAAATCTGTGCTTGAGTATCAGACAAAGACCCACGAGCGCTTTTTGTGTTAAACTCGGTAAAAGTTTTATTGAAACGAATCAAGATTTAAAAAAATCATACGATGATGAACATTTATCTCGTAATCAAGTTTACGAATAGATTAAAGAATTTCAAAATAAGTATTGTCTTAGTGATCGAAAGTGAAATCGTTCAAAACCTGAACCGAACTAAGTTAACACAAAAATCGTGATTTTGCCAAAGAAAATTTCATTCTTGAGATTGAGTAAAAGTTATAAAGGTGATTACCTGGTCTAATTGATAATTAAAATATGGAATTAATTGTAAACTCAAAATTTAACATATCAAAGTTTGAATTACAGCTATCAAAAGGCGGAATCTGCACGTGATCTATTTGTAGTTCAAATGAACACCAAAGCAGGGCAGCACTAGCTGCTTGATTTTTAACAGGGGTTTTAATGTTTCATGCAACCAACAGTACATTAAAATTTGAAGTTTGAAGATTGTCAAAACTGTCTTGAACTTCTGCCTAAAATTCGTGTAAGTCAGCCAGAGTTATTATTATAATTTTAGTTGCTACTTTATTAGCTTTCGGCTGAAAATCTACTGCGTTTGTGCTAATTAAACATTTTAAAACTTTAAATATTAGAGTTTAAACTTCGTTATTCGCATTGACACCAAAACATAATCAATTACATTTGTTACATTGAAGTAATTTAGAAATTAAATTATACGTTTTTGCCTTGATATGTAGTAAAAGAAAAGAAACAAGTGTTTGGCTCAAGTTTCTGGTTTGATAAGATTTATATTTGTGCAATCACGTAAAACAAAACGGGACGAAGTCTCGCGTTTAGAACAACTTCTTGTGAACTTACGATTCGTGAATTTAAGAAAAAGATACTTTGGCGGTATTTTAACATAACCTAAAATAATTTATAATAATATATTTGGTAATATTTTAACAGCATTCGATATTCGGAAAACACATTGTACGAGTAATATGAAACGGATTTATATCGAATGTTTCTACCAGAGCTTACGCCTTAGTCGGATTGACGGTTTTATTTTCGTAACAGCGTCCGGGACGAATTCCTAGGCGGGAATCGTATCTGGGTTTGATCTGTGTCATGCGGGAACTTACGACGCTTCTAACTAAAGACGCTTTCGTGTCGGATATACAGGGGTGCACTAAAGAACGCCAACCTCAGACACACGCTGTTATGGATCTAAACAAAAATAGAGACAGCGTCGATGAGACACCGTTAGGAAATTCATCCCTTAGCTACATCAATAAGACGCTGCCAAGGGAGGCGGTTTCTATGATTTCAAACTACAAGCATCGATGAGACGCCGATAAAATGAATCCCTTTGTTACGTCGATGAGACGCTGCCAAGGGTTGACACGCGGCGAAGGGTTGACAGGCTGCCAAGGCTTGACACGCTGCCAATGGTTGACACGCTGCTGAGGGTTGACAGTTCAACTCTAGCTCAATTAGAAAGGCACCAATGAGACGTCGATTAAGCTGATTAATTCTTCTCGAGAAAACGGGGCCTTTTATATGAAAATGTTGGTAACGACAGAGTGGCTGTAGCGTGGAGAGAAAAATACGAAGATATTAATCAAAGGCTCAACTACAGAGCGTAGAGTGGGAGGCCAACGACACCGCAGCTGTGCAAGAACCAAACAAAACATTACCTAAAAAGTTGCGTCACTACAAGTACAAATAAATATATACAAGTATGAACAAAAACTTTGAAACTACGCTGGTTTATTTTATTACTTTAAAATGAAGTTTCAATAAGTATCAGCCCGTGCAGTTAAGTATATGCAAGCATAATCAAAACTTATGAACATTTGCGTGTACATTATTTATTTTAAATTTCGAGGGTACACACAACACTATAAAGTTCTGTAAAGTTGGGGCGAGATTCGTTAAAAGGTGAGTTGAATATTAACACGAAATTTAAAAAATAAATTGATTAACAGCTTAGGCCTTTGTAAACTGAATTTATGATTTATTCTTCAGATATTGATTGACGATAAAAAATGTATCATATTAGGAATCACAGATACTTCATTGAAAATGTTCGTAAAGGCTACAAAATCGGAACGATAATTACTCATATGGTCTATTGAATATTAACCTGAAACAGAATGTATAGGGTAAGAACAATGTTATTTTTACTATTTTAAGAAAATTGCTCACATATCATTAGTTTCGGGTTTCATCACGAGTTTCGGAAGGAATTGATAGTGAGGATAAGTCACGCGCGGCGTTAATATAGCCATACAAGCATTTTTACACGATAATATGTCGTATGACAATTCTTTCATTATCAGTTAGTTTTTAAGCAAATATAATATTTGCGTGTTTAACCAAATTCATAATTCACTTGATTTAGCGCCCTGTGACTTAATTTTCTTGCTACCGATGAAGAGAAAACGATAGGTTACCAATGAAAATGCTATTGTAGCTCAGAAACCAATACAAAAAACTCTTTCGCAACTTAGTTGACTATATCGAGTACTATATCGGGGCTAAGTGACAGTAGTATATTGTTGGAAGTAATTGATTAATAATAATTATTATTATTAGTTTACATCTTATTTCTTTAATAAAACATCGATTATTTTTTGAATAGATATGTATACCACATCTTAACCCTTAACCACCCAGGTGAAATATTTTTACATAAGCACCCAGGTGACGTCTGACAGACTACTTAATTAAAGACCATAAAAACAATTATCGTTTTTTGAAAATATTGTTTATTGTGTATTTACTAGTTACAAATGAGCCTACTAAGACATAAAACTAAGGAAAATTGTTAAACTTTTTTACTAAAAATAACAAAATAAAGAACTATTTGTAAAATAAATTCAAGCCTTCCCATTATAAACATAAAAATCATAAAAACCTGTCAATGTCTTAAGGCATATTCATTAATAAAAGGTTGTATTAGGTATATGAAAAACTCAAAAAAACTCTAATAAAAATACTTTGCGGCAGGAGCTAAACATCGCGGTTGTTTACACATATATTACAAATTGGCTTTGAGCATTGTAAACAAACTGCTTCTCTACACTGCAGACATAGATATTTCGTCATTCGATTTTTGGCCCTCCTTCACAGATAACATCCTTTGCGTTTTTCCAATAAAAGTTCTTCACCACTTGATGGCGCAATTATTTCTGGAATTCCCAAAATTCTGCTAATGCTGGAACGTACTTCGCGAGATACTCGAGGATTTGTTAGTCGCCTTTCCATGTGCTGACGTACTAATTGGGCCGCTAGTTGTTTTGCAAATACCGACTTTTCCCTAATTACCGAATTTCTCGTGTAACATTGATGTAGAATATAAGAATTAACAATAGAAATGTCAAGGATTCTGAAAAATATTGCCAGGGGCCATCTGCAAGTGCGTCGGCTTGACGAACTTTTTGCGCACTTCTCATCAATTGTGTCTACTCCTCCTTTGTTACGGTTGTAGTACATGATAATGTCTGGCTTCTGGGTGTCTGGATCGGTAGATTCACCACTATGTATAGAAGAAACAAGGATGGTAGCCTTTCCCTTCTTTCCCACGTAAGATACCATAGTTTTCTCATCACTAAATCCATAAAATGATGATCCTACCGCTCTTTTTTTGTTTGGCAAAAACTCGCTTGGTATTTCTGGCTTATTTTTTTTAACAGTGCCAACAAATGTTAGTTTGTTTCTTAGTAAAATATCTACAAGTTCTATAGAACTAAACCAATTGTCGGCAGTAACATTTCGATTACTACCAATGAGAGGTTTCGCGAGACGTATTACTGCCTGTGTTGGCTTAGAGAATTTATGTTCTTATTCGCTTAGTCCAAGTCCATCGGAACCCTTTCCGCAGTAAATGTAGGCATTGTATAAATAGCTTGTTCTGGAATCAGTTAGACACATAATTTTTATGCCGTATTTACACGGCTTATTTGGCATGTACATCTTGAAGTGTGTTCGCCCTCTAAAACTTACAAGCATTTCGTCGATTGCCACCGAATCCCCCATTCCATAGATATTTTGGCAGTTTTCAATAAATTTGTGAAAAACTTGAGAAATTGCTGCCGTTGGATCTTCTTTTTTACGCTCGGTTCTTCTCCTAGGGTCATCAAATCATAGGGCAGACAGCAGAACTGAAAAACGATTTTTGCTCATCACCGCTCTAAATATATCTCTGCCTGTCGCGTCAGTAGCGAAAATTGTATCCATGTTTTCATGATTGGAATTGAATATTGAAGTATAAATCAAGAGTCCTAGAAAGGCCTTCAATTCTATCATGTCTACATCACTTACATGATATTTTTGTGGGTAGTTTGATCGCACTTGAAATAGTTTATGATTTGTCCACTCAACTATCTGAACTAGAATATCCTCCGAAAAAAGTAAATTCCATATAGAAAATGGATCTGCAGTTTGGCCAAGATCACGAGCACTTCCTTTGAGAACGGGAACTTTCAATACAATGTTGTGTTTTCTCACCCGCGATGAAGGAACTACCTCAGTAGTACATCATCTGTACTCGTTTTTTCCTTATAAATAATTTTTGCTTGTAGAACTTTCACCATGTTCTACCACATTCTCATCAACATCACTATAATCAGGCGAGTCTTCCTCCGAAACTTCGGAAGCAGAATCATGTTCTGATTCTGTATTTTCGTTCTCTGACGCACTGCCTATGTCAGTTGCATCATCGTCTACTTGCTCAAGCCATTTAAAAACAGTTTCGTCAATATCTTTATCGCCAAACCGAACTCTTTTCGACGGACCCGCCATTTCACGTCACACAATATTTAGTACACAAACACACAGGTGCCGTCTGACAGACTGTGACAAACTGAATTCTGTACGTAAAATTCGATAACTTCTTTACGAGTAATGATAGACTCATGGGTAGGGAGTAGTGGTGGGAGCAACAATAGAGAAATGATTAGATGGAGCAACCGATTTATGGACGGTCGAATTACAGAAATATCACATAATATATTTATCGCGTAGTCCGTCAGACGGCACCTGGGTGGTTAAGGGTTAAGTTCGATGAACTATTTCGAATATATAGTTTTTACCTTTTATGTTTCCTATATATAAGTTTTTACGAAATTCATGTGCAAATTATTGGATTGAAGCCATTTGTGAAGCTGGTTGAGAAGAACATTTGTCTTATTTTGTACGTCCATAATATCAGGCCCCGAAACCACCGCACTCTTATCGTCAACAATACACCGGGAACTGATTCCCGTGGGACGCCAAATTTTGCAGGCGAGACTGACAAATAATAAAAAATCCAAATTTAATTCATTTTTCTTGTAGCATATTTTAAGAAATTGTAAAGTTCTCAAATTTTCAAGCAGAACCCTGTGATTTACCCTATCAAACGCACGCGCTAAGTCGAAGAAACACCAGCAGAGTACTCGCCAATTTCTAGATACCCAGCAATTTCATTAATAAAAGAAGTGATCCCAGCTATGGTTGAGCGACCCAGTCGGAATCCATGCTGTCTATCAGAAATTATGTTATTTATATGTAAATAACCCAGCAATCTATTCAACGTAGTATATTTACAGTTCCGGAAATCTGAGCTGAACGCAATTGGGCGGTAATTTGATATTTCATGAGTTGAATTCTTTTGTGAATGGGTTTAATTACACACATCTTTAAAGCTTTAGGGCATTAATTACTGACGTCTTCAAAGCTTTAAGGAAAATACCTTTCTGGAAAGACAAGTTAATCAACTGCGCTAAAGGTTGACACATAGACGCATAGGCGCGACGGAACGTAATATACCGAATGGTATATGATCTGGACCCGAGCTCCTCGTATTTTTTATTTTACTAATAACGTCGAGTACCTCGCGCTCCGTCAAAGGAAGAGCACACATGGAGCCGTAATTAAAATTAGTATGAGTGAAGAGAGAGTGTCGTGCATTATGCACCACTCTCGACAGAATATTAGTCGGTTCTCCTATAAAGAATTTATTAAACCCTTCAGCGGCAACAGTAAGGTCGCCTATTAGAAAATATCTACATTTATAGAAATATTGTTTACAGGTTTTGTTTTACTATGAGTAACTCGATGTTATTTAATTTCATTTGAAGAAATAGTTATTTAAGTAATAAGGGAGGTAAGTAACATTTACTAGTCGAGGACTAGTTTGGGTCCGAGGGCTTGCCCGAGGACTTGCAATAGAGTTAGAGACTGGCAAATGTTACCTCCCGAATTACTTATAACATTTTTCCCACTCCCCAGACAATAAAACCCTCAAAAATTAAATGTAATCATGATAAACAGTAACGGTGAACAACCTCGGAATTTAATAAATTAGACACATCTGAAACGTTACTAGGCAGTTCCTACATACAATTGTTTATAAACACAAATAAAACGAAATTTAACAATTCAGTTGTGTTAATTGTGGTCTAAAAATGAGGCTTGTTTGGATTTGCTTCCAGAGAAGTCGATGAAACGCTACGAGTTAACATACAAATTGTTCAAGAAATGGTGTCAAGTTAAGGATACCACCATCGTTTCGGAGTCCCTGCTGTTAGCGTATTTTCTGGAGAAATCTAAAAAATTCACGGCTCCATCCAGTTTGTGGTGTGAATACTCGATGCTCAAGAGTACATTATTTATAAATGAAAATATTGACATATCAAAGTATCCCAAATTACGTGCGTTTTTGAAAAGAAAAAATGATGGATACAGGCCTAAAAAGCCATGTGTGTTCACAAGGGAAGAGATAAATTGATTTCTTGAAAACGCTCCGCATGATATGTACTTACTTATGAAGGTATGGTAAACTTTTAATTGTAATCTCTTCTAAATTGAACATTTCAGGTAGTGATGTTAATGGGAATTGCTGGAGCATGTCGCGGCCAGGAGTTATGCGAAATGAAATTGATGGATGTGAAAGAAATAAGTGAAATAATTATTGTTACAATATCAGATTCGAAAAATGTAATGCCGCGTACATTTACAATTACAGCCTCTAAAGGAAATAACTATTGCTATTTACAAATTGTCAAAAAATATATCAACATTAGATCAAAAATTGCAAATGTACGTTTTTTCATGCGTTATCACGGAGGGAGATGTTATAATCAACCTGTCGGTAAAAATACAATCGCGGAAATACCTTGTAAGATAGCAAAATATCTGAATTTAGACAACCCCAAACTCTATACAGGTCATTCGTTCAGAAGAACGTCAACAAAATTATTAGCGAATACTGGAGTAGAAGTTCTCACACTAAAGAGGCTACACACTAAAGAGGTTGGAAGTCTAGTAGTATTGCGGAAACCTACGTAGCCGATTCTATTGCTAACAAAAAAGCGATTGCTAATAAGGTTTTATATGATAATCAGGGTACAAATTATACTGAAGCATTTTCGGCGATGATAGTGTCAAATGAAACCACGGAATTAAGTGTTGCTGATGAAGTAGGTTAATAAAATTGTTAATAATGTTACTAATTGTACAAACTGTAATATTACCATAAATATAAATTAATAGAACACGTGTTTTGATGCACTTTTTTTCCCTAAAGGACGTAAGTAAATTACTTACGCCCCGTTGTCATAACAATCACAGTAATTTCAGTAAAACCAACTTACGTCTATAGAAACAATGTATTAATGGTATGCTTACTATAAGGGGAGTGGGAAAATGTTTTTTAGCGTGATCTTTCTTAGTAGTGGAATAGGTCTTACGAAAATTCGGATAAAGTAAGTGTAATATAAGTAATATAAATTTCTCAACCTACAACTGGAGTTAATCGGTTACCCACGGAGAACGATGGCAACCTCGACCATACTCCCTATTTTTCTGGAACAAGAAGGTTATATTTAGAGAGCGGACCCGAGCGATTAATGATTCATGAGAGTGGCGGTTTCGCTATTCTTTCAAACATGCCTGACTTGCTTAGCGGACGGAATACGAGTTTGCGTGTGACTTCGGTCACTACCGTTGATTAGCTTGGCTAGACTAGTTGTATTTTTGTTTGTTTGCCGCTGTGTGGTTATTTGTATAGAGAAAATTTACACCGAACTAGGTGGTTTATTTAGCGGCATACAGTGTTTGTTGAATCTGCATTTAAATGATAGGATTGACGTTATTGTTTAAGCCGCAGGTTAATTGTACCCTCGAATATCTGTAAGTGAGTGTTTTCTCGCTAATTTTCTTTGTGTCATTTACGAACCTTTATATACGTATTTTGCAATTTATAATGCATAAATTATCATCTGTAGGGTTCTTGATTCTGGTTCATGCCACCGGTTTCTTTAGCTATTTGATAATGAGATTTGCCGTTCAAGTTTTAAATCATCAGAATTGGCGAATCTGTTGAAAGAGTGAACAAAACCACGTGGACATGAAGTTTCAACGAGGACCACGTCTGAAGCGAAAACGACTTCATTTGATGTGATTTATCTTCGAGCTGGCGGTTTCGCTATCCTTTCAGACATGCCTGATTTGCTTAACAGACGGAATACGAGTTTGCGTGGGACTTCGGTCATTACCGTTGATAACCTTGGCTAGACTAGTAGTATTTTTGTTTTTTCCGCTGTGTGGTTATTTGTATAGAGACAATTTACACCGAACTAGGTGGTTTATTTAGCGGCATACAGTGTTTGTTGAATCTGCATTTATATGATGGGATTGACGTTATTGTTTAAGCCACAGGTTAATTGTACCCTCGAATGTCTGTAAGTGAGTGTTTTCTCGCTAATTTTCTTTGTGTCATTTTTGAACCTCTATATACGTGTTTTGCAATTTATAATGCATAAAATATCATCTGTAGGGTTCTTGATTCTGGTTCATGCCACCGGTTTCTTTAGCTATTTGATAATGAGATTTGCCGTTCAAGTTTTAAATCATCAGAATTGGCGAATCTGTTGAAAGAGTGAACAAAACCACGTGGACATGAAGTTTCAACGAGGACCACGTCTGAAGCGAAAACGACTTTATTTGATGTAATTTATCTTAGAGCTTTATCTACAACTCGAAAGTTAGTGTTGTACTAGTTACGCCGTTTCGACTGATTAAATATTTCTCAAAAGCTTGCGTTGGTGCTATAAATGATAGTATCTTTATCGTCACGTACCGAAAAATAAAGAATCATTAACATAACCACTTTTGTATTAGTCATTTAGTAATTTCTTTGTTCATTTAGAAGTTTAGTATTGTTAATACCGATTTGTCATTATTTTTGTATATTTAATATTTCCGATGATGTATATAGATTATATTAAAATTTATCGTCTCGATTTAATTAAGAATAACGTACATAAGTTTGTATTTCTTTTTTTATAATTAGCGTCATAGGATATGTAGTAATAAGCTTACATGCATAAGGCTTAATCGTAATTGTGAATGTGTGCCTGAGATCTCACCATATATATTTTCACCATATATCCTTCACTTGTTTTTTTTGTATACCTATCATGATATACAGGACTGTACCAGAAGTTTACTCCTTTTTGCATTTTGGAATTTGTAAGTAGAAGTGTAAATGTTTAAGCTTTATATATTTATTTAAATTATTAGATACCTAATTTAGTCATATACATACTTTATCTATCCACATATTTTAAAATAATATACGTTTTTTTTCTATGCAAATCTTGTTGCTTTTTTTTTAAGGTGGGGCGCTTTCTTTTACTTCATATCATCCCTGTATTCGGACTTATTATTTTTTTCTTAGTAGCTTCGTTAGAGCAAGTACGTTCTTCCCATGACATATAATCCCTACGGCAAGCAGCTCTAAATCACGGTGGCGCCCTTTTTAATTTATAGTCAGTTTATCAATGTTTCGACAAGAGTCGAATGACCATCTTGCTTAAAATTTAATTAAAGCCGTTTTTCATGGTCTTCAGTTGCTTGCACCTGGTCTAAATTACAATAGAGTCGCAACCTTGGAAAGGTACGATTGCTAATATTTAGAGAAATGTTGTTTTAATTATACTATTTGTGCACCAACTTCGAATTGTTATCCGGTTCGTAACAATCTTCTATATACCTGACTTTCGCGTAGAGTTTTAGGTCATTCACCTAAGCCAAAACTCCACATTCAAGTGAATAGCGTAAATTATTTAGAAAGGTATTGAAAAGTAAAGGTCCAAATTAGAACTTTGGCGCGCACTGAAAGTTGGATAGAAAAGTGGAAACAGTGGGTAGTCTAAACCATTCAAACAAACATAATATGTGTAAGAATTTAAATAAGAAGTAAGAATCAATAACAAAGGGGAGAAACAAGGACATCTAATTTATCTACTAGAACTGAGTGATCAATGCTTTGGTGAAATCTGTATATAATATGCCAAACTGAAGTCACTGAAGTTTCGCTAATAAATTACGTAATTTCTGCTAAGTTTGGTGGTAGAACTCTCATTAACAAATCCATGTAAATCCATGTTGGTAAGGACAGAAGATGACGTACTTCGGATACTATTCGTTGTTTTGGATACAGTTCAAGACTTCATATGGAACAACAGAACATATAGTGATTATATTAATGCACATACTCATAGAAGACGTATCTGTAGATCGCAGACGAAAGCGCTTAGCTCTGTCTATCCCTATAAGTTAGTAAAATGAAGCAGGGTCATGACTTGTGGCATAAATACTCAATGTGATTTCTTCTTTCAATTCAATTCGGCGATAGGACACCCCACTCTTTTTACGCTTCCTAAAATAATGCTCATTTATCCATAATACATATTTGATTTCAGAATTATACCATGCAGAAAAGCGACGACGACCATAAGGCATAATATTTGCAACAGAATTGCCGACTATACAATAGATTTCATCGCATAGTGTATAAAGACCAAAATTCAAAGTCCAAAGTGGAGAAGTTAACAAAAGACCAGTCAATAAAGGCCAACTCAGTATACAACTGCCTACAGTTTAAACGACTACCGTTTTACCTGGTATTATAATTTGGTAGAAAATAAACCCTCCTTTTCCTAGAAATGTTTAAAGAAAAAGTAATGTCTAGTAGCGGTGATGAAGGTCCTTAACAAAAACCACGCTGGTATCATGTAGTAACTCGGCTCGCCAGTCAATATTGATGAAAACTTAATCGCAATTTAATTTATGGTTAAGTTGAAGTAAATCCAAAAATATGAATTGCGATAAGGATAGATATTTACTGTTAGAAGTGTTATTATTAGTGTTGAAGAGGGGACAGTTAAAATTATCACGAATTATAATGTTGTTATTTAAGAGCTCAAGAGTCAATGCAACAAAAGATCTGAGACATCACACTATAAAGTAGGAGGGGTATGAAGCTCTAGACTGGAAGGGGTAATCTTCGTTAAATTTATATTGATTAAAGTTACAAAGAACGTCAACGAAAACTGCATTAACAGAGTCAGAAAAGCAAACAAAATATATCCACCCGTAGATAGCCAAACCTCAGGGAGAAAAAGAGTACTTGAAAATTTCAGAATCATTAATGTCAGAAGATAACTAAGTCTCAGAAAAAAAACTGCATGTGCATCTATATACAGGGTGGCCCAAAATGACCAAAGGGGTTTTAATTCCTTATAACTTTTTTATTATAATCTTTTTTTTTTTTTCAGTTTTTTTTGTAAAGAAGACTTGGGGCAATTAAAATGGAACAGTACACAATTGAACAACGTGCCAAAATCGTTGAACTTTATTTTTCAAATCAACGATCCATTGTTTTGACTCAGCATGCATATCGTCGTTATTTTAATGTGCGGGTTGGACCCTCAGAGTCAACAATAAACCGTCTGGTTGCAAATTTTCGAGAACAAGGGGCAGTAAGGAACCTTTCTTGTGCCAGCAGACGACGAACGATGCACACGGATGACAATATTGAACGGGTACAGGAGAGTATTCGGGAAGATGGAGAAACATCAACCAGCAGACGTTCGACACAACTTAGCCTCTCAAGAGGGTCGCTGCAGAGAATTTTGCATACAATAAAAATATTTCCATACAAAATTTAGCTTGTTCAACAATTGAAACCGACAGATTACCAGCAACGACTTGATTATGCAATTTATTTTCGTCAAAAGGCAGAAGAAAATCATGATTTTATTCATAATTTAATTATGAGCGACGAAACTCATTTCCAATTAAATGGGTTCGTTAATAGGCAAAACTGCAGGATATGGGCTACGGAAAATCCAAGAAGTAGTTCAACAGCGAGAATTACACCCACTTAAGTGTACCGTTTGGTGCGGTGTTTCGTCGGAAAGGATAATTGGCCCATATTCTTTTGAAAATGAACACAGTGTCGCCGTTTCCATCACTGGTATTAGATATCGGACAATGTTGGAAAATTTTTCAAGGCCAGCCGTGGAAAACCATCCGCAAGTATGGTTCCAACAGGATGGAGCCACAGCGAACACTGCGAGGGACACAATGGCTCTTTTACGCGACATCTTTGGTGAACGAATTATTTCCCGTACAAGTGATTTTAATTGGCCTCCGCGTTCACCGGATTTAACCGCTTCAGACTGTTTCCTTTGGGGTTATTTGAAAGGAAAAGTCTATATTAATAAGCCTCGAACCATACACCAATTAAAAAATAATATTCGCGACGAAATCAACAACATAACACCTGAAGTTTTGCGAAAGGTTATGGAAAATGTTTTCGAAAGAGCTCGAATATGCGAAGCAGAAAATGGCCACCACTTGCGAGATATAATTTTTCATAATTAATTAAAAATATTCTCCATTAATATACTGTATTTAAAAAAATAATTAGTAATTATGTCTTATATAAGAAGTTATAATGAATTCAAACCCCTTCGGTCATTTTGGGCCACCCTTATATCCAACCTTATATCCCAATACTATATATCCCAATACTATAACTTATATACTGCGTATAATTATGTAGGCAAACCACAAATATTTTGATACAGTAGTCTAAAGGTTTACCAAATTGTGAGTCTGGTTTTCCCAACAGTCCTACAATCAAGTAGTTGTTCACCTATATCTGAAGCTGCATCAATGTTTCATCCTTGCATATTAATACCCTATTGAATCTGAAAATCATCTGACTATACCGCAAAACTTCGCGATTATATAAGCGCTTTATATATTAAGAAAATAGAACTAGTATTTTAAAGGTAATTTCCTCAAATTCTTGTATCCCTCTGTTAGAAATTAGTCATTATGAATATCTAGTTTAATGTGGCAACTTTGTTGTAATTTTAGTGTTGTTAATTTAATAAATGTATTTTAGAGTGAAAGTTAAAGCATTAAACGGTGTCATGTATTTGCTAAGAGTCCCTAATTTTCTATATGCAATTAAAATGGTTTGCTGTGTTAATATTTAAACATACTCTTTATACATTTTCAATAATATATTAGTAATCTACATGTAAAAATGGGAACAATTATACGAGTATAACACTTCCATGTATTCCAATTTTTACATTTATCGCCACATATTCGCAAAAACTCGTTTGTTATTTCACGTTTTATTTGTACATCAAAGAAAAGAAATGCCTTCTTAATTTTCATATAGTTTCCTTTCGTGTTTGAACAGGTACTACTTCGCACAAATGGAAAGCTTCGTATTTATTTTCGGTAGAGACGTAAAGTTTCCAGTTTTACGACAGAGGCAATAAATCCAGAAGATGAAACGTAACGTCGAAAATATTATTTAAATTTTTACCTTCCTCTCTCCCTTTGCCAAGTACTTTCAAATGCATTTTATACGCTACCACTGATACTTCTATCTACAAAGCCGTAGCTGCTATTTGAATTATTAAAATCTTTATGCAGACAATATTGCTTTAAATTTTTCACGCGTAAAGGTAAGATGTGTTTTCGAATGAATAAATATCTAGATATTTTATCTTTCTTCTTTACAAGGAAATGTGTGTTATCTAAAGGAAACGAAACGCTTAATTCTTAGCATTGCTGTACTATCTGCTGTTGTTACAGTTGCTATTACTATTATTACTACGATTATTATAGTCCACAGCACATGTTGCTTCCTCACTAAAATAAAATGATGCGACAATTAAAATAAACAGTTATGGAAGTGATATGATATTAGTATTTATTTATAATTATTATAAATACACGTAATGGATCAAAACTTTCTGTTCGATTTTTGTCCTATAATATTGGGTGCGCCCTTTTACTAATTATTTTGCTCCACCTTTACTTTTGGTGGTTTTCAGAATTTAATTATTTTATTTTTAACTTACTCTATTCATTTATCTCTCGGCCTTCGGTGACCTCTTTTCGATTAAGATTTAGTATGCCAGTTTTATTGTTACAATTTTTTCGTTACTTTTCTAACTACAACATTGATAACACAGGCCTGCATTTTTCAACACTTTGAAAGTTAATTTAAAAATTTTTCTGCTTTTATTTTTTTTGTATCACGTAAGGTTATTTCTCAAACCAGTAAAATCAAAAAATATAGAAAAAACACGATTTATTTCATTTATAAGCTAGTTTTATATTATATTTAAAAAAATACAAAAATATACACATAGAAACTATTAGAAATAGTTATTTATTCTTTATGCTTCTTAAAAAAACGTTTTCGTTTTTCAGAAAAGCTTCGTTTGGTTATTTTTCTGTCATATTCAGCTAAAGGAATATCTCTTCTCAATGTCCAACAGTAATCGGCCATCATTTTTGAGTCCTAGCGACCTTGGTATCTTTTTTCCATCTCTTTAATATCCTAGTGAAATCTTTCTCCTTGCTCTTGACTCACGTCCCCAAGGTTTTCTGGGAAATAGTCCAAATGGGAATGTAAAAAGTGAATTTTTATGCTCATATTGCAACCAAGAATCCTGAATTTTTCCAGCATATTTTCAACGATATCAACATAGTTTGTGTCTTTATAATTCCCTAGAAATTTATGTACAACTTCGTTAAAAGCACTTTTTGAGGGTCAATAATACTTTCGCGAATTACATTTTCGGTTCCAGGTGTTAAAGTCACCCTTTGTGGCCAGTCTCTTTTTATCCAATGCTGTTCTCGATTTCTGCTATCCCACACAGGAAACATGGAAATTTAGTATATCCAGACTGCTGACCCAAGAGACGGCCTAAAATTTTTAAAAATCTCCACACACTTCCCAGTTGTCCTTTTCATATTGTGTTCTTAAAAGTAATTCCTGTAAATTTTCATAGTTTTACTTTAAATGAACAGAATGGCCGATCCGAACAGAAGCAAAAACATTGCCATTATGTAAAAGAACAGCTTTAAGACTCCTTTTTGAAGAGTCGATGAAAAGTCTCCAGTCAGAAGATGTGTACTCAGGAGCTCCGAGGAACGTAAGTAGATCAGCAATTGCTTGGCAGTACACAAGTGGTCCGTTTTGTGCAAAATATTTATAAATCCAGCCTCACGATTTCTATAACAAGAGAAGGTAGTTTCGGGGTAAATTTTTTTGTTTCAACCTAGGCCCCAGTACTTCAGAAAGATCTTTTGAAAGTCCCAAATCTCTTACTAAATCATTCAGTTCGGCTTGTGAAAATATCTGAGGTTGGTTTTGATCTGAGGTTGATGGTTCAAAATCACTATCCATCTGTACGGAGCCGGAAGTTGAAGAGGTTTCAATATCTTCTTGCAGTACTTTGGGGGGTATAGGTATATACCCCCTCATGATCACTGTGAGGAACTGGTCTGATAGCTGATTTAATATTGTTTGGGTACAAAATATGTTCCAAGGTTTTTCTATTATGCCCCTTAATATCACAAAGACAAAAGTAGCAATCTTCATGATGATTTTGCGGTTCTCTCCAAACCATCGGTATTCCAAAAGGATGGCTTTTTCTATTCCATTTGGTCCAATGTCTTAAACCTTCTTCACATACCTTCCAAGCAACGTGCGGTGCCCAATCTTTATCTCGATCTCCTAATTTGATTTTGAAATAAGCATAATATGCATTTTTCACAAATTCACCAATTGGTCTCTTAAACTTTTTCAAGACGAAATATCCACAAATATAATAGAAATCATCTGGTTTGTTTTTGCAACACCGGCTAGACATATTTTTAAGCAATGTTTATTTATCAAATACCACGCACAACACTAAAGACAAATAAATTTCACTTGTTTACTGATCGACACTCAGAGCTATAATGAAGTAAATGACATTAAAATATACATTTTGTTTGGAGTGATAAACTTGAAATCCTTCTTCGCAGTACTAATAAAGTGAAAGCATAATAAATAGGATTTTGCAGGTAAAAATTCCCGGAAATCTTCTCCAAAATTAATACATGTAATAAAAGATTTACATCAGGTAATGAGAGCCTATTTAACAAATTTATTTAAAATCACAACAGACAATAATTTTTGGGTTAATACCTAGAATTTGAAGTAGTACATTCATTTTAAAATGTATTAAAACGCCTATTATAAGTTTTTTTTTATATATTTTTCTTTTTCTTTTGTGCAAAAAAAATCTGTGGGTAGTAGAGACCAACTGTATTTTAGTTATTGCTATATAAAAACTGAGCTTAACAAACAAAAATCACGTTATCACAAATTTTATGCAGGCCTGTGTAATTGTTTTATGGCTAGTAAAGCGCTGTAAGGTACTTTGGAATTCTCTTCGACGCTGGCTTAAAATTCCTGGAATGTATTATTTTCATCCCTGCACCCGCACCTGCAAAATTTTTAAAATTCGAGTGCTATAAATTCGATATCTTGTGTAGATTGGAGTATAAATCGATCGCTTAATATCAGAACTACGTTCACCTCAGTCTTGACATCGAACTTGTACAGAAGAGATTTCTTAAATTTTTATACTTTAAAATTCATGGAGTTTATCTACCTTGTGGTAAAGCGTATGAAGATCTTTTAAACAGACATGGTTTTACGGTACATGCAGCAAAAAAAATGAACATAGTCCAAATAACCTCCCATTTTTCTTGATAATCAATAAACAATTTTTGCGATAACGGTGGGAACATATGAGGTGTAATGCTATTACAGGTGTTAATAATCATTTGTGAAAATCTTATGTTATGATCTCTATTATGTTCATGTGTGTAGATAGTCTGCTTTAAGTAGTCCTACAAGAAAAAGTCCCGCGAAGTCAAATCTGAAGATTTGAGAGTTCATTGAATTCTATTATGATGAGGTGCTTAGGAAATGGCACATCTAAAAAAGTTTTTACTGTTTTTTGCAGTATGTGCAGGATAATTGTTCTGCTGAAACCATACATGATAGAAATTGATGTTAAAATCGCGAATAATTAAATTATTTAATATAATATTCGAGTATTTTTGTGCTTTAAAATTGCGCTAGAAAATGATTTAATCGTTCAATTTCATAGAACAGTGTGCACGTGAAGGCAAGAAAAGGCATTTATTGCTGGTTGACCAGTAATTGGTGATAATGGTGTTATGAAGGTGCTCATGTAAAGGAAATTATGATTTATCTGTAAATAAAGTATTATTTTCAATCACCATTTGCACCATTTCTTCACAAAATGCTAAGCGCTTTATGTTGTCCAACAGAAAAAAATTCTTGCCTTTTATAGTCGTATCTTTCAAAATATTGTGTATTAACGCCTCCTCTTTCGGTAATTTGACACAGAACACTATATGTACTACACTAATACACACAACACTATATACATGAAGATCTCGTTGCTCTATTTCCTAAGTTCCATTTACAACAGACTGTTGAATGTCTAGTATTTAACATTTTCTACAGTTTGTAGATTCAAATTTATGTACGATTTTTAGTATCGTTTGTTACGTGTTGAGAGAAAAAAAGGTCCACCTGCCTTTCCCGTACTTCCTTTAAATTAATTTTGTAGTGACATCGCGCGGTTTAACCTTCAACGCCTATCAATCTAATCGTTCTTTCGTTCCCGATGGTTCTGCAACCAGTTTCGCTTGCGTAAGATCGTCCGGAACGTTATCAATTCGGCAATAGATGTCGCCCTTAATTTTTACAACTATTTTTATATTGCACGTTAATTAGACGTGGGTCCGTGTAATCTATCCTGCTGTGTATAACTATTTTCCAAATTAATTTTGTATGTCGAATTAACGTAGTTTCGCGGAATTGGGGGTAGTCTTTGGCGTGTCACAAAATTGCTCGATGTGTGGCGCATGTCTGACTTGCGTCTGTCCGCATTCGTTCAGTGATCGTTGACTACGCAAGTTGTACTTTAATTAGGTACGTGAAGGGCGTTCACGGTAAGAAATATCTTGACCAATTGTACTTTATCTTATGGTTGTCCTTTATCCTCTGTAGGATTTATTTTTATCGTACACCTGTTAGAGTTTTTTTCCTTCGCCTGCGGTATCGATTCAGGTAGAACTTCGCAAACACCAGGGGTATGCGAGTTCGTTTCCATTGACTGGGTAATTCAATCTTTCCACGGATAATTCAAATGGTGTTAAAATTTTGAATGAAAACCGTGTGAAAACGGCTTCATTTCATTCCCGTTAGTGGAATTTTCCCGAGGCGTGGTTGAAGAGGAAATAAAGGAGGCTTCTGGAACATTTACTGACGTCAGCATTATGGCGGACCACTGTTGAATTGTATGGCCGGCGTGTTTGGGCGGAAATATTCTAAATTAATGCAATAATTTTCCTTGGATCCCTTTGAGGGCATTTCCAGAAAGGTTGTAGTTTAGGCAGTAGCGAAGACAATTTAAAGTAGGTGTCATAATTTCCTTTTATTTTTAAATATAAGGGCAATTCATAACCTCTTGTGGTTATTTGTGTGTGTTGACATTTTATTTGCATAAGGCTCGAGAGAAAGCCGGTTACTAGTTATTTTGTATATTCAATGCATATTGAACCTTTCATAAAGGTTAGCATCGTAATTTTCTGACAGTTTAATACATAACATTTGGAATAGAGCTAGGTTATTGTGATGAGCATTTTAATTGTTGTAATTCTTAAGTAATTTACAGTCAATTCATTACTGTACAGCGAATAGTTATTCGCTCAGCTTTTCTTATTAATTTTCATGTAATATAGTTGGCCGTCCAAGGTAATATCATTGTTTAATTAGTAGATAGGTTGTTACCCACCAAGTTACGTTCTATTTTCTTGTAGTATTATTTATATTGGTTGGCTGACTTCATTAGCGGCCAGGTAAAACTTGTATTGTTATTCTATACGAGGCATTTGTCCTTCAGATAAGCCTTCGTACTGGTTAAGTGTTATTTTGGAGTACGTTGCTGTTTTAATTTAATTAAAATCTTTATAACTTTATTGTAAGGGACCCAGAATTAAGTATACTTAGTTGTGTCCTGGTGAATCTCTTGTCCAGACACGTATTTAATCTAATTTTATTTTGTTTACTTTAATTTCTTACCTGTTAATACAGGGTGTTATACTTTCGTTTGATTCTGTTTATTGTAATCACTGATATGCGCCAGTGGCGTAGTAGATTTATTTCATTATTTTTAGTATTTCAAATCAATCTTGGTGATAATTGCTTAGAGTTTTAATTTTGTGCTTTCGCTGACATTTGGTAAAGCCAAATTGCTCTTAAAGCCGACACAAGTCTATTCCGATATTTAATTTTCCTTAGCCTTCTGGTTATTTTTTTTGTTTTATTTTACAATAAAATTGTTGTAGTGGATGTCTTGTATTTGTTCGATACCTTACCCACAGGTGAATGAGTTAGGCAACTGCGGTTAGGTATTTTTATACATCACCAAGTAGTTTGGGGCCAAACAAGTTTTGCTTTTGGAGCTAACTACATCCCACCCGCTTCCGTGTTACGGGGGTGCTCTGCGGAGGAATACGGTGGCGCTCACTGTACACCTCGCCACTTTGACCCGCGACGCTCTCCAAGAAATGATTGAGTTGGCCGGTAGAGTTATTCCTTTGAGACGTTTGCCAACAGGTAGGTTCAAGGCAAAGGGGGTGGCCCAGCAGAACATCTTGCTACCACGGATAAATACTTGTAATTTTAGATTTTGTCGCGGAAGGTGTAGCACGTTGTTGTTCTGGAAACAGACTATTTACAAATATAAAAACGGAACGACATACAACAGCACTTACAGTACTGCCACTAGCGTAGTACCATTTAATGACTCTCTTCGTTGGTATATAACAACATATAGAAGGAATAGAATTCCAAATTAATAAAGAAAAAGTATAATCTTTATCTACCAATAAAGAACAAGTGAAGGTCTGAAGCTACCCTCCCTAACTAGCAATAGGGTTATTAGTATTTGTACATGTATTTCACGCCTCTCACTTGTATATATACAAGGTGTGTATAAATTGTCGCAAAAGCTACACGTAGCGACATTCTTCGTTCGGTTCTGAATAAAAAATCTTAATGTTAAAATGTCGTATCATGCTTCGTAAATTCGTAAATGTCAAAATTTGACAGTAATGATTTTGATTGAACTCACTTTGAAATACAAACTAGCAATAGGGTTATTAGTATTTGTACATGTATTTCACGCCTCTCACTTGTATATATACAAGGTGTGTATAAATTGTCGCAAAAGCTACACGTAGCGACATTCTTCGTTCGGTTCTGAATAAAAAATCTTAATGTTAAAATGTCGTATCATGCTTCGTAAATTCGTAAATGTCAAAATTTGACAGTAATGATTTTGATTGAACTCACTTTGAAATACAAACTTATTGTTCTACAACGTTGCCAAACGTGTTTTTCGTGGAAGTACGTTAATGAATAAATGTTAAAAACAAGCTTTTAAATCAAAAAGAAAACGTTTACGAAATAATACTAGTAAAAAATTTTTCTTTAAACTAAATTGCATCTATCTCTATTAACAGATATCGAAGAGCAAAGGTTAGTTACGCACTAAAAGTCTGAACTTCAAGAACCCCGTGAAAACAAACGAAGCATGATACGACATTTTAACATTAAGATTTTTTATTCAGAACCGAACGAAGAATGTCGCCGCGTGTAGCTTTTGCGACAATTTATACACACGTTATATATGTTATATGGGGGGCACATATTGCAGGGGTGCATATGTGTTTTAACTCTCACCTTCCCACCATATTTTTCAACTCAGTGTACACAGCTGTATATTTATATTATCTACACTCCTTTTCTGTGTTTCCACCAAAATTTTATGAAGAAAATTTTGCATTCTAGCGGATTGATATAGCAATTTTGTCACTTAACAACTATGAATATTTTATTAGAAATAATATAATATATACAGAATATATTATTTTTACAGGCCACAATTCTATTATACATTTTGTTTACATAGTTTGCTGTTGACACGTAAAATTAATTATAAATATTAGGGTTAATGCCGTCCATTCTGTTATAATATTATGGTTGAAATATGTTTTTTTTCTCTTGTAAAAACATAAATTAAATATAGGATTTTCTAATTTTCTAAGAACCTTCATTCCGATCAAATTTTATCAACGTATTATATTAAAAAAAGAAACAAGCGATACATTATATTGTTAATATTTTGGTAATCCACGTATTACTACACTATTTTCTTTTCATAAATTGATTAAATATTTTCCATTGACGTAAAAGAATAAAGGAAAATTAATTAGCATTGGAATTTCGATCGCAAGCTACGGAATGTTGTAATGAAAAATTTCAGTACCTGTTATTAAGGTATCCATCGCCTCCGCAGGTATCCATCGTCCCCATATCTTTCCAAGCTTCTCTTTTCTTAACGCTGGATCATCGTGACCAAGGGCGGGAAACACGAATTGGGAAGTGAACGTTTTCAACAGCAGATCAGTCAAGTTTTTTAAAACATGTAACTGCATAGCTTCAGAAATACGTTTATCTCCGGCGTGCGATAGGTTATCTCTGAAAAATTAAAAATGAACACGGTTAAACATTTTTCGAATATATGTAGTATATATATAGTAAAGAAAAATCAGTATTTGCAGAGCATTTGAAGACTTCCTTATGAACTTTAATATAAAATTTATTTGCATTAATATATTTGTAAATAACTACTGCTTTGAGTCTTCATTGGTTTGTATATAACATCTAATACTCTTCTTGGCGAGTTTAACCCTCAAGTACTATTGCAGGGTGTTTCGGCACCACTGAGCTTATTTTTTATTGTATTATTTTGGAGCTATTTTTTTGCGGTTTTTAGGTTCGAAGTATTCTTCCAAGAGAATAACATGT